>CM072059.1:5154166-7722500 GCA_036785405.1 Coenonympha arcania
TCCTCTAGGTACTCGTTAGAGAGTATATGTGTTCTGTGATCCTCTATCATCTGTCAACTGTCAGCTCAGAAGGGCTGGAACCCAGAGCCGTAAAGCCATTTATTAAAAAAAAAGTCAACTGTCAGAAACTGCTGTCAAGCAGCAGGAATAGCAAACAGAAATGGGGAACCGTAAACCGTTAAATTTCAAAATAATGGAATTAGGAAACGTAATTATATCATACTGCACTAAAGTAAATACATTACTGTTATTTATGCAGTGTTAACATTTATTTCTGCATGTTTATTATAATGAAATAAATAAGAATAATAGGTATTTGTTGCTGTATAAAATGAGTGGCAAAAAGCTTAGCAGTGATGAAGTGCCACAAAAGTTCATCGAATGGTTGCTGGCGCTTGGATGTCCCGGAGATAAAATACCTTCCTCGGAAAAGATCGAGAGGTTTGTAGTTTTGTACTACATAATGTCTCGTAAGAGAGTATGTTCCTGGGTCTTACATACTACATTTAAACTTAAAAGAAATTACATACGTTAAATTTTGTAGGTATACCTACAGTAGGTTTTCATCCTACACACTTGGATTTCAGTTCTTTCGAAATCCCGCATTCTTATTAAATACATCACTGTACTCTCGGTCTTTTTACAATAATTGACTTGCCAACCTCCTCCCACTTCATACGACCGCCAACCGGCGCGCGGGTGGCGGTGGTTTGAAGTGGAAGTCATCGGCAAAGCTTCTGCGAACGGGTAGTAACAACATACTAAAATGCTGCTATTAATGAAAGTTTCACAAGTTTCAAAACCTTGTTTAACTTGTGTAGGTACATACATCATGAAGGTAACTTCGTGCAAACTTTTCAGCTTTCTAGTACCAAGGTTTGGACTGTTATCAGTAAATTAATAAGACCAGAGTTTTAAGATGAAAATAATAGAAGATGATTTTCCTTTAAAAAGAATGTCTCATGTTTTCAGAATGTGTAAAGGCCAATACTACATGACATGGCGAAGTATGATGGAACATGTGGAGGCAAAAGATGTGATAAATCACAAAAGATTGACTGTGTTTTGTGATGATGTTAGACTGTCTCAGGAGAAGAAACTGTTGAGTGAGGTTTGTCCTATCTAAAAATAATAGTAATAAATAAATATAATAGGGCATTACTTACATTACAGTTTAGCCCCTAAGCAATAGTTTGGTGTTATAGTGATTAGATAGCTGACATATATATCTATACGTACATAATTTTTTTTATATCACACATTACACACGTCACAATCTAGCCCCAAAGTAAGCAATAGCTTGTGTTATGGGTACTAGATAACGGACAAATGTATATATACATACATATTAATATACATAAATATAATATAGTGGAAAACACCCAGACACCAGAAAATATTCATGCTCATCACACAAACATTTACCAGTAGTGGGAATCGAACCCACAACCTCCGATGCAGAGGCAGGTTCGCTGCCACTCCACCATTCGGTCGTCAAATTGAAAGTAAATTGCTATGCTGGCATAATTTTGAAGCATAGCAATTTATCTTGTATTTCTTTACCAATATGTTTGAATGTTCATTGGTAAAAACTTTAAATCCCTTGCCATGCCAGTGACTTTACATGTCACATACTGTGTCCCCATCTTTCTATTCTCTGTTCTCCTCACAGAATTTAATATGTTAGTATCTTTTTCAACTCTCCTCAGAGAAGTTCACTGTTACCAGAACACCTATCCAAGTGGCAGGAGCATACAGAGGGTGAGGTGTTGGTGGCTGAAGCAGAGGCACGGGTGGCCCGAGCAAGGACGGAATTAAATGAACTCATGGATAAGGTGGCTAGTAAAGGTAATTTCAATAACGTTATAGGTAACTAGCTGATCTTCCTGGGCTTCGCTCAGATCAGTCCAGGAAAATATCGAAAAATCGATCCTTTTCCCTTGTCTACATCATGGCGGAAACCTCTGAGCAAAATTTTTGCTTTTTAGGATCTAAGGTTTGGACCGGATGATAATGGGTAAATAAGTTTATTATTTACTATATAGTATATATATAAGTTTATTATTATACTAGTCTTGTGCTTGAGTTATTAAAAAGTTCCTTGTTAGGATATGAATTTCCAATATCTATCAAATAAGCTCAATGATGCCATAGTGACAATTGTGGCATTGGTGCCAACTCTATTGTGAAAAATCTCTAACTTATACTAATTTCTTGTGCCTAAAAATAGTGCTATCCTTTTCAAAACGCTCTTTGTGAAAAATAATGGCACTATTTTAGACATGTAATATTAGTTTGAGAGATTTTGCACAACAGAATTTGCACCCTTGTCACCCAAATAACATATTACCACATATTACATTAGATTACGAAAGCAGCTCTCTCTCTAGAAGAGGCACCTTTAAAATGCCCCACCTGTGGAAAATCTGGGCAGAGATTGACTGCCAGCCGAATCGGTCTATAAGACCATTATTTGTGATGTTTAAGTGTATATTTTTCAGTGATCCGGCGTAATTCGTCGCGGAAACAGATTGCGGACTTGCAGCGTCGATCCTGGCTGCTCAGTCAAGTGGAGAATGACCTCACCTGTAAGATCAAGAGTCTGGAGGAGACAAGGGCCATTGCAGACTCTCTGTGTCACATTGAGAGTGAACAGCATGATATAGAGGTATTGTTCTTCTTCGACGACCGAATGGCGTAGCGGTAGCGAACCTGCCTCTGCGTCGGAGGTCGTGGGTTCGATTCCCACTACTGGTAAATGTTTGTGTGATGAGCATGAATATTTTCCAGTGTCTGGGTGTTTTTCAATATATTATATTTATGTATATATTAATCAGTCATCTAGTACCCATAACACAAGCTATCGCTTACTTTGGGGCTAGATTGCGATGTGTGTAATGTCCTGATATTTATTTATTTATTTATTTATTTATAGATCTCTTCGTCGCCGTCATTTCAGATGATGGACGTCCACTGCTGGACATAGGCCTCCTGAAATGACCACGATCTTGCAGCACCAGGCGCCAGCGACTCCCCGCGACTTGATGTCGTCCGTCCACCTGGTCGGGGGTCTGCCGACATTGCGCTTCCCGGTGTGTGGCCGCCATTCCAGCACCTGGGGTCCCCAACGTCTATCGGCCCTATGAGCTACGTGCCCCGCCTATTGCCACTTCAGTTTTGCGACTTGTTGAGTCCTTTTGCGGATCTCCTCATTTCTGATAAACCCATATCTGATTCCATAGATCTACAATTCTACACTGTGGCAAAAATTAACATGCCCTGGCGTAACAGTGCATTAGATATTGAATTTATCAGTTTTCATTGAAATAATGTTAATATAGTTTTAAAAAATAATATTCCAACATTTTTTACTGCCTTAGCCAACAAGCAAATATACTGAAAATCCTACAGTTTTATTGAACAAATCTGTAGGTATGTATAAGTTTGAAATGTCTGCAATGAAAGAATAATAATGAATCGAACAATTTTAATTATAATATATTGCCAATGATCATAAAGACGTATCCATCTAAGTATAACACCGATTTTTACAGGTAGTAAGCCTATGTTATATCAGGGCATACGCTATCCAAATTCCAAAATTAGTAAATAGTTTAGAATGAAAGAGATAAGTTTGAATTATAGAGTGAAATAAAATACAATGTTTAATTTTTCAGAGCAAATTAGACAGATGTATAACACTTCTGCAGCGAAAGAACAAGCCCAGTGCTCTACCGCTGTCCACCCCCATGGCCAGCTCCTCCATCGTGTCTAACCATGAAAACGATGTACCTAGCCATGAAAACGGTAAGATTTCCCTATTTGTCTTCCAAGCAGCCCCAGTAAAAACATCATTGTATTTCATTCACATCGTTGTATTTCATTCACATAATTGTTTTTGCTGACTCACTTATAATATAATATATATATTATAAGCTACCTCGAAACCGAGTCGAATAGTAGTGGTCTCATCCTACCTGCATAAACACGGAAGAATAGTTCCAGAAGATATAGCTAGTGCTAAACCAGTAAACCCCTATGTTAGGTATGCGAACACCAAACTCTGTGGTATATTATGGGCTAAAGAATTAGCTAACAGAGTCCCTCAAGGCGTTACAGTGAACGCTGTTCATCCAGGTTTAGTGAGAACTGCCAGTTTTGAAACATTTCCTGCCATCGCCAGACATCTTTACGTCATAATATATTACTTGCTACTAGAATAGTAAGCGATTAAATAAGTAGCTCTACTCAGTTTTAGATATTTCAATCCACGATGACGCGCCCCACTGTGTCAAACTCCACGAATCGAATGAAACAAGCGACTTTGACAAAGTGGGGCGCGTCTTTGTGGATTGAAATATCTATACCAGCACGTAACTTAGCAAGAGTCGTTCAATGCGCAGGGAAAGGGATAGACAACCCTCCCACTCCCACAAAATTAAAATGCCTGTAACTTTGTAACTAATCTTTGTTTGAAAAAATACTTTTCCCCCCTTAATATCTACGAAGTGTAAACTGTACGAAATGTACGAAGTGTGAACAGATTTTTCGGTTGGTAACAACCGAAAAATCTGTAACAATTATGACTAATACATAGGGATTTATGTATATTTCACTTACACATTTTCACACACGTACATACCGTCCGTATGTCCGTAGTTTGTGTTTTCATTATCTTCTTTTTTTATATTTTTATTCCGTGGTGTGCAATAAAGTGTTTATCTATCTATCTATATACCAATTAACTTCAAAAACAAAGTTAAGTTTGCGGTTCGGTAAAAAAAGTGATTGTGGGTTTACTTTTCTAATGTAGTACGGAACCCTCGGTATGCGCGTCCGAATCGCTTTTGACCGTTTTTTTTAAATTGACCACAGACGAAGATGTGCAGTCCCTGGTGAGCTGCCGCGGCGACGTGCTGTGGCCGCGTCTGTGTGAGAAGCTCTCCTCGCTCTACTCCGCGCTGTCGGCGGCTTACACCAAACACGCTGCTGTTGGAAGGAACAGGTATACCTCATCATAATATTTTACACCACGTGCGCGATAAGTTGAGACCAGAGTGCGCGTGTTTGTACCGCCCGCAAATGTGAACGGTACTATGCGGGCACCATTTGATAAGTGGGCGGGGAGTCCGTATGTCACGAAGGTCTCGACTTATCGCGCACAAGTTGCAAGTATACCTCATATTTTAAACATACAATTTTCTGCTCTAATGTGTATGTGAAACTCGATAAAACTGAGCACTGAAAAGATCAAGTTTTTTAAAGTTTGTAATTTTGAGGCTATTTCTTTGTAACAGTGAGCGTCTAAAGAGTAAGTGGGAAAGCTAGGAAACCCCTTAGCCACATCTTCCTTTCACTTCCTCCAAAGCCCGGTTGAATTGCCATCGATCTATGTGAAATGGCCATCCATTTTTTTTTATTTCTTTATTTATTACAATTGCTTCATGCACATGCTTACAATTTCTCACACTTTTTTTTGGATGGCATTTCACATAGGCCTTACTTGCACTTTGTCAAATAAATCAAAAATTAACTACTACCACGTTTTCACAGAGAAAAATTGGTAGGAATCGGTAATTGCTCTTTTCAAAATATCAACAGATAAAAATTTCTTTTTTTATTTTTCAGTTTTCATAAACGGTCGATGCTCGCGTACACGGCGGCATTGCAATCGACTCTGGGTCTTAAAGTAACCAAAAATAGAGTTCATTTTAGAAGAACACGTAAACAACTTGCCGCGTCCATTCAAGATCTTTACGTAAGTCTATTATTATGAAAAATACACTAAATTCAGCCTGCAATCACACCCGATGGTAAGTGGCGACATATAGCACTGAAGTGAAAAACCGGCATTAAGACAAAAACGGGCTACCCGTTAAGTAAATAGGTTTACTATTCCAATGTAAATTAATAACGCACAAAATAGTCGATTTTCAGAGTAATTTCCTTAACTGGACAACTTCAAGCTAAAATTTTTATATTAAAAATACTGGCTGCCCCCGAAAACTATGTTTTGCTGGTCCAGCTAGTGTTTGGTGCTAAATGGTGATGGTTCCCCTGTCACCTTTTTACCATAGAACGGCAAGGCATCGAAAAGGCTTCCACACGCGTACATAGTCGACGTACCTAAGACGCGTACGAAGCGGTTTGATTCAACCTGAGTGGTGCAAACCTGCTTTCCGAAACTGGCGGTAGAGTTTTGACTTTTCATAAGAGCCTATTGGGCCTATGTGAAATTAAAGATTTTTCATTTTCATTCCTCGATCCGATACGCACTGCAAAGGCCTGGCATACCCTCCCAGCCACTGTCTTTCCCGCCACTTACAACTTGGGCGCCTTCAAATCAAGAGTGAACAGGCATCTCCTAGGCGTTCCACCTTAGTCTGTATCATCACTTTCCATCAGGTCTGATTACAGTCGAGTGCTAGCCTAAATTCAGGGTCTTGTGCTGAAAAGAATACGGATTTAACGTAATAAAGCCTGTTTTAAATATATAATATTTTAAATGATACTTGGTTTATCTTTACAGAGTTACGTAGATAAAGACGCCTTTGAGCTGCTCGCGGTGCGAGTCCAGCGGACCTACAGCGAAGCTAGAGTGAAGGCTCTAAAGGCGACCTTAGATGAGCTAACCGCGAGAAAAGGCATCTTCGAGTGCGAGGACGACCCGAGCAGCGCGGCAGTCGACCCGCAGGCGACGCTGGAGCGTGTCGCTAGTGTTAACAAATGTATTGTGAGTACAACTTCCCTGTTACAGTTTGTCCTACTGTGAAGCTAGAGTGAAGTCTCTAAAGGCGACTATAGAAGAGCTGACTGCGAGGACAGGCATCTTCGAGTACGAGGACGACCCGCAGGCGACGCTGGAGCGTGTCGCTAGTGTTAACAAATGTATTGTGAGTACAACTTCCCTGTTACAGTTTGTCCTACTGTGAAGCTAGAGTGAAGTCTCTAAAGGCGACTATAGAAGAGCTGACTGCGAGGAAAGGCATCTTCGAGTGCGAGGACGACCCGCAGACGACGCTGGAGCGTGTCGCTAGTGTTAACAAATGTATTGTAAGTACAACTTCCCTGTTATAGTTTGTCCTACTGTGAAGCTAGAGGGATGTCTCTAAAGGCGACTTTAGAAGAGCTGACTGTGAGGAATAGCATCTTCGAGTGCGAGGACGACCCGAGCTGCGCGGCAGTCGACCCGCAGGCGACGCTGGAGCGTGTCGCTAGTGTTAACAAATGTATTGTAAGTACAACTTCCCTGTTATAGTTTGTCCTACTGTGAAGCTAGAGGGATGTCTCTAAAGGCGACTTTAGAAGAGCTGACTGTGAGGAATAGCATCTTCGAGTGCGAGGACGACCCGAGCTGCGCGGCAGTCGACCCGCAGGCGACGCTGGAGCGTGTCGCTAGTGTTAACAAATGTATTGTAAGTACAACTTCCCTGTTATAGTTTGTCCTACTGTGAAGCTAGAGTGAAGTCTCTAAAGGCGACTATAGAAGAGCTGACTGCGAGGAAAGGCATCTTCGAGTGCGAGGACGACCCGCAGACGACGCTGGAGCGTGTCGCTAGTGTTAACAAATGTATTGTAAGTACAACTTCCCTGTTATAGTTTGTCCTACTGTGAAGCTAGAGGGATGTCTCTAAAGGCGACTTTAGAAGAGCTGACTGTGAGGAATAGCATCTTCGAGTGCGAGGACGACCCGAGCTGCGCGGCAGTCGACCCGCAGGCGACGCTGGAGCGTGTCGCTAGTGTTAACAAATGTATTGTGAGTACAACTTCCCTGTTATAGTTTGTCCTACTGTGAAGCTAGAGGGATGTCTCTAAAGGCGACTTTAGAAGAGCTGACTGTGAGGAATAGCATCTTCGAGTGCGAGGACGACCCGAGCTGCGCGGCAGTCGACCCGCAGGCGACGCTGGAGCGTGTCGCTAGTGTTAACAAATGTATTGTGAGTACAACTTCCCTGTTATAGTTTGTCCTACTGTGAAGCTAGAGGGATGTCTCTAAAGGCGACTTTAGAAGAGCTGACTGTGAGGAATAGCATCTTCGAGTGCGAGGACGACCCGAGCTGCGCGGCAGTCGACCCGCAGGCGATGCTGGAGCGTGTCGCTAGTGTTAACAAATGTATTGTAAGTACAACTTGCCTGGCGCAGTTTTTAAAGGGTTGGGTTGACGACCTCCCTGGCGCAGTGGCGGCGCGCTCGGTTCGAGTGGGAGGTCGCGGGTTCAATTCCCGCCATGGGCCACTTTGGAATTTTATAATTTCTTAATTGGCTCAAGTCTGGTCTGATGGCAGGCTTTGGCCGTGGCTAGTTACCACCCTACCAGAAAAGACGCTCCGCCTAGCGATTTAGCTAGTTCCGGTGCGATGCTGGTGGAAACCGTTGGGGTAAATTTACTTACCCTTCCAAGCTAGTACGATGACATCTTAGGCTGCGTCATCACTTACCATCAGGTGAGATCGCAGTCAAATACTAACTTGTAATGTAAAAGACTAAGAGTAAATTCCAGGCGGATCCAATTTAGGATTAAAATACGTAAATATTGGTGTCGATTCCGTTCTCTCGCCGTCGTCGTCGTCGTTTCAGCCGATAGACGTCCACTGCTGGACATAAGCGCTCCTGCAATGTCCGTCAAACACCACGATCTTGTGCCGCCTGGCGCCAGCGACTCCCCGCGACTTTCTTTTGCGGATCATTTCTGATTCGACCGCGCAAAGGTACTCCGAGCATAGCTCTCTGCATCGCTCGCTAACTGACCCTTCTTTCTTATGGAGCAAATGTCTAAACTAAACTAATTTAAAATAGTGTTATCATTTTCAAAATACTTCCGACGGAAAAGGATAGCACTATTTTAAATTAGTTTAAACTATAGTTTTTGCTATTAAAATTAAACAACAGAATCAACAACAATGTCTAAATTAGCTTTGGTAAGTAGACGTATCCGTAGGAGAACCAAGGTTACCGACATAGCCCAACGGATTAGCAAGCTGAAGTGGCAGTGGGCGGGCCATATCTGTCGCACAACCGACTGCCGTTGGGGCAGACGTGTTCTGGAGTGGAGACCGCGTACCGGTAAGCGCAGCGTAGGACGACCTCCTGCCCGCTGGACCGATGACCTAAAGAAGGTCGCTGGTAGCGGGTGGATGAGGAAGGCGGAGGACCGTGTGTGGTGACGCGCTCTCGGAAAGGCCTATGTCCAGCAGTGGATTTCCATAGGCTGATTAAGTAAGTAAGTAAGTTAAGTAAGTAGACGTAGCAATGTTATTTTATTTATGCTATTTCTACCATTGCTTAAAGAATGATATTACAAAGATGTTTGGGAGTTGTCATTGTCATACGACTATTGTCACATAATGAATTTATCGTTAGGTTAGGAAATGTCGTTCTCATTTTGAATTTTGCAACCATAATACAAACATAATAGGAAGGCGACATGGCTATGGCAGATGTGTTGTAAAGGCGGCTTTTGTTGTAAGTGGTTTTTGATCTTTGGCCTGCCGCGCTTTTGTTGACTCCCTATTGGCTGCCATTCGAAAGACATTGCAAAAAAATTGTGCAGTTGACCGTACCACACGATATCGCGTGATTGGCCTGTTTCAGGTTAAATCGCGGGAGGAACTGGAGCGTCTGGTGTCATCGTGCGCCAACACCGAGAGGAAAATCTACAGCATTAGAGAGTGCTTGCTGGCCGTGTTCACTGCGCTTCACAACAACACCGACATCATGGACACGGCCTTGTCTAGAGGTTCGTTCATTCGTTCGTTTCAGCCGACGGACGTCCACTGCTGGACTAAGGCCTGTAATGATTTCCAGCCCACACGGTCCTGTATCCAGCGCCTTCCCGCGACTCTTATAATGTCGTTAGTCCATCTGGTCAGAGGTCTGCCAATACTGCGCTTCCCCGTGCGGGGTCGTCATTCCATCACTTTGGGTCCCCAACGTCCGTCGGCGTCTGTCGGTTCTACGTGCTATGTACGCTCCGCCCATTGTGACTTCAGCTTCGTTACACGTGGAGCTATATCGGTGACTGTGGTTCGTCTACGTAAGGTACGTTTCTAGAGGCACAGAACACTAAATAGTACCAGAATGTTCACTCCGCACGAAAATTTGAAGAAATAGCGACTAGCGCTGACACAAAAAGTGCAATTCAGTTCGCAATAGCGCCTGGCCCCGCCCTCAAAATCGACACGCAACAAACGCAATTTTGTGGTCTCTTTCTATCGCCTAACTTTATCTCTTACGACGTACTAGGGCTGCCGTAGTCAGACGGCGCGTAAAATAGACCGTACAGAACTAGCGCGTACAACTCGGCCTGCGAGCGGCAACCATCTGAAATATGGTAGTCCGAAACTCTACTTGTAGCCGGGGGGACGGTCACGTGATAAGTGAGACTGGCCTGCTAGAGGTAAGATCACCAAACTGAAAATGAAAATTTTTTAGGGTTCCGGATCCAAAGGGTAAAACAGGAACCTATTACTAAGACTCCGCCATCCGTTTATCACCAGGCTGTATCTCAAGAACCGTGATAGTAATACAGTTGAAATCTTCACGCACAATGCTGCACTATAACAACAATTTTTGTATTTGTACAAATCTAAGCCGCATCTACTGAACCGTTTTGGCTGAGATTTGTAAGAAAACAAAATTCACGAGGGCGGAGCCGCGGCCAACACAGTGGTTGTAAAGCGCAGTACATGTTTGATGGAACAAAAAAAAACTTGTTTCAAAAATTTTCTCAATGTTACATTTATGATTTTCTTGTCATTTCTCGGTGCAAAATTGCTTTCGGATGTTGGCGGTAATCTCACAATTCATTAGTGCCTGCGAGTGTAGGCCTATGTGAAAGTATAAAAATTTCGATTTGATAAATTCCAGGGGTCCAGCTGGATTTCCCGACAGACTCCATACCGCTTCTCCGCGTGTTCTACAAGAGGCGCTGCGACCGCGCGCTCAACGTCAGCAACCTGAGCTTTAACATTGACACTTCGGAGAGGTCTCTAGTGGAAGTCCCAGGTAATTTTTTTTAATACATTTGGTCAAAAAGTTGACATTTCCATGTGTGTTTAGCGTGCGCAAAGTTATTCTTTTCCGTACTAGTGCTTTTGTATTTTCCTCCTACGCGGCACCGGAGCGGGCGCACCAGAAGCGCATGAACACGAACACGGCATGCAAACACGGAGCAGGCAAATAAATACGTAGAACCAATTTTTTTTCGCAAACGTGTTAAAAAACGTCAATGCACGTGCGGAATTGTCATTTCTACTCATCCCTATAGTTGATCCCACAGAAAACAAATTAGCCAATATAAAGTCATTTTCAGGGTTATAATGGAGTTGGTTAATATAGCTGGAATACTTTCGGACCCCAGCCTATATTGTGTCCGCACCTTTAGAAACGTTTGGCTTGATTTTTGGAAACACTGCGCTATTCTCATTTGGGAGTAGTGGTGGTCAATAAAGCATAAAGCAAAATTAAGCATCGTGAGCGTATTTTTATTAATTTTACTCATGGTTGTCATTATCCATGCGCCCATACTCAAAGCGTTAATAAAACAGTAAGAATAGGTAATATGTAAAAAAAAATCTTTCTTTTTTCTAGATAACCCAACATTCGAAGATGAGTTGAATGTGTATTTTAAAAAATTCAACTTGGAGAAGAATAGAAAACTGTTGTTGGATAGGTAAGTGTTAATATGATTCTGTATGAAAACTGGTCGATTGGAAATAATATAAGGGGTACTGAAGTAAATAGGTTTTTAATACATTTGCTTACAATACATACAAAAAGTTGACATTTCCATGTGTATTTAGCGTGCGCAGTTATTCTTTTCCGCACTAGTGCTTTTGTGTTTTCCTCCTACGCGGCACCGGAGCGGGCGCACCAGGAGCGCATGAACACGAACACGGCATGCAAACACGGAACAGGCCATCACGTAAAACCAGTATTTTTTTTTCGAAAATGTATTAAAAACGTCGTTCAATGCACGTGCGGAATTGTCATTTTTACTCGTCCTTATAGTTGACCCTCTGAACCCGTTGAACTTTCCGCACTTATATTGATGTACTATTTTGGTTTTCATACTATTATTTACGTGATATTTTCATACTATTATTTACGTGATATTATTACGTGGTGTCGGTAATAATAATATCCAAAAACGCTCGGAACGGTGTTTTAATAACTGGCTTAGTTTTTTTAGTTAGTTTACATTCTTCTACAACGGTGCCTATCGCACCCACAGGCCAAAGAATAACTTTATTATATTGACAACAGCACCCACCAAACAATATATACGCAAGAGACAAAAAACACTTTAAATAAATAATCCGTCATGTTTCTATAAAAAAATAAAGTCTGTTTACGGACGATAGATTTACGTGATAACGTCATAATCTCTATCTCTCTATCGTTTGTTTTATCGTCTATCGCTTGTTGCGCGCTCTCGCTTGCACGCACAGGCTCAGGTGGAATGTTACGCGGAACGTTACTATTTTTCATGTGTGTTGCTGGTGTTCATCAATTTATTAAACGTTATCACGTCAAAACTTTGAATTCCAGTGGCGAAACGATCTGGGTGTTCGAGACACTGCAAGCGTTAACGTCGCGGCTGTGCACTGGATGGGTGGGCAGCGAGGTAGCGTCGCTGCTGTGCCCGGCCGTGCGTCCGTCGCGCGCGCTGCAGCGACTGCGCGACGCGCGCGAACACGCCGCGGCGATGCGCGCGCGACGCCCCGACCAGCGCGCCTCGGGCGACACCTCGCAAGTTACTATTGCTGGTAAGTAATTTTCAAACCCTATCTATACATATCTGCGGGGCTAGACAAAGTAACAGTCGTTTGGCGTTAACGACATTAGACAAAAATGTATGGACAAACCACGTGACGAATGAAAACAAATGAAAGACAAATCTACTTTATGCTTAGCGTTGTTCACTGTCAGCTGTCAATTGTCACGCGAAGTACGCTAAAGTTATCTACAACGTCTGCGAGAACGCCAGGGAGCGCTCAAATTGTCGTAGTCGAATTTCAAAAAATGCGGTCACGTGATTTTTGTACAAGCACTTGGTTTGTCCATACATTTTTATCTACTGTCGTCAACGCTAAACGACTGTTACTTTGTCGAGCCCCGCTGGGCGCGACTCCCTTATTACGTACAGTACACAACAAACTTTTTAGGTATATGACCTTGATTGTGCATATATGCCGATTTTAGATCCTTTTGGCGGTAAATGCGGGGCGCGTAGGCGGAGAGTCGCGTGCGATAACTACGTCATTTCATGCTCAAAAAGTTTGCCGGCACCTGTATCTCGCAACAAGTTTTCGATAGGAATAAATTTCGCGACTAATGACCTAGGAAACAATGTGGACAGGCCCTATCTACAAAATTAGCTTGACTATTGTTTCTGTAAAGTGGCGAATAAGATGACCTTACCTAGGAAGTAACTCAGTACATGAAAATTTGGCAAAAAATCTTGGCGCTCAAAATGGCTCCGTTTGTCACTAAAGGCTACGCCTAATCAATTAATAGTAAACGCGACAGTAAATGTCAGGATCGTTACTGGCGACACAAGTTATTCCTTGCTCTGTAGCTGGTAAACGCCACATTTTATTACAAGACAATACAAAAGTGACGTTTGACTGCAACGATCGCGAGATTTACATCTGTCGCAAACCTGTCCCGAGATAATATTGTTAAGGGGATTTATTGAATTTATTTTTGTCTTTCTCACTCTCACGGATACGTTGATAAGTGCAACATGCAGCATCGCGGAGGAATATAACAGAAAAACGACCTTTTACCTAATTACTCAAAAACTAAGCAATCAAAAATATGTTTCTAAGCGTTTTTGGACATTATTATTATCGACACTTTAAAACAAAAATTACAATTACATCCAATGTAGTTTCCGATAAAAAGTAGAAAAACTGAGATTTTGGAGCAACTTTTGGGAGAACTTTCTATTGAGAAAATTTTATCCAATCGTGTTTCTGCTTCTTAGCGATTTTAGATTAAAGACCCAAAATACATGACGTGTAAATTTGAAAGTAATTGTCTTTATAGTTTTTGAATAAAACTTTATTCAAAATCGCTTAAGGACGTGCTCCCAAAATAGATAGGTATCAAATCGGACTAAATACATACGCACGGCCTACACTCACACAAAGGTGCCTCGAAATGAGTGAATCAACGCGATTTTGATACTTTGAGATAAAATTTTATATTTTGTCATTTAGGTATTTTATTATAACGAAATAACTTCGTTCTAAGCTTATTTATTATCTCGCTGCAGACTCGGTCATAAATCATTCGAGTGTCTTGCTCACCGACATCGTACCGGCCGACGAGCGCAGCCACGTGTACAACATATGCGGGGAGGTGAGAGGCTGCACCACTATAGAAGTGTAATTATCTCGCTGCAGACTCGGTCATAAATCATTCGAGTGTCTCACTCACCAACATCGTGCCGGCCGACGAGCGCAGCCGCGTGTGCAACATATGCGGGGAGGTGAGAGGCTGCACGACTATAGTTGTGTTATTATCTCGCTGCAGACTCGGTCATAAATCATTCGAGTGTCTCGCTCACCGACATCGTGCCGGCCGACGAGCGCAGCCGCGTGTGCAACATATGCGGGGAGGTGAGATGCTGCCAACTATAGTAGTGTTATTATCTCGCTGCAGACTCGGTCATAAATCATTCGAGTGTCTCGCTCACCGAGATCGTGCCGGCCGACGAGCGCAGCCGCGTGTGCAACATATGCGGGGAGGTGAGAGGCTGCCAACTATAGTAGTGTTATTATCTCGCTGCAGACTCGGTCATAAATCATTCGAGTGCAGCCGCGTGTGCAACATATGTGGGGAGGTGAGAGGCGCGCTCGTCGGCCGGCACGATGTCGGTGAGCGAGACACTCGATTGATTTATGACCGAGTCTGCAGCGAGATAATAACACTACTATAGTTGGCAGCATCTCACCTCCCCGCATATGTTGCACACGCGGCTGCGCTCGTCGGCCGGCACGATGTCGGTGAGCGAGACACTCGAATGATTTATGACCGAGTCTGCAGCGAGATAATAACACTACTATAGTTCACCGACATCGTGCCGGCCGACGAGCGCGCCTCTCACCTCCCCACATATGTTGCACACGCGGCTGCACTCGAATGATTTATGACCGAGTCTGCAGCGAGATAATAACACTACTATAGTTGGCAGCATCTCACCTCCCCGCATATGTTGCACACGCGGCTGCGCTCGTCGGCTGGCACGATGTCGGTGAGCGAGACACTCGAATGATTTATGACCGAGTCTGCAGCGAGATAATAAAACTACTATAGTTGGCAGCCTCTTACCTCCCCTCATATGTTGCACACGCAGCTGCGCTCGTCGGCCGGCACGATGTCGGTGAGCGAGACACTCGAATGATTTATGACCGAGTCTGCAGCGAGATTATAACACTACTATAGTTGGCAGCATCTCACCTCCCCGCATATGTTGCACACGCGGCTGCGCTCGTCGGCCGGCACGATGTCGGTGAGCGAGACACTCGAATGATTTATGACCGAGTCTGCAGCGAGATAATAACACTACTATAGTTGGCAGCCTCTCACCTCCCCGCATATGTTGCACACGCGGCTGCGCTCGTCGGCCAGCACGATGTCGGTGAGCGAGACACTCGAATGATTTATGACCGAGTCTGCAGCGAGATAATAACACTACTATAGTTGGCAGCCTCTTACCTCCCCTCATATGTTGCACACGCGGCTGCGCTCGTCGGCCGGCACGATGTCGGTGAGCGAGACACTCGAATGATTTATGACCGAGTCTGCAGCGAGATAATAACACTACTATAGTTGGCAGCATCTCACCTCCCCGCATATGTTACACACGCGGCTGCGCTCGTCGGCCGGCACGATGTCGGTGAGCGAGACACTCGAATGATTTATGACCGAGTCTGCAGCGAGATAATAACACTACTATAGTTGGCAGCATCTCACCTCCCCGCATATGTTGCACACGCGGCTGCGCTCGTCGGCCGGCACGATGTCGGTGAGCGAGACACTCGAATGATTTATGACCGAGTCTGCAGCGAGATAATAACACAACTATAGTGGTGCAGCCTCTCACCTCCCCGCATATGTTGCACACGCGGCTGCGCTCGTCGGCCGGCACGATGTCGGTGAGCGAGACACTCGAATGATTTATGACCGAGTCTGCAGCGAGATAATAACACTACTATAGTTGGCAGCATCTCACCTCCCCGCATATGTTGCACACGCGGCTGCGCTCGTCGGCCGGCACGATGTCGGTGAGCGAGACACTCGAATGATTTATGACCGAGTCTGCAGCGAGATAATAACACAACTATAGTGGTGCAGCCTCTCACCTCCCCGCATATGTTGCACACGCGGCTGCGCTCGTCGGCCGGCACGATGTCGGTGAGCGAGACACTCGAATGATTTATGACCGAGTCTGCAGCGAGATAATAACACTACTATAGTTGGCAGCATCTCACCTCCCCGCATATGTTGCACACGCGGCTGCGCTCGTCGGCCGGCACGATGTCGGTGAGCGAGACACTCGAATGATTTATGACCGAGTCTGCAGCGAGATAATAACACTACTATAGTTGGCAAATGGCAGCCTCTCACCTCCCCGCATATGTTGCACACGGAGGCTGCACTACTATAGTAGTGTAATTATCTCGCTGCAGACTCGGTCATTAATCATTCAGCTAGCTAGAGGATAGCTCTATACGTTTAGGAGATCCAGTAGTAGTCTTCGAAGTATACCTTCAGGTCACTCAACCAAGTCAAGTGGAAAGGTCTTTTCATAACTAACAAAACGAGCCCAAACTCGGCACGGCTAGCTCTATACGTCTAGGAGATCCAGTAGTAGTCTTCGAAGTATACCTTCAGGTCACTCAACCAAGTCAAGTGGAAAGGTCTTGTCATAACTAACAAAACGAGCCCAAACTCGAGACGGCTAGCTCTATACGTCTAGGAGATCCAGTTACCAGTAGTAGTCTTCTAAGTATACCTCCAGGTCACTAGTACGCTTGGGGAACAAATAAAATAAATGGAATAAAATAAATAAACTCAATTCTAGCTAATTATAATAAAATATAATATTGTAGGTACTGTAGGTGCTTACAGAAATATGCCTTTACCTTTATAAATATACCTTTTCAAAAATATGTCAGGACAGTATTACGTAAAGTATCAAGATAGTTATTGCCAAATATCCGTGTACGTACAGCGATGTTTTTCAATCAGCAACTGCTCGCAAACGACGTGCAGTCCCACTCGCGAAGGCAGCCAAAGGCTGACTGATTGATATTTGAATTTTGAAATAGTAGAAACCTGTGACCGAGTAAAATAAAATAACCCTTATTGTAACCTCTTTAAGATTTACGCTTGTAAGCAAAATATGTGAAAACAATGCACGCGAACTTCATTTTTTTTCATTTACTGTTTGTCTTTTTTTTGTTATTTTTTCTACCACCGTGTATAGATGAACATATCTACTGTCAGTTGATATTTTTAAAAGACATAAAATCGGTATGTTTTTACAGAAAAATGTACCGAAACTCACTCCTAAATCGCCAATTTTGTGAGAAGAGATGATTTAAACTATTTTTATAGTACTAAAAGTAAAGATTTTTAACCAATTTTTCTACCACGAATTGTAGATAAAAGACCAATCTTTGTGTTGTTATTTTTAGTTCCATTATATTTTGTTTATTCTAGTCACAATATGTACCGAAAACTCCACGAAAACTGCAATGTCCGTAAACGCACCCTTAAATACGTTTTCTACGCCGTTAAGAGGGCGCGTCTCCTTTGATAATGAGGGTCGGTTGGTCAATGGCTATTGCCCAACATATTGAGTGCAAGTTGCTCCACATAGCATTGAGAACTTTTCATGGATTTATAGATATTTCAATCCATGACGTCGCGACCGCCTCTGTCGAAATAGCTTTTGTTTTATTCGATTAGTATGGAGTTTGACAGAGTGGGGCGCGCCGACGTGGATTGAAATATCTATAGACTGTGTGATGACTGATGAGTCAGTGAATGTATGGATTAATAATTTATCCTTGCAGATATAACCGCCATAACAAGCTTCGAAGCGGACGCGGTGGACCAAACGAAGAAGCGCATCACAGAAAACCTGATCTTGCTGGAGAAGGTGCACAGAAACCTGGAGGTCTGCGAGGAGAATCTGCAGTTCTGGGCCCACCACGAACTGAGGAAGTACATCTCGAGCGGCAGGACTATTGGCGGCCGGACTTACGGACAGTTCGAGAAGGCTTATATGGAGAGATTGAAGTGGAATTAATAGATTACCTACACGGTCCTGCGCCATGGTCTAGCGACTTCCGGAGACTCTTACCCCCTTATTAATAAACGTGGAATAAAGATGGAATAGTTAAACTCTGTTTTGTCTTTATCTGTCACGTGGAAGTTGACATTTGGAGAGAAAAGACAAAACAGTTTTAAGCTATTGCATAGCTTCTAGCGCGGGCCTTGAGCACGGAGACCGAACCCAGAAATTCCATAACGAAAATAACCTAACACCCCCCCACTCCGACCGACACAGCGGTGATACTTTTTAGTTTCGCGATCTATCGATGAATAGCAGAACTTTTAATGACTTTGAAATATCACGCTTGTCTCTTTAGTTCAGCGATTCGTTTCTAGGTGGCATTGGTTGTATAATTATAATTGCATAAGCTGATAAAAACAGCTATGCAAAACCTTTACCGCGGCAGTCTCCGAGTGCCACACGTCTTTTTCTACTCCATCTTTATTCCACGTTTATTAAAAAGGGGTTTAATGTCCCATCTGATCGCACGGCTACCAATGCACGGGAAAGCGCAGTTTCCCATGCGAAGTTACCATGCCAGCACTTTTGAATCCCCAACATCCGTTGGTTCCACGCGCTATGTGCATCCCCCCCCTCCGCCCATTGCTACTTCAGCTTCGCGGTACGTTGAGCTGTGTCGGTGACTGTAGATATTTCAAAGTTCTTGTTAATGTGTTTGTATAACGCGTGCAAGTGAACAACTTGGCACCTGAGTAGAATTCAAGTCACTGCAATTTCAATCTTATTATCTATTGCCTAAATACGTGGCTGGCATCAGCTCATCTGCCAAGTTAACTCGCACGCGTTTCAACAAAACTTTTCGAAACGATTCGCCTGTTTTTAATTTTTTTTTTAATTGTGTATATTTGGTAGGTTTGAAAATAGAACGACTATTTTCCTACGTGAGAAATAATTTAAAATCACAGTCTGTTGTCGAATCTACTTTTGTCGCTCGTTTTTCTCT
Organism: Coenonympha arcania; assembly: GCA_036785405.1. Lineage (NCBI taxonomy): Eukaryota > Metazoa > Arthropoda > Insecta > Lepidoptera > Nymphalidae > Coenonympha > Coenonympha arcania. The sequence continues at coordinate 5,173,486 of CM072059.1, forward strand.
TTCTGATCCATTTTGATAGACTTAAGAGAAAAGAGAGAGACATCTCTACGTGCGCATGCTGCATAGGCTGAACTTCAAATAAGTCCCGGACGCTCCCCAGTCCCCGGATACCCTCTTATCTAGGACAAATCCGGGGAAACCCGGATGGATGGCAACCCTATATATAAGGCACTATTATGCTTAAGTGTGAATGTTATAGATTATAAATATATTATAGTTACAGCTAATAAACTATATTTTTTAAAGTTGTTTTTTTTCAACATTTTGTCCCAAAATTGACGATGCCAGTCTCCACTGCAGAAACATATGCGACTTTACCAAGGACGGACTTTTATGCGGACTATATCACCACCACCAGTTTTCTGGCTGTTTCGTGTCATCGTGCGCCAGTCTAAATGGCGAACCAAGGATTCTCTTCCTAAGCTATTGAGAGGTTATATCTTGGTTATATGAAGTTTTCTATTTCAGTGGTAGGGGAAGCTAATACAGGTTTTCAAAAAATTAAAAAAAATTGGTTGCCTGTAAAGTCGGTTTACTGACGATAGTTGAACGTGACAACGTCTTCATTGTCGCTCGTTCCGCGCTCGCGAGGTAACGCCGGTAACGCCGCATGAGCGAGGTAACGCCGGATGAGTCATGTTTTTTCGTGCGTGCAACCGGCTCTATCGATTTATAAGACGTTGTCACGTCAAAAAAGACGTGTGGCACTCAGAGACTGCCGCGGTAAAGCTATGAGCTATTGCATAGCTGCTTTTATCAACTTACGCAATTATTATTGCCATCTATCGCTGAATTTAAGTATATATTGAGAATTATCATTATACAACCAATGCCACCTAGAGACGAGTTGCTGAACTAAAGAGACAAGCGTGATATTTCAAAAAGTCATTAAAAGTTCTGCTATTCATCGATAGATGGCAAAACTAAAGTGTTAGGTTATTTTCGTTGTACGGAATGCGATAGAAGCTATGCAATAGCTAAAAAAAATTGTTCATGAAAGTATACTCGAGCGCATCAGATTATATACAGACTGACGCTTCTTCTTGATATGCTTGTCGCATGGAATTAATAAGTACTTCGTACAACGAAGTACTTATTAATTCCATGGCTTGTCGTCCTGAGTCCTGACCCATAACAGACTAAAAATAAAATAGGTCCCCACGACGCTCGAGTAATCTACCAAAATAAAATAGGTCCCCACGACGCTCGAGTAATCTACCAAAGTTCCCTCCCTACAATATAGCAGTGCCCGCGGACTCCTTTCCGCGTAGAAATAATTTCGTACGTCAATTTCCGTTGCGTAGGGAGCCAACCTGCATAATATACCTATTATATATCGCCACGGAACGGCCGAGGCGGCGCGGCGTGACCCCACGTCTTTATTTTGCTACTATCTTTGAAGATATTTGTTTTAAACTTTAAAGAAAGGGCACAAATATCCGTTCTAATACACCTATTGAAAAAGATATAAATTAATACCATATGGGCTAAATAAGCTTTACAATAATCTTTTTTTGTAATCCACAATTTCAGTAAAAGCAGTTATTGTCAGTTAACCTTATGATAGGCATATACTATCGCGGACTTTTTTACAGATTTTGATACGTATTATAGTACATTATTTTGTTCTATCCTCAATAGTTTCCGCAGCGCACCCGATGAAAGCGGTTTTTTCACAACTTTTATTACATTATTAAAGATGCGTAATTCATTTTGGAAATTATTATCGTAGCTTTCTATTGGAGAGAGAATTTTGAAAATCGGTTTGGTATATACAGGGATTAGTTACCCCTTACAACGTCACAAACTTACAAACTCACAAACGTTACCTACCTCTAATTATTATAGTATAGATAGTATAGATGAATCAATGGTTATCATAGATTATAATACTATCTATTATAATCTATGATGATTAAATCAACAATGATTACAATTGAGGGGTCATTTGGAAAAACAGCCAATGTCAAAAAAAACTGAAAACGAGATTGTGATGTCTATGGTTTGCTTGATATGTTCCTCACAAAATCCAAATTAATGTTTTCGACAAAACAGCCTTTGTCAGAAGATATTCAAGGAAACAAAGTCAATGGTATACGGAAAAACAACCAATGTCCAATACGTTTTTGGAAGAACTGCCAATGTCAGTTGACATTGGTTTTTTTTTCTGGCAATACTCAGTGTTAGCATGACATGTTAGCGAAGGATGTGAATAGTTTTAACTTTATGAACCTAAGTTTAATGTTATTATTGAAAATACAAGTGTTTTACTATGAAAAATCTAATTATTATTCCCATGTTTTGATTTCATTGGAAAAATAACCAATGTCAAATGTATTGTAAACAGTTTTTTAAGCCTCCTGTAAAATTTACTAAAATTGACAAAGGTCGTTTTTCCAAACATCCCCTCAATTCGGAGAATGATAAATAATTGTGATTAATTCTCGGGCTCGTTTCATGCGCTTACAAAAGGACCTACGCGCCGCGCCGTTATCCGTTTGCGTATCATGCAATTCATGCATCGACCAACAGGCAACAACCGAACCGGTCGAAACACGAAACCGGTTCGAGGCGTCGCTTCCCAATGCGCAAGGCAAAGCGAGTCTATAATAATAATAATATACGATAACTACAGAAACGAACTCTTTGACACATGAAACAGATATATTAATAGCTAGGGACCAGAAAGAGACCACTTTACCTTTATCTCGCTATTGCTATATCTGTGATTTCAAAGTCATTGTGATTTCATGTGGTCATGTAGGGTCATGTGTATTGATTGCGTTGTATGTGATTTCATGTGTCAAAGAGAAAATAAGCGAATGAAAAGAGTAGGTATCTAGTGTTAGAAATCTAGATTAGGTTTCAATTTCATGTAAGAAATTGATAACTCTAATTAGGATAATATTTTGTATTCTGTGGTATGTCCATAGACCATCCATAGTCATTACGTTTATTTTGACACATTGGTTTACTCTCTCTGGTTCTACCGCTCTGCGCCTCATGTCCGCCCTTCAGGCTTCAGCTTAAATAAAATTAATATAATAATGTATTAGCTCTAATATCACTGAAGTAAACTTAACAGTTTGATTCCACTTCCACTGTGTATTTATTTTCCCCGTAACAAGATCTAGTAGGTTCAAGGTTTACTAATATAATTCGGTGTATCTACTGTACAGTAGGTACTTTGATTCGGTGGTACTTACAATACCAGTAGGTATAGACCACAGGTATAGACATATCAATACACGAAGACGCGCCCTCTCTGTCAAAACCGCTTGTTTCATTCGATTCGTATGGAGTTTGACAGAGTGGGGCGCGTCATCGTGGATTGAAATACCTTATAGGACTTAGGTTCAGTTATTTACTTATCTGCTGAGATCTGTCATAATTAATAGGTACGGAATTATTCCGATCATTGTCAGATGAATGCAAAGGTCACACATAGGTTTCTCGTGTTTCCTTCCAGGCTCTACGTGTGTACGCTCACACGTTGAAAAAAAATGTGAAGGCGTGTTCATTTTTAAATTAGACGATGTCTACCTATTTCTTTTTATGAGTAGGTATAGGAGGAAAACAAATATCAAACTACAGACCGATCAGCCTAATGTCATGCTTGTACAAGGTATTTGCAAGTACACTATTACGCAGAATAACTCCCAAGATTGATGAGAACCAACCGATAGAACAAGCCGGCTTTAGGAAAGATTACTCCACAGTAGACCATATACACACCCTGAAAATGATAATAGAAAAATATAATGAATTTTCAATGCCATTATATATTGGTTTTATAGACTACTCTAAGGCCTTTGATTCCATAAGTCACGATTCAATATGGCGCGCTTTAAAGGAACAGGGAGTAAACAACGATTACATAGAAATATTAAAAGTGATTTATAAAAATAGCAAAGCGAGAGTTAAAATTGACTCACCTGGACAATTCTTCAGTATTAGAAGGGGGGTCAGGCAGGGCGACCCACTGTCCCCAAAAATATTTATATCCGTCCTCGAACACATATTTAGAAATCTTGAGTGGAACAAAATGGGACTCAAACTACATGGTAAGTATCTGACGCACCTGAGATTTGCGGATGATCTGGTGCTGCTGACTGAAGATCACAAAGAAGTACAATACATGTTGGAAACTCTCAATGAGTACAGTAACTCAGTTGGCTTAGAAATCAACATCGAAAAAACTAAGGTTATGACTAATGTAACAAAACTACCAGTCACACTGCAATCAAGAAACGTTGAATATGTAGATGAGTACACTTATCTTGGACATCAAATCTCATTTAGCAGTGGAATGGACAAAGAGATAAATAGAAGAATAACGAACACATGGAAAAAATACTGGAGTATGAGAGATATATTCAAGGGTACCCTCCCCAATAAACTGAAAACTAAAGCTATGGAAGTATGTCTAACTCCATGTTTGACATACGCCTGTCAAACATGGACACTTACAAAGAAACAACTCAACAGAATAGAAACCACACAGGGAGCAATTGAGAGAAGCTATCTAGGGATCAAACTAAAAGATCGTATAAAAAACTCAGAGATAAGACTTCGCACTCAAGCAAAGAATATAAAAAAGATTCTGCTTAAATCTAAATGGAAATGGGCAGGACATCTTCAAAGACTTAAGGACGATAGATGGACAAAAATAACAACTAACTGGTACCCACTGGGAAGGAAGAGAAAAAAAGGACGACCATAGTCAAAGTAGCAGGGAGAGTGTGGACAAGGTTGGCTAGAGACCGAGCCAATTGGAAAGTCTTGGAGGAGGCTTTTACCGCTTAGCGGTCCTTACATAGAATAATAGTCTTAATAATTGTAGCATATTACTCAGCACTAAGGCAACAGTAGTGGTGGTATAGATGTTTCATATGTGGTATGATAAAATTGTATAACTATTGTTAGACAAATGTTACAAATGTTGACAAATGTGGAACAGATTTAGACATAGATAGTATGATTTTGCAAACAGATGCGTACAAATGGAAGCAAAAAGATGTAAGGATTAATAAATTGGTAAATGATCATTAAATCAACTTGTGTTTATTGAACTGTCATTAACGTTCCATCATACATTTGCCATAACTACTAAAACTGTACAACATTACCTATACTGTTTGCTAAAACTAAACATATAAGTATTAACTTTGTGCATGTTAGTCTTAAGCACCTAAATTAGAAATGTACTGCTAATTGTGTATTACTTAAACAAAAATGTAAAAGCGAAATGTAAAGTAAGGAAACAATAAAAGCTATTTTATTTTTTATTTTATTTATATGAGGAAAATCTCATGGATGTCGCTTTCCATGCCCGACTTCACTGAGAGAGGTGATAACTGATATTGTGATATTAGGTACCCAACGACCTACGGACTAAAATTTTCCTACGCTCTCTGGCCACTCCTTCAGAACTGCAAAAAGCATTACTTCAGCAATAAGGCTGTCGGACAATGCCACAATTGTTGTGCTCTTTGTTTCGTCCGCTCCTTTAATTATGGTACGTTTGCTCCCTTGTCCCACCCCTCCTTGCTGTTGAGCTTGCACCAAGTTTTCTCTTATGATAGGTTCTTCAATCTTCAGTCTCCACCCACTAGTCTATGTTCCGCACGTTTTCGAACTACTTGCATTCGAATTTCAAATACTGCGCTGTTCAGTGTATCTTTTTCGCCACAGTAGGACCTGTAGGCTAGCAGTCTTCATTCGCTGCTTTGCCAATTGGTAGGTGTTGAACATTTCATGCCTCCTCATTGCCTTGAGTTACAAGCCAATCTACCTTCTTCGCCGTAACTTCTATTAATCCTTCTTTGATTGTATCAGGTCCCTGGTCCATTGACCTTTGCTTTTTTCTTTCCACTTTTTTCTTCCCATTCTTCTAGTATACGCTATCGCTCTTCTTGTAGTGTTTTCCAGAATTTTATACAGTCTGGCTCTTTCTGTGGCTAAGCTCCCTTTTGGTACCTGCTTATTACCAGTACCGCCTTCTTTGTTACTGTCTGGTAGGCTTCGCATATCTGGATAGCCAGTCGCCTCTCTATTCTGCCCAGTTTGTCGTTATATTTCAGTTTCCAGTTTGTCATTTGCAGTGCTTGGCTCCAGTCTGGTGAATAAATGAAAACATGACTGTGTGAGTCACTGACACAAGGACTTTTCTTCTGCAAGGCATTGGTCTCCTTTTCTGGCATTAGCTGACTTAGAGCTGTTGAAAGTTTCTCGACTTTCACTGTAGTAAGTATTGTTACGTGCTGGGTTCCACGATTTGCCGTAAAACACCTGGTGACTCTCTTTGACTTTATTCCGTACTTCCTGTATCCAACATCCCTGGTCTTCCTCGTAGTTCGCTTCCTCTTCACTCTTGATCCCTTGATTCGCTTGTTCACTTCTCGTCCATTCTGTTATAATAACCTTATTCTGTTTGCTTATTGCAAACAGAATAAGGTTATTATATTCATCATCAAGGGTCATTCGTAATACTGACCCCCTCTTAGCAAAGCTCGTCCCGAACATCACTGTTGCTCCCGTGATGTCTCGCCAGGCGATCGATGTTTACCACCTTAAATGCTCCTCTTGGTTGACGTTGAATCCCATATGTGACATTATTCATACGGCTGACCACTTTGTATGGACCCTCCCATTTTGGAGATTTTCTTTTCCGACGAGTCGGATTATGCAGCCATGCGCCTTCTTCGAATTCGCTCGTGTTCGATTTCCAGCCGTATCTGGTTTTCATGTTCTCGCTCGATTGCAATTTGCAATCCGTTTTCCCCGAACGGAAACATGTTTCTTCGGCATTTTTTCCTTCAGGTTGACAACGTAGTCCTGTATAGTGCAAGGTTCGTGCGGTGATCGTCCAGTCAATAAGTCTATTGGCCACCGTAGTTCCCTGCCATAGTTGACAAACGCCGGAGTTGCCTCAATGCTCTCATGTTCTGCAGTCAAATAGGCCAAAGGAACAGTGGAATGTACTTGTCCCAGTCTCTCTGATGGGTGTCCACTGTCCACCAGTTTTACAAAATGTCTTTCAAGCGTCTGATTAAATCTTTCAACTATTCCATCAGACTGCGAGAGGTAGGTATGAGTAGTGCGCGTTTTATGTAGACCTAAAATTCTGCATACTTCCTGAAACACTTGTGACTCAAAGTTTCTTCCTTGAACGGAGTGGGTTTCCAACGGTACACCAAAACGAGATAATAATTATGACCTACTCGACTAGCTTAGTTGCAACGGTTGTAGCTTCCTGTTTAGGTTTGGCGAACACTTCTGGCCACTTAGTCGAGTAGTCCCTAGCAACCATAAACTATTTGTTCCCCGATTCCGTACCAGGGAATAGTCCGACTACATCAACAGCTGTACGTTCCTAAGGTGCACCAACATTGTACAGCTGCAGGTTACCCCTACTCCTTGTCTGTAGTCCCTTCACGCCAGCGCAAGTGGTACATTTACGGCACCAATCCTGCACATATTCCCACAATGGAGCCAGTAGAACCACTCTCGTACCTTCGGTAGCGTCTTCTTGACGCCAAGATGACCTCCCGAAACACCGTCATGCTCTTCACGAAGGACATCGGATACTTTGGATCTCGGAACAACTATCTGAAGATTGAACTCCTTGCTGTTAGTCTTTTCCCATTTCCAGTAAAGTACCTTTTCCATTCTGTAGAATAAGACTGTTTCACTGTGACAACGCCCGTAGGGGCAACCTCACTCCATGTCGGCAGCTGGATGCAATGTTTACAGTCTTCCGGGCATGGTCTCCGCGAGAGTGCATCGGCATTTCCGTGACTTCCCACTGCGATGTTGAATCTCAAAGTCATATTCCTAGAGTTGTTCGATCCATAGCCATTTCATTGCTGCATGATCGATGCTTAGCAAAAACTGTCGACCTATGAGATATGGGGGCTGTATTTCTGTGGTTACCGGCGATGGTGGGAATAAAAAGGTGTGACATACGGACGGACAGACAGACAGACATGACGAATCTAAAATGGGTTCCGTTTTTGCCTTTTGGCTACGGAACCCTAAAAAGGAATTTGTGGTCAAAATTTTAAAAAGTGGCCGCCATTTGTTTGTTTTTGATAACAGGCCGAATTATTTGAAAATCGATATCTTTTTTTTTTACCCACAGGAAATGCCTGACGCATACCCCTCCGTCAGGGGACACGGAGGGGTTATGTGGGGCTTGCACCCACTAATACCTGTGCTTTGCCACGACGGACCTCGACGTCGGACGTCGACGGACCAGTACGGGATTCACTTGCGTATTCACCGCGCTCCCGCCAGGCCTCGACCCGCCACCGAAGCGGCAGGTCCCGCCGCTGCTGCCGGCAGCCTGGCCGCTGCCGACCCTCCTGGGAGGCGCGTCCCGAACAGGTCGCGCCACCACCTCGGCCTGTCGGTGGAATTCGGGTGACGGACGCCAGAACCCCTTACGTACGTCACCCGCAGGCCGGCACCGGTCGCCGAAGGAAGGTGTTCGCAGTTCGCACCCCAGCAACCGGCGCGTGCGAGAGGGATGTGCCGCCGTAAATATCCCTCTCGACGAGCCTTCCCGCCCACTTCGGTGATTTTTTTACGAGGTTGTCTTCCTCGTAGTGCCCCGAAGGGACTTGTGGGCGTTTCCGCCCCCGCCAGTAATTTTTTAATGAGGTTTTCTTCCTCCTCCGGGGTTGGTGCGTTTCGACACTGTGCCCTCTGCTGGGACTCAGAGGGACACGCGAAGAAACGTCACCTATCCGCCGGGCCAAGCTATTCGCCGTCGGTTATTAACCGACGTTACCACGGAGCACCAGCCCGTGTGCTACAAAGGGGCACCGTAGCACTCGGGCACTCGTGGAGGTTGCTTGGCGAGCCCCCCAAAATCGATATCTGAATTCTGACCAATGCAGCAAAATTTCAAAAAGTGTCCGCCATTTTGAAATTTTTGTTACTGGACTGAATTCTTTCAAAATTTACATCTGACCATGGCAACTTGGCAACAAGCAAAGAGGGGATCAAAATTAAGAAAAATTTGAATTATTGGGAAAAATTTTTTTTACCTGACTGAATTCAAAATCTATACATAAGTAGCAGCAAGCATAATATTAACTATGAGTGCACAATATTTGATTAGAATTTTGAAAATTAAACGCCCGACAGAGTAAAACAGAGGTTCAACATGAGCGAAGCCGCGGGCGTTTGCTAGTAGGTATTAACTATTACATAATCATATCAAATCATTACAAAGTTCAGCTGCTCAAAGTTCAGTTTTTCCAGTACTTATGTTTCCATGCTCAAACGATAGGTATGTAGGTATAATTTACCTACTGTGTACGAAAATGACTCATCGATATCATGAGTTATCATATTATTATTATGGACTGAGCGCTCGCTGTGTCGCTCGCTCAAAATTACGTGCCGCGGATGTAATGCATTATTATTATTATTATTCACCGCTCGCGTTCGACTCTGTCTACAATACCTACTGAGTCGAGCGCGCAGCAAACGAGGTCATCACCGTGAAATTATACGACTCGTTCCGATAATAAATGAGTCTATAGCCGACCGACGGCGCGCGACGGGGTTCTCGTCGTATGGCGCTGCAAATAGAAAGTCCAGAAAGAGATGGAAACAGAATTCCTTAATGAGTGCGACAGGGACAGCTAATCAGACAACCGCTGCCGCCTAGGATTTTGCCAAGCGGCCACGGGCCAATGCTGGCACCGCGCCATACTGGCAATGGCATCTGTGTCCGTTTCGTGCCTGCTCGCCTGTGAGTGAGCGGAACAGAATTTAATACTCAGCGATGGGCTCAGCCTAGATTGGTTTGGTTTCGTTCGGAGCGGAGTGCGGTACATACATCGAGTATCGACTTTAGCTCACTCAGCTCACTATACTAAAAATATCTTGTTATTCCAATTACAATTGTAATTTGCATAATTTAATTACAATTGTAATAAAGTTAAAACTTCGTGAACGATTCGTGTCTAATACGGGTTGGGTTTGTGCATTTTTCGTAAATCGTATTCTGGGTTCACTTGTTGTTCTTGGCGTTTATTTGGCCGGCCATTTTGTATTTTCATGCAAGGCAAGATTTAGGCAGAAAGTGAAGCTCGAGAAAAACTGGATTTCCCTTTAAATAAAACTTTTGTAGATACGAAAGCTAACCGGTGTCGAGTTTTTTATTGGTGTTTTGATTGTTTGACGGATTGATAAAGTACCTAAACGCCGTCTGTGAACTTGTGCGATTGTGATTTGTGAATCCGGTGGACCCTGCAAAGACGAAAGCGCGCAAATTTATTCTAAAGCCAGCTAAGACTGACTGAAATTCTTGATGTTATTGTGTAAAATGAGAGTGAGTATCTCGCGTTATTATTACCTATGTTTTAACCTAAGAAATATCCTAAGTTTAGCATGATTGATTCGACTATGTTGTGGTTTTGCAAGTTATGTTTATTTTTGTACATCTCTTGCAAAAGATGCCTACCCTAAACCCTATAGCCTAAGATCCCGATATACAACGACCTTCACCGAGATGCTTATTTGATGAAACATATTTTAGTATATCAATAAGTATATTGCATATGGGTTGTCAAACAAACTTCAGTCCAGGATATGATTAATTAATAATTAAAAAAATTTTTTTTTTCAACATTTCACCGGTTTGAAGAAGACAAATTCTATACCAATCGAAAGTCTGAAGCCCATAGAATATGAAAACGTTGGGTTGTTTATTCTTTTCCGGTCACAACTCTCGGGTAGCCAGGTATAAACAGGTGAATCGATTCAGCATTTTGCACCGGTCTGAATTAAAATTAAATGAAAATAAAGATTATTTCATTCTGAACACGATGGTATAAAGCTGCCTGCGAAAAATCAGTCCAGAATTCCGGTTGTCGAATTTTGAAAAGTGAAATATAGTCCATTGAAATGTTACATTTTTAGGCCTAGTAACCTTGCGTTTTTTAGAGGACGCAATTTTATTTTTTTGATGTGTAGTGGGGGTCAGTGTAAAGCTAAACCCAAGTTTGTGGGGTCGCCACCCTTGTCCACCACGGCCGCCATCTTGAAAATAGGGGTTGAAATGGTTTTTACGATATATCTCTTTAGACTATTTGTTTGATAAAAAAAAATTGTTAACATTTTTTGTTACAAATTAAATTCTCTACAACTTTGGTCCAGTAACTTTTGGTCCAGTAACTATAAATAAAAAAGTTATAAGTGAAAATGTTCAGAAATTCGAGATTTTTTTATATAACTTTTTTTAATCATTTTACGAAAAAATCATATCAGACCATTTTTGTAGATCGTTTTTTGAGGAACAACTTTTATTCACAACATTTTTTCATTAAGTCAATAGCTAAGGTTTTACAGCGCTCCACAGTGAGTACTATTTTTCAGTACTCATAACTATACGTATATTATACGTGTACCTACATACTAATAATGTGTCATCAGTTTTTTTTTTGTTATTATAATTTTTTTAATCACAAATTTTGCAATATTATTAATATTATTTGTTGCAACTTAAGTAAATCGGAACGCAAAAACGCCTATTGTACCACGTCATTCGGCAGCCATATTACGTGGATGAAAACGCAAATCCAGGACCAATCAATGTTGACATCGTCACGGCATATTGGAGGCGCTAACCAATCGCATACAATTTAAAATTCGCAAACTGTCAAAAACAATGTAAAAATTTCTGATAATTGTAATACGAAAATTATACGCAATCAGTTAACACCAACTTTGTTCTTCATTTAAAAACCCAACGAAAAACGCGCTAACATTATTGATAATAATTACTTATTGACTTTTCCACTCCATAACAGGATTTTACATTTATTGATTTTTAAAATAATTTTAAATCTGATGGCCGTTACCGAGAATCCAGTTCAGGTAGAAAATACCCAAGTGACCATGAGGGAACAAAAGAACAGCTCCCTGCTATTTATATTAATAATATTAATAATATTGCAAAATTTGTGATTAAAAAAATTATAATAACAAAAAAACAACTGATGACACATTATTAGTACGTACACGTATAATATACGTATAGTTAAGAGTACTGAAAAATAGTACTCACTGTGGAGCGCTGTAAAACCTTAGCTATTGACTTAATGAAAAAATGTTGTGAATAAAAGTTGTTCCTCAAAAAACGATCTACAAAAATGGTCTGATATGATTTTTTCGTAAAATGATTAAAAAAAAGTTATATAAAAAAAATCTCGAATTTCTGAACATTTTCACTTATAACTTTTTTATTTATAGTTACTGGACCAAAAGTTACTGGACCAAAGTTGTAGAAAATTTAATTTGTAACAAAAAATGTGAACAATTTTTTTTATCAAACAAATAGTCTAAGAGATATATCGTAAAAACCATTTCAACCCCTATTTTCAAGATGGCGGCCGTGGTGGACAAGGGTGGCGAACCCACAAACTTGGTTTTAGCTTTACACTGACCCCCACTACACATCAAAAAAATAAAATTGCATCCTCTAAAAAACGCAAGGTTATTAGGCCTAAAAATGTAACATTTCAATGGACTATAATTTCACTTTTCAAAATTCGACAACCGGAATTCTGGACTGATTTCTCGCAGGCAGCTTTATACCATCGTGTTCAGAATGAAATAATCTTTATTTTCATTTAATTTTAATTCAATAATCAGACCGCTGCAAAATGCTGAATCGATTCACCTGTTTATACCTGGCTACCCGAGAGTTGTGACCGGAAAAGAATAAACAACCCAACGTTTTCATATTCTATGGGCTTCAGACTTTCGATTGGTATAGAATTTGTCTAATAATCAAACCGGTGAAATGTTGAAAAAAAAAATTTTTTAATTATTAATTAATCATATCCTGGACTGAAATTTGTTTGACAACCCATATGCAATATACTTATTGATATACTAAATTAAATATAAATAAAATATGTTTCATCAAATAAGCATCTCGGTGAAGGTCGTTGTATATCGGGATCCTATACTACTAGTTTACCGCCGAGTATAACGAGTACGGATTCTTCTATACTGCCTAATAAAGTAATTATTCATAAAATAAAGAAACAAGGCATACCGAGGGGAAGATTGGCACCACTTGTACAATTTTTACAAAAGATTTAATTTAAAAAAATAATATAACTTAGAATGAAACTGAATACAACCATAGACTGATATGATAGGCACATATTAATTAAAATAAAAAGGGGAACTCAAACGAATCTGCCTAGTACGGGGTAGATTCGGACAGCATGGGGTACATTAGTACAGAGTAATTAAAAACAATAATATATTTTAATTACTTACCATTTGTTGATCAAAACATCATATTTACATAATGTCAGAAACGAAACACATATTTTTTAAAAAAGCAAATATTGTTTTATTATTAACTAACTAAATTAATTTTTTTTTTAATTTTTTTTGGAATGCAAAAAGCATTAATATAAACAATATATTATGGTTATTACAAGTAGGTCATACATAACTAAGCCAATCAAGTATTCACTAATAATCACATACAATTGTAATACGGGAGCTAGTAAAGAACGTTAGTCGTGGGTAAGTTTGCACCTATATATTAAATTAAACTAGAGATAAGCTAGTAATGTTCAAATCAAATCAAATCAAATCAAATATTTTATTCAATGTAGGTATCATACATACACTTATTGAAAGTCAGTAGTTAGTTACAAATTTTACAAATGAAAGAAAGAAAAAAAAATTTAACATTGTCAATTTATAATAATAAAATAAAAAAAAATAATAATTGAGTATACCTACACGAAATTTCATATTGTAAAATAAAATAATAAACAACAAATCAGGAGTGTTGATTGTAGTAATTCTTAATATGTAAAACGATTATGGAGCTGTCCAAGCGTCTTTATCAGTCATGTAATCGTCCAAGGTATAGTAACCTTTCTTCAAAAGGCTCTCTTTAATGTGGCGTTTAAACCGCCCTTCAGGTAGGGACAGCACATTGGAAGGAATTTTATTATAGTAGTGGATACAGTTTCCCAAAAATGACGTGCTAACTTTTGCTAGTCGAAATCTTTTCATAAATAGTTTATTTTTATTGCACGATCTACTATTTGAGTCCCGTTTTTGAAAATTGTCTAAATTTTTGCGAACATGCATTATATTTTCATATATATATTGACTAGCTACTGTCATGATGTTACTTTCTTTGAATACTTGTCTTAATGACTCACGTGGACCTAGATTGTAGATGGCGCGGATTGCACGTTTTTGTAGGAGAAATATGATTTGAATGTCAGCTGCTCGGCCCCAAAGCAAAATGCCATAAGACATCACACTATGGAAATAACTGAAATAAACAATTTTTGCAGTGGCTACATCAGTAAGTTGTCTTAGTTTTCGAATAGCATAAGCAGCTGAACTTAATTTCTTGGCTAATTTACGGATATGACCACCCCACTGAAGCTTGTGGTCAATACCAATACCTAGAAATACAGTTTCGTCTACCATATTAAGTCTGTCTCCGCCTAGAAAAATTTCGCTATCTACCTGTCGTACATTAGGGAGGGTGAATTTAATGCATTTAGTTTTTTTAGAGTTCAAAAGCAAATTATTTACTGTAAACCAATTTAAAACCTCGGTTAGAGCAATGTTAACTTTGTCCATATTTTGAGACTGCCTTTTTGTTTTAAATATTAGGGACGTGTCATCAGCAAACATCACTATATTTGAAATATTTTCCACCAAGTGAGGCAAATCGTTTACGTACACCAAGAATAAAAATGTTGTTAATAATGAATTAACTTAAAAATAACTAATTTATCATATTTTAATCACAATTTTTTTTTTTTATTGCCTTTTGTTTCTTAGCTCAGATACAAATTTTCCAATTTTGTTTTCAAAGGGGTCATGAATATACTTTTTGTTATATACATCACACACTCTAACTAAAAACCTATTTTGGCCAAATTAAATGTCAAAAACTTACATTTGGGTTCCACTTTTAGGTAAACGATAGTCATAACATTTTAAAACATCTAAATATATAAAAGAAGAAACTGACTTACTCACTGACTGACTGACATCAACGCACATTCCAAACCGATGGGTCTAGAGACTCCAAATTTAGCACACAGGTTATGGGGCCTGGAGGTAAACTAAGAAAGGATTTTTCCAAATCGCTCCCTAAGGTGTTGAAACGGGACGCCGCCGCCCTAGCTACTCAACCGATTTAGCTGAAATTTGAACTGGAGATAGATTATATACTGAATAAACACTTACGTTACATTTTATCACAAAATTTATTTTTTAGTCTATTTCTTCACTATACGGCGTTCTAGAGTAGATAATTTAAGATTGTAATTGTCTGCAGCTTTCCAATAGGATAATTTACCTTCCATCATCAATGTCCAGTGTCATTGAAGTCTCATGGACTTGTTGACTTCTAGTACTCTTTTTGTAGTTTCACATTAGTTATTCTATAAAAAAGAAAAATATTAGGTATTGACTTTTTTACAATGATGTATATGTATGCTCCCCTATTAGCGCTGTGTGAATGTACCCCAGAGCTTTTCATAACTAAAAAAATATCACATTACAAGATGTAATTATTAATTATTATCAAAAAAAAATATGGGGGTATTTCATATTAAAATATATTTTCGTTTTACTTATGTATCAAATCATGTAAATATTATATTATTGAAAATCTATCTACAGCAAGCACAAGACAAGTTCAAAGTATCATATAAAAATCCTTACCAAGGTGGTTAACAAACATTGGCCGAATCCTTGGCGGTTGAAGTTTCAAATGTCATGACGAGACACTCAGCGAACATGCCTAACATAAGGTTCAGAACACACAATAAATCAGCATAGACTACTTGATGTTTTTTTAGTGGCAAGTTTACGAATGTTCCCGCCGTATGAAGGGTGCCAATCTTCCCCTACATGCATTTTATACTAAACTTTTTAGGGTTTGCCTTGGGTAGAAGTTTAGTTTAAGTACTAATAAAGTTTAAACTGTGAAACTTGATTAGTTAGATAGCTCTAACTTTATGCATTTTTTTATTTGCCTAAACATGCTATAATACACATTTCTTCTTCTCTCTTTGTTTTCTTTCAACAGCATTTTAGCTTTTAAACACTCGTGTAAAGTACCTAACTACATAATTTCTGAGGATTGAGAAATGACAATATCTGCTGTATAGTCAACCTATGACAGTTTATAGGTAAGGAGGCAGCTGCTCTAATTTCTTATTATTTTATAGGTATTTTTTACTTAGAAGAATAAATACTTACTGCCAGAGCAAAGTAATTATTAGTCAATGAATTAGTCAATAAATATTATTTACCAATTTCTCTTACTTTAGCTGTTAGTTAATATTTTTTTAAATCCTCCAGCATCCAAAATTTCCAATTTTTTAATTAATTTGAAAGCTTTCAGTTTTGCTTCTCATGTTGATGCAGCTTGTCGTATGGGAGGTGTATCGAAATGGTTACCTACATAAAATAAGATATCTAATGCTAAGAGGTCTGAGTTCTATAGTAGTATCATTCATATAAATGTTTTAAAGGTGGTATCCAACACACTCTATGGTTGGCTCTGCTGTTCAATATTAATATTGAACTAAAAAATAATTTAAAATGTTCGTATTCACTGCGGACTGGATCCGTAAAAAAATTATTGCTTGATTTGACTTTTTATTAATTGTAAAGCGAAGTAAAAAATTATATGGAAATTTTTTTCATTATTTTATTTCCTTGTATATGTGATAAAGTCATTGTAGCAGTCACATAAATGGCTCTTTTATATTTAAGATCAATAATTATTTACCTAAAATACTAAAAATAAAATAAAATAAATAAAAATAGCCTTTATTTCTCCGATCAACACCAGCAGTATACATTTAAATTATAAATACATTTAATGATCGGGCTGTCCTTGGACATAGGCCTCCTCTAGATTCTGCCATTTTTTTCTATCTAAAGTCCATCTGCGCCATCCCCTCGGCAAGTCATCTTCCCATCTGATTCTTGGTCGTCCTCTTGATCTCTTACCGTCCCTAGGGTACCAGAACATAACTAGTTTGGTCCATTTTTCTTTTGGAGATCTGACTATGTGTCCAATCCAACGCCCACCTAAAATACTTAGTTACTTAAAATACTAGTAATATTGCAATTGGTATTCAAAAACATTTTGACGAAGAACTTCTGTACATAACAAATAAGTACCTACCATCTTTTTGTTTTGGATGTTCTAATTGGCAGTTATTTACAGTGGACAGTTGATAAGAATAGTGCAGTTGCCTCTGTGACTATAATGATGTGACATCACATTAAGAATTGGCTTTAAGTTTTTTTTTTTTAAATTACCATTCTGTGTCTTGTCAGTAAAGCACTAAGTTAATTGTTTACAGGTTAATCATGAGCACAAAGATTGAACCTGAATTCCCATCACCAACACCAAACGATGAGTCAGGTTTGTTTTTTTAATTTAATTTTCCTTTCATCCATGAATTATTTTGTTTTATGGGCATTTACACCTTTTTTTGAAAACTGTTTTAAATTAATCCTGTGATCGTAATAAACCAATAGAATTTTTATTTCAATTTTTCAAAACCAATAAAAGCCTTAAAAACGATTTTATAATTACGATTTTTAATTTTCGCGCGGAAACGGCTCGTGACGTCACTCCGTTAGTAACCAATACGACTGTTATAGACCGTCACAAGAAGCCGATACCACAAATACAACCGTCACAAAAAGCCAAGTTGTGCTTATTGCTATAACATAAACTCTAGCCGAACCGAAATAAAATAACACTATTATTTATTTTGTCCATTCGCTACCAAACCATCATGCCAGAAAAATTTAACCATAGACTAGAGCTAGACAATCAACAGTAGTATAACCACAGATTAATGATACTGTATCTTGAGTAAAACCAAAGAGTAAAACAAATGTCAAACGTCGGATGGTCATGCAAAAGACGAAGTATAAAATGAGTTCTAAAGTTTATCATTGGTGTCTTGTGCCTGAATGCAAAAATACAAGTGTTAAAACGCCACAAACCTTAAACATGCATTTTTATATTTTTTCTTACATGATGTAAAATACCCTATTGTGGTCTGTGATGTACTCTGTGGCGATAATACCCTTGTAGAATCAAATAGTAAATACCCTTGTAGTGTAATGTCCATAGAGTAATTTGTATATGTGTACCACAGACCACAAAACTAGATGTGTACTGTCACAGTACTGTCGGTGTGACGTCACGTTATGGTGGATGGCGTTTTTGGACAGATAAAAAAAGACGATTTTTAAAATGGAATTATAAAATTCACATTGCAATTTTATGAATAAATAGTGACGTTTCCCGTTTACTTTTTTCAAAATCTATCATAAACATGCATTTTTATATTTTTTCTTACATGATGTAAAATACCCTATTGTCAAAATTTTTCATAAATATGAGTACTAATTAATTTACCTAATTATCATCAAGCTATTGTCCCATATGGATATATTGAGCTTCCTCTATCATAGAAAATTGGTTAAGTGCGAGTTGGGCTCGTGCACTGAGGATTCCGTACTATCATTTCGGCTGAAAATCATGTTTTGATTTGGCACTAAAAATAACTATTGTGCAATTATTACAGTATAAATTATCTTATACCTAACCTTTTTGCCAGTTTAGTTTAAGAGATTTAGTAAACCCAATTAACATATCATCACTTACCATTATTTTCTATTAGCACTGTATTCATGTATGTTGCTTAGTGTTTTGTAGTTAAAAGCTTGACAAGCCTTATAGAATAGAATAATTTATATAATTTAATGTAGTACCTACTCATAATTTATTTATTAAATTTTTGCTATAATATGAAATATCTGAATGTATGTTTTTTTTTAGTTGCTTTGCAAGCACCTGTGTGTATCAGAAAGTATTTTAGACTTAAGATTTTAGCTTATTTATTGATTAACTTATGCATTGCTATCTCCTTAATATCACATAGTGTACTAATCACAATGATATGGCAAAAGTTTATATTGTATGTGTATGTATGATTGTTACTATACTGAACCGATTTGGCTGACATTTAGAATGTATTAAAGACAAGTTAGAGACATCTAGATATTAGATATCAGTATGCTGTAAGAGGGATTATACTATTTTAAGAAGTAATATTTAAACTTGGTAAAATACAAACTTCGGACCCCCGTTTCACCTTCTTAAGGGATGAATTTTGAAAAATCCTTTTTTAGTGGACCTCTAGACCTCATAGTGAATCTGTGTCTCTAGGCCCAGCAGTTTCGGTTGTGCGTTGATATGTCAGTCAATCAGTTTCTTTTGTATATACCTATATATTAACAATTATAATAAAAACATTGTAACATGAACTACTATTTGTTAGAGTGTCGTCGACATCGTTGTTGAAGTCTCTCTAAAGTAAATGTTTGATAAATAGATGCCCTTAAGCCTCCCCCACACAGTTGCGTTATTATCGGTCGATAATATCGCAAGCGTTATTGCGATAATGCGTCCCGATTCCTTGCAGCTGCGTTTTTATCATGCGATAATAACGCACGTTTTTATCGTGCGATAATAACGCGCAGACGGACGCAGCGTCCCGCGTTATTATCGGTCGTTATAATCGCAGCAGTGTGTAACTACATGACCATCCTAATACAAAATGTACTGAAAACAGATATCGCAATAACGCTTGCGATATTATCGACCGATAATAACGCGCCTGTGTGTTTGTTGCGCCTTTAATCCTTTTTTTGTAGTCCTCCATTATTTGATAATAATTTTACATTACTTCTTTCAGGTGGCGAAGAAGAATGTGACACGTTAGATCCTGCTGAAGAGGGCAACCAACAGAGAGAAAAGCAACAGGCAGCTATAACATCTTTGAATTCAGATGTTGCTGGATTGTTAGCGCGTTTGCAGTCCTCAGGAGCGGTACTCAAGAAGCCAAAACAAGAATATCACTGTTTCACTTGCAGTCTTGATTTTGAAGACTGGGCAGATCTAGAACAGCATCTCATAACCCATATATCCTTGCCGTGTGTGGTGCTAGACAAGCTGCCTTCTGACGACGAAGACCTGCCTCCATCCGGAGATGAAAACTGGTCTGATGAAGAAGAAGCGCCAGTGCAAGCTAAGCCTGGTGCGCCAAAAACGCCCCAAAAGATAGATATCTCGCAAATATTAAAAAAGACTGGCCTTTCCTTAAAAAAACCGACCCCAGAAAAAACTTCAGATTCGGCGCTAGACAAGCTGAGCGGCTTAGGATTTACGATAAAGAAAAATACAACTCCCATCAAAAAAGAGAAGCCCGATATTGAACCTGAAAAACAAAATGATGTTATGCAAAAGTTAGGTACGCTTGGTGGTATAAAACTTAAGTTAAAATCAGATGGTAGTAATACAAATTCATTTAAAGTAGTAAATGGTCTCAAAGACTTTAAGGCTTCCGATGATGAAGATGAACGAAGTGCAAATGAAGAAGATAAAGACGATCAAGACTCCAATGATGGACAAGACAAATCTGGGGAATACGATGGAGAGAATGATTCTGATGAACAGCAAAGTGGTAGTAAGCGACAGAGTTTCGAAAGTAGTGATTCTGAAAAGAGCAAAAGCAGAATCCCTAATTTACCTAAAGGTGTTCAAGCTAAACTAATACCAAAAAAAGAACCAGTTAATACTCCTAAAGAAACTCCACTCAAGGTAGAACAAGAAGAAACACCAAGAGCAAGACCAGGACGGCCTGCGATTAAACAAACCCCAAAAAGGGGTGCTAATAATAATAATGTAGGTTCAAAAGAACCTCCAAAATTAAGTGCCCCAGTGGTAAGAAGGCAATCTCATATGGAACAGTCACCAGCAGCAACTCCAGAAAGACGAGAATCAAAAGAACCTGTAGATAATGTTGTAGTGAAGCAAGAAGTAACTGATAACGTCAGTGGAGATACACAGAATAGTGGTTTACCTCTATTTTCGGGACAAATCAAATCAGAAAGATCCACACCACCATTATCAGAAAGGTCTACTCCTATATTAGCAACAGTCAAAGCTGAACCTGAATCATCAATACAGACATCCAATACCCAGCCCCTGTTTAGTAATAATCAAAATGCACCAAATGCAACTCCAACTACTTTACTCCCCGTGACTAAAACTGAGGATTCCAGTGTAACTGTTATAGAGATAAATGGTGATTCGAATGATGAGGATGACGATTGCTGTGTCGTATCAACTACCCCCGCTCCAGTTATCAAGCCAAAAATTGAAAAATCACCACCACCTGCGTACCCCAACCCTCCCACATACACCCCAACATCCCAAACATGCTTCCAGACTTCTGCACCTACCTTAGCCTCACGACTGTCAACTGCGCCGTCAACAGAGAAGCAGCATAATTTCAATTGGAATGCTCCAGATACCAAACCACCGCTGGATATGCTAGAAAAAAGTGCAGATGATATTTTCGAAAGCCTTCTATCTACTGCGACAAAAAAGGAAAATTTATCGGAAGCTAGTGAATATGTATCTTTAGACTCCTTAGGACCACAACATACGTGTGAAGTTTGCAATACCAGATTCACTAACATTACTCTTTTGGATGATCATCGAAGGGTGACAGGCCATTGTACTAGCATCATCGCTGCTTCCCCTACATCTCAACTCATGCCATATAATCATTCGTCCAATATCCTTTCAAGTCTACTACCAGTAAAGCAGCTAGCGGAGCAAGTTGGAAAGTTATCAACTTTGGGTGGTAGTGGCCCAGGATTTACACACCAACAGAATGTCATGATTAATATCCAAGCTTACCCTGGAGCCGGAGGAGTCATGGTGCCACCTCAAACATACAGCCAATACACAAGTGCACAGAATATGCCCGGGACCTATCCCCAAGCTAACATGTATAGTACACCTGGCGGTCAACCAATGCCCAATCAATACCCAGGGGCAAACTACATGGGACAAGCTCAATTTAGCCAATATCCTTCGCCTATGTCGAAAGCTGGCTATCCAGGTACAATGCCACAAAATTCATACTCCATGGCTTCACCCCAATATACTACAGCATCCCCGTTACAGAGCATGCAACAGAGTGTTTATGGTCAGCCCGGTTCGATGGGTCCACCGGGCTCTTCGCCTAGCCATTCATACGGTTCTGCGTCGAGCCCCGGAGGAGCGATGAAACCGCCGTCCGGCAGTGGCGTTAAGATACAAAACATTCAAACTTTCCCTCCCGGTCAAATCATGGGGCAGTCGGCGACCGGCCAACCTGGAAGTGAATTAGGGCCTGGGCAAATAACTGGACAAGTCCCAGGGCAGATGTCAGGACCGACACCGATAAGGATGGCGCCCGGTGCAAATATTGCTGGATCTCGACTGCGCATGCCATCTGTAAGAGGACAGAGACCCATTATTCGACCTGGAATCCAAGTGCACGGGCAAGTTCGAGGTGGTAAAATTGCGCCTCGAATGCCACTTAAAAGACCGGGAACGATGGCTGGCGGTCCCGGTCAAAAGCGTAGGCCCGATATGTTGCTGCCCGGTAAACATGACAACGAGGACTGTCAGGTCATGGCAATGCAGAAGCAGCGAGAAGGCCTGCCCCTGATTCACAGTGTGCAGGGAGCCAAAGACAAACTGAACATCGGAAGCCAAATCTCTATAACGAAGAAAGCGAATCCAGTTAACAAGGAAGCGAACGCCATGGCGAACGTCCTCGCGTCCAGAGGTATCAGCGTCAAACAAAAGCAGAAAAGTAGATCTCCGTCGCCGGAACGTCCTTTGCCGCATATTCCCAACCTCGGGGCGGGAGTCAGTATTAAGCACACATCGAAATCGAGCAAGTTTTCAATACCGGAAGCTAAAGTCGGCACCGGTATGTTCTCGTGCAAGATCTGCAGGAATATGTTCATGAACCACACCTCGTTGCAAGTCCACATGTCCAATGCGCATCCGTCGGCTACTAGCAAAATTCCCGTGTTTAAATGTGACGAGTGCCCAGCCTCGTATCCCAAGTCACTGCAGCTGCAGCACCACAAGCGAGTGTTCCACAACGTGTCAGGCCCCAATAGGGAGCTGGGGTTGCCCGTAGTGGATCTGTCGCAGGAGGATAATTTGAAACGATTGAGTAATTTAGGAATCTATAGTTTTATACCTTTAGCAAACCGGGAGCAGGCTAACGGTTGCTTTGGCATCCCTGTGATATCAGTGCACAACATGCAGAACGGCCTAACAAACAGTTTGCAAGCGCTCGGTGCTGATGGACTATTGAGTTTGGGGCCTCTGAAGCCGTTACCAAATTCATAAACTCTTAGTTATTCGGTAGTTATAAGACGTAGTTCAGTGAAATAGTGTTAAACTTTTAATGTTTTAAAAAACAAATATTTTAAGCATGGAACACTAAAGAACACTAAATATTATTGTTAAGATTGTGGTATGAAATAGGCATAACCTAATTTAAAACAGTGTATAGTTAATAGGAATTAAATAAGTTTATTTTCAGTATTTTTCCGGTTTGTTTAGGCCACTTATGTTATTGAAGGCACAAAGGTTAATTCAACAAAAAAAGTTTAAAAAACTAATTTCATTTTCTTATGTTATGGCCTTGTCTTAGATTTGATCATCATTAATTATTATTAATGATAACTATTTCGTGAAACGGTTGTCTTTCGTGAAATCTGGGGGGCTATTCACATTACGTGTCGGCTACATTTCGTAATGTGATATTATGTTCAAAAAGGTGATGGTATTTACATACATAAGCAGACGATATTGAATTCAAAATATTTTTTGCGAACATTGAAAAATTAATTTTAATACAATTGAAATAGAGCGTAACATTATTATTAATTAACTACATTCAATTAATGTAGTTCAAAACTTCATACTGGTCGACAGTTCCGAGATTGAAATTACTTATGCGCGTCAAAGTTGAGCATTGTATGATGAAATACATTCAATTTTACACTCTAAGCCGATAGGTGTAAAGCTCATTTTTCAGTGTTAATATTTTTTTCTTTTTCTTGTATCACATCACTGAGTGTGTGAAAACGTTACGAGAATGTCATAGCTAAAGTGTTTCTTAATAAATTGTACAGTACAATTGTACAGTTGTATATTGTCAAACCTTAAAACCAAACCACACTTTAGTTTGTGAGTACATTTTAGGAATGTAATCGTTCCTTTATAATTGACACTACTACTGTATAATTCTAATTCAAGAATTTCATGAAGTGGTCAAATCTAAGATATGGCCACGACGAGCTCTAGCAATAAAATGAAATGTTCAATTTTAAGACATTTGTGTTACATTAGTATTAATTACTGGCAGCAAAATTTATTTTCGCCATTTCGGTGTATACGGTATATACACAGGTACTTATTTTGTTTTTGATTCATATTTCAATTTCTCGTCACGAAATGTTAAAATTTACTTTATTGTGATGATTTATTTTTAATAGAATTAATTTCCTTACCATGATTGAAGGATTAATTGATGTACCTACTAGAATATTAAAATGTTTCAGTTTAGTTTTTGAATACTCATTCTACTGGCTATTATTTTTTGTTATTGCTACCGATTCTGTTTTAGTCTCTAAAATTAGTGCATCTAAAAATCTATATCTTTCACAATGGGATATCTGTGGTAAGGAATAACCCGTTTTTAGAAACTCTGCCCGTAGAGTTCTGAAAGGGATAGTAGATTTTTAGAGGCGCTTTTAGAGACAAACGGAATCGCTACCATTATTTTATATACATTATACATGAATTGTAAGTATATGTATAATATATAATATTTATAATTATGTTGTGTACATAGGCTGAATAGCCTTTTTCTTTGTGAAATGTTGCCAGAAATATGGCAGTGCTGCCTCCCGATTTAGTACCAAGTGAAGAAAACAGGAGTTAAAACATATTAAGGCCTGGTTCCAACTAACGTTAACAAACACAATAAGTATTACCCTAGAAAATACATTAACTTCGCTGGAGGCTCGCTTTACCGAATATTTTGCCAAATAAAGGTGAATTCTTGAATTCTTAAAGTTTGTGACTTGTGCCTGACATGTTAACTGTTACAAGTATGTTAAAGTTAGTTGCATTAACTGGGTCTAAGTTTATTGTAATTTGTCCATATACAAATTATAAATTTTAAGTGCAATAAGGAATATTAGAGTAAGTGTAGGCTTACAAACGTTATAAAATTTTGCTTCAATACTTCCAGATAGTCAATAGATATTTTTATATTACAACCTTAACACTTGTATGTAGGCGTCAAAACTATTTTTTATCAATAAAAATTGATTGTTATTATATAAACGCTAATTGCATGTATACGCAGATTCTTTATACTTATGCCTTTACTGAAATAAGTACCTACCTATAAATTAAGTTGTTATAATTCGTGATTATGTTGCTAGAATTCATGATTTCTGTTGCAAAAATCAATTATTTTCCAAGAATTTATATTTTTTGTTTGTTACTTGCAAGAAATGCATAATTTTAGCTGTACAGCTACTGTCTTGCGCGTAAAAATGCCTTACGCCTTGAAATAACTATGGAATAAAATTATGAGTTTAAAGTTTCCATTTTATCAGATTTATTTGCTTAATATTATGATCTTTACATTCTCTGAAATATGGAAACAAATTAAAAATTTCTAACTTTTCTTTTACCTTCGTTCTTATGAACCACAGAACCAGGAAAATTAAAAATTCTCGCCATATTGCGGAACTTTTCTTTTAAGTGTTTCAAATGTATAGCCGTGGAAATGTGGCGCCCACAGGACAGGGTTTTTATTTTCGGCTAAGTATATAATTGTGTCTTCTCGTGATGAAGATTTTTTAACGCCTATGTATCAGTGTTGCTAAAGTGTTGGTTGATACTTGATATCCTAACTATTTAGGGAGATTGTTGTGTACCTAAATTATTGTAAAGTGATTTTCAGAAATGTAATTTATTAAATAAGTTACTATTTAGCTTTACAAGCACTAAATATATGTGATTTAATATTATTTTGCATGTGTATAATAAGCGCATTACTGTGCAAATTATACTTAGTTTAAAAGGAAATGATATTTTTTTCGTTGACTGAGAAGGAAAGTAAGTTTTTACATTATGATTACTTACATAAAGAGTACCTATCTATAATAAGCATACTTAAAAATTTATGAATAAAAAATATACTTATAATGTAGTCTTATTTTATCGCATTGTACGTTTTATACCTATATTAAAATTGTTTTCACACACTACAAGTCGGATTTTGACTGCAATCCCATCTGATGGCAAGTGACAATGCAGCCGTAGGTAGCTGTTATCCTACCTATTAGTTAAGGGTCAATTTACACGGCGGCGGAATGGAATGGAAATTGGAATTGAAGCGAAAGCTACAGTATTGCAAAATGAACTGTGTCAATTGTTTAAGATACAAACTAAAAAAAAAGATTCCGACGAATTGAGAAATGAGAACCTCCTTTTTTTGAAGTCGGTTAAAAAGGAGACGAAGTTTTTTTTCGTCTTCCGGGGAATCGTCGAGCATTCTCAAGAATTTTTTAATTATAATACAATTTATAAAGTTCATTATTCTATGGAAAAGAGTCGCTTCCATTCCATTCCGCTGCAAGTGTAAATTGTCCCTAAATGTTCGGTTGTCACACAGCATAGCGTCATAGCTTGCCCCAGAGCATAGATTATAAATCTATCAAAAAAATATAGGTAAATTGTTTGGTAACACCTATGCTGCCGCGGCCCCGCGGAACCTCTCTCAGCGTTCACCAACTGGAATAAAGTGGTACCTAGGTTCAGCAAGTTTGTTCAAGAAAATTTTTACACCATCTTTTGCAGCAGTGCACGTGAACGTACATTATGAGGAAACCTGACAGATTTTTCAGAATGTTCTTAGAGGTTGGCGAAGCTGCCAACCTGCACACTTTAGACTACGCCAAGGGATCAGTAGCTCGCACCATCAGACTGAAGTATGAAACATATAGAATGTGCTGACAGGATTGTCTATTTCTTGGAAAATTTTCTTAGTATCTTAATATTGCAAAATTTTATATGAAAACTAGCTGACACGGCAAACGTTTTGCCATTAGGGATATAAAAAAAAATGGATAACGTGCTCTCAGACTAGTCATCATTATGGTTTAAGATCTTTATTTGTTCCAAAAAGAATTTTACAATTCACTTAGATGAAACTTACAGGCTATAAATAGGAGGTAGTTAGAAATGTTACAGCGAGTCACGATGCGATATTAGTCATACCGCAATCAACAAAGTCACACCTTCGCAGAACACAGCACAAGCACAACGCATGACTAGAAGTGACACAGTATTTGTAATAGAGTAATTGTATTTTTAGATACTTTTTGTAAGATAAGTCTTGAGCATTTTTTTGAAAGTTTGCATGCTTTTACACTCCTTAATGTTTTTAGGTAGTTTGTTATACATTTGGGCACTTTCAAAAGTTATGTTTTTTTTACCATAGTTAGTTCGTGGCGGCCTTAATATTATGTTGTTTGCACTTCTTAATCTCCTTAATTGTGGATATTTATTTTTAGTTTGAAAAGTAATGCTCGTATGTATGTCCTTAGATAGAATTTTACGAATTAGAATACAAGTGTAGTATTTGTAGGTATTGCTAATATTCATGAGTTTTGTTTCATTGTATATTTTCTCTGTTGAAGTTAAAAAATCATAATTGAACAACACTTTTATTAGTTTGTTTTGGGCTATTTGTAGGATTTTGAGGTTAGTTTTTGCTGCTGAACCCCAGACTTGGATTAGGTAATCTATATGCGGCTTGATGAGCGAGTTGTAAATTACGTAACGAACTTTACGAGGCAGACAGCGCACTATGCAGCGGAGGGCTCCAGTTCCATCATACACTGAAAATTTCATAACAATCGGTCATTCAGTACTATGGGTCCACATGTTCAATGTTCATTGGTCCTGCACTTTATGTGCCCTGTTTATTGCATGTCACTACAGATCTATTGCCATACATAGACTGTCATTCATCTTTTGAACTCGCGAAATTAAAAAAAATTATATAAAATGGGGGTAATAAAACAACTTGTGTTAGATGACATTTATTCTTAAGTTTTACAATAAAGCTTTTTCAACAGTTTTCATCTACAAGGTGATACAATCCAGAAGTAAACTTATCTTTATAATTATGCAGTTCATACACTGAGGTATTTTGACAAAGAATTTTCAAGTAAAAACATGGGATGCTTCTGGAATGTAAAACGGACTAAAAAGTAGAAAAAAAATAATTAAAAAATGCATCAAAAATTACACATACAATTTTATTAATTACCAAAACTCCCTTATCTTAATGAAATTATGACTGAACACTAGAATTAGACATTGGTAGGTGTTTTAATAAATGACACTATGATCTAAAATACATATTATGACATTTGCATAAGACAAACGGGGTCTCTAACATTGAAGCTAGTTTTATATATTTTAGATATATATATTATTTTGTGATTAAATAATTGACATTAATTTCCATACACAAACTCATGTTTTTACACATTACTGATAGGATTAGAGACAATGCAAGAGGAATTCGAAGGTCCAAAAATGTCTCGAATTTCATTTGGTATATGCTTGGAAGGCTTAAAATATTCGACAATGCTTTAAGATGTAAATAATTTTCAAATTCTAGCTCTAAAAGTCAGGTGTTTTTTAAGTACTTATGAGTACCTACAGAGCTCTCTTTAGGGAAGAATAATAATTCGCCAAAATATTCAAATACACAATAAATAATCTTGAGTCACTGTTTATAAACATCCAGTTTTTCTCAAACTTCAGTCTGCAAACATGAAAATACAGTGACCGGCTAAATAAATGCCAAGAACAACAAGGAACGACAAAGTTTTTAAATTACAATTGTAATAAAATTATGCAAATTACAATTGTAATTTTTAAGTATGATGAGCTAAGAGAAAAGACTGGTGTTATTGCCACTAGGACTTAAGACCTTGATGTTAATTAATTAGAATTATTAATGCATATATATGAAAAATGACTAAAAACTAAATCTTTCTTTTACCTATAGTATTTCCGACTTTAAATGCAAATTGTAACATACTAAATGTATAGTGACAGTATATACTGACAGTTTAATTGTACAAGATCTGTGGTTTGTGATGACACAATGCATTGTGTTTTGAGTTGAGAGACCCCATGGGTGGTGAGTTTATTCAAGACGGATGAGTTCCACATCAAAGATGAGTGTTGAGTTGGGTGGGATGACTCCGGGGTGGCCCTGCTGACCGTACGCGTAGTCGGGGGAGCAGGTCAGCTTGGCACGTTCGCCAACGGACATCTGTAACGTAAAATAGAAGCTGTATTTATGAAAAATTGTATGTATTGCTCGGACGACGACTGCCGCGTCACTGCCACACAAATGAAAGTTGTATATTTACAAGCCCACGCACACACAGGGCCGCCCGCACGCACAACTGAGTTGAACTATCTGTAGAGGTTTGTCAAAATCAAAATACTTAGTTGATATAATAAATTCCTATTGATCATAATTGTTTCAGATTATTTGATTGATATTAATATATATATACCTGCTCGTGCTGACTGACTCACTGATTGATCACCTCTCCTGAACAATTTTGTATGAAAAAAATTTTTTTTACTAATCCTGTCGTATAAAGGGGAAAAAATCATTAAGAACAAAAATATGGAGAGAGCTGATGATTGAGGATTTCGGAGACGGGTGAAGAGCACAGCAAAGGGTATTGCAAAAAGGTGGGGGGTGCTCGACCAAATGTCATTCGAAACGTCATCCAATTGGCAGTGAACTGAAAAAAATTTCAAAATGGCGGATTCAAAATGGCCGCCAAACGAATTTCGTCAATATCTCGAAGAGTATAAAAGATGGAAGAATGGTTTCTTGACAAGAGGTGATCAGGACTCGAAGGTCTATTCGATGGATGAAAAAAAAAATTCAAAATGGCGGAATTTATTTTTTCATATAAAATGAAACGGGAATTTTAAAGGGATTTTTTTATAGGCGGGAAGACAGCACGCGGGCCACATGTGGCCCGCGCCACCACGCAACCTACTAGTTAATATATATATAGCTACTCGTGCTGACTGACTCACTGATTGATCACCTCTCCTGAACATTTTTGTATGAAAAAATTTTTTTTGACGTATACTGTCATATAAAAGGGAAAAAATCATTATGAACAAAAATATGGAGAGAGCTGATGATTGAGGATTTCGAAGACGGGTGAAGTGCACGGCCAGGGTATCGAAGATAGGTGGGAGGTGCTCGACCAAATGTCATTTGAAACGTCATCCAATTGGCAGTGAGCTGAACAAAAATTCAAAATGGCGGATTCAAAATGGCCGCCATTCGTATTTCGTCGATATCTCGGAAAGTAAAAAAGATGGAAGAACGGTTTCTTGACAAGAGGTGATCAGGACTCAAAGGTCTATTTGATGGCTAGAAAAAAAATTCAAAATGGCGGAATTTTTTTTTTCATAGAAAATGTATTGGGAATTTCGAAGAGACGAAAAGTTGAAAACTTTGTAAGTGTTTGATGTGGCGCTTCAGAGAACTTCCAGAGAATAATATAGAATGTGATGATGATTGAGAGTTTCTAAGACGGTCGAGAAGCACGGGCAAGGTATTATAGTTAGGTGGGGACTGCTCGAACAAGAAATACTCGGAACCTCATGCAATTGGCAGTGAGCTGAAAAAAATCCAAAATGGCGGATTCAAGATGGCCGCCATACAAATGTCGTGTTGTTCTATCTCGGAAAGTTTAAAAGATAAGAGAGTGGTTTCTTAGCAAAAGGTAGTCAGAACCCGAAGGTGTTTTTGATGGGTAGAAAAAAACAAAATGGCGGAAGTTATTTTTTTCATAGAAAATTTACATATCGAATATTAATGAGACTACAATAACTATGTAAAGCGTTGGTGCAGTTTTTTGGTGAATTGCCAGAGAAAAATGTGAAAAGAGATAATGATCTAGGATTAGGTTGATGATTGAGGAGCACGGTCATGGTTTTAAAGATAGTTAAGGACTGTTTGAACAAAAAATACGCTGAACCTTATCCGATGAGGTTCAGCGTATTTTTTTGTTCAAACAGTAGTTAACTATCTTTAAAACCATGACCGTGCTCTTAGGTAATTTTTTCAGCCCACTGCCAATCGGATTCCAATTGGCGATAGAGATGACGGCGATACTTTTATGGGCGGGAAGACTGCACGCGGGCCACATGTGGCCCGCGCACTCACGCGCCCTACTAGTTAATATATATATAGCTACTCGTGCTGATTGGCCACTGACTCACTGATTGATCACCTCTCCTGAACAATTTTGTATGAAAATTTTTTTTTTCACGGATGGGGTCGTATAGAAGAAAAAAATTCATTCGGAGGAAAAATACGGAGAGAGCTGATGATTGAGGATTTCGGAGACGGGTGAAGAGCACAGCCAGGGTATCAAAGATAGGTGGGGGGTGCTCGACCAAATGTCATTTGAAACGTCATCCAATTGGCAGTGAGCTAAAAAAATTTCAAAATGGCGGATTCAAAATGGCCGCCATACGAATTTCGTCGATATCTCGGAAAGTATAAAAGATAGAAGAACGGTTTCTTGACAAGAGGTGATCAGGACCTGGAGTTCTATGGGATGGAAACAAAAAAAAATTAAAAATGGCGGAATTTATTTTCCATTGAAAATGTATGGGGAATATCGAAGAGACTAAAAGTTGGAAGGCGAATAGGGGGAAGACAGCCCGCGGGCCACACGTGGCCCGCGCCCCCACGCGCCCTACTAGTTCAAAGATAAAGTGGGAAGTGGTATGTTTTTCGATTTGCCCTTTAAATCAAAATAATCTGGTTTAGAATGCCTTTTTCTATGGTACTCTAAAAATATACCAACTTTGACAGTGGGCCACTATTTTGTATTTCATGTTGATAGGTTCTATATTTATTGAAATAAATAACTGTGACAGACAGATGGACAGATGAAGTCTCACCATATGGGTTGCATTTTTATCATTTTGGTATGGAGATCTAAAAGCATGCAGTGGAGTTAGAACTGTATAGTTCACCTGTGCAACACCCTCATCCCAGCCTTTGATGACCTCTCCTTTGCCAATCTTGAACTTGAAGGGCTTGCCACGGTCGCGCGATGAGTCAAACTTCTTGCCGTTTGTTAGAGTCCCCGTGTAGTGTACCACCACTGTCTGGCCTTTCTTGGGGTATGTGGAACCTAGAAATGGAAGAGGTATAGATCAAATTTTATAGTTCATTATTATAAATGTGGAGTGTAATAAATATCTTGATCCTCGAGCAGCTTTGCGTTAGCTCTAGGCTCTCGATAATCTGTTACCAGAATATACAAAGTTATTTTGGTCATATTGCCCTGATGCCATCCATATAGAGGTATCAAGGTGAAGGAGAAAAGACCATGCAGGTTATCCAGTATTGACTTTATCCCAACATAACCAAGCAAAATCAATTACGGGCCCTTCTTCTCGCAACAGCCATCAGGATAGCTGAAGATCAAACTATGGAAGACATTGTTAAAAACTCAATGCAGGAACTTCAGTGTGGTAACATTTAGTAATGAAGACTGAAGACTAAGGAGGATTATAAATTATTTTCCTCTGTATTGGACTGAAGTAAACTATAAAACTTACTAGTGTAGTAGTCTGGCAGTGTAGCATTTTGCTAGTTGTTTTTTGAAATCAGTATTTCTGACCCCAAATTGCAATGACTATACGAAGATGCAAAAGGATGAGATGAGACATCATTACTCTAAACAGGGTACCCCAATATGTTAGAACATGACATAACAAGGCTGTTAAATTCCTCATTCCTGATACCCACTGCAAGGGCCTGAAGGTTCTTTCTAGCCTCCGTCTTCCCCACCCTCTAGTAACTTAGTACCTTCAAATCAAAAATGAAACATTTCCTAGCTACCTGTGTTCCATTTTAGACTGTAAATTTTAATCATGTGTCACAACAGTCAAGCTCGCGTTCGCGGAAGCTTTGCCGATGACCTCTCCTACCAATTTATGCCACCGCCACCCGCAATCGTCTGATTATAGACGCGCGCAGGTGGCGATCGTATGAAGTGGGCGGGGAAGTCATCGGCAAAGCTTCTGCGAACGGGTAGTAGCACAGTTAAAACAATTAATGACTCTTGATGCAAGAGTCGAGAGAGCGAAGCGAATGTGCTGATGCTGCGGCCGGCGAATTGCCAGAACCATCTGTTGCGAGTTTTCTGAATATAGGGTGCGGCATATACGTATCTACTATCTGGGAGTCGATAGCAGTCAACAACTTCGAATCGGAGATAATGATTTCAAATGCGCATCGGTCCGAGATTCATTTACATTTTACAGGTTAAAATTACCACATTTTTACACACGACTTGCATCGTAATCATAAAATATAATATGTTTAATATATCAATCTACCTATCAAAATCGATTCATATTCTTGAAGCTGCTAAAAAAAATTGGTTGCCTGTAAAGTCGGTTTACTGACGATAGTTGAACGTGACAACGTTTTCTTTGTCGCTCGTTCCGCGCTCGCGAGGTAACGCCGGTAACGCCGCATGAGCGAGGTAACGCCGGATGAGTCATGTTTTTTCGTGCGTGCAACCGGCTGTATCGATTTATAAGACGTTGTCACGTCAAAAGGTTATCATTAAAAACATGCATGCGATGCAGAATAATTAAAATAGAATTAAATCAATTTTACCATCGCCTGGGGTAAGAGTTTCGACGTCAACACCCATATTTTTACAGCACTAGATCTAACCACTAATAATTATTAAACAACGCGGTTTATCTATAGTTTACAAATGGCGGGCCGCGCAGCCGGAAAAATTCTCGTTTTCTTGCATAGACATAGAGTATAGACCTAAGCAGTGTGACCGTTTCAAAATTGAGGAATCTGTCAAATACTGGCAAAAAAATCTGCCAACTCGATACCTGAACTGTATATTAAGTAGGTACTTTACAAGTAAAATTACTGGACAAGCAATAATTGCTAAATGGTTTTGACGTCGGAAAATTCCCGTTCCATCGACGCAAAACAAAAGTGCCAGTTTAGTAAGTAACATTTCCGACTAAGTCATACAAAAATAAGTAAATAGACACAAAATCACGAGTTTTTCATATTATTTCAAAGATAATAAGGATTTTCTTAAAATCTGCCACACTGCCACTTTCATAAATCGTCAAGTTTATTCTGCCAGTTAAAATTTAGGAGCCAAATCTGTCCAAATAGCAGAAATCTGCCAGAAACGGTCACACTGGACCTAAGGCATAGACAGTTCTGTTCTGTTATTTCATTCGTCCCTTTCGGGACAGGCAAAGGTCGGAGACCATACAGCCTATTCATTCGTGTGAATTTTCAAGGCATAGACAGCACAGACATAGATCACATCTTAGACAACTATGCAGCTACTTTATAGTCCTACGAACCAAAATGGACTGGCCCCGTCTACAAAATTAGCGTGATTTTTGTATATTGTATATTTATTTATTATTTATTATTTATTTATTTATTTATAGTTTTGTTGATTTTACCACAGTGCAAGAAATGACTTTATATTGACTAAGATTTTACTGCGGGCTCCTATTCTGTACGTATCTCGATGATCTTCTTAGAGCTCATTTGACATATATTTTTTATCCATTGAAGGTTTTGAACAAAATCTTATTTTCTATCATTTTTTAAAGCAGCAATGTACAACGAACCATAGACACATCAGTCATCATCCCTGAAGCCCCCAGACTTGATGACTCAAGGATCTGGCCCATAGATTAGAAAACTGGCGAGTTAGGTAAAGTCCTTTGTAATACATTTGCTCAAAAAGTTCACATTTCCATGTGTGTTTAGCGTGCGCAAAGTTATTCTTTTCCGCACTAGTAGAGGAAAGTCACCAAATATGGAATACCATTTTGTTTTTGGGATATGAAAAAAAAACTACATATAAATTAAATCAGTCTAATGTTTCTACTAATCAGTCATACATTTATATGTAGTAATTAACAGCCTTTAATCAAATTTATTAGTTATCAAATTAAAATCTAACACAAAAACCAAAATCACAAATGAGTAACCAAATATGGAATGGGTATCCATATATGGAATATATGCATAAATCAACATAACAATAACAAAAATGGACATTTATATCTTTGAGATCAATTAAATAAATATAACATATTGTGATAAATGAAAGAAGTTACATAATTACTTGCAAATGTCACAGATCCAAGTATCAAACTCTAGACCAGCACAATCATAATATGCCCAGAGCCCACACATCAAGCATTTAATCCAGTTTTCTCCACTTTTATCCATGGAAAAAAGACTTGAACAGAATATATACATTCTGCATCAGCAGAGTCAGGAGGTAATTGGTCCATCAACTCATCATGTTCACTACCATCATCAAACTGGATAACGTCAAGTTCCTCAGAGTCTTCCTCTTCACTATCATCCTTATTTTTCTTTGTTTCTTTGTTTCTCTTCGCAGTTTTATTCTTATTCTTTTTCTTGACTAGTTTACTTTCTTTTTCTTGTCTCTTCATATTTTTATTTTCTAAATCATTTTTGTAGTATCGCAGTTTTCTAATACCCCATTTTCTTTTCCCGGACGAGTTTTATAGCTTGTGCCATTTTTTCTTCATCCCAGGTTTTTCGTTTGGTTGATTGTGAACCGGACATTCTAAAAACAAACATTACATATATTTAATAATAGCAAGTATCTATCATACGAAATCTTAAAACCTAATTATGGAATATTCCATGATTAGACACGGACGACTGTCCATATTTGGATTTTTATACTAGTTCAAACTCTTCTAAATATTTTTTATAGTCACAATATTTTAATGACAAAAGATCACAAAATGGTGAAATAAACATAATACCGATATACTAAATAGTATAACACTTATGTATACAAAAATAACAGCTGATAATACTCGTTTATTACTTACCTTTAAAATTTTCTGCACGACAACAAAACAAAATACGCCTGCCACACGTGAAGCATTCGCGCAACTGGCTCGATGGTGTGGGTGCGCTAGTTAGGAGACCGAATGAAACAAAAGATGGTCGAGTATTTCGTTTCATACTTATAGTCTTAGAGAAATGAAGGTATTCCATATTAGGATACTATTCCATACTTGGTGACTTTCCTCTACTTTTGTGTTTTCCTCCTACGCGGCACCGGAGCGGGCGCACCAGGAGCGCATGAACAGTTGAACACGAACACGGCATGCAAACACGGAGCAGGCAAACACGTAAAACCAATATTTTTTTTCGCAAATGTATTAAAAAACGTCGTTCAATGCACATGCGGAATTGACATTTTACTCGTCCTTATAGTTGACCCTCGCCTTCGGTTTGGGTCAACAAACCGGGACTCGTAAAGAAATGACAAACTTTCCGCACTTATATTGAAATGTACCTACTATTTCACGAAAGAAGTCCCATAGGTGCGGCGCTAGTAGTCGTATGTCTAGGCAATTATTGTATGTAAAATCTATTAGTTCCACCTGATTACCGCGGGACTTCTTTCATGAAAAGGACTTTACCTACCTATCATTTTATTCTTTTTTTTAACCCATGATAGCCCTGAGTTCTAGGAATGTATGATAATATTATAGGCCCGGCACGTAAAGCAATCTACTACTGGGGTACATCTGTGGTATTGTAGGATTGTAACAGTTGTATGAGTATTGGTGTTTTAACTGCTTGCTTTGCTGCCGACGGATTCCGCTGTCGTCAACTCTTACATTCATACTAAGTACCATGATAGCGATCACGCGATCACATTAAGCTGCCAAGCTGCCTATGTGTCTTATGTGATGTGGACAATTTTTGCTGGTCACGTCTTTTTCAACAAAAAAAATCGTTCTCCTGGTCTCTACACTCTTTTTTATAAACAGACTTCACTCAGTCAGTACTTATACATTGAAATCGCGGGCAATTATCTTGGTCAATATTCTCTACGTAGATTGTATAGAATAAAAAACGAGGTAGGTATGGAGGAAGGTGAAATAAAAATGCAGCTATATACAAATATAAACATTTTATACATTAATATACGAATGTATCACAAACTAAAGTAATTATAGTTATTAAAAGCTTGAAGATGTGAAAGAACGATACTTACAGCTTTGGTTAGAAGTTTGAACTATGAACTCAACATACAATAAACCGATATACCAATTTTTCTTCCTTTTCTACGAAAACATTTAAAAAAAACATATCTTGACATTTTTTAATAACATATGTACCTACTTAGGTACATAAGTTATACAATATAGGCAGGCAGGTAGTTTTTTTACTATACCTTCCCATACCCATTTTTTCTAGGCAAGCGCACTCAACCCTCTACCATAATGTCATTACTCTCAGGCATGATTGTTTTTAAAACGCAAACGTAGAAAAAACTAAAACATTCATGGTAATACAATAAATAAAATTAAAGATTTACTACTTAATGAGTATGAAATTTTATTTATTCTAACATAAATAACAATAATTTAGCTTTATCTTCAATGCCCATAGTTTCAATAACAACACCGAACACGTATTGTATGGACAGACCTAGCCTAGGTCCAAGGAAGAAGGAAAAAAATGTTCCTATGTTAAGAGGATAGGTCTTATTTACTTTTGGTTTCAACATAAGTACCTAAGTACCTACTGATCGTGCCAAAAACGTGAATGATAACAATTTAAGCTGAAAATTAGATAGGTACAATTTAATATTATTTGTAGTTGAAAATTTCGTACAACAATAAATAATACCTAATCTATTTAAGTACATATAACATTTTTTTCTATTATTATGTTACATACAAATGTAAACTTGTAAATAACTTGGCGTTTTGTGCATTTCCATTTTATTAGTTTATGTTATATCCTACAACAATCATCACAACATCAATCTAATATATCTTATTCCTCTTCAACATTTTATTACTTACTTTTAAAATTTAAACAAAACCAGTGCTATTAGGTACTCTGTGGAGAAATACCTACTAATTGTAGTCTATGAGGGATGTATCAATTTTTAGGGGTGTTTAATAAACATTGGTGCTTATTCTGTTGTACAAAATCTCTAACTTAAAATTGGCGAGTTTAAGTTTAGACTCGCCAATTTTAGTTTTTCTAAACTCATGACGCATTCGGCAGTCACGTCGAACTAAATATGGAGATGATTTGGAGTCTCCAAAGACTCGCTAAACCTGACGTTTGGGTTGAATAGTAAGTGCTGCCATTTATAATAGCAAAAACTCCACAAACGTTGTTTTTTATTTTCCCCAATTGTAATAAAAATATTTTTTGCGAAATGTATGGAAATTAGTTACGTAAAATACAAAGGTAATAGTTTAATTGATTTATTTTGGTCCAATCACCCTAAGAAATTCCGAAAGTTGATATATGTTTAATCTATCGTCTGATTTGTCTATGTCCAAGCATAGACAAACAAGCAATTATCATTTGTCTATTAGTCTATGCTCATGAATTTGTTGGTCACTTGCTAGAGAGTATAGTGTTCTGTGGTCACAGGTCACTGTTCTGACCGTTTTGGCGGGAGTTTTGTAACCTTTTAACTTTTTACCTACACTTTTTTCGATTTGCCTAGCACCGTGCTCAGAATACGGATTCTGAGTCACCGTGATTACATCAAGAAAGTACATAATGAATACAGAGCGCCGGAAAAGGGCTAATAAAAAACAACAGGAGCTTCTCGTGGAGAAGCTCCATGCTAATATAGAAATAGCGAGGGGTAAGTCCTACAAGTCCGTGTAAATATAAATGTATATGCTATCTATCTTCCACATTTCATTTTCAAAGTTCCAAACTTCCAAATCAATTGTAGCATGAAAGAGTAACAAACATCTAAACTCACAACTTTCATATTTTATAACATTACCAACTGACTTGGTAATCGTTGTTTTGCCATACATATATCGTGCCCACTGGTGGTTTAAAAAATAAGCCTACAGCCTTCCTCAGTAAATGGGCTATCTAACAGTGCAAAAACTTTTCAAATCAGACCAGATGTTCCTGAGATTAGTGTGTTCAAACAGACAAACTAACAAACTCTTCAGCTTTATAATATTAGTATAGATATAAATGGAATATAATTGTAAATGTACAGTCTACCCACGGTCATTTACATTAATTTCTTCTACATAGAGAATACAGCCCGGCAAGACGTAGTGGAGTTCTGGGCGGCGTTGAGCACTGATCATGATCAATCCTTCATCTAACCGAGGATCATCCAGCACATCAATTAAATAACGCGCTCCAGACTTGGGCAATCGAAAAAGTTTTCTAAATTTTATCTCTGTCATCTCAAATGGATTCGAGACATCCCTGATTGACTCCAGCCTTATCCTTTCTTGATAGTTTCTGAAATAAGTTCAATAAACACAGATAAGCATAGCTTAAGTACCTACTTTGTTACTTAGTTGGATTAATTTTAGTGTCTCTTTTTACCTTAAGGAGACTACAAAAATTTTTTTACCTACGAGAATAGTGCTTATTTACCTTAGAATAAGTTAAAGAATATTATAAAATTACCTTTCGCTGGAATCAATCACAGCTGCAACAACGAATTCTTCCATTTTAAGGTTATCCCATTAAGATGATTATATTACAATAAATACAAGCAAATCACCACGTTTTTCGCACTCAAATCTTAAGATGAAGCCAACGAAAAATAATATTAATAATTTACTCTAAGAGAAAACCAAGATATAATTAAAATATTTCGTGTATTTGTCTTTATGCAAGTGTTAGGCAGACACCTTAAATTTAATCGGCACCTCCCGAGGTCCTCTCTTATTTTAAAGAATTTTAGATTGAAATCTCTTAATTTAAACATATATCGCGTACAACGGAATAGCTTTTGTTCTCTAAAATCTAAATTGAATAGTTTAGCGCTGTCAAATTATATTTTAGATTAGAGCTGTCATTTAGGGGTGTAAGAGAATGTCACATCTCTCTAAGTCTTATTTTGGCGATTTTTAGCGATTTTTAGTTTAGAGATTGGCAACAGAATAAGCACCATTGTTTATGTAGTGTATGAATATATTTATAGGTTAACCGCTATAAACTTATCCCTCCTGATGGTCTGCAGGGCGCGGGGCGAGTGATGCGATTGGCTATAACGATACGTCAGCGCTGACTAGATTGGTTGAGCGGCTCCCGCCCCGCGTCCCGGAGAGCATCAGGAGGGTCAAGTTATAGCGGTTTACCTATAATATTCAAAAAATATTAAATTAGATATAATAATTAGTCGCCACGATTTCCAAAGTCATATAACACTACGTTAATGCATAGGTATGCATTTACATCATTTGTATTTAAAGTATTTTTATCTAAAATTGACTTGGTAATCATTGTGAAATCAATTCTATTAGATTATAAATAACTGAATAAATGTAATTTATGCAAAGAGTATGCAGTTATATCTACCTAGTGTTATTCGACAAAAATTGGTGTTTTTATTTTTTTACACATTAATTATTATTTATTGAAATTAATTGTAGGTAGGTAAGTGTAAGTACCTACTTAACTAAAAATATCGTGTAATAATACCTAGGTATGTGTTGTTGAGAATAATTGAATTAGGAGCAAAGTGTAGTATTAAAATTTTGGGACGGTTTTGTTTAAGAAAAATATTCCAGAAACTAGGTACGTTACTGTAGGATCTCTTGATCAAATGCAATAAATTACTTAGTTAGTTTTTACCTTCATCTTGAATTTTCAACTTTCATTTCATTTTAAATTTTTTAAATTCTGCATGTGCGAGAAATGTTTCCGATTTTCACGAATAATAACCAAAGATGAGGAAAGCCAACAAGAATCGACTTTTTTTGGCCAATTTGGGAATTGACTCATGATTTTTACTATTCAGTGTTAAAAATCCTATTTAAGTTTGATTGAAACATATCACGCCACGACTATATAGTTTATATCCTAGCCTAGATTACCACATACATTTTACCCTGAAAATTTTTACGGTTCCTGTGTGATTTGGAAAGAAACGGAAATCCACGCGGCCAAAACCTCGGCCAAAACTTACAGAATAATCATAACATGTATATATATAAAAACAAATAAGTACATAATATTTTATATTATAGTTATTTTCTGGTAATTAGGCAAAAAGAAAATATAATTAAAATACTTGCATAGTGAATACCTACCTATTATTATGACACCTAATACTTAAATTATTTGGCATTTGATTTGGCTTTATGATGATGATATTATTGAACTACTTATATTTTTTCATTCTTCATTAGGTATCTAAAATATTAGTCTCGGAAAGTATGACAAGAAATTAATTTTTTTAAATTCATCGATAATAGTGTGTAAAAATATTTTAGTTTGAAATTATTATTTTAATAATGTCAGGATTCTTAATAAAACTTATT
Source organism: Coenonympha arcania (assembly GCA_036785405.1). Lineage (NCBI taxonomy): Eukaryota > Metazoa > Arthropoda > Insecta > Lepidoptera > Nymphalidae > Coenonympha > Coenonympha arcania. The sequence continues at coordinate 5,214,986 of CM072059.1, forward strand.
ATACTTACATTTCAAAATTCGAAATAAAATTTAAATTGAATAAAACGCGAGTTTCTTTTCGAATTTTTGTTGTTAATTGCAGATATTCTTTATATAAATAAGTTTCTCGCAATCAAAGTGAAAAGCCATTTTATCCTTGACTTAAATATCACCTGAGCATCTCGGATAGCATGGATTGTTTTAAGCTCCTGTTGGTTGGTTATTACTATCCAAGTTACATTATTCACACTTTACCTTTTACTAAACACACATTAACATACCTACTCCACAATCTCTCGGACTATAGGTACACTGCATTTTTGCAATGGTTTGCAACTACGACAAAGGTGACATTAATTAACATATAGATACATATTATATTATTAGACGATATAACAAAGATATTACACATAATAACAGACATAGATTATACTAGAAATTACACAAAACAACAACGTAAGGCGCCACACGTGTTTGCATTTGAACAATTTATTGTGTTCGAAAATCGAAATCCGTCTACGTTTTGAAAAATACGTAAATTTTTATACTTATACACGAGTGACGCCTGCTATAGAATAACCTACAAAGTACAACCACTTATAATTAATTAAACACCGGAATTTTCAACATAAATGAATATTATGTAAATAGGGTTTCTTTATTTTTAGTCATTGAGTTAAAATCCACACATTTGTGTCTGCGGTATCACAAAGATTCGAAAATTTCACAAAATAATGGTCGCTTTACACGATCCGGTACGGATTAATCTCGTTAAAGGATTGTAAAGTGGTATCACCTGTAGTGTTACAAGCTTACGACACTTTTTTAGTATTACGAGCAAAAACGTAACGTTTTACGTATTTTGGGTAAGTAAGTGACGCTCAACAAAACAGTTATTGCGGAATCGATGGAAAGAACACACACTACAGTAAGCGACGCAATGTGTAGAAGCCTGATCAAAAATACTTGGTTTTCTATACATTATTGTATTAGGTCCTTACATATGATATTGGCGTTTTGTCGTACTGGCCACTTAGATCTCAAATATCTCTTCTTTGGTTAGAAATTCCATTTCAAATTTATACAGCTATTTACTCATGCTTTTGTGTTTTGAAAATCGTAATTCATTTATTTTTTTCTCTTTTGGTTTTTTTTGCGCCACTCTGTTTACAAAATGGAAAACTTGAAATATCGCGTTATTTACGAGTACGAGTTCCATCGTGGCACCAGTGCTGCAGAAACGGCTCGAAGGATTAATGATGTGTACGGCGAGGGTGTCGCAAAAGAAAACACAGTGTGTTTTTGGTTCCAACGTTTTCGTTCTGGAAATTTCGACCTGCAGAACAAGCCCCGTGGACGGCCGGAGACCAAAGTTGACAATGAAGAATTGAAGGTTATTGTGGAAGCGGATCCATCGCAAACCACGTCCGAGCTAGCTGCAGGCTGCGGTGTTAGTGATAAAACTGTTTTAGTTCACTTGAAGCAAATTGGGAAGGTGAAAAAGCTTGAAAGATGAGTACCTCATGAATTGAGTGCAGCAAACTGACAAATGCGCGTAGACTGCTGTGTTACATTACTCAACCGGCACAGTAATGAAGGGATTTTAAATCGAATCATTACCTGTGATGAAAAATGGATCCTGTATGATAATCGGAAACGCTCATCGCAATGGTTGAACCCTGGCGAACCAGCCAAATCCTGCCCCAAACGAAAATTGACTCAAAAAAAATTACTTCTGAGCGTTTGGTAGACCCGCGCCGGCGTCGTTCACTACAGCTTTCCTAAATCTGGCCAGACGATTACGGCGGATATCTATTGTCAGCAACTGCAATCCATGATGGAAAAGCTAGCTGCTAAACAACCGAGGCTGGCCAATCGTTCTAGGCCACTGCTGCTTCAGGACAACGCTAGACCACACACTGCACAACAGACGGCTACCAAATTAGACGAGCTTCAATTGGAATGCCTAAGACATCCACCTTACTCCCCGGACCTTGCTCCAACAGATTACCATTTTTTTCGAAATTTGGATAACTTCTTACAAGGGAAAAAATTTAACTCCGATGAGGCAGTCCAAAGCGCTTTCAAAGATTTTATTGATTCCCGTCCGAATGGCTTTTTTAGTAAAGGGATCAATGAACTACCTATAAGGTGGCAAAAGTGCATAGATAGCAATGGTACCTACTTTGATTATATTATATTTAAAAAAAATCGACTTTATGTTCCTCCCATACAAAACGCCAATTTCATATGTAAGGACCTAATATTTCAATCCCCTGGGGCTTATTAAGTTAAATAGAAAGAGAACAGAGTTAGTAAGATAGAGATAGACTTAGCTAGAAATAGAGTAAGAAGAAGAAATGATTTCAACTGCTATTCACAATATCGGTTAATTTTACTGGCCAAGCTGTGATGTAGGTTGTAAGAAAATATTGGCCACAAAGAAGTGCATGTATTAATTAATCAAGGACTTTTATTTCAAGCTACTGGGACGGAGTGGTAATTGCGTTCTACTCCTCTTAAGGAGTGGACGCATCTTCTTCCTGATTGTGTTTGGCGAGCGCTAACAAGATCATTGTCAGCTGTTTTCTGCTGATCTTCCCCTCGTTGCTGTACTCTACGCCTTGGAGTATTGTTTCTTCGAATTCTAGGAGATCTTGCGCGTCGTAATCCTGAGAAGAAGAAAGCTAATGTAAGATATAATACTATATTTTTCGTTTTTCATATGATATAAGAAGATTATGCATAAACCTTTGACACTTCAATAATATTTTCATCTACGGCATTAGGTACAATATTACAAAGTTTGCGTGAATTTCTGTTTCTTCTCAAATCCAGTGGGAACCATGGATTTTCCAACCAATAGACCAATAGATATTGGATAATAGTTATGAGTTAATACAGGGTAGGTATGCATAATCTATCTCCATTCCAAATTTCAGTCAAATCTCACACTAATTTTAATATCATCCTACGACGACGAATGATCGTGACATTAGTTTTTTATGCATCAGCCAAAATTCAAAACGATACTTTTGTTATGAATAGTTATAATCTTCATGGTTCTTGATGAAACTGTATTTTCTTTTAACTTACTTTGAATCTTAAATAAAATAGAAGTAAGCTATGTTCAAACTGATTTTTGAAATTTACCTACCTGTGTTAGTATTTGCGACATTTTGAATTAAATTAAATTCGTTTTGGTTACGCTTATCTAATTATATTAAAACAATAATTCTTAGAAACATATACTAACTTTCTTTACTAATTCCAAAAGATCTTTAAGAAAACCGCGCAATTCTTCATTCTCAATGGAGCCATTGTTATCCTGCAGAAAAATAAATACATTATTTACAAATACCTGGCTATTGCATAAAAATTTTAAATTAGGAAAAATATGAACAACAAGCCACAATAACTTACTCTGTCATAAAGAGAAAACACTCGCTCAATGTCGTCTTTCGTTAATTTTGTTGCACCCTGTAAAATATAATTATTAGTGTGGAACTTTGAATTTTGAACTACAGTGAACTAAAGCGTTGCTAACGTTTTGAGGAGCTTAGACCAACGCAACTTTTTACCAATGCCTTTGAACAGTAACAATAATATTAAAATTGATATAATTTCTACTTTAAATAACCGTTAAAACAAACATTGCAACAAAAAAATAATATGACTAATAATAAAATTTAGTTTTATGCACGTTTGAATACTTCTGTCAGATTTTGGTAAAAGAAAAGTGGTTTTTGACTGTTTAATATAACATTTACATGAGGAAATTAAAATAAACAAATAAAAAGTTTTTTTTTGTGTAAGTTTACATACAGTTTCTTGTAAAAAAGCATGTGAAAAAAATAAATTCTAATACTAATTTAGTGATAATTACATATTATTAGGTAAAAGAATAGTATTTAAATTTTTCAGTAATAGTCTATCAAAGATGCCAGATTTTAGGTAATGACGTAATTTCATACAGTTAATTTTTAATTTTCTATCCATTCAAACTAAGCTAGTTTAGGAACAACGAGTAGGTACATTCGAGATTGTTGAATTCGCATTGAAGACCACAAAATTAAATAAATGAATCTTTGTAAAATTTAACCTCCTGCGTCATAAAGTGGCAATAACTAGTGTCCCTTATGAAAGTAGATATTGGCACTTATGTAATTACCTCTCATTGGCATTGTTGATAGTCTACCTCGTGATCTACGGAGGACTCACCTCAATGCCCTCCTAAGAGTGCGGTGCAGACAAGCAGCAGTGTCAGGATAGAGAGAGACAGGCAAATCAACGCTAACATACATGCCACGCTGTTCTTCTTTATTATATTATGTACAATATTTAAAATGTCATCTAAGTATTTCCTATTGCTTTGGTTATGTATGTAGAGTAGCACTATAACTAAGTCTCCCTAAAATTGTAATAAAGATGTCATTAATGAAGCTCATTTGCGTCGTTTATAGATTTTCGTGAAGAAAGGCTATTTAATAATTAATACTTTTCTGTAAAATAAATGTACCAAATCTGTGATATAAATAAACATTTGTATTTTAAACTTTACTTTAAATCCTACTGTTTTTTTAACTACAATCTTAAACGAGTAAAATCTATATCTAATGAAATATGTATGTCACTAAATGTATGTGAGTTTGATGTAAGTGTGTAGGTAAGCTTTAAGCAAATAAAGAAGGTATTTAGGGAAATAAAAAATAATTTTGTTTTTATTATAATAAAAATAGAAAACTAGCAGCAAAATACAGTGCGAACGAGCAAAACAACATCACTTTGTGCAAAACTCTACTATTTCCTCTATCAGTTTAGTACGAACCGAAATCATTCCGTTACTTATTTCGAAACAAGTTATTGTTAAATCGGATCAAAACTATATATTATAATACAGGGTGAAAAAACGAACGGGACATGTAGATATCAACATTAACTAAAATGGTTCGATACAATTTCTGAAAGTCATTTATTTTTATTGTTGGTTCGTTATAGCTATTCCCAGATGGGGTAGACCATATTTTATTATTAAACGTTTTAAAATTTAAAAAAATATTTCCAGTGAGTGAAATTTCAGTTAAATTTCATTTAATCAATATGAAGATACTTTTCTTCTACATTTCGTTAGTTTTTTTAACCCTTTACATTATTGTCCAGTGTTGTAACAGAAACATAGATTCGAGTCATAATGGAACCGGACTGTGTAGTACGACTTTAACAGTAATATTAAGGATGGTGAAAATTACCGTAAGATCAATTTTTTTTTTATGAAATCCTTAAAATATCATTGAGAGAAATTTTCCTTTGACTGGTATTTACATGCAAATAAAAATCGTAACTGGAAACACTCTGAAGAGCTTATGGGTACAAGGAAAATTGTCTAAGCAAAAAAGCCTGAATCTATGAAAATGACGAAAAGAATAACTTTATATCCTACATAAATAAACATATTATAATAGGTATTTCTAATCGTCTTTTTGTCATTATAAATGAAAAGAAAGATACAGACAAAAATATATATATGTGTCGATTAGACTATTATAGTGGCTGTAGGTCAATGAAATTTCTTTTTTTTTTTAATAAAAAAATAGGGGATACCTATGGGGTAAAAGTATTGATTAAATACTGATAAATAATAAATAAAAGATTATCAAGAGAATACCTACTTATAAAGAAATAAAGAAGTCCGAGTAAATATATTTTAATAAAAAAGCAAGATACTTGAATAAACGAGCTTTCGGCCTGTAAACAAAATGTCGACTGATGGAAATTGAAATGACGCGCGAGAACAATGAAGTCGCGATATTGGCGGGAAATGAAGTGTTACCCACCTTGAACACCTGTCGGCACAGGAAATTCTCCTTCACAGGAAGCAATCTGGAAGTTTCGTACAAGTACATTGTGTTTATAATCAAAGACAAAATGGAAGCGCTGTTGAGTAATTAGTGTTCAACAGCACTTCCGTCTTCCATAGCAGTTATTAGAAGAAAATTAATTATTTTATGTATACTTAGTAAGTCTAGGTAGGCATAGATTTATAAACGTCGTTTCTCGCGCTCCGTAGGTAGGTAATTCTCTCTATCGATGTACCTACTTAGGTACTTATTAATGTACTTAGTAGAAGGGAAGTAATTTGGGATTGTTTTGATCCTAATAAAACGGATTGCTATTAAAAAGTTTCGCTTGTGTTTGTTTTATTTCTCGTGAACCTTTGTCCTTTTTTAATTTTTTTAAAAGTAATATTTGACCCAGTTAAGCGTCTTCCTCCCTCCACTAACTCAATCCTCTAATATCACGCGAGCACGCTGGAAACAAACACACGTCCCTTCGGGGCTTGCGGGCGTTCCAATAGTGTGAAGGACGACAAAACTGAGCAGTAAACCAAAGGTTTATGAATGGTCTGTGGAAGACAACCTTGTAAAAATCATCGAAGGGCGGCAATGTATTTCGAGAGGGGAATTTCAGCGGCCTATCCCTCTCGTAGGAGATGCAATGAATCATGGAGGGCGAACTTCTACATCTGGCTTTCGTGAGCGGGTGACTGATCACTGACACAGGGGTTTTTGGCACCCGTCACTAGAATTCTACCGATAGGCCGAGGAAGTGGCGAATCGGGACTCCCACTACTGGCAAATGTTTGTGTGATGAGCATGAATGTTTTCCAGTGTCTGGGTGTTTTCCTATATATTATATTTATGTATAAATATTATGTATATATATCAGTTATCTAGTACCCATAACACAAGCTATCCCTTACTTAGGGGCTAGATGTAATGTCCTGGAAAAAAAAGATGTCGACAGCGGTCAGGCTGCTGGCAGCAGCGACGAAGCCTGTTGTCGAGGCCTGGCTCGAGCACAGGAATACGCAAGTGAATCCAGGTAAACGGCAAGAGACAGGTTTTAGAGGATCCAAGCCCCACATAACCCCTTCGCGTCGTTTTGCAGGGCTAGGTATGCGTTAGATTTTTCCTGTCTATAAAAAAATGAAAACTCAAGTCACTCGTAACGAAGGTACTCACTTGGCCATCTCTGAAAGCTGAAGCCGTCCGTCCTTGTTCGAGTCGAACACTTGTAGCTGCGAATAACATTAACAATACATTGTAAGTTGTAACGATACCCACTTTTATTGCCGCCCCATAAAAGATAATACCATTCGCATTATTGTTGTAGCGTTTGTGTATCTATAACGGTCGAAACATACTTTTAACATGACACCGAAATTGATTTTGAACTTTGCGTTTAACATCACAGTTTAGTCAATAAATAGAAAATTCTGACTTGTTATTTCACTGACACACAAAGATTTAAATCGCTGACACATCATTGTGCAGCCGCGTGATCCTAGGATGCTGGAATTTTGCAGTTTCCCTGCATGATGTAGGCAATGGATAAGAAAGCATGTAGAAATTCCCACGGGATCACCCAAGTTACACACTGGTGGAGTCAGCTAGTAATTTTTTTTATAACGAATAATTTTGCATTGCATTATCATACCAAACACTGTACTCCGCTTATTATCCTGAGACAGTAATTAGGGAATTTTGTCCAGTAATTTATACTTTAGTCTGTCTGTTAAGGTTTTATATTATGTTTTTTTAGGGTTCCGTACCAAAATGGTAAAATGGAACCCTTATGGTGCGACTTTCTCCGTCTGTCTGTCCGTCTGTTCGTCTGTCTGTCTGTCCGTCACACTCGATTATTTCAGTAACTACCGGAGCTATCGATATGAAATTTGAAATATTTGTGTATATTAGTGGCCCAATGACACTGGAATAAAAAAAAAAATGGAAATTATTTTTGTTCTTATTTAAAAAGGGGGGAAAATCGGAGGGTTGAAATTTAAAAGTGAGATAACTGTACTGTGTGGGGTATCATATGAAAGGGTTTACTTTGTACATTCTAAAACCGATTTTTAATTATTTTTAGTCATGATAGTTTTTGATTTATCGGGGAAAATGTCTAAAAAAATACCGTTCCCCCCCCCTTATCTCCGGAGTTTACCAATCGAAAAATCTCAAATAATTATGGTCAATAGGAATTTACGTATATTTTACAGGAAAACTATAGCCAATGCTCTAACTAGCATAGTTTTTTTGATATTAACAATAAACCTCTACAAACAAAGTTAGTTTTGCGGTTCATTAACAAAGGTAATTAAAACGCAAGTTCTTCTAAGTACTCGTCGTCAAATAAACATATTGGTTTTTGCCTGATTGTTTTGCTTCAGTACTTCTTGAGTACGGAACCCTCGGTGCGCGAGTCCGACTCGCACTTGGCCGGTTTTTTTTTGTATTATCCATTTCTATGTTTAAACACCAAGGCATATTATAACACCAACATGACTAATTAATAAAAAAATTGTGTCCCTGTTTGTCAATTCGGGCTGATTGTCTCTAAACTGGGTTGCCCATGAAATCCTGCATCAGCTGGTAAATATGGACAGCCCTCTGTGCAGAGCCTGCATGGAGGAGGACGAAACACCGGCACACGTGCTACTAAGATGCACTGGAGTGTCGGACCAACGCGAGATCTACTTGGGATCCTCAGCAACACTCCAAGATATCCTGTGCGACCTGGGAGGCCTCTTCGGATTCTGGAGTGAGCTCGGCTGGCTGGAGTGATCCGGCGAGGACCCGAATCAGCGACGTCACGCGCAGCGGGCGAAGTATCGCCTAATCGCGGAAAAATCCCAGAGACAACAAGAAGAACAAGAGCTGGTAAATATTTCCATTTTTTTATTACGTGCGTTTTTGGAGAAGGTATGTGCTCATCACGCGAGGCGTTAGTTAAGTATGCTTCCACCTGCAAGAGCTGCGGGAGACTCTTACCATAGTATCGGTGTACTCGATGAGCTTGTCTTCAGACACGTCGTTAATCTTCTTCGCCTCTTTCAGTAAATCGCGGAGAAAATTCTGAAAAATGATAATAGAGTCGTTTTGATTGCCTAGCGTAGGCACGCGCTCAGATTTGGGCGAAAAATCGAAAATCATATAATTATAACCTAATTTTTTTAGCATCTAATATTGAAAATCCAATAGGTCCCCACGACGCTCGAGTAACTACCAAAATCCCCCTCTTGAGCTCCCCTACTATAACTAGCATGTGTAAGAAGTGTCTGCTAATAATAATGAGCATGCTTATTCCGCATGTAAATCATTTTCAGCATGCTTTTTATGAGCTGGTGTATCTCTCGTGCCAGTGGTGCCAATGGTAGCCTGATATAATTACTGAATAATATGGAATCCTAAAAACGCCGATGTTGTTGTGGTAACTAATAGTAGTAGAAAGTATTTTTCACCTTCAGTTCGTCAGCCTCGATGTACCCACTCCCGTCGGTGTCGTACTCCCTCCAGATCTGTAACGTGAGACGTATCGATCTGAACACAACCTGTTGTTGTCGTTGCTGTTGCTACTTGCTTCGCTGCCCAACGACCGGGAACACACACACTTGTATACGTTGGTGCCTTATCATTAAGAGCGTTCATGCGTTGGAATTATGCTTGAGTTAAAATTGTCAATTTCCGACGTAACATAAAAGTGTCATGTGTTCAATTATTGATTAGATAATTGCCATCATATTATTTGGCATTTCATAATCTAGTTTTTGTCTCAAAAATATTTGAAAATATGTGTATAACTTTCTCATTAGAAAGGTTCTTGTAAAGGCTTATTATATTCACTTAGCGGTGGAAGCTCTATGCAGATGCAAGATATTTGCCAAGTTTCTCAACACAAACTTATAACAATGACATATTTAGAAAATTAATAACATTTACTAAAAAGTGTCTCAAAAAAAACACGATTTTCCCAGATTTTCATTCAAAAACGATAAACCCAAAAGTGTAATTTTGAGTATTTTTCGAGATGTTAAACGTGTTATTTTAGGATAAAATCTGAGATATTTTGTTATTTCTGAATTATAGTAATTTAATTCAATTAATATTCAATGTCACTGGTTATTTACTATTTTAATAAGTTGTATATTTATTTTACTATAAATTATTTTGTAATACTATTATCATTTATAACAACCTGCAGCTCTAGCCACATCGTTTTGTAAGATTGCTTTTGCATCGCTGACGAACAAAATTCAAGAATTTTCGGAGTCACGTGACCATTCAGTCCCGCACATTCTTCTCTCTCCTAAAAGCGTTCATTTTCATACATTTTTGAATTTCGTTCGATTTTTTACTTTTTAGCGTATCGCAAAATGCAAAATCGCATATCTAAATATGGCTAAAGGTGCCGATAATATCGTTTAAATAAAATACTTGGGAAAGTCGGAAATTTATAACCGCTGTTGACTCTGAAGATAGCCTAGTTATTACACAGTAAATTGTACAGTTTGCAGATGGTGGATGGGATAGTCGCAAACTTATTATTTAGACCTTAATAGTCTTAATACCACATAATATATACACACATAAATTAAAATTAAATTAATTAAAACTTACTTTCATAAATTCGACGCTGGATTCCAACGGATTGTCGAACCTAAACAAGAGAAGGAAATTCTCTTCCATGGGCAGAAGTTGAGCGAGCTGCAATAAAGCAAAAAATATCAGTTTTTCACGTCTCAAAAATGCTTTATTCGCCCAACGAAGTAATCACATGTCGGTAACAGTTACGGTTACAGTGTTTTGAGTTCAATGGTCTTTCCCGTCTTAATATTAATGCTCAATGTGCATGAAGAAGTTTTCACGACCGCGGTAACGGTAACGGCAACAGTGTTTTGAGTTCAATGGTCTTTCCCGTCTTAATAATGCTCAATGTGCATGAAGAAGTTTTCACGACCGCGGTAACGGTAATGGCAACAGTGTTTTGAGTTCAATGGTCTTTCCCGTCTTAATAATGCTCAATGTGCATGAAGAAGTTTTCACGACCGCGGTAACGGTAACGGCAACAGTGTTTTGAGTTCAATGGTTTTTTCCCGTCTCAATAATGCTCAATGTGTATGAAGAAGTTTTCACGACCGCGGTAACGGTAATGGCAACAGTGTTTTGAGTTCAATGGTCTTTCCCGTCTTAATAATGCTCAATGTGCATGAAGAAGTTTTCACGACCGCGGTAACGGTAACGGCAACAGTGTTTTGAGTTCAATGGTTTTTTCCCGTCTCAATAATGCTCAATGTGTATGAAGAAGTTTTCACGACGATAACGGTAACGGTGACAGTGTTTTGAGTTCAATGGTTTTTTCCCCGTCTCAATAATGCTCATGCTGTATCGCAAGGTCTTTGGTTTTGTCTGTCTCAAAATGCCCGGCGCAGTAAAGAAACTTCAACGTGTCTGTAACCGTAATAGTGTACGAGTTAAATCGTTTTTGTTCTTCCCATCTCAAAAAAGGCCAACGCGCGAAAAAATGTTTTCATTTTCCGTCCAAAGTGGGTAACATCCGCCTGCCAAAATTCTTTTTTTTTTACCTCAAAAATTCTCCTTTACTTCATATTCACTGGTAGGGTGGTAACTAGCCCTCCTCCTACTCACAAACCATTAAACCAAACTGCAACTGGATTGTGTAAGAAAAATGTATTCATCGCTATCGTTATCGTTTACGAATTCTGTCCGCTGATTGGTTCCCTAATTTACTTCAGCCAATGGGAGGGCAGAATCTGGCAACGATTACGATAACAATGAATACGTTTTTCTTACGCAATGAGACCCCTGTTCAGTGCTCCAACCAGACTAAATTATGTTATTTGTAAATACTGACCTCTCTAATATCAATTTTGCCGTCCTGGTTGTCATCGTAGGCTTCCATGAAGCATGCCTTCAGCTCCACCAGCATTGAGTCAGAAACAGCCTGAAACAAATTAAACCTATCAGGTATTGAAACGAAGTTACTTTTCGGACGATACAGCTGAGAGAAAAAATGCATTTTTTTCCGTCCAAAAATCCTGTCGTGATCCTGACGTGAAAGTCCCATAGTCTAAACGCATAAAATGAAACATTTACACACAAGTTAAAACTATTCTAAACAAGAGTTTATTGCTTAGGGCCGATTTCACCATTGCACATAAACGCGATTAGTTAAAGATAAACTCGGTTCACACGTCTAACTGAGTTTAATGCATTTCACCAACATAAATTGAACGCAGTTTAAGCTAAACGCGGTTTAAATTCTAAACCCACTCTAAACCCGCCAATATTGGTGTTTTGCTCACGCTAAACGTGTTTAGATGGCGTTTATCGGTCTGTCAAATTATCAACTGTCAAGTGGACTGAAATCAACACAAAATTAATTCTTTTCATCTAAGTACCTATTTCTTTTATATTCCGATAGTGTTATATTAACAACAATGCAAAGAGCGTTGGAGCTAGCCTTTGAAGTCTTTGTTTACTAATTATGCATTCGCTTATCGGACGGACTGTAAACGCGATCACAATGGAGCGGGTGAAATCGAAATGACGTAAACTGAGATCAACCTTATCATTTAAACTCAGTTACGCAAAACTCGGTTTGAATAAACTACGTTTTCAGAGCAATTGGTGAAATCGGCCCTTAGTGTCCACACACAAAACGTTTTCGCTGACCATCGATAAGGAACGTGAGGATATGGCCATTAGAACATTTTACGCAAACCTTCTTCATACTAGAATATAGTAACGCCGTCTGTCGAAATTTCCCAATAATAGGGGCACAATACGGCGGAAACCCTCTCGATGGAAACGTGCGTGCAACTATTGACAAGTACAAGAATATTGACAAGATACTTTCTTGCAGTCCGCCGCGTCCGCCGGTCTATTCCATTAATGCATTGTCTGATTGCAATTTGCATTGAGTGAACTAAGATGGATTCAATCAGCTACATGATTTGGTATGATAAACTCGTTCCGATGGCCTCCGCAGAGACCAAATTTAAAAATGTAAGCTATAAAAGCCCTATAAGCTGGTAAAAATGATGTTATAGCAGTGAACATTAATTTGGCAGAATTGCTTACCGATGCATGTATTAAAATACATTTATCGTAGAATCATATGTTACTTTAAGTATAACAGAATGGAATATTGCTGCGAATTGACGACCGAATGGCGTAGTGGTAGCGAACCTGCTGTCTGCGTCGGAGGTCGTGGGTTCGATTCCCACTACTGGTAAATGTTTGTGTGATGAGCATGAATGTTTTCCAGTGTCTGGGTGTTTTTCGATATATTATATTTATGTATATTAGTATGTATGTATATTTATCAGTCATCTAGCACCCATAACCACAGAACACATATACTCCTGCCCATAACACATGCTATCGCTTACTTTGGGGCTAGATTGCGAAAATGTCCCGTATATATTTATTTATTTATAAAAAAAAGTGTTTGCACTTCGGATATAGTACTCCTACGGCCTACCTACACAAAACTCCCAGCAATCCGACATCGTTCGAAGTTCGAATTCTGTTTGTATTTGTATCCTATACCTTTAAACGAGCAATTCTTGTATATATATAAATATATATATATATATTTCTTAAATAATTTGAATCTCGGAAACGGCTCGAACGATTGTCATGAAATTTAGTATACAAGGGGTATTGGGGGCGATAAATTGATCTAGCTAGGATTCATTTTTAGAAAATGTCGTATTTACCAAAAAAAAAGTAAAACTATTATAGTAAACTCCTGCTGCCATCTATTGGTAAGTAGCTGTAATACTACCGAGCAAAGCTCGGTCACTCCACTAGTTTTTTTTTTATTTACTGTGAGCAGGGGCACTGGTTTAGGCGTCGCGCGTCGTTTGATAAACAAAATATGCGTAGTAGGTGCGTAAAATAAAACAAAATGACTCAGCAACAATAAATCGTGTAATTTGTCAGTCGTAAACAAAGACCCTTCTTGCCTCTCTCATAATCCCGCGCCGAGCGAAGCTTGTGAAAATTGGCCAACGCTCACCCTGACTTGAAGTTTCGCAGACACAACCATAGAAAAACATTAATAATATCATCATTACAGCGTAGATTAGGATGTACCCAATCTTCATAGGTAGGTATAGTATTTCATCTCATGATTTAGTTTTTACACTGGTTAACCACAGATCGATTTTTTTTTAGTTTTTTTTTTTAGTTGATAAATAAATATCAGGACACATCGCAATCTAGCCCCAAAGTAAGCGATAGCTGGTGTTATGGGTACTAGATAACTGATAAATATATATACATATTAATATATATACATAAATATAATATACTGGAAAACATTCATGCTCATTACACAAACATTTACCAGTAGTGAGAATCGAACCCACGACCTCCGACGCAGGCGGCAGGTTCACTATCGCTACGCCATTCGGTCGTCAGATGAAACAAAAAAATAGGCTTTCAAAACTCTGGCATGAAACTCGGCATTGCTCTTTTTTTTTTAAATGTCATTATAGAACAACGATACAATTTTGTTATGAAAATCGTTCGAGCCGTTTCCGAGATTCAGATTATATAGAAATATATACACAATAGGATTAAATGGTTCTCGTTTTGCGAAAAACAATATACAGGTACTTATCAGTATTCGGCGTACAAAGTCAACGCACATAAATAACGTGATATTTATTACCCTTTCCCAACTAAACCGCTAAATCAATCGCGATCCGTGATGAAATATGGCATATAGGTTTTTTGTAATTGCACCTATAAACAAGATACGGGAAATACTGCTTTAGGTATACTGCGGGAAAATATTTTCCCTAAGGTCCATGCGAGCGGAGTCAGTAACTGCAATAACCAGCTTGCCATAAATTCTCACTGTCACACAGTAGGTATCTATATTCTATACCAATTTTGAGCATATATCAATCTATCTACGTCACTCTATCCCACGCATCCCTGCCTTCCACGGTTTGTATACATAGAAAATGGGAAAAATCGTTACTTTTTCCTGTAGTAAATAGGAAAAATAAGCGAATTTTTATATAAATGTTTCATTTATAAAAAATTGGTTGTCTGTAAAGTCGGTTTACTGACGATATGTTGAACGTGACAACGTCTTCTTTGTCGCTCGTTCCGCGCTCGCGAGGTAACGCCGGTAACGCCGCATGAGCGAGGTAACGCCGGATGAGTCATGTTTTTTCGTGCGTGCAACCGGCTCTATCGAATTATCACTAGAAAGACGGGCGGGGGTCATATGACCGTTTTTGGAATACAGAGTTCCATAACTACAAAACTATTGGTTATTTTGACATATCCTCTCGTGACTTTTATTAAAATAGTTCAAATTTACGTTTCAAAGTGTTTACATTGTTATGTGATCATCACATCACAAATAAATCATACATTTACCTACAAAGACGGCATCGGTCATTTGACCCATGCGGCATTCGTTAGAGTAAACCTATATCCAAAGCGGACGGATCATAATATTTTTATTAGTTGTAATAATAAATTAAATTTATTGTGAGATGTTATGAACACCATAATAATATTATATTGTACTCTTTCTTGTTTATGCCTCTTTTGTCACGTTTATTCAGATTTGATACTATGCCTCGACTTACTTAGTCAAATGCTAGAGTCTCTTCAATCTTGGGTTGATGTTGTTGACCAATGGGCCAAAATATAGTGTCAAAACAGCATTCCAAAGATGGTCATTGCAAGTCTTTAGGGTTCCGTACCCAAAGGGGCCCAAAAAACGGAATCCTATTACTAAGACTCCGCCGTCCGTCTGGTCATCCGTCACCAGGCTGTATCTCTTGAACTATGATAGTTAGACAGTTGAAATTATTACAGATGATGTATTTCTATAACTGCTATAATAACAAATACCAAAAACAGAATAAAATAAATATTTGAGGGGAGCTTCTATACAACAAACGTAATTTTTGCCGTGTAGGTAGATATTGGTACGGAACCCTTTGTGCTTGAGTCCGACTCGCCTTTAACCCGTTTTCATAACATAATATTAGACTTTGCTGCTATAAATGCATCGGTTTTATATCAAGAAGTCACAAAAAGACCTACGTAGGAAGGAAGGAAAGCAGGTCTCGGCGGCAACAGTACAGACGCCAATGGAGTCGTCTACTGTCGGTGCCAGGTGGACGGACGACATCAAGAAAGGAGCCTGTGCTTCCCTTATGGTAGCAACAACAAATCAAATAAAGATTGCGACATAACTATTGTTGTGAATGAAACGAGCACTTGCCATGAACTGTCATTTTATTAGTACCCACATTATAAGAATTATTACATACACATACAACATCTTTCCCATATTAAAAAAAATAAATAAAATTTAGCTAAAACGTAAGAATAGAATTATGTATACATTCATATACTTAACCTAATCTTATACACTTAAGTACCTTCTTATCTTTTTGCAAGTTTAACGTTTAATAATACATTTTCATATTAGGTATATTTGCTATCTCTATTCTATACATGCATAAATCATCCTTAAATTGAAACATAATTGAATAAGCTAAGCATTATAAAGCTATTAAAATACAATGATTAATATTACTGACAACACCTATTCATTTCATACATTTGATATTTTGGCGAGCCTTAACCGCCGCCGGTCTAGGTCCTGTTGTTTTAACTTTATCCTCATCACAGACGGTAAGGGGTCCCGCGAAAGTGGTAGCTGCTTTACGCTCTTCATCTGGTGTGATTTGACCGTTGCTCTCTGCGCTACTCCACTTATCCTCCTCCTTAGAAGTCGACCTGCCCCCACTCGAAGGCATGCTGAGTAGGTGGCGTCTATTTCGCCTATATCGTCTTCCAGACGTGTCTTCGACGAAATACGAGCGCGGTTGAGGCGCTGCGCATTGCACTTTAGCATATTTGCGTTTACCTTCATCAGCCATGACTACCCTTTGTCCCGGTCTCAACTCGGGCAAAGCTCGCGCATGTTGGTCATAATAACCCTTACTGTCAGCCTGTTTACGCAGCATTGTTTGGAAATCGGAAATATTGTCGCGATAAGGCCTGAGTAATTGCCCATACGTCGGCAGTCTGGTGTTTAATTTGCGCCCCATAAGTAATTCAGCGGGAGAGCTTAACCCTTCACGTGGGCATGCTCTAAAGTTTAACAAACCCAAATAAAAATCTGATCCGGAATTAATGGCCTTAATTAACATTTTTTTTTACAGTTTGTACACTTTTTTCACTTCGCCCGTTAGCTTGCGGATAATTAGGTGACGTAGTGATGTGAGAAAAACCCCATTTTGCCCGAAATTCAGCGAATTCTTTAGAGCTATACGCCGGGCCGTTATCGGTCACGACCTGAATTGGTATTCCGTGTCTTGCAAACTGATCTTTCATAGCCTGGATAACCGCTTTACTGTAAGCCATGGTGACAGCGGTGCGTGAAATAAATTAATAATCGGGTGAATTATCAGTCAATATGGTGTGAAAAGTTGTTGATTGCAGTGTGTGCATTAAATATTGAGACATTACAATAATGGAACACGCGAGGCCACCATTGGAGTTACGTTTAGAAGGTGGGCCGGCCTGTCGCGCAACGGCGTGGCGAAAATGGCGGCAACAATTCAATGTGTTTTTAAAAGCCGCCGGCGTACACAAGGAGCCTACGGATGTCCAAGCTAGCTTGCTAGTCAACTTGATAGGACCGGAGGGTTACGATATTTACACCACTTTTAAATACACTAAGGATGAAAGTCGTGAAAACATCGAAATGTTATTGAAAAAGTTTGACGAACACTTCGGCACAAAGCAAAACACTACAATGGTTCGTTTCAAGTTTTTTACTCGTAATCAAGAATCCGGTGAGTCTATCGACGAATATGTGACGGCTCTAAAGATATTGTCGGAATACTGTGAATTCGAGCACTTGGAAGAAGGCCTGATTCGAGATCGAATAGTATGCGGCGTATCGGATAGCAAGGTGAGGGATAGATTACTCAGGTCGGACGAGTTGACCTTGCAAGGGGCTTTAAAAATATGCCGCGCCAGCGAGATGTCTAAAGAGGAGAAGCATCACATCGAGAGTGCCAGGTCGAAGGGTGACGAAGCGAGTGCGTCATCATCGACGGCTGTGGACGCGATATACGGCGCGCGCGCGAGCGGGCGGGCCGCCGGGGCCCCGCGGGCTCGGCGCGGCCGCGGCTGGGTGCGCGGCGGCGGCGGCGCGGGCGGCGGCGCGCGCGGCGCGATTTCGCGCGGCCCGCCGCGCGGTTCCAGTGTGGTGTGGCGGTCGTGTAACCGATGTGGTGGTCAGTGTGATGGTGATAGTCAGTGCCCGGCGCGGAGGGCCGTGTGTTTTTACTGTAATTTAGTTGGCCATTTTAAGCGATTCTGTCCGTCAAATTCACGAATAAACGTTCATCAAATAGTGGAAAACAGTGATTCGGATGAGGAATTGTTTATGATCTCGACGATCGACGGTAACTCGCACGATAAGGACCCCAACAAGTGGTATGAATGCTTAACTTTATATAACAGTGATGTAACGGAAACTTTTAAGCTAGATACCGGGTCAGATTTAAATATTTTATCTTTAGAAAAGTATAAACAACTCGGTTTGCATGTGTCATCTATTTATAAGAATTATTACATACACATACAACAGTAAAAACCTGTGTGCAGACAGTGCAATCATTCAAACCAAAAAAAATTTAATTTGTCATATTTTTGAGTAAAGGTATAAGTTAGAGTGCATACAAACATAATAATCATGAGTCAAATTGTTGTTTTAATATTTGATTTCATTATTTGTTGTGGTTTTTGGGACATTTCATCATTTAAAATTATTTATAAAGCAAGGGGTCACATGACCGCTCGCCGTCTTTCTTGGTAAGTTGATTTTTCCGTCTTTCTAGTGTTAAAAGACGTTGACACGTCAAAAATGCATGTTTCGACTAACGAAATTATTTTTTAGCAATATAAAATTTAAAAGATATATAATCAATTAAATAAATTATTTTTGAATCTGTGGAAAATACACAAGGACACTTTCTGAATTAAGAAGTGCTTATAGTAAGAAGTAGTCATTAATTATATTATTTCATTCCTCAGTCATCCACCATGTATGACATCCTATCACACTAAAGCAAAAGCGAAATTGTGTAACTTTGAAAGCATGTTTGTTACTCATTCATGCCGCAACTACCGAACCGATTTGGCTACATTTGGAATAGAGATGGATTATATCCTGGTTTAACACATAGGCAACTTATTATACGCAAAGAATCCATGATTCCAGCGGTATTTGTGAAAAACCGAAATTTACGCTGGCGGAGCCGGGCGCGTCCGCTAATATTACCATAATATGAAGAAGAAAGCGACAAATTCCCTTTAAAAAAGTATAAAATATAATCTGCACTACCCAGCAAGCTCATAAGTTGATACTTTGGAAGTCCGTCATTGTACTCGAGGCTTGTTTGAATGGAACGCAATTTCCAACGGCAAACTGTCGCCTTCGACTCGCAGTTCAGAAAACAAAGTTTAAATTTGAATTTTATGAACGTTGTTCCATTCACCAGTCGAAAGTAAAGAAAAAAAAGAATGTTTTGACAAAGTTTGCATTTTGTCTATTGTGCGGCAGAGCTAACTACAATGCTCAAGTTATTAGTGTATTTAAAAAAAATCCGTATAGAAAACTCTCAAGATATAATATTTATTATAATCAATCGAGGTATCGACCTAGATCGATGCAATTTGAGAAATCGGACCCTACTTACCCTTAATTTTTTTGTGAAATTTTGCATTAAATCCCCAGATTTAAAGTTCACAAGACAATTATATCGCACTAATAATATGAAGTCGAAAGTTTGTGTGCAAGAGTGTGTGTCTGTTACTCCACGCCGCATCTACGGAAGAGATTTGGTTGTTCAAATGGAGCTATCTTCATGCATAATTTTGAAGCATAGCAATTTAAGTCGAATTTCTATGACGACACGTTTTAATGTCCATTGGTAAAATCTTGAAATTCCTTGCCATACTGTACCCAGTATGCGGCAGCGATTATTAATATATATATAGCTACTCGTGCTGATTCACTGACTGACTCACTGATTGATCACCTCTCCTGAACAATTTTGTATGAAAAATTTTTTTTTCACGGATGAGGTCGTATAGAAGAAAAAAATTCATTCGGAGGAAAAATACGGAGAGAGCTGATGATTGAGGATTTCGGAGACGGGTGAAGAGCACGGCCAGGGTATCGAAGATAGGTGGGGGGTGCTCGACCAAATGTCATTTGAAACGTCATCCAATTGGCAGTGAGCTGAAAAAAAATTCAAAATGGCGGATTCAAAATGGCCGCCATTCGAATTTCGTCGATATCTCGGAAAGTATAAAAGATGGAAGAACGGTTTCTTGACAAGAGTTGATCAGGAATCGAAGGTCTATTTGATGGACAGAAAAAAAATTCAAAATGGCGGAATTTATTTTTTCAATAGAAAAATGTATGGCGAAGTTTGAAGAGACGAAAAGTTGAAAATTTTGCAAGTGTTTGATGTGGTTCTTCAGAGAACTTCCAGAGAATAATATGGAATGTGATGATGATTGAGGGTTTCTAAGACGACCGAGGAGCACGGGCAAGGTATTATAGTTAGGTGGGGACTGCTCGAACAAAAAATGCTCGGAACCTCATGCAATTGGCAGTGAGCTGAAAAAAATCCAAAATGGCGGATTCAAGATGGCCGCCATACAAATGCCGTGTTGTTCTATCTCGGAAAGTATAAAAGATAAGAGAGTGGTTTCTTAGCAAAAGGTAATCAGGACCCGAAGGTGTTTTTGAAGGGTAGAAAAAAAATCAAAATGGCGGAATTAATTTTTTCATAGAAAATTTACATATCGAATATTAAAGTGACTACAATAATTATGCAAAGCATTGATGCAGTGAGGTGAATTGCCAGAGAAAAATGTGAAAAGAGATGATGATCTAGGATAAGGTTGATGATTGAGGAGCACGGTCATGGTTTTAAAGATAGTTAAGGACTGTTTGAACAAAAAATACGCTGAACCTCATCGGATGAGGTTCAGCGTATTTTTTGTTCAAACAGTCCTTAACTATCTTTAAAACCATGACCGTGCTACTAGGTAATTTTTTCAGCCCACTGCCAATCGGATGCTAATTGGCGATGGAGATGACGGCGATACTTTTATGGGCGGGAAGACTGCACGCGGGCCACATGTGGCCCGCGCACTCACGCGCCCTACTAGTTAATATATATATAGCTACTCGTGCTGATTGGCCACTCACTCACTGATTGATCACCTCTCCTGAACAATTTTGTATGAAAAATTTTTTTTTCACGGATGAGGTCATATAGAAGAAAAAAATTCATTCGGAGGAAAAATACGGAGAAAGCTGATGATTGAGGATTTCGGAGACGGGTGAAGAGCACGGCCGGGGTATCGAAGATAGGTGGGGGGTGCTCGACCAAATGTCATTTGAAACGTCATCCAATTGGCAGTGAGCTGAAAAAAAATTCAAAATGGCGGATTCAAAATGGCCGCCATTCGAATTTCGTCGATATCTCGGAAAGTATAAAAGATGGAAGAACGGTTTCTTGACAAAAAGTGATCAAGACCCAGAGGTCTACCCGATGGCTAGAAAAAAAATTCAAAATGGCGGAATTTATTTTTTTCATACAAAATGTAAGGGGAATTTTGAAGGGGTTTTTTATGAGTGGGAAGACAGCACGCGGGCCACATGTGGCCCGCGCCCCCACGCACCCTACTAGTTACTATATATATAGCTACTCGTGCTGATTGGCCACTGACTCACTCACTGATTGATCACCTCTCCTGAACAATTTTGTATGAAAAAATTTTTTTTCAAGGATGGTGTCGTATAAAAGAAAAAAATTCATTCGGAGGAAAAATACGGAGAGAGCTGATGAGTGAGGATTTCGGAGACAGGTGAAGAGCACAGCCAGGGTATCGAAGATATGTGAGGGGTGCTCGACCAAATGTCATTTGAAACGTCGTCCAATTGGCAGTGAGCTGAAAAAAATTTCAAAATGGCGGATTCAAAATGGCCGCCATACGAATATCGTCGATATATCGGAAAGTATAAAAGATGGAAGAACGGTTTCTTGACAAGAAGTGATCAGGGCCTGAAGGTCTTTTTGATAGATAGAAAAAAAAATCAAAATGGCGGAATTTATTTTTTCATAGAAAATGTATGGAAATATCGAAGAGACTTAAAGTTGGAAGGCAAATAGGGGGAAGACAGCCCGCGGGCCACATGTGGCCCGCGCCCCCACGCGCCCTACTAGTTACTATATATATAGCTACTCGGGCTGATTCACTCACTGACTCACTGATTGATCACCTCTCCTGAACAATTTTGTATGAAAAAAAATTTTTTCAATGACGATTTCGTATAAAAGGGAAAAATTCATTTGGAGGAAAAATACGGAGAGAGCTGATGAGTGAGGATTTCGAAGACGGGTGAAGAGCACGGCCAGGGTATTGAAGATAGGTGGGGGGTGTTCGACCAAATGTCATTCGAAACGTCATCCAATTGGCAGTGAGCTGAAAAAAATTTCAAAATGGCGGATTCAAAATGGCCGCCATTCGGATTTCGTCGATATCTCGGAAAGTATAAAAGATGGAAGAACGGTTTCTCGACAAGAAGTGATCAGGACACGAAGGTCTATTTTATGGATAGAAAAAAAAATCAAAATGGCGGAATTTATTTTTGCCATAGAAAATGTATGGCGAATGTATAAGAGACTAAAAGTTGGAAGGCAAATAGGGGGAAGACAGCACGCGGGCCACATGTGGCCCGCGCCCCCACGCACCCTACTAGTATAATTATAATCTGTGACAAAAACCGTAAGCCTATAAAGCTTATTGCCAAACTTCCCTTGACTCTATGACGACACGTTTTAATGTCCATTGGTTAAATCTTGAAATTCCTTGCCATACCGTACCCAGTATGCGGCAGCGATTATATAATTTTAATCTGTGACAAAAACCGTAAGCATATAAAGCTTATTGCCAAACTTCCCTTGACTACGAGGTGCTACGAATAAGTTATACCCACTGAGCGGCTATTCAAGCAACGTTTTCACACACAGTGATGTGATTCAAGAAATAAAATATTAACACTGAAAAATTAACTTTACGTCTAACGTACGTTAAGAATGTTTCAACCAGAATGTTAGAACCAAATCTGTCAACCTTATCGCACAAAGTAAATTTAATTTCACAATTGTCGATCATTGTGCCCTTTGAAGTAAAGTACATTCAATTTTATGCTCTATGTCAACACTACAAATTAATTTTTAAGTGTTCTCAAAAAATTATGTGGTTTCAATATCGTCTGCTTATATATGTAAATGCCTTTTAAAACACTTTTTAAACATTTCACTTCATGAAATGTAGCCGACGCGTTACGTGAATCGCCTACCTGCATTGAGTTTCAATCGCCACGTGAATACCCCTAAATGGAAATTCGCCTAACATTTTCAGCGATATAAACGTGGATCGTAATGTATGCGATGGCGCGCGGCCAACCGAACAATACCTATACGTTGACAAATATCTTAAGCAATAACGCTACTTATCATTTTGACGTAGTTACATCACAGTCAATTGTAACAAATTACCCGTTGTAGACAGACTTTCGAAACTTTAATATCTATCTGATTTCGCTTGGCATGATTGCCAATCTGAAACAGAGGGTATATTAAGTACGATCGATCAATCAGACGCAGAGGGTATATTAGGTTTGAACGACCAATCAGACACAGAGGGTATATTAAGTTTGATAGACAAATCAGACACAGAGGGTATATTCAGTTGGATCGACCAATCAGACGCAGAGGGTATATTAAGTTGGATCGTCCAATCAAACACAGAGGGTATATTAAGTTGGATCGACCAATCAGACACAGAGGTTATAAGATAGTTGACTTGAATAGTCACACTTTGTGGTCTTTGTGCTTATATATCATTTACTAGTAGGGCGCGTGGAGGCGCGGGCCACATGTGGCCCGCGTGCTATCTTCCCGCTTATACAGAAATCCCCTCAACATTCGCCATACATTTTCTATGTCAAAAAAAAATTCCGCCATTTTGAATTTTTTTTCTATCCATCGAATAGACCTTTGGGTCCTGATCACCTCTTGTCAAGAAACCGTTCTTCCATCTTTTATACTTTCCGAGATACCGACGAAATACGAATGGCGGCCATTTTGAATCCGCCATTTTGAAATTTTTTCCAGCTCACTGCCAATTGGATGACGTTTCGAATGACATTTGGTCGAGCACCCCCCACCTATCTCCAATACCCTTGGCTGTGCTCTTCATCTGTCTCCGAAATCCTCACTCATCAGCTCTCTCCGTATTTTTCCTCCGAATGAATTTTTCCCTTCTATACGAAACGGTTAGTGAAAAAAAATTTTTTCATACAAAATTGTTCAGGAGAGGTGATCAATCAGTCAGTGAGTGAGTGAATCAGCACAAGCAGCTATATATATAGTAATGATCCCAAAAGCAGTTTTTGAGTTACCTTTAAATACGTTCAACGGTTCAAACAATCTGTAAAAAAAAAACATCTTAAAAGTCTGGGTAACCAGTAGGTAAATTAAATTATTTTTAAAACAATAAAGAACCTCTTAAGTATGTGTTTATTCTGTCGCGTCTCTGGTAAACCCCTGGGGATCCACCTAGACCACTATGCAATTCACTGATCTATCGGAACGCAATGCCATATGAATAGAGCTGCACTGCTTTCCTGGACCACTTGCGCAGTCTCAATGTTACAGTAAAATGTACGCTATAAGGAAAATGTAGATTAAACTGGAGTAAGGCCGCAGCGCACGTGAGACGCTAG
The DNA here is from genome assembly GCA_036785405.1 of Coenonympha arcania. Lineage (NCBI taxonomy): Eukaryota > Metazoa > Arthropoda > Insecta > Lepidoptera > Nymphalidae > Coenonympha > Coenonympha arcania. Next base: position 5,239,700 of record CM072059.1, read on the forward strand.
CAAATGCTCACATTACGGAGGTAGTTAAACGACTTATAACAGTGAATTCCAGCGGCCATATATTACGGAATAACTTCCAGCCAAATAGAGTTAAACTCGAGCTGGCGCCCCGCCAAGCACCAGAGGCTGGGGTGCTTTTATTAAAGATAAGCCTTTACTTTGTGCCACCTGAAACAAAGAGAGAGTCCTAATATTCTGGTATCCTTTTAATTGAACTAGCGATGCAAGGTTTCTCAGTTAATTTTTGATTTACTCTGGCCCGTCTCTCTGAGGTCTGCCGTGTATAATTTCAGGAGCTGTAGCCATTTCTAAGGTTGCTTTTGGTATGCTTATGGAACGAAATACAAATATGTACCTACCTTAGGGAATGACATATCCGATCGTAAAATAGGACACGTGACTTCCACGTAGACATCGGTCATTCTCATCATACATTTTTTAAATTTCGTTCCATAAGCGTAGGTACCAAACGCAATCTCAGAAATGATTTTTTTAGATTGACTACAAAATTGTGATAAGTATTCAATGTTCAAAAACCGCTAGACCAATAATTTAGATACAATTTTCTGTACTTATTTGGTACAATTTCTTAATAGAATGCAATAATAAAATTTTATACTGCTTCAAAACGAATGTTCCCATTTTATTTTTAAAACGGCTTGTTTAGTGTTTTGTACATCAGACTTTTGTCATTTAGATAAGGAGGTTTCAAAAATGTCAAATCCTTTTTCAGGTACTGAAAAATCTGCCCTTAGTAAAATAACGTATCATTATATTTCATCGATTATTATGGATTTAAAAAAGCGTACCTATTCACGTAAAAAATTACATATCGTATTAGTTGTCTATTGACTAGGTATCTCATGTCTATATGACTAAGCCGGCTTAGCCGTTTTCACGGACAAGCGATATGTTATGCAATATTTCCAATAAAACAGTGTTAACCTTCTACCGTCGTTGGCGACCGTCCAAGTGTGATTGGGATATGGGCTGGCATATTATTATCAGATATATGACTTTGTTGTTGCCGCTAAGTGAAACGAATTAGTGCTTAGCTCAGCAATACAGAGAGACCACAAATTTTCATATCCATTTCTATTAGGAGTCAGCGTTTTTGTGGTTTATGTTTTGTTTTGACTGAAGCGTCATTATTCCTTACCAAGTAACCAGTTACTATAATAAAAAACATAAATCCAAATCATATCTAACATGGGAAAAATTGCTCAGTTTGGAACACCGACGCAACGTTGCCTGTTTAGTGGTTATTTTACAGGATATATACTTTGGAGAATGCGCACAGGAACTCCACAATATACTTAGTACCTACCTCCTTCACCTTTCTACCACAGAACCGCAAGACGTCGAGAGGAGTGCCATCCTTATGTGGTTGATGTCCTGCGAACTAGAACGAAACGTTCATCTTCTACGTTTCTGATACGTTTTGCCAAGGTGTGAAAAACCTTCCAGCTTCTATGTTCCCAGCCAAATATAATCTGGATGCCTTCAAAAAAGTAGTTAATAGGCATTTTCTAGGAAGTGCGCTCCAGAGTAATTTCCACTTCTATGTTCCCAGCCAAGTATAATCTGGATGCCTTCAAAAAAGTAGTTAATAGGCATTTTCTAGGAAGTGCGCTCCAGAGTAATTACCACTTCTATGTTCCCAGCCAAGTATAATCTGGATGCCTACAAGAAAGTAGTTAGATAATAGGCATTTTCTAAGAAGTGCGCTCCAGAGTAATTTCCACTTCTATGTTCCCAGTCAAGTATAATCTGGATGCCTTCAAGAAAGTAGATAATAGGCATTTTCTAGGAAGTGCGCTCCAGAGTAATTTCCACTTCTATGTTCCCAGCCAAGTATAATCTGGATGCCTTCAAGAAAGTAGTTAATAGGCATTTTCTAGGAAGTGCGCTCCAGAGTAATTTCCACTTCTATGTTCCCAGCCAAGTATAATCTGGATGCCTTCAAGAAAGTAGTTAATAGGCATTTTCTAGGAAGTGCGCTCCAGAGTAATTTCCACTTCTATGTTCCCAGCCAAGTATAATCTGGATGCCTACAAGAAAGTAGTTAGATAATAGGCATTTTCTAGGAAGTGCGCTCCAGAGTAATTTCCACTTCTATGTTCCCAGTCAAGTATAATCTGGATGCCTTCAAGAAAGTAGTTAATAGGCATTTTCTAGGAAGTGCGCTTCAGAGTAATTTCCACTTCTATGTTCCCAGCCAAGTATAATCTGGATGCCTACAAGAAAGTAGTTAATAGGCATTTTCTAGGAAGTGCGCTCCAGAGTAATTTCCACTTCTATGTTCCCAGTCAAGTATAATCTGGATGCCTTCAAGAAAGTAGATAATAGGCATTTTCTAGGAAGTGCGCTCCAGAGTAATTTCCACTTCTATGTTCCCAGCCAAGTATAATCTGGATGCCTTCAAGAAAGTAGTTAATAGGCATTTTCTAGAAAGTGCGCTCCAGAGTAATTTTATGATGGAGCTGGAATATGGCTTTAAGAACTCAGTTTGGGCTCGTTTGATTAGTCTTGACGAGTGCCTACTTTGGCGCTTAGTGGGTGTGGTGCTGGGAAGAATGAGGATTAAACGTAAAAAGCTTGTTTTAATTTTTTTTTGTTTACATAGAAAATGCCACGCATGGGTATCCGTCAAGGAAAACGAAGGGGTTATGCAGGGCTTGCCACTTACTAAAAGTTAAAGCTGTCTTTTACTACATGGGGCAAGCTGGCGGGAGTTTGGGATTCAGTATCGTATTCACCGCGCTCTCGCTAGGTTTCGACTATAGCCTTGCTTAAAACTTAAAACGCTACTTTTTGGTTTTTTATTAGTTTACTTACTTCTTTACACAGTTCACATTCCTTTTACACAATAGGAGCTCTTCGGGATTTATCATTTGGGAATATTGATGTACCTATTCCAGACAGATTAAGCGGGAACAGCCGCAGGCGTTACTGGCTTATGTAACAAAACGGCTTTGGCTTCGAATTTCCAATGGCGAACGGAATTACCAAACTTGGCGCCTGTTTTGGCAACAGAACAATTGCCGCGGTCCAAATAATCGGGAATTCCAGATATTTGGGCCTCGGGGGTCGCTTTTTTTCTGAAGTAGAAACCTTACCTAACTGACCTACTTACCTTTACCTAACTAACTGGATAATGTAATGTTGTTATTTGATTTTGATTAGGGTTCCATACTATTTTGGTAATAATATAGAACCCTTGTGAGGTTTTCTCCGTCCGTCCGTCTGTCAGTCACTATCGATTATTTCAGTAACTATTAAAGTTATCGAACTGAAATTTGGAATAGTTATAGGTTATAGTAGTCTAACGTCCTTGCAATCGTAATAAATTCAAAATCGTTTTTATATTTATTTGAAAAGGGGTGAAAACCGGATAGTCGAAATTTCAAAATGAGATATCAACATTGAGTGGGGTGTCATAATATGAAAGGGCGTCGTTTTTTATTTTTTTTATGGCTCACACTTATCTCCGAATCTCTGTATCTTTTTTACTTTTTTTAGTATTAACAATTAACCTCAAAAAGAGGTTGAGGTAAGAGGGCAGGTCATCTGAATGCACCATAAAATGTTTGGACTGGGGGTTTTCTGTGCTACAGCAAAAGGTACCATTTTCGTATACTGTATATAATAAAACCATGGCATTGGCATTTAGCCAGCACGAACTTTCCAATTCGACTCGTTGAATGTTACAATTATTACCAAATTACGACCTCTTCCTATGGCTTGGTAAACATTTTATATGATATTCAGCTACAGCCTTGCTTTCCTGTGGTATGTAATGTGACCATACGACCCGCTTTAGGCGGGTTTGTCCCGCTTTCTTGCTGTCTGTCCCGCTGTCCCTGGCGAGAGCAAAAAAGTCCCGCTTCACCAAATTTGAACCTTCATATACCTACATATAGGTATCTTAATTTAAGGAAAAGATAAGATTTTCCTTATATTTGAATAAATACCTATTTGATTTTTTTCATTTTATTCAATAAACTCACTATCCATTACTAGCTATCCCGGCAAACTTTGTTTTGCCATATATTATTTTTCACTGAGGGGTATGAAAAATAGCGTAGGTAGGTAGGTACGACCTATAAACCGAATGCGGCAACCTTCATAAAAAAATTGGTTGCCTGTAAAGTCGGTTTACTGACGATAGTTGAACGTGACAACGTCTTCTTTGTCGCTCGTTCCGCGCTCTCGCTTGCACTTCAAGCCTTACATCAAAGCGAGGTAACGCCGCATGAGCGAGGTAACGCCAGTAACGCCGGATGAGTCATGTTTTTTCGTGCGTGCAACCGGCTCTATCGAATTATAAGACGTTGTCACGTCAAAATCATGCCGTTTCGGAGAAGTTTTGCTACAAATACTGTGAGAATACACAACACGAGAATTTCATAAAATGTTACAAAAAACAAAAACACTAACACTAGAATTTTGTATTATTAGTGCCTGTATCTCGTTTTCTTCGTAAGTAGATATATATTATCCGAACTTTTATATCGCGCCACCAACTGTTTGCATTATTCGTAGTAGTTCGCAATAAACGGGAACAAATGTCGCGAATTCTGCGAAAACGAGCGGGAGAAGCAGCCACTAAAACAATTTATTACTGTTCTCATTGACGACACGATGTAGCGAGCTACAGTATAAGTTGAACATATTGTGTACTTTTCAGGAACTTATTCCGTAGTGTTTTTTGTAACCTATATGAAATTCTCTTGTTGGTCACAGTTTTTGTAGCAAAACTCCTCCGAAACGGCTTTTTTGCCGTTATAAATTGAACCTCTCCGAAACGGCTTTTTTGCCGTTATAAATTGAACCTCTACGAAACGGCTTTTTTGCCGTTATAAATTGAACCTCTCCGAAACGGCTTTTTTGCCGTTATAAATTGAACCTCTACGAAACGACTTTTTTGCCGTTATAAATTGAACCTCTCCGAAACGGCTTTTTAGCCGTTATAAATTGAACCTCTCCGAAACGGCTTTTTTGCCGTTATAAATTGAACCTCTCCGAAACTGCTTTTTTGCCGTTATAAGTGGAACCTCTCCGAAACGGCTTTTTTTGCCGTTATAAATTGAACCTCTCCGAAACGACTTTTTTGCCGTGATTCCATAAACACGTAATGAACTAGTACTTAGGTGTACTTAAATAAATGAAAAATTCTCAATCATTCATTTACATCTTATCCTCTTCGAAACGGCTTTTTAGCCGTTATAAATTGAACCTCTCCGAAACGGCTTTTTTGCCGTTATAAATTGAACCTCTCCGAAACTGCTTTTTTGCCGTTTTAAGTGGAACCTCTCCGAAACGGCTTTTTTTGCCGTTATAAATTGAACCTCTCCGAAACGACTTTTTTGCCGTGATTCCATAAACACGTAATGAACTAGTACTTAGGTGTACTTAAATAAATGAAAAATTCTCAATCATTCATTTACATCTTATCCTCTTCGAAACGGCTTTTTAGCCGTTATAAATTGAACCTCTCCGAAACGGCTTTTTTGCCGTTATAAATTGAACCTCTCCGAGACTGCTTTTTTGCCGTTATAAGTGGAACCTCTCCGAAACGGCTTTTTTGCCGTTATAAATTGAACCTCTTTGAACCTCTCCGAAACGGCTTTTTAGCCGTTATAAATTGAACCTCTCCGAAACGGCTTTTTTGCCGTTATAAAACGGCTTTTTTGCCGTTATAAATTGAACCTCTCCGAAACGGCTTTTTTGCCGTTATAAATTGAACCTCTCCGATACGGCTTTTTTGCCGTGATTGCCATAAATACGTAATGAATTAGTAGGTGTACTTAAATAAATGAAAAATTCTCAATCATTCATTTACATCATTAGGCTAGCCCAAACGTTTGACCTAGAATATTGAATGGAAGCAGACGTTATTTTGCGGAAATCCATAATCAGCAGGACAGATTAATTTGTTTCAGGATTCTGTACAATATGCTGGAACACTACACACAATTCTGTCCTGCTAATTAGATCTTTAAATCTAAAATTTTACTCGGTTCTCTGTTTAAATTAAAGATAAAATAAATGATTATTTTATTAACTCGCATTTAATTACGAGACAATTTGATTTATTGCTTTTAAAATACTTTGAACATTAAATAACTGATTTCACTCGACACAGCGTCATGTCTCTGACAGCAATATCTTAGGTTAATTAGAATAATATATTTTTAAATTCTGTATCAATTAGGTATGCAGTGCATCAAATGTTCTGTAATTTCGTATCTTGTGTGTTAGTGTCATTAGTGTAAACATAGGAAAAACAAACATAGCAATTATTTTCAAGGAAGTTGTTTCAATGATTTAGAGGCTCCTTCCCCCTAGCATGGGCATGTGAAAGTTTCTCTAGGGGGAACTCCATGTCTCGTCGAGTTTCTATATTTTTAATCCACAATATTTATGTCTACGTGTGTTTTCAAACGGGGATAAAATTCTTGTTTCCCCTTTTGGAAGTTTTTGGGCCGGGGGAGAAGATAGTTTTATCCCCTGTCTATCCCCCTCGTAATCCCCGGATAGAAGGTACCGCTGCTAGCGGGGTTGTATTTATAATTTTACTCTCAATGTCTATCTGCAAGCTAGTCAGTGAATCTCAGATTACATCTTATTGCTATGTACGTTTTGACTATAGGTAGTTCAATCCACGAAGACCACTCCTTCACAATTGCTTATGTTTCATGATATTTGTGAAAAGTTGGGAAGGAGTGGGGCCCGTTTTCGAGGATTGAACGGACGAATAGGTACCTACGTCCAAAGATAGTTATGATACATAGGAATTGTAATAAAAATACACGGTTTTGGATTGTGTTTGATTAAAAACTATTATGCGGTATTGATTAATGTAATCAGCTTTAAAGTGACCCATACTGGATATATACGAAGCCATAGTAACGACAAATGCGTTAATCTCATAAATGCCTGCTCGGTATAACTATTAACTGTCCGCCGTGGCCCGTGTTAGGGTTTAAAATGTCTGACGTAGTAAGTGCAAAGTGACAGCCACATATAAAGTTATTCCCTGCTCTGTGGTGACAGCCAATAAGCATAATATGATCAATCCACGAGCGACGACCTATTATTATAAATCTACTAGCTGACCGGGCAAACGTTTTTTTGGCGTTTAGGGATACAAAAAAATAGATAACAACCTGCTCCCAGACGCAGTGATCCTACCCTGAAAATTTCATAATAATCGGTCCAGCCGAAAGAAGAAAAATAGATTGATCCATCTCTAATTTTATATATTAGAGATGGATCAATCTATCTTTCTTCTTTCTATAATAATAATAAAATTCTCGCGTCTCGTGTTTGTTATCAAACTCCTACGAAACGGATCGACAAATTGTTAAGTTCTATGTGTGTTCGGTAGGTCTGAGAGTAGTTCGTTAGCTATTTTTATACCCATAATGGCAAAACAGAGTTTGCGTTTTCCCTTCCAATAAAAAGGAATCATCTAAATCGGTTGGCGTGATATTTAGTTATTCGTCCATTCGTCGCGCACATCACCATACCAACGTAGGTTGGTAACTTGTGCAAAAATAATACAAAAATAGGTTTTTTGTCTCCGTTGTCTTAGTTAATAACCCAGTGCCAGTTGCTAACTGTACAGAATCAGCCCACTGAACTGAACCAAATTGAAATGGGACCACGCGGTAAGCATCAGCTTTCAAATAAAAAAAAACATCAAAATCGGTTCAGCCTATCGAAAGTTTTGAAAATGAGCATTTTTGTCTGCACTCTGCACACTACAAGTTAGTACTTGACTGCGATCTCACCTGATGGTTAGTGAAGATGCAGCCGAAGATGTTATCATACCTGCAACTTGGAAGAGAAAGAACGGCTTTTTCCAATGTTGAATTTTTATTGCGCCTAGGACAGTCTTATTTTTTACAGGCAAGGTACGATAATGTTTTTCTTCCTCAACAATTTAATGTTATAAAAATTTATCTTTTCTCTTTAAAACGCCAAGTAAACTAAGTAAGAGCTATAAAACAGAGTAAGCACTTAGTTGGTAATAAAAAGACACGGTTGCTAAGCAAGATAAATAACGGTTGTTTCCTGCGACCTGCCTCGTTCCCGCCGGCTGGACGGGAGTCGGGATGCGGAACGATTTCCATCTAAATTACCATTTAACTTACAGCGAATTGTGATTTTAACAATGTGAAAATAATGACTATAAATAACCGTTTGCCATTACGACTTTTGGTTATTTTGATTTATATTTCGTTCATTATTTTAATAACAACAAAATAAAAATTTAATTTAATTGTTTTCTTAAGAGCGTTTATGCGGCACGGTATGAATCGCGTGTCGCTCCATACAAAAAAGGAATTCCGTTCCCACTGACGCAATTTTGCGCGGAAAATGGTATTACAAAAAAAATTATAGTAAAATAAATAAGTATACAACTTATTAAAATAGTAAATAACCAGTGATATTGAATATTAATTGAATTAAATTACTATAATTCAGAAATAACAAAATATCTTGGATTTTATCCTAAAATAATACGTTTAATTTATCGAAAAATGCTAAAAATGACACTTTTCGGTTTATGGTTTTTGAATGAAAATATAGGAAAATCGTGTTTTTTTTTGAGACAATTTTTAGTAAATGTTATTAATTTTCTAAATATGTCATTGTTATAAGTTTGTGTTATGAAACATGGCAAATATCTTGCATCAAAATAGAGCTTCCACCGCTAAGTGAGTAATTAGCCTTTATCTTAAACTTTCTAATGAGAAAGTTATACACATATTTTCAAATATTTTTGAGACAAAAACTAGATTATGAAATGCCAAATAATATGATAGCAATTATCTAATCAATAATTGAACACATGACACTCTTATGTTCCGTCGAAAATTGACAATTTTGACTCAAGCATAATTTCAACGCATGAATGGTCTTAAGTCAAACACACATTGTGGTTTGTCGGCAGCTGCACTGCCTCTTTGGACCGACTTTTGGACAATTGATCTACATGGTGCAAAAAAAATGTCCGACACAAATCCTCGTAGGTACCTACCTAAATCTCACCGAAATATTATGGACTTGAGGCTACATCGTTGTTCACCATGATGAATCAGTCTGGCTGTCCAGTGTTCAGTTTAAAAGATGTTGGACACCACTTGGGCAGAACCTATGTTCAATTCTTCAATTTTATCAATATTTAATATGTGTATGTTGTAGTGTCATTTCACGATCTATTTTCTAAGGTCGTCTAGTTGAAGTCGTGAAATTATTTTACCGATTTTTCATGAGTGTCTGTGAGTGGAGAGGCCTATGTGAAATAATAACTTGGAAGTTGGAACTCATACCCAATGTTATTACATATAATAATAGGTAAAATAAATGCAAAATATGATTTATAAACTACCTAATAACTTAGGAACGAAACTTTCATCATTACTATGCTATGTGCTAACCAAAAAATACAGCCTCCGCAAGAACCCTTCGGCGCGCCGCGTTCGGAATTGCCAAAAACCAATATCGCACTTTACAAAATTCAGATTTTGGCAATACCAATAACCGCAATCTGCGAGCTGAGATAAATCTGCGCGTATATGAAACTGTTAATAAAGTTACGGTACAAGAAAATGACCTTGAAAATGATAAATAAGTCTATTTTTTTTCTAATATTTACGTACCACTAGGTCTACAATAGCTATCTTATAGATAGATATATCTATCTATCTACAATAAATAACAGCAGCGTGGTCTTCTCCGGCGGGTGTGATTTCCCCTCCGGGGGATACGGGCCTCGAGGCAAACCTCCTTACCCGGGCGATGTGTCGCGGGGGCGCTGCACGCCCTCGGTGTTGATCTTTAAGCCCTCTGGTTAGGGAGCTAAGGCTCCGCCATCTTGGCTTTGGGCCTAGGGGTCAGGTGACGTCATTGGTCCTGTCCAGTGATGATCCTCGCGTCGTCTTCCTCGTCTCCATCGCTACCCGTAAAATGCCGGGAAGGGGACGGGGACCGTAGGAGCTCGCGAGGTAGGGGACGCCCTTGCGGTGGTCGGTCGAGTGTAGGGGCAATCCCGTGGAGGTGTGCGCACGGCCCGTAATCCGCGCGAGCGAACAGGCGTTGCGCGAGAGTACGGACAAACTCCTCCACGGTGGGCGTCCTGGTGTCCCGATGGATAACGTCGTTTCTGACGTACCTCGGGGCTCCCACGATCAGGCGCAAGCACTTATTATGTTGTACCTGCAGCCGGTGCTTCTGGGTGACTGAGCATAGGGCGTACCAGGCGGGCGCCGCGTACGTCAGGCGAGAACGGATATAGGCTCCGTATATCCGTAGCTTGGTCTTCGGTGTTAGTCTTGAGGTAAGGACTTGGTACAGCATCGACGTGGCAGCCTTAGCATGGTCCACGGCATGGTTGACCGTGGGTATCATGTTCAGGCTTTGGTCGATGCGGCACCCCAAGTAGCACACCGAAGTCTGCCACTCTATATCCTGTCCTCGTAGGCGCAGCTGACGCAGCGGCTTCCTACAGTAAATAAGTAATATCTGGGTGTAGTATTACAGCTACGCACCAATAGATGGCAGCAGGAGTTTAAATAAATAAATAAACGTTTATTTCAGACGTTTCCATCCATAAGGTTTTAGTAGGTGTGTTAGTAACAAGTCATTACTGTAATAGTTTTACTTTATCGCCAATAGATGTCAGGTATAGATTTATATCTTTTTTTTTTTGGTAAATACGACATTTTCTAAAAATGAATCCTAGCTAGATGAATTTATCGCCCCCAAAACCCCTTGTATACTAAATTTCATGAAAATCGTTCGAGCCGTTTCCGTGATTCAGATGATATATATATATATATATATATATATATATATATATATATATATTTTATGATATATACAAGAATTGCTCGTATAAAGGTATAGGATATAAACTCTTTATTGCACAATATAGAGAATAAAAGTACAAAAAAGAAAAAACAAACAACGCAGTACAATTTGGCGGCCTTATCGCTACATACACACACAAACACATTTTCGCATTTTTTTACCTAAGTAAATACTTCTTATCTCCATAACAATGTAGTAAAAAAGTTAACTTCCTCTTTATAAGTAGTAAGAAAAATCTCAGTACAGGATGCATTGGGAGTTGAAACCCTCGTAATAGTGCGATTATCTTAATATATATAAATCTCGTGTCACAATGTTTGTCCGCGATGGACTCCTAAACTACTGAACCGATTTAGTTCAAACTTCGTGAATATTTGTCATTTGGTCCAACTTAAAAGATAGAATAGTTTTTATCCCACGTGGACGAAGTCGCGGGCATCAGCTAGTATAGTTATAAGTTTTCGATATAAGTGCGGAAAGTTTGTCATTTCTTTACGAGTCCCGGTTTGTTGAACCAAGCCGAAGGCGCGGGTCCACTGTAGGGACGAGTAGAAATGACATTTCCGCACGTGCATTGAACGATACATTTGCGTAAAAAAATATTGGTTTTACGTGTTTGCCTGCTCCGTGTTTGGATGCCGTGCTCATGTTCGTGCGCGTCCTGGTGCGCCCGCTCCGGTGCCGCGCAGGAAGAAAACAAAAAAGCACTAGTGCGGAAACGAATAACTTTGCGCACGCTAAACAAACATGTAAATGTCAACTTTTTGAGCAAATAGCATTTACATAAATTAATAACCTTCTCACTATTAATAACTTTGTATCATATCTTTTGTTATTGTAACTTTTTATCCAGTACGTACTCCAACGAGTCATTATGCATTAAAATGATCATAAGTGTAATATTATAAGGTATTTATAAGAGCATCATTGTATATATTATACAGGGTGTCCCATAATTAATGGATCAAACCTATACGGAAAATACATCACCCAATTATCTAAAACTAATTTGATCCGTTTTAAAAAAAACCGTAGGGTGACCAAGTTTTTTGCGTTTTTTTAATTTGTCCATTTTTTCTACCGTAAATCAGTTTTATTAACACTATAGCCTTATTAAATGATATTGTTTAGTATTGACTTTTGTTTAATATTGCTGATTAGTGTACTAATGTATTGTGAAAACCATTTTACTAAATAATGTTTAACTTGTTTCGGAAAAAAGGTTCGAATCGAATAATTAATTTTCTTTGATTAAGATAACCCAAATTAAAAACACTCTCCTGTAAAAAAAATGTATGACACCGAAGTGTACCATTATTTTAAAAACTAGTCCACTTATCAAGGTTTACAAATTGGTATAAAACTTGCATCTGCTCCTTGTCGTTACAAAGTGGCTGACAAAAATCCAAGGGAGGTGCCGAAATTACAAGATAAAATGTGTGCAGATTCTAATTTTTTTTTTACTTTAAAATGTTTTATAATGTCTGTTTTCTTAGCTAAAACATTAATGCAAGCATGTTTATTGCTTTGACACTTGTAGAAACTAATTCTTAAATTTGGGACAATCATTGTTGACTCGAATGCAGCTGTGCGTTCGAGTCAACAAGGATTATCCCTTGTTGACCGCTCAGGTAAAGGAATGTGTGAAAGAGAAAGAAAGCGCAATGCCTCGTTATGTGTACACGTCTCGGGAATACGACAAAATGCATTTTATCTACGGACAAGCAAGATGTAATGCCAGGAAAGCCGCAAGATTGTACCGTCGAGCATATCCGAACGCGGATCGTCACCCCGACTATCGTGTTTTCACTAAAGTCCGGTCGCGGAGCACGAAGAATTTCGTACATTGATCTGTTACTACCTGTCTCTGTCACTCCCGCGTCAAAATTAATGCGGTCACGCTCGCACAGGACGGGGTCATTGCATCTGTGCGAGCGTGACCGCATTATTTTGACGCGGGAGTGACAGAGACAGGTAGTAACAGGTCAATGTAAGAAATACTTCGTGCTCCGCGACCGTGCTTTAGAGTGCATAATGCGCTTGTTGAGGGAAGGATTCTGGGCACCGGAGTTGGCGGTTCTAGTGAAGGAAGACCAGTACGAGAGAATGACACGTCGCACATGATATGGGTGCAACCGGTACCCTTTAGTACTCGATGCACGGTCGATCTTGAACTCTAGTGTATGCACTCTAGTGAAAACGCGATAGTCGGGGTGACGATCCGCGTTCGGATATGTTCGACGACATAATCTTGCGGCTTTCCTGGCATTACATCTTGCTTGTCCGTAGATAAAATGCATGTTTGCGTATTCCCGAGGCCTGTACACATAACGAGGCATTATGCTTTCTTTCTCTTTCACACATTCCTTTACCTGAGCGGTCAACAAGGGATAATCCTTGTTGACTCGAACGCACAGCTGCATTCGAGTCAACAATGATTATCCCAAATTTAAGTGTGTAAACACACCATGCCGAAAATACGCGACCGAAGTTCCGTGGCTGATTTTACGTTCCGACGGATTCAGCTAATATGACACACGAGAGCCGAAATTACGCGGCCGAAATTACGCGGCAGAAATTCAGTTGCGTAACTTTGTATGGGTATTCAGTTTGACAATCGAACCGAACTTCGGTCGCGTATAATGTGTTACTCAAAACATTGCCGCCGAATCGCTGCCGAACTTACGCCCGACCGAAGTTCGGCTGTACGCTATAACGCGACGTAATTTCGGTTTGGTGTGTCATCAGTAATTTAATTTGTATTGCCGGCGTAGTCACGCCGAACTTCGGCCGCGTATTTTCGGCATGGTGTGTTTCAACACTAAGAATTAGTTTCTACGAGTGTCAAAGCAATAAACATGCTTGCATTAATGTTTTAGCTAAGAAAACAGACATTGTGGTCGATTCTGTTGTGCAAAATCTCTAAACTAAACTAATTTAAAATAGTGCTATCCTTTTCAAACTGCTCCCTATGGAAAAGGATAGCACTATTTTAAATTAGTTTAGTTTAGAGATTTTGCACAACAGAATCGACCACAATATAAAACATTTTAAAGTAAAAAAAAATTAGAATCTGCACACATTTTATCTTGTAATTTCGGCACCTCCCTTGGATTTTTGTCAGCCACTTTGTAACGACAAGGAGCAGATGCAAGTTTTATACCAATTTGTAAACCTTGATAAGTGGACTAGTTTTTAAAATAATGGTACACTTCGGTGTCATACATTTTTTTTACAGGAGAGTGTTTTTAATTTGGGTCATCTTAATCAAAGAAAATTAATTATTCGATTTGAACCTTTTTTCCGAAACAAGTTAAACATTATTTAGTAAACTGGTTTTCACAATACATTAGTACACTAATCAGCAATATTAAACAAAAGTCAATACTAAACAATATCATTTAATAAGGCTATGGTGTTAAAAAAACTGATTTACGGTAGAAAAAATGGACAAATTAAAAAAACGCGAAAAACTTGGTCACCCTACGGTTTTTTTTAAAACGGATCAAATTGGTTTTAGATAATTGGGTGATGTATCTTCCGTATAGGTTTGATCCATTAATTATGGGACACCCTGTATATAAGTTAAATTGTAAAAGTAGTTAGTTAAGAAGTAGATGCGTAGTTTGTTAAGGTAAGGAATAAGAGCGCTAACTTTCCAACATGCTGTTAATCAGTTTGGAGGGATATTAGTTTTTAAGAAACAATTGTGCATCTATTATAATAAATAATTTAAAAAAATGTATTATAAAAATTCTTTTAATTAGCAATATAGCTGTTTCACCTCTGTATCACCTCTAACTCGTAGATCCAACGATTTACTGATTTGCTGAATAAATACAAATGATTTTGATTATTCACGCGCACTACATTAAGAAACAGTTAAATGAATTGATTTTAAATTGCTCTGAGCGTGTACTAATGTTTAAATTTGGGTGCATACAAACACTCTACATTAGTCTTACATCTGACAGTAATATCTATACACGTAATGTAAAGACGTTACAATAGCTACATTAATTAATAACTTGCCTAGGTGAATTTTAGTGTTTTATGATACAGTATTTTTGTAATAATTATGAAGCATTGCATCATATTATTATGTGTGCTCTTAATCACACTAGTTGTCACATCTTCTGGGGATGTTACTGAGAACAGAGGTGATTCAGTAGCTGACAAAGATCCACAACATACAAGAGATTTAGTTCGTTTTGACACTAAAAATGGTGAAGATGTAACTGATTTATATGATTTACGTGATCCAGGCGACTTGAGAGATACAAACGATGTACAGCCACTTGATTTGATTGGCGCACTTGGAGAAGACTTGTACCATTTATTCAAATATGGAAGCAATCTACTTCACAAGCATGTAAACGAGATCATTAATTTAGGCTACGGAATTTTCAAAAAAGTACAAGACGGGGTCGGAACGAAAAGAGAAGACAAAATGCCTGTACCACTGTCAACGTTTGAGGGCAACATATGACCATACCGACATTTTTTTTCCTTTTAACTACTTTTGTCGTTGTTTTTCTTTTCATGTTTTATATTTTTTTACCCACGACGGAACGGAGTACGGGTATATGCGTTTAGGGTGAGAGACCGTTTGTACATTACTTTATTATTGAGATGTTATGTTTGTTTGTATGTTAAATTGTTCACAAAAACCAATAATGGAAAAATATTTTTGTGTGTTTGTTTGTTTGTTTGTTGGTTTGTTTGTTTGTGTGTGCACATCAATGTTCCCATTTATTTCAAAAACGGCTTGACCGATTTAGATGCGGTTTCCTGTATAATGTTTGGTGTTCAGCGGCAATGGTTCTTAGATAGTTGTTACGAACATCGATCACCAGGGGGCGCCATAAAATACATTTATATTGCAAACGAATGTTCCCATTTATTTCAAAAACGGCTTGACCGATTTAGATGCACTTTTCTATATAATGTTTGGTATTCATTGGCGATGGTTCTTAGATAGTTGTTACGAACATCGATCACCAGGGGGCGCCATAAAAAACATTTACAGTGCAAACGAATGTTCTCAATTATTACAAAAACGACTGAACCGATTTGGATACAGTTTTGTATAAAATATTAGTGAGTCATTGGCAATGGTTCGTAGATAATTGTTCTTGTGATTGAACAGCAGGGGGCGCCACAATAAACGTCTCTTTATGACTTGGAAGGGATGATGCCTTCAAACGCTGCTAGAGGAGCTAATGGCTAGTTTGAAGATTAATTTTCATTTTTTAATAATAATATAATTTAAATTACATTAATATATTAATCGAAAAACTATAAAACAAGTGGAAAATTAAAAAATTTTAAAACACCCACGACTTTTGCAGACTTGTAATTGAAAAAGGATTAAATAATTTTTTTGAAACTCCCCGACTAAAGGAAAGTAAGAACTAAGAACCTATCAGTATAATTACAAATCCAAGAAAATCCGTCGGAGCTGCCATTGCTATTTTCGTTTCCAATATCAATTAATGTAATTAGTAAGTATTGATAAACTGCCGGTATATGAGAAGTATGAAGAAATTGTCATCAACTGGTAAACAGCACCATCAACACCGTCATAGGCAAAACACAGCAGCTCCGACGGATTTTCTTGGATTTGTAATTATACTGATAGGTTCTTAGTTCTTACTTTCCTTTAGTCGGGGAGTTTCAAAAAAATTATTTAATCCTTTTTCAATTACAAGTCTGCAAAAGTCGTGGGTGTTTTAAAATTTTTTAATTTTCCACTTGTTTATGTTACGCTTTTATGGTCCCAAATAAACTGGTTTTCTTTATTTCTTCTCTTCCTTTCTTTCTATTATTAACATGACTTTGTATTAGTAGTATGAGATGGGGTTTTTTTAGTAAATAAAAGTTCTGCTGCATTTTTTGCTCATAATTATTTTACTCTCAATGTTTACCTGCATTATGTTTATTATTAGTGTAGAGATACGAGTACATCGTAATTATTATTGCAACGTTTTAAGAAATAAGGTATGTATGTATACTTACTGACAACATAATTATTAGCCCAAAGATGGCCTGCATAAGAAACTTCCAAGTTATTATGTGAAATTATAACTATGAAGTTGGAACACTGTATAGTGGAATGTACTCATACCCAGTGTTATAAAATAATAATAGGTAAAATAAATGCAAAATA
This sequence comes from Coenonympha arcania, assembly GCA_036785405.1. Lineage (NCBI taxonomy): Eukaryota > Metazoa > Arthropoda > Insecta > Lepidoptera > Nymphalidae > Coenonympha > Coenonympha arcania. The sequence goes on from CM072059.1 coordinate 5,256,753, forward strand.
TGATTTATAAACTAATAACTTAGGAACGAAACTTTCGTCATTACTATGCTATGTGCTAACCAAAAAATACAGCCTCCGCAATAACACTTCGGCGCGCCGCATTCGGAATTGCCAAAAACCAATATCGCACTTTCAAAATTCAGATTTTGGCAATACCAATAACCGCAGTGTGCGAGCTGGGATAAATCTGATATATATGAAACTGTTAATAAAGTTACGGTACATGAAAATGACCTTGAAAATGATAAATAAGTCTATTTTTTTTATTAACCCCCGACGCAAAAGGGGTGTTATAAGTTTAACGTGTCTGTGTATCTGTGTATCTGTGGTATCGTAGCTCCCAAACGGATGGAAAGATTTTCATGAAGTTTATTTTGTGTCATAGATAATTTTATACCGAGTGTTCTTAGCCATGTTTCATGAAAATCTGTTCAGCCGTTTGAAGATTATCAGCTATTTTCTAGTTGATGAGGGGATCTGACTAACTTCTTTATGTCCGATCGATTCGAAATTTGGTACCGTGTAGCTTCAATGACATTGAAAGTATATGGTAAGGTTACCATGACCTGATTTGCCGTTTGAAGATCATCAGTCCTTTTAAAGTTGATGAGGGGATCTGACAACCTTGCATATATCCTATCGATTCGAAATTTGGTACCGTGTTACTTCAATGATATTGAAAGTATATATTAAGGTACCCATGTCCTGATTTGCCATTTGAAGATCATCAGCTCTTTAATAGTTGATGAGGGGATCTGACTACCTTCCATATGTCCTATCGTTTCGAAACTTGGTACCATGTTATTTCAATGATATTTAAAGCGTATGGTAAGGTAGTCATGACCTGATCAGCCGTTTGAAGAAGATCAGCTCTTTAATAGTGGATGAAGAGATCTGACCACCTTCCATATATCCTATCGTTCGAAATTTGGTACCGTGTTACTTCAATGATATTGAAAGTATATGGTAAGGTAACCATGTCCTGATTTGCCGTTTGAAGATCGTTGTCGTCGTCGTCGTCGTGTCAGCCGATGGACGTCCACTGCTGGACATAGGCCTCCTGAAATGACCGCCAAACACCACGATCTTGCGCCGCCTGGCGCCAGCGACTCCCCGCGACCCTCTTAATGTCGTCCGTCCACCTGGTGGGGGGTCGACCGATACTGCGTTTTCCGGTGCGTGGCCGCCATTCCAGCACCTTGGGTCCCCAACGTCCATCGGAAGCCATCCATCCATCCATCGGATCGGTTTGAAGATCATCAGCTCTTTAATAGTTGGTGAGGGGATCTGACTACCTTCCACATGTCCTATCGTTCCCATAGGCATACATAAATTGCTTAAACTAATACAAAAAACAAATACCTACCTAATATTTAACCTAAACTTACGAGTAAGAAGGTAAAACTTAATCTAGTAAATGAAAACTAATATTATACCTTGTAACTAACTAAGTTACTTACTTATCACTATTAATACCTTCCCTCTATTAAATACCTTATTACCTACTTTAAAAAGGACGAAATAAAAGTAAAATTACAAATTTTAAAAACCATCGTCGGGGGACTCATTTTCCGGAGTATCTCTCTATCGGTCCCCCGACGATGCGACGACGCTTGAATTAAAAAATATTTGAACGTACTTAATATTATATTGTGCCGATAATAATTATTATAATAGGTTTAAACTATTATTTGTTACTTTTTATATTTCATTTTTTGTGTCCGGGGTTTTTAAAATTTGTAATTTTACTTTTATTAAGAAATAATTGTGCATCTATTATAATAAATAATTTTAAAAAAATGTATTAAAAAATTCTTTTAATTAGCAATATAGCTGTTCCACCTCTGTATCACCTGTAACTCATAGATCCAATGATTTACTGATTTTTTACAAGCGTCTATAAGATAGGCCTATGCGAAATGGGGGGCTGGCCAAGCAACCTCCACGAGTACCCGAGCGCTACAGTGCCCCATCAGTAGCGCACGGGCCGGTGCTCCCTGCAGGTAACGTCGGTTAATAACCGACGGCTAATAGCATGGCCCGGTGGATAGGTGACGTTTCTTCGCGTGTCCCTCTGAGCCCCAGCAGAGGGCACAGCATGTCGAAACGTCCACACCTACCCCGGCGGAGGAAGAAAACTTCATTAAAAAATTACAGGCGGGGGCTGAAACGCCCACAAGTCCCTTCAGGGCACTACGAGGAAGACAACCTCGTAAAAAAATCACAAAAGTGGGCGGGAACGCCTGTCGAGAGGGATAGTTACGGCGGCATATCCCTCTCGCAGGAGTCACCTTCCTTCGGCGACCGGTGCCGGCCTGCGGGTGACGTACGTAAGGGGTTCTGGAGTCCGTCACCCGAATTTCACCGACAGGCCGAGGTGGTGGCGCGACCTGTTTGGGACGCGCCTCCCAGGAGGATCGGCAGCGGCCAGGCTGCCGGCAGCAGTGACGGGACCTGCCGTTTTGGTGGCGGGTCGAGGCCTGGCGGGAGCGCGGTGAATACGCAAGTGAATCCCGTACTCCCGCTAATGTCGTCCGTCGTGGCAAAGCACAGGTTTTAGTGGGTGCAAGCCCCACATAACCCCTCCGTGTCCCCTGACGGAGGGGTGTGTGTCAGGCATTTCCTGTGGGTAAAAAAAAGGAAAAAAAGAAGGCCTGTGAAAAAATGAACTTTGGATTTTAGATAGCAGAATATAATATAGATAGTAGGTAGGTATATTTTAGTAAATCATTGGTAAAATAAATACAAATGATTTTGATTATTAACGCGCACTACATTAAGAAACAGTTAAATTAATTGATTTTAAATTGCTCTGAGCGTTTACTAATGTTTAAATTTGGGTGCATACAAACATTCTACATAAGTCTTACATCTGACAGTAATATATATACACGTAATGTAGAGACGTTACAATAGCTACATTAATTAATAACTTACCTAGGTGATTTTAGTGTTTTATGATACAGTATTTTTGTAATAATTATGAAGCAGTGCATCATATTATTTAGTGTGCTCTTAATCACACTAGTTGTCACATCTTCTGGGTATGTTACTGAGAACAGAGGTGATTCAGTAGCTGACAAAGATCCACACCATACAAGAGATTTAGTTCGTTTTGACACTAAAGATGGTGAAGATGTAACTGATTTATATGATTTACGTGATCCAAACGACGTGAGAGATAAAAACGATGCACAGCCACTTGATGTGATTGGCGCACATGGAGACGACTTGTACCATTTATTCGGTTATGGAACCGATCTAATTCACACGCATGCAAAGGAGCTCATTAATGTAGGCTACGGAATTTTCAAACAATTACTAGACGGGGTCGGCCTGAAAAGAAAAAACAAAATGCCTGTACCACTGTCAGCGTTTGAGGGCAACATATGTCCTACGGGATGGGCTAGATTATTTAACACGGATAGTTGTATTGAATTGGATTAAGTGTTAGTGTTATCGCACACAGCTACAGGCCACATGCTGAGTGGATATCATTTTGGGACCATACCGACATTTTTTTGAAATACTTTTGTCGTTGTTTTTCTTTTCATGTTTTATGTTTTTTTATGTTACGCTTTTATGGTCCCAAATAAACTGGTTTTCTTTATTTCTTCTCTTCCTTTCTTTCTATTAGTAACATGACTTTGTATTAGTAGTATGAGATGGGGTTTTTTTAGTAAATAAAAGTTCTGCTGCATTTTTTGCTCATAATTATTTTACTCTCAATGTTTACCTGCATTATGTTTATTATTAGTGTAGAGATACGAGTACATCATAATTATTATTACAACGTTTTAAGAAATAAGGTATGTATGTATACTTACTGACAACATAATTATTAGCCCAAAGATGGCTTGCATAAGAAACACTCTAGTATTTTTAATTATCAACTACCTGACCTGGCAAACGTTGTTTTGCAATTGGAGATATAAAAAAAAGCTTACGACCTACTCTCAGACCTATCGAACATCCATAGAAAATTTCATAACAATTTGTCGGATCGTTTCGGAGGAGTTTGGTAACAAAAATTGCCACGAGAATTTTATAGAGATTAGATTTGCAGTGCCTATCAAGAGATACCTGCGTAATGAGACCTGTGACCGTGGGTTGAAGAGACAAAAAAGGTAAAAGTATACGTACATCTGGACTGATGTCCGTGAAGTTGGCACTCGACACAAATTCTCGCAGGAAGCCGTCCAGCTCGGTACCCTCTATGTAGCCGTTACCTGCAAATAGAGGATAATACTATTACAGCACACTACAGCATAATGTAACTGAAAAGCAAGTGTACTTAGTATACGTCCTATAAAAGCAGTGATAGCCCATTGGTTCAGACCTTTGCCTCACGTCGAGGGGTCGTAGGTTTGAATGCTGCATGCACTGAATTTTCGGTGCTATAATTATGTGTTTAAAGGCTGATTTTCCAATCGTCTGATAATCGTCAACTGATGATTAAATACTTATACTTTTATCTTCCTTTTGTTATTTTGTAATTTCTAGCTAAAACTAGAGGGGAGAAGGCACTGAAGCTGAAATACAGGCTTTCCTAGTTCAGCCTCAGTAGCATGATTCTTTGTAAAAATCAAAAAAGCTAAGTAGAAGGGGTCCCCCCACCCTTATAAAAAATATTAAAATGTTAAATTTAGTTTAAAGATTAGCTTTAAGTTTTAACATATTTAGTACTAGCTGACCCGGCAAACGTTGTTTTGCCTTATTAATTATGTCTCACTTATTAAGCTTTCTGCGAAGAACCAATTCATTGTGACAATTATATATAATAATATTTCGAGTTTTTTGATATGATATACTTACCTATGATTTCAGCTATCTCAACGGCCCCCAGTATCAATGAAACAAATTAATAAAGTAGAATCTCTCCATCGTCTACAATCGTTAAAAAATGGTCAGAAGAATTGACGCACTGAAGATCAGAGAAGCTAAACATATGGCATTGAAGCAATGCCATATGTTTCGCTTCTCTGATGTTCAGTGCGTCAATTCTTCTGACCATTTTTTAACGATTGTATACGATGGACAGATTCTACTTTATTAATCTGTTTCAGCGTTAACCCTTTCTTGAAGAAATACATCGACGTAATGTTCGATTTTCTCCGAAACCTACAATCGGACTGATCGCATCTTAAGTTATTTGCATATCAAATAAACTTTGGGCTAATAAATTAAATAGACCAAAGAGGTCGGACCTTACACTACAGTAAATCTATGGAAAAACCTGACGTCTAATAATTATTAAAAAACGTGAAAAAATTTGACAGCAATGAAATGTTTACTTAGCAACGCCAATAAATCAATTTATTAATTTTATTTTTATTTTGAAAATACTCGATAATCATAATTCTCCACATATAAGTCGTCGACTCGGATCGAGTATTTTTTTACGCTCTTTCATTTTATGTGCGATTCGTTTGATTCTGTTTATTTTGTTTATATCAAAGTTTTCTGCATATTCCGTGTCTCAAGCTATTTGGACAAATACTGAGGGTTATTATGTCTATTTTTTCTAAACTACAAAACCGATGACTTTGAAATATTTACAGAACAATCCCTATCCCCTTTCTAACAAAAAAAGAATGAATAAAATCGGACCACGCGTTAATGATTTACAACTCAGTATACATTTTAACTTTTATCCCCTCTCCTAAGGGAACCATGCTGAATTTCGGGATAAAAAGTATCCTATGTCCTTCCTCGTAGTATGAACTCAAGACATACCAAGTTTCATTGGAATTCATTCAGTAGTTTCGGCGTGATGCGCGGCTGTGATACAGAAAGACAGACAGACAGACAGACAGACAAAAATGAAAAAAATACAGTTTTGGGTTCAGAACCGATATTAGAGTGCCCTCGAAAAAAAAATTTCAAAATATCTTTAATGTACAGAATTTGACCTGTTACAGATTTATTATAAGTATAGATCTAATATTTATAAGTTTTAATTTTATTTTTGGAGCCATAAAAACATGGAGTAACAAATACACATATTTTGACAGATTTTGTATGGCATAATATGTTTCCAAATTCCTCAGATAATTTGGAAAATTCGCCGCTAAATATCGCTTGCGGTCAAGGAAAACATTGTGAGCCTGCATGTTTGAAAGTTCACTACAATATTCTTAAAGGTATGCCAATCCCGGCACCGTGGTGTGCTATAGCTAGACCCCTCATATAATAGTAGGCATGATTACAGGGCGGATTCTTGGCTCGGCCGCCGTCTCGAGCGGTCGCGTCCGGAGAATACGCAGAGCTGCTATCGGTGTACGCGCCCCGCCTCCCCGCGCCCCGCTGACGCGTGTTCGTCGCGGCTCGAGGTGAACCGGTCGACGCGGATCGCGAGCATATTATTATCTACCTGCCGGAAACACGTCGTTCGGAACTCGGATTCCCATCGAGTTTACCGCTAAACCCCTATTTCACCAGTGGGTGCGGTTTGTGTTCTCGCTCGCGGGCGCTTAGCTGGGCCTTCCTTCGGGATCTCACCTGGCTGGGTTGCACGCGCCGAGGGAATAACAGGCCGTACCTACAGTAGGGGTGGTGGTCACGATAAGGGACTCCTGCGAGCTGTTGTTCGTACCGCTGTGAATCTTGTCGGGCGTTTTTCGAGTGGCACTTGCAAGCATTAGTTTGTTGTCCGTTTAGGCGATGACATGAGTATCTAACCTTTTGGTTAGATAGTTCGAGTCTAGGCGGGCAGCAGACAAGCTCAGTATGAGTGACGGACAAGCGGCCACCAAAGGCAGAGACGATGTACCTGTTGTGCGTAGATCGTCACGGCAGCAAACGCTGAAGTCTAAGGCGCACCCTAGATCGCGAAGCCCGATTTTCTTCTCGCGGCGGCAGGACTCTGTCTCGCCGAGCTCAGGGGAGTCAACGCCGCGGTGGTCATCGGCGTCGAGACCGACAACACCTCTTCCCGGGAGTGGCACTGGACTGGCGGAAGCGCGGGCGGAGTTAAAAGCTGCTCGGGAAGAGACTAGGGAGGCGGCGTTCAATCAATTCCTGAAAGATCGAATTGCGAGACCGGAAGTATTCGAAGCGGTTTTGGACCCGGAGGCTGGTGTCACAAGCGAAAATTCCTGTCGGGAAGACCCACTCAACCTAAGCGCCCAAGAGCTTCGTGCTTCGGCGGGGAAGAATGCTGCTGCTATTATACAAATGGCCAGCAAATCGAGTAACTTGAAGGGCACGCATATAAAGCAGTTTAAAGCGGCGGTGACTGAACTACAGTCGATAGTGGAGGCCCTAGCTTCAAGAACGGAGACAGAGGAAGTGCGCCGGCTGCGGGCAGATAACGCCCGCCTTCGATCGGAGGTGAAGAATCTCAAGGCGGAGCTTATAGCCCACCGGCGTGAATTCGCTGAAATGAAGACGACAATGGCGGCGGCCACTAAATCTCCGTCAAGAGATGCGCCAGCTCCCACTCTGAGTGCTAGCATATTGGACGAACTCAAAGCTTCAATCGTATCCTCGGTCGGGGTGATGTTGGATGCCCGCTTTGCAGGGATTGAGGAGCGCCTTCTCCCAGAGAAGGTGCACCGCCCACCTCTATCGGCAAACAAAAGGAGGCTGGGTACAACGCCTCGGGCTCCAGATACTTCAGCGCCTACAGTCGGTGGTAAAAAAACGTCGGAGGCAGCCTCTAAAGGCTCCTACACACTATGCCGCCGGCATGGCCGGCGGCCATGCCGCCAACAAGCCCGGCGGCATTCCCGGCGGGTATTTGAGCCGCCGGGCTTGCCGCACAAACGAGCCGCTTGCATGGCCGCCGGGGTATGCCGGCGGGTTGCGCGGGGAGCCGGCGTCAGTTCGCTCCCGTTTACACCACTACCGTTCTACCCGGCTGTCACAACTGAAATGATGCTCTGCGGCCACCAGCGGCAAGTGCCGGCGGCCTGATTATGCCGGCGGCATACCCGTGCGGCAAAAACCCGCCGGCTGTGCCGCCGGCATAGTGTGTAGGAGCCTTAACAATCCTCCGGAGGCAGTATCTGGGACGAGTGGGGCTTCGCAAACTGCGACAAGCTGGGCCACTGTTGCCGGAAAAAAGGCGAATAAAGCCTCTCACCCAGCAGCACCCGCTGCCACCCCACCAGCGCCACCAAAGGCTTCTCCCGTGACTGTCACTAAGCAGCAGACCAAGCCGAGCCTGGTTTCCCCCAAAAATGCTGCGGTGATTATAACGCTGGCTCCAGACGCAGTTAAGAAGGGGGTAACCTATGCTGAGGTGCTGGAACAGGCGGAGCGCGAGGTCGATCTGAAAGAGCTCGGCATAGGGGGAGGTATGAAGATTCGTCGTACTGCGACTGGAGCCAGGCTTCTGGAGATGCCAAAGCTGCCATTGGAGCAGTCCAGAGAGAAAGCGGATCTGTTAGCTGGTCGGTTACGGACGGCGTTGGGCGGAGTCGCAGAGGTCACCTGCCCTACCAAAACGGTGTCTCTCCGGGTCTCTGGCCTAGACGACTCTGCCACACCAGAAAAAGTGGCAATGGCGGTGGTCCGTGCCAGTGGTTGCCTCCTTTCTTCCGTTAAAGTGGGAGCCATCCAGTCGGGTCCGAGAGGGGTCGGCTCGACCACAGTCCACTGCCCAGTGGACGCAGCGAAGAAAGTAATCGATGCTGGACGTTTGCTAGTAGGATGGAGCTCCGTGGCGGTCCAGGCCCTTGAGCAGCGCCCCCTGCGTTGCTACCGGTGCTTAGGCATGGGACACACGAGTGCCTTGTGTCCCGCTAAGGAGGACCGTAGCAAACTCTGCTACAGATGTGGCGTGGAGGGACATCTGGCAGCGGGGTGCAATGGAACTATGCGCTGCGCAGTCTGTGCTGACGCAGGGATTCCTTCAGATCACATCATGGGTGGAAAAAGCTGCCGCCCTACCCCCGCTAGAAGCGGGACTGATCCTCAAACGCAGGCCAACGGCAGGCATAGTCCTGCACGGGAGGATGCTGATATGACTTCATGAACCGGACACAATATATGAGCATCCTCCAGACGAACTTGAACCACTCTGCGGGGGCCCAAGACCTCCTACTGCAGTCTCTCGCGGAGTGGCAAATAGATTTGGCGGTGGCATGTGAGCCATATTATGTCTCTTCTCAGTCACATTGGGTCGGGGATACAGAGGATTTGGTGGCTATAGTTTCCGCGGGCTCCGGTCCCCCTCTATATGCCGTCGAGAGGGGTACGGGGTATGCGGTGGCGAGATGGGGAGAATATACGGTCGTTGGGGTGTATTTCTCGCCTAATCGTACACTGGCGGAGTTCGAGGATTTTCTTGATTCTGTCAGTGCGGCTTTTCGCCGGCATAATGTAGGGCGCACTTTGGTTCTTGGGGACTTCAACGCTAAGAGCCAGGCGTGGGGAAGTCCCAATACGAACAGCAGGGGCAGGGCTGTACAGGTGTGGGCTGTGCACCTAGGACTGTCACTTCTTAACAGGGGAACAGCCCTTACTTGTGTTCGAAACCGCGGAGGGTCCATAGTGGACCTGTCATTCGCCACAACTTCGGTTGCCGATAGGGTAACTGACTGGAGGGTAGTTGACGGGGTGGAGACCTTGTCGGACCACAATTATATTCGGTTTGAGATCTCTGCCCTCACCGCCGTATCTCCTCGCGGGAGTCAGAATTGTTTCCCACGTTGGTGCCTGAGTCAAATCGATCGCGAGTTGCTGATAGAGGCATCAGTTGTCCAGAGATGGTCGTCACCACGCCGAGAAATGAACGCCAGTACTGAGGAGACGGCAGATCGTCTGCGCGAGGCCCTGACTGAAGTGTGCGATTCCTGCATGCCAAGGCATCGCGGTTGTCGTCGTCGTAGGTCTGTGTATTGGTGGTCGGGAGAAATCGCAGATCTCCGTACTACCTGCCACAGAGCCCGGAGAGCGTATGTTCGATGTCGTAGGAGGAATGGCCTGGACTCGGTCCTAGAAGGGCAATTGAGGGAGACTTATCGCGACGCCAAAAAGGGCCTTCAACTCGCGATAAGCCACGCTAAAGAGCGAGCCCGAGAGGAGATGCTGGAAGATCTGAACCGAGATCCTTGGGGACGTCCCTATCGCGTTGCAAGAAGGAAGCTCCGTAACCAGGGGCCTCCGACGACTCAGAGCCTCGAGCCGGAGTTCTTGCGTCGAGTAGTCGAGGAACTCTTCCCGGACTCCCGGGGTCATATCCCTCCGAGGATGTCTGCCTCAGTAAGCGAAGGAGACAGAGGCACTGCTCCGCTAGTTACTGAGGAAGAAATGGATGTGGCGCTGGACCGACTTCGGTCAAGGAAGACGGCTCCGGGACCTGACGGCATTCCGGGACGGGTCATTTACATGACCCGAGAGTTCCTCTCGGGGCAGCTCAAGGAACTGTTTGATCAATGCCTGCGAACCGGGCAGTTCCCTGGGAATTGGAAGGAAGGCTTGCTGTGCCTCATCCGAAAAGAAGGCCGTCCGTTGGACGCTCCGTCAGCGTATAGACCGATAGTCTTACTCAATGAGACCGGGAAGCTGTTTGAAAAGATTTTAGCTGACCGGCTCGTTGACCACCTTGAATCTGTCGGTCCAGGATTGTCGACGGCGCAATATGGCTTTAGGGCGGGGCGCTCAACTATAGATGCTCTGGAGTCTCTGAAGGCTCTAACGGATGAGGCAGTGGCCACAGGGGATGTCGTCCTCGCCGTCTCTCTGGACGTCACGAATGCCTTCAATAGTCTCCCCTTTGAGACTATATTAGAGGCACTCAGATATCACGAAGTGCCTCTGTATCTTAGGAGATTGCTGGAGGCATACTTACAGGATAGATGGGTGGCGTGGATAGGGCGCGACGGACAAACAGTACGACGGCAGGTGCTCAACGGGGTTCCGCAGGGGTCTGTCCTGGGGCCGGTGCTTTGGAACATCGGCTTTGACTGGCTCCTGCGGGCACCTTTGCTCCCTGGGATGAGGGTAATATGTTACGCAGATGACACCCTCGTCACGGCTCGTGGGAGCACATTTAGGGAGGCATCCCTTCTGGCCACGGTCGGCACGTCGTTGATAGTGAGGAGAATCCGTATGTTGGGCCTGAGGATCTCACCTGCCAAAACGGAGGTTCTCCTTTTTCATGGTCCACGTAGGGGTCCTCCTCGGGGTGCGTCCATTACCATCCAGGGTGTAGATATCCAGGTTAAGCCCCAGATGAAATATCTGGGCCTAATCCTGGACGGTAGATGGACATTTAGGAGGCATTTTGAGCTGCTTGCTCCGAGGCTAGTCGGGGCAGCTGCCGCTCTCGGGAGGCTTTTGCCAAATATCGGGGGGCCGGCATCAGCTTGCAGGCGACTTTATACGGGTGTCATCAGGAGCATGGCACTTTATGGAGCTCCCATATGGATACATGCACTGTCTCCGCAGAATGTGTCTCTCCTGCGGAGACCACAACGGGTCATCTCAGTGCGTGCTATTCGAGGGTACCGTACGGTGTCGTGGACGGCGGCCACTCTCCTTTCAGGTGACCCGCCTTGGGAATTGCAGGCCGAAGTACTCGCCCAGGTGTACCAGTACCGGTCGAGCATGAGAGCTCAAGGTGAAAGACCAGGGCCGGAGGAGATAGGTCGGCTGCGATCCTGTGGAAATGAGGCCCTGGTACAAAGGTGGAAAGAGGACCTCGAGTCTCCGGCGGCTGGTACCTGGACTGTCGAAGGAGTCCGGCCCCATTTAGAGCGGTGGCTGAATCGGCGTCATGGCATGCTGACGTATCGTCTCGTGCAGGTCCTCACCGGACACGGATGCTTCGGTGGGTACTTGCACGGTATTGCTAGAAGGGAGGCGTCTCCAGCCTGCCATGAATGCGGTGCGCCACAAGACACGGCGCGCCACACCCTCGCAGAATGCGCGTCATGGGCGCCACAAAGACACTCGCTGGTGTCGACACTTAACGGGGATCTCTCGCTGTCAAGCGTCATCAACTACATGCTCGACAGCGAGGACGGATGGTCACACGTCACCTCCTACTGCGAGGAGGTGATGAACATTAAGGAGGCTTTGGAGCGGGAGAGAGAGCAGGCGGCTGATGCTCTCCCGCTCCGCAGAAGAAGACCAGGCAGAAGGAGGCGCCGATATGCGCACCTTCTGCAACCCCCGTAGAAACCAGTGACCAGTGGTACGGTGAGCGCGTCGGGGCGTCAAAGTGCATGCTTTCGCGATCCTTTGGTGCCCCATCTGGGACGCAGGCGGCTCCGCTGGGTTTTAGTGGGTATTCTGACTCAGTCAGCGAGTCCCACATACCCGGCCGGAGACTGCGCGGTTTTGACCCGCTCAGTCTACGGACGGGATGCGTAAACGCATTTCCCAGCGACAAAAAAAAAAAAAAAAAAAAAAAAAAAAAAAAAAAAAAAAAAAAAAGGCATGATTACAGGGCATTGCTCACTAAACAAACATTTTTCCACCCTCGGAATCACGGACAGCCCTCTGTGCAGAGCCTGCATGGAGGACGAAGAAACACCGGCACACGTGCTACTAAGATGCACTGGAGTGTCGGACCAACGCGAGACCTACTTGGGCTCCTCAGCAACACTCCAAGATATCCTGTGCGACCTGGGAGGCCTCTTCGGATTCTGGAGTGAGCTCGGCTGGCTGGAGTGATCCGGCGAGGACCCGCATCAACGACTTCACGTAGAACGAGCGAAATATCGCTTACTCGCGAAAAAGTCCCAGGAATAATAAGAAGAAGAAGCCAGACCCCTCTAGAGCATTTTGAGACCCGTGCCCAGTTGTGGTGCATAATAATCCTTCGGCCAAGTACAAATCGGACGCGCGCACAAAGAGTTCCGTACCATTATCTATAACGCTTACTACCTATTCTCAGCTCAGGGCCCTTAATTCTGTATATCAGTGATAATCACTTAGTGGCATTCAATGACATTTATTTTTTTAGCCTTCGAAGGTTTTCTACAAAATATTATGTATGGCGAACCAACGTAGCGTATAGGTTTTCTCGGGACACTTTTTTCGTGAATTTTGTATTACACCCGCTGTCCTTAGATAGTAAGTCAATGATAATCTTAGTTAAATTGGACCAAAATGAAGGGCTGGGGATGTCAACGAAATAAGGTCGTTAGTGTCATTATAAATCCGACGTTCTATTATGCCTTCAAAGTGGCAGGAAACCCTCTTTTTATGGTAACGACGCACGATTACCTTAATTAAAACTTCGCCTATCCGTCAAAGTTTCCTCCTTATTTATTGCTGCAGGAAGGAGGTATTTTTTCGTAACGCCATTCTAAGAATTTTCAAAGTTTCTAACTAAGAAAAAGTTCAATCAGCCCTAGGGCTGTCTTTCAAATATTGGTACATTTTCAAAACATAAAGTGGTGAGTGGCATGCGTGTTCTCTCTCTTGTTTGCTATATTTATACTTAACTTATTTGAATAAACTGACTCCCAAGACACGGGTTTCTGCCTAGTTTGGGAGATAGGGAGTGTTTAAAAATTGTAACCTTTTGTTTGTCCAATAAAAAATATCATCTCTTCCATAGTTATGATCATGTGATGATGATCCAAAGTCATGATTATTAGCTATGCCGTAAAAAAATAGATATGTGTTTTAATAAAAAGTTGAAAAAAAAAATTTTACATTTCACCATTTGAAAATACGCCAAAGTTCAAACCACCACTAATAATTGTTGTCTACCGATTTTCCGTTTTTGGCAACCCTAAATCGGGGTGACCTCAATTAAAGCAAATGTTCCGTATTTGAACAACATTAAGAGCTTTTGTTATTCAGTTGGATGAACAAGCTTGAAGCAATATGCGTGAAGCTTGCCAACCCGTACGTGACCAACGTAAGCTCTTCTCATTTTCAGGAAAAAAAAACCGGTAACAGGCAGAAATATTGTAGCAGGTCGTTGCATGTCCTCAGCAGTACTATCCGTTCGCAGAAGCTTTGCCGATGAATCTTACTTCATGCGACCGCCACCCGCAATCGTCTGATAACCGACGCGTGGTCATCGGCAAACCTTCTGCGAGCGGGTTAAAGGGTTAGTACTGGTTTCTGTACAACGGGGGGCTCGCCAAGCAACCTCCACGAGTGCCCGAGTGCTACGGTGCCCCTCTGTAGCGCACGGGCCGGTGCTCCCTGGTAATATCGGTTGATAACCGACGGCGAATAGCTTGGCCCGGCGGATAGGTGACGTTTCTTCGCGTGTCCCTCTGAGTCCCAGCAGAGGGCACAGTGTCGAAACGTCTACACCAACCCCGGAGGAGAAAGAAAACCTCATTAAAAAATTACAGGCGGGGGCGGAAACGCCCACAAGTCCCTTCGGGGCACTACGAGGAAGACAACCTCGTAAAAAAATTACCGAAGTGGGCGGGAACGCTCGTAGAGAGGGATATTTACACATCCCTCTCGCAGGAGACGCGCCGGTTGCTGGGGTGCGAACACCTTCCTTCGGCGACCGGTACCGGCCTGCGGGTGACGTACGTAAGGGGTTCGCACCCCAGCAACCGAATTCCACCGACAGGCCGAGGTGGTGGCGCGACCTGTTCGGGACGCGCCTCCCAGGAGGGTCGGCAGTGGCCAGGCTGCCGGCAGCAGCGGCGGGACCTGCTGCTTCGGTGGCGGGTCGAGGCCTGGCGGGAGCGCGGTGAATACGCAAGTGAATCCCGTACTCCCGCCAACGAGGTCCGTCGTGGCAAAGCACAGGTTTTAGTGGGTGCAAGCCTCACAAAACCCCTCTGTGTCCCCTGACGGAGGGGTGGGTATGCGTCAGGCATTTCCTGTGGGTAAAAAAAAAAGGTATCTGTACAACTTTCGAGTCGATTAACTTAGAATAAACGGAACGGATTTCTCCATACATCTACACCAACCAAGCACCAGCCAGCGCTTCAAATGGAAAATCAACCATCGATTTGAATTTAACTTCTTTTCGAACGCTATAGTTAAAATCCTACAGTTTCAAGATAGGAGTTGCTTTAAAGGCAATTTCGCCTCCCGTAGGGTCGTGAATTAAGATCTAAGGAGATTCTATTTTACGTAGCCTTTTTTCTTAATACGTTTATCAGATTGGATCTCTGGGATATATGTCCCGTTTCTAGCCTATTTGGGCCAAATGGTTGCGATATATCAGTCGGAAATCCTTCTATAATGGTATTGGAGATTCCGAGGATTTACAATAAATCTAATCCTGTTGAACCCATTTTCCCTGTGCGTGTATGTTGGTTACACCTGACAACTCTTAACCAATTTGACTGAATGTTGGAATGTAATGGAAACAGCTGATACTTAAAATTGCTATAGACAATTTCTGTTTATTCAAAGTCGCGTAGGATTTTCGCGGGATAAAATTTAGCCTAAGTTAAGTAAGTATCAATCTGGGGTATAAGTTGTCTACAGTTGCTACAGTGCACAGCAAAATAAGTAACTTACAAGCTGACAAACAATCTCTTAATAATATTAAGAATTAAGGGATTCATTGAATTTATTTTTGTCTTTCTCACTCTCACGGATACGTTGGTAGGTGCGACATGCAGCGTCGCGGAAGAATATAACAGAAAAACGACCTTTTATCTAATTACTCAAAAATTAAGCCAGTTATCAAAAATCGGTTCTCAGCGTTTTTGAATATTGTTATTACCGACACAATAAAACAAAAATTACAATTACATCAATTGCAGTTTCCGATATATAACAGGAAAACTGAGAATTTGGAGTAACTTTTGGGAGAACTTTCTATCGAGAAAATTTTATCCAATCGTGTTTCTGTTTCTTAGCGATTTTAGATTAAAGACCCAAAATAAATGACGTTTAAATTTGAGAGTAATTGTCTTTATAGTTTTTACGTAAAACTTCACTCAAAATCACCTAAATACGGCTTGTAGGCCGTTAATACGATGCCAAAATAATTCTTTTCCGAAGTGAAGTATAATTTATTTGCATTAAAAATCATGAATCCACAGGTGGAAATAAGCATTTAAGCTTTTGAGAAAAGAAAATCTTTATCACTTAGGGATGCTAGCCACCCTTTATTGTGTGGACTGCGCCTTTTCACGCCTACGCAACCCATTAACGCCTACCCACGACATTGGTAAAGCCAAGCCATATTATACTGGCGAATGTTTTAAATATAATTTTCAAGGATTCTAAAATATAATCAGGAAGTAATTGCAAATTGTCTTGCATAACTGCCTCCCTGAGCCAAGGGATAAAAAGCGTTACGTCGCAACGTATAGAAATGGTACTAAATTAAGAAAATGTATGTGATTTAACGTTCAGTGACGCTCAGCTATGAGCGCCACCAAGTGCCACAATAAAGCCTCCCCCACACAGGCGCGTTAATATCGCGCGATAATATCGCAAGCGTTATTGCGATATGTGTTTTCAGTACATTTTGTATTAAGATGGTCATGTAGTTACACACTAATGCGATAATAACGCCGCAATGGAAGTATATCGGTCGATATTATCGCAAGCGTTATTGCGATATCTGTTTTCAATACTTATATTTTGTTTTAGGATGATCAAGTAGGTACACACTGCTGCGATAATAACGACCGATAACGCGGGACGCTGCGTCCGTCTGCGCGTTATTATCGCGCGATAAAAACGCAGCTGTGTGCAAGGAATCGGGACGCATTATCGCAATAACGCGTGCGATATTATCGCGCGATAATAACGCGCCTGTGTGGGGGAGGTTTTACGATAGTTCGCATCAATGACTTCTATGTATCCTACTACATATAGAAGTCATTAGTTCGCATACATTTTTTGAATTTTGTTCTATTTCTATACGTCGCAACGTAACGCTATTTGTCACTAGGCTCAAGCAGCAGAAGTGCCACTTCCTCAAGATCAACTCATTTTGGAATCATTACAAGACCATTCTCAAGGAGTTTGTTCGTTCGACGCTCGTAAGTCGAAGGCTTTATGTACTTGAACTTGGACGATCTAACCTAGATCGTCCAAGTACTTGAATGATGCACCATGCAACGGTGCAAAGTTTATAAAGCCTGCGCATTCGTATTTGGTTAGTGTGATAGGCTGAGGAATAATGAATTGACAGTACAGTTAAGAAAAGTTCAGTTTTTATAGACTGTTGAATGGGAGAGCGCTTTAAAAAATAGCTAACAGCAATGTTCCAAAAAGTTTATCTCTGTAAAACGCAGGCCACTCTACTCACATTGGCCGCTAGGCGAGATAAATTTATAATGCCTTCTTTTTGTGTTTCAAACGCTTTTACAGTTTCTTCGCACGTCCCTGGGGCTACTTTTTCACTTTGAACAAAAGTTTTAGGTTGTTACTTTAATTGACTTATCTGAAGGCTGTAGAGTAGAAGAGTGTAGGCGTTGAACACAAAGAAAAGCGCACAAAATGTTGCGAGATACCCCAGTTACATTTAATTGTTTCAAAAGCCATTTGGCTTATCTACGGCGAAGTGCCAATATCCTAACTGACATTTTTCATGATTCGCTTTTTTTTTAATTTTCAAAAATCTCTGAATTACGTTTTCAATTGTAACAGCATTTATCAAATTCAAGGAATACCTACCTTCACACACTTTATATTTTAGATACCTTTTATTTAGAGTTCCGTACCCGCGCGATGGTTAAAAAAGGATCCCTATTACGGAGACTTCGCTGTCCATCCGTCCATCCGTCCGTCTGTCTGGCACCAGGCAGTATCTCTTGAACCGTGATAGCTACAGACTTGAAATTTTCACAGATGACGTATTTCTATTGCCGCTATAACAACAAATACTAAAAAGTAGAATAAATAAATATTTAAGTGGGCTCCCATACAACAAACGTGATTTTTTTGCTCGTTTTTGCTCGATATAAATAGCGGTAAAAGGTAGACGCTTCAAATGTTCACAGAATATTTAGTTATATTATATTCACTTTGAAAATAAATAGTTCAATTAAAATAAAACAAATATTTAAGAGGGTCTCCCATACAACAAACGTGATTTTAGGGGTGTTTAGTTTACTTTAATACTATTGAGAATTGGTCTTGATGGTACGGAGCTCTCAGTGCGCGAACCCGCCTCGCACTTGACCAATTTTTACGCCTCGGGTAAAATTATAATTTCTGCAGTTAGTAGGAACCTATTTGTACTTCGCCATCGTTATCTGTTCTATTGCTACTTTTGCATTTGGTAGGTATGCTTTCGAAACGAAATTCAAAAAATGTATACCAATGAATGCGTGGAAATCACGTGACCATATAAGCGCTCATTTTCAATCATTTTTAACCGACTTCAAAAAAAGGAGGAGGTTCTCAATTCGTCGGAATCTTTTTTTTTTTATTTTTTTTTATGTATGTTCCCCGATTACTCGACGATGCGTGGACCAATTTCGAAAATTCTTTTTTTGTTTGATAGGGTTTGGTTCACAGATGGTCTCATAGTCATCAAGTCAGGATCTGATGATGGGATCCTGGAGAAATCGAGGGAACTCTTCAAATTTTATAAGCACACTTGCAGTGATTTGGGTATTGTTTGAAAGAGTAATTTTTTCCAGGTAGTCTTATGGTCAACAGGTAGGGATCTGATGATGGGATCTTGGTAAAATCGAGGGAACTCTTCAAATTTTACTACTATACTTGAAGCGATTTAGGTATTTTTATAGTTACTATTGCATTTCCTTGCAGACATCAAGTAATGACTGTATTCATCAAGTCAGGATCTGATGATGGGATCTTGGAGAAATTGAGGGACCTCTCCAGATTTTAGAAGCATACTTCAAGCGATGTGGGGCATTTTTTCCAATGCCTTGCGCATTAGTTGTTTTCCACTAAAAAGTATAAAATAAAATGGAAAATTCTTTCCAAAAAACCAACTTCAAATGCCACTACAAAGAATGAAATAATTTTTAATGTACACCAATTCGAAGTCGGGCAATGTTTCGTTCATTCAATAATAGTCCTTCGTATTGTCGATAATTTTGTCGTTTCTTTGCACATCAAGTTTTATAATAAGAAGGACTATTAATGATTGAACAAAACATTGCCCGACTTCGAATTGGTGTACATTAAAAATTATTTCATTCTTTGTAGTGGCATTTGAAGTTGGTTTTTTGGAAAGAATTTTCCATTTTATTAAATTTCGATCCATTTCTATCTTTATCGCAAAATGCCATATGGGTAGACTGGTCTAGATGAAAGAGGCCCCCGCTTGCTTTACCTATAGTACCTACACATAAGTAATAAATAAAAAAGTGTAATAGGATTATGTGCCTAGGTAGGTACATACTCGTGGTTCGGGTATTTTTTAGAGTTGATTAAAATTAATAATGAAGCACTTTCCAACCCTCTGAGTTTTTTCCACCGCACAAAAAGTTTACTTTTGTTCATTCATTCATTTCATTTAATATTCATGAAAACACTACATAACGCAAGGTATTTATAAAGGAAGTAGGAACCCGTCTAAATGAAATGAAGACATTTTTAAAATCCCATTAAGTTAATGGACAGGCTCCTTCTACCAAATATAAATCCAACCAAGGTATAATATATTATTTTTCATGTAAATATGTACATAAATAAACTTACATACCTAATAAACCTTTAGTGGGACGGCAATTCAGAAAACTAATGATAACAAAATCTAGGGAAACAGTTTGATGATTCATCCATCCTAATATACATCCAAAAATCAAATACCAATTTCTTTTTAATTTTCAGTCACTACTAGCTGACCCGGCAAACGTAGTTTTGCCTTATTATAACTTATTTCACACCAAGTATAAGTATGAAAAATAGTTTACGTCCTAAGCTATGACATACTGAATATACATACCTATGCACGTATAACACGACCAAGCGGTTTGGAGGAGATTTGTTATTGTTACGAACACTGTGAACACACGAGACTTTTGTATACCTACTACCTGACGGGGCAAACGTTGTTTTGCCTTTAGGGATATGAAAAAAGCTTACGACCTACTCTCAGACCTACCGAACATACACAGAAAATTTCATAACAATCGGTCGAGTCGTTTCGGAGGAGTTTGGTAACAAAAATTGCCACGAGAATTTCATATACCTATTAGAATTAGAAGATTAGATTAGATTAAAAGATTTTCCAATAGATACTGGGGTTATTAGCTTGTGGCGTCCCTCGCATTTTTTTATAATAATAAAGATTTTTATAAAAGGCAATAAACCCAATGTTTTGGGATTTTAAAAATCAAATAGGTAGGTACTTAATAATATTTCAGTTTATTTTTTAAGCACCCAGTGAGGTAACACTGCAAGCATTTCCACTCCAATTAGAGTCGCCTCTTCAAAATTACTGTCCTACTTGTCGAGAGGTTGAAGGCTTTCATTTGCTACCGAAAGAACATTTTGTCACATAATATTAATAAAGTAAATTCTATTAGAGGTGTGCCGAGTTTGTATTCGGTACTCGGCGTATTTATTCGGTGTTTTTAGGGTTCCGTAGCCGAATGGCAAAAAACGGAACCCTTATAAATTCGTCATGTCTGTCTGTCCGTCTGTCCGTCTGTCCGTCTGTCCGTCCGTATGTCACAGCCACTTTTTTCTGAAACTATAAGAGCTATACTGTTGAAACTTGGTAAGTAGATGTATTCTGTGAACCGCATTAAGGTTTTCACACAAAATTTAAAAAATAGTAATAAATTTTGGGGGTGCCCCATACTTAGAACTGAAACTCAAAATTTTTTTTTTCATCAAACCCATATGTGTGGGGTATCTATGGATAGGTCTTCAAAAATGATACTAAGGTTTCTTATATAATTTTTTTCTAATAGCTTGCGCGAGAGACACTTCCAAAGTGGTAAAATGTGTGTCCCCCCCCTGTAACTTCTAAAATAAGAGTATGATAAAACTAAAAAATATATATGATGTACATTACTATGCAAACTTCCACCGATAATTGGTTTGAACGAGATCTAATAAGTAGTTTTTTTGATATTTACAATAAACCTCTAAAAACAAAGTTAGTTTTGCGGTTCGAAAAGAAAAGTGGTTTTTATGGTTTTATTCCTCCGGTTGTAGTACGGAACCCTCAGTGCGTGAGTCCGACTCGCACTTGACAGGTTTTTTTCAGTTCTCGGTACTCGTTCGCTTCGGTTCCACTGACCGAGTTCACCGAGATTCAGTAATGTTAAAACTTAAAAATAGGTTATAGGGATTTATAATAGGTCGTCGCTCGCGCTCCGACTAGATAGAGCCCTACCTAACAACGACAGCTCCTTGAGTGCGGCAACTTTTTTTGTACGGTGAGTTGGTATGCGTGAAACATTGTGTAGCGACGGCTCGGGTTTGCCAATTTGGGCGATTTATTATTTTTAGAGACGAGCAAGTCAGCCCATGGGCATGCCACGTGCAGTGCGTTCCATAATATTGCATTGCAGTGTCATACAACACACTGCACTGCACTCATCATCCCGAGACATCAGTTGTTAGGTCTCATTTTGCCCAGTTATCACGTCGGCGTAGAGTGCCCTTCATACTGAAACACAGTAATAAAAATATTGAATGGAAGCAGGCGTTATTTTGCGGAAATCGATAATTAGCAGGACAGATTAATTTGTTTTGCTATAATCCGCTACTTGAAAAGATTCTGTATGGTAAGTACAATATGCAGAAACACTGCCCACATGAATTTTCCAACATTCTCTTCGACGCAAGTTTCGTCCCGACACCGGGAAATCCTCAGGAGATGTTGACTTCACAATGCGAAATCTCTACGATTCTGTGTGGTGTTTCATGTGGGCAGTGTTCCTGCATATTGTACCATACAGAATCTTTTCAAGTAGCGGATTATAGCAAAACAAATTAATTTGTCCTGCTACAGTAATAAATACACGGTAGAATACCAAAAAGAATTCACTGCGCTGGTGACTGGTACCTACTCAGACGAAATCCACAAGAATAGTCCTACCACCTACAGTAAAACACTGGTGTAGTAACGATTGTAATCTAATTTTAGGCCCGGTTTCCATCAAAGTGGAGCGGAGCCGAAGCTGAGGAGAGAGAGAAAAAAAAAGTTAAAAATCGCTTTATTTGAATCTTATGAAATGATACAAAAACAAATGGGAAACGATGATCCTGCAGAAGTTATTGTGTGTGTGTGTGTGTGTGTGTGTGTGTGTGTGTGTGTGTGTGTGTGTGTGTGTGTGTGTGTGTGTGTCTGTGTGTGTGTGTGTGTCTGTGTGTCTGTGTGTGAAAACTCCGCTTTGGTGGAAACCGGGCCTTAGATTCTATAGCCAAATGTTCCTGTGTACGGCCGAGTAACTGACAAAAGTGAATATCGGTAGATATACTGATTGAAACCCTGTCACTCAAGAATCAAGTGGTCAAGATCACCTAATCTTTCCCTTGAAACAACGTCAAATTGGCCATAAGTTGTTCTATTGATTTTGTTTACCGTCCGAGCCGGCTATTTCCGTCACGGACAAGGCCCGGCTAAGTTATTTACCGGGGCTCAATTCGGTTTGACAGCTAATAGCCGGCGCTGTATTTATTGACTTTAAATAATTCATAGCTTTTATCAAGTGTGAAGTAACTTTTAGTTAGCTAATTTTAAGTAAGCGTAAGCGTAGCAACGAGGACATCCGTAGGAGAACCAAGGTTATCGACATAGCCCAACGGATTAGCAAGTTGAAGTGGCAGTGGGCGGGCCATATCCGTCGCAGAACCGACGGCCGTTGGGGCAGACGTGTTCTGGAGTGGAGACCGCGTACCGGTAAGCGCAGCGTAGGACGACCTCCTGCCCGCTGGACCGATGACCTAAAGAAGGTCGCTGGTAGCGGGTGGATGAGGAAGGCGGAGGACCGTGTATGGTGGCGCTCTCTCGGAAAAGCCTATGTCCAGCAGTGGATATCAATAGGCTGATTAAGTTAAGTAAGCGTAGCGTAAACGCATCGTTATGACGCTACGAATAACAACATGACAATTACACCTCCTACGATTCGCTGCAACACCGCTTCGTTTGCGGACATGATTGAATATGTTCGTGCTCGTACTGCTCTCGTCGTACCTACGCGAGGATTATACGCTCCGCTTACGCTTACGGCTTACGAGTGGTGTGCGAAGGGGGTACGTCTCCTTTTTAACATAGAACTGCAAGTCATCAATAATAGTAAAGACACGTATGAAGCGGTGTGATTCCTCGTTCCTGATAAGCACTGCAAGGGTCTGGAATACAGTCCCATCCTACGTTTTCCCCACTTCCTACAATTTGGGTACCTTTAACTCAAAGGTGAATAGGCATTTCCTAGGCAAGCGAGCTTCACCTTAAGTCCTTAGACTATAAAATCATCACTTTCCATTAGGTGTGATAAGTGATAACAGTCATGCGCTAGCGTACTTATCTGGTTAAAAACTTAAAAAGTCTTGTTTTGAATAATCAACAGACCGCCTCGGTATTTGAATAAAATTCAATTCATTGAAAGCGTATACAAATGAGAATTCAGAGGGAAATCTCAAAACCACTGAACGCACACAACGGCCGTGATTGTTTGTGAATGAGCACTGAAACCTCTTCCGGTGCTCTAGTGATGTTGCACTATCGATAACTATACAATTACGTGAAAGTTTTTGTATTGAATGTTTGCCATTTCTTCACGACAAAACTGGTGAACCGATTTCATTGGAATTTGGAACAGATTAAAGGAATCCACGGCTCCTTCGGAATTTTTAAAACAACAAGTCGGCCAAAACGGCCCTGCAGTGAATAATATTTAAAAAAAAAATTAATAATATTTTACCGGAAGATCTTTATTAAATTATCTTCCCGAAAAAAATTGCAACCAATTAGATGAAAAACTTTTTCATCTCACCCGCTCGGAAAGGAGATTTTTAATGCCCAAAATGCGGGCGGGAAATGCTATTATATTCCCTAGGGCGAGAAAGTAGTGTGAAAATCCTTTCCCGCCCTAGGGCGAGAAAGTAGTATGAAAATCCTTTCCCGCCCTAGGGCCGCAAAGCATTTCTAAATTCGAACATGACGTAATCTCGTATTGCGTCTATAATAATGTCTAATGGTGGCACCACACATGGCTATTTGTATTTGTGATTGAATGATCGCGTATTTGCCAAAATTTTCGACCTCATGGAGCCAAATATGTTATTGGCTGTATTTGCCAAACAGGCAAATATGGCAATAATTTTGGCAAATATACTCTCCACACATGGAAGTTATTTGACAAATATAAAAAATAGGCAAATACAAATAGCCATGTGTGGTGCCACCATTAAACTGAAGACTTCTTTTTTTTTAAATAATGTCAGTCGGTCAGTAACGAAGTTCGACCTTTGAGTTTGTATAGGTGTACATTACTTTTTGTTTTTACATTTTCTTAGAATATCAATAAAAATAATAACTCCTATTTTTTATTTTTTATTAATTATAAAGGAAATCTAATTAAATCCATGGTATTTATTTATTGTTTATCTAATTATTGTTATTTTTTTTAATCTTCTATTATCGTTGGTTCTTAGAAATTGATATTTCTGAACGCATCCAAAATACAAGTAGAAAAAAAAGTAACTCATTTTTTTTCTAATCGTGATAAATAATAATATTTTGTTTTTATTCATTACTGTTTTGTAATAAGATGAGTGATGATTTAAGGTGGATTTAATTAAGTGAGTGAAGTTATTGCAGAGTATTACTCAAGACAACATCTTACATACTAGCAATGCCGATCCAAGTGTTCTTCTAGTAATTTTCCTCGCTGCGGTGAGATGAAAAATTTTGTGTTATGTATACGGCCGCAAATTTTTTTGGGTCTCGTGTCCTTTGAATGCCTCGCTATGCTCAGGATTCTATTCTTTGAACCCCTCGCTGCGCTCAGGGTTCAACCCTAGAATCCTTCGCCGCTCAGCATTCAAATTTGACACTCGGCCCAAAAATCCATTTTGCGCCCTTGCATAACAAATAACTATTTCGAAAGAGCACAGAATCGTCAGAAGAATTGAAAAAGTTATGTACAAACACCTTTAAAACGTTAACAACATAGCGCTGTTCTGGTTCAAATACAAACAGGTAGATACAGTAAATTCATAATTTTTCCAAGATAACCAATTATGCAAAGGAGGAAGTAAACAATTTTATACGAAAAATGCCAACGTTTCCGATTTAAAAATCACGGCACAACTCTAAATTTTTCATCTTTCCGTTTTGTTGAGTCGGTTGTATTCTGTTTGCAAAGAATACATTTCCTCGGACGCAAAGTAAACAACTGATGCGGACGGACGGTCTGTTTGATATTTTGCGCGAATAAAAATAAAACTTCAGCCTTTCATGTAATCATTCTTGATGATGCTTGTACTCGTATTATTCAAGCTTAAAAAAAAATTTTGTGGACAAAACTATCAGAAACATTTCAGAATGAGATCAAAGTGTCATTTAGATGTCATTTCGGTTAACGGCGTCGATGGCGTATTTAAGCGATTTTTAATTACCTGCAGTTTAAAAACCGTAAAGACTCACTTAGTTACTTTCAAATTAAAACGTCATGTATTTTGGGTCTTTAAAAATCGCTACTAAGCAGATACACGATTGGATAAAATTTTATCCATAGAAAGTTCTCCCAAAAGTTGCTCCAAAATCTACATTTTTCTAATTTTTATCGGAAACTACAATGTTTGTTATTTTTATTTCTGTTGTAATGTGCCGGTAATAATAATGTCCAAAAACGCTCAGAACGGATTTTTGATAACTGGCTTAGTTTTTACGTAATTAGAAAAGACGTCGTTTTTCCGTTATATTCTTCGTAATGCTGCATATCGCACCCACCAACGATAAACTCGTTTTCTTTAGATTTCTTTTCTTTCAACGTATTCTTAAAAGTTCGTTCGTTCGTTTCAGCCAACGTACGTCCACAGCTGGACAAATGCCTCCTGCAATGATTTCTAACCCGCACGGTCCTGCGCCACTTGTATATCCAGCGCCTTCCCGCAACTTTTTAAGGGGATTTATTGAAATTATTTTTGTCTTTCCCACTTCCACGGAGATTTGGTAGGTGCGACATGCTGCGTCGCGGAAGAATATAACAGAAAAACGACCTTTTACCTAATTACTCAAAAACTAAGCTGGTTATCAAAAATCTGTTTCTTAGCGTTTTAGGGTTCCGTACCAAAATGGTAAAATGGAACCCTTATGGTGCGACTTTCTCCGTCTGTCTGTCCGTCACACTCGATTATTTCAGCAACTACTGGAGCTATCAATATGAAATTTGGAATAGTTGTGTATATTAGTGGCCCAATGACACTGGAATAAAAAAAAATGGAAATTATTTTTGTTCTTATTTAAAAAGGGGGGAAAATCGGAGGGTTGAAATTTAAAAGTGAGATAACTGTACTGTGTGGGGTATCATATGAAAGGTTTTACTTTGTAGATTCTAAAGCCGATTTTTAATTATTTTTAATCATGATAGGTGCGCGAGTCCGACTCGCACTTGGCCGGTTTTTTTTATTTGGATATTATTATTACCGACACTTTAAAACAAAAATTACAATTACATCCAATGTATAGTGTCCGATAAAAACTAGAAAAACTGAGATTTTGGCGCAACTTTTGGGAGAGTTTTCTATCGAGAAATTTTTATCCAATCGCGTTTCTGCTTCTTAGCGATGGTAGACGTGTAAATTTGAAAGTAATTGTCTTTATAGTTTTTGCATAAAACTTCATTCAAAATCGCTTAAATACGGCTTCTACACCGTAATGTCGTCATTCCATGTGGTCAGAGATCTGCCAACACTGCGCTTCCCCATGCGGGGTCTCCATTCCAGCATTTTGGATCCCCAACGTCTGTCAGTTCTACGAGCTATGAGCCCTCATAAGAGTGAGAAGTGCAAAAATAAATTCAGTTAATCCTGTTTTCATTACATAACTAGACGTCCATATTTTATTTTATTTATTTGAAAGTAATTAACAGCGTTACATTAATTTTTTTTACAATTTATTATATTATTAAGCATCTCTCATTCACGCTACAGTTTATAAACCGAATTGCATAGAGGTCCAAGAGGGAGTCCTCGACTTCAAAAGTGCGGCAAAAAATACATTACCCAAATTGGCAAACCCGAGCCGTCGCTACACAATTTTTCACGCACATTAGCATCCACACATCATACCTACCGCACCGTATTCACGGAGTTGTCATAGTTAGGTAGGGCTCTATCTAGTCAGAGCGCAAGTGACGACCTATTATAAATCCATGCTGAATCGGCTGTTTGGAATAAAGATAGGTTATACCCTAGATAGCCTAAATTTGTACCATGTTGAACAGAGGCTCCAATGGATGGAGAGAATAAGGAAGCACGAGTACGTAATAGGTATTTAAAACTTATTGTAACGATAAAAAGCTCATAACATACTCCGCATATTGCAAGTTGTATTTGGTTTTAATCTAGAAATGTATACGAACGATGTTGTGCACAATCATTTAAAGTAAACAAACATGATCAAAAGTACATATAGGTAAATATGATGAAAATGGATAGAGAAAAGGAAATCCCAACGAAAACACTTTCATGTAAAATGTTGCCAGACGAGCATATGGCTCACACTGTCAAAAAGTTATCAGATCTCATGTAGGGCAAGACTTCTGACTTTATATACCCTTAAATACAAGCTCTAACTTCACAAACTCTACACTTTAGTTACAATTATGTCTTGGCCGTTTGGCTACCGTCACATGGGCGTAAAGTGAAAAATTTATCCCACCAAAATCATTTTCCTGATTTCAAATTTTGATTTAACAGAACTTACAGAGTACTGAAAAGTGAATAAATGTTTGATTTTACGCCCAATGTAACTTAATTTAAATTTGACGCTTGACACGCTTGACAATTCATTTTGGTCACAGAGCACTGGACTCTGGGCAATGAACACGCGGAGAATTCGGCCTTACCGCGAGCACATGGTACTGGGCACACTGACGTTGGGGTGCTGTTAAAATCCATATAATTTACGCTTGGCATGCCCGACGGCTAACTGTGGGTACTGGGCACTGGGCCTTGGGCACTCATCTCACCCGGGGCACTGGGAACTGAGAGCTGGGCTCGTTGGACGGAGCCTGTATGTAACTTGGGCTTGACGCGTCCGTTTGGGCACTGTGCAGGTATTTATGCGCTATAACGCTCTTCAAAATCAGAGAGATTTGACGCTTAGCACGTTCGACAGCTCAAGCTTGGCACTCGGCTCAATGTGGGTTCTTGTCATTGAGCGCTGGATCCTGGTCACTCGACATGCAGTGAAACTCGGCTTGTTAAACATGACATGCATGGAACTTGGGCTTGAAACGGGCGATATTACTGGGCACGGGGCACTGGGCACTTGGGCGCTTGGCCACTTGGGCACTGGAATCGCGCTTATAATTACCAAAAAAAAAATACGTGTTTTTCCAGATGTATACTAGCAGATATCTAACAAGAAATTAAGTTTGTACCTATATACGTATGGGAAATCCCATACGAACTTCCAACCCCCTAATTTGATGGATGTGGGGTGATTTACTAAAAATCCTGAAACACGTATTTAATTGTTTATAACAAAGAGTCCCTATATCAATTTTGAGACCTCTAGCATCAATATTTGCCGTAGTTTCATACAAACTTCCATCCCCCCCATACGAATTTCCAACCCCCTAATTTGATGGATGTGGGGTGATTTACTAAAAATCCTGAAACACGTATTTAATTGTTTATTACGAAAAATCCATATATGTTAATTTTGAGACCTCTAGCTTCAATATTTGCCGTAGTTTCATACAAACTTCCAACCCCTATTTTAAGGGGTTGGGGGGTTAAATTTCCAACTTTTGGAATTTTTTTGTTGGTTGTGTACTAATTCTAGCTTACATACCAAATTTCAGCTTTCTAGGACTTCAGGAAGTACCTAGGAATTTTGATGATCATCAGTGAGTCAGTCAGTCAGTCAGTGACGAAATCTGGGGTTTTCAGATGTCAATAAAATCTAAAGTATAAGACCTGTGATATTGAAACTTTATACGTTTAATAAGTTCACCGGCGACATCATTTCCCGAGAACTTTGATTATCTGGAATAATTCTGGCCTAAGTTATAAGGGTTTAAAAATACGGCGAAACACTTCGAGAAAAGATAGGTAGTGCCCTCGCGCTTCGCTTGACTCGTCTGGCGGGGACACTACCGTGTCCCCAGATTTTATCTGAAAAGATATTTCCAACGTTCTCCCGCATACTGCTCAACTTTTAACGGATAGGTGCAAATATTATAAATCCGGAAGTACAAATAGTACTATATAAGTCACTATAATGCATACGTAATCATTTCATTACGTATGCATTACAATGGCATTGTATGTGTGCGTGTGCGTGTGCGTGTGTGTGTGTGTGTGTGTGTGTGTGTGTGTGTGTGTGTGTGTGTATGTGTGTGCGTGAGCGTGTTTGTGAGCGTGCGTGTATGCAATGCAGCCGCGGGCAAAAGCAAGTACGAGTGTGCCATTAGACCTAAAAAGTACTGTTTTTTTACCGACGCGACGTTTAGGTATCATAAGTTCTTACAGTACGTTAACTTAAATAATAGTAAGTTACATAAACTTTATCACTCACCATCTCTGTCGTAGTGGCTCCAGACCTCCATAAACTGGTTCGCAGATAGTTTCTTCAGTTCCCGGGAATCCGGGTCCCGGAATTGCCTCATAAAGTTTGAAGCCAAATTGAATTTTTTCGCTGATGACGGCGATTGGCAACTCATTTTACCTAACTTTTGTTACAATACTTTGCCTTTGGAAAAAAATATAGTATATCTATCGTTTTCCAAAGTATCGATAAATAACAATCACTATTAAACTTTGTAGTTCTTTCGATTAATTTTAAATATTTATTTATTTGAATAATATGAATATTATGAAAATGTATGTGTATAAATAAATAAATTGGCGTATTTATTGTCTGTGCGTTTGTGTAAATTAGTTAAGTTTTATTAAATAGCGCTTTCTTTATTTTTTACATGTTAATTGCAGGAAATTCTCGCGTTCTCATCTGAAACAAAAAATAAGAGAGTTTAGTAAAATTGTAACGTAGACCGTACTATGTAAAATCCTACATGACTAGTCATTTTTCAGGCAGAGGCGATGGTAGGAACAACAACCTATAGTTTGGCAAAAAAGAGTAAAAAAAATGAGAGCAACGATAATACCTATACAAAAAATGAGGGCAAAATAACACAGTCAATTGAAATGCTAGTGATTTGGAGAATTTAACGCAGAAATAATAATACAATTTACGATTTAAAATTATAATAAATAACTTAATATTGCATGGAAAAATAACATTTTTATTTTTAGCGCAGATAGACCTATCAGAAAAAAAAATTACAAAGCTTTTGCCAAGCTTATTACAACATCTTTATGTTTGTTATAGTGATTTTTGGAATTTGGTAAGAATGGCTATCTTGATTTTATAGTCCAAGAGACGCGACGAGGCGGTAAAATCTAGAACATGATTTCCGATTTAGATATCTAAGAATAAGGTAAGTATTTTAAAAGTAAGTAAGTGCAAAACTACCGATGGTAATAAGAAAAGATATAATCACAGAGCAACATAATAACTAGGTATAATGATGGTAGAAACAAAGGAACGAATACTAAATAAAGGACCCACAAACAACTCATGGCGTAATAAATACAGAATCTACCGTATATACATAATAATATTGAACATACCAAGTTTGTAGGCAACTCTCGTATTATATTTGATTGTTATTGGCGAAAGTTGCGAAGAAACTGCCTTGTCACGGAATGATATTGAGATATCAGGCTTCAGAGTCAAGGGCAGATCCATTTAGGTTCGATATTTATATGTTTATCTTAGGTAATAATAAGTAATACCTAATGTGCTCGTATTTTTAACCGACTTCAAAAAAAAAGAGGAGGTTCTCAATTCGTCGGAATCTTTTGTTTATTCTATCGTCATGAAAATCCTGATATGAAGAAAATCCACGAAAAATATACCTACCTAAGTAGTGTATTAAATTACAATTTATTATTTTATTATGTGAGTGTGTGTGTCTGTGCGTGTGTGTGCGTGTGTGTGCATGTGTGTGCATGTGTGAGCGTGCTTTCTTTCGTAATATGAATAGTGAACTACTAGTTCGTAAATATTCTGTTCGCTTGCCAATGCAGCAGAACAATAGTAAACATTTTTTTACATTTCCAAATATTACAGTTATATGACATTTTTAAGAAATTAAAGATATTTTGTTCCGCGGTGAGATTTTGACGACGACTTCAAAGATTCGTACCTAACACTTGAACCGGTAATACGTAGAACGCTAGGAACTTTGCAATCTGCGTTTATAACGAACGACTTATCAAATCGCGTATTGTATGCGTATTGTATAATATTCTCAGATATTCTTTTACATTTTGGGCTATTTCTTTTTTACCTATAATTTTAAGTGTAAGTAAGGAAATAAATTACATAATTCCGTAAGGTTGGGCAACACCCGTAGAGCACAATTTCATCTGAGCGGCATCACTCATAAATCCCGTTGTTATAGACAAAGTTTTATTCGGAAACTTGTCATCCAAGGATATTGGATTAATAAACCGCCGCCAAGGACTCAAGGTCGAAGGTCGTCTGGAAAAACACGGCGTCCTATATAGGTATATTGCGTATTTCATTCCTTATCAAGGATCTCACGCAATAATTATTTTATTTTAATTAATTTGCCTTGGTTAAAACACACGCAGGTTGCTGTGCAAATCAAATAAAAAAAAGTATCCAAATAATTGTTTCTGTAATTGGCACTTCATATACCTAAGTGGTGAAATGGATTTTATAAATGTACTTAGTTTGAACCAATGAACGGAGAAGAACAAACAAAAACTAATTCTAAAGCATCTGTATACAACTTAGTTTAATCAGCTGTGAAGAACTTATGCGTGCAGATGCAATTATTATAATTGCTAGGTAAAATAAAAAGTTTCAGGTACAAAATGCAGATTACGATTGCTTGTGGTTTAAGTAATAGGTACATAAAAAAAGATTCCGACGAAATGAGAGCCTCCTCCTTTTTTTAAAGTCGGTTAAAAACGGCTGAAATTAACTTAAATTACGTACTGAACGTGAGTCTATAGATTAACATTTCGGTGAAGAAAAAGAAAACAGTAGTCAATTCAATTGCAACCTTAAATAAACAACCATAAATAAAAGAAGTCTACTTTACATTTTTTGTAAACCTCAAGACAAACCCGTTACAAATCGCAAACTTGAAAATGCGATTTACCTTAGGTACACTACAAGAGAAAAATTGAATTTTCTGGAGTCCAATTCAATTGGACGTACGACAATGGCACTACTTGGAGCATCTTCCGGACAGTCCAGACTTAGCGACAAAGATTCGCTCTGTGCAAACAATTGTGGAAAGAACATGGAAGAAGTCTGTGATAAGTTGGAAGGAAGTAAAACTTGACA
This sequence comes from Coenonympha arcania, assembly GCA_036785405.1. Taxonomy (NCBI): domain Eukaryota; kingdom Metazoa; phylum Arthropoda; class Insecta; order Lepidoptera; family Nymphalidae; genus Coenonympha; species Coenonympha arcania. Next base: position 5,289,163 of record CM072059.1, read on the forward strand.
CGGAGATTTAAACGAATGTATTCAGCAACGGCCTTTCCATTAAATTGCTACAAAAAAGGAAATTGTCTCGTGATTTTGGGAATGGAATGAGAAAGATAGAACTACAGAACATAATAGGTATGTATTGCCTCACAAATCGAAATTATTCGATTTTTAAAAAAGGTTAGGTAACCAAATTTTCAGGAAGTTTTTTTCACCAACCCCGCGGAATCCGTGGATTTTTCCAGGATGAAAAGGAATTCAGGCCTTTGTGTTTAACCTACATAGGTATTTCGATTATATTGGTGTTGTATGAATATTATTTTTGTAAAATTTAAATATCAGTAAATATTTTTAATGTTTTTAAAATGCTTTATAGATAGTGTAATTTTTCGTAATTTGCCAGAATAGTTTTCAATACAAGTGCGGAAATAATGTAATTTCTTGACGGGATCCAGTTGAAATGACAAAATGGCGTTTCGTAACTCAATATTTGCGAGAAAATTAAAACAACAAAAATAATCATCGAAAATTTGAAGTATTTATCTATGCTGTAGAATAGTCATTAATTCATTATATACTGCAAAAAAATTGAACGGAAAAAATCCTTTCCAAGCATGTGATATGGAGGAGGTAAGCAAAGAGCACTAGTGCGAAAAAGGATAACTTTCCGCACGCTAAACACAAATGGCAAAGTCTCCTATTATAGCAAATTTATTAAAACGTTATTCCTACCTGCTTTGTTAAAGAGCTGTAGTTTTAATCTAAATTTTCTGCAGGTACTATGTATTCTGTGACCCGGGTTAATTATTTTGTGGGGACTAAAAGAATAGCCCCCGGGCCTGCGACGAGCACGTCGAAGGAGTTTGCGTCTTTTGACAACTTCGGGGTTAGGAAATTGAAATTACTTGCAAAGTTATTGGAGTGAGGGTACTGAAGTTTAATTTTAATTATTAATTAAAATTTTAAGGATAAAGTTGTTTTATACCTGTCAGATTTAATTATTTGGATACCAAAAAAGCTAAGTAATTTATCATTGAGGTAGTTAAAGGGCTAGGAGCAGCATAACGCAATTTTTAGTGACCTGAAAGTTAAAAACTTTTAAACATAAGTTTTGGGTCTTAAATCTAAATTCGCCTAGAGACAGACACACGATCGGGAAAAGTTTTCTCGAATGGAAAGTTATCTCACACATTGCTCCAATTTTTACTCTTCATTATTTTTTGTTATTTTTTTAGTACTCTGACTATAGCTTAGTTCTTCAGTAATAAGAAACTTTTTCGTGAAATTCTCTCGCGATCAACCCTGACACACTTGTCAACCCTGTCAACCCCCTTAGGTGACTTGACTTTAACCGAAACGTTATAGTTAATTAGTTAATTAAACATGGCGGCCTGACCCTTATTTCCATATAAATAAGAGTCTAACTATAACGTTTCGTTTAAAGTCAAGTCAAGCAACCGAGCCAAACACCCGTATTCACAAACGTTACTATGAGGTCTCATAGTGAGCTCGAACGCACAGCGTACAGAAAACCTATTCATAAACAACAATTGAGGGTCGAGCGACACTATGCGTTCACTAAAACAAACGCACAGGTAAAGTAGCTCGCGAGGTACTTTTCGCGACGCATAGTGTTGGTTTATAGTTTGTTATCTATGGCATGTTTACATTTTTAGGGTGTGTTAGCTTGTCGATTGCAACTTTCCAGTGATTTTTCGTATTTTATTGCTTTTAATACAATGGATTACAATGATGAAGAAGATTTTGATAATTATATTCGTGAGAGATTGTACTTCCGAAGATCTATAACCACTAGAAAAGTGATACGGGATTTCCAAAATCCTTTTGAATATTACAGTGCCGAGGAATTCAAAAGACGATATAGATTTCCCAAAGATATAGTTATAAATGTTATTTTGCCTTTAAATATTACTTGTAAAATATTAAAAAACCGACTGCCAAAAACACTAAAAAGTAAAAAATAATCTTAATTTCATTATTATCTATTTGTGTTGGTTTATTTGTTTGTTTGTAGTTTGAAGTCAGGCGAGTTCCTTTTAGTATGCTCGCCCGACTTCATACATACACAAAACAAACAAACCAAAACACAAATATAGGTGTAGAATTAAAAATTTGAAATAGAAATATTTTAAAAGTATTACAGAAAGATTATAGACGTATAAAAAAGTAAAAGATCTAATTGTTAAATGGTGGTAGTAAAGACGAATGATTTATTAATATAGGGACCTAAAAGATTTTCTCTTACATAGTATGTATTAAATGTGTGAATAGGTACACTATCATATTATATGCTTTTGAGCACCAAGCAATGACAGCCAGGTGAAAATTTCCTTTTGACGTTTGTGTCTGTCATCTATCCTGTCAGTCGACTCGAGTGAAGTCGAAACGCAACGGCAACCAATCACAGCGCTCCATTTAACCCTATGCGTCCTCACAGCAAAAAGTTCTTTAAGTATTGTTTATGAAATGAAAGGCTTGACATACCGGACGCATTGCAAAACATCGTACTTAGCATAGTGTAGCTGCTATACCCAAGGAAGTAATGTTTGTGAATACGGGTGTTAATCGTTTACCTTGACTGCCAGTCCCTTCAGGCAGCTATCTCAAATATTTTGTGTCCGTTTCACAAAGTCCATTCTGTACTCAATGACCGCTTCTGCCGCGGACATTGTTGGAAGGGTTTCAGGAAGCCGTGGCAGTATAGTCTATTACGTACCGCGGTTATGCTTAAGTGGCTCACAACTGACCTCGCCTTAATTGCGACTTCTTGTTCTTTACAAGACGTTATATTGCATTTTAAGGGTTCTTTAGAAGGAAAAATGGAAACCTGTTACTCCTCTCTAACCAAAAACTTGGTAGAGATTTTTTAAATGTAGTTAGGCTTGGACTCAGCGACAATCATGTAATGATAAGGTCATGGTTGAAGCAAAAATAGTAAGTTATTGTGCTGTACTCAGAAATTATAATCTAGTGCCTCCTTTCCGTCACCTTTCTATATAGAACCGCAAGACGTCATCGGCATCCTTATGTGGTTGACATCCAACAAACTCGCACGAAACGTTTCTGATACGAGCTGCTAAGGTGTGGAGCACCTTTCCAACCTATACGTGTTTCATTGGCCAAGTTATATAATTTGGATACCTTTAGGCAAGCGCGCTCCACTCTAGACCTCACCATTACTTTCCTGCTGGACAAAGACTCCTGCAATTATTATAACCTGCACTGCACGGCCTTGCTTTGCTTGGATCAACTTCTCGTAACTCTCGTAATGCCATCATTCCATGTGATGGGAGATCTGCCGACCATATCAGCACTTTGGGTCCCAACATCCGTAGTTCTACGAGCTATGTACCTCGCCCATTGTCATTCAGCTTCACGATACGTTGAACTACGCCGATGACTCTGGTTCGTCTGCGGATCTTCTTATTTCTGATTTGATGACATAGAGCACAGAGATAGGTATACTCTCCCCATCGTCGCTGAGTGACTCAAAGTTGAGAATTTTTAATTCATATGAAGCCTATAATAATTATTATTAAGGATGATAATAAAAACGTGTGAGCAGCACAGTGGATAAAGGTATTTTATTTGATCATGTTGAAACATAACCAATAACTACACACCGACGTAACCTCATATAATATTTATTGATGTGATGGTAATGGAGACTTGATTATTATTTTATTGATTTGACACAAAAATAGTTCCGTGATATTCTATTCTGAATAGCGTATCACCAGATCTTGTAAATACTCCTACCTAAGTATATTATATAGTATTCAGATAAAAGTTCTATTTGTATACAAAATAGTACCTACTCAATTTAAAATTCATTTTTCCATTAGTTCATTCAGTGTGGATTTTTGGTTGTTTGAAGATGGATTCAATGTACCTACATCGGATTTTATATCAAAAGTAAAAATTCTTGAAAGCTGTTTGGACATTTACTTAAATGAAATAAATGGGAAAAGCGGCATTTTATGTCGAGGTCTGGGTGATATAAGCGGCTCTCTTGTCGCGAGTGGTTAGTCAAAGAAAATGTACCTAATATTTAAATGTGCCGCGTGGAACGTTTTCACGTGAAAAATTTAGACGGCCTTTCTGGCGCAGTTGCAGCCATGTTGGATTTAGAGCGCCTTCACCCAGGCCCGCCATTGACGATCCGTCATAAAACACGCTTCTTTGTGACAGGTGGACGTTTAAACATTGCATACGAAATGCAACGAATTATAATGACCCTCCTTACGATGTAGTTGCATAAGGCCCGGTTCCCACCAAAGCGGAGCGGAGCGGAGCTGTGTTTGAGTAACCAATCAGATTTCATAATTTCGACATCTCCTCTCCCCTCAGTTTCGGAGACTATGTCAATATGACGAAATCTGATTGGTTACTCCAACACAGTTCCGCTCCGCTCCGCTTTAGTGGAAACCGGGCTAAAATAGCTATTACAGAATCGTACTGCAGCTTACAGATAAATTAGTTACACTCTACCTGAAAGCGATGCACACATACATACATACAAACCACACATATAGATAGCGCCCCACTCTGTCAAGCTCCATACGAATCGAATGAAACATGAGCGATTTTGACAGAGTGGGGCGCGTGTTCGTGAATTGAAATATGGTGGTGATGACCACAGAAAACCAAAGACACTAAAAAGATATTCCTTGCTCTGTGGTGACCGCCCGTGACGGTAATGGTACGAAGCTAAAGTCACATACACACAGCTAATATTAAATATGTGTGGTTGCCTTTTTAATACAAAAAATATGTAAATTGCTTAAAATGAATGCATTAAGTACATTATCAAGCACTCATTTTATTTTAAAAGGTATTTCCATTTATACCTCCCAAGTACCTACCAGTGTTCCTTTAGTAAAACCCTTATAAATGCAAATAAGCTCATTATGAGTTGAGACATCACAGAAGGTAAGTATGTCTATTTTGATATGGAAGTCTATTAAGGGTCTTAATTATACCACCTTTGTCTGCCGCGCCACCGGCGGCGATTCGCGGAAAGGTAACATAGGTATATATATATATTAGGTAATTATAAATAATAAATAATTTTTTATTGTGGCATCAAGAATACATCATAATTAAAGTAACTTACAAACAACTTAATATACGGATGGTTTCTGCTGCCTACTTTAGGTGACCCTGTGCTATAGGCATCAGCGACCTTCCCTACATATTAGAAATGGATTTAAAATTACATTTAGGTATAAAGCCGTCTTCCACATGCGTGTCGAATACGAAACAATTGTTATCAATACATTTGTGTAATTATTGAGAGTTCTCCATAGAATACGTCATAATAAAATACTGCCACTCTAGCCATGTTATTTATCGATTCCCTTTTATGATGTAACGGACATTACATTACAACCATTATCGGCAAGTACCTAAGTCACGTGGAAAACTATCGATCAGCTGTCACTCCTATACGAAAAGAAACTTCGTTTCAAAATGGTAGGTATGAGCATGACAGTTATCTTCGCTAAGTCAGTTATTTCGCTAAGCAATTTGTCGATCTGATATTTATCATTTCACTACGTTTTTTTTAATTTCGTTCCATTTAGATAAGGAATGAGCGATCTTCAGGTGTCTATGTCGTCATTTTATTAGGTGTCTAAGGGCCGCTCTCTTAGCCATATGAGCTTGTTAGAGACCAGTCAGGAATTTATAATTTCTAAATTGGCTTAAGTATTTTTCTGGCTGGATACGTCTACGAAAGTCTTCTTTTACCTTCGCTTAAAAACTAATTACAATATCTTCTTAGTCGTGTCCTGGTCGTGACCATCTATGAGACCAGAAGATCAAGGTTCGGCAGGTGGTACGGTCTATGCCTTGAGGAAAGAACCTTGGATGCCGCCCCAGTGGCCTTGCATATGCAACTCAAATACAAGCAAGCTCAAAACGTTAGGGACCCGTGTTTACCGTTTGGAACTTACGAGGAACTTCGCAGAACTTCGTAGTTGGAGCAAACATTACTTCTAACTCGCTAGTAATGTAGTGTTAGTACCTACAGGCTTTCGTACAACTTTCGAGTCGACTCGCTTCGAATAAACGGAAAGCATTTCTTCAGGCATCTAGCAGGCCAGCGCCTCAAGCGGATAACCGCCAAATCCGTCGATATAAACCTAAGGATAAACCCATCTGAACCTGAATCTGAAGTCCATATATGATACTGCGGTTGGCTTACTACTGACGCCGTTGGTGTCAAAACAATCTTTTTTGACACCAGTAAACTGGGCGTAATTTTTTCGCACAGTCCGCCGGGTCCTGAATATAATATGTCTATTGCCAATTCACAATTTTTTTGCTTATATCGCTGGCTGTAGATGTATGGAGAAATCCGTTCCGTTCATTCGTAGCGAGTCGACTCGGTACAAAACCTGTACTAGCCCATACTGTTTGTTCGTGAGCTCGGATCGCTGTTTGTTATTACTAATGATGATTTGTTGAACCTGCTTCCCATTACGTTGAGAATTTTGTTATTTCATAAATGCGGTGCTAATTTAGAGCGATTATTGTTTTAGATGCTGATTCTAATTTCTACGCCATCGCTTGCTTTGCATTTACTAGGAAACAATGGCTGTGGTTATTTGACTTATTATCCACTCCTAAGATTGCTTTTGGAACGAAATTTAAAAAAATGCATGAGAACGACCAGTCATCTCCGCGAAAGTCACGTGATCTATTCAGCGATCACAATATATTAGTCATTCCATAGATTTTTTGAATTTCGTTCCAGACCAGCTGACTGAGCAAACGTTGTTTTGCCATTAGGGATATAAAAACTAGCTTACGGCATACTCTCAGACTTTCCGAAGTTACACAGAAAATTTCATAACAATCGGTCGAGCCGTTTCGGAGTAGTTTTGTACCTATGTATTTATCTAGTCACTCTTATATCCAGGGTATTTTATTATCAGACTGAGTCATTGACTTACTATCTTAAGGACCCCGGGTGTAATACAAACTTCACGAAAAAAGTGTCCCGAGAAAACCTCTATATAAACGAGGGTATTTGTATTCTTATAAACAAACTAAAACATTGTAATTTATGTCTTAAACCATTATTATACAGCCTAATTTTACTTGCAACTGGCTAAAGTGCGATTGTCTCCCTTTTCGCGTTTTATCTCTCTTTCGGACAGTTTTTAGCGCTGACCCGTCATCACTAAGGATGATTATATATCTATGCACTCTATTTATCGATCTCATACTAATTAAGAAGTCTTTGAATCTGCGTTATACTTTAAGCTTCTTTGTTATGCAACTTAGCAGTCTCACAATTCTCATTATACCTACTACTAGACGTATAAAGCTGCCCGTGGTGCAATAAAACAGGAAACATCAGGCGCCGTCCTTTTCCCTACTATACCGATAAAGGCGACTAATTACATACTTTTTTCATGAACACTTTTTTCGTGAATATTGTATTACACCCGGGGTCTATTTATGTATTATCTATGCCCGGGGTCCTTAGACAGTAAGTCAATGGCGATATATTATTTTTTTCATCGATTTGGACACGACAGCCCTCCACGGTCTAGCATAAATCATCTGTAGTACGTGTAGATTACGATAAGTGTGGAAGGTTGCTCGTTTCCGACCGCGTATACAGGGTTATTTTAAAAATACCAAATCTCTCTCGGCCTGTAGTTGTTTACATTAAAACAAACAACTTTTGTTCTACGACTTTTCAAAATTCAGTATTAATTTATTTCATACAAAAAAATGTTATTTCTGTGAAGTGACATTACTCTGTTGCGGTTTCGCGCCGCGACTTCGTGTACCGGCCGCCGCGTCGCGCGCCGCGCCCTTGTTACATTACAGAGTAAGCGCAAGTGGAGCATCTCTGTAAAACATTGAATATTTGATATTTCTCAAAATATCGAATTTAAAAAAAGGTCGTAGAACAAAAGTTGTTAGTTTTAATGTAAACAACTACAGGCCAAGAGAGATTTGGTATTTTTAAAATAACCCTGTATATTTTATCGCATTTAGGAGCCCCCATTCCGGGTTTTGATCACTCAGTCTGATAATAAAATAGCGTGGATATAAGAGTAACTAGACAAATACGTACCAAACTACTCCTATGGCTCGACCGATTGCTATGAAATTTTTTGTGTAACTTCGGTAAGTCTGAGCGTATACCGTAAGCTATTTTTTTTTTTTTTTTTTTTTTTTTTTTTTTTTTTTTTTTTTTTTTTAATAATAATAATGTTTTAATGTGTCAACCAGATTACAAAAAGTAACTTACAAACAAACTTACTATGTACGGGTGGTCTCTGCTGCCTACTTTAGGTGACCCTGTGCTATAGGCATCAGCGACCTTCCCTCCTTATCAGAAATGGACTTAAAGTTACAAAAAAAATCAAGGATTTAGCCACTAAAGCAAAATTTAGATACACGTGTGTGTGTGTGTGTGTGTGTATGTGTGTGTATGGTGTGTGTGTGTGTGAGTGTATGTGTGTGTGCGTAGATGTGTGTAAGTGTGTGTTATATAAAGAGGACGAGTGTTAACGTATGGACTTACTATTCACTTGACCTGTTTTATTAGGTTTTCTGTTTCTATATAGCTCAAGTTTTGTAAGTAATTTGTAACAGCTTTTTTGCAATTAAATGAGTTCATATCGTGCATGGAAAGCTTTTTATTTAATTTATTATACATAGTTTTTCCTAAATAGCATTTAAATTTCTGGGCATATAGTGTTCGAAAACGTGGCGTGTTAAATATTCTAAAATTGCATCGTTTATTATGACGGTCACGGATAAGTCCATCCAATGAGCTATGTTGCTTAAGGATCAGACGAAGGATGTACAACTGCCGAACTGTAAGCACTTGGGCTTTGGCATACAGATCTGATGTGGGGAAGCGCTTCGGCAAGCTGTACATCACCTTCAACACAGCGCGCTGAGCCCTTTCTAACGTCAGTAAGTTAGTTTTAGAGGTCCCTCCCCATGTTTCGACGCAGTATGACAAGATGGATTGACAGAGAGCCGAGTACATTATTTTTAAAATTTTGGGGCTAGCTATGTGGCGAACATTTCTGAAAACTGCAATCAGTTTTCGGACACGCTTCGCTATAAGATTAATATGAGACGTAAAAGAGAGTTGATTATCCAACAGGACTCCGAGATATTTAAGTTCTGGTGATCTTTCAAGAGTAGGACAGGAACATTGGTTAGTCTGATTAGAGAGAAGGCATTGATATTTATGTGAAGTTAAGTTATACGTTTCGTTTGAGGGTTGTGAGTTTTTAAATATAGAAAAGGTTAAGTATTTAGTTTTATTTGTGTTTAAACTAAGAAGATTTTCACCTAAAAGATTAGAAATGATGTTTAGACCTTGTTGAGCATAGTAGAAGGTTTCATCCCAACTCTCTCCCTTAAAAACAAGTGCTGTATCATCGGCAAATGAGAAAACATGGCCATTTTTTAGTTTTGTATTACAAATGTCATTAATGTAAATTAGGAAGAGAGTTGGTCCAAGAACACTTCCTTGCGGAACTCCATGTTTGACCGGTAATGGGTCACTTAGATGTTCACCGATTTTAATATATTGGTATCTTTCACTGAGATAATCCTCAAAAAGTTGATGCTGGATGCTGGCGTATTCCGATGTTTTCTAGTTTACTTAACAGACGAGCGATAGAAACAGTATCAAATGCCTTAGCTAAGTCTAGGAAGATGCTGAGACATTTGTCACCATTGTCTAAGCTTTTAACTATTTCATCAGTAAGAGCTGCCGCAGCATCACCAGTAGATTTAGCTTTGCGAAATCCGAATTGGTTATTAGATAAAAGTTTATTGGATTCTAGGAAACTCATTAATCTTCTGTTCATAATCTTTTCTAGAATTTTTGATATCGATGGTAGAATTGATATTGGCCTGTAATTTGTGACATCATTTTTGGGACCTTGCTTGTAAATGGGTGTTACAACTGACTGCTTAAGAACTTTGGGAAAAACGCCTGTCCTGATAGCAAGGTTACAGATATGTAGAATAGGGCCACTAAGCACTTGTAAATTGTATTTAAGAATTTTATTAGAAATTTTGTCAATACCTGAGGTAGATTCAGTTTTAAGTGATTTTATTATTCCTACTACTTCGGCAATATCGGTTTCATGTAAAACAAAAGAGTTGGACGGGGATGGTAAGTTCAAGGGCTTTTTAGCGCTACTATTGTATTGATTTATTAAGGTATTGGATAACGTTGAGCCGACTGAAGCAAAATATTTATTTACATTGTTAACTGTGTAATTTGGATTATCATTGACATTTAATAGATTTATAGAAGAAGTAGTTTCCTTTTTAAATTGTGCAATAGAGTTGATAGCTTTCCAAGTCTGTTTAATGCCCTCAGAACTAGCTTTTTCTAGCTCCGACCTTTCATATTGTCTTTTTATTTTTTTGAGTAGATCATTACAAAAATTGCGATATCGCTTATAAGCGATCTCATGCACTATGTTATTAGGTTCGCGCTTTAGTCTAACATACATCCTGTCTCTGTTCCTCATACATCTTACCAGACCTGGAGTAATCCAAGGTTTCAGTGGAGTTTTTCGTCGCGGAAGCTTTTTTACATTAGTGTTACTTTTAACAACACTTGAAACAATGTCAACAAAATATTCAGTTGCTTTGACGCAGTCGTTCATTCTCAAAACCGGTGTGAAGTCGAAGCTTCTTAATTCAGTACTAATATTCTGATAATTAATTTTGGTAATTATAGATGCTTGCTGTGTTTGCGAAGTATTGGATTCTAGCAACACAAGAACACAATCATGATCAGTTAAGGAATGCTTTATGACTAAGGTGCTGGGTTTCAAATTAGTTTTATTGATCACGTCAAATAATAGTCAATAACAGATGAAATATCAAAGACAACGGTATGAGACATATTACGTTTTATAGGGTGAGTTTCCATTATTAATATGCTGTTTGTTTGTGTGTGTGGTTTGTGAATGTGTGACTTAATGTGATGGTGTGTGAAAGTAAACTTAAACTTAATAATAGTTTGATTACACATTGTCTTTACTGATTCCTTAGATTTTTTAGAGAGCGTTATTCCTAGCTCTGTATCGCCTAGCTTTCTACTTTCAACCAATTTGGATATCGCCAAAAACACGTGCAATGTCGGCCTCCGTCTTGATGCTGTGTACCGGCTGATCTGCACCCTTGCGCGCGAAGATGCGCCCCCGCTTTGTCCACGTGTATTTCCATAGCATCCTTCGCGCCGCTTCTCGTGCAAGATAGAAGAGATGCCTATTCTTCTTAGTCAATCTCTCGTTGACATAAAAGCGGCGAGGCGGCACGTCGAAGCCCATATCCTGCGTCGTGGCCCCGCGTCGAACGCGCGCACTACGCAGGAGCTCGTCTCGCTGCCCGCGCCGCGCCAGCCGCACCACCAGGCGTCTGCCTCGGCCCGCCCCACCAGTCGAATCAGCGCTCTCATCCACCCTACCGACCCTCTCTGCAAATATGACATCGTTGCTGTCTAAAGCTACACCGAGTTTGGTGGCTAAGGTTGTAACAGTATGGATGGGATTTTCCCCTTTCATTTCGGGCAAGTTAGTGATTTCTAGGTCAGCCTGGAGAAGCTCCTGGTCGCGCTCACTTAGGTCCTCTTGCAGCCTAGCCACTGTTTCCTCCAGGACACGCAGTTCTTTGGTCCTGTCTGGTCCGCCCTGACCCTTTTCGATCGCCTCCAATCTTTCCTCGATGCCATCAATTCGCCGGTTGCAACCTTTTATAGCAATTCGTAAGTCGAACAGGTCCGCTCTAAATTGTTTTAGCTCCTTTGTTACCTCTCTCAGATCCTCCCGGAAAAGGCGCATTTCCATACACAGGTCTAGTGGCTGAGTTGTGTCAAAAACCGTATCGTTGTGGCCCGCTTGACCATCATCGCAGGCGTCTCTTGTACCGTCTTCCGTCGTAGACTGCGAAGAGCCCCCTGAAGCACCCGAGATCTCCAGCTGGTAGTCGCTGCTGGCATGCTTTACCGGTGTCGCGCTATTGCCACTTTTGGGCAGTTTTACTTTGCACTCCGGGCACATCCAATCTAGCGCGACCTGCGCTACCTCAGGGATACCTATACAGGCTTTGTGGTACAGGCCCGGGCAAATGCTGCATTTGGCGCCACCTACTGACGAGAGAAATTTCCCGCACGCACCACACCGCATCATTGCGCCTGGCTTGTTGATTGTTAATAATTTTAGCAAGATGCTATGCTCGTTATCCGGTAGATGGCGTCGTGCTCGCACTGTCGACAATGACGTGATGCAACCGTTGCTTAGCAGATGGCACTTTATATACCTAATGGCAAAACAACGTTTGCTCAGTCAGCTGGTCTAATATATAAAATTCTCGTGCCAATTTTTGTTACTAAACTCCTCCGAAACGACTTTTTTTACTCTATACAAGTTAGTTCTTGACTGCGATCTCACCTCACCTGATGGTTAGTGATGATGCAGCCTAAGATGTTATCGTACTATCTAGGAAGGGTAAGTAAATTTACCCCAACGGTTTCTACAAGCATCGCACCGGAACGCTAAATTGCTTGGCGGTGCGTCTTTGCTGGTGGTAACTAGCCACGGCCGAAGGCTCTCACCAGACAAACTCGACCGATTGTTATGTCTGTGTATGTTCGGTAGATCTGAGAGTAGGCGGTAAGCTATTTTTTATATTCCTAACAGCAAAACAATGTTTGCCAGGTCAGCTAGTAAATATATAAAATTCTCGTGTCCACAGTGTTCGTAACCAAACTCTATTTCGTTCCATGTTAGCGAATCGAATCGAAATGGTAATATGGCTACAGCTGCTGGATCTTGAAAGCCTTTAGTTCCGGTACATAACCACACTAGACGCGTTACACCTTTTGACGTGCGACATATTTTGTCAATACAGAAAACACCTGTGGATACTGATGACGGCACACACAATCGCTACACATTGCAATTTCAGAAAAATTAGCAAATTCGGGTTAGTACAAGTTTGTTGGGTAAATTTCCACACAAATAACACAGAAGCGCTGTATATCAGTTGTGATTCAATGTCCATTGTCCACCGTAGAATCGTTTGCTGTGTAAGCCTGCTGAATAATAGCACTTAAAGCGCTGTTTCAGCTGATAATACTCGCTTTGGGCGCAAATTAAACTGCAATTATCCCAATAAAAGTCCCAAAGTGTCAACATTGTAAATATTTTTTCGTACTATATTATACTTTGATGTTTGTGAACGAATTATTATGTGACAAGTATTCTATATACCTAGTGATAAAATATTGATTATAAGTAAAACCCGATATCGTTCGCCATACAATCTATAAGTACGCGGGGAGTTACCGAAAACCAATGACTTCCGAAAACGGATAACGATATCGAATTCTTAGTATGTATCTTGTGCTAAACTGGTGGCATTGAAAACGATTTTCGAGATAGGTAGGTATTAAGTATATGAACTTAAATGAAAACTTGTTTCTTTTCTTCATGATTTTTTTAATGATAACAAATTATGTACATTTTACCTACATAATTTACAAACATAAGTTAACAGCCAATTGTATTATTCTATTTATCAAAAACTTGTCAACGTTAACCACCCCTAGACAAATCGCTATTGCTTCGAAAAGTGAGAAATCTATGCCTTGCTAATTCTCTGACACGCCATCGTCTTACCCAAATCTTGTGTAGACAAGAGATAAGCAAGGATTTTTCGTAATCCCCACTAAGCACGGACGTGTCAACTACTCGTAGCAGTAGATATAGTAACGTAGTTCAATCCACGACTACGCGCGCCACACCTACCTTCACAATCGCTTATGTTTGAAGCGATTTGAAGGGTTGGAAGGAGTGGGGCGCGCCTTCGTTGATTCAACTAACTATAGCAAAGACTAAAAGCCTCTAAATGTCATTCCCATTATTCTAAGAGTCAATTTACACCACCGCGGAATGGAATGGAAGCGACTTTTAGCAACAAAATTGTACATGGCATAATGAATTTATGTCAATTGTTAACATACAATTGACATAAGGTCGCGCGTTTTCCGTGGAGTCCTCGCGCATTCTCGAGAATTCCCAACTGTCGGCGCCATCTATGTAATCCGTGGGAAGTGGCACGAACGCACTGCAGCTGTGACCAACCAAACCTGTCGGTTGGTCACAGCTGCAGAGACAATTCGCTGGTATACTAGAGCATTCTAGCGAATTTTCGCGCCTCCTCGCGTCATGAGGCGAAATTGACGCTTCTATTCCATTCCGCCGCGGTGTACGTTGAGCCAAAAGCGTTAGTTACGGCTAACTGTTGTGTTACAGTATGTCTTATTGTCCCCAAATTTCCATGAGGTAGTAGAACCCGTAGCCCCTCGCGGATTGGGCCCTGATTGTGACGGTGTTGTAGCCAACCCCCCCGCCGATGATCCACGCGGTCGCGTACTGGGTTTGCCCCACTTCATTCGCTATGACCCTCGATATCCTCGTGGTGTAGTTGCCGAGGTAGGTGAAGTCTTGGTACTGTATGGTGTTCGGCCTTGGTGGTTGGTACAGGTAGTTCCTTGAAAAAAAAAAGAATGTGTCGTGGAACACTCGGTTGGAAAAAGTTCACCCATCGCTCGATAGATGGCGCTGTATCTAGTTATCTCGCAATAACGAGTGATAATAACAAATGATACAGCTGATGACATGCTTGTATCGGCGCAGAGATTTCGGGTGAGTATTCGGGATAGTATTCGGGATAGTATTCGGGAGAATACTCGGGAGAATATTCGGAAGAATAGTCGGGAGAATATTCGGGATAATATTTGGGAGAGTATTCGTAAGAATATTCGGGAGAATATTCGGGATAATACTCGGGAGAATATACAGTAGAATACTCGAGAGAATATTCAGCAGAATATTCGGGAGAGTATTTGCGAGAGTAATCGGGTGAGTGTATTCGGGAGATCATCCAGAAGAGGTTGTTATAAATGTTCACTTATTTGAAATATTGTTCATAACTACCTTGCTAATAGTCTGACACCGGGATAAACGTAGCCTTGACTGACGTTCGACTTGTCGATTCCTTGGATTACTGCTGCGCCGGCGACGGCGGCCAGGGCGATCAAAACTGCTACGGTGTACTTCATCTAGAAAGACAATATTATAAAGAAAAAACCTTAAGCATTTTTAAACGTGCTTCAAGACTGCCTATATTTAAACTAGTAGGGCGCGTGGAGGCGCGGGCCACATGTGGCCCGCGTGCTGTCTTCCCGCCTATAAAAAATCCCTTCAAAGTTCCCCATACATTTTTCTATGAAAAAATTAATTCCGCCATTTTGAATTTTTTTTCTGTCCATCGAATAGACCTTTGGGTTCTCATCACTTCTTGTCGAGAAACCGTTCTTCCATCTTTTATACTTTCCGAGATATCGACGAAATTCGAATGGCGGCCATTTTGAATCCGCCATTTTGAAAAAATTTTCAGCTCACTGGCAATCGGACGACGTTTCGAATGACATTTGGTCGAGCACCCCCCACCTATCTGCGATACCCTGGCTGTGCTCTTCACCCGTCTTCGAAATCCTCAATCATCAGCTCTCTCCATATTTTTGTTCTTAATGATTTTTTCCCTTGTATATGACAGTTTACGTCAAAAAAAAATTTTTCATACAAAATTGTTCAGGAGAGGTGATCAATGAGTCAGTCAGTCAGCACAAGCAGCTATATATATATTAATTTTTCAGCTCACTGCCAATTGCATGACGTTTCAAATGACATTTGGTCGCGCACCCCCTACCTATATTCAATACCCTGGCTGTGCTCTTCACCCGTCTCCGAAATCCTCAATCATCAGCTCTCTCCATATTTTTGTTCTTAATGATTTTTTCCTTTCTATACGAAACAATCAGTAAAAAAAAATTTTTTCATACAAAATTGTTCAGGAGAGGTGATCAATGAGTCAGTCAGTCAGCACAAGCAGCTATATATATATACTAGTAGGGCGCGTGGGGGCGCGGGCCACATGTGGCCCGCGTGCTGTCTTCCCCCCTATTTGCCTTACAACTTTAGTCCCTTCAACATTCCCCATACATTTTCTATGAAAAAAATAAATTCCGCCATTTTGAATTTTTTTCCTATCCATCCAATAGACCTTCGGGTCCTGATCACTTCTTTCCAAGAAACCGTTCTTCTATCTTTTATACTTTCCGAGATATCGACGAAATTCGTATGGCAGCCATTTTGAATCGGCCATTTTGAATTTTTTTTCAGCTCCCCCACCTATCTGCAATAGCCTCACCGTGCTCTTTACCCGTCTCCGAAATCCTCAATCATCAGCTCTTTCCGTATTTTTCCTCCGAATGATTTTTTTTCTTTTATACGACACCATCCTTGAAAATTTTTTTTTTCAAGTGTCAGCTAAAAAATTATCACATTTTCCTGAAGCATTGATAAAAAGTACAAATCTGCCTTACAGAAATGGCTGATGTTAAATTATTTCAATACAATAGACAAATATTGTTCTCGTAGATGATTAAAACTAATATCATGATTATTACCATACTAAATAACAATATTAAGCTACTAATAAATACACTTGAAAATGACTGTCACGACTAAGTATGATAAAAAAAAAAGATTCCGACGAATCGAGGACCTCCTCCTTTTTTTTGAAGTCGGTTAAAAATAGGAGCTGCGTCGTAGTTAGCTAATTTGTCGGAGTTTGTAACTTCATTTTCACAACTACGTTTTCGAAGAAGTTTTAATTAATACATAAGTAGGTGTTTTTAGGCTGCATTTTATAATTATCGCAAACAAAGCCTGGGATAAAACCTAGAAATACCATAAAGATATTTTATACATAACGATTAATTTACAATTTTTTTTTCCTGCTCTACTTATCTATAGAAATGACACACATTCTGTTTCTTGAAGTCTTAATAACTAAGTATATGGAAATGACTTACCTTCAATGTGCCTTCAGGAATCAAATGCACTAAAAACACTTCAGTCTCTCGGCCTCAACTGGCAATACTACCTTCTGATTAAATGTAATGATAATATTTATACAGCGGGCTCCCTCTCGGTAGGTGACAAGATCTGATAACACGTATCTCTTATCACTTTATCAGTGAATCATTATTATTTATAGGATACGCATAAATCTGCCAAAGTAGAACAAGTAAACATTCCTATTAGTACCACTTTCTACGAGTATTTATTAATTTATTAATATCAATAATTGACTCAAAGAAATCGCTCGATTTTTGCAATTTTTTTTAACGATTCAAACTCGATTCAGATTGTTGCAAAAAAAATATATAAACTATCAATAAAAAATAAAAATGGTAATTTTGAAAAAAAACATAAATTATACTACCTACTTCTGGCTACTATATAAAAAAACTCTACACGCACTTAAATTGCGTAAGTATATTTTGTTTGTATGTAAACAACTTATTTATTGAAATATTATTTATTAAGCAGATTCTTAATCTATACGGATAAATAAAATCAATATCTGATAGTGGCATTACTCATAAAACCATTGTAAACAATGATTTCATTGTAAACGATGACTTACTAATATTTTCTCAAGAAAAAAGGTACCTATGCAAAATAATAATGCGATAATCATAATCAGCCAGATATCATAATCAGGTTAATGATTTAAGACTTATTTCGCGGTTAACTTACAGATGTAATATTATCGACATAAAATCCAAGATTATAATATCGTGGGACCTATACATAGTATAGGTCGCACAGCGAGAGTTGAGGCGAACAACACAAGCAAAGTTTGTGTCTGTATACGCCGATGCGCTGACATTTGACAGAGAATGATACAGAGTGTTGTATGAAAAAAATGGGTATACTTAATACCCACATAATTATTATTAGAAAATTATTTTGTGCTTACATTATTAGAATTATTTTAGGGTATGTTTTTTGAAGGCGGTCACTTTTATAAATAGAAATTGAGTTATAATTTTGTTTTGATTGTGATTTTGCTTTTATAACAATACAACGTTAGATTTATATATTAGTTACTTATTATTAAATACTTGTTATTTGTATACCTATTGACACAGAATACCATAATTTATACCTTACGCTAAGTCATTCTGTCAATCAGTCAATCAAACTACAAGCGAGCAAGAGATACATTTCGGATAAGAAATGCAAAATAAAATGGTCATCAAGTGTTTTCATTCCAATCTTCAAACCCCAGCACGTAACAATATTTTGTGGCGGTATTACTATATTATAACATCTTCTTCTACAACAGGATGCAAAAACAACATCGACTAAGTCGTGAAATTGTATTTAATGTGTTCAATTATTTTAAAGAAAGCGTAAAAAAGACAGATCTAATGTAATTATGACTGAATTGTATAAACTGATGTCCCGTCTTACATCTTATAAAAATGAAACACCTTGTATGCAAATATTACGTTAGTGTGAGTGCCGTGTTCGCCTCAACTTACGTTGTGCGACCTATACCTGAGATTATTTCGCTGTTATCGTTACTCGTAAATAACCTTTACTATAATAAATAAAAAACTTGAAAGGTGTCAAGGGACACCCGGATGGAACGAAGTATATCTGTCTTGCTTTGTATAAGAGAGAGAGAGACAGACGTTTTAGTATGATTTTTTCCGTCTTTCCCCCTTTTACAACGCGAGTTAAGGATTTTCGTTCCAATAAATAATTATAATTAAAACTACCTAACCCGGCAAACGTTGTTTTGCCATATAAAGGTATGAAAAATAGCTTACGACCTACCGAACATGCACAGAAAATTACACAATCACAATCAGTCCAGCCGTTTCGGAGGAGAACAGGTAATCGAGAAATTATCTATTAAAGTATTTTTTCATTATATGGGTAGAAAATTATGAAAGCGTTCCGCTTTGCCACGAAAAAGAAATGCTTCAACCTTATTAGCTTATTTTTGGATTGGCAAGTGAAAAATTATGTGTTATTATGTAGTTTCCGAAACGCACATTACTTCGATAAGCGAGAGCTGTACGAGAGATTCGAACCCACAACCTAGATTATGAAGCGGACGTCTTAACCACACGGCTATCACTGCTCAAGTGTGCAATGAAACAAATAATTTACATCTTTAAAGCAATATGTATGTCACGACTTGGGAGTAAGTCTTTGTTAAGATATAATGCAACACTTAACTCTAATACCACGTAATACAGTATTGTCCGTACATACAATGTTTATTTAGATTCTTTAAAGAGTTATAATAACAGACTTTAAATAATCCTTATAATATCTGTGTAATAAACCAATTAATTAACTTTATCTTCTTCTTCACCCGTTTTTCCACGTTACGTGTAGGTACAACGTTACTAGGTTATTTACTCAGGTTATTTATTGATTGAGTCTACATTTTGAAAGGATTCGGCAAAACTTTGACGACCGGAAGGCTGTCTGACGTCAACCCTCTTCGGGAATATATCTATCTACTGTTATATACTGTGGTTATATAAAGTATCTCAGTTTTGACGACCTCCCTTTGGCGCAGTGGCGGCGCGCTCGGATTCGAGTGGGAGGTCGCGGGATCGATTCCCGCCACGGGCCACTTTGGAATTTTATAATTTCTAAATTGGCTCAGGTCTAGTTCTTCGGCCGTGGCTAGTTACCGCCCTACCAGCAAAGACGCGCCGTCAAGCGATTTAGCGTTCCGGTGCGATGCTTGTAGAAACCGTTGGGGTAAATTTACTTACCCTTCCAAGTTAGTACGATAACATCTTAGGCTGCATCATCACTTACCATCAGGTGAGATCGGAGTCAAGTACTATAACTTGTATACAGTAAAAAAGATTTATTCGAGTAGAATTGATGATGGCTGCAATACGTTCGGAGTTTACACAGAAATGGTAATAGTCTTCTGTGGGAGTTTAGTTCATTATTCCGTCACCTAATAGTTAGGAGCCCACGATGCTAAATCGTTAGTTACTCGAGAGTCTTAGGAACTATTGCATTGCAAAGATTAGGTGCTAAAATGAAAAAAAAGGTTATATAACATTGGCTATTTCAGTGATGGGGGGAGATTGTACAGGTTTTCAAAAATTTTAAATAAAATCAGATTTGTATAAGTACCTACTTATAGTTTTTCAATATAAAATTTAATCTTTCTCTTTTCCATTTTAATATGATAAAGCTGAAGAGTAATGTTTGTTTGTTTTAACGTGTTAATCTCAGAAACTACAGGTCTGAGTTAAAAAAATATTTTTGTGTTTGATAGTCAATTTATCGAGGAACGCTTTAGGCTGTACATATTATTATAATATCATGCTATGGCGAACAGGAGGGGAGTACCAGCGAAAAATGTTGCATAAACGGAAAAAATGTGCCTTTTTGAGGCTTTCGTTGCGTACGCTGCGAAAACGGTTAAAGTTACGAAAAAATCGTGTATCACGAAATTGATCTCCTTCAAAAGTTCTAAAAAAATCCGCGACACCACGTGTCTATCTTTTATGGATAACTATCATAATTATTATCCCGTTATCATAAATATGGGATATGTAAAAACTCAAAATTTAATTTTCAATTCAATTCAAAATATCTTTATTGCACGTAGGCGTTGTACAATGTACAGGCTCTTGTAAAACGTCAATATGATATTAATTTTGTCGCATATGTATGGTGATAACTACAATAGTCCAGTCAATGAATAACCTAAAAGGGGGTGTAGAGTGCATGAGAGGGGACCTAAGCAATTTCTTCTGAAACTTGTTCAGGGTACTTAGGAAGTTAACATACTAAAAGTCCTGACGTCTCGGAGGTGAGCCGGAGTGGGGAGGGGGGGGAAAAGGTACCACTTTTGGGTTTTTCACTAATATCTCAGAAACGGTGCGTCATAGAAAAAAAATCTTCTAATAAATTAAAGCTCATAAAATTATCTAAAACTTTGGTCATATTCAATTTTGCCATATTCCTAACCGTTTCCGAGCCACACGCTCCGGAAAAGTTAATACTACAAAAAAACCTTATCATATAATAATCCGGTCAAGTTAGACATAAAAATAGTGGTCAAATAACAATAATTCCGACCTTAGGTTTACCACAAGGAATAAAGTGTCAAAAGTCCCCATCAATCCTATGTGTGCAACAAAAGTTATTCGGGGTCAAATATCAAAATTTGAGGTTTTTTGGATTTTTCTCGAAAACGGTAAGTTTTCTCAAAAATAAATTCAGGCCAAAGTTGTAGATCTTAAAATTATCTACAAAAATGGTCCTTATATTTTTTTTCCTAAGAGTTAACATTCCTGAGATATCGCGATTCTTAGAGTCACATTATACATGATATGCACATATATATACATAATCAGGCAATTACAATTGTAGTTGCTGAAGATATTGATTTCTTAGTAGTTACTACTTACTGCAAGGACTCCAATGGATAAAATAGTTTATTTTCTATAACTTCCTAACATTAACCGTTTACGCAGTGTACGCAACGGAAACTCTCAATATGGAACAAATTTTCCCATTTTTGCAACATTTTTCATTGATGCTCCTATTGTTTTGGTCGTAGCGTGATGTTATATAGCCCATAGCCTTCGTCGATAAATGGACTATCCAACACAAGAATAACTTTTCAATCAGGACCCGTAATTTCTAAAAAACAAACACGTTGATCCGCTCCTTCGTTTCAGCGAAATGGCGATTGCCATAATAAAAAAATTATAGCAAGTCAAACTTAGAGATAGGTATTTGCTGTTGTGGATTATTTTTTAGAACTATTAAAGGAGATCAACTCCGCAATACATGATTTTTGCGAGACTTCAGCCGTTTACGCAGCGTACGCAACAGAATTAGGCAATCGCCATTTCGCTGAAACGAAGGAGGGGATCAACGTGTTTGTTTTTTAGAAATTACGGGTCCTGATTGAAAAATTATTCTTGTGTTGGATAGTCCATTTATCGACGAAGGCTATGGGCTATATAACATCACGCTACGATCAATACAATACGAGCATCAATGAAAAATGTTGCAAAAATGGGAAAATTGGTTCCATATTGAGAGTTTCCGTTGCGTACTCTGCGTAAACGGTTAATGTTAGGAAGTTATAGAAAATAAACTATTTTATCCATTGGAGTCCTTGCAGTAAGTAGTAACTACTAAGAAATCAATATCTTCAGCAACTACAATTGTCATTGCCTGTTTATGTATATATATGTGCATATCATGTATAATGTGACTCTTAGAATCGCGATATCTCAGGAATGTTAACTCTTAGGAAAAAAATCATAAGGACCATTTTTGTAGATAATTTTAAGATCTACAACTTTGACCTGATTTTATTTTTGAGAAAACTTACCGTTTTCGAGAAAAATCCAAAAAACCTCAAATTTTGATATTTGACCCCGAATAACTTTTGTTGCACACATAGGATTGATGGCGACTTTTGACACTTTATTCCTTGTGGTAAACCTAAGGTCTCTACGAAGATTTGGCTCTGTCGGAATTATTGTTATTTGACCACTATTTTTATGTCTAACTTGACCGGATTATTATAAATGATAAGGTTTTTTTGTAGTATTAACTTTTCCGGAGCGTGTGGCTCGGAAACGGTTAGGAATACGGCAAAATTGAATATGACCAAAGTTTTAGATAATTTTATGAGCTTTAATTTATTAGAAGATTTTTTTTCTATGACGCACCGTTTCTGAGATATTAGTGAAAAACCCAAAAGTGGTACCTTTTCCCCCCCCCTCCCCACTCCGGCTCACCTCCGAGACGTCAGGACTTTTAGTATGTTAACTTCCTAAGTACCCTGAACAAGTTTCAGAAGAAATCACTTAGGTCCCCTCTCATGCATTCTACAACTCCTTTATTGATCGGACTACAAGTCGACTTAAAACTAAGTTTACGAGGGTTCAAACGCGCCCTGCACTGAGAAGAAGCCCACAACAAACTCAGCCGGTTTTTGTTTTATGTGGGTGAAGCCGCGCCAAACAGCTAGTTATGCATAATCATAAAATAAACGCTTGTACACTTCTAACCATTCCCGTATTAGGTATGCAATTTTTATGTGACTTTTTCCACTTTTTAACTTTATTTTGTCGAGCTAGCGCGCTCTCATTTTCTTCATTCTTTCATTCTCAACCATCCTTTTTCATTAGGGGTTAAATTGAAGCGTCATTCAAGGCTCGACACTGTGCGCCGAGATCCAAAAACCACCAGACCTACGTCGTTTTAGCAAAGATTTTCCAATTATCGGAAAGCAAAACCAACGGTTAAGCAAAATAATAACTAACTCATTTGCTGACTTGATAGGTCAAAAACTGAATCAGGAATTCGCGGTCTGCTTCACTAAACCCTTGGACCTATAGAAAGCTGTCATTTTGCACAGAGTTTGTCTACACAAAGGGTTATTAAAATTTCAAATAAATCTTTGTAATTTCATTTATTTTATGCACTTAAAGTTGCACACTTTCCGATTCTTTTCAATTTCGAACTTAATTAGGCAAAAACTTACGCATACGTTGGATACGTATATACACAGTGATACTAGAACCTATCACTTACGACTAGGAGTTCTTACATCCTTACGAGTACATCCTTTGTGAAATTGCCGTAGGTCTGTCAGCTCTGGAAACTTAGACCCTAATAAAAAGAGACTGTTGTAAACAGGAGATGCATTATTCATGCAATCAAGGCGTAGAACAACCTGCGACGATGGAAATTATTCCTAACATCGTTTTAACTCAGCGACGACGCGAAATGAACTTAATGTGCTTATCTGAAGATAAGGTGGTAATTTCCATATTACTTTACGAACTATATGCAAGTAATGAAATTCGATGAAATGATTTGAAATGTTAACTAGCTGTTGCCCTCGGCTTCGCCCGCGTGAACAAGGTACTTACGATTTTTGCAAATCCCATTGGATTCCTTGATTATTCGCGGAATAAATGAGTGAAAGTTCCCGGGTTCGACAGGCCAGTAATGAGACTCCATTACAGAGAAAAAGTATCCTACGTACTACCTCGGAATATGAACTGAAGTCATGCCGGGTTTCGTTTAAATCCATCCAGCGGATTAGCCATGATGCACGGCTGTCAAACAGACAGACAGACAAAAATGAAACAAATTACAGTTTTGGCTTCAGTGTCGATAAGGAATGCCCTGCAACAAAAATTTTCAAAATGTCTTCGATGTACAGAATTCGACCCGTTACGTTTTATTATAAGTATAGATGTTTGTTTATGGAATAAGGTTAACTTTGTAATAAAAAAAAAACAGCAAAACTTATCAATAATTCATATTAACCACTGTTAAAGTCCTAGCTGGGTTAAATGGTGCCAACTAAAAACTACGAAACGAGGCTATACTTGATTCATTGCGAAAAAAGTTAAACCAGCCCTTTACAAGACAAGGCCATGTCTTTTTTGATTTGATTTAACTATTTAAAACTATTTTATGCCTATATAATACAAACACAAAGCATAACTTACAAAATCCTATATGAGATCTAAGTTTGTATTAATTTTTAGGTGAGAAATTAAGTTTAGGCTCCTAGCATTTTCTTTCATAATAAAAGTATTTATATTTTTGTCTGGTAGTAGTAGGATCTAGGGGGGAGAACCCGGAAGATTTCTTGTTTGAATTTTTTTTATGTTTAAAATGTCTCAGAAAAAAGAGCTGTAATAATCAATACACACATTTTAATTGTTAAACAGGTAGATAGTATGATTCAACATAAAATTCAAAATGCCATAGCATGATTTATTCATGCAGGTCGTTTCAAGTTCAGTTCAAGGCGCCACGGTTCTGAAATTAGATACTTCGCTATCGAATTTCCAAGATAAATAAAGTTCCTTACCACTCAATGTAAAGTATGAGTTGAACCTTCGGGAGTAAGGATGCAAATAAGTATGAGAATATAGGCATTTATAGCAGCTACTAAGCAGAATATATGAAAAATATCTAGTGTAAAACGCTTTCAATTTTCCAGGGTTCCATACCCTTACCATAAGGGTAAAAATGGGAATATATTACCGAGACTTCACCGTCGTCAATTACACAGCAGATGTATTTCTGTTGCCATACATGAGAAAAATCGTTCAGAAAGGAATAAACTAACTTAGAATTATCAATGTATAGGAACTTTAAAAACTCACCCGAATAGTTTCAAATTTAACTAAATCAGCCCAAAAGACGCGAGCTTGCATTAGAAAATACGATAAGATAAAATATTTCCATTACAGTATGTTTTTCAAACTTCGCCTATATAGATACAAATATTCGAAGGGAGAAAAAGGGATCGTCACTTAAGTCATATTCCAAAGTGTCTCCTTCTTTTTATTTTAAGGCAAACGCCCTTTATTGGAGTGCTAAAACAACAAAGGCTGAATTTCAGATTCACTTGGTAAAAGTTCTTTTACGACCTCCTTGAGTTCGCCCCTGAAATCAAGTGTCCTCTTTTTATGGGCACTTCACGAAAATGCGGATACCAGGTGCACGCAGTTTTTTTCTGCGTTACTAAGTAATAACAATGATTATCACCATTCCACACGATGAAAATCTCGTGAAAGCGGAGAAGGAAAAACTATCAATGTACTTACGACCTTGCTCATGAGATTTCCATTTGGAATGTGGACTCAACGATTATTGTTCCGATTGTCGTTATATAGCGAAAAGCTTCGACCAACATCTCAAGAGCCTTTCGATCGACTGTTGGATCAAGGGCTGTATACAGAAAGCAGTGATCCTGGAGACGGCACGCATTGTTAGGAGGTTCCTCACTCTGGAGAACTGACTTACGACAACTTCGGCCCTTGAAGCTTCGCGACCAGTGGTGGACTAATTTTTATTGTAAAAACAATATCGTTTAAAATTAATGAGAGAGAATAATAACTGGCCCAGCTACCATACAGTTCGAGCAACTGAATCGTCTACATAGCAAGTTCTATAAAAAAGTACTCAGGAAAATCTTTCCTTCCATAATACGATCAAATAAAATTGGAATTGGCATGCGGAGTACATTTTTAGCATCGTCAATGTTATGTATTCAGAGGTATCGCGTTGTTTCAGAAATACCATATCAATAGGTTACCGTTCCCGGCGGTAAAGTTATTCGATTCAGGGTAGCTTTTACGATCGATACGTAGTTAATAATATATCCCACCTCTCGTATTCAATTTTCTGAAGACACTCGTAAAGTAGGTATACAATATAACATAGGTATCTTCAAAAAAAGATAGCCTCTATGTAAATTGTAATTGGATCTTATATAATTCTGTTAAACTTACAGAGATATAGGTAAACATTTTGTCCTTTCCTCGTGAAGATGTCCATAGCTGTGCTGTGCTCTACACTGCAGTCGGGATTAATAATAATAAAATCAAGCAATTGTATAATATAGTCGGACTAATTTTTGACTTTTACAAGATTCAGGTCGTTGAGCATTGTGTTGAGATCCCCCAGGGTCTCTGCCATGACAACTATATCGTCGGCAAATCGCAAGTGTGTGATGTACTCGCCGTTGATATTGATGCCACATCCGTTCCAATCCAGTAGCTTAAAGACGTCCTCCAACGCCGCGGTAAACAACTTTGGGGAGATGACATCCCCCTGTCGCACTCCTCGCTGCAGTTGGATTGGTCTCGTAGCTTGGTCTTGGATACGGACTGACATAGTGGCGTTTTCATACAAACACTTCAACACTTGGATATACCGGTAGTCGATTCGGCATCTCTGCAAAGATCTCAACACAGCCCATGTCTCCACCGAATCGAAGGCCTTCTCATAGTCCACAAACGCTAGGCAAAGTGGCTGGTTGTACTCTTCAGTCTTCTGTATAACCTGCCGCAGCGTATGAATGTGGTCTATGGTACTAAAGCCTTTTCGGAATCCGGCTTGTTCGGGAGGCTGGAAGTCGTCAAACCTATTAGCGAGACGATTCGTAATGACCCTCGAGAACAGTTTGTAGACATGGCTCAGCAGCGAGATGGGTCTGTAATTCTTCAGCAAAGTGTTGTCACCTTTTTTGAAGAACAGAACCACCACGCTCCTGTTCCACGCCTTGGGCGTTACTCCTTCGTGAATGACGGAATTGAACATTCGCTGAAAGACCTTCAAAATCGGTTTTCCACCCGCTTTCAGCAGTTCAGCTGTGATTCCGTCATCTCCCGGTGCCTTGTTGTTCTTCAACTGCTTGAGAGCCATTCTAATCTCGTATAGGCTGACGTCCGGAATATCTTCGGTATAGTGCCGGGTTAATTTGGCTCTAGGGTCTCTAGCCAAATCTTGGTCAGGCTTCTGAACTGAGGTGTACAAGCTTCCGTAGAAATTTTCGACCTCCCTCAAGATCTCAGGTTTCGAGGAGATAAGACTGCCGTTATCGGTCTTCAGACGCGTCAGCTGACTCTTCCCGATAGACAGATCCCTGGCGAACACTTTTGAGCCCCTGTTATGCTCTATGGTGTCTTTGATGCGCTCGGTATTATGAGCACGTAGGTCGCGCGTTTGTAATTTTGAGATCTGTCTATTGATCCGCTGGTATTCAGATACGTCTATAGAAGACTGGAGTCTCATCTCGTTCCTCTCGTTCATGAGTTTGAGGGTCTGGTCTGAAAACTTTTTGGGTCTCTTTGGGCTGTAAGTTTTACAAAACTTAGACCCAACAGTACGGACAGCTTCCACCAGCCTGTCATTTAAATCGTCCACAGATACGCAATCCTCCAGGCAATCGAAGCGATTTTGAAGCTCGAGTTGGAAAGCCTCGGGGTTTTGGATAAGCATAGCAGTGGGGCGGAGCGTTGACTTCACCAGTCGAGCTCTTTCCAGCTTTATTTTGATATTCAATGTGCCTCTTACCATTCGGTGATCACTCCCGGTCTTAACGCTATTAATCACAGAGACATCATTGAATATGTGCCGCTTAGTTGACATGATGAAGTCAATCTCATTCCTCGTGGAACCATCCGGACTCACCCACGTCCACTTACGGTGAGGCGACTTCCTGAAGAAGGAGTTCATCATGAAGAGGCCCTCCCTCTCCATGAAGTCCGCCAACAACTGCCCCTGATGGTTCCGCTGCCCATACCCAAAATTACCCACTCTCACCTCACCAACGCTTCGCTTGCCCAGTTTTGCGTTAAAATCCCCCATCACAACACTGTAGTGGGTATTCGAGGCATGCATGGCTCTGGAGATGTCCTCATACATAGCCTCGATCTCCTCATCGGGATGTGCCGACGTCGGTGCATACACCTGTATGACCTTCAACGAATACCTTTTGGAAATTCTGAGTATCAGGTACGCTACCCTACTCGACACACTTTCGATTTGGACAATGTTGTTTACGAGAGATTTGTGGACGATAAACCCGACACCACCTTGGGACTGCTGGTCGCCCTCCCGGTAGTAGAGCAAGTTGCCGGATTGGAGAATAACAGAGTCCTCCCCCTCTCTTCGGACCTCTGATAATCCTATAATATCCCACCGTAACTTGCTCACAGCTTCTTCCAGCTCGATGATCTTCTCGTCGGTCCTCAAAGTGCGTGCGTTATAAGTTGCCAGGTCCAGTCGTCGGGGTTGGCAGGGGAATCTCTGCTGGAGATTCAGGCAGGGTTTCTCAACAGGTTGGACTCAAAATGAACATGAGCAAGACAAAGATTATGTCGAATACTCATGTTTCGCTCCAGCCAGTGATGGTTGAAAACTCTGCACTCGAAATTGTTGACGAGTACATATACCTTGGACATACAATACAATTAGGTAGGTCCAATTTCGAGAAAGAGGTGAACCGCCGAATCCAACTCGGCTGGGCAGCGTTCGGGAAACTCCGCGATGTCTTCTCGTCCAACATCCCTCAGTGCCTGAAGACCAAAGTCTTCGAACAGTGCGTGTTGCCAGTGATGACCTATGGAGCAGAGACATGGTCGCTAACTATGGGCCTCATAAGAAGGCTCAGGGTCACTCAGCGAGCGATGGAAAGAGCTATGCTCGGAGTATCTTTGCGCGATCGAATCAGAAATGAGGAGATCCGCAAAAGAACCAAAGTAACCGACATAGCTCAACGTGTCGCAAAGCTGAAGTGGCAATGGGCGGGGCACATAGCTCGCAGGACCGATGGACGTTGGGGACCCAAGGTGCTGGAATGGCGGCCACGCACCGGGAAGCGCAGTGTCGGTCGACCCCCCACCAGGTGGACGGACGACATTAAGAGGGTCGCGGGGAGTCGCTGGCGCCAGGCGGCGCAAGATCGTGGTGTTTGGCGGTCATTTCAGGAGGCCTATGTCCAGCAGTGGACGTCCATCGGCTGAAACGACGACGACGACGACAAGATTCAGTAGTTTTGCTGTCTCCAGTGCTCTCTCCGGTTTTGGAAAACTACTTGAAAATTATTTTTGGAGTTCATTTCTACAATTTTTTTATACACTACAAATTAGCACGTGACTGCGATCTCACCTGATGGTAAGTGACGATGCAGTCAAAGATGTTATAGTACTAACTTAAAAGGAGAGCATAACCCCTAATGGTTTCTACACAGCATCGCGCCGGAAAGCTAAATGTGTTACGGCGGTGGTAGGGTGGTAACTAGCCACGGCTAAATCCTCCCACTAGATCCAGAACAGGGCCAAATTGGAAGTTTTAAAATTCTTAAGTGGCCCGTGGCGGGAATCAAACCCGCGACCTCCCAATCGAAACTTAGCTCTCGCCACTGCGCCAGGGATGTCGTCAAAACCTTTTACCGTACGTTCCTGTATTTAATAAGTAAGTGTGTACTTAGTTACTGCAATGAATTTTTGATTGAGATCGAATCGCGTGTGTAACGCGAGTTGCCAGAACCACGCGTCGGTGAGCCTTGACTTTACTTTACGGTGTTTTGTGAACTTCACATTGAATTCAATACTATACGGATACTTGTGTTGTCATTTAATAAGGTACTTGATCTTTGTACTAAAAGCATTTACCTCGAAAACATAGAGTATAGACGACCGATGACAGATCGGTGTTATAACGTTTTAAAAACATGATTAAGATATTCGAGATTCGAAAAAATGGATACTGGGTTTTTGTGATGTTTGTAATATATAATTGTTTCGGCTAGTTTGAATGAAAAATAATAGGTACGTGATAGTTGTTTGATTTTGATAAATCAAAAGTGCGAACGACTCACGAGCCATGTCTGAAAGACATTATAAGTACTTACGTCGGAGTTTGGTATAAATACTTTTGTGAACTTCACATTGAATTTCAATACTTGGCCGGCGTTATTTTGCGGAAATCCATAAAAAGCAGGACAGATTAATTTGTTTTACTACGAGTATAATCCGCTACTTGAAAGGATTCTGTATGGTAGAAACATGCAGGAACACGGCCCACATGGAACACCAGACAATTCTTCCAACATTTTCTTCGACGCACGTTTCGTCCCGACAACGGGACATCCTCAGATGTTGACTTCACAATGCGAAATCGTGCGTGTTTCCCAATTCTCATTCTTACTCTCTACTGATGGTAGGATTCTGTTGAGATTCTGCGGAGTTCGTTCGTTCGTTCGTTCGTAACTCATGTTTACTGTGTTTTGGTTTGAATGCTTTACGCCGATATAAAAATTTGTATTTCGTGTGAAAACGCATTGTTTTTTTACTCTCTCCCAAAATTACAAATAATATTGGGAGAGATATTCCATAATTACTATGAAAAACGCCACTACAAAGATAATTAATCAAATCCTTGGGAGTAAATGAACTGCTGTATTATAATTACTAGCTCAACTAGTTTTTAAGAGCTTTTGTAAAGTGGTGATAACCGAAAACAAAACCCGGCTGAGTTTGTTGTGGGCTTCTTCTCAGTGCAGGGCGCGTTGGAACCCTCGTAAACTTAGTTTTAAGTCGACTTGTAGTTATCACCGTACATTACATAATATTATGTAACAAGTATGTTGACGTTTTACAAGTAAGCCTTGTAAGTTAGGCCTATGTGAAATAAATATATTTTGATTTTTTTTGATTTAGAGACAAGATAATTTGGGGCATTTGAAGTTCGTTGTTTGGAAATATATGTATTTTATGAATTCTTGAATAGGTAGCATAATTCTGCCCCTTTTCGTCAATTGATGGTATGAATAAGGTTGTAATCAAACGAATAATATAATGAGTAGGTAGGCCTACTTGAGTAAATGAAAGCATGTCGGCCTTAACAAGTTTGTTACCGCGTTTGGAATTTCAAGAAAATTACGACAAACTTGAGCCACAAAGTGTTTAACAAGAGCTGGTGCGTTTGCTGAAATACAATCAACATCGATACCACAAAAATATATTGATCATAAATTTTGCTACCGTAGTTAAAGGGAATTATAATTCAAAGGAATTATGGAGAATTATAAATGAAATTTGTGGTAAATTTAGAGTATCAATCGATGATGTTTTGTTAAATTCATTTAAATTAAATAAACTAGATTTATCTAACAGTTTCGCAAAAGAATTTGAGAAAAATGTAAATTCTATATCAGTATCATGTAACAACTATTTTTATTTAAGTTCGATAGGGTCTGAGGAGGGAGAAGTGGCAATGAGGATGGAGAGGGCGAAAAATGACCAAATTTTTAAAATAATTAAGAACTTAAACGGAAAAAAAAAGCCCAGGCTACGATAAAATAAGAGCTTCGGATATTAAAGCTATAAGCAAAGAAATAACACCTGTCATGACACATCTTATAAACACATGTATTTCGTCATCTACCTACCCAGATCCCTTAAAAATAGGAATAATTCGACCCATCTATAAAGGAGGGAGCCATAGGGATTTTAACAACTATCGACCAATAACTATATTGTCCTGCATTGACAAGATCATTGAAAAGTATATTGGCGATAAAATCAATTTCTTCTTACAAAATCACAATATTATTAACAAGAAACAATATGGTTTTCAAAAAAATAGGAATACTTCACAACTCTTATGTCAATTTACAAATGAAATCAACGAGTACTTGAATGAAAAAAAGCATGTACTCGTTGTTTTTATTGATTTTAGCAAAGCGTTCGATTTATTGGTATACGATACGCTATACCTAAAATTAAAACAATGTGGAATACAGGGAACCCTCCTCGAATGGTTTAGAGATTATCATCGAAACAGACTCACACATGTTAAAATTGATAATACGTTCAGTGACGGAATCCGAACGACCAAAGGAACAGCCCAGGGTTCGATTCTTGGCCCTACCGAATACCTAATGTATGTTAATCAGATGTGTAACCTATTCGGGGAAGGTTCCGTGTATCAGTTCGCGGATGATACATGTTTGATTGTTGCCAGAAAGGATCTGCGGGCGGCCGAGCGACTTATGCAAGCTAATTTTGACACCCTATGTAAATGGGCGCATGATGTAGGTTTAGTTATAAATACAAAAAAAACGAAAGCAATGCACATACACACGGCCCATAATAAAACATCTCATAAAGTTTCAATAGTGGCTCATACGCACGACTGCCTTCATGGCAACATACAACCGTGTATCTGCCCGTCGATTGAACTGGTCAATGAACACATGTATATTGGTCTTAAAATTGATCATCGATTTAACTGGCAACCTCATATTGATTACATCTGCGATAAATTAAGAGCTATCCTAAGTAGATTACATATCCTTAAATTTAAACTTCCCTACAGTACGCTGAGATTGCTATACCTAGCACTGGCAGACTCAATTATTGATTACGGCATTAGCAGTTATGGAAGAACTTTTAAAAGCTATCTGGCACGTATATTCAACTTACAAGTAAGACTACTGAAAACCATAGTACCTAAAACAATTAAAAGTAAATTCTCAAATGACTATAACGAATTATTCAAATATTGTAAAGTGCTGCCAGTGCACAGTAAAGTAAAATTGGCGGTACTTAGGGAAGAGTATGAAAATATCAAAGATATCAAGAGTATAGAACGAAATAAAAATTTACGCAAACTAATAAACTACAAAAAATATAATTTACCTAGAACTAATAATATCCACGGTAGTAGAAACTTTAAATACACATTACCTAAAATTTTAAATAATCTGCCTCATTCCCTGCTTAGTAAAATATCTAAAAAACATTTATTTTTAAGGCAATGCAAGAGGCACTTCCTGGACATAGGTGCCTCTTCATGTGAAAGCATTGGCTAGGAAGTGCCTTTTGCAGTAATTATGTAGAATTAAATTAGATTAAATAAGTATAAGAATTCATGTGAACTCGCCATCCTCACATAAACTACTTGAGTTTAAGAGGATGGCCAGTATATCTTGATAAAATATATGTTTTTTTTTTTTTGGAATGTCTTTGAACAATAAATTAAAAAAAAAAAAAAAAAAAAAAAATAAGGAAACTAATGTTGCACCTAATAATATATATCATTTATATATGAATTAACAACATCATTCGATAGCTATAAACTCAAAACCACGACATACATTTTTTTAAATAAATAAATAAGTAATTAAATACCTATATACGGGACATTTTACACATCGCAATCTAGCCCCAAAGTAAACGATAGCTTGTATTATGGGTACTAGATAACTGATAAATATATAACATACTAATATACATAAATACAATATATTGAAAACCACCTAGACACTGAAAAACATTCATGCTCATCACACAAACATTTACCAGTAGTGGGAATCGAACCCACGACCTCCGACGCAGACGGCAGGCTCGCTACCACTACGCCATTCGGTCGTCAAACATTTATTGCCCTATTTAAATAATTATTCCTCAATTAGGGGAAATAAATATCCTCTATATTTAGCGCGTCTAGAAATCCCAATGTACAAACAATCAAAATGTAAATGGTGTCCCCCTGATATTTTGTTATCATGATTTTTCTTAATTGCGAGCTCTACTCGTATTAAAGCAATCGAGACATATTAACGCCGAAACATAGTCTAAATAGTTTTGTTTGCGTAGAGAATATAGCAGTTTGTCGGTTATAGAGTGAAAATACCGAGTCAGCGTTATCTGAGTGTCGTAGGACGAGAGGGGTCGAAAGGTCGTGACAATTACCTCCTACAGAAAACTGCCTTGAACAAGAAAACTTTTCTACAAATATATAAGAGTGACATCTTCGTTAAATCACTCCGAAAAAAGTTTTCTCAATTCCACGAGTACCTCCCTGACACAAACAAGATTGGAGCTCTATTTCAACAGTGGACGGTAGGACTTGTTACCGTAACCAACACCTCCGTTTGATATGGAAAAACCATTGAACTCGCGATATTGTCACCGTAACCGTCAGTTTGAGTTTTCACTTCGGTTGGCATGTCCAGATTGCCATGTCTTTTTTTTTGCAGAATTCGACCGGAGTACTACCCAGTGTCGGAGATTTTGCCGTCAAGCAGTAATTGCATTACAGAATATCTTTAACCCGTGGCATTACTAGGTTTCTATAAATACCGCAAAAGAATTTTTCATTTAGAATGTACAGGTAAATCCTTTCCTACGGTATCCTATTCGGTATAGTTATATTCGATCCCCCGATTTGATTCCCTTTTTCAAATGAAGGTAAAAATAATTTTATTTCTCTATTGTTATAACGCTGTGTGACAACTTCTTCAATGTTCACAGTAATTATATTAGTTTCTGTAAACATATGAAAGAGTTGTACCCATAGAGCAAGGAATGACTTTTATATTGTGGTTGTACCTATACAATTGTGACAGGACGGTCGGCGAAAGTCGCATAAATTCCATATTATTATTTTGTTACAAAATCTCAATGAAGTGGTTGTTCCATCCGTGGCCATTTGACACATTTCCATCCAGCGAATCGAATTGAAATATGTCATAACTCATATGGCTACGGCTGCATAGAAAACAGTTCAATACGCATGTGACGTTTAACCGGGCCGCGCTCTTGCCCTAGACCCATTGCGCCAGGGCCCATTGTGACGAGGCTAAGCCGTATTCCGTACCCTACTTAGGTGTAATCGTCGAGCACTTTCCCGGGCTGCGGCCAGTCCCGCTTAGCATTCTAATCCAAGCAGACTACCAGATTATGCACGACCTATTGTATGACCTCCGCGACCAATTAAGGGTGAAAATTTAAATATGTATGTACATGATTTTAGGCAGGTTTACGCATAAAGGAGATTTATCAAAGGCAACTCTCATCCATGCATGCGAACGAAATTCAAAAAATGTATAAGAATGCGCGGATGTCACGTGATCATTTTCATACATTTTTGAATTTCCTCCAACCTCCCATTCCGTTCGCGCATTACCCACCACAGGGACTTAGAGGAGTTAAAACATAAGTTGCTTGAAGTATCATTGAGTTGCTTAAAAAAACGAGGAAAAAAATGCGGATTTGCGGAGGATTAGCGGAAGAATATAACAAACAAATGACGTTTTACCTTATTATTAAAAAACTAAGCTAATTATCAAAACTCTGTTTTTGAGCGTTTATGGATATTATAATTAAAACACATTAAAATACAATTACATCCGTTGTAGTTTTCGATAAAAATTTGTAACATTGAGAATTTGGTGCAACTTTTGTTCCATCGAGAAAGGCTTCTCCAATCGTGTTTCTGCTACAGAGCGAATTTAGGTTAAAAACCCAAAATTCATAACGTTTAAATTTGAAAGTAATCGTCGTTATAAGTTTGAACCTAAAGGTCACTAGAATTGTCTAAGTAACCGTTTTATGTCGTTAATACGTAGCTACTCTAGACGAGTATTCGAAGAGGCCTGCATTATGCATATATATTGTCTAAACAGTTGAGAGTAAATTGATGCTAATGATGATTCAAAATTAGTGTAATTTAAACTTACTTCTAAATTCTTATAAAGTACTAGCTGACCCGGCAAACGTTGTTTCGCCATATATTTTTTTCTTACAAAATAACATACAAAGGACACAAAAAATAGATAACAAAATGCTCCCAGACCTAGAGATCATACACAGAAAATTTCATAAAAATCGGTCCAGCCGTTTCGAAGGAGTTTGGTAACAAAAAAAGCGAGAGAATAGACTGATAACAAAGACGTAATGATAAGTAAAATACAAGTAAAATAATTTTCATAGCATTTCTTTTGGTTAATTATCAGTTTCAACATATATCTAGTTACTTAATAATATTAAAAAATGTGTGTTAATAATAAATAATATTTCAAAATAGATGTAAAAAAATGTGACATGAACCGCTATTCAAATTAATTGACCTAATTTTGTATCGAATCATTGGGGTGACCATCGGGTCAGAGATTCCAATAAACAATTCTGAGTTTCTTCCTACAAAAATAAGGAAAAACTGAAAGTCATAAATCAAAAGGCAAAACAATGAATGATCCACTTCAAAGTCCAAGTTTCAAGCTTTCTTCAGCTTTGATGTTTGATTGCGATCAAAAATGGCCAAAAAATCATTAGTTGATGGATTACTACAAATTCAAAAGGTCTTAAGTTATAAGAGACGATTTTTAGGCTTTGTCTTCCCATTTCCATTATTTGGACGTGACAAAATAGAAAACCGCGAAAACTAAGAGTTTGTCCACATGTTTTGAAAAACTCAGAACCACGCAGAAATTTGCATGATATTTGTAGTTACAATTATTACCTTTATACAAAATTAATTTTTTAAAATGTTCATTTAACTTTAATAATAATATTTAGGATCTCATTAACAAATTGCATCCATGATTAAAATATTTTTCTTTAAAATACACTTATCATCGGGTACAGCTACATTTAAATCTACAAACGAAACAGGTAGGTATATTTTAGGAAAACGAATATAATGTATTCATTCAGCCCCTGGAATTCCCGCATGTTTGACGATGACGTCTGATATAGTATACAGATAGAAATGATATCCAGCTGTGTAACCGAAATACGAGATATATTCGCACAACAAACGTTTCACTGAAACCTTGAATACAACAAAGGCATGACACATGCTACCCACCTTATTGCGCCGATGTCTTCTGCCTGTATCTGATAGTGACGGGTTTAATTGTCGTGTTTACCTAAATTCGACGCGACGCGAATTCGTTACACGGGAAGACGTCCACCCGCCATGAGTTTCGGGCCGCGAATGAATGAACCGCGGGTCAGGGGATGCTCGAGGGCGGGGTTGTGTAGATAAACGGGCGAAATCTGAAAGCCGTCGTAAAGTTTTATTGTTGCATAGAAAAGCGACGTCCGAACTCGGGCGGGTTGCTGAAAAATCCAGCTCGCCCGTGAAGGTAAACTTACCAGGTTGGGGAGACTGTTGGCCGTTGGAATTTGCAAGGGGAGACGAGATTTCGCAAATTTCCGCTTAGCTCGGATGTGTTTTGGAGTACGCGTAGTCTCGTAGGTTCCATTAAAATCTTGAAGGTTAAAGTTGCTCGCCCACTGCACATTTTTACAAACTTCGTTCAACTCATGGTAGAGTCACATTGACGAGACGTGGATTTGAACAGTTCGAATTGAAAATGAGAGTTGAATGCCACATCCTATAGAAACATTTCCAGAACTACGTATTACTAATAATGTACTATTACAGGTATTATAAAGCTGAAAAGTTTGTTTGTTTGTTTTTTTTAATACTGGTCCGAATTGAGAAAATCATTTTGTGGTAACTCGTCCGTTTAGCGTGGATAGCAATGAAAAATGTTGCAAAAACAGGAAAAAATAATAATTTGGAGAGTTTCTGTTGCGGTCGCTGTATGTGTAAACGGTGAAAGTTACACAGAAATTATGTAAAATAGACTTGTTTTTCTTTAAAAGTTCAGTAATATTTCTTCTATCTTACATTATCTATATTATAAGGTTGATAGGTGAAAACCGAAATTCATGCGGGCAAAGCTGTGGCCAACAGTTAGATAGTAAAACTTAAACAAAATTTTATTATAATTTTTATATTTTATCTGAATCTGAATTAGTGAGCTTTCACCCTAATATCTAATATGAATACCGCACGATCTTTAAACAAGTTATGCATATTTATTAACGCATTATTAAAAGCACTACGCCATATTTACAATATTTTGAACAAACTAATGCGAACCTATGGTTTCACAATTTTGTTTCTACAATTAAATCATGTTTTAAAAGAGCTACTGACAATATTTGGATGAAAATAAGAATAATATAATTAGCTATTTTTATCTAGATAGCGTGCACTTAGCTGCAATCTCATCTAATGACAAATAACCCTGCCCATAATGATGGAAAATAAATACAAAAAATTGCCCTAAATTGAATCAACCCCATACAAGACTCACCATAAATAAAAGTGCAGGTTCAAAAACTCTACGCGACATCGTAGCACTTTGCTACGCGGCTACGACCGAAGCCTTTCGCTAAATTAATTTTTACGAGCACACAGAAATCCGTGTTTATTTTTATTATATTGTAAACTTTATACAATCATGTATTCTAGCTGATAGGTAATATGCATTTTAATTTATATTCCAAGTCTCAAAGGAAGGATGCAAGCATTAATGTGTAGAAGTTTAATTTATACACGGGCGGAGCGTGCCTTTTGAAGATTAAACCTATTTTAATCTCAGACGTTCTTGATATTATGATGAAAATTAAGCTTTAAACCTGTGACGTAATTATTTAATAGAAGAAGTGTTACTTGGGAAAATCCATCATCACATCATACCATCATCATCATCATAAAGGCGAAAGTTTGTGTGTGTGTGTGTCAAAGTTAAAGTCAAAATATATTTATTTCTCATAGGCCTAACGTAAAAAGTCAATAATTTGATACTTGTAACATTAATATGGTGATAACTACAAGTCGACTTAAAGCTCAGTTTACGAAAGCGCCCTGAGAAGAAGCCCGCAACAAACTCAATGTATGTGATTAAGTAATGTAATATTTAAATATTTTTTCATTTTCAAAGTAGAGCTCGGTTTCAGCTACTCTAATCCTAAATCAGTGTAATTTACCTAATTGATACAACAAAAGCCTTCCTCTTAATTGCTAGCCGGAAGCTTTAGAAAGTGACTACTCTAGTGAAGATTAAGATAGCGGCAATTTGGTTATTCAGTCCAGATTAAATTTTGCAGACCCTAGAGAACCCGGTATTAACTTGAGCAGGAAGAACAGTTAAATTCTGCACTGAGGGATTAAAAGTAATGCAAGAAAATGATATTAAGCTCGTTAATTACTAGTATCGGATAGTAATTATTACGTTGGTTAATCCTATACCTTTAAACGAGCAATTCTTGTATATATATATACTAGTTGAGTGACCGAGCTTTGCTCGGTTGTATTACAGCTACTTACCAATAGATGGCAGCAGGAGTTTTTTGTAATTGTTTTACTTTAGCGCCAATAGATGTCAGGTATAGATTTATATATATTTTTTTGGTAAATACGACATTTTCTAAAAATGAATCCTAGCCAGATCAATTTATCGCCCCCAAAACCCCTTGTATACTAAATTTCATGAAAATCGTTCGAGCCGTTTCCGAGATTCAGATTATATAGAAATATATATACATATTTATATATATACAAGAATTGCTCGTTTAAAGGTATAGGATATATATATATATATATATTATATATTTCTATATAATTTGAATCTCGGAAACGGCTCAAACGATTTTCATGAAATTTAGTATACAAGGGGTTTTGGGGGCGATAAATTGATCTAGCTAGGATTCATTTTTAGAAAATGACGTATTTACCAAAAAATACATATATAAATCCCTATCCTGACATCTATTGGCGATAAAGTAAAACTATTACAGTAAACTCCTGCTGCCAACTATTGGTGAGTAGCTGTAATACTACCGAGCAAAGCTCGGTCACCCAGGTCCTTAGATTATTAATTGACATTCTGCTGAGAGAATGGTCATTTTTGCGCAACGATTCAGTCTAGCTGTTCAGCGAGGAAGTACCAGCCAGTTCTTGGCACCATTCCACGCGGTCAGGACTTGTTGTAGTAATAAGAATAAGTTAGAGAAAAAGGAAAAAGAAACAATTTGATAGTGCCTGCAATACCTATGTGACTTAAATCGGTTTTGCCTGCAGCTTGGTTGAAATTTGGGAGAGTCGCGGATATTTTTGGTATAAATAGTGTACTCTAAATAAAATTTACCTCCATTCTAAACCTCAGCCAAATCGATTCAGTATACATACAAACTTTTATTTTTTTTACTAAGTATAACATTAAATTATTTATTTAGGTATATTTATTTGCCTGTTGCCAGTAATGCGTAGTCAATATACATGTAACAAAAAATTAAGTACTTTGGATTTGAGCTAAATAAAGTTTTCATAAGAAATTAAATTTCGCAATCGTGGCAAAGGCCAGCAGATGCGATCTAAATCCAGCCAGACTAAAGTAAATACCTGTGAAATGTGCGCTTATATGAAATTAAACAATGGATGAAACGTGGCTAAAGGTATATAAAGGTTCTGACCTGATTTTGATTAGCTAAGTATACGAACATAATATGTAGATTGTACCTAGGTGTTTAGACAAGGGAACCGGCGCGTTCTAGTTACGATATTGTTTTCCAATAAGTAGGTAGCAGGACAGATTAATTTGTTTTGCTATATAATCCGCTATTTGAAAAGATTCTGTATGGTACAATATGCAGGAACGCCTGCCCACATTAAACACCACACACAATTTTCCAACACTTTCTTGGACGCACGTTTCGTCCCGACGCCGGGACATCCTCAGGAGATGTTGACTTCACAATGCGGATCGTAGAGCGAATCGTAGAATGCGATCTCGCATTGTGTGTGATGTTTCATTAACCTTTCATTTTAAATAGTATGGTTAAGAACATAGCGAAGGAACTGCAGTGCGGACACGACCTCCAGTAATGAACATTGACGACCGAGGAGGTGGTGTTTCATGTGGGCAGTGTTCCTGCATTTATAGTACCATACAGAATCTTTTCAAGTAGCGGATTATAGCAAAACAAATTAATCTGTCCTGCTAATTATAGATTTCCGCAAAATAACGCCTGCTTCCATTCAATAAGTAGGTACCTACTTTGGTAATTTACTAGATTTCATATTTATTGCCATAGAACGAAATGGAATTGAAACTCTCTACATAGTACAAAACAAAGTAGCTTTCCGCTGTCAGTCCCTACTCCCTATATGTATGCTTAGATCTTTAAAACTACGCAACGGATTTTGATGCGGTTTCTTTTAATAGATAGAATGGTTCAAGATGAAGGTTTTTATGTATAATACATTATACGTGGCGAAGCTGTGGGCATCTGCTAGTATATAGTAAACTATAAAGTGAAGTTAACATTATTCAATTCATGATGGCGCGCCCCACTCTATCAAACTTCATATGAATTGAATGAAACATATAAGCGATTTTGACAGAGCGGATCGCGTTTCTATCCACAAGAAATATCTATCATTATAATAAATTCTTATGGCATCTCTGAGACCTATGCGTCAGAATCGTATGATTTTCATGTGTAGTAATTATATCAACATGTGAAACTTTCTCGCACGAAAAGTTGTAAATATTAAAATGATTAATGCATGTAATACCATTGATAGGGAATTGTTTATATCACCGCTTCGTGGAACATCAAAGAGATTTCTTCAAAGAGGCAATATTTTTCGGCACGTGCCACTGCGAAGTGTAAATAATTTATCGACAGACTATTAATATTAAGTGTGAGTTTACATTTACATGCTTATCGATACATACGAGTATAGATATTTCAATCTACGATGACGCGCCCCACTCTGTCAAACTCCATACGATTCGAATGAAACATAAGCGATTTTGACAGAGTGCGACGCGTCTTCGTGGATTGAAATATCTATAGGCATAATACAAGTAAAAGAAAAGACTGAATATGTATTTTCTATGCAAGCGCGCATCAAAAATCTTAATTTGATTAGCTAACATGTTTTTTTTTTCAGAAATATTTTATTTATATTTCACACTGGAAAAATGACTTTGTACCTACCTACACCATTAGTTTTTTTTCAGAAACATTTTAATCAAGATTTCACACTATAAAAATGACTGTAAGTTTGTACACCAAAACTTATGCATTGAAAATTCTTAAAATATCTCCGTGGGAATACTAATTAATACGTATTATAGAAAATACCTAATTAACATATACTTTAAAGGCATACCTTCTCTTAGGATGTCCAAGGAGCAACATAGGAATAAGTACAAAGATTACTAAAGCAGAAGCTATGACGACCGAATGGCGTAGCGGCAGCGAGCCTGCCGTCTGCGTCGGAGGTCGTGGGTTTGATTCCCACATGTTTGTGTGGTGAGCATGAATGTTTCCCAGTGTCTGGGTGTTTTTCAATATATTAGGTCCTTACATATGAAATTGGCGTTTTGTATGGGAGGAACATAAAGTCGATTTTTTTTAAATATAATATATATATTTAATAAAAGTATGTACCATTGCTATCTATGCACTTTTGCCACCTTATAGGTAGTTCATTGATCCCTTTACTAAAAAAGCCATTCGGACGGGAATCAATAAAATCTTTGAAAGCGGTTTGGACTGCCTCATCGGAATTAAATTTTTTCCCTTGTAAGAAGTTATCCAAATTTCGAAAAAAATGGTAATCTGTTGGAGCAAGGTCCGGGGAGTAAGGTGGATGTCTTAGGCATTCCAATTGAAGCTCCTCTAATTCGGTAGCCGTCTGTTGTGCAGTGTGTGGTCTAGCGTTGTCCTGAAGCAGCAGTGGCCTAGAACGATTGACCAGCCTCGGTTGTTTAGCAGCTAGCTTTTCCATCATGGATTGCAGTTGCTGAAAATAGATATCCGCCGTAATCGTCTGGCCAGATTTAAGAAAGCTGTAGTGAACGACGCCGGCGCTAGTCCACCAAACGCTCACAAGTAATTTTTTTTGAGTCAATTTTCGTTTGGGGCAGGATTTGGCTGGTTCGCCAGGGTTCAACCATTGCGATGAGCGTTTCCGATTATCATACAGGATCCATTTTTCATCACAGGTAATGATTCGATTTAAAATCCCTTCATTACTGTGCCGGTTGAGTAATGTAACACAGCAGTCTACGCGCGTTTGTCGGTTTGCTGCACTCAATTCATGAGGTACACACCTTTCAAGCTTTTTCACCTTCCCAATTTGCTTCCAGTGAACTAAAACAGTTTTATCACTAACACCGCAGCCTGCAGCTAGCTCGGACGTGGTTTGCGATGGATCCGCTTCCACAATAACCTTCAATTCTTCATTGTCAACTTTGGTCTCCGGCCGTCCACGGGGCTTGTTCTGCAGGTCGAAATTTCCAGAACGAAAACGTTGGAACCAAAAACGCACTGTGTTTTCTTTTGCGACACCCTCGCCGTACACATCATTAATCCTTCGAGCCGTTTCTGCAGCACTGGTGCCACGATGGAACTCGTACTCGTAAATAACGCGATATTTCAAGTTTTCCATTTTGTAAACAGAGTGGCGCAAAAAAAAAACCAAAAGAGAAAAAAACAAATGAATTACGATTTTCAAAACACAAAAGCATGAGTAAATAGCTATATAAATTTGAAATTGGAATTTCTAACCAAAGAAGAGATATTTGAGATCAAAGTGGCCAGTACGACAAAACGCCAATTTCATATGTAAGGACCTAATATTATATTTAAGTGTAGATACTTATCAGTTATCTATAGTACCCACAACACATGCTAGCGCTTACTTTGGGGCTCGATTGCGATGTGTGTAATGTCCAAAATAAATCGCTAGCACAGTAAATTTAAATAATTATGTATCTGCTAGGCATGTGCTTAGCAAGCAGTCTATACAGAGCGATGGAGCTATTAAATCTTCCAAAATAACACATCCAATAACATCAAAGTCCCCATGAACGGCTCACATAAACACATTACGCAACACAAATCAATGAGCGATTTTAGAAATGATGTCCAAGCATTGATAAGAAAACTCAGGATATGGGCATCCGAACGATTTACGAAAACCTTTAACATACAAGCTAATAGTGAATCTGTCAAAATTGTGTATAATACTACTTCTAAATTTGATAAAAACTATTACTTTATTATAAACTAGGATAAAAATAATGACGGAAACTGAAAAAAATATTAAAATCCAACGAAGATTTACAAAGTTACAGGCATTTTAATTTTGGAGTGGGAGGGTCTTTTATCCCTTTCTCCGCAAAACGGAAATTTTATTATGTGCTCTGTGGAAATTTGTATGAAGCCGCACGAAGCTACTATGGAATTTGTAGGTGTGACGTCACAACTTAATATTGCTATCTCTGCAGTGTAATGAGAAATATTTATATGCTTATAACTTTTTTGTTTTTTGATCGACTTTATTAGTTTTTTTCAGTGTACGTCATTATTTTTTCAATGACGTAATTAAAAAATTGCCAAGACACGGGTTTGCCTAGTTTGGGAGTCAGGGAGTATTTAAAAATTGTAACATTTTTTTTGTCCAATAAAATTTGTTTCATTGTTTCATTTGGTATTCTATTGTGGGGCAAAGCTGCTGATATTCAAACCATATTTGTATTACAAAAGAGAGCAATTAGAGCCATATACAAAATGAAGCCACGCGAATCTCTTCGCCAAAAATTTAAAGAAATAGGTATTCTTACAGTGGCATCTCAATACATTTATAATTGCTTACTATTTGTTCGTCAAAATATTAATAATTATAAGCAACGGATAGATATAAGTAATCGTCCAATTAGAAATGGAGGACATTAGTTGGTTATAGTGCCACACCGTTTGCGTAAGGTACAGAGGTCATTTGTGGGGTTGAGTGTACGCTTCTACAATATGATCCCGAAGTCTGTTTTGGACTTACCTTTGCACAGGTTTAAAGACACTGTCAAGAAACATTTAATTAATCATGGTTACTATACC
This sequence comes from Coenonympha arcania, assembly GCA_036785405.1. Classification (NCBI taxonomy): domain Eukaryota; kingdom Metazoa; phylum Arthropoda; class Insecta; order Lepidoptera; family Nymphalidae; genus Coenonympha; species Coenonympha arcania. The sequence continues at coordinate 5,333,993 of CM072059.1, forward strand.
ATTGAAGAATTTCTTAACGACAATGATTCTTGGAATGATAGAAATATGCTTCCATCTCCTCACGAGATATCTTAAAAATATGTTATAATTTTTCATAATCTATAAGAAATCTTGTATTATAACAATGATATTTTTGAAAAGAGCAAGTGCCGAGTTTCTTGCCAGTTCTTCTCGGTGCAAACCTGCTTTCCGAACCTGGCGGTAGAGTTTTGACTTTTCATAAGAGCCTGTTATTTAGGCCTATGTGAAAAATAAATATTTTCATTTTCATTTTCATTTTCATTTTCATTTTCATTTTCATTTTCATTTTCATTTTCATTTTCATTTTCATTTTCATTTTCATTTTCATTTTCATTTTCATTTTCATTTTCATTTTCATTTTCATTTTCATTTTCATTTTCATTTTCATTTTCATTTTCATTTTCATTTTCATTTTCATTTTCATTTTCATTTTCATTTTCATTTTCATTTTCATTTTCATTTTCATTTTCATTTTCATTTTCATTTTCATTTGGGGTCAAATACCCAATTCTATAGGTGGCTGCTGAGCGAACTACAGCGTGGCCAACTGTTGGTGTCAAAGCATTTTTGGCACCGATAAACTGGCGACTGCTGGCGACATTATTTTGTTTGCGCCGTCCGCTTTGTCCAGAGTATATGTCTATTTGTCCGAGCAGTAAACAGAATCGATGTGAATCGTATACATTGCCATTCGATTACAAACACTCGATACGTTTGCGACAACTCGGATTTAGATTCGCTTTTATTGCCGTGGAAATACCTAGTGCTTGTAAAACAATCGCTGTTTAATCGATTTGTGATTAGGTTCCGATAAAATTGAATACAACCATGCGTGGTGAACACTAAAATGTTCATCCGAAATTGAATTTAATTATGAAATAGAACGGGCGTAGGCAAAGATTGTTTTACTTGTAAAGATTGTGTAGCGGTCTTCGATAGCTGACGATAGATGGCGTAACCAGTACCCCAGCACACGCTGACGGAGCTTTCGACGAGCGTGCTATATATAGAAGTTCTGACGTCACACGCTCGGATCACAAGCGGTCTCCAGACATAACATCTGCCTGGAGGGAAATTTCCCTATTGCCCTAACAACCGGCAAAGTGGTGACCCCGACGTGATTTCACCATTCACCACGAGAGGGCGCACATCAACAGAAGAACACGCAAACAAGAACACCGAATTCACAACGACCGCAACCGCAAGAACCGCAACTGAAACCATCAGCAACTGCATTCATCCGCTACAATATCGAAGAAGCAACCGCAAACCTCATTCCTCACCAGACTCCCAGTCTTCGCCGCCGACTCACTGGTCGCCGACACGTCACCGCCGATCGACTCACTGATCGCGCGGCCGCATTCATCGGGCTCCCGGTTCGAAGGTCACTCACACCTCGCCGGTACGCAGTCCATGAAGGTCAACCCGGTATCGCTGACGACAATTCCACGATGCTGCACGCTGTTGACGCACGCGAATGCTCCACGCGGGCAACGACGACACACGACTCAACAGTCTCAGAAGGGAGTGATTGTAGCGGTCTTCGATAGCTGACGATAGATGGCGTAACCAAGTACCCCAGCACACGCTGACGGAGCTTTCGACGAGCGTGCTATATATAGAAGTTCTGACGTCACACGCTCGGATCACAAGCGGTCCCCAGGCATAACACCTGCCTGGAGGGAAATTTCCCTATTGCCACCAACACCGGCAAAACTGCACTAATTTAGCTTGTAGGTAAAGCTAAATTTTAAAATAGTGGCGCTATATCGCAATGTACGTTATGATGTTAGAATAAATAATTGATTTCTAATATACTTTCAAACATACTTTGTTGTTATATTTCACTGCCATGCACTGAATATAATTTAACTAGTGCAAGCAATTTCATGATAGTTTTAAAGAAGCCGAAGGCAGTATGAATATTAGAGTTAGGTACTTAGGCTTTTAATAAATTTCATGCATGAGTCTATCTGTTATAGCGGTTGGTGCGATGAACAAGGTCACATAATGCACCGTGAAGGATCCATAGAAATAACATTGTGTAATACACTAACTTTTGCCCGCGGTTCCGCTCGCGTGAAATTCAGTTGCATACAGATCCCTTCAGAACCACAGAATATGCGTGAATCCAGGGTATAAAAATCCTCCAGACCCATCTGGCAACGGCGATCAATCTCTACCGAAATTTTTTCAAAGACGCGGGTATATTACAGTGCACACAAGTGTGTCCGCAAACAATTATAATTGTTTGCACTCTCTATTACCTCCCTCTAATATTCCATTGTGTTTGTGACGTCAGGAAAAGTTGACTCGACCTGAAAAGGTGAGGTGCAGGATCGACGGCTTAACGCGCTTTTCGAAACATGGGCGTGTAACACCGTCCATTTCGCAACTCTTTTTTTTTCGTCTCTGCTTTTCTCTGGAGATCTGTTTGCGGAGGGTACACACTACATAATATCATCAAAATTGGTCGAGCCATCCTTGAGTTTTAGCAAAATTGACGTTGCGAGTAAAAATTACATTTCCGTAATGAGATTAATTTAAATGAATTGACTGACCAAGTTCAAAAGTGAGGAGGGTAGGTAATAAATGTTTCGGTCAGTCCTTAGCAACGGAAGGTCGGCATTTAGCTATAAACGCCCATTACTTCGGGTTAAGCGGAGTTGGATTATTTGATTAATTTCCTATACTAAAGGATCCTGTACACAATATAACTGCTATTTTGTTCACAATTAGTCGGTGGTTTCCGTTTGAAAGGCTCTGATTAATTAATACTATTGTGTAGTTCTACATCTTTTGTTTCAACACTCGTCTTTTGTGGTTGACTGTTTCCTTGGCGCAATTGCTTCCATGAAAGAGATGTGTAAGTAAAGATAGGGCATAAGATGTGTATAATATTGTTCGGGAGTTTTGTTTTATTGTTTGCTGAGGGTTGCATGTTTATTTAGCTGTCTTTGAATCAATGCCTGAGAAACACTATCTTTTTTATTTATTTAAATTAATTAAATAAATGTTAATTTTGCACCTATAGTATTTGTACACCTGTAGCATGTTGCGGGTGACAGCTGTCATTCGCATAATACATTCTCAGTCTGTCTCACTCTGGTCTTTCCCTATTGCTATTTTCATCTCATCTGTCACCCGTACTATGCTACAGTGCAAATACTATAGAAAGCGGATTTTTTCATATTATTTTCCTTTCCCACAATGGATAAGGAAATTCTGACGGCATCGTTTGAGCAAAGCAAGGGCGAGTCAGCTAGTTCACATTTTGACTGTGACTTCTGTAGCATCATGGCAAGTCATAAATATAGACTAGAAAGAGTTAAGACCCAATTAAACTACCTTGTGAAACCTCACAGATATATTTAGCTGTACAAAATACTGCTTAGATTTACTTATACCATGTAGATTAAGGTCGTACCTAACTTAAAATACGTAATTATCTTTGCATACGCTCCCTTAGGAACACATCTAAAATTTGAAACGAAGCAGACTCCAAAACCAAATACGCGCACAATCTAAACGTTATTTGAACAGGACAGAATGGTAAATCTCAGAGTAGGTAATCCAGTAAATCACCTCGAATAACAAAACTCTAGAGACTCAGAATACAAAAGCCCTTTTATGTGATGTATGTTTGAGTTATATACATAGTCTTTTAACGAGGTCTTTCAGTGCGATAAAATAACCGTTGCGTGGCTGAAGTTTGTTGACTTACGCTGTGTTTATCTAGATAAGTGTTTATTATTGTTTTTAATATGTAAAAATCCTTCTTAACAAGCTTTCATCATAAGCTTGCTAGAATGAAAGCTTCTTTTCAAATCCACCGATAAGGAAGCTGAGGATATGGCCATCAGAACATTTTACGCAAACGTAAACCATATAAGTCACGATATGGCTTTCCGCCATAATTTCCGCTATTTCCGTCTCCATGGAAACGTGCATGCAGATTATTGAGAAGTGTATGTGTGCGATGTGTGGCGAGAACCGAGGTCTATAGGCTGCGATCGGCTTGCTACTAACGCTGTCGGTGTCAATACATACATTTTTGGCACTGGTAAATTGGCGACACTTTTTACACTTTTGACACTTTTTCTCGCGGTCCGCCGCGTACAGAGGGTATCGCCATATCAGAGACTTTGGTTTACGAAATCCAGTTCTGAAAGCAGTAGTACTTGTTTATGTTCTACAAGAAGACCTTTGGAAGAAGACCTTGGCCGCGGTCAGAAACCAACCTACCAGCAAAGACGCAACGCTAAGTTACTTAACGTTCAGGCACGACACTGTGTACCAACTGTAAGGGTGTTTACTGACTCCTAGCAGGTTAGTACGATAACATCTTCGACTACATCGTCACGTCTTAACATCTGACGAGATTGTAGTCTGACTTTACTTAATTTAATTCGAATAATATTTTATTCATTGACCTTGATATTTTAATATTAGGTTATTTTTATCTAATAAATATGAATAAATACCTATGAAAGCAGTAAGTGTAAACAATTTTATTATACGTAATATACGGAGAAATATCGCTGTTTACCGCATTGAGAACTGTTTACTGGCTTTTCTCATGTACAAACAAATATAGGAATCTCTTCCACCATAACGCGATGCTTTTCTAAAAGCTAGTAAGTATTCACCGATCTTTATCAATTAAATTCTATTATGAGATATCGATACGAAACTAGGTATTGTGCTATACCACCACCACCTCTTTAACCAAGTAATTTTGGAGTTATTAGAGGTTGAACGGCCCCTGGTATTAGTTTGTTTTCTTCACGTCACAATTACTGAACCAATTACATTTAATGAAAATTTGGAATAGGGATAGCTTATTAAAAATATAAATGGCAAGTCCGTAACTCGTAAAATCATCACTTCCGCGAGATCATTAAAAACCGCAAACCACGTAGGCGAAGCAACGACTATAAATACTACTAATACTAAACGAGCTATAAATCTTAAAAAAATAAAGTTATCAGTTTATGTGGAACTTATTCAGGCAGAATGTCCAAGGTTCGGTTCTCGAGAATTGTGTCAGTTATAAATTAGCTCAAAATACGTATCTACGATTCTGTCGATACGAAAACTGTTGATCGCTCATTCTAAATGGAACGAAATTGAAGAATTATTTGGAAATGACACATCACTCATCGAAGACAACTGGAACAGTATACCGCCGTAACAGCTACAGAACCGATTTGGCTGGCAGTGAAAATAGATTATATCCTGGGTAGACTACTTTTGTCTAGAAAAATCATACAACTTTTCAATTTCGTTCTCTTCGTATTTACAAACATAATTATGTTCCTTTTTTACAATTTTAGTATAGAACCCAACAAAACGCGAACCAATCACGAAGTAAGGAGGTCAACAATTTTTTATTTTTAAATAAAAGAACGTATAAGTTGCTTCTATGCGTATTATGTTATCGCTGCCCTAAACCGTTGGCTAACAAGCTTTATTGTTTTGATCGCAAATACAAAAATAAAAAAAACCTTCAAAAGTCTGGGCTATTTGTAATCTTGAGCTTAGGCTGTATTAGAAATGTCTTCGTTTCTTTCCATCGAAAATGTATTCGGTTCGGAAATTCCCATTCGAGTTTTATCGACCAATTTTATTCATACAAAATAAGGCTTATAAAAGAGGTCATCCATTCTATCCTCAGATTATACCTACTGGGGACGGAACGCGTCGGCTACATTTCGTAAAGTGAAATGTTTACGATGGTGATGGCATTTACGTTTATTAGCTGACGATATTGGTATCAAAACATTTTTGGGAACACTGAAAAATTAATTTTACAACTATTGCCATAGAGCGTAAAATTGAATGTAATTCAAAAAGCAGCATGGTCGACAATCGTGAAATTAAATTTCCTTTTCATCACTCATACACGGAAAGTAGGTCTGAAGTTGCCTGAGAAGCGGGTTGAAAGTAATACTTTGCAGCCCTAGGGAGAATCGTTTTCAACTGACAGCTGTCAAATAATTAAAAAAAACTAGTTGTCACATTTTTATTGGAGTTCAAATGAAACACGATATACCCGAGTGAATCCATAGACAAGAAGAAAGATAGACTTTATTCATAAAGTAAAGACAACTGATTCATAGACAATCATAGACAATACTTGACTATTAAAAAGCTAAATGCATAGCCCGCCGCCTAGGCCAAAGAAAAAAAAAAGGCGAGAAAGTGGCAAGCGGCAATCCGATCTTCATTTGTTTTTCGAGTTGTAGAGTTTTGTTTAGGGTTCTGTTTAACAGTGATTTTTATTGACACAATTATTCAATTTTCTTTAGCTAATTTCTATTTTTATTTTGACTTTCCTTATATTCGTAATGAAAAGCACAGTGTTTACCTCGGGATAAAGACTTATTTAGTCCCTCGAACTATAGGCGCCCTCGCTACGCTCGGGCGCCAAACCCCGTCTCGGGACTAAATAAGTTACTTTCATCCCTAGGGTAACAATGTACTATTTCATCACTCATACACGGAAAGTAGGTCTGAAGTTGCCTGAGAAGCGGGTTGAAAGTAATACTTTGCAGCCCTAGGGAGAATCGTTTTCAACTGACAGCTGTCAAATAATAAAAAAAAACTAGTTGTCACATTTTTATTGGAGTTCAAATGAAACTGAGAATGAAACACGACATACCCGAGTGCATCCATAGACAAGAAGAAAGATAGACTTTATTCATAAAGTAAAGACAACTGATTCATAGACATTCATAGACAATCATAGACAATACTTGACTATTAAAAAGCTAAATGCATAGCCCGCCGGCTAGGCCAAAGACAAAAAAAAGGCGGGAAAGTGGCAAGCGGCAATCCGATCTTCATTTGTTTTTCGAGTTGTAGAGTTTTGTAGCTTCTGTTTCACAGTGATTTTTATTGACACAATTATTCAATTTTCTTTAGCTAATTTCTATTTTTATTTTGACTTTCCTTATATTCGTAATGAAAAGCACAGTGTTTACCTCGGGATAAAGACTTATTTAGTCCCTCGAACTATAGGCCCCCTCGCTACGCTCGGGCGCCAAACCCCGTCTCGGGACTAAATAAGTTACTTTCATCCCTAGGGTAACAATGTACTATTTCGGGCAGCAAAACAAATCGTCTGGGGGTTAAACGGGGGTTCAACGTTTCAATTTTACCAAAATTAAATACACTTTCACGGTGTAACTACTGAACCGATTTGGCTGAAATTTGGAGTGGAGATAGAATATATCCTGGGTAGGCTATCTTTGTCCAGAAAAAATCCATGGTTCTCAAGGGATTTGTGAAAAACTAAAATAAATGCACGGGGCGTTATACAGATGCTGCAATGATAATATTTTTTCGAATTTATTCGTTCAATTATTCTATAGGACCTGCCTTAGTGCCAAAAAATACTGTAAGGTCAACGAGAAGATATTTAAAAGCGAACGCCTTCCACGAGTGCCTCAGCAACAAGATCCAGAATAAATTGTTTCTGAGCCAAATGGCACCACGGGCTATTAAAATTTATGAACTGAACCGAACGTAAACTCTGAAAGGAGCGCTCTATCCCGCGGCCGGGACGCTTTCCGACCCATAAAAAAGTCTATTCCCGAATACTTATTATCCTTTTCATATGTAATGGTCTAAGAAATTGTTTTTCCCAGGTACTTCTCTGAAGCACGGTTATTTTTGAACTCATAAAATCTTCTTGAAACTGAACTCATCACTTACTAAACTTACTTACTTATTTTTTATTTCTCTTTCACCCAGTTCAGTGATGGGTATTCAGGATAAGTCTTCATCTGAGGTCTTCTGTCTTCATTATTCGGTTTCTCACTGAGGTTTCTCACGATCAAGAAAAATCAAAACGTTTGTTATTTCGAGGCTAACAGGTTATTTCACGATTCACACAGGCACTTCTGAAACGTCTGACTCTACCGCCACGTTCGGAAAGCTGTTTTGCACCGAGAAGAACTCACAAGACTCTGCAGTGCTCAGAATTACACGATTTTATATATTGAAGGGGCAAATTGTCTCGTGAAAAGCTGTTTTTGAAACTCAATGTTTGTAATTCGATGAAACTTCTGCCGTTTAAATTCGGTGCTTGTGCAGAGCCTTCATTGTACTCGAAGGTTGCAGCGGTGGTAAGTTTGAAGCTGAGGTTTGAAGTTTCCAATGTTGATTGTTGAACACAGACATATAAGATTACCAGAAAGTGTTTAAGGGGATTTATTGAATTTATTTTTGTCTTTCTCACTCTCACGGATACGTTGGTAGGTGCGACATGCAGCGTCGCGGAAGAATAGAACAGAAAAACGACCTTTTACCTAATTACTCAAAAACTAAGCCAGTTATCAAAAATCTGTTTCCAAGCGTTTTTGAATGTTATTATTACCGACACATTAAAACAAAAATTACTATTACATCCATTGTAGTTTCCGATAAAACATAGAAAAACTGAGATTTTGGAGCAACTTTTGGGAGAACTTTCTATCGAGAAAATTTTAATCGAAAATCGTGTTTCTGCTTCTAACGACCACACTCAGAGACGTTACTTAACTTTAATTATCATTGAGCTTCTATGATTCCGTTGACAAATGTATGGAATTTAATGTTTATTTAGTTAAGTGACGTCTCTGAGTGCGGTCATAAGTGATTTTAGTTTGAAGACCCAAAATACATGAAGTTTAAATTTGAAAGTAATTGTCCTTATAATTTTTGAATAAAACTTAATTCAAAATCGCTTAAATAAGGCTTCTACGTCGTTAATACATTTGTACTCTATATCCTTAGATTCGATACATAATCAGAGACTAACGAAAAAAGTAAATAATTTGGATCATTCATCTGAGTAAATAATACATAATATGACAAATACGTCAGCTCCTAAGTCAAACAGCCCTCGTCACCTTGCGCCTCCTTGCGCATTTCTCAATCTTTGTGAAAGCAAAATTGTATAACTTTATTTGCTAAACGTTGTATTTGAGATATTTTATATTGTTTTTAGTTTTTGACACGTTTTCTTTGAATATCTGTTATATGTAAGTATTTATAACTATTAAATAAATAAACAAACTAGAGGTTCCATAGTAAATATTGAAGAGTTCCACTAAATCGGCGGATTTGAATCATAACGTCCCATCGGACTACGAGAGTGAGGTACGAGGGTTGAGAGACAGTGCACCTATGCCTATGGTAAATCACTTTAAGTATCCGCTTAAACTGTTGAATTGTGTATGACAATTTGTGTTCACCATACCAGATACCAGTCCTTTGATGACAATGTGTGCAGTCGGCTACGCACATGTCATATACAATCACTCGGCAGTCAACTCGCGTGCCTTCCATCACCGATTACTAACCTTGGGATATGGGCATTCAAACGAGAACGATTTACGTGAACCTTTTTCATACAAGCAAACAGTAGCGCCATTTGTCAAAATTATATAAGTGGCTGCTGAGCGAACTACAGCGTGGCCTTAGGTACCTACAGTTGGGGGCAAAACAAACATTTTTGGCACCAGCGGCACTGGCGACATTTTTTCGCGCCGTCCGCCATGTTCAGGGTATATGTCAATTGGTGTGGCAAATTGCAGAACAGTCCCCGTTGGCGAAGCTGATGATGAACGTCCTCCGTTCCATGTTCGGGGGGTGCAGCGGGTCAGCGGAGAAGGGCGGGGTGCACGACACGGTGCGCAGGATCCTCGGCAGCGAGCTGGTGATGAAGGACAATACGGACAGGCATAACCAGTACGTGGTCATGATCTTCCTACGGCTCATATTGCTTTCCTTGTAGTTGCGGGCTGCAGCGTAAAGGAGTAACAAATATACGCATCATACGTCACACGTACATATCTTTCGCATTGACGAGTTAAAAGATTATTATTTATGCGATTTTTAGTAGTCAGATGTAGACCTGCAAGTTCAAAACTATGGAGACACTGGTCACGGTATGGCAAGTGTTTTCAATTTTTTACCAAGGGACGCTTTTTTTTGAAATAATAAAAAGATGTTTTAAAATTTTATTTTCAGGAGAATCAAATATGTCAATCACATACAAGAGAATCTGTCAAAAATACTGGATTCAAAAACTATACCGAAATCCAAATCAACAAAGAAACACACGTCGGTCATGTCTCAGGTATGTAGGTATTCGTTTAGTGTACGTATACCCATTAGCATTACCTCTTCTATGGGGTTTAGGTTTCCCCCATGCCTCAAAAGACAACAAGGGAACAACATTTTAGCCCATCTGTTCTTCTACCTGCCATTAACGACTCCTTTACCTCCAGGAAAAACCTCTAAAAAGACTTTTACGGATTTACCCGTAGGTACGGAACCTTTAGTGTGCTAATCCGAATTATACCTGACTGATCAGAATGTAATATCCATTAACAGACTTAATAACCATAAACCTTATTAATTTTCGTTTTCAGAATACAGATTCGGCCACAGACGATAGACCTGGAAGAATAGGACCTAAACTTGTAGTATTTGATGCACTAACGGGTACGCTATTTCTATTTACTTTAAGCTAGTTGAACCGACGACGTCTGGCGAGTGGGAATTCTGTGAATGGTGGATGTCTTCTGCTGGACATGGGTGAAAGGCCTTTCCGAGAGCGCGACCAGCGCTAACACACATTTTTCGCCTTTTTTTCCTCATACACCCCCGACCAGTAACTTCAAATCGGGAGCGCTGTGGCAGAAAGTCATGCTGTGTGATGGGGAGACGTATAAATGAGCAGTCTAGTAAATGGTTCACTTATTACTAGCTCCACCACACTACTTCACTTTGATTAGACAAACAAATAGGCATAGAGCATCTCCATTGATGATGATTATTGAAGATATAGCTCATCAGGTACCGGCAGACTGGTGCTGGTAGGGGACGAGCGCGTCAGTGTGCAGGGGCTGTCCAACTTCGCGACGATCAGAGCCACGGCGTGCGTCTACGCTGGCAAGTGGATGTTTGAGGTGCAACTCGGCACTAAGGGTATAATGCAAGTAAGTCTCTGAATTGGAAAATCGCCTCACTCATCAGCAAAATCCTTTACAACCTAAGCAGCTGTACCGGGTCTCTGTCTTTCGGGTCTGGAGGTAACTGATCGGAGCGATGGCCCCTTCCAGTGGTTCCAACTCCGCCTGCGATTACAGGCGGGTACTGGGTGGTTCGTCAGGGATCTGTCTATCGGGAAGAGTCAGCTGACGCGTCTGAAGACCGATAACGGCAGTCTTATCTCCTCGAAACCTGAGATATTGAGGGAGGTCGAAAACTTCTACGGAAGCTTGTACACCTCAGTCCAGAAGCCTGTACAAGATTTGGCTAGAGACCCTAGAGCCAAACTAACCCGGCACTATACCGAAGATATTCCGGACGTCAGCTTATACGAGATTAGAATGGCTCTCAAGCAGTTGAAGAACAACAAGGCGCCGGGAGATGACGGAATCACAGCTGAACTGCTGAAAGCGGGTGGAAAACCGATTTTGAAGATCTTTCAGCGAATGTTCAATTCCGTCATTCACGAAGGAGTAACGCCCAAGGCGTGGAACAGGAACGTGGTGGTTCTGTTCTTCAAAAAAGGTGACAACACTTTACTGAAGAATTACAGACCCATCTCGCTGCTGAGCCATGTCTACAAACTGTTCTCGAGGGTCATTACGAATCGTCTCGCTAATAGGTTCGACGACTTCCAGCCTCCCGAACAAGCCGGATTCCGAAAAGGCTTTAGTACCATAGACCACATTCATACGCTGCGGCAGGTTATACAGAAGACTGAAGAGTATAACCAGCCACTTTGCTTAGCGTTTGTGGACTATGAGAAGGCCTTCGATTCGGTGGAGACATGGGCTGTGTTGAGATCTCTGCAGAGATGCCGAATCGACTACCGGTATATCCAAGTGTTGAAGTGTTTGTATGAAAACGCCACTATGTCAGTCCGTATCCAAGACCAAGCTACGAGACCAGTCCAACTGCAGCGAGGAGTGCGACAGGGGGATGTCATCTCTCCAAAGCTGTTTACCGCGGCGTTGGAGGACGTCTTTAAGCTACTGGATTGGAACGGATTTGGCATCAACATCAACGGCGAGTACATCACACACTTGCGATTTGCCGACGATATAGTCGTCATGGCAGAGACCCTGGAGGATCTCAACACAATGCTCAACGACCTCAGCAGGGTTTCTCAACAGGTTGGACTTAAAATGAACATGAGCAAGACAAAGATTATGTCGAATACTCATGCTTCGCTCCAACCCGTAGTTGTTGAAAACTCTGTACTCGAAATTGTTGACGAGCACATATACCTTGGACATACAATACAATTAGGTAGGTCCAATTTCGAGAAAGAGGTGAACCGCCGAATCCAACTCGGCTGGGCGGCGTTCGGGAAACTCCGCGATGTCTTCTCGTCCAACATCCCTCAGTGCCTGAAGACCAAAGTCTTCGAACAGTGCGTGTTGCCAGTGTTAACTTACGGATCAGAGACATAGTCGTTCACTATGGGCCTCATAAGAAGGCTCAGGGTCACTCAGCGAGCGATGGAGAGAGCTATGCTCGGAGTATCTTTGCGCGATCGAATCAGAAATGAGGAGATCCGCAAAAGAACCAAAGTAACCGACATAGCTCAACGTGTCGCAAAGCTGAAGTGGCAATGGGCGGGGCACATAGCTCGCAGGACCGATGGACGTTGGGGACCCAAGGTGCTGGAATGGCGGCCACGCACCGGGAAGCGCAGTGTCGGTCGACCCCCCACCAGGTGGACGGACGACATTAAGAGGGTCGCGGGGAGTCGCTGGCGCCAGGCGGCGCAAAATCGTGGTGTTTGGCGGTCATTTCAGGAGGCCTATGTCCAGCAGTGGACGTCCATCGGCTGAAGCGACGACGACGACGACTGGGTGGGACCATCACTGGTCCCTGTTGACATTTGTGTCTGTTGACTCCGCCGCGCTGCAGTGCAACCCGCGTGCTACCACCGAGCTGCAATGGAGTAGAGGCATGTCCGAGAAGCGGCTTACAACCGGCCACTCAGCTAGGTCAATCCCGCCATGATGTCACGACAGGTGCCCGGTCCACCAGCGGAGGGGAAGCGGTGTACGTCATGGTTCGTGGCAGACCTCTTTCGTCTGCTGGCCGTCGTGGCCTGCTGGCAGTAGGTGCTGGGATCGCTGTAAAAAACAGCTGTGCATTCTGCAAAAATAGTTACAGCATTAGCAGAACAGATTAATTTGTTTTGCTATAATCCGCTACTTGACAAAATGTGTGTGTGGTGTTCCTGCATATAGTACTATATAATATGTGGGCAGTGTTCCTGCATATAGTACCATATAGAATTTTTTCAAGTAGCGGATTATAGCACAACAAATTAATCTGTCCTGCTTATTATGGATTTCTGCAAAATAACGCCTGCTTCTATTCAATAGTTAAAGCATTGACGATGTTACATCTTAGGCTCTGATTGGTTAATGCTTGCATCGGTCGGGTTGCGTAAGAAATGATTGGCTAATGTTTGCATTGGTTAGGCAGCCAAAGCACTGATAAGCTTGTGATGGTTGCGAAAAACCAGGCCTAGTACCGACCCAGTTTATTGAGGTTGAAATGAGCCCAATCCAAAACTAGTCGTGCAAAATATGGCCTGCATTTACCGTTCGATACGTTCAGAAACATCAAACGCACGCCGACCGACTCAATCAACCCCATAGTGCGGTTAATTGAACGAGAAAGGGACTAATTGAGATGAGGTCGACCGCATTTGGCGAGCGACATCAAAATATCGATGCTGAAGTACCTACCTACTCACTAGTCGCTAATAGTTTTGGAAATTGTTAATAATATATTTGCTCTATTGGGTCGAATATTGAGGGATAATTTCATTTAGCTGCGCTAGTGATGATTACCTACCTCGTCGTACCTACGACGTTATTAGGGTGCTTATCACAGATTAGTATGCTTACTAAATCGCTTGATTTGAATTCAATTTCTTGTTAAGTTTGAAATTATCTTCATATAGATTTTAGCCTGCAGGTCACTAAAAATCTCTTGTATGATCGTTTAGCCCGTTATTATCAGATGAATGTCTCGTTCATGTGTTTCATGTGTTCATTCTTTATTTGTATGTACATATTCACTTGGCGCTTGGTGGAGTTGAGCGTGCAAAATCTGAGGACCGCATTCAGTGAATAGTTTGGAACTCAGAAAAGCATGCACATTATATGATTCTAGATGTTGCCAGGAGGTATAATGGTCAAATTTTTTTTATACACCCCATCCCCTTAGTCATCAAATAAATGGACTTAACACATGCTTTGGTATCATTATAATAATGTTAAGTGTTCTTTAAATTCTTAGTTCAAAGCCGCCGTCCTCGCGGATTTTGCACACTCAACCCCACCCTGCGCTTGGAATAATACCACGGAATACATAACAGTGGTACAGAAGGTTCATTCCGCAAGATGATTTAAAGAAATAGTGACTCTAGCGCTGACACAAAAAGTGCAGTTCAATTGTAATAGCAACTCCGCCTCCGCAAATAGCACGCAACACACGCAAAGTAGTGGTCTCTTTCTATCGCGTTAGTTTATCTCATTCGACGTACTAAGGTTGCCTCGCCGTCGAGCGCTAGGGGCGCGTGAAATAGACTGTACAAGAACTAACGCGAGCAAAGTAGCCGGCGCGCGGCGACCATCTGAAATTAGTACGTCGCGACGGCTACCTGTAGTTTCTTCGATCACGTGATAAGTGGACCAGCCCCTGGATTGTGTAAGAAGAACGTATTCATCGCTATCGTAATCGTTTACGGATTCTGCCTGCAGATTGGTTCCCTGATTAAAGTCAGCAAATCAGGAGCAGAATCTGCAAATTATTACGTTGACGATGAGTACGTTTTTCTTACGCAATCAGACCCCTGCGGGGCTAGACAAAGTCACAAGCGTTTGGCGTTAACGCTAGTCGACAAAAATGTATGGACAAAACAAATGACTGAAATGAAACAGGCGTACTTCGCTTGACAATTGACAGCCGACAGTATCAAACACAGCGTGTTTAGTAATTATTATCGTGGTTTTTCTACAGTCACTTGTTTTGTCCATACATTTTTGTCGACTAGCGTTAACGCCAAACGCTTAAGTGACATTGTCTAGCCCTGCCGGCCTGCGAATACGTCTATCAGTTTGTTGTCTAACTTCTGTGACAGATCGGGTGGTGTACGTCATCGTGCCAGTTCTCCGTGGACACGGGCGTGGGGGACACAGCGCACTCGTTCGCGTACGACGGCGCGCGCGTGCGGCGCTGGAACGTGGCCACGGCCGCGTACGGGCAGGCGTGGCTGCCGGGAGACGTCATCGGCTCCTGTCTAGACATGGATAGAGGGACCCTGGAGTACTACCGGTGCGTTGCAATAACAACTATCGAAGAAAATTAATTATGACGAACTCCCTGGCGCAGTGGTGGCGCGCTCGGATTCGAGAGGGAGGTCGCGGGTTCGATTCCCGCCACGGGCCTCTTTGGAATTTCATAATTTCTAAATTGGCTCAGGTCTGGTCTGGTGGGAGGCTTTGGCCGTGGCTAGTTACCACCCTACCAGCAAAGACGCACCGCCAAGCGATTTAGCGTTCCGGTGCGATGCTTGTAGAAACCGTTGGGGTAAATTTACTTACCCTTCCAGGTTAGTACGATAACATCTTAGGCTGCATCATCAATTACCATCAAGTGAGATCGCAGTCAAGTACTAACTTGTATAGAGTAAAAAAAAAAAACTGCCTGCGGTCTCAAGTTCGATACCGTGCTAGTTTGGAATGTCACTCACGTACGGTTTTACGTATGGTAAAATATGAAACATCAATTTACTGCGTCGAATTAAAAGTTTAGATATGGAATGAGAAATTGATAAGTTTCTATGACGATCATAGTGAAGTCTTATAGCTAAGGCAGCTCTAAGGTCTGGTGACTTCCATAGTGGAGCAACGGGTTATTTGCGTACCACTTCCATAGATATTTAAAAATGTAGCGTGTAAGAAAACTTTTGAACTCCTTCCTAAATAAAAAAGTCTGCATATTTTTATACGAAATATGTCCGATAGCCGGAAATAACTATTAAAACTTATTACAAATACACAACTACTTATACAAGTATAAAAAAAATGTTTGCCTTACTGCACCTAGAATGGTAAGTTAGTAGAGGTTTTGTACTCGAACCAATTCGTTTCGAATAAACGGAACGGAATTCTCCATTCCCCAAGCGGAAACATTGTGAACTTAGCTAGATTGTCCGCTGGGGCTCTGGCTGTACCAGGCTGTACATGTATAAAGACCTATACTAACTCTACTGCTGGTATATAGGGAAATTAACTCATCACTCATCAGAACCTTTAATTGTAGAAACGGTCTGTCCCTGGGCGTGGCGTTCACCCGCGTGCCTCGAGGATCCGGCTTGGCATACTTCCCCGCCGTGTCGTTGGCAATGCAGGAACACTTGTATGCGAACTTCGGACACTTACCGTTTATGTAAATATTCATCAGTTTGTATCAGCTTAAGGTAAAGTGAGGTTAAAATCTCCGCTCCCCTGATTTCGTGCAATCATGCTATTGGTTAATATTTCTCCGTTTCTCCACTACGCTGCCTCGCTCCTCTCCGGTGGATAGGCAGTCTTATAGGACACAGTCTGTGACTAATTTGAAAGAGTCTTTGTCGACTGCGAGGGCAATAGGGAAATTACCCTCCAGACAGGTGTTATACGTCGGAACCGCTGGTGGTCTGAGCGTATGTCGTCAGAAGTTAGAACGCTCGTCAGAAACTGCGTCAGTGTACGTTATTGCGCTGGTTACTCCATCTATTGGCATAAATAGAAGATCACCGCTCACAAGTCGCTGAGGTCATAGAGTAATTAAGTAGTATACCTTATCTTTGCTGAGGTTGAAGAAAACGGGTCCGACCGCCAAATTCAAATTTTATGGCCATTAGATTGAGGTAATTGCGCCTGTGCGGTTCAGCAAAAATACTAATAGCATCGACTAGGATAAATCTCGTATGCAGCTGATTGGCTGGTAATGGCTGAGTTGCTATAGTTACCGACGATTGTTAGCTGATGTACTTACTATTTTATATTTTCTAAAATCACATTCCAATCGTTTTCTTCATGTCCAGCCCACTGCGAATTTACGATCGTTATGTGCTGGTCAATATTTGAATCCAAGTTACATGTAAGCTATTTTCTTCAGCTTCCCAGTAGAAGACTACGCTCCGATCCAGGCAGCTCCGAGCAGAGAATGCACGCGGGCCGCCATACTGCTGAAATCACTTGACGCAATTGTTGATGAGCTGGAACAGCTTTCTGAACTCAAACCACCTGTCATTGCTAAGAGTAGTAAGGTATCTCATTAGGGTTTCCTGTAGCATACACCATAGTAACCCTCGAGACTGACCACGGCGGTCAACCTCTGCCGAGTTTTTCCATCAACGCGGGATATAATATTATGAAGCACTAGCGTCTGCGCTGACACTGATGCCTCGTACGCAAATTGCACGCTCTATTCCCTCTGTCTTAATCCAATGAGATGACAGCTGCGCCTCGACCGGAGAGATCTAGTATGCAACCGACGTCTTAACGTGCTCACCGAGGCACGGCGGTAACACGTCTCTAATCTCCGAACCCTGGACTGGTACTAAGATGTTCGAAAAATTAAAGAAATGATGCATCAGAAAGACATTTGTCTGCGATAAGTCGCGAGCTCAGGTTGTCGATCGGATAGCTTTCATACATTTATAATTTATTTTGTTCTATTAGTTCGACTGTCCTACGAGCTACGTATCCCGAATATTGGCACTTTCGGTTCACGTTAATTTAAGCTGTGGATCTTTTGTGGATTTAATTTCTTCACTATTCCGCCAGGCTAAATCTGAGACATCTAGGACTGAAGAAGAAGTCGCCTTGCGTATTCATAGTTCGAATACAGCTTACAGCCCCCGAGCTTCACCGCACAGCATGGAAGCACACAGCGTTGAAGTTAAGAAGATGTCGAGTAAGGTAAATTAATCGTATAGGTATAACAGGTTTTGTGCCTGCAAGTCTGATACTGATAATAGCTTGTTCAAACTTATTGTTAAACTATAGCGAACGCCCGCGGCTTCGCCCGCGTGTATTTCGGTTTTTTTACAAATCCCGCGGAAACCGTGGATTTTCCGGGATAAAAAGTAAGTAGCATATGTTTTAATCCAGGGTGTAGTCTATCTCCATTCGAAATTTCAGACAAATCGATTCAGTAGTTGCGGCGTGTAGGAGTAGGTACAGTAACAGTGTGTAGGTACACCCAGTCACACGTACAGTCACAAACTTTCGCCTTTATAACATTAATGTGATAAGTAAAGCCCGAATTTAATGAAAATATTTCTCATTTCTTTAAATAAAATTCTAGTGTCAATTTTGTCACCGTTGTCACCAAACTCCCCCGAAACGGCTCGACCGATTAGTCAGCTAGTTCTTCTAAAATCACAGTCTTGCTTGTTTTTAGGCTTTCCTAATGTCCATTGCGAGATTGGTAGTGGAAGAATTACGCCCCGTGTTAAGATCCTCGTATATCGTAGTCTCAGAGCTTCTTCCACGACTCAAAGCCTCTCTAGGCCTCAACGCAAAAGGTCAACGACCCGAACCGACAGCTGCAGAGTTTTATCAGAAAATGAAGGAACAACATTTTGTAAGCCAACCCATTACAATAACAAGCCATAAAATTAAGTTTTTTTTATAATTGATAGGCTTGCGCTTGACTACAATCAAGTCTGATGAACAGAAATGATGAGGTCTAGGATGAAGCGCGCTTGCCTAAAAAATGCCTATTCAGTCTTCTCTTGAAGGCACCCAGATTGTATTTGGCTGGGAACACGGAAGCTGGAAGGGTGTTCCACACCTTAGCGGTTCGTATCAGAAACGTAGAAGGAAAGCGTTTCGTCCGAGTACGCTGGACATCAACCACTGTTAGACATCAGTCAAGTGACACGATAACGTCTTCTTCCTAAAGTATATAAGGTTTCGTCAAGATAAAAGAGAAGAAATAATCGTTTTTTTTATTATGCCTAATGAGCTGCGAAGCGCAAGTAGAGATAGGACGAAAAATTTTTTGGTATCAATATTTTCTGGGGTGCGAATAGAAGTTTCAAGGGAGGGCACTGGACATTGTAATCAATTTTTGTGGTTCACTAATTTTGGTTTTATGTAAAATAATAAAATGTGATTTTCGTACCTAAAATCGATTTTTGACTGTGCACAAGAGGTGTAAGAATCGCCCGCACAATTTGTCACTGGTGCATTGAGAGCTCAGATTGAGAGCCATAAAAATTGGTATTATCCAATTCTGTTTCAGGAATGAAGATAGTTTAGTACTACATACCCATGACGTTCAAACTTAAACATTGAGCTCATTATAAAACAATTTTTTTCAGCAAGGACTTGCCGAGAAAATGCTATCGCAACCACTACCTCGAGTTTCTCGTCTTCTGAACCTGCTGTGGATATTTCTGGAGGAAAGCGCTCTGTGCGACATATTAGAGCACTGCGTTGTTAGAGAGTGTTTGCTCTACGATTTAGTGCCATTGGTAAAGATCCTTAACTATCCAAAATTATTCTTTGTGTATGTCTAAGTATACAATATTTCCAAAGGTAGTACCAAAATCATTTCAGCTTTTTCGAAGATTTGCGAGTTCAGTGAGACGATCAGATTAAATAATTAAAATCTTTGCTTTGGGTAATTGAACATGAAATATAATACGCATCGGTTATTTTAAAATTACAAAAAAAAAACATTCTTTAATTAATATTTATAGTTGAACATCATGACAACATGATAACTTGTTTTTTTAGGACATGAACTTCAATCAACAAATTGAGGGTATTTACGTATTGTGTGGACTGATGCAGCATCGAGAAACGAGACACCACCTCGTGAAATACGTGTTTTTCAATAAAATAACGTAAGAATGAATTATATTCAGAAATCAGAAGTACATTGCATCTTGATAAAATTATTGCCCTCAGTCGTAAGAGTTGCTCTGAGTAATTCCGGCAGCTTAAACCCTTCCTGTGACACATCTGACTCACTTCCTAAAATGGTCAATGACATGTTCAATTAAACTCACATGTTCAAGGCGTTAGCGATTGAAGAAACAGGATCTATATTTTAAATAGCCTTGCTAAGTTTGCTAATGGATACAAAAATTCAAATTTAATTTTACCCAGATTTGACAATTTCCTCAACGTGAAATGCCCGGACGACACGATTTTACGATCAGTGATCCGAAAACCTTGGTGGCAGCGACCGACGCCCGTGCAAGGAGAGACGGACCCGAGAATTGCTGGTAAGGCTCTTTTCACCGCAACCTTCGATCATTGGAGACCACAGGTGTCACCCGGAACGAGCAGAAATATATCTCATTCTTACCCATAATGACTAATGCCATAATGCTAGAGCCTCAAGAGATGAAGGTTCCCTACTAATATAAATATACAACAATATAGTTGTTCAAACCTACTGTAGCCCAACAGGGTCATATAATATAGCATTTTGTCATAAACATTGTAATATAATATTTTATTCATATATTTTAGAAATGGCGGAAAAGGGAAGGATAGAACAAACAAAAATCGCATCAGATGTCACAGGTATAATGTTAATAAATTAAGAAATGAAATTATACAATTTGAAAAACAAATCAGAATAAACAATTTTATATGTAATGTTTTAGAAGAAATATCCACTCTACAGACCTCTGCCGTAAGTGATATCGAAATGGAGGCGCAATTTAAAGAAGACTGTTGTAAAATAACCCAAGCCATCGGACCTCTAGAAAAGATACAGGTAACGTCAATAATTATGATCAATGCTATAGGTAATATGTGTTTTAAATACTGTATGAAAACCGCTCGTCATTCGCCTTGATGACGCCATACGTCCAGATGACGCCACCGTCCATGACGCCATCGCCCACAAAGATAACAATATGACCTGTTTCTTCAATATCAAAATTATTGTTGTCAGTCATCATTCGAAATTAAAAAATGATATATCCGATCGACAAATTGATCAAGTGACTTATCGAAAACAACTATCATTCTCAAACATTTTTTGAATGTAGGCAAAGTTCATATCATTATGGAATGAGTGATCGAAATGTTTCTATGATGATATAGTAACCCGCCCTCATAATCAGTAGGATTATGATGGCGGGTATAGGTTTAATGACATAACTTACACCCGCCCTCATAAGATCGTCCGTCATGGCCCTAATGGCGTCATTCACCCTATTGACGTCGTCGTGCTTACGACATTACCTTATTGATGTCACACAGAAGAACATCGTTTATCTAGAAGATGATGTCTTTGAACTCTTTTTTCCTCAGATCTCATGAGTCATGACTTCTTTACCTTTTGTACTTTCTTCCATAACTAAACATAAATCATATCTAGGTTTAATTGTTTAATTTCTAGGTGGAATTTCTCCTGATGCTGCTTGATAACTCGGACGGCACAAACATGGTGCCATCGACAAGAAAGATCTTTCTGGAAAAGTTCAGGAGATACATTATGGACAACTGCATATTGGATATGGTGATTAATAGATAAAGACCTTGAGTTATTGATTAATTTCCGTTTGTAGGACTCTTCTTGTGGAATCCATCCGAGTAGGTATAGATACCACCGCGGCATCAGTTGTTTTACTGTAAAGCAGTAAAGTACTCGTATCGTTCATAAATTGTATTGGCGAGATTACCTACTGGGCAAAATGAGACCTAAAAAAACTTTTGTATTACTTAATATCAGAGGGCCTACCATCAACTCTAATCGCGACTCAACAATAGACCTAAACTGAATTACATCGCTAATTCGTGACATAAATTCTTTTAATTTGAAAAAAGATGACATGAAAAATTGAATTGCAGTACCTACAAACTTTTTTTATTTCGCAGAGGCTGTTTAACGTGTCCCGGAACTCGCCCGCGATATCATGGTGTTGCCACGCTCGACTTCTTACAGCCGTTCTGCATCTGTGGCACGATGACCCAATAAGCAGTCCGTTAGTAATGTACCTACATCTTTAATTCGAACACCTTCTAATCCGAACGCTCCACACTCCACAAAAATTTTCTGTACCATAATAATCTGGACGCTCTACGAATCCGAACAGGGGGTATCGGAGTTCGGATTAAAGAGGTTCTGCTGTATTATGATCTTCCGTAGCCCCTAAATCTACAAGTGTTGGGGAAAATGTTGGTAAATATTTGATGCTCTATCACTTAGGTATGTATCTATTTCTTTAAAAGAATTATTATAAGCAGAGATTTATACACACGTTTTGCATGCACTTTAGGAAAACATAATTTAATATTTCCATCATAGTCTATTCTTCAATTCTTGACGTGACAACGTCTTATAAATCGATGGAGCCGGCTGCACGCACAAAAAAACATGACTCATGTGACGTTACCTCGCTGCCGTTACCTCGCTGCCGTTACCTCGCTTTGAGGCGTTCCATGTAAGGCTTGAAGTGCAAGCGAGAGTTGTCACGTTCAACTATCGTCAGTAAACCGACTTTACAGAAAACCAATTTTTTAGTCAAACTCCTCCCCACATTCCCGCGAGAACGTTTATTGATGGAGAGCTGGACTTCTACAACGTCGATCGACTTGGAGGCGTGCTGCCCTTCCTCGTGAGGACACTACGGTCAGTTCACATCGTACTCTAATAAATAACGGAGAGTGTGCACAGGAACTTTTTAATTTGGTTCCCCCGTCACCTTTCTACCATAGAACGGCAAGGCATCGTAAAGGCTTCCACCCATACATAGTCGACGTACCAAAGACGCGTACGAAGCGGTTTGATTCCTCGTTCCTGATACGCACTGCAAAGGCCTGGAATACACTCCCAGGCAGTGTCTTTCCTGCCACTTACACCCCGGGTGCCTTCAAATCAAGAGTGAATAGGCATCTTCTAGGCAAGCGCGTTCCACCTTAGACTGTATCATCACTTTCCATCAGGTGTGATCACAGTCAAGCGCTAGCCTATATAGTATAAAAAAAATCTACATAATACTCATATACTATTTCACATAAGTTCAAAGTTTAAAATCTACCACAACTTAATCTATTTTGGGTCAGTAAACTAGTGATGTACTCGTAGTACCTACTAGTACCTTCTGTGATTCATTGCTACCTACCACTTCTGTGGTTCATTGGCCCAAAAACAGATTTTGTTACGACCTGCCTCATTGGTCTAGTGATGAATACCTAAGTTCAATTGCTGATCACTGGTTGTCCTTATTTCAGGCAAGATTTAATCAATGTGCTGGGTGAAAACAACACATTTATACAGAGCTTCGAGCCAAGCTACAACAGATCGGGCGGCGTCGACACTGGTATGTAGCCAGCCACACCATTGTCCTCTACCAGAGACTTGCCATATAGCATATATGGCAAACCTCTGGAGTCTGGTAGATATACATATGCCATACTAGCAGATACCCGCAGCTTCACCCACGTAAATTTTAATTTTTAACTATTCCCCCAGGAGTTTTCCGGACTTTTCCGGGATAAAAAGTAGCCGACATATTAATTCAGGATGCAATAGGTATAGGTATCTACATTCCAAATTTCAGCCAAATCGTTTATGTAGTTACGGCGTGAAGGAGTATTTCCGCGTGATTACCAAATATCTGTTTTTCACAGTTCCAGCAAAAACCATCGATTTTTCCGGGATAAGATTAGCAGGACAGATTAATTTGTTTTGCTATAATCTGCTACTTTAAAAGATTCTGTATGGTTCATTATGTAGGAACACCGCCCAAAAGTTTGTTCTGGTAGAATCTAAAAAATCATTCTAGAAGCAGATATCTTCAACCGATTGAGCTTTAATGTTGTACATGTTTAGTTTGGATGGTGATGCATGGTTTGTTTGTACCGTCCTCAGATGAATGATCCAATAGATGGACAGTTAAAATAGCAAGGACATGCACTATTTTTGTACTCTTTTTACTTATGTGCTTGGTAGGTTGCTAAAAAGAGACAATTCCATAATGCCTCTTTCGAAAATTAGTAGGTTGTCACAAGGTTCGATTATGCTAGTGATGAGCTGGAGTCGATTAGATTCGACGATTAACATAACCTAGTTGGGTGACTGAACTTTCCTCGTTATTTTTTTTGGTAAATACATTTTCTAAAAATGAATCCTAGCTAGATCAATTTATCGCCCTCAAAACCTCCCGTATACTCATGAAAATCGTTCGAGCCGTTTTCGAGATTCAGATTATATAGAAATATAATATATAGTTATATACCTATACAAAAATTGCTCGTTTAAAGGTATAAATAAATAATAATATATAATAAATATAAAAGATAAAATATTGTTTACCCAACCATTATTATAGTTTCTTCAGCAAGAGGAAGTGACACTATTCTTGGCTAGCAAAAGCCACTATTAATTATCCGGAAAAAACATCGCGTGATTCGCGGATAAATTAAAAATTGTAGCATAACCACAGCGTAACCCAAAATTTTGGGTTATGAGAATTTTACACTACTGCCTACAAACCACCATAACTTCTGAAGAGACTTGGACATATCTAGACTTTTTATTACTGGATATGAAAGAAAACTTCATTTTATTTTTAAAATAGTTTATTATATAAAAATAAATCTGACTGAGCTAACATTGTTTTGCCATTTGAAATATAAAAAATAGCTTACAACCTATACTTACATCTAAAGAATGTACCCAAAAAACTTCAGAGAAATCGCTCAAGCAGTTTCGAAGGGGTTTGGTTACAAACATACAAACACTGACACGACAATGTTATATATTACGACGACTAGTTAACGCCTCAAACGTTGTTTTGCCATATATTTTTCATTCAGTCGCGTTACTCTTTTTGTGAGGGTATTGATTTTCTTAAGACGGCGTTTCGAAACATTTTTAAAATATTCTACTTTTTTTCTAATATTTGTATTCTTTTATAAGACTCATCTTCAGTATTAGTGCCACATGTACACGAAAGTTTTCTTTTCAAAATATTTGGCTCAGCCATATTGTTCAACACCTCTCTGGGGTTTGGTGATGGTGTTTCCTATAACAAACAACAACTATTAAAAAATGTTCGTACACGAAAGTTTAAAAAATTTCGTCCTCAAATCTTCATCCTTAGGAAATCTAGAGTATTTATTTATTCTAATTACAGATATATTGACACTATCGATATAGTGAATTTTCACTACACTAATAACCTAAAATTGCATTTTCCGAAATATTTAAAAAATATTTTAATTACCGTAAACCATCTTGTAATTGGGTGTTTACCCGGACGTTTACTAAATTGCGCTTCTTCTTTGCATCTTTCTGAGCAAAATACTTACTTCTATAATATGAAAAAAAAGCTTAAAACGTACCGATGCAATCCAACTGATTTATTTTCGTTTTCTTTCTGTGAGATACGTGTTTTGCAACCCTCTACCGAATAAGACATTTTTAATCATCTCACATTATACTTAAATTTATATACAAATCTCAATTTTTTCACATTTTTTCACAAGAAAATCTAAATAATCTTTTCAGCACTTCTCACGAAACATCAACAAATATTATGAGACAAAATTAAATATATACGACGACTGAGGTAATTCGACCAGAAACGCGAATACTTTTTAAATTGGCAGTATTAAAAGGTTGCAAATGGTTGCAAAATATTTGGACCTTGTGACATGTCAAAAAAAATAAAAACTGACACCTGATTTTTGTCTCACTCACACTAATACTGATACTATTTAGAAACTTGAATAAGATATACGTTTACTTTGTTTTATTTTAGCCTTGTGTCTATGGGATTATTGGTCTGAGGTACCGTCATTCTTAAATGCAACATGGCGGGACACCCAAGATGGCGTCCTACTTATTTTTAATGCACTCCTGCATTTTGGGTATCAAATGAAAGGGTTACGAGTACAATACAGATTTTTTCTTCTTTAATAAATAATAATAAATTATTGATGGTTTCTTTAAAGATTAGTATAGTAATACCTTACATTTTATGCCAGGTGTGAGTGAAATGGCGGCTGGCTCGCCAGGCCTCGCGACTCTTCCTCAGGTGATATCCTCAATCGCAAGATTCATGCATCCGCCAATACCACCAATACCGAATAGGTAAATACTACTTGCGACCTTTTTGCTCCTTACTCGCTTCTACATATAAACGTATTATGCCTATTTTTCAATAATTTCTAGTAACAGATCTAAAAATATGCCAGATATCGATTTATATCTCCATTATCCATGACATAATTTTTTTTTATTAAAATTATATTTGTTTTGACCCTTGAAAAAATCTCTATAGGGATACCAAAAGGGTCATAGATAATGGAGATATAAATATATTTTTTTCTTTTTACATATTTAGATATTATGGAATGCTCGGAATGTGCGATCGTCAGGTTTCTCTAATGATCGCAGATAAGTTGGCCACTGATCTCTATTCTATGGATCTCAGACTGTCAACGTAAAAATGAAGACACTTGATTTCGCCATTTTGCAGCTGATTGCTGCGTAACCTGCGGGGCTAGACAAAGTAACAGTCGTTTGGCGTTAACGACAGTAGACAAAAATGTATGGACAAACCACGTGACTGTAGAAAAACCACGACCGAATAGAGCTAAACACGCAGTGTTTGATAATCTACTTTATGCTTATCGTCGTTCACTGTCGGCTGTCAATAATTGTCAAGCGAAGTACGCTAAAGTTATCTACAAGGTCTGCGAGAACGCCAGGGAGCGTTCAAGTTGTCGTAGTAGATTATCAAACACAGCGTGTTTAGCTTTATTCGGTCGTAGTTTTTCTTCAGTCACGTGGTTTGTCCATACATTTTTGTCTACTGTCGTTAACGCCAAACGACTGTTACTTTGTCTAGCCCCGCTAGAGTGAGCGTCCATGGAACTTAAATAAAATTACATTCAAAACTACGGTCATTTGCAAATTTCAATTATAACTTAATTTTAGCAACGTAAGACTTCTGAGGTTCAACGTTGACATTCTGAGGTCCACCGTACTTGTATTACAGAGGTCAGTTCTGCCTACCCATCAACTGTGGATTGTCTTCACCCCTTTTTTGACGTGATAACGTTTAATAAATTGATGAACACCAGCAACGCACATGAAAAATGGTAACGTTCCGCGTAACGTTCTACCTGAGCCTGGGCGTGCAAGCGAGAGCGATACAATACAACAAGCGATAGAGAGGCCGACTTTACAGACAACCAATTTTTTTTTATTGAAGATAGGCTTGCGCTTGACGACAATCATGCCTGATGGAAAGCATGATAAGGTCTAGGTTGTAGCGCGCTTGCCTAGAAAATGCCTATTCACTCTTCTCTTGAAGGCACCCAGATTGTATTTGGCTGGAAACACGGAGGCTGGAAGGGCGTTCCACACCTTAGCGGTTCATATCAGAAACGTGGAAGACAAACGTTTCGTGCTAGTTTGTTGGACGTCAACCACGTAAGGATGCCACCGCTCTCGGCGTCTTGCGGTCCTATGGTAGAAAGGTGAAGGAGACACCCCTTCGATGATTCCAGAACAACGGGCGAAACAGCCCTCGCGTTGAAGGGCACGAGGTCACTGATGCCCGGCGCTGGGCCCATCGACGACAGGAACGCGTACCTGAGGCTCCTCGACGGACTGCTGGCGCTGTACCACGGGGCTGCCATCAAACACGCAGAAAGGGTGAGTCCTTAAGAGGAAACGATAGTGGTCTTTTTTCCATACAAACATTCTCGTCTGTTTTCTTTCTGGTTTATGAACTTGGAGCAATGATTTACAGAAAAATAAATATCAATGTCTTCTATGTTTTCGTTTTTGATAATACATTATCTTTAAGCACTAGAAGCCTTACAAAATGCTCAAAATTGCCTATTTAGACCAGCGGGTCTAAATAGGCAATTTTGAGCATTTTGTAAGGCTAAAGATAATGTATTATCAAAAACGAAAACATAGAAACATAGAAGACATTGATATTTATTTTTCTGTAAAAAATCATTGCTCCAAGTTCATAAACCAGAAAGGAAACAGACGAGAACGTTTGTATGGAAAAAGACCAGTATCGTTTCCTCTTAAAGAGAAGAAAGAAAATTCAAATTTTGTTCAGTTTTCGCAAATTGTGGGCTATTTATACATCGTGGGCTTATGTTCCCAATAGCTCCTAATCTGGGAAACTGCAGAAAATAATCTTTCGAGATCCAATATGAGGTGAATGGGAGATTTTGAGCAATGTTTTTATGAAAAAAAATGTAGATGTATAAAAGTTATGCTCGCAAAACTTATTGACCACAATGTATAGTTATACTATAATTCACGAGTCGAACTCCTAGGGAACAAAATACTCACACCTCATTGGTCAATACGCGTGGTTAGACGTAAGCGAAGACCGTCCGCTTTACATGATGGTGGCTGGAGATTTTACATGACTTTCTCTTAGCATCAGAATGGTTTGGTGACTTCTATTTTTGCCACGTTGGCCAAGGTAGTGTAAGTAAGTACGCTTTTGAAAAGCAAAACAATACGTCGTCATTCGCAATCATTTTAAAAATATTCCTTTCATTCCAGCTGTGCGAACTTCGCGATAATCAGCTCGACTTGGCTGACTGTCTTCACGATATAGAGCATCGAATTTCAATTGTTACACAGGAACTTCAGGCACTTACAGGTTCTCGATATGATATACTTAACACTTTTAACTCACATTATATAAAAGTTTGCTTTTACCTTTATTTTAATGATTCGTTGCAATCCTTCTTTGATTTTAACAGATAAACATTTAGGTACTTATTTATTAATTAATTCATTCATTCAGTTTGTTTACTATACCTTGGTACAGTAAAGTCTCTATTCAAAATGAGACAGCCTTTTTTTTAAAACTTTATATACTTTTTTGGCTTCATATATAACCTTCCCACTTGATGTTGGTGAAGTGGGAATTCACGAACCTTTGGACTTTACATAGAACTCTCAGTTTTGCTGTGCGATTCAGCAACAATATATACGCTATCGACATACCCATCAGGTCAATGCTTGCATCGGTCGAACCGCGTAGGCACTGATTGGTTAATTAATGTTTGCATCTGTTATGCAGCCAAGGCACCGATTGGCTGGTGATGGCTCATGGCTGCGTTGCTATGGTTCTTGGGAATTTTTGGGCGATGTACAAGTTTTTGGATGTTTCCAAAAGTGCATGCATAAAATCGCCGGATATTCGAACCCCGTACTCCGCAAGTAGGGTAGGGATGTCTTAACCTTTAAGCTTTAAAGCCTAATATAAGTCAAAATGAATTAACAATGGAGTTCTTTCGACAGAATCTGCAGCAGGAACGGAGGATTTCCCACGAAAATCAAATCTTTATAAAATAATGCTCAAAGAACTGGACAGATCGAAAAATGTCTATGTGGTAAGAATGTATACCTTTTTTGTATTGCGCTTGACGACATTCATGCCTGATGGAAAGTAATAAATGAGGTCTAAGTTGGAGCTCGTTTGCAAATGCTTAACTTCGATATGTCTATAACAATTTTTAAATTGATTCAGGTCTAATCTGGTGATCTGGGAGGTTTCGGGCACGATTAATTACTGTGTTCCGGTGGAATGCTGTGTAGCAACCTTAAGTACGATCTGACATCTTCGACTGCATCGTCACTTTACATCAGATGTAGATTGCAGACAAGTACTAACTTGAAATTTTGAAATGTATGGGGATCCAACCTTCAGTACTAACTTGGTACTTTGTGACCTGAAGGAAAAGTTGGAAGCCAGTGCTCTCCAGATGGCGTGGGTGATAGGAGCCGTGTGGACGAAGCAACGCCAGGCGGAGCTCGCGAGGCACTTCGCCGGCGCATTGCATTCTCTTCGCATCGCCTCTGACCTCGACTACGCTGCTCATATCCAAGTACGCAATACCTCCTCTACTCTGAACTCCTTGTTGTGTCCCGCTGGTGGACAGGGGACACTTTTAGAATGAGTGGGGCAAGGCCAAGCATCGTCTGGCCTCCCGCTCCAGCACGCAAGCATTTACAGTTTAAAACGTACGGAAGAGGTCACGTGACCAGGATTCGATCCCACGCTGACAAGAATCAAAGAGCCTTGAACAATTTTTAACCCAAAAAAATCTATGGTTTACGCGGAATTAGGTAAAATTAGCTAGGTACCTGTCTTTAAGTGCCTGTTCTTTTACAGACTTCGAGTAGAGAGATACTGCCCGGGAAGAGTTTAATATTAGGAGATCAAAGTTATGCGTCATTGCAGTTAGAATACACGTCTAGTTCCGATCAAAGGTGAGGTTTAAGCAGTTGTTCTCAGAATTGGTGCAATTCTGTTTTACAAAATGTCTAAAATAAACTCATTTGACACGTCAAAAATAGTGCTTTCCTTTTCCAATGGGTAGCAATTTCAAATAGATAGCACTATTTATAAAGTCGTCAATTAAATATAGCATAGATTTTGCACAATAGCTGAATAGTCACCATTATTTTTGTCCAACTAAGAAATAAAAGTTGTTCGTATTTTTGGCCACAATAACGCAGGTATAGCATTCAACCTTTGATGCAATAAAAAGTTTAATTTATAAGTCCACAGACACCTACGTCAAGGGCGGCCACACCCCGGATTCAATCCAACACGCAAATATTACCTACCAACGGTATGTACATGTATGTATGCATTATTTGTATAGAATCCCCTCGAATTTGGACTTATTTGAAAGGAGCTCATACCTCGAAGCTCCTGCGCCTTATTGTAGGAGCTCCGAGGTACGTCAGAAACGACGTCATTCACCGTGACACTAAGGTTGGGTTGCTTGACTTGACTTTAATTGAAACTCGGTCTGACCCTTATTTCGAAAGACATAAGAGTCAGGCCGCCTAATTTACATATAACCTTTCGGTTAAAGTCAAGTCAAGCAAACCAGCCTAAGGCTCCCAGTCGCCCACCGTGGAGAAATACGTTCTTACACTCGGACGGCCAATGTTCGCCGGTGCAGACTACGGACCGTGTGCGGTACCACGGCATTGCACCGATTATCACTCGACCAAACGGGCGTCCACTGCCTCGTGAGGTCCTGCGATCGCCTACGCCAGCGCGGTAAACCGTAGGCGGAGACAGTGACGAGGAGGACATAACCCGCATTTAGAACACCCTATAGCGCTCGGTGATGAGCCTATACCCGATATATGGGTGACCTAGAAAGTACTTCACAACAATACCCTGTACTTCACAACAACGCTAAACCCTGTATTTTTTGTCAAAACCATCTCGACGCTAAGGATCAGGCCCTAGATTGTGTAAGAAAAACGTATTCATAGTTATCATAATCGTTTACAAGTTCTGTCTGCTGATTCGTTCCCTGATTTACGTCAGCCAATAGGTGGGCAGAATTTGTAACGATTACGATAACGATGAATACGTTTTTCTTACGCAATCAGACCCCAGTACCGGTAAGCTAGGCCAAAATCCTATAAGTTCAGCAGTGGTCAGCTGTACTGCTGCTCGTGCGACAGGGTTTTTAAAACCAAATGTGGTTTTGCCAGCCATATCCGTGGCCACGCTAAAAATTAAAGCCAATAAATCGCCGTTGGCGTATGGTATAGGTACGTCATGGAGGACATCGTCATCATCATAACTTTTTAGGGTTCCATACCAAAATGTTAAAAATGGAACCCTTATGGTGAGACTCTCTGTCCGTCCATCCGTCCGTCCGTCTGTCACACTCGGTTATTGTTGATAAAACTGATATAAGCACGATTCTCAAGCAGTCAACGCCGGTCCAGGTTTCACGGAGTCGCTATTCGCTTTCGTGCCAGAATACCACGTGGACGCCATGCTGGAACTATGCAACACACTTCGCCTCTATATGCACCCGACTGTCACCGTTCACCAAATACCAGGTACCTTCACACCATTGTTTGCCTGGAAGAAATCGCTAAGTAAGTAGCGATAAGGTCGCTAAGTTGTACTCCTAAGTTTGTGTTTTGATTATTTCTTTTTTTTAGATATATTGTTATTCTGTGGTGTGCATCAAAGTGTTTATCTATCTATCTACCTTTACAGGGGTGAGTTTATTTACACCTTCTTAGTTAGTACGATAACATCTTCGGTTGCATCATCACTTACCATCAGGTGAGAATTATTTACTTGGATGGTGTAAATAAAGCTGCATTGAACCCCAATGTATGTAATTATTATTAATTACTTATTGGAGTTATCGTCTGGCATTTTTGAGGTTGTGTAAAACTAAAAATATTGAATTTGTAACTCGGTTACCGTAACCGACACCACTCGTAATGTTTTCGAGGTTTTACTTTTGTCGGCCTCCCGAAGTTACACATACATTTTTTGTTTATCCGCATAATCATTCAATCATTTATGATCGTGGAGGCACTGATAAAAATCTCAGGATGTGGGCATCCGAAAGATTTACGTAAACCTTTTTTGAATTCTATAGGTGGCCGCAGAGCGAACTACAGCGTGGCCTTACTGTTGATAGCATGACAAGCATTTTTGCCACCGATAAACAAGCAAGATTTTTTTGCCTTGTCCGCCCGGTCCATGGGTGAAATTCGTGGAAATTCGTCAATTTACGACACTGTTACCGTAACCGACACCTCACCATGTTACCGAAACCGACACCTCGCGTAATTGTTCGAGCTTTCACTTCTGTCGACACTTGCTACGAAACTTTTTTGTTTATCGCATATCTACTACATAAAAATAAGTCGGGTTTTCCTTCCTGACGCTATAACTCCAGAACGCACGAACCGATTTCCACGGTTTTGCATTCGTTGGAAAGGTCTCGGGCTCCGTGAGGTTTATAGCAAAGAAAATTCAGGAAAAATTTCAACAGAAAAGCGGGAAAATCTTTTTAGCGGGAAAGCCATCTGGTGGCGAAACGGAGTTCGCCGGGTTTGCTAGTTCATCTTATTCTTATTCTTAATATATATAAATCTCGTGTCACAATGTTTGTCCGCGATGGACTCCTAAACTACTGAACCGATTTAGTTCAAACTTCGTGAATATCTGTCATTTGGTCCAACTTAAAAGATAGAATAGTTTTTATCCCACGTGGACGAAGTCGCGGGCATCAGCTAGTTATATAATAATCGTGAAGGTCAATTTTGTTGAAGAATGGGAGGAGCTGGTGGTGTCCTGCGCGGCGTTCCTGTGCGCCGAGTTCGCGGACCCTCGGATAGTGCTGGCCAGCACGCGGGAGTCCCTCGTGCAGACCCTGGCATCTTTCGCCACGCAGCCCGCCACCATGCGAGCTATAGAACGGGTGCCGTTGAAGCAGTAAGTGCCTCATTCATGACTAAAGTCCGGTCGCGGAATAGAAAGAATTTCGTACATTAACCTGTTACTACCTGTCCTGTCACTCCCGCGTCAAAATAATGCCTCTCGCTCGCACAGGTGCAATGACCGCCGTCCTGTTTAATGTACGAAATTCTTTCTATTCCGCGACCGGACTTTATTGAATATTTTTTCTCTTTCGTTTAAAGTGTATAATTAGCCGTCTTGCTGACAAAGTATGCTGTCTTTTTTTTTTTACTAATAAGTTTATTTATTCACTATTGTTATTATTATAGTTCTTTAAAGTCCAACTACACTGAGTTTAAGATTTGTCAGCGTGTCCTTCTGACACATAGGCCTCTTCCAGCATCTTCCATTTTAGTCTATTCCTTGCTGTCCTCTTCCATGTGTTTCCTCCTACTTTTTTGATGTCATCCTCCCATCTTCTGTGTTTTTTTCCCCTTTTTCTTAGGTTAGGATTATGTTAGGATTCACTCTCAAAGACCGCAAAAGAGCAAAGGATATTAGAGAAAGCACAAAAGTTGAGGATATACTCCGAACAATCAAAAAAAGCTTAAATGGCGATGGACCGGTCACATGACAAGAGAAAGTAAAGAAAAATGGACACAAAAGATTACAGAGTGGGTACCGAGAGATGGGCAAAGTGTATATACTGATTTTATATTTGTCCCTCTCACTCTTATGAATACGTTGGTGGGTGCGATATGCAGCATCGCTATAGAATGTAACAGGAAAACGACGTTTTACCTGATTACTATAAAGCTAAGCCGATGCCGAGTTATCAAAAAAATATGAATATTTAAATCACTACCGAAACATTAAAGCAAAAATTACAATAACATCCATATTGTAATTTCTGATAAAAATTAGAAAAATGGAAAATTTGGAACCACTCTTGGGAGAACTTTCTTTAAGAAAATTTTATCTGAATCGTGTTTCTAATCCAAAGACCCAAAATAGGTACATTATGTTTAAACTTGAAAGTACGTAATATCATTTTAGCATTATAGGATTATGGGATACCTAGCTAAATAGGATTCTGTCTAAAACTGAACGCATAAAGGGTTTGTTTTGATCTCTAATTCTTGACTATAAATACTTTTGTTTCAGACAAATGTGCATGATAGAGGAATTAGTGCGTCCATACCAGAACCGCGCTTGGGCGCAATCCAACTGGGTGCTGGTGCGCTTCTGGCATGGTTCAGGGTTCGGCTACCGGCACAGACAGTGGCCACACTTGGCGGCAAGGTGACTCTGATAATTTTGTTATTGGAAGGACAAGACAGCATTACAGATCATTAAAATATTATTAAGGCAACCGCGAAAGTTTGTATGCATGTGTGTGTGCGTAAACGTGAAAAAACCACCCCTACCGTCTTCCCATCTCCCACTCACACCTACCTACGTCAAGCCTACGTGAAGTCTGCGGTGAAGTGGAGTGAATCATCACACTCACTGTATCAAAACTATACGC
Organism: Coenonympha arcania; assembly: GCA_036785405.1. Lineage (NCBI taxonomy): Eukaryota > Metazoa > Arthropoda > Insecta > Lepidoptera > Nymphalidae > Coenonympha > Coenonympha arcania. The sequence continues at coordinate 5,368,843 of CM072059.1, forward strand.
GAATCGCATGATCTCACAAATTTTATAAAGATGAGGTGCGTGTTTGTGGGTGAATAACTTACAGTTTAATGTTTGCAGTTACGGTGATAGAGAGCCGACGGTTAACAATTTAGGAGCCAAAGTGGACGCTGGATTAATGAGTCAATGTTTTGGTAAGCCATCTATTATAGCAATTACCATTAGTGACATTAGCAGGAATAAGATAACTGATTGAAAAACACGTAGTTTCTTACATTGGGCTAAATGTTACTAGGCTATTCTCCTAATTAAGATTCGTGGTTTATTTGCTAACTTTGCTTCCATTGCTTAGTGACTGAATGATAAATATCATTTTTAAAGGGCCAGCAATAGATGGACTATAACTATAGTTTGATCAAATTATGGATCATGACTGTTTCTGTCTGCCTGCCAAATTCAAATTTTATTTCGTTTTTCACAATTTGTAAACTAATAAGACCTTCAAAGCTTCTGGGTATTTTGTTTGTTATTTGTATCACATTTTTCTAGCAACATGTGTCATTACTTTCCAGGACCGTGCCCTTCAACAGTCATACAAAGTAGAGTAAGAGACTACTTGAAGACCCATCCAAAGGAGGCAGCCGCATTCCTCAACTCTCTTCTGAGTCAGTTGAACTGGGCATTTTCGGAATTCTTCACAATGATGCAAGAGGTGTGGTACTGATTTACTCTAAAACTATCAGATATTCACTGATAAGTCTTTAGGAATTCTTCATCAAATACGATTATCTACCCTTCAATAGTAATCTTCTCTTCTTAATATATATAAATCACGTGTCACGTTGTTTGTCCGCGATGGACTCCTAAACTACTGAACCGATTTAGTTCAAACTTCGTGAATATCTGTCATTTGGTCCAACTTAAAAGATAGAATAGTTTTTATCCCACGTGGACGAAGTCGCGGGCATCAGCTAGTTCCATATAATTATTAACACGTTGATTTTGAAATATGAGAGAAACGAAGAATAAATAAATAACTTTATCAGGATATTACACACATCGGAATCTAGCCCCAAAGCACAGATAATATAATACTATACTAGTACCCAAAGTAAGCGGTAGCTTGTGTAATTGGTACTAGATAACTGATAGATATAAATAATATATTGGAAAACACCCAGACACTGGAAACCATTCATGCTCATTGCTCAATCACACAAACATTTACCAGTAGTGGGAATATAAACCATGACCTCCGACGCAGACGTCAGGTACGACACCTCTACGCCATTCGGTCGTCCAGAAACGAAGTAGGTATCTTTCAGTTTCACCAACTGTGGTAATTTATTTTAGGTGTTCACAAATGATGATTTCCATTCCTTGTCAGAGGACACTCTAGAATGCCCTAAATAAAGGAATAACTGAATACATCGTACCTTCTGGCAGATGGATAGAGTAGAAGAGGACTCTCGGCTGGAGCCGCGTCAGATCAAACTGTGCGCCACCTGCTTCGACCTGTACCACGGGCTGGCGCGCGCGCTGGAGATGACGCTCGCGCTGCTCCCGGAGCTGCTGACGACGCCAGGCGCCAGCGACGACCAGAACGAACTGCTCCTGGGGAGGACGTGTCAGGTGATGGCGATGACTTGTAATCAAACTGTGCGCCACCTGCTTCGACCTATACCACGGGCTGGCGCGCCCGCTGGACATGACGCTCGCGCTTCTCCCCGAGCTGCTTACGGCGCCAGGCGCCAGCGATGACCAGAATGAACTGCTCCTGAGGAGAACTTGTCAGGTAGGACAACGACTTGTAATCAAACTGTGCGCTACCTGCTTTGACCTGTACGAAAAGCTGGCACGCGCTCTGGAGATGACGCTCGCGCTGCTCCCCGAGCTGCTGACGATGCCTGGAGCCACCGATGACCAGAATGAACTGCTCCTGGGGAGAACTTGTCAGGTAGGGCAATGACTTGTAATCAAACTGTGCGCCACCTGCTTCGACCTGTACCACGGGCTGGCGCGCGCGCTAGAGTTGACGCTCGCGCTTCTCCCCGAGCTGCTTACGGCGCCAGGCGCCAGCGACGACCAGAACGAACTGCTCCTGAGCAGGACTTGTCAGGTGATGACTTGTAATCAAACTATGCGCCACCTGCTTCGACATGTTGTACCACGAGCTGGCGCGCGCGCTGGAGATGACGCTCGCGCTGTTCCCTGAGCTGCTGACGACGCCAGCCGCCAGCGACGACCAGAACGAACTGCTCCTGGGGAGGACTTGTCAGGTAGGACAATGACTTGTAATCAAACTGTGCGCCACCTGCTTTGACCTGTGCGAAAAGCTGGCGCGCGCTCTGGAGATGACGCTCGCGCTTCTCCCCGAGCTGCTGATGATGCCAGAAGCCAGCGACGACCAGAACGAACTGCTCCTGGGGAGGACTGGGGACTTGTCAGGTAGGGCAATGACTTGTTATCAAACTGTGCGCCACCTGCTTCGACCTGTACGGTCTATGGTCCACGGGCTACGGCTAAGAACCCTACATCAAAAGTTAAAATGCCTATAATAACTTTGTATTTATTTGTTTGATTTTAATTCTATATTTTGTGGACGTCATTATTTTTCTTCTACGTTATAAAAAGCATTAAAAATAAATTAATCATCTACCCCATTATTGGAAGTAAGAAACTTAGAGATTACCCAAGGTCTAGGTCGAAACTATTTATACGAAATGCGTCCTTATATTGGCACTAAATCTCCGCATCAAAAGCGAGGCAATCAGATAACAGGAGCCTGGCTGCTTTGCCCCCGGGCCGGCTTTCACGGGCCATTGAAATACGCCCGGCCGTACCCGGCCCAAATTACTGGTGAAGTCACCATGCGTTCCAGTGAATAGGGACATCCAGACGATTTGCGTAACGCATCGGCTAACGACGGCATTTTCAATATTACATTGTTGAAACATAATGAATGAATGAATGAATGAATGAATGAATGATATTTTATTCATGAAAATGTACGTTACAATATGATCTTAAATAAATGTTTATATCCGATTACATTTTACCAATAATATTGGTGTATGAATATTAAGTTCTTAAAAATAATAAAGGCACAGTGAGAACATTAACATAAAATAGCAAAATTATAGCATAATGTTATCAATTAGATTAATTACAATTATTACAAATTTAAAATGTTATCATCCATAATATAATCCTTAATGTCATAGTAGAGTTTGTTCGTCAACAGATCAAAAATTTTATTTTTAAATATTGTCAATGGCTTTTCGCGTATGCTATCAGGTAATTTATTAAATAGAGTTATTGCGGTGCAATATGCGCTTTTAGAATAGATTTTTAATTTCATTGGCGGTACACATATTTTGTTCTTCCGACACGTTCTAAGATTTTCGTTATTGTTATGTATGGGAAAGATATTACTGTTTTTTTTTACAAATAAGAGTATTTGATATATATATAGACTCGGGAGTGGAAGTATCTTTAATTTCTTGAATAGAGGTCTACAAGTATCTAAAAAATGTGCACCGCACATAGATCGAATACATGCCTTTTGTCTGATAAATACCTTATTGGCATCTACAGAATTGCCCCACAAGATTAAGCCGTACTGTAATATTGACGACACATACCCGTGATACGCCAGTAGAGCCAGAGGCGTCTCTAGCCCTTGTGGCGCCCGTGTGCAACCAGTACTCTGGCGCCCTCTAGTCTAGTAGGAGCAGGGTCAAAATGGAATACTAACAATTATATTTTCAAACTGAAATTCGGATGCAAATGGTGCAACTTTAAATGATGTCGGGAAACAAAAAGTTTTTTAGGAAGGAAGGGGTTATAAGAATAAAAAAATCACAACTTTGTAGTTCTTTCAAAAATATTTCATTTAAAAACTATTATAATTACTAACAAACAGGACGCTCGTACATACAAAGGTCGTACAGGTCGTATAGTTACGAGTGTTTAACTTCGATATCTCGTATCACGCGATGTTTTCTCAATTTTTTATGAATTTTGCAAGCTATTTTTGATGAACTCCGACCTCGAGGCATGACGCAATAATTGTGCAAGCAAATAACCAAATCTTACCTTTTATAATATATTTTTTATCAAAACAAAAGCCGATTTACTTCATATTTACATGTTTATTCAAAGATGATACTTAATCCAATTGTATTAAAGCTTATTTCGCAAAACTACGGTGTAGCGGTAAAACAAAAATTGCGGCACGCGTACACACGTGGTCGCACGTCCCTGGGAATTTCAATTTGAACTTTATAGGATTCTAATACAGTCGAGTTATCAATGATTGTCGGCGTGTTGTCAAACTAATCAAAACAAACAGGTGCCGATTTCAAGTTGAAACAAAAGTTATTGTGTAATTTTAAATAGAGTAGGAAAAGGAGTAGCCTTGCTTTGCTACTGCGCGCCCGGCGTCGGCCATAACACGAGCGCAGGCTCTTTGAGAGCGCAGGCATCGACGCGTCTCTGGAGGTGTCGCATTAGAGGGCGCTCGGCGCCCCCTTAGACCCGGCGCCCGTGTGCGCCGCACACCCTGCACCATAGGTTAAGACGCCTCTGAGTAGAGCAGTCTTTAAGCTTGAAGTTTTACTAAGCTGCCTCAGAACATAAGTAAATCTGTCAAGTTTCCCGCATAGTTTTTCTATGTGATCCTTCCAGCAACAATGGTTGTCTAGCAAAAGGCCGAGGAAAGAGACGATATTAACCTCCTCAATTGGCAATGAATTGTATTTAATATTTAGATTTAGGCGTGTACTACCATAGGTAAGGAATTGAACATATTTTGTTTTTTTTGTATTTACTGATAGATTATTAACATCGAGCCATTCCTTAGTTCTATTCAGTGCCGAATTAATTTCGTTTTCAATTAAGTTTCTGTCTTTACACTTAACTGTAATTGTAGTGTCATCTGCGTAAAGGACACAGTCGTGAGCAATATGATCTGGCAAATCGTTAATGTATAATAAGAAGAGTAGAGGTCCAAGGACGCTCCCTTGTGGTACACCGTATGGATTTTGATGCCTATAAGAACAACGAAACTTATTGCATTGCGTGTTATGGGTTTGTTGAATTTCCACACATTGTTTTCGATGTTTTAAGTAGCTTATCAGCCATTTAAGTCCATTTCCCCGTATCCCATATCGCTCTAACTTTTCTAACAATGTTTTGTGGCAAACTAAGTCAAACGCTTTTGACATGTCAAGAAATATCGATACAACAGACATCTTGTCATTCAAGCCCTCTGTTATTATCTTATTAAGCCAGAAACAGGCCAATGTAGTGCTATGTTTTTTCCTAAATCCAAATTGCTGGGATTTTAAGATTTTATTGTTTTCTAAAAAATTATATATTTTATTGTACATTATTTTTTCAAATATTTTTGACAGAATAGGGATTAAAGTTATAGGCCGATAGTCACCCATATTGCTTGTATCACCTTTTTTAAATATGGGTTTAACTACAGAGACTTTAAGTTTTTCCGGGAATGTTCCTTCTAGAAACGAAATATTTATTATGTAACTAAGCGGTACAGATAAATAATCCGCACAGAGTTTTATCATCTCCGTATTCAAATCGTCGTATCCCGTTGATTTTGAGTTTTTTAGTTCTAATATAACCTTTCGCACATCTTCAGAATTAACAGGCGTAACGAAAAACGTGTTGACATTATTTTCAATAGAGTTACATTTAAAACATTTATTAACGGAGGATACTTGTTTGCCACTAATATTGATAAAATAATCATTAAATGCACTTGCTATTGATACTGGATTTGTGTGTTTAGCATTGTCAGAACTAATTATTTGTGTTATTTCCTTAAATTGTTCCAGTTGATTCACTTTTGCGGTTATAATATTCCAGGCAGCCTTACTTTTATTTTTAGATTTCATAATATAGTTACTGTTTGATAAAGCCTGTGATTTATTTATACATTTCTTTAACAATTTAGAATATTTCAAGTATTTTAATCGCTCAGATCGTCTATTTAGAGGGGCTTGTCTAAGCTTTAAATATAGAATTCTTTTATTTATACATGATCTTCTAATACCCTTTGAAACCCATTTATTTTTAATTTCCTTTCTGGTCATCTTAATTGTAATGATAGGAAAACAAAGATTAAAGAAAAGAGTAACTAACTCATGAAATGCATCAAAAGCTTTGTTTGTGTCATTTTCCGAAAAAACTTCTTGAAAAGATAATCCTGATATAGCTTGTTTAAATTTCAATTTGTTACTTTTCGAGAAGTCTCGTTTCTTTTCAAACCAAAATTTAAATCGTTTCCTTGAACATTTATTTATTTTAGTTTCGAATGTAAGCGTTTGGGCCGTCTCATGATCTGAAAGTGCGAGATAGTGGATACCGGGTGAGACATTGGAAATATTGCTTGCTATTAAGTCTATACATGATAACTTCCTAGTTGGGTCCTTTATATGAATATTTAAATTAAAATTTGATAGTATTGATAATAACCGTTCGGATGTTTTATTTTTATTTGAAATATTGATATTCCAGTCACCACACAAAATAACATTCTTATTCAATTTAATATTTAATTTGATTAAGAGTATTTCTAGTTGTTCGAAAAAAATGTCAACGTTTGATGCTGGTGTTCTATAAATGCATATTACTGTCAGATTAAGGGATGGAATTTTTACTCCACAATACTCAAAGTTACACTCTTGTGGTGTTACGTGATTGTAGATGCTTGGCGACAGAGGCTCAAATTCAAGATTTTCGCTAACAAGTATGCACGTTCCACCTCGCTTTTGGGTCGTCCTAGTAAATTGAGATGCCACATTGTATTTGTTTAATTTGAGGTTGCTTTCAGAACCCCGTTTAATAAACGTTTCAGAGAGGCAAATTATATCTACATTTTTTGAACTGTTTTTTATAAAGTCATGCAGAGTAATTTCAAATAGTTCTAATTTGCCTAATATACCGGCTATATTTTGATGGAAAACCGTAAATTTATTGGTCTCGAAAAAACGTAGAAGTATTTGGACTCTCTTGAGTTTTAGGAACATTTACAACAGCTGGTATACGCTCGGGATCAGTTTCAATGGTGTCATTATTTAATATTTCAGTTTGCGTGCATGCATCAATAAGTATGTTTTTATCATTGGATATGAAGTCAGTTTGTATGTACGCGTCAGTTAATATTTTCTGTTTATTACATTCTAGCCACAAGTTATAGTTGTCAATTTTTATTTTATAGTCAATTCGTAATATATCTCTAAGTAAAGACCGACACAAATTAATAAAAAAGGAGGTTTGGTTAGGTATGAATCTAGCATAATTCATATCTAAAAATACAGCATTTTTTCGTAGACCGCATAAGAATTTCAATTCATAATTCATACGTTTTTCATGTAGGTAATTATTGTAGGGAATTTCACTTACAATTATATTTGTATTTTGTACGTTACAAAGCCATTGACATATACTTGATTTAAATTGGTAAGGGTTAGTGTCATTTATTCCACCAAGGAGAATCACGTAATCCTCTTTTGTTAATTGATTAATTTCTGATTGATATGTATTTACAAGATGACATAATTTAGCATTCGATTTCCAGAAACATGAGACCTTAAATCTATCCCCTACTAGTGATTGAAGTAGCCTGCAAACGTTCCATCCTTGCTGGTCAGCTATAATTACAATGCGCCGGATATGTGCGTGATTCTCATTATTAGTCATTCGATTACAGGATTTCACATTTGCCTTAGAACTAAAAGACTCGCTCGCTGTATCATTGCATGTCCCAGACTTTTCTGTCACCGTGGTGGAGTGCTGTGATTCCGTGACTTGAGTAGTTTTTGCATTATCATCTTGGGTTTTAGCGTTTGACGTATGAATGAATTCTGAATCCGAGTCGCTTTCTTGGTCTGTGGAATATGGTGAACGTTGAATGAGCGGTGATCGAGATAGTACTATAGACTTCTTTCTCTTTGGTGACGGAGGGACGAGTGATAATGAAGTTATTGGTTTTTTTCTTTTCCTTTTTCCTACGGGTGTTGCTCTTGGTGATTTGATCTTGGTAATCTCGGTTTTTAGCGAATCTATGCTTTTGTTACAATTCTCGATGTCTTGTTTTAGGGATTTATTTTCTGAGTTTAACTTTTCAATCACAAGTTGAGCGCTCTGTAGTTCGGAACTCAACCTTTGTACAGTTTCATTAAGGCACATAATCGTTTGATCATTCGTTGAGTATAGTGAACTTGTGTTATTTGGATCAGAAATAGAAATATCCATACTTGACAGGTTACACAGTGAGGCTGATTTGTGACATTTTCGCACAGTGACGTTATCTGAATCCATTTTAGGCAAATTTATAAAGGAGATATTTCAAATTGGGCTAGGTCTTGTACAGTACCTTAAAAAATTAAGAAAAATCTGTTGTTCTCGGGAAAAATATAATTATTTAGTTATAATGCATAGTTTAGGTGTACAAAAATATTTTTGTTTTCATTAATATGATCGATTTTCAATATGGCGTCTCGCTCATAGACATATAACACTATAGGGATGTCTCGCTGGCGTCACAGACATATAACACTATAGGGATAGCTGGCGTCGTATGATTTGACCTAAGACCAAGGATTTGACATAAACTGACAGCTTGTCACTTCAATGTCAATTGTAATTGTGATGACTTCTGTCAGAATATCATTGTTATTGCTCATTGTAGGACTGGGTCGTTGCTTTTTTTGAGTATCGTATCCGAATCAGATGCTCTGATTTAATATCCATATATCGAATCTATATATTAAAATATCTATGGTCTGAAAAATCTATGGTTGTTGCGGATATGTGGAAACGTCAATGTCAATTCACAATGAAAGACATGTTACCGCCATGATGAATCTTTGTTAAGTGTTGCAATTATATGCAGAAATATTTGTTTTGTACACCGAAAAAAGCCATTTTTAAAGAAAATATATAGGTAGAAACTGTTTATTGTTATCTGGGCTATACCCAAGTATACCGTACATAGACCTGGCCCAGGGCCCATACATTGGTGAAACGTCTCCTTTTTAAAAAATACAAAATTCGAAGGTGTCGGAGTCGGGGATTGAACTCGTGCCGTCTCGAAGTGTATTGAAGCGTAGGCCTCTGAGCCAATCGTCCAACAAGTTTCAAAGTGAAAATTGGCATAGGTTTTGACTTGCGTTTCTGTCTTCATTTAATTGATGACTACCCACATTTTAAACAACAAATTGTCTTGATTTTTCGATAATATTTACCATCTTATTTTGATCTCACTTAATTACCACAGCTATGTTCAATTTTCTTTTTCGTTTGTGCGTGTAATAGTTGGAAATAGTGAGTTCACGTTGTAGAAGTGTGTAAACTATTCTATTGTTTGGATTCTTACGTCGGTTCCCTGGTATGTAGACTTTTATAGTTTTACTGCTATTTAATGGTGTTCGCCGTCGTTAATAATGATGACACTGATTATGGTTAGCTTTTAGCACAATCCCTCACTGTTTATGTGCACTATAAGTCTCAATATTTATTTTTAAAACATAATTTTATACGGAGTCACTTGTTGCTTGTCACTTGTCACCTGTCACGTAAATCACAATATATAACATATGTTGTGATTTATTATTTGTCTAAGTCAATTTTTATAAATAATATACTTAATCTTTGTAAAACAGTATAATAGACCTAGACCACAGAAAACAAGTCAATATAAAGACATTCTTTGCTCTGTGGTACAGACGACCGATGACAGGTGAAATGTAATGTTGAAAAAGGTCATGGCATATAGGGTATATAAACAGACTATAATATTGAAACCAAAACATTTTTGAGAACACTAATAAATTTTTTTAACTATTGACATACCTAGTGCTTACAATTTCAAAATTGGGAGTTCATTTCAACACTGAGCTGACGTTTCGTAGTCACATAGTGAAATGCTGTAAAAAAGCATACAGAAATTTAGGCTTTCTATTTCGCACCGTATGTGGCTTTACCAACATGAACGCAGTGATGGCACTGTATAATGCGTTAGTTAGGAGCCAATTAGAAGGGAGTGCAGTCATTTGGTCTCCACATGAGACTAAGTATAGACTCATGTTGGAGCGTGTGCAGAACAAGTTTGCCAGGTTCCTCTACCTGAAGCTGTACGGCATATACCCGTTCTACCCCTTAATGTATCCGACATTATTTGTTTTAGGTATGGTCGGATACAATGAGCTTAGGGTTAGAAGGGAGCTGGCACTTGTAACGTACATTTTTAGAATACTAAGAGGTGCGTTGCATAACGCGGACATATTGGGTCAAATCAAATTCCTGGCCCCGGACGGGTACGTGTGTCGGAGGCGCAGGCCGCCGCTGCTGGCGGTGCCGGTGGGGCGCACCAATCTGCTCAGCAAGACGCCGCTGACGCGCGCGCTTCGCACCCTGAACGTCATAGCGGGGATATCGGACCTGTTCTGTTGTGCTCTTAGTGAGTTCACAAGAGTAGCATTGTGGACTATCTGTTACGATACATAGTTTAGTTTAGTTTAGTTATTTTTTAGTTTAATTTAGGTTAGATGTGTGTTAGTTTAATAAGTTTTTTTTTTTTGTTTTTTTAGCTACTTCTAGCGAATTGGGAAACTGTAATGCTAGATGTAAGGTGTTTTATAAATAAAATAAAAAAAATAAATAAATAAAAATTGAATGTAGGTAGGTACTTCAAAACGGAACATGGTCGAGAATCGTGAAATGACGTTGAACGATAAGGTTGAGTCATTGGATTTCCTATATTGAAGTATAAGTAAGTAAGATGATGGCATTTCACAAAATAATAATTTTATCTTCTTACTGTCCGTAAATATTCCGGGAACATACTCGAAGATATACTAGACTAATACACATCCACACAACAATATGGTCACCCTACCTGATTCCGCTTCGTGAAGGACATCGGTGTCGTAGCAAAAGACTGGATTTACTTCTCTGAATAAGAAAAGTTTATTTTCGATTTTTGTTTACAAGATTACGTGTATGGAAGGTTATTGGATAGATAGAAAAAAGACTTTATCTTCATCACCATAGCACATGAACATTGAACACCTCTGTACCTTAGATATAAAACAGCAGCTGTAGCCATATGAAAGTATTCCATATGTTCTGAAATTGCATTATCATTACCCATCGTCGTGCTATAATATGCGTAAGTATACCTTACCATCCATCATTTATCTATAAGGAACAATATGGTTAAGAACACACATACCCCCTTATCCTTTATTTTCTCTTACCCCAAAACTCTCGGAAATATCTTGCAAACCAGCAGACTTTCTACATCTTAGAACTATTGAATTTAAATAAATATTTTCCAAATATCGACCACACAGCTCCCTCTGCCATGATCCAATAGTACTCTCTTGTTTCTTCTATTCCATTTCCTTCATATTTTAGTTCACTGAATGAAGTGTGGTGGCGATACATAGGTATTTGAACCCGCGTCTTCCAGCACTCCCAGCGGCTGGGTGATTCAATAATTTACAACTGTCACATAATACCTATACGATAAACATAGGCTGTTTGTAAATCTCCGCAGATTCTAATGGCGGTGGTATCAAGGGTCTGTGTGTCCGGGGGCGGCAGGTCGAGCTTCGCGCGACTCGTCAGCCGAGGTCTCCCCGACACAGACCGCGTGCACTACTACGTAGCGCTGGCGCCCGTCGCCGGCTGCCTGATCAGAATGATGGACCCTGAACTATCTGATGAGGTGACTTATTTTCTTTTTCTAAGAAATTAGGGCTAAAATAAATACCATGTCCTGGGTATAGTTAGTATAGTTGTTTCGCACCATCAACCAAGGTCTACCCGATACAGACGGACTATTTCGTGCCACTGATGGCACTGACGCCCTTGCGAATTTAACGGAGGTAAATGATTATTCCTGGTTATTTTCGATTAATTATAATCAATTTATCATTCCGTTGCAAAAACAAAACGTAAATTCCGGTAGCAAGAATTGCCAATGAACTTATAATTATGATCTTTTTCTCAGCATCTGAATAAAGTAACAAATGCTCTGGTGACGGAACCTCTATTCCGGTTGGATGGGCTCGATTTTATGATGGAAAAAGACAAGAGACAACCTTTCTCTTTTTACAAATGTGAGTGTAATTTTTATCTTACAGAAAGAGTCTTAGAGAGTTTATGATAGTACCTATAAATTGCATGCACTAGAGCTAGAATTACTGACAATCAGATGTTACCTCAAAAACGTGCAAACTTCCAAGTTATTTTCTATCTGCAACTCCATCTTCACTTATCAAGGGACATCCTAATATACATATTAGTTCTAACTCATAATTAGCAATAAGTACATCTTCTTCTACCAGTTCCCGGAGACGTCACATCAGAAGAGCTGGCGGCTCTCGAAGCGGTAGTGGCAAGACTCAGAGCAGCCAAAGATGCTCTGGCACTATCAGGGTCTCCAGGGTCAAGCGGGGCACAATCAGATTTGCTGTGCACCATATGCTACTCTAGACCGGCGGACACGGCCTTTGTGCCTTGCGGGCATCATTCCTGCAGGTACGACTTGTCACTTATTGAATAGTCTCTACTACTTTACTGCACACTGATTCCGAGTTTTTCACTTAATGGACAGTGAGAGCGTAAACGCGAATTCGTATAGGATTGTTGTAGCGACATCTATTGACACAATTTGTGAACTACTCCAATCCCATACAAATCGGCGTTAACTCTCTCACGATCGAGTAAGTAAGCATATTTAAAAAAACTCGCAATCAGCACACCGAGTACAGAGGGGTTAATACAGGTTTTTGTACGAATTTCGAATCGACTCACATCGCACAAACGAATAAATTCCTCCATACATTTACAGCCAGCGCTGTCACAGCGCTGACATCTATGGACAGTCGCTGGTCAGGTTGAAATTCGTACAAAAACCTGTACCTACTAACCCATAGATTATAATAGATCTATTATAATCTATGTACTAACCCTACAGAGTACAAGCCTTTGGGCAAACTTCTCAGAATTACGAGGGTTTGGCCGTGGTCGCGCGGTCCGGAACAAAATATTGCTTGTGGGATATCTCCTTAAGGTTATATCTGTGGTTTGGCCATATACTACCGCGATAGCAGAGGGCGATTTGGTAGATTCTCACGTTTTTTAGTACATTATACTGAGGCATTAACTCTTAGGATGCGTTTCCACTGAAGCCGAGCGGTCCGTGAATCCACAGGTAGGCGATTCGCGCAACCAAACCCTACATTTTGAGTAGTAAAATTTTTAAAAAGGTCTTGACATTTCCGTATATAAATACACTATATTGAAACCAAAACATTATTATTTGAGAACACTGCAAAATTAATTTTACTGCTATTGACATAGAGCTTAAAATTGTATGTAATTAAAAACGCAACATGGTCAAGAATCGTGAAATTAAACTAACGTCGCAAGATGAGTTGAGGCACTGCATTTCTTATGTACATTAAATTTTACACTAAACCAATAGACGTAGGTTAATTTTTCAGTGTTAATTTTTATTTTATTTCTTGATTCACTTCCCAATAAACGTAAAATTAATTTTTCTGTGTTAATTTTTTCGTAGGCAATTAGGCAAAAAATCATCCCTCGCATATTGAATACTTGCTTTTGCCCGCGGCTCCGCCCGCGTTAAAATCGATTTTTTACTAATCCCGAGAAAAAATTGAATTTCCTTTTCAATGACCTGACAATCTTTCCTGAAAGTATGTGTAAACACATACTTTCAGGAAAGATTGTCAAAGTAATCTACCTATAGCTGTAGAACTATGGATTTTCCCGGGATTAAAAGTAGCCTTTGCTTTAATCCGAGTTATAAGCTATCTATGTTCCAAATTTCAGCCAAATCGGTTCAGTAGTTGCGGCGTGAAGGAGTAACAAACATACACACACACACATACACACAAACTTTCGTCTTTATAATATTATATAAGTGTGATAGTTTGATATTCCGCAATTGTTTATTGTTCTGAGTTTTGTATATCTATTTCAGAGCATGCATAATGCAGCATCTGCTTAACAGCAAACAGTGTTTCTTCTGCAAAGCCGAGATCGACACCGTGAGAGAAATAGAACCTGCGAACGATTGAAAAGCTTACAATGTAATTTACTATTTTAGAATTTTCTTATACTTTGTGATGTATTTTTATTTGTGACGCTATTTTCAATTGACATGCTTACACGTTCTATTTCTAGATCTTCATAGTTGAAGTGGTTGAGATTGAATATTATACAGTGTTTTGAATTTTAAAGATTCTATTATTTGCTCTTTGTAGGAAGATTGAAGATTTCAGTAATAATTAAATTCATGGATGTGAAAAAAAAACTTTAAAAATCTTTTGAAATTTTGTGCATTTGACACGAGATTCTAGTTTTGAAGCGAATCGATTGTGGAAAGAGAAACGAATAGTTACATCTAGGGTGATTTTGGCCATGCTGATAAATGGTAGGTATCTACAAACGATTGCATCAAAATTGGTCAATGCATTTTGGACGAGAAGAATAACTTTTCTCCACTAGAAAATACCTATTTTTAAGGAAAAGATAACAGGAATAAAAAGATAAAAGAGGATTTAAGCACTTCATTTATTCAATGTTTTTAAGTACAACCGTAATAATATTATTATCATGAAACAAACTAAGGTAATATTATGAGAATCAAAAAACTTAATCTAAGTACACGTTTCCGTACAGAATACCGTACTCAAAAGTCTCTGAAAACCAAGAACAATTGAAGGAAAACTCATTAAAAGAAATGAAACTCAGTATCAAAATTGTAAAAATGGAAATCAGCTAAGTAAGAGTTTATTTCTTTGTAGCTTGGCAAAAAATGCTTAAAACGGAACTACTTGGCTTCCTCAGTATCAAAATTGTAAAAATGGAAATCAGGTAAATAAGAGTTTATTCCTTTGTAGCTTGGCAAAAAAGGCTCAAAACGGAACTACTTGGCTTCCTCAGTATCAAAATTGTAAAAATGGAAATCAGGTAAGTAAGAGTTTATTCCTTTGTAGCTTGGCAAAAAAGGCTTAAAACGGAACTACTTGGCTTCCTCAGTATCAAAATTGTAAAAATGGAAATCAGGTAAGTAAGAGTTTATTCCTTTGTAGCTTGGCAAAAAAGGCTCAAAACGGAACTACTTGGCTTCCTCAGTATCAAAATTGTAAAAATGGAAATCAGGTAAGTAAGAGTTTATTCCTTTGTAGCTTGGCAAAAAAGGCTTAAAACGGAACTACTTGGCTTCCTCAGTATCAAAATTGTAAAAATGGAAATCAGGTAAGTAAGAGTTTATTCCTTTGTAGCTTGGCAAAAAAGGCTTAAAACGGAACTACTTGGCTTCCTCAGTATCAAAATTGTAAAAATGGAAATCAGGTACTTAAGTAAGAGTTTATTCCTTTGTAGCTTGGCAAAAAAGGCTTAAAACGGAACTATTTGGCTTCCCGGTTAAGATTTTTACCCAGCTTTTATAGTATTTCTATGCTCTGAATCGCGTTACTTCACGCTAAATTCTGCGTTACTTTGTCCAAATTACTTGAGCTTCTATGGACTGTGTGTAGACATTGGTGCCTTATTTCTACACTTTCTCGCCAAAATATAATATAGGTATATAGGTATAGCTTTTTTTCTACTCTTTTTTGCCTAAGTATAATATAAATTAATAGCTATATCTGAGGACCCAGAATGAGACACTAACACAGTTGATTGATCAGGATCTTTGGTATTAATGTCACCCAAACCATACCACCCTTACAAGAAAAAAAGTGAATGGCAGGAAGTGGATGAAATATCCAGTGACTAAGTTTATGGTCCCTTATTGTTGCCCAGAGCTGTGGCCAGGTACGCTATACCAGGATACCCAGCCGTGGGGCACTCGCAGCTTCCTCGTGGCCCTGGTACTCCTCTAGGGCCAACTGGACCTGAGAAATACAATTCATAACTATTAAAGTCTCACTAGTCACTGTACCTGCAAAGACGGCACTGCCAAGCGATTTAGCGTTTTGCACGATGCTGTGTAGAAACCGTTAGGGCCCCCCCTAACGGTTACCCCGTCCGAGTTTTTCTACTACTAACCACTTCGACCAGGGTCTCCTCTTTGTCCTGTTCTTCCTTCAGGGCCTGGTGGACCACTGGGACCTATAAAAAACGAAATAAATTAGTAGGTACGCTAATCTCGCGCAACGAGAATTCCGTACTCGGTACTACCACAGACAGAAAACCATAAACAAAAATCTGTTCAAAATAAATAAAATGAACGGTTACGGGAACAGTTTCATACACCACCCATGCACCCTCTACTCATCATTCTTATTTCTAACCCCACACGGTTTAGTTATCTAACCAATGACCAAATAGAATTTGGCGGGTAGGTGAGAGAAGTGGGAACTGTGCTGCGCTAATATCTAGAATGATAGAATCTAAACATATTCATTGGTATTAGCATGGTATCATAACCAATGCTTGAGAGTTTCAAGTTTATTATGTGGGCCGATCCCGGCGGCACTGCAATGCCGGGCCGACCCGTGACGGGAGTGGAGCGAGCCCCGAACATCCCGTCGGTTTACAAAAATCAGTTTAATATACTGGTCCCGCAGTGCGGGAACTTTCAGATATTAAGCTGAAAAGAACAGATACTACACTTTGATCTTAGCCAAAAGGCCGAGAAGCGATACCGATACAAGTCTACACAGAGGGGTCATTTAGTTCGCAAGAATCTTCGAAGCGCAATCTTATTATGCGGTTGAACTGCACAGTGCCATCTAGTTCAATGTTGCGGTACTTCATCGCCATCTGTGATGGCCCGGGACATGTTTCTACTGAGAACCGAGGTTCAATTAAGTACCGTAAACATTATCACGACTTGCTACCAGATATCGCTATAATATTTGTTGACCGATATGAAACAGACAAAGCATATAAATTCACAAATAAGTAACTAACCATGGTGTACCTATATCTAGTAGTGAAACACTCTTTGTACCTATTTATTTATTGATAATTCCATAGGTCTAAACGAGGGTTATCCTTATTTCGGCCTAAATCAATCACATTTTTTGGACAGTGCCATCTAATATTAGTTTAATCTAGTATAGTATTATATTATCTGTGGTTTAATTAATAATGGGGGGCTCCGCCAAGCAACCTCCACGAGTGCCCGAGTGCTACGGTGCCCCTCTGTAGCGCACGGGCCGGTGCTCCCTGGTAACGTCGGTTAATAACCGACGGCGAATAGCTTGGCCCGGTGGATGTGTGATGGCCCGGGACATGTTTCTACTGAGAACCGAGGTTCAATTAAGTACCGTAAACATTATCACGACTTGCTACCAGATATCGCTATAATATTTGTTGACCGATATGAAACAGACAAAGCATATAAATTCACAAATAAGTAACTAACCATGGTGTACCTATATCTAGTAGTGAAACACTCTTTGTACCTATTTATTTATTGATAATTCCATAGGTCTAAACGAGGGTTATCCTTATTTCGGCCTAAATCAATCACATTTTTTGGACAGTGCCATCTAATATTAGTTTAATTAATAATGGGGGGCTCCGCCAAGCAACCTCCACGAGTGCCCGAGTGCTACGGTGCCCCTCTGTAGCGCACGGGCCGGTGCTCCCTGGTAACGTCGGTTAATAATCGACGGCGAATAGCTTGGCCCGGTGGATAGGTGACGTTTCTTTGCGTGTCCCTCTGGGCCCCAGCAGAGGGCACAGTGTCGAAACGTCTACACCTACCCCGGAGGAGGAAGAAAACCTCATTAAAAAATTACAGGCGGGGACGGAAACGCCCACAAGTCCCTTCGGGGCACTACGAGGAAGACAACCTCGTAAAAAAATCACCGAAGTGGGCGGGAACGCTCGTCGAGAGGGACAATTACTGTAGCACATCCCTCTCGCAGGAGACGCACCGGTTGCTGGAGAACGAACACCTTTCTTCGGCTTCCGGGTGCGCCGGCCTGCGGGTGACGGACGTAAGGGGCTATGGCGTCCGTTACCCGAACTACATCAACAGGCCGAGGAGGTGGCGCGCCCTGTTCAGGACGCGCCTCCCAGGAGGAGCCCGCGGCTCAGCGTGCCGGCAGCAGCGACGGGACCTGCCGCTCAGGTGGCGGGTCGGGGCCTGGCGGGAGCGCGGTGAATACGCAAGTGAATCCCGTACTCCCGCCAACGAGGTCCGTCGTGGCAAGGGACAGGTTTTAGTGGGTGCAAGCCCCACATAACCCCTCCGTTTCCCCTGACGGAGTGGTATGCGTTAGGCATTTCCTGTCGATAAAAAAAAAAAAAAAGTTTAATTAATAATTATTTGACTCACCTGGCAATCCCCCTGGTCCTTCTGGCCCGGGTAGACCAACCCCGGCCTGTCCTCGCTCGCCCTTGTCTCCCTTGTCCCCACTGGGTCCGATTGCGCCCGGTCTACCTGGCTCACCAGTCTCACCAGGGTAACCTCGCAAACCTTGTGGACCTGACTCGCCGGGAGAACCTGAAAAGATAGATTTTATTCTCGTTCTGTATCTACGGAAGATAGACAGATAAATAGTAATCGTTATTAGGTACTACTAGTCCATTCAAACCTTGAAAGATAAGAAAGTTTATTCTGAGGATTAATAGTGTGTAGTACCTACCTATATAATTTATTTTTAAATACTATGCAAACTACTTACTCGTAAGCTAATACCCGTGACCACGTCAAAAGTATTCTACTCACCAGGGTTTCCAGGAGGCCCTGGTCTTCCCGGCGGTCCTCTTCGCCCTACACTCGGAACTATCGATGGTATAACTAGGTTTGCTGCCATTTCTTGGAATCGGGCTAGAGCGAATAAATAAAAAAAAATCATGATTAAAATGAATTATAATTTTTTAATTAGCAATTGTGTTGATGAGGAATATAAGGGTCACGAAAATTCGCACCACTTTGACGAATGGTCTCCCCATGATATTAATACTGTAGACTTTAAGAAATTAATACTTCGACTAACAGATAGGACCTATCACAGACCAAGCACCTACTGGAAAGTACTGGTCATCTCAGTGCTGCAACCTTGTGAATGTTATTTCAAAAAACCTTCGTTGGTTAAAATTTAAATTATTCATTATAAGTAAAAACTTTCTTCTTTACCTCTGATCAAGTCTTCACAAATATGTCTGACGTCATCTTCCGTTATTGATGGTGTCTGCAAATAGAAAAACAACCAATTTACTTGATTCTTACGCCGATAAATTATGATAGTCAGTGATAAGTGATAATCCAGTGAGTCACACCAAGAATTTTCGGAGTTATGTGCGTGTGAACAAAAATGCACTTTAAGTTCTTCTTAACGTTCTCAAATTTGTGTTTGTGTGAATTTGTACCAAGTGGACTGTTATATTTATATATATATAAACTCACCTGGACAATCGCACTACTTGGAGCAGGTAATCCAGGCAGCCCTCTTTGTCCTGGCGCCCCGGGCATTCCATCCAGCCCATCTCTCCCGGGAAATCCCGGAATACCAGGATCTCCTTTCTATCAAAGGATTAAAGGAAAATTATTTAAGGAACTCGTTAGTAGGTTTAGCCCATAGTGCATTAAGATTTTTTCCCCTGGTTTAAGTTTACCGAGAAAAATATTTTGTGCCGACTCCACTAAACAAATAATGCGGAATTGAGCAGCTAATGAGATAAGGCGGAAATAAAAAAAAGCCTATCCTGCTTAGGTAACCTTTTAATATTAATAATAGAATAAGATCCACTTACACTTCCTTTTTCCCCTGGTGGCCCGGGAGGTCCAGGCTCGCTTATCCCCGGCGTAGCTGTGACTGAAGGACCAGGAGGACCCGGTGGCCCCGGTATCCCCTGTTTACCTTCAGGTCCCTGAAAAACATGACATGATTTCATTTTGGATGAACTTTAACTAATTAAGTTTAGCCGTTTTGCAGTCTCAGATTTACATTGAGGTAAAAACAAGCTTTAAAATAATAGATTATAATAACGCTATCAATTATTAGAGGAATGCATAATTGGAACTTTTATCAAATGATACTTGCTTCCGGCCCTTCAGATCCTCTTTCTCCTGGAGTACCCGGCATTCCTGGAGGACCCCTTTCGCCTGGCACGCCAGGAATACCAGTAGGCCCTTCAGGCCCTGGCACGCCCTAAACCAGGATAAAAATCTTTCAAGTAAAAAAATAACATGAAATATTCAAATGGGACATGGTTGTTTTACAATCACAAATACTCAATTCTAGTTATTTGAGTAGATATAAAAAGACTCCAGACTCACCGCCGGTCCTGGCAGGCCCGAGTTTCCTGGTGGTCCTGGCTCCCCATCCCGGCCAGGTTTGCCAGGGTCACCACGGTCTCCTTTTGCCCCTAGACAATAACCAAGATAAATATTATGTAACATTTTATACAGCATAATACCGTGTAGTCCGTATATTTAGTGTAATTTTTTATAATACTAATACACGAACAAAATATGTTTATGATGGTACTATAAGTCAATTTACATAAAACTCACCATGCACGATAGGAACGTTGACAGCGGGAGAACCCGGTGGACCCATTGGGCCTGGCTCGCCGCGTGGCCCCATAGGACCTACGGGTCCAGGTAGACCCTAACAACAATAATAAAAGTATGCTTTTATTGTATATTTTTTTATGTTAATGACAGACAGAAACAAAAAGATTAAATTACTGTAGAATTTTGGTGGCACTGTCCTATATTGAACACAAAAATACATGTGCCTTTGAACTTAGAAGAGTTTGTTCTAAATAATTTTATAAACTTTGTAATTTGAAAGATTATTACTAACATCTTTTCCATCGACGCCAGGAAGACCAGCTAATCCAACTAGTCCGTTTTCACCTGGTTCTCCTACAAAATAAAAAGTTTGCTAGAAACCTGTATCTACAAAGGATTATCACTAAACTCTAAATATAAACATACCAGCCATTCCAAGTTCGCCTTTGTCCCCTTTGGGTCCGCGTCGACCCGGTTCCCCTGGCGGACCGGCCACAGCAGTTACCTAAAATTACTTAGAATATAAAAATCAAAGTTAAAATTAAACGTTTCTATAGGTGCCTGCTTTAAATAACACCCCTCACCCCAATACCCCATTACCCCACGTAAATAACCCCATTGAAAAATATTAATAAAGTAAAAAATACTCACATTTTCAGAATTCCCAGGTAGTCCTCTGTCCCCTTTCTCCCCTTTAAGTCCAATTGGCCCCACCGGACCAATTGGACCCTGGATACCTCTTTCTCCCTAAAAAAAAACATTTGTACGGACGTAATATTTTAAAATACAATAAAAAACAATGCCTTCTTTAATCATCTTCCGAAAACAAAACGAGACTACCAGTTTTACATTGTCGTTTCAACCGATTACTTCGTCAATAAATTCTTGAGTCAATCAACAATCTTTATTTTTACTTTAGAAATTATTAATAACAATATAAAAATAATAATACGTACAGGTAGACCCGTGTATCCTGGGAGCCCCTGTTCCCCTTTTGGTCCTGGGGGGCCTTCTGGTCCCTGTAATGGAAATTTTAATTTTGTATTTTTATTGAAAATCGTATAAAAATTTTGTATACAATTTCACCTTGCATAAAAAAAATACTTACAGCTGGACAAGTTTGATTGCAC
The DNA here is from genome assembly GCA_036785405.1 of Coenonympha arcania. Classification (NCBI taxonomy): domain Eukaryota; kingdom Metazoa; phylum Arthropoda; class Insecta; order Lepidoptera; family Nymphalidae; genus Coenonympha; species Coenonympha arcania. The sequence goes on from CM072059.1 coordinate 5,390,485, forward strand.
GGCGTGAAAATACTCCCATTAGGTGTTACTGGTAAGATCTGTAATCAGAAATAGGTAATATAATACAAATTGAGCCTTATTGCAGATAATATCGTTCTTAGATAGATTTACTTACTGGTGAATTTGTAGCAGTTAAGTCCTCTGGTGGTATGTCCTGTAATTATGGAGATTTCTGCATTTAATATCACCTTTAAAAATATTATTCTGTCTATCAGATATGTAGATATCATACATATTAAATAAGATAATATACGCTTATTTTTTTATTTATTTTTTACTTATGCTAAAAGAAACTGTGAAAACCCATTGGTACAGACCTCTGCCACCTCTGCCTCTCATCAGGAGTCAGGGGTTCGATTACCCGAAGCACACATCTGACCATTATTATGTCCATTTTAGGAAACTAAATATCGCTGAAGGTTCATTTTAAAAGGTGTGCGAAGCCCGCCAATCCGCACTTGGACAGCGTAGTGGGCTAAGGTGTAAGTGGGCAAACCCCTCTCATTGTGAGAGTAGACTTGTGTCCAGCTGTGGGACGTAAATAAAAGACAACGATGATGGTAGGACTATACTTACAATTTCTTCACAACTCTCTTCCGTCAGATTATATCGGTTACAACTTAACGATAACCATTGCAAGTCTATCTGAAAAAGAGAAGATTTTTTAAAGATTTTCTCTCTACTGAGAAGAATTCTGAGATTTTCTCTCTATCTGAGAAGTTTCTCTTACCGGTGCTGGAGTGCCGTCGTCATTGGTAACTATGGTGATGGAGGAGGCATTCCTGAAGTCGTGGGCGCCTATGCGCTCAGGCTCCAACTGTATTAGAACAGAATAATGTAGAAAATATTAGACTCACCTTCTGGCTCTATGTACGCTTATCTTGTATGAAGGTATAGTACCTACCAAGGACGAAGGAAGGTATAGATACAAGATTTACTTGTATCAGCTACTATTTACTATGTGACAGCTAATTCCTAAGTATACATATCCAAATGTTTCTCACCTCAACGCAATCTACAGCTGCATGCACCGTATCATTTGTGATGGCTACGTGGATCTTGTGCCAGCCCGGACTGAATAGCTGAAAGACACGAAAATACTTATTTTGAAAAATTTCAGAGCAGATATGGATAACTACACAGCACTACCCTCTATCCCGCACTATCAGGGAAAATTGCAGCGTCTGCGAGCGAGCAACAATCAGGAGCTCCATGACTGGTGAATGGTGATGCCGTTGAATGTGACTTTCACTGCAGTTGAGGGTGGTAATTGCGTAGCTTCGGACTGTGTAAATATCTCAGGGCGTTGAACATGACCCCTGATCCTTGCACGCACACGAGCCGGTGCTGCCCATGCGCGTTGAATGTGGCCTTCATTGCTGTTTAGGGTGTTATCTGCTTAGCTTCGAAGTCTGTCATAGCTATATACCTCAGGAGTGCTGAACACGACCCTCGATCCTTGCACGTACACCGCAAACTTGCGCGCGTCGGGCAGCAGCGTCAGGGAGAACTGTAGCGTCTGCGAGCGAGCACGGATCAATCTCCACAGACGGTGCTGCCCGCGTGCGTTGAACGAGTCTTCCGCTACAGAAGAGGGTTGATAATGCACAGCTTCGGACTGTATCAATAGCTATATACCTCAGGAGCGCTGAACAGGACTCTCGATCCTTGCACGTACACAGCAAACTTGCGCGCGTTGGGTAGCAGCGTCAGGGAGCACTGCAGCGTCTGCGAGCGAACCCGGACCAATCTCCACAGACGGTGCTGCCCGCGCGCGTTGAACGAATCTTCCGCTACAGAACAGGGTTGATAATGCACAGCTTCGGACTGTATCAAGAGCTATATACCTCAGGAGCGCTGAACACGAGCAGCGTCAGGGAGCACTGCAGCGTCTGCAAGCGAACCCGGACCAATCTCCACAGACGGTGCTGCCCGCGCGCGTTGAACGAATCTTCCGCTACAGAAGAGGGTTGATAATGCACAGCTTCGGACTGTATCAAGAGCTATATACCTCAGGAGCGCTGAACACGAGCAGCGTCAGGGAGAACTGCAGCGTCTGCAAGCGAACCCGGACCAATCTCCACAGACGGTGCTGCCCGCGCGCGTTGAACGAATCTTCCGCTACAAAAGAGGGTTGATAATGCACAGCTTCGGACTGTATCAATAGCTATATACTTCAGGAGCGCTGAACACGAGCAGCGTCAGGGAGAACTGCAGCGTCTGCAAGCGAACCCGGACCAATCTCCACAGACGGTGCTGCCCGCGCGCGTTGAACGAATCTTCCACTACAAAAGAGGGTTGATAATGCACAGCTTCGGACTGTATCAATAGCTATATACCTCAGGAGCGCTGAACACGACCCTCGACCCTTGCACGTACACAGCAAACTTGCGAGCGTTGGGCACCAGCGTCAGGGAGAACTGCAGCGTCTGCGAGCGAGCACGGATCAAGCTCCACAGACGGTGCTGCCCGCGCGCGTTGGACGTGGTCTTCACTGCTATTTAGAGTGGTAGCTGCTTAGCTTCGAAGTTTGTCAATAGCTTGATACCTCAGGACCGCTGAACACGACCCTCGACCCTTGACGTACACAGCGAACTTGCGTGCGTCGGGCACCAGCGTCAGGGAGAACTGCAGCGTCTGCAAACAAGCACGGATCAATCTCCACAGACGGTGCTGCCCGCGCGCGTTGAACGAATCTTCCGCTACAGAAGAGGCCAGAGGGTTTGATAATGCACAGCTTCGGACTGTATCAATAGCTATATACCTCAGGAGCGCTGAACACGAGCAGCGTCAGGGAGAACTGCAGCGTCTGCAAGCGAACCCGGACCAATCTCCACAGACGGTGCTGCCCGCGCGCGTTGAACGAATCTTCCGCTACAGAAGAGGGTTGATAATGCACAGCTTCGGACTGTATCAAGAGCTATATACCTCAAGAGCGCTGAACACGACTCTGGATCCTTGCACGTACACAGCAAACTTGCGCGCGTCGGGCAGCAGCATCAGGGAGAACTGTAGCGTCTGCGAGCGAGCACGGATCAATCTCCAAAGACGGTGCTGCCCGCGCGCGTTGAACGAATCTTCCGCTACAGAACTCAGAAGAGGGTTGATAATGCACAGCTTCGGACTGTATCATTAGCTATATACCTCAGGAGCGCTGAACACGAGCAGCGTCAGGGAGAACTGCAGCGTCTGCAAGCGAACCCGGACCAATCTCCACAGACGGTGCTGCCCGCGCGCGTTGAACGAATCTTCCGCTACAGAAGAGGGTTGATAATGCACAGCTTCGGACTGTATCAAGAGCTATATACCTCAAGAGCGCTGAACACGACTCTGGATCCTTGCACGTACACAGCAAACTTGCGCGCGTCGGGCAGCAGCATCAGGGAGAACTGTAGCGTCTGCGAGCGAGCACGGATCAATCTCCAAAGACGGTGCTGCCCGCGCGCGTTGAACGAATGTTCCGCTACAGAACTCAGAAGAGGGTTGATAATGCACAGCTTCGGACTGTATCATTAGCTATATACTTCAGGAGCGCTGAACATGACTCTCGATCCTTGCACGTTCACAGCAAACTTGCGTGCGTTGGGCAGCAGCGTCAGGGAGAACTGCAGCGTCTGCAAACAAGCACGGATCAATCTCCACAGACGGTGCTGCCCGCGCGCGTTGAACGAATCTTCCGCTACAGAAGAGGGTTTGATAATGCACAGCTTCGGACTGTATCAATAGCTATATACCTCAGGAGCGCTGAACACGAGCAGCTTCAGGGAGAACTGCAGCGTCTGCAAGCGAACCCGGACCAATCTCCACAGACGGTGCTGCCCGCGCGCGTTGAACGAATCTTCCGCTACAGAAGAGGGTTGATAATGCACAGCTTCGGACTGTATCAATAGCTATATACCTCAGGAGCGCTGAACACGAGCAGCTTCAGGGAGAACTGCAGCGTCTGCAAGCGAACCCGGACCAATCTCCACAGACGTTGCTGCCCACGCGCGTTGAACGAATCTTCCGCTACAGAAGAGGGTTGATAATGCACAGCTTCGGACTGTATCAATAGCTATATACCTCAGGAGCGCTGAACAGGACTCTCGATCCTTGCACGTACACAGCAAACTTGTGTGCGTTGGGCAGCAGCGTCAGGGAGAACTGCAGCGTCTGCGAGCGAGCACGGATCAAGCTCCACGGCCGGTGCTGCCCGCGCGCGTTGAACGTGCCCACCACGCTGAAGTACTCCGGCAGGCCATTCGGAAACACTGTCCTGTAAGGCCATAGAAGACAAATATTATGTAATAACATAGAAGACAAGTACAACTTCTCCCTACTGCGCGTGATAGGACTAGATCTCCATATTACCCTTTTGCGACCTGGTGGGTTATGTGACAATCTGTTATCAATAAATAATGTACCGTACAGGACGGAGGTAAAATATTGCCTATCTCCTACCTAGGGGCTGCTCTGAGGATTCTTTAACCAAAAACCCCTAATTTGACAAACAAGCCAATTCTGAAAATATACCAAGAACCCATGGTCAAACTTAAAACCAAGCCGCGTGATTCTGCAAAAATACTACGCGACGTGTAAACATCTATGCGCTGATGTCAGTTATGCAGCCAAGGCGCCAATTGGCTGCTGATGGCTGCGTTGCTATAGTTACCACCAATGGTTGGCCGATGTACAATTTTATGGTTTTGAAAATCACACGTCCCAGGAATGGTCGATGCCCGTCTACCTTAAACTAGAGTAGGTGTTAAATCATAATACCTACCGTAAAGGCAAAGTCAGATTAGCCCCATCGCCAATCCGAAAAGCAGTCTGCAAGTCCTGTGAGCCCTGCACCAGAGTTACACCAGTGGTATCAGGACTGTCCAGGCGATACACTGCTATCAGATCCACCGTCTGGAAGTCCACGTCGCTGAGACCCTGCGACGAACACGGGGCATCTGACAACGGGGACAATGTTGATATGCTGTCTGTAAATAAGAAAAAAAAACCAATCGCCATCACCGATAAGAAACCTGAGGATTTGGGCATCCGAACGGTTCAGGTAAACCTTTTTCGTACAAGCAAACAGTAGCGCCATTTGACAAAATTCTATATTATTATTATTATTATTTATTAAAGGTCAACCAACAGACAATACAATAACACATATACAATTTAAAAGTTAATGTTAAATGGATACATTGTAAATGTATGCCTAATTATAGGCTGACACAACATGCACAATTAATTAATACTATTCAAAAATTACAGGTTGTTACACAATAAATTACAAAATAAGTCACAAATGTGGCTATAGGTGGCTGCTGAGCGAACTACATCACTGCTTTTTTGGCACCGGTAAACTGGCGACATTTTTTCGCATCGTTTGCCCTGTCCAGGGTATATATCTGATATACGAAACACGAATACACGAAATGATTCCGGTGATACACGAAATGATTCCGGTCATTCGTATAGACTCAGGGAGGTCCAAAACCCCAAAAAAAGATTGCCATTCTACTTATAATAATATATCATGTGACGTACGTACATACCATCACATGACTAATACAAGAATTTCACTCACCTATAGGATCTCCATTACTGACAAATTCTGATCCCAATACCGCAACCAGTAGCAAAATTCTGAGGAACAAATTAAATTAATAATTAATTCAAGGTCCAACTAACAGGCACTTCTAAAATGTCTAAGTTAGGCCACCAATATTTTTAGGCTTGTTTAGATTTGTAAGTGCAAAGATCACAAGCTACTTTAAAAGACACACACACACACACAGTAAAAGTTGAAACTTTTGATTTCTTGACGTTCCTGCCTATTTCGGTTGCAGAGCTTGCAGCTATGGGAATTTCTTAATCGAAAAAGAAGGAAAAACAAAAACACAAAAAAGCCAGTGATCTGGTGATCCCTAACGAGTCACATGTTTCTTCTTGAGTCCTTGCATGCAATGAATAAGTAATTTCCGTGTTATTTTGTGGCTAATCAAAGAGAATCAAACGGACCTCGCAACCCAATTGGCGGGTCATCAAATCTCGATAGCGGCGGGTTAACAATCCATTGACGTTCAGGAACCAATCGGCGCCCTACTTTTGACGGCCTTCAACTGTTTTTACAGCCATTTCTCGGGGTCATTTAGTAAAAAACAATTCTGACTTAGTTTAAGGCTTTTCAGAATTATTTTGAATGGCCTTCTAAAGGAGCAGTTAAAAGATTCGTACTTTGTAGAGCTTTGCCTAAACTAATTAACAAGTCAGATTCATTTATTTTGCTATGCCTACTCCATAATCTTGAACCTGTATCATGTATGGTACTAAGTCGTAGTCTCTACGATTTGTCATTATAAAGTCAACATCTCCTCAGGATGTCCTGGTGTCGGGACATCCTCACGTCATACGTGCATCGAAGAAATTATTGGAATAATTGTGTGTGGTGCTTCATGTGGGCTGTTTTCCTTCATATTAGTTATTTTCAAGTAGCGGGTTTCAGCAAAACAAATTAATCGGTCCTGCTAACTATGGATTTCCACAAAATAACGTCTCCTTCCATTCAATAAACCTATCAACTTTGGTTTGGTTTGGTCGTTCATTTGGCTATTGCATTATATTATTTGCGCTATTTCTCGGTAGTAAAATAAATTGCTAATTGTTGTTACACGAAACCAGAACGTTATTGCTCATCCTTATTAAAAAAAAACACTGATGTCATTATCATTAGATAAGATCTTCGTGGCACAACAAGAATGAAACGGAATGCGATGCCATGACAAATGTAATGCTTTATTTATTAAACTAGTAATTGGTTAACCCGATACACGCGGTATGAATTCGATATCCAGGATGAGCTCCAGATAAAGGAACTCTTCAACGGTCAATGGCACAGAAACGACATGACGAAGTATGAGAGCTGGTTTTAAGTTATAACACGATTAAGCTGTTTCCTGCAATAGGACGGACTCATAAAGAGAGAACTCCGCAAATGTTAACAGCATAAAGGACCGTAAAATATTTTATACAAATTTTTCATTCTAAAAGTGCGTTCTAAAACTTTCTCTTGATATGGCTACTGCCCATAGGTTTGGAATGTGAGTTAGTACTTTAGTAGCTACGATACCAAAAAAAAAGCTTGGAAAATACCTATCCTGTCTAGAAATAAGTTTTCTGATTATCTGATTACGCTTGAACAGGCGAAAAGGTTTAGAGAAGTTTTAGTTAATTTCTTTATTATGCAACTTGGCGATAATATCTTGACAATATAGGTAAGTTGTACTTATTTTACAAAACATTTTCAAAATTATTTCAATTCTTCCTTTCAGCTCAGCGTAAGCTCTATGAATACTATTGACAAGACAAAAACATTGAAAAGTCACAAATGCACTTATGGATAGACTAATGCTACAGGTAAACCAATGACTAAACCTGAAAAACCCAATAAAAGATAACTCACCCGATAGCTCCCATAATATTCGTTTATAATAAAAAAAACTAACAACACATGTCTCTGGTACCTATTGAGCGTACTCCAGGCAGACTGAGAGACCATCTGGCTAATAAAGTATCGCACCGAGATTTTCTGCGGCCGCGAAGATATATATCAATTAATTTCGACTGTCAAGCTTTTTAATGTTCATGCGGTATATTGTGAATAACAATATGATAAGGATCGGTCAATGGAATGCGTACTGCGGTCCCAGATTCAATTCTGGCTATTACATCTAGGTGAGAGTTTTAGTTGCAAACTGGATAGAGTAAATAAATATTATTAATAGAGCAAGTTTTAAATTGCAGCGGGCGATAGAGAGAGCTATGCTCGGAGCTTGTGATCAATTCAGGAATGAGAAGATCCGAAGACGAATCAAAGTCACCAACATAGCTCAACGTATCGCGAAGCTGAAGTGGCTATGGGCGAGCACTTAGCTCGAAGAACCGAAGGACGCTGGGGACCCAAAGTGCTGGAATGGAGACCCCGCACGGGAAAGTGCAGTGTTGGCAGACCTCCGACATGGTCTGACGGCATTATAAGAGTCGCGGGAAGGCGCTGGATACAAGTAGCGCAGGACCATGTGGGCTGGAAATCATTGCAGGAGACCTTTGTCCAGCAGTGGACGTCGGTCTGCTGAAAAAATGATGTGTGAAGATGTAATAGCCAGAATTGGTCACGTGTAGATACTCCGAGCATATAGCCCTCTCCATCCATCTCAAATACATAGTAGTACCTTAAAAATTCAGAGCATCTATTTAAAGGATCTAAATGTTTTAGACCCTCCAAAAGGCTTCAAGATGCTCAGGATTTAGACGTTCAACACTGATGATGATAAACCAGTCTGTGTGTGTATGATGAAAATGAGTAATAAATAAATATGGAATATGGAGCGGTCAAACAAACGATGACGCCACAATCTTGATGACGATGATCCAAGGATGGATTGCTTTACACGTCTTGTAATAAGTGATTACACAGAAGTGTGTATGTATTCTTTAATTGAGACGCATTCAATTCAGCTGAAACTAAATACCCATAGAGACAATGTTGACGATAACGACCAGTCTGGCACAGTTAGCGAAACCGAACTCAAGTGGAAGGTCGAGGGTTCGGTTCCCGCCACGGGTTACTTTGCAATTTTCATAATTCGACTATATAATTTCCAAGTTGGCTCAGGGGCCGTGCCACCATCAGGTCTGATCTGGTCTTCTGGTTACCTACCATCAAACCGGCAAAAACGCACTGCCAGGCAATTTAGCTTCAATTTAGCAGCGTAGAAACCTTTAGGGGTTTCTTAGCCCCTTCGAAGTTAGTATGATAACACCTCAGCTATACACAGTCAAAATTCGAACTGGTAATAGAAAAAATCTATTCAATGAATTTTGATCTGAATTCAATTATTGAACTAAACTTTTAAAATCATACAGGCAGGAACGATTGTGCGATATATGCGTCGTCTATTCGTCTGTCCACCAATTGTGATCCTTTTAGCTTTAAGTTAAAAATGATCAAATATTAAGAGTGTGTCTATGGTCCTTGATATTTCGAATATAATATAGGTAAGAGTTCAAGCCTCTCATCATAAGTTTTGGATCTTGCAAGTTGCAAATAACGCGTAAAGGAAAAAAATTGAAAGTTGCGTATTTATATAAAATACGAGTAAAAACAATGTTTTCATTTCATGAAATCCAAAGGCAGTTGTGGCCTACGGCCGCTACGTCAACAAGAGATAATAAAAAGAAGAACAAAGCTTTTACGCTCTTGGTGCATGTATGGATATTGTATACAGAACCCTAGGTGTGCGTACCCGACTTGTACTTAGCCGGTTTTTATAAGTAGGTACTCAGACAATTCTTAAAATAACTGCGGTCTCCGCAATAAATACCTCGATAAAGAGTACAGTACAAATAGCATATAAAATAATAATTATTCCTATTTCTACCTATTGTTAGCAGTCGCTCGCTTCAAAGAAAACCAATTATAAATAGCGGCAGAGCAATGTTTCAATTAAAAATGCATTCCAAGCTTAACGGACACTGTTATAATAATATCCCTACTAATATGTTAAGTGTGAATGTAAGTTTGTTTCACTGGAACCACTGAACCATCATTTTTAGAGCTTGGAAAAGGCTATCCCGAAAAATCCCATTAAACATTTCCCGTGGGATAAAAAAAAATTCTATAGTAGTTCATTGCGACAGCTAAAGTTAGATTGCTTTAGAAAACTTCCTTGAAAGTAGGAATAAAGGTTAAACCGAATAGGAAAACGGAAAAATTCACATTTCCTTCGGGATTTGTGCAAAATCGAATTTCACGCGGACGGAGCCGGGGGCAAAAGTTAGTACCTACCTATGTAATAATAATAAGTATAAATAAAATATGAACAGGCAACCGTCAAGGAATAATTTATTCGAAGAATTAGATGTGAACACTGAGATGTCGACCCTAAGATCAAGCGGAACGGATCCTGCCTGGAACAATAAAAAACTGTGGAATTAATTTTGTTTATGGAAATAAACCCGAATCTTTAAAAAAATTGTATATAAATATACAAAGCCAATAGTGAAGTTTTAAAAATCTTCATCGCACGTTACAGTTTTGAAATTTCAAATTTCCCGCTGGCCTTGCAGTTTCCCGCTTTTATTATAGAACCACAGACCACAGATTTAACTATTTCAATTTTTGAAGTACCTACTCACAGAGTAATCTGTCAGTGTCAATGTCAATTCCAATTTCCACCAAGTTTGATTGAAGTTTGTGACTTGTCAAAAATTGTGTTCAACGTGAACAATTCGAATATTTCATCATTATTTTGTTACTTCTCTAACAAAATTAAAATAAAATAACCATTTAAAAAACCAACAGAAAGGTGCCATTATCCTGTTGATGTGCTCGTTACTTTTGAAAGCTTTGTATGGTTTTTGAAAAATAAGGTTATGTTTCGTAAAATTGCAGATGCCGTTGACGTGCAGGTTTTACCAGGAGAAGTACCCTGAAGTGGAAGACGTGGTGATGGTGAACGTGCGGTCCATCGCGGAGATGGGCGCTTACGTCCATCTGCTGGAGTACAACAACATTGAGGGCATGATCTTGCTGTCGGAGTTGTCCAGAAGACGTATCAGGTCGATCAACAAACTGATCAGAGTGGGCAAGACTGAGCCCGTCGTTGTGATCAGAGTGGATAAAGAAAAAGGTGGATGAATGTTTTTAAGGTTCTTTACTTAAAAAGTAAAAATGGGACCCTATTACTGAGACTTTGCTGTACGTCCGTCTGTCACCAGGCTGTATCTCTTGAAACATGATAGTTAGAACTGCTGACATTTTCACAGATGATGTATTTCTATCGCCTCTATAACAACTAATATAAAAAGGGGGGCCCATACAACAAACATATTGTTTTGTCGTTTTTATACATAATGGTATGGAACCCTTCATGCACAAGTCCAACTCATACTTGACCAATTTTAGAAAGAAAGAAAGCATTATTTGGAACAACAATACAATTTTTGCGCTCTTTAAAACTTATACCAAAGTGTTCTTAGCTTTAGATAGCTGGAATCATAGTCTCTTAGGTCAAAATGAAACTAACTAAGGCAAAATGAAACAAGCATCGAAGAAAGTGTTGAAAGAATTGTGTGTGGTATTTCATGTGGGTGGCATCCTGCATGTTGGACCATATAGATTCTTGTCAACTAGTGGATTATAGCAAAACAAATTAATCTGTCCTACTAACCTACACCTGTCGACGACACAGTTGGCATAATTAGGGTTCTATACCAAAATGGTAGAAATGGAACCCTTATTTGTAACCTGGGTCTGCTCACTTAGAGCAGACCCAGGTTACATTCTTGGCATATTCATGTCTTTGATTTTATAAATCTTAAATTAGTTGATCAGGTGAAGGTTGTTGTTGAAATATAAATGCTAATCACTGAGGTATAACAAAATAATTCACTACCTCAGCTTGCCCAAACTTATTTTAAAAACCGGTTTAGCCATTTTGGAAGAGTGTTGTTTCAAACACTGTGACACGAGAATTTCATGTATCAGATTGGCTCAGGTCTGGTCAGATGAACCTGTGGATGCGTTATTGACAAAGACATTCATAATCAGTCATGTTGGTCCCACATAACCATAATGGGAATAAACCTCAAAAATAATTCCTAATTCTTGTAAAGATAGCCTGAAACTGGCATAGATACCTCGATACTTTTAACAAAGGTTACTATACCTTAGACGATTGCAGGACTGATAAAGACACTTGGACAGCTCCATAATCGTTTTACATAATATTATGAATTACTACAATCAACACTCCTGATTTGTTGTTTATTATTTTATTTTACAATATGACATGTCCCGTAGGTATACTTAAGTTACATATTTTGTTTTTGTTATTATTATAACTTGACAATGTTAAATGTTCTACTTTCTTCCATTTGTAAAATTTTTAATTATTGACTTTCAATAAGTGTACGTATGATACCTACATTGAATAAAATATTTGATTTGATTTTTTTATTCATAAATAACTTTTTTTTTCAGGCTACATAGACTTATCAAAGCGTCGGGTCTCTGCGGAAGACATAGACAAGTGCACAGAGAGGTATGCTAAGGCCAAGGCGGTGAACTCCATCCTGCGGCATGTAGCGGAGCTGCTGCGCTACCAGAGCTCGGAGCAGCTTGAAGAACTCTACAAGCAGACGGCGTGGCGCTTTGAGGAGAAGTACAAGAAGGCATCTGCCTATGATTACTTCAAACAGGCTGCTGTGTGAGTCGCTTATCTATGATACTTTTGTGTGTGTGTGGTGTAAAATAACACATCAAATGAACACTTTTCATCATCATCATCATCATCTCAGCCTGCGAACATCCACTGTTGAACATAGGCCTTCCCAAGCGCGCCACCACACTCTGTCCTCCGCCTTCCTCATCCAGCCGCTTCCCGCCACCCGCTTTATATCGTCGGTCCAGCGGGCTGGAGGTCGCCCCCCACTACGCTTACTCGTATGCGGTCTCCACTCCAGGACTTTCCGGCTCCAATGGCCATTGCCCCTGCGACAAGCATGACGTGCCCATTGCCACTTCAGCTTGCTAATGGTTTTGGCTATGTCGGTGACTTTGGTTCTCCTGCGGATCTCCTCATTTCTGATTCCATCATGCAGGGAAACCCCTAACATAGCCCTCTCCATAGCACGCTGAGCGACCTTGAATTTGTGGATCAAGCCGCTTGTTAGTGTCCACGTTTCAGTGCCATAGGTGAGGACCGGCAAGAACACTTTTACTTTGAAAAAATTATTGTTGTTTGTTGTTCATGACTGATGTTGAAAAATTACAATGTTCTACTTAGTTCCATTTTCCGCACATTGTTTGAGAAAAGTCCTATAGAAGTCTTAGCCACAACTAGGCACTGATGGACTTATTTGTGCCTCAGCCCACATTTACATGTGTCGTCCATCAATGCCTCTTTTGCTGGCTGCTGCAGTGATGTACTAATGCAACCTTTCAATCGTCGCAAGCGTTTTATGGTCTTAATAGGAGACATTTGACTATTTCAGAGACCCATCAGTTCTCAACGAATGTGGTCTTGATGAGAAGACCAAGGAAGTCCTCCTCGCCAACATCAAGAGGAAGCTTACGTCTCAAGCGGTGAAAATTCGCGCGGACATCGAGTGTGCTTGCTACGGCTACGAGGGCATCGACGCCGTCAAAGCTGCCCTGAAGGCCGGTCTCGCGCTCTCCACGCCTGATTTGCCGATAAAGATCAATCTTATTGCGCCACCACTTTATGGTAAGTATTTTAGGTATATATAAAAATATATACCTAAAATACTTTTTTGAATAGGGTATATTACTCACTCAAATCGCTCACTCAAATCACTCAAATCAAAATATAGACTTGTTTAATTATATTTAGTTATAAATAAAATTTGCATAAAAAAACAAATGAAATCGAGCAAATAACGATAAAGCCATAAGCAATTTAATATTTCTGCTTAGAGATAGCAATATCTCTAAGCAGAAATATTAAATATAAACTAAACTAATTTATAATAGTGCTGTCCTTTTCAATTTGCTCCCTATGGAAAAGGATAGCACTATTTTAAATTAGTTTAGTTTAGAGATTTTGCACAACAGAATCGACCTCAATGAAGTCACTATCTGAAATGCTCTATGTATATTCTTTTTGTTTTGCAAGAAAAGGGACTGAAGTTCCCACATGTAGTAGTGTCATCTGTCAAATTCTCCCTCTAATATGCCACACTTTGTCGGAAACCGTCCCTTAGGAAACGCGCGTGCGGACTATTATTTATCAAGTATATAATATGAAGTGAACCGCGGCCGATTGATAATACTGTGGTCGGCTTACTACTGAAAACCATTGGTGTCAAAACATATTTTTCACGTGGTCCACCGGGTCCAGTGTATATGTCCATTAGAAATCTTGACTTATTTGATCAATTCAAGTTTTTTATTATTCTAGTAATGACAACATCGACCCCGGAGAAGGCAGATGGGCTCAAAGCGCTGCAAGATGCGATAGACAAAATTGAAAGCACCATCACCGCAGCTGGCGGCGTATTCAATGTCCAGATGGCGGTAAGTACATAATTTGATGAAAAATAAAGTGTGATATAGAAACTACGCATCCAGTGGGATATAGAAAATTAAACCACTATGTCTAAAGAAAAATTAAGAGTAAAATTTAGCTAAAAAGCTAAAATAATGTTGTATTATAATGCGCTGTGTGAGATAAATTAATGTGTAGCATCATAATAATTGCAAAAGTCAAAGAAGTAATTATGAAATGTCGTTGAACAGCCTAAAGTGGTGACGGCGACGGACGAGGCGGAGCTCGCGCGGCAGATGGAGCGCGCGGAGGCCGAGAACGCCGAAGTGGCGGGCGACTCTGCCGACGAGGACGAGGACCAAGGTACAGTGCTGCACTTGGTATTCTATTAGTTACTAAAGTGGTGACAGCGACGGCCGACACGGAGCTCGTGCGGCAGATGGAGCGCGCGGAGGCCGAGAACGCCGAAGTGGCGGGCGACTCTGCCGACGAGGACGAGGACCAAGGTACAGTGCTGCACTTGGTATTCTATTAGTTACTAAAGTGTTGACAGCGACGGCCGACACGGAGCTCGCGCGGCAGATAGAGCGCGCGGAGGCCGAGAACGCCGAAGTGGCGGGCGACTCTGCCGACGAGGACGAGGACCAAGGTACAGTGCTGCACTTGGTATTCTATTAGTTACTAAAGTGTTGATAGCGACGGCCGACACGGAGCTCGCGCGGCAAATGGAGCGCGCGGAGGCCGAGAACGCCGAAGTGGCGGGCGACTCTGCCGACGAGGACGAGGACCAAGGTACAGTGCTGCACTTGGTATTCTATTAGTTACTAAAGTGGTGACAGCGACGGCCGACACGGAGCTCGCGCGGCAAATGGAGCGCGCGGAGGCCGAGAACGCCGAAGTGGCGGGCGACTCTGCCGACGAGGACGAGGACCAAGGTACAGTGCTGCACTTGGTATTCTATTAGTTACTAAAGTGTTGACAGCGACGGCCGACACGGAGCTCGCGCGGCAGATAGAGCGCGCGGAGGCCGAGAACGCCGAAGTGGCGGGCGACTCTGCCGACGAGGACGAGGACCAAGGTACAGTGCTGCACTTGGTATTCTATTAGTTACTAAAGTGTTGACAGCGACGGCCGACACGGAGCTCGCGCGGCAGATAGAGCGCGCGGAGGCCGAGAACGCCGAAGTGGCGGGCGACTCTGCCGACGAGGACGAGGACCAAGGTACAGTGCTGCACTTGGTATTCTATTAGTTACTAAAGTGTTGATAGCGACGGCCGACACGGAGCTCGCGCGGCAAATGGAGCGCGCGGAGGCCGAGAACGCCGAAGTGGCGGGCGACTCTGCCGACGAGGACGAGGACCAAGGTACAGTGCTGCACTTGGTATTCTATTAGTTACTAAAGTGTTGACAGCGACGGCCGACACGGAGCTCGCGCGGCAGATAGAGCGCGCGGAGGCCGAGAACGCCGAAGTGGCGGGCGACTCTGCCGACGAGGACGAGGACCAAGGTACAGTGCTGCACTTGGTATTCTATTAGTTACTAAAGTGTTGACAGCGACGGCCGACACGGAGCTCGCGCGGCAAATGGAGCGCGCGGAGGCCGAGAACGCCGAAGTGGCGGGCGACTCTGCCGACGAGGACGAGGACCAAGGTACAGAGCTGCACTTGGTATTCTATTAGTTACTAAAGTGGTGACAGCGACGGCCGACACGGAGCTCGCGCGGCAGATGGAGCGCGCGGAGGCCGAGAACGCCGAAGTGGCGGGCGACTCTGCCGACGAGGACGAGGACCAAGGTACAGAGCTGCACTTGGTATTCTATTAGTTACTAAAGTGGTGACAGCGACGGCCGACACGGAGCTCGCGCGGCAGATGGAGCGCGCGGAGGCCGAGAACGCCGAAGTGGCGGGCGACTCTGCCGACGAGGACGAGGACCAAGGTACAGTGCTGCACTTGGTATTCTATTAGTTACTAAAGTGGTGACAGCGACGGCCGACACGGAGCTCGCGCGGCAAATGGAGCGCGCGGAGGCCGAGAACGCCGAAGTGGCGGGCGACTCTGCCGACGAGGACGAGGACCAAGGTACAGAGCTGCACTTGGTATTCTATTAGTTACTAAAGTGGTGACAGCGACGGCCGACACGGAGCTCGCGCGGCAGATGGAGCGCGCGGAGGCCGAGAACGCCGAAGTGGCGGGCGACTCTGCCAACGAGGACGAAGACCAAGGTACAAAGCTGCACTCGGTATTCTATTAGTTACTAAAGTGGTGACAGCGACGGCCGACACGGAGCTCGCGCGGCAGATGGAGCGCTCAGAAGCCGAGAACGCCGAAAAGTCGGCCGAGGAGGACAAGGACCAAGGTATAGTGCTGCACTAGTTACTAAAGTCGTCATGTGGTCAAACGAGGTGGCCGGCCGTGGCGACGACTGAGGTCTCTACTGCACACAGTGTAAGTGTAGCCTATAGCTTACTTTGGGGCTAGATTGCGATGTATGTAATGTCCTGATATTTTATTTATACTAGTGGACGCCCGCGTGAATTTCGGTTTTTCAAAATTCCAGCGAGAACCATGGATATTTTCGGGATAGATAGTATTAACAAGTAGCCTATATTTTAATCTAGGTTATATCAATCTCCATTCCCAGACAAATCAGATCAGTATGAAGATGTAACAAACATACACACACACAAACATACACACAAACTTTCGCCTTTATAACGTTAGTGTGTTTATTTATTTAATTTATTTTGTATTGCGTTTTCATCAGGTATGGGAGACGCTGGAATGGACGAAGAGCCGCAACAGAACGGTGCTTCAGACGAGGAGGACGAAAATTAATTCAAATTTACAGCCTGCCTACTTCATGTACACCTTCCTTCTTAATATATATAATTATACATCTTTTATACATAAAAGAGTTTTCATTATACTCTTTCCATTCATTTATTTTCTCTTTGACACATGAAACCGACCAGAAGAGGAGACCACTTTAGCTTTATCTCTCTCTGGTTCCTCACAATTGCTATATCTGTTTCATGTGTCAAAGAGAAAATAAACGAATGATAGTTATATTTACCTGTATTTTCTGTAGCGACATAGAGTTTCTAAAATAGAAATGTCATAGGACCAAAATGTTGCTAAGAGTGATATAAAATAAAACAATGTACTGTAATTATGTATTTATCAACATATTAATAAAAATATAATTGTGGTATTTACTATTAACAATAAAATCAGTATGTCATCATTTTTATTTAAAATAATTGCAATGTCAACAATAATTATAAAACTAAAAATCACATTTTGACTTGACTAACTAAAAACAAATTATGTGTAATATTACTAATTACAATTAA
Source organism: Coenonympha arcania (assembly GCA_036785405.1). Taxonomy (NCBI): domain Eukaryota; kingdom Metazoa; phylum Arthropoda; class Insecta; order Lepidoptera; family Nymphalidae; genus Coenonympha; species Coenonympha arcania. The sequence goes on from CM072059.1 coordinate 5,407,886, forward strand.
AATATCTATTATTCTGTTGTGCAAAATCTCTAAACTAATTTAAAATAGTGCTATCCTTTTCCATAAGGAACAGTTTGAAAAGGATAGCATTTTTAATTAGTTTAGTTTAGAGTGTTAGTTTAATTTTAAACTAATTTAAAATAGTTTAGTTTAAACTAATTTAAAATAGTTTAGATTAAAATAGTTTTAAATTAGTTTAGTTTAGAGATTTTGTACAACAGAATTAGCACCTATATTCAAACTCTATAAATTGACAGTTGATTAAAATTGTTTCTAAATCCACACTAAATTAGACTTTCTTCCCGTTAATTCTGTTTAGCTTACTTCTATGGATTTTGTCAAAAAATAACAGTCCTGCAGCTTTCTCTATAGTTTCTGGTGATACCTGGAAAAAGGTAAAATAATTTATTCAAGCCAAGCCAAAACCCAGACTATCAAGTAATCTTCCTTCTAATACATAAAATTCTCATCTTTGTGTTTGTAACCAAGCTCCTCTCAACAGCTTGACCGATTTTTATGAAAATAGTGGTTAAGTAGGTATTATCTATTTTCCATTCCTCAAATGGCAAAACAACGTTTGCCTATAGTAGTGTTATTATCTCGGTGCAGACTCGGTCATAAATCACTCGAATGATTTCGAGTTTGCTTTTGTTGTAATGCACAACTCAGCAAAGCTTTTGTTGTTCTTTGTTGAGTTGTGCATTATTCACAACTCAACAAAGAACAACAAAAGCGAAACACGAATGATTTATGACCGAGTCTGCAGCGAGATAATAACACTACTATTATAGTCAACTATTCTTATATACAATAAAATTTTCAAAGTGACCAGCAGCCATTTACACCGTGTACGGCTAGTCCGTTTAAAATGTATAATAACTACAGGAAATATGTGACATATAACAGGCGGTGCATGGCTGCAGTGGCTAGGGGCCCGTGCGGGGACAGACGCTCACCATGAAGGCGGAGACGGGCGTCTCGTCGGGTATCCGCTGGTTGGGCATGACGTAGGCCTCCATGTCCAGCGCGCCGTCCGCGGCCTCCGCCACCACCACCTTGTACAAGTGTGCGGGGACAGACGCTCACCATGAAGGCGGAGACGGGCGTCTCGTCGGGTATCCGCTGGTTGGGCATGACGTAGGCCTCCATGTCCAGCGCGCCGTCCGCGGCCTCCGCCACCACCACCTTGTACAAGTGTGCGGGGACAGACGCTCACCATGAAGGCGGAGACGGGCGTCTCGTCGGGTATCTGCTGGTTGGGCATGACGTAGGCCTCCATGTCCAGCGCGCCGTCCGCGGCCTCCGCCACCACCACCTTGTAGAAGTGTGCGGGGACAGACGCTCACCATGAAGGCGGAGACGGGCGTCTCGTCGGGTATCCGCTGGTTGGGCATGACGTAGGCCTCCATGTCCAGCGCGCCGTCCGCGGCCTCCGCCACCACCACCTTGTACAAGTGTGCGGGGACAGACGCTCACCATGAAGGCGGAGACGGGCGTCTCGTCGGGTATCCGCTGGTTGGGCATGACGTAGGCCTCCATGTCCAGCGCGCCGTCCGCGGCCTCCGCCACCACCACCTTGTAGAAGTGTGCGGGGACAGACGCTCACCATGAAGGCGGAGACGGGCGTCTCGTCGGGTATCCGCTGGTTGGGCATGACGTAGGCCTCCATGTCCAGCGCGCCGTCCGCGGCCTCCGCCACCACCACCTTGTAGAAGTGCGTGGGCACCGCCACCGTGTTGGCGCCGATCACTTGGTACTTCACATATGATTTGCCGTCAGATTCCCTCCTGTACATACAATTATGGGTAGTTCAATACATGAAGACGTGCCATTTATAATCGCTTAAGTATGTTTCATGCGATTTGCATGCAGTTCTTCCCAACTTCCCAAGTGGGGCGCGTCTTCGTGGATTGAACTACCTAAGGTAGGTAGTATAAGGTTAAACCCTCGTAATTTTAAACCATGAAAAATAAGTAATATAATTTACTGCTTTCGACTTAAGTTCGAGTTATAGAGATTGCACTATAAATGTAAAAGTTGCTCTTGGCTGTTGGAAATCAAAATAACTTTTTGACGTATTTTTTCCATCCAGAAAAACTTCTACACACAGAATTATAATTAACTTACCTGGGTAAATATAAAGGTCCCGTGCAGCAATACACATTGTCGTAGACCTTAGTCAGTTTTCTAACATGTTTTTCTAATCTGTTCCATGCGTGCCTGTTAAACCCATCGCCCACCTGAGAAAAGCAAATTCGATTTATATTTTGGAACGAAGTCCCTTATCGCGCGTTGCAAAAGGGGGTTAGACGGAAAAAATTAAGACGAAAAGTTGTAACAACACTTTTTGCTATAGTAAGCTATTGTAAGTCGTGCGGCGTGCGCATGTTTCTCTGTCTGTCACTCTCTCTTATATTCCTTCACTAACTATTACGGGTGTCCCTTGACACCTCTCAAGTTTTTTTCATTCATTTTTGGTCAATGATATTTTAATTAAGCAAACCTGCCATCTGCGTCGGAGGTCGTGGGTTCGATTCCCACTACTGGTAATTGTTTGTGTGATGAGCATGAATGTTTTCAAGTGTCTGGGTGTTTTTCTTATTTTATTTATGTATATATGTATGTATATTTATCAGTTATATAGTACTCGCAACACAAGCTGTTGCTTACTTTGTCGCTAGATTGTGATGTGTGTGCTTAATGTCTTGATAAAGAGCCTGCGGTACTTGCCTGGGGAGCCATATTGGTCAAAAAGAATGTTTGTTCGACATGTTTCTGCGCGAGGCGATGGTTGCCGGCCGCAGCCATATGCCCTCTGTCGAACCCTGACCCTTTGTAGTCACTGTTCTGAGACCTGGAAACCAGTGAGCATTGTATAAGTAGGTAATTTCTGAAAAAATGCATGTCAGGCGACAGCCCTATCGGTGCTATCGGTCGCGTTGCGGCTACGTATAACTTGACTTTGCTCAACCGGCTCAACCCTATAACAATAATTATTCACACATTTAAAATGGTATACAGATAGAGCCAGTGTTCAAGTCACGATGTTTGTACTGAATGTCACTGTTATCAGGGTCTGGTAGTAGCAACAATTGATAATATTACAGCAGACCCAATGTGTGTCATACGCTGATCTCTATTATACTAGTATGCTGGATCCAACATTCTATACAATTGTCAGTTAATTTTTTGTGCCAATTTGCACCCCCCACGAACCCCCATTCATGGTACTAAATTGACATTTGTTGCTAGTCACCGTCGTTTTGAATGTCATTTTATATTAGTTCCATGGACGCTCACGCCAGGTTACCCAACAATCAGCGGCAAAATGGCGAAAATCAAGTGTCTTTCTTCATTTTTACGTTGACAGTTCAAGATCTATCTATTTGAGGTCAGTGGTGTAAATAACTCATACCTGAAAAATGGATGTATGCTTTCATCAGGAGTGAAGTCGCACTTGCTCCTGTCCACCGCGTCGTTCTTCATCACGTGCTGCTTGGTGAGGTGCTCGAACACCCAGTGCGGCACCCGGTTGCGGCGGTCGTACGACAGCACGAAGTCGTCGTACGACCGGACGTGGTCCAGGCTGGGGAAGCCGTATTTCATAATTTGAGAAACCTGAAACATTTTTTTGAAGTCTTCTTCAGGATTAAGAGTTTGAGCGTTTTTTGAGATAGATAAAAACCATTGAACTCGCGACACTGTTACCGTAACCGACACTTGATATTGATACCTTATCCAACACCTCATAAAATTCACTTCTATTGGCACTCCCGGATTGCATTTTTTTTGAGGCAGGTTGAGACCCTCAGAATCCAAGGGATTTTTCCACAGCCAAGGTTGAGGACATTGAGAACTCACAGGCACCCAGGACCACTTAGGATGTTTTTCTCCAGCAAGCCTTTGCTAGCTAATTAATAATTTCCTAAATGCACACAAATTTGAAAAGTCTGAGTATGCCCTTAGCCTTATGTTGCATGAAAATCATACTAGATGAACACAGTATAACCCTGATGAAAATAGTAGGTATTTTAAAAAGTCAGCTCTTTTATGACTTCTTAATTAATGACTTCTTCATTGCTGAATGATACTTAAGCTTCTCTGAATTAAACGTACCCTATCTTTAGGAGTGCTACTGTCTGTAAACGGCGTTGCTGCGGATACAGTTCCAAATATTGGCAAACCAGGTTTACTGCTGAGGAGTTTGCCATCGACCAAGATAGACTCCTTGGTATTGAATTTTTCATATTGTCCTATATAATAACCACCTAATCCCACAGCACTAAGCTGGGCTAAGTGCAACAAACGCTTCGAAATCATTGTGCATCCGTTTGGACTTGGTTTGAAATTAAAATTATTTATTTTTCAAAACAGAGAGAGGATAAGTAAAAGGGAGAGGATATCACATCCTGAGATCACATCACTCATAGACATATAACACTATAACTATATCACTCAGCTGTTGTGTCATGTGTGACAGTTTCCGTTATCACTTGTCAGTTGTCACTTTGATACATGTTATCACCACAAAGATAACAAAACTATGGAGATGCCCCATTCCGCAAACTACCTTACCGCAAATGGTAAGTTATCATTTCGGGCTTATTACTTAAATAAATTCAGTATTAGCAATAAGCGATTTTTTCAATTTTATCTGCAAAATAGCCACATAATATTTCGTTATACGTGAATTCGAAGCTTCTGTATTTGTTAATGTAACTTATACCGCTCAATGCTAATGAATAAATATTAACTTTGAATAAAGGTACCACTTGCGGCAATTAAGTGCTTTCAGTTTGACACACTTCTGTTCTGACTCTGTCAAGTGTCAACTGTCTACTCATAACTGTCACCATATTGATGAAAAAATATTTTCACAAATCTACAAATAAAAAATATATGTAGGTATTATCTATGCAGTAAGCGTAAACGTAAATAGTTACAAAAGAATTTATCATTTTACGATTTTATGTAATGGAAGTATCCAGTCATTAGTTCACGTATCAAATCAATTCTAACCATGAAAATTTTATTCAGAAGCAGCCGTTTACATTCAAGAGTCTTCAATAAAAATTACAGCACAGCCCCGAAATCTTTAGCCACTGTGCATGTAAATGGCAAGGAGTATCCTGCGGACGATTACACGAATATAACACCGAAGATATCTTCGTATATAAATAAGAATTTACATTTGAAAAAGGACAACCCACTTTCTTTGGTTCGCCAACGTATCGTGAATTATTTTTACTCATCGTTCACGCATGGAGGGAATCCTATATTCAGCGTTTATGAGAATTTATCTCCCATTGTGACAACGCGACAAAATTTCGATGATTTGCTTATCCCGGAGGATCACCCAAGCAGAGCAAAGTCTGATTGCTACTATATTAATTCCTCGACGTTGTTCCGAGCTCACATGACGGCGCACCAGAGCGAGCTGCTGCGGGCTGGTCTGGACAACTTCTTAATGATCGGAGACGTGTATAGACGAGATGAGATCGATTCCACACATTTTCCTGTGTTTCATCAAGTAAGTAATCTCAGGGGCCTGATTCTCTAACGTTTTCGGAGAGTGTGCACAGGAACTTTTTAACTTGGTTCCCCCGTCACCTTTCTACCATAGAACGGCAAGGCATCGTAAAGGCTTCCACCCATACATAGTTGACGTGCCAACGACGCGTACGAAGCGGTTTGGTTCCTCGTTCCTGATACGCACTGCAAAGGCCTGGAATGCACTCCCAGGCAGTGTCTTTCCTGCCACTTACAACCCGGGTGCCTTCAAATCAAGAGTGAATAGGCATTTTCTAGGCAAGCGCATTCCACCTTAGACTGTATCATCACTTTCCATCAGGTGTGATCACAGTCAAGCGCTAGCCTATATAGCATAAAAAAAAAAAAAAGTTCCACTCGTAGTTAACAACCAAGTGACAAACAAAACGGAGGCAAGAGTCGCATTTTTTAATACAAAAATGAGACGCTTGCCTCAAATTGTTACCTACTCATTTGGGTTGTTAACTCACGAGTCAGAGTGGAACGATAAAGAACAGGGCCTCAGGTCGCCTGGTGACCAACCCGTACCAAAGTATAAATTTAAATCTGGATTTATTCATTCGTTTATTTATCCTTTAAGTACCACACTGGAGCAACTGATGAATGTGATTCTTTTGCACAGATATAGTTGAAAGCGAAGATAGTCACATAGGCTACTTTTTATCCCAGGGAAATCGATGAATTGCATGTTAAAAACTGAAATTAAACTGGCTGCAGGCGCCAGCTAGTATTTAATAAATTCAGCATTTTTAGCCTATTAACGTTTCATGAAAAATAAATTAATGTTTGGTTCTACTAAGTTTATTGAAATGCCTAGAAACCTACAAGTTTTTGTGCCTGGCTGATTAAGCAATAAATCCAGCAGTTTCCCACATAACCTGTGGGCACCTTGGACTTTTCAGAGACTGTATACTAAACTGTACCTCTTCTGTTATTTTTCAGGTAGATGCAGTAAGACTACAGCGCAAACATGACCTGTTCGAAAACCATCCAGGCTTGGACATATTTGAGCCATCATTTGACCCAACCAACCCACAAGCTTTTACCAACTCCATATCAGACCCAGCAAAACAAAGCTGTCACACTTTAGAGGCATCAAAATTAATGGAGGGCCAATTAAAGAACCATCTCATCGGCATGGTCAAGGTCCTTTTTGGTGATGATATAAAATATAGATGGGTGGATGCATATTTTCCCTTTACCCATCCATCATGGGAGCTGGAAATTTACTATGAAAACAATTGGATGGAGGTACTCGGTTGTGGTATCATGAGGAACGAAATCCTTTCTAATGCTGGCCCGAATAATAGCATAGCATATGCATTTGGATTAGGATTGGAAAGGCTTGCGATGGCATTATATAAAATACCTGATATACGACTAATGTGGAGTACAGATTCGGGATTTTTGAACCAGTTTCAGGACAAGGATATCAATGCGAGTATTGAGTACAAGCCGGTGTCTGTGTACCCTCAATGTATAAATGATTTGTCCTTCTGGTTGCCACCAACATTGACAATTGAAACTTTTATGAGTAACGATTTTTATGATCTAGTCAGAGAAGTTGGCGGTGATATTGTTGAACAGGTTTGTTTCATTATGTTAATTGATTTTGTAATTTTAGATAAATATCAAAATACCAAGTTACAAATAACCAGCTAAGTGCGAGGCCGACTCGTGCACAAAGGGTTCCATATCTATCTATATAATGTAGCAAAATGATGACTAAAAGCCAGAACTTTCAGTAATACTTTACTACTACTACTATACAAGTAGAGTAATATTGGGAGTTCTGCGGACCATCAACCAAAAACAACCAAAAAATCACGTTTGTTGTATGGGAGCCCACTTTAATCTTTATTTTATTCTATTTTTTAGTATTTGTTGTTATAGCGGTAACAGAAATACATCATCTAAAAATTAACTATCACAGTTCAAGTGACAGACAGATGTATGGCACAGTCTCAGTAACAGGGTTCCGTTTTTACCCTTTGGGTATTGAACCCAATAAAGTTTCGTTAGTTTTAAGAACTATGGTCCGAACGCCAAGAGCATTCTGATAATTTTTATTATCGTGATCATCGACATCTCAGCCTGCGGACGTCCACTGTTGAATACAGGCTTTCCCAAGCGCGCGCCACCACACCCTATCCTCAGCCTTCCTCATCCAGCCGCTTCCCCCCACCCGCTTTATATCGTCGGTTCAGCGGGTTGGAGGTCGCCCCACACTACGCTTACTCGTACGCGGTATCCACATCAGGGCTTTTCGGCTCCCACGGACATCGCCCCTGCGACAAGCGTGACCTGCTCACTTCAGCTTGCTAATGGTTTTGGCTTTTTATAATATAACCCTGTATTTCTTAATCTCAGGTGAAACTAAAAGACAAGTTCATCCACCCCAAGAGCAAGAAGCACAGCCTGTGTTACAGCATCGTGTACAGACACCTAGAGCGCACGCTGACGCAGGCCGAGGTCAACAAGATACATGGCGACATAGCCGCTGCGGCCGTCGCCGCGTTCGGTGTCGCTATCAGATAGCTTGTTAACAGTTCTTTAGTTAAATTGTTATGTAAAATAAATATTTATTAATAGGTTATTTTCTGCGTTTAATTACTTTTCTTGCCATTGATCTCCACAAACGAAATGATTTCTCTGTAATGAGGCATTCCAGTCAATTTTTTTTCTTTAAGTAGAAAGATTATGTCATTCTCTAACAAAGTGGCACTATTCTATTATTAGAGTTATAATTTAAAAGATATAATATGGATGTAATCAATTAAATAGATTATTTTGAATCTGTGGCAAAAACAAGAGGATTGCTATATTTCTCTTGTTTTTGTGGATGTGAAGTAAAATTTTCGCGGAATGTCGAAATCACGGGACTTTTATAAAATTTTCTATATTTCGATCATCCGACACTATTTTATGGTGTAGTTTTAAAATAACGAATGAAAAAACAAACCAAAATTTTGGTGAGCCTAATTTCGAAGTAGGTACGTACTGGTACGTACTAAGATAATAACGACCGAATGGCGTAGTGGTAGCGAACCTGCCGTCTGCACCGGAGGTCGTGGGTTCGATTCCCACTACTGGTATATGTTTGTGTGATAAGCATGAATGTTTTCCAGTGTCTGGGTGTTTTTCAATATATTATCCAATTATAGGAATCCAACCGAGGAATCATGGATTTTCTCAAACATTCATAACGTTGCTCACTAGCGACACCCTTACTGGACAAGAAAAGTTTGTAGCACATTGGAGTTTGGATACCTAAAAATGTAGGTGTGTCTTTGTTATTCTTTTTTGTTTTACTTGAACCAAAGATTTTAAAAGGGGATGAGCTGATCTGAAGCCTGAAGCAATGATGAGATACTGTATACTTAGTTTACATAAACCTTTTGTATACAATACAAGCAAAAAGTAGCGCCACCTATCAAAATTCCTATGAACTATGTTATAGACAGCATAGAGTATATTGAATAGATAGACAGGAATAAGGATTTCAGCCACCCAGACGCGCCGGCTGCAGGTTTTTTTTTACTGCAGGTAAGTACAACAAAACAAGTACTTGCGCCTGATTGTAGGAGCCCTGAAGTATGTCAGGAATGACACCGGGACACCCAGGAAGCCCACCGTGGAGGAATTTGTCCGCACCCTCGCACAACGCCTGTTCGCTCGCGCGGCCGTGCGCGCATCTCCACAAGGCCACCAAATAGGCGCCTGCTACCTCACGAGCGTCCCCCGCGTGGTTGCCCGTAGATGGAGACGATGATGAGGGCACGAGGTTCATTCAACTGGACCGCGCAGGGCAGCGACATGACCGCTGGTCACCAGCCAATCAACACAGGCCAGGACTGCGAGGCCTTAGCCCCTTACCGGGCTAGAAGAACGACACCGAGGGCGCGCTGCGCCTCCGCGACACATCGCTCGGCTCGGGTAAGGACTAAGGAGACAAGGGAAGGGACAAGTAGGTACCCCCGAAGGGACTCGTTCCCTGCAGAGAAGGCCACGCTTCGATTTCACGAAGGATTTCCCTTTAAGTTTGTTGTATCTATATAAATGTCTGATTCGCAGTATACTCGAGTATGGCTCACCGGTTTGGTCTCCTTACCAGAAGACCTATATTCTGACGCAATTGAGTCTGTCCAAAGGCGATTTTTAAGAATTCTCTCATACAAATTTAATAAAAAGCTTGTTAATGCTTCTTATCACGAGAAATTGAATTACTTCAAACTTCATCCATTACATAAGCGTCGTACTTTTTTGGACATTATGTTACTACATAAAATATTAAATAATGTTACAGACACCTCTCTATGATATAATATATATTAATTGCTCGATCCCTAGTCGCTCGACTCGTATACCTACCTGGAATGTACATTCAGTGTACTAAATATCGGGAATTTGTCAATAAAACAAAAAATACAAATTATTCATCTAAATTTATTTTATCGCCTTCAAAGTAGGCCCCATCGCTTGCAATACAACATCTCCAACGCTTCACCCAGTCTTCCATACATTTTTCATAGGCTATTTGCGGTATGGCCTTTAGCTCATTCAGCGAATTTTCTTTTATTGCTTCTATCGACTCAAAACGTTTTCCTCGAAGTGGTAATTTTAACTTGGGAAATAAAAAAAGTCAGAAAGAGCCATATCAGGTGAATACGGTGCTTGGTCGAGCGAGAACTTTTGTTGAATTTTTCGCTAAAAACTCTTTCACTATAATGGCTGTGTGTGATGGTGCATTATCATGGTGCAGCATCCATGAGTTGTGTTGCCACAAATCCGGACGTTTTCGGCGGATACTCTCACGCAAACGCTTCATGACGCCTAAATAATATTCTTTATTCACTGTTTCTCCCTCTGGAAGGAATTCGGAGTGAACCACGGTAGTAAAAAAAAACTGTCAGCATCACCTTGATTTTGGAGCGACTTTGCCGCGGTTTTTTGGGTTTCGGCTCGTTTTCGAGACGCCATTCTGAAGACTGTAGGCTTGTTTGCATGTCGTACTCATAAACCCATGTCTCGTCGCCAGTTATTATACGTTTCATAAAGGTCGGATCCGTAGAAGCTCGGGAAACCATGTCTTCAGCGACATGCTTTCGCTGCGCTTTTGGAACAAAATTGAGCTCTTTTGGAACTAGTCGAGCGGCGACGCGTTTCATGCCTAAAATGTCAATAAGAATGTTGTGGACGGACTTAAAAGATATGTTCACCTCACTAGCACACTCTTTCAGACTCATACGTCGTTTTTCGAGCACTAGCTTCTTGATTCTGTTGATGTTTTCTTTGGTCGTAGCGGTTGAAGGTCTACCAGAACGAGGCAAGTCTACTACTAATTCTCGGCCTTCTTTAAAAGCTTTATACCATTCATAAGTCCTTGTTTTCGATATACACGATTCGCCGTAGGTATTTCGCAACATTTTTAGTGATTCGGCACATGAAATATCATTCGAAACACAAAATTTAAGGCACACTCTTTGTTCAACAATATTTTCCATTGTAAAAATCGCCGAGAACTCAAAACTATGACCAACAAAAAGTGTAGTTTAAAACAAATTAAATGACAGATCCCGCTCAAACTTAGCGCGCTAAATCAGTACAGTGCTACCAACATGCAGTAAAAAAATTAGAACGACCTCTTTTACACGGGTCTTTTTATTGACATATTCCCGATACTTTTTACACAGAGTAGTATTTAGGACCTCTTTCTGTCGCACCAATGTCGCATACCACTCTTGTATTAATCGAATATGTCGCCAATTCAATGCTCTTCACCATAAAAATAGTCAGCTAAACATTTTCAACTCTAAGGAACACTGCTTTCGTCGTGAAGTCATGGACTCCCTACGTAGGGGAGTCTGATAATTTTGAGTTTTTCCTGTTCTTTTTTTCTATAGTATTAATTATTTTAAGTAATTATTTAGGTATATGTATTTAGTGTAATTTAATGTATTGTATTTTGTACTCCAACTATCTATACCTAACTGTTTTCTTTATCTTTCATATCTGTGTCTGCCAGTTGTTGATGCTCGGGCTATAGTACAATGTATCCATTATTATGTATATTGTAAGCTAATTATTATTGTTGTGTTCGAGTGTTGTTGGCGGATCCAATGAATAAAAATTAAAATTTTTCAACCTGCCTACGAGATCACAAAATCGAAGGTAGGAGCGTTGGGGTCAGTTGGATTGTAATAAAACTATGTATCAAAACAAATTCTCAGCAATTTTAATTAAATAATAATACTTAGGTAATGCACACAAATCAGTTTTGACAGTCGACAAAATTATAATTTAAATAAAAATACCTAAGTAAACCTTGTTACTCCAAGCATACATTCGCCAAGTATTTAAAAACATGCGATCAGAATTATTATGATCATTCTGCTCTGCGCTATTCACAAAGTAAGGTTTTGTACTACCCGTTCGCCGAAGCTTTGCCGGTGACTTCCCCTTCCACTTCATTCGACCGCCACCCGCGCGGACCTGTTATCACCGTCACCGGCAAAGTTTCTGCGAACGGGTTATACATAAAACTCCACAAAGCCAAGTCGACTTCGCCGCATTCCTATTCTCCCGTTCTCATTCTGCGGGACTTCGCAAGTAGTTCAGTTCTAACTTGAGAATCGGTCTTGGACATACAATAAGACATTATAGAGCGAAGCCGTTCGTGATCATTATTCAGACTTCAATTCGTCACGTGCTTGAATAGACGTGATTGAATATTTTTACATTTATACTTTCTTAAGTAATGTCAAATGACAATAATATTAGGTGCTTACATATGAAATTGGCGTTTTGTCGTACTGGCCACTTTGATCTCAAATATCTCTTCTTTGGTTAGAATTTCCAATTTCAAATTTATACAGCTATTTACTCATGCTTTTGTGTTTTGAAAATCGTAATTCATTTGTTTTTTTCTCTTTTGGTTTTTTTTTTTGCGCCACTCTGTTTACAAAATGGAAAACTTGAAATATCGCGTTATTTACGAGTACGAGTTCCATCGTGGCACCAGTGCTGCAGAAACGGCTTGAAGGATTAATGATGTGTACGGCGAGGGTGTCGCAAAAGAAAACACAGTGCGTTTTTGGTTCCAACGTTTTCGTTCTGGAAATTTCGACCTGCAGAACAAGCCCCGTGGACGGCCGGAGACCAAAGTTGACAATGAAGAATTGAAGGTTATTGTGGAAGCGGATCCATCGCAAACCACGTCAGAGCTAGCTGCAGGCTGCGGTGTTAGTGATAAAACTGTTTTAGTTCACTTGAAGCAAATTGGGAAGGTGAAAAAGCTTGAAAGGTGGGTACCTCATGAATTGAGTGCAGCAAACCGACAAACGCGCGTAGACTGCTGTGTTACATTACTCAACCGGCACAGTAATGAAGGGATTTTAAATCGAATCATTATCTGTGATGCAAAATGGATCCTGTATGATAATCGGAAACGCTCATCGCAATGGTTGAACCCTGGCGAACCAGCCAAATCCTGCCCCAAACGAAAATTGACTCAAAAAAAATTACTTGTGAGCGTTTGGTGGACTAGCGCCGGCGTCGTTCACTACAGCTTTCTTAAATCTGGCCAGACGATTACGGCGGATATCTATTGTCAGCAACTGCAATCCATGATGGAAAAGCTAGCTGCTAAACAACCGAGGCTGGTCAATCGTTCTAGGCCACTGCTGCTTCAGGACAACGCTAGACCACACACTGCACAACAGCCGGCTACCAAATTAGAGGAGCTTCAATTGGAATGCCTAAGACATCCACCTTACTCCCCGGACCTTGCTCCAACAGATTACCATTTTTTTCGAAATTTGGATAACTTCTTACAAGGGAAAAAATTTAACTCCGATGAGGCAGTCCAAAGCGCTTTCAAAGATTTTATTGATTCCCGTCCGAATGGCTTTTTTAGTAAAGGGATCAATGAACTACCTATAAGGTGGCAAAAGTGCATAGATAGCAATGGTACATACTTTGATTAAATATATATATTATATTTAAAAAAAATCGACTTTATGTTCCTCCCATACAAAACGCCAATTTCATATGTAAGGACCTAATATTTACAGTAGGTACCTACCTACTCGTATCGTATGTGCAGACACTAAGTACTAGGTAAGTAGGTAGTAGGTATGGTCTGTACAAACAGAATTGAGTTATTGACGTGACAACGTCTTATAATTCGATAGAGCTGGTTGCACGCACGAAAAAACATGACTCATTCGGCGTTACCTCGCTCATGCGGCGTTACCGGCGTTACCTCGCGAGCGCGGAACGAGCTAAAAAGAAGACGTTGTCACGTTCAACTATCGTCAGTAAACCGACTTTACAGACTACCAATTTTTTTTCCACTTATTTATTTATTTATTTATTTATGTACCAGAAAACTTAACTTAAAATTATACAAAGAAAAGACGTGCACAAAGGACAGCTTATCTCTACTGGAGAGATTTCTTCCAGGAGCCCTTGAATGTGGGAAAAATAAAGTTTGGAAATGCTGAGTAGGTACTGAAAATAGATATTACTATTGATAAAATATAAGATATATATATATTAAAATACATAATATATAAAAAATACATATATAGCAATATATATATATATATATATATATATATATATATATATATATAAATACATAACTAAATAAATACATATATATATATATAAAATATAACATATACATTGATATACCAAAAATTAATTATTTTTAATCCTGGATCGAGAGATAGTGCTGTTTCAGTCTAGCCTTGAATGTACTAATGGAAGGATTGTCACAGAGAATATGGCTTGGGAGCGAGTTCCACAGTTGCGCTGCAAGCACTGCAAATGATTTTGAGTAGAAGCTGGTGTTATACGAGGGCACCTCCAGAGCTTTCACTGCAACACAGGATCGCGTTGGTCTGGCTCGGGGAAGAGCGACCTGAAAACGCTCACGCAAGTAGACAGGGGATGACGATTTTAAAATTTTGAAGAGCATTGTAAGAATATGAACATTCCGGCGAAAGCGAATACGGAGCCACTTCAACTGACGTCGGAAGTCTGAGATGTGATCGAATTTGCGCAGTCCGAAAATAAAACGGATGCACAAATTCTGGAGTCGTTCTAATTTGTCGAGTAGCTCCTCTGTTGCATCCAAGTAGCAAACGTCAGCATAATCGATAAGAGGAAGGAGAAGAGAATGAGCTAGCAATATTTTAGTTCTCAAAGGCAAGAAATTCTGCAGTCTTCGTAAGGAATGGAGGGAAAAGTGCAATCGTCTGCTCACTTCATTGATGTGAGCTGACCATGAGAGGTTACTATCGATAATAAGCCCCAGGTTTTTTGCTTTGTCAGTAAAGGGTATACGTGTACCGTTATACATTAAGCTGGGTAACTTAGTATAACTTCTGCGGGGCTAGACAAAGTTAACAGTCGTTTAGCGGTCACGACAGTAAATACTTAAAAATGTATGGAAAAAACAAGTGACTTTAGAAAAACCACGTGACCGTATAGAGGAAGACACGCTTTTTTTGAAAATCGACTACGACAATTTGAACGCTCCCTGACGTTCTCGCAGACGTTGTAGATAACTTTTAGCGTACTTCGCATGACAATTGACAGCCGACAGTGCACAACGCTAAAGTAGATTCTGCTTTCATTTGTTTTCATTCGGTCACGTGGTTTTTCTACAGTCACTTGGTTTGTCCATACATTTTTATCTACTGTCGTCAACGCTAAACGACTGTTACTTTGTCTAGCCCCGCTGATCAATTGACCTGACCAATACTTATATGGGAATATCGACAAGTTTGTAAATATCCCCAAGAACGTCATTGATCGAATGACAGATACCTAGGTAATATACAAAAGTTGTGGATAAAAGTTTAAAAAATAACCCGACTCCATTTTTAAAGACTATACATAGTTGAAGTATGCCTACTTATTATATACCTACCTACTTTACTATTTACATAACAAAATGCTACATAAACATAGACAACTAATACTCTACTTTAATCTAATACAGTGTGTGTTTTTAAAGTTATATATCTTAATATCACAGTTTCCATAGAGGATTACTTGAATAGTTTCTTTTATCCAGAGATTTATATTATGTTCAATTACCTTTCTATATTTTCTTTGTATACAATTGTAGCTAACTGACACGACTGCAAATACAAGAAAATCTGTAATTTGTCTGCGTTGAGAGGTTCATTATAATAGAAATAACTCAAATACCTCTAATAATCAGTAATCACGCACAAAACCAAATAATCAAGTTTAAACTAAGATTCCGAGTATATAACGACGATCATACCATTAAGTTAAACACCTAAGATACAGTCTTCATCTGAAGACTCAGCATTAGCGCCAAAAGTTATTGGATCGAATACAACTGGCTCTAAATGTGGTGTCAAATTAATACCAGCCTCACCTTCGGCTTCGGTAGTATTAGGAGTGTCGTCGATAGTCAGATTATCTGGCGCCGATTCTGACACTTCAATTTCCATTGTCACTTCAGTATCCTGGTTGTTATCATCGAGCTGGTTATCTTCTTGGCTGTCTTTATCGGTGATTTGGTTTGCTAGTCCTGTTGTTTCGGTTGAGTCTTTCATCCGTTTGGACTTCAGCGCCAACGGCTCGTCATCGGAATCGGAATCCTCACCACATTTCCTCTTTTCTACTGCTACTGGAGTCGTATTAACTGACTTGTCATCATTTTGTTCAGTATCTGAATCTAAATCTATGCTTGCTATTAACTCCGTCGGTGGTTTTACCGTAGGTTTTTTTCTTCGAACTAACCGAATCATGTTTTTCTTTTTCAAAAGAATGGATGGTAGTGATTTTAGTTTTGATGTAACACCTTGCTGTAATAAACTTCGACTTTGTTTCAATATAGGCGGACGGACGGTTGAAAATAATTGAACTGGTACTGGTGCTTGTTGTTGCTCCGCTGGTGACTGAGTTTCTAGCATCGCAGCTGTTTGCTCTTCAATATGTAACGATTCATTTTCTTCAGGATCATCTGTCAAATCTATCACAGCCTTTATTTCACCTCGTTTATTTGATTTACCCTGGATTTGTCTTTTAATGACTAAACTTATAGGAACTACTACTCCGGTTTCAATGTCCATTTTATAGAACTGTGCGTTATTCTCTGAAGCATATCTTAACTCTGGATAGGAGAAAACTATACACAACTCTGGACATCTGCGTAAAGCAGTTTGCACAGCAGAATTCGATAAAAGTGGATTTGTCAAATACTTTTCATTATGTTGGTTGGTAATTTGAGATTTCAGTCCTTGTATAATTGTAGGTGGAATTAATTCTAACTGTTGCTTAGAAGGACTTACGTTGTTTGGGGAATGAGTATCTTCTGCCGAAATTCCCGACATTTCCATTAAGTCTGATAATATTGTTTTCTTATTTGAATCAGTGGAGTCTTTCAAATCATCAAAGTTGTTACTCACACCAAGCACGCAATCACTCTTTTCCGTTACATTGTTTACCACTTCCGTTTGGTTATCATTTACTTCCATAAATTTATCGGAAATATCTCTTAATTTCTTATTACAAGCTAAAGAAACTGTGTCATTTTCTTTCTTATCGTCCAATATAGTTTCTATTTCATTACAGCTATTGAGGGGGATATTATTTTGATCTATCGGAGAGGTCACAGCCTTGGTGGTTACATCAGAGACAGCAAGCTGTTGCTGTATGGTAGCCATGAGGGTCGGTAGATAAGCTAATTGACTTTGGTCTAGTTCAATCCCAGGATCAATAGAGACTGCTAACTCTTTGTTAGGTAGTAGAACTATTCTCACACCTGCAGGTAAAGGTACCGCAGGTTGAATAATATTTTGACTGAGATTATCATTCATATCATTGTTCGTAATAGTGGTATTATCACCTCTAAGCTGATTTATTAAATGGGGTTGATCAAAAGAACATAATAAAATTTTATTTCTCCCTAAGCATATAGGCGTACGAGGAATAGCGCTTTTTGACGTTTTGTTGCCTACAAACAAAACTTTATCAGATTTACTATCTTTTTCTTGCAACGTTATAATATCAGAGTTATTAGTAGGTGGGTTGACAACTAGTGTTTGAGAAGTAGACTTTATTGGAGACAAATCTCCAGGAGCCATTGCTCGAGTTTTCGATACAATTGTGTATGAATGGCCTTTGAGGAGTGGATTATTTTGTATAATTAATTTTTTCTTACGGACATTTTCATTGGATAAGGTTGGGTTTATGGGTTTTTTAAGAAGTGTATTTTTTTTTGGAATCAAATTATACAGATTGCTTGCTTTATTGGAAGCAGTTGGATCGTTTTGATCATTTATCTGATTCACATTAACTGCAGGACTTGGTGTAAGTGTAAAAGTTGCGTTATTTTCTTTCAAACCCGTAGGGATCTTAATAGGCATGAACGTTCCATCATTGGATGAATCACTTTCTATGGACACTATTTGATCATTGTTGATATTCGTATTAAAGAAAGTAGTCTGTGTTTGACCGTTAGCTTGATAGATATTAGGCGGATATCTTACTTGGATGTTGGAAGCTAAATAGTTATCTAGATCACAACTTTTAGAGCTTGATTTCAATATTTCCAGGTTAGCTGCAAAACCTTTTTCGAACTCCGGGTCGTAATCCGTGTTAATACCCACTGAGACTTTTAATGGCATTTCTGTAAGTTTATCATAAAGGCTTGGTGCACTTGTGACTTTAATTAACGGCGTTTTGATCTGTTCTTTACTATTCTGGATCTTATTGCCTCGTTTCGCGTCAGACATTTTGACCACGAGTTCTTGCCTACAGCAGCAATAACACAAAGGTCGTGGACAGTTGTGTTTGTTCGCCACTCTCCTTCTAGAGCCCATTTTTGATATTTTTTCTTTCGCCCAACAGCAATATGTTTGTTTATCTTTTCTTAGGTACTCAAGACTTCTTTCCATCTTACTTTTCTTTTTCACAGTCGGTTGAGCAACGGGCTCTTTAGAGAGTTCCTGGGGTTCTTGCTCGCTTGCTAATGATTCACTTCCGACCGCTGCTTTTTTAAGTTGCTCAATTTGGCATGTTCTTTTGTTTGCTATCAATTCCTTCTGGGTTTCCTTCAATGCGTTTTTCCTCAGTGCTTTATTTAACTTTTTTAATTTTTGCGGTAAAGGTTCACTATCCCCTCTACATACATTTAATATTTTGTCAACAGTATCAGAAGTCAAAAGAACGTCATCCGGAATAGGCCGAGTATTAGATCGTGATATCCATGGTACTGTGATATAAGGACGTTGATGTTTTTTTACTTCTTTCCCATTTTTTTTCTGAATTGTTGTGCTTATTTTTGAAGGCCCATCGCGCACTGATTCTGCAGATTTGGTTTTGTGCGTATTATTGAGAAGGTTACCACTTGATGAAATACTCAAATTATCACTTTTTTTTACAACTTCTACAGGTACCTTACTAGATTTAATTTTTTGAACCTCATTAGTGACTCCGGATGTTACTTTGATTTTATCAGAAATATTTGATGTTATATTAGATTTATCACTGACAAATGTATTTATGCCTTCACTGGCGTTGTCGTCGAAAGTATTATTTTGGAGTAAATCATTGTTTTGTTGGTTAATAACAATGTTTACTGGCGGTTTAATTTTACTTGAAACCTGTATTGGGGTAACTTCTGCAGTAAGCAATCTTTCGTTAAGACGACGTATTTGAGCTATATCTGGCAGATTCACTTTTTTTCTCTCAACCAAATTGTTGTCTGGTATAGGTTGAGTAGCAACAGACTGTGTTGCCGAAGAATCACCTGAAAGTGGACCTAGAAAATCATTTATCAAATTACTTTTCAAATTCTCTATCGGCAATGCTGATGGCGGAGCAGTTTTTTCAACCGCATTTGCTCCAAGACCGCCTGTTTTATATCGATTCGATTTCGTTTCCTTTAAATATAAAGTTTTGTCCTGAAGTTTAGCCTCAAAACACTTATGTAGATCTATAGTGAGGGGTTTACATCTTTTGAGAAGATACCTATTTCGTTCTAAGCTGAAAAATCCAGCGCTTAGTCTTTTGAGCCTCGTATTGAAATCGGGATTCTTGCATAACTGAATAGGATTATACGATACTACCCGAGGTTTATTCAGTAACCAACTCGAAAGGCTAACAGTCTCTGGACCAATACTTTCTTCCGAGTAGTATTCCGAGGCATTGTCGCTGAAAGTTTCACTATCTGGCGTCGGTTGTCGTTCTTGAGATATTTCTTCCATTTTAACAGAGTTCCTGTCGACCGGTTTACTTTCATGACCAGCATTTTCAATAACACGTTTGTCCCTTACAGAATTATACTCAATAAAGCGGAAAACGTCCATGTCATCGAGTTTTTTCGTGTACACGACCGGGGTGAGTAAGAGCTTTAAATCGATGGTTGGCGTGTTATCACTGTCGCTATCGTCAGTATTTTCAGTTTTTATTTCTATTTTGGGCTGAAGTACTGAAACAAAATTTTTTGGTCTCATTATAATGTATGTATTTTTACTTATTATAGTTATTATATTTGTACCTATTATAATTCATATATTTTGGATACTCATACCACGACTAAACCAAATTGGATGAAATATGCAATGTTTCCGAAATAATTTCCGTTTTAATCCGATAAATTCCTTGTACGAGTTGTATAATGCCTAAAACCATGCGGCGAAGTAGTTGAATGAAATCAATTAATGAATAAATGAAAGGTGCACATTTTCGCGGTAATATAATAATAGTAAGATGAGATAAGCATAAGTTGACCATTGGTTGAAACGAAACAAAACTTACATGTAACGGCGTCATCTTCTTCAACATACTCGATCCCATCGTCTTCTAATTCGATTCCATCAAACATATCATTAGGAACTGCATCAAATGAGTCTAACATTTTTTCCTTATCAGCCACAGTCTCTTTAACTTTAGAATTGATTTCCTCATCTATAATATTTTTCACTAATGCATCTGTTTCAGAAACTTGTAATTGATTTAGAACATTCGTGTCCGCGGTTAACGGAACGTTATATAATTTATTCGCTGACATATTTTCAGCTAAGCTTTCTAGTATACCATCTACTTCATTACTAACCGAATCATCTACATCCTCTCTAAGATCCGCATTGCTCGAAACGTTTGTTATTTTTGGCATCAGATCATCTACATCAACTGAAATATTTGTAATCGAAGTGCTGGCTACTATCATAGGCATCAAAACCCCAGTATCACCTTGATCCTCAACAACTTCTTTCTGGTCAGAAAAGTCATTACTTTGAACATTTGCAAGAGTATTGTCATTCCTTTCCGTAGCGATCGGCAATTGTTTGCAATTGATCGAATCTTCTTCATGATCTTCATCGGCAGCAGAAAAGTATTCTTCATCGATATCAATGTCATTCATTTCTTCTTGAACTATATTTGCAATTGAATTCTCCAAATTATTTTCGTTTTCATCATTGTCATTACTTTGTAACGGTATGTGCATAGTTTCCAAAACGCGAACGTCGTCATCGTCTGATATTTCGTCTATTTTTTCAGTTTTGACTATTCCTAAATCGACATTTTGCTGCGGCTCGCGCATTGCTGTGGAGTCCCTGGACTCTTCTGAATCAAAGTCTTTTTCTAGATCGATTGTTTCAATTTGTGGTTCGATGAGTTCAATATCAGGTCCAGTCTCTGTAGCACCTATAAGATGAAATTTTTCTTTTATTTACTTAGGTAAATAATAATATGAAATTAATGTAAAAACGGGATATCGAGATAAGGACCAATCAACCGACCTACAAATATTGGAAAGGTGATATGATTGACTTTAAGTTTGAGTACTATGTCTTTTCTCAACTCATAATCTACTTACTCAAAATTATGATACCATTATAAAACTTTGTTGCCATTACTTACCAAATATTTAACTAAAAAGATAACGTTGTGAAGTGATTGTGAATTTATATTATATTTCAGAAGATACAAAAAAAAAATATTACCTGTACGGAAAATACGTCTTTTGGCTAGCTTTAGTCGTTCCTGAAACAAAATTCATAGCTATTAATATACTAAGACAAAGGTTAATAATAGATGATAAACAGAGCAATTTTAAACCTGATCATTTAGTTAAAAGTTTCAGAAGAAAGGAAATTACTCCTCTATTGGGTAAATTAAGGATGAAATCAAATTCATAGTCTGATATAAGAAAAGACTCACAAAGTCCTCCGGCAATGCCACCTTCTTCCATTTTATCAACTCCTCCCACGATGGAAAGGTTTTAGTCGTGATGTATTTGAAACTGTAATTAAAAAAAAAAATTTAATTTATAACCATACTAGAAAAAATAGGCATGCTTACCTACTTGTAATAAAAAGAGGGCGTTTTGTGAGATCTGTGGAGGGTAATCTCCGACAACCGTACCTCTAAAAATGTCTTCACCATTAGACTTTAGAAAGGTATTAGGTTGTGCTTGTTTTTGAAGTCTCAGAGGGACAAATCAATAATTTGGCTACACTGTGCAAATTGACTCAAGAAGCTGGAAAAAGCTGTGCGTCTTCATCTGGTACCAGCGCTGCTGCAGCAGCATCAGCGACGACTGCCGCACTCTGGACACGTGTCTAAAGCTACGTTTACACAATGGCGTATGCTGGCCCACTGCAGGCCATCGCACAACTGTAGGCCACGATCACTTGGTGTGTACACAATGGCGCATGGCTCATTGCTGCCCGGTGAGGCACTTGCGATGGACGTGGAAGTAGTTTAAGGCGAAATCAACGACTCTGCGCGCGAAATTCAAAATTTTCGTGGTTTTTTGCAATTTGTATGCTAGTTACAAGCAGAGATTTTTATATAAATAAACACGTGAAGACGACTGGAATTCCCGCAATTTGACTGCCATGAGCCTACTATGTTTTATTACCTTAAAAATTGCGAAAACCACAAAAAATTTGAATTTTGCGGGCACACCCGTGGCATGCTCCTTACGTACATGACTAAGTAATTTTTTATCATTTTTAGGCAAACCATGAACAATCTGCTGAGCGAAATGCTTGCAGAACCATCAGGAGAATTTGATAATTCGAATTTATCAATAATTTAATAATTATTAATTTTAATTTAGTAATTTAATTTTGTTGGAAGTAGTCGCAACAAAAGAATACACTGTTCAGCGGTCGGTGGCGAACTGAGCAATGGGCCATTGTGTGAACACTACAGACCACGCAACGCCACGATTCCTTTGAAGTGTGCGCCAAAAACCGACAACTTCCCGATCGCGCGCCATCGTCGACCATTGCCCGCCATTGCATACCATTTCCCCGTGTACACAATGGCGATGGCCTGCAGTGGGCCAGCATACGCCATTGTGTAAACGCTACTTTACTGTTTAACGATCTCCATCTCCAGGTCGGTGGGGCGGAACTCGTTGGCGGCCGCCAGCTGGCGCTGGTCGCCGCGGTAGCTGAACCAGAACTGGTAGAACTTGTCGCGCACGCGCGCCTTCATCTGGTACCAGCGCCGCTGCAGCAGCATCGGCGACGACTGCCGCACTCTGGACACGTGTCTTACTGTTTAACGATCTCCATCTCCAGGTCGGTGGGGCGGAACTCGTTGGCGGCCGCCAGCTGGCGCTGGTCGCCGCGGTAGCTGAACCAGAACTGGTAGAACTTGTCGCGCACGCGCGCCTTCATCTGGTACCAGCGCCGCTGCAGCAGCATCGGCGACGACTGCCGCACTCTGGACACGTGTCTTACTGTTTAACGATCTCCATCTCCAGGTCGGTGGGGCGGAACTCGTTGGCGGCCGCCAGCTGGCGCTGGTCGCCGCGGTAGCTGAACCAGAACTGGTAGAACTTGTCGCGCACGCGCGCCTTCATCTGGTACCAGCGCCGCTGCAGCAGCATCGGCGACGACTGCCGCACTCTGGACACGTGTCTTACTGTTTAACGATCTCCATCTCCAGGTCGGTGGGGCGGAACTCGTTGGCGGCCGCCAGCTGGCGCTGGTCGCCGCGGTAGCTGAACCAGAACTGGTAGAACTTGTCGCGCACGCGCGCCTTCATCTGGTACCAGCGCCGCTGCAGCAGCATCGGCGACGACTGCCGCACTCTGGACACGTGTCTTACTGTTTTACGATCTCCATCTCCAGGTCGGTGGGGCGGAACTCGTTGGCGGCCGCCAGCTGGCGCTGGTCGCCGCGGTAGCTGAACCAGAACTGGTAGAACTTGTCGCGCACGCGCGCCTTCATCTGGTACCAGCGCCGCTGCAGCAGCATCGGCGACGACTGCCGCACTCTGGACACGTGTCTTACTGTTTAACGATCTCCATCTCCAGGTCGGTGGGGCGGAACTCGTTGGCGGCCGCCAGCTGGCGCTGGTCGCCGCGGTAGCTGAACCAGAACTGGTAGAACTTGTCGCGCACGCGCGCCTTCATCTGGTACCAGCGCCGCTGCAGCAGCATCGGCGACGACTGCCGCACTCTGGACACGTGTCTTACTGTTTAACGATCTCCATCTCCAGGTCGGTGGGGCGGAACTCGTTGGCGGCCGCCAGCTGGCGCTGGTCGCCGCGGTAGCTGAACCAGAACTGGTAGAACTTGTCGCGCACGCGCGCCTTCATCTGGTACCAGCGCCGCTGCAGCAGCATCGGCGACGACTGCCGCACTCTGGACACGTGTCTTACTGTTTAACGATCTCCATCTCCAGGTCGGTGGGGCGGAACTCGTTGGCGGCCGCCAGCTGGCGCTGGTCGCCGCGGTAGCTGAACCAGAACTGGTAGAACTTGTCGCGCACGCGCGCCTTCATCTGGTACCAGCGCCGCTGCAGCAGCATCGGCGACGACTGCCGCACTCTGGACACGTGTCTTACTGTTTAACGATCTCCATCTCCAGGTCGGTGGGGCGGAACTCGTTGGCGGCCGCCAGCTGGCGCTGGTCGCCGCGGTAGCTGAACCAGAACTGGTAGAACTTGTCGCGCACGCGCGCCTTCATCTGGTACCAGCGCCGCTGCAGCAGCATCGGCGACGACTGCCGCACTCTGGACACGTGTCTTACTGTTTAACGATCTCCATCTCCAGGTCGGTGGGGCGGAACTCGTTGGCGGCCGCCAGCTGGCGCTGGTCGCCGCGGTAGCTGAACCAGAACTGGTAGAACTTGTCGCGCACGCGCGCCTTCATCTGGTACCAGCGCCGCTGCAGCAGCATCGGCGACGACTGCCGCACTCTGGACACGTGTCTTACTGTTTAACGATCTCCATCTCCAGGTCGGTGGGGCGGAACTCGTTGGCGGCCGCCAGCTGGCGCTGGTCGCCGCGGTAGCTGAACCAGAACTGGTAGAACTTGTCGCGCACGCGCGCCTTCATCTGGTACCAGCGCCGCTGCAGCAGCATCGGCGACGACTGCCGCACTCTGGACACGTGTCTTACTGTTTAACGATCTCCATCTCCAGGTCGGTGGGGCGGAACTCGTTGGCGGCCGCCAGCTGGCGCTGGTCGCCGCGGTAGCTGAACCAGAACTGGTAGAACTTGTCGCGCACGCGCGCCTTCATCTGGTACCAGCGCCGCTGCAGCAGCATCGGCGACGACTGCCGCACACTGGAAACATTTCTGGAGTTATTTTTTGAAACGCAAAAATCTTATTTTGCAAAATGTACCTGATAAACATCGTAAGCAAATTGCTAGATACGAGTACTTACTTGCCATTATAGTGCCTCGTGGCTTCGAACCACGCTTTGGCGAGATCATCGCCCGCTAAGTTCTCGAGGTTGTAGGTCACCACAGTGGCGAACAAATCTTCCAATATCTTCGGCGATTCTCTGGAGTATGGATCCACAACATCCTACGGAACATTTTTGCCAATTTTTAACCAGTAAACGGTAATTAGTTCAGTGCAATAATGTAAACGGGATGGACAATGCAAAATTATAGTGACACGGAGCCGGAAGGTGGCCATAGGAACTCGGTAGTCTGACGACATAGCCCCATCGAGTTTGGTCTCATTTCATCTGTCTTGAAGAGCACTTTGGTACCAGATCGATCTGGTGCTGAGAAGAATACAGATAAAACGTATAAGAGAATGTTTAAAAAAATTAACGGATTAGGTACTCGTTTTTCATTTTATTTCATGATTCACATCACTCAGTGTGTGAAAACGTTACGCGAATTGCCTCCCTGTTGCGAAATACGTTATAAGACATTCCGGTCCTTATTACCTCTCCGATAACGTCTATTTTCTCGTGCACAAGCACGAGGTCGAAGAGCAGCCAGTCGGTGACGTTGAGGCGCGCGATCTCCGTAATGTTCTCCAATACGTCCTCCGCCGTGAACAGTCTCTGCAGCTTCTTCGTTGTCAACACGCGCATCCGCTCCCTGCGGCACGGAATACATAATAGTATCTAAAGGTACAGAAGGTTCACTACACAAGATGATTTAGAGAGATAGCGACTCTAGTGCTGACACAAAAAGTGCAATTCAGTTCGCAATGGCGCCTGGCTCCGCCTCCGCAAACAACACCGCAACTAACGCAAAGTAGTAGTCTCTTTCTATCGCGTAACTTTATCTCTTCCGACGTACTAAGGTTGGCTCGCATTTGGGCGCACGCAGCGCGTGAAATAGACTGTACAAGAACTAACGCGTGCAACCAAGTCGGCGCGCGGCTGCCATCTGAAATCGGTCCGTCTTGACGGCTACTTGTAGCAGTCTTGATCTCGTGACAATTGAGCGTGGCCTGTAAAAAATAAATTCAGTGAATCCTCTTAAGAAAATCTCACCACAATAATTTACAGTCGCAGCCCGATTGCTTCTGTAGTTCATCCCAGATTTCATCCGGGGGGCTTTGGTCGTTGCGAATGTAGTTGGCTATCGCCCGGATCAGTCTCCTCTTGAACTTGTCCATATGCCCCGCCCCTTCCGTTGGCTTCTTCGAGTTATTCTTTATGATTTCCGCCATTTCTTCTTCCTGTTCCTTCTCTGAATCTCCATCTTGAGGCTCTTTGGTTATCTCTATGGACGCCATTTCGGTACTAACTGTGTACCCAGCATCGATTGGGTTTTGATCAGTTTGTGGATTGGAACTCTCTTCTTCACCGATAAGTGTTATTTCGGCGTCTTCGTCCATTTTTGTTATGTTTCAAACGTCTACAGCCGTTTACCTGTAACAAAAAATAAGGGGTAGGTAGGTATAACATGATGATATAAATTTTGAAATTTTTTTGTTTTATTTATTTATAGAAATAAATAAAACCAAGTGCGAGTCGGACTCGTGCACGAATGGTTCTGTAAAACCTCAAAATAATCATTTATTGTATTGAATCCCCCTTTATTAAGTTATTTTATTCTATTTTTTAGTATTTTTTCATTGGTATAGCAGCAACAGAAGTACATCATCTGTGTTTCAACATTCTAACTATCACAGTTCAAGAGATACAGTCTGGTGACAGACGGGTGGCGATGTCTTAGTAATAGCACAGAACACTAAATAGTACAGGTACAGAAGGTCCACTCCGCACGATTATTTAAAGAATTAGCAACTCTAGCGCTGACAAAAAAGTGCAATTCAGTTAGCAATAGCACCTGGCCCCGCCCTTAAAATCGACACGCAACAAACGCAATGTTGTGGTTTCTTTCTATCGCCTAACTTTATCTCTTACGACGTACTAGGGCTGCCGTAGTCAGACGGCGCGTAAAATAGACCGTACAGAACTAGTGCGTGCAACTTTGCCCGCGAGCGGCAACCATCTGAAATATTAAGGTCCGGACCCGTACTTGTAGCCGGGACGGCCACGGGATAAGTGAGACTGACCTGGTAATAGCACGAGTAGCTTAGCTGTATACTAATATTACTGAAATAGGCTCCCGTTTTCATTTTTCCGCAAATTATTTCAATATGGACCTTATATATGGATCCACAAGTCATTTCAATATGGATCTTAAATGATCCATAAATAATTAAAACATGGATCTTATATATGATCCACAAAAAATTTCAATATGGATCTTAAATGAATCACAAATAATTTCAATATGGATCTTAAATGATCCACAAGTAATTTCAATATGGATCTTATATGATCCATAAATAATTTCAATATGGATCTATATATATATACATTTTGTAAATATTTTTAGTCTTAATTTATTTGTAGACATAAATTACAATGTTTTAGAAGGTTAGATAGATATTTTAGACTGTTATAAATTATCTTAATTAAAAGCAAAAAGATAAAAAAAATGGATCTTATTTATGATCCGCTGATATTATTTTATATAATATGGATCCTTTATGATCCACAAACCACAAATAGGCAATTTCTCGTAAATATGGATCTTCAATGAATTGCATTGTGAATCTTATCATGATCCACAAATGGATTTAATATGGATCTCATTATGAACACCGCAACATCAGTTCTACGCCAGTTCTACCGTAAACAAGTAATGGATTGCTTTTGATACCTGTTTCATATTCTACTTGAAAGAAAACTTTAAATTTTTTGGCCACACGATAGGACTGATAGCATGGTTTTACGTTCAGCTGGGAAGCTTATACCTAGGTACTTACAATGCCTCCACATCGGACCAAATATTTTCAAACTTCTTTCACGGTCTCTTTAAAAACAAACTTCCTGTCAAACTTAAGACCAAAGCCATGGAGGTATGCTTACTTCCATGCCTTACTTACGCATATCAGACATGGTCATTAAGCAAAACTAATATCAATAAAATCAAGATCTGCCAAAGAGGTATAGAAAGAAGCTTCCTAGGGCTCAAACTTAAAGATAAAATAAAAAACACCACAATAAGAAAAACAACAGGAGCAAAAGAGGTCGCAACGAAAGTCCGTCGCCTCAAATGGAGATGGGCAGGTCATGTTCAACGGACAACAGACGATCGATGGTCTAAAATAACGACCAACTGGTACCCCATCGATAAAAAGCGACGACCTAGCCGACCTTCCTTGCGCTGGAGTGACGACATCACGAAGATAGCAGGAAAAACGTGGAGTAGAGTCGCCTTAGATAGAGCTAAATGGCTGAAACTAGAGGAGGCTTTCACCGCAGACAGCGGTCCTTCTACTTTATAAATCAATATTAAATATAAAAAACATACAAGGAACTAGTAAAGTAGGCAACACTAACAATATTAACACTAAACAAAGTAAAATCAATATGTAAAACTAACCAAACTACTAACCTAGATTATGCAAATATTAATAACAATGTATTTAACTGTGTGTGTAGAAGGAAAATAAAGCTATTTTTATTTTTATTATTTATTTTTATTTCACGGTCAGGGTCATTTGCCTGTGGAATGAGCTTCTCTTTATACATCCATCGCGCGAAGACTCTGGACATCAGGAATCATTACCTATCACTATACAAGGTGTTAGTTAATTGGTATAACCTACCGAAAACCACGAGTGGGGGACGGTGTATAGATACAGGAAAAATTATCACGAGACTTCTAGCTCAAATCCTGGGGGAGCTATACGGTTTTCAAAAATGTACCATAAATGTTTAGGTGCCATCCCTAAAAACAGCTGATTCAATGTCAATGAACTGGGAAAAATAAAAAATGTATTATTATTTTACGATAGCCAATCCAGACTCTCGAAACACTATTACTTTAAGCAATTATTTTTATTGGTCAGCATTTAAATACCTAAATTTGCGAATATCCAATAGAGTTCGAAAAAGGGAAAGCTTGTACGTATGAGACTTGTGTGTGAGTGCGTGTGTACGGTTGTGTTGTAGGTATACGGGGTCTCTAGCGTATTTTACACAGGTAAACTTACCATGAGATACTAGGCTGACATAAAAATTAAGAGAATTCGGTAACTTAATAAATGATGAAAATCACGAGGTGGGTTCCGTATTTTTATTTTATTGTAATTTCTTGTTGGTCAGTGAGTTTTGTCATGAACTCATTGTTGCGAATCCTGATCCTAATGTTTTTTGCCAAGAAATTCTCAGTAGGTAACAGCGCAGAATTAGAAAATAAATGAACGATTAGAAAAGAAATAAAAGAATGGACGGTTATTATCAAATTTGGAGCAACGTGGGGTAGGTATTATTCTGAAAAATTCTCGTAGAGTAGGCCTTTTACTTCATTCTCATATGAGATTTTAGGCTACGCCCAGCGGTGGAAAATTTAGTCTCGAATAATGATGAAGAAAAATACCATATGCAAACTCCTTAACGAATTAAATTTCAATTAAATTAATAGGTACGCATCACTTCAAGATATTGGCAGTTGTACCTAATTGCAAATATCTTACAAAGGAACTCTAATTCGTCATTTGAGTCGTGTTCAATTAGTGTGAGCTATTTCTGTAGAAGTGTGTGTAAGATAGGCATAACAAAACATTCAAAACGACAAGATGTAGGTAAAATAAATGAACGGCCGAACATGGGTACTAGGAGCGCATAGAAATTAAGTAGGTACGATTTTTAGAAAATATTTTTTTGGTAGTGTTTCCACTTGTAGGATTTTTGCCTTTGCTGACTACTTTCAGGGAGAAACTAAACAAACAGTTTGCTATGGACTATTTTAATTTTTAATATGAGATGATTAGGTACGAGTGAACTTGTGTAATAATTTTACTTTCCGGAGAGAAAAATGTGTACCTATTACTGTGGTTTTTAAATCTTAAATCTGTTGTTAGTGATTATTTTAAAATTGTTACGTAAACAATTTAAATGAGTTTTGTTCATTTACACTTTAAAAGTTACCTATTAGTAAAATTATTAGTAAAGTCAAAAGATTTTTATTTCCTCCTCCTCCTCCTCTCCTCCTCCTCCTCCTTTTGATGAAAGCATATTAATTTTATTTTTGGATAGGTATTAGGGTAAAATAAAAATCGTGACTGAAAACACTGCTTTTAAGTTCGTCGGGGCTCGGGAGTCGGGACTCGTCACCAGTTGGCACTTGGCAGTTGCGCGTTTACGGTTCTGATGGCTAGTGGCCACTCGCTTCAACTACTGAGAATAATTACGTGTTGCGGTGTTAGCTGCGAAAATGAGCTACTTAAATTCGGTTTATTACAATATGATCATGTGTGTAGGAGCTTGTGAGGGGAATTTAGCAGCAGCTCGTAGGCGGTATTATGAACTGTACGTAGAGAATAATCCTCTACCACCACCGCTCCCCTCACCGGCGTGCTTTCGACGTTTGGTAAACAGGCTGCATCAGACTGGGTCTTTCCATCCACGCCCTAGCGAAGGTCGGCCGATGACCATCAGCCCCGATCTCGAAGAGAGTATTTTGGACCACTTCGAAGAGGATCCAACCCGCAGCACTCGTAGGGCAGGCCAGGTACTCGGCGTAGACCATTGGACAGTGTGGAAAACTTTAAACCGCGACGGTCAGCACCCATACCACTACCGCAAGACCCAGGAGCTTTCCAACAGCGACTTTGGACCACGCGTACAGCTCGCCCAGTGGTTCCTCGAGCGAGCAGCAGGTGACCCGTCCTTCAGCCGCAACATCCTATGGACGGACGAGGCCTCGTTCACACGGGGAGGCCTCATTAACTGCCACAACCAACATGTATGGGCCCATGTTAACCCAAGAGTTCACCGAGTATCCAGTTTCCAACACTGTTGGCGTATTAATGTTTGGGCTGGCATAATCGGTGACCGATTGTTAGGACCTGTGTTTATACCGTCCGCCTTAAACGCAGATAATTATGTACAGTTTTT
Source organism: Coenonympha arcania (assembly GCA_036785405.1). Classification (NCBI taxonomy): domain Eukaryota; kingdom Metazoa; phylum Arthropoda; class Insecta; order Lepidoptera; family Nymphalidae; genus Coenonympha; species Coenonympha arcania. The sequence continues at coordinate 5,439,126 of CM072059.1, forward strand.
GAGAAACGAATTGGAGGAGATGTTGGAAGATTTGCCGGTGATAACGTACGCATCGATGATTTTCCAGCACGACGGGGCTCCCGCTCATTTTGCTCGACAGTGCAGGGAATACCTAAACCACCGGTTCAATAATAATTGGATCGGGCGTGGGGGTCCTATTCCGTGGGCAGCTCGTTCCCCGGATTTGACTCCTTTAGATTTTTTTCTATGGGGTCACATAAAAAATAGTGTCTACGCAGTGGAGTGTGATAGTGAAGGAGAAATGCGCCAAAGAATCCTTTCCGCATTTCAGACAATAACTCCGCAAATGCTCACTCGTGTGACGGACTCGGTGCTGCGCCGTATGGAGTTGTGCATAGAAAAGCGGGGTTCGCACATTGAACCCTTTCTGTAAAGAGCAAAAACTTTTTATTGTGTAAGTTTATGTCATACGTTTGTAATTTTTATGTGTGTTTATGACTACGTAGTGATTTCGAGGTGGTACCTACTGACTGAGATATTTTCAATGTTAAAGAGACTGGAATCTAAATAATTTCGCCATTCTTTTTGAGTAAGTAGCAAAGTTTTGTCCAATACTTATTTTACTAATAAGGGCTTACAATTACAATAAACTAATAAGGTATTCTTTCAATACAATAATAAAACAATATCATTGCTGTTATACCAATGTCCATGCCGAAAAGCGAGGTTGGCGGCACGTACAAAAGCACCTACGCCTGCTGCTAACTGCGCGGTTCCTATTACAAAAAAAAATACCTAGTCTAGTTAGTACCTACTCGAGTGTATGCGAGCCTACACTCGAGTACTAGGCGATCATAAACAAGCGAATTTAATGTTCAGCTGTGTATCTCGGAGTTTGTTGGGTCTTCAGTTCGAATGTTGCGTTGAAAGGAGTTAATTAGAGCTTTAGAGCAATAATGCGACCGTCATACTCATGAGGAGTCATGATGTTTAGGTACAAAACCGAACTTTGTTAACTAATTCCAGACTGATAACTACCTATTTAGAATTTCTTAAGTCCGTCAGAAACGCGTTTAAATTTTTGAAGTTTGGAAATCCAAAGTAATAATTATTAATTATTATCAGTAATTTCGGTTTCGGTAGTTTTTTTACGAACCTTTACCTACTACAAGTTAGTACTTGACTGCGATCTCACCTGATGGTAACCCCTTTACAGTTAGCTCCTAACTCCTAACGGTTTAACTCCTAACGGTTTCTACACAGCATCGCGCCGGAACGCCATATCTCTTGGCGGTGCGATTTTGCCGGTAGGGTAGTAATTAGCCGAGGACGAAACCTCCCATCAGACCAGACCTGAGTCAAATTAGAAGATGAGATTGTTCTAATGCCAAGAAGGCAAGTGGTGGGAATCAAACCCACGACTTCCCACTTCGATCCGAGCACGCGCCGCGCCGCGCCGCCGCCCGCTGCACGCCTGGGGATGGTCAAACTCGTAGGCATTAGTCGGCGAGTTCGACTTTAGGTAAAAGTAGCTTGTACTAGGGCGTTAGGAATTAAAAGATATTTTATTTTGTACGATGTTATGACCTACATAAAGTATGAGGTTAAGAACCTCTACGTCGATAAATAAATTTCCCAGTTAGGGTTGCTAAATTTTTTTTTTCCTAAATTAAATAATTAATTTTGTATGGAAATTAAAAAATAATAATTTCCATTTTTTATCTCCACCAACGTGTTTATAGGATCAAGTTGCATGGGTAGTTTTCGGTAGGTTATACCAATTAACTAACACCTTGTATAATAATCGATAGCGACATTAATTAATATTATTCTCTCTTTTTATTATTGTAAGTAGGTATTTATATCAGTTTACTTACGTGTGCGTCTATTGTTTGTATAATATAAATATATGTATTATCTATGTTATTACTAATTATTTTACTAGGTTTACTTTATGTAGTTATTAACATGTAGGTATGTTTATTGTACCTATATAACTTGCACCACCACCCACTTTCCTACTTCCAAATTAATCGGTGTCTGAGGTTGTCTGAAAGAGATCGCTAGTTAGCGATAAGTCCGCCTCATTGTTACCTGGTGGTTACCTGTATCTTCTTTTTATTTCTACTTTAATTGTTGTTAATTGTTTCTTGGGTGCACAATAAAAGCACATATACATACATTCTGTGGTTTCGGTTTGAAGGGCAAAGTAGCAAGTACTTAGTAGAGATTAGGCTGGGCAACATGAAACTCAGGATGATAAGCGCAGTGCACTGCGTCGTATGATATTACAATGCAAAGTTGTAACACACTGCACACAGCGCACTGTATACCTAGTAGGTATACAGTGGTTTTTATACAGTCACGTGGTTTGTCCATACATTTTTATCTACTGTCGTGAACGCTACACGACTGTTACTTTTTCTAGCCCCGCAGGTCTGGCCCGTATCTCGTATAAAAATTACATAAATACATACCAACCTACATATTTAGTCTATAACTCAATATTTATTCGTGCATAATTATACATATAATATGTATGACATTTATGACCAACTTTATTTATACGCGATTCACTATGCGAATTACGAGTTGTCCCGGAACGAGTCTACTGATTTGAGCTGGATCGTTATTTGTATACGCCCACTCGGAGATTCGTTAACACATACCTAATACTCATGTTGGAATTTTAGCGTCCCAATTACTAATTGATAATATTATTTGTTTCTGTAATAAGACGACGACGACTGATTTGCTGTTGCGAAGTAAACAAATTGTTACTGATAATACAGGGTTATACCTACCTAGGTATTATAAAAAATATCAAATCGCTCTCGGCCTGTATTTGTTTACTTTAAAACTAACAACTATTGTTCTACTTTTTATTAATTTCATACAAAAAAGTGTTATTTCTGTAAAGTGACAAACACTGTTGCGCTTTCGCGCCGCTAGTTCGCGCGCTGGCCGCCGCGCCGTTGCCACTTGCTGTTACATTACAGAGTAGGAACAAGTAAAGTGTCTCTGTAAAATATTGAACACGAAATATTGTGTAAAAAAAAGTCGTAGAACAAAAGCTGTTAGTTTTAATGTAAACAAATACAGGCCGAGAGTGATTTGTTATTTTTTATATAACCCTGTATACTTACTAAGTTCTTTAAAAAATAAAAAGTCATAAAACTGAAAAAAATCAAAGAAAAAATAAATTTGGACACTAGCATGGATTATAAAAGACGTGACTTCTACTTCTGTAGTTCCACGACCTTTCATAGCTTCCCGTTCAGTCCATTTTTTCTTGACGCTGACGCCATTTTTGTTTTGTAAATTCACCCGAGGCGACTCGTGAAAGTAGAGCAGCGCCCGAGTCGACTCAGATCGAAAACAAAATGTTATGTCCAAGTGGACACACAGGGCGTGTAGCGTCCGAGTAGCACTCGTAAACTCGTATAGTGAAAACCCCGCTTAAATAATAATAAGGCGATAGGTATTGTTGATAGCACAGAGCAAGGAATGACTTTGATACTGCCGTATGAATTATGACGTCACCGCGACCGCGTTAGCTCGGTTGTCGTGTTTTATTTTGGGTACATCGAGATTCAGAAACACGTCACGCGAGGCGGACTGGCTCGGTGCGCCTCCCGCGCCCGCCCCCAATCCACGCGGCGCGGCGTGGCAGTGCGTCCGGCGTCATAGTCTACGAGCAGCGGTCTGGGTCTATAGTACACTGGCACAAGTTTCCAACCTACGTTTGAATGGTATCAGTGGGCTGATTCTATATCGTTCAGTTCGTTAGTAACCCTGACTGGGTTATTAACTAAGAAAACGGAGGCAAAAATCCTATTTTTTTGTATTATTTTTGCACAAGTTAACAATTAGCATGGTATGTTGACATGATACCATGTTAATACCAATGTTTGGTATTAATATGTATATTACAATACATGATACCATAGTTTGGTAACTCGTGTAAAAAGAATGCAAAAATACCTATTATTTTTTGTCTCCGTTTTCTTAGCTGATAACCCAGGAGAGCTACAAACTAACAAACTGAACGATAAGGAATCACCTACCATGTCAATATAGGTACCATGGTAGTTGCTAACTTGTGCAAAAATAATACACGAAAATTTTGCCTCCGTTTTCTTAGTTAATTAGGTACCTACCCAGTGCGAGTTGCTAACTAACGATACATATAATCAGTCCACTGAGCCATATGAAGTTATTGCAGTTCCATGAGTGGAGTGGAATGGAACAAAATTCAAAATATTTAGAATTATTGGTATATTGATGCGTAACGTTACGTGATCAATTTCTTCGTAAATTTGATGAAATTTAATGAATCAGTTTCTTAACGGCCCATTATCCCGGTTTTTAGCGACTACGCCACTTTTCAAACCAATTCAAAGTCATGAAAAAATAGTTTTTTTTTCACTGTTAAAAATAAATATTAAAGATACATGCCTTATCTCTTTAATGTACTCATGAAAACACGATAAGTTAAAGTTGCCTCGATCATAAAAATTTTTGAAAACAGGTCGTTTTTGTTGATTTTTCTAATGGCATTTCCAAAGCTTTAGACTAAATTTCATAAAAATTATACGTAAAGTAAGCTCATTGTATTACCTATTTATTGGAAAGACAGATTTTAAATAAAAAAATTGCTGCAAAATTTCGCCTAACAGAAGTCATAAGATGATCTAACGCATCGAATAAGCGATGTACTTCAGTGGCTCACGAGCCTCTATACGAGAAGGACCTGCGCAAGTTTTCACGACTCACGCTCCTTTCGCGCTAAAATTATTTATTTTTTAATTATTTGTAAATAAATTCTCTTGCTACATTTAGTAATAAAATTAAATTATGGTAAGTGTTTCTTGAGTTTTTCAAAATACCTAGTCCTCAAAAGCTCCAAAGAAAATCTGATACGAACTAAGAAAATTAGGTAGGTAGAGTAAATTCCACCACGTGCAAATACCATCACGCGTAACCACAGTTTATACCTATATACAGTCAGTAAGGGAGACGAGATTTTTTTTGTTTGGCTATACTGAGTTTCTCATGAATACATGATATAATAATATCCTCTCGACTTTATTTTGGCCATGGCGGTCAATAGAAATTTACCAACTGCGCGGGAGATATTTCTGAACTTCCAACCCCTAGATTGGTTCCTACTAAATAGAAATACCTCACCTACCTAATAATTACTTTTTAGAAAAATACAAATATAATAATATTAAGGGTGCGTTTACGGACATTGCAGTTTTCGTGGAGTTTTCGGTACATATTGTGACTAGAATAAACAAAATATAATGGAACTAAAAATAACAACACAAAGATTGGTCTTTTATCTACAATTTGTGGTAGAAAAATTGGTTAAAAATCTTTACTTTTAGTACTATAAAAATAGTTTAAATCATCTCTTCTCACAAAATTGGCGATTTAGGAGTGAGTTTCGGTACATTTTTCTGTAAAAACATACCGATTTTATGTCTTTTAAAAATATCAACTGACAGTAGATATGTTCATCTATACACGGTGGTAGAAAAAATAACAAAAAAAAGACAAACAGTAAATGAAAAAAAATTAAGTTCGCGTGCATTGTTTTCACATATTTTGCTTACAAGCGTAAATCTTAAAGAGGTTACAATAAGGGTTATATTATTTTACTCGGTCACAGGTTTCTACTATTTCAAAATTCAAATATCAATCAGTCAGCCTTTGGCTGCCTTCGCGAGTGGGACTGCACGTCGTTTGCGAGCAGTTGCTGATTGAAAAACATCGCTGTACGTACACGGATATTTGGCAATAACTATCTTGATACTTTACGTAATACTGTCCTGACATATTTTTGAAAAGGTAAGCACCTACAGTACCTACAATATTATATTTTATTATAATTAGCTAGAATTGAGTTTATTTATTTTATTCCATTTATTTTATTTGTTCCCCAAGCGTACTAGTGACCTGGAGGTATACTTAGAAGACTACTACTGGTAACTGGATCTCCTAGACGTATAGAGCTAGCCGTCTCGAGTTTGGGCTCGTTTTGTTAGTTATGAAAAGACCTTTCCACTTGACTTGGTGGAGTGAGCTAAAGGTATACTTCGAAGACTACTACTGGATCTCCTAGACGTATAGAGCTAGCCGTGCCGAGTTTGGGCTCGTTTTGTAAGTTATGAAAAGACCTTTCCACTTGACTTGGTGGAGTGACCTGAAGGTATACTTCGAAGACTACTACTGGATCTCCTAGACGTATAGAGCTAGCCGTGTCGAGTTTGGGCTCGTTTTGTTAGTTATGACAAGACCTTTCCACTTGACTTGGTTGAGTGACCTGAAGGTATACTTCGAAGACTACTACTGGATCTCCTAGACGTATAGAGCTAGCCGTGCCGAGTTTGGGCTCGTTTTGTTAGTTATGACAAGACCTTTCCACTTGACTTGGTTGAGTGACCTGAAGGTATACTTCGAAGACTACTACTGGATTTCCTAGACGTATAGAGCTAGCCGTGCCGAGTTTGGGCTCGTTTTGTTAGTTATGAAAAGACCTTTCCACTTGACTTGGTTGAGTGACCTGAAGGTATACTTCGAAGACTACTACTGGATCTCCTAAACGTATAGAGCTAGCCTCTAGCTAGCTGAATGATTAATGACCGAGTCTGCAGCGAGATAATTACGCTACTATAGTAGTGCAGCCTCCGTGTGCAACATATGCGGGGAGGTGAGAGGCTGCCAACTATAGTAGTGTTATTATCTCGCTGCAGACTCGGTCATAAATCATTCGAGTGTCTCGCTCACCGACATCGTGCCGGCCGACGAGCGCAGCCGCGTGTGCAACATATGCGGGGAGGTGAGAGGCTGCACCACTATAGTTGTGTTATTATCTCGCTGCAGACTCGGTCATAAATCATTCGAGTGTCTCGCTCACCGACATCGTGCCGGCCGACGAGCGCGCAGCCGCGTGTGCAACATATGAGGGGAGGTAAGAGGCTGCCAACTATAGTAGTGTTATTATCTCGCTGCAGACTCGGTCATAAATCATTCGAGTGTCTCGCTCACCGACATCGTGCCGGCCGACGAGCGCAGCCGCGTGTGCAACATATGCGGGGAGGTGAGAGGCTACCAAGTATAGTAGTGTTATTATCTCGCTGCAGACTCGGTCATAAATCATTCGAGTATCTCGCTCACCGACATCGTGCCGGCCGACGAGCGCAGCCGCGTGTGCAACATATGCGGGGAGGTGAGAGGCTGCACCACTTTAGTAGTGTTATTATCTCGCTGCAGACTCGGTCATAAATCATTCGAGTGTCTCGCTCACCGACATCGTGCCGGCCGACGAGCGCAGCCGCGTGTGCAACATATGCGGGGAGGTGAGAGGCTGCCAACTATAGTAGTGTTATTATCTCGCTGCAGACTCGGTCATAAATCATTCGAGTGTCTCGCTCACCGACATCGTGCCGGCCGACGAGCGCAGCCGCGTGTGCAACATATGAGGGGAGGTAAGAGGCTGCCAACTATAGTAGTGTTATTATCTCGCTGCAGACTCGGTCATAAATCATTCGAGTGTCTCGCTCACCGACATCGTGCCGGCCGACGAGCGCAGCCGCGTGTGCAACATATGAGGGGAGGTAAGAGGCTGCCAACTATAGTAGTGTTATTATCTCGCTGCAGACTCGGTCATAAATCATTCGAGTGTCTCGCTCACCGACATCGTGCCGGCCGACGAGCGCAGCCGCGTGTGCAACATATGAGGGGAGGTAAGAGGCTGCCAACTATAGAAGTGTTATTATCTCGCTGCAGACTCGGTCATAAATCATTCGAGTGTCTCGCTCACCGACATCGTGCCGGCCGACGAGCGCAGCCGCGTGTGCAACATATGCGGGGAGGTGAGAGGCTACCAAGTATAGTAGTGTTATTATCTCGCTGCAGACTCGGTCATAAATCATTCGAGTATCTCGCTCACCGACATCGTGCCGGCCGACGAGCGCAGCCGCGTGTGCAACATATGCGGGGAGGTGAGAGGCTGCACCACTATAGTAGTGTTATTATCTCGCTGCAGACTCGGTCATAAATCATTCGAGTGTCTCGCTCACCGACATCGTGCCGGCCGACGAGCGCAGCCGCGTGTGCAACATATGCGGGGAGGTGAGAGGCTGCACCACTATAGTTGTGTTATTATCTCGCTGCAGACTCGGTCATAAATCATTCGAGTGTCTCGCTCACCGACATCGTGCCGGCTGACGAGCGCAGCCGCGTGTGCAACATATGAGGGGAGGTAAGAGGCTGCCAACTATAGTAGTGTTATTATCTCGCTGCAGACTCGGTCATAAATCATTCGAGTGTCTCGCTCACCGACATCGTGCCGGCCGACGAGCGCAGCCGCGTGTGCAACATATGAGGGGAGGTAAGAGGCTGCCAACTATAGTAGTGTTATTATCTCGCTGCAGACTCGGTCATAAATCATTCGAGTGTCTCGCTCACCGACATCGTGCCGGCCGACGAGCGCAGCCGCGTGTGCAACATATGAGGGGAGGTAAGAGGCTGCCAACTATAGTAGTGTTATTATCTCGCTGCAGACTCGGTCATAAATCATTCGAGTGTCTTGCTCTCGTCGGCCGGCACGATGTCGGTGATAGAGACACTCGAATGATTTATGACCGAGTCTGCAGCGAGATAATAATAACACTACTGTAGTTGGCAGCCTCTTACCTCCCCTCATATGTTGCACACGCGGCTGCGCTCGTCGGCCGGCACGATGTCGGTGAGCGAGACACTCGAATGATTTATGACCGAGTCTGCAGCGAGATAATAACACTACTATAGTTGGCAGCCTCTCACCTCCCCGCATATGTTGCACACGCAGCTGCGCTCGTCGGCCGGCACGATGTCGGTGAGCGAGACACTCGAATGATTTATGACCGAGTCTGCAGCGAGATAATAACACTACTATAGTTGGCAGCCTCTCAACTCCCCGCATATGTTACACACGCGGCTGCGCTCGTCGGCCGGCACGATGTCGGTGAGCGAGACACTCGAATGATTAATGACCGAGTCTGCAGCGAGATAATAACACTACTATAGTTGGCAGCCTCTCACCTCCCCGCATATGTTGCACACGCGGCTGCGCTCGTCGGCCGGCACGATGTCGGTGAGCGAGACACTCGAATGATTTATGACCGAGTCTGCAGCGAGATAATAACACTACTATAGTTGGCAGCCTCTCAACTCCCCGCATATGTGACACACGCGGCTGCGCTCGTCGGCCGGCACGATGTCGGTGAGCGAGACACTCGAATGATTTATGACCGAGTCTGCAGCGAGATAATAACACTACTATAGTTGGCAGCCTCTCAACTCCCCTCATATGTTGCACACGCGGCTGCGCTCGTCGGCCGGCACGATGTCGGTGAGCGAGACACTCTAATGATTTATGACCGAGTCTGCAGCGAGATAATAACACTACTATAGTTGGCAGCCTCTCACCTCCCCGCATATGTTGCACACGCGGCTGCGCTCGTCGGCCGGCACGATGTCGGTGAGCGAGACACTCGAATGATTTATGACCGAGTCTGCAGCGAGATAATAACACTACTATAGTTGGCAGCCTCTCACCTCCCCGCATATGTTGCACACGCGGCTGCGCTCGTCGGCCGGCACGATGTCGGTGAGCGAGACACTCGAATGATTTATGACCGAGTCTGCAGCGAGATAATAACACTACTATAGTTGGCAGCCTCTCAACTCCCCGCATATGTTACACACGCGGCTGCGCTCGTCGGCTGGCACGATGTCGGTGAGCGAGACACTCGAATGATTTATGACCGAGTTTGCAGCGAGATAATAACACTACTATAGTTGGCAGCCTCTCACCTCCCCGCATATGTTGCACACGCGGCTGCGCTCGTTTGCCGGCACGATGTCGGTGAGCGAGACACTCGAATGATTTATGACCGAGTCTGCAGCGAGATAATAACACTACTATAGTTGGCAGCCTCTCACCTCCCCGCATATGTTGCACACGCGGCTGCGCTCGTCGGCCGGCACGATGTTGGTGAGCGAGTCACTCGAATGATTTATGACCGAGTCTGCAGCGAGATAATTACACTTCTATAGTGGTGCAGCCTCTCACCTCCCCGCATATGTTACACACGCGGCTGCGCTCGTCGGCCGGCACGATGTCGGTGAGTGAGACACTCGAATGATTTATGACCGAGTCTGCAGCGAGATAATTACACTTCTATAGTGGTGCAGCCTCTCACCTCCCCGCATATGTTGTACACGTGGCTGCGCTCGTCGGCCGGTACGATGTCGGTGAGCGAAACACTCGAATGATTTATGACCGAGTCTGCAGCGAGATAATAAATAAGCTTAGAACGAAGTTATTTCGTTATAATAAAATACCTAAATGACAAAATATAAAATTTTATCTCAAAGTATCAAAATCGCGTTGATTCACTCATTTCAAGGCACCTTTGTGTGAGTGTAGGCCGTGCGTATGTATTTAGTCCGATTTGATACCTATCTATTTTGGGAGCACGTCCTTAAGGAGCACAAGCCCGGGGAACCCGGCCCAGACCTGCAGTCGAAGATAGTAGTTACCATAAAACCAACGAGACTCTGTAACCGATTATGTACTATCAAAATAATAATTAAAAACGTAATAATTAAAAAAAAAACGTTCATCTACATACTATACTCTTCGAGATATTGGCGAGATTCGTTGAGTTCGTCGAGATTGGCCATTTCGAATCCGCAATTTTGAAAATTTTTCATCTCACTACCAATTGGATGACGTTTCAAATGACATTTGGCTTGTAAATATATGACAGTATACGTCAAAAAATTTTGTTTTATACAAAATTGTTCAGGAGAGGCTATCAATGAGTCAGTGAATCAGCACGACCAGCTATAATATAAATGTACTAGTAGGTCGCGTGGATGCGCGGGCCACATGTGGCCAAACAAATTCCGCCATTTTGAATTTTTTTCTATCCATCGAATAGACCTTCGGGTCTTGATCACCTCTTGTCAAGAAACCGTTCTTCCATCTTTTATACTTTCCGAGATACCAACGAAATTCGTTTGGCGGCCATTTTGAATCCGCCATTTTGAAATTTTTTTCAGCTGACTGCCAATTGGATGAAGTTTCGAATGATATTTGGTCGAGCATCCTCAATCATCAGCTCTCTCCGTATTTTTCCTCCGCATGATTTTTTTTCTTCTATACGACCCCCATCCGTGAAAAAAAATTTTTCTTACAAAATTGTTCAGGAGATGTGATCAATCAGTCAGTGAGTCAGTGGCCAATCAGCACAAGCAGCTATATATATATTAACTAGTAGGGCGCGTGGAGGCGCGGGCAACACGTGGCCCGCGTGCTGTCTTCCCACTTATTTGTCTTCCAACTTTTAGCCTCTTCAACATTCGCCATACATTTTCTATGGTAAAAAAAATCCGCTTTATGGGATTTTTTTTCTATTCATCGCGTAGACCTTCAGATCCTGATCACCTCTTGTCAAGAAACCGTTCTTCCGTCTTTTATTTTCTACTTTCCGAGATATCGATTTTTTAAATATCCCATGGGAAGTATGGATTTTTTCCGGGATAAAAGTAGCCTATGTTTTAATCCGGGTTATAAGCTATCTATGTTCCAAATGTCAGCCAAATCGGTTCAGTAGTTGCGGCGTGAAGGAGTAACAAACATACACACTTACACACACACACACTTACACACAAACTTTCGCCTTTATAATATTATAGTGTGAAGTGTGATATATTATAAATACCTCGGTTGAGATATCGATTACCATAAAAAAATCAAAATATAGGTAAAAACGCAACTTCCAACATATATTTCGTGAAGCGAATTATAATGTAAATAGTCCAACTGTAACAGTTCAACTGTGACGCAAACATTTATGATATAGGGTCACGGAGTTCATTTGAACTGCGGGACTCACGGCGATGTTCGCTAGGTATCGTAGCGTGGGTCTGAGTGAGCGATAAATGCCTAAAGTGCTGGGATATAGTCGCCTTAAAAGAATTTCAACAAGGTTTAAATAAAGGACCTACAAAAAATCAAATAAAAATGTTGTTTGTTTAAGATCCATAATCGAATTGATAATGGATCTTTATAAACAAGAACATCTCTTATCAATGCACTACGTACACTATCTTAATGTACGTCTGTTCACAAAAGGGTGATAAGATTTTAAATGATCCATAAAAAATAATACATCCATAACAAATAATTAATTATATTACCAGTAAACCAAAAAGAACCAAAAAGAATTCAAAATGGATACTATGAAAGACACAAAGAGTTTCAATATTTATGGATCTTATAATATTATGATACCTACATAAAAATATCTAAATTCGAAAGGATTTTTGTATAATTGCATCCTATAACGACCACAGCTAATTTCAATATGGATCTTCTATGATCCATAATGAATTCATTTAAGATCCATAATGAATTCATTATACATCTCATTATCATGTCAATATACCATGGTAGTTGCTAACTTGTGCAAAAATAATACAAGAAAACTTAGTTAATTAGGTAACCAATGCAAATCGCTAACTAACGATACATAATCAGTCCACTGAGCCATATGTAATTATTGCAATTCCATGAGTGGAGTGGAATGGAACGAAATTCAAAATATTTAGGAGAATTATTGCTATATTGATGCGCAACGTGATCAATTTCTTCGTAAGTACTTAAATTTGATGAAATTTAATGAATCAGTTTCTTAAAAAAATTTCAACAAGGTTTAAATAAAGGACCTACAAAAAATCAAATAAGAATGTTGTTTGTTTAAGATCCATAATCGAATTGATAATGGATCTTAAACAAGAACATCTCTTATCAGTGCACTACGTACACCATCTTACTGTACGTCTGTTCACAAAAGGGTGAAAAGATTTTACATGATCCATAAAAAATAATACTTCATCCATAACAAATAATAAATTATATTACGATTATACCGAAAAGAACCAAAAATAATTCAAAATGGATCCTATAAAAACAAAGAATTTCAATATTTATGGATCTTATAATATGATACTTACATAAAAAATATCTAAATTCGAAACGATTTTGAGGAATTTGTATAATTACATCTTATAACGACAACAGCGAATTTCAATATGGATCTTCTATGATCCATAATGAATTCATTTAAGATCCATAATGTATTCATTATGGATCTCATTATCATGTCAATATACCATGGTAGTTGCTAACTTGTGCAAAAATAATACAAGAAAACTTAGTTAATTAGGTAACCAATGCAAATTGCTAACTAACGATACATAATAATCAGTCCACTGAGCCATATGTAATTATTGCAATTCCATGAGTGGAGTGAAATGGAACGAAATTCAAAATATTTAGGAGAATTATTGCTATATTGATGCGCAACGTGATCAATTTCTTCGTAGGTACTTAAATTTGATGAAATTTGATGAATCAGTTTCTTAAAAGAATTTCAACAAGGTTTAAATAAAGGACCTACAAAAAATCAAATAAGAATGTTGTTTGTTTCAGATCCATAATCGAATTGATAATGGATCTTAAACAAGAACATCTCTTATCAATGCACTACGTACACCATCTTACTGTACGTCTGTTCACAAAAGGGTGATATGATTTTAAATGATCCATAAAAAATAATACTTCATCCATAACAAATAATAAATTATATTACGATTATACCGAAAAGAACCAAAAAGAATTCAAAATGGATCCTATAAAAACAAAGAATTTCAATATTTATGGATCTTATAATATGATACTTACATAAAAAATATCTAAATTCGAAACGATTTTGAGGAATTTGTATAATTACATCCTATAACGACAACAGCGAATTTCAATATGGATCTTCTATCCATAATGAATTCATTTAAGATCCATAATGAATTCATTATGGATCTCATACAATATGTACCTAGGTATATTCCGTGAATAAATTATATTACGATCATAAGATCCACACAATTCGTTACAGATTTTCGTTATTCATCTGAGGGACTCGCTTGACAAAATGAGGTGAAAAGATTTTATATGATTCTTAAAAAAATAAAATATTAGTACTTAAACATTACGATTATATGATCCACAAATGTATGGATCCTATAAAATACACTTTCATACTGGATTTTACTAAACTAATATATATATATTTTTTAAGTAGCCATGTTCCTTTTTTTACGACGGTTGAAGTTATAATGACTGCATTGTGCATATTGGTAAAACGAATGAGAATAACGGCTTTTTAGTTAACGTAAAATATAAACTTAAAAGACCGCTTGCGCCACAAACGTAGCCAAACAAGTGTACCCTGTAGGTAGGTACGCACTACTTACTTACGCACTCCGGACTTCAACTCAGATGATTATGTTTGTCTTCTTTAGTGACTAAGAAATACATTTTATGCAGAAAATGAGATCGTGTTCATATAATTTGTGTCAAAATATACGAATCTGTGTTTTTTTACATTATCTTATCTTATCCTATAATATAATAATCTTAATATATATAAATCTCGTGTCACAATGTTTGTCCTCAATGGACTCCTAAACCACTTAACCGATTATAATAAAATTCGCACACCATGTGCAGTTCGATCCAACTTGAGAGATAGGATAGTTTAAATCTCAAATTATAGTCGCAATTTTAATTTATTAATATAACAAAAACTTTAGCCACAGCAACGCGTGGCCGGGTCAGCTATTTAGTTCAAACTTCGTGAATATCTGTCATTTGGTCCAACTTAAAAGATATACTATAAAGATAGATAGTTTTTATCCCACGCGGACGAAGCCGCGGGCATCAGCTAGTATATTGTATAGTATTTCCGACATCACTCATTAGAAAGACGTAAATTTCAAACAGACGACTATGTCGACTGTGTGTATTGAAATGGGCAGTTAGAGCTTACTCTACAATAATTAAATACACAGTCACACCGTAACGGCCCGTTCACACATGGGAGTCCGTTTTACTGGTACGTCATAAATTTATGCTGTTCACACATAGGCACCGTATAACGTTCAACTGATCCGTCATTACTGGATGTGATGTGTGAACAGAAAACTCGCAGCCGCTATATTCTACAAGGATGGACGCTGTCGTGTTGTATACACCGCCCGCCACGTACACAGTATCTATCCGATAAAATTCTACGTATCCGTATATTTTTACTGTTCCGTCGTCCAGTATTCGATGACAAAACGGAATGTCATTTTTTTACGGAACGATATTTTTTACTGTATACAGAATACTGTGCCATGTGTGAAGTCGCTCATACAACTACATACGCCATCGACGAAAAAAAAAACGTACACGATCAAAACGGAACAGTAAAACGGAGACATATGTGAACCGGCCGTTAGGATTCTATTAGGTACATAATATGTACATAATACATCATCATTTAGGTACTGAACCCTAAAAAGTTGATACTTGATAGATAACAGAAAAAAATGTTATCATAGGTATGACCGGTGACGTACCGTAAAACTTTCACTATAAGAACATGAATTTTGTTGTAAATTTTTTATACGACAGAATAATCGCTCTCCACAGAATTATTTGTACATTATATATTATGATTATTAACACGGCAAGTACCTACCACATACTTCGTTTACCTGTTGCCGTTATCAGTATCGAGCAAAAAAACACGTATGTTATACATATGCCCAATTACATAAATATTTATTTTACTCTACTTTTTAATATTTGTTGTTATAGCAGCAACAGAAATACATCATCTGTGAACATTTCAAGTGTCTGACTATCACGGTTCAAGAGATACAGCCTGGTGATAGACGGACGGACAGACAGCGAAGTCTTAGTGATAGGCTCCCGTTTTTACCTTTTGGTTACGGAATCCTAAAAATAAACGCCCTTCCACTGCAATTTTCTTTTAACGTGTAGGTACTTAAGTATACAACATGTAATGAAAAGTTGAAATAATAATGAAAGGTGCATATTAAGTGTACACGAATCACCCTTCATTATTATGGAAAAAATGGAAAAATAAAATAAGCATATCCATTATGGAAAAATAAATATACTTATTTATATTTCATATTTTTATAGGGTGAGTGTATCAAGTACACTTATGTACCATTCAATATTATTTCAACTTTTCGTTACACGTTGTATAAGTACATATTAAACTAATCTTTAGATATTAGATAGTAAGTACAAATCACAAGGCCGCTACGCAGACTGCGTGATTTGCGTCGGCTTTCGAGCTTGACACAAATAATTCATAATACAAAAATCGTAAACCTACAATCATTTGCCACTTTTAATATTTATATAACACAGTATGAATAAAACACGTAAAGAAAGGTTTAAGAAAGATTAATCACAAAAAATAGACCCTCTTTGGGTTCCTCGCCCCGACGCGGACGGCGACGCGTCCATACGGAGTGAACGCAGAGTTATAAGTGAGGCAGCGCTAACGGCTAAGCAAAACCACAAGGATTTCTAATTACCTATTACCGCAGCTATCGTCGACGAAAATACTTCGTATCGATGCACATTTGCTATATCACAACAATTTCAACTATGCCGTTACGAAAAATGTCTATTTATCACCGAAATCAATCCTCTTTCGCAACATTCACTAGGAGCCACGCTCCGTGCGACGCGTGAATACAAAATGGCGAAAGTACACGTTACGAACGGTTGCCGTGTCACAACAATGAGCACCCTCGGGGGTAAAAGAGAACGCCTGATGTTCTTCTTCCTTTCCTTCAGTTGGGGAGCGGAGCGCGTGCGAACGAGAGGCAATTTCCGCCGTCAATACTTCCAGTTTCAACCATTACTTCTTCAACTCTGAAACGCGTAGACGTATGGAACTTACATGGTATATTCCTTGTTGTCTGCTCATTCTTGTGATATAGTTAACTCCAGCGGAAGTTTTCGTGGATGGGAGAATATCCTAATAGAACAATAGAATCCGTAAAAGTGGGTAGAATACACGGGAAATCAACGCGTGACGCGAAAATCGTTACCCCTACCACTTGCTCGACTCGACAAACTCGATTGAAAGTTTATAGTTCCTCACCATGCTACTTACTTTTGTCGTGCAGTATTCAGTATGGCATTTAAAAGCAGTAAGCAATACGGGAGTGATTTTCTCTTATTATTGTTTTGATCATGCTGTTAATGTTACAAAATGTGAAAGTTTGTATTTTTGGATTTTTGTTACTTTAAGTACCTACTCTCTTAGGACTAAGGACGCACAGCTGCTGAACTGATGTGGGTGAAATAAAGAATGATCAATGAAAATTGCTGAATTTACATAGGTACAGACTAATTTAAATTCCTTCTTTAATTTAACTGCTGATCACGAAATCCTGGGTTCGACACCCGGGTCGGGCGAATAAAATATGCTAGTATGGACTATGGAGTTTGTCTATCAGGAAATTACCTATCTACTATAGTAGAGTTATTATCTCGCTGCAGACTCAGCCATAAATCATTCGAGTGTTTCGCTCTCTTTTCCACTCGCGGGCCCTATGGCACAGCTCCTGTGCGTTACTGCAGTCGATGAGTGATATCGATGGTTGTTTTTTTTTTGTATCTTGTGATAGAAATAAAAACACGTTTATCTTTTTCAAAGATTTTTTTATTACCAATAAAAATACAGCATAGCATATTAAATATAAAAAACAGAAGAACGTATATATAAAAACTACAAACACAAAATTAAAATTCTATTGACGACCGAATGGACCACTACGCCATTCGGTCGTCAATAGAATTTTAATTTTGTGTTAAGCGAACCTGCCGTCTGCGCCGGAGGTCGTGGGTTCGATTCCCACTACTGGTAAATGTTTGTGTGATGAGCATGAATATTTTCCAGTGTCTGGGTGTTTTTCAATATATTATATTTATGTATATTAGTATGTATGTATATTATCAGTCATCTAGTATCCATAAAACAAGCTATCGCTTACTTTGGGGCTAGATTGCGATGTGTCACTTACACAACTAAAATAGTTATACTAAATAGGCTATAAATATTTGCTAATTACCCTCTGTAACGTAAAAACACATTAGTAACTAATGGGTAGTTACCCTGCACACTTAATTAATGCATGCTATTTATTTAAATGCTATAACTAGCGCACATCCTTAGTCTGCAGCGAGATAATAAGTAATAACAATAATATAGCCCCGATTCCCGGAGTTCGAAAATTACTGCTGTTTCACGCCCGTGCCTCGGAGAGCAATGTGAAGCCGCCAGTCTCATACAGATACAGTGTCATAAAAATTTCAATTTACCTTTTTTTTCTACTTCATGATATAGGTTACTTATTATTATTGTATTCAACACCCCTTGCGGCGTCGATCAATTGGAGTCAATAGGTATATTGAAGTGGTATCTTTATTTAAAGGTCTATCTTTTCTGAAAAAAAGCTTGAAATGAACCTACAAAGATTTGTAGGTTTTTTTACATAAAATTTATTTAAAATTTAATATAATTTAATTAATTAATTAAGTAATATTATTTAATTTTTATTTTATTTCATTTTGCAATTTTATTTATTGTTAGAATATTTGTTATCATTAAAGCAGTATTTTTATGCATTATACAAAGATAATTTATGTATATAAAAGAATCGCACAAACGTTCGGTATTTGTTGCCGACAAATTACCCTAATCAGTGTAATTTTCGTTCAGCCCGCGAGCAACGGAGAATGAGGTTACGCGTGTCTGGCGTGTGTCAGCGCGCAACAACTGAACGTCGCTTAGTATGAACGTAACGTATCTTTAGAATATCTTTGCATACCTACTTGTTTGTTGAACAAATCATAAATTGGTTAATTAATTAGAGTGATTAATGATTTTAGACTTATTTTCTGATTCAAATTTCAGTCACAATTTGTAGGGTTAATGAATCGGTTCTAATATTATCTAACTACTTCACTGATAATAATATTAGTGTGGTGAAGTAGTTGTCATAAATATTGAAACATAGTGTCTTTTCGGACAGTATCGTGCAGGGGACTAAGCGAAGAAAAATGGTTTTATTGCTTGACGAAAATTCCGTCACAAAGAAAATCTCCGAAAATTTTGTACTAAGTACATAAAAGAAGAAACTGACTGACTGACTGATTGGTGACTATTTATTTGTGACTGACTAACATAATATCAACGCTCAGCCCAAACCACTGGGTCTAAATTCTAAAAAACTCAAAGTTTTGCACATAGGTTCCTTATGAGGTCTAGGGGTGCATGATGAAAGGATTTTCCTTCGAATCCCCGTTTCACACTCTCTAAGTGGTGAAACGGGGATCCAAACTTACGGGGCTTACGGAACCGATCGGGCTGAAATTTTAAATATAGATTGATTATATTATCCTGGATTCCCAGAGACCTTTCATCCCAGAAAAGTCCATGGTTCCCACGGGAATTATGAAAAACCGAAATTCAAGCGGCCGGAGCTGCAGTTGTCCTTTAATCATTATAACACTATTCTGTTACAGAGTTAGATATACTTCGCAAATATGTCTTTTTCTATTTCACAGATTATATAAACAAGATATACACTGATATGTGTTCTATTTATGCTATTTTGTCTGATATTTTTATTTTCTATGAATTCCCATCCATTCTGCCCGCTGCAGCGCGCTGAGGTGGTGACCAATGGTAGGGGATCGATAAACCAGATATAGAACGCCCGCGAGCAATTTCACTGAGAGACGTAACAGCTAATAAGGTTGGAATAACATTAGGAATATCTTGCAGATCCATTTATTCCGTTCCGTTATTTATGCACGTTCCATCGTGAGTTGCCCACTGTAGTCAATCTCAAAAGCGACGAATCAACTACGCAGGTATTTTTTTTAATACTATACAAGTAAGTACTTGACTGCGATCTCATCTGATGGTAAGTGATAATGCAGCCGAAGATGTTATCGTAGGTACTAACTTGGAAGAGGCTACTTAAACTCTACGTTTCTACACAGCATCGCACCGGAACGCTAAAATCGCTTATATCGCTCGTAACTAGCCGCGGCCAAAGCCTCCCAGTCCCACCAAACGCCAATTTAGAAATTATAAGATTCCGTGACGGGAATCAAACCCGCGACGTCCCACACGATTCCGAGCGCGCGCCACTGCGCCAGGGAGGTCGTCAGTATTACACTCACTGAATAATTTATGTGTGTCTCTCAAGTCTCAAGTTTCTGCCTTTCATCCAATTTATCTACAGACTAGGTACCTACAACTCGAGACCGTTTAGACGTATGTCACTTGTATAGAAATCTTCCTCATAGGTTTTTGTAAGATATTATCAATTTTTATTAATGATAAAAACACGGAAGGAACACTTACGTACATTAGAGACCCTAAAACATTGTAAGTAGATGGGCGGGCAAATGAAGGTAGAGGGTATGATGTAGAAGGTAGAGGGTAGAGCTAGGGACTCACGGAGTGAACTCATTTACGTTACGATAGGTACTAGCTTAGTGCCTATGAAGTAAGGTCTTGACTTAAGGTGACAGATGTCGCTGTCTGCATAAACGTTGAGCTCCGTACAAAAAACCATTTAAAATTGAAAACATTACAGTTAATGCATAAAAAGTAATCTAAAGTGTGTACAAGTGTGTAAAAATCAAGTGGAAATGTTATCTCTTCACAATATATAAAAATATTCGTATAAACTTGAAAATCAGTGAGAACATACCTATTTGGTGAAAAAATGTGTTCAAAATAGACATTATATCAGCAAAACTAAGTAATTCCCGTAATATCCCGTGGTGTTTTATCAAATGGAAACTCTAACATCTACGTAAGTTCTTCAAAAAGTAATATTTACAACAAATAGAACAAATTTTTTTCTGTTTGAACTAACGACGAACGGAGAAAAACAGCACCCACGCCATCTCGTTACAAGAACATACATCTCCAAGAAGGTACTAGGAAATCATTTAGTAATACCAAATATTGTCACTAGATGTCAGCAGCAGCCCTTAATGTGAGAACTGTTTAGTTTGGCCACAGATAATATAATACTATACTAGTACAGATACCCCATCACGAAGAAAGAAATGCGACAAGCTTAATTTCTTGGGGTGGGCCACCCGACGGATAAAACTGGAAATAATGGCGCTGTTACTGCGAGTAGCTTCATAGCAGATAATAAGTTTAAAAATAGGTGGCGCTGCTCTACGCAGTTTGATCGAACCCCAATAGATGACGTTGCTTTGGCAATAGTTGCAGTTATGAAAATGCTAATAGATGGCGATTCAGCTGGATTGCGTGTAAGTAAATGCTGCGTTGCCAGTTCGCTGATAAAATAAGACAGCAAGCGATGTTGCCGCTCTTCGTTGTATGCATTTGATACAAAATTAAAACTTTGTTTTCGACGTTTGCGTTGCGTTGGTCAGGTATTGCCAACTGTATGAATTTTCGGAAGAAATTAGGGAAAAATTCTTTTGAAAACATGAACTATATCGCAGTATTATACTAACCCCCTTATTCATAAATGTGAAATAGCTGTGAAATAGTTATACTCTGTTTGTTCTTTTTCCTTCGAATGTCAAATTAGTGTTGACAAACAAAGACAAAACGGACTACCTATTATACAGGTGGTAGGTATACCTATTCCACCGCTATTGCGAGGATGATGATTATGATAAATAAATATACTTTCTTTTATTTGCCTATAGTAGTAGTTTTTGATCTTGTTTTTCCAAATCCAATCCAAAGGCCGCCATCTTGTTTTTCCAAAATTTTCCATTTTCTCTATTAATCGTTTACTTATATCTACAATCGTTGCGAGTTTAAACGAAATCGGTCGGAAAACAAAAAAGTTACAGAAATCACGTCGGCCGCCATCTTGTTTTTCTGAAATGTCATAATTTTTCCCTACTCGAATCCCGCACCCGAACACATCCCCCATACATCATTATATCGTTTTCAGACTCCTTCTGGGAGAACAATTATGTCAATGAGTCAGTCAGTCAGTCAGTGAGTGGTAATCGAGCTATATATAGTATAACTAGTTTTTCGCGTGGAGGCGCGGCCCGCTAAAGCGGACCGCGTAACTGCTTGTAGCAATTTACGTGGTCGCTCATACTCGGATTTAGCAAAAACTTTGGATTTTCTTATAGTAGGTACCCAATCGCCATACAATTTAGTATGAAAAAATAAATGTTCCGCCATTTTGATTTTTTTTTCCCTTCAATAAATAGAGCTCTTCGTCCAAATCATGTTTTGCTAAGAAACCACTTTTCTATCTATCATACTTTCGGAGATAGACAGAGGAGAAATTTGTATGGCGGCCATCTTTTTTTCGCCATTTTGAAATTTTTTTCAGCGCATTGGCAATTGCATGAGATTTCAAATGACATTTGTTCGAGCACCCCCCACCTATCTTCAATACCCTGGCTGAACCCTTCACCCGTCTCCGAATTCCTCAATCATCAGCTCTCTCCATATTTTCCACCGAGTAATTTCTTGACTTCTATACGAAGCCACAAGTGAAAAATAAATTGTTCATACAAAATTTTACAGGAGGACATTTTGGGGAAAATCTCTAAAACTACCCCAAATGTGGCAACACTGCTTTTATATATCGATACTGCTCATCGAGTTACACAATCGGTTCATACATGTCAACTTTCCGAAATGTTGCCAAATGCCTCAAAAACACGATCAAAATATTCAAAAAAATTCAATGAATACAAAATGGCCGCCACCGCATTTCACAGAAATATTTTACATAGTTTAGTACTTTTCCCAGTAATTACAAAAAAAAATTCCGCCATTTTGAATTTTTTTCTTGTCACTAAATAGATATCCCCATTTCGATCATCTTTTGCTATGAAACCACTTTTCCAACTGTCATACCCTCCGAGATAGATACCAACAAAATTTGTATGGCGGCCATGTTTTTTCCGCCATTTTGAATTTTTTTTCAGCTCATTGGTAATTGGACGAGGTTTCAAATGACATTTGGTCGAGCACCCCCCACCTATCTCCAATACCGTTAGCGTGCTCTTCACCCGTCACCAAGATCCTCAATCATCAGCTCTCAGCTCTCAGCTGGACAAATACAGGCTATTTAGGTATAAAAATATTATATTACATACTAGCTGTACCTACCCTGCGCGCGTTTCTACGCCACTAACTAAAATATTGGAATGATAGGGGTGTGTGAAGCCCGCCAACCCGTACTAACTCTGAAACCTTCGTGGGCCGATGCACAACACTTTTGCTGAAGATCACCATGATCAATGCATAGTTTACGATTCTATAAAGGACATACACACAGACAAGACAAAAATTCATTTTTATATTTAATATATAATAATAATTTTAAACAATAAAAAAATAAAAAAAGGATTTCAAGTCAGTGAAAAGAACCCAGTATACGTAGTCATTGTAGCTAGTGTTTGTACCAATAGGCTAGTGAGTATTTGTCAATAATAACGAAATTAGTAAACAGCTTCGTAACCAACAAACCTTTGAATATGTGTGTGAAAATTTCTGCTGCTACCACCTCGTAATTGTCGGTACAAATGAAAGTATTTTGACAATTAAAATACATCTGAACTGTAGTTGGATACTTTATAAATATAGTGCTATAACCGGGAACCATATTATTATAAAAAAATATGCACATTTTCATTCATAAAAAAAATAAAATTATCTAATTACAAAATAAACGCCATCTATTGGCGCTGATGTGCCTAGCTGACCGTATCGTACCACATCTTGCAATGTAGTTCAAATTATTATCGCTTGTCGCTAGTGAGCTGACGCTAATTAATAATTTCATTCAAATCGCTACCCCTAATGCCCTCTATGAACATACTCTAGTACTACAATTTTCGATGTATGAGATGGTGCCCCCGTGGTTTGGCATACGTTTGATCACTTATTTATATTGAAAAAAAATAACTGTACAACAGTTACAGTAATAAACTATCAAAGACGCATAGAAAGTGCTGAATACGGTCACCAAATTCATATCATTATACTACTTAGGCAACAGTCCAGCGGTTATAGTAGAAGAGCGTAAAGGCGAGGTCTCAGGATCAAATATCCCAGTACACATTCCTGGACTTACTTATTTTTCATTTAATTCATTTAAAAACTTGTGATTGATCACAAACTCAGAGATAATGTCGAACTTGGAACTACTATTACGTGAGCTTCGACGCGATATTAAGAAAGATTCAGAGGAGTCTCTTAAAATAGTTGAAGAACGGATGACTAAGAGTATCATCGAAAATATTGATAAAAAATTCGAGAGCATTCCATTCCACATTGAGACTATTAAGAAAAACAATAGCGAACAGAACGAGAGACTCCTATCTATTGAAAAACAAATCAGACGTAAAAATTTAATATTTTTTGGGATAGAAGAAGGGGAAAAATCATACGAAGAGTTGGAAAATAAAATATTAAATATAGTAGCTGAAGACATGAAGGTACTCTGCAGTAGAAGTGAAATCGAAACAACTAGTAGAATGGGAAAGAAAACCGAAAATAAAATCAGACCTATAGTCGTTACTTTTACCACTTATGGGAAAAAACTGTCTATCCTTAAAAACAAACAGCACCTAAAGGACATGATTATATATATAAAGGAAGATTACCCGCAACAAGTGTTAGAGAAAAGGAGACAGCTTCAAGAACAATTACAGGAAGCGCGTAATGAGGGAAAAATTGCATATCTGCGCGAAGATCGCTTAATCATACGAGAACGAAACAAGAACAATGACTATGCTCAGTCCAACCAGGAATACACAGAAAATAATCAAAGTTCCCGAAAGAGAGAATTGCAGCTCACGCCACCAAATCAATTTAGCAGCTCTATTGTCTCAACGCAACCTTCTTCAAGTTCACAAGCGGCTAAGAAGAACAAACACAAGTCACATCCTTTAAAAACCGATCAAAGCTCTTTAAAGTAAATTTCTACAACAACCGAGAGAAGTCATTAAAAAATCAATTCCAACGACTGAAGAATCAGACGAATGACAATCGCGGCCCCTTTAGCACCCAACTAACTTATAACAGCCACATCAAATCAAGAAATGCCATAAGTAAACAAATATTTAAGCCTCCCAACCCGGCTGATCACCGTGGGAGTGCTAGACCGAAACCCTCTAGTCAAGAATATCATTCCTGTTAATACAAGGTGAAATACAAAGAAATATAGCAGAAAAAAAAGAAGCATTACAGAACATAATGAACAGCTGTAGCTGTGGTTGTAGTAAAAAAAAAATACACATCTTGATAAATTAATTTTGGAAGCCTTGGAAATTTAACGGAATTAAAAGAAAGACTGGGGGAGGCCTAAGCCCTACGGGCATACTGAAATATTTACAAAAAAGAAGAGGAAGGAAAAACAAAATATATATAACCAAATAAATAGAAATATATTATATTAAAAAAAAAAAACAGATTTAGGTTTATTTAATCAGTAGGTAAGCTTTATCTTCTTTAAACTGTACTAGGATAAGTTATGATATATGTAAGAGATTCAGTAAATAAAGGCTATTTCTATCTATCTTCTTCTTCTACTAGCTTAGTGCCTACCTAGCTAGTATACTCTTACCTATAATCTTAACTAAAAATACCTACCACCTTATAGCACAGCTGATGAATAGAATAGATATTAAAATAATAATTATTAACTACTTAAAGATAAGGCTTCTAATGAGATAGAGCTAACTTTAGGACGTTGTTACACCTGTATATTTACGCACCTACTTACCTTCTGTACAAAATACCAAAATACATCTCATATATAGCACGGTCGCTAACCACGAAGAATTCCGTACATCGACCTGTTACTACCTGTCTCTGTCACTCCCGCGTCAAAATAATGCGTCACGCTCGCACAGATACCATGACCGCCGTCCTCAGAGATTTTAAACCTTTTACCAGCGAACGTAAAGTTTGTTTTTGTTTTTGTTATATTGTTTTGTTTGTTAGTTTTTAATACATTTGCTCAAAAAGATGATATTTCCGGGTATTTTTAGCGTGCGCAAAGTTATTCTTTTCCGCACTAGAGCTTTTTGATTTCCCCCTGCATGATGGATCCAAATCTATGAAGGAGGTTTTCAAGAAAAAAAGTTTTCGCTACAAAATTATTGTAAAAAATAACAGTAATGTAATTATTCTACTTTCTAACTACTATAAATACGTAAATTAAATTTAATATAAATTTATTACAATGATTTCCTTTCGTTTTCTATTTTTTTTTTGGAAATGTGTGGCTGCGGCTGTTATATTTAATCTGTGCTCTTTTTATTGTCTATGATTCCTTGTTATTAATATTGATTTTTCAAATTCCATGCAAAACTTTTTTTCTCTTCAAATATTTCATCTAAACCGCATTAACAGAAAAATGTTTGTGACCACTGTCAGTAGGCAAAGAGGTCAATGTACAAAATTCTTCGTGGTTCGCGACCGTGCTATAGCAGTATTATTGTAATATTGTTTTGACATTTTCATAATAATATTGCCATGGGATGGTGGTACGGTACTACTCGCCCCTGTTCGCAGAAGCTGTTTGGTGTTTGCTGATGACTTCCCCTCCCACTTCATACTACTGCGACCCGGGCTCGTCCGTATCTGGCTGTCGATCAGATAAATCCGGGCCGCGGGATAAATGCGCGCTTCTGCGAACGGGTTATAGTGCAACGGGTTATATGTTACAAAAATTATAAGTTCTATTGCAGAAGGGAGACAAGGCGACGGGCACGACGCATTTGGCACGACACACCTAAATACTTACATACAAACTTTAAAAAAAAGTTATAAGTGTGTAGCGGTCTTCGATAGCTGACGATGGATGGCGTAAGCGTAACCAGTACCCTAGCACACGCTGACGGAGCTTTCGACGAGCGTGCTATATATAGAAGTTCTGACGTCACACGCTCGGATCACAAGCGGTCCCCAGGCATAACACCTGCCTGAGGGAAATTTTCCTATTGCCACCAAGACCGGCAAAGTGTAACTTATATAATGTAGAACTGAGACATTAAGGCGACGGGCACGCCCGCAAGTCATTTACTAACAATTTAGGCGGAATGGAATGGAATGTAAGCGACATAGCAAAATTATATTTATGTAGGTAAGTAGGTATATTGTATAACACACGAAATAAATAATTCTTGAGAATGCGCGAGGATTCCCCGGAAGACGAGCAGCCTTTATTGGCTCCTAATTAGTTTTCTTATACAATTTTTTTTTCAGGACATTATACACACCGCAATCTAGCCCCAAAGTAAGCGACAGCTTGTGTTATGGGTAGGTACTAGTTAACTGATAAATATGTATACATACTATATTGAAAAACACCCAGACGCTGGAAAACATTCATGCTCATCACTCGAACATTTAGTTACCAGTATGAGAATCGAACCCACGACTACAGACGCAGACGGCAGGTTCGCTGCCGCTACGCCATTCGGTCGTCATATTTTTCATTATGCTATGTAAAAAAAAGGTCGCTTCCATTCCATTCCGCCGCGGTGCAAATTGACCGTTATACTATTGCAGAACGGAGACAAGGCGACGAGAACAGCTAATATTGTCTGTGCACAGACAATACACTATAGTATAATGCACAGACAATACACTCTTTGTCTGTGACTCTCCAGTAAAGCGGCTCAGCGGTGTAGGATTTTAGTGGGTAAAAAAATAAATGCATGCATGGCTAAAACGGCATGCTAGTAATCGCATATACTTAACTGTAACAGACTTATCAAGTATCAACCTGACAACAGCGTTAAATATTTCTATGTTATATTAGATACACTATGTATAATTGTATACCTACTGACTGGCCCAGTCCAAGGGATTTTGTTTGAATATCTATATAATATGCACTTTTGACCCCGACCATACCTATATGTATTGTACACATATTAACCGCAAAGCAATCGTCTCTGCATGCCTACTATTGGCAAAGATCGTACGAGCCATAGATCGTTATAGATTAGCATAATATCTATGGTACGAGCAAGATGCGAAGTTAGCGTACGATGAAGTATAGCATCGATTGCGCATACGATCTTTGTCAAGCGGCCAGCGGGACGACTAAAACCAAGGGTTCCATTGTTAGTTTTTACCATTTGGTATGGAACCCTGAAAAGGTCAAGTGTGATTCGGATATTGAATAGGGATGGTACGGATCGGAACTCTCGTTGCGAGATTTCAAGTCGCACTTGACCATTTGTGTAGAGACTAGGTCGGCCGGAAAACGTTGTTTTGCCATACAAATTATTTTGTTGTATGAAAATAGTTTACGTCCCACCAAATGAACAATAACATACACGAATATCTTCATAAAAATCGGTTAAGCCGTTTCAGAGGAATTTTGTTAATACTTTGTGTCAATGACCTTTTTTCCGTGTGGTTTTGGAATAGACTATAAGTTAGTTAAAGCTAGTACCTAGTTAGGTACCTATTAACATTAAAAAATATAGGTAGGTATATATCTTTTTATAGTTCGCTCCAACAACGATCGACGTATAGGTAAGTACTTATCTTTCTATAACGTGTAACGAAAAGTTGAATTAATAATATTGAAGAGATCAAAACAAATAATGTATGGAAAAATAAAATAAGCAGATCCATTTTTCCATACATTAATGAAAAATTAGTATGCTCATTTCTATTTAATATTTTTACAGGGTGAGTTATCAAGTACACTTATGTATCCTTTAATATTATTTCATCTTTTCATTACACGTTGTATTATATGTATGCATACTAGCATAGAATTTAGAGGTAAGGTACGATGACGTATTTTGGCGCAACGGTTGTGAAATGGACAGTGAAGTGAATAAATACGTGATGTCTTTTAGGTGTATCATGGATATTATATAAACATTAAACAGGCTTGATTCATAACAAAACATTTTCTGAGAACGCTGAAAAAATAATTTTAGGGCTATTGACATAGAGCGTAAGATTGAATATAGGTAATTCAAGCGCAATATTTTTTTTTATTACTGGACATTTGACACATCGCAATCTAGCCCCAAAGTAAGCGATAGCTTGTGTTATGGGTACTAGATGACTGATAATATACATACATACTAATATAGGTGAATAAATATAATATACTAGCTGACCCGGCCACGCGTTGCTGCGGCTAAAGTTTTTGTTATATTAATAAATTAAAATTGCGACTATAATTTGAGATTTAAACTATCCTATCTCTCAAGTTGGATCGAACTGCACATGGTGTGCGAATTTTATTATAATCGGTTCAGTAGTTTAGGAGTCCATCGCGGACAAACATTGTGACACGAGATTTATATATATTATATATATAAGAAAGATAAGATAAGATTGAAAAACACCCAGACACTGGAAAATATTCATGCTCATCACACAAACATTTACCAGTAGTGGGAATCGAACCCACGACCTCCGGCGCAGACGGCAGGTTCGCTACCACTACGCCATTCGGTGGTCAAAATATGGTTAAGAATTGTGAAATTAATAGTACATTTCAATATAAGTGCGGAAAGTTTGTCATTTCTTTACGAGTCCCGGTTTGTTGACCCAAGCCGAAGGCGAGGGTCAACTATAAGGACGAGTAAAAATGACAATTCCGCACGTGCATTGAACGCCTTTTTTTAATACATTTGCGAAAAAAATATTGGTTTTATGCCTGCTTCGTGTTTGCATGCCGTGTTCGTGTTCATGCGCTCCTTGTACGCCCGCTCCGGTGCCGCGTAGGAGGAAAACACAAAAGCACTAGTGCGGAAAAGAATAACTTTGCGCACGCTAAACACACATGAAAATGTCAACTTTTTGAGCAAATGTATTAAAAATTTATTTAGCCCGATAAAGCCGAGCATTCTTTGTATATCCTATGTTGATTTTAACGAACATTTAATTTTACACTCTGTACCTATCAATAGACGTAACGTTAAAATTTCTTTTTAATTCATGATTCATTTCACTCAGTATGTGAAAACGTTATGTGAATAGCCAGGCAGTATAGATGGGAAGTTTATAACTTTAGATGCTGGTCAAAAAGCAGGTAAGACCACGTGAAAATACATCCCCGTTGTTTGAAAAAAAACTCATTCGTTGTGAAAACATAATATTATTAAATATTAATTAAAAATTAATTACAATTACTACTGCAGTAGGTACATGCTAATATTGTTTTGTACTAATTATATAAGAGTAATTTTTTATGTACAACTCATGCCTATTTACAAATTTTTAAATACAACCGACGTGGATATGATGATGATTGATATGTTTCATTTAATAGAATTGGATAACACATCCAATTCAATTAAAGTGAACCATAATGTTTGTTCGTAATTTTAAAGGTAATTAAAAGAGAAGAGTGGATACTAAAGGCATCTAGGGAGCAGGAAAACGATCTCTGTCTATAGCAAAATTCCTTAAGAATGCATATAATTTTGGTGGTTCTACAATCGCAGCGCGGTAAGTTTTCCCTCTATTGTCCTATAATTTACAGTAAATAACATTCGATGGGTATTTAATATTTATAGCTTTTAATTTAGCTAATCCGAATCCAAAACGATCACATCTTCATTACAAGGTTCATGTTTTACAATTACATTTTTAGGAATGTCACTTAATATATCGGGCAATATAGATTCCGGCTCCATAGATTCATAGCTTGCTGTTGTAGTAGGGACATTTGGATTACTGACATTTACCGGATCCGATTGTAGTGGCAAAAGTTTCAACTGGTTCTTATTTTCCCCAACTTCTTGTATTGTCACTATGTTTTGTTTGATACTATTTCCAAAAATCGCATTCAGATCGACTGGTATCAAATTAAACAGCTGTCCCGTTTTAGAATCACAAATGATCATCTCTTGACCCGTTTGCTGTACCATGGGGGGTAAAGTTGAATTGGGATACGGAATAACATTAGTTTCAACATCAGCATTAATGATAACATTATTCTGGGCATTTCCTTTATTACAGTAACTTGTTGAAGGTAAGGAAGACACGGTTTCTGTTAAAAAGGATTCGTTTGCTGGTTTATGACATTGTAATGGGCTTTGTAAAGAGAATACGCTAGAGATTTTTGGTATGATTATATCATCATCTTTAACTTTGTGTGCGTATTGGACGTAGGATTTGAACGCATCTTCATAACATTTTTTACCGCTTCTATAGAACTTATCAAAGCCATGAGATGTGTCTAACTTATCTGTTACTTCTTGTATGAATGGATTTGCAATAGATTCAGCAGTCCCACTAGTTTTAGTAACTGGTGTACAGTTTTGAAAAGTTACATTACTGCAATGAGGAGCATCGCCCGAAACTCCTTCTTCTTTAATAATAACAGGTAAGGTATTTTCATACTGGCTAGTTACCGTTAGTGGTGGTCTTATATTGTCGGCATTACTATTGCTGCTTACAATGGTACCTTGGTTTACGAGTTCAGTCTGAAAATCACTTTGATTGTTACAATTTTTGAAATCATCTATAACTTCCGCTATTAAAGACAAAGCCGTACCCGAAGGTAAAGGAGTCACTTTCAAGCAATTTTGCATATGTTGAATTATTTGTGCAAACATTTGGAGCTCTTCTGTACTCGCACTTTGTAACGAGGAATCGAATACTCCTACTATTTTTGAATCATCTTTGACGCTACAATGCATATACATCAACTTATTAAGAACATTGGTCACTTCCTGATCTTTCAAACCACCAATTTCAAATTTTAGATACGGTATCTCTTTGCATTGTATATTTACCTTCTTCTTTACTTCAAACGCTGACGTAACGACGGGCATTTTATCTGCTTGCGTTGTATTATGCACATCTGGCGGTGTTACTAACGAGCAAAAATTTGAAAAAGTGTTTTTTTCGGTCACTTTCGCATGACCTATTCTCGGTATAGTCTTGAATGAAAACGCTGTGTTCTTTTTTACAGGTATAGATTCTACGTTACACGCAGAACACTTATCATACTTGTACCGATTAACGTTTTGTAGAAACCTCAGTGAATTAGGTGATACTAATGGACGAAGAAGCAAATCCCTCTTCCATTTACAACAAGCAGAAGCGCTATTCGTATATTTGCCGCCGCACATTGGCGCCAACATTGTACACACCTTACATTTATAGCGAGTCGAGCGCCACTGATTGTCAACATGAAAACGTATGATATCTTTGTCGCCATCAATTTCATAATATTCATTTCTGTTCAACCCATATGCAGAGTCTGAGATTAATGCACGTGTGGCAATCCCTAAGTGCGATTTCGAACGAGTATTATCAGTTTTAATAATTCTATTTTCATTTGTCACTGGCTTTATAGAATTCAAGGCAGGTAATAATATTGGGTAATTTTGCTTCGAACGAGTATTATCAGTTTCAATAATTATATTCTCATTTGTCACTGGTTTTTTATAGTTTAAGGCAGCTAATAATATTGGGTCATTTTGCTTTGCATCTGATTCTTCGACTGAAGCGTATTTAAAGTCGTTGTTAGCTGATTTATGAAAATACGGTTTTAATTCATTTGAGGGCTTGCAACAGCAAGCACACTTATCGAGACTGCATTCATGCCTCGATTTTAGAAATCGCGAAAAGGGGTACTTGTCACTAGGCCACATTATTTCAATATTTTGCTGCCTACCAAACCAACAACACACATTTAAAGTAAACTTTGTTTCCCTAGTTTTCTCTACCTCATCTGTATCGAGTTTGGTGCAATGATATTCCAAAAGTTTGCCCCCACCGATGACGTATGTATCACGTAGGTTTGAAAACATGTTATCAATTACTATAACGTCGGTTTTGCCACCTAACCTTGTGATGTCGTCTTTTTGAAGCAAATTACCTTTTTGAGCTGTATCATTTCCGTGAGTTACATCAACAATGTCATCATCATCATTATTACTGTATGCTTTTTGAGCTGTATCATTTCCGCGAGTTACATCAACAATGTCATCATCATCATTATTACTATATGCTTTTACAGGACTTCGTGTTATCTTGTTTTTATTCGTAAGTTTATTTAATACTACATTCATTAACTCTAAGCATATTGTTTTTATTACTTTTCGCTTAGATCTTTGTATAATGTTATTGAATCGTGGCTTACTTTCCGCTAAAATTTCACTTATAATAACGGCATTTTCCAGATGATCTATATCCTTCTGATAAATAGACATTTCTTCCAATCTTGTTGTGTAAACTATGGGCGTTCGCATTTGTATGTCCATGATTGTAGAATCTGCAAATAAAACATTTTCGTTACGGAAAAAAATCACGAAAGTATTTAATATAACTATACTCTTTTCATTCGTTTATTTTTTCTTTGACACATGAAACAGACCAGCCCCCCGATTGTGTAACTTTTGACGATGAAATGGTATTCATTTGATGGCCGTCGGCATCAAAGTAAAATAAACCATAACAACATTGAATTAGAGCTCAATTTTGTGTATGCGTTCTTATACGTTTAGGTATGTACGATACGCTCCATAACGCTCCATGTTGAAATCGGTTGTAATGAATTTGTGACTTTAAACTGATACACTTAAGGAATATTTTACTTTGATGGTCAAGGAATACCATTTCATCGTAAAAAGTTACACAATCAGCCCCCAGTTTACCTTTATCTCTCTCTGGTCCCTCGCTACTGCTCTATCTGTTTCATGTGGTTTCATGTGTCAAAGAGAAAATAAACGAATGGAAAGATATCAAATAATACATAAATATATATATATATATCAAATGCTAACAGATATCAAAATAAACAGAGAAAAGCCCTGAAGCTCATTTGGCATTGGTTCTCATTCTATTGTGGTGTCTATAAAAAGTGTAAAAATAGTACTATTCCTTTCACAAGTCTGTGTGGAACAGGAAAGTACTTTGTTTATAAGTACTATCCGTTCACAACAGTTTCTACAGAAAGAGATAGCTCAGTAAGAGTGCTAGCCTGTTTCACAGAACAATAATTAAGATTAAAGAAAAACTTACTTATATTCGATGGTGAGGAGGTGGACGAAGAATGTGGTGGAACGTGTGTGGCCCTTCTTTTATTACTTTTACCGCGTTCTGAATTTTTCTTTTTTCGCTTTCGCTTCGTTTTCGTCTTACAGTATACATTATCACTATCTGCTGTCTCAGTCTCGCTTACTTCAATGACACTTTCGTCTTCTTCTACTTTTATGTTGAATTTTTCTTCAGAGTTTTTTATCATTTCTTCTTCAGAATCGTACATGCCTAGTATTTCTCGTTTTAAAGTTTGTTTTGTTTTTTCTATAGTTTCTCGTATGCTATCATTTAAACTCTCTTGCTCTCTCACTATTTCATATTCTTGTCTCTGTCAACAAAATAGCATTGTTAGTGGTAAATTGACACAGATTGTGGGCTCAAGTAGATTTTACAACATACAAATTGGCAAAAGTTTTAAGTTTCAACCAATGTGAAGATAAATAGTTATAACTTTACCATAAAAACATTAAATATTCTATATTTAAAATAACATTTAGCTATGAAATCTCTTCACACTTTGTTGTTGAAATATCCTACTGTACATATAATATAGTCAGTTTATGAAATTAGTGGCATTTTATTTTTCCACTGTCTACATGATTTTATATATATACTTACAACTTTAAGCTTCATCAGGCAGTACAGACCAAATTAATTTATATAGAAAGCCTCCAAAACAGATCAATGAGGCATATCAAATAGCAGTTACTATAACAACCAAAGCTGTTTATCTCTTTGTTAAATTCACATGCAGAGGATCGTATTTTATAAAAGTTTGGACCAATTTTTTTTATATCAATCAAACATAACTACACAATCATTAATTAAATCAAAATTAGTACAAGTATCTTGCCTGCATATTGATACTGCATTGCTAAAGTTAGCTAAGTATATATTTTTCGCGATTTTTTCGTAATAAGTAGTTTAAAATTAAATTGCAATAGTGAATTTTAGTGAATATAATAACAATGTGCGTTTTAAATGTGGATTCAGTTAAAGGGGTTTTGGTGATGTGCTAAATACAATCCTGTAGTTATTATTAATTTCTGTATAATGATGTGTGTTAATAATGCCTTATATTTACAAGTTGTGCTACATTAAATAAAACTGTGTAAGACTGAGCAGTGAGTGTTCAACTGGCAATTAGCAAATTCATTATATTGGTAGTGAAAAAAGAATTTGAGCAGTAAATCTTATAATTGATTATTTCCAAGGTAAACTGACAAAACAGCTATTTACTGATATTCTGAAAAAATGCAAATAGTGCTGGCCTTATTTCAATTTAAGAAAATAGATTTTAATTTTCTTTCAGGTACAAAATCTTTCTATACTTACTAGAAGACTTAAAAACAGGATGGTTGGTCACGTTTTATAATATCAGCCTAAACACTGACTAGAAACAAGCAAGTAAGAAAGTTTTTTTTTAAATCATCATTGCATTTTTTTAAATATTTTTTGCATCACAATAGGATAGAAGATGACTAAATTTTTTATGACTTTTTATAAAGAAGGATAAAAATGGTGACCTATACAAACATTAAATTAAAATCACACAAAGACAAACAAAGTTATATAAAGGCATTTTAACTTTTCCCCTTTCCAAATTTGTACCTATAGATCTCATATGACATTCCTAAGAAGTGACATCACAAATTCTCCGTATTATCAGAAATATTAAAATGCTTATAACTTTTTCACTATCTAATATATAAAATTCTCTCGAGTTTCTTTGTAACCAAACTCCTCCGAAACGGCCGGACCGATCGTTATGACCCTGAAAATTTCATAACGATCGGTCTTTGGGTCCAGGAGCGGGTTGTTATCTATATTTGATGTCCCTAAGTGAGAAAAAAAATTATATGGCAAAACAACGTTTGCCCGGTCAGCTTGTATGTTTATAAGGTTTTAGGGTTCAATACCTAAAAAGAAAAAAATGAACTTTTAAAAGATCACTTTGTTGTCAGTCTGTCTGTCTGTCACTACCCTTTATTTCAAGATTAATGTATATTTTACGGGAAAAATAAAATTAAGTAACTCTGTTTAATTAAATATTACAATTTTTGGTATTAAGAATTAAAAAGCAAAGTTGCATTATTATAATTTTAATGGTTGATAAGGAATACTTATTACAACTAATTAGGTAGATACTTATTAGCAGCTGTTGCTAGAGATACCAATGTGACATAAGCTCTATTCAAATTGTGTAATTTCTATCTCTTATAGGGCAAACCGGGGATATAAAGGATATTGGCAACTGCCATAAGTTGACACAAACTCGAAGTAAGTATCCAAAACTTATAGCAATTTTTAATAACTTGATTATGTTAAATTTTTCATATTTTTATTTGTTATTTCGTAACTTATGTCTTTCCATTTGTAAAATTTTTAATTATTGACTTCAATAAGTGTGAGATGGTACCTACATTGAATAAAATATTTGATTTGATTTGAACACCCATTTGAAGATTTGCTGATGACTACCACTACCTACTACAGCGGCCTGTATTCGTCTGATAACGGGCTAATGAATTGTTAGGTCATGTTGTTTGCCTCCGCAATGTGATTGTTGTGTGTACTGTTTCTTAACATCAGAAAAGTTGTCTTGCTCTTACTTACAATATTGTACATATACATATCTTACTTTAATATATTTGTCTGTCTCAAAGGAAACAGTCTGAAAGTCATCTTACTTTAAAAATAATTACCAATTGAGTAATTACCAACCTTTTCTTGTATCTCTTCTTCTCTTTCCACAAGTATATGTGAAATATAACGTACTGGTAAACTAAAAGTACAAGCTGCCTGCCGAATAGTCACATGAGAATTTTTTGCAAAATAATTCACAATGCCATCATTCAGTGATTTCATAAATTCCACTGATTGTTTCTCCTTCTTTATATAATCATAATTGTCTACCATATTGCATAGGAGATTTAGGAGCGGTTTTTCTCGATCAGGGTATTTGCTTTTAAACATCTTTATCCCTGATTCCACATGTCTTGCACAATCCAGGTAACATTGTATCATCTTGGAGAAGTCTTCTATATTGTAGTTTTTGGACATGTTAAACTGCAAACTATTTGTACTGCTTAGTGCTTACTACTTCGTATGAAAATTATAAAATAGAATATAAACATTCTGCACTACCACACGTAACTTATTTTTATTTAATCAAAATCAAAACAAAATACAATTTGAGATCCTCGAGCTCGAGATAGTAGATACATACGAGATGATATGTGCCATAGACAACCCCAGATATGTGCCAACCATGAACCAATCCAATCGCCAATTCGCCACCAGCACGATTACCTACCGCCGCAGAGTGTGACCATTTCAAAATTGGCGAATCTGCCAAATACTGACAAAAAAATTTGCCAAAATCTGCCAACTCGATTCCTGATGAACTGTGTAAATACTGTACAAGTTCAGTTATTTTACAAGCAGTATCTATTAATAGCCTAGTTTCGACGTTGAAATATTCCCGTTCTAACGACACAAGACAAAAGTGCCAGCTTAGAAAGTAACATTTCCAACTACTTAACCAAGTCATACAAAAATAAGTAAGTAGACAAGTAAGTAGATAAGGATTTCCTTGAAATCTGCCACTTTCTTAAATCGTTAGCGTAAACTGCTATAGTTGAAATTTAGGAGCCAAATCTGCCCAAATAGCAGAAATCTGCCAGTAACGGCTAAACTGGTGCCGCAGCCACTCGCGTTGTTTTTAAATTTTAAATGTCAACTAAATGCCACTGTCAAAGTCATTGTCAGTGTTATAACACAGTTTTTTTAAGCAGAGGGTTCCAGTATTTTGGACCCAGAGCTTTTTGAGATGGTCATCATGGCAAAGCCGCTATACTGTGTAAGCTTTAACTTTTAAGGACGCTATTTATTTTTTACAGTGAAATGGGTGCAGCGTTGGGCAAGCTGTGTTCAGCTTCACGTGTTCCAGCTGTGGGCTCAGTTCTTGATAGAGTCATTTCTCAACCCAGCAGCGAAGATCACACCGTTCTTTATAAACTTGCAGATTATAAAAAGGGTAGGTATGAGTATGACTATGCCAGCAATGCCTGGTTCAGCAAGACAACTCGTGACACATAAATTGAGTAGAAAGTAAGTAATGCTTACTCTATTTTTTAGGTGGTTTACTCCTAGAGACTTATGTAAAAGGTGGTATGGCGGCGGCAGAGAGACTAATACGTGAGGAGTTTTCGGCATATATGTATGCGGGAGGAAGGGGCCGAGTTATTAACAGAGCTGAATACTTGAGATGGAAATTCAGGGACCAAGAGCAGGTAGATCCTTACTAGCATCTTTAGTAATTAAAAATACTGAGATCTAAGCACAGCTGCGGAAATCCATCTACTGAGACCACGAACTTTATTTTCTCATTAATTTTGGCTCTTTCACCAGGTTGTACTACCCATAGAAGCGTCGCTATCTCCCCACGATCCTCTAGCGAAGTGGGAAGATCACACGGCGTGCTGGCAAATGAGCTACCGAGGCGCTCTCGGGGAGTCGCTGCTGCATGTTCTCATCATTTGCGATACCAAGGTACAGAATACTCAATACAGATCATCAATGCAACAAAGGCACCGAAGACGCTATCAGCTGGTTTTCATATTGCAAATACAATTTCGTAAAACTACATGACCAGATGGGTCAGTACGTACTCAGTTACAATAGATGGACGCTAGGGTCGTCCCTATAGAGATCTCGCACGGCGTAGCCCAAAAAATGACGATTTAAGCGTAGCGTATTTCGTCACTGACGAAATACGCTCAGCATTCTAGTTAGTTATGGTTTTCCCACGCACCTACTTAATTTTCCTAGGCTTCGTTAAAGTTAGTTAAGGGGTTTCCACGCCTAGGTAACTAGTTAATTGTAATTTAAAAAAAAATATTGAACGGGTGGGTATTGCCATTAAATAATAATCCTTCGTCGAGACCAAGTATTTTATTACAAACTCACATGTAATCGCATTTTAAATACAAAATGTTCGTATTACGGTTCACAGTAAAAAGTATCAAAAAACTTCCAAAAGTTCTAATTTGACAACCACAGACACACCTCTGTCTGCCAAAACGCTCCACCAATCCGGAGGCGAAACGACGCGTCTCTCCGTCTCTCCACAGAGGCGCGAGATTTAAATTACTCCCGCGAGTCTCTAAATCTAAGGGCAAGTCTCCTAACTCTGTGTATGGTCTTACGACCTGCTACATCTAACATTTTTTTCTAGATACATACGCGATTGGCCAGAACATTGGTAAAATGTTTTCCTAAGCTCTCTTTGGATGTTGTTGAAGGAGAAGAATACCTGGGTATGTTTGTCACAGTCAATACAGGTACCTACGAGTGAGTACTTAACGCTACTTTATTAAGGGAAGATTTTTCGATCGCCAGATAAACGTTAACTAAGGAATAAATATGACGTTTTGACAGATTTTGTATGGCATAGATTGGAAAATCAGCCCTTAATTGGCCTTCTGTGTTCTCAGGTGCGAGCTCTTTGCACCTTGCCATTGCGTACAGCAATAATGAGCTGGTGCAAGATTTAGTGGAGGCTGGTGCCGATGTCAGTCAGAAAGCCATCGGTAAGTAAAAAAATTGCTTGCCTGTAAAGTCGGTTTACTGACGATAGTTGAACGTGACAACGTCTTCTTTGTCGCTCGTTCCGCGCTCGCGAGGTAACGCCGGTAACGCCGCATGAGCGAGGCAACGCCGGTAATGCCGTATGAGTCATGTTTTTGACGTGACAACGTCTTATAAATCGATAGAGCCGGTTGCACGCACGAAAAAACATGACTCATCCGGCGTTACCGGCGTTACCTCGCTCATGCGGCGTTACCTCGCGAGCGCGGAACGAGCGACAAAGAAAACGTTGTCACGTTCAAGTATCGTCAGTAAACCGACTTTACAGGCAACCAATTTTTTCGTGCGTGCAACCGGCTCTATCGATTTATAAGACGTCACGTCAAAAATTGGTTGCCTGTAAAGTCGGTTTACTGACGATAGTTGAACGTGACAACGTCTTCTTTGTCGCTCGTTCCGCGCTCGCGAGGTAACGCCGGTAACGCCGGATGAGTCATGTTTTTTCGTGCGTGCAAACTGCAACCGGCTCTATCGATTTATAAGACGTTGTCACGTCAAAAGGTATTCCATAGTAGATAGTTGAGAGATACTTACGTCCCTGCAAGTGCTCGATTTAAGCATTACTACACCATTGTCACTTCATTCAGGTATCCTATTTACGAAAGTCACTCGTGAATGTTCTTGAGTGAGTGTCTTGGCAACGTAAACGGCCAAAAGCCATGAGGTAGATCTCCAAACCGGTGGGCAGACAAAGTGAAGGAAACTGACGCCCTTTACGAAGCAGACCACATGCAGCTTCGGACAGAACACGTCGGAAGGAAATCATACACCGTATTGATGTCTCTTCTCTAATGTCCCTGTGGTATGATTGATAGGATCGCTACTACTCTATAAAAATAAAATATATAATCTATAAAAAAAAAAAAAAAAATCTATAAAAATACAGAAGGCTTGACTTCTTCTGAGCATGGCGTTGTGTTTGTGAACAAATGTCCCTGTGGTATGATTGATAGGATCGCTACTACTCTATAAAAATAAATTAATCTATAAAAATAAAATATATAATCTATAAAAATAAAGAAAAATAAATAATCTATAAAAATACAGAAGACTTGACTTGCTTCTGAGCATGGCGTTGTGTTTGTGAACAGGCAGCTTCTTCCTGCCGCGCGACCAGCAGCGCGTGCCGCCGGCGCGACACACCAACTACGAGGGGCTCGCGTACCTGGGCGAGTACCCGCTGGCGTGGGCGGCGTGCTGCGCCAACGAGGCCGTGTACAACCTGCTCGTCGACTCCGGCGCAGACCCCGACGCGCAGGACTCCTTCGGGAACATGATACTGCACATGGTGGTCGTTTGTGACAAACTGGTATCTATGAGTTTGTTCTATCGAAGCGATACATTTCGTTGCGCAGATTTATATAGGTCGTCGCTCGCGCTCCGAATAGGTTACTAATCTAACCCTAAGATCGGTCAACTCGGACTGAGTTTTTATTGCCGCACCTTAGGAAGGGCGGCCTCTTGGACCTCTAGATATGTTTCGTTGCTTTGTCCGTGAATCGAATTAGCTTGGCACTTGGCAAAGATAAGAATTGGCCAATGTAAAATGTGTCATTTTTGCTATATGACATTACGGAGCAAAAGTCTAAAATGTAAACGGAGTCATAATACCTATATCATTTTTGTGGTCTGTGTATATCATAATATTATTTACATTAATGTATTTGGTGAAGGAGCATGACTTTGCTAAAATTTTTTAACAGGTTCTAACCGATTGGAATCGCACCAAAATTGCTGTCCGGAGTGCCTTCGTTCATTGTAGACTTAAGGCTTAGGTGAATTTTATTACAGGATATGTTCGGCTACGCTCTTCGCCATCCTAGGCTCCCAGCGAGCAACGGAAGACTAAACAAAGCTGGTTTCACTCCGCTAACGCTGGCCTGCCAACTGGGCAGAGCGTCCGTGTTCCGGGAGATGCTGGAACTCTCTTCCAGGGAGTTCTGGAGGTACTCAAACATCACATGCTCGGCTTACCCGCTGAACGCGCTTGACACTTTACTGCCTGATGGACGGACGAGTAAGTTATTTATTATTATTGAGTAGGTAACTAGTAAGGTATACTAAAATAAGGTAGGTTCGACTTGTTTGCCCGAAAATTTATTTACTTAGGGATGTAGGCAGATTTTGAACAAAAGTAATAAGGCTCAAATGTACTTAAGCGGAAGCCGTTTTGATCATAAAAGTAAAACGGAATAAGTAGGGCAGTTTTTTAATATTTAGAAATTAGCGACGATAATAATTTTGCATATTACTTATTTTCTAGATTGGAATTCTGCACTGTTCATTATTCTGAATGGTACGAAACAAGAGCATTTGAACATGCTGGATGGAGGAATCATTCAGAGGCTTCTGGAAGAGAAGTGGAAAACTTTTGCCAGGGTAAGCTATATGCTTTTAGAATTTTACCATAACAATTGCTTTGTATATCTTAGAGTATGTAGGTACCTACCTAGCTGAATAACTCTAGTATAGTCTCTAGGATTAAGAAACACCAACTTGAACTAAAAACTGCATTTTTTACAGACAAAGTTTCTCAAGCGACTGCTAATCTTAGGACTTCATCTCCTCCTACTGTCAGTTGCTGTCTACCTCCGCCACAGCAGCCTCGAAGCCGACGTCCACCCGGACTGGGGCCTCGAAGTAAACGACGCGAGGTCCGGCATACGGCTCTCGAGCGAACTAGGGACCATCACCAGCACCCTGTGCTATATCATACTGCAGCAGGGCGATGAGATCAAGAACCAGGGGCTAGTGGCGTATTTCAAACAGTTGGTTAGTGGAAAATGGTTTTGCAAACTTAGGTACCTACCTAGAGCAGAGCTATTCACAAAATATGCTTTTGTAATGCGCACGTATTTTCACTGACGAATTCCAAGTGAAATTCCGCCGCATTCATGTTCTTTCATTCTCGTTCGGGGAGAGTAGTGTAATCAACACTTTCTTAAAAAGTCCATCGCTCCGTGACCAATGATGTCCGTGACTGTGAATGAAAATTGCACAAAGCAATGTGACGTAACAGGAAGAAGCGCTTTAAATTAAAGCACTTTTGATACGAAGTGGTTATTTAATCCTTAACTACACAAAAAGAAAATTGAAAAAATTTTCGAAGAGCATCTTAGATGATAAAAATATCTTACGACTATTCAGTCATTGGATAATCTTAGATGGGTGTAATGTGTTTCAGATTCACGAACCAGCAAAGTTTATATTTCTAGCATCAAACTTGCTCCTCCTGGCCTGTATACCAGCTCGTCTGGGAAGAAAGACCCAGCTTGAAGAAGGAATACTCATCTTCGTGCTGCCAGGGTCATGGTTTCTGCTTATGTTCTTTGCTGGGTAAGTAGCTACCTATACTGAACGAATTGAAGATTGAATGGAGGCCAAGTTCTCAACCACTGGACTGCCATCTGCTTACCATAGTAGGCTAGCGATTCACTTAGTGTTTGGACACACCGAGTGTGATGACTCACTCCAGTTCACCAGACTTTAGATGTGACGTAGTCTAGGTGTTATCGGGGGCGAGGGTGGGTTCACGTGTAGTCTCAGTCTGTGTAAAGACGCGAATGCTGCGACGTTTAACAATTCACTTCACGAAATGCAGTCAATGTGTCACGTGAATCGCTAGGCTACTAAGTAGGTAGTAGGCAAAACTAAAAAAAGTTGATCTATGCTTTCTCAGGGCAGTGAAGTTGACGGGACCATTCGTGACGATGATCTACAGCATGATCACGGGCGACATGTTTACATTTGGCATCATCTACTGCATCGTCTTGTTTGGCTTCTCGCAGTCTTTCTATTTTCTATACAAAGGTACCTATACTTACTAGTAACGGTCATACTGTAATGTACTGGAGTGCTCATACCGTAAGGTATTCATATGGTCGCCCTTCTCACTCACCTACTCTTAGAAGTGAGCTTTCGATGACAATGGCTGGAGTGACAGGACTTATGTCTTCGTCAGATTCTATGGCATTTTAATGTGAAAAATAAAAGTTGTACCTATTATAGTCTTAATAAAAAAAAAATGCTGAAAATAAAGGCTTGTTAAAAAAAGGCTGAAAAAAATAAAAGATTTTTCAATTATTAATTTCAGGATTTCCCAATGTACAATCAACCCTATATTCAAGTTACCCAAGCACGTGGATGGCTCTGTTTCAAATTACTTTGGGGGATTACAGTGTAAGTACAACATTAAAATATTTATTTCGATTTAGTAGGTACTTACGTAGGTATTTTACACCCTCTTCACCAAGGTCTTACCCAAATTTCAACTTCTGTCTGTCTCTAAAGGCTGTAGGTGTCCGTCATTATTCTGATCACATAAACTTATTCTTCGGTCTGTGATTTCCTATGATTTAGCGTTTCGTAAGGTTTTTTGCTTTTGGGCTGAGGTATGGAATGGATGGTCGTACCTACTTCGGCCTTGCGTCAGCTGAAAGAAAACCCATTTGACAGAATATAATTATGATCATAATATTTTAATATCTGTGATTTAAATTATAAATAAATATCAGGACATTACACACTCTAGCCCGAAAGTAAGCGACAGCTTGAAAAAATTGAAATTATGAAAAATGAAATAGCAATCACACATTTTACAAACGAATTAAAGCAAATGTTCAGTGATTCTCGTAAATCATGATAGCAAAACTACTTTTAGTGTTTTAGTCTGCTAGTTGCGCGAGTGAAAAATAGCGTGTACCTCGCAAATATCCGTTTTCCAGTACACAGACCTGGGTCAGACGACATACCCGAACCTGTCGAAGGCGGTGTTCGCGCTGTTCAT
Organism: Coenonympha arcania; assembly: GCA_036785405.1. NCBI lineage: Eukaryota > Metazoa > Arthropoda > Insecta > Lepidoptera > Nymphalidae > Coenonympha > Coenonympha arcania. The sequence continues at coordinate 5,483,553 of CM072059.1, forward strand.
GGTGTTCGTGCCGATCCTGCTGCTGAACATGCTCATCGCCATGATGGGCAACACCTACGCGCACGTCATCGAGCAGTCCGAGAAAGAGTGGGTCAAACAGGTGAGTACCTACCTAGGTACAAATCGACTAATGTAAAAATGGACGCCCCTGACGTGTTTACGCTCACGTGTTGAAGAATAATGTAACTAGTGGAGGAGTGTTAATTTTTAGATTATTCTTTCACATTGACATAAGCCTAACTTACAAGCATGTCAGAGTCAGACTCTACCTCCATGTTTGGAAAGCTGTTTTCTCTTGGATTATTTCGGGATAAACGGTTAATCCAGGCTATACCTATTACCTATCTTCATACAAACTTTCGCTTTTAAAATAAATATTATAGGCCATAGGGTGACCATATTCTCTTTTTAAGCATGCATTCATCATTACACAGTTCAATCTAACATTTGTGGATCAATTCAGTCAGTTTTTGTGTTTTATATTTATTTTTCAGATTAGGTACCTAGTTGTACCTCTGTAACTACTCTACTAAGGTAAGGTAGGTAAGATAAGGTATTCTTTACAAGATCTTTAAATCTCTGATGCAGATCTTTTAATTCCAGTGGGCAAAAATCGTAGTGTCTTTAGAACGTTCGGTGTCCCAAGAAGACGCTCACAGGTACCTGCAAGAGTACTCCATAGGGCTGGGCCCCTCCGACGACCCGCGGTACGAGCAGCGAGGAGTCATGGTCATCAAGAGCAAGGCTAAGACCAGGGCGAAACAGAGGAAAGGCGCTTTGACTAACTGGAAGGTAGGTTGATAAAATTTGAAATCCTTAAATTAAGTGTCACTTTACATCGCCGCGGAATGAAATAAGAAAACGGAGGCAACAATCCTATTTAACCGACTTAAACAAAAGAAAGAGGAAATGTTGACATGACATGATACAGCTTACTAATCTTGGTCGGTCACTTGAGAAAAATAATACAAAAAAAATTGGATGTTTTGCCTCCGTTTTCCAGTCCAAGTTACTAACTAACGATACAGAATCAGCACACTGGTATAGCTTGATTGTATCCGCCTGACTCCTAGGTATACTTAAGTACGTACTACGTAGGTACCTACTTATTTCATGTTATTTTTCAGCGAGTTGGAAAGGTGACGATAGCTGAGCTACGTAAAAGGAACATGAGCGGCGAGGAGTTGAGACGCCTCATGTGGGGACGAGTCTCAATATCCACCCCCACCAAGGCACCACGTCCGTAAGTAGTCATACGAAGTCCGGCTCCAAGGACCAATTTAATATTGACGATTTTAATTGTCATGAAATCCACAAAGATGCGCCATGAAAATCGCCTGTTTTATTCTATTCGTAACTATGAAGTTTAAGAGAGGGGGGCGCGTCATCGTGGATTGAAATATCTATATTAATATGGTTTTCATTTTAGATGCTTGCCTCCACCAGAATTAATTAATACGGCCGAGGGAACAGGCACCGGTGTGGGCCCAGCGCTCTCTTCGGCTCTCAACGTAATGGCGTTCACTCATGATCTCGACCTTACTAACACCGGTTAGTTTTTAGTACTTACTTTTCTTATTATTATAATTTGGAACTAACAGCCTAAAGTAGCTAAGAACATGCTTCAATTGGTTTCACCAACCTGGTACCTAAATACAGTCAAACTTGGTAAAGTGAGAGCTCAAGGGTGCGAGATCTCTTTTTGTCTTACAGAGGTTTCTCACTAACTAACCCGGGTTTCAGAGTTATGAGGGCAAAATACGGAATCTGGCAAGTACTCGCATTTACAGAGTTTTCTCATTTATCCAGTTCTCACTACTAACTTATTCGATTGTACCTACTTTCGTTTGAATTGTAGGAATGATTTAAAGTAGTTTACCTACCAATATTTTCCTCTGCTGCAGAACTGCAAAAGCAACCTACACCAGATCTTCTCGTGAACGGCGTAACTTCAGCCCCAGGAATTTACAATCAACCCCAACCAAAACAAGGGGCTGCTCCAAGTCTCCTGACAACCACTATGAACCAGCCTCTATCAAAGTCCGGGTTAGAAGTCAACATACCTCCAACTGGACTTACGAAAGTGTCTACAACTCCGGGACAAATGATTGGGTCCACAACACCTGGTCAAATGATGGGACCTGCAGCTGGACAAATGAAAGCGCCCGCGATTGGTCAAGGTGCCCAAGGCCAAGGCCTAATGCCAATGGAGTTGTTAGGAATGAGTTTGCCATCTCAAGATCTGCAGAAGAATGTGAACCTGCGTAAGTGTAATAAAAATATCTTGATATAGTGATAAAGATGCATGTAAAGAGAAGAGTGAATAGGCATTTTCTAGGCAAGCGCGCTCCATCCTAGACTTCATCATTGCTTTCCATCAGGCATAAGTGTCGTCAAGCGCAAGCCTATCTTCAATAAAAAAAAAATTAAGTAACATTCTTGATACCGCCTCACCTGTCATCAATTTGATTTTACCAGGTACCTAAGAGTTAAACTGATTATTACAATGTGTTATGTAAGTTAATTGAGGATTATCCAAATACCCACATCTTGCTATTGTCCGGGTCACATTGTCGTCGGATTCTTGAAAAGAATTTCAACGAATGAATGGGTAAAACAGTATTTCGAGACTTTGGTACCAATTTCTTAACATCCCATCAAACAATACCATAGAATACCATATAATACAGTAGGTATAGTACGATTCACGAAAGATGACCACAAATGGCGGGCCTATTTTAGGTCTCTTTGGACTTATATAACTAATATTATGGTCTTATTTATTTTAACTAATATATATGGTCTTATTTAACTTATATTAAAATATTATTTTGGCTTAAGTCTTTTCTTCATGAATTTACATGAAGAAAAGACCCGCCATTTGTGGTCATCTTTCGTGAATCGTACTATACCTTACGGACAATACCATAGCTACCGTTTGTTGCAGCCCCAACTAACGAAAAGGTGTACAGGGATTATTTCCGCGAATTGATGTCCATGGAGGCGAAAACGGGTCCCAATAACCCAGATGTGAAGAGTTTAGCGGAAAAGGCGGCCGATCTGGATGGAGTGCCGGAAATCGACATCAATGTGACGGTAACCCATTGCTTAAAATGATTGTTAATTAATACAGTTAAAATGATAGTTACATAATTGCCTAATAATTGATATCTAAAGTGGACATCTAACGGCAACTGGTTTAAGTATACCTAGTTGTCATGGGTGGATTTTGACGTGACAACGACTTATAAATCGCTAGAGCCGGCTGCACGCACAAAAAAAAAAATTGGTTGCCTGTAAAGTCGGTTTACAGACGATAGTTGAACGTGACAACGTCTTCTTTGTCGCTCGTTCCGCGCTCGCGAGGTAACGCCGCATGAGCGAGGTAACGCCGGTAACGCCGGATGAGTCATGTTTTTTCGTGCGTGCAACCGGCTCTATCGATTTATAAGACGTTGTCACGTCAAAAAACATGACTCATCCGGCGTTACCTCGCTCTGAGGCGTTCCATGAAAGGCTTGAAGTGCAAGCGAGAGCGCGGAACGAGCGACAAAGAAGCACAATCGTGACGTTGTCACGTTCAACTATCGTCAGTAAACCGACTTTACAGGCAACCAATTTTTTGACGTGACAACGTCTTATAATTCGATAGAGCCGGCTGCACGCACAAAAAAAATTGGTTGTCTGTAAAGTCGGTTTACTGACGATAGTTGAACGTGACAACGTCTTCTTTGTCGCTCGTTCCGTGCTCGCGAGGTAACGCCGCATGAGCGAGGTAACGCCGGTAACGCCGGATGAGTCATGTTTTTTCGTGCGTGCAACCGGCTCTATCGAATTATAAGACGTTGTCACGTCAAAAAACATGACTCATCCGGCGTTACCTCGCTCTGAGGCGTTCCATGTAAGGCTTGAAGTGCAAGCGAGAGTTGTCACGTTCAACTATCGTCAGTAAACCGACTTTACAGACAACCAATTTTTTTAGTAGTAAAAGACAGCTTCTTGGGTGAAATTCCAGTTAACAGTAGATAGTCGTGGATGGATTTTTATTGAAAGAGTGCAAATTTTTGTCGCAGACGGCGGCAAAATCAGCGCGTTTGGTGGTAGCGGGCGCCGTGTCTGGTCTCTTCGGAGTCGCAGCCGACTTGCCTCAGCCTGATGCAGCGTGGAAACGAGACAGACAAGAACATACTGACAGTGATCCTGTTTTGGGTAAGTGAAATATTGGTGACGATTTTTACCAACTTCACCGCATTTTTTCAAGCTAGGGTTTTGAACATCGCGCAAGGCAATATTGCACGAGTTTCATGATCTGTGAAGCTGCGTACGCGACTGAGACACATCACACAATAACCACGGCATTACCACAGACTGTATATATTCTAGTTCATATGTCTGTGGGCATTTGCTATTATGTTTTTGTTACTTACCTAGGTAAATACCTATTGGCAAATTGCATTCTGTATGTTCTACTAATTAGTCTTTAGTCACTAAAACAATGAACAACTAGCGCTCCCGCTGCGGGAAATATGGAGTGTACTGTGGGAGTTAAATGCACATTTTTTGTGAATTTTCATTGTCAATCTACGGTCTACCAAATTAAAAGTGCTGCGTGAATTTAATCTTAAGATCATTCTGTCATTTCCTCATCTTCAGCCCTATACCACTTTTCTGTTTTATTTTCCTGTGAGCCAAAGGAGGCCAAAGGTTGCCTGGAAGTGATCGCTTGCTGCGATAAGGCCGCCTTTGTATACCATTGTTTAATTTTTGTGAAAGGTTTATTTTGTGGAATAAAGTGTTTCTTTTTATTATTTTATCCAAAGGATAGCCCTTCAATGTACCGTCTTGCCGTTTGCAAGGCCTTGTATTTTTAACCAATAACGATTTTTTTCAGACTCGGTAATACTGGGGCGTGCGGCGAGGGCTCGTAGAGCACGTTCGGCATCACGTCGCGCGCCACCACCCCCGCCTCATCTCTACGTACCAGCTAGGTAGGTTCTTAAGCTGTATGCATTTGGCAGTCATACAGTCGGTAATCATTGAAATTGGCACATATATTACACCGCTGCCCGTGTGGCACTAAAATGGGGAAACGGACCGCCTATTGCGATCTCTGTCACACTATTAGAGTCAATTTACATCGCGGCGGAATGGAATGGATTGGGAGCGTCAATATCGCCTCATTACGCGAGGAAGTATTCCAGCGAATTGTTTCGTAAACGCTTGGCACTGCTATTATGTGACCCACCCAACCGACTTCCGATGATTCCACAAAATATGACACCGACATGTTACAGCTAGGGCTATTCTCGAGAATGCGCAAGGATTCCCCGGAAGACGCACTACATTTTTTGACTCTTATTTAATTTGCATGTTATACAATTGACATAGCTTTGTACAATTTCGTTGCAAAAATTCGCTTCCATTCCATTACGCGGCGCTGACCTGCCGGTCAACAGAAGAGGTTTTCTCATGTAATCTGTGGGTTTTCTCCTTTTGAGACTGCGTTTGGTACTATCATCTTCTCGGAGACGCGACTGCTGTGCAGAGCTCCTTTGGTCCTAGTAGCGTTACATAACTAATGTACTTAGTATTATTATCTCGCTGCAGACTCGGTCATATATCGTTCGAGTGTTTCGCTTTTGTTGTTCTGCAGTAATGCACAACTCAACAAAGCGAAACACCCGAATGATTTATGACCGAGTCTGCAGCGAGATAATAACACTACTATAATATAAATATCAGCGTTAATATTCCAGGTCCATGTACTTCGTAGCGTCGGAAAGCAGCGCTGTAGAGAGCGACGTGCCATTGGAGGATCAGCCCAGCTCGGGCGCCAACCCCGCGCTCAGAGACGAGCGCATCAGAGCGGCTCGCCCCCTGTGCATACAACACGCCACTGCAGGACACGCTCAAGGGGAACATTCTCTATTCATAGTGGGTTAGTACCTAATATCAATGTTTACGCGAGTGAGTTTACGGCTGAATTGTTGTGGGCTTCAAGGGCGTTTGAACCCTCGTAAACTTAGTTTTTAGGTCGTAAAATAGCTATGTATCACAAAGAATATATTTTACTGACTATTCATAGGAGCGAACAAGTAAGGCCTATATGAAATAAATAAATCATTTGAGTTTTTTTTTTATTTATTTTACGGCCTTGGATACCAGTCCTATAAGGCCTTTCTAAAAAATACAAAATTACCTGAGGGTAGTCATAGACCATCAATTCTATTGTCCAATCTGCACGACGCTACACAAAAAGACGATTCTATCTGATCGGTAATCGGTATGTATACCGTCATATGCCGATTAGACGATAGAATATAAATAGTCTATGGTGACCACTCTAACTTCCCACTAGGACATCGTACTGCAGGTACATACAACCGTTTTTTTCGAAAGTGCGGTGGTCCCATGGTCAGGTTGAAGGAAATTATATATTAAAATAAAACACGTTCATCTTCGGCCAAGGCTTGTAATGGAGTCTCCAATAATTTCACATAATCGACTTATTTTGTAAATGAACAACTCAGCGTTATTGTAGTAAAGTGGGTGTTACACCGAGGTTTAAGTTGCGATACATTGAGCTACACTTTACGGTATATGGACCTTTATATAAATTCTCCAATTTTTTGGTATCTTCTTGTTAAGCAAAACTAAATCATCCTTTTTATATGTAACCGGATTTATTTTAGTATCATATTTATTTTTTCTCGCTTCTTTACTTTTGATTAAATTATTCCGTGCATCATTTTGAGCTCTTTGTAATCTATATTTAAATTCAAGCGGATAATTTTCGAAGTTATATAAAGGTTCAACTTTTGATGTTAGATTGTTAGGCAATACACATACATGACCAAATACCAATTCGTATGAAGTATATTTTGTTTCACTATGAACAGTTGTGTTATAAGAAAATTTCCAATATGGAATCCAAGAACTCCATGAATTTGGAAAACCATTTGTTTGTATTCTAAGGAAGTTGCCTAAATTCTTATGTGTATTCTCTAACGCACCAATAGATTCATGATGATAAGGTGTTGACAACAATTTTTGTATACCTAGTATGTTACATGTTTCTTTCATTATAGAAGATATAAATTCGGAATCAAGGTCACTGGCAATGATTCTTGGTGTACCGTACGATAGCACAAATTTTTCAACAAAGACTCTAGCTATTTCTTCTGCTGTTTTAGTTCTTAATGGATAAGCTTCTAAATATTTTGTTAATTCACACTGTATTGTTAATATATATTTAAATCCAAACTCATCTTTGTCTATAGGACCAACAATGTCTAAAAAAACTTTCTCTAAAGCTGAATTTGCTGTTGTTGTTATTGTAAGAGGTTCTCGAATATGTCTATGATGTTTGCATTTTTGACATTTACTACATTTTTTAATAAATTCTATTACATCTTTTTGCATTCCTGGCCAATAGTGATATTTTTTAATATTATTATTACTTATCCCTGCATGACCACTAGTTGGTAATAAATGAAAATCATTTAATATAAGTTTTTTAGTATCATTATCACTTATTCTTTCTACATTATTTATAATACAAAATCGAATATCATTTTCTTTTTCATTTTTATTAGTATTTATTTTATTTAATATTGAATTTATAAATTTTATATTTTCATCATTTTTTATTATTACGAGCTCGTTTATATTTAACTCTTTACAAAATTCTTTTAATTCTTTCAACAAATCGTCTCGCGTCTTTGTTGATAAAGAATTTGGTTTTAAACGTGAATATATAGTCGACTTTTGCTTAGCATATACGTAATTTTTATGTTTAGAAAAACGTTTTTCTATTCTTTTATCATTTAAAATATTTTCCCATTTTCTTTCATCGATGAGTGTCATTTTCGTGTCAGTTTTTGTCTTTTTCAGTATTTCAACAACATTTGGTTGATCAGGCCTAATGTTGTCTACTGTAGCTACATCAGTATTAGTATTAAGTTTCTCACGCTCTCTCGCTCTCTTAATCTGAGCACGCGTCATCACATTCATCCACTTTTCATTTCCATTCTTCTCATTCATACTCTTCAACTCATTAGAATCTACAATCATACGAGATAATGCATCGGCCGCTACATTACTCTTACCTTTCACATACTCAACCACAAAATCATACTCTTCAAGACATAATCTAAATTTAGTTAAACGACTGGTAGGATTTTTCATGCCAAATAAATATATTAATGGTTTATGGTCTGTTTTTATTTTAAATTTCCGACCATATAAATAAGGTCTAAAGTATTTCACTGACCACACTATAGCAAGAAGCTCTTTCTCAATTATTGGGTAGTTAATTTCTGATTTATTTAAGTTTCTGCTTGCATAAGCAATAGGCTTACCATCGTTATTACACAAAACGCTTCCTACTGCAAAACCTGAACTATCTGTTTCCAAAATAAACTCATTACTCTCTGAAAAATTTGGATAACTTAATACTGGTGGACTAATGAGAATATTTTTTAGTCTTTTAAACGCATTATCGCATTCTAATGTCCATGTGAAGTCGGAATTTTTTCTACAGAGTTTATTTAAAGGTAACACAATGTCTGCGAAATTTTTGACAAATTTACGGTAATAGTTTGCAAATGCTACGAAACGTTTTACTTCATCAGTTGTTTTAGGAGTAGGATAATTTTTTACTACTTTAATTTTTTCTGGATCCGGCAAAATTCCATTATCTGAAATAATGTGTCCTAGATATAAAAGTTCTTTTTTTAAAAATTCACATTTTGTTGGATTTAATTTTAGATTAACTTTTCGAAGCCTCTCAAAAATTGTTATTAAATTTTTATTATGATCATCCAAATTTCTCCCTAAAACTATTAAATCATCGAGATATATCAAACATTTTTCATAATTTAGTCCTGCCATAGCAACTGTCATAGCCCTAGAAAATGCACTTGGGCTTATTTTAAGACCCATAGGCAGCCTTTTCATTTGATATTGTCCTTGATCTGTTGAAAATGCAGTATATTTTCTACTTTCTGGTTCTAATTCAATTTGATAGTAGCCTTGAGATAGATCAAGATGCGAAAAATATACGAAACCTGATAGTGAATCTAGAATATCTGTTATGTTAGGTAAAGGGAATTTATCATCTTTTATGTTTTCATTTAATTTTCGATAATCTATTACGACTCTCCATTTTCTTTCACCTGTTCTATCTAGTTTCTTTGGAACTATCAATAATGGACTTGACCAATCGCTAACTGATTCTTCTATAATATCATTTTTAAGTAATTCTTGGACTTGTTTTGCGATTTCTTTCTTTTGAGCAAAAGGTAACCTATATGGTTTACTATATACTGCTGAAGTATTATCTTTTAGTTTAATGTCTTGTTTATAGATATTAGTTACACTTAACGTATCATTTGGTAGATGAAAAATATCACTATATTTTGCACAAATGTTTTCAATTGCAATTTGTTCTTCTTCGGTTAAATAGGATTGCAATTTTAGCAAAGAAAATAGTTCACGCACTCGATCTGCACTTACTGAGCTAGAATTAAAATTACTTATGAAATAATCGTCTACATCGTGTACAATAGGCTTAATATTTCTTAGAGTTACTTTATTGTCCGTCGTATTTAATATCTTAATTGCTAAATACCCATTTTTTGGCGATGAAATTGAATTCGCTATGAATACACCTTTTGTCAATTCTGTGCTTATAATAATAGAGTCCTTATTTCTATCAGTAGGTATGAATTTTATCATTTCACACCTTGGTTCTATTTCTAATACATCATGAAAATTAAGCGATAATCTTACTATATTAAATCTACTTCTTAAAGTTAAACACTTATACTTATAATTTACAATACCCCTATATTTTAAGAGAAAATCTTGACCCAATATTCCAGAAGTATTACAAGGCAAGTCATGGAAAACATAAAATTTATGTACGAATTTTCTTCCATAGCAATACAAATCTAAAAATACATATCCTTCAGACATAAGGCATCCTCCAATTCCATTTATCTCAAATTGATCGTCATAAAATTTTGGTTTATTTATAGAATTATCCAAAACACTGCGCTTGATGGCACAAATTGAAGCGCCGCTATCGACCAGTAGGTCTACAGTTTGATTATAACGTTTAAAATTTACCCAATTAATACAGCTGTTTCCGGAAAAAATAAATTTAGGGACGAAAAAATTTTTGCGCACTATCATTATTTTCAGAAGTTGCGGACGTAGTTGGCTGATGATTGGAAGCCTGGTTAATGTAATTTATTTTTCTAGTATAATTTGTCCTTGACCTTGGAGCTCCTCTATAGTAAGAGTAACGTGGTCTCCGTGAATTAGAATTAGAATTATTTTTCGTATTATTTTTATAATTATAATAATTGGTGTTATTACGGTTACTATATTGGGACCTAGGGTAGTGTGATCTACCACGATAATTTTGAAAACCATTTCTCCCACGAAAAGTTAAGAAGGGTGGCGGCGGATTCGACTGGGATTCGTCCTCCGCTGCGCGTATTGCATCTTTTAAGGTTGTATAATTACGAGCCGCTATTATTGTTCCTAACCTTTGGCTTCTTAAGCCATCCGCAAAACGCTTAATGGCATTACGCTCATTTATTGGTCTTAAAATGTCGAATTTTGTAGAGTCCCCGTCAGCTTGAGAAATAGTCAAATCAACTAGCAACTGTTCGATTTCCTTCCCAAAATTGTTGTCTTGACGCGCTGATAGTAGTTTGCTTTGTAATGCAACGTCAGATTTTTGTGTTAGGAGGTGAAGTCTCATGTCCTTATTAACTAATGATTTTATGTCATTGTATGTCTTGTTAATTCTTAATTGTGCACTGCGTGATAGACGGGTTTTTAGCACAAAATTAATAAGCAAGGATTGACTGTTCTCGTTCAACATCGAATTATACAGTTCGATGGCATCAATTAATTTAATTGTAATATCCTCATCATCTGTCATAATAGGCAATAATGCAGTAGCAATTTTCAGGTCAAAGTTAGACTCCATGGTGCTAGTAGTGCCTTCAACCTGCCGAACTTGGCAAAGGTTTAAAATTTCCTTATATAGATTTTCTATCTTATTTTCTAAATTACTTTCTAATAACCAGTATTGGTCAGTATCCGATGACTTATTTTTAACTAATTCTAATATATTTACGTACTTACTATAACAACTTTTTGCTGCACCGAGTTTTTTATCTAAAATTTCGCCTTTCCTTCTGCTCGCACCTATTTTAATTAAATACGTTCTTATGTCATTTAATTCGGTAAATATCGCGCTTATCTGTTCTAAGAACTCCATATACACCGAAGTAGGTAAATTTATATTACAAAATATTCAATCACAACACAAAAATTTTAAAACAATACAAAGTTCTTGGATGACACAATGAGGTCGTGCCGTTGACCGTCATTGACCGCGGTAGCGCCTCGTCAGCACTCTCCGTAGCCCGGTATCACGTAGGCAGCCGAATTGCGTATTAAACATGCGATGTGGACTGTCCGTCAGGTCTCGAAATCACACTGAGGGCACTTGCTCCGAACTCTCTTCTTAAAATGTTTAGCGATCTCTGTTGGCACCTCTTGTAGATGTAATATCCGATCGCAATGAACATAACGACTATTATAAAAATCAAAAGGATCTCACTCAAACTGAAATACTCAGCAAGATGTGCGGTCGCCGAGCCGTTGCCATTTTGTGCTACGATGACAGTGTCCTTCTCCTCTTTACTGCAGCGCGATCCCATGTTCCTTATGGTTCTTCACAACAATTATAATTCCAGTTGTAGGCAGGGTCGCCATGCGGTGGTCCCATGGTCAGGTTGAAGGAAATTATATATTAAAATAAAACACGTTCATCTTCGGCCAAGGCTTGTAATGGAGTCTCCAATAATTTCACATAATCGACTTATTTTGTAAATGAACAACTCAGCGTTATTGTAGTAAAGTGGGTGTTACACCGAGGTTTAAGTTGCGATACATTGAGCTACACTTCAAAAGGTTCATCACTTTCCTTCAATTAAGAGCACATGCACCATGCATTTACAATAGGTATAGGGCAAGAGCCATTCTCACGTTAAAAAATCGTTACAGGTGCTGGAAACGGTGCAGAAGTAGAGGGTGCTGCACCAACGCAGAAACCAAAAGTAGATGTAAAGAAACAAAGACCAAAAACAGCAAGGCCACGAAGGACTAACAGGTAAATTGAGCGTACTTATCTAGATTTTTTAAATCTATATACTTAGGTATTCGTACATTAATTGACCACACAATCTCACCTAATGGGAAGTGATGATGTGGTCAAAGATACTTAGAAGATGCGTTTAAGTGTTTACAGATACGGGAAACATAGATTTCTGGAGACCATTCTAAACCCAGCCGCCCACCTTTTGGTTGGGACGAATAAGATTTTTACTCAATCAGCTCTCAACTTTTGTATTTGCCATAAAGTTGTTGTCAATTCCTACAGTATTGGCGCTACAACTTGATGCTGGTGACAGGATGAGATGAAACAGCATTACAGCAATATGGAAGAACCAGAGTGAGATAGACTAAAAATGCAATAAGGGAATGATAGCTGTCATCCAGCACCATGTTAGACCTACGCTAGACAAAGTCACAAGCGTTTGGCGTTAACGCTAGTCGACAAAAATGTATGGACAAAACAAATGACTGTAGAAAAACCACGATAATAATTACTAAACGCGCTGTGTTTGATACTGTCGGCTGTCAATTGTCAAGCGAAGTACGCTCAAGTTATCTACAAGGTCCGCGAGAACGCTAGCGAGCGTTCAAGTTAGCGTAGTTAATTATTCAAACACAGCGTGTTTAGTACTATTATTATCGTGCGTTTTCTACAGTCATTTGTTTGGTCCATACATTTTTGTCGACTAGCGTTAACGCTAAACGACTGTGACTTTGTCTAGCCCCGCTAGTATAGATACCTACCGCCTACTATACCATGTAATTTCTACAGTTTGGGTACAGTCAATTCTTTTTGGTTTTTAGGATATCTCCAGTGCAGGAGCCAGGCAGTCCCCTGGAGCCCTGGGCGACGGCTCCCTTGTCGAGGCTGTCACGCCTGATACGCTCGTCCAGTAGCTCAGCGTCTCACAGCTCCCGCACATCTCCGGAAAATTCTCCTCGACGGTACTGATGTTTCCCAAAAATATGAAGGCACTCTCTAAATTTGGCGCATCTAAAAATAGTACTAAGTATTCCTCTCACAGTGGTACCTGTGGAAGCAGTATTTCACAGACACCGTTGTGGAAGTCTTGGTAGGTACTATTTTTACGCGTCACAGAGTTCCCAATCTTCTATCTATCCATGGTTTGCCTTACCAGAGATAGAAATTTGACGTAACTTGTACGGAGCTTATGTCACATTTATGTCTCTAGTAGGACAAATAGAAGATAGAATATAGGGAACCGGCATAAAACAGAAATAGTATCATTGCATACTTACAGTAAGTACCTAAACCTATATATCTTACGAATTCAGAACACCATCTTAAAAAAACAATTTCACACCTACACCATGTGAACTGTTTGACGTTTCATTCATTAATTCTGCAAAATGTCAATGCGTATTGGATTTTTCGAGAAGGGTTTCTGAATTTGCAGGATCTGTGACCTGATTGTGGTACAAAATAAGTTTATGTAAAAAATAAGCTTAAAATGTTGACTAATCCCTAAGACTATGCAATTTTCTTGAGAGTATTAACAACAAATAAAACAACTTATTTATTACTTCGAAGTTTTTTATTGGTTAATTCTTCTGGCATTGCTCGAAAAATTCGGTTTGAAAAGTAATGTAGGCATGTTATCGAATCGTGGGCGATAAAAATAAAGGCAGGTTAAAAAAAATGCAAAAAACCACATTTTATAGATAACTAAAAATTCTGATGATAAATACACTAGATATATAAAACTCATTAGGTTTTTATAACCAACCACAACCAAATTATAATAATATAAAAGTAAAATTTGTAAATACAATAACTAACCAAGTAGTAAATCGATGCATCAAGACCAAATTGATAGGCAATTGACGTGTTTTAGTTAAATTATATTTACCTAACAAAATATGTAGGAAAGTAATTATATCATCCTAAATAAAATATAGACACACCATGGTAAGTTGTTAAGAATATCGTGGCACTTGGTCTAAATTACGGTTTTTAAGAGATGACACTAATAAAAATCAGCTGTTGATCCGATCAGATTTGATTCTAGAAAGACCATGTAGTTTTTTCTGTCAAATTCGCTAAACTGTCCATAAATATTTATAATCAAGAGATATGCGATAGAGGAATTAAAAAGCTGAGAAGTGTGACTCAGAGAATTAAAAACTCAATTGATCACAATAATTGGACAATAATTTAGAGCCACATAATATCCATTGGCTTATAAATGCTTTTTAGACAATAGATACAAGAACATACCAGTTTGAATTGTAATGGAATATTCATAAAATATTATTTACTTCAAAAACAAAGTCAAAACTTTTAGCTTCTAAGTCCTCTAACGTTTGTTAAGTAGAAAGAAGACACGAAAATACACGATTTGAAATAGTAATAAAATATTATAGGAAACGTTTAGCTTGTGAGTGTTTTACCGTTTGATAAGTACCATAGTATTGAACTCTTCATAAAATATTATACTTCAAAAACAAATGCACAAAGAATAAAACTTATAGCTCGTAAGTCCGCTAATGTTCGATAAGTAGAAAGTAGACACGAAAATATACGAATTCAAATAGTAGTAAAATCTTTATAAAATATTTTACATCAAAAACAAATGCACAAAGAATAAAACTTTTAGGTCGTAAGTCCGCTAACGTTTGATAAATAGAAAGTAGACACGAAAATACACGAATTTAAATAGTAATAAAATTTTCATAAAATATTATACTTCAAAAACAAATGCACAAAGAATAAAACTTTTATCTCGTAAGTCCGCTAACGTTTGATAAGTAGAAAGTAGACACGAAAATACACGAATTTAAATAGTAATAAAATCTTCATAAAATATTATACTTCAAAAACAAAAGCACAAAGAATAAAACTTTTAACTCGTAACTCCGCTAACGTTTGATAAGTAGAAACTAAACACGAAAATACACGAATTTAAATAGTACCTACTAAAATTCTCATAGAATATTATACTTCAAAAACAAATGCACAAAGATTAAAACTTTTAGCTCGTAAGAGCGTTTTCAGATTATCCGATCCGATATCGGTATCGGACGCCGATACGATATCGGGGTAAGTAAAATGTATGAAATAAGTACCTGACTTTCACATTGTCCGTTCCCATAGCGGATATCGGAGCCGACACCGATATGCTGGAGGCACCATCGGACGCCCGGCCGTCCGGCGATAATGTTTGTATGTGTGCTATACGTGTATCTAAATTGTCTCTGTGTGCGTAGAGCCCGATGCGCGGCGGCCTTTTTGAGCCTGTTTACTAATTTGGTTGTCATCATGGAGTCTTCTTCATTTAAATACGATATAATTACATTAATCATACTCATACGAAAGTAATTAAAAAAATTTGTGGGTGCCTTTTGTAGCTTGCTAAAAAGAGTATAAAATGCTCCTTCTGAATATGTAGCTTCCACAATGGGATGTATCCAATACTGTCTGTGGACAGATCTTTTTTGCGTCTCAAATAAAATAGATACAGCAAATAAATTTTCTATTATAGTCTGCCATGATAAATAAATAAATAAATATATACGGGACATTTTACACATCGCAATCTAGCCCCAAAGTAAGCGATAGCTTGTGTTATCGGTACTAGATGACTGATTAATATACATACATATAATATTTTATGATGACCTACCCGCACTAAGCTATCGAGCAAATGGCCGTATCGGAACGATTTTGTCGGAAATATGTGAAAATAGCACATGGTGTCGGCTCCGACACCGATATCGGATCGGATAATCTGAAAACGCTCTAAGTCCACTAACGTTAGATAAGTAGAAAGTAGACTCGAAAATACACGAATTTAAATAGTAACAAAATCTTCATAAAATATACTTCAAAAACAAATGCACAAGGAATAAAACTTATAGCCCAGAAGTCCGCTAACGTTTGATAAGTCGAAATTAGACACGAAAATACACGAATTTAAATAGTAGTAAATTTTTCATAAAATGTTATAGGTACTTCAAAAACAAATGCACAAAGAATAAATTTTTGAGCTTGGAAGTCGGCTAAAGTACGATAATAGAAAGTACACACGAAAATAAACGAATTTAAATAGTTATAAAATTGTCATTTTCATGACAATTTTATAACTATTTAAATTCGTTTATTTTCGTATACTTCAAAAATAAATGCAAAAATAATAAAGTTTTAGCTTGTAAGTCCTCTACCGTTTCCTGAGTAGTAATGAGGCACAAAAATACACGAATTCATATAATCACTATTTTCCTTAAATATTGCTAACTTAACAAAGTTAAGCAGACGTATCTTTATTTTCTGTAAGTATTGTTCAAAATGTAAATAGTTAGTGAAACCCTAGTTATCATAATTATTGATTTGTTCCCATTAAACTTGGGTTTCATAAAAATTGTTTATCATCAGTTAATAATGCTTTTGTGGAAGCAGGTATTCATCTACTATACTGATTAGTTCACAGAATTATTTTCGCAACTTATAAAACTTACCACAATTTTTCGCCGTTTGTCTCTCAAGTCTCAATTGTCTCTCGAGCGAAGCGTTGATCTCACCTAGCGCCAATGTCCGAGTTTGGTCTCAAACTCCGTTTATTGAAATGCGTTTATAATATAAGGGCCTTCAGTAACCTTCAACAGACCGACAACAATAGAGACAGTGAAATTATCACAAGATGAAAATATGCAAAATATAAAAAAATCAAGAAAATAGTGGGCAAACAACACATTATTGTCAAAATAAAACCGTGAATTGCACACGCTTAATATAAAAATATTGTCATATTCATAACACATAATAATATTGTAGTTGAAAAGCATTTATAGAAAGATATCGTTGTCGTTAGTTATTGTTGAGAATGGCGATATATTTTGCTGTGGAGGACACAAACACCCAAATTTTCATAGGCAATACAACGGCATCGACCATAAAATACTTAGTAATTGGTGGAGAAATAGAAATACCAATAGTAAAAGGAGTACAGGGTTTTCCAATAAAAATGACTTAATTGTTTAACATTCAGATTAGATGAATTGTTGATGTACTGTTCATCTAGGTTATTTAATGAAATCTCGGCTAAGATTGGCAATAGTTCAATCCACAAAGACGCCACATTCCTTAGTCCTTCCTAACTCCTTACGAATCTAGAGATAATTCACAATATATAGATGTTTCAATCCACCAAGACTCGCCCCAATCTGTCAAATTCGCTTATGTTTCATTCGATTCGTATGGAGTTTGGCATTGGGCTCTTCAACGTGGATTGAACTATCTATAGTTACGTCGAACGAGGAGTTTGTTGCTTTATATACGTTTAGGCGTGATTTATGCTAGACCTTGCAGTGGTAAAACGATCGAGCCTCGGTCGTGTTACAGATTATAGACGGTCTAGCATAAAGCACTATCTACATTCAACGAAGAACCAGATGTAAAAAAACTGTATGTCTTTATAATAAAAGTTTAGATGCAGTTTAGCAGTAAATTCTGGAGGATTATAATGAATACGGAGGATATTATAGACATTCGCCGATTGCAGGTAACAAAACGATATATATTGCAATGATTTTATTTTAATGTTATGTGATTAAGACGCCCCATTCCTTAGTCCTTCCTGACTCCTTACGAATCGCATGAAGGGGACTGACGGGATGAGAGGACGCCGTCTTCGTGGACTGAAGTACTATCTCTATAAAGTGATGCAAGTTTCTTTATTTTCCTTTTAAGAAAACTATTTCACTTATTCTCATTTTGTTGCAAATCGACATTATCAAGTAGACACAAATTACAATATTACGGGAAGCTATTAAAAGAAATGCCAATTTCTTCCACTGAAATTTTAAATCGTACTATAAGTACTGAGTTAAACAAATAAGACAGTCTTTATGGAAAACCCCGTAACACATCATATTATAAGACACTGTCATGTGGAAATCATTCGGACACAAATCAGATAAAAATGTTAAGTTCTAACATTATTAATATAAAATGATGTAGGCCCAAAATAGAGCTAGAAATACACAAAAAATAAAGAAAAGAATATTGCATAGATTCATGAGAAATTTCGGTCCATAGCATCTATAGTCGTTTATCATAGGGACACTTACCGCAAGGGTCTGTGGAGAGAAGTAAATGATTATAAATAAAATAAACACGTCATTCAACATACACTTTATATCTTATTAATAATACATTAGTCGGGAGTCCCCGGTATGAACGATGGTTGTAAATCGATGGATCCGCTCTATTGTTAAAACAATTTTCAGGGAATGTACTCTCACATTGCCTTCGTGTTCGAAACTCATTACCTCTTAATAATAATAATTATTACCAAAGCTAGATTATTAATATTATATATATATAATTCTAAGTTATGTTACTATTATGTTCGTCGAGTGTTAGTAAAATCATGAGCTGTCGAGAGGTCGCGACGACTTTCTAACCTGTGACATGACACCTAACTTATATCTAGACATAATTCACAATATAGTGACGTCGAACGTGGAGTTTATTGCTTTATATACGTTTAGGCGTGATTTATGCTAGACCTTGCAGCAGTAAAACGATCGAGCCTCGGTCGTATTACAGATTATATAAGACGGTCTAGCATAAAGCACTACCTACAATCAACGAAGGACCAGATGTTAAAAATTGGCTTCCTTAAAAATAAAACCACGCTTAGATGCAGTATAGCAGTAAATTATGGAGGACAAGGTATATTATAGATTCATACATTCGTCGATTGTAGTTAACTAAACGATATATATTGCAATGCTTTTATTTTAATGTTATAGTGATTAACTTTAATTATTAATATTAATAAGTTTCTAACACTATGTAGTTTACGTCACAGTTCATACAAATCTAATAATAGTAATTGGAGGAAGTTTATTTCATACTTTGAAATTTTAGTTCCAAAATCTTTCATAATAAATTCCTAGCCTAAGAATTCAAGATTTTTAAGTGTAATTTAAAGTTACTATTTAGCTATACCATCATTATGACAGTTCTTTGAGTATATAAAATGTTTTTCAACGATGCTAAGCTTTTAAAGTGCGATTTAGTTCGATATTACGATTTATAGAAAAAATACTAATTGACCCGAGAACTCGTGAATTTGGAAGAATTGTGTTGAAATGTTTGTTAAATATTAAATTTGTGTGATCCTGTGAACACTCCTTGTCGGGGGACACGCTCTCCACATTCGAAGGTAGAGTTGAGACTATACAAGTATATGTACCCAATGGAGCAACACCGTGGAAGTGTAATAATAAGCTATTCACTCGATACAGTGCATTTACCTCGCATCCTCGCAGCGGTCGAAGTATCTCTGTCCCTTTCGTTACGCTTTCGTGTTTCGCTTTCTGTCTCACTCTATAGCTCCGTCGGGTCTCTCTGTTACATCGTTTTAGGCAGTGTGGCATTCTAAAGTTTAAACCTGGACAAACTGGCACGACATGGTCAATATCGGGGCACAGAGGTATACAGTAATGCAGTTTACATCAAAACGGGCCGACTGAAATAACACAGTGCGATAAAAAATAAACGAGAATGCACCACACATTGCCGTGATATTATATTATGTAGATTTTAATGGGAAGCGGTTAAGACATAATTGAAATAATCTCTACAACTTTGACAATATTTTCCGTGTACCCACAAGAAATAAAACGTTAAAACGTTTAATCGTCATAAAATAAAATAGCAAACCTGTGGCTGGACCGTGTCAGAATCTAGACTAAAATTATACCAGAAAAAGATATATATAAAGTGTACCTACTTTTGTTTGACAACATGCATGTGCAAACAAAATGAACAAAAAAAGAGTATGGGTCAAACATGCTAGGGCAAAATCAAAGCGCATCGAGACGTCAACATTTTCGTGGAATATTGACACTCATATCAATAAAGCAAGTATGTTAATGCTTGCTGAAATAATGCGCGAATGCACACAATAAATGGTCGTTTACTATAGGCCTCATTAGATGGTTCACAGTCACTCAGCGGACGATGGAGAGAGCTCGGAGTTTTTCTGTGTGATCAAGTCAGAAATTAGGAGATCCGTAGAGTCACCAACATAGCTCAACGTATCGCGAAGCTGAAGTGACAATGGGCGGGGCACATAGCTTGTAGAACCGACGGACGTTGGGGACCCAAAGTGTTGGAATGGCGACCCCGCACGGGAAAGCGCAGTGTTGGCAGACTTCCGACCAATAACTCAATGACTCTTTTTTTATTGGAAACTTTGGAAACTTTTTTTTTTTTTTGGAACTTTAATGGTAGTTAGATGAGATTTGGAGTCGGTTTTTTTAATTAAAATTTTGCCAACTATTTTTAATATAATAATTTATTGTATCGTGAAATTTGACGCTGCAATGCGTTTTGACTCTCCTCTAGCATGCCTCGGCCGTAAAATGTTACAATCTGAGCGTAATGCTCAATAGTCAAAGTTAAAAGGAAGTGTACAGCTTTATTAATTGTGGGTGTATTTATCGAAAGTTCGCTTATACAATAGTTCATAATCTACAATGGAGAGGTATCTTCTCGGTTCCATATCGGGATCTATCCTTTCCGGCCGGCTCTGCAATCACACAAACAAACGCATATGGCAACATCACGGATACAAGAGAGGTCTCGGTATGATAGCGGCGAGCGGCGCCCCGGCTCCGCGAGAGGCAGCCTACTACATCTGCAACACTACACACACATGGACCAACAGATACTAGCATTTTCATATATATAACTCTTTCAAAACGCGAATAGACAATAATTTTATAACATTACATTATTTTAAAGTCAATTTTCAATTGATTATGTAATTCATTCATATAATATGAGAATATAATGATATACGTATTATATTTTAAATAATTTATTTATATTGCGTGCAAACTGAAAAAGAATCATATTTATTAGCATGCATAATAAAATAAAAACCAAATATTCCTGTAAGGCAATGCTCACCAATGAAATTGTATGTGACTAAAATAAAATACAGATGAAAGATTTGCACACAACTATTAAAGAAACATTACAGAAAAGGCAAGTGCCACAGAATCGCAAAAAACAATATCTTTGATGAACCATAATAATATCGGCTATGGCGATTCTCTATATCCTATCTATCCATGGTTTGCCTTACTAGAGATAGAAATTTAACATAACTTGTATGAAGCTTATGTCACATTGATATATCTAGTAAATAAAATCATATTGCTCCTTTACCAAAAACCTATAAATAGTTGATACTAAATATTATAGACAGTGTTAGTGAAATAAAATGATAATACGAACAATTTAGTGATAATAATTAATTGAATTGTATGCAATGTGTTCACATCAAGTATATTTACATCATTATAAGTATATTTGCTACAGATAGAGATTTCCAATACCGAAATAATTCCCTTTATTCACTCTTATTGCTACAAGTGATACAAATAACAACTAATAAATATAACGTAAAAGCGACCAATGAAGCATTTCTTTAGCCAGTATCATGCAGTGTTTAGAATTATAGTTAACGACGGTTTATTTTTATTATTTTACAGTAATTTAAGCATCTCGAGTCTTGAGTTAATTTATGAATCTCACTTTCCTATTTCTCCAATCTCGATAATAGAATTACGTATAGATAAAATCAATATCTCACGCATAGCTTGACTAACTCAAAACTCTACTATCAATTTACCTCAGGGATAGTCGAACAATTTAATCACGGCGGCAACTCATTTCCATAACTCGGATACTTTTCAGAACTGCAGGCTAGTTGCGGAGTACACAATCCTGTATCAACGTGAGAGCCATGCACGTATTCGAGTAGTATTACCATTGAATAATAATTCGAGAATATTTTCTATCTAAACAGAGACAAGAATAAGTGTATAGCTCAGAGCTCTTTAAGTACTTACAATTTTTGTTGATTTGTCGTTGAGTCGACATTATTCGTAGTGGCTGTTCGATTAAACTGTTTTGTCTTGCATGTGTTAAAGTCCTCATAAACTGTCGGCCAGGTATTTCAATACGATGATACCTACTTACGAATTAGACGATGTGGTGCGGGTAGAGAGAGTCAAGACAGACACTACCCCACTAGTCTTGTAGACGTTCTGTAATAATAGCCTTTACAAAAATACGACTTACGTTTACTCATGTTGTTGAGGCGCGTACTCAGGCGCGGGCGGCACGCCGGGGTACGGGTAGGGGTAGCCGGGGTACACGGGCGGGGGTAGTACTGTCTGTACTGCGGCACTACCCCAGTCCCCGCTGCAGTCCTGTAATAAAAGTCTTTACAAAAATACGACTTACGTTTACTGATGTTGATGAGGCGCGTGCTCAGGCGCGGGCGGTACGCCGGGGTACGGGTAGGGGTAGCCGGGGTACACGGGCGGGGGTAGTACTGTCTGTACTGCGGCACTACCCCAGTCCCCGCTGCACACCTGTAATAAAAGTCTTTACAAAAATACAACTTACGTTTACTGATGTTGATGAGGCGCGTGCTCAGGCGCGGGCGGCACGCCGGGGTACGGGTAGGGGTAGCCGGGGTACACGGGCGGGTAGTACTGCCCGTACTGCGGCACTACCCCGCCGGCGGTGGAAGACGGCGGAGTCGGGTTGGGCGGAGTCGCTTGCGGCGTCGGCTGTTGCGGCACGTTGGACGGCTGCTGCGATTGCTGCTGCTGTTGGGAGATATGCACCGGTTAAGATTGTGCCTAGAGTCTAGATAAGATATAAAAGGACTATATATGCAGTGTTTTGTCACGCTCCAACATTTGAGAAGTGCTCCCCGCTGGAGTGTGACAAAACACTGCATATACGGCTGTGACGTTATTCCACGGTTATTTGTAAAGCATAAATAAATAAGTATTTTTTTAAATGAATACAATAATTAATGTAATTAGCTGTGATATGGAGAGAATGTTGACAAAAGTGCTGAATGCTGATCCCTTTTCACAAAATTCCTGTGATAAAGGATAGGATAGGAATTAATAAACTGTTAATCTTAGATTTATAAACTAAATAGCCACCATGATTGTAAGAAAAGTCATTCCTTGCTCTGTAATTGTAAGTTTGAGTAATAGTTTTAAGCTAGACTACAATCATGCCCGATGGAAATCAATGACGTGTTCTGTGTTGGAATGGTTCTGCTTGCCTAGTAAATGCCTATTAATTATTTCTGACGACCTTCCTGGCGCAGTGGCGGCGCGCTCGGATTCGAGTGGGAGGTCGCGGGTTCGATTCCCGCCACAGGCCACTTTGGAATTTAATAATTTCTAAATTGGCTCAGGTCTGGTCTGGTGGGAGGCTTCGGCCGTGGCTAGTTACCACCCTACCAGCGAAGACGCACCGCCAAGCAATTTAGCGTTCCGGTGCGATGCTTGTAGAAACCGTTGGGGTAAATTTACTTACCCTTCCAAGTTAGTACGATAACATATTAGGCTGCATAATTACTTACCATCAGGTGAGATCGCAGTCAAGTACTAACTTGTATACAATAAAAAAAAAAACTTGTCTGAGAACACGGAAGCTGGAAGGGCCACACCGTAGCGTTCGTGTCAGAAACGTGGAAGAAATGCAAGTAGCAGTGATGTTACCTTGAGTTTGATCTGCGCCTCGATCGCGTCGGCCTCCTTGGCCTTGCCGATGCTGCGGTAGTACTCGGCCCACTGCGCGCTGTAGTCGGCGGCGGGCGCGGGCGACGCGGCCTGCGGGGTCGCCGGGGGCGCGCCGCCTGCGCCGCTGCCGGGCCCGGGGCCGGGGCCGCCGCCCGCTGCGACAAAAACAACTACTTTACACCACCAATTATAATTATTTTATATAATTAACTAGCTGACCCGGCAAACGTTGTTTTGCCATATACATTTTTTCTCACTTAGAGACATCAAATAAAGATAACAACCCGCTCCCGGACCCAGAGATCACACCCTGAAAATTTCACAACGATCGGTCCAGCCGTCTCCGAGGAGTTTGGTTACAAAGAAAATCGAGAGAATTTTATATATTAGAATAGCTGACCTGGCAAACGTTGTTTTGCCATATAAGTTTTTCCTCACTTAGGAACATAAAAAATAGATAAAAACCCGCTCCCAGACCCAGAGAACATACACTGAAAGTTTCATAACGATCGGTCGAGCCGTTTCGGGGGAGTATGGTAACAAAGAAAAGCGAGAGAATTTTATATATTAGATGAAAATTTCATAACTATCGGTGCAGCCTTTTCGGAGGAGTTTGGTAACAAAGAAAAAGGAGAGAATTTTATATATTAGATATTAATACGTCACACGTTAAATAGATACGTTAAATACGTAAGATATACGTATAACAGAGAATTTATGCTGCGGACAACGACGACGCGAGGCGAGTCCGTCTTGTGCTGACTCTCCCCATTCACAAAGGGACAAGGAGCGAGAGGAAACAATTTTAAGGGAGGCTAGAACACGCCAAGAGCAAGTACCGAACGGGCGCCCTCCCGCGATTCGGCCCACATAACCGCGAGGTTGATTGGGTCATGGGTGGTGGAGAGTTGTGACTATTTAATACGTAAATCTACTATATCACGTCAGGATCACCACCTTTTTGGACGTTCAAGACAATAAGGAAATTTCCCTTCATGCAGGATTTATGCCTGGGAAGAGACTGCTTGTGGCCCAAGCGTCTGCTTTTGGACTTGTATTAATACACAATTGCTAATTGCTTTTGTATTAACATACAACGACCGTTAATCGTTAGATACGAAGTTTTCAACGCGAACTTGGGCTTACGATTAATGGTGTGACGCTATTTATCGTCAGCCATTGAAGAGCATGCTCGGTACCTTGTTGCTGCTGCTGCTTGGCCTGCTGCTCAACGGCCTCGGCCTCGCGCATGAGGCCCAGCGAGCGGTAGTAGTCGATCCACTGCTGCGAGTAGTCCGGCTGGCCGGTCGCCGGGTTTATCTGGACTTGTTGCTGGTAGAACAATTCATTGTTAACATTACCAAACATAAGGTTAAGAGAAAGACTGAATATGATTGACGTGGTTATGACATTACAGCGGGGCTAGACAAAGTAACTGTCGTTTACCGTTCACGACAGTAGATACAAATGTATGGACAAACCACGTGACGAATGAAAACAAATGAAGGCAGAATCTACTTTATGCTTAGCGTTCCTCACTGTCGTCTGTCAATTGTCGTGCGAAGTACGCTAAAGTTATCTACAACGTCTGGGAGAACGCCAGGGAGCCTTCAAATTGTCGTAGTCGTTTTCAAAAAACGTGGTTTTTCTACAGTCATTTATTTTGTCCATACATTTTATCTACTGTCGTGAACACTAAACGACTGTTACTTTGTCTAGCCCCGCAGTATATGTGTATGCTAAGCGCTTCCCTGTCGATCTAAGAGTACAGCGCTCGCTGGATCATAAAGAGCGCGAGCTAAACACTACCGGACGGTCACCTCCTGTTGTGAGCTGCGAAATTACTACCCCTACACCTATACTACTTGCGTCAGTTGTGAGAATTAGGGGGAGGTCGACTGAATACTGTGTACTACCACTTCACTCGAAATCAACTTGTTCTTAATAACAGTAAATGCATTCTTGCATTTCCTACTCCATTCAAATTCAACCCCTGCCTTTAGGATATTGTATAAAGGTGCTAGTATAGTACTCATATTCTTTATGAACTAGTAATACATAATGGTTTTTATTATGGGCGGATACCCCTAAATATCGGACATTACTGTAACGGACGGATACAAATGATACTGAGCAAATGATGAATACAACTGGGTGTATCCAAATTTGAGCTGTGTTACCTAGCTAGAGCTGACTGTACTAATTTGGAGATAAGTGTTACTAAAGAAGCGATAAATCTTAATATATATAAATCACGTGTCACGTTGTTTGTCCGCGATGGACTCCTAAACTACTGAAACGATTTAGTTCAAACTTCGTGAATATCTGCCATTTGGTCCAACTTAAAAGATAGAATAGTTTTTATCCCACGTGGACGAAGTCGCGGGCATCAGCTAGTATAATATAATAACAAATCAAAAAAAATCAAGCTCAATCATCAATTGAAAGTTACTGAGCTAGAGAAGAATGGTTACTAAAGATAAGTGTTACTGAGTGAATCAGCCAACTGTTACTAAGCTAGTGATGAGTGTTACTAAGCTAGACGTTCATCATCAATACCTGCGGCTGAGGCTGCGGGTGATGCCAGTGCGGATTGTACCCCCAGGCTGGAGGACCGGGCGCGGGTGCTCCGCCGTAGTAGTCGCCGCCGCCGTTTCCACCGCCGTTGCCGTTACCACCTCCACCGCCGTTCCCGTTGTCCGGGATAAAGTTTACTGGCTACAGCGAAAAAAATGATTTTTATAATAATAACTAAGTTTTATTTTGATTTATTTATTAACGAGTTGTCCGGAAAATTTATTTTTCTAATCCATGCAGATAGAAAGAGAAATGAGATCGACGGGTGTAGACAAAGTTATATCTACGTGCCGTTAGAAAAGTTGGTTTAATTAGGTTTTTGGCAACATACAACACTTGGATTTTAATCACTCTCGGAACCCTAGAAGGGTTTTAAACGGAGCCAGACCAGCATCTCAGAGGATTCTTGTATCCTGAGACCGGCAGGCTGTACACCGAGTCCGTCGCCCTGAGATCAGCTGGCTTAAAAGAGCGATCTCGTTTCAGATGGAAAAGATCCGGTGCATATAAGAGAAAACTGGTGAATAGTTGCTGATGTACAAAAGTCATGTCACTATACAGCAAGAATTGGGCCAGGGAGATACTTCTCTAGACAGGGCCATGCTGCATAGGCTGGACTGTTAAACTGGTCCGTACCATGCCAACTTTCTCCATGATGATCCGTTTGCAGTGCTCGACGGCGTCGGGGTGGCCGCGGATGTAGAACGTGCGGTTGTTGCGGTCGCTGTTCTGCGCGCGCCGGTCCAGCTCGCAGTGCGCGCCCGACTGCGCGTTGATCTGCTTTATCACTTCACCGCCTGAATGAAATAGTAATTTGTTATACAAGGTCGCAAAGTGGATTTTTGGATCGAGTGTCAAATTTGAATGCTGAGCGGCGAAGGATTCTAGGGTTGAATAGAATTGGGTTGGGTTCATAGAATAGAAACTTTTGGATAGCGAAGCATTCAAAGACACGAGAGCCAAAAAATAACACTAAATTTTTCAGCTGACCACAGCGAGGAAAATTACTAGAAGAACACTTGGGTCGGCATTACGAGTACGTTAGATATTGTCTTGTAATACTTTGCAATAACTTCACTCACTTAAATCCACCTTAAATTACCACTCATCTTAATTAACTGCTTGTATCCAGCGACTTCCCGCGACCCCCTTAATGTCATCAGTCCATCTGGTCGGAGGTCTGCCAACACTGCACTTACCTGTGTGGGGTCGCCATTCCAGCATTTGTAGTGCTGGTATGTAAAGTAATAAGTAATGTCTTCTAGAAGTCTAGGCGGATACGGCCATTGCGGTGTCTTCTGCCGAGATTTGCCACCTCCCTCCTGCCTCCTGGAAACGCCTGCGAGCTTGTATAATTCGGGTCAATGTTTTAGAGTTTCACATACCTCTGCCAATGATGAGCCCGCACTTGACGTTGGTGACGGTGAAGGTGACGCGCACCTCCTGGCCCTGCTCCGGCCACTGCTGGTAGTCCCGGTCCCCGCCGCCGCCCGACCCGTTGCGCTGTTGGGAGCCGCGGCCTCGACCCGAGCGGATCGCGAGCTGCGGTGGAAAACCACATCAGGGGCCGTACCACCAAGGCTTATAGCAGTATTATTGTAATATTGTTTTAAAATTTTCATACTGACATTGTATGAAAATGTCAAAACAATATTAAAATAATACTGCTATAAGCCTTGGTGGTACGGCCCCAGTGCCCGTTTCGGGAGAAACTGCCTGATATGTGTGAGAGGTCGCGGGTTGAATTCGCGCCACGGGCCATCTTACAATTTCATGATTTCTATGCCCCTTCGCACACAGGTCGTAAGCGTAGTCGTATCGTTACAAGGCTTCGCGTACGAGGCTTGCAGTGTTGCACAAACGAATCGTCGCGTAGACATATTATACTGATTATAAAAACAAAGGTAGTCTTCAACCAGTTTGAGGAATTCAATAAATTTAAGTTCAGTTAAATTTAGATGTTTTTTAAAGAAAATAATGAAAATAACTTTTTACGCCTGTGTTTATTATAGAAATAAAAAGACGTACGTGAGCCAGTCGTGTATCGTGTACGTATGTGTGTGTATAACGGTATACATGTGTGGGTGCGCGTTTATTACACTATTTTCATTCGTTTATTTTCTCTTTGACACATGAAATCACATGAAACAGATAGAGCAAGTATAGTGAGGGACCAAAGAGAGATACAGGTAAAGTTGTCTCTTTCTGGTCCCTCGCTATTCCTATATCTGTTTCATGTGTCAAAGAGAAAATAAAGAAATGGAAATATTATATGTACAAATACTCACGTTAACACTAGCGATCAAGTCTTCAATCATCTGCCTAGCTTGATCAACTTGATGTGGCTTGCCTTGTAAATAACACCTGATAAACGAAAATATATTGTTTAGCCCACAACTATTACAAAATTTAGAAACTATGAAATAGCCAGATAAACGTTAGCTAAGGAATAAATATGACGTTTTGACAGATTTTGTATGGCATATGTTTCAAATTTATTCCTTAGTTAACGCTTATCTGGCGATTGAAAAATCAGCCCTAAGTTTAATTAACTTTATACTCCAATATAAGCTATAATAATTTTTTAAAGACATATAACGTCAACCATCAAATTGAATGCTTGTGTTGATTACTGGTGATCTGTGGGCTGATTCTGTATCGTTCAGTTTGTTAGTTAGCAACCCTCACTGCGTTGATAACTATCAAAACGGAGGTAGAAAACCTATATTTGCATTTTTTTTAAAAAGTTACCAACGTAGGTTGGTTTGGTATAATGTCAACATACCATGCTAGTTGCTAACTTATGTAAAAAAAATACAAAAAGAGGATTTTTGTCTCCATTTTCTTAGTTAATAACCCAGTGAGCGTTGCAAACTAACAAACTGAACGATACAGGATCTGCCCACAGATTAATTATTGGGTCAAATTTACTATGTGTAAATGTAAGGAAATGTACTTCTAAATGACAGTGGAAATGATTTCCCTAAATTACCTTTTATCCCCTGGCCCGTCGTCCCGTTCCTGGTGGAACTGCACTCTGCAACCTGTCTCCGCTTGGATTTTCTTGATCATGTCGCCGCCTCTGCCAATCACTATGCCCACTGCTACTTTTGGAACCAGTACCTACATTTAAAAAAATCTCTAAGTGACTAAGTTTTATAATCTGGTCAACAATTCTTTTTGTCGTGTATTGCCTGAACAAAGATAATATTATCTTGATAGGTTTATTTCATATCAACAAATCAGAAACGATGGTACAATCAAAATTGTAGTGTACTAAGTACAGTTGTAATGTACAGTAAGTGGCAAATTCTTTGTCCTGAAATCTGCTTCCTGTAATTGTACTGCTTTTATCCACCTGTGGATTCCTCTACCCTGCAGTAACTTGTACTAAAGTTGCCAAGCACAATCCATTTTCATGTTAGATTATCAAAGTTCCCTCAGTAGACTAAATAGAAATACATTGCACGGGGCCTGTTGGTATCCATAATTGTATTGCCTCTGTCCACTTCCTCCTCCTTGCATCTCCTTGTCTGCGAGAAGTTCGTACACCAGTTGCTTTGCGTGATCTACTTTAAAGTTAGGTTATCAAAGTTACCTCAGTAGAGTTAGTGGCGAGTCCATTTCCCTGGTCCTGCTGGTACCCATCATCGTACTGCCTCTGTCCACCTCCTCCTCCTTGCATCTCCTTGTCTGCTAGAAGTTCGTACACCAGTTGCTTTGCGTGATCTACTTTAAAGTTAGGTTATCAAAGTTACCTCAGTAGAGTTAGTGGCGAGTCCATTTCCCTGGTCCTGCTGGTACCCATCATCGTACTGCCTCTGTCCTCCTCCTCCTTGCATCTCCTTGTCTGCTAGAAGTTCGTACACCAGTTGCTTTGCGTGATCTACTTTAAAGTTAGGTTATCAAAGTTACCTCAGTAGAGTTAGTGGCGAGTCCATTTCCCTGGTCCTGCTGGTACCCATCATCGTACTGCCTCTGTCCTCCTCCTCCTTGCATCTCCTTGTCTGCGAGAAGTTCGTACACCAGTTGCTTTGCGTGATCTACTTTAAAGTTAGGTTATCAAAGTTACCTCAGTAGAGTTAGTGGCGAGTCCATTTCCCTGGTCCTGCTGGTACCCATCATCGTACTGCCTCTGTCCACCTCCTCCTCCTTGCATCTCCTTGTCTGCTAGAAGTTCGTACACCAGTTGCTTTGCGTGATCTACTTTAAAGTTAGGTTATCAAAGTTACCTCAGTAGAGTTAGTGGCGAGTCCATTTCCCTGGTCCTGCTGGTACCCATCATCGTACTGCCTCTGTCCTCCTCCTCCTTGCATCTCCTTGTCTGCTAGAAGTTCGTACACCAGTTGCTTTGCGTGATCTACTTTAAAGTTAGGTTATCAAAGTTACCTCAGTAGAGTTAGTGGCGAGTCCATTTCCCTGGTCCTGCTGGTACCCATCATCGTACTGCCTCTGTCCTCCTCCTCCTTGCATCTCCTTGTCTGCTAGAAGTTCGTACACCAGTTGCTTTGCGTGATCTACTTTAAAGTTAGGTTATCAAAGTTACCTCAGTAGAGTTAGTGGCGAGTCCATTTCCCTGGTCCTGCTGGTACCCATCATCGTACTGCCTCTGTCCTCCTCCTCCTTGCATCTCCTTGTCTGCTAGAAGTTCGTACACCAGTTGCTTTGCGTGCTCCACTTTGGAGGCGTCGCCCGATATACGAAGAGGTTTCTCCTATATTGACAAAGATTTTTTGGAATGATGAAAATTATAAAATTGAGTTAATGTTATATTATCCAAGTGCCTTCTTTAAAGATACCATGCGGAAAGTTTAGTTGGCAAAATTATTAATTTGAGGCTATTTTAAGCCACAAGTTTTCTATGTGAAAACTAGAAGAAAGAAGTTTTCTATAAGAAACTACTCACACCCTGGTTCAATGAGCTCTTTTCGAAATTTAACTTTTCTTACTAGAGGGCATCACAGTTTTGTCTAGAACTGAGTTTGAAAAATACAGTAACAATATTCGTAATTAGGTTGTGTGATCACTCTTGGTCAAATGGCAGACACTAAGGCAACAATAGCTAAGGAGAGATTTTTGTATCCATATCCCAATTTTATAAAATATTAACTTTATTACTATTAATTATATTAACTTTAAAATGACAACTAAGGTGTATATTATATGAAATTGGATTAAATAATTAGTATACTAACATATTCAGTGTTGGGCCCGTCTTGAATCACCACCATCTTGGCCCCGGATTGCTCCTGCAGCTGCTTGATGGTTTTGCCATTCTTGCCGATGATCAGACCCACTTTAGGGCCCGGCAGCGGTATTTCCTCCTGATAAAAATTAAGAATTAAAGATGATCAATACATACAAGTATAACATGTTGTATATGTTTTTAGAATTTTATAAACTTAATGATTTTAAACTTACTTCGTGGTTTGAGATCATAATTATATATTTACCGGGTACATACCACGATTAAAAACATGATGTTGTTATGCCGATATTTCGACCTAGTTACATATGCCGTGGTCGCGGCAGGACTGCAGAGTGGCGAGACGCGAAGCTGGAGCTGTCAAAGACCGTATCGGTCTATCCTCCTCGATCTTCTTAACTTTACTTCGCGAGTTGTCCGGCAAAACACACTAATAACGTCATTTTTGTGATGTATATTGTAATGTAGGTAGTAAAATAATAATATATGGAGATGTCGAATGAGTAACCAATAAACGTCAGTGCATGTGTGTTTCATTAACCTTTACATGGCGCAGTCGAGAGTTAAAGTTAAAATACTTAGTGGTTTAAGTTGTGGTTACGAGTAAAATATGGAAAGTATATTGTCCCCGCCGTCATCATTTTGCTTCGATAATAATGCGGCCGATGCGTGGAGTCTGAACGAGCGGTGGACAAAATGGAAGCGAAGCTATGAGATTTACAGCAAGGCGTGTGAAATTAACAAGCTTTAATTTCACCCCAGCTTTCTCACGATCTCGCTTTGGTTTGAATTGTTCTACAACCGCTTCCCGTCTCGCCACTCTGCAGTCCTGCTGCGACCACGGCCTATGTAACTAGGTCGAAATATCGGCATAACAACATCATGTTTTTAATCGTGGCATGTACCCGGTAAATAAATAATTTTATAAACTTATTCGACCCTTATTAATCAAGTTGGACAACCGTGGGGGGCTCCCCATGTTGAGCTAAAGTGAGTAAAGTTGGTTTGTCTTTCAATCTTTTAAATTATCACCAGTTTTGTTAATGGCGTAGATGGCGTATTTAAGTAATTTTTAGTGGCCCGCAGTTTAAAACTGTAAAGACAATTACTTTCAAATTTAAACATCATGTATGTTGCGTTTGTCACACCGATTTTAGTCTTTAATCTAAAATCGGCGTGACAAACGCAACATACATGATGTTTAAATCAGACCACTAACAAGGAACACTATTGAATAAAAATTTCGCCCAAAAGTTGCTCCATAATCTTCATTTTAGTAATTTCTATCGGAAACTACAATGGATATTATTGTAATTTTTGTTTTAATGTTTCGGTAAAAATAATATCCAAAAATATTGAGAACGAATTTTTGATGACTCTGGCTTTGTTTTTTAGTAATTCATAAAACGCCGTTTTTCTGTTATGTTCTTCGGCAACACTGCATGTCGCACCCACCAACTATCCGTGAGAGTGAGAAGGACAAAAATAAATTCGGTGAATCCACTTAATGTACTCACAGTTATGTTACCGCCGCCGCCACCGCCGCCGTTACCGCCGCCGCCACCACCACCTCTCATGGGAGGCATGCCGCCACCACCACCGCCGCCGTTGCCGCCGCCGCCCATCGGGTTATCCATGTGCTGAGGCGCGTTCTCGCGGCCACGGTGATTGACGATCTGGTTCACCAAGTCCCTGGCCACAGATTAATCGCATGTATAAATAAATCTCACACTCCCCATAGACAAGTGGCAGAGGAGGCCGCTGATTTAAGAATTATGTGCTAAGCTAACAGAAGTGTAGAGACTTCTTCTTCACTTCTCTGTTGTAATTCTAGTGTAAGACAATATACAGCTAACAGCTGCTATGTTTAACCTAAAGCTCAAAGTGACAAATGCATGTGCAGAATCTGCAATGAGGAGGAGGAAACTACTAAGCACATACAGTGCCCTGTCCAAATACATACGCGTAGCCGACTCAGGAGATGGCACATTCTCTATCCAGAGACGGTCAAATATACCCCTGCAAAGGAAGTGTTACTTTTCCTGGCGGCTTGGAGGGGAGATCCAGGAAGCGGCGAGCACAATAGATCGGAGACGGTCAAAGTACTACTGAGAGCGGAGAAGCGCTGCATCGCCGGAATCCGTGAAACCATCGGAATTATCCGTGATTGGAAGATTAATTCGCTAGTTGCGCGTGGAATCAACAATGTGGGTCCTCGCTAGATGATCCGGCGAGGACCCACATTGTTGATTCTTGAAGTGTTGCTGAGGATCCTAAGTAGGTCTCGCGTTGAACCAAGTAGGTTGCATTATGCATAGCCGTGTCACGAGAAGATAAGATTGAATAGGATCTTCTAGGTAAGCGCGCTTCAACTTCGAGGTGAGATACTTCAAGCGTAAACCTATATTGAATAAAAAAAAATTGTAGACTAGATGTAGAAAACAATTAACAAAGAAGAACCATACTTAGCCCTCGCGATAGCCTCCCGAGAACCAGTGAGCGTGCAGAGCCGATCTGGATTGCCGCCTGAGTCCGGCGCCATCTGTATCTTGCACCCTGACTCCGCCTGCAGTCGCGTGATCTGCTCCCCACCGCGTCCGATTACTACGACAAGTACCGAGTGTTAAAACCGATGCGCCGGCCTAACCCGCAAAATTAGACCGGTGATACATTTTGTGAAAAAAAAAGAAATAATATTTATTTCACCATCAGAGTTATAAAAAACATAATTTTGTGATTTGGAACCAACCCATTAAGTGCCTAGTTAAAAACTAGTACTTGTGACAGGCAGCTCCGCTCTTCCATAGCATACTATGTATTTTGTAAGCCATTTTAAAAAAAATGTACTTTATAAGCTTTTACTCGTATTGGACTTGTATTGTATGTAACTATATGTTTATTTGAGTGGTTCTGACTTGCAACTCAATTTTGATGCAAAGTCTTCAACCGATTGAAGTGTTTTCTATACAGGTTTACTGAGTACTTATCTCATCTTTGGCTCTGAAGGCTCTTGGCTCAAAATTGTTTGATAATTATTACACAATATTTATAAAACAATTGAACACAGTAAAGTCTGCTTTAAAAATATTGACAACTGAGTGTTTTGTATACAGGTTTAGAAATAATCTCATCTTTAGCTCTGAAGGCTCTTAGCACAAAATATTATTACACAATATTTATAATACAACCTAAAACTTTACTAGTCTACTAATAATGTAGAATTGTTATAAAAATAATGAAATGTTGTAACTTGAAATAATATTATACTCACAGAGTTCACCAATCTCTTCAGGCACTCTGATATAATTGTTTCTGGTCTGGTCAGTAATGTTCATGTAGGGTGAACCACGGGGTTCTGATGGTGAGAGGAAAATTGCTAGTACTGCATCACTAGGACTAGTTGAACATTGTTATGTTCAAGTTCAACTATCTCATCAGGCACTCTGATGGCCAGCACATATATTCTGTAACTCAGTGTCTATCATAGGATGATAGTGACTGCAATATTATGTTTTTTATCCATTGAAGGTTTGCTATGAAATAAAAATAACATTTTCGTAGCAAACCTTCAATGGATAAAAAATATATGCCAGTGGCTATCATTTTTGATGCGGATTTCATGGGAACTCGAACATGGGAGATCGAACTGTCTGGAGGGACGTGGTTTAGAACATAGCGAAGGAACTGCAGTGCGGACACGACCTTCAGTAATGAAGATTGACGACCGAGGAGGATCATTTTTGATAGGCACTGAGTTACAGAATATGTGTGCTGGTCAATAATGTTCGTGTAGAGTCGTAGGTGGAAAATTGCTAGTACTGCACCACGGGTATAAAGACTATGTTCAAGTTCCACCATCTCATCAGGCCCTCTGATGGCCTGATTAATAGTGTTCATGTAGGATAAACAACTGGGCTCTGATGGCAAGTGGAAATTTGCTAGTGCTGCAGCACTGCTCAAAACATTGTTTAAGTCTTGAATATCTCATCAGAAATTCTGATGGCCTGGTCAGTAATGTTCATTTAGGGTGAACACAGGGTTCTGGTGGTAAGTTGACAATACACAGGTTTACTGCTGGTAGGATAGCACTGTTATAACGAATATACTAGACTTCGTAATATACTCACTGAGTCTAACCATCTTGTCAGGCATTTTAGTTCTGCAGCAGTGGTTTAACGTTATGTTCTACATTTTGGTAATATACTCACCATCCAACCATCTTGTCAGGGACTCTAATGGCGTAGTCCACCAGATGGTGAGTTGCCAGTATACAGGGCACTGCTGGCAGTATTGTTGTAAAGAATATGGCTATACTCACTGAGTCCAACCATTTTGTCAGGCACTCTGATGTACTCGTTGATGGCCTGGTCAGGCATGTTCATTGGTGGGCCTGCAGGGGGCGTGGGTGCCGAGGACGAGTTGGCGATACGAGCAGCTGCTGCTGCCGCTGCCGCCGCCGCCGCCGCTGCTGCTGAGGCACTGGGTTGTCGAAAACCATATTTAAGACTATGTCTTGGAACAATACTTTGAAACTATTGCAATAAAATATCATTTATTTGGCTTATTATTTACATCTAATGGGGTGTTTACTGTACTTAATTTTAATTTGTTTTTTAAATGCAACAAGTTATGAATATATATATAGATTAGAGAATATGGGTTGGATTTACTTTCCTTTGGCAGGAGTTCGGGGGAGAAAGGTGTGGTATTTGGTAGAGATTTGATTTGGGTTTGGATTTGGAATGCTATTCGCATTACAAGGTAACACACTGTTTTCGAGATTTTCAAAAAATAATAGTTCAATCTATATGGCGGTCAGTATAAATCGGGCCATATCACCAAAATTGTTTATTGCCCTATTAGAAGACATATTCCAAAAACTGGAGTGGGGTCAACTTGGTATCAACATCAACGGAGAACGTTTGAGCCATTTAAGATTCGCCGACGACATCGTGATTCTCAGCGAAAACCATCATGATCTGCAATATATGTTAAATACCTTGGATAATGAAAGCAAAAAATGCGGACTCGAGATGAATCCAGACAAAACGTGCATTATGACTAACAGTGAAAAAATACCCATCACTATTCAGGCTCGAGACGTAAATTATGTTGAAGAGTTTATTTATTTAGGTCAAATGCTATCATTTAAGGACTGGGTCACGAAAGAGGTTGAGAGGAGGATCGCAAAAGCGTG
Source organism: Coenonympha arcania (assembly GCA_036785405.1). NCBI lineage: Eukaryota > Metazoa > Arthropoda > Insecta > Lepidoptera > Nymphalidae > Coenonympha > Coenonympha arcania. The sequence goes on from CM072059.1 coordinate 5,520,329, forward strand.
GAATAAATACTGGTCACTAAAAGATATATTTAAATCTACCATGCCAATACGTCTTAAAAAGAAAGCTATGGACTCAGCGCTGCTACCAACTCTCTTATATGGCTGCCAGACTTGGCCACTCACTAAAGACATAGTTGAAAGACTACAGGTATTTCAAAGAGCGGCGGAAAGGAGTATGCTGGGTTTGAAACTGCGGGATAGGGTTCGGAACAAAGATATACGCGAAATAACTAAGGTTATAGACGCAGCCGAGATGGCGTGCCGTCTGAAATGGAAATGGGCAGGACACGTATCCCGCACACAAGACGGTCGCTGGAGCGAGCGCGTGCTCCACTGGTGGCCACGCAACGCAAGACGGAAAAGAGGGCGTCCGCGAAGGCGCTGGTGCGATGACATCGTGGAGGCGATCGGCAGCACTTGGACCCGACTAGCACGGGATAGAGTAAATTGGCAAAGGAAGGAAGAGGCCTACGCCCGCAAGTGGGTGTCCCTGGCAACAAATCAGCTATAATAATAGTACATACACACTAAATTAAACTTAGATTTAAGAAATTGTTTTTTTAAGTACTATTTATAAACCAAAATGTCAAATAGTTTTAAGGTTGTTGGGAAAATAAAGGCTTATTTATTTATTTTATTTATTTATTTATTTATAAATCGGGCAGTCTTTTTTCGAAGTTGGGATGACTTTCGGTAGATACAGTATGATGAGATGGAACACCACACATATGTTTTGTTGTACCATCAAAAAATTAGGCCTCGGACCTTTTTAAATATGTTACTTGCAGTATTAACAACAGATCCAATTTTTGACACAAACCACTTAGGATGTAGAGTGAGCGAAGCGAGCTCGGGACTTGGGGCATGACTTGACTTTTTATGGTTTTATTTTAATTGTTAACTGTTGTGGTTATGATTTGTAACGAAAAATTAAGTGTTCAAAACTTTACATTACTATACAATCTCTGTTTGTGTATGAAGCATTATGCAGGCGGAGGGTAGTAACTTTATTAGAAATGTATTATTCTATAATCTATATTCAAACCTCATTGATGGCTGTTGCTGTTGCTGCTGCGGAGGATATGATGGTTCGACAGGAGCGAGTTTCTTTGCGCTCGGTTCAGGGCCTTCTTCCAAAGGTCTCTTACTACCACCACCCTCAATTCTGGCGGCAACCTACAAACAACGACGCAAATACTCACAACCCTATTTTACAGAAACACGATGGGCGTACGTAGGTACGTGCCTTTGTGAACATTGAATAGTACTATGTCGCGTATGCAAAAACAAGAAGTAGGTTATTAAATTGCGTTGAAGGGTGAACCATTGAAATATTAGGAAAACGAGTAGCTCATACGATAGCTCAGACTTTTATTCCAAAATAAAGGAGGTAAATCGAAAAAAACTGTTAAATACAATGGTAAAATGTCAAAGTACGATTATAAGCAGATTATAGTTCCGCTCACCAATCTAGCACGTTGTAAAGCAGCCGCAAATCCCGCCGGTTGGCTATTATTTTGAAGCGTAGCCATAGAAGAATAATCACTCATGTTTAAATTAAAGCAACCATTCAATCGCTCAATGGGGCAGCCATTAAAATGGATCAAAAAATCCGAAAAATAATAATGTCTGTTTTCTCGCAAACTTGGAGGAAGACGCGGACCATAGGCAAAAGGAAGAAGTTTTCAGATGTCAAATCGAAACTATCATGCGTCAAAACGAACCTCAGATGAAACGAACCAAATCGTCAACCAATCACATTTGGAGTTGAATCCTCACATCTACGAAATTGTGGGATGTTTATTGGTCAATTTTTTAATGGCGTCCCTCCAAAATTATTCCACCTTTATCCATTTCGAGTAATTTCATCTTTTAGTGGATAGAAATTTCTCCGAAAATTTGGTTTTTATTAGAAATCGTAAAAAGAAGTAAAAACATATTCACTTTAGGTAAAAGTGTGAAGTTTTACAGATAATTCCATAAAAAATATTCACGCAAAGTTTGTCTGTAAAAATACCTTTCACTGTATTGTCTATGATCGAATGCGTTTTATTACTGCAGTAGGATGTATTCATGCTATTTCAAAAGTTTTTCAATTTTTTTTCGTAAATTTTAATATTATTAGAGATATTATTAAATATTTAAATTTTAATTATTGCAATTAAATTATGCAAATAAAGATGTATTTATTCAAACCATAGCTCTGGAGTTCTGGATCTATTTTATTATAATACTTAAAAATTAAATTTTGTTTTTAATATACTCATTTTTAAATATTATGTATTTTAAAATTTTCTGTTTTTTTCAAAGTACTGCAATTACTGTTTTCAAGGTTTTGAAACTAGATTTTTTTCTGTGCATGCTTGCATCGTGAGTATCAAAACGCAACCTTTTTTTTCTGTGTTGTGAGTGCGTGCATTTGTGTTGTCTCCGGTGTTTGAAGACGCTTGGAATTCGCTTTCAATTTCTTGAAAAATGTCGGGTGATACCGATAAATCAAAAATCAGTGATAATCAGGTATAGTTGTGAAAAATGTATTATTAATAATTTTCTTTATATCGGTGCGCATCTATTAAGGACTATTTGAGCTGTGAAGTGGTGCTATTTCCGCGTTATATCACTAATGTTTGCCTGCGTCTCAACATGGCTGACAGAACGTTTTGCTTCCCGCTAAACGCGGGAACTACGCCACGAAGGGTTGTGATACAAGTCAATATATCGCATTAAAAACTGTGAATGCGGTCTCGATCAGTTAACGAAACTGATTCTAACGAGATATTTTTCATTATTTCGGATATTTCGCACCCCCGCCCCTTTGCATTCGCTTGCAGGGCCTTTGTTAAATGTGCAAGATATAATATGACATTGATAGGAAATCCGCATGACCTTGATATTTGGTTTCTTGCGAAATTTCTATTCGTTTGTATCGCAAAATAATGTTAATCCACTGAGCCGTCGGTTCGCGCGTACTTATTTGCGCGGCGAACGCGGCGGGCGATGTAAATAAAACCGGAGAGCCGAGTCTCGGGGGCCTTTAGTGGTGACCTCCTTAGTTTTTCTATTCGATTTTTTCGCGTCTTGGGCGTTTATCTCCTATGCAAAATGTATTGTATGATCGAGATTCCGTACAAAAATGACTTATCCGCAATATAGTGCGTGATCCGATCTCGTCATAAAAAATCATATTTTTGGTACCTAATATGCAAAGGCACTAGGCAGTTGTTATATACTCGCTTCTATGTATACAATACGACATAGACAATATGGTAGTGTTGTATCAGCGTATTATGTTTCTTGTGTTGTAGAACTTAAGGTTGAGAATTGCTTGGCGGCGAAGTAGTTGACGCCACTGGTAGCAAAGGTGTACATTTTGAATTGATTGCTAACCAGATCAAATGGTACATTACTTTATGTATTTTAGTGTGTATAATATTATTGGCACAAGCTATTACAAAATGTTGTAAAATGTATGTAATCTTGTACTTATGATCAAAGCACATGTGAATATACCGCATGGTTATGATAAAAAAATGTAAAAAAAAAAATCTCATCAAGAAAACAGAGCATCACAATTTTTTAAGTAGAAAAATGCAATAAGAACCTATTTTTCTTGTTTTAAACCAATTGGTTCAGTAGTTAGGATATTCTCAAATAACACTCATACAGACTTAAATTATAAAACTATTATTGCATAATTGCACTTTTATTACTATTACTCATTATTATTTATTAGTCAGTTTTAAACTCAAAATCACAGTCACAGTCAAAATAGCATTTAAATCACATAATATGTGATGTAAATGCAATTTGGTGTGATCTCAGTTTGATCTAAGTGCACCATCTGCCCCCTTACTGAATTAAAGTATGGAATGTTTTTTATTACGGGAACAGTATGGGGAAGTCTCAAGCCATAGGAGATACAGGGTTGTGCGTATTGGAATTATGTAACTTCTGTTTAAAAACTTGTTATTTTCATGTATCAACGTAAATCAAACTAACTAATTACCAAAAGCACCAGCCTAGAATAACCTCTAGTTCCTGTTTAGATCTGATAAAAAAAAACTTGATTACTATCCTTGTCTCCTTAATCGTTATTATTGCTGTTAATTGTTATAAGGAACGTGATCAACATTGGGATATTATGAGCATTATAATATCATTATAAAAATGCTAAATGTGATAGTGAATAATATGTAACGTTAATTAATTAACAAAAAAACCAACTTCATCTCTCATCTGTTGGATACATCCTTTCAATTAAAAATTTAACACATATGGTTTTCTCATGGATACCATTATCAAAACTGGAATAAATTGAAATGGGACATGGGAAGCATCTGCTTTCTAATTAAAAAATAATCATCAAAATTGAATCTTCCAGTCAAAAGTTATGAGGTAACAAAGATAAAAAAAAATAAAGAAAAAAAATATAGTCTAATCGAGAACGTCCTCTTTTTTGAAGTCTTTTAAAAAATTTGTCATATTGAATTTTCCCACACTGGTTTCAGCTGTTTCTGGGGGTAAAAGAATCCTTTTCTAAATGTAAAATTTTCTTTTCGAAAATGTCAGTTTATTTACATTTCTCTCGGCAAAGATTTTTATCTCAGCAAGGATGTTCACCAGGAATCCAGTATGGCTAGGTTGGGTAGGAATGGTATTTTTTTCCATCTAAAAACGTGTACCTACTCAGAAAAATTAGCATTTTGCACATGAATTGAAGTGATCCCATTTGACTTGATCATTATTTACTGAGACTAGTGGGCTGATTCTGTATCATTGTGTATGCAAAAAGAGTACAAAAAAAGGATTTTTGCCTCCGCTTTCTTAATTAAAAACCTAGTGAGGGTTGCTAACTAACAAACTGGTACAGAATCACCCCTGGATAAGTCCCCACCATATGCATACTACCACTTACCAGAAAAACTTAACCAGAACATGCAAATGGTAAAAAGTGACAAAACGCAGAAAAAAAACTCAAGTCCTAGCAATATTCATCTTGTTAATAAATTCCCAGTCACCTCATATTGGTTCCCGAAAGATTATTTTCTGCAGTTTCCAAGATTTAGAGCTATAATTAGTCCACTTTTTGCGAAAAACAAAATAAAATTTGAATTTTAGCGCCACAATGATACCCATCCACCTTAACGTCTTAAAAAACAAAGTGGAAGAAACACAAGTCAAGTTATTCCTTGATGAATCCTTGATGTGGGAAGAAAGGTAGATGCGTTTCAAGCCGAACGCTTAGCCCAATCATACCTCTATCGCATGTTCCGAGCTCTCGCTTGCACGTTCGGCGGTACGTGACAAGGGCCAATTCTGTTGTGCAAAATCTTTAAACTAATTTGACTGGTCTATAAATAGTGCTACCCTTTTCCATGGGAAGCATTTTGAGAAGGATAGCAAGTTTTTAGACTTGTCAAATTAGTTTACTTTAGCGACACAAGCCCTTGGGAGTGATAGTGAATGCTCTTAATCTAATAGCCTATTTAATATTAATTATACTTATTGGTACCAATTCTGTTGCGCAAAATCTCTAAACTAAACTAATTAGACGCGTCTAAAAGTAGTATTATCCTTTTCAAAATGCTTCCCATTGTAAAAGAATAGCACTATTTTTTAGTCGCGTCAAACTATAGTAGTGTTGTTATCTCGCTGCAGACTCGGTCATAAATCATTCGAGTGTTTCGCTTTTGTTGTTCTTTGTTGAGTTGTGCATAAACAAAGAACAACAAAAGCGAAACACTCGAATGAATTATGACCGAGTCTGCAGCGAGATAATAACACTACTATAGTTTAGTTTCGAGATTTTGCACAACAGAATCGCTACCATTGTTGTTAAATCGTGATAACATAAAAGAATACCCGGCTGAGTTTGTAGTGGGCTTCTTCTCAGTTGCCGGGCGCATTTGCGAACCCTCATGAACTAAGTTTCAAGTCCTGAAATAATTATCACCATTATAGAGATATTGAAATATGACTTGTCATAAGTGCCTATAAGCAAGGCCTATATGAAATAAAGTATATTTTGATTTCATAGATTTTGCACAACAGAATTGACACCAGTTATGCAGCAGGCTTTTTCGACTGTGCAACCGGCGTTATAAGATGTTATCACGTTAAAAAAGATATATAATACTAAGGATGACGGGTCAGCGCTAAAAAGTGCCCGAGTGCCGAAAGAGAGATAAAACGCGAAAAGGGAGACAATCGCACTATAGCTAGTTGCAAGTAAAATTAGGCTGTCTGTAAAATTAGGCTGGTTTAAGACATAAATTACAATGTTTTAGTTTGTTTATAAAAATACACATACCCTCGTTTATGTATAGGTTTCCTCGGGACACTTTTATCGTGAATTTTGTATTACACCTGGGGTCCTTAGATAGTAAGTCAATGATACTGAATTTAAAAATTGATGTACAGGATGAAGACAAGAAATCCGGTGCAGGCGACGGGCACACGACTGAAGACGAATCGTCACAGGATTCAAAGGGTGAGTCCCAACCGCAAGCGGCCGACGCCCCAGGTAAAGACGCCGTAGAGCCCGAGGAAACGCCAGGTCAGAAACTATCGAGTACTGTCACCCACTGTCTCTAACCTGGGGCTTCACTTCACGATCATTGTGTTTGTCCGTGTGTCACAGGGTAACTTCATGGCTCTAATAAACGATTTATTATCGCTTTAGAAAAAGTAAGAGGTATATTTGTAACATAACTCGTAATAATACTCATAGTCATAATTCATCTTAAATACGGCCACCTTCAAAAATGTACATAATATTCCAAGCCAAAACGGTGTTCAAGTACTATAAACTGTAAACAGTACCAGCCTTTTCAAAGTCGGTTGAAAATCTCTCATTAACAGACCGAAAAACGAGCTTTTCATTCTTTCGAGTATATTTTGATATAATCATCTACACTAAACATAGGGAAAATGAAGCACTTAGTCATCTTCAGAACGGAGAATATTAACCAAATTCGACACACTATTATTGCAACTGAAATGACATGTTCACCATATAAAAACGATAATAAGACAATAATATTGGAACGAAGTTCCTTATCACACGTCGCGAAAGGGGGCTAGACGGAAAAAATTAAGAAGTAAAGTTGTAACGACAATTTTTGCTATAGTAAGCTATTGTAAGTCGTGCGGCGTGCGCATGTTTCTCTGTCTGTCTCTCTCTCTTATAGAAAGCAAGCTAGATATACTTCGTTCCATCCGGGTGTCCCTTGACAGCTCTCAAGTTTTTTATTGTACACTTTGGTGTTTGTTCGCACATTCGAATTTATTCCGAAATTATTCCAAATAATTATTCATAAGGGTTCCATTTTTACCATTTTGGTATGGAACCCCAAAAAGTTTGGTGGTACAAAGTATGTACATTGTACAGTCTAAACTTCTCCGACTTTTCATAGACAATTCAATCAGTGTACAAGCAACATAAATAGGAGCCAAAAAAGGTTGCGCGCGTTCCGGGGAATCCTTGCGCATTCTTAAGAATTATTATTTTGTATGTTTCATTGACATAAATTCATTATGGTATGTAAAAAAAGTCTTTTCCATTCCATTCCGCCGCGGTGTAAATTGACCGTAAGACCAAGTACAGGTAAACATGTGTTGTCATCGTCATTATCCTAAACAGTTCATGTAATCATTGTGTTGATGTGCGTATTTGTTCGTGTTTCAGTTAATATCAAAAGCTTTTAATAATATTCATAATTTTATGTAATTAAGTTTGTCCTAGTATACACTCTGTAACGAAAATACCATTTTTAATTCATTCTCTTATTTACTTTTTCTAATCTATTAAAACAACTTATTTGTCTAAAGTTGTTAATTAAAAAAGCGAAAATATATTAAGGGGTTTCGGCCCAAGTAGCCCGCGAAATTCAATTTTTATTAAGTTTTTCGCTAATAGTAAGCTAATTTTACATCATAGGCTTGTGGCAATGAGCCTTGCGAACATGACATATATTATGCATCTATTATATGTTTTAACAAAAAAATTGCTCATAAATTCCCATTCAGCCCATTTTGAGTCTCGAAAGATTATTTTCTGCAGTTTCCCAGATTTATAGACCTATCGGGAACCAATATGAAGTAAATTCATATTGCGTAATTGTTGACCAAAGTTTTTATGAAAAACACGTAAATGTATCAACTTTATGCTCGCAAAACTCATTGCCAAAGCCTACGATACATAATTAGACCACTATTTTAAAAAAAAAGTGGACTAGTTATGTCAAAACTATAAAGACAATATTGTTTGTATAGGTTTCACACTGCAGTTCACTTAACATCGCTAAAATACGCCGTCTACGCCGTTAATAGGCATATGGCAGTAAAATGTGGGAATGGGTAGTAGCCATCATCTTCATAATATGTTTTAACTGATAATATCAACTGATAAAGGGATCCATTTTAATAAATTAATTCGAGTATCGAGACTATTCTAGGACTAATTTAATATTAAGTTTATTTAGCAGGACAGATTAATTTGTTTTGCTGTAATCTGCTTCTTGAAGAAATTCTATATGCAGGAACACTGCCCACATGAAACACCACACACAATTTTGAATACTTTCTTCGACGCAAGTTTCGTCCCCACACCGGGACATCCTCAGATGTTGACTTCACAATGCGAAATCGTAGAGTGACGCTCGTAGACGTAGAGTTCCACATATTGTACCATACAGACTCTCTTCAAGTAGCGGATAATAGCAAAACAAATTAATGTGTCCTGCGGGGCTAGACAAAGTCACTGTCGTTTGGCGTTAACGCTAGTCGACAAAAATGTATGGGACAAAACAAATGACTGTAGGAAAACCACGATAATAATTACTAAACACGCTGTGTTTGATACTGTCGGCTGTCAATTGTCAAGCGAAGTACGCTAAAGTTATCTACAAGGTCCGCGAGAACGCCAGCGAGCGTTCAAGTTAGCGTAGTTAATTATTCAAACACAGCGTGTTTAGTACTATTATTATCGTGTTTTTTCTACCGTCATTTGTTTTGTCCATACATTTTTGTCGACTAGCGTTAACGCCAAACGACTGTGACTTTGTCTAGCCCCGCTGCTTATTATGGATTACCGCAAAATAACGCCTGCTTGCATTCAATATGAAGTTTATTTAGTTGGCCGGCACTTTCAAAATTAGCCCAATCAGAATGATGTCCTTTGTCAGGTAACAACATTCATAACTTCATAATTTACACGTGTCGGAATTCCGGTCGGTGATTATTTTGCATAACAAGTTTAATTAAATATTTAAATTCTTAAACGCCTAATAAAAGTTAGGAAGCAAAGCTACATTAACGTACGTACATTGTACCTGCAGGTCCCGTCTCAAATATCTCTGGCCGTTTTACTACGCTATGAATAATTTCAATTATTCCAGAATTACGTCTACGGCCTATTCCAAAGTTTAAGCATATATCTGATTTGTATTATATAAAATGCTCGTGCAAATTTTTGTTACCAAAATCCTCCGACACGGTTCTAAGTTTCAAACTAAATGGAAAACAACGTTTGCCTGGTGACCAGCCAGCTAGTCTCAGTAAATAAAACAATGAGGCTAGTAGTAGTATGAGTAGGTACTTTAGTAGTAGTAGTATGAGTACTTTAGTAAGTCACTGTGTCTGTCAGATTCCACTGTCCGCCAAAGTTTTTGACGTGACAACGTCTTATAATTCGATAGAGCCGGCTGCACGCACAAAAAAACATGACTCATTTACCGTTACCGTGCCGTTACCTCGCTCTGAGGCGTTCCATGTAAGGCTTGAAGTACAAGCGCGAGTTGTCACGTTCAACTATCGTCAGTAAACCGACTTTACAGACAACCAATTTTTTTATGTGACGGGACCTTAGAGCCAGTTTTACTACCTCTGAAAAGTTTTGGATGTAAATGGGAAGTTTGCTGATTTCTTACTTTATGTCGAGGAACAAAGAAGCAAATCAATTCAAAATGTCTTTATTGTGAATTCGATTACACATAGATTCTACCTTTTGACATGCAATACCAGGATATTAATTTACATGTTACGTTTATTTAGGAGAAAACTTCTAAATCAATTTTCTGACATTAAAATTATCAAAAGTTGGTGAAACAGGCCCTTATTTTAAGTATTGCAAACCTAAAAGATGTAAAATCATTATGGCACTACATTCTTGCAAATAATGTTATTCTTATTCGTAATAAAACAGTAAGTTTATTGATATAAAATTTTATCTACGCTCATTGCTTAAAGTTCGAATTATAAAATCGAAATGTGTCAAATAATTACCTACTTTATTCACAGACTTCTATAATTATTAAAAAGTTATTCATAGTAACATCGCTCTACTATGGAAATATTTAAAGAAAGTTGTATAATATCCATAACGATACACGGCTCTGGACTCCTGTATTTGTATCTGGGGTTTTGAAGGAATTGATTACAGTACCGCTATCGGCAATACAACGGTTGACGGTTACAATTATTATCTGGGGTAGGTAATATTATTTAGTAATATTTTTTTAAGTGAATCCACAGACAACATATAGTTGGTAGTCATTGCCGAGAGTATAGATGGGCCATGATTGACCATAGACAACAACACAATGTCTAACGTTCCGCGTAACGTTCCACCTGGGCCTGTGATTATGATTATGATTACGATTACGACTACGATTACGATTACGATTACGATTACGATAACAATTTACGATAACGATTACGATTATGACGTTATCTCGTAAATCTATCGTCCGTAAACCGACTTTACAGACAACCAATTTTTTTGTTACTTAGTCAAAACTTTGCGCTGAAAAATGTCTAGTAGTGAAACCTACTAAAGAAAATTTCACTCCACCTGACATCTTAGTAGTTGCAATGATTTACGACAAAAGTTAGCAAGATTTTATGATTTGGATTTATGATAATAATATGAGCGTAGATAAAGTAGTGTATGAAACTCTACATAATTAGGTATTAAAACACTCGTGTGATACTATTAAAAAACTCGCCTGCGGCTCGTTTTTTAAACTCACACTCGTATTTTAATACCCCCCATTATGTAACCGTTACATAAACTACTAAAATACAATTGATATTAAAATCAGATTCTTATTAACATGCGCGCTTTTATCAGTGTACGTTTGTTATCAGTCAAGTTATTTATTGTTGTCGCGTAGCTACCGGCTCGATATACGTAATGTGAATAAATTAACAACTGTAGGTCAGAAAGCTATATCTGTTTTTCATCTCTTTCCTTAATTTTCGTGGTTATGCGCAGGTAATAAACTTTAACTCACTTCATATTGATGTTAGACATAAATAATCTCGTTTTCGGTGACGTCCCGGTAGCGGCCAGTGTAGACTGGATTCCACAAACTTTGACTCTAGAGGTCAACTTACACTGCGGCGGAATGGAATAGAAGCTACTTTTTTATACCACAATGAACTTTATGTCAATTGTATATAAGACACAAACTAAATAGGAGCTAAAAAGGTCGCACGTCTTCCGGAGACATCTCGCGCATTCTCAAGAATTATTTATTTTGTGTGTTATACAGGTGGCATAAAGTTATTAAGGGACGATTTTTTAATCGTCAGATAATTGTTAACATATAGATAATCGTTTGGGCTAGTTGTAATGTTTGTCATGCAACAGGACCTTCAAGACGTTGGCGTCAAGGATATGATCTGAGGTATCACAGAAATATAAACAGAAATACATAGGTCTATTTAACGACATGTAGTACGATATAAATAAAGAAACAGAACTAATAAGAAGCATCGTATAATGTTAGTAGTATCATGTGTACTAGTTATATAATAAGGTTTTATTCATCTTGGTATATCGTTGCACGCAGGTGACGCGAAGTCAACAACTGCAAATGGTAAAGAAGACGGACCTGCTAACGACTCGAAGGATGAAAAGGACGGGAAGGCTGACGTAGACAAAAAGGTGAGCGGAGATTTATAAGTAACTTAGGTAATAAATACAATCGTATCATAAATAACTCCGAGGATACATGGGGCCAAAAATTAAATAATTTTGTCTTTAATAATATTGCTATAATTACTATCAAAAATTATATTTAAGGATGTGAATGTTTCTCAATTTAGGAAGAAAATGGTGAAACTCACGATGAAAATGAGAAAGATGACGTAAAGGAAAACGACAAGGGTGGCAAAAAGGCAGCACAAAAGAAAAAACCTAAAAAAGAGGTGAGTGTTAGCAAGTTATAAAGTTTAATTTTACGTGGTTTATGTGGCTTTAAGTGCCAAAAGTATTCATAGGTACACAAGGATTTAATGTTTCTATAAAATGTTCAATGAATGCAGGATACTGAGGAAGAAGATGAAGATGAGGAGGACGAAGAAGAGGAGGACGAGGAAGGAGAGGAGGGAGACGAAGAAGACGAAAAGGAGGACAAAAAGAAGCCCAAGGACAAGTGAGTCGTACCAGCTATAAATGTTAATGAGTCTTAAGTTAATGAAGTCTTGCAACTATAGTCCTTAAAACTTGATCGCTGCGACAGCTGTCAAAGTGACACGAGTCTACTAGTCGGTAGGTTAATTCTAGCCTCTTCATTAAAACATCTCTATTTGTACAGAGTAAAGAAGCCTGTGAAAAAAGCTAAAGAGGGTGAAGACGAGGGCGATGATGAGGAGGAAGGAGATGAGGAGGGCGAAGAGGAAGAAGAAGAAGAGGAAGAGGAGGAGGAGGAGGCGCCCAAACCTAAGCCAAAAAAAGAGGTAAACTGCTCTCTTTATTATAATGTGTCTTTCTCAAAGTAAAGGAGTTGTTGAAGGTTACTATAAAGAGGGTGAAGAAGACAAGGAGTGGTGATGAAGAGAGGTCGAGCCCAACAGAACTTGAGAGAAACACATAATATAATTATGAGCTATATCAAATCCATGATGTGTTCGATAGCAGGTTACGGGGACTTAAATAGAAGATGATGACTTTATATTATCACTGGATAATCATCATCATGTGAAGTTATGCGCGAAGCACACCAATTCACCATTTGCCACCGAAATAATCATCAACAGCGACGCCCTCACCGGGCCAGATATGTTTGTGGCACTATCTCCGATAAGAAACCTCAGGATATGGACATCGGAAGATTTACGTAAACCTTTTTCGTACAAGCAAACAGTAGCGCCATCTATCAAAATTCTATAGGTGGCTCCTGAGTGAACTACAGCGTGGCCTTACTGTTGGGGGCAAAACAAGCTGATTCTTGGCACCGATAAACTGGCGACATTTTTCGTGCGTCCAGGCCATGTTCACTTATCACGTGATCGAAGAAACTACAAGTAGCCGTCTCAACGTACTGATTTCAGACGGCTGCCGCGGGCCGGCTAGATTGCACGCGTTAGCTCTTCTGCGGTCTATTTTACGCGCTGCGTGCGTCCGATTACGAGGCAACCTTAGTACGTCGAAATAGATATCATCCATAGCGGACCAGGCGCTATTGCGAACTGAATTTCAATTTTTTCTGTCAGCGCTAGAGTCGCTATTTCTTTAAATAATCTTGCAGTAACCTTCTGTACCGTTGGGTACTACTATGTATTCCGTGGCTATATGTCTATTGGCACTAAAATCGAGTTTTTGTGTTCAGCCAACGGAGCCACCGGTGCCGCTGCCGGCCGGCAAGGGCCTGCCGCTCGGACACATCAACAACGTTGAGATCTCGCTGTCGCGCTTCAAGACGCAGGATCAGAAGCTTCTGCATCAGTATTTGTATGGGGTAAGTTTTTTTCTTTTATAATCAACGCGGGCAAACGAGCGGGCGGGTCACCTGATGGTAAGCGATCACTGCAATTGCGTTGCCGGCACTTAAGAAATTTGTTTATCCGCTTCTTGAATAACCCCATGTTATAGTTTTGAGGGAAAACTGTTGCTGGTAAGCTGGTTCCATAGTTTGCATGTGCGTGTAAAGAAAGATCTGGCATACTAGGTGGTTGGCGAGTTCTTCGCCATACTACTTCTTTATATTCACTCTAGGTCTTACCTGTGGCTCCGCCCGCGTTTTCTAGGGTATACATAATAAAATATTGACAACCGAATGGCGTAGCGGTAGCGAACCTCCTGTCTGCGTCGGAGGTCGTGGGTTCGATTGCCACTACTGGTAAAAGTTTGTGTGATGAGCATGAATGTTTTCCAGTGTCTGGGTGTTCAATATATTGTATTTATCTATATTAGTATGTATGTATATTTATCAGTTATCTAGTATCCATAACACAAGCTATCGCTTACTTTGAGGCTAGATTGCCATGTGTGTAATGTCCTGATATATATTTATTAATTTATTTAATGTTAACAAAGTTAACAAGCTAACATTCACCCAAATGAGATCAGGAGCTGTAACGTGATTCAAAAACTTTCACATTTATGATATTTTAAAATTGGATATTATTTTCTGTAATGGAAATTGGTCTTAATGAAGGTACTATTTCAGTACTCTATCATTGGCATTCTTAAGTCGAGTTTTTTGTCTACGTCCTAAGTCTTAAATAATGTGAGAAATGCTGGGTTCCATGAATGAGAGCCAAAAGGTGTCAACTCTTGGAGATCCTGATGATAATGCTATGTCATTATAGTTTTTAAATAAAAATTCATCCAAAATCGCTTAAATACGGCGTCTGCGCCGTTAACAGAGGTTAAAGTCTATAATTTAACGTGTCCATCGTATTCTCCACGGCAGCAACTGTGCTTGGATCGCAACGTGAAGCGGAACATCAAGAAGTTCAAAGGCTACGAGTGGGCCATCGGCTCCGCGGAGTACAAGGCCAAGCTGGAAGAGACCTCCAAGATGGAGCTCAAGCAGCTCCGCACCATGTGCGAGATGCTCGACCTGGACAAGAAAGGTATTTACTATATGTTTTTCGTTTCTGAATGAATTGATTACGCTCACTAACTCAGTATTAGTAACTGTACCGTTTCCCCTATTTAAAATACAAATATCTGGGTGACCGAGCTTTGCTCGGTTGCCAATAGATGGCAGCAGGGTTCATATTTTTTTTGGTAAATTCGACATTTTCTAAAAGTGAATCCTAGCTAGATCGATTTATCGCCCCCAAAACCCCCTGTATACTAAATTTCATGAAAATCGTTCGAGCCGTTTCCGAGATTCAGATTATATAGAAATATATATATATACAAGAATTGCTCGTTTAAAGGTATAGGATTATTTTTTGCATTGGAGATTATTCTTTCTATAGTTCATTCCTGATATAGTTCAGCGATAGTTACATCACTAGGGTCATGTCAAAATAAAGTGACGTATTCAGATCGGCCATATTTGTTTATCAAATAAGCCAAGCCTATTTGAATGAACTATAGATAATTTAATCTAATCTGGAGCCTGTTTATGCATTCTGTTGGGCCATTCACGTAAAGTTTTCACACACTGAGTGATGTGAATCAAGAAATAAAATAAAAAATTAACACTGCAAAATTAACTTTACGTTTATTGGTTTAGAGTGAAAAATATGAACATTGAAAATACAATGCCTCAATCTTGTTGCGCAAAGTCAATTTTATTTCACGATTGTTGACCATATTGCGTTTTGAACACAATTTTAATAGTCGTAAAATTCTTGTTATGTGCTAACCGCTGTCTTTATCTCTCAAGTCCCAGTCGTCGTCGTAGTTTCAGCCGATGGACGTTCATTGCTGGACATAGGCGTTCTGGGACAGTCCCACCATCTCTTATAGCAGTATTTTTGTAATATTGTTACCGCCTGGCGCCAGCGACTGCCCGCGACCTTCCTTATGTCGTCCGTCCTGCGGGGCTAGACAAAGTAACAGCAGTGTGTAACTATGACATGACCATCCTAATACAAAATGTACTGAAAACAAATATCGCAATAACGCTTGCGATATTATCGCTCGATAATAACGTGTCTGTGTGGGGGAGGCTTTACGTAAGAGGTGCGTCAGGTCGTAACATAAGTGTTGGGTTGTCCAGGCGGGCCCAACGACCTGGCGGCGCGGATAGTGGGGTTCCTGCAGCAGCCGGTCGCGAACTCGCCGCACTCGCGCGGCGTGGCGCGCCCGCCGCCCGCCGCCGCCACGCCCGGCGGCCGCCCGCGCCGGTCCGCCGCCGTCAAGATACACAACCGAGGTCAGTTCATACATTATGCTCTTATTGACACTAAGTTTCTTTTGGTGGGTATTGCGCAGAGGGCTTGGTGAAAGAAAATGGATTTCTCAAGTTTCTCATACTATACTATTTCCATTTGTTTATTTACTCAGTTGAAACAGATACCACTTTATCTTTATCTCTCTCTCTGGTCCCTCGCTATTACTCTTTAACACATGAAACTGATATAGTAATAGCGAGGGACCAGAAAGAGACCACTCTATCTTTATCTCTCTCTGGTCCCTCGCTGTCTGTTTCATGTGTCAAAGAGAAAATAAACGAATGGAAATAGTATAGTCAACAGAATAAGCACATGCAATCACGCATAGAGATTTGGTAATTAACTCATTAGCGCGAGCTAGCTAACGATAGCGCCATTCTATCGAGCGAGGGGTAAAACTACACACGAAAATATAAAATGGAGTTTTGTTTTAGGTGTTATTCTAAACTTTTACATTTTACTAAAGTCCGGTCGCGGAGCACGAAGAATTTCGTACATTAACCTGTTACTACCTGTCTCTGTCACTCCCGCGTCAAAATAATGCGGTCACGCTCGCACAGATGCAATGACCCCGTCCTGTGCGAGCGTGACCGCATTATTTTGACGCGGGAGTGACAGAGACAGGTAGTAACAGGTTAATGTACGAAATTCTTCGTGCTCCGCGACCGGACTTTAGAATGTGAACCCATTGTTCTACAGTCATACAATTTGAGATCATTGTAAAAATTAATCTAGCTATTCCACTTGACTGACTCGACTTATTTGTAATAGGCTATTCAGATGAGGAATATGAAACCGATCCAGAGAGCAAAGTCAAGGGTCCAAAACCAGCAAAGGACGGATCTGAAGATTCTGATGTAAGTAACTTTTGTATAACTTCTTTAGCAGCTAATGTCCTTAGCTAAGTTTCCTCGATTTCTATATTATGTATATCTCTTACCCATAGAGAGATGAGGTCGTCAAAGTTTTCTGGTAGCGCCATTTTCCCTGGATATGACTCCTAGAGCACGTGGTCTATCTCCTACCTCCTAGTATTCATTCCTCGTATTAGGTGTCTGTCACGACCGTGCTTGTGTGGTCACTAGTCAAACTCAAAAGTCAAAATATGTTTATTTCACATAGGCCTAACGTAAAGGCTCTTGTAAAACATCATCAATATGATATTTGTCAAATACGTATGGTGATGACTAAAAATCGACTTAAAACTAAGTCCCAATTTTCTTTACCATGTCTCTATAAGTCGGTACTTGACTGCGATCTCACCTGATTAATGGTAAGTGATGATGCAGGCGCAGCCGAAGATGTTATCTTACTATCATGGAACAAACATCAGCGTTGTTAGTAGGAGGTTAACTAGCCATGGCCGAAGTCGTCAGACCAGGGACCGTACCACTATCTCTTATAGTAGTATTATTGTAATATTGTTTTAAAATTTTCATACTGACATTATATGAAAATGTCAAAACAATATTTGTTATAAGAAATGTTGGTACGGCCCCACGGGCGTACGGGCATCGAATCCGCGACTGCGCTAGGAAGGTCGTCAAATAAATAAATAAATAAATAAATAATTTATTTATTTGCATAAAAATACGGTAACAACATTAGATGTAATTAATAGTAAACAATTTCCGAACATGTTTTGCCACAAAATGGGCGTGCAAATATTATAGTGTATTATGTAATTGTCAAATTTTCTTATATAATGTTACGTCAATGTCAATGAACTAAGAAACAAAATACAAATTATTTAAAAAGAAAATGAAAACAAAGTTGGGCAATAACATTATTAAGGAAAACATAAAGCAAAAAGTCAAATGAAAAAAAAGTTAAACAACAGAGACATACCATCTTTGCCACTGATAAATAAAATAACTATCGTAACATCAATACATTCATTACATACATTAGATGGGTTTTAATCTGAAAAAATCTTTTACGTCATATACAGGAAAAAATTTTTTTTAGTGCCCAAATTTTAATATGTTATAGATTATTGAAATTTAATAAACACGTATTTTTTATTTTTTAGTTTTACCTAAAAATACCAAAGTTATAGTTTTTCATAGATATTTACTTTTCCGCAGATAATTATGGTCACCCTACTAGTTAAAGCCTATCAGCTGTTTAGGCAATACAATACCTGACGGCGCGCATGGCAGCGCTCGCTGACCTCTAGGTACCTAATTTTTAGGGTTCCGTGAAGGGTGCCAATGGGACCCTTTTACGAAGCATTTAGCAATTGATATTTAGGTACTTAGCTGAAAACGCACATAACTACAAAACTTTAATAGCATTATTAGCATAACTTACGTTATTTCATCGCTTAAATCCGCTAGACAGACACACACGGCACACCTAATCATTGTATTTTAACAATTGTTCAAAATGAAGTCCATCTCTTTGAAGGCATAAACGTGCACGTTTGATAACATTGTCAGTTAATTTGTCTAGTACTCGAGTGTCACTTTTCACATCGCGAAATGCGTCTATTATTTTGGACTTTAAGTCCTCCAGGCTTTGGGCTTCTTACACGTACACTCGGCGTTTCACCTCACCCCAGAGATAAAAATCGCAGGGGGTAAGATCTGGAGATCGAGCAGGCCATTGAACCAGTCCACCATGACCTCGGGCATTGTGAACGAAAAGTATTGCGGACGATGTTACGCAAATGACAAACTCAAAAAGACTGGAATGGCTATTTGCTTATTGCTAACCTGGGTGCGGGTGGCATGCGAGTACGCGGGGCGTCCCCGCAACGGCGGTTTCGAATTCGACAATAACACGCGGCGTGTCGCATGTCTATGTCGGCAAACAACAAAGGCAAAAACAGGCGGCGCGAGCGCGGCGAGTCTATGTCGGCAAAATACAAACGTAGGTACTAGGTGCCTAGCGATGATGTCGTTTGGCGCGCGATTTTTTTGTAATAGATTAGGTATTCCGTGGTAATAGTGTATTTAATTTTCTTTTTTTAAGGACAAAATTATGGTGGAAAAAAAAATTTAAAGAAAAAAAAACTACTTATGAAGTTATGTTCTATTAACGATTCAGAACTACTAGAAAAAATTTGGGCACTAAAAAAAAAATTACCCTGTATATCTTCTCTAAGCAAACACTTGAATATGTGACTTTTAAACTTAGATATTGGCAAATCTTTGGTTGACTCTGATAAATGATTGTATATAACCACAGCCATGCAAAACACGTTCTTTTTGGTTACAAAACACGTTATTCACAAACAATTAATAGGTTGATCCCCACAATCAGGGTTCCTTCAATCCGAGCGGGTCGGAAGCGGACTCGGACTTCGACCCCGAGGGCGGCGAGGGCGCGAGCGGCGCGGGCCGCAAGCGCAAGAGCTCAGGGCGCCGCCGCTCCTCCGCCAAGCCCGCCAAGGGCCGGGGCCGCAAGAGCAAGGGGAAGAAGGGCAAGGTACGTGTACTACGTTTTGCCGGTGTTGGAGGCAAGAAGGAAATTTCACTCAGGCAGATGTTACGCCTGGGGACTAGCTAGCTAGATTTAAGTCTGATACGCCAAGGGCCGGAGCCGCAAGAGCAAGGGGAAGAAGGGCAAGGTACGTGTACTACGTTTTGCCGGTGTTGGAGACAAGAGAGAAGTTTCCTTCCAGGCAGATGTTATGCCTGGGGACTAGCTAGCCTAGCTAGCTAGATTTAGGTCTACTACATGAGTAAAAATGTCAAAAAATCGTAAGAGTACAATTAAAATCGTACATCTGGCAGCCTTATTGGTTGAGCGGTCCCGCCCCGCGTCCCGCAGACCATCAGGAGGGTCGAGTTTATAGCTGTTTACCTATAGGCCTAAGCAAAACAAATAGCCCCATTTTTTTTAGTAGTTTCAAGTATGCGTCGATAGATCAGTTGGTCAGTTACTTCTTGTTTTTTAAATTATGCAGCATATTTGACTGCAGATTGCAGTACTCATACGAAAAAAGTTAGAAAGACATTGAGTTGTACATAATATAATCATGGTTTCTGGAAAAATAATAAACAAATTCCCTGTACAGGTCGTCACCAAAGGCCGCGGCCGAAAAGCAAAGTCGGAGAGCGAAGACGAAAGCGAAAAATCTGAGAGCGAAAGTGAGGCGGGAGAGTCCGGCAGTGAGGGAGAGGAATCCGATGTGAGTGGACTGTGATCAACATGATTAATATTAAATATCTTATCAAACTCTCGATATCAAACATAGTTTTATGAAGTGTTATGTGCACATGATGCATTGCCGGTTCTGAAGGGAGGCTTGTGATCCGAGCGTATGACGTCAGAAGTTGTATTTATAGAACGCTCGTCAAAAACTTCAGCGTATGCTTAAGGGACTGGTTACGCCATCTATCGAAGACTGTTACAATGTCATTGTCATTTTACCTAGTTTTTATTTTTTATTTTATGGAACAAGCCATCATTATATTGCGATTAATTAGTTATTTTATCTGTGTACAGGAGCCCAAGTCAAAACGCGGTCGGCCAGCGGCCGCACCGGTGGCCAAGGGCCGCAAGGGCGCCGTGGCCAAGGCCAGTGCCAAGGCCACGCCCGCCAAACGGAAAGCGCCAACGCCGCCAGGTAACCGTTACTTTATACTACTAGATTACATATTTTATTATTGAAATGTTTGATGTTGGCCGAATTAGCAGTATTTTTTAAATCATTTTATTTTAATCATAGCCAAAAAGAAGGCCCCAGCGAAACCCGTAGGCAGGCCAGCCAAGAAGGGCAAGAAGGCGTCATCGGAGGAGTCCGGAGAGGGCAGCGAGGAAGAGGAAGATGAGGAGGAGGGCAGCGAGGAAGAAAGCGGAGAGGAGTCCGACGCCCCCGCGGACAAGAAGGCCAAGCGGCCGCCCACGGTGAGTCAGTCATAACTTACCATTATAGAAGGCGTCATCGAAGGAGTTCGGAGAGGGCAGCGAGGAAGAGAGCGGAGAGGAATCCGATGCCCCCGCAAACAACAAGACTAAGCGGTCGCCCACGGTAAATCAGTCATAGTTTACCAGGGCGGCTGAAAAGTTCTGAGCCTAAGGTACTTGCAGTCGTACTATTTACTCATCCGGTAGGTCACTGCTTGAGCGACATCTGCCCACTATATAAGCGAAGTTTCACGTCATTAGCTTCATTACGCTTTGAGTAATTAAACCGTAAACATCACCATGTCTGAGTCATCGCTACAATTAACGAAGATTGAGCATCGCGCCGTCATCAAATTCCTCGTAAAAAAGGGGAAAACAGCAAAAGAAATTTTTGAAGAGACTTCTAGTGTTTACGGGGAATCTGGACCGTCGTCAGCCACGGTTAAACGATGGACACACCTATTCCAACAAGGCAGTGAGACTCTGGAAGATGATTCCCGCTCGGGATGGCCGAACACCGCAGTCACTGATGAAAACATCGAAAAAGTAAAAAAACTTGTACTGGATGATCGCCGAATAAAATTGTGGCAGATAGCAGAAGAGCTGGGCGTCAGTAAGGAACGAGTTGGAGACATTATGCACAATCATTTGCACATGAATAAAGTCAGTGCGCGTTGGGTGCCAAAAATGCTCACGCCACTTGACAAGCAGCGGCGCGTTGAAACTTCCGAAGAATTTTTAGACTTGTGCAAGGATAATTTGGAGGAAATTTGCACTCGTATTGTCACCGTTGATGAAACGTGGATCCGACAATATGACCCAGAATCAAAACAGGAGTCAATGCAGTGGATAGAGAAGGGGGAAAAGCCGCCGAAGAAGTTCAAGGTGGAAAAATCGGCTTCCAAACTCATGGCCACCATTTTTTGGGATTGCAAAGGAGTTTTGCTCCTAGATTACCTTCCAAAAAAAACTACAATGAATGCAGAGTATTATTCTGGGCTTTTAAAAAAAGTTCGCGAAGCCATTGTTGAAAAAAGAAGAGGCAAAATCAGCAAAGGAATTTTGTTTTTGCAAGACAACGCGCCGGCTCACACGGCGCGCATTGCGAGGCAAGCCTTGCGAGAAACTGGCTTCGATGAAGTGAACCACCCTCCCTATAGTCCAGATCTGGCACCAAGTGATTATTTTTTATTTAAAAATTTGAAAAAAGACCTACGGGGACGAAGATTTGGGGATGATGAAGAGATGAAGGCGGCCGTAAATGAACATTTTCTAGCCAAAGACGCGGGTTACTTTTTATCAGGAATACAAGCCCTCTATAAAAGATGTCAAAGGTGCATTGAAGTCCAGGGGGACTATATTGAAAAATAAATTTTATTTAGATTTTTATCTAGACTTTTAATGGCCTAGGCTCAGAACTTTTCAGCCGCCCCTCGTACCATTATAGAAGACGTCATCGGAGGAGTCCGGAGAGAGGGCAACGAAGAGGAGGTCGACAGGGAGGAAGCAAGCGAGAAGGAGTCGGGCGTATCGGGGAAGACGCACCGCTAAGCGATTTAGCGTTCCGGTGCGATGCTGTGTAGAAACCGTTTGGGGTAAATTTAATGATTACCCTTCCAAGTTAGTACGATAATATCTTAGGCTACATCATCACTTACCATCAGGTGAGATCGCAGTCAAGTTCTTACTTGTATAGAATAAAAAGAAAAGCAATTAATTCCTTATGTAAATTTAAAAAGCCGATAACTCTTGCATCGTAAAGCTGCTTTCGTGAGTTGTAGGCAGAGATGAAAGCGTGTTTTGTAATAACACTCTATAAATGTCAGGACGAGGAGATCAAGAAGTACGTGAAGCAGATCCTAGAGGGCGCCAACTTGGAGCAGATCACGATGAAGACGGTGTGCAAGCAGGTGTACAGCCACTACCCGGACTTCGACCTCGCGCACAAGAAGGACTTCATCAAGGCCACCGTCAAATCAGTGAGCAAACAGTACACTACACTACACTACACTACCTCATGTCGATACATAGATGACGTATAACTAGATTTGACATGCTCCAAGGGACATAATAATATTACACCAATCAATTCAGCTCCCTCTACTTGAAGGAGTCCTTTCCTGGCATAGAAATTGTCCCTTGCCCAATGTCCATGCTAGCTGTCTAGCCACCACCCGTCCACTACCCCTACCACTGCCCGTCTGGGCAGTGGTGTATCTTATCTTGTCTAATATATAAAATTCTCTCGCCATTCTTTCTTACCAAACTCCTCCGAAACGGACCGATTGTTATGAAAATTACACTGGGTCTGAGAGTAGGTTGTTATCTATTTTTTTTATTATATCCCTAATGGCAAAACAACGTTTGGTGGGTCAGCTAGTATTTTATGATCTATATCTTCAGACACTATAATTTAATATACCATTGACGTCTGAAGATATTTATCATGACTTCAGTGGTATTATTTTGCATTTTGCATAAAAGTTATTGCATTGAGAAATTATTTTTGGATTTGAACTTAGATGTTTAGTTAGGAACGTTTGCCTGGTGGGAGGCTTCGGCCGTGGCTAGTTACCACCCTACCGGCAAAGACGCACCGCCAAGCGATTTAGCGTTCCGGTGCGATGCTTGTAGAAACCGTTGGGGTAAATTTACTTACCCTTCCAAGTTAGTACGATAATATCTTAGGTTGCATCATCACTTACCATCAGTTGAGATCGCAGTGAAGTACTAACTTGTATATAGTAAAAGAAAAGGAAATTTTGTATAATTACTACAACAGCGCTCAAGATTTTACCCTCATATATTCGTTTAATTATTATAATTGTAGTTATTGCCTATACTTGTATCTATCTTATCCAAAATCGTTGTCAAGTCTAGTTATACGTTGCCAATTGCCATAGCATGTAATCCAAGTTTTGCCTCAGCTTTAAAAAACAGAATGTTCCATGTAATTTAAGAGTGAAACAGTTTATTTGAATGTATTATGACAATATTATTATTACCTAATCGTAATCGTAAATTACATAGAATGTTGTACACAATATGTGGAATTTATGATTTATTTTTTATTTTTTGTTTGTTGCAGTGTATTTAAGATATTTAGGCGTTAAGGGAGGAGTGTAGATGTCTACGTAGCATACCTATAGTTTATAAACGGACATAGTTATATATTATTACAATAATAATATATTATGAAAAAATTAAATATCTGACATGAAGTGGAATGGATAAACTCCCGCTTTTCTTTTTCAAGGTAGAGATTATTATGCTTACTTTTTTTGCATGTTTTTGTTATGTTGTAGTATTTTAAGTCTACGCAAGTGATAAGAATAACTCAGTAATTATGCATTTTCCATAAGTTTTAGTTGTACTCAAATTTTCAGAGCCTTTAAGGTTAAGTTAAGGTTTGGAGGGAGGTAAAAATTATATCATAGAAACATCTACAATATAATTTTTACCTCCCTCCAAACCTCAAAGCAGAGATCCTTCTTTTTATTTATTACTCATAAACAAGCTTTTATTTAGTTTGCAATGTATGTTTATTTGAGGGGTTCTTGCATCTCAATTTTAAAGCAGATATCTTCAACCGATTAATTTGGATACCAATGCATGGTTTATAGCTGTGTGACGTGATTTTAAATTCAATATGGCGGAACACCCAAGATGGCGGGTAGTTATTTTTAATACACTCCTACAGTTTAAGTATCTAATAAATTTGTGCGATTTGATTTTACGTATAAAAGCTTGTTTTTAAAAATTTTTCTTCAATGATAACTTATAATTGTAATCGGCTGAAGACAGCGCAGCCATGACTTAATCACCCTTGTTAGGATTACGATTACGATGAATACGTTTTTGTTACACAATCTAGGGGCGAAGGGTTAGTACAGGTTTTTGTACAAATTTCGATTCGACTCGCATCGCACAAACGAATCGAATTCCTCCATTAACTTACAGCCAGCGCCATCTATTGACAGCCGAATGTCAGCGACTGTCCATAGATGGCGCTGGATGTTAATGTATGGAGGTATTCGATTCGTTTGTGCGATGCGAGTCGAATCGAAATTCGTAATTAAACTTGTACTATAGTAGTGTTATTATCTCGCTGCAGACTTGGTCATAAATCATTCGAGTGTTTCGCTTTTGTTGTTCTGCAATAATGCACAACTCAACAAAGAACAACAAAAGCGAAACACTCGAATGATTTATGACCGAGTCTGCAGCGAGATAATACCACTACTATAACCCCTCTGTACTGTACTATACTATGAGCAAATGTATTGAATGTAGTGTAATATAATAATCTGTCGTGTTTTTTCCAGCTCATATCATCGTGAGCGGTGACGTCGGCCGCAATCATTTAGCGCAGTAAGGTACATAAGTTAGACTAATTTCCCGTTCCAAGTCGCCCACACGACGCCGCGTCGCGAGGTAGGAATTCCTTAGTCTAAGCGTTCACTAATTGAAATATATTATTATATTGCATACTTTTAAGTTAAAACAACACTTTTTGTGTATTTTTCGATTTTTGTTTTGTGTTTCAATACAACATTGTGATTGTACAACTGCCATGGTCTGCCTCTTTTGTTTGGATTTAGAAAAGAAATATTCCCCTGTTAGATCACCAGTATACATACAAGATAAAAATGTTCTATGTTGTATTTCTCGTGGAAGAAATAATGTATATTTTCGTCATATTAATTATACATAAAACTATATGTTATAATATCGAGAATTCGATTCTTGATCCAGAGTTTGAATTGATGATTCGCTGAACAAAAGTCCCACTGAAACCTGCATGCAATGTTTTCTGTGAGTTTTTTGTCATACAGCACAATTATCATGCTTGGAAGGCGATAAAAATATACTTAAATAAATTTCTATGATTACAATATTAATTTAACTCTGTTGAATTTAGAGTTCTAACTCAGAGAAGAATTAACAGCAAATTAGTGATAGATCTTACAACAGAGGTAGATTGTGGGAATGTCGTCTATATATTTTATTTTTGTATTATTTTAAGGAGAATGATGAACATGATTCAATGTTACATAATATAATTTTAACATTAAACTTGTAAGAAGTTAGGTCCTGTATCGATTCGCCTTAACAAATTCGATTTTAAGCGATAAAGATTCAATGTAAGAGTGCCGCCGCGGGACCATTTTGTTTTTTTTCTACATCATATAACACTGTACTTTCGGCATAAATTTCATATGCATCGAATGTTGTACAGTCACGGAATGAAAAGGTTCGTCGATTTTCAAATTGATTCGTTCAACGCGTCGCGCACATATTACTTTGTGAAACTACGTTACATGTGTTGTTATGTTAGCATAATGGACTCTTGAAGTACTAGTGCAAGCAATAACCGACACTAAGGTAACGAACTTTTTCATTCAGTGACTGTGCAATGAAAAGGTTCGAATTGATTCGTTCAACGTATCGCGATTACTTTTTGAAACTATCTTTACATAATTATTTTGTTATAATGGACTCTTGCAGTAACTAGTGCAAGCGAAAATCGACACTAAGGTGACGAACCTTTTCATTCCGTGACTATACAAAATGTAAGATTCGATCCCGTTTCGGCGGACTTCACTTTCACTTGCAATAATATTTTTCGCCTTGTAACGTATCATCAGATTGTATGTGTTTAAAAATGTTGTCGATTGGGGGAAGTCTTAAAATACGTTCGCTGTTTTGAGTTATAAGTATAAACTTGTATTCCCTCTGCGAGGCATAGGCCTCGTATAAACATTTTATATACCGTCATTGAAAAATAACGGGATGCCGGTATTAGCCAATAACGGTATCGCGGTATTGAAAAATCGTATATCAATTGACTGCTATGTCCCTACGCTGTTCTTTGACGGCGTGTCTACAGTAGAAATCGTAATAAGTAGAAATAAAATAAATGTATATCTAAATGAATTATTTTCCATGGTCACGAAATATAAATTGTATTTATTATTTGATTTTTTTTGTACTTACAAGAAATAAGTGTTCGTTATTATTATCTTAAATAAGTGTAATTTCAATAAATATTTGTTGTATTAAGAGTAAAATTGGATTTTTTTATTTGTATTTCTTAACCCTGTTTTATGTCAATATACTATACCATGATTCCACAGAGTGTAATAATTGGATGACAGTGACATTGCGCAACGTATTTTACGAACGGCCCCAAGTTTTAAATGGTGTGCTATGTAAGGTTATTTTTTAAAGTAGGCTGTAAACTATTATTTGCAGTCTAAGCACTATCGCGAATCTATGTAAGGTTTGATTAAGTGTACTTTTAAGACGTGTAAATACACAGGAATGCACCGTTTGAGAATTTCGCTTTGCTGAGATTGTCGGGTAGATTGAAAAAAAAAATATTATTCTTATACGAACATTTTGGTGGAGCCACCGTTCTAAATTGCATTTTTAAAAGCAAGCGAATACAGTTCCAATAAGTTACTATTACATGAAAATTTTATAAATTATAATATTTGATTCAGTATTTTTTATTTAATTAATAGTGCAATAAATCAATCGGAGTATAATAAGAAATAACCATCTGAGCTTATCACAGAAATTCATACAAGAACGTGAAAACCTGCATAGATACGAATTTGTTTACTCTGTTAAGGTGCTCGTATGGCATTACTATTTCTTTTCTCTAAGTGTTAAATGTGGCCGAACAGTCGCTAAGTCCGTGGGTGAGCTAACATTCTAGATATAATTCTGGTCTGAACGCGTCTAGACTTTACGGAATGCCTCCTCGGATAGAGACCTGGGGCCGTACCAACATCTCATAAAGCAGTATTGTTGTAATATTGTTTTGACATTTTCATACAATGTCAGTATGAAAATTTTAAAACAATATAACAATAATACTGCTATAAGAGATGGTGGTACGGCCCCTGTTATGTCTATATTTGATGTCTCTGTTTGATAAGCCATTCATAAATACTTCCCTACGGCTACCTTTGACCGATGCGGCGTCGAGAGGAGCAAATACTTTCTGGAGTAAACTAATCAAATGATTGAGTGTTGATTGCGAAATCGGTCCAATAACTGATTGACATTTTCCGTTTGTTCTATGGAACATGACGTAAATAAACATTTTTTCAATGGAACATGACGTAATTAAGACATTTGTTCTATGGAACACGACGTAATCGAACATTTTTTCTATGGAACATGCCGTCATTTGATTTACATTTTTCCATAAAACGAATGGGATCTGACCGTATTTTCCACTACACCTTTCAACGCCGTTTCGGCAGAGGCAGCCGTTTTATTTATTTCAGTATTTAGCATCTTTTTGAATTTTATTTATGAAAATGAAATGACGAAAGGAAGGGAGAATTTTTGTTTTGTTATGTTAATTGACTGACGTCCATTCACGGAAGTGTCCAATGACTCAAAAGATGCTGAATACTGGACTAACTGTTATTTTATAAATGTGACCGTTATTCTATATTATCGATATTTTTATTGGTTAGCTTCTGTTCACTGTTCAGTTAACTCTCGGTGCGGGCAGACCACTTAACTGTAAGATAGTTTTAATCAACATAAAATGTGTATTTGTGAATTTAACCTTATTTTGGTTGATGTTTCTTTATATTGTGTAAATGGTTGACGATCTGTAGACGTAGCGACACCGAGTGCTAGAGTGAATGGTTCCCCTTTTACAATTGGAATATAGATAATAAAGCAAATAAAACGTTTGAAATGTCTATATTATGTTTTTTATTGTCTCGTACACCTAACCTATTCTATACAACGTTTTAGCTATATGAATATACAAATTTACAATAGTACAAAGTTTACAATTAAAATTAGTTATTCTTATAACTCTAAAAAGAGTTTATAGTGTTACTTTACATGTAAGTTTATTTTAATTAGTTTGTTCATTTTCTCAATATACCCAGGTGACTATCGTTGATGAAAACATTAATCGTAGAGTGCAACAAATTGTACCCTCTGATTGGCTGAAAGAATAACAGAATCACCAAATTGCATAATTCTTTGCTATGTTAGTAATACTCCGGGGCAGGTTTGTATGTTAAAAAAAATGGGAAATCCACCGTACATCGTACTCTTGAGACGTGGCCTGATAGTCATCGGCATAAACTAGTAAACAATCTAATATATAAAATTCTCTCGATTTTCTTTGTAACCAAACTCCTCCGAGACGGCTGGGACCGATCGTTATGAAATTTTCAGGGTATATTCTCTGGGTGTGGGAGCGGGTTGTTATCTATATTTGATGTCCCTAAATGGCAAAACGAAGTTTGCCTGGTCAGCTAGTAAATTATAAAAGTAAGTCCTAGAGTCAATATGACTGGAATGGGTAGAGACTAGAGCTTAGTCTCGGGCTTGGGCGCCGGCTTGCGGGCGCGCCGCCGCCGGTCCGCGCACGCGCCGTACGCGGTCTCGTAGCGGTCGTCCTGGCGCGGCAGCATGTCGGGCCGCGCGTACTGGAACGCGTCGCCGTACGTGGGCGGGTGCACCTGCGAGGCGGCCGAGCAGTTGGAGCGCCGGTCGCTGTCGTTGTCGCCGCTGTCCACGTCGCCTGCCAAACAGAACTATGAATTACACCACACATTTTATTCAAGCTAAAGCTAGAGTTCTTTATTGGTTGCGCTGGTTATTTTGTTACTCGCTACAAGTTAGTACATAACTGCAATCATTTTTTTTACTCTACAAGTTAGTACTTGACTGCGATCTCACCTGATGGTAAGTGATGATGCAGCCTGAGATGTTATCGTACTAACTTGGAAGGGTAAATAAATTTACCCCAACGGTTTCTACAAGCATCGCATCGGACCGCTAAATCGCTTAGCGGTGGTGCGTCTTTGCTAGTAGGGTGGTAACTAGCCACGGCCGAAGAAGACCAGACCTGAGCCAATTTAGAAATTATAAAATTCCCCGGGCCCAAAGTGGCCCGTGGCGGGAATCGAACCCGCGACCTCCCACTCCGAATCCGAGCGCGCCGCCACTGCACCAGGAAGGTTGTCAATCCATCTAATATGTGACGTTAACGCGTGCTCACCGTCGCTGCTGTTGTTGCTGGGCAGGTGCGCGTCGCGCAGGCGCGGCCGCCGCCGCCAGTAGCGGAACTCGCGCGGCAGCGTGTACGAGCGCGGCAGCGATATCTGCGGACACATCCAACTATCTCAAAAAACCGGTCAAGTAAAATAATAACAACCACATTACAAACAACAAAATTAAGTTTGTTTTTAAGCTATTGCATAGCTTCTATCGCGGGCATTGAGGGTGAAGACCGAATCCAGAAATTCCGTAACGAAAATAACCTAACACCCCCCATTCCGATCGGCACAGCGGTGATACTTTTTAGTTTTGCCATCTATCGATGAATAGCAGAACTTTTAATGACTTTTTGAAATGTCACGCTTGTCTTTTTAGTTCAGCAACTCGTCTCTAGGTGGCATTGATTGTATCGGCGTTACATTGCTTAAGTTGATAAAAACAGCTATGCAATAGCTTTACCGCAGCAGTCTCCGAGCGCCACACGTCTTTTTTTTAAGTTGATGTTGTGAGGACTATGTACTAAAATTGCCACAAACAAGCAAGCTGCACCGTACCTGACTGTCGATGTCGCTGGGCGCGCGCGGCGTGTCCCCGGCGGACTCGGAGCCGCTGCTGCCGGCCGCGCCGCTCGCCGCGCCGCCCGCGCCCGCCGCGCCGCTCGCCGCGCCCGCGCCCTCGTCCTTCTTCCTGTTCCTGGCAAAATAGCCCCTCCATTAATGGGACACATCACACATTCCACTACATGTTTACGTTCTTGACTCCCTACAAGTTGTTTCCTCTCGCTCCTTGTCCCTATGAACTCACTCTCCCCATTCTGGGGCAGGACGATACAAAATACGGACGCGCCGCGCCGTCGCTGTCCACAGCATAAATTCTCTATGTCACTCCAAGCCGCTTCGCCTCTTATGCCACGCGTGCGCGAACTCCCGCAGCTTTCCGATTAAGTTGGCCGCCGAACCCACGAGATCCTGATAATAAACTGGGCCAGAAACTTCGCGAAAGATCCCGTCCAGCAGCAAGCACCGGAGGTCCTCGTATAAGGAGCACTGCCACAAGACATGGTGGAGGTTCTCCTCCGCCAGTCCGCAGAAGCACTCGCCACTCCGGGAACACGCCAAAAGCAAGTACCGAACGGGCGCCCTCCCGCGTTTCGGCCCCCATAACCGCGAGGTTGATTGGGCCATGGGTGGTGGAGGGTTGTCCACTACATGTTTACGTTACGCATTCACATACGTCGAAGTCAGGCGTCATGAATCCCATTCTGCTGCCATTTTTAAAAGTAAAAAAAAATTGATTCAATATTTTGTTTCTTGACCTATGACAAAACCAAAGAAAAACTAGTACACTAAAGATTCCAGAGTGGTTTAAATTTGTCATAAATTTTTGTATAATAATAATAATGGGCAAAATATAGCGTAAATCTATAATAGTGGGATCAAAGCCATCAGTAATATCAATATGTATTGTAAAAGTGCTTTTACACTAAAAAGTCTGCCATATTGGGCTTAGAATGTCACACAGCTAACCATGCATTGTTATCAGGCATTATACCAGCTTCAATATTGAGTTGCAAGACTGCATACGAACAAACAAGTTAAATAAAAGCTTATAAAAATAAACTCTGATATTAAGTTATGCACTTGGAATGTGCGCACGCTCAACAAACCCGCAGCAACTAAGCTCTTGGCCGATCAACTCTTTAAGTAAGTGTGGGTCGGCCAAAGCTTCGATGGCTGGATGGTGTTGAGCAGGACGCAAAACGAATCGGCATACGCAATTGGAAAACGAGCGCTAGCGATAGGGATAGGTGGCGAAATCTTCTTGAACAGACCCGGGCCCACAAAGGGCTGTAGCGCCAGTGATGATGAAAAATAAACTTACGTGTATGGTGCACTCCAATTGCAGCAGACTTGTCTATTACAGCCCTCCAAATAATGCGGCGCGAGCAATATCTCTGGCGTCCGACACCGCTGCATCTTCCTGAGCTGCTCCATTTTCTTGCCCCCCAGTGGGTAAGGAAACCTGTCACAGTTTTGGCCGTACTGGCACCCATTTTCATTATAGACCCCCCTCATATTGTCGATGTTTTGGACGTTCGTCAAAGCGTTATGCACCGCGGATGTATACTCCTCTTTAGCATCCCCATATTTTCCGTAAACATTCTGAATGTTTTCCTCGCAGTATCCGGAAAATTCCCCCATACTCTGTCTATGATCTTCCGAGTAGATGATCGAATTATTCTGCGTGCTTCTCGCGTTATTTTGCGTTTGTTCGTAACTGTTACTGCTGACGTCGGGGAGATAATTCCTGGGGCTGCTGTTGATGACGTTTCTGGGGCTCCGACACTGGACGTTGGCTTCGTATTTCCTGTTTTCGGGGGCCAAATAATTCGGGGATCGGAGGGGTGTTCGGGGGGCTTCGTTGCGTAGATTCGCGGGGTTCTCGTAGAAAGTTCTGGAGTCCTGGTTGTAGATGTTCTGAGTGCGAGTGTTTAGGTCATTACTGGTGTCGCTGTTCTGGAAGTCGGGGACGTTGTACTCTGGTTTTATTTCCGTGTAAGTGGGGTACAGGTTGCACGTGTGGGGTAGCACGGGGTAGTTCTGGTAGGAGTGCGTCATCTCTATGCTGGGCCAGGCGGGCGGCTCCGCGTGCGTCTTCGCTCTAGGGATGGGCTGTCGCTGCAGGCTGCTGTATATCTCCTCGGCGGCGACGGGCGCGGTCTTCGCCAGCTTGCCCTGCTTGATCTCCTCCTCGATCACGCGCAGCTCGGCGAGCTGCTTCTGTTTCTTCTCCTGCAGTTTTTGCTGGATGTTCACTCGCGAGCCAACGCTGGACCCTTCGTTTTCTGACGAGCCACCCTGGAAAGTAAGAGCATAGATAATTGCGAGACCAATTTACACATAGACATTTTTTGTATCTATCTAGATCCTCAACAACAACAGACAAAGACGGTCTCTGGCAGCCAAAGTAACATGCTGGCTAGACAAGTGTAGATCATATTGCTCAAAGCTATATAAAAAAATATGATGGATTGTTATTAACCCTATAGGCATATTCATAAGAAAATGACAATCTTGGGATTCATTATTAGAAAATAGGTAGTCATGGGGAGAGGTGGTATCTTTTTTGAAGTCTCCCACCAGACCAGACCTGAGTGAAATTCGCCTGTGGTCACCGATATCTGAACATTTTACACTAAACCTTCTTCATACAAGAAAAAGTAGTGCTATCTGACAAAATTCCCGCTAATACGCCACAATAAGGAAAACTGTGGAAACGCGAGTGCGGACTTATAACAGTGAAAATGAAAATGAAAAATCTTTATTTTCACATAGGCCCAATTAATAGGCTCTTATGAAAAGTGAAAACTCTACCGCCAGGTTCGGAAAGCAGGTTTGCACGGAGAAGAACTGGCAAGAAACTCGGCACTTGCTCTTTAAAAAAAAATGTCATTATATACAATTTCTTAAATAATATCAAAAATTATTACATAATTTTGATATCTCGTGAGGAGATGGAAATATATCCCTATCATTCCAAGAATTATTGTCATTGAAAAATTCTTCAATAGTATAGTAACCACGACTTATTAAATGTTTTTTGACAGTGACTTTATTAAGTGAAGTGATCTGTAGCGTGGATCGTGGTCCATAAACAATACTAGACGGTCGGCTTACTACTGACGCCGTTAGTGTTAATTATCTTATAAGGTTGACATAATGTTTATTATGCTATGTAAAGAAAAGTCGCTCCCATTCCAATCAGTGTAAATTGACCCTAAGGCGGATTTGTTGATGGTGATAAGAGGGACGTCTCACGTGATGGTTGTGCGCGGCGGGCAGCGGCCTCCTCCAGAAGGCGGCGGGCGCGGCGGGCGCGGCAGGCGGAGCGGCAGGCGGGGCGGCGGGCGGCGGTACAAATGACGTGGGCTTCTTCTTTTTGCGACCGTTCGCTGCGCTGAGGGTGTTCACTCACTTAATGATTCAATTCAAATATCTGGGTGACCGAGCTTTGCTCGGTTGCCAATAGATGGCAGCAGGGTTCATATTTTTTTTTTTGGGAAATTCGAAATTTTCTAAAAGTGAATCCTAGCTAGATCGATTTATTGCCCCCAAAACCCCCTGTATACTAAATTTCATGAAAATTACTGAACCGATTTGGCTAAAATTTTTATACGCTTTTGCACCGCACAAATAAGAATACAATAATTAATGCCTCTACACCAAAATAAAATAACGTGGTAACGAAAACTTACCTATTATTGACTGGGTTGGAAAATCTACAGTTGAACACCCCGGGTATGGCCGCGTTATCGCTCTGACTTGGCTTACCTAAAACAATTTAATTAAATGTACATAGATTTATTATCGGTCGTCATACATATTACAATACATACATATTACATATAAGCTAGTACTTCAGCCATGCTACTATGCTATGGCATAGTGTTAAATAGTATTAGTAGTTTTAAATCAATTGTCTTTCTACAATTGCCACTAGCCCGAAATTGAATAAAAACAGCTAAAAATCACGTTTGTTGTATGGGAGCTCCCTGTATTCTATTTTTTTACAATTTTTTGTTATAGCGACAACAGAAATACATCATTTGTGCTAATTTCAACTGTCTATTTAGTAGGGGAGACTAAAAGATACACAAATATCGTAATGACTTTTATAAGTGCCTGTAAGCACCGAACACTAAATACTACAAGTACAGAAAGCTTACTCCGCACAATGCTTTAAAGAAATAGCGACTCTAGCGCAACAAAATGTGCAATTCAGTTCGCAATAGCGCCTGGCCCCGCCCTCAAAATCGACACGCAACAAACGCAATGTTGTAGTCTCTTTCTATCGCCTAACTTTATCTCTTACGACGTACTAGGGCTGCCGTAGTCAGACGGCGCATAAAACAGACCGTACAGAACTAGCGCGTGCAACTCGGCCCGCGAGCGGCAACCATCTGAAATATTGGCATCAAACCCCTACTTGTAGCCGGGACGGTCACGTGATAAGTGAGACTGGCCTGCTGTATGTTTGGAGTATGTGAAATAAAGATTTTAATTTTAATTTAAGACTCTTAGGTTCGTCTTACCATTCTTGTTGTGCGAGGAGGCGTTGGTGCTGTTGGTGCCGTGCTGCTGCTCGCCCAGCATGTAGCCGAGCCGCCGCACGTGGAAGTACCTGCGCATTGGACCACGTTGACCAAGGGGCTAGGGTAGGATGTGCGCGTTAAGATATTTTTTTTGTACTTTTATCGATCTCTTTTCTCTTTGTAATTACTATGAATATAATATCTGCCTCTGCTGATTTACTCGCACACTCACTGATTGATCACCTCTCTCCTGAACAATTTTGTATGACCCATATTTTTTTCACTTATCGTTTCGTATAGAGAGGAAAAATTCTTTCGGAGGAAAAATACGGAGAGAGCTGATGATTGAGGATTTCGAAGACGGATGAAGAGCACAGCGAATATCGAAGAAAGGTAGGGGGTGCTCGTCCAAACGTCACTCGGAACGTCATGCGATTAGTAGTAAACCGAAAGAGAATCCAAAATGGCGGATTCAAGATGCGGAATTTATTTTCCCATATAAGAAAATGTATGGCGAATGTTGAAGTTAAAAGGCCAATAGGGGGTAAGACTGCTCGCGGATCACATGTGGCTCGCGCCTTCATACGCCTTACTAGTTCAGAAATATTATATATAGACCGAGAAAAGAAATCATTAAAAGTAGACAAAATAATCTGCGCATGCTGCATAAGCTAAATTTTGATACAAATGCATGAAAGTTTGACCCTGTCCTGCCCCCTTATTCTGTATCTCAGTGAAAATCACTCAGTGACCTTCAACGAGCTCATTTGACATATGCATCGAAGGTTCACCACAAAATCTTACTTTCGTTTCGCTTAACAAAGCAGCAATGTATAACGAACCATAGACAACAGTGAACATAACTGTAACTGTCAAAGATACGGAATAGCCCCTCTGACCTGTAGTACAGCATCATGAAGGCGAGCCCCGCGAGCGTGGCGGAGGCCGCACACGCCGCCAGCGTGGCGGGCCGCAGCGCGCCGCGCCACGACCACCACCACGCCGTCACCAGCACGCAGTTCTCCACGCACATCACGCAGTAGAACACCACCTGCGGACATTTGACCCTGTCCTGACCTGTAGTACAGCATCATAAAGGCGAGCCCCGCGAGCGTGGCGGAGGCCGCACACGCCGCCAGCGTGGCGGGCCGCAGCGCGCCGCGCCACGACCACCACCACGCCGTCACCAGCACGCAGTTCTCCACGCACATCACGCAGTAGAACACCACCTGCGGACATTTGACCCTGTCCTGACCTGTAGTACAGCATCATGAAGGCGAGCCCCGCGAGCGTGGCGGAGGCCGCACACGCCGCCAGCGTGGCGGAGGCCGCACACGCCGCCAGCGTGGCGGGCCGCAGCGCGCCGCGCCACGACCACCACCACGCCGTCACCAGCACGCAGTTCTCCACGCACATCACGCAGTAGAACACCACCTGCGGACATTTGACCCTGTCCTGACCTGTAGTACAGCATCATGAAGGCGAGCCCCGCGAGCGTGGCGGAGGCCGAACACGCCGCCAGCGTGGCGGGCCGCAGCGCGCCGCGCCACGACCACCACCACGCCGTCACCAGCACGCAGTTCTCCACGCACATCACGCAGTAGAACACCACCTGCGGACATTTGACCCTGTCCTGACCTGTAGTACAGCATCATGAAGGCGAGCCCCGCGAGCGTGGCGGAGGCCGCACACGCCGCCAGCGTGGCGGGCCGCAGCGCGCCGCGCCACGACCACCACCACGCCGTCACCAGCACGCAGTTCTCCACGCACATCACGCAGTAGAACACCACCTGCGGACATTTGACCCTGTCCTGACCTGTAGTACAGCATCATCAAGGCGAGCCCCGCGAGCGTGGCGGAGGCCGCACACGCCGCCAGCGTGGCGGGCCGCAGCGCGCCGCGCCACGACCACCACCACGCCGTCACCAGCACGCAGTTCTCCACGCACATCACGCAGTAGAACACCACCTGCGGACATTTGACCCTGTCCTGACCTGTAGTACAGCATCATGAAGGCGAGCCCCGCGAGCGTGGCGGAGGCCGCACACGCCGCCAGCGTGGCGGGCCGCAGCGCGCCGCGCCACGACCACCACCACGCCGTCACCAGCACGCAGTTCTCCACGCACATCACGCAGTAGAACACCACCTGCGGACATTTGACCCTGTCCTGACCTGTAGTACAGCATCATGAAGGCGAGCCCCGCGAGCGTGGCGGAGGCCGCACACGCCGCCAGCGTGGCGGAGGCCGCACACGCCGCCAGCGTGGCGGGCCGCAGCGCGCCGCGCCACGACCACCACCACGCCGTCACCAGCACGCAGTTCTCCACGCACATCACGCAGTAGAACACCACCTGCGGACATTTGACCCTGTCCTGACCTGTAGTACAGCATCATGAAGGCGAGCCCCGCGAGCGTGGCGGAGGCCGAACACGCCGCCAGCGTGGCGGGCCGCAGCGCGCCGCGCCACGACCACCACCACGCCGTCACCAGCACGCAGTTCTCCACGCACATCACGCAGTAGAACACCACCTGCGGACATTTGACCCTGTCCTGACCTGTAGTACAGCATCATGAAGGCGAGCCCCGCGAGCGTGGCGGAGGCCGCACACGCCGCCAGCGTGGCGGGCCGCAGCGCGCCGCGCCACGACCACCACCACGCCGTCACCAGCACGCAGTTCTCCACGCACATCACGCAGTAGAACACCACCTGCGGACATTTGACCCTGTCCTGACCTGTAGTACAGCATCATGAAGGCGAGCCCCGCGAGCGTGGCGGAGGCCGCGGACGCCGCCAGCGTGGCGGGCCGCAGCGCGCCGCGCCACGACCACCACCACGCCGTCACCAGCACGCAGTTCTCCACGCACATCACGCAGTAGAACACCACCTGCGGACATTTGACCCTGTCCTGACCTGTAGTACAGCATCATGAAGGCGAGCCCCGCGAGCGTGGCGGAGGCCGCACACGCCGCCAGCGTGGCGGAGGCCGCACACGCCGCCAGCGTGGCGGGCCGCAGCGCGCCGCGCCACGACCACCACCACGCCGTCACCAGCACGCAGTTCTCCACGCACATCACGCAGTAGAACACCACCTGCGGACATTTGACCCTGTCCTGACCTGTAGTACAGCATCATGAAGGCGAGCCCCGCGAGCGTGGCGGAGGCCGAACACGCCGCCAGCGTGGCGGGCCGCAGCGCGCCGCGCCACGACCACCACCACGCCGTCACCAGCACGCAGTTCTCCACGCACATCACGCAGTAGAACACCACCTGCGGACATTTGACCCTGTCCTGACCTGTAGTACAGCATCATGAAGGCGAGCCCCGCGAGCGTGGCGGAGGCCGCACACGCCGCCAGCGTGGCGGAGGCCGCACACGCCGCCAGCGTGGCGGGCCGCAGCGCGCCGCGCCACGACCACCACCACGCCGTCACCAGCACGCAGTTCTCCACGCACATCACGCAGTAGAACACCACCTGCGGACATTTGACCCTGTCCTGACCTGTAGTACAGCATCATGAAGGCGAGCCCCGCGAGCGTGGCGGAGGCCGCACACGCCGCCAGCGTGGCGGGCCGCAGCGCGCCGCGCCACGACCACCACCACGCCGTCACCAGCACGCAGTTCTCCACGCACATCACGCAGTAGAACACCACCTGCGGACATTTAACAGTGTATGTGTGTGAGAGCGTGACGTGTGCAAATCTTCACTTATGACGGGGGCTCTGCGATTCTCCCCCAAAGTTGCTGTCTGAACGGGATTGGGTGCGAGCGTGTAGTATTTAGGCATGTTCTTATTAAAACTATAATATATTATAGACTTTTGGGCAGTTATTATTGACGTGACAACGTCTTATAATTCGATAGAGCCGGTAGCACGCACGAAAAAACATGACTCATCCGGCGTTACCGGCGTTACCTCGCTCATGCGGCGTTACCGGCGTTACCTCGCGAGCGCGGAACGAGCGACAAAGAAGACGTTGTCACGTTCAACTATCGTCAGTAAACCGACTTTACAGACAACCAATTTTTTTTTACTGACAACAACTCCCCACTTCACATAAATATAAAGTAGGCAGGATAACAACCATCTCCTACATTGGTGACCCCACAGTGGACTAAATCGACACATGAACAACCTGAAACTGAGGGATACAGACATGTGCAGACTCTGCAATGAGGCGGCGGAAACGCCGATGCACATGATCAGTTCCTGCCCGGCACTAATGCACAAGCGCAGCAATCTTCTGGGGAAATTCATATTGGACCCAATTGATGCAAAACTTCTTTCAGCCAAGAAGTTGCTGCTGTTCCTGGCGGCTACAAGCATTGGCTGGGAACTGTAGATGGCGGCGGGCGTCACAATAGATTGGGGACGGTCAACGTGACACCAGGGACCAGTGCAGACCTGTGAGCACTTACCATCTTCTGTCTGTGGTTGTGCTCCTGCAGGTTGATGTACGCGAACACGTAGACGAGCGCGATGAGCGCGGAGAGGTACGCCTTGCGCGGCCGGCTGATGCGCTCGCCGTGGAACACGTTCTTCGGCGAGATCAGCCACAGGAACATCGACACCCAGTGCAGACCTGTGAACACTTACCATCTTCTGTCTGTGGTTGTGCTCCTGCAGGTTGATGTACGCGAACACGTAGACGAGCGCGATGAGCGCGGAGAGGTACGCCTTGCGCGGCCGGCTGATGCGCTCGCCGTGGAACACGTTCTTCGGCGAGATCAGCCACAGGAACATCGACACCCAGTGCAGACCTGGACACGAACAACCATCATCAAGTGGACTCTTGTTGTAATGAAGCAGTTACTCTAAGTTACATGCTATAAGACTGCCGAACATTTCTGGAATAGCTCTATAGCTACTACGTATTTAACTCAAAAAAAAAAAACAAATTCGGAACTCAAAAACGCGTGCATGTTAGTTTCGAGAACCGTTTAACGTAGCCGATCTTACTCGCAAAATCTTCGAATAGAGGTATCACAAAGAAAAAATCCGATGTTCGATGGCTGCATGATTGAAGGATGATTTCAATCACTTGTAAGAGCATGACTCAAGGACGACTCGAGCTTTTGTGGCAATATTTTCGGTTTGGAGGATGCGAGAATGATGTTTAATAATTAAGTGTACCTATAACTAAAAACACCCAATACTCATAGACTAGAGCGTAGACACTAAGCGCACAGATCCGCGCAGACACCGTCCCGAGCCGCCACAGAAACTGCAACAAAATAATTAAATACGTTTAGTTTGAAGCAGTTACTAAAATAAGCCTGATTTACGTACCGATTTATGTAGGTAGTTTGCAATCTGTTTAGTTATCGTCACTTTTTAAACATGCGGTATATATAAAATTTCTGACATACGTCAACGATGCCTCCACCATGTCCAGGCAGTATGCAATACAGATATGATGCCAGTATCAGATGTTAGTTTGGCGCGACTTATACTGTAATCCAAGTCCTAATTCTCTAAAAACGTTAGAGCAAAGGCCTTGTTAACAGATCACGAAAAAACCACTCACTTGGAATATGACTCCGAGCCAAGTGAGCACGAGGCGGTGCACGTTCTGCAGCCGCACGTTCTTGCTGAAGCTGGCGAGGGCCCAGCACACGGAGAACAGCGACAGAGACGCCGATATCACGTTCAGCTCCGCGAGCGCCTTGTTAACAGATCACAACACTCACTTGGAATATGACTCCGAGCCAAGTGAGCACGAGGCGGTGCACGTTCTGCAGCCGCACGTTCTTGCTGAAGCTGGCGAGGGCCCAGCACACGGAGAACAGCGACAGAGACGCCGATATCACGTTCAGCTCCGCGAGCGCCTTGTTAACAGATCACAACACTCACTTGGAATATGACTCCGAGCCAAGTGAGCACGAGGCGGTGCACGTTCTGCAGCCGCACGTTCTTGCTGAAGCTGGCGAGGGCCCAGCACACGGAGAACAGCGACAGAGACGCCGATATCACGTTCAGCTCCGCGAGCGCCTTGTTAACAGATCACAACACTCACTTGGAATATGACTCCGAGCCAAGTGAGCACGAGGCGGTGCACGTTCTGCAGCCGCACGTTCTTGCTGAAGCTGGCGAGGGCCCAGCACACGGAGAACAGCGACAGAGACGCCGATATCACGTTCAGCTCCGCGAGCGCCTTGTTAACAGATCACAACACTCACTTGGAATATGACTCCGAGCCAAGTGAGCACGAGGCGGTGCACGTTCTGCAGCCGCACGTTCTTGCTGAAGCTGGCGAGGGCCCAGCACACGGAGAACAGCGACAGAGACGCCGATATCACGTTCAGCTCCGCGAGCGCCTTGTTAACAGATCACAACACTCACTTGGAATATGACTCCGAGCCAAGTGAGCACGAGGCGGTGCACGTTCTGCAGCCGCACGTTCTTGCTGAAGCTGGCGAGGGCCCAGCACACGGAGAACAGCGACAGAGACGCCGATATCACGTTCAGCTCCGCGAGCGCCTTGTTAACAGATCACAACACTCACTTGGAATATGACTCCGAGCCAAGTGAGCACGAGGCGGTGCATGTTCTGCAGCCGCACGTTCTTGCTGAAGCTGGCGAGGGCCCAGCACACGGAGAACAGCGACAGAGACGCCGATATCACGTTCAGCTCCGCGAGCGCCTTGTTAACAGATCACAACACTCACTTGGAATATGACTCCGAGCCAAGTGAGCACGAGGCGGTGCACGTTCTGCAGCCGCACGTTCTTGCTGAAGCTGGCGAGGGCCCAGCACACGGAGAACAGCGACAGAGACGCCGATATCACGTTCAGCTCCGCGAGCGCCTTGTTAACAGATCACAACACTCACTTGGAATATGACTCCGAGCCAAGTGAGCACGAGGCGGTGCACGTTCTGCAGCCGCACGTTCTTGCTGAAGCTGGCGAGGGCCCAGCACACGGAGAACAGCGACAGAGACGCCGATATCACGTTCAGCTCCGCGAGCGCCTTGTTAACAGATCACAACACTCACTTGGAATATGACTCCGAGCCAAGTGAGCACGAGGCGGTGCACGTTCTGCAGCCGCACGTTCTTGCTGAAGCTGGCGAGGGCCCAGCACACGGAGAACAGCGACAGAGACGCCGATATCACGTTCAGCTCCGCGAGCGCCTTGTTAACAGATCACAACACTCACTTGGAATATGACTCCGAGCCAAGTGAGCACGAGGCGGTGCACGTTCTGCAGCCGCACGTTCTTGCTGAAGCTGGCGAGGGCCCAGCACACGGAGAACAGCGACAGAGACGCCGATATCACGTTCAGCTCCGCGAGCGCCTTGTTAACAGATCACAACACTCACTTGGAATATGACTCCGAGCCAAGTGAGCACGAGGCGGTGCACGTTCTGCAGCCGCACGTTCTTGCTGAAGCTGGCGAGGGCCCAGCACACGGAGAACAGCGACAGAGACGCCGATATCACGTTCAGCTCCGCGAGCGCCTTGTTAACAGATCACAACACTCACTTGGAATATGACTCCGAGCCAAGTGAGCACGAGGCGGTGCACGTTCTGCAGCCGCACGTTCTTGCTGAAGCTGGCGAGGGCCCAGCACACGGAGAACAGCGACAGAGACGCCGATATCACGTTCAGCTCCGCGAGCGCCTTGTTAACAGATCACAACACTCACTTGGAATATGACTCCGAGCCAAGTGAGCACGAGGCGGTGCACGTTCTGCAGGCGCACGTTCTTGCTGAAGCTGGCGAGGGCCCAGCACACGGAGAACAGCGACAGAGACGCCGATATCACGTTCAGCTCCGCGAGCGCCTTGTTAACAGATCACAACACTCACTTGGAATATGACTCCGAGCCAAGTGAGCACGAGGCGGTGCACGTTCTGCAGCCGCACGTTCTTGCTGAAGCTGGCGAGGGCCCAGCACACGGAGAACAGCGACAGAGACGCCGATATCACGTTTAGCTCCGCGAACGCCTTGTTTGCTTCGAACAAATAACACAAATAAAAATGTATTCGCTACGGGACACCCGGCAGATGTCAGGGAAATACATCACAAAGTTCGGTTAAGTGCTAATTTTATGATCTTTTTGTAGTATTTTATTTAACAAGGTTTTTCTTCTTTCTTACCTGAAGGCTCATCCACAGTGGGGTCTGGAGTAATGACCAACTCGTTGGCGGTCTGCAAGTCAGCGTCCTTCAGCAGTATGTGTAGCTGCAGCAGCAACATCGGCGCCGCTTCGCAAAACGCGTGCACTAGCCGCAGCATGCCTGCTCGAATGATATTTTGTTTTATACAAGTTAGTACTTGACTGCGATTTCATCTAAGATGTTATCGTACTACTGGAAAGGGTAAGTAAATTAACCCCAACGGTTTCTACAAGCAGCGCACCGGAACGCTAAATCGCTTGGCGATGCGTCTTTGCTGGTAGGATGGTAGCTGTAAAAATAAAATAAAATAAAAATAAAAATAGCTTTATTTTCCTTCTACACATACAGTAAAATACATTGTAATATTTGCTTAATCTAGGTTAGTAGTTTGGTTAGTTTTACATATCAATTTTACTTTGTTTAGTGTTAATATTGTTAGTGTTGCCTACTTTACTAGTTCCTTGTATGTTTTATATTTATATTATTGATTTATACAGTAGAAGGACCGCTGTCCGCGGTGAAAGCCTCCTCTAGTTTCAGCCATTTATCTCTATTTAAGGCGACTCTACTCCACGTTTTTCCTGCTATCTTCGTGATGTCGTCACTCCAGCGCAAGGAAGGTCGGCCAGGTCGTCGCTCTTTATCGATGGGGTACCAGTTGGTCGTTATTTTAGGCCATCGATCGTCTGTTGTCCGTTGAACATGACCTGCCCATCTCCATTTGAGGCGACGGACTTTCGTTGTGACCTCTTTTGCTCCTGTTGTTTTTCTTATTGTGGTGTTTTTTATTTTATCTTTAAGTTTGAGCCCTAGGAAGCTTCTTTCTATACCTCTTTGGCAGATCTTGATTTTATTAATATTAGTTTTGCTTAGTGACCATGTCTGAGATGCATAAGTAAGGCATGGAAGTAAGCATACCTCCATGGCTTTGGTCTTAAGTTTGACAGGTAGCTTGCTTTTAAATATCTCTTTCATTGCTCAGTATTTGTTCCAGGTGTTTTTTATTCGCCGTTCTACTTCAGTGTCAGTGCAGGCTTTGAATTTGATGAGGTGTCCTAAGTAGATGTATTCTTCAACGTATTCTAAACTGGTTGATGAAAGAGTTATTGGTAGTTTTTGTCTGTTCGTCATTATTTTTGTTTTTTCTTGGTTTACTTCGAGTCCTATCTTTTTGCTCTCGTTACATAGCGATTTCACCATATATTTTATGGTAGCTATAGCCACGGCGAAAGCCTCCCAACAGACCAGACCTGAGCCATTTTAGAAATTATAAAATTCCAAAGTCGCCCGTGGCGGGAATCGAACCCACGACCTCCCACCCGAGCGTGCCGCCACTGCGCCAGGGAGGTCGTCATTTTATGCTATAATTTTATTGGAGTTAAAATATAAATGTAAACTGTATAAAAGTTAGATTAAGGCCCAAAAAAGGGTTAAAATCTCTCACA
Source organism: Coenonympha arcania (assembly GCA_036785405.1). Classification (NCBI taxonomy): domain Eukaryota; kingdom Metazoa; phylum Arthropoda; class Insecta; order Lepidoptera; family Nymphalidae; genus Coenonympha; species Coenonympha arcania. The sequence goes on from CM072059.1 coordinate 5,565,034, forward strand.
GTTGCTGGCACGTAACTTGGCAAGGTTTTCGCATGGTGGAGGAAAGTTACTACGGAAAGAAATGCAAGAGTGAACTGACCACCCAACAGCGCGCTCGGTTCCCGTTACCTCAGTCCCCGCGGCCCCGCTGTAACAAAGAGCATCTTCTGCGCATCGGACGACTCTTGTCACGTTACGTGCTGACAACTGTAAGGGCGCCTTCAAATTTGCCGCAAAGTGCCGCGTGGTGGCTGCGCGTCTGCAGCGTTGCAGCCGTTAGCTAGGTTTGAGAATCTTAGTGTAGTACATAGTTTCACGATGTACTCGATGTTTAGACTTGTACAAAAAATACGTGCGCGTAGTCACTAGTCGATCGATGAACTGACACGTGGCAGCAGCATGGGTACAGCGGCAGCGCTGCAAACGCGCGTTGTTAATTTACATTTATATTTACAAAGTATGAAGTCGCCCTTACTCTTATAATTTTTACTAGCTGATGCCCGCGACTTCGTCCACGTGGGATAAAAACTATTCTATCTTTTAAGTTGGACCAAATGACAGATATTCACGAAGTTTGAACTAAATCAGTTCAGTAGTTTAGGAGTCCATCGCGGACAAACATTGTGACACGAGATTTATATATAATTTTTATTTATTAGTGGCGTCAATTCCTTGATTCACAACTCACAGAGATCTCGAACTTGATGCTTCACCCTCCTCAACTCGACAGGCACGAGTAACCTCGCGTACCTCCATAGCACCCCCATCTGCAGACAATGGAGGAGTATGGGAAGCCAAGGCGGGCGATCTTTGCGCCCTTCGCTTGCCCACCACACGTGCAAGTACCAGCGTAGCGATAGCACCTGAAAGAGTTTATATGTATGAACAAATGGGGCTTGAAGGGGTGTTGAAGAGTTTCAACTGTCAAGACACCAACTGCCCAAAACAAATTATTGTAAGAACTGAAAGGCCTTTCTTGGCAGTACTATTGCAGAGGGGTCATTTGGAAAAACAGCCAATGTCAAAAAAAACTGAAAACGAGATTGTGATGTCTATGGTTTGCTTGATATGTTCCTCACAAAATCCAAATTAATGTTTTCGACAAAACAGCCTTTGTCAGAAGATATTCAAGGAAACAAAGTCTGAAGTCAATGGTATACGGAAAAACAACCAATGTCCAAACGTTTTTGGAAGAAATGCCAATGTCAGTTCACATTGGTTTTTTTTCTGGCAATACTCAGTGTTAGCATGACATGTTAGCGAAGGATGTGAATAGTTTTAACTTTATGAACCTAAGTTTAATGTTATTATTGAAAATACAAGTGTTTTACGATGAAAAATCTAATTATTTATTCCCATGTTTTGATTTCATTGGAAAAATAACCAATGTCAAATGTATTGTAAACAGTTTTTTAAGCCTCCTGTAAAATTTACTAAAATTGACAAAGGTCGTTTTTCCAAACATCCCCTCTAATGTCAATACTACAAATCTCACAATCACTCCAAGACAGAAGCCTCAACAGAAGCAGACGTCATACACATAATAATGATGATAAAACCCCAATATCATGTCATGTTTGTCCCAACCCAGAAATCGAACCCTGGACCCGTTTTCTGTATCTCAGTGGTGATGATTGCACTCACTTGACATGACATTTTTGGTTCATTGCGGGTTTTTCCCAAAATCTTATTTTCATTTTAATTATTAAAGCAGCAATGTATAACGAACCATAGACAAAAGAGGTCATCACTGCAATTAGTGTCAATTTTACAGAATTTGATCCTCATTTGATCCCTGGTCTGGACTACCTTGGACTACGCAATCTGTAGTCGAAACTAAAGGAGGTACCTATTTAAAATAACAAACCTGTGATATAAGTAGCGACGTGATGACAATGGATATAGTGGCCGCGAAGGTGCATTTGTATCCTCGTTCGAGAAGCGCGTACCCCATCACGAGGTCGAACACCACATCGCAGAAGTACCCCGCGAGGGATATCACATTGAACAGCACGTCGCACAGGGGCAAGAACTCTGCCATCTTCCTAACATTTCTTCTATCTCTTTCTATTTAAAACTTGCATATCTGTTGAAAAAAAAACAATGTAATAAAATAAATTATAAAAAAACTCATTTTTTAAGAGAGCGTCGAACGGAACGTTTTTTGAATTTTTAATCTATGGTTATAAATGTCAGCTGTCATTTTCAAATTATCGTATGTCAGCCTGACATCGACACTGTAATAATGCTTTTCGATTGGTCGATGGTACGCTGAGCCTAAACCACTATTGGCTAGTATACGACGGAACCTAAATAATAGCCAATAAAGCACCGCGAAACATAACGCTATTGCTGTCATCTGTCACCGTGACGTGGAGACTGCAGGTGCAGGCGTCTACGCCAAATTTGACAATTGAATTGTCAAGTAAATGTTTACTTTTGTGAATTGATACCGTTTTAGAGTATTTTTCTAGTATTTTCTCGCTCTACTAGAATAATGTCCAACTACACCGATTTAGTAAATAAAATAGGTAAAGATAGCTCAAGAGCTGCTTGCAAAAAGTGTGGTTATGCGGGACACCTGACTTTTCAGTGCAGAAACTTTATAAAAGTAAGTTACTTGCGGCCGCCAAGCGCAAAAACTTTTCGAAGATAGGACATCTCAACTTAAGTTCTAAACACAACAATAATGCTTCATATTTTTCATGCTGACCCAGCTTAAGTTTTATTAGCCTGATCAACACAATATAGAAGCGATTTAGATTAGCAACAAAACTTGCAGAACTTTACTTCTGAAAGCTTTGTGAGCAGTCACACAAGCTACTAAATAAATGAGAAATAGTCAACTTCAGCAAGTTTTTTTTTGCTATATAATCTAAACCTCTTTTTAATCAGACTATAAACATATGCCTGAAGACTAGGAATTAACTGCTTCTAAAATCAATTTTATACATATTTGTTGTAGGTTGACCCAAACAAGGAAATAGTTTTGGATGTTAGCAGTACAAGTAGTGACACTGAGGAGGAATTCGTAACACCACTGCAGACTCTGCGAGAAGCTGAATTGAGGCAGAAACTGCAGGAAAAGCTAAAACAGGCAAAACAGAAGAAAAAAAACAAAAAACGAAAAAGATCACGGTAACTTTACTTTAATTTTTTTTATGTGACTCAGGTTTTCTGTTTAGTCAGATGCTAATTTAAAAAAAAAACTTCTTCTGTTCAATGCTTCGTCAATAGGTGAGAAGACGCAGGGTCAAATCCTGCTGAGTATGACAATTTTCATATGTATTGCAAATGTAGTTTAAAGATTTTGAAACTTAAATAGGCACCATTGATAGACTGCTTACTAATTGAAAAGAGATATAATTAAACCACTTAATCTTTTCAAAATACAGTGACTATAACTAAATATAAGTAATATATCAGGACATTACACACAAAGCTTGTCTTATGGTTACTAGATAACTGATGAATATACATAAATACAATAAGTATATTGAAAAACACCCAGACATTTGAAGCCATTCATGCTCATCTCTAATATTTTCCAGTTGTGGGAATCAAACCTAAGAACTCTGAAGCAGACAGCAGGTTTGCTACCGCTACCACATTCAGCCTTCAAACTAAATTAACACTTATTATTTATCCTAATTTGTGGTTCTCTATATGTCTGTGTACTTGCGACACGCCAAGCTTGAGATGAGCATGTTTCAGCAGGTTTTGTGTTAAAAAAGTAGGTACTAACACCTACTTTTTCTATAAGTCTATAGAATACTGTGTGATATATTATAATTTAAGATTTTCATTTTGTTCTAGGTCCTCAAGCACCTCATCTAGTAGCAGTAGTTTATCATCTTCAGAAAGTGATGACTCAAAGTCACGAAAAAAGAAAAAGAAACATAAGAAGAAGTCTAAGAAATCAAAGAAATCTCACAAAGAAAAAAAGAAAAGCAGAAAGTAGATCATAAGATAGTAATTAGTGCACTATGTCAAACCTTTATTAGCTAGCTATGAAACAATTATAATTAGGAAGATAAGATTGCCCACATAAACTTGTAATAGTTTCGAGGCGCCAAGAGAACTATTGTTTAGTATAAGAAATAATATAAATGAATGAAAATGAAATGAAAGAAGAAACACTTTATCACACCGAAAAATCACAAAGAAGATATGCAGAAACAAAAATAAAATAATGGTAATAAAATAACAAAGGCAACGTTATCACTGCAAGCAATCTCTTCCAGGCAACCTTTTCTAGTTGTAGTTACAGTATATATTTGGTCTGTGTATACTATTATGTTGAACATTGATCAATAATAAGGTCCACTTGCGTGAAATGGCGGGCAAATATTTACATTTTCAACCCTAGAGTCAACTTCTCTCATTGGACAATTTTGACAACTTCACTGTGGGTTAGCGTGTTAACTAAGCTAACCCACTAAACCAGACCGACACAAGTGGGCCTAAGATTAGTAAAATCGATTTTGCTTGCAGCTTCAGCTATCAAAGATATTGGTTTTTTGAAATGTGCTTCTGGGTTTATAGTTTTTTAATGGTTTAAAGTGTCATAAAATAAATAAACTTTAATGGGTATTGCCGCAAAAATGTTTATTTTTAAATTCTCCTAATTTTGAACCAGTTTGACAGAACCAAAATCTGTATGTAGGTTTATAAACTGACAATTTGGAATTGCTTAAATTATAATTGTTAAGACGATATTAGTAAAAATATAAAATATACATGTTTTTAATACATAAGACTGATATATTCAATTAAATTAAGTTGTACTGAAATATACAATTTTTTACAACTTTATAAATTAGTTTTATTTCCATACTCCGTTGCATTACACTTGACATGGTTGTGAGTTGTGACAGCCCCTTAGGAACGTAACCTAAATAGAAACTGTTATTAAACTGATGCAAATGTCAACCAGCACTCCCTTTAGATCCACCACATACTGGTCACTGCATGGCAAGGGATTTCAAGTTTATACTTGGTTTATACCAATAGACATTCAAATGTGTGTGACATAATTTTGAAGCCTTTGGTGTATTCCTATTTCCTATGACATCACGTTTGAATGTCCATTGGTAAAAACTTGAAATCCCAATTGCCATGCTGTGACAAGGATAAATAACTCGATGCAAAATTCGAGCTTTGTACTTAAAGGTATTGGAACAATTGGATATTTAATTTAAAAATAACAAAGGCGCCTACAATGTCAAAGTCGTTTATGTTTCATTCGATTTGTATGGAGTTTGACAGAGTTGGGTGCGTTGTGGACTGAAATATCTATACTGACTATTATTTATTTTAGACAGGTCTCACTGACCTGTCTAAAATGTTTGGCCAAAGTCCAATACCCTGGCCGAGTGTTACTAGGCTTGACACACAGTTGAAAACATTGTGCAGAACTCTCATGAGTACTTAAGTTTTCTTTCACTGCTTTAAAAACCATTACTTTTCTTCCTCAAACAAAACTCCAAATAGTCAATCAAGTTTAAACCTTCCAACCCCTTAAGAGAGGGATCATAATATTAATGTTTAGCCTTTGACAAGCATATCAGCTGCCCAGATATTTGAAGGCTAATAAACTGTAGATTTTGATACAATATCAAATGCTGCACAGTGCTAGCTCTTGTAGAAAACATGAATGGTATAAATGAATATGAAATCTGCTTTAAAATAAAGATAATTACTTGTGTTTATGTAAATTACTGGGTATTATTTTAAATTTATAGGATCCAACAGGTATTTTCTTCCCAGATGGATAGGTGTTAGAAATCGAAAGTAGAAAGTTATGAATTCAAATGTAATGGTACAAAACTTTATTTGAAAATTTGTTGCTTTGATAAAGTAATTAAAACTCCTCTAAAATATACTAAAAATAAGTTTGTACAATAAATATTTCTCACCTGAATCACTCAAATTCCTTAAAATATCACGAAGAACATTTAAACCGAATTATTATCGTACACTGAGGCTTAGGAACTATAAAAACGTATTTTCACTGTACAACGGGATTTAATACACCTCTAACAATAATTTAATATAACTATTCCACTTTAAAATTTACAAAAAGCTCAATTATTTTGGTTAGGTAGAGCTAAGTTGTTAGAAAAGTCCTAAGTTTTTGTAATAAAGTTCACGTCAAAAGTTCACAGACACATACGCCATCTAGCGGTTGGTATGTGTATTGCGTGAAAGCTCGATCGATTGTTTTGTGGGGACATGAATCCCATGCGAAGCAAAGGAACGCACTCTGCCTATCAATTCAATGCGAATTCTTGCTAGACACCGCGCCTTGAATCCTTTATGAGCTCAATTTGATTCTTGTTTGTCAAGAACTACCGCAAGTTCTTATTCGGACACGGTTTAAGTACTTAAGCTTGTACCTTGAGATCTAAATCATCCATCCCCGAACGCTTAGTGTGTCAGTTCTCAGCTGAAGCAGGAGAGCAGAGAAAGTCGAGCAGTAGCCAGTAGGGACCTTATATCACAATTTAAAGATGTACCTACCTAAAAGTTGTTAATATTGTTTTTTTTTATTTTTTATTCTATACAGATTAGTACTTGACTGCGATCTCACGTGATGGTAAGTGTCTAAGTGATGATGCAGGCTGCAGCCTAAGATGTTAACGTACTAACTTGGAAGGGTAAGTAAATTTACCCCAACGGTTTCTACACAGCATCGCACCGGAACGCTAAATCGCTTGGCGGTGCGTCTTTGCTGGTAGGGTGGTAACTAGCCACGGCCGAAGCCTCCCACCAGACCAGACCTGAGCCAATTTAGAAATTATAAAACTTCAAAGTGGCCCGTGGCGGGAATCCAACCCGCGATCTCCCACTCGAATCCAAGCACGCCGCCACTGCGCCAGGGAGGTCGTTAAAGATGTAGGTTCGGTTATGGAGTTTCGGTGCCGAGAAGAACTATTTTTACCATTTTCCATTTTGTTACGGAACCATTTTCCATTACGGATTTTCCATTTTGTTACCATTTTCATTTTGATACGGAACCCTAAAACCATTTATGCTCCGTTTGAACTGCGCATTCGTTATACAACCTTTTACGTCGTAAGAATATTAGTTAGTACACACAGTAGATACTTAGAGCAATTGTTTGATGTTTGTTTGGTCAACATCGCGTTGCAGAGAAACTTTGTTAACTCCTTGTTTGATTTATTAGTTTCAAGTTAGGCTATCGCTAAACAGTCGTCGTTTGTGGGGCATAACGAAATTAAAAATATAATAATATAATATGAGATGGTTTGCTAAGCAGATCACTTGTTTCCGTTGGCAATTGGCGGTTTTTGAATTTCGTTCTTTAAATGTAGGTAGGTACCTATAAAAAGCAATCTTAGAAATGGATAGACAGTAGTCATACTGCTACAACTGCAGGTGTTTTGAACTCTTGAACTCTTGAACCTCTCATTGATCTGATACCTCTCTGTTATATACAGGTCTGAGTATACAGGTTATATAGGTTAAATGTACCTAATATAGTTTTTCTATATACATAGGACATAGGTTTGATCTCAGGTTCGACCATTTGATTTATGGATTTGTACTCGTACTAAGGAGGTTAGGTTTTGAAAATGAAAATGAAAAATCTTTATTTTCACATAGGCCCAATTAATAGGCTCTTATGAAAAGTCAAAACTCTACCGCCAGGTTCGGAAAGCACGTTTGCACCGAGAAGAACTGGCAAGAAACTCGGCACTTGCTCTTTTCAAAAAAAAAAAAATGTCATTATATACAATTTCTTAAATAATATCAATAATTATTACATAATTTTTAAGATATCTCGTGAAGAGATGGAAATATATCCCTATCATTCCAACAATTCTTGTCATTGAAAAATTCTTCAATTATAGTATAGTAACCCCGACTGATTAGATGTTTTTTGACAGATGTTTAATTAGATAGCCATATACACGTACATAAATGTGTTCGCAGAAGCGTTGCCGATGACTTTCCACCCCACACCTACTACCGCAACCTGCGCTCGTCCGTTATCGGATCGGTTAGACGAATGCGGGCCGCGGTAGTATGAAATGGAATTCCCTCCCATCCCGGAAGCTTTGACTCACCGGCAAACCTTCCGCGAACGGCTTATACTTATACATTCGTTATACAGTCGTCTCTGTCGTATTGTCATAGCAACCATTGAATTGTTTTGTCAATTGCTGTTTTCATGGAATTTTACTTATCAGAGAGTCGAATCAAGATTGAATCTTACCTATTTAAAATATTGCCATCGGTTTAGAATAGCGAAACAACAAGGTCTGTACGTCTGTACCATAATTCTATCTAAATAGGTACCTACCTACAATATTGTGCAAAATATTAAATAAGTTCCATTCTCAATTCTCAATAACAAAGGTATAATGAACCAGCAACTAAATGAAGTCGACATAACAGCTATGGAGAGTCAGTTAAAACAAAGCGTGGAGGAGGACCGCAGACACTGGCGCGTCAACAGTGTGAAGTGTGATGCGATCCACACTGCCAAAACCTATGAAGAGTTCGCGTAAGTTGGTTGTTTACTAACCCCATCAGCTTGGAGGAGGACAGCAGACACTGGCGCCTCAATAGTGTGAAGTGTGATGCGATCCACACTGCGAAAGCCTATGAAGAGTTCGCGTAAGTTAGTTGTTTACTTACCCCATAAGCGTGAAGGAGGGCGGCAGGCACTGGCGCGGCAATAGTCTGAAGTGTGATGCGATCCACACTGCGAAAATTTATGAAGAGTTCGCGTAAGTTGGTTGTTTACTTACCCCATAAGCGTGGAGAAGAGTGGCAGACACTGGCGCGTCAACAGTCTGAAGTGTGATGCGATCCACACTGCCAAAACCTATGAAGAGTTCGCGTAAGTTGGTTGTTTACTAACCCCATCAGCTTGGAGGAGGACAGCAGACACTGGCGCCTCAATAGTGTGAAGTGTGATGCGATCCACACTGCGAAAGCCTATGAAGAGTTTGGGTAAGTTGGTTGTTTAGTGTTTACTTACCACCAGCTATGAATGGAGAGTCAGCTAAAATAAAACAGCGTGGAGGAGGACGCAACGGCTCCGCTGACGTGAATTTGAGTTTTTCATAAATCTCGCAGGAACTATAGACTGTTCCGGGATCAAAAGTATAGCTTATCCTATACCTTTAAACGAGCAATTTTTGTTTAATATGTATATATATTTCTATATAATCTGAATCTCGGAAACGGCTCGAACGATTTTCATGAAATTTAGTATACAAGGGGTTTAGGGGACGATAAATTGATCTAGCTGGGATTCATTTTAAGAAAATGTCGTATTTACCAAAAAAAATATATAAAGCTATATCTGACATCTATTGGCGCTAAAGTAAAACTATTACAGTAAACTCCTGCTGCCATCTATTGGTAAGTAGCTTTAATACTACCGAGCAAAGCTCGGTCACCCAACTAGTTTTATTAATACAAGAATTATTATCCATCTCCATTCCAAATTTCAGCCAAATCAGTTCAGAAGTTGTGGCGTGAAGGAGTATTTCTCTCTCATCTCAACTCCCGTTACACCCTCATGCACAAGCTAAATAGGCGGGTCTACACTACACCGTACGATCCGATTTGGACCGGCAATGCCGCGATCCGCGATCCAGGACCACGGAGCGTGGATCGTGGATAATATTAGACTGATCCAGTTTTGGAAAATTGCGATCCTAAAAATACGCTCCAAGTGATCCTACGGCCCGCATTTTTGGATCACGCTTCTGCCGCGCGCAATCAAACCGTGATAGATGATAGATCATACGGTGTGGACCTGGCTGTTGAATTTTAACATGCTACTTGCTTTGCAGGGATCGTGTAGCGGCCGCTCATCTACGCCCGTTGGAAAAAGCTGACTTTTCCAAAAAAGCATCGCGCGGCTGGAACCAGTACGCTTCCCCTGATCCACGGGAGTAGCTTCCTCAACATCGTCACTGCCTTAAATAATATATACCTAAAATAAATGGAAGTCTAAAATTTAAGGTTCTGGATTTATTTTGATTTCATGAATAAGTAAATGGACCTCATAAGAAGGATCAGTGTCACTCAGCTATAGAGATGGAGAGAACTATGCTCGGAGTTTCTTTGCGCGATCAATGAGGAGATTCGAAGCAAAAAAATCGAAGTAGCCGACATAGCTCAACGTGTCGCAAAACTGAAGTGGCAATGGGCGGGACACATAGGTCGTAGGACCGATGGACGTTGGGTACCCAAGGTGCTGGAATGGCGGCCATGTACCGGGTAGCGCAGTGTTGGTTGACCCCCCACCAGGTGGACGGACGACATAAAGAAAGTCGCGGGGAGTCGCTGGCGCCAGGCGGCGCAAGATCGTGGTGTTCGGCGGTCATTTCAGGAGGCCTATCCATCGGAGGAGTCCATCGGCTGAAACGATGAAATAAGAAAAATAAAACGCATAGTAGTAGTAGTAAGACTACCTCTTATCGGAACAAAAGCTTGTACCATAGGAAAGTAGCTTATTAGCATGAAACTGAATTATCATTCCAGCACCTAAGTAGATAAAAGTATTTGCCAATATGTTACTTAAGTACCTTACGTGTGTGAATTGCATGACGTTAACAGTTATTTATTTATGTATTATATATATACTCTAAATTAAGACCCTAATTTATTTTTGCCGTAGTGTTATTCTAACTTTGTTTATAGAAATTCTGTTAATGTTCGGAATGACGTGCACCTTGACGGTCTTGTCGGTGACCACTCACCTATAGGCTCCACTGAAAAACAGCGCTGCAGCTTGCTGTAGCTTTATGCTGAGTGGTGACCTATGTTTGGTCACTTAGAATTATTATAAGTAGTTAAGTTTAAAGGTATTTTTTGCTATAAGCATTGTCGTTATTTTTTTAGTGTGTTAAATGTGTGTGACCAAATAAAAAGCTTTTCTTTCTTTCTTTCTTTCTAGTAGCTATAGGTATATGATTTGATTTATCGGAAAATTAATACAACTTTTGTGTAAACAAAACAACCGTTTAGATAGGATACTTGTGTGCTTCAGCCTTCAACTGCTCCAGTTTGTTCTACAAAGCTTGTTGTGTCTCAGGCTTGTATTTACTTCCTGTTCTTGGGATTGGACGAAGCAATTATAATTTCGATCTTTGTATGCATACTCTCCTTCTTGGGTTGATAGAAGCGTCGGTCGTTACGGTCCATTGGGAGTAAAGGTTTGTGGTACCAGCCGTACCTATAACGAAAGAAATCGCATGTCGCGTTCACACGATTGGCAGTCACCGCAAAGTCCAAACCTCTACACGTTTGGAAGCGCGTTAGTAATATGTTCTAAACATCTACATGACAAACGTCGTATGTCGGCTATAACATTGGGCTTAAGTTATTTGTAATCTAATCTATTTGTAAAAAAAATGTAAGATGAAATAATCATGAAAACCATTCCATTCCCCAGCACTGCAGGAACAAGACTGAGTTGGGCGCAAACGTGTGGATATGTGGCAAGTCAGCAGGCGATTGTGGCAAACTCCCTTTTGTGGCAAAAAACCGACACTCGGAGGATTGCTCGCAAACGGTTGGAAACCTACACAAACTTAGTTGCCTAGGTTTTCTCTGTCCACGTTTGAATTTGAGATGGTTTGTTGAGGTTTGGCAGGCTTATAGACGTGGCATGATTTTCTTATTGTGCCACACAGAAAAGGCAGCTTACACTTGATTTTCAGTGGCGGCCGAAGGGTACTTGCTGTGCGGGCCCTTAGACCTGGTCTGGGAAACATTTTTCGTGTAGTCTTCCACCTTGTCAGCTTGCTCCTTAGACTCTGCTTTGATTTGGTCGTGCGAGGCGTAGAACTTACCAGCTACTGGCATCGCTGTTGCGATATGGAGAAAAAAAGTTTTATAAATGTGGGATTAAAAAAAATGTGCTTTATGCAAAATATCTGTGTCAGATACTTGATCCCCTTCATTGAGGTTCGTTCCCAAGTATTTTTAATGGTTTAGTACATTGGAAACCCCCCCTGGCGCAGTGGCGCGCGTTTAAATTCGAGTGGCAGATCGCAGGTTCGATTCCCACGACGGGCCTTACCTACTTTCTAAATTGTCTCAGGTCTGGTCGTGTGGGAGTCTGGCCGTAGTCAGGTACCACCCTACTAGAAAAGGCTCACCGCCAAGCGATATAGCGTTCCAGCGCGATGTGTGTAGGAACCGTTTAGGATGAGTTACTTACCCCGTCCAAGTTAGTATCTTCGGCTGAGTCATGACTTATCATCAGGTGAGATCGCAGTCAAGTACCTACTAACTTGCAGCATGTATAAAAATAACTTAGTAGTAACTTTTTTTACAGGATATACTTTGGTGAGTGTGCTCAGGAACTACATAACCTTGTACCTCCTTCATCTTTCTACCATAGGACTGCAAGGCGCCGAGAGCGGTGGCATCCTTGGTTAACGTCCAACAAACTCGCACGAAACGTTTTTCCTCCACGTTTCTGATACGAACCGCTAAGGTGTGGAACGCCCTTCCAGCCTCCGTGTTTCCAGCCAAGTACAATCTAGGTGCCTTCAAGAGAAGAGTGAATAGGCATTTTCTAGGCAAGCGCGCTCCATCCTAGACCTCATCATTGCTTTCCATCAGGCATGATTGTCGTCAAGCGCAAGCCTATCTTCAATAAAAAAAAAAAACTGAGTAAATTAATTATTTTGATACTGTGGTTATCTTCTTATGCTGACAAAATATGTACAAGATGATACTTACAGCCGAAGTTGGGTCTGTATATCTTGTAGTTGCGGAAATGCTTCACCTCCCGCCAGATTATCTCGTTGAGCATGTGGATGTCGATGGGCATTCGAGTGCCGAAGGTGCATTTCCCTTCACCCATCCTCTTACAGGTCTATGTTCGCCTAGTAACAGTCATAATAATGTTCTACCGACCGATTTGGACACAGCCACGGAATACATAACAGTACGGTAGAGAAGGTTCAGTCCGCAAGATGGTGTAAAGAAATAGCGACTCTAGCGCTGACACAAAAAAGAGCAATTTAAATCGCAATAGCGCCTGGCTCCGCCTTCACTATGCATCTAAAGTTGAGGTCTCTTTCTATCGCGTAACTTTATCTCTTTCGACTTACTAGGGTTGCCTCGTAATCGGGCGCAAGCAGCGCGTGAAATAGACCAACAGACCGTACACGAACCAAACGTGATGACACGCGCGGCGGCCGTCTGAAATTAGTACTTGAGAGTTGAGACGGCTTACTGTTGTTTCTTCAATCGCGTGATAAGTGAACCTAGCCTGACACAGCGGTCAATCTCTGCAGATATTTTCCATCAGCGTAGGAGCTGTTATAGTGCACAAGAGTTTGTGCAATCTCTATTTCCTCCCTCTCATAATCCAATGAGAAGACAGCTCCAATACCCACGAAAACCGTCAGTCCCTGCGCCTGATCTTCCTCCGTTCATGACAAAGTTATAGGTTACATACAATAACCCATCTTACATACCTACTAAGTAAGTATTGTGTAATAGTTTTGACCTCGGCTTTCACCTTAACAACTTACCTCTTATAAAGTCTACATACAACAAATTAATGTAAAAATAATAGTATCAAAGTTTTCGTTAAATATTTAGGTGTATGTCAACAGCTCACATTCCGCAGTTTCATTTGTATCTGAAGTTGTCATTTTGAATTTACAATGTCAATCATAATGCCATTTTGATTTTGACGCTATCTAAATCCATGAGCTTTTTAGGCTTTTTCCAATAAATAATTTGAATAAATAACTCTTTGATTGTTGTCTTATTGCGCAAAATCTCAACCAAACAACTTATGACTCGCCATGACCTTATGACCAAACTTATGACTCGCCATGGCAAAGACTTACATTTGCCGCAGATAGAACGAAAACAGAAAATAAATAATCTTTCTCGCCATATTGATAAAATAGGTTACTGAAACCAATGATTTCTATGTATAGGATACACAGAAGTCTTTGACTGAAACCGTTACTGTCGCGTAGCGTCGTCGTGTCGCGTCGTAGCACCTGTAGAGGGTGCTGCTACGAACAGAAAACAACGGACCCACAAGGTCCAAATCAAAATGTACTTTGTATCTATATAGGCCTAGCCCACAGGCACTTATATCGAGTCATAGTACAACATATAACGGTGATAACTATTTCTCGACTTAAAACTAAGTTTATAGGTACCTACGAGGGTTCGCAAATGCACCCTGCCCCACAGACAACAGTGGCAGCCCACAGCAAACTCAGTCGGGTATTATACATACTCAGAATACAGAATTCTGAGTATACATATTATCATCATTTAACAACAATGAGTAGATTGATTAGTATTTAATATTTATATATTAAATATACTAATCCATGAGCGGTATAGCTGCAAAAAATGACTATAATTTGTGTACGTTTTCACTTACACTTACAGACTACGTTTATGCGGCGCGGCGTGTGCGGCTGTGTGAGATCCGGACAAAGGGTATTTATCAACCCAAGCAGTTGTTCCCTTCAGCCTTTGCAAAACGTGGAGTGGGAAACATCCTGTCTGGGTGCATCGGACTCGAATGTCATGAAAAATGACGTTTTTCCTACTAAATAAAAAACTAAGCCAGTTACCAATGAAAATAAAATAAGTTAATAAAAAATTGGTAGCGAGAGTTGGTGGTTGTTCTACTGTAACTTTATCGAGAAAAAGTAGAACACATAGTGAAGTAGTAATGTGAGTTACACGCACACTCAATACCTACTCTTAATACCCATTAGTGTGATCAGTATAGATTCCATTTTTTGTCCAAATAGCTAATGAATTTAAGTAATTTCAAGATTTTTAAAAGTGCCATAGTTTCGTTCTGTAGGGTAGTTGTACTCTAGTTAATCAACAGGTGTTAATTTTAATGGACGTGCAATCCACTTAGGCTGCGGGCGACAGATTAGTGTTAGATGGCGGCAGATTACAACAGATTACCTATAGTCTAGGCTGCGCCCGATAAAATTTGTAGTGCTACTACTCCTATAGTACCTACCTAAGTAGTGTTGCCCAAATGCAAGAACAAGACGAGACTCAGGCAGTCTTGGTCTTGGTCTTGCGCCAGTACATCTGGTCTTGTTCTTGGTCTTGTTCTTGCACCCCCAGTCTTGGTCTTGGTCTTGGTCTTGCAGCAAGAGTCTCGCAAGTCTCGCAATTACCTGTTAGCCTATTGCTATATTTTATTAAACGGTAATTTAGATGTGAGAACAATGTAACATTTTGAGTATAAGTATACATTTTGAGTTTGAATTAACATAGCTTTTTTTTACTCACTACAAGTGAGTAGGTACTTGACTGCGATCTCACCTGATGGTAAGTGACGATGCAGCCGAAGATGTTATCGTACTAACTTGGACGGGGTAAGCAAACCCTAACGGATTCTACACAGCATCGCGCCGAAACGCTAAATCGCATGGCGGTGGTCTGGTGGGAGGCTTCGGCCGTGGCTAGTCACCACCCTACTAGCAAAGATGCACCGCCAAGCGATTTAGCGTTCCGGTGTGATGCTGTGTAGAAACCGTTAGGGGTTGCTTACCTCTTCCAAGGTAGTACGATAACATCTGCGGCTGCCTCGTCATTTACCATTAGGTGAGATCACAGTCAAGTACTTACTTGTAGTGTGTATAAAAAACGGAGGTCGGCCCGCGAAATTCAAATTTTATTTTATTTTTCGCCAATATTTAACTAGTACAATGAATTAGGCTTATGGCATTCATTTTGCGAAAATAACAATATCATCTTCATAGGTTTTTATAAAATCTTTACTAGAAAGCGTCCAGTTTAGGTATGTACTCGTAGTTCGAATGCCGAGTTTGAAATTTTGCAAATTGGTCGACAATCGAACTACATTCCTAAACTGGACACTTTCAAGTACCTAAACATTTTTATATAAAACTGTGAAGATACTCTTATTTTCGCAAAATGAATTCCATAAGCCTACTTCTTTGGATTAGTTAAATAATTGCGAAAAACAAAATAAAATTTAAATTTCGCGGGCAGAGAGGTGCGCGCGTCTTCGTGGTGAGGTAAGCAGTAAGCAAGCCCGAAGTTGTAAATATAATATTTTCTCCAAAATGTAGGCTTACAGGTTAGCTTCTATCGAACCAACCTTACCTACACCATACAATCCATACAAGCAAAACTTGACAAGTCAATATCGCCTGATGATGTTCCGGATTCTGGACAAAACGCACGTACAGAGACAGTTTCTAGAAGAATTTTTGCGACACTGAGTTCTGAGAGTCACTCACGTGTTGGCGGACTAAGTACCTATAAGAAAAATAATCTTGTGGTTAATCGAATATCAATATATCTAGGTAAAGCAGTATATACATAGTATCTATTGGGTTTTCTATCGGGAAATATTTAGGTACGTAAATAATACGTCATAATAGGTACCCGAAGTTTGTTCCACCACTAAACTTGTTTGCACTAAATCTCTCTCCGGTCGTGTCGGAGCTGTCCACAGCATACTATCAGATTATGAAAGTGAGGGAATAGAGAGTGCAATTGTATTTGCACACACACTTGTGCAGTATAACTTGCGCAGATGGATAATCTCCGCAGAGATTGACTGCCGTGGCCGGATCGTTCGGGAGGAAATTATTATGCTATGCGATATTTAGCTATTAATAAAAACGAATTGCGTCTTCAAATTTAATGCTCAAGTAAGCGGTGCGTTAAATTAATGTTATTTGATTTTGAATCTACTTACGTTTAATCATTCCATTAATCAACACTTTGACACTTCAGCTCTTCCATGAAATTCTTAATAAAACCTACTTACAAATATTTATTACGATTTTCGTAATTTTCTTTAATTGTTAAGTGTAGGCACTTTACAGTACTTAGCACTTAAATAAGTGTTAATGGTATACAAGCTTTACAATGGATTTAATGTAAAAGCTATGTCCATTACCAGCCAAAGCTCTGCTCTATTATTATTTGAGGCGTCTACAAACATGCAATACACACATAGAATGTTGATAGTTTTAATGCCATTTTGTTCGGCTTCGGCGAATATCTGAATTAAATACAGGTATTTCAAATTGTCAGTTTTAAAATCATATGCATAAGAATATCGGGGATTAGAGTAAACAGGGAGAGAAAGAGAACAAAAAATATATGGTGGACGCCTGGACGGGTGTTTTATGTAAAATAACGTGGAATGAAATTTTCAAATCTTTAAGCTTTACCCATTGCCTTGGACTTTGGAGTATTTTCTCCCATTACGAAAAGATCAATTCATCTAAAGTTTAGGAAAATAAGATCATTTTTTAAGTAAGTTCAAGTATCTCGGTCACATGTTGACGGAGGGTCTCAGAGACGACTGTGACATAGAGCGCGAGAGGCGGGCGCTTGCTGTCAGGTGCAACATGATAGCACGCAGATTCTTCCACTGCAACGAGCAGGTCAAGAAGACCCTGTTTCGAGCGTTCTGTCAAAATTTGTACACTTGCCATCTATGGTTTGGGTACACCAGACGCTCGTATAGTGCCATCAGGGTGCAGTACAATGATGCCTACCGCATCCTGATGAAATTGCCACGATTTTGCAGTGCGTCGAACATGTTCGCCTCGGCAAGAATGCCCGACTTTTTCGCAATAATACGTTCGCGTATAGCAACCTTTTGGGACCGAATTCGTTGCTCTCATAATGAGATCCTTCGTACAATGTGTGACCACTTGGATACCGCAATCTGTCGGCATTGGTTGACACAGCATCGCAGTGCGAATCGAAAATAAGCACATAATATTTCTATTTTAATTTATTTTTATTTTATTTATGTTAATATTCTCATATCATCATTAATGTTTTTATTTTTATTTAATATTTTCATGTAAATTGGTTAACTGGGTTCATTGCCTTTCAATAAAGAACATTTTATTTATTTATTTATTCATTTTTATTTTATTTGAAACCTAACTAAATACGCAGTACGGTATTTTTTATATCCGCAAAAGCGTTAATAATATAAATACCAATATTTTACATTTTTCTGTTGAAAACAGAAGCAGGTGAACAATAATAAAGAATCTAATAAAGAGAGGCCTTCCAATGAAGATCCTGCGAGGAATTTAAAAACGGGCGCTTTAGGTATCTGCCATTCCTGATGCGGCCGCAGCGCGCGTGAAGCACTTCAGCCTCGGGGCATGTTGACGAGCGGAGCGGGTCACGTGGAAATAGCGGTTTTACTCATTATCTCATTTTGCCTAACTAACTATTAGTTTGAAAAACTAAACATTTAAATGAATAAATAATAAATTTATTCAAAAAAGTTACACAAAACATCGATACAGAAATAAAAGTAAGGATAACAACACACAGAAGATAAAGCACAATTTTACTATGTTTGATTAACAAATGTGTCTCTTACAGCGATCTTAGTATAGGAATATCGATATTGGCCTCTTTATTGATATTCTGTGGACCCCACACTATAGGAAACCTGTATCGTGGGGTCCAGTTTAACGGTTACCATAGTTGATTGTTGATTTGCCATATTACTTTATGTATATGCTAAGACCTCCCCTACTATAGTTTTTTACATAGTAATTTAAAAATATGGGATATCTATAACTATAAAAGGCTTTGTCCTGAGTGACTGACTGACAGACAAGCTACAGCCCAAACGGCTGAACGTAGTGACTTGAAAATTTCAGGGAAGATTCTTTGTGAAACGATTTTTTGAAATTCCACCCCTAAGGTGGTTAAATAAGGGATTTATGTTTGTATGAAAGTCTTTCATTTTTCAAGTTAGATTCATGAAAATTGGTATATAGTCTTCTGAATAAAAATGAGAGAATGGGTGTCCGAGGGATTTTGGAAATTTCACCCCTAACTCTCTAAAAAGGGGGTTGAAACTAGAAAACGCTTGGTCCCGGCTGGCTGGCTTTTGGACAAGCTAATGCCCAAACGGTTTAACGTAGAAACATGAAATTTTCAGGGAATGTTCTCATAACACCCTAGATGTGTACTAAGAAAGGATTTTATGAAATTCTACCGCTAAGGGTGATAGATAAGGAATTTTATTTTACATATATGGGAATCTGTCAATTTTCAAGTTATGTTCATTAAAACCGGTAAGTAGGCTTTTGGATAAAAATAACAAAGTTCCTCGATTTTTTAATTCCACCCCTACTAACGAGACTACCTCCTAGGGGGGTGAAACGGGGGTCCAAAAATATTACGAAGAAATGATCCTTCACGCCGCAGTTACTGATCGGAACTGGCTGAAATTTGAACAAGAGTTTAATTATATTCTGGATTAATAAATAGACTACTTTTTATCCCACAAAAATCTATGGTTCCCGGGAAATTTGTAAAAAATAGAAATACGCGCGGGGGAAATACTCCTTCACGTCGCAATTTCTGAATCGATTTGTCTGAAATTTGGAAAAGAGGTAGATTATATCCCGGTTTAATGCATAGGTTACTTTTTATCCCGAAAAAATCCATGATTTCCGCGGGATGTGTGAAAAACCAAAATTCCTGCGGGAGAAAAACTCCCTTACGCCGCAACTACTGAAACGATTAGGCTAAAATTTGAATTAGATGTCCATTATATAATGATTTAGCACTTAGGTTACTTTTTATCTCGGAATATTACGCGGTTTTTGCGGGATATTTGAAAAATCGAATTCCACGCCAGATTAAAATCGTTCACGCCGTAATTACTGAACCGACTTGACTGAAATTTGGAAAGGATATAGATTCTATCCTGGATTAATGAATAGGCTACTTTTTATCCCGAAAACATCAATGGTTTCCGCGAGATGTGTGAAAAACCAAAATTCACGCGGGAGAAAAACTCTTTTACGCCGTAACTACTGAAGCGATTTGACAAAAATTTGGAACAAAGGTAAATTATGTAATGATTTAGAACTAAGGTTACTTTTTATCCCGGAAAAATGCATGGTTTAACGGGATATTTGAAATAGTTATTTGTTATGCAAGGGCGCACAATGGATTTTTGGGCCGAGTGTCAAATTTGAGCTGAGCGGCGAAGGATTCTAGGGTTGAACCCTGAGCGCAGCGAGGGGTTCAAAGAATAGAATCCTGAGCATAGCGAGGCATTCAAAGGACACGAGACCCAAAAAAATTTGCGGCCGTACATAACACAAAATTTTTCATCTCACCACAGCGAGGAAAATTACTAGAAGAACACTTGGATCGGTATTGCTAGTATGTAAGATGTTGTCTTGAGTAATACTCTGCAATAACTTCACTCACTTAATTAAATCCACCTTAAATCATCACTCATCTTATTACAAAACAGTAATGAATAAAAACAAAATATTATTATTTAACACGATTAGAAAAAAATGAGTTACTTTTTTTTCTACTTGTATTTTGGATGCGTTCAGAAATATCAATTTCTAAGAACCAACGATAATAGAAGATTAAAAAAAATAACAATAATTAGATAAACAATAAATAAATACCATGGATTTAATTAGATTTCCTTTATAATTAATAAAAAATAAAAAATAGGAGTTATTATTTTTATTGATATTCTAAGAAAATGTAAAAACAAAAAGTAATGTACACCTATACAAACTCAAAGGTCGAACTTCGTTACTGACCGACTGACATTATTTAAAAAAAAAGAAGTCTTTAGTTTAATGGTGACACCACACATGGCTATTTGTATTTGCCTATTTTTTATATTTGTCAAATAACTTCCATGTGTGGAGAGTATATTTGCCAAAATTATTGCCATATTTGCCTGTTTGGCAAATACAGCCAATAACATATTTGGCTCCATGAGGTCGAAAATTCTGGCAAATACGCGATCATCCAATCACAAATACAAATAGCCATGTGTGGTGCCACCATTAGACATTATTATAGACGCAATACGAGATTACGTCATGTTCGAATTTAGAAATGCTTTGCGGCCCTAGGGCGGGAAAGGATTTTCATACTACTTTCTCGCCCTAGGGCGGGAAAGGATTTTCATACTACTTTCTCGCCCTAGGGAATATAATAGCATTTCCCGCCCGCATTTTGGGCATTAAAAATCTCCTTTCCGAGCGGGTGAGATGAAAAATCGATTTCCACGCAGGAGAAAAATCCTTTACGCTGCGATTACTAAACCTACTTGGCTGAAATTTGGAATGGAGGTAGATTACATCGTGCATTATAATACATAGGCTACTTTTATCCCGGATATATCCATAGATTCCGAGAATTATGTGAAAAACCGTAATTTTCGCCGTAGAAATACCTTTATGCTGTAACTACAGAAATGATTTAGTAATATGGAGAGAAGATAGACGGTATCCTGGATTATTATACAGCTTATCTTTAATTCTGGAAATTCCGTGTTAACCGCAAAATTTTTGTAAAAACGAAGTTCACGCGAGGAAAGTACTACTCCTCCACGCCATAACTACTGAACCGATTTGGCTGGAAGTGGTGAAAGATTGTTACTTGGATTAATACAAAGGCTACTTTTTGTCCCGGAATGATTGGCCGGAATTTGGAATGGAGATAGACGATATCCCATAATTACCACATAAGCTACTTTCTAGAAAGTAAGTATAAAGGCTAAGGTTGATAAGGAAATTTAGGTTTTTGAAAAATTTGAATCTCTGGGTTTGTGAAAAATCGAAATTACCGCGGGCAAAGCCGCGCGCAAAAGCCTAGTTACCTATATAATTTTTTGCCGACGGAAAGTAAAAAAAAAATAGTTTGGTTTGGTATACAGCGCATGTCGCCAATGTGTGATGCCAAGAGTGCACGTACGTACCTATGTACAAGTGAAAAAAGAATTATCAAGAAATAAAAAACTTATGCTTATTAACTTAAGTAAACATAAAACATTGTAACAGGAACTTAGCGAGCAACAACAAATGTTTTTTTTTTCTTTTATTCACATTTTTTTTTATCTCTATCATCTTCAATGAACACGTTCCGAATCAACTCAACTCAGGAGTTCAATCAGCTGACGTCCACCGCGATCAGTTAATTATATTTGAATGTGGCACGAAAAAGCACATGGAAGGTATTGACTACGTGAAGAAAATATCAGTACTATTCTTTTGAATTGCAAGGACCCCAAGAGACACCTCAAAGCAAGCAAGCAAGACGTTCACCTGATGTTATGTGATACGTATGCTCATGTCGTATGCAGTACGTCTCCAGACTTTGATTTTCAATGCCAGGCAACACACCCCGCAACGCTATGTGCTGTTCTTTGCTGTTACTTATTATTCTTTTCCAATATGTATACTGCCAACATATTTTGCCATCCATTATGTGATTACACCCTTTAAATGTTTAATTGTTCTTTCGTTGCAGCGAACAGGCGTTCGTTGCTTGACAAAGGCCTCCTGAAATGATTTTCAGCCCGCACGGTCCTGCGCCACTTGTATCCAGCGCCTCCCCGCGTGTCTGCGCTTTCCCATGCGAGGTCGCCACTACAGCACCAACGAACGTTAGGGACCCAGAGTGCTGGGAAATTTTAATAATAATAAATAAATGCAGTACCCACTTTTAAAAATCTTTTAAAAGTAGGTACTGCATGATATTTTTAGTGGTTATTATTATTTTCTTTTTGTAATTGTTTTTGTGCTTATTTTTGTTTGTAATTTTCATGTTTTTTTTCTCTAATTTCAAAACTAACATTAGTTTTAAGTTATATACTAACAAAGAATGACCTATTAAACTGTAAAGCATGTTGAGTTAGCCTGTAAGTGGCGTATACAACATTGCAATTTAATATTTAAATGTATGTAGTTTTAAATAGATTGTTGTATACACGTTGGCTTCCGAATAAAATAAAATAAAATAAAAAATAAAATAAAAAAGAAACCGCTTCGCTCATGACTGCGTTCGCAGTTGAACGCAAATTCCGATCGCCTATCGCCGCGCCAATATTGCGGGTATCCGCGAAATCGACAGCGGCGACAACTATTTCATAAGGCGGATAATTGAAATATCCGCAGGAGCCCCTCGATCCTAATGGGGCTGAAGGCTGCGAGCACACTGTGCTGCCAAGTGATGGCAGATCAATTTTATATTTTTATTCAATCTGAAGTAATTAAATGCATAGGTAGAGATCGGTCGTTGATGGATCTACACAATAGATAGTATCCATTAAACACCGAAATTAATTACCTAAGTTATCTACATATCAGAGATGAGAGATCGAAAGGCAGTTTATGTAAAACTTATAATACTTTGGTAGGACTAAATCTGGAAAGGATAGGGTATTAATTTCGATCGTTCAGTTTTTAAAAAAAGCATCCTTATTTTCCGTAAGCATCTTTTACATACATTATGGATACATATCTGTAGTAGGCAGGTATAAAACAAAGTTGGGTTAGTTACAATCACAGCCACAGAGCAAGGAATGACTTTATATTGTGATCACAGCATTACTTAGCTCAACTCAAAAATAACTTAACATATTTTTATGACCTTAATCAGTCAAGGGTCATCAGTGGAAACTCAGCTGAAAGGCTCAATATGCTTCGTCCTTCAGACTGTATTGTAGGTGGTAGGTAGTAGGCACAAGACAACGGGTCTGTAGTTAAAGCAGGTGTGCAATACAACAAGGCAAGCAATCTGCCGGTGATTATGTACACCGCGATTGATTCGCAATTCAATTGAAATGAGATCCGAGAGTTTAAATTAATTTAGTTCGGGTCTTGTGTTCGTAGTTACCTTGAATCTGCCTGTGTATAACATTTAAATAGATACCGAAGACTTAGACTCAAATCATTAGAATATTTATGATAATTATATTTCAATATTCCAAAGATATTCGGGGATTATTCCAAGGATATTCGGGGAAAAATGTCAGCAGGCGATTTACTAATACATCAATAATTATGTCTTTGAAACCCAATAGAGCTTATCTTTTTGAAACTTTTAGGATGGAAATAGTGTGAGACTATAGGGACCGGGAACTTAAAAAACTTCATGTCGCTGGATGTGATCAAAACTGCTGGCTGCAACTTTGCTTTTAGACTGAGGAGGTATTTCAAGTTTCAACGAAGCAACTTGGAAACAACATTTTGGGAACTTCTGTCTTGGGCCTAATTCAAGGAAGCAACTTGGAAACAGCATTTTGGGAACTTCTGTCATGGGTCTTATTCAAGGAAGCAACTTGGAAACAGCATTTTGGGAACTTCTGTCATGGGTCTTATTCAAGGAAGCAACTTGGAAACCGCATTTTGGGAACTTCTGACATGGGTCTAATTCAAGGAAGCAACTTGGAAACAGCATTTTGGGAACTTCTGTCATGGGTCTTATTCAAGGAAGCAACTTGGAAACAGCATTTTGGGAACTTCTGTCATGGGTCTTATTCAAGGAAGCAACTTAGAAACAGCATTTTGGGAACTTCTGTCATGTGTCTGATTCAAGGAAGCAACTTGGAAACAGCATTTTGGAAACTTCTGTCATGGGCCTAATTTAAGGAAGCAACTTGGAAACAGCATTTTGGGAACTTCAGTCATGGGTCTCTGTAACACAGGATCTTGAGGGGACGGGATTTGTTATTGAAACGTTAATCAAAGTTTCTTTTCGAACGGTACAGCGCAGGGGGCTAGGCGAAATGAATTGTTTTTTTTCCCTCACAAAAATTCGATATGACCACAATCCACAAAAGTATTATTTAAGATTTAGCAAGCATGTGACAAATTTCGGGTTAAGTGTGTTGTCACCAGAAGTGTTTAAAATGAAACAGATCATTTACTAGTGTAACTTTTTATTCAGATCATACATTTACGTAATATTTTCCATATAAGACTGGTGAAATGAATCTACCGCCGTGTTCGGAATGCTGGTTTGCACTGAGAAGAACCGGCAAGAAACTCAGCACTTGCTCCTTTCAAAACATGGCTTTTACAAACAATCTTACGAGTAACATGGTAACAATAATCACTAACTAATTAATACAAAGTGATTCGTCAATTTGCAGAGACCTACTGGTTATAAATCGACCCACAATAATTTAACAATTACTCTGTAACTGCTTCTTAACATCTATGATGTAAATTTACACAAACACAATTATTATACTCCACATGTAAACCTCATTAACTTTATTAAATAATTCGGAATGATAACATCTACAAAAACTACGATATAAAGCTATGTCTTTGTAATAAAAATAATTACAATAATAAATAATAACAATAACAATAATTAATAATTAATTATTAATAATTAAATACTATAAGTTATACAAAAGAATACTTAGCTTTTATGTGGCTCCAGTAGCTCTGTCTGGTACTACGATCCGAATAGAATAATCCCCAACCGTCTGACTTTGAGGCTTTTATATTATCAGCTAAACAAGTGGGAGCTCCCCTCTTTTGTACAACTACCGACATTAATCAAATTGTACTGTTGTCAACATTCTCATTTATTCCAAGACAATGAAAACAGTGTAAAAATAATTACCTAATTATTAATATTTTTTTGTTATCAAATAGTAAATTATTTATACAACAGAAATACACGGAATTATCGAACTTGAATGATAAATGGCAATGGCAACACACAATCTGTATAATGACTTCCTTAACTTTAATAAATGTAACAACAATGGAATTCTGCTATATTTATACATATAATTATAACTATTAAAGTTATTTTTCTAGTATTTAAATATTAAATTACTAATACTTAGACTTACACATAAATTTATTATTATAATTATTACAAACAATTAGTATAATGACATCCTTAACCTTTATAAACCTATATTAAGAGAAAGTCACAATATAGCTATTTGTAAATAGTTACCTAACTTTATATATTGTTTTCCTCATATAATCACAGTACAAGTATAAGGAATTTGTGAACTAGGATGAGCATTGTTGTGTAATAGCTACCTCAACTTCTTTTATATGTTTACATATGGAAAGTGAATAATATAATTTAAAGTAAACCATCACATAATTATTAATATTATTTTCTTAAACACCAACACAGTTAAATAGACAGAATTGTTAAACTACAATAATTATAAACAATCAGTGTAGTGACTTCCTTAACTTCTATTATTGTATTTAGCAAATGAAACATACACTGTACACACACTGTACAAAATTCTAACTGGTTATGTAAATTACCTTCTTTATTCTCGATAAGATAAGAAGTCACATTTTAACCAATAATATAACACGGCCATACTGACCTGTACTTCGCTCTCGAAGTACCACAATATTTTGCGCGTCACCAATTTTTTCGCGCCACCAATATTTTTTTTTTTGTGCGTCACCAATTTTTTCGCACCACCTTTTTTTGTGCGTCACCAATTTTTTCGCACCACCTTTTTTTTTTTGCGCGTCACCAATTTTTTCGCGCCACCTTTTTTTTTTTGTGCGTCACCAATTTTTTCGCACCACCAATATTTTTTGTGCGTCACCAATTTTTTCGCACCAGACCTCCGGCCTTAAATACAAGCACCTATCACCCGCTGCCTGGTGCATTCAGTGAAGTATCAGGGCGGGGTCAGCAGCGTTTTTGTGACTCCTGATCTTAATATTGGCACCGTTATAGAAAATAAGTATGCCACAAATGACTATGTAAAGAGTCTCAACAGAGTCCCACGCGCTGACGCCGAAGCATAATCGGCCGCGAGTACAGAACTCCATTGTGTATGGCAAACCCATCAACTATAACACTTCCACCAAACCCACCAACATGATCATTACGATATTATGTATGTTTCCTTGCTCACAAAAGAAATCTTAGCAATATTTAGCTTTTTTTTTTTAGACTTTAATCAATATTACAATAATCAAATGAAATAATATAACACGGTCGATCCGTTAACGACAATAAGCCATAATATTTTTTTTTTTTCACTTCAGACGACTCCAGATCGCAATGCTTCATCATTCCCATTTTGTTTTTTTTTTACCAGTCAAAAGTAAATGTCAAAGTTAGAGTTAGAATCCATACCAACCAGTGGGCACCACACATCATCCATTAGTGGTAAACACAACGTAATTCAACCACTGGAGGTATTTCAATTGCTGTCAAGTTATGTCAAAGTTAACAGTAACAGTCATTTCAAACAGCAATTCCAACACCACATTGCGATCAAATCATAATGTTTTTATTAATATTTTCACTGCTACACAATCTTTGAATTTTATTCCGTAATGTTGATTATTGTAATATATACCATGTTAATTTTTTTTTTTTTTTTATAACGAATCCGTTCCTTTATACAATACATTTCCAAACAAATTTTCGTCAAAAGAATTTGTTATTATGACCACTGAACATATTATTATTCTTTTTTTTTATTTTGGATTAATATCCTCGCACCTAGATAATAAATCAAAGCATCCCAAAGACAAAACTAGTCTGTACAAAATTTTATTGTTTGTCCAGATACTTCTTGTATATCCTATTTCCCACATTTAGTCCAAACCAAAAATATGTTACCAACCAGTATTTTTTTTTTGTTTTAGACTTAATAGTGTGATGACCTATGGATAGGTCTGAAATAATGATCGTGTGTCCATAGCTTAGTGATAGATTTTTTTAGAGATAAGAACTTTCCACTACTCGATGATAGATGGCAATAGGATACTTAGAAAAAGAAGAATGACGATTCCTATATGCTAAAACAAGACATCACACCAGTCAGGAAGAAGATGATTACAAAACAATAAGTAAGAAGAACGATTTAAATTTGGAACTAATTATTTGAAATTTGTAAATATGTGTTCGCATTATCACCGGGTATTTAAGGAGAAGCTTTCAGAACAAAGCAGTCAGTCAAGTCAGACAGTTCAGTGGACCCAAGTCCAAGTGATACCAATGACACGAAGTAAAGTGAAAAGATGTAAAGTGATTTAGTACTGGTAAAGTTTTTTCGTGTAGTCAGTGGTGCTCGTGCTCCAAGGCGCACCAAAGTTCGCGCGGCGCATTATCTTCCTAACCTGTGACACCAGGTATCGACATCGGGTAAGGGCACCTATTCAACGACATCGGGTTGTCATTCCAATCTCGAGGTCGCAACAATAGCTTAAAATATTTCAACCAATCGCTCGGCCAGTCTGACGAACAACTTTTCTTTAATTTTCTATCTTTGATTGATACGTTGAACTATTTATATACTTCGCAAATAAGGATAAGATTAAATAATTTCTATCAAATTTATTATTATGTATTTTGTAAATGTATGTTGGAAGTCGGAACAGGATTTACTAGTAAAGTCAGAGTGATGGAAAGGAATCATAACGCTAACAGCTTTTCTCTCATTTTCTACACAAAGATAAGTACTACTAACCCAAAGTGAATTTTTTTTTAATACTTTTCTTTCAGCAATAGCAAATTTGTGTCAAGTTTGGAAGCTATGTGAATATTTGCTATATGCTATTTAGCCTTAAAGGGCAAATGTTTCTATAATTATTGAAATGATTTATCTGCCAAGTTCCAAAATCAATAAGACATTTTGTTTCTTTTGCCTGTTTAAATACCCTCATTAAATAAATATTTGAGGTTAGTTTTAAACTGTTATTCAAGTTTGTAATTGATTAAGACAAATTAAACTCTTAGTTTGTTTTTAGTGTGTAAATGTTAAAGATATTATAGGAATTAAATAGATACCCGAATACAAAACATACACCAATACAAGAGTATTAATAAAATAAATTAAAATAAATGGTAACACTTTGAACAGGGACTTTTGTCAACACAAGATCAACGCCAATGGTCAGATCATATTTTTTTTTTAATATTATTATTAGCCACATATTTAATTAAATTCTCACACCCGGCGCAAATACAAAAATACAAAACAAACGGCACGTACAAGGCGTACTGCATAAATACAAAAGCCGAAGAGATTAAATAACACGAAAATTAAATAATCATATATAAACTTTACACAAATGGATATTATTGCAACTATTAAAATCATATTTTAGCTGTAGACAATGCGAATTATTAGGACGATTATTTACTAAAAATAAAATAATTTTATTTTTGGCAAAAAGATAAATCAATAAATCAAGCAATGATGACAGGACACCGGTGTGGCATACTTAATAAGATTATTACTTTAAATTAGCAAAACTTTGATGTATGTTGAAGTCCTCAGAAAAAAAAACTAATCATTATTAGGTAACTATTATGATACTAATGACTTGTTGGTAGTTGGATAGTCCGTCCTCAAATCACATTGCGTTGTCAAGAAGAATACTTATCATATCACTTTTAATTCGTGAAGATTTCGTGAATTTGATACAGAAGGGGTTTATTTTAAGGGTGGTAGACGAAAATTGTCTCATGGTAAGACAGCTGTCATTTACACATTTTTATCGCTAGACTTTATAAAATAAGAATGTTACTGTCACTATTATAAATGTATAACTACCCTCATCTTCTTGCATAAAAAAAAAACATTGATTTGATAACAACTTTACTAAAGTTATACTTTTTTTTTTATAAATCGTAGACCAAATGGTCGTTCAACATATTGAATTTTGAAACTTGGCTTTTTTTTTTTCAGAAATTTCTATCGCTGTTTTCTTTTGCACTGTGTAAAACTTGTCATTCGTAACGTCACGGTATATAAAGAATATATATAATTTCACTTATTTAGTATAACTTCATTTGATTAAGAAGTAAATAAATCAACGAGTAGAATTTGTGCAATTGATACCTAGTCTGAGATTAAAATTTTTATTTGAAGTGTTATTTAGCGTGGCTTTGCATTAGGATGGAAAACGAACACGGAAACCCTAGTGCATGGCCGACAAGAAATTTTGATGTATGGTATATTTTATATGTATATATACAAATTATTTGTGGGACGTGTATGAAAAAGAATTAGAATATATCTTTATTTTTGTACAAGGTAAAACATAGTACAGGTATTTTTTTTTTAAGCCTGGTTTTTTTTTATAGTTGGTTTGGAATAAATTACCGATACTGGCAGTCTGATATTTAAATAACAACGAATCTTTCTCACCAGAAACGGTTTTACTCAATTTCTTTTTTTTTTTTTTTTAGGATGCTTTGATAACGTTTTTATAATGTTCACGATACAATTTGCTACAAATGTACTATTTTCCTATTAAATATAATTAAAAGGCACACACAACTATAGAAACAGTTCTAATAACTGACCTTAATGAAGAAGGTATCAGCTAATCCCGATTCCAACGACGAGATTCGCGGCCGGATGTTGGCCACATTCGTCACTGCTTTCCATATTCACCAAAATGGGATTCTTCTGTACCAGGGGTGGTAGCACCCCACCAATACCTCGGCTGTCAATGTGCTTCAGGCTGGCACGACAGAATCCACACTCACAGTTTCTGAAACATAGAGTAATGTATTAGCAAAATTGGTTCCGATCCCACTTCTGATGACAAATTTCGGGTTAAGTGTGTTGTCACCAGAAGTGTTTAAAATGAAACAGATCATTTACTAGTGTAACTTTTTATTCAGATCATACATTTACGTAATATTTTCCATATAAGACTGGTGAAATGAATCTACCGCCGTGTTCGGAATGCTGGTTTGCACTGAGAAGAACCGGCAAGAAACTCAGCACTTGCTCCTTTCAAAACATGGCTTTTACAAACAATCTTACGAGTAACATGGTAACAATAATCACTAACTAATTAATACAAAGTGATTCGTCAATTTGCAGAGACCTACTGGTTATAAATCGACCCACAATAATTTAACAATTACTCTGTAACTGCTTCTTAACATCTATGATGTAAATTTACACAAACACAATTATTATACTCCACATGTAAACCTCATTAACTTTATTAAATAATTCGGAATGATAACATCTACAAAAACTACGATATAAAGCTATGTCTTTGTAATAAAAATAATTACAATAATAAATAATAACAATAACAATAATTAATAATTAATTATTAATAATTAAATACTATAAGTTATACAAAAGAATACTTAGCTTTTATGTGGCTCCAGTAGCTCTGTCTGGTACTACGATCCGAATAGAATAATCCCCAACCGTCTGACTTTGAGGCTTTTATATTATCAGCTAAACAAGTGGGAGCTCCCCTCTTTTGTACAACTACCGACATTAATCAAATTGTACTGTTGTCAACATTCTCATTTATTCCAAGACAATGAAAACAGTGTAAAAATAATTACCTAATTATTAATATTTTTTTGTTATCAAATAGTAAATTATTTATACAACAGAAATACACGGAATTATCGAACTTGAATGATAAATGGCAATGGCAACACACAATCTGTATAATGACTTCCTTAACTTTAATAAATGTAACAACAATGGAATTCTGCTATATTTATACATATAATTATAACTATTAAAGTTATTTTTCTTGTATTTAAATATTAAATTACTAATACTTAGACTTACACATAAATTTATTATTATAATTATTACAAACAATCAGTATAATGACATCCTTAACCTTTATAAACCTATATTAAGAGAAAGTCACAATATAGCTATTTGTAAATAGTTACCTAACTTTATATATTGTTTTCCTCATATAATCACAGTACAAGTATAAGGAATTTGTGAACTAGGATGAGCATTGTTGTGTAATAGCTACCTCAACTTCTTTTATATGTTTACATATGGAAAGTGAATAATATAATTTAAAGTAAACCATCACATAATTATTAATATTATTTTCTTAAACACCAACACAGTTAAATAGACAGAATTGTTAAACTACAATAATTATAAACAATCAGTGTAGTGACTTCCTTAACTTCTATTATTGTATTTAGCAAATGAAACATACACTGTACACACACTGTACAAAATTCTAACTGGTTATGTAAATTACCTTCTTTATTCTCGATAAGATAAGAAGTCACATTTTAACCAATAATATAACACATGCAATATATGTTGTATGATTCGGTATGAGAACCTTACCTAACCCGACTCAGCGAACTATCAAGCGGTGGCTGAACTTCAACCGAGTGTTTCACGACACACAACTGCTTTTTAATCTGCTCAGGTATCGAATTCGGAACCCGTTGATCCCTTGCAGGAAATACTAATAGACCAAGGCAGTCACCACAGCAACGTCGTAGTTTAAGGTTGGCAAACTTAACACGTTCGCTGCAGCTAAGATTGAACTTTCCCCGGGTTGCGGTACGGGGTTATTAGGACCCGACAGTAAATTATTACTAGAGGAGTCGCTGAATTTATTTTTGTCCTTCTCACTCTTACGAATACGTTGGTGGGTGCGACATGCAACGTTTACGGAAGAATATAATAGAAACACGACGTTTTACCGAATAACTAAAAAAATAAGCCAGTTATCAAAATCCGTTCTGAGCATTTTGGATATTATTATTACCGACACGTTAAAAAAAATTACAATTACATCCATTGTAGTTTCCGATAAAAATTAGAAAACTGCCACTTTACTACAATCACTTACACACTACACTTACACTTTACTTAGGTACTATATTTGAAAACTGAAAAATAACTATATAACTGTCTCTTTCCTATTTCAATAGATGGCGAAAGATTTCTTCCCCGTACCTACTGAATTTAAGATCAGCATTTTTGGCGCTCGCACGGAATGTATCATCATGTATGTCTCGGACGGGGCTATTTTACCCCTGCTGTGAACGTGTTGATAAGGGTTTGCGCAGTACACTCAGCGGAGATATGTACACAGGCTCATCGGGATAAGTGCCTTGATAACTCACTTGACGACTTAACGAGGTTTTAACGCGTTTGTGGGTCTCAGATATTATATATCTCAGATACAACGTGCCGAGATACAACTCTACGAGATAATTTGAAAAGTTTCCGTAAAGCAAAGATATCTCTCGTCTACTATTAATACAAGTTGTTTGTTAAGTCTTTGCTTCCGTAAACGGCTTGATCAAAACCTGGGATAAAATTTTAAATTACCTCTTGCACCCTTTAGCTATATGATTTTTTTTCGATCTTCGTAGTCGCATGTAGTCGTAGATCGCTCATTCCATATCAAAATGTGATGAATACATGCAATTGATGGGAATGACACATTCAGATGCCAGACACAGATGCTTCATAATAGTAATTAGGTACTTAACGGCGTACAAGCCGTATTTAAGTGATTTTGAATGAAGTTTTACGTAAAAACTATAAAGACAATTACTTTCAGATTTAAACGTCATATAACGGAATACTAAGTAAATGATTATTTGATTACATAATGACGGATATTCATAAACTTGAAATTACTGAGGTTACGGGGGTAACGACGCGCCAAATGGCGTACAATTATTATTATTTACGCTGATATAGGTATAGTGAGCGCGTAACGCATGACATTGAAAGCTGCACCCAGCCTGAAATGCTAGTACTATAGATGCCAACGACGTATAGTAGCTTCAGTACTCAGTTGTAATTAGAGGTGGGCAAAACGGCTTAAAACAATAAGCAGACTTTTTCATTTGACTGTTTTTCAAAAGTCACTTTTAATTACTGCTTATTTGCTTATTTGCTTATTTTTAGTTTTTCGTTGATTGCTCAACTTAATAATTTAACAGTTTAGGCAATGTTTTCGCCAACGCGGAAAAAACGCAACTGTCAACGGAAATAAATTAATAAGTTAAAAAACGTAAAGACATTTTCGTTATTTCGTTTAATAATCTTGCAAAATGAATCCAACCTTACTGCTCATCAATAAAGATCAGATTCGTACTCACTCCTTTAGAATTGAAGCTGTTATTAATTAAAGTGACATTTTCGTTATTTCGTTTAATAATCTTGCAAAATGAATCCAACCTTACTGCTCATCAATAAAGATCAGATTCGTACTCACTCCTTTAGAATTTAAGCTGTTATTAATTAAAGTAAGTTAAATTTCGTTGTTTGGTTGAAAATGTTGCAAAATAAAACCAACCTTACTGCTCATTAAAAAAGATCAGATTCGTAGCAAATAAAAATCAATCAATTTAAAAAAGCAATCGAATAATAAGTGGACTTTTTCTAAGTAACGCGTTGTTGTGTTTATTTAAAAAAACGACTTATAATTTACGTTTTCGTTTAAATGCCCAACGCTAGTTGTAATCCGTACGTATACGCTAGGCTCTAATATCCAGTCCACTCCCACTTCAGTCCCACGCTATGCTCCACCCGAGACGCACGGCCGCGTCTCCCCTCAAACTTTTCAATATATCGATGTATTAAAAAAATTAATCGACTAATAGTGGAAGGGACATTGATCGTGGTTTTTTATTTATTTTTACTACTAATTCTCAAATGGAATTGTATCGAGGTAAGTTTATTTTTTAAAAAGAAGGTTCAACTATGTTTAAAGTAAATTAAGCATTTATTTAGTTGAAAAACCAGTAATTATATATCAATTAAATTATTTCAATTTAAACAAAATAGGAAAAAAAACGAGGGCAGTGAAGGCATATTGTAATAACACCAAAAGATCGGGAAAAAAACTATTTTATTATTGATTTTGTGGTGTTTTATTAACACCAATAGAACACCAAACAATCATTAATAAAATTTATTTTCACGATCTTTTGGTGTTATTACAATGACGTGTCTTCACTGCCCTCTTATTTCCTCGAAAAATAATTCGAAATTTATTCTTTTTTTTAGTGTTATACAAATAACACCATAATTAATTATTGAAATAACGAAATCAAGACCCCAGAACATCGATTTATAATAATAAGTAAAAAGCAAATACCATTTTTTAATCAGAAATTACATAAGAACCCAAGTTACTCCATTAGTCCAATTAAATCGATGCAAAGCATTACGTATAGACACCCACCGGAATTTCGCACAAATTACTCACAAAATACCTATTATCGTAACTCGCTACGAGTGCTACGACCCGCTACGATTTGCTACGACGTTATCTTATTAGACTTATGTTATGCATTCTTTTTATAAACAAATCAGTTAGCGAAGGATCATAAAGATTTTTAATTTTAATAAATATATTTTATAAGACATTAACAGATAAATTATAATAAAAAATTGTAGAGAAATATGATACGCGTTTTGCAAAACCTTTTGCAGCTAATTCCACAAAACTACACCAACTTTCTTCATCTTCAAAGGATAAACAAAATATTTTAATCAAAAATAAGACTTACTTTTAAGTTGTACTGCAAAGTTCATCCTTCCCTCGCTACTGTTGCTTTTTGAATAAGTTAACAGAACCTCTATTTACTTTGAGAAGTTAATTAAAAGAAATCTGAAAGAGTATGAGATGCAGATATAATATAATTGTTACGAGAAAAAAGAATTTTTAGGGTACCGTACCTCAAATGAGAAATACGGCATCCTTACAGCGTCTTTCCGTCACTTCAGATCCTATTTCTCAGGAATGGGTAAAGGTATCGAGGTGAAAATATCGAATATCGAGGTAAAAATCGGAACCACAAGGAACCCATTTTGTGTGAGTCCGACTCTCACTTGGCCAGTTTCTTAAGCAAGTGTAAATTTTGTTCCACTACTCGCTTATGAGTAATTCTTGTTATTCTTGTTAGGGATCACTTAGTTCTGGATTCGATTCAGAGGTTATTTTATTCTCCAAGAAAAAAATATTTATTATAAATAACTTTAAACTTAAAAGAATTTAATAAACCATACAATTAAAACAATCTTTACAATTAAACTACCTGTAAATTGGAATGTAGATATAATTAAAACTAAGTAAAAATATCTTACGAATCTAGTACGTTGCTGTCACAGGGAATAGTTCCCAAAAATGCTGGCAACAATGCTTCGCAATACTTATTCAATACTTATTCAGGTTGATTGATTTACGATCCATAAATTTCATAGAAATATATACTTAAGTGTAAATGAATAATGGTTGAGAACTTCTTTTTTGGGACCACATCTGAGGAATCAGATGGCATCGTAAAGGCTTCCACCCATACATAGTTGACGTGCCAACGACGCGTACGAAGCGGTTTGGTTCCTCGTTCCTGATACGCACTGCAAAGGCCTGGAATACACTCCCAGGCAGTGTCTTTCCTGCCACTTACAACCCGGGTGCCTTCAAATCAAGAGTGAATAGGCATCTTCTAGGCAAGCGCGTTCCACCTTAGACTGTATCATCACTTCCCATCAGGTGTGATCACAGTCAAGCGCTAGCCTATATAGCATTAAAAAAAAAAAAAAAAGTTCAGCGATTTACTTGTCGGCTACATTTCGTAAGGAAATTTTTAAAAAGATCATGGCATAAGCAGACGATACTTGAAACCATAACAATTTTACGCTCTATGTTAATAAACGTAAAATTCAATTTTCAGTGTTAATTTTATAATTTAATTTCATGATTCACATCACTCAGTGTGTGAAAACGTTACATGAATCGCCACCCTGAAGTTAGAAAGTATGCAGATTTTTCAATATACCGGCGGACTCATGAATAATCAAGGATGGGTCAACAGACGAAGGATTTCGTTTAAAAAGAACTCATAAAGTAGCCCTTGGTATGAGTTTTGAAATGCAAATTATTCTAATTGTAATTTATCACCTGAAAAGTTAACGACATCAAGTTATTTTATTCTTTATAAATATTTAAAAGAAAGTTTATCATCGATTTACTTTAATATAGGTTTAACTTCTCTAGATATAATAGACTGAACAGACTATAGTACCCTTTTAGCTACCTTAAAATGTCAAAATCTTGAAAAAGATTTTAAAAAAAGAGTCGATAAAACGTGTTGAGCGTTATTCGATTTTTACATGACTGCCCAAAAAAGGAGTGTAATGTTTTTACATTATAAGTAATTTAATGTAAAAACATTACACATACGTAAAAATTACGTAAGTGAACTTTTTCAACAGGTTATCTCCAGTAAAATCGTTGTCCGAAGCTATGTTTATTTTAAACCGCGTTCCTCGATTTACCGCAATTTTCTCCGATCGTTTAATCGCACCGTCGGAAACATGGGATAGACAAGACAATGATTCCGGGAACTACGACATCCTGGGCGATTCAAGGCACAGATGAGATAGGTTATATTTTTAACCGACTTCAAAAAATAGGAGGAGGTTCTCAATTCATCGTAATCTTTTTTTAGGAGTTTACTGGTATACTAAAGTAATACCACATTTACCTCGATTTCGTTATAACACGATTTTTAACATTCGCCCTTTACGCGAATACCTACATGAGAGCTCAGACAGTGATATTAATCGTATTGAAAGTTTTCGGCAAGCAAAAGTACTAAAGGCATACTCATGACAGTCGTTGGTTTGCAAAATTGCAAATAAAATGCTACTTGAAAACTTTGAAAGACCATTTTTCAGTGATTAAGTAATAATTCTGAGTGAAATGACTATGAAATACCTAGTAAAAACTACTAATCGAATGTTTAATTCTGCAATAAAAAAATTATTTGCCCTGCTTATTTAGATCATACTACATTACTTCCTCAGATCAGTTTACTTCGCTATTAGTACGGCCCAATTAGCTCTATAAACGACAGAACCCGGACATCCAGAGTAAAACTATTATTCCAAATTGTTCTATGCAGTCCACATACTGTTTGGTAAAAAGTTACACCCTTGATAGCGTCGGGTTTGGGTGGGGAAAGGGGGCAGAAGTTGCGTTTTATCAGTTTTTCTTAGATATTTCAAAAAACTATGCAGCTTAGCGCAAACTACGATATTGTCCGGAACGCATCATATGTTGTACTTAACTGTTTTTTGAGAGAAATATAGGCAATTTATTATTTAGGGCTTGACTAATATTTTTGTTACTCCATTGCTGCGATCTACGTAGGCCCTCATTTTCGTACTTCAACCGCACCTACTCCTTGAGAAAGAATTCCTGAGACCAGAGCCCTATTTTAGCCCGTTAAATAACTATACAAGAGTATCTATAGTAGTTCTTACTTACATGTAATGTAACAAGGAGCTTCCGGATTCCTTTTTAGAGTTTATCCTTTCATAGAACCTCTCCAACAGAAACCATATACTCTATGACAGAAACTCTACGAGTCAGTTTTATGATTTTTTACTGTTAAAGACAACTAATATTATGTGTACTCTGTGGTCACAGAACACAAGTCTGTGATGGGAATCTATGACAGATATTGTAATAATTTATGTAAGCTGTCTGTGGTACAAACTCAATCCCTTCTTGTCAATGGCTGCTGAATAAAAGACATCGTCTCAGTTTAAAATAAAGAATTTTAATTTTTCCCAATCCCGTAATCCGAATAATTTAACATTTACAATGCTAAGGAAGGGGAGCTTTTGAGTAAGTCAGCATTATGCCAACTAGCTCTTTATGAGTGTGAATGTCCTCAGTACTTACAGTGCTGATGTTTCCATTTTTTTACATGAGGAAATCCGTTATGATTACCAAAGTGCCAAGGGGAGGCACTCACCTCATCGCCTGGTTGGGCCATTTTTCAGGTTTCATTTTGAATGATAAATCAACAAACAATTACATTCTGTAGCTGTATAGGTACATAGCAAACAACAGATATTGCAAAAAAAAACTGTGATCAGTAGGATCTTAAAATTTGTCTATGTTAAAAAGGAATTTGCTCTGTACCTAGGTTCTAAATTTACAAAGGAACCTTTACTCTGAGTCTGAGAGAAGGTCGTAAGCTATTTTTA
The DNA here is from genome assembly GCA_036785405.1 of Coenonympha arcania. NCBI lineage: Eukaryota > Metazoa > Arthropoda > Insecta > Lepidoptera > Nymphalidae > Coenonympha > Coenonympha arcania. Next base: position 5,603,621 of record CM072059.1, read on the forward strand.
TATCCCTAATGGCAACGTTTTCCGGTTCAGCTAGTTCCAATATAAAAAATTAAATTTCAGTATTCGGAAATTACCAGCAAAGAATAGACGGACTTTATTTAATAAATGCAGAGTAACCTTCCGGTAACGGAGAAAACTTCCGGTGCAGCTAGAGGAAAAGTGGAAAATAATAGACCTCGCTTAGACAAATCGGAACGTCTCTTGATAACTCCGAGGAAGTAGGAGCGGCCTTGGTAAATTGTATTGCACTTCGCTTGCCCTTGATATAATGCAGAAATAAGAAAAGTACTCGCGAACTCAATAACTGGATGCACTCAGATCGTATTAGGGGATGGTAAACTTATTATTGCGATCACCGATATCCGACGTTGAATTATTATAGGTAGAGTCTGTCTACTGAAAGTAGGCACTGAAATCGCCCGGCAAATTTAAAAAATTTTTGTAGGTCATCCCCAAAATTATAGTGCAAATATTGGAATAACTCAGTTTGATACTTGCAATTTAATTATTTTTTTATATCGGTTTTCACACAAGTCTTTATTAAATTGCTGACCCATTTATTATTTCTACCTCTCATCAGGGGGTTGGGGGTTCGAGTCCCGGGTTCGCGTCTTTTAACTGTTTGGAGTAATGAGCGTCTTAGGACTAAATATTACTTGTGTAGCTATGAAAGAAAACATCATGAGGTAACCTACATGCCTGAGCACTATGTTTTCAAAGGTGTAAGAAGCCCACCAATCCAAAATCAGAAGTGGAAGCAAAAGGGATTCATAGGATTATAAAAATTATCTTATTTATAATTATACAAAACAAAAACAATTAACAATATAAATTAAGGTTTATTAAGGTTAAAATTTTGCATGATTGATATAATAAAACGATAATATAATATTGGCACATAACAGAGATGGTTTTCTAAAAGACATAATACACTAATAATTATTACTTGGGAGGATTTAAAACCAAGTATCAAACTGAACTGTTTTATTTACACAAGAAACCGACTACAACATGTAAACAATCTTGTTTTTGTGTAAAAGCAGCCTATTTATGTTGTTGTTTTTCTTTGAATTTTGATATTAAACAAAGCAGTAACTCCCGCACTCCACTTTTAATTGTTTTATTCATTTTTTCACCCGATCACAGTAAATCCGGAATAAATACGATCACAGAAAAATATCAACAACCGCCATCTTCCTTTTCCCGATTGACGTGTCAGTGCTGCCATTTAAAAAGTTTTGAAAAAACCCGAGTCTCTACTTTCATTAGTCAGACTCTAGTATTACAGTTTTCATATCAAGTGTGCCGAGTAATTTTTAGGGTTCCCCACGTCAAAAGGAATAAACGCGACCCTTTCAAGTTTACATTCACTTAAGTTGTGGAAATATAAATTATATGTAATAATTATATTAAATATAAATTATATAGAAAAATTATAAATAATTACGTCATAAAAACTATCGTTAGTTAACAAAAAAATTGGCCAAGTGCAAGTGAGAGTCGTGCACTGAGGGTTCCATACTATAAAGTGTAGTGTATAGTCTCAGTGCAGGGCGCGTTCGAACCCTCGTAAACTTAGCTTCAAGTCGACTTGTAGTTATCACCATACAATACAATATTATATTGACTTTTATAGAGAGCCTGTACGTTAGACCGTGGTTAGACCTATGCGAAGTAAAGATATTTTGACTTTGAATTTAAAACAAGTAGTGGTAAGAATTTCTTTTGTTAACGGACCGCAAAACTAACTTCGTTTGTAAAGTTTTATTGTGAGTAGAAAAAAAAATACCAGTTTGTCTAAATGGTATTTTTTTTGATTGATTAATTTTTTCCTGTAAAATACAATACATAATCCCTATTGACTATAATAGTTATATATTTCAAGATTTTCTATAGGCGTTTCTTTAGGAAATACTCAGTACTAGATATACGATACTTTATTCGGCAGTCAGCTATAAAAGGCCATCCTAAATTCTTAGTAAACTGTAATATTGCACACTTTATGATGTATCTGATAAGAGATATAGGTAAGGATTTTGCGAAATCCTCTTGGGATCACCCTAGCGAAACAACAGCGTGTTAGTTAGGTATGGAGATATCTGACGGCTGACCTATAGCTGTGTACTAGCTTAATGGCTGATAGGCATGGTTAAAGCTTTCCACGAAATGTTTGTACTGTTCACACATAGTAGCCAACCAGGGAGCGTTTAGGTTACTTAAGAGCGTTTATGCAAAACGGCGCGCATCGCGTTTCTTGCCATACGAGCACGTTTTCGTTGGCACTGACGCAATTTTGCGCTGATAATGCTATTACAAAAAAAATTATAGTAAAATAAATATACTACTTATTAAAATAGTAAATAACCAGTGACATTGAATATTAATTGAATTAAATTACTATAATTCAGAAATAACAAAATATCTTATCATATAAATATAAAATATAATTATTAATAGATTTTATCCTAAAATAATACGTTTAATTTATCGAAAAAAGCTAAAATTGACACTTTTCGGTTTATGGTTTTTGAATGAAAATCTAGGAAATTCGTGTTTTTTTTGAGACACTTTTTAGTAAATGTTATTAATTTTCTAAATATGTCATTGTTATAAGTTTGTGTTAAGAAACATGGCAAATATCTTGCATCTGCGTAGAGCGTCGACCGCTATTTTAGCAAACAGCCTATACAAAAACTGTTCTAGTGAGAAAGTTATACACATATTTTAAAATATTTTTGAGACAAATTATTCAATATGAATTCAATTATCTAATCTATAATTGAACACATAACTATTTTATGTTCCTTCGGAAATCGTAAATTTTTACTCAAGCATAATACTAACGCATGAAGCGCCTTAACCCAAAGCGATAACAGCTGCTATATCTTCTAGGAATCCATTGGTCTACCATTAGTTCACATAAGGTAGATTCATATTAAAATAAAGTGTGATTTAAACTCGTATAACGAGGGGTCCGTACAATAGAAAAAGTAAAACAATAAAGAATTTTGTTAAAGTATACTGTAAAACTACGAATAACTTTGATTGTAGAAGTTTATTCGATGTGGAAGTAATACAGGTAGGTAAAACCTTTTCATGTGTAATCCTACATGATTTATATCACTTTTTTTAACTAATTCCTTCTGAGAAATAACAATAATTTCAATTTTTTTTTTATTTCAATGATGTTGAGCTACGATTTTATCCAAATGTCGACAGCTTTGATATTGATTTGATTTTATTGATTGATCGTCATAATAATCTTGAGAATGAATCGGTATAATCGGATGTGGCAGACAGTACAGTATTTTACATTTTAGAATTCTGGTATGTAACCCTAAAAAGGAATAGCTCAAAAGTTGTTTTTATTAACGCAGAAGCAATTGGCAAAACACTAGTAGAAATTACTTGTTACTTTGACGAAACCTTGCCTGGCTACTGGAAAAGTCGGCAAACCTTGCTTTTTCCGGTAGAACGGAGCTTTACTGTTCCGGTATGACGCGGTGTAGGAAGCAATAAGGTGTTTAACTGCTCTACGATTTCACGACTAGCATATACCGCCGGCCTCGATAAAAGACATGATAAAAACTGCTTGAATATCAGTAAAAGCCTGTTTACAACCTTCCAATATCCGCCGAGGTCTCAATTTCCGACGGCCAATTATCTCTTTCTTGTCTCTTACAGAATTTTACAGTGTATTTACCTACCTAATAAATCTGATACAGTGAATGAGTCGCTTAGACGTGATTTTAGTTTGAGGATGATGCTTACTACAGTAGGAGTGAGCGTGAATAAGATTACCTAATTTAAAAATATGACTAGAAGAGAGATTAGAATATTTTTCCAATCATCAGAAAGAAAACACGGTTTTTGTGTTTCTGCCATACAATTATCGTAGGACGCCATTAAATATATAGAAGTTAGATACTCCAATCAGTTTCATCACTGAAAACATTTATTCAGCTTATCATTTTCGTCAAGGGAATTTTATGAAATGAATTAGTCCGGTTTGTTGGATTGAAAACTTGGAGCTATTCATAGCCAGTAACAATAAGCATTATTTATTAATTTATAGCCCAATAAAGCATTTCTATTATCCGACCTCAATGGCACAGTGGCGCGCACTCAGATGACTTTCAGACTCGAGTGAAGTCACGTATTCCATTCCCGCCTCGGGTCACTTTGTGAAAATTTCCGAAATTTCTAAACTGATTCAGGTCTGGTCAGACGCTTCGGCCGCGGCTACTTACCACCTTACCTACAAAGCCGCACAGCCTAACGATTTAGTGTCCCGATGCGATACTGTGTAGGAACTGATAAGCATGCAACCCGCTTATTCCCATAGTACGCTAGAATCTTCGGTTGCGTCGTCAGCGTCACTTACCATTAGCGGAGCTAGGATGTGCGCGTAGAGATACTAATTAATTTGTTCAATTTTGTTTTTTTTCTCTTTCTGTGCTATAAAGATAGACAGGGAAAGGGGATACACAAAAGTAGAGAGTCACAGATCACAGTCAAGTACCTAATAACTTCTAATTTGTTTTGTTAGTTAAAACCTCACAGTTTTCGTGTTAAATTCTTAAGTTTAACTTACAGTTAAGGGAATTGCGTCTCCATAATTACTCGTACGTTTAATAAGGTAATTTTAAAACGTCTCCACCCTGAACACGGTGTTCAGGCAGTAGAGTCCTCTTCATTACAAGGTGGGGACGTTTGATTTATCATTGCGACGATTACCGGGTAGTAGGGTCACCATGTGGCAGCCTTTGACGAGGGTAGCCTCGAGTCAGTAATTGGGTTCAAATTCACCTTAGCGGCAACTATTTCCTAATGGACCAAGGGCCCAAGGTGGGTATTGTATGTCAGATGTACGTCGTTTAAGATCCCAGACATTCGTTATACATAATTGTGCCTTATGTGTAGATAAAATACACAATATTAAACGTACCTACGTGTACATAAATACACAATACACGTACCTACATATTTATCAAGTAAATTTTGTGTACACAGCATTCAGTCATTCGATGCGATTGGCTGAACTGGAACGAAATTTAAAAAATGTATGAGAATCAAACTTGTCTGTTTGGAAGTCACGTGATCAATTTAACGTTCGTGTAATATTATGTCATTTTCAAAACAGCAAAATTTTGAAAAGAGCAGGGGCCGTACCATCATCTCTCAGAGCAGTAAACTTGCAGTATCGTTTTGACATTTTCATAGTAGTACCTATGTTTGTGTGAAAATATTAAAATAGTACTGCAGCATTACTGATTTAAGATATTTCTTGCCAGTTCTGCTAGGTGCATACCTGCTTTCCGTATTTGGCGGTGGAGTGACTTTTACTAATAAATGATAGGCCTATAGGATAAAATAAAGTTTTTCATGTTGCAAAGAGTATGCAACCCAGAGGCTCCCAGGGGCTCCAAAGGATCTGACTCTATCAGTTTGACATTAATTCTAAAATATAAAAACGAAGTAAATTTAATCGTCGGTTGAAGACGATACACATACGTAGAACTTTTCAGGTCAATGTGTAATTAAAAACTCTGGAAGTGTCCTGAGAAATGTTTGGAAAGCCTACTGCGGGTAACAAAGTTAGTGCCAGAGTCAAGGGCGACATTAACACCTTGTTCTCGTGCGGCGCCGGCGAGGACACTGTCACGGACTCAATTAGATATATCACTGCCTTTGCATGACAATTATCTGCCCCTATAAAATAGACCAGGGGGTTGATTCTGTATCGTTCAGTTTGTTAGTTAGTAACCCTTACTGGGTTATTAACTAAGAAAACGGAGGCAAAAATCCTATTTTTGCATACTTTTTGCACAAGTAAGCAACTAGCATGGTATGTTGACATGATACCATACCAACCTAGGTTGGTAACTTGTGCAAAAAGTATGCAAAAATATGGTTTTTGCCTCCGTTTTTTAGTTAACAACCCAGTGAGGGTTGCTAACTAACTAATTGAACGATACAGAATCAGCCTACAGGTTTTTCTTTAGGAGACCTCCCTAGTATACTTTACCAGTATTTAACGCGGGCTTCCAGTCAGAGGAAGGGGCGGCAAGAAGGGGCGCATAAGCCTGCTTTTCAGGAGCCAAAAAAACTTAATAAGTTTTTATTCAATGGATCTCTTTAACTGAAATTATTTTTACGTGTCTATAGACAATGTCAATGTGCGTCTCATGAGGCACGTGCAAATTTTCAGTTAGAGAGATCCATTGAATAATAACTTCTAAAGTTTTCTATATTTTTTTATAACTTTTTTTTATAGTTGTCGGGTAGAAAGATGCTTCTTCATCTTGTAAATTCCTTTGCCCTCAGGCAAAAACCAACTTTTCAGCTAGTTGGTCTCAGATTCTTTGCATTGTCACTTAGAGCTTACAAGCCTAAACAGACCTATCGTCTATGAGATAATAAATAGAATCTCTGATTTTCATTTACCGACGATATACCTACTTAAATCTCAAGAAAACAACAAGCTTGACAGGATTAATGAACACTGCTAAAATCAACATTTGATAGAAGCCCGAAATGTCGTTCTCAGTGTTTATTTGCTGGGAGTTTTTAATTTAAGCGCTCTTTGCTTCAGCTGGAGATTAGAAATCATATTGGAATTGTATTTACAGGTTTCAGGTAAAACTGACATTAGAGATGGAAAACCTGTCTTTAGAAAATTAACTACAGTTTGACAACAAAGTATTATAGCTTTGAATAACGGCCACCTGTTAAGTGATACGAAGTGGTGCGTCTTGGAACTATGCACTGTATTGTCGAAATATGACGTATAGTTTGTATAGCACCTGTTATACTATATTATCACAGTGTTAAAAGACATATTATTATCTTTAAACTGTGCTATTATGCTCTGTATCTCTGGGAATAGAACCCTTCAAAGCGGAATACATAATACACTCATGCTTTTCAATGAGACTGCTTTGTTTAATACAAATCCAGTCACAGAAAATTTGAACAACTTGTGTGTAATGTCAAAAAAACTTTTTTTGAACATACACTACAGATGTGTTGGTTACGGTAACAGTGTGACGTTTCCGTTACAGTAACGAGTTCAATGGTTTTTATAAGGTTTACCCATCTCGTGCCCAAATTGCCTGCAAAAGTTTTTACCTCAAAGTTTTTTTAGTTTCTTTAGACAAGAAGTCTCTAGGTCCAGAAGTTTTATGAAATTCAATAAAAACAAAATCTACAAAATCTAGTGAAAACTCTTGTCTAACTTCCCACCTCATTAACCACTGCCAAGCTAAGTGGCTAACTCCAAAGTCGAGGCGGTATCTTTTGTTTACGTCGCGCGATTTCACGGCAGATAGCCCGCCCTGTGAGTTATAGCGCGGTCATATTTAAACGAGCGACCTTAAATCTTGAGGCTTCAACTAATACCACGATAAAAGAGGCGCGAATTAGTGGACGTTAAAGTGACAAAGTTTACGGGTGGCTTGGCAAAATTGCCGGTTTTTCAGTTCCTAATGGCATTTCTTGCAAATACATTAGAAAGAACAACGGTAGACTACGATCATCATAATTGTGTAAATTTTAAGAATGTCGTTGTTTAATGGTGGTGATTGCTGACGAATGAATCGAGATTATTTAAGTATTTGAAAATTAGTATAGTAAGAAAATATCTCACCTGCTCAGAAAATTTTCGAAATTCAAAAAATACATCTGCAGTATGGCCAGGCGTGTCACCTTATATTATGTACCTATCTCTAGCTATAATAAATATCTCAGCGTCAATTGGTGCAGAAATCAGACAGCACTGCTTGGGCAGAAAAAAAACAATACCTACTTAATTCTCTACAGTTAGCGATCCCTAATGTCAAAATTGCAATATTTGCCATAGATTTTTTGAATTTCGTTCGAAAGCGATTTGTAAAAGCAACCTTAAAACGAATAGATGGGACATGGCTAGACCTGCAGCTACCTAAACTCTTGTCCATCTCAACATTCTTTCGTATAGATAAAAAATAAAATTTGAAGAAGTATAAGTATCAGTATTTGGCATCAATTTTAACATGAGACCTTTAACAGTTCTTGAGTTGGGTTATAACTGTCGCACAGGAGGACTCCAGCGAGGGGACTGGTTTTCGTATTGGATGTTTGAATCTTAAAAAAGTACTATTTTGCTCTTTTATATCCAAACATTTGAACCAAAAAAGTATCCACCTGGCCGGGCCCCCCTGGTAAAAGAAAGAGAGGCAGACCACTAGAGCGTTAGTCTGAAGAAATTACCGAAGTCACTGGAAAAAATTGGATTCCAAAAGCTTCAAATAGAAAAATGTGGAAAAATATGGAAGAGGCCTACACTCGTAATGTCGGCCTCTTCCATCTTTTACCTTATGTACCTTAATAAATAGTAAAAAAATACAATAAAAACTACTTTCATACAATAAATAAGGCTTAAATAAATATTAGGTCCTTACATATGAAATTGGCGTTTTGTATGGGAGGAACATAAAGTCGATTTTTTTTAAATATAATATATATATTTAATCAAAGTATGTACCATTGCTATCTATGCACTTTTGCCACCTTATAGGTAGTTCATTGATCCCTTTACTAAAAAAGCCATTCGGACGGGAATCAATAAAATCTTCGAAAGCGCTTTGGACTGCCTCATCGGAGTTAAATTTTTTCCCTTGTAAGAAGTTATCCAAATTTCGAAAAAAATGGTAATCTGTTGGAGCAAGGTCCGGGGAGTAAGGTGGATGTCTTAGGCGTTCCAATTGAAGCTCCTCTAATTTGGTAGCCGTCTGTTGTGCAGTGTGTGGTCTAGCGTTGTCCTGAAGCAGCAGTGGCCTAGAACGATTGACCAGCCTCGGTTGTTTAGCAGCTAGCTTTTCCATCATGGATTGCAGTTGCTGACAATAGATATCCGCCGTAATCGTCTGGCCAGATTTAAGAAAGCTGTAGTGAACGACGCCGGCGCTAGTCCACCAAACGCTCACAAGTAATTTTTTTTGAGTCAATTTTCGTTTGGGGCAGGATTTGGCTGGTTCGCCAGGGTTCAACCATTGCGATGAGCGTTTCCGATTATCATACAGGATCCATTTTTCATCACAGGTAATGATTCGATTTAAAATCCCTTCATTACTGTGCCGGTTGAGTAATGTAACACAGCAGTCTACGCGCGTTTGTCGGTTTGCTGCACTCAATTCATGAGGTACCCACCTTTCAAGCTTTTTCACCTTCCCAATTTGCTTCAAGTGAACTAAAACAGTTTTATCACTAACACCGCAGCCTGCAGCTAGCTCGGACGTGGTTTGCGATGGATCCGCTTCCACAATAACCTTCAATTCTTCATTGTCAAAATTGGTCTCCGGCCGTCCACGGGGCTTGTTCTGCAGGTCGAAATTTCCAGAACGAAAACGTTGGAACCAAAAACGCACTGTGTTTTCTTTTGCGACACCCTCGCCGTACACATCATTAATGCTTCGAGCCGTTTCTGAAGCACTGGTGCCACGATGGAACTCGTACTCGTAAATAACGCGATATTTCAAGTTTTCCATTTTGTAAACAGAGTGGCGCAAAAAAAAAACCAAAAGAGAAAAAAACAAATGAATTACGATTTTCAAAATACAAAAGCATGAGTAAATAGCTGTATAAATTTGAAATTGGAATTTCTAACCAAAGAAGAGATATTTGAGATCAAAGTGGCCAGTACGACAAAACGCCAATTTCATATGTAAGGACCTAATAAATATCCAAACATTTAACGACGGTCTTCAGAGCTACGTACGTTACGTTCCTTTTAGACGGCGAACAATTAAATCACACCTACATATCCACCGGTTCGAGCGAGTGAGCCTTGAGTGCGACATCGTTTAAGGGTGACTTCCCTTCACGTGCACAGGTGTTCTCGTTTCAAGTGCTCGATGTCAACACGAAATCGAAACGTAAGATCCATAAAAAACGGTTTCAATTACTAAAACTTTTCGATATACGTAGACATACCTAGATAACTTAATGTAAAACTAAACTTAAAAATGTAATGAAATTAACGTAACTAAAACTAACAACTAAAATCTTATCATATTTTGTGCCCTAGGTTGTTACCCATTATGCAAGCATTATGCTAGGATTTGAAATGAAATGATGCTGTTATGATGCCTAGCCGCTAGTGCTTCCCTTCCAAATTAGTATGAAAGCGTCTTCGGCAGCATTGTTATATTACCCTCAATGGAGATTTAAGTAAAGTACTATCTTGCATTAAGAATATTGTGTGAGATAAACGATTTTGAAACGACCTTGTTTATGATTAAAAGTTCCTACGACTTACGAAGCGCTGAACCGAGTCATTGAAAGCGCTTGGTTTGCAAAAAAATATATAAGAGGATATTAAAAAACTTATCAAAGTATCCGTGAGACTGCAGAGCTATAGATCTTATTAACGAAAATCACAAAATACTACTACACAAAAATACAACAACTTAAAGTTTTTATTTTAGTTACAGAAGGTAAGTATGACAACTTTAAAAGCTGATTGCACCCACCTATTCAGCCTGACTGGAAAATTTCTAGGTTCATAGTGTAAAAATTAGATAATTTAGCTATCTTGTCAAAGCATCTTGTCTAGCAACCTAAGTTATCATAGGTCCCATTATAGGACTCTTTAAAGGAGACACTGTGTTACCTAGTGTAGCAACTTTTAGGTTTTTACAAAATAAAAGCACATTGTAGGTACGTCTCTTTCTTCTACTGAGTGATATTCCACTAGATTTTTCGGAATTTTCATGCATTTCGCCCAGTCTTAGGGAAAAAAAATTGCGTGCGACTCTCATATCACGATATTAAGTCAACCTTTTCTTGGACAGTCTTTGCTTTAAATTTTAAGCTACTAAAGACCCATAATCCTCTTGGATAAAGTAGTTGGATTACAGTATCGCGTGAAATTGACATAATTATGTGTACCACCTTATCCTACATTAAGCTTACAATGACCCTCAAGATCTATGCACACTGAACAATGCACTTTGATTGTATTGAAACATCACCTGTTCTGTTAACAGCAAATCTATTTGATTTAAGTACATACATCCGGATTAATATACGTACATACATAATGTACCTATTGTTGAACCTATGCACTATAATAATATAGTATATACGTTAGAGACAACATAACGCTTGCGACATGATGCATCATTAGTAAGATGCGTTTAGATTTTTCGTGCAGAATTTAAAGCAAAGAAAGCTGCTTATTATCTACTTCGTGAGTGGAGAATTCCCTCAAAGCCTGCTCAGACTCTTTTGACTGCATGAAACAATTTTCTAGCATTATATTTTTTTAATATCAGACGAAATATACGCTTTTATAGTCTCTATATTCTACTTTTAACCACGGCTTCAATTCTGGTTTTCACCAATCCTGTGAGCACCGTGGATTTTTCCGGGAAAAATAAAATACGTTAATTAATTAACACAAAAAACCCACTTCAACTCTCATCAAACTACTGTTGAATACATCCTTTCCAAATAAATTTCTAAGACTTGTACGGTTTTCTCATGGATACCATTATTATCAGAACTGGAATAAATTGAAAAGATTCTAATAAATAAAAAAGTATCATCAAAATCGATTCACCCAGTCAAATCGAATTGAAAACCTCCTCCTTTTTTGAAGTCGGTTGAAAATAGTTTGTTAATTTAAGATAAACCACCGTGCTTCAAGTTTTGGTATCCATAACGCATTTCCCCACGTAAAAAAAGAAAGAAAGGAACGGAACGGAAAGAAAGAATCTTCATTCCATATTTTAGTTTTAGCGTGAATGTTTAGGAAAACATCCCATCGAGTTTTTTTCCAATTGTGTATCTATCTCAAGTTCAATATAGATAATATTCTTACAATAAAAAATGTTCATCGTGAAATTAAATTTACTTTGCATTGATTTACATTGAATTTTACACTCTAAGCCAATAGAAGCAAAATTAAGTTTTCAGTGTTAAAAAAAAAGATAATACCCCAGATAGATATAGATAATAACCCAAAATACGTATGTTTAATCTTCAGGTTACTAAGAATCACATAGTGCGTCCATTGTATCTTACATACAGCGTTCATTTGCGTCTACAGAGTTCGTTAACAATCCGTCAACGACGAGTATAGTTTAACTAAAGTAAGGCAAAACTACATTACCGAATGGCAACTCGAGCTTATGTGGGAACCTTGTGCGTTGGAGCGTGCGCAAGTCTCACTTATCGGGTGCACACGTTTGTGAATTAGTGTCATGCTACATTAAGCACAGTATTGCGACGTTTGCTCGACACAACCCTTCATATCTATTCTGTAGATATACGTCGCAACTCGCAAGGCTTTCATCGCTTGTGCAACGATGCATCCTCACATCATAATACAGATACAAACACAAACAAAGAACAACAACAAATAAGTCATAGTCCATGATAATGAATATTTTTTAATACGTATAATTTTTTTTGAGTTTTGTATCTTCTGAATTATTGAAATGAACTCTTCTGTGAGCACGTTGGGCAATTTTGAGATGGGAAAAAAATATTCGTGACATCGTTACTGACACCTCATACTGTGACCGTATAAACCGTCGTCTTTTGTTTTATTAGTTGATAGTGAGAAATAAGTATTTTCCAAATTACGAGGTATAGGAATACCTATAATGTTACCCCGGGCAATCTCAATGCGCTCCGCACTGAGAAGAATGCACAGCAAACTAAGTCTGGTTTTCCTTTTGGTTATGCCTGCCATCTTAAAAATCGCAATGCGTTTTCAAGATTTTCGTCGGTTGGTGGTGACTGGAGGTCTCCGTTGTTCTGTAGAAAAGTCTAATAATTGTCAACCAAAGTGTTATGCATAGGTGAATTCGATTCGTCCGTGTGAAATTGCAAATACACCCTTACAGAATAGGTCTACGGATCAGCGTTTATAAGCTTAGTAGTAAGATTATGCCTTCTATGATAAGATTATTATGATGCGGTTGCATTAAGTAATTATGGACTAATGATGTTCTGATAACAATAATATTAGGGACGTACGACCGTCACTCAGCATTTTGGTTGATTTGATGATGATGCTGCAGTCATAGCAGTTAGGATTTTTATTACATTTTTACTCCTTAATGATTAAAGAGCCGATTTTTCAAACAATAAGAATACGGGAAATAGCTTATTGGCAATAACCTATTTTTCTTTGTTATTGAATATGAATTTACAGGTGACTAGAGCTTGAAGAGTTAGAAGATTATCTTTACATAAGGTATAACTTTTTTACATTGCCGAGCCATATATACTGTTTAGTCTTGGCAGTATTTTACATGAAAACGTCATTTACTGTATTTAATTAATTGCATGTTCAGTCAGAGCGTTATTTCAACGTTTGAATCAATACCCACGTTTTCATAGCTTCCATATAAATGTTATGTCTCCACAAACACGATACAAATGCTCAATTTTGTTGCGTAGACTATACGAATTGCGTTCCGTAGCTTCGTAGGCCTTTTCGTAGCGCATCTACGTACGACTACGTAGACCTCAATACTTTATGAAACACAAAAATAATATGAAAGTGAATATTTGTTTCGTCCATCTTCTAAACCTCCCTATCCAATTCCTCCAATCAACATACATAAAACTAGTTGATTGGTTTTTTCTAAGATAATAATGTTTATACGTTCGGTGAGTGTGTCGTTATTAATAGGTTAGGATAGATTAGCAGTTAACTCTGGCTGATGGACTCAGTTTACTCTAGTATGATCCTGTGGGAACTCTAAACAACTTTCTTTATTTCTTGTTTATATCATTAAGAGATTAATCAGTAAGAGAGAAAGTAAGATTTTTTATCGTCAATTGTTCTTGACTGCGATCTCGCGGTAAATCAAAGGATTGTGGGGCAACCTACATATCTGAGAGTTCACCATATTTTTTCAAATCAAAAGTGTGTGCAGCCTACCAACACTTAATTGACCAGCGTGGTGAGGTATGCTGAAATCCCTCCCATCCTAAGAAGATACCCGTGTCCAGCTGTGGGTAGGTAAATACCCACATTAAAAAGGGGTATTATCAAACCTCCTATCGGACGGGGCGCAACAGCGTCGACCAGGCCACCAAGTCCATCAATAAATAACCAATAATAACTGCCCTCTCAATATCATGATCGTTTTATTGCCCGGAGCAGAAGATCTGTCGTTTACGTTCGGCGCATCTGTTGAGTTATGACCGATTAACTCTAAAACTGCACATTATACTAGGTAGTAGGTATATCAATTACTTTTCATTATATAGTAGGTACATGCAGGAAGATTCATCTAATTTATTAATTACATAGAATTTTTCTTTTATAATTCTTTAATTCAAAAACGCGAATGTTTTTTGTTCTACAATCAGCTGATCTGCACTATCGTGATATGACTTGTCTTCAATTACTCAAATGGAACGAAATTCATAAAAAATATGAGAATAACAGTTGTCTTCGATAAGTCACGAGCTTATGTTAGGGATCAAATATGATTATCACGTACATTTTTTTTATTTCGTTCCAACGCAGAAGAGATGCTGTCTTGTCTTGCTAAAGAAATAAGTGCTAAAATATGCCCTTCCTGTGTACTAAATACCATAGTCACTAATGACTAAACTGATTCGGCCGGTCACCTGATTCAGCCGTTCAATGTTCTACTTATTCGCTGTCACAAACAACCTCAAACCGTTCAGTGATATCTGATGGCACGCTCGTCAGCCGATCAGCGTCGTATGACTAATCGAAATTAATGTGCGACAGAAAAACGATAAAACGCAAAAGTTGGTATTTACATTATACGTATTTAATGTTAATTCGTCCATGAGTTGCTAAATATCTAACCGTCTTTTATTTTGTCACTGTCCCTAAATAAAATGCTCGTATCTCCTCTTTGTACAAAACTCCTCCGAAACGGCTTGACCGATTTTTATGAACTTCTTTATCTACATTCGGTATATCTATAGAAGAATATTTCGTGAGCTATTTATCAAAATCATACCCTATATGGCAAAACAACGTTTGTCGGGTCATCTAGTCTAGTAATGGTATACTTTTATCAGTAGGGGACTAATTCCTCTGGATTTGGAGGTTTTTAGCTACGAAGTTTTTCTGACGGCACAGCGGAAGGCGCTAGTCGAAAGAAAATGTTTTTTTTTCACAAAAATCCCGACACGAAGATACTCCACGAAAATCAGATCAAATGATGCATTTTTCCATACGAAAATCTTCAAACATGAAATTTTTTTTATGCCCCCAGTAATGGCGGAATGATGGAGTGGTGACACCGCAGGCATGGCGGGCATGCCCTTGCTGGGCAACAGCGTGGGCGCACTGGCTACGGGAGAGTTACGAGAAGGTTTGTGAAGACAAAGTCAAACAAAATGGTTCCGTTTTTTTTCTTGTGAGGTACGAAACCCTAAAAACCGTGCAAGTGTTTGTAGGGCCAGGCGCAACGTAGAATTTCGTAGTTGTACGTCACAATTAATACTGCTGATATTTAACTTGTATATAAATATATATCATGGATCTCACAAACGGTTGTAACAATTTTGACAAAATTTTGGGTTTAGCTAAGGTTTCCTTTATAAGTGTACTTAATATGTAGTTAAACTTAAAAGATATTTTCCGAAAAAAAAAACACTTAGCAACCCTCGGTAAAAGCTCCATAAAACAGTTGTCGGTACCTATATCAACAGTACAGATTTCTAGATTTTCTAGATTTTCCGACGGACGGACAAAAAAAACGGACGGACATAACGAGCGCCGTGTGAGGAGTCGGTTACAGAGACACAGTGAGGAGTCGTTTACCGTAAATGTGTTGCGAATTCAATGTTTTTTCCCATGTCAAAAAAAAATGCCCAATACGCCTAAAGAAATTTCGACATCAAAAAGCAAAATCAAAGAGAGATTCGCAAAAAAGCTTTACAAAGCTCTTTTGCAAATAATACCCACAGTAGTAAGCACTTCCTCAGCATAACATTATTTCAAGACTTTACAAGAAGAACAGTACTAATTTTTAATAATTTTAGATCCAAATATTTTAGAATCATGGTCATATAATTGTTTTATTAGTATTAAAATTACCAACTTGGTTAAACAGAAGTAGGTAGGTAATATTGGATAGTCCGTAGATAGCCGTTTGTCTTAGTTTTAGTTGACCATACCACAACTATAAGCTCCTCTCAAGCGTTCTAGGACACGTTCTGAATACATTATAAGCTGTTCTACTTGTTTAACTTCCTGCTTCAATATTTTACATCAATAGATACTTAAAAAGATCCCGTACAATAGTAACTTATAGGGAAGAGCAATGATTTACTTTAAATTTAGTCTAGCTGAAGTTAAACTTCCCAAGAGTGACTGCATAAATTATTGTGTGAAGATTTGAATTAAGTTTTATGTGAAAGACACGTTTGCAGACCGAACTGAAAAATTCAAAGACTATATTCTATACTACATGTTTTGTGATGCGTTCATACAGTGTGTGTGTTTTTTTTGGCACAGATATTAGCAACAGATCATCTAGTAGTGGCTCTCGTCGTGGCTCGTCCCCTCCCAGAGGACAGGTATGTACTCAACCCTCAATATAGTACATAACATAATATACCAAAAACCCTAAAAAACGATAAGCAAACGACGTGCTGGTAGTGTAGTGTAGTGGTAGTAGAAAATATATTATGGCGGGCATACACCATGCTTCCTATAGAAAGGTATCGACACACACCGTCAATTCTACATTCATCGACACAAACCTTCTAAACCCCTCCGCACATGGCTCGTGAGCGTAAGCGTAGCGTAATCTGCGCGTACGACGAGAGCACGAACATCTTCAAACATGTCCGCAGACAAAGCGGTGTTAAAGCAAATCGTAGGAGGTGTTAATTACGATAGTCGTAGCGTACTGGCGTAAAACACAGGCGTAAAAAGTTATCTTTTTGTTATTTTTTTAAGGAACACTTGAATTTAACTGAACTTCAATTTCTTATGATTTTTAACTTTCAACATGAAAAATAATTGAATTCGTCAAACTGGTTGAAGAATACCCTTGTCTATATAATCATTTTACGTCTACGCGATGCTTCGTTAGGGCAACAATGCAAGTCCCGTACGCGTAGCGTCGTAGCGCTTACGCTACGCTCACGCTTACAAGCCGTGTGCGAAATGGCTAACTTATCCAATCGATAGCGTTACGTCGTGGCGCCTGGACGATAGGAAGGATGATGTATGGCCAGCATTATAAGCCGCTCGTTTCTCCATTATTCAAATTTGTTTAGTAATTGCGGCGTGAATGAAATGAGTGAAACATACATAAGTAAAAACCTTTACCTTTCTGATTTTATAGTGATAACTATGGCCGGTTTCAGGAGCAGGAAGAGGACGCGACTTGCCATCGGGCAGATCTGGCGACCTCACTGCCCTCTCGACGGCCCACCAGCTATGAAAGGGAATACAAAGTCCCCACAGTGGTATGCTTATATTTTATAGGGTATAGGATAGGGTATTTTGTAGGGTATAATCTACCTCCATTCCAAATTTCAGTCAAATCGGTTCAGTAGTTGCTACTACATATTAATAGTTGCTACGTGAAGGAGTAACAAACATACATACACACTTCCACACAAACTTTTGCTTTTATGATATTAGTGTGATATAATAACATTTTTGCTGGGATTGGATAAACAATATGAATTCCTCAAATTAATTGTCGGGCGCATAACTTCTGAAAGCAAATTGATGTTGTATATTTATGATCTTCCTAAAACGTAGAAGCAACTCTTGGCCAGATTGGTAAGGTGCCCTTAGAACCTTTGCAAATGCAAGAAGAAAAAAAACTCTACTGGTTCCAAAATTTCTGAACTCTTGGTCACTGGAAATGAAACTATCGGCACTCGATGTTCTTTACAAAAAAATTATATTTTTAAGATTTAAAATCTTGCCTTCTTTATCTGTGCCAGGCCTCACTAAGCGGCGCTAGTGTTGTGACGCACACGGCGCCGTCGTACGAGGAGCAGCGCGCCAGCCCAGCACTGCTGTGCAGAAACACCGGTACTCCTGGAGGGAGGAGTGTTAGGGATGACGGCTACTGCTCGGCTGGGAGCACGCCTCGGGCGTTGGGTATGTTTTTTTTTTGCAGTACCTACCTATAGTTCACTGACCTCTATGATACAAGTACGCTTTACTTCAGACTCATCATCATCATCTCAGCCTGCTAACATCCACTGTTGAACACAGGCCTTCACTGTTGCCCTCAGCCTTCCTCATCCAGCCGCTTTCCGCCACCCGCTTTTCAGCATCGGTCCAGCGGGCTGGAGGTCGCCCCATTCTACGCTTACTCTTAACTTCAAACTGTCAACGTAAAAATTCTGGCACTTGATTTTTGCCATTTCGGCGCTGAATGCGTAAGCTAGCATGAGCGTCCATGAAACTAAAAAAATTGGTTGCCTGTAAAGTCGGCTTACTGACGATAGTTGAACGTGACAACGTCTTCTTTGTCGCTCGTTCCGCGCTCGCGAGGTAACGCCGGTAACGCCGCATGAGCGAGGTAACGCCGGATGAGTCATGTTTTTTCGTGCGTGCAACCGGCTCTATCGATTTATAAGACGTTGTCACGTCAAAAAAATTGGTTGCCTGTAAAGTCGGTTTACTGACGATAGTTGAACGTGACAACGTCTTCTTTGTCGCTCGTTCCGCGCTCAGAGCGAGGTAACGCCGCATGAGCGAGGTAACGCCGGTAACGCCGGATGAGTCATGTTTTTTCGTGCGTGCAACCGGCTCTATCGAATTATAAGACGTTGTCACGTCAAAAAAGTAACATTCACAATCACCTTCAGCGACCAGCCTCGGCCGCTCCGGCTTGCCTGGGATGCCTGGTCTTTGCTACAGTGGGCGAGGGCTGCTCTCTCTCCGCGCCTCCGGCTTAAAAAAATACTCTAGGGGTAGGACAAACAAGACTGCTTGGTGTCGGGGTTAGGCAGTTCGGTTCTATGACTATTTCTACCCAACAACCAACGTTAAAGTCTAACGAGTTTAACTAACCTTACATTTTGCCATCGGCATATAGAAACGGCGAACGTTTATGAACTGACGAAGGCATAATGTAAACGGCGAAATCTTACAAAATGCCTGCGACAGATACTTTTTGTCTTGGATTAATATTTAAGATAGACCTATAAAAACTCGTAATATTAATTAAATAAACATTCCCGTGGGATTTATAAAATACTAAAATCTTTGCCGGTTAAGTAGCGACTAGCGAATAATAATACAGTAATGTAGACACATCTAGACACGCGGCAGCGTGTCAAGACAAGTTCAAAAAAAAAAGAACTGGCTAGCCAGCGCCGAGTGTAATATTACACGAACCACTTGGTGCCACTTTTGACCCTTCTATAACTTAAAACCTCTTTAACGTAAACACATAAAACTACGTGTGTTTAATTATATCCATAAGGACATATAGAAGCCCTAATTTCATGAAGCTAGCTCAAACGGTTATAAAGATATGAAGGTCAAAAAGTCGTTAAAATTCATACTGACTGACATATAGTACAAAAACCTAACCTACTTCCAGATGACCTAGAAGGATGAAATTTGGAATCCAGCTCGGTGACTGTGTGTAAGCGTAGGAAAAAATCAAAAAATAAAGAAAAGTCAAAAAATAAGGGGTGTTCCCATACAAACTGAAATATAGTACCTAAATCTAACCTATACTTCCAGACAACCTAGAAAGATGAAATTTGAAATCTAGCTTGGTTATTGTGTGTGGGCGTAGGAAAAAATCAAAAAATAAAAAAAAGTCAAAAAATAAGGGGTGTCCCCATACAAACTAACATATAAGTACAAAAACCTAACCTACTTCCAGATGACCTAGAAGGATGAAATTTGGAATCCAGCTCGGTTGCTATGTGTAAGCGTAGGAAAAAATCAGGAAATAAAAAAAAGTCAAAAAATAAGGGGTGTCCCCATACAAACTAACATATAGTACAAAAACCTAACCTACTTCCAGATGACCTAGAAGGATGAAATTTGGAATCCAGCTCGGTAACTGTGTGTAAGCGTAGGAAAAAATCAGAAAATAAAGAAAAGTCAAAAAATAAGGGGTGTTCCCATACAAACGGAAATATAGTACCTAAATCTAACCTATACTTCCAGATGACCTAGAAAGATGAAATTTGAAATCCAGCTTGGTTATTGTGTGTAAGCGTAGGAAAAAATCAGAAAATAAAAAAAGGTCAAAAAATAAGGGGTGTCCCCATACAAACTAAGATATAGTACAAAAACCTAACCTACTTCTAGATGACCTAGAAAGATGAAATTTGGAATCCAGCTCGGTAACTGTGTATAAACGTAGGAAAAAATCTGAAAATAAAAAAAAGTAAAAAAATAAGGGGTGTCCCCATACAAACTGACTTATAGTACCTAAACCTAACTGTTTACGCCAGGGTAGCTGGCGCGCGCGCCGAGTCTTTTGTTTGCATTGAATCGTGCGCTCCCTCGCTAACCCGCAGAGGCGCTTATCTGCGTGTCCCGCTCACGCCTCGGTTACGAGAGTTTTTGTGCCTGCAATGACGCGGCGATAACGGGGCGCGCACAGTACGAATCGGAGTCAGCTAGCAACAGCCGTGCGTGCGGCTGGGTTTTTTGCGGCGCCCTTTTGCCCCGGCGGTTTGTACCCCAAGAAACGTGCGTTTTGGGACCGCGTCAATTCTTATAGACAGTTTTTGTGGGGGCGCGACCTTTTGTGCGTATTCGTGAACTCATCTTGTGGACCCAGTCTGCTGTCGACCGACAAACTTAGCGGTCCACCGCGCGTGGCTGACGTAATTTTGATCACGTGTCGTCTTTGAAACGCGTAGTCGCGAGACGTAAATTACTACGTTTGAGTAGCCACGTTTATATTTGCGCGGGTGTGTAGTCATGGAATATTTGCGCAACGGGACGTCCGTTTTTTGAGGCGCCTGAGTTGTTTTTTCGCGCCGCGGTTTTGTTTGCCCAGACCTGATTGTTTTGGGACCGCCTCGCCCTGCACTGTGATATCGCTGGGTTTTTGGACATTGCACGCGTGTTTGTGACATTGTGTAGTTGTTGTGCCGGCCTTTGTGAGTTCGCTACGCTCGCCGGATCTACCTAGTAACACGCGTGCCCAGCTGCGTTTAGCGGCGATAAAGTTCGCGGTAGTTAAGTAATTGTAGACCGCGCTGTCATTGACCGCTGACCTTGTGTGTCGTGAACCACGTACTTTATTTTATTCGCTTGAGTGTTTGTGGGAGTTGAAGCCAGCCTGAACGTTCGACATATTTTGACCGTCGCGTTCATTGTTGCGGGTTGCGACCCACTGTGCTGCTGCATTGAGCACTCCACTCATAGGAGGCGAACGAACGATTGGAGCTGTGTTCGTGTTTGACGTGTCTGGGAGCTGATTGGTGCAGAGGACCTACGGTTGCAAGCCCCACACACACACCTACACACCCCTTTACACTTTCACGTCACATACTGTCCCACATCCACTACAGGGGGCGTCGCATCGAGTATCGTCGCATGCATCAACCAGGTTAGTGGCCTTCTATTTTCCTTGTCTATGTCGAAGGCTGTCGCTGCCCGAGTTGACGATTGCCGTAGTAGTGCTAGTAAAAGCCGCCTGTTATTTCCACTGATCGGCTAGTGAGACTCGGATATTACTATCCGACTCGGATTGGATACCGTCATCCGTACTGATCACTGTAGTCTCACTAGTCGGTCCCCCCTCGACCTGTCCGGGCTCGTTCCTCTATGGGCCCGGGAACTCAGCCCTCGTCTGGACAGGCAAGGGGCCGTAACACTTGGTAGCAGAGCGTGGTTTCGCGCCTTTTGGTTAAGCGGCTTTTACACGTTCGGCGCGTCGATATCGATATTTGTTGCGCGTATTTAATTCGTCGCGTATCTCTGTCGGTCACACGTTTGTAGGCGCGGTACGCCACGTGTCGGACCGATACGCCGCGTTAACGGCCACAGATTATTGTACCGCTACACCACGCGTTTTTGTAGCAACGCCGCGTTTATTTACCGCGTGCCGCGCGTTTGTTAACCGCGACCTTGATTAGCGTTCTGCACGTGTTGGTGTTTGCATCTGTGCTTGTTCTACTTCCTTGTTGTTTTATTTTTTTGGTTTTCGTGCTTCCTTGTAATTATTCTCGCGCAGTCTCGCCATGCCTTCGCATAAGCCTCCGGTGCGCCGTATGCAGGATGAGCTGCGGTGGGCGGCTAGCGCGCATGCGCTTATTACTCGTCCAGACAGGACGGCTAGCTTGCTCCACCGCCTTGAGCAGCTCCCAGCCAGACGAGCCCATTTTGAAGAGGCCTATTCGGAATTCCTTGCTACAGTGGAGGACGACGAGGCGCGAGAATCGGCCCAGAAGGACTACGAGCAGTTCTTCGAGTTCACAGACGATGTGCTCGAGGCTGGGGCCAAAATGAATCGTGAGGCTCGACAGAGCATTCTGTGCGAGTCGCCTCGCCCGCAGCCGCAGCCCGCCCTATTGGGTCGGCTGCCTACTTTGGACCTTCCACACTTTGGTGGGCGGCTTCAAGACTGGATGGGGTTCATCTCCATCTTTGACAGTCTAGTCCATGCCCGCCGTGACCTGTCCCCAGGCCAAAAATTGGCCTACTTGCGGTCTTCTCTTGAAGGGGAGGCACTTGGGGTAGTCTGCCATTTGAAGTTGACTGACGCCAGCTACTCCACGGCCAGAGAACTCCTTGAAAGGCGCTACGCCAATGTGCGCCGCCTTGCGGACGCGCACATTATGGAGTTGATGTCCCTCCCGGTTTTGAAGGACCTAGCACGTCTCCGGGAGGTGATCATTGACCCAGTCGTGGTTGCTTGCAACGCCCTTCGACAACTCGACTTACCGGTGGATCAGTGGTCCTTCTGGCTTCTTCACCTGGTTCTGTCCCGCCTGCCTCTCGATCTGCGGATCCGATTTGAAGAGAGGTACGGCGGGGACGGGGCTAATTATATACCCCCGTTCAGTGATCTCTTAAAGTTCCTTGAGGAACAGAGCCGCCAGGTGGAGAATGCCGTGGCCTCGGGAACACCAGCAAAGGAGCCGGCGCGACCGACGCCACCTTCTAAACCCACGACTTCCACCAGGGGTTCCAAGCAGCCAGAATTAGCGCAGGAGACTGGACGCCGCCCAATTCTAAACTTTAGTGGTCTTGCTGCGACCGAGGTGACCCCCTGTCACTATTGCCGTGCTTCCACGCACACGACGACTGACTGCCCTAAATTCTTGGAGAGACCGCCCAAGTCCCGTAGGGCCATCGCTAGGGAGCGCCGTTGGTGCTACTCTTGCTTAGGTCGGCACTTACAACGAAATTGCCAGCACCAACGGCCTTGTCCCCATTGTCAGGGCAACCACCTTCCTATTCTTTGCCTCGACCGCAATGGCGTCGGTAGGCAGGAGGTGGTTGAGCGGACACCCGGCAGGAGTGGAGTCTCCTCACCGGTCACAGGCCCAGCCGATAGAAGGCGTGGTGACACTGTTAGTGCGGCCCCTGGTTTTGATAGGGCTTCACCCCCCCCCTCGGGCGGGGGTGCAGCCCTCCAGGGGCGGGGGCGTTCCGCCCTCTGTCAACCCTGAGGGAGGTTTTGCCGTCGCTCAGCCTGATCCAAGGAGGTACTCCCCTCCTCTGGCTGAATACCCCAGGCTGCAGCGACACCTTCCTCGATGGCCTGGACACCCCCTTCCGCACTACGCCGCCCCGCGGCTGTCGTAAATGGCCAGACCCCCTCAGACCGGGAGAGACGCTTGGGTGTACCCTGGGGGAACCCCACCTCTTGGTGTGGTCGAAGTTCCCCAAGAAGGCCCTTACGAGCGCCCAAGGCTAGAGGAGTTGCCCGAAAGGGGCAACTCCCGTTGACTTGCTGCTGCCTTGGCTCCCACCACCGCCACCTCACCTGACAATTTGAACGACCATAAGCCGGTCTGCCAGACTGTACTTTTACCAACGGCTTTGGTCAGGGTGTACAACCCGAAGGGTGAGTGGCTTATGGTACGCGCGCTGCTAGATCTCGGATCACAGCGCTGGATTGCGTCGTTGTGGTGGGTGAGCGCTTCGGGGCAAGTCTCATTGCACCTTGTCCTAGCTAAGTGCAAGGTTGCATCTATCAGGTCTCGTCTAACAATCTCTAAGTTTGAATTTGTGGAGCCAACTATTGACCTGGTTACTCAACCACGTCCACGCTTCTTGGAAGTCTCTGGTAACCATGGTGGACGTTTTTGCGTGGTCGGACAGTGAGATTGTCCTGTGTTGGCTTCGGACTTCGGTCCATAATCTTGGCATTTTTAAATACTCATGCGGGTTGCAATACCCTCTCAGCCATTTTGCAGCGTGAGTTTGGATTTGGCAGGCCGACGAACCATTCGAAGCGTGATCTTCAATTGTATTCCTTGCTATCGTTTGGAGGCATCCATTTCATAGCTTGTGATGGGTGACCTGCCTGCGGACCGCGTAAAGGCTGCTCGACCTTTCGCTGGTGTTGGAACCAATTTGCCGGTCCTTTCTTAGTGAAGAGATCTAACCTTAAGAATGCTCGGTTTTTGAGGCCTACTTGTGCGTCTTGTTTGCCTTGCAACCAAGGCAGTCCACTTGGGACTTGTCAGTGCCCTCAGCACGGACGCGTTCGTGGCCACTCTGGGCCGCCTCGTGATCCGTCGCGGCCTACCCGATTTGGTTCGGACAGACTGCTGGACTAATTATAAGGGAACCAATCGTTATTTGAAGGAGGTCGTCGACTTACTTGTTGAGAGCAAGCACTATGTAGGCACCGCCATGTCTAGAATGGGAGATCTTGTTATGCTTAAAGAATCTAATCTACTCCCACTATTTTGCGTCGTGGACGCATTGTTAAACTGTTATATGGATCGGATGGCGTTCCGCGGGTGGCCGAGGTATTTGTAGGGGACTCAGTATTGCAACGTGCCGTGGCCACGTTGTCCCAACGGCCTATTGATTAGCGAATCTACATTCTTAGATTCGGAGCGGGGGATTGTTTACGCCAGGGTAGCTGGCGCGCGCGCCGAGTCTTTTGTTTGCATTGAATCGTGCGCTCCCTCGCTAACCCGCAGAGGCGCTTATCTGCGTGTCCCGCTCACGCCTCGGTTACGAGAGTTTTTGTGCCTGCAATGACGCGGCGATAACGGGGCGCGCACAGTACGAATCGGAGTCAGCTAGCAACAGCCGTGCGTGCGGCTGGGTTTTTTGCGGCGCCCTTTTGCCCCGGCGGTTTGTACCCCAAGAAACGTGCGTTTTGGGACCGCGTCAATTCTTATAGACAGTTTTTGTGGGGGCGCGACCTTTTGTGCGTATTCGTGAACTCATCTTGTGGACCCAGTCTGCTGTCGACCGACAAACTTAGCGGTCCACCGCGCGTGGCTGACGTAATTTTGATCACGTGTCGTCTTTGAAACGCGTAGTCGCGAGACGTAAATTACTACGTTTGAGTAGCCACGTTTATATTTGCGCGGGTGTGTAGTCATGGAATATTTGCGCAACGGGACGTCCGTTTTTTGAGGCGCCTGAGTTGTTTTTTCGCGCCGCGGTTTTGTTTGCCCAGACCTGATTGTTTTGGGACCGCCTCGCCCTGCACTGTGATATCGCTGGGTTTTTGGACATTGCACGCGTGTTTGTGACATTGTGTAGTTGTTGTGCCGGCCTTTGTGAGTTCGCTACGCTCGCCGGATCTACCTAGTAACACGCGTGCCCAGCTGCGTTTAGCGGCGATAAAGTTCGCGGTAGTTAAGTAATTGTAGACCGCGCTGTCATTGACCGCTGACCTTGTGTGTCGTGAACCACGTACTTTATTTTATTCGCTTGAGTGTTTGTGGGAGTTGAAGCCAGCCTGAACGTTCGACATATTTTGACCGTCGCGTTCATTGTTGCGGGTTGCGACCCACTGTGCTGCTGCATTGAGCACTCCACTCATAGGAGGCGAACGAACGATTGGAGCTGTGTTCGTGTTTGACGTGTCTGGGAGCTGATTGGTGCAGAGGACCTACGGTTGCAAGCCCCACACACACACCTACACACCCCTTTACACTTTCACGTCACATACTGTCCCACATCCACTACAGGGGGCGTCGCATCGAGTATCGTCGCATGCATCAACCAGGTTAGTGGCCTTCTATTTTCCTTGTCTATGTCGAAGGCTGTCGCTGCCCGAGTTGACGATTGCCGTAGTAGTGCTAGTAAAAGCCGCCTGTTATTTCCACTGATCGGCTAGTGAGACTCGGATATTACTATCCGACTCGGATTGGATACCGTCATCCGTACTGATCACTGTAGTCTCACTAGTCGGTCCCCCCTCGACCTGTCCGGGCTCGTTCCTCTATGGGCCCGGGAACTCAGCCCTCGTCTGGACAGGCAAGGGGCCGTAACACTAACCTACTTCCAGATGATCTAGAAGTATGAAATTTGGAATCCAGCTCGTCAATTGTGTGAAAACGTAGGAAAAAATCAAAAAATAAAAAAAAGTCAAAAAATTAGGGGTGTCCCCCATACAAACTGACATATAGTACCTAAACCTAACCTACTTCCAGATGACCTAGAAGGATGAAATTTGGAATCCAGCTCGTTAATTGTGTGTAAACGTAGGAAAAATCAAAAAATAAAAAAAGTCAAAAAATAAGGGGTGTCCCCATACAAACTGACATATAGTACCTAAACCTAACCTACTTCCAGATGACCTAGAAGGATGAAATTTGGAATCCAGCTCGTTAGTTGTTAATGTTAGTAAAGGGCTAGTGAACGGCTCTATTGGAGTCATAGAGAAAATAAACTGGGATGTCGATAGAAACAATAGTGCACGTAGAATTATTATCAAATTTAATAATTTAACTTATGAACTAGAACGTGTCAAGACTAAGTTTCAGATATCAAATAATGTATATGTTCACCGGGAACAGTTCCCTATTTGCTTGGCTTACGCTACTACCATCCACAAATCACAAGGACTTAGTCTGGACAGCGCTCTTCTGGACATAGGCACTTCGATATTTAGCAGAGGACAGGCCTACGTTGCGCTCTCCAGGGTTAAAACCCTAGACGGAGTACACCTTATTAATCTAGACCCTAGTCAAATTAAGGTACAAGATAGTTCTATAATAGAATATAAACGCCTGAGATCCCTTTATCGCCCGGACTTAGCTAATTTAAGCATAAACAGGAAGCTTACTAAAAAGGTAGCAGATAATGAATGGGCAATGTGCACTATTATCTCTAACATTCAAGAGAGTGTAAAAAATAGTATAAAAAAGAAAATCACGCAGCGGAAACGCAAGAAAAAGCTTTAAACTCAATACCTGCCTAGTTTTCTTTACAAAAAGTAATGATATCCCACCAAAAACATAAATGTAAAAAAGGAGAGCCAAGTTCAATACAAAAATTATGCTTGGCTGTCGGCTTCGCCGCAAAAAGAATGGAGATCAAAATGAGTGCCAAGTTCTATGTAAAATCGAAATTTGTATTTATAGGAACAAAAAAACAATATGTACAATTATTAAACTCTATTTTTTTGCTTTATTGGATACCTATAACAATTGCTGTTATTCAAAAATGTGAGATCTTAAAATAGGTTAGATTTGACTTGGCGAGTTTTTATCGGAATTAAAATGTATAACTTTATAAAATGACTGATGTAATGAAAACTGGCCAAGTCAAATCTAACCTATTTTAAGATCTCACATTTTTGAATAACAGCAATTGTTATAGGTATACAATAAAGCAAAGAAATAGAGTTTAATAATTGTTCATACTGTTTTTTTGTTCCTATAAATACAAATTTCGATTTTACATAGAACTTGGCACTCATTTTGATCTCCATTCTTTTTGCGGCGAAGCCGACAGCCAAGCATAATTTTTGTATTGAACTTGGCTCTCCTTTTTTACATTTATGTTTTTGGTGGGATTTATATTTACTAAATGTTATCATATTAATCTATTATTAATTCCATCACAAAGAGTTTGAAGTTAATTGATCGGGATATCACAATCGCTGCTTCGCTGAGGCGGCATTTTTTCGCATCGGCATCCCATTATGTAGGCTGGGCTAAAGGCTCGGATGCCGGCGTTATCGAGATCCTGACATTGCAGTAGGTACCTACAAACGGTATTTTCGCATTTAGAACTCGACTGTCCTCTTTCAGGTATGCATTCATATTCAGTCTTAAATAGATGGATCGGTATAAAATCCAGGCATATATAAACGCGTAAATTATTTATCCTATTTTTAATTTTTCTTAAAGTGAAAATCTGAGGGTCTCTCGGGGCGAAAGTAAAGAATCCGGCTTTTTGGATAGAAAGAAGCCTTGTACACAGCACAGCATAGTTTTATGATATTATACTGATAGTGCGTGACTTTGCAGATTCTGATAGTCCGTCGGGCAGGTGTCGTCTTCTTATCTTCAAGCAAAGAAATTGAGAAAGTTATTGAGCTATTCTGACGAAACTAACCGCAATAGTTCATATCCATTACACAGGATAGTTCGTATCCGTTACACAAGGAATCGAAATCAGTAAATGCTATTTTTAGCAGTGTTAAAAGATCGTAGGATAGAATATCTTTAAATTGTGATAATAGAATAGTTAACGCTAATTCAATGGAGATGAGCTAGTTGTTATATAGAATTACTGTACAATAAAGTTACAAAAAAATAGAAAATTGCTTTATTTGAACTGCACAATCTGTGCCAACTGCCTGTTCTTGCCTATCTCCTATAGGCAAGAACAGACGTAATGATTTTCTATATCTGATGAATTTATTGTTTCAGAGCACAAATCTACGAAAGGGTCTGTTGTTACATTATCATGCTACAAAAGTAAGTTGAAAGTTTTTCAAAATTTCATATTATGGTCATAAAATTAATGCCTTCGTCAGAAGATAACAACGATGTTTTTTTTTCAGAGGAACCTAAAGTCCAGATCGAGGAAGAGGTCTACTTTAGTGAAACTACAAAACGTGTTAGAGGAAATAGTGTTGGTAAAACTGGTGAGAAAATAATTAATGCATAAAAAAATCGATACAAGTGCAGAATGTAAATTATGTCATATTTTCATTACGACCAAAGCTGAAGGCCAAACTTCCTGCACGTTGAACACACAAGGAAAAGTCTACTTTATGAGCAAATGTTTTGAAAAAATTGTCCAGTTTATGTCCAATATTACCCAGTTACTACTTATGAGACTTAATTTATTAGTTTTCTTTTTTATAGCAGAAATAAACGATGGGCGGGAGACATGGGGCACCGGGGCGGATTTTCTCCTTTCCATCATCGGATTTGCTGTGGATCTGGCTAATGTATGGCGGTTTCCTTATTTGTGCTACAGGAATGGTGGCGGTTAGTGTTTCACATTACCTTGCATTCTACTCTACTTCTGCAACTCACAGGGATTTTTTTTCTCTACCTACTTAGTTAACTCTCGTTTCGATTTAAAAGTTCGGAAACCTTCGCAGTTTTCCGAATTTCTAAATCTTTGGCAGACCAAACACTACATATTATTAATTTGTACCTAATTAGGTATGACTGCAAGATTAGATCGAATGCAAGCTCAATACAAATACCTACTCGTTAAAAATAAACAAATAGCCTTTTTTAATAACTGACAAATTTATCCAGGCGCCTTCCTGATTCCGTACATGCTGATGCTAATTTTCGGCGCGGTACCACTCTTCTACATGGAGTTAATCCTCGGGCAATACAATCGACAGGGGCCGATTACGATATGGAAAATCTGTCCTCTATTCAAAGGTAACTACAATTGTACCGTAGCTGTCTTACTATAGTTACTACCGACGATATAGCAAGCTGAAGTGGCTGTAGATGGGCCATATTTGTCACAGACCTAACGGCCCCTAGGGCAGACCACATCCCGGTAAGAGCACAGTAGGACAACAAATAAAACAAAACCTGTGAAAAATAGCTGGTTCCGGCTGGATGTGGAATGCGGAAGACTTGGCGCGCTCTCGGAAAGCCCCACATCCAGTGACATCTAGGCTGTAAACGTAAAAGTAATAAAGTCTTGCTACCCACCAAAGTACTGAAGAAACTATCACTTAGTTTTGTTCTAGAAAAGTACTAAGTCCAAAACAAAATACTGAATTTTACGGACAGATAGGTACTGCCCCCTGAGCCAAATGAAAAATAGCGGTACGTTGCGACGTATAGAAATGGAACAAAGTTAAAAAAATGTATGCGATTTGACGTTCAGGGACGCTCAGCTGAGCGTCACCGAGTGTCAAAATAGCGAAAGATCGCATACTTTTTTTGAATTTCGTTCCATTACTATACGTCGCGACGTACCTACCGCTATAATTTGTCACTTGGCTCAGGCAGCGGGTTTGATATCTAACTGCACTTTTTTCTGAAATTCACAATAATTATTTATTATCCTTATTTCAGGTGTGGGTTTCTGTGCGGTGATGGTGGCATTTTACGTTTCCTTTTACTACAATGTTATTATTGGTAAGTATTGGTCTGCTCTACATGTTAATACCCAAATCACCGAAATTGTATTGCCATCATACCAAAAACCTTTGCACCAAATATCCTTATAAAGTCGCAACTTTTTTACATCCAACTATCTGGTTACGGGTTTCCTCCTGCGATTGAGAAGGATTTGACCATAGCCTACCACGCTGGCGAGTTCGGGTCCCCAGCCTTACACACACCATTGTGAAAAATTTTCAGGTATGCAGGTTTCCTCGTGACGGTTTACATCACTGTTCATTATGCAAGTGATCTAGGAATTTGGAGCAATGAAGCTCCATAAAAACGCCACTCAGAAAAGTACCAGGAAATCCCGGTAAAGCCCGGGAAAGTCCGAGAATCGAACCCTCAACCTCCTGACGTCGCGAAGAGGTCTGAATCAAGAGGAGTTTACTAAACTTAGCTCCTATAAGCATATTATTAAATTTAATACTTAATAATCATTCTTTTTTTTCACTTTAACAACAAAGGCTGGGCTTTCTACTTCCTGGTATCGTCAGCGCGGTCGGAGCTGCCGTGGCTGCATTGCGATAACTCGTGGAACACGGAACAATGTTGGGACGCGGCGCGGCTCAACGCCACCAACCGGACCGACATCCCGTACCAAGGACCGCTGTCGCACTTCACACCGGCTTCCGAATTCTTTCAGTAAGAATAACACCTACAAACTATTTCTGTTTTGTGTAATTTATTGTGTGGTGCAAATAAAGTGTATTTATTATTATTATTATTTCAGTACCAATTTGCCGATGATTTTCCGAGCCCGGTCAGTCTGTCTAAAATAGATTTATTCTTAAGTATTTATCAATAGTTGCGTAGTTTAATATTCTGCAAGCATTTTTCCAAATCTCTTGAGAATAATAATCTTTATCCGCGATATCTGGTATGTGCGAGTATAGCCAAGATTCACTTACATTTACAAAATTAGCACTTCCCCTGTACGTTCCTACTGACACTAACAATTAACATTATCTTCCTTTAAAGAACTTCATTCGATAAGTCATCATAACCAGCTGGGATGAAACGGCTCCTCACGACCCTCTTAATGTCATCAGTCCACCTGGTTGAGGGTCTGCTAAGCGCTACGCTACTCTATAACGTCCGCCGGTCTCGTCAAACCCACTTCAACTTCACAACCGAGGATATAATAATTTTTAACTTTATCCATAGCATCTGCAATTAATCATTTATTAATTAGTTCCGACTTGATTTTCAGTCGAGCGGTACTCGAAATGCAATATTCTGAAGGGCTGAACGATCTAGGCCTTCCGAAGTGGCAGCTTACTATATGTTTGGGTGTCGTCTATATCACTTTATACTTAACTCTGTTCAAAGGCGTCAAAAGTTCAGGTAAGAACAATTTTTAGGAAGGTATAGAATACCGTCCTAAAAATCTTTAAATGTGAAATCTTTTGTAAAGTTGGGAATAGATGTTTTTAAAAACAACCATTAATATATTATCAAATTTTAACTACAGGAAAAGTTGTATGGATGACAGCAACAATGCCATATGTGGTGCTGTCGATTCTTCTTGCGAGAGGTCTTCTCTTACCAGGCGCAACCCGTGGCATTGCATACTACTTGCATCCGGAACTCAGTAGGCTGAAGGATACACAGGTTAATTCATCATCACTGTCTTTTGGCTGTCGAATCTTAAATGATTTTAAATTAATAATTTCATACTCAGGTCTGGGTGGACGCTGCTGTTCAGATATTCTACTCAGTTGGTGCGGGTTTTGGAGTTCATCTCTCCTACGCGAGCTATAACACGTTTCATAACAATTGCTACAGGTAACGTTTATATTACTCATCGGTGTACCAGGTGTTCTAGTCTATGATTACGGAACACAATTTACAACTATTTTTATTGTATTCTTCATGTTTTAGGGATTGCCTCGTGACAACACTAGTGAACTGTTTTACGTCATTCTTCTCTGGATTTGTTATCTTCACGTATTTAGGCTTCATGTCCCATAAGCAAGGAGTTCCTATATCGTCTGTTGCGACTGAAGGTAAGGGGTAAAAAAAAAATTTTTAATTTGATTCAATCGGGTATTTTAATTTTTAGCCTATAACTTTTTTTTAATTCTTTTTTTAGGACCAGGCCTAGTATTTCAAGTGTATCCTGAAGCGGTGGCAACTTTACCTGGAGCAAGTTTGTGGGCTATGTTGTTCTTTTTTATGCTCATCATGCTGGGATTGGACTCTGGGGTATGTGTTCATAATAAAAAAGTTCAAAGTATGGTATATCGCGATCTTAACGTAACGTATTTCATGTAGTTTACTGTAACATCGAAGAAATTTTGTTTTGTACTCAACAAAAAGCTTAGAATAGACTATAGATTGACTAGCTTTATAAGTTGTCTACATTTCTTTATGAAATAGCTCTTCTAAGATCATTTTACGGAACTCAATGCACAGCTTCATCCAATAGCTATAAAGCATGGTCATTACTAGCACGGGGCCACCATCTCATACATCGAAAATTGTAGTACTAGAGTATGTTCATAGAGGGCATTAGGGGTAGCCATTTGAAAGAAATTATTAATTAGCGTCAGCTCACTAGCGACAAGCGATAATAATTTGAACTACATTGCAAGATGTGGTACGATACGGTCAGCTAGGCACATCAGCGCCAATAGATGGCGTTTATTTTGTAATTAGATAATTTTATTTTGTTTATGAATGAAAATGTGCATATTTTTTTATAATAATATGGTTCCCGGCTATAGCACTATATTTATAAAGTATCCAACTACAGTTCAGATGTATTTTAATTGTCAAAATACTTTCATTTGTACCGACAATTACGAGGTGGTAGCAGCAGAAATTTTCACACACACATTCAAGCTGTTTACTAATTTCGTTATTATTGACAAATACTCACTAGCCTATTGGTACAAACACTAGCTACAATGACTACGTATACTGGGTTCTATTCACTGACTTGAAATCCTTTTTTTATTTTTTTATTGTTTAAAATTATTATTATATATTAAATATAAAAATGAATTTTTGTCTTGTCTGTGTGTATGTCCTTTATAGAATCGTAAACTATGCATTGATCATGGTGATCTTCAGCAAAAGTGTTGTGCATCGGCCCACGAAGGTTTCAGAGTTAGTACGGGTTGGCGGGCTTCACACACCCCTATCATTCCAATATTTTAGTTAGTGGCGTAGAAACGCGCGCAGGGTAGGTACAGCTAGTATGTAATATAATATTTTTATACCTAAATAGCCTGTATTTGTCCAGCTGAGAGCTGAGAGCTGATGATTGAGGATCTTGGAGACGGGTGAAGAGCACGCTAACGGTATTGGAGATAGGTGGGGGGTGCTCGACCAAATGTCATTTGAAACCTCGTCCAATTACCAATGAGCTGAAAAAAAATTCAAAATGGCGGAAAAAACATGGCCGCCATACAAATTTTGTTGGTCTCTATCTCGGAGGGTATGACAGTTGGAAAAGTGGTTTCATAGCAAAAGATGATCGAAATGGGGATATCTATTTAGTGACAAGAAAAAAATTCAAAATGGCGGAATTTCTTTTTTCATTGTATGGCAATTGGGTACCTGCCCACTAATTTTTGCTAAATCCGAGTATGAGCGACCACGTAAATTGCTACAAGCAGTTACGCGGTCCGCTTTAGCGGGCCGCGCCCCCACGCGAAAAACTAGTTATTATTATATTTATACTATATATAGCTCGATTACCACTCACTCACTCACTCACTCACTGACTGACTCATTGACATAATTGTTCTCCCAGAAGGAGTCTGAAAACGATATAATGATGTATGGGGGATGTGTTCGGGTGCGGGATTCGAGTAGGGAAAAATTATGACATTTCAGAAAAACAAGATGGCGGCCGACGTGATTTCTGTAACTTTTTTGTTTTCCGACCGATTTCGTTTAAACTCGCAACGATTGTAGATATAAGTAAACGATTAATAGAGAAAATGGAAAATTTTGGAAAAACAAGATGGCGGCCTTTGGATTGGATTTGGAAAAACAAGATCAAAAACTACTACTATAGGCAAATAAAAGAAAGTATATTTATTTATCATAATCATCATCCTCGCAATAGCGGTGGAATAGGTATACCTACCACCTGTATAATAGGTAGTCCGTTTTGTCTTTGTTTGTCAACACTAATTTGACATTCGAAGGAAAAAGAACAAACAGAGTATAACTATTTCACAGCTATTTCACATTTATGAATAAGGGGGTTAGTATAATACTGCGATATAGTTCATGTTTTCAAAAGAATTTTTCCCTAATTTCTTCCGAAAATTCATACAGTTGGCAATACCTGACCAACGCAACGCAAACGTCGAAAACAAAGTTTTAATTTTGTATCAAATGCATACAACGAAGAGCGGCAACATCGCTTGCTGTCTTATTTTATCAGCGAACTGGCAACGCAGCATTTACTTACACGCAATCCAGCTGATTCGCCATCTATTAGCATTTTCATAACTGCAACTATTGCCAAAGCAACGTCATCTATCGGGGTTCGATCAAACTGTTCCGTAGCAGCAGCGCCTCCTATTTTTAAACTTATTATCTGCTATGAAGCTACTCGCAGTAACAGCGCCATTATTTCCAGTTTTATCCGTCGGGTGGCCCACCCGAAGAAATTAAGCTTGTCGCATTTCTTTCTTCGTGATGGGGTATCTGTACTAGTATAGTATTATATTATCTGTGGTCATACTTAAATGCTCAGAAAGAAGTCGTCATTTGTGTGATGTACCTAGCACTGTACCTAGGAACCAAACTATTTTTAATCTGTCTAGTGGCGTATAAGATAGCGTCACCTGGGCTAGTAACTCGGCACATGGATTTTTGACAACAAATCTTGGCGCACATAATGGCGCCGCATATCACGCAATACTAGATTAGAATTAATGAATGAGGGCGTCTCCATAGTTTTGTTATCTCATAGGGTTGTACCGTTCATAAAGATTTATTTCCAGATGGGTGGTCTGGAGTGCGTGATCACCGGGCTACTGGACCAGGCACGCGCGAGCGGCGCGCACTGGCTGCGTCGCGAGCACTTCACCTTGCTCGTCGTGTGCGTTTCCTTCTGCGTGGCTTGCATCAATGTTACACCTGTAAGCACAACAGCACTACATTCACATGCTTGCTTTTATAGCTATAGCGCTAAAATTTCGTTAATGAAAGTCTTCTATTCGCAGCTAAATTGGTGGCTCTATTAAAAATAAATGCAGCATATTACGTACACATACAAAATATACACACATACTACCTAAATAAATGTCACTATCCAATATCTATACCAATGGCTCTATCCAATATCTATACAAATGACTTCTAAAAAATTTATCATTCAGACCGATTTTCCACAGGACCGGACATATTATTATAGAGCACAAGTGTGTGAGCAAACACAGGCGCACTCTCTATTCACTCTCTCTCATACTCCGATGGGATGACATCGACACCTAGCAAGGGCATTGGATAAAAAGTATCTCCCGATTAAGCCCTCTAACAGGCGATAACATGATATTCTTATGATCGCCCTTAAAAAAAATTTTGTTTATTCTGTTTATAACGTGTGTTTTATTTATTTCTAGGGCGGTATCTACATGTTCCATTTGTTGGACACCTACGCCGCTGGTATATCGTTGCTGTGTTCTGCACTTTTCGAAGCCGTGGCGGTATCGTGGTTTTATGGTGAGTTACTCGTATTTCTAGTAGATCGAGATTATTTCTGTATGAGATGATGACGTGTCGGGGCGTGTAGTAGACAAATGGCAATAGTAAATGTACCATTACTTCAGCGGCGCGCCGCAGCCGTCAGCTTTTTTTAAGTGACTGACGCGGTGACGGCTGCAGTGGTCCAGCGACCTAACCACTGAGCATCGCACCGGACGCGCTTGGTGGTGCGTCTTTGCCGGTAGGGGGAAACCATTCGCGGCAAAAACCGTCCACCACCCTAGCACCCTGAGCCAAGTGACAAATAGCGTTACGACTTACGACTTACGTCGCGACGTGTAGGAATGGAACGAAATTCAAAAAGTATGCGATTTGACGTTCAGTGACGCTCAGCTGAGCGTTACCAAGTGTAAAATTACTCAAAATAGCGATAGTTCGCTTACATTTCTTGAATTTTGTTCCATTTCTATATATGTCACTTGGCTCAGGCAGCCGAGTCAATTTAGAATTTAGACATTCCGAAGTACCGGAAATCGAAATTCGAACTGCTAAATCAAATTGATAATTATGTTCCTCACCTAAACGTTTTCTAATTTTCTTTTTATAGGATTGAAAAGATTCTCCGATGACGTAGAGGAAATGCTCGGCTTCCGTCCCGGTCTGTATTGGCGAATTTGCTGGAAGTTCGTCAGTCCAGTTTTCATTATTGTAAGTACACTCAGTATTGTTAGTTTAAGATGGTTTGACATTTATTAAAGGTTATCGACCACATCTTATTTTCATTTCAAAAACTAAAGCAGAAATTTATAGCGAACAGTAAACAATATACGTCTGCCCAATAGACATATTATGACCTGGACAGGGTCGACGGTGCGAAAAAATGGCGCCAGTTTATTGGTGCCAAAAATGCTTCTTTTATCACCAACAATAAGGGCACGCCGTAGTTCGCTCAGCAGCCACATAAAGAATTTTGACAGATGGCGCTACTGTTTGCTTATACGAAAAAGGTTTACGTAAATCGTTCGGATGCCTGTATCCTGAGGTTTCTTATCGGTGGTCTGCCCGCAAAAAATTTATTCGGTCTTCCCAATTTAACTAACTGTAAGACATAATAAGTAGGATTATTAAGATTATTATAATATTATGATTGCAGGTTTCTAGTTTCTACAAATCTTGTTTTTTCATATATGAAAGCAGAAATGTATACCGAATCATAGACAAGGGAGCTTTAGTGACGCTCTACACTTTGTTGCAGGGTGTCGTGGTGTTCGGCCTCCTGTACCAGCAGCCGCTGCAGTACCAGCAGTACACCTACCCGCAGTGGGCGGTCGTGCTCGGCTGGGGGCTGGCCTGCTCCTCCATACTGATGATCCCCATCGTCGCCATTTACAAACTCGTCACCACACCCGGCACCTGTCGACAGGTATAATTTTCCTACATCTAATACCTACTTTAAAACCATAGAGGAAGGATATCGGTATTTTTAACAGATGTTTTACCTAAGAGGCTTCAAATCTAGGCTTTTGTCGACGTAATTAACTTAGGTTACACTAGTGTCCGCTTGGCAAGCGGAAGAAAATATAAGTAAGTAGGTATCAATAGTAGAACCTCTGACTTAGGAAATAAAGTTGTGTTTACACTCTCGCCGAGGTTCTCATGAGTTTGTTTTCGGTCTCTGGGTGTGTGATGTAGGTATGTGCGTATCTGTGTCTGTATGTTACTCCTTTGAAATGAAATGCAGATAGATTTTATTATACCTTGTATTAAGGCCACGGCTGCAAATAATAGCAAAACAGTAATGAACTTTGAACATTTCAGCGTGTAGCGTGCTGTATCTCTCCAGAGTCTGAACATGAAGCGATTCGCGGCGGAGCTCCTGTGACTCGATTCACTTGGAAACATTGGCTCTACGTTTAGATGTACATCACGATTTCGGGAAAAGAGCACTACATAATATGCTCTACACAACTCTCCACAAAGAAGAGCAAGCGAGGCTATGAAAGGCAGAGACTTGTGAACCTCGAAAGATCAGTACTTCTTGCCGATATTGGAAATGGAAAATACCAGACCTGATCGATGAATCTAAGAGATTCAGACCAGTCAAGTTCAGAAGAAGCTGAAAATTAACAAATATTTGATTCCTACTTTATTTTTATGTACTTCGTAGTAGCCAAAAAATGTTAAGGACTTTGGAAGTTTAAAAATGTCATAATGGCGGTTGTTTAAAACATAGGCACTCTATGCCGGGATATCAAAATGGTCTATTTCCAACTTAATTATTATTATGCCTTAGTTCAATAATGTGGACTGGCGATATTTGTCGAAAGTATCAGATGGCGGTATTTTTATAATCGATAAAAGTAGATCTCTTAGAGATTTAGAAATCTATATGTGAGTAGTTACATATTTACGACGCGATGCGCGAAAGAAAATCTATTTATATTATTAGTAAATATATTAGTATTGTTACTAAGTTATTTTTTTTTCTTTATTGTATTTATACCAATAATGTACTTAACCCTAGAATAATTTTAAAACAAAATACAGGAAAACAATCGGGCGGGTCCCTTTTCTATAATTTTGATATTTTATAAACGTATTATTATCAGTTCTTGCTTAGTAATAATAATACTATATATATTTTTGATAAGAAAAAATCCATTAAGGACATTACTCGCATTCAGAACTGTGACGTACACAATAATTTTGTACATAAACCAGTACCTACTTTTGTATTATTTTATATAATATATTGTACTTTGTATGCCTGAATAATGTACACGTTGTTGTCTGCTATACGTAGGTACTTTATAATATTTATAGTAATACAGTAAAAATCCATGTTCTCCATCTTTTTTTTACTTGTGGATATAACGTAGAGTAATAAGTATCTATAGCGTGTTAAAAAAGTAATAATACTTATGTCTTGCAAAAGTTCAATTTATATTTTAAACTAGTAGGGTGCGTGGAGGCGCGGGCCACATGTGGCCCGCGGGCTGTCTTCCCCCCTATTTGCCTTCCAACTTTTAATCTCTTCAATATTCGCCATACATTTTGTTTGGAAAAATAAAATTCCGCTATTTTGATTTCTTTTCCATTCATCGAATAGACCTTCGGGCCCTGATCACTTCTTGTCAAGGAATCGTTCTTCCATCCTTTATACTTTCCGAGATATCGACGAAATTCGTTTGGCGGCCATTTTGAATCCGCCATTTTAAAATTTTTTTCAGCTCACTGCCAATTGGATGACGTTTAGAGTGACATTTGGTCGAGCACCCCCCACCTATCTCCGATACCCTGGCTGTGCTCTTCACCCGTCTTCGAAATCCTCAATCATCAGCTCTCTCCATATTTTTGTTCTTAATCATTTCCATCTATATGACAGTATACGTCAAAAAAATTTTTTTCATACAAAATTGTTCAGGAGAGGTGATCAATGAGTCAGTCAGTGGCCAATCAGCACGAGTAGCTATATATATAGTAATAGCTGCTAAAATTTCAATAAGTAATACAAGTTAATAAAATTATTCGTTGTTGTTTAATATTTATTGTTAGGATTTTTCTTATTTATTTAATTAAAAAAGTGTGAGTGTTCGGGGAACCCCCGCGCCATACCTATAGAGCGAAATTTCTTACAAATTTCAAACATACCATGATAATATGACTAGGGGATCATTGTTAATTGTTGTCCGAACTTTACAGAAAGTAAAATGATAGGAAACGTTTATCCGACCGTGACGTCTTTCACCATTCCAGACCTACACGCCAGCCCACCATGAACTTCGTTATTTTTCTTCTTGTCATTTTCATAGTAAATTTTGACCTGTAAGCAATGCCTGTAAGTTATTGTTTAGTCTCTCCCACTGAAAACATTTACAAAAATAATAATAAATAATTATCTACCTTATATATCTACCAATGTAACATGTAATGTAATCTATAAGAATGCTCCGGGTGAGTTAAAACTTTACTCTTGTGAAAGAAGACGCTGTTTCTGTTGTTTACAATGATTGTTGTAAATAATGCAGGTACTATGTTCTAATACAATTTATAATGTTAAGTTATTCTAGATGTGAACTGTGTTCATATATTAATGAATAAAGGTGTTAGATACAAAACATTTGTATTATTTACCAATGATATACACATCAGAAGAAATATTACATAATAATCGATATGAAAAACGTGGGACACTTGGTAGAAACAAAGTTTCACTTATCGGTCGAAGGATGGCGCTCCTTTTAGTTAGCA
This sequence comes from Coenonympha arcania, assembly GCA_036785405.1. Classification (NCBI taxonomy): domain Eukaryota; kingdom Metazoa; phylum Arthropoda; class Insecta; order Lepidoptera; family Nymphalidae; genus Coenonympha; species Coenonympha arcania. Next base: position 5,644,073 of record CM072059.1, read on the forward strand.
CCATGGACCTATTATGTTAGCACCTACTATATTGAAGAATACTTACTTACCTACTTTTTTCTTGCTTTGCTCCTCAAGTTAAAGGTAAGGTGGTTCTTACAATCTTTACCACTATACCTAATATATAATGCTGAATTGCTTGCAATGCAACTGCAGAGCTTAGATATTTTATTCCCTTTACATAATTTAAACACCTAATTTGGAATTTATAATATTTTTATTTTTTTATTATTTGGGAGTTGCGCCCAAATCCCAACGTTTGCGTCCCCATTTTTAGTACTTGTTTGCCGATCTAGCATTTTAGTCCTTTTTATTGCTGTCATTTAATTCGGGTTGATATTTGTTTGATATTTGATATTTGTTTGATATTTAGTTTCCACATACGCACAAAACAAAAAAGTCTCCATGTCCCTTATACGTAACTATTTGCCTCGGCGAGAGTGTGTAGCGTTCATACTTCATATTTCAAACTCGAAAATTGACATTAGGACTTTTAATTGAATTTCTTGTTCCGATGATTTTTTAAAAGCTTCCTTCCTTTGCAATTGATTTATTCTTACGTTTATAAAAGCAAAATATTATTTAAAAAATTATTAAATAATGAAAGTTACTTAATTCTCAAAAATGTTGATTGATTTTCATAGACCCTAAAATTGAAACGTTACTTAAACTGTTCATTCTACGCACAGATTCTACGTTACTTTATAAATAATCTGTGGTCTTGATTCCTGATTTCTGTTCTGTGGTGTTCAATCCTGCCCACCTCAGATAAAGGATCCCAACAGAACCAAGGAATATACTACTCTATAACGACACAGAACATTAATATTATACCTAGTACTCCCTGTCAGTCATCAAGAGCAGAAACGAAAAGAAAAGAATTGAAGAATCGAATTTGACTGCGCGATTTTAAATGGTTTAGTCTTATTTTAAATAAAAATAAGTGGACTTGTGAATGCAATACTGATTTATCGGATCGATTTCAGCAGTGCCCTGAATATTCTACATGGAAGAACTAAAGTATCCTTCTATTAAATATAGTACGACTTAATTGCATCCAATTCTGTGATCGATATAATTGAAAAACTATCGTGTTTTATCACATTATTTCTATTTGTTCTGGAGAAAAGTGATGAGATAGCCAAAGGTATGGTAAACGCTTTATTCTCTCAAATATTTTACCTCATATTCAAATGTTGCTACATTTGCGGTCAATTGTATTAATTGCATTAATATGCTGTACTAAAGAAGGTTGACGTATTTTCTTCAGTAAACAATGAGTAATATGTGTTTTGTGATTCAATATCTTAGTATCTTAGCATCGCATACATACATTGGTGAAAAACTGATGATATCAACTTGTATTTTTGGTTACATGTGTTGATAAAATAAAAATATACACATTCTTATTTCCATTCTATTTAGTAGAAATACCTGGTATTGCAGGTAATAGGTTAGTTGCAAATAGTATTAATTTGTTGTAAATTTTCTTGAGGAAGCACTTAAGCAATGATAGGTCTGTAAGTAAAAGTACCCAATGTTTCACAGAATCATCTTCTGTAGTCTGTTCAGATGGATCTAAAATATTTTCTTAAAAGTTTTGTTTTCAAGATTTTATTTATCATGACAGAATGACTGAGACAAGCAAGACGTTTACCTGATGTCAAGTGTTTAATATTTACCATCCTGAGACATCAGTTCTTAGGTCTCATTTTGTCCAGTAACCACATCCGCATATAATGCCCTTCAAACCAAACCATGGTGATACAGTAGAATACAACTGAAACTTGCTTCACAGTAGAATAACGGACACTGCAGTGGTACTGACCCTGATTAACTGAAGTGGAGTCCTGCCACCAGTATAGTTGTAGTAAGATTATAAAATTAGTACTACCCGTTTGCATAAGCTTTACTCATGACCACAATCTGTGGACGTCTGATGACAGACAAGTGTGGGTGGTGGTAGTATGAAGTGGAAGGAGAAGTCACCAGCAAAGCTTCTGCGAACAGGTTATAGGGTCTTATATACCTAAACTAAGATACCAGTGATATAGCTACTACAACAACATTGAAATAGAAGTGTCCATTGTCTTGCTAGGCCAGGATGTCAGTAGAACGTGAGAGTATGGGTGTAATGCCCCCGATCCCAATGGGTAGCGATCCTCGCTCGCAGCTGCTTCAAGAGATGCGAGAACAGAACTATGACCTCATCAGATTTGCCTCATATAGAACAGCCTGCAAGTTAAGATTTGTTCAGAAGAAGTGCAATTGTAAGTATAAGCAAATTGTACTCCTAAGTTCATTTGTCTTTGAATGACTAATAGTAATAATGCTAAAAATCTAGACTATTAATATTGTTTGGAATTTAGAGGAATTTCGAGATGTGAATTAACATATTTATATACCAAAGCTTCTTTAATTATTCTTATCTTTTAATGTTTATTACAATTTCAGTACATGCAATAGACATATGGAATGTGATAGAAGCGTTTAGAGAGAATGCTCTGAACACCCTGGAGCCTACCGCCTGTGTGAACGTCACAAGATTGGAGACACTGGTGTCCTCTCTATACCACAACCTCAACAAGAGGTTACCACCCGCCAACCAAGTGTCTGTGGAGGCTTGCTCTGCCTTGCTGTTGAATTGGCTACTCTCTGCCTATAGTACAGGGTAAGATTGCTTTATATAGTACAGTGTAAGATTGATTCCTATAGTACAGGAATATTCCTTATGCCATTAGTTGCCTGGTAAAAATCGCTATGTAGTGATAAGGCCACCACATTGTACTCCTAAGTTGTTTATGTGTGAGTATATCTATCTATCTATCTACAGGGTAAGATTGCTTTATATAGTAGGATTGCTTGGAATTAAATGTTAAGACCGCTTTTTTACAATCTTATGCATGTTGGACTTCCGCCAAGTAACACCTGTTTATATTCAATATATAATTTGGAGTTGTTGTTGCAGAGAAAATGTTGGCAAAATCAGAGTGTTCTCCATCAAAGTCGCACTGGCAACAATGTGTGCGGGCAAACTGATGGATAAACTAAGATGTAAGTACTAATTGCTTAATTTTTAACATGGTCCGACCTAAAAATAGACCCAAAGACCAGTTGATGCACAGTAACCATTTAAAAATATTCTGAGATCAATATGACTAAGAACCGCAGGTGATAGGAATAAATAAGTTTAAAGAGGGCCAACTCAGCTGCAGGATTTAGAACTGGATGGATGTTAATACTATTTTGATACTGTTTGTAGATTACACATGTTTATTACATTATACATTAACACTAGATAAAAGAGCTATTATAGAGATCGTACGAAAATAACGATACTTTACGTGACTAGAGAGGCTGATCTGCTAGGCGATTTTGCAAGAAACACGTATTCAGCACTACTATAATCGTAAAGAAATTCTGACCGCTAATTGGCAGTGCAAACATTGGATTCAGCCCATTAGCGGGCAAAAATTGTTCACAATGACGATAGCAATACGTTTTTCTAATGCTACTGCCCCATAGCTGTCATTGGATTGTCATTTCTTAATGCGATTGACAAGTTGTGTTTTTTCAGACATTTTCTCCCAGCTGTCGGATGGCAATGGCCACTTGCTGATGAAGAGGCTATCGGACTATCTGAGAGAAGTGCTGGCGCTGCCGGCCGCCGTGTACGAGTCGCCCTCCTTCAGCTACAATGACAACCTGGCCATCTCTATATTTAATCAGGTAGATCAGGGTTCAAATACTATACGTCATAACTTTTTTTATTTATTTTTTATATACTTATTTACAATAAAACTTATCACTAGCTTATTCTAATTACTATAGAAATCTTGCCCGCGTGGAATGGTGGCAAGAATATTAATATTATATATCAAATACTTATATCAGTATTCAAAATATAATGGGGTTATTCAAGGGGCGGATAAACAAATTAAATTTCTTAAAAGCCGGCAACGCATTTACATTTTCTCTGGTGCTGCAAATGTCCATGGGCGGTGTTGAGCGCTTAACATCAGGTGACCGCCCGCTTGTTTGCTCACAATAATTATAAAAAAAGCTAATTTTAAATTAATAGCATAGTAATGAAAACTAGCCAGAAAACAGAAAAACCGATATAATATGGTGACTTGCAGACAAGGCATTTTGAAGTGGCTGACTCAAACTTAATCTTTACCATATTCAGTCATGCTTTTAATTTTTTAAAGGATTCAACTATGAAAAAAAGGCCTAAGTATAATTGAGAGTGGTCATTATTCAAATAATGCTTTAAATTTGCGATACGGCAAATATAGAGAGATATTTTTTTGATTGAAATTGTCTCGTTTTCTTTGAATGTAACTGAATCCACACCTAGTTTGCCTTTCATGCATGACTTGCCATATCTTACTTGTACTGTGAATAACCTTGTGCGAGTAAATGATATCTATATGCACCTATATTGTTTCAGAATGTCAAGATTACTGTCAACGATTTCCTAGATACACTAATGTCGGACCCCGGCCCTCCTTGCCTCGTGTGGCTGCCTCTGTTGCACCGACTTGCTAGTGTGGAAAATGGTAAATTGTACATTAAGACGTATGCAAAGGAAATAACACTCGAATCGGTATTATAAAAGTGAACTACAGGTGACGTGAGTATAATGATTAATTTGCATACGCGTATCATATAACATTTTTCATCAAACATGCGACTCGTTTTATGTATTGCTATAACAGAAATCTCTACCTGTACATTTCGCTGGCAACAGTTTATCACTCGGTTTTCTTAGTCGTCAAGTATTTTATGAGGAGTCAAAATCTTAAGCTTTTCTTTATTTCAAGCAGGATGCAAGAAGAAACATAAATGGTGAAGGGGAAATAAGCGCAAGGGAAATTTCTAAAAGCAGACATTGTTCCACAAAGTTATTTGGCTCCTAAATTAACTGTGATGGAAATCACTTTCCAGCTTTTTTGGACAAGTCTAAGACCCAGTTGCTTTAAAAAATAATTAACAGAGACGTAGTCGATAAACATGACGCTACAGAACTAGATGTCCTCAGCCATTTTGTTTTCCAGTGGTCCACCCATTGGCGTGCAGTGCGTGCCGCCGCGGATCTCTAACGGGCTTCCGGTACCGGTGCACGCGCTGCGCCGGTTACACCCTCTGCCAGGACTGCTTCTGGCGCGGCCACGTCACTCCGCCGCACACCAACGACCATGAGGTCAAGGAGTACGCCACATATGTGAGTGCCTTCTTGATTTTATGTTAACCTGGTACTTGGCGATTCTGTCAGCTATCTCTACGCAGTGCTGCACGCTCTGCGCCGGGTATACTCTCTGCCAGGACTGCTTCTGGCGCGGCCACGTCACCCTGCCGCGCACCAACGACCATGAGGTCAAGGAGTACGCCACATATGTGAGTGCCTTCTCGATTTTATGGTAACCTGGTACTTGGAAATGCTGTCAGCCATCTCTACGCAGTGCTGCACGCGCTGCGCCAAGTACACTCTCTGCCAGGACTGCTTCTGGCGCGGCCAAGTCACCATGCCGCACACCAACGACCATGAGTCAAACAGTACGCTACGTATGTGAGTACCTTCTTGATTTTATGGTAACCTGGTACTTGGTGATGCGGTCAGCTATCTCTACGCAGTGCTGCACGCGCTGCACCGAATACACTCTCTGCCAGGACTGCTTCTGGCGGGGCCACGTCACCATGCCGCACACCAACAACCATGAGGTCAAGGAGTACGCCACGTATGTGAGTGCCTTCTCGATTTTATGGTAACCTGGTACTTGGAAATGCTGTCAGCTATCTCTACGCAGTGCTGCACGCGCTGCACCGGATACACTCTCTGCCAGGGCTGTTTCTGGCACGGCCACGTCACTCCGCCGCACACCAACGACCATCAGGTCAAGAAGTATGCCACATAATATGTGAGTGCCTTCTTGATTTTATGTTAACCTGGTACTTGGAAATGCTGTCAGCTATCTCTACGCGGTGCTGCACGCGCTGCGCCGGGTACACTCTTTGCCAGGACTGCTTCTGGCGCGGCCACGTCACGCCGCTGCACCATCAACCATGACTCATGAGGTCAAACAGTACGCTACATATGTGGGTGCCTTCTTGATTTTATGTTATCCTGGTACCTGGCGATGCTGTCACATCGGACATGTGAGAGCATCGCCAGGTACCAGAATAACATAATCATGAGGTAATCTGTAAGTAATTAAAACTCCCGCTGAAATCCGAGCGCGTACCAACTGCTGCACTATGAAAGTCGTCAGTAGTTGTGTATTGTTTTTAATGGCAGGCCAGTCTCACTTATCACGTGACCGTCCCGGCTACAAGTACGGGTCTGGACCACGATATTTCAGATGGTTGCCGCTCGCGGGCCGAGTTGCACGCGCTAGTTCTGTACGGTCTATTTTACGCGCCGTCTGTACGGCAGCCCTAGTACGTCGTAAGAGATAAAGTTAGGCGATAGAAAGAGACCACAACATTGCGTTTGTTGCGTGTCGATTTTGAGGGCGGGGCCAGGCGCTATTGCGAACTGAATTGCACTTTTGCTGTCAGCGCTAGAGTCGCTATTTATTTAAAATTTAAATTATCGTGTGGAGTGGACCTTCTGGTACTATTTAGTGTTATGTGCTAATGGATAATCATCGATTGTTCCAGAAATCGCCGTCTAAACAAATCGGCGCGACACTCCGCAAGTCGTTCCGTTGCGTGCCCGAGCGCGCGCGGCCGCAGTTGCCGCGCTACCCCGACCAGCCCGAGCGGACCCTCAACCTCAGCCATATCGTGTGAGTAAACTAAATTTGAGGTAATTATTATCCTAAAAATTGCTGTAACTTATCTTTTTTGATTAGTGTTTTACACACTTAGGATATAATTCCTATAAATTTAAATAAGAATCAAATTTTTTTCATTCGCAGCGGGATATGAACCCGCGACCACCAGCTCTCGCGGCTGGGTGCTCTGACCACTGAGCTATACGAGCCATATCCCTCTGCGATGAAATTTCGATTCGTAATATTGGGTTCTTAGGCAGAACCAGCGCCATCTATTTGTAAAACGTAACAGTTTCAAACTAATTTCGAAGGCTCATAATTTCCTATGAAGCAAGCTTCGAACGAGAGAATTGCCGTTTGCTGTTGACAGATCGGTGCTACTGTGCGAATTTACCCTGGACTTGGCGGACGGCGTGAAAAAATGTGTCGTTTATCGGTGCCAATATAATACCAACATTATTAGGCCACGATGTAGATCGCTCAGCGGCCACCTATAGAATTTTGACAGATGGCGATACTGTTTGCTTGTATGTAAAAGGTTAACGTAAATCGTTCGAATTTCGAACGATTAGTATTATATTGGCACCGATAAACTGGACACATTTTTTCACGCCGTCCGCCAAGTCCAGGGTATATTCGCACAGTAGCATCGAACTTCGAATGCGTAATCGGACGGATGATTGTTGTGGCAGGCCTCCCTCGCCGGTGCCAGTGCACAACGGGTTCCCGGAGTACGTCGGCGGCTACGTCAACACCGGCTCGCTCGACAGCCGCTCCTCAAGATCTACGCATCGCAGTACGTATTTAATACACATTGCTTGAGTCCCCAATATAGACATAATTATACACAGGACCGCGCGAAAAAATGTAGCCAGTTTATTGGTGTCAATTGTTTGTTTTGACACCAACGCCGGAAATAGTCATAGGGCCGCGGTCAAAAAAAACGTTAGGCTATGGGCTGTACGCATTCTCCAAATCTAAATCAAAATAAATTAATATACTCATGCACCAGCATAAAAAAACAAGAATGTTTTTTAAAAGTCTATATTAATAATTTACCAGACTACCTGATACACTATCCCCGAGTTGCACGAAATAAATTAAAAAAATTAAGTGCTACTTTAACTAATTTAATCGTGAGAAATGTCAAAATTTCATACATTTTTTGACATTGATTGCGATTAAATTAGTTTAAGGCCCACTTAAATTTTTGAATTTGTTTCGTGCAACTGGGCATTAGTGACTTCAAATGGTTTTTGAAAAATTTTTAATTTGTTGTTTCTGTATGATTCTTCAATTGCTTTTCCCTATTCAGGCATAGCGGAGCACCTCTCGCGCGGAGTGGATGACGAACATCGCCTGATAGCGCGGTACGCCGCCAGGCTGGCGCACGAAAACCGCACCATGGTAAGTCTTTTAATTATAAAAAAAAAAATATTTGCATGAATTAGGGACAACCCTCCACCACCCGACCGCCCAATCAACCTCGCAGTTATGGGGGCCGAAACGGGGGAGGGCGCCCGTTCGGCACTTGCTCTTGGCGTGTTCCCGGGGCGCCTTCTTGACTCCCTACAAGTTGTTTCCTCTCGCTCCTTGTCCTTATGGGCTCACTCTCCCCATTCTGGGGCAGGACGATACAATGACGGACTCATATTTGCATGAATTGTGGGTTACAACAAGATGACCTAAAAATACTATTATTTAAATAAAAGAGAGTTACCACTCACTCACTCACTCATCACGATATCTCAGGAAGTATAAAGTCTACAAACTTGAAATTTGAAAGGTAGGTTCTTTGTAATGGGTAGGTGTCAGCTAAGAAACGATTTTGAGAAACTACCCCTCTAAGGGGGTGAAATAGGGGTTGGAAGTTTATATGAAAGTCCCGTGTTTTTGAAGTTAGAGACGTGAAAATCGTCATTTAGGTTATCAGCTTCAGATATTAAAAATTTGTATAAGTCGTTTTGGAAAATTCCCCTTTAAGGGTGGTAAAATAGGGGATGAAAGTTTTTATGTGAAAATTTTAATATTGTTACTGTTGACTTGAAATTTGAAAGGTAGGTTCTTTTTAATGGGTAGGTGTCAGCTAAGAAACAATTTTGAGAAACTACTCCTCTAAGGGGGTGAAATAGGGGTTGGAAGTTTATATGGAAGTCCCGTGTTTTTGAAGTTAGAGACGTGAAAATCGTCATTTAGGTTATCAGCTTCAGATATTAAAAATTTGTATAAGTCGTTTTGGAAAATTCCCCTTTAAGGGTGGTACAATAGGGGATGAAAGTTTTTATGTGAAAATTTTAATATTGTTACTGTTGACTTGAAATTTGGAAAGTAGGTTCTTTCTAATGGGTAGTTGTCAGTTAAGAAACGGTTTTGAGAAAATCCTTCCCTAAGGGGGTGAAATAGGGGTTGGGAGTTTGTATGAAAGTCCCGTGTTTTTGAAGTTTAAAGAGTCGTGAAACTCGGCATTAGCACTGAACCTATTTTGGGAGCGGCGTATTTAAAGTAGGAAAGTTTATATGTGCACATTACACTATAATATAATAAAGGTGAAAGTTTGTATATATGTGTGTGTTTGTCTGTTACTCCTTCACGCTGCAACTACGAATCCGATTTAGCTGAAATTTGGAATGGAGATGGATTATTACCTGGATTAACACATTATGGTACTTTTTATCCCGGAAAAAGCGATGGTTCCCGCAGAAGTAGTGAAAAACCTAAATTCACGCGAGCGGAGCCGCGGGCAACAGCTAGTACTATTATATTTACAAGTTAGTATACTACGTGGCAATTAAGTTGCACCAAAATGGCGGCCGTCTGTCTAGATAGGTCTCCTCGGGCGTCGCCTTACAAACTTCACCCTTTGCGGAACCATACCGCACCTTAATTGTCACCGGAAATTATGCTTCGCGCAGGGTTTAAGTTTAACTTATACGCTGCCTGAACTGCTATCTGCTTAGAGGATTCGTAAGTGCTTAAAAAGTGGAAATTAATAATGTTACTGGTAAGGCTAGTAGGGCGCTGGGCGGGCCCTGGAGGCTTTTTGCTAATTTTGAGTTATATATAGCAATTATAAATACTTATAGCACAAAAAATCATATATTTACTTATTGTACATTTTTTACAGCCACGAGCTGGACGGTCTGCGTCTTTAACTCCAGAATTGGTGAGGACACAATTTAACAATTTAGTTATCAATCCATCTTGATTTATTGCGTGACTAGTACCGGGCACTTTTATTTCACGTGTGCTCTTGGGCCGCTGACCCCTGTTATACTAGTGTGCTGGACTAAATATTCTAGATACAATTGACAGTTACTTTTTTGCGCCTCCCTCGAATGGTCCCGGTACTAATATAATTGACATTTATAATTGAAATTTGCAAACGACCGTCGTTGTGAATATCATTTTATTTGAGTTCCATGGACGCTCACGCCAGGCTCTTGGGCTCTTGAGCTCCCCAAGGGATGGGCCTTGGGGGACATTTTTTTGGGATATGAAAACTGTGTTATTATATTAACACATAAGTTGGAAACGTTTGTTTGGTTCGGAGCCGGCTTAACGCACAGTGTTTGCAGGGTCGGTCTTCGTCGGAGGGTTCGGAGGTGGACGCGGCGCGGCAGCAGCGCGAGCTCATATCGCAGCTCGAGGCCAAGAACAGGGAGATCATGAGGGAGATCGCGCGCCTCAGGTACGTGCAGTCACTATGAAAGCAGTTTTGCACCTACAAAATCGTAAAAATAATCCACAGAGCTGTGATTGTGATCTTATAGCTCTAAAGTACGTATCGCTATCGCCATACTACATTTATAAACGTTAGAATTGATATATATATATACGCTTGCAAAGACAAATAATATATTTTATTTGTGCAGAATAATCCATCATGTAGCAAACTATCTAAATATTAAGAAATTGCTTCGTAATAAACCTATGTACTTTATAAGTCTGTGGCAGTCTACATGTTTAACTGTATATTTTCTCTCTATTTTTTGATATTGCTGTCTTTGTGCGTCACAAAAAATTCCTGCCTTTTTTATGGGCGCAGGATTTTATTTAAATGTCAAAATCGACTCACTTAATCACGTAAAAAGTGGTTCTTCGATCCGAAATTTATTTTGCTTGTTTCCGTCTAATTTTGACCCCTTTAAATATATTCACTTCTGTCAGAAGGCAGCAGGAAGCCGAAGCAGTGGGGGGCGCTAGTTGTCCAGGGTCCGCCCCTCCACTGGTGTCGGAGCTGCGTGCTCTGCGGCAACGCAAGGACGAGCTGGAGGGGCACCTGTCCTCGCTGCAAGAGTCCAGGAAACACTTGATGCACCAGCTCGAAGGCCTCATGAGAATGCTTAAGGTAAATGTGCTCAATAATAAAAGTTTTCAAACAGTACAATTGACATATGCCTTGAGACTTGGTTATTGACTAAGGCCCGGTAAAAACGGGGCGGAGTGGAGCTGTGTTTGTGGTGGAATCCGGGCCTTAATAGGCTTCATAAGATAGCGAAGATGGAGAGAGCTATGCTCTGAGTATCTCAATGCAATTATAACAGTAATTAAGAGACCTGCAGACGAACAAAAGTCAAAGATATCTCTATGTGGTGCGAAGTAGCAGTGGAAATGGGCGGGGCATAGCATATAGCTCGTTAAACTGACAGACGTTGGAGTCCCAAAGTGCTAGAATGCTAATACTGCAGCCCCGTAGATGTTTGACCAGGGGCACCATTTCTTATAGCAGTAATGCTGCAGTACTGTTTTAATATTTTCATACAAATATAATGTCAAAACAGTACTACAACATTACTGCTTTAAGAGGTGGTGGTACGGACCCAGGTCGAGGAGAACCCCTAATAAGACTTACGAACGGATATGCGTTGTATGACATTGCAATCCAAAGTCCTGGGACTCACATCCTGGCAGCATGCAAGTGTATTAAATAACGTCAGATGAAGGTTTTGCAAATTCCTGTATCTAAAAGTGGGCCTCTGTCCTCTGAAATAAGGCCAACGATTACCACGAACTTGCGCAAAGTTATTATGCTAATGGCAATACGGATTACGACCCAACTATAATTCTGTATTGAGATCCAATTTTAAGGTTAGTGGACTAGGTTATTTCGGAACTATTATAATTGCATTACAGTTGAATCGTAGCTTATGTTAAATTTGCAGACTTGGGGCCCAGGTCTAAGGATTATTTCGTAGGTCTTAGATCTGCTTTTGATATTTTAAAGTCTTATACAACAGGAACAAAATTATTATTATTCTTCTAGCCTTGGACTAGAGTCTGGTCCCTAAGATCGAAGTTAAAAGATGACTTGGTTACAGACCCAGCAATCGAGTCCGAGGTCGACTCCGAACTCTTCGCCGCGCTCGACCAAAAGTCCGCCGCTGCCGGGCGCGCAGCCGCAGCCTTCCGCGCCGGAGAGGTAACAGTTGTTCATCGGAAAGACAAACCCCAAAACAAACGGGACAAATAGGGCTACCAAGGGCCTCACTTATTCGTGATGTTAAAACCTGTACATGGCCTTTTAAGCTATTGCAGCATAGCTTCTATCGCGGGCCTTGAGCGTGGAGACCGAATCCAGAAATTCCGTAACGAAAATAACCTAACACCCCCCATTCCGCCCGGCACAGCTGTGATACTTTAGTTTTACCATCGATGAATAGCAGAACTTTTAATGACTTTTTGAAGCGTGGTATACGCTTGTCTCTTTAGTTCAGAAACTCGTCTCTAGGTGGCATTGGTTGTATAATTATAATTGCATAAGTTGATAAAAACAGCTATGCAACAGCTTTACCGCGGCAGTCTCCGAGTGCCACACGTCTTTTTTTTATTTAATCTTTTGATCAAAACCTCCATGGTTACCTTCATCGTAGACTTAAAAAGAATTTGAAAAAGGCTGATTATTAAAAAAATAAAATGAAATGTATAATATTGGATGAATCGACCTCACAATACGACACCTAAACACTTTTCGGTATGTTAAGATTTCCCTCCAACACGGGACAGGTTAGTACAGGTTTTTGTACGAATTTCGAGTCGACTCGCATCGCACAAACGAATCGATTGCCTCCATACATTTACAGCCAGCGCCATGTATTGACAGCCGCATGTCAGTGACTGTGGCGTTGGCTGTAAATGTATAGAGGAATTCGATTCGTTTGTACGATGCGAGTCGACTCGAAATGACATGGATTCTGCCCTCGGAAAAAAATATTCATGTCCATCGACAAACAGTACGTCATATTAAAGCTTATAATGACGTCTTTATAATCGTTTAAGTTTTATGATCAGAAAACATGCGAGAGACACAATATCAGCAAAACACTGCTGTTTATCGATGGCCATGAATATTATTTTCTAGGGCACAGCTCCATACAAGTTTCGGCCATGTCTTTTGTACAAAAACCTGTACTAACCCCACGGATACTTATCAAGAGATTTTGATTCGACAGTGTAAAGTTTGTCTAGCTTAAGGGGATTTATTGAATTTATTTTTGTCTTTCTCACTCTCACGGAGATTTGGTAGGTGCGACATGCAGCGTCGCGGAAGAATATAGCAGAAAAACGACGTTTTACCTAATTACTCAAAAACTAAGCCAGTTATCAAAAATCTGTTCTAAGCGTTTTAAGATATTATTATTACCGATACATCAAAACTAAAATTACAATTACATCCATTGTAGTTTCCGATAAAATATAGAAAAACTGAGATTTTGGAGCAACTTTTGGGAGAACTTTCTATCGAGAAAATTTTATCCAATCGTGTTTCTGCTTCTAAGCGATTTTAGATTAAAGACCCAAAATACATGACGTGTAAATTTGAAAGTAATTGTCTTTATAGTTTTTGCATAAAACTTCATTCAAAATCACCTAAATACGGCTTGTAGGCCGTTAATAAACTGTAATGTTGTCGTTTGCGACAGGGAGCCGGCGCCGCGCGGCACGGTCCGCAGCGCGCCGCAGACGCCGTCTCTAGGGGAGAGGGAGCGCATCGATATGACGCACAGCTTGGGTATGTATAATGTTGTCGTTTGCGACAGGGAGCCGGCGCCGCGCGGCACGGTCCGCAGCGCGCCGCAGACGCCGTCTCTAGGGGAGAGGGAGCGCATCGATATGACGCACAGCTTGGGTATGTATAATGTTGTCGTTTGCGACAGGGAGCCGGCGCCGCGCGGCACGGTCCGCAGCGCGCCGCAGACGCCGTCTCTAGGGGAGAGGGAGCGCATCGATATGACGCACAGCTTGGGTATGTATAATGTTGTCGTTTGCGACAGGGAGCCGGCGCCGCGCGGCACGGTCCGCAGCGCGCCGCAGACGCCGTCTCTAGGGGAGAGGGAGCGCATCGATATGACGCACAGCTTGGGTATGTATAATGTTGTCGTTTGCGACAGGGAGCCGGCGCCGCGCGGCACGGTCCGCAGCGCGCCGCAGACGCCGTCTCTAGGGGAGAGGGAGCGCATCGATATGACGCACAGCTTGGGTATGTATAATGTTGTCGTTTGCGACAGGGAGCCGGCGCCGCGCGGCACGGTCCGCAGCGCGCCGCAGACGCCGTCTCTAGGGGAGAGGGAGCGCATCGATATGACGCACAGCTTGGGTATGTATAATGTTGTCGTTTGCGACAGGGAGCCGGCGCCGCGCGGCACGGTCCGCAGCGCGCCGCAGACGCCGTCTCTAGGGGAGAGGGAGCGCATCGATATGACGCACAGCTTGGGTATGTATAATGTTGTCGTTTGCGACAGGGAGCCGGCGCCGCGCGGCACGGTCCGCAGCGCGCCGCAGACGCCGTCTCTAGGGGAGAGGGAGCGCATCGATATGACGCACAGCTTGGGTATGTATAATGTTGTCGTTTGCGACAGGGAGCCGGCGCCGCGCGGCACGGTCCGCAGCGCGCCGCAGACGCCGTCTCTAGGGGAGAGGGAGCGCATCGATATGACGCACAGCTTGGGTATGTATAATGTTGTCGTTTGCGACAGGGAGCCGGCGCCGCGCGGCACGGTCCGCAGCGCGCCGCAGACGCCGTCTCTAGGGGAGAGGGAGCGCATCGATATGACGCACAGCTTGGGTATGTATAATGTTGTCGTTTGCGACAGGGAGCCGGCGCCGCGCGGCACGGTCCGCAGCGCGCCGCAGACGCCGTCTCTAGGGGAGAGGGAGCGCATCGATATGACGCACAGCTTGGGTATGTATAATGTTGTCGTTTGCGACAGGGAGCCGGCGCCGCGCGGCACGGTCCGCAGCGCGCCGCAGACGCCGTCTCTAGGGGAGAGGGAGCGCATCGATATGACGCACAGCTTGGGTATGTATAATGTTGTCGTTTGCGACAGGGAGCCGGCGCCGCGCGGCACGGTCCGCAGCGCGCCGCAGACGCCGTCTCTAGGGGAGAGGGAGCGCATCGATATGACGCACAGCTTGGGTATGTATAATGTTGTCGTTTGCGACAGGGAGCCGGCGCCGCGCGGCACGGTCCGCAGCGCGCCGCAGACGCCGTCTCTAGGGGAGAGGGAGCGCATCGATATGACGCACAGCTTGGGTATGTATAATGTTGTCGTTTGCGACAGGGAGCCGGCGCCGCGCGGCACGGTCCGCAGCGCGCCGCAGACGCCGTCTCTAGGGGAGAGGGAGCGCATCGATATGACGCACAGCTTGGGTATGTATAATGTTGTCGTTTGCGACAGGGAGCCGGCGCCGCGCGGCACGGTCCGCAGCGCGCCGCAGACGCCGTCTCTAGGGGAGAGGGAGCGCATCGATATGACGCACAGCTTGGGTATGTATAATGTTGTCGTTTGCGACAGGGAGCCGGCGCCGCGCGGCACGGTCCGCAGCGCGCCGCAGACGCCGTCTCTTGGGGAGAGGGAGCGCATCGATATGACGCACAGCTTGGGTATGTATAATGTTGTCGTTTGCGACAGGGAGCCGGCGCCGCGCGGCACGGTCCGCAGCGCGCCGCAGACGCCGTCTCTTGGGGAGAGGGAGCGCATCGATATGACGCACAGCTTGGGTATGTAGGGCGTAACACCTTGTGTTTTTATCAATAAAAAATAGTACATTTCAATATAAGTGCGGAAGGTTTGTCATTTCTTTAAGAGTCCCGGTTTGTCGACCCAAGCCGAAGGCGAGGGTCAACTATAAGGACGAGTAAAAATGGCAATTCCGCACGTACATTGAACGACGTTTTTGTTTTTTGCGAAAAAAAAATATTGGTTTTACGTGTTTGCCTGCTCCGTGTTTGCATGCCGTGTTCGTGTTCATGCGCTCCTGGTGCGCCCGCTCCGGGGCCGCGTTGGAGGAAAACACAAAAGCACTAGTGCGCAAAAGAATAACTTTGCGCACGCGTGTGTGTTTAACACATGGAAATGTCAACTTTTTGAGCAAATGTATTAAAAAATATAATTTACTTGAATATTTATAATATTGTTACGTGCTGGGTTCGACGATTTAGAGTAAAACGCCTGCTGACCCTGGATGAGACTTTATTCAGTACTTCCAGTAGGTATCCAATATCCCTGGTCTTCCTCGTAGTTCGCTTCCTCTTCGCTCTCGATCGCTTGTTTCGCTTGTTCGCCTTTCTCGTCCCTCAATCAGACTGACTACGCCGGCACGCTGGTCAACTTATATACTCGTCTGAACGAGTCTCGAATGTTCCACCCTCGTTGTTTATCGTAGGGGTAGAGCTTTCGAGACGTCGACAGTACCAGAAAACCCTTGGTTATAGAAAGGTCATTGACTTCCCAAGTTGTTTACAACTTACGAGCGGTATTTCAGCAGTGCGATTATGAATCTTATTGCGCTTATCATAGGGTTCATTCGTAACAATATTATATAGAAAAACAACTGAAAAACATTCATGCTCATATACCACAAGCATTTTCCACTTGTAAGAATCGAACCCTGACGCATAAAGCGGGACCAAACGGTCGTCATTCAATGCTTTTTCATGACATCAATTTATTATATCTTAATGTATTCTTTGTACTCTAGGAGCCATGGAATCCATGGGCGGTGACGCCAGAAGTTTTCATCAAAATCAGAGACCTACGACTAGTAAGTTTTTTTTTGTATGTGAATTAAAAAAATTGTATGTAATTTATTAAAGATTATTATCTAATTAACATTAGCAGGACAGCTTAATCGTAGAGACTCTACGATTTCGCATTGTGAAATCAACATCTCCTGAGGATGTCCCGGTTCGGGACGAAACGTGCGTCGAAGAAAGTGTTGGAAAATTGTGTGTGGTGTTTCATGTGGGCAGTGTTCCTGCATATTGTACCATACAGAATCTTTTCAAGTAGCGGATTATAGCAAAACAAATTAATCTGTCCTGCTAATTATGGATTTCCGCAAAATAACACCTGCTTCCATTCAATATCTAATTATCATATTAAAATCGTCAAAGATTTGGATTTATTGTGTCTGATAAAATTTTAAATTTATTATAATTTCCGCAGTGGGCATAGACAACAGAAATCTTAGAAGTGACTTATTGTACGCGGCGGATTCGGTCACCAACGCGATGTCGACGCTAGTCCGTGAACTCAACTCTGGTAAGTGACCCATTGATAATTTTTTTTTTTTTTATAATTAATGTCTAGGCATCATGTCGAAAGTTTTCAAATAGATACATAGGTTTTGCATGCCATTTTTACTGTTTGTAATGACGGTACGAGTAACTTGGCATGCATTTGACGAATTTCATGCATGTTTTTTTTGTTTTCACGACACATCTAGTCATTTGTAGGCCCCCTTTTGTGTTGTGTGATATTTATAATACACAGATAATCTTAGATAATAATTAGAACTTAATAATTTAAGAAATTTAAAGTGATTTACGAGACAGAATGAGCATTTATACCTAAATTTTTGGCCATTGAAATATTGTAACATAATTTTTCCTTTAAAAGTAACAAATGTATGACGCAATTGAGGATGTTCTTAAAAATAAAATTTTAAATATTTTGATTCAAAACACTAATAAATGTTTACTTAAAAAAAACTTATAAAAACATTGTAATATAACCTCGATAATAATTATAACAATGTATTTATGTGTTTATGTATTAGGCAACTTTCACTTAAAAGTAGGTACATTTAGATATAAAAAGTTTTCGGTGTGTGTTTAGTCGTTTTATGTTACTAAATGTTTGCAGAGGGGTCAGACACTGAGGATACGGTAAAAGGCGGTTTGGAGGCAAGGAAGAGACGAGGTAAGCTAAACACTACTCCATATCTTAATTTTATACTTCACTAAATTAACTTTGGGGATAGACTTAATATAATGCACTTTCTAGTTCTTAGATTTATAAATATCTAATCCATCTCATTATCAATCGTTAAAACTAAATCAATATTAAAAAATTATGTATAGTTTCAAAAGGAAACAGTAAAAATAACTTATTAAAAGGGGTTTTTACAACATGCCTCATCACAGTCTATATATGTATAATTATTAAGACTTCCACTGGATCTGTGCAACAAAATTTCAAAATAATCATGAATATATAGACCATTTACTTCTACGATCATTATAAATGTTTATATTCATTTTCTGTAATAGAACACATTTTTTATGCATGTATGTAACTTTGCATGTCTATTTTTGTCAAATATTTTTCATTCCTACGAAAGTTTTAAAACATAATCTTATCACATTGGAACATTGAACTCAAACAGGAGTATCATTTAATTTAATCTTAAGACTCTATTGCGAATGGTCCCCAATGTCCGACGGACTAAATAACCTCATCCCAATTGCACTTGGCCAACGTGGGGGACTTTCTTTGCCCTTTTCTTTCTGGGTACCGTTCCTAGCAGCTGTAAGACCTAATAAGTCTTGAAGAGATGGCAAACTGACTCATTTTTTATGATGTTTAAGTAAAATTGTTTAAATAACTGATCATCGAATCCTTACAGAAAAAATATGTAACGGAAAATAACGGTTTAATGAACAATAGTTATTGACAAGAAAATTAATTTTCTCTAACCCTCTTTCAGAAAAAAATTGCCAAAAAGCATCTAAATTTGTCATACTTTCAAAGTTGTCTGCAAAACGGCGCAAGCTTTTTAATGAATTCTTCCACACAAAAAAGTACATAAATATTACAATAACTGATTGAGAGTTTTATTTTTACGTCTTCTAACAATCGTGTAAAGTAATAATTTCCCCGAAATTTAAATACAGTGTGAACGCTGCTGCTCCGTCCCCCTGTAAACGGTCATTCGGCCTTTTTGAAGTCTTAATACACTGGCCTCTATAATACAAGTACGCTGGACTTCAGACTGTCAACAAAAAATGAAGACACTTGATTTTTGCCATTTTGGCGCTGATTGTTGCATGAGCTGGCGTGAGCGTCCATGGAACTAAAATGAAATGACATTCAAAACTACGTTCATTTGCTAATTTCATTTATAAAGTCAATTTTAGTAACGTGGACCTTCGATGGGGGCGCTTCAAATCGGCACAAAAAAGGAACTGTTAATTGTATAAAATATTCAGTCCAGCGTACTTGTATTATAGGGGTCATGCGGGGCTAGGATGTTGAGATAATTTTCTCTACATTTGTTGATCTCTTTTTTCTCTTTCTTATCCATATGGATAGTCAGAGAAAAGAGAGCGACAAAAGTAGACAATGCATGCTCATAGGCTGGTCAAGTGTTTCATGTTATTTGTGTTTCGTGACAGATTTCGAAGAGGATGAAGACAGCGACGAGCCGATGCCACGGCCGCAGCTACCGCGACACTATCTACACGATAACAACGTTCAGGTATGACGCATACTTGCACATTTAAATCAAAATGCGTCAAGTAACTCACAAAATAGTTGATTTTTGGATCTTGGATTGGATTCAATAACCGCCTCGTCAATTGGACCTAAGAGGGAAAAGGGATATTTGTTTTTTTTTATATATATACATAAAGTGTGCCTTTTAATACACCATACACTGTACATATCATAAACTATTGTGTTTGAGTATGCCTTCATTTGCTTTTATTTTTTTCAGTACATTTTTTTGTGGTTTTTTCATAGTTTGTTTGCATTTTATTATTATTTTATTTCAGAGCTTGCCATCTAGTGTTGTAACTACATAAATAGTGCTAGAGGTTAGTTTTTTATTTATCTATTTTTTTTTTCGAATTTTGTGGCTTTTGTATTTCCTATTTTTTACCACTCACATGAATTTTGCTACACATACCTACTATAGTGAGTCTTTATAATCATTTTTTTTCCCAGGATACTCCACCACCGCTTCCGGCACGTACGGGTCATTACTTCCCGCGTACATAGCTCTTAACACTACATAATTAAGTACTAAATATGTTACTAAATACCATTTCATACTATATGTACGTTAGACTATATTGAACTTCATTGTAATAGAATTTAGGTTTAACTTCTGTTGGCAATTTTTATATGAACAAACTGGTTAGTATTCGGGTTTATAAAATCTCTAAAATAATCTAATGTGACACATCTAATAAAGAAAGAAGTTCATAAAATGCTCCTCATGAAAAAAAAAATTATAGCACGATGTATTTTCAAATTAGTTTAATTTAGAGATTTTCTAAACTTTAATAACACCTATATAATGCATTTTCACCTATATGTAGTAAAATACCACATAATATAAATGTGAGTAAACGAACGACTCATCAATTTCAACTACATATATATTTTACTAGCAAACGCCCGCGGCTTCGCTCACGTTAACTTCTGAGTTATGCTTTACTATGGTGGTTTAATTTCCAAAATTCCTGCATTACACACCATTTTGCCCACAAAATTTTCTCTTGCTTCCTGGTAATAGTCACATATTGATTTTGAAAAATTCGATCGTCACAAAAAATTTAAATATGGTGGCCATTTTTAGGGTTCCGTACCCAAAGGGTAAAAGCTCTTACTAAGACTCCACCGTCCGTTCGTCCATCCGGCCGTGGTTGCTTGCTACCATGGTAAGACATATAAGTACAAAATTGTGGCCAATTCTTTTAAATTTTTACCAAAAATTCCTTTTCTATGCTCGCTGCGATAATCAGATATCAATTTTGAAAACAATAGGCCCAGTAACAAAAAAGTTCAAAATGGCGGCCACTTTTTAAAATGTTGACTACAAATTCTTTCTCTATGCTTGCTGCCATTGTCAAATATCGATTTTCAAAGCAATCGGCCCAGTAACAAAAAAGTTCAAAATGGCGGCCAATTTTTTAAATTTTGACTACAAATTCCTTCTCGATGCTTGGTGAAATAATCAGATGTCGATTTTCAAAGCAATCGACCCAATAACAAAAAATTTCAAAATGGCGGACACTTTTTTTAAATTTTGACCACAAATTCCTTCTCTATGCTTGCTGCCATAGTCAAATATCGATTTTCAAAGCAATCGGCCCAGTAACAAAAAAGTTCAAAATGGCGGCCTTTTTTTTTAAATTTTGACCACAAATTCCTTCTCTATGCTTGCTGCCATAGTCAAATATCGATTTTCAAAGCAATCGGCCCGGTAACAAAAAAGTTAAAAATGGCGGCCACTTTTTTAAATTTTGACCACAAATTCCTTCTCTATGCTTGCTGCCATAGTCAAATGTCGATTTTCAAAGCAATCGGCCCAGTAACAAAAAAAGTCAAAATGGCGGCCACTTTTTTAAATTTTGACCACAAATTCCTTCTCTATGCTTGCTGCCATAGTGAAATATCGATTTTCAAAGCAATCTGCCCAGTAACAAAAAAGTTCAAAATGGCGGCCACTTTTTTAAATTTTGACCACAAATTCCTTCTCTATGCTTGCTGCCATAGTCAAATATCGATTTTCAAATCAATCGGCCCAGTAACAAAAAAGTTCAAAATGGCGGCCACTTTTTTAAATTTTGACCACAAATTCCTTCTCTATGCTTGCTGCCATAGTCAAATATCGATTTTCAAAGCAATCGGCCCGGTAACAAAAAAGTTCAAAATGGCGGCCACTTTTTTAAATTTTGACCACAAATTCCTTCTCTATGCTTGCTGCCATAGTCAAATATCGATTTTCAAAGCAATCGGCCCAGTAACAAAAAAATTCAAAATGGCGGCCACTTTTTTAAATTTTGACCACAAATTCCTTCTCTATGCTTGCTGCCATAGTCAAATATCGATTTTCAAAGCAATCGGCCCAGTAACAAAAAAATTCAAAATGGCGGCCACTTTTTTAAATTTTGACCACAAATTCCTTCTCTATGCTTGCTGCCATAGTCAAATATCGATTTTCAAAGCAATCGGCCCAGTAACAAAAAAATTCAAAATGGCGGCCACTTTTTTAAATTTTGACCACAAATTCCTTCTCTATGCTTGTGCCATAGTCAAATGTCGATTTTCAAAGCAATCGGCCCAGTAACAAAAAAGTTCAAAATGGCGGCCACTTTTTTAAATTTTGACCACAAATTCCTTCTCTATGCTTGCTGCCATAGTCAAATATTGATTTTCAAAGCAATCGGCCCGGTAACAAAAAAGTTCAAAATGGCGGCCACTTTTTTAAATTTTGACCACAAATTCCTTCTCTATGCTTGCTGCCATAGTCAAATGTCGATTTTCAAAGCAATCGGCCCAGTAACAAAAAAGTTCAAAATGGCGGCCAAAAAATTCAAAATTTTTCCTCCTCAAAATTTGAATCTCGAAAATCCCTTTCTGAATACGAATTCTTGATATACCTAATACCAACCTAGGTACCAAATTTCAGATCTCTACGACTTTTAGTTTCGCTGGAATCCCTGAAACAACGCAAAAACTACACTTTTGTATGGGAAAATCCCTTAAAAGTAGGATTTTTATCCCTTCCAATTTGAATTTCTGGAATCCCCGTCTTAGTACGAATTCATGACCTAATGTCAATGTAGGTACCAAATTTCAGATCTCTACGACTTGTAGTTTTTCGGGAATTCCTGGAACAACAAAAAAAATTACAATTTTGTATGGAGAAATCCCTTTAATGTACTATTTCTACCCCTCAAACATGGAATTTCTGGAATCCCCGTCTTAGTACGAATTCATGACCTAATATCTACCTAGATACCAAATTTCAGATCTCTAC
Organism: Coenonympha arcania; assembly: GCA_036785405.1. NCBI lineage: Eukaryota > Metazoa > Arthropoda > Insecta > Lepidoptera > Nymphalidae > Coenonympha > Coenonympha arcania. The sequence goes on from CM072059.1 coordinate 5,666,902, forward strand.
CACTTTTAGTTTTTCTGGAATGCCTGGAACAACGAAAAAAATTACAATTTTGTATGGAGAAATCCCTTTAATGTACTATTTCTACCCCTTAAACATGGAATTTCTGGAATCCCCGTCTTAGTACGAATTCATGACCTAATATCTTTCTAGGTACCAAATTTGAGATCTCTACGACTTTTAGTTTTTCGGGAATTCCTGGAACAACGAAAAAATTTTACTTTTGTATGGGAAATACCCTTAAATGTATGATTTTTACCCCTTAAACATGGAATTTCTGGAATCCCCGTCTTAGTACGAATTCATGACCTAATATCTACCTAGATACCAAATTTCAGATCTCTACGACTTTTAGTTTTTCGGGAATTCCTGGAACAACGAAAAAATTTTACTTTTGTATGGGAAATACCCTTAAATGTATGATTTTTACCCCTTAAACATGGAATTTCTGGAATCCCCGTCTTAGTACGAATTCATGACCTAATATCTTCCTATGTACCAAATTGAAGATCTCTACGACTTTTAGTTTTTCGGGAATTCCTGGAACAACGAAAAAATTTTACTTTTGTATGGGAAATACCCTTAAATGTATGATTTTTACCCCTTAAACATGGAATTTCTGGAATCCCCGTCTTAGTACGAATTCATGACCTAATATCTACCTAAGTACCAAATTTCAGATCTCTACGACCTATAGTTTTGGCGGAATCCGTGGAACAACCAAAATACCTCATTCTTTTATATATATAGATAAAAAACCGTTCGGGATTTGGTTTTACTTTATTATCTGTACTTACTGTGGAATTTGAGGTAATGGAATACGCTAGTTCATATATAGTATATTATAGTCAGAAATGAATGGACAGACTGAATAATAAATATATTAAAAAGTAGCGCATCATACACCATACAGTCGTTAATGTAAGATGCCACGTGACTATATCTTTACAATACTACTAAAATACAAAAAAAAACTCATAACATTTAGTCAAGCCGTTTCGGAGGAGAGTTCAAACATTATTAATTCAAAGCAAATCTTTCTAATATACTAAATTAATTTTAAATATTAGAAAGATATGCTAATTCTGTTGTGCTAAATCTTAAAACTGAACTGATTTGACGCGTCTAAAATTCAATCCTTTTCAAAATACTCCCTATGGAAAAGAATAGCACTATTTTCAGACGCGTTAAATTAGAAATTTTGCACGACAAAATTGGTAACGTTGTTTATGTGATTGAATTTAATTGGGTATTTGGCTCCATTTTTTTATTACTTTATTATAAACAAGGATAAAATCACCGACTACAGTCATTCTAGACAATTATTCTCTATAACATTCATTCATTATCTATAGCAATTTTATAAAAAGATGACTCGCGTGGTTTCTTTATTCAGGACTATTCTTACATGGATCACAAATTTGACAGTTATTTTTTCACAAAAAACTAAAATAAAATTGATTTATACAAATATTCCCTAGCCGTACTTAAGTTTTGACATCAACTTTTAGCATAGGTATTCGTGAATTGTGAATTTTCAAGATAAATTTTTCATGATATTATATAGTCGTGTTTTTTTTTTAGGATGTTACGGTTTTTACTCCTATATCTTATTATAAATTGAGTTCATAGTGAGGAATTGAAGTTTATAAAATAGATTGATTCCACAAATTTTTAAGTACATACTAGATTGATCCGGTATTTACAACTTTTTTTGTATTTACAATTTATGTAAAAAAAAATTTTGTATTTAAAATTCTGGAGCAGATTTTTTTACCTATCCTCCTTTTTAATTTAAAATGAAAACAACGCCATATCGTCCTATATTTTTCCTTGGTATTTTTCTTACCTTTTCTGTCTTCCATTAGTCAATTCCTTCCTGAGTGTACAAAAATGTCAATTGATACTTCCTTATTCCATATCTCCCGCGTCTATTTTAATCAAAAATATGAATATTTTCTAATCCCTTCAACCGGAAAAATCTGAACATATATATCCTGCACCATGTATAGCATAAACCATTCCCATATAATATTTTTTTACGAATCTTAAAGCAATCGTTAGCAATTTCAGAAAAAGAATAGACAAGTAACATGGCTAGGCCTACAATTCTTGATCAAGACAATATTATATTGAGTTATATCTATGTACCTACTTTTATTCGACATAATTAACTTAAATCAAATAACTTTAACTTTTTCATTGGTCAAAATAACTTTTTGTTAAATATTATTTGGCCTTTATAAACAAATACATTAGAAAACAATTTGAAATGTTGAAGACTGATTTTTGTTTCAACCACGAGTTGTGAAAATACCAAATTCTTATTTCATACCAAATTATTGCTTTAAGTTTTTAACAACTACTTACGTTTGAAAATGTGGCAGCTAGTTTTCTGGAAAGTAATTTAATTAACAGGAAAAAAAACTATAATATAATATATTGATTGAGGATTATTGTAGATTGTGCTATAGATATTTCAAACTACAAAGACGCACCCCATTCTGTCTAAACCGCTTATGTTTCATTCCATTCGCATAGAGTTTGTCAGAGTGGGGCGCGTCATCGTGGATTGAAATATTTATACACTGATCTCTATTCTATGGATCACAGACTGTCAAGGTAAAAATGAATACTCGTGATTTTCACCATTTTGGCGCTGATTGTTGCGTAACCTGGCGTGAGCGTCCATGGGACTAAAATAAAATGACCTTCAAAACGACGGTCACTAGCAACAAATGTCAATGTAGTACCGTGGACCTTCAAGGCGAGCATTTCAAATCTGCACAAAAAATGAACTGTCAATTGTATACAATGTTTGATCCAGCTTACTATAGTACTGTTATTATCTCGCTGCAGACTCGGTCATAAATCATTCGAGTGTTTCGCTTTTGTTGTTCTTTGTTGAGTTGTGCATTATCTCGCTGCAGACTCGGTCATAAATTATTCGAATGATTTATGACCGAGTCTGCAGCAAGATAATAACACTACTATAGTAATAGAGATCAGTGTTGTGCTACCTAAAAGTGTAGAAAGAGGACGAGATAAGGTCAAACTTTGATGTAAAGTGATTAAACGGTTCTGCCCGCCAAATTAAAATATTTGGCATCTGCAAATCTTTGCATTGCACCTTAATATAAAAAGTCTTTTAACTTACGACTTGACGTCCAATTATTTTATAAGGCATGATGATATGATTTGTAACCTACTACTTAATTGTGTTTCTACATTTATTGTTTTTTTTATAATGGTTTTTCTTTTTGTTTGTTTGTTGATTATTATTAAATAGGTTATTATGATTTCGCACTTAAGTTAAATAAGTTTGTGCAGCTTATGTAATTAAGACTCATTTTTAAAGATTGATATTTGGAGAAATTGTATGGCTAAATATTAGATTGTACTTAAAAAAATTGTCCTTAAATTTATTTTTATTTATCATCACTTCTGTAATGGTTTTCTACACAGTGAAAACAAAAGATATTTCAAATGATTTAGTCCTAAAAAGGCTATGCTGTTGCGGTTATATTATTCATTTCGGAATGCACTTTATTTGTACTAAAAGATCGCTGCCCGCGATGCAAGAAAATGAGGGTTGCGCTCTCTGTTACACTTGCGGGTTTTACGGCAAGTCGCCGAACACCGCGGGCAGCGAGATATTGCCCTTACTGTAAGTGGGTAGTTGAATGAAAAAATACTGATTTTTGTTTTAAATTTATTTTTAAAACTACTCGTAGAATCAAGAATGAATAAAATGTAAGAATGAAAAATAATGAACTCATAAAATCGGTAAATATGATCAGTGGGCTGATTCTGTATCGTTAGTTAGCAACTCACGCTGGGTTATTAACTAAGAAAACGGTGGCAAAATCCTATTTATGTATTATTTTTGCACAAGTTAGCAACTTGCATGGTATGTTCACATGATAACATACCAACCTAAGTTGGTACCTTGTGCAAAAATAGGATTTTTGCCTCCGTTTTCTTAGTTAATAACCCAGTGCGAGTTGCTAACTAACGATACAGAATCAGGCCACCCGCCACAGATAGAGTAACATCACAATGTCAAAATGTCGTAGTAGATCCATACGAATTTTCGTTTTGCGAGAAACGGACAGAATACCCCTTCTTCAAAAGCTTAAATACCTGTCACTTTCTTCCATGTTTGATTTTAATTTTTTTTTTTTTTTTGCAGTTCATTACATATTTTTCCTAATTTACAAAAAAGTGTTTTTTTTATTCAACTACCCTCGCAGTTCCAAATGTTGGCGCTGTTGTAGATAGAATTTCAAACTATGTAACTGTTAAACCGTTAATTGCTGCGAAGTACTGTTGTCTTCATTTCTGAACCAACATTTTATTGCTGTGTTAAAACATAACTACCACTCTTGAGGGGCATTATTAATATTAACCCCTATATGGAATTTTAGGCTAAATTTTGGCATATCATGTTATTTTTAGGAAGATAAGTGCAATATTGGTACGGATAGGATTTTCTTGCCGGAAATGTGATGGTTTTTTTACCATAGATTTATAAAAATATTTTTGTTTTTAAGTAGCTAGGTAAGGTTTTGAAATCATTTAGTTCCAGCCCAAAGCATAATAATATGGAGATAGTATTTTGTGACGTGCTATATTTACTTGCAATCCGTGTAAAATAATATTGTCATGTTGTTTATTAGTATTTGCTTTTCACTTGCTCTTTGCAGGCAGCTATAGTGTGTGAGAGAGAAGCGAATACAATAAAAGACGTGTTGTACATTTAACACAAAAACAGTTTTTATTATTAAGTTATTGTGTTGATCACTTCACGAATGTTCTATTTCTAACATTTTCATCGTTTTATGTATATTTTAAACATACTTAACAAAGTAAAAACAGTACTTAATTTTAGTAGATATAGCATGTCATACGAAAGTTGTCGGTCTAGCACGTAAGATACTCCTTAAATAGTAAACATAATTTTCCAGTTAAAACACTAAGCGTTAGATTTTATAAAACTACCCTCTCCCCACACAGATGAAAATAATATTTAACTATCTGATCTATTTTAAATCCATACAATAAGTGCATAGTATTTTATACCATAATAGATTTCATAATAAACGTAGATCGTAGATGTATGTTTATTCGTAAGATATTAAATATTGTATACATAATATACTATAGTAGGAAGCACAAAGAAAACACTCTTGTTTCTATACTGTGTCGTTTATATGTATACCTATGTAATACGATTTTTATGTGTTGTATGTATACGTTTAGAGTCCCGTATGTACATCATAATCAACTATTTTATGCAGTGTTTTTGTAATTGTGTAAAAAATGCTTCGGACTGACACTGGCGAAAGGTGGTCTTGCTTTGTGCTTGGAAACGACGTTGGGGACCTGGCTTACCACCAGCCTATGCAGCATGCGCACGTAGAGATATGTCCCTCTACTTTTATATCTCTCTGTCTATTCATATGGATCAGAAAGAGAGAAGAGAGCGACAAAAGTAGAGAGACATATCTCTACGCGCACATCCTAGCCCTGCTAGCCGGTGACGTGGAGTGGCCTGACGTAGACAAATTCACTTACTACCCACAATTAGTTTGTTATGTTTTCTAATAAAAAGAGACATTTGGCAACAACGATAGTGAGTTATACAGCACTAGTGACACGATATTTGCGCCTGTCGCAGACCTTATTACGTATTTTGCTACAGGTTTGCGACAGGCGTAAATCTCGCGATCGTTGCTGTCAAACGTCACTTTTAAAATATGTTTTCTAAAAACGTGACATCAACAAAACGGTAGTTAGATTTACAGCAGTATAGTAGCCGCCGCCTTACTATAATACATTATATCGTGAAAAGTTTTTGACAGCGGTAAATGTCACTTTTGTGACATGTTTTCTAATAAAGTTGAAAAGTGACATTTGACGACAACGGTAGTAATTTTGCGCATGTCGCGAGATACGCAATAAGGCGGTCGCTCCCTTAAGAGTTCCTGCAGGACTCTTCCGGTCTACCCTCCATGTTGGGTTTTTACGATCAAAGTGATAATTTGAGGAAATCTTTTTTGCGTGTGATCTCGAAGTAATCTGGTCTTGTCAGGGCCCAAGACAATTGCGCGAGTTGTAAAGTATAATTCCTAGCTTGAGAGCGATTTGTAAGGTTGTGATTTCAACGAAAGGGGTTGAGAATTCAGAGAGAAATATAAAGCTATTTATTATAGTATGAGCAAACATTTTTATTCATTGTGATCGAGCGAGATGCAACAATAAATTACTCTCCGTAAAACATATAGCAGCATAAAAGTAAAAAAATTAGTTGAGAACCTTGAGTCTTCCTTCTTTTATTTTTCGAAGTTGAATATTGAATAATTTTTATGTTAAATCTCGATAAATCAGCGGTTAAAGGCGGGACTGAAATAAAAAGATCGTAGGAACCCGGATGGTGAAATTCCCATTTGTTCTTTCATTTGTGGAACATGACGTCTTGTCATTTAACAATTTAAATCTTGAAGCAAGCTAATATTATTATATCTCGCTCGAAACAAGTTTTAAAAGAATGTGTTAAATTATAACAGAGTATAAGAACTGCTAAACAGAGGGCAAAGTGAGACTGTCTTTCTAGACAAGGCTTAAATCAAACGTGTATGATATTGTAAGGACTGTGTCATTACAATAATATAAACATTCCATTGCTTGTGAATTTCGGTCTTTTATTTCAAACTACCCTCCATTACTAAGTTATATTTTTTAAAGCATAAGACTTGCAGATTTATGAATATTTGTGTGGTGTTATAAGGGCCTTGAAAATAGGTACAGCTTTAAACAAGAAATGTTTTTGGAAAAGTAGTTAAAATGCAATTTAATTTAAATAACATTTTATTATTAGGTATCACCAGTCTTTACAGTATCGGATACTGAAATATGTCATGTGTTTGTCATAATATCACTCAGTTTATTGTAATTATTTCACGTCACATACAATTATCAAAAAATAGGGTAGTTATGAAAGTAGGTATAAAATATTAAAACTATTTTTCCAAATTCGTACAAATTCGTCCGATACCTACTTAAGTATTTCTTAAATTATACATCTAGATTTCCTTACAATTAATTAATAGTATGTACCGACAAATAATATCAAGTAAATAATAAGCATAAAGTCTTATCTACACCTCTGCAGTCGACCTATGAGTATTTTAATAGAGACTACTCAAGAGCGTATTTACATATTTCGTAAAGGTATGCAAGTTTCTATTCACACAAAAGCAGGATATTAGGTAGATAGGTAAAATAAGGTATATCTCGAATCCGTGAAAAATTTACTGTTCTAGTAGATCATCCCCAGCGTATAGCAGCTTTCTGACCCAAGTGACAACTATACTATTCCGGATTTCCATTAGTTTATTTTCTCTTTGACATATGAAACAGGTATAGCAATAGCGAGGGGCCAGAAAGAGATAACTTTGCCTTTATGCTATATCTGTTTCATGTGATTCAATGTGTCAAAGAGAAACGAATGGAAAGAGTATAGCGTTACGTCTCGACGTATAGAAATGGAACAAAATTCTAAAAATGTATGCGAATTATCGCTATTTTGACACTTGATGACCTAGTGAGTGAATAAGGTAGTTCGATAATTGCAAAACACTCTCTCTATTCTACACCAAGTCGTGTCAGTAGTCTACAGTCTCGTGACATGCGCCTCCAAGTCCTTCCGCTTGCCGCGGAACTCGGCGTAGATCTCGTCGATGGTGCGGCGGCGGGTCTCGGGCACGCAGCACGCGATGTACGCGGTGCTGGCGAGGCACACCGCCGAGAAGATCCCGAAGATGAGGTGCAGCCCCGCGCTCGCCGCCAGCGGGTGGAACGCGCGCAGCTCCACCGACACGATCGCGCACGCGAACGCCGTCACGATGGACGTCACCGTGCCTCGGTACTGGGAAAGAAAGAAAGAAAGAAAAAACGTTTATGTACTTAGTCGGAAAAGACACACTCACATGATATAAGATACAATCAAACAACAAAATAATATAGAACAAAAATTAGAGATGCGCCTGTGTGTCAAAACACTAAAATGACCCCGGCTCAGCATGATGCTACGGGTGTACAAGTGTACAGGTGTACACCCGCAGCGCTGATTTTCAGCCGTAGCCCGGGGTAGTTGGAACGTCTTGAGAAAATGAGAGTCTATATTCTTGATATATTGGTATGAGAGAAGAAATGGGTGAGAGAAAATGGCAAATTTACAGATGAAGGGACTGAAGTTCTGAAATGCTGCGACTGAATGGCTGGAAAATGTAGACATGTGCGCTCTCGTCCTGTAATGTAACATTGGCAAGTGAGAAGGGCGTTGGCGTCGCCGGTCGAGGTACCGGGCAACTGTTGCAATGCGATATGATGACACCTAGATGTCGCCACTTGACATGTAAACACGTCAAACCTTTGCACTGTTTTTAAAATATTATATTTAAGTAGTTAAAGTTCTTATAAGTTGCTCAAAACTAAGTGAAAACGTTGATAACAATATGCGAACCGCGTATGAGTGTTTTCCCTGACTATAATTCACATAAAAGTGACTAAATTCATGTGATCGCGGTATCGTCTATAGTAACTTTAAATCATATTTACATCTGGATATGCAGTGAAATATAAGCAGTGTAATACATAAAACTTGTGAAGAAGTGCTCCTAAATCTAGACGCAATCAAAAATTAGGCAGTGAACAACTAAAACAGTTCATAATTCGTGATTATTCATACTCATTAACTTCTGTCACAGCAAAAATTATTTTCCCACCCTCAAATGAACAAAAACAGCATTGTTCTTCAGTCCATACAAGTTATTCGCCCAGTATATTAAATGCTTCTATAGCTCAGTCGGTTGAAGTGCGGACGCAGAAAGCTAATGTTGTGAGATCGAACCCTGCCGTCAACGACGTTTTTTCATTTTCAATTTGATTTTTAATTATAATTGGCATATTGAGTAACAATGTCGACCGCTTCAAACTCAAAAATATGTGCTGGATGCAAAAATAATTTGCCAAAGAAAGATTACCTCTGCTGCTCGATCTGCGGTTCTAAGTATGACCGAGAATGTGTAAACATGACTCTAAATCAGTTTGAAAACATGGACCAGCAGCTTAAGAGTATGTGGAAGTGTCCGGAATGTTGCAGTAAACGGCCCAAGACGGGAAACACCAATACACCCGTCAGAGTCGCTGCCTCAAATCAGACGTTCGGCAAGGAAATTGTAGAATCTACAGACTCGAACGTCACAGTGCGTAGAAAACCTAGCAAGTCACCGACTCCGAGTGTGTCAAGCAACAATGATGCCGTCAGCGATGAGCATTCGGATGGCGCTCGAAGTAACTACTTGACGGAAAGTAATTTGCGTGACATTTTGAAGCAAGAGCTATCCTCTACGATTACGAAACTGGTTACAGCTCAGTTAAATACAATAAATGAACAAATTACGGGATTTTGCGAGTCTATGTCTTTCATGAGCGCGCAGTTTGAAGAAATGAAAGCAGTCATGGCAGAAAAATCGGCTATTATAAACAACCTACATAAGGAAAATGAACAGCTGCGTACTTCCGTTAAAGACTTAACCACCAGGCTTAATATTGTCGAATCACATTTGAGAGAATGTAACGTTGAAATAAACGGAATACCTGAACATAGATCGGAAAACCTAGTCAACACTATGGTCCAGCTAGGCCAGGTAGTGAAGAACCCTCTGGCGATAGACGACATTCAGCACGTTACTCGAGTTGCCAAGTTAAACAAGAACTCTGATAAACCACGTTCTGTTATCGTTAAACTTCGTACTACTAAAAACCGTGACGCTCTTCTAGCGGCAGTAGCACAATTTAATAAAAAAAACCCTAACGATAAATTAAGCTCACATCATCTAGGAATGGGCGGGACACGCGCACCGATATATGTGTCAGAGCATTTAACTCCAGGGAGTAAATCTCTACACGCAGCTACACGTAAAGCTTATTATTTAAATCTCGAAACTATTATTAAGTGTTGTGGCTTGTAAGCAATCAAGGTGTTTGACATTTACTACCAGAATGTGCGTGGATTGAGAACCAAAACAAACGATCTTCTTAAGAATATCTACACTTCAGACTATAAAATTATTGCATTCACTGAGAGAAAAATATGTTGTTTAACATGTAATACGTGTATATTGTTTGTGTTCTAAGTAAATAAATATATAAATAATAAATAAATAAATAGATAGAGTCAATTCCAACTTCCATTAGATGTGCTGCCGTAACGCGGGTAAAAACCACGCTTGTAGTGCGGCTGTGCTTGACATACCTGGAAGGAGAACATCTCGGTCATCACCACGAAGGGCACGGGCTGCAACCCGGCCGCGTCGCAGTAGATGCACAGGCACAGCGCCAGCACGGGCAGCCACGCGTGCGCGCCGGAGCTCGTCGCGAACCACGCGCCGAGCGCGCCCAGCGCGATGCCCGACACGAAGCAAGTGGTGCCCAGGAGAGGCTGGAAGAAAAAATAATAAGTGTGCAGTACAAATGAGAAGATCTGTAGGCACAGTCTGTAGGTATATCAATAATCTCTTACATGCAATTCTGGTAGAGTACCTATAGTTGTTCAGCGCCCTTGATGGTCACTCAATTCAGCCACCGCTGATATCCGATCGGCAAATAGATCTACTTATCGATGACAAGTGTCATTCTCATACATTTTTAGAATTTCGTTCCATGTATAGTTACGGAATGATATCGATAGGTTTCAATGGCAATCGTAGACAAGTCATAACTCGTAAGGCTAAGGCGGTAGGACGCAGCGCAAGATATTAACTTCTTGTGGAAACTCAAGTGATTACTTTCCTGTTACTTAGGTACAACGGGCGGAAACATAAACTCGGAGAAGGGTTAGGGAACCAACTTACAAGCGATGTTTGATTGTGGTGATTACTCGTTAGCATAGAATTTCGACAAATGGCGCTACTGTAAGCTTGTACGAAAGACGTTTACGTAAATCGTTCGGATGCCTATATCCTCAGATTTCTTATTAATGTGTATTAGGTAGGTATAGACGAACCTTCCTCCCCGTCCTCTCCACCAGGCTGGAGGCGGTGCAGGAGCCGACGAGCTGCACGGCGCCCAGCACGGCGGCCTGCTGGTTGGCGGTGAGCACGCCGGCGCCGGCCTGGCTGAAGATGTGCGCCGCGAAGTGTAGATATCCTCAGGTTTCTTATCGGTGGGTATTAGGTAGTTATAGACGAACCTTCCTGCCTGTCCTCTCCACCAGGCTGGAGGCGGTGCAGGAGCCGACGAGCTGCACGGCGCCCAGCACGGCGGCCTGCTGGTTGGCGGTGAGCACGCCGGCGCCGGCCTGGCTGAAGATGTGCGCCGCGAAGTGTAGATATCCTCAGGTTTCTTATCGGTGGGTATTAGGTAGTTATAGACGAACCTTCCTGCCTGTCCTCTCCACCAGGCTGGAGGCGGTGCAGGAGCCGACGAGCTGCACGGCGCCCAGCACGGCGGCCTGCTGGTTGGCGGTGAGCACGCCGGCGCCGGCCTGGCTGAAGATGTGCGCCGCGAAGTGTAGATATCCTCAGGTTTCTTATCGGTGGGTATTAGGTAGTTATAGACGAACCTTCCTGCCTGTCCTCTCCACCAGGCTGGAGGCGGTGCAGGAGCCGACGAGCTGCACGGCGCCCAGCACGGCGGCCTGCTGGTTGGCGGTGAGCACGCCGGCGCCCGCCTGGCTAAAGATGTGCGCCGCGAAGTGCAGCACGGCCAGGCAGCCGCACAGCTCGCGCGCCAGTGTGATCGCCATGGTGATCCTGAATGCGCGGAATGTGCTGCGGTCGGATACTGGGAGAAGAAAACATTACTTACATTAAAACAATAGACGTATACACAGGACACGGTGGAACGCGCGAAAAAATGGCGCCGGTTTACTGGTGTCAAAAATGTTAGTTTTGACACCAACAGAGCCAGTTGTAGGCCCACCGCAGTATTATCTATGACCGCGGTCTACGCCACAGATCACTACCTATGTCCGCACGCGAGTTTCCCCCGGACAATTTCCGGCAAGTTACGCCTTATTGGCGGACACTTTGACTAAATATGATGATATACTTTTTAGGGTTCCGTAGCCAAATGGCAAAAAACGGAACCCTCATAGATTCGTTATGTCTGTCTGTCCGTCCGTATGTCACAGCCACTTTTTTCCGAAACTATTATATTTTAGTCTTAAAATATAATTCCAAAGTTTTATTTTTCAGATGGTTTTTTTTTAGTATAGGTACCTAACAGTTTTCCATTATTGATTTACTATTTAGCTCTTACCTATGAATATGGGTTACATCATGTTAACCTCAATACCCACATTGAGCCCACAATCACCGGTAACCTATATAAGGGCAACTTCTCAAAATAGAACCCGTCCCGCGCAACCAGTCACACAGTTATGTTTACCGAAGCAAATAGGTAAACCTTCACTTCCGAAGCACTTAGGTGCTTAAACATAGCTGTCTCGTTAGCCGCTGCTTGGCCGTTGTTTGGCCGTTAGCGACCACTCGTGGTACCGTTACCGTCAGTTCAGCGTTAGTTGGATGGACAGTCGATACTACGTGTGTCAACACAGTACCAGATCGGATTGACATCGTGACAAGACAAAGGGCTCAGCGGGAATCGCTCGAATTGATACAATTCACGCGAGAATATGGAGTGACCCTCCACATTCTCGCGTGAAGCCGTGGCGAACAAAGCTTTTTCCCCGAATATTGTCGGCTTTTTGTCCCGCTACAAAGGGTCGCGTTACGCGTATGAGTGTGGAGAGCCCATCAGAATTTATGTATTCTGGGTTATAATACCAGTACCTACTGTCAACTGTGTTTTTATTTGAACGGCAGTCGCGAAAATTACTGAGTATAGGTACCTAACTAACTACTAAACGTTTAGGAATTGTATAGATTTCTTACGAAATGTGTTTATTACTTAATTGAATTTAAAATTCTCAGTTCACACATCGCCTAAATAAGCCAGAAATTCTAGATATACATTTCCTAGGAATGCTATACAATTTCTGGTTTTCACAGATTTCCGGTAACATTAAAAACTTTTTTGAATTTCTTTGGAACAACTCAACTACAAGATCTCTACAAGATTTTACTTGTTACTTTGGAATAAAAGTAAGAAGTAAAATCTTGTTGACCCTAGGTACTTACTTAAAGTTTTCAAGGTAGTGAAGAACTTCCCGCCGTTGTTTTGCTCCAGCTCTACCAGCAACAGCTGCAACTCCGTGTCCACCACAGCGTCTGAGGGCTGTCGGCAGCGCAGCCAGGCCAACGCTGAGCGGGCTTCCTGAAAAAAGTTACACCCATAAGTACAGTACCCATTACAGTACCCAGTACAGTACCCAAGTACAGTACCCAGTACAGTACCCAAGTACAGTACCCAGTACAGTACCCAGTACAGTACCCAGTACAGTACCTACCCAGTACAGTACCCAGTTACACCCAGTTACAAGTTTTGACATAATGTAAGCGCTGGAGTTGACTGTCATGTAGATTTTAGGTACCTCCTATATGCTACGGACGTTTGTCTGATGCCTATTGGAAAAAAATAACGTCTTAGGGGTCAAAAGTCTAGGAAAGTATTAGCAGGACCGATTACTTTGTTTTGCCATAATCCGCAACGTGAAAAGAATCTGTTTGGTCCAATACGCAGGATCACCACCTGAAACACCACACACAATTCTTCCAACACTTTCTTCGACGCACGTTTCGTTCCGACACCGGGGCCAGTGGCGGGGCAAGATCTAAATTTGATGTGGGCAAGATACATTTTGCGAGGCCCTCTGAGATGGATGTGGCAAGAAAACGAATTTAATAATAGAATTTTTTTTGATACCTTGCTTTGGCAAGTACCTTAGCGCAGAACAATTGCTCTTTCCGGTCTTATAGTCCGGTCAAATTAGACCAAAAAATAAGAGTAAGGTTACATAAATTCCCACCAAGCTGAAAATCGGTAAGATTGTTTAAAATATTATTAAAAACAAAATTTGAAAGTTCCCCATCTTTCCCCTATAAGGAAAAAAAATTATTCAAGGTAAAAGTAAAGAAAATGAGTTTTTCGCGATTTTCAGCAAAACGGTAAGTTTTATCATAAAAATACCTCAGACAAAAATTGTAGATCATAAATATGTCTACAAAAAATTAATAAATACTTTTTTTCTACGAGCCACCGTTTTTTAAAGTTGTAATCGTCATAATATGCACACGTTTCCTCGCCACCGCCGGAAAAACCACGTTTCGCGCCGGAAAAACTGCTGACCTCGATTTTTTGCAACTGCAAAAAGGGATGCAGTGCTAAATGTGGTTGCAAAAAAGTCGGACTGTTCCCTTCTCCGGCATGTACACATTGTCAAGGCCGGCTGTGCTCTAATATTGAATCACCAACAGTAGAGGATCCGTTTGATTCCAACCAGGCAACATGTGATACATCGCTATTAACGCAGTTTACATGCACTCAGGATGAAGATGAAGAAGAACAAGAAGAACAAGAACAAGACGAACAAGAACAAGAAGATCAAGAAGAAGAATTTGAAACTTGAACGACTCTGACGATTAAATTTCACTACTTTTTTTTTTAACTTTAATTGCTTTTATCTTTTCAATCTCTGGTAATATCCATTATTTTTCAATAGTTTCAAATTAAACAGGATCAAAACTGACCCGTGAAATAGGTATACTGGGGAAACCACGTTAAAAAAACGCGCTAAGTATACTAACTCATAGGTGCCGAGGAAACGTGTGCATATTATGACGATTACAACTTTTTGAATGTATCTTTGTATATATCTCAAAAACGGTGCCTCGTAAAAAAAAAATATTAATAATTTTTCGTAGGTAATTTTATGATCTACAATTTTTGTCTGAGGTATTTTTACGATAAAACATACCGTTTTGCTGAAAATCGCGAAAAACTACTCATTTTTTTGACCTTTGACCTTTGAATAAAAAATTTTCCTTACAGGGGAAAGAAGGGGGAACTTTCAAATTTTATTTATAATGATATTTTAAACAATTTTGCCGATTTTTAGCTTGGTGGGAATTTATGTAACTTCGAATGTCTAAATTGACTGGACTATTAATTATCAACGAGTTTCACCTAGCTAGGTATATTTGCGTTCGCGGGCTTTACGGATGCGAGGCCCCGTGGACCGCGAGGCCGTGTGCGGTGGCCCACGTCGCCCACGCCTTACGCCGCCTCTGACCGGGGCATCCTCAGGAGATGTTGACTTCACAATACGAGATCGTACAGTGATTGTGAAATCACATTTGCCAAAAATGCTTGTTTTGCCACCAACAGTAAGGTCACGTTCAGATGGCGCTACTCTTTTCTTGTATGAAAAAGGTTTACGTAAATCCCACGCCAGGTGATTCCTAGGCTTCAAAGTCAAACCATAGCTTTAGATTGTGTTTGTGTGTATAGCAATATGCCATTTCGATTCCATTTATGGAATGGAATGGAACGAAATTAAAAAAATAATAATGACATGTTTAATAGAATCGCAGACTGGGCTGATTCAAACCAGCTTCTTTTAAATTCTAATAAGACCAAGTATATGTATCTCGGTACTCGGAAGAATGTCGAAAAAGTTCTTTCCAGTGCTCCGCCAGTGTGTGTTAGGGGTGAGATACTAGAGCGGACCAACGAAGTTAGAAACTTAGGCGTTTTGACTGACAGTGATCTCCGATTTGAGAACCACATTACTCAGATAGCCAGAACTTGTTTTTATAAATTGAAAATTCTATACCGCGTACGTAACTTCCTGAGCACCGCGACTCGTCTCAAAGTCTGCGAGACGTTAATATTGTCCAGGTTGAATTATGCAGATGCACTGTATGGACCTCGTTTGCTAGCTCGCACTCAACGGTTAGTACAACGTATACAAAACGCTTGCATTCGCTATTGCTATAACGTCCCTCCTAGATCTCATATCACACCTTTCATAAATAATGGTGATATCCTTAAGATGGAAGCCAGAAGGAGACTACATTTAGCTACTCTGCTGTTTGGAGTTCTTAAAACAAGTGAACCAGACTATCTCTTTGAAAAGTTTCAGTGGCACAAGGAGACCAATACCCGCTCAAACAGAGTCTGGGTATTGAGGACCCCGCGGCATTCTACTGCAGCATTTCGTGGCAGCTTTAAATACGCTGCTACGAAATGCTGGAATAACTTACCCCCACCTTTGCGTGATGTTAGTAAAACTAAACATTGGTTCAAATTAAATTTAAAAAAATTGTTACTACATCAGCAAAAGGGTGCCGCGGGTACTACCGGGTGACTCTGATTTTTAGGTTCTGTTTTATACTCATATTATTTTATTTTTAATTTCTTTTTTAATTAATATATAACATTAACACTTTTAAATTTTATTCTAATATCTTATTATAATTTGTAAAATATTTTTTTTAACTCCTTAATGTAACATAAATACTTTAAAATTTTATTCTAATATCACACATTAATACAATAATACTAACAATATATGCACTAACTACTTCGACCGACCGTCATACACTCACTATGGCTCCACGGAAGACCAGCACTTTGCATGTGGGCCCTCCCACAGGCCACATGCTCAGTAAACGCTGAGTGGATACCATTTTGGGACCACATCCACAATTACTTGTTTTGGTTCTTTATTATTTTTACTACTTTAATGTTGTTGGTTTTTTTTAGCATGTTCTGTATTTTTTTTTTTGTATGTTATGGTCCTAAATAAACTTGTTTTCTTTCTTTCTTTCTTTCTTATGTGCGATCGCTAAATTGATCAAGTGACATTCGTGCAGACAGACAACTGTCATTCTCATAATATATACTTATTTTTTATTTTGTTCCATTTGAGCGAGTTGAATCGTTAAGTATATCTGATGCGCTTTTTTAACTTACCTCTACTTTTCCACTCTTCAACAAGTAGGAAGGCGTTTCAGGCATAGCCGGGAACAGCAGTAGATGCACCAGCGGCACCGCCAGGCAGATCCACAGGGTCGCGTGGTAGCACAGGTACTCCCCCAGGATATACACTACAAGGTTTCCTAGATTCTGGCTCAACACTACCAGGCTGCCCAGGGTCCCCCGTATAGAGTCCTCGCTGATTTCCTTTATGTACAGAGGTGTGACCACGTAGGAACCGCTGACGCCGAGGCCAATGATCGCCCGCGCTGTTATGAGCGCCCAAGTTTCTGTTGAATACAGTTTCAGGCCCCAGCAAACCTGGAATAATGTTGAAATTATTGGTAGGTATAAGTTATAATTGTATAGTCACAGAACACTAAATAGTACAGGTATAGTTAGAAAACTATATCGACTTCACGCTCGATCTTGTGGTTCTAATTCTAAATTCTATCATGAGGCGTTGCCACGTGTGACTTAGGTAGATGTCATAATTATGCATAATCCTCGGTATAATAATTTTTACGGAACTGCGGTCTCCACAGAAAAACCAGGTACGCAGAAGTTACACACGAAGTTACACACGCGCACAAGTGTTAGCGCAAATACATGTGCGCATTCTCTTAGTCGCCACGACCGTAGAGCAGGCGCAGGACCAACGGCTTACGTGCTCTCCGAGAAATAGGGGCGATTCACCAATTTCAAAACTACGAACTGGTAACCCAACCCAGAAGGCGAGCGTTCTCACCACTAGACAAACAAGGTAGTACAAAATTCTTCAAAAGACTCTCAAAAGACTTATTTTCAGTAGGTACTGTCGTTTCCAGTGACATCCGCAGACTTTTTAAGCGTGTAAAAACTTATCACCGTTCTAATTTTACTGACTATTCATAAGTGCCTGTAAGTTGACTATGCGAAGTAAAGAAATGTTATCTCTTCTGACTCTGAGGTCTACTCAGTACCTACTTACAGCCATTGAAAACGACGTGAGCATCAGCGCCTTCTTCCGCCCGTAGTTGTCCACGATGTAGCCGAAGAGGAACACCGCGGGGGTGCCCACCAGGTAGGCGACGGACGCCATCCAGGATATGACGTCAGCGTGCACCGGCGCCGCCGCGGGCGTGTCCTCCGACATGAGCCGGGGACCCATCGGAGACAGCCAGCCCACGGCCGTGCCGTACGAGAACACTGGGAGAACCACTGCGGAAATAATATTATAATATGAGAACTGAGAAGATAAGTTATAAATACTTAATTAATACGTTAAGTGCGAAGCGAGGCCTAAATCACCCCTGATGCAACTTCCCTGTGGTGCGGCAAGCAAAAAAGTGAATTTCTCTGTCGTGCGAATGGCATAGCTTTGGTTTGGTCCAGTGTAGGAAAGAGATAAATATATATTTGAGATCACTAATGGTTCCGGACTCGGTGGTGTACCTACCTTGGTACCGGATGTCTTAGGCCTCGTGCCGCACTGAATTAATATAATTTTAATGCAGTGCGGAACGAGGCTAAAACGTCCCATATCCCCCCTGACCTCGTACCGCACTCAACGCGAGCTTCCCGCGACCAGTGTTGTGCATCACGATTCACGTCGATTGGAGAGCACGTCCTTTTACAGCGCCGAACATGTCTAAACGATGTCGGAAGAAGTTAATTTTAAAAAACCCAGAATAAATAGGACAGTTTCTTTTCTACTTCTGGTTGCCTTTTTTTTCTATTTTGTGAACCGCATTAAGATTTTCATATACAAATAGAAAGATAAACCTTATGCATAAACCGTAATCCATTATTTTCCAATAATAAGTCTGTAATAGGTGCCTCTTAATGGTATAGAATGGAACGCTTCGTGCGCGAGTCCGACTCGCACTTGGCCGGTTTTTTTTCTTTATGGCGCCTTCAAGCACAATTTAGATTATTTAAAAAAAATGTATCCTTTGATAGCTTTGTGTTGTTTTGCCAGGTTTTGCCCTTAAAACGATCTAATGAGATATAATTGATCAAAATCGGTCAAGTCGTTGCGTAGTTAAGACAGTTTAAAAACGTCGATATTATTTTTCCCATCACTAATCGCAGCAAAAATTTGCCCTATTTCAGTGCGTTACGAGGTGTATAAGATCCCATATTTTGTTTTGCTAATAATTCCTAAACTAGCCATCAAATCCCGGGGCGACGGTGGATTAGGGTTCATCAATTCACTGTCTATATCAATAAGGACCAAAATTCTCATTTATCTTTGATTTCGCGCCAGAAAATGGATTTTAGTCTGTAAAAGGAGGTGGGGTCTAATAGACCGCGTGTCGCCCTAACGTCTGGTCACGGTACGGGCCGATTATACCTCGTGCCGCAGGAACGGAAAGTATGCAAAAATTGGTGCCGCAGCTAACGTGTTAAAAAGTTATTTTTAGAAAATATTTTTTAAAACAAGCTTTTTTTTGCTGGTTCTGAGGGGACTTGACAAGGTTTTGGTGTAGTGGAGGAAAGTGGTATCTCTTCAACACTTCTTACTAAATGAAAGCTTGTAAAACATTTCATCTGTGACTGTCTGTGATATTGAACTTTGAAGTAGATACAGTTGCCGACAGTTAACTTGGCAAGGTTTTGGCGTAGTGGAGGAAAGTGGTGTCTCTCCTACACTTCGTACTAAATAAAAGCTTGTAAAACATGTCATTTGTGAGTTGTGACTGTCTGTGATATTGAAGTACAGTTGCCGGCAAGTAACTTGGCAAGGTTTTGGTGTAGTGAAGGAAAGTGGTGTCCCGCGTACACTTCTCACTGGAGAAGACCAGTATCCAGTTGTGGGCCGTAAAAAGGAATCGTAATGAAGACTTCATACGTCATTCAATCAATGCGCAATTTTAATAAAACCTCTTATGCAATGTTTTCGACTCGATACCCAAGTATTTGCGGAACAATCAATTTGATGTTCGTCAATCAGCATGTTCATTTGATACCCGCTGCTTCTGATGGGAGGTCGAAGGTAAATCAGTGGTTCCACGTTTTCATTACAATGTTTACATTGTTGCTGGCTCGCTATATCCGACGACAATACAGTAGATATTTATATCATCACAAGTTCCAGAACCTGAGATATTATTATTTATTCATCAATAAATAACAAAGAAAAAACAAAAAATACCTACTTACCTCATTTTCTTCAACCTATCCTACTTAGTATGAATTTCGTCTAATGATAGGCAAACAAGCTTTCGTTTCTGCAGATGCAATTATTCAGCCTACTGTAGTAGTGTTATTATCTCGCTGCAGACTCGGTCGTAAATCATTCGAGTGTTTCGCTTTTGTTGTTCTGCAGTAATACACAACTCAACAAAGAACAACAAAAGCGAAACACTCGAATGATTTATGACCGAGTCTGCAGCGAGATAATAACACTACTATAGTCTAATGATCGATTTTAAATGATGTAGGTAATAATTAATTAAATAGATCCTGTTTAATAGTATTTATTGTAAACTAGCTGCAGCTGGTCTCGGCGGCTTCGCCTCGGGTATTTAGATATAAATCTTGTGGAAACCATGGGTTTTCTAGAATAAAAAGATAGCTTACTTATTCAGCTATTTTCGTGTCAAATTACAACCAATGGGTTTAGTAGATTTCGTGTAACAAACATGGATGGAAAAATTAAAATCCACAGTTCTCGTGGGATTTTGAAAAAAACAACCGAAACATCGATTCAAAACTACAACAATAGGTGCCTACCTAGATTGATATAGCAAACTTCCTTAAAAGTATGCACAAAAGTCGGAAATGGAGTGAGAACGGAAACGGAAAAACCACGATTCCCTCGGGATTTGTGGAAAACCGAAATTCACGTCGGCGGAGTTTCAAAATTTTATAACTGCAGCATTAGTCACAAGTCACAACAAAGTTACAAACTGCATGAGTTTGGCTCTAACCAGACGCAATCGCAGATCAATTAATTATTGAGAATCAAAACGATCTGCTTCGAGAAACACAAGATATGTTAGAAGACACGGACATCACAGTAATATTATAAAGCGAAAATTTGTATGTATGTGTGCGTGCGTGTATGCACGTTTGTTACTCCTTCACTCCGTAAGAACGTAACTGATTTGACTGAAAAAAGCTCCTTTTTAATTTCGAAAAATCCATGACTCTGCGATCATTAGATCATAGAATGTTTAATTACTTTAAATTAAATCAAAGCGTTTTATTGATATTCTAAGAAAATGTGCAAAAAACGAATGTACCTACCTAAGGTAAACCTATACCTACACACACTAAGGACAAACTTCGTTTCTGAACGTAAAACATGTGTCATTTTTTAAAAGGAAGTCTTCAGCTTATACGATATGCATCATATTATACGAGGTTACGTCATGATTGAATTTGGAAATGCTTTTCTGTCCTAGGGAATATTGAAAATGCTTACCCACCCGGAGAAATGAAAATGCTGGGCCTAGGGAATATACCCTAGCATGCGTTTCCCGCCCGCATTTTGGGCATTAAAAATCTCTTTTCCGAGCTGGTGAGATGAAAAGGTAGTTTCCTTCAAATAAGAATGTGACACGATAACATCTCGGCCCTCGATAGATTTCAAACTTTCCAAATAATAGGTATTTGCGTGTCCGTATACTAAGAAGTAGGGATGTTATGGATATATAATTACGGATCCGGATATGGATAATATGGATATTGGTAAAAAATAATATCGGATAATAGTGTAGTATTTAGTTAGACTCCGCCCTATCCGAAACTATCCAAAACTTTTATTACGGATTCAGTTACGGTTACGAATATTTTTTTTTTTCGGATATCCGATAGTTTCGGTTACGGATATGGATATCCATAACAACGCTACTAAGAAGTAATGGATTGGTATCTATAATATTATCTTCAGTTCTAAACTTGGCCTAGTTACAACCAGGGGCGGTTATCGCTGGCTAGGTAACACATTGCGTAAGCTTCAATTAGTGGAGTAGTGCACTGAACTTGACAAACGTTAATGAACATTAAACGATATTTAATACCACACTTTTAAGTAGATTTAATGGCTCATCAGAACTCACGAGTCACGGTCACGCATCTTTTTCTGGGTATCTCAATGAGAATAACAACCAATGTAGGATTACTTTGTTATGGTGACTGGTCGAGATCTGACGGGAGGGCGGTGACTACGATAATGAATCCCCTACTCCCGTCAGCAGGTTTCTGGCCATGCTTTTCAGTGGATGATCTCAACAAACAGTTTTAGTGGATGAAAGCCCCGTTTAACTCTAGGTTTAACGCTAGGTAGGTAATTTTTGTTTACTTTTGCGGAGGTACTTTTTTGTGTGATCCACGTATGCCCATACAAACCAAGGGCACAGTATACAAGACAGCAGTTCGTCCGGCATTATTGTATGGCTCCGAGTGTTGGACAGTCAAGAAGACGCATGAACAAGGGATGCATGTCAACGAGATGAAGATGCTGAGGTGTGACTCGGCTCGACAAAATTCGTAACGAATACATACGAGGAAGTTTTAAAGTAACACCAATTACCGAGAAACTCAACCAAAACCGCCTCAGATGGTACGGACATGATAAATGAGGCGTAGCAAAGACCACGTAGGTACCTACTTAGTACAAATCATGCTAAATCTACCGGAAGAGAAAAGAGGGGCCGGCCTGCGACCTGGTGGTCGAATATAAAGAGAGACCTCAAGCTAGCCCAATTGCCTGAACAGACAACCAAACACTGCATGAATTTGCGCAAAAATGTGAGGAGACCCGATCCCAAATAACGGGAACAAGGAAAGATCAAGAAGAAGGTACTTTTTTGTCAGTGCGAACACTTTGCGTTTGCAGTTAAATAATATAATCTGTCTCCGGCATGTCTTGCAGCCGTATCCATAAGGCATATTTACTTCAATTCGATTCGATTCGCAATGAAACCCAGAGATTCCCGAGTCATGTTTTGAAACTGGAATGGTCAGGCGGTAGGCCTCTCTGATGAACACTGCAAAACACAGCGGTCAATACCACAAATAGAGGCCAATAAATTTTCGGACCTGACCTATTCCTTAATTTCCTTGAATGGAATGGTCAACAAAATGCCGTGATTCAAAGTAGGCTCGTTAAGCGAATAAACACATCTGTGCGGTCTGTGCCGGGGCCCGTGCACAATTGATTTGTTTACATTGTTACATTACGCACTTAACTTCTGCGCAAGGGTGAATGGACGCAAAGGAGTATCACCCGTCTTGAAAATAAAAGAAGAAGAAGTTACCTACTTATACCTAATTGCCCGCATTGTTTGTGAAGTTATCTTTCATGCGATTCGTAGAGTTAGGATGAATAGAGTTTTCGTGGATTGAAATATCTATTGTGAAACGTCATTTTTAGGGTTCCGTACCAAAATGGTAAAATGGAACCCTTATGGTGCGACTTTCTCCGTCTGTCTGTCTGTCCGTCTGTCTGTCCGTCACACTCGATTATTTCAGTAACTACCGGAGCTATCGATATGAAATTTGGAATAGTTGTGTATATTAGTGGCCCAATGACACTGAAATAAAAAAAAATGGAAATTATTTTTGTTCTTATTTAAAAATGGGGGAAAATCGGAGGGTTGAAATTTAAAAATGAGATAACTGTACTGTGTGGGGTATCATATGAAAGGGTTTACTTTGTACATTCCAAAACCGATTTTTATTTATTTTTAGTCATGATAGTTTTTGATTTATCGGGGAAAATGTCTAAAAAAATACCGTTCCCCCCCCTTATCTCCGGAGTTTACCAATCGAAAAATCTCAAATAATTATGGTCAATAGGAATTTACGTATATTTTACAGGAAAACTATAGCCAATGCTCTAACTAGCATAGTTTTTTTGATATTAACAATAAACCTCTACAAACAAAGTTAGTTTTGCGGTTCATTAACAAAGGTAATTATTACCGTTTTACAGCTTTGGTCGTTACAGTTTTGGTTGTGTTACATCTACATTAGTATGCCTGATTGTTTTGCTTCAGTACTTCTTGAGTACGGAACCCTCGGTGCGCGAGTCCGACTCGCACTTGGCCGGTTTTTTTTATAAAATGGAATAGGTATACAACATACCTAAGCAAGCTTGAGTTCGATCGTGCCTGGAGTACTGCAGTTATTTATGGAATGGCTATGCCAAGTACTTACCTAATTAGCTTGATGCTTTGAATTCAAGCAAAGCAAAGCCTACTTATACCTATCGCCATTCGCCGTGTTAGAAGAATCATCAGGAACCAGACATATTTGGCCAAAGCAAAATCCCAAAAAAACACCGTCGTAAGGTTGCTTGGTTGGTAGATTTTTAAGATGTATTTCGCGATGTGCTCAGCATTTCAAGGCATCGCAAGGATCTACGCTACAATGGACGTGCTAAAGTATATAGGTACATACAACGTATATATGAGGACATTTCACACATCGCAATCTAGCCCCAAAGTAAGCAATAGCTTGTGTTATGGGTACTAGATAACTGATAAATATACATACATACTAATATACATAAATATAATATATTGAAAAACACCCAGACACTGGAAAACATTCATGCTCATCATACAAACATTTACCAGTAGTATAGGAATCGAACCCACGACCTCCGACGCAGACGGCAGTTTCGCTACCGCTACGCCATTCGGTCATCGAATATCGCTTCAATTATGATATGCATGCATTAGGCCTGGAATACTCTTCCGGTCTCTCCTAGAGCTAGACAAGTAGGTAGGTACCTACGCTGCACCTTAAATTTTATCATTGCTTTCCATCATCTGTGATAACAGCCCAAGCTTGGCTGTTTGCCTGTATCTTCAATTGTTTTACATTTCTCCCATACCATCCCAGTTAAAAAGAGATAAGAAACCTCAGGATATGGGAATCCGAACGATTTACGTTAATCTTTTTCGAACAAGCAAACTGGCGCCATCTATCAAAGGTTTATAGGTGGCTGCTGAGCGCACTATAGCGTGGCCTTACTGTTGGTGGCAAAACAAGGATTTTTGGCACCGGCAAACTGGCCACAATTTTTCCAGGCCATATGTCGATTGGTTTGTTTTATAATGTGAGACAGTTTTAACCGATCAATATCTTGACATACTGGTGCAACTACCGCCTGTATAGTGTATGCATACCAATATGAATAGATACATATAATCTTAAATTCTGCCTACGCACTGTCTATTGCCACCTATTTCGATAAAGAAGTAACGGCGAAAGCTTATCATTACTTACATTTTTATGGGACGGAATTTATTGTAGCGGTATGGCGATAAACCATACGCCTACATGAGATATTTAGACCACCACACGGAGGACGATATTTCCATACAAACGTAATACCAAAACTCCATAAAACCGAAACATTTCAAGTATGGGAACTGGAAAGTGAAAATACTTTGTGACCACCGCGGTCAATAGTTAAGTTTACTAAGCTTTATCTAAGTTCTGAAGGACTGACAAAATGTGATGACATTAAACTTACTTATATACACTATTAAATTTACTTATAATTCCTATATCCTTTCTATTTAGGTATTGCCTCTTGATTCTGCAAAAATACCTTTAACAGCGACGAGCTTACATCTTTGCATGCTTGGCTGCGTTGCTATGGTTACCGGCAATGTTGGCCGATGTACAATTTTATATTTTTAAGAATTACATCCCTGTTTGTGCCTAAAACAAAATCTTAACAATAACTGGCGAAGCTTGGGCAAAGACAATAAACCTTAGATAGGTAGGTACTGTGTATCCCAAAACAACCTTATGGCGTATGCTTCAATGTTCGATCTAAAAATAGACATGTACCCTAGACAGGGCGGACGGCGGGAAAAATTGTCGTCAGTTATCGGTGCCAAAAATGCTTGTTTTCCCACCAACAGTTAGGCCACGACGTAGTTCGCTCAGAAGCCACCTATAGAATTTTGAGAGATGGCGCTACTGTTTGCTTGTACGAAAGGGGTTTACACAAATCGTTCAGATGCCATATCCTGAGGCTTCTTATCGGTGGATCTAAATGATATTTTAATAGCTTCATGACAGCTTTTTAATACTATATACCGAGCTATAACACCTTTCACCTTCCATGAGTTCCTCGTAGGCATGCAATTTGAGATAAGTGCGTTTTCCAGGAAAGCAAGAAAGCATTTGCAACTGGGAATTGCAACTTTGTAAGCTTAATAAAAGACAGTCTTTAAGTGCAACGGCGACTTCACTCGTTGGTTAACGGTGACTGCCGCGACCCATAGCCATATGACGTTATCTACGAAAGTCATTGACTTAATCTAAGGACCCCGGGTGTAATACAAATTTCACGAAAAAAGCGTCCCGAGAAAACCTATACATAAACGAGGGTATATGTGTATTTTTATAAACAAACTAAAACGTTGTAATTTATGTCTTAAACCATTATTATACAGCCCAATTTTACTTGCAACTAGCTATAGTGCGATTCTCTCCCTTTTCGCGTTTTATCTCTCTTTCGGTTCGGACACTTTTTAGCGCTGACCCGTCCTCCTTATTAGTCTCCTTAGTATTATATGTCTGTGACGAAAGTCATAGAAATTTTTTATTCGCTCTAAGTCTATAGAACGAAATTTAAAAAAAAATGAGAATGACAGTTGCCTTGGATAAGACGTGTGATCAATTGGCGATCGGATATTATGACATTCAAATTATTATTTTTTAATTTCATTCCAACAGGTTTCCTTGACGATTGCAGATAAGTTATAGGTATGGCTAAGGCGCTGGTCTATGATTAGTGATTACAGCTGAAAGAACTATTTTAGGTAGTTTTACATAATATCTTTCCATCTGGAATAGTAGGTAGATAATAATACGGTACCAAATTTCGAATCGATCGGACAAAATGATGTAGTGTTGCCCAAATGCAAGAACAAGACGAGACTCAGCCAGTAGCCAGTCTTGGTCTTGGTCTTGCGTCAGTACATCTGGTCTTGGTCTTGGTCTTGGTCTTGCAGCAAGAGTCTGGCAAGTCTCGCAATTACCTATTTACACAGCCTTAGCCTAATGCTATTTATTAAACTGTTATTTAGATGAGAGAACAATGTAACATTTTAAGTAAGTATACATTTTGAGTTTGAATTAACATAGCTTTCTTTACTCACTACAAGTTAGTACTTGACTGCGATCGCACTTGATGGTAAGTGACGATGCAGCCGAAGATGTTATCGTACTAAAGTTAGTACGATAACACCGATAAACCGTTAGGGTTTGCTTGCCACTTGGAGGGGGTAAGCAAACCCTAACGGATTCTACACAGCATCACGCCGGAACGCTAAATCGCTTAGCGGTGCGTCTTTGCTGGTAGGGTGGTAACTAGCCACGGCCGAAGCCTCCCACCAGACCAGACCTGAGCCAAATTAGATTTTATAGGTACAATTCGAAAGTGGCCTGTGGCGGGAATCGAACCCGCGACCTCCCTCTCTAATCCGAGCGTGCGCCACTGCGCCAGGGAGGTTGTCTAAAAGCTACCTATAGTAAAGAGCCAAATTAATTTAATGTTGACAAATTCAAAAAATCGATTGACACCGGTGGGGTTTGAACCCACGACCTTTGTGATCCATACCTACTGAGCTATCCAGTTTAGGAATGTAGTTTGAATGCCAAGTTTGATGTGAGTAACTCAAAATTCACAAATTGGTCGATAATCGAACTACATTCCACCTAAACTGGACACTTTTAAGTAAACATTTTTTTATAAAACTGTGAAGATGATACTCTTATTTTCGCAAAATGAACTCCATAAGCATAACTACGTTGGATTAGTTAAATAATTGCGAAAAACAAAATAAAATTTGAATTTCGCGGGCAGAGTGCAAGACGCAAGAGTCTCGCAGGCTTAGTCTTGTTCTTGCTCAAATCTTGCACTGCCAGTCTTGTTCTTGATGGTCTTGCTAAAATTAGGCAGTCTTGGTCTTGGTCTTGGTCTTGCAAAAATGCAAGAACAAGACCAAGACTGCAAGACCAAGACTGATTTTGGGCAACACTAAAATGATGTTAGTCACAAGTCACAACTAGAAAAGAGCTGATGATCTTCAAAAGTCACAAAAAAAACTTAACGAAAATCGGTTCATTATAAATAGGTAGCCATTTGGCAAATTAAATAAACAAAAAAAATATGTAATTGAAGTATTTCATATAGCCAAAGATTTAAATCGCAACATATCTACCTAAATGTTGCTTTGAAAGTCATTTCACTTATTTTAAGTTATTTTAGTGAAAATATAGGAGGATTAATAGAGTTTAGATAAAAATAGGAAACGTCATTTTACTGCATCCAATTGAAAGTCGTAGTATTTATAAGTATTAATGGCCCGACCCGGGAATCGAATCCAGGGAATGTGATCGGCAGACGAATATGCTCACCACTAGATCAACGAACCAAAGAAGTAAAGTTTGATCTCTATCGTCGTATACCTCTACGAGTAGGTATAGTTTTGTAGGCTATTAAAGTTTTCTTATTGTCTTTTTTTAATAAGTTGGTTATATACTTGTAGCAATAACCGCCATAATTTAATTACTTATCAACAATATGATAAAAATAATTTAGTAAAGGTTTTGGTAATACGAAAAGTTCGCGAGAGTCAATCGCGCTGCCGGTCTTTTCAGTTTTCCATAAACTAAAACTTATTTTCTTTATATAAAAAGGTACAATATTTTATAGAAAATGCATAAGCAAACAAAGCAAGAAAATAAAGTACGTGTATCACTAAAACCCGAAAATAAAAAATAAAAATCCAATGAAAAACTTACTCAAAACTGCAACCATGACTTGATTAACTTTGCTGCCTTCCGAACAATATTTTTTCACTGTGTTTTTCAACATTTTTATTTTTTATTACTATCACAGCAGTAAAAATAAAGTGAATTCGAATTATATTAAAAAAATATATCGTAAAATGGTAAAGAAAAAGTTACAAGCCACGGGAGCGGGCGCCTGCACCCGTA
Source organism: Coenonympha arcania (assembly GCA_036785405.1). Taxonomy (NCBI): domain Eukaryota; kingdom Metazoa; phylum Arthropoda; class Insecta; order Lepidoptera; family Nymphalidae; genus Coenonympha; species Coenonympha arcania. The sequence goes on from CM072059.1 coordinate 5,695,807, forward strand.
TGCTCTTTAGAAATGAGAATCCCGTGATGGTTGACGTCCGACATAACGCTTATGGGTCAACATATTGACGATTATTTTCTTCAGTAGGTACATCACCATGATACGATTGTTATACGCCATCACTAGCACAACTCGACCATTAGTACCTAAGCACCTATAGGAAATAAATATGTAGTTAACATATATTGAAGCCAAAATTAATTGTAGAAAAAGGAAACGAAAGTTATATTTTGACGACCTCCCTAGCGCACTTGAGGCGCGCGGATTCCAGTCGGGCGTCACGAGTTCGATGCCCACCACTGGCGGTTTTGAATTGAATAATTTCTAAATTAGCTTAGGTCAGCACCTACATTGTGTAAGAAAAACGTATTCATCGTAATCGTGTACAAATTCTGCCCGCTGATAGGTTTCCTGTTTTACGTCAGTTTTACATCGTTTGAGCAGAATTTACTTACGATTACGATAAATACGTTTTTCTTATGAAATCAGACGGCAGACTCCAGGTATGGTGAGCCGTGGGAGACTTCGGCCGCGGCTAGCTACCACCCTACCGATTGAAAGACAGACCGCCAAGCGATTTAGCCTTCGATGCGATGCTGTGTAGAAAACCGTTGTGCATTAACTTTACCCAATTCACGTTAGAATAACAATAACATCTTCGGCAGCATCATCACTTACCATCGGGTGAAATAGCAGTCAAGTGAGTATGTACCTATATTAGTTATGTTCCGTAAGTACTTGTATTACGTAAAAAATATATAATTATACCTACCATATTGATATAGAATGAGACTAAAATGCTGAAAAACTTTTTGACATTACCTTAGGCCTCTAAAAAGCAAAGGTGCCAGTACCATTCAGGAATTAATTAAAATTCATAATACATTCAGGAATTAATCGTTATGCGCGTTTTTTCGCCCTTTGATTTTTTCATTTACTGGTCTCTGGGACTTCATATTGTCAATTTTTGGTAATGGAATTATAGACTTATATAGTACTACACGCAGCCTACACCGAGTCGTGACTACTTGAAATGTCCGACAAAATTCTATTCAAATCGTAAATTAATTAATGAAACCATCCTTTAATTAGGCACGACGAGTATTACTAAGTAGGCGTCTCCTGCAATTTGCCGGGACATGTCATACAAATAACCTATTAATGGCCCCATACATATTAATGCCCTGGAGTTTAGCTGGATCTAGCTAAAGTACTTCGCACCGCAAGATAAAGCGTTGCATAATAAAAGCTGCTCAAAAAGTGGCTTCCGCTTGAATGAATTATCAGTGGTGATTTCCCATGGTGGCTTACTTCGCAGATCTTACCTCCGTTGGAATAATATGACGTCATCGGTAAATGGCAAATCAACCCTGTCACCACTATACTGAGACGCAAGGACCATAAGCGGGCTCCAAATTGCTTTCGACCGAAGTTAAAGTCCTAAAATCAACCCAGTTACTGTTTTTTGAACCAAGTACCAAGTTACAAATCTGTACCGAGGTGGATATCCGATTTGAGATCCTTGTGTTGAGATGTTGCTAGAATGATGGTAAAATGTCTACAGAGAGGAGACAGAGAGCTACCACAAATTCAATGTACCTATACAACATGAATATCCATGGCATTATCTTTTTGATATTCTCATTGACCTAGGACACAATGATATTTTAGTGTCCATTATGTACCTTGCGAAATGCAGCATTCTTGGTGTACTTTATAGGAACCCACTTGTTATCAAGACAATATTTTTGAGATCAGAGTACTGGGCTGATTTTATTCTATCACAAAAATTATAAATTATCTCTTTGAATGTAGCTCAGGAATGTAGGTATAATATGACATCACAGACCTAAGAAATACATCAACACTGCTTGTCAAACTCATCTTAAAAATGTCAGTAACTGTAGAAGATATTTCTCCACAAAATCAGAATTTCTAAAGAAAACATGTTTTTTCTTCTACTCCTGGATCTCTTACCGTTGATTCTGGGGTTAGATCTTCAAGGACTGCGCGCCCGCGCCGACAGGATCTGCAGCTCCGATGGGCATCAGGTGTTGGAGGCGAAGTTTGGTGATGAAAGCTTTATGCTGTGCTTGAAGCAGAAGACGATTGGTTGGTGTTACCCGTGGTTTTACTTTTGTTTCCAGAATCACAGTTGGCATGTATTGAAGGTTTATTTACCGTATGAATGCCTGAAAAACCCTTCGTGTTTTAAAATAGGATAATTCATCTTTCGTCCTTCCCCTTTCAATTAAATGACCTAATACAGACTTTTCTATTTAAAACAAATCTGAAAAAAAATGGTTGTAAAATTTTTTGAATTTTCTATTCAATATTCCCCGACATAGAGGCAAATAAATCTGTAAATTACTACCTGCAATAATTACCCACCTACAAATTTATGGGATTTTTGCACAGGATCCATGGCTCTAACATCCCGCCACTCAGCCCTACTCATAGATCCTGAACCAGATGAAATAGGGAGTGGGAAAATGTACCCTCTAGAAGACATCACGATGGCTTATGGCTTCCCAGTTCAAGATCCGTATACAGGATCAGCTGAAGGCTACATTGGGGAAGACCATCATTTTTACGGGGTCCTGCACATAGGTACAAAGTGTTATTTACTATGGAGAAATGAAATGGGACCCGACTGATGGAGAAATTAGCCACATAGAGCTACTGGCCTAATGGCAAAGCCTTTGTAATTTTGGCAAGTCAGGTCGACACTGGGTTATTATTGTAAATTATTAGGCTTATATTAATTGATCTTGTTTGTTACGGCAATATTCTGGATAAAGCGAGTAGCTATTATTATAATTATGCACAGTTTTAAAAGTAACGGCTCCCATTAGTAGAGGATATAATATAATATAGGTGCCTATAGTTTTCTCGCTGCCTAAAAAATTTTGGAAAAAACTAAACAATGTTAGTGTCTACTGTACCTACAGTGTGTACTGTACATGTACGTAAGTGTAGGTTCATACTACTACGGTATCTATAACGTTTTATAGGCAATCGTACATTACACGTAGACCCTTACGGGAAAGACGATCCGAAAAAGATTTTCGGGGTCCTCGAAAACGACAACGTAGCAGCACCAAGACGTCCTCGGCGACACCAAGCACAGGTGATCAGGTGAAGTTACAATTTTATACGAAATAGATATTTAATATAAAATATTAATAAGTTTATATAAAGAGAAAATAAGAGAAAGAATAATAGAATAGAAGAAGAATAATAAGAGAAAGGAGGGCGCTACTGTGCCAGTGTTGACATCAAGCTCTGTAATTTTTCTCGAAATAAAATAAAAACAATAACGATTACTCATTAAAAACAGTACCAAGTTGCAAAGAAAAGTGAAGATTTCAACAGCAAGTGATGGTGTATCGGAAACTTACGTACTTTTTAAGCAAACTTGAAAAAAGTGTTCAACAAACATCGCTTCAAATCTGACCAACGAACAAATCTAGTGGCAGAATAACAGCAACACTACGGACGGAAGGTCAGTCCAAATTCACCAAAAGTGCAAGCACTGATGCTAATCCAATATATTTGATGTTGTAAATTATAACCTCCAAAACAAAGAAAACTTAGCCTTTAAAATTACCTCCGCTGCCGCTTCAACGCCATCTGTGGACGAGCGGCTGAACTATTTAAAGAAAAGCCAAATCAAGATACTTTACTGCTGCCATTTATCCAAAGAGGGCGCTTTTTCATACTTCTGACCAGCAAAGAATACTCGATAGTCAACAATGGACGAGGTACTAAAAGCTTTACAAAACATACAATCTGAACTGGCACAGAATAAGCGAGATATGAAAGACATGGAAGAAAACATAAAAAGAGATATTAATAAAAACATCGACGAGAAATTCCATCAAATCGAAATAAAAACAAACCAAATCGAACAAAAAATAGAGGCGCAACAAAAAACCATAGATTTTTTAGATAAACAAATGAGAAGAAAAAATATCGTTTTCTTCGGTATTCCCGAAACCGAAAAAAGTTACGAAGACTTGCTGAACTGTGTTCTAGAAATTATTAATAAAAAAATGGATTTAGCATGCCCAAAATGGGAAATCGAAACGGTACTCAGACTAGGAAAGAATAACGGCAGAATCAGACCAGTCGTAGTCACAATGTCGACAACCAGCAGAAAACTACAACTTCTTAAAAAGAAAAAATCTCTTGAGAGTACAGGTATCTATATCAAGGAAGACTACTCACCTGCCGTGCTACAAAGACGCAAAGAGCTCCAAGAAGAATTGAAAAGGAGGCGTTTATCCGGAGAAAAAGTAATACTACGTCACGACAAAATAGTGCAGATAAAATCACGAGAACAACCCTCCCAAACGTCTAAGCAAATCAACAGCTACCACAAAAGATCGCTGCCAGAGTCTCCAGAAGCCGAAATAACTGGGAAGACATCTGATTCTAACGAAGTACAGGCAAAGCAAGCACCAAAGAAAAATAAATCTCAGACCATATCGAGCTTCCTACGACCTTCTCAATTAAACCCCGCACCACACGCCTCTACAAGTCGCGATTACTATGAATCTTCAAAAAACTAAGCTGCGCCCCTCCAATCCCCGCTCTCCCAACACGGCCGGTCCCCGCGGGAGATGCAGACCAAAACCCTCTAGAGAAAGCTAGGACAGACAATATCAAAAACTCGGACAGAAACCTACTCTACATAGCAACATACAATGTTAGAACATTATCTTCGTATTCTCGTTTACTGGAACTAAGCGAAGCCCTAAGAAACATCAAGTACGACGTCATCGGTCTTTCCGAGGTACGACGACACGGTAAAACAATAGAAGAGTACGAAGACTTCATTCTATACTATATTGGAGAAACACCAGGCATGTTCGGAGTAGGGTTTATTGTAAACAAACGCCTCAAAAAGAATATTATATCCTTTGAAGGTTTTTCCGAACGAGTAGCTTTACTCCAGCTGAGCATCAACAACATCAAAATAAGTATTATACAGTGCTATGCACCCACGGAATCAGCAAGTGAAATCGAAATTGAACTTTTTTACTCTATTGTAAACAATGCAATCAAAGTTTCAGAAAATAACGTAATAGTAATGGGCGATTTTAATGCCAAGATCGGTCAACCTAAACCAGAAGAAAAATTAATAATGAAAAAGCATGGCTACGGCACTAGAAACAGTAGAGGCGACAGACTAGTACAATTCGCATTTGAAAACAGACTAGCAATTTTGAACACTTTCTTTAAAAAGAAAAGCAATCGAAGATGGACATGGAGATCGCCAAACTCTACGGTAAAAAATGAAATAGACTATATACTAACTAACCTCCATAAAAACGCCCAAGACATGCAGGTCATCAACGTGAAATACCCTAGCGACCACAGACTGGTGAGAGCAACATTACAACTACAACCATCACACAAAAAGAGTCGGAAGAAATACGTAAGTAGCGTAAAAAGCACCTTGAAAGATGCTAGTGAAATCGAAGCATACAACGAATCACTTCGTAAAGACTTAAACCACATCACCAACGACCAACACAACTACACGGTGCAAGAACTTCACGACATAATCGTCAGCGCTATAACAAAAAGCCTCAAAAACGCTTACAACACCACAAAGGACAAAAACAAGTCTTCTGTTATATCAGCCAAAACTAGAAAATTGATACTAAGACGTCAAGAGCTACAAAGAACAAAACCAAAAACGAGAAGCATGAAAAATGAGTTGAGAGCTCTATACAAGCTTATAAGCAAGTACATCATGTCTGACTACAAAACCTATCGTTTAGAAACCATAGAAAAACACATATTACAGTCAGGAAGCCTAAAAAGGGCCAACAGAGAACTGAGAACTCATAAAACCTGGATAGAAGGACTGAAAGCTTCAAATAAATCAACTCACAATAGAAACGAGATACTTCAAGTTGCCACCGACTTCTACAAAGATTTATACAAGTATGAAAATCTAAATACCACGCCAACTCTACCAAATGAAACATTGTCAAACTCAGAAGCCATAGACGAAGAGGAAGTCATAGGGGGGATTGCGAAATTGAAGTCCGAAAAAAGCCCCGGACCTGATAAAATAACCAACGAAGCTCTGAAACTAGGACACCTCTATCTCGCAAACCCTTTTGTACAGCTCTTTAACTTGGTACTTCAAACAGGCATAACACCAAAACAATGGTCAGAGTCTGACATAATTTTATTGTACAAGAAGGGCGATCCAAAAAACGTAAGCAACTACCGACCGATTAGCTTGCTCTCTTCAATTTATAAATTATTCTCATCGCTTCTAGAAAGGAGAATCAGAAGCAACATTGAAAAACACCAACCCATGGAGCAAGCGGGCTTTAGAAGTGGTTTTTCGACGGTGGATCACATTCACTCCATTGAAATGATCATCGAAAAGTATCTAGAGTTTAACAAGCCGCTCTACCTTCTATTTATAGATTATAAAAAAGCTTTCGATACGCTCTACCACCACTCAATATGGGAATCTCTACACTCTCAAAATATCGATAGCACATATCTAAAAGTTTTGCAACACCTATACGACAACTGTTATAGCAGAATCAAGCTGGAGACGACCGGACCACCCATACCTATCAAAAGAGGAGTTAGACAGGGAGACCCCGTCTCTCAAACGATTTTCATCGCCGTGCTACAATCTGTCATTGGAAAACTAAACTGGGAAAAGGTAGGCTTAAAAATAAACCAGCAATATTTAAGCCATTTACGATTTGCCGACGACATCGTCTTGTTCTCCGAAAACTCCACCGAGTTGCAGTTGATGATCGACGCTCTACACACCGCCAGTCAACAAGTAGGCCTGGAAATAAACCGCAGTAAGACAAACATTATGACAAACAGTATTAAAAGCCCAGTATACCTAGAAAATGAAACACTAGACTACGTCGACTCGTTTATATACCTGGGGAAACAAATTTCTTTCAACGCACAAAGAAACGAGCAAGAAATAGAAAGAAGAGTTTCAAACTCATGGCAAAAGTTCTGGAGCTTGAAAGAAGTAATGAAAAGCGACATGCCCATCAAAATCAAACAAAAAGTCATGGATGTCTGTATCCTGCCATCATTAACTTACGCTAGCCAAACCTGGAAATTTACTTATCAATCCAAAAATAAAATAAGATCTTGTCAAAGAGCCATGGAGCGCAGTCTACTAAAAGTCAAAAAAATTCAAAAAATTTCTCATAAAATCATACGAAAAAGGACAAAAGTTACTGACGCTCTATGTTACTGTAAGAAATTAAAATGGCGGTGGGCAGGCCATATAGCTAGGCTAACCGACAACAGATGGACTCAGAGACTAACATCTTGGAAAGGACCACCAGGCTACAGAAAAAGAGGCAGACCACTTGCCCGATGGGCAGATGACATAACCCACGTGGCCGGTACACAGTGGATGACCATAGCAAAAAACAGAGAATGCTGGAAATCTCTAGAGGAGGCCTTCACCTTCGAATCAACGAGGGGTTCTTGCTAGAAAATGATACATAGTAACATTAAATTAGAATAGTTTTTTCAAAATAACATAACACACTATATAGTTACTTGTTAGCATAAAAATAGTTATGTAATTGTTTGTACATTAGCATGAAATAAAAGGCTTTTTTATTTTTATTTTTATTATTTATTTATAAAGAGAAAATAGATTAAATTTTTATAAACAGCAAACGGCACTATGCTCAGCTCAAAATTTCTGCTTTCGTAGTTGCATGCATATCTATTGCAAATTTCATGAAAATCGTTGGAGCCGTTTGCGAGATTCAGATTAGGTATACCGTATATTATTAGAATTGCTAGTTTAAAGGAATAAGATTTCTTACAGTTTGGCATGGGTTTCGACCAGCTCCCTTACTTCCCATTCCGCATTGAAGAACGCCAGGGCAAGTCAGGCGTCGCGAGAGCACGGATCTGTGATCTCCTGCTATTGGCTGATAAGGAGTACTTCGAAAAGGTTAGCTGTTTTATCGACTTCAACTTCCAAATGGGCTTATTCAACGAAGTAAATTCAAGCCTTTGTAAAGTCAAACTTCCGCTATAGACGTCTTCAATCTCATTCTTTGTGTGAGGGTACTGGGTAGCCTTGGTACAAACCATTCATTCCATCGACCAATTGGCATGACGCTACCGATTGGATTAGATAGAACTGATGCCGATTGGATCATACCGATTGGACCGTGTATGGCGGTCGGCGATCGAGTTTGGCGGTGGTACACGTCACTGGTGACGCCGAGGCTTCAACTGAACAGTTTTACCATGATCGTGTGTATGATATGGGCGAACTGCAAATTGGATCAAGCCTGAAGCGTCACGTCGATTGGACGATACAATGGATGGGTCTATATGGCTAACCTATGATCCAAGCAATATATTAATGACCATGTTTTCCATTGACTGTAGGATGCCAACTCGAGTCTCAATCGAGTGGTACAAAGAATGATGCACGCTGTCGCCCAAGCTGACCTCATATTCAGGAACGCTGATTTCAACGAAGACGGTGTGCCCGATAACATTGGTAAATGGCACTTTTCAAAAGATGCGGTAAGAAGTAGGTAACTTTCGGAAGAAACTTTAAGTAAATTATACAAATATTTACTAGGTCAAATTCAAGTCAAAATCCTTTAGTAATTAGAATCAATTTAATTTTAATTTAATTTAACATTCGACTTCTTATTAGATTAAATAATAAGTTTCAGTTTAATTTATCAAGTTAAAAAACCCCCAAGCTATGCTACTCGTAAATTGATCATAGTAAACTTCGACCAATCAATCTAGAGATATCTAAAATCCCTCTAGAAGCATAAGTTAGGTTGACGACCTATCTAACTTTGTTGGAGGCTACTTAGTGCTACTCTCATACAGTTTTTGAATTTTGTTCAATAGTAAGTATAAGTAAGTAGTTATGGAATGAGCGATTGTCAGATTTCTGTGACGTTCATATATAAGTCACATGGCTAAAGGCACAACCAACTTCTTCCTTCGCTTAGGTTTCTCAGTGAAATACATTCTGGTGCTGACGTCACACGAGACCAACCGCCGCGTGTTCGGGGACATGGCGTGGGCGCGCGCGGTGGACGGCCGGACCTACCTCATGCGCTTCTCCAGGCTGCGACGCTTGTCCGAAGTGTGCCTCGGCGTCGCCTTCTCCGGTCACATGTTTCTGAACAAGACTCTTGGATTGAGGTGCATATAATAAATAAATAAAATAAAATAAAAATAGCCTTTATTGCTGATTCTACAATTTTTCCTTAATTATTACTAACATTAATTTAGGTACTTATTCTAAAGGAATGTAATCAGCGTGTCCTTCGACATAGGCCTCCTCTAAACTTTTCCAAATATCCCTGTTCCTTGCCAGTCTGGTCCACATTTTACCCACCAACCCTGAAATATCATCTTCCCATCTTTTCATTTGTCTCCCTCTATTCCTCTTTTTGTCCCTGGGGTACCATTCTGTTACTTTTTTAGACCATTTTTCAGTATTTTCTCAGATCATATGGCCCGCCCAACGCCATTTTTGTTCTTTGATGTGTTTATCTACTTTTTTAAATTTTGTTATCTCTTTGATCTTTTGAAGTTTTACCCTGTCTCTCAGCTTCACACCACCCACGCTTCTCTCTATTGAGTTTTGACACGTTCTTAATGTTGCTAGATTTTTTTCGGTAAGTGCCCATGTTTGTGACGCGTATGTAAGATTGAGGTGCATATACATATCAAAATTATTGTGTACTAGCGGCCCGTCCCGGCGTCGCACGGGTAGACATAAATAGGTACAGATATTTAAGTTATAAGCATGCTAACTAATTAAAACGACCATGAATCACTAAATTAGAAAAAATTGTATGCTTATTTTAAAGCCTCCCTGTACACAACGTTGGCTGTGGTATTTGTAGGTAGAAACAAAACGTATTGATTTTCAGGAGATGCTACTCGAGAAAGTGCCACATACAATTGCCCGTGGGAAAAGCACTCTTTCCTTAAGTCGATACCAACTATGGAAAAAGTTTGTCCCTGGGATTTATTTATTGTTAGGGCAAAGGATATTTTTAAAGGGAACTGTAACCTTTTAAAAGATATGGGCAAATCAGTTGGTATCATCGGGATCAGCGGAACATGTGCGAGCTGACCGGCCGCGGGACCCGTATTTTTATTTTTATTTCATGATATCTTTTGAATGGAAAGTCCGATTTCATCATCAGGTATTGAGACAGTCTTGAATATTAAATTATTTATTTGGATAAAAATTTATAAATCGTATGGATAACACGGTCTGATTTTGATCGGCATTTCTATCATTTGTTAAATGTAAAAAAGTAGTTATAGTGACGTAACTACAATAGTTAGACACATGGTCTCGCGAAGTTTTTTGTAGATATTGATATATTCCATAATATTGTCGAACATTTTTTTGTCCTATCATTAATACTCTTCGCAGCGTATGCGATGAAAGACATTTTATGGCTAATTTTTTTACAACTTCGGTTGGTTTTAATAGGAATTTCTAAAGATTTCTATAGTAATCTAGTACTGAATATAGCCTATGTTACTCAGTGATAATGTAGCTTTCTAATGAAAAAAGAATTATTAAAATCGGTCCAGTACTTTTTGAGTTTATTCGTTACATACAAAAATACAAATCTTTCCTCTTTATAATATTAGTGTAGATAGTGTAGATTAGACTATTAGTGCACTTAGCCGACCATAAAAACGAAATTTCTTTGAGAATGGCTGAGATAAGTAGTTAAGTTTCGTTGGCGTGGATTTCGGTTTTTTAATAATCCCGTCACGATTAATTTACGTCACGCTCTTGAATTTCGTTCCATTCCATTGCATCCATCAAAACCAAATATGCCCAGGCTGATGTTCTTTAGAGGTATATCTACTAACTTTCTCATCATTTTAATCGCATGACCACACAACACATAGCATTGATCAAGATTAATATAGGTATTAACCAATCGCATTGGTCATCAGCGATGATCACGAGAAAAGCAGATCCTCTGATTAGTCAGTGGATCTGCTTTTCTCGTGATTATCTGCGTAATCATGATTAAACGTAACACTTCTCATTATCAACGTGCTAATAACCGTGCTGATGGCTTTTGACAGTAGGTAGGGTTAGTACCTACAGGTTTTTCTGCCTTCAGGGGTACGGATCTCGAGGCATGCTCTTTACCCTGGCGATGCGCCTCCGTGACACATCGCCTCGCGCCTGCAAGTATAAGGGAGCGGACAATGGGAACTAAGCTTTCGGCGGCTCTCCGCTTGGGTCTCTGGCTGTAGATGTATGTAGGAATCCGATCCGTTTATTCCTACTAACCCTACTGTATTAATTAGCTTCACATCGCTCGGCGGCGGCATGGGCGGCGCGGCCGGGGGTCTGTGCGACCGGAGGGCGTACGGGCGGTCGCTCAACACGCTCGCACTGGCGCACGCGACGCACCAGCGCAGCGTGCGCGTTCCCGAGCGGGTCGCTGCCGTCACTCTTGCACATGAAATGGGTAATGCACATATTCCTGAGTGTTCATAAACTGATGATCAATGGATGTACCTTAGTACCCAGAGTACCTACCCTAGTTTTCAAAACTGAACAGAGCTCAGCTGTTCATGCTCATCAGCTCAAAATAAAAAAAATGGGAATGACCAACGTCATCGATAAGTTAGTAGTTATGCGTGGTCAACCTTTCAACATAATATCTAGCCATGCCGCTCTCTAGTCATTTTATCTAACGATTCACCTTCTACTATCGTTAACGCATTGAAAACTTAAAAATGAATGATAAGTTGTGGGTTCAACCCACGACCATAACGCAGAGGGCAGGAACATTACCGCAGCGCTATTTGTTCGTCAATGTGCCACGGAGGTCACAGTTTCGGCGCGCATCACGACAAGAACTTCCCCAACGCCGAGTGCCGCGGCTATGTGATGGGTTCGCAGTCACCCCTACGCTTAGCGCGCGCAGCTACGAGTTCTCCGCGTGCAGCAAGCGGTTGATAGCCGCCACGTTCAGCAGCATGGCTACCGTCTCTGCAGAGAGCAGGACCAAGTCTCCAAGAATATACCACTGCGCCATTCGGTCGTCACTCGTCAATGTGTTATGATATATTGCTAATCACGCAGGTCACAGTTTCGGCGCGCATCACGACGAGAACTTCCCCAACGTCGAGTGCCGCGGCTACGTCATGGGGTCTCAGACGCCCCCCACGCTGAGCGCGCGCAGCTACGAGTTCTCCGCGTGCAGCAAGCGGTTGATAGCCGCCACGCTCAGCAACATGGCTACCGTCTCTGCAGAGAGCAGGACCAAGAATATACCACAGCGCCATTCGGTCGTGGCTCGTCAATGTGTTATAATATATTGCTAATCACGCAGGTCACAGTTTCGGCGCGCATCACGACGAGAACTTCCCCAACGTCGAGTGCCGCGGCTACGTCATGGGGTCTCAGACGCCCCCCACACTGAGCGCGCGCAGCTACGAGTTCTCCGCGTGCAGCAAGCGGTTGATAGCCGCCACGCTCAGCAACATGGCTACCGTCTCTGCAGAGAGCAGGACCAAGAATATACCACAGCGCCATTCGGTCGTGGCTCGTCAATATGTTATGATTCATTGCTAATCACGCAGGTCACAGTTTCGGCGCCCACCACGACGAGAACTTCCCCAACGCTGAGTGCCGCGGCTACGTCATGGGGTCTCAGACGCCCCCCACGCTGAGCGCGCGCAGCTACGAGTTCTCCGCGTGCAGCAAGCGGTTGATAGCCGCCACGCTCAGGAGCATGGCTACTGTCTCTGCAGAGAGCAGGACCAAGAATATACCACTGCGCCATTCGGTCGTCACTCGTCAATGTGTTCAATTCATTGCTAATCACGCAGGTCACAGTTTCGGCGCCCACCACGACGAGAACTTCCCCAACGCTGAGTGCCGCGGCTACGTCATGGGGTCTCAGACGCCCCCCACGCTGAGCGCGCGCAGCTACGAGTTCTCCGCTTGCAGCAAGCGGTTGATTGCCGCCACGCTCAGCAGCATGGGCTACTGTCTCTCCGAGGTGCACCGGCCCTTTTGTGGGAATGGTAAGATCTTATTTTATAGGTTTCCGTACTAAAACGGTAAAAAAGCAACCGTTATGATGATTTTCCCAGATTGAGAACCCATTTGAAGTTAATGAGCAAAGGTTTTACTAAAAACATGTACGTAGATGCATAGGTAAATATTATGCTCACAAAACTCAGTGCCGTAAACAGACGATGTACCTACCTATAAATTAGCCCATTATTTGTAAAAAAATAAATACAATTTGAATTTTCGCGTCCGGACACCTGGAACCCATTCACTTTAATCAAGATTGTTTAAGTATGTAAGCAATAACTCCCAGGTATAATAGAAGATGGAGAAACCTGTGACTGCGGCTTGCCATCTCATTGTGTTCAAAGCGACCCGTGTTGCACGCCTCGTGCCGGCGGAGCGCTCATGTTTGAAGAAGGGTAAAGTAGATCCTAGTAATTTAAATACATTGTTGTTAAATGGTGGGAACAAAAAGATCATCAAAGTTTTTCATATACAGTGCAGTGCACAAGGAGGGTTGCTCCGTAGCGCCGGCCGCCGTGTGCCACCCCGCGCAGGGTCTGTGCTGCACTTCTGAATGCCTCTACGCAAACCTTACCAACAGTGGAATAGTAAGCTGTGATTTTTACAAGCTTTTTTTTTAGTCTCACCTGTCCAGATGTTGATTTACTTGTTTGTTCTGAAGCTGATCTGATGATGGAACCGGAAGGTAGTCATAGAAACTCAGTACTAGTTAAATGACACAACAAGGACACAACCCCATCGAGTTTGGGCTCGTCTGATTTGTCTTCATGCGTACTTTGGTCCTAGATGGTAACCAGGGTCTGATGATGGAGCTGGAACACCATAGGAACTCAATAATAATTTGACGAACGAACGAGTAATTTGGTGCGAAACATCGCCTAAACTAGTCATCCTGAGACATATTCTCTAATTGCCATATTATTTGCGTTATTTAAGTAACACTGGACGGTTTTCCAGGATTGTTCGACGCAAGAAGTGGGATGCACCAGTCCCCGACTGTCTGTCTAGTGTCGTTGCGGGCTGGGTGGGCGCTGCCTACCGGACGGGAGCTGTCAGGCCGCGGAGTGCGCTCTGCTGGGCCTCCGGGAGTGCCCATGCCCTGCTACAGGACCGGTAAAGCCCCTATCCTACTGGGCGTTATGCGAGCGCCGGAATTTCTACAACGTCTGTTTCGCAACGTCATTGAGAGACTCTTAACGTTGACGTCGCATCAACACGACGTCGCTGCGCATACATTGAAGAAAACGCTAACGCTCGCTTAACGCCCAGTAGGCTAGGGGCCTTAAAGATCCGCTAAATAGACCATGTGTCAAAGTAGCGATAGTTCACATACTTTTTTTTTTAATTTTGTTTGATTTCTATACGTTACGACGTAACGCTATCTTTCACTTGGCTCAGGGGGCAGGTGTTCTTTTGAATTGGCAACATGTAGAACGTAGACACGCTGCATAACTAGGTACACATTTAGGACGTTCAACATGTTCTGAAGTTCTGGTATTTAAAGCGGCATTGCAGCCCTATTAGTACTGGCTGCTATCTTACATAAGTCACTTCTGACTGTAGAAGGTTGAAATAGCGGGAAAAATAAGCTCTTTTCTGGCTAGTACATAATCTATTTACGATTATTATTTGACTATACTAAAATCCCTCCAGTTTTTGAAGACGGCTAAGCAAAGCTCAGATATTTTTAAATCTCTACAGGGTGGCATAATAAGCAAGTTGCGCATGTGCGGTGTGTGTTGCAAGCTGGAGATCTCTGCAGCAGACGAGGAGCGATGTGTGGGCGCCGAGTTAGCTGCGAGGGAGCTTATGGCATCCTCCAAGTTACCTCACAACTGGCCCGATCAGGACAATAAAGGACGTATGTTTTTAAGCTTCTGTGACCGCTGATATCAATAACGACACAGCTGATGTTCTAGCTAACAAAGGTAGCTTTCTTGTATCTAGTTTTAATATAGCAATATAAAAGCGTACATGTGTGCGTAATGACACGGGAAAGAATAAAGACTCTAGTAGGCACAGTGTCTACTGAAAGTGCCATAGAAAAAAAGGAAATTCGTTCTCTGTTCAGCCCACGTAACCGTGAACCTGTGCGATGCGGTCAACGAAACATGCAGACGCGTAAAGCTACGCGCTTGGCCCCCCGGCGACGTGTGCGTGTCGCTCAACGCCGTGGGCATGTGCTCTCCGCAAGGCCAGTGCAGGAGCGTGCTCATGACGCCCACGTCCAACGTGTACCCGGACATTGCGGTAACTTTTAGACCTACGCGCTTGCCCCCCGGCGACGTGTGTGTGTCGCCTGAACGCCGTGGGCATGTGCTCCCCGCAAAGCCACTGCAGGAACGTGCTCATGACGCCCACGTTTAACGTGTACCCGGACATTGCGGTTTTACACCTACGCGCTTGGCCCCCTGGCGACGTGTGCGAGTCACTTAACGACGTTGGCATGTGGGCATGTGCGCGAGGTCACATCCAGTGTGCTCATGACGCCCACGTTAAATGTGTACTCGGACATTGTAGTAGCCTCACAGCTAGCAGCAGCCGAGTACACATTTACACCCACATGACTGTTGTATACTCAAGCTACACTCGTCACACACGCTAGGGGTGTAGCTTGAATCTTGATTCTTGACCATCCCACAGAGACAAAAGCGTTCCGGAGGCCTAAGAATACACAAGCTGCCTAAGAAACAACTTTTAAACACAAAATGGCGGACATGCAATTTTTTTAATGATAAACTGGCATTGTATTATTACTACTTATCTAAGTTTAGCTTACATTATTAAATTAATTACAGCCAGTGAAATACATGAGTGGAGACTTGAAAAATTCTTCGCCGTCGTGGAGAATTGGTCTGGCAGAGATGGTTGCAGTTATTCTTAACGGAATCTTATAAAAAAGTATAATGTTTTTAATTTTTAGCGATTTATTGATATTCACGTTTTAATAAATGTGTAATAATTTGTAAGACAAAGATGTTTTATTTGATAGCTACCTACCTTAAATAAGCCTGCCTAAGCTCACCATAAAAATTGAACTTTTGTATGGTGAGCTTTTTTTTAATTAACTTATTTTATTAGACCTAACTTTGAAATGAAATAAAATGATTGTTCTATACATTCACATTTTTATTCCCGTGCAAATATGGCACTCCCCAAGAGGAAACTAGAAGGTATATTTGCAATAAAATCCAAAATGTGTCAGCAGGAGAAAATGAAACCTTTCAGTGTTGACAGAACAAGTATAATCATCTAATCAAACTCCAGACATAATTTCTCTAACATTTTAAAATAACAATACTTGATATCGAAGTCCATATCGTACCAATAGTTGACGGCTATGCAGCCGTGGCTCTGCGTGACGTGGTGGAACCACAGGCTGGGCAGGTAGAGGCAGTCCCCCTTGTGTACACGCACCTTAAACTTGTGAGCTTTCTCGTATGAAGGGTACTTCAATAAGTCTGGTTTGAGTGGATCTGAAACAAAAGAAAATTTCAAATTTTATTATTTCAGATATTAAACCTTTTCTACTGAGGGAAGTATTTAATATACCCACTCGAAAAAATTGATAATCACCAGACTACCCTCTAATATATAAAATGCTCTTGTCACAAAACACACAATTCAAACAGTGTTTTTGTAACAAAACTCTTCCAAAACAGTGTGACCTTTTTATGAATTTTTTTGTAAAGGTCTAACGATTTTTCATACCCCTAAGTAAGAAATAATTTATATGACAAAATCACGTTTGTCGGGTCAGCTAGTGTTATCTAAAATGATTATAGCAATATAATCATTTTTCATTCATTTATTTTCTCTTTGACACATGAAACAGATATAGCAATAGCGAGGGACCAGAGAAAGATATAAGTAAAGTCATCCGATAATTATTATCGGATTGACGTAAATTAGCTTATGTAAATTATTATATCAGCCTAGAATGTAGGCAAAAAAAGAACTTAATTATTTAAAAATTACCTATAGATATCCAAGGTATTAGACTCCTTGTACTCTCATCATTAATATTATTGTCAGTAGGCTGCACACGCACAGGTACTATGTCCCATTGATCGTCCACCCTTTTGAACACAGCCTGAGGGTACTTCTTATAAGGCACGTAAGGCAGATCAGTGGGTGGTATGAGTATAAAGTCCTTGTAGCCATCTATCACACAGTAGATGTTTTCGTAGGGGTCTTTATGCACTGAAAAGAATTATATACATGTAGTATTTCTTCCTATAAGTACCATAGAATTGATGAGGAAAAATTAACATAAATCTCTACAAATATTTAGATTTAAGACTGGTTTAAAAACTGAGTAGTTACACTGGCTTTTTTTTAGCGAAACCCGCTGTCCAGTTCAGATACAGTCATGGACATGGGTCCTTATTTTATATTTATAAGCACTTACTAGATGTCACTGCTCTATCATCACCCATCCAAAAGTTGATAGCATCTGGTTTCTTGTTGAAGGCTTGACTCGCAAAACTAATGTCTGTCTCCACATCTGCCATCAGTTCACGGAAGTCCTCTGTAAGATTTGAGTTCTGCTTCTGGATGTATGGAATTAAATCTTTCCTGCAAAAATATAAGTGATTAACAAGATTGCTAATACTGCACTTGGATTGCTAATATTGCACTTACTGATAGACTTATATCCCTTGTTGTAAATAATTGGGGTATAATGTGAAAGTTTGCTATGCATTAAGCAGGTCTTATAAAAAAATACGAAAATGCCCTCAGGACATAGTATCTATTACTAAAAGTAGTAACATTAGTAGTTAGCTTTAGTACCGTAATTTTTTTTAATAAAATGTGTTTTATTTGTATTTTCGAAGTTACAGGTGTTAATTGGACTTTAAAGTTGTAAGACTAAAGTTGTCAGTTTTAATATAAGTAATAGGAACAACAGCCTGGGAGCAAATTAGCAATAATATTTATTTACCTCTCATAAGATAATTTATGATACCTTGGCTCATTATGGCACTGTGTAACATTAATCATCCTTTACTTGACTAAAGTATACTTATTATGATAAGTGATAACTATAAAAACTAACTCTCATTTAACACTTAAACTACCTCTATATAATAATGAAATTTATTTAATAAAAATGCCATACCTCTTTGCTTCCAAAGTATCTAGGAATTCAGACATGGTCATATCAACCTCCTCTGGCATAACAAAGTACTCTGTTCCAGTCTTATCTTGCGCAATTCCATCAGCCAATCCATTAGGAGTCAATGCCACTGTCACTTTTTTATCAGCAAGAGTTTTCCTGTCATCAAATAAAAGACATCCATAAGTAAAAACCTCACCAAACTGAAGAAAACGCACTGAGAAGAGATTCCTAACTTGGGTATAGAGTGTAGGAAACATCGTATAGAAAAATATTTTAGTGCCCTCTGTGTGTTATAGATTATAGAATACAGTACTCTTTTTTAGAGTATGGTTGGCAACCCTACATCACACTGCTAGGCATTGGTTTCCTCTTGCATTGCAGAAGGATTAGAACACAGAGATTGTGCCATAGACATAACACGCTGCTTCACTGTAGGTTGGCAAGCGTCACACACCTTCGAGAGCATTATAAAGAACTCTCCAGCATGAAGGTTTCTCACATAGAGCAACGAGTGCAATACGAACCAATACCAATGTAAAGATTTAATGTTTTTACCTGAAATAATGAGCATTCCACTTGCGCGTTGCCGGCCACTGGGCACAACCACCTCTGATAATAACTGGGATATTTTTCGACACATAGTCTCTATAAAATTGCAACGGATCAATTAAATTCGTCTCTGCTACATCACTTCCGAGGTATAAATCTAGTTATCCGAAAACATATTTTCTAATTTCAATCTCATTTAAAAATATTAAAAATTTTCGTCGGAGTTAAGGCAAAACGGAAATTGAAACGTACCTGAAGATTCTTCATTAAGAACTCTACATGCATCCAGAATTTTTTCGGACATTTCAACACAGAAAAAGAAAATTTTAAATTATACCTATTAAATTAGATTGTCCAAGACATCATAGACATTAGACATAAAACACTTAGGGCTACCGGCTAAGCAACGGTAGAGAGTAGTATGTTCCTTTCAAGACATAATCACCCTTGGAAGTTGGACGACTACCTACCTATAAATAATCATCCAAGTCCTAACCTCACCACCTCACCACCATAGACATATAACACTGGAGCTCACCACCATCTCACTTTTTTGCTTTTTGACATTTCCGTAGATTAAGAATTTAGTACTTATTTTTTTTAATTTTTCACATTCCACAGATAGTATATCAAATGTAACACAGACCATAGTAATCGACGCGAAGCTGGTGTTTTTGATGGGTAGAAAAAAGAACAAAATGGATGAATTTATTTTTTCATAGAAAATTTACATATCGAATAATATAGAGATTACAATAACTATGCAAAGCATTGATGCAGTTTTTCGTTGAATTGCCAGAAAAAAATGTGAAAAGAGATGATGGTCTATGATTTTAAAAGGTTGATGATTGAGGAGCACGGTCGAAGCGCGCGGGAAACTTCTGATTTGGTGGACGTGTTTTTTGGTTTATTGATTTTAATTGTTTTATAAAGTGGATTAGTGGAGGTTTTTTTGTGTAAAATAGTAGTTAGTTAATAGTTTTTACATATTTTTATTGATATTTCATATAAATAGTGTATATAGGTACTACTTATCTGGTAAGCGTATAGTTTTCTACTATGGGCCCGGGGGTTGACCCACCACCGGATAACCCCGGACTGGGGGGTCCAGGGCCAGACACTGGCCCTCCTAGTCCTGTAGCTTATAATGTAGTTATTGACGACTCATCGATGGACACTGAGGATGGTCTTATTCCTCTCTCAGAACGGAAAAGAGTCAAACCACAAAAAAGGTGCCGAATTTGCAAAACAAAAAGAAGTAGAAGTAGGAACGGTAAACAGATTACTCATGAATGCCAATGTGACGATTCAGACGAGAAGTTGGTCCCTGTTGTGAATAATGCTCAAGGCGAAAAAACTGTGCCTGTTGAAACTCATGTCCCTCCTTTCAATAATAGTGTCTCCGCTACACAACCCACTGGTGCAGGTCCCTCACAACCGCAGTTAGTAAGGAAATATGTAAGCACAGATTCAGGGCCGTTCACTGTTCACATTCAAAGGATAACCACATCTCCGAATGATCCTGTTACGCTGCATCCTATTCAATTTGGTAAAGATTTAAAAAAATATAATATCAATAATATAGTTAATGGTAGCTTAAAACGTATTGGCAGAAATAGAGTTTCTATGGCATTTACCAACTACGAAGATGCTAATTTGTTCACAGATAACCCACTAATTGCTAATCTCTCATACAAGGTTTTCATACCTAGTTTTATTGTCACAAGAGTAGGTATTGTAAAGGGTGTACCCCAAGACTGGTCTGAGGACGAGATTCAGGAAAACATTACTGTTCCTATCGGTTGTGGAAAAATTATAAAGGTTAGGCGTATTAAAAGAAAAACACCGAAAGATGATGGTACTAGTTTATTTATTAATACCAACATGGTTGTTTTGACGTTCGATGGTCAAATATTACCAAAAAGAGTTTACATGTGCTATACAGCGCTCCCTGTTGAATTGTACATATTTCTAACTATACAGTGCTACAACTGCTGCAAATTTGGTCATACTAAATTGCAGTGCAGGTCAAAGCCTCGTTGTTTTAAATGCGGGGACGAACATGTCTCAGACACTTGTAACATTATCTTGGAAAATGCTTATTGTCTCCATTGCACTGGTCGCCACTTTGCCACTAGCAAACTTTGTCCCGAGTTCTTGAGACAACAAAAAATTAAAATTTCTATGGCCCAGAGCTGTATATCTTACGCAGAGGCAGCCAAAATCCATCCCCCTTCTTCAAAACCTTATACCAATGTTGCAGCCTCGTCGCCTCAGTTCGAAAATAAAAATATTACACTAACAAGACCATCTTCGCCCAATACAAATTCTCATAAAAAAACAGTGTATATTCAGCGCCGTGTACCCCCAAAACAAACTGGAGGTTACGACCGCACCATACATGACGAAATTATAAAGGAATACAATAATAATAATTCTCAAACACAAAATGGAAATGTACTAAAACATAAATCAAATACGACAATACCTCAACAATCTATAGGTCAATTAATTTTGGAACTTATTAAATTACTTTCAAATACCAGTAATCTATTTCCGAGCGATAGCTCTTCACCGTCCAACGCCGCCGAATCATTATTGACAGCTTTAAACAATTTTTTTAAGTATGGATCACAACATACTTCAATGGAATTGTAGAAGTGCAATAAGCAAAAAAACTGACATTATTTACTTATTAAATAAATATAAGCCCATGGCTATGTGTCTCTCTGAGACATGGTTAAAACCAGAGTTTTCCTTCAGGATCTCTGGTTTCGTTACTGTGAGAAGTGATAGACATGATGGGTATGGTGGAGTGGCCATACTCATTAATAAAGCCTTCTCACATAAGATTATTTCACTCCCTCCCCTCAGTGATGGTATTAATGCCATTGCTGTAATAGTAAATAAAATTTGTATAATTTCTGTGTATATACCTCATCCTTCTTCTTCCTTATACAATGAATTTAGTCAGTTGCTTACTACCTTGCCTAGCCCATTTTTAGTACTTGGGGACTTTAACTGCCAAAATCGATCATGGGGTAGTGTTAGCACTAATTGTTATGGTGAAATGATGGCAGATATATTGGACTATCAAAATGTATGTATATTGAACAACGGCACTCCAACTCGACGTACTGGTCCCACTGAAATTCTTAGTGCTCCTGACTTGTCCCTTTGCTCCCCAAGTCTTGTCGCGGAGTCACCTCAGATCACATAAATGAATCTGCTTCGCTTTATTGAATATTGTCTTATGTTTGCTACTTTCCTTACTAATCCAAGGTGCCTCCACGAAGATGAAATAGTGTAATTAACTTACATGAGATTATACCCTCTGAAAATGAAGCCGCACCCTTTATTCTTATCCTGAGCACCACAGCCCCTCGTCTCTGCAGTTTCTTTCATGAGCAGCTCTGGCCACCCAAATGAAGATATATCTCGGAGTCCTGTATAAGAAAACGAAATATGATATTGTTGAACAATACCTCCAAGTACTCAACCCCAATTCTACGATATCCATCTCTCATTGAACTCTTCATCTATACTCATTAATACTGCACTAGGTGAACTGTTAAACGCTATCAACAAGTTAACATGTAGAATTACACTTTAGGATCTTTACACATTATCACAGGTGGAGACCAGTGTCACGAGCACCTGGTCTATATTGCAGAAGGTCTTTATCGCTGTCCCAACATCATAATACTACATCAGTAAATACTTAGATACATATATGGAAAAGTCATGATAGCCCACACGGCTTTAACTAAGGCAGAAGATTACACGTATAAAGCAGAAGTCACTACAAACCCACACGGTTTGACCAACAACCCACATCGCTCAGCGCGACTGTGACAGGCAGAAGATCACATCAAGTAGAAATCCGAGCGGTCTCACCAAAGCCTCACGTCATGGCCCTTAGCCTCTCGGCCCCCAACTGGGCCGAGTCCATCGCTCCACCGGAGCGGTAACTAGAGAAGTCTCACATCATGGCCTGAAGCCTCCCGGTCCCAAGTTGACCGAGTCCATCGCTACACCGGAGCGGTAACCAAAGAAGTCTCACATCATGGCCTGAAGCCTCCCGGTCCCAAGTTGACCGGGTCCATCACTTCATACTAAAGTGGTACATCTCATGAGAGCAAACGATCTTAACGTAACATGCGATAGAACTGCGTAGCCGGCTACAAGCGTACATGCATAGAAAAGGGTTGAAATACTTAGCTCTGTCATAAGTATCCAAAACGCGTCACCAACGCGTCCACTCTGCCGTATTCCTCCACAAGAAAAGCTCCTCCTATGTGGAAGCTCGTAATGAAAAGTCGCCATCTTTCTCACTGCGTGCTCAGGAAGAAAAGACACGTCGTGACTTGTCGGCTTACATTACCTCCCAGAGAACACAGACAACCTACTGATAAAGAAACTATCACAGATATACCAAACTATGTCATAGCCAACACTGAACTGCCACAGACATAAGATAATTTAAGTTTCAACATAGTAGTCTCTGACAATGTTGCCTGTTATTAATGTTATATTATTAAACTATATTCAAGAGAAATCGCGGTCGCCGCGACACTCCCGGCCGAAAATCAGATGGGATTCAACAGAGTAGAAGTCCATTCCCTTATCTTCTCTCTCTCTTTCAACACCACCATCCTTCTTCCACTATACCCTCCTACTTCCTCCTGATCCACCTCCATTCTCTGAGCACCAGGCTCGAACTCTAATCCCATAGAATCATCTACGCTCTGAACCTCTGGTTCACCTTCGAATTTTTTAGCTACCAAATCTTTCTCCCTTTGAACTCTAGGTACTATTTCCTATTCCACAGAATCTTCCACTCTCTGAACGGATGTAATTCGGTTCTCTTTTCCTTTGATATAACTATCCTGGTTAACTGATCGAGTCTCTTCTTCATCTCTTGCATTTTACTCACTACTTCCACTTTATATTCCTTCTCCTCTCGTCTACACTAATCGCTCCTTTGAATTCCTCGTCGAATCCGATGACCTTTCTTCCAACTTTCCACGAGACTATCTTATTTCAAATCCATCCACGATGTTTCTTTCTTCTAATTCCGTCATGGTTACGTCTTATTACATATTATTCCAATGTAATGAAAGCAATCGGTCACAAAATGATGTCTACCTCTGCTCCCACACTTGTGATTGGTCGTGTATTCCATCCCGCTTCGATTTCCTTAACAACCGTTGTCAACTGATTATCCGAAAGTATATGCTTCCCCAATGTGCACTTCATACACATCTTACGCATTTTCCAAATTCTTTGCTCCTGAGCTCTTCCCTGTGGTATCCAATACAACTGTCTCATCAGACTTAATGTGTGGTTACTCCCGCATTACAGTTCTCCTAATGTACTTTCTGTATCATAAAATTCTCATGGTGAATTCACTCCCCTTTTAACATAATATTCCATCAATGTCTTTGAATACTTTGAGATTACGACTTAAATTCGTCTCTTTCCCTGCTAATTCTCGATCGAAATGTCTCGACTGAAGTTCTTTTAACTCTTTCCTAATGTCGAATAAATCTTCATTTCCTATATCATCATCCTTTGTAGAATCCCGCCTTTTCTCTTCTGTCCTTTGTTCATCTTCTGACTCATTCGTCAGACCCTCCCGCGCCGAGAGAGATAGTTGTTTGAGTAGTATTATCAACTAGGAATAGCATATCCGGAGAAATCGTCAGAAATTTAGGACCATCCCTATGGCTTTATCTTCAATAGATCTTGAGAGTCTTGTTGTCCAATCTGCTAGCTTCAATTCTGTCCAAATTATTTAATCATAAGTCATTTGTTACTTCTTATCTCTTCAACACGTTTTGCAATGAAAGGCGGTAACAATTTGTCGGTTTCGCACCCTTCAATAACAATTTGGGATAGTGCTGGACATGTTAAAGCGTATGACAAAGTACAATATGACATATTACTCAGAAAGCTATCTAATTTAATCTAATATAATCTTAATATATATAAATCTCATGTCACAATGTTTGTCTTCAATGGACTCCTAAACCACTTAACCGATTATAATAAAATTCGTACGCCATATGCAGTTCGATCCAACTTGAGAGATAGGATATTTTAAATCTCAAATTATAGTCGCAATTTTAACTTATTGCTAATTTATTATTTGACAGTCACAATTATCTGTTAACTCCAAATGATTCCAACAGATGTCGATACCTTTCGACTGAGTTGAATAAGTAATCAATAGATGGCGCTGCTACGGTAAATTAGATTGTTTACTATAATGTAATATAACAAAAACTTTAGCCACAGCAACGCGTGGCCGGTTCAGCTAGTATAATATAGATGTACGGAGAATTCCTCTCGCGTGGTTTAAATGCTATCTCGTAGATCGTGAACAATATGTGTACATCGAACATTACAACCAAGATAACAAGACTATTCCCTATATTAGATCGGATGTGACCAAACTGACTAACTCCATACCTATAGATGTATTTTATCAATATATATATATCAATGATTTACCAGAAATCTTAGAGGAATATTGTATATTATTAGCGGATTACATATCTTTATTATTAACTCTATCAAACAATTTAAATTGCGGTCACATACTAAATAAATTATTAAATGCCATAACCCTTTGCATGAATGCCATAATTTTCAAGAAACGAAAATAATTCAATCTAGACCTTATCAAGGCAAAAACTTGATATAAATTACACATACAAAAACATAACAATAGAATGCGTTTGAAAACTTGACTTTTTCAGGCATTGATATGAACTTAAACTGGAAGGGACATATACTAAAAATCAAACCAAATTATCAAAATTCCCATATGGCTTAAGAGAATTAAAACGAATTACAGACATAGAAGTATCTTCAAATTCATATTACGCATATGCGTACGCATGGTTTGAATATGGCGTAATACTTTGGGATAGTAATATTACAAACGTTGACTACATATACATAATGCATAAAATGTATACGCATCATCATAAATATAAAAACAATAATCGTGTTAGCCATAAACTAAAGTCTTAACCCGAACTTCAATTTATATATTCGAATTATGCAAATTCGTAAGAAAGAATATCAAATCCTGTTTAAATCATTTGGACAAACTGCGCTAGTTATTACCTAAAAAACTCAAAAAACAAATTGCAATTGCCACAGTTGAAATTAATTCTTCATAGTAAGAGTCCATATGTATTGTCGATCAAAATATACAACCACCTTCCTATATATATCAGGAATGAAAATAAAGAAAAAATATTTTTAAAATCGTTAAAGTAGTTACTACCTTATAAAGAGTTACTACTCAATTGATGACTATATGAAAGATGACAAAATCGGTTCCCCAACCAGTTATTAAAAATAGCTACGCTCTAACAGGGTCTCATATACTTATATCAATAGAAAGAACTATATATTGTACATGAAAACTGAAATAAGTGAAATAAAATGACTGTCGATCCATAAGGTTATCCATCCATAGGTCCTATCTCTTTGTTAAATGCTTTAGCAACCATTTGAACAATCTATTACCAATGAACACTCCTAGCAGTTCCTACCTAGGGATTTTTAGATGCCGCTGATCTATAACAGGAACTAATCGTACTTTCCTATGACGAAGCTTAAACTTGTACCGTTCGTTACATAATTTACCGCCGCATATGCCTTTATGAAGATAGTGTTTCACCGATGCATTCAGTAAAATGTACTTGCTATGACTCCAAATGGCTCTCTCCAGACTCTGAAGCAAATAAGATTATCATCGCTCGATGGTCTTCTTACGTCCTTTAGCTATAAAATTCTTGTTATGTCTCTGTCTTTCTCTTGTAACCAATCTGTAGAAATGCCTTTTCCACATCAGCAGAAAGTCCGACAATATGGCTTCTAATTCTGATAAATATACGTGTTAAATCCTGATATCTATTATTCACTAAATTTTAGTTGTTCTATTGAAGTTGTTGAGACCTTCCTCGTCTCTAGTTACTTCAGGTGAATCAGTTATCCCAATTGTCAATCAGTTCCCACGGGAAGGTTACATCTCCTCGGTCTCTCGACAAGTCCGGTCAGTTCAATTTGAGATCTATACCCGTTTGACGACAAGTGATAATCAATATATGTCTTCTTTCTTCAATTTTAAGCGACTTTTATCCTGAGAACATCCAGCAAATTCAGAGTTAATTAAGTAGAGGTTATCACCAACTTGGTTTCTCTTGGGTCGAAGAAATGTGTGATAGCAATCGTTC
Organism: Coenonympha arcania; assembly: GCA_036785405.1. NCBI lineage: Eukaryota > Metazoa > Arthropoda > Insecta > Lepidoptera > Nymphalidae > Coenonympha > Coenonympha arcania. Next base: position 5,722,847 of record CM072059.1, read on the forward strand.
CAATAAGTATGTCGACTTGGTCAGCTTAGTAACCATTATCCGCAAGAATCTCGTTTCATCATAAGTCACTCCATGTGATATCATTGGTACTACATTTGCATAAACGGTTCTTCTCGCATTAGATCGAGTTTCTAAATCTATTTTCACTATTGAGCTGTTGAATTCTCGGGGCATCTTTCACCTAAACGTTCACGTACACGGATAAATTTTCTTCCTCTTCCGAAGGTAGATTCAAATCCTTTACTACCCTTTGGGTATCATAATATGATCACAGTGTCGAAGAGAGGCCGACATCATCCTGCTTGTAATTTACTAGTATCTTTAAAAACTGTACCCACTGCTGTCTGTAAGATTGATGGCTTCGTGTCTCGTTCGTGCGAAAACTTTGTATAACATGGTGCTCGGTGATGAAGTCCATAACCTCGGTAACAACAGTTGCACTTATCTCATCTGCCATTAGTTCATTGACCAATCTGCCAATCTGAAATAATTGTTTAATTCATTACCAATATCTTCTATAAGACTGCATAATTGTGAAATGACTTCAACAGCCACCAGGTTGTAATCATTGACAGTTATAAATTCAGTAATCCGATCAGAGAGTGGTTATAATTCTCGAGTAATGCGTCTGAACCTACTCATCAATATTTCATCACTGCTGAGACCTTTAGACTAGTATAATATCAAGCTAAACACAAGAATCTCAATCATTCATTAATAGTTGGAAATTACTTCCAGTTCCCTTCACGAGAATCCTAAATCTTTATTATATACTAAGTAGTCGAAAGTTAATTGTCAATTCAAATTAGTATGAACCTAATCATCTCACTGTGAATTCTGTATTTTAAATTAATTTAGTTGTAACAAATCTAAATTTCCAACATTAATATGTCTCCGGCATCCCTATGGTGTTGCAGATCACTATACCTCAAACATTAACTTCATTTATCAATAATAATATATTCTGATAGATACTTAGACTCAATCTAGTTGTATATGACGTCCGATGTCTTTTAACAGGTGTGCGAGCACCTTTATTAAGTAGATAATGTTTCATTACGGTAAATAACTGTTAGTTAATCTCATTTTAACTCCTAATTAGGTCACTTAAGATTTTAGCTTAGTTGGGTATCGTCCTTTACTGGAGGTCATTGTCCTTTTTTTTTTTCCATGGGAAAATGAAAACGAAATATCCACCTTTCACATGGACGCAAATAACAAGCTCTCAGGAAAAGTCAAAACTCCATCGCCAGGCTCGGAAAGCAGGCTTGCACCGAGAAGAACTGGCAAGAAACTAGGCACTTGTTTCTTTCAAAAATAAGAGCACAAGATCTCCTATAGAGTATGAAAAAATTATAACATATAATTATTATTCTCAATTTTACATCAATCATTGAATTAAGTATCTCTAACCACTGACATTATAGGCTAAGCTTATTAAATTTATTTCTCCTCAACACAAAATAAACTCCTTCAAATAAACAGATTTATTAAATATTTCATCCCCGGCTAAATAGGATCTGAGTATGCAAACTTCATAACTCCTCGAATAAACAATTAGCAGAACGGCTCATTCAGACCCATAAGGACTTGATTGCAAATTTAATTCCCCTTTAAACATGCCACCGAACTCTTCGCTGAGAAGTTTCAATCCCTTTCTTTACTTTCTTATGAAAATTTACACCAAAATTAATCTTAACAAGTAAATTCACTCAGAGATAGCAAGTACCTACTTCAGTCATATTATTCAACTTTCATTAAACAAGGGTCATCTATTTGAACAAGTTTAGTTAGGGCCCTCTTTAAGAAATGATCAATGTAAACTTGGTGACAAAAATATGTTCATCTAACTTGAACCAAAATAATTTTTATGCTTCTTCTTATTACCTAATAAGCTTTAGTTTCTCTTATTTACCTTATACACTATTCACTTTGGGAAAGAAAGGACAGACTGACAACATCGAAGACAATTCACTGAATTTCATATCAACCTTTCTATATAATTACAACTTTGTTTCTCCCCAAATGGAATATTGTCCATACCACGGTAGACATTTATCTAATAATTAGTCATTCCCCTTTGACCTTATTAATTCTAAGACTCGTTTAAACTCACGATTCTCTTTCACAGTTACGTACAGTAGGCACGCAATGTTAAATCAAAAATTTTACCTGGTTTTCTTCTATGGCAGATGTGATACTTCCAACTTTGTACTTTCTCGCAATCTCGCAACTTCAATACTGCCTACACTGCGTAGGAGTTACTTCCTCAATCGTCAAGTTAAATTGCTGCTGCCAAATTTATTGACCTAAAGATTTCCTTGGGTTTTCCTTGTAGAATGCTACTAGCAAAGATAAATTTAGAAGAATTTTCGTGTTTTTCACTTTGGCATAGAGTAGGAAATGCCACAGAGTAAAAACAACATTGACTCGAAGCAGTCTTATAACCACAGAGCACGTATCATGTATACTCTCTACTCATAACATATTGAAGTTGGTCACTCTACATAATCTATGGATCACTCAGCTTATTTATAATCTATGAAAATAATAACTTTGTTTACTAATTATACATTTTCTCACCTTTGAACACAAAAATTATATAATTAAAACAAACCTTGAGTTCCCAAAATCTCCCAACTCGATAATCAAAAAGAACATTCTTTAATATTGACAACTTTTAACCTCCTTTATCCTCTCACAATCCAAAATGGAGGGCTGATCGATCTTAACTGGACATGTTTCGACCTGCTCTTTCTCAACCATTTACAATATTACGACTTTACTAACTGTAAACGACGCAACTATCTCTTTAAATTTAAAATTTTCGTTTACATAAATTATTTAACAATCATCTTTTATAATCTGTGATAGCATAATATGAACGCAGCAATAAATAGTAACAAAAACATACGGCAGAGGGCGCTAGGCGGCCACGTCACGTCGGAGCATAGACATCGCGCACCTCTTTCAAAAAAGGACGCCGACGTTAACGAAAATCAAAAAAGCCTCCGCAAAGCGCTTCTGAAGCTCAGAAAGCTTAACAAGACGCTCTATTTCGCACCACTGTCCACACCCACTCTGAAAGTCCGAACCAACTGCAACACTTCGACATGAAATCAAGCATCTTTCCCCAAATACTAACCAATTGTTGCTTTGGAAACAAGTTCAACACACACAAATCAATCCTTTTTCAATATATATAATATTCAAAAATAAAGTTGAAACCTGCAGAGACGATTCTGTACATTTCATTAATATTGTCTAAACTTGTAGGTACGACTTCATCTGCTGAAAGTATAGGTAGGTCCCTCTCTGATCCCCCAGCTACTCCACCATGTCGCGGAGTCACCTCAGATCACATAAATGAATCTGCTTCGCTTTATTGAATATTGTCTTATGTTTGCTACTTTCCTTACTAATCCAAGGTGCCTCCACGAAGATGAAATAGTGTAATTAACTTACATGAGATTATACCCTCTGAAAATGAAGCCGCACCCTTTATTCTTATCCTGAGCACCACAGCCCCTCGTCTCTGCAGTTTCTTTCATGAGCAGCTCTGGCCACCCAAATGAAGATATATCTCGGAGTCCTGTATAAGAAAACGAAATATGATATTGTTGAACAATACCTCCAAGTACTCAACCCCAATTCTACGATATCCATCTCTCATTGAACTCTTCATCTATACTCATTAATACTGCACTAGGTGAACTGTTAAACGCTATCAACAAGTTAACATGTAGAATTACACTTTAGGATCTTTACACATTATCACAGGTGGAGACCAGTGTCACGAGCACCTGGTCTATATTGCAGAAGGTCTTTATCGCTGTCCCAACATCATAATACTACATCAGTAAATACTTAGATACATATATGGAAAAGTCATGATAGCCCACACGGCTTTAACTAAGGCGGAAGATTACACGTATAAAGCAGAAGTCACTACAAACCCACACGGTTTGACCAACAACCCACATCGCTCAGCGCGACTGTGACAGGCAGAAGATCACATCAAGTAGAAATCCGAGCGGTCTCACCAAAGCCTCACGTCATGGCCCTTAGCCTCTCGGCCCCCAACTGGGCCGAGTCCATCGCTCCACCGGAGCGGTAACTAGAGAAGTCTCACATCATGGCCTGAAGCCTCCCGGTCCCAAGTTGACCGAGTCCATCGCTACACCGGAGCGGTAACCAAAGAAGTCTCACATCATGGCCTGAAGCCTCCCGGTCCCAAGTTGACCGGGTCCATCACTTCATACTAAAGTGGTACATCTCATGAGAGCAAACGATCTTAACGTAACATGCGATAGAACTGCGTAGCCGGCTACAAGCGTACATGCATAGAAAAGGGTTGAAATACTTAGCTCTGTCATAAGTATCCAAAACGCGTCACCAACGCGTCCACTCTGCCGTATTCCTCCACAAGAAAAGCTCCTCCTATGTGGAAGCTCGTAATGAAAAGTCGCCATCTTTCTCACTGCGTGCTCAGGAAGAAAAGACACGTCGTGACTTGTCGGCTTACATTACCTCCCAGAGAACACAGACAACCTACTGATAAAGAAACTATCACAGATATACCAAACTATGTCATAGCCAACACTGAACTGCCACAGACATAAGATAATTTAAGTTTCAACATAGTAGTCTCTGACAATGTTGCCTGTTATTAATGTTATATTATTAAACTATATTCAAGAGAAATCGCGGTCGCCGCGACAAGTCTGGCATCTCTGATATCCTGGAGTGTACTTGATAATTCTTTTGGCAGTGATCATATTCCAATTCTTCTTTCATTACCGATATCCTGCCCTCCTCGTAACCTGCAACACAAACCTAGATTAAAACATAAATTGCCAGATGACTGGAGTACATTTAAACATTATGTGGAAAAAAAACTATCTAGCCTTCCTATTGCTAACAGTGGTAATGAAACAGTATGTGCCGATGAGTTTACTAAAGTCTTGATTGATGCCGCTAACGCTTTATTTCCATTAAAAGGCAATAGATCTAGTAAAATACCATTTCCTCCCTGGTGGGATAGTGAGTGCACTAAAGAAAAGGTATTGTTCCATGATGACTACAGAGAATTTTGAAATTTATACCCAAACAGCGCATTCCACTCGCAAGCTACTTAAAAAGAAAAAATTCGAGGGTTGGAGACGATTTTGTGAGTCCTTGAATCCAGATATATGCCCATCGATAGTTTGGAAAAATATTAGAAGATGTAAATCAGCTTTCTGTTCATCTTCATCAAGTACATTACCTATTGAGCTAGCTGACCAATTTATGGATAAGTTGGCTCCTTCATCTGCTCCCAATTTCATAAATACCCAGTGTTGTATTCCCTTCTCTATAGAATGTAGCTATACAGACCTTAATGCCCCTTTTTCTTTGTCTGAACTAAAAGGAGTACTCTCTTAAATATGTAAAAGACTCATCACCAGGCGAAGACGGCATCACATACTCTTTCATGATAAACTGCAGTGACTCTACCTTGAACTATTACTTGAGTATTTTAAATGCTATCATGTTGTCTGGAAATATACCTTCTTCTTGGAAAGCCCAAGACGTAATTCCCATATTAAAACCAAACAAACCAGCTTCTGATGTTTCTTCTTTTCGTCCAATAGCCTTATCATCTGTTCTTGCCAAAATAGCTGAGCATCTTGTTAAAAACAGGTTAGAATTTTTCGTTGAAAATAATAATATTTTGACAGCTAATCAGTTGGGATTCAGAAGGGGCCGTAGCACCATAGACAATATAAGTATTCTTACTTTGGACATTCGGTTAGCTTTCTCAAAAAATAAGTCGGTTATTGCGGCTTTTCTTGATATTAGCTCAGCGTATGATAATGTGCTGATCTCAGTATAACATAAAAAATTACATGATTTACATCTTCCACAATTATTGATTACGTTTATCATCAATATGCTTTCTGAAAGATGTATTAAATTAGACCTAAACAATGGTACTCAACTATCAAGGCTAGTATGGAGAGGCTTGCCCCAGGGGTCAGTCCATTACTGTCCATTACTGTACATTAGTTGTCCATTACTGTACAACGTTTATACCTATGATTTAGAAACATCCTTAAACTCCGATATAAATATTCTGCAATATGCTGATGATCTGCTTATATACAACTTAGACAATTCTATAGAAAATGCTAGTAACCGCTTATCTAATACTCTTAATAAGCTAAATGACTGGTTAGATGTAAATGGACTAGAATTGTCTGTTAGTAAAAGCACTGTGGTTGTATTCTCTAGACGAAGAAGGATTCCGGATTTCAATGTACTTTACAGGGATAAACCTATACCTGTAAAGTCTGAAGTTAAATTTTTAGGAGTAGTTCTAGATTCAAAACTTACTGGAATACCTCATTGTGAATATATTGTAAATAAATGTGGAAAAATTTTAAATATGATGAGGTGTTTAACCGGCGTCTGGTGGGGTGCCCACTCTTTTTGTTTGCGTCTTATTTATAACGCTCTCATCCGTAGCTTACTAGATTATGCTACTTTTATTATAGAGCCCTGTAGTGCCATTGCTCTTAGCAAATTAGATTGCGTGCAAGCCAAAGCTTTAAGGATCATCCTTGGAGCTATGAAATCTAGCCCTATCAATGCTATGCAAATAGAGTGCGTTGAACCACCTTTACGTTTAAGACGTCAATATTTATCTGATAGGTATCTATTCAAAGCTATGCAATTTTCTCATCATCCTCTTCGTGATAAACTTCATCTTCTTTCGGAATGTATAGACACCTGTTCTTACTGGTCCCATAAATCACCGCCCCGTCTTATCAAGAGTTATCGAATATTTTGCTCCATACAAGCGCCGATGTATAGTACATATTGTTACCCAACGTTTAATTCTAAATATAAGGCACTGACAATCATTCCGGATGTTAGGATCAATCCAGATATTCCAAGAAATCAATTGGAAGCTCCTCGGTATGTGAACATATTAAAAGCAAATGAATTTTTGGATTTTCATTATATATATAGTGATGCTTCGAAACATTCATCAGATGGCATAGTTGGAGTGGGAGTTTTCCATTTCCAGTATAATATTGTCCAGAAAACAAAACTTCCGCCTGAATCATCTGTATTTAGTGGAGAATGTCTTGGCCTGTTTAAATCTGTTGAATATATTCTTCTTGCTAAACTTAAGAAATCCGTTATATTTACTGACTCTATGAGTGCTCTGCAAGCTTTATCTAGGTTTCCATTCAAATCTAAGTCTGGTCAGATCAACCATGTTATTATTAAAATTAGAAACCTACTAGTTACATGTAATGAAAAAGGCTATACAGTGGTGTTTTCCTGGGTACCAGGTCACTCCGGCATTTCGGGAAATGAACGCGCTGATCAGCTTGCCAATGAGGCTATTTTATGCGGAGATATGGCAGACTATTGCAATGATGCCCATGATTTGTGTACATTGCCAAAGAATTCACTTCAAGAATCTTGGAGAGTGACTTGGTCGATTTCCAGCCAATCAAAAGGCAAAAAATTTGCTAGGATTCAAAGCTCTATTCCATCGAAGCCATGGTTCTCAAGTTTGAAGTTGAGCAGGAGAGTGACGTGTATCTTGACGCGTATGCGTCTGGGCCACGTTTGCTCTCCAGTTCATCTGGCTAGATTTCGTATTGTGAACAGTGATTTGTGCGAGTGTGGTGAGGTGGGTGACCTGAATCATATATTTTTATCTTGTCCAAAATATAACCGGGATCCATTTTACCAGGGTCTTATTCAGTGTAATATACCACTTCCTACTTCTGTTGACATCCTCTTGTCCTCCGATATATCCTGTGTATATAAACTGTTTTCTTCATTCATTCTATTAAATGATATTAAGTTGTAAATATGTAGTATAAGTCTTAAATAAGTATTCCATTATATTTTTATCTATCCTTTTCTGATCCTTTTCTAAATTCCGTTATATATTTCAAAATTTTGGTTTAAATTTATAAACAAGTTTCCTCGTTTTATTAATAAAAAAAAAAAAAAGAAAGAAAATAACAAAAATTTGACAATGGCTCAATCGCTTAACGCGCGGAGCCAATTCCTCAAAAAGAAGAAGAGGAGCACGGTCATGGTTTTAAAGTTTTAAGAACTGCTTGAACAAAGACTACGCTGAACCCGCTGAACCAAGGAATATACTACTCTCGTTCAGCGTATTTTTTTGTTCGAACAGTACATTAGATCTGTGATTTAGATTCAAAATGGCCGCCATACAAACTTCGTGGTTGTCTGAGTCTATGTCCGATAATTTGAAACATATATAATGTACTCTGTGATTTGAAAGTTAAATATAGAGAGTGGTTGGTTACAAGTAAATTATTATTAGTTTGAGAGTAGTATATTCCTTGTTAGTTTGTTAGCAAGAGGTGATCAGGATCATAAAGTCTAAGAAATTAATGGCAAAATCAAAGTGGCGAAAAATAATAATGGATTTCACAGTAATTATGTACCTAGATCCTGATTCAGAATTGCCGAATATAGACGCTACAGACAGCTATTTAATTACAGGGCAGCTAAAAACAATGTCGTTTTGGCGTCACAACGTTATTATTTGTTCAATAGTCATGGAGTAGACGAAACAAACAAAAGGAACACCGTCGAAACTCGAAAATTTGAACAATATACCTATGACGTTCCCAACTGGTAAGTTGTATGAGACAAACAACAGAACATTTATTTCCATTTAAAAATATATAATTTTAATCATCCTTTTGTTTATTTCATTTTATAATAAAAATGTAGGTATTAAAAGAACACATGAAATCATAGTATAAATTTAAAATGTATCCTAAATACTTAATACGCTCTGTTATGTTTTACACAAAAATGAAACTAATTCTTAAAAATAGATACAAAGATGAGTTATATTAAAATTTTATTACTGATACAAATGATTAATAATATGTGTAGAAATCTTGTAGAAATACAAGACACAAGTGTTGCTAAATATATTTAGTCCAATCAATAAAGGAGTTGTAGAATGCATGAGAGGGGACCTAAGCAATTTCTTCTGAAACTTGTTCAGGGTACTTAGGAAGTCAACATACTAAAAGTCCTGACGTCTCGGAGGTGAGCCGGAGTGGGGAGGGGGGGGGGGAAAAGGTACCACTTTTGGGTTTTTCACTAATATCTCAGAAACGGTGCGTCATAGAAAAAAATAATCTTGTAATAAATTAAAGCTCATAAAATTATCTAAAACTTTGGTCTTATTCAATTTTGCCGTATTCCTAACCGTTTCCGAGCCACATGCTCCGGAAAAGTTAATACTACAAAAAAACCTTATCATATAATAATCCGGTCAAGTTAGACATAAAAATAGTGGTCAAATAACAATAATTCTGACAAAGCGAAATCTTCGTAGAGACCTTAGATTTACCACAAGGAATAAAGTGTCAAAAGTCCCCATCAATCCTATGTGTGCAACAAAAGTTATTCGGGGTCAAATATCAAAATTTGAGATTTTTTTGGATTTTTCTCGAAAACGGTAAGTTTTGTCAAAAATAAATTCAGGTCAAAGTTGTAGATCTTAAAATTATCTACAAAAATGGTCCTTATGATTTTTTTCCTAAGAGTTAACATTCCTGAGATATCGTGATTCTAAGAGTCACATTATACATGATATGCACATATATATACATAATCAGGCAATTACAATTGTAGTTGCTGAAGATATTGATTTCTTAGTAGTTACTACTTACTGCAAGGCATTGGCGTGCACTCCATACAGGCACAAAGGAAGTGCCTACCCTAGTGCCTACCTTAATATAATTATAATTATCATTAATTAATAATATAATAATATTATAATAATTAATTAAATATTAGTATAATTATAATTATAAGCAAAAGGCCTTAGAAATAATAACTTTAAGTTCTTTTTTTTGGTTTATAGGATTAATTTGCTAGGGTAGGCACTGCCCCTATGCCTATATGGAGTGCACGCCACTGCTGCAAGGACTCCAATGGATAAAATAGTTTATTTTCTATAACTTCCTAACATTAACCGTTTACGCAGTGTACGCAACGGACACTCTCAATATGGAACAAATTTTCCCATTTTTGCAACATTTTTCATTGATGCTCCTATTGTATTGGCCGTAGCATGATGTAATATAGCCCATAGCCTTCCTGGATAAATGGACTATCCAATAAAAGAATATTTTTTCAATCAGGACCCGTAATTTCTAAAAAACAAACACGTTGATCCCCTCCTTCGTTTCAGCGAAATGGCGATTGCCATAATTCTGTTGCGTACGCTGCGTAAACGGCTAAAGTCTCGCAAAAATCATGTATAGCGGAGTTGATCTCCTTTAATAGTTCTAAAAAATAATCCACAACAGCAAATACCTATCTCTAAGTTTGACTCGCTATAATTTTTTTATTATGGCAATCGCCATTTCGCTGACACGAAGGAGCGGATCAACGTGTTTGTTTTTTAGAAATTACGGGTCCTGATCGAAAAATTGTTCTTGTGTTGGATAGTCCATTTATCGAGGAAGGCTATGGGTTACATAACATCACGCTACGACAAATACAATAGGAGCATCAATGAAAAATGTTGCAAAAATGGGAACATTTGTTCCATATTGAGAGTTTCCGTTGCGTACACTGCATAAACGGTTAATGTTAGGAAGTTATAGAATATAAACTATTTTATCCATTGGAGTCCTTGCAATAAGTAGTAACTACTAAGAAATCAATATCTTCAGCAACTACAATGTGACTCTTAGAATCGCGATATCACAGGAATGTTAACTCTTAGGAAAAAAATCATAAGGACCATTTCTGTAGATAATTTTAAGATCTACAACTTTGGCCTGAATTTATTTTTGAGAAAACTTACCGTTTTCGAGAAAAATCCAAAAAACCTCAAATTTTGATATTTGACCCCGAATAACTTTTGTTGCACACATAGGATTGATGGGGACTTTTGACACTTTATTCCTTGTGGTAAACCTAAGGTCTCTACGAAGATTTGGCTCTGTCTGGATTATTGTTATTTGACCACTATTTCTAAGCTAACTTGACCGGATTATTATATGATAAGGTTTTTTTTGTAGTATTAACTTTACCGGAGCGTGTGACTCGGAAACGGTTAGGAATACGGCAAAATTGAATAAGACCAAAGTTTTAGATAATTTTATGAGCTTTAATTTATTACAACATTATTTTTTTCTATGACGCACCGTTTCTGAGATATTAGTAAAAAACCCAAAAGTGGTACCTTTTCCCCCCCCTCCCCACTCCGGCTCACCTCCGAGACGTCAGGACTTTTAGTATGTTAACTTCCTAAGTACCCTGAACAAGTTTCAGAAGAAATTGCTTAGGTCCCCTCTCATGCACTCGACACCCCCTTTTAGGTTATTCATTGACTGGACTAATTGTGTTTTATGTTCGTATCATATTTTATGTATATATAATTCTTTGTAATTTAATTTTACTGATTTTTAGGGTTCCGTAGCCGAATGGCAAAAAAACGGAATCCTTATAAATTCGTCATGTCTGTCTGTCCGTCTGTCCGTCTGTCCGTCCGTATGTCACAGCCACTTTTTTCCGAAACTATAAGAGCTATACTGTTGAAACTTGGTAAGTAGATGTATTATGTGAACCGCATTAAGGTTTTCATACAAAATTTAAAAAAAGTAATAAATTTTGGGGGTGCCCCATACTTAAAACTAAAACTCAAAAATTTTTTTTTCATCAAACCCATATGTGTGGGGTATCTATGGATAGGTCTTCAAAAATGATACTAAGGTTTCTAATATCATTTTTTTCTAAAATGAATAGCTTGCGCGAGAGACACTTCCAAAGTGATAAAATGTGTGTCCCCCCCCCTGTAACTTCTAAAATAAGAGTATGATAAAACTAAAAAAAATATATGATGTACATTACCATGCAAACTTCCACCGAAAATTGGTTTGAACGAGATCTAATAAGTAGTTTTTTTGATATTTACATTAAACCTCTAAAAACAAAGTTAGTTTTGCGGTTCGATAAGAAAAGTGGTTTTTATGGTTTTATTCCTCCGGTTGTAGTACGGAACCCTCAGTGCGCGAGTCCGACTCGCACTTGACAGGTTTTTTCTAATTATCATATTCTATTACAGATTTACAAAAGTTCCCAGTCATCATATATGTATATAATTATATACACAAGCTCAGTGAGATCAACTACAATGAACGCATTAATGTTGCAATCTATTGCTGGGCTACAAAGGAAGAGCAACTACATCGAACATGTAGATTCTGCAATCTATAAATACTTTGTTAGTATCAATGTATCTAACTACTGAAGTACCAGACTTAATAACAACCTTTTTTAAGGCCAGAGAACTTCCAATATTAATCTTTTTTAGTTACAATTGTACATATTAGGTATCTAATCTGACTATAAACATAATATTAATACTTACTACATTTTAACATACTTAGTAGTATTAAATAAATTATGATAAAAAATATATTCGATTTATTTAATTCACCATCACAATAATAATTCAAAATATAATGATACCCGACAGATCACTAGAAAGGAATGCAGATTTCAAGGTAGGTAATTAACGGCGTAGAAGCTGTATTTAAGCGATTTTGAATGAAGTTTTATTCAAAAACTAAAGATAATTACGTTCAAATTTACATTTCATGTATTTTGGGTCTTTAATCTAAAATCGCTAAGAAGCAGAAACACGATTGGATAAAATTTTCTCAATAGTAGGATAAAGTTCTCCCAAAAGTTGCTCCAAAATCTCAGTTTTTCGAGTTTTTATCGGACACTACATTGGCTGTAATTGTAATGTCGGTAATAATAATATCCAGAAACGCTAAGAAACAGATTTTTGATAACCAGCTTAGTTTTTGAGTAATTAGGTAAAAGGTCGTTTTTCTGTTATATTCTTCCGCGACGCTGCATGTCGCACCTACCAAATCTCCGTGAGAGTGAGAAAGACAAAAATAAATTCAATAAATCCCCTTAAAGTAAAATGTCAATATAAACAATAAAGTTAACATTTATTATCTTATATTTAAACAGATCCCGGGAGCTGCTAGTTTATACATATTTAAATTATCTGCTTGTGCTGATTCACTGACGTGACTCATCTCTCATGAGGATCACCTCTCCTGAACAATTTTGTATGAAAAATTTTTTTACTAATTTTGTCGTATAGCGGGGAAAAAATCATTACGAACAAAAATATGGAGAGAGCTGATGATAGAGGATTTCGGAGACGGGTGAAGAGCACAGCCAGGGTATTGAAGTTAGGTGGGCCCACAGAACACTATTACTCGGTGGGCCGTGGGAGGTGCTCGACCAGAGTATATGTGTTCTGTGACCAACACAGAACACATATACTCTCTATTCAATTCAATTCAATTCAATTCAATTCAATTTATTTATTTGCTGATATAGGTACATTATTACAATGATGGTACACAATACAATACAAGTTCTCGCTATATCATACCATATTATTGGCATGCAAATTTATACAAAGAAAAAACAAATAAAATTATCAGTTTACAAAATATGATTAGGTATCTGCATCGCTCAGTATTCTAGGAAAAAAAAAAAACATCAGAACTAAAAATTGCCTCAAAGATTACAATAAATATCGAACATAATAATAATTATTGTTATATTATTGTCAGTATCGCCCAATACAATGAAATGTCAAACCTAATAAAAAATTTCATAATAATGTCAAATACCTAACTATACCTACTATTAAAAAAGAACTGTGTATATGTAAATAAATTACGCCGGTTTGTCATTAATAAAATCACTAACTGTATAGTATAACTTACCCATAAGCATGTCAAACAACCTTTTTTTAAATCTTGTCATTGGCAAATCTTTAAATGAGTCCGGTATGCGGTTATAAATCAGGACAGCCATACAGTATGCATTTTTGCTGGTTACACTCAGCTTACAGCAGCACTCTAACGAGACATAACTCTCTGTCGACCAAAAGTCATTCGAAACGTCATCCAATTGGCAGTGAGCTGAAAAAAATTTCAAAATTGCCGCCATTCGAGTTTCGTCGATATTCGATATCTCGGAAAGTATAAAAGATGGAAGGACGGTTTCCCGACAAGAAGTGATCGACACGAAGGGCTATTTTATGGATAGAAAAAAATTCAAAATGGCGGAATTTATTTTTCCATAGAAAAATGTATGGCAAAATTTTGAAGAGACGAAAAGTTCAAAACTTTGCAAGTCTTTGATGTGGTTCTTCAGAGAATTTCCAGAGAATAATATGGAATGTGATGATGATTCAGGGTTTCTAAGACGGTCGAGGAGCACGGGTTAGGTATTATAGTTAGGTGGGGACTGCTCAAGCAAAAAAATACTCGGAACCTCATGCAATTGGCAGTGAGCTGAAAAAAAATCCAAATTAGCGGATTCAAGATGGCCGCCATACAAACTTCGTGTTGTTCTATCTCGGAAAGTATAAAAGATAAGAGAGTGGTTTCTTAGCAAGAGGTGATCAGGATCTCAAGGTTTACGGGATTAATGGAAAAAATAAAGTGGCAAAATTTATTTTTCGATGGAAAATGTACATGCCACAATAAGTAGTGAACTATGCAAGTCATTGACGCAGTTCTACGGAGGACCGCCAGAGAAAAATATGAGAAGAGATGATGATCTAGATTTAGGATGATGATTGAGAAGCACGGTCGTGGTTTTAAAGATAGTTAAGGGCTGCTCGAACTAAAATACGCTGAACCTCATCCGGCGATTATTTTATGGTTGGGAAGACTGCACTATTATTATGCACGGTATTGAATATAGGTGGGGGGTGCTCGACCAAATGTCATTCGAAACGTACCTATTGGCAGTGAGCTGAAAAAAATTTCAAAATGGCGGATTCAAGATGATTTCTTGACAAGATGTGATGATGGACAGAAAAAAAATTCAAAATGGTGGAATTTATTTTTTTCCATAGAAAATGTATAGCGAACTTTGAAGGGATTTTTTATGGGCGGGAACACAGCACGCGGGCCACATGTGGCCCGCGCCTCCACGCGCCCTACTAGTTATAATATATATATATATTATGCATAGCCTGTTCAATCGTATATTTTTAACAATAATAAATAATCATTAATATGATTCATCTGCGGGGCTAGACAAAGTCACAGTCGTTTGGCGTCAACGCTAGTCGACAAAAATGTATGGACAAAACAAATGGCTGTAGAAAAACCACGACTGAATAGTACCAAACACGCTGTGTTTGAATAATTAACTACGACAACTTGAACGCTCACTGGCGTTCTCGCGGACCTTGTAGATAACTTTAGCGTACTTCGCTTGACAATTGACAGCCGACATAAACACAGCGTGTTTAGTAATTATTATCGTAGTTTTTCTACAGTCATTTGTTTTGTCCCATACATTTTTGTCGACTAGCGTTAACGCCAAACGACTGTGACTTTGTCTAGCCCCGAATTACTTAATCTTAGTTTTCTTTCTTGTTTCTCCCTTCTTTCTTAGGATTTCTCTTTCTCTAAATTGTATTTTAAGGCTTACGGCTCTGAATTCCAACTTTTGTTAGCTTGCAATTTTCTAAGAAATAAAAAACCAAAATATGCTAACACCGTTTTACTCCTGCTACAATAGAAACCAACCATAGATTATAAGATATAATCTATGAAACCAACTCTAAGTAGGTACAATAAAAAATTAACTCCGGTGTTACCATTTTAATTTTAAAATAATTTACAAAATTGAAAGAAGCCATAGGTCATCAAATAATCTGGTTACTTCAAAAAAATAAAAATTATTGAGACGCATTATAACTAGTTTAATAAATCATATAAAAATGTCTCGAACATCTCAAATTATATGACTTCAAATGTACTTAATGGGCATTGGTTTCTTGAGTATTCCTTTTACAGGTTGAGGATTTATAACCGGTTGTTTAGGTAATGGTGGCGCTTCCATTGGAGGTGTTTCATGCTCGCGAGAAGAAGTCAAAGTTTTATTGAACCAAAAGTTTTGAGGCATGAATGTGTAGGTAGAATCTATCGCTGAAACTATAAAAAAAATATCATACAATATACTTGATAGGTATAAAGAGAGCAATCGTTTTTATTAAAAATGTATTAATATTTTAATGTTTGCTTACTTTTTGGTTTTTGATTGGACATTTCCGAGATAGACATAGCGCTAAAAGCCCTTGGATAAGGTAACATATTTAAATCGAAAAACTCTTCTAAACCCTCACGATTCATACTGATTTTGTTTCTCTTATGCAATTGCCGTAGTCTTACTACTTTATCGAAATTTTGTAAGAAATTTCTAGAAGTGTTATGAATTTGTATAGTATCCAATACTCCTACGAGAAAATGAAAGTTATAATTATTTCACTGTGTTATTTCAGCTGTCGCCGCTCAATACCTCTGAATATTCGTATTTCTTCTATAATTATTATATTATACATCTATTGTCAGCCTTCTACTAATACTGATCACAAATTTCTCTTAGAATCATTTTTATGATGATTAAGATCTTAATCTTCTCAATGTTATAGAGGTCATAAAGCTTTCTTGCAAACAGGTTCACCTCACGATGTGTTCATTCACCGTATGCTATTAGTGATTTAAATTTTTTGCCTCGTTCCTAAATTTTAATTTTTTGTAGAGAAGTTCCCTTTATATTATACAGTAATAAACAATTGCTTTTCCATTTCCATAGGATCACCCGAGCCAAGCATGGAAGGATCATCTTCTAATAAAAAAAATGGGCTGTAGTCCATGTTAGTTTGAATGAGTCATACTTCGATAATGAATATTGACCAATACATTGTGTTGTTTTGAGGCAACCATAGCAAGAAAAGGAAACCATAGCAAGAAAAGTCCCAAACACTGAAAAATCCCAAAATAATACTTACGTAATTGCGCACATCTGGCTATAATAGTTTCCTTGTATCTATGTTTTTTGGTCATTGGATTCTCCTTAAAGTTGACGTCCACCAAACTAACCAAGGTACATAACTCATCAGCTATAGCCTAAAAGTAGTCATTTATTTTGTGAGCTCAATTTTTTTTTTAATTTACTACCTCAACGACTACCTACTCCATCAATTCCTTTACTTACATTTTTAATAGCTATCCATGTATAAAAATTATCGTAAAAATAAAAAAGATGCTTACTACTCTATCAGGTTCAAATATTACCTCAACGTTTTCCATATTATTCTTTTTTGCAATTAATACCTCCAAACGACGAAGAGGCTTAGCCCAGCTCATATCTGTTATTCTATTTTGAGATACATTTAAAATTCGTAGTGAAGCCTGCAAATAAAAGACAGCATATTATTATTAATATCAGCTGCAAGTACTTACTCAGATACCTGAAATACTAGGTACCTATTTTCTCGAAAAGCTTACCCCAATGGCAATCATCGTTCTTGGATCAAAACATAATGGATCTGAACCATGGATGTTTTGTTTTTCAATATGCAATTCTTCTAAATATTTCAGACCTTCCAAGTTTTCAACAACGCTTATTTTATTACATGACAGATACAATTTTTTCAATTTTACTAAATTTTCCAAGCCTTCAATCTTAGTAATATTGTTCCATTGAAGATGCAAATGTGTTAAATTGTATAACATATTCAAATTCTCAATTTTGCTTATTCGATTATTATGATAATAAGCATAAATTATATGAGTTGGGTTTTTAGGTTTTGGCTGAAAGAATATATCTAGGTGAATTATCTCAGTAGTATTTTAGTAGAAGAGAAATTCAAAATCGTTATTTACAATTTCAGTGAGACATTTTTCGTGCATAAACAAATGCGTGGGCCTTTTGTTGAATAAATGTTTATGTTTGACTATTTTTCTTGCGTCCTTTCTTAAACTGATTTCGTTTTGATTTATAATATTTGGTGCCAGCTTGCCTTTCTTTTCCATTATTTGTTTAATAAAATTATTGTTGTGTTGTGCAAAAATCAATTTTTCAAAAACCGTTGCTATGGCAACCCAAAAGTACCGCATGGTTATTAATCTGTGTTTAGGTAAACTATGTAAACTATACTCAGACCAATATAAACTATAGTTTAAAGCTTGGATGAATAATCACTATATATATAGCTACTCGTGCTGATTGGCCACTGACTGGCTGACTGACTCATTGATCACCTCTCCTGAACAATTTTGTATGAAAAATTTTTTTTCCACGGATGGGGTCGTATAGAAGAAAAAAATTCATTCGGAACAAAAATACGAAGAGAGCTGAGGATTGAGGATTTCAGAGACGGATGAAGAGCACGGCTAGGGTATTGAAGGGGTGGGGGGTGCTCGACCAAATGTCATTTGAAACGTCATCCAATTGGCAGTGAGCCAGTGAGCTGAAAAAAATTCAAAATGGCGGATTCAAAATGGCCGCCATTCGAATTTTATCGATATCTCGGAAAGTACAAAAGATGGAAGAACGGTTTCTTGACAAGATTTGATCAGGATCCAAAAGTCTGTACGATGGATAGAAAAAAAAATCAAAATGGCGGACTTCATTTTTTTCATAGAAAATGTATGAAGGAATTTTAAAGAGATTTTTTTATAGGCGTGAAGACAACACGCGCCCTACTAGTCACAATATATAGGTATTCGTAATATTTCATCCAAGGTTTAAAGGCATCAATAGGCATGAAACTGAGATGAAATATCTGTGTGAACTGAGGAAATATTATTAGATGTATAGTCTGCGACATTAGATTGTCCCCAAAGATTAAAAATACCTACTGAATCATTCTCTCATTTACCCACTTGGGAACATTTGCCTCTAGTCATTTGTCTGTACCTATACTGTCAAAACTGAAAACATGCTTGGAGTAATATTTGGACGAATAATCACACTAAAAATATTTCATCCAAAATGTAATATTTCATCCAAGCAGAAATGTTATTTTGTGGTCTGTGGTCAAAACATAAACACAGAAACATAGCACAGAAAGAAGTAAACGTGACAATTGACAAGTATATAATGTATTATCTATGATTGACATAAACCCTGAGCATAAACCACTCATAAACCAAGCCGACTACGCAACTGCCGAAATTGATTTAATTTTTATTTAATCAAAAAAATAAAAATTCACATCGAGTATTGTACCTACCTACTGAAAATCAAAAAATCAATTTACGTAAGAAAATAGCACTAGTAGGTAAGTAATTTGAAATACTTACGTTCCATTTTTAATTATTACTGTATCGATACTTCACAGTAATTTACAGTTATTGATCTTATTCTTTGTTGTAGAAAATATAAAAAAATGGGTGAGCGGTACAACATTCACAGCCAATTGGAGCATTTACAAAGTAAATATATCGGTACAGGCCACGCAGATACTACGAAGTACGAGTGGATGACTAACCAACACAGAGATTCCTGCTGTAGTTACATGGGCCATCCAGACCTCTTGAGCTATTTCGCGATCGTTGAAAATGAATCCAAGGCTAGAGTAAAGTTTAATTTAATGGAGAGGATGTTACAACCCTGCGGACCACCACCAGAAAAACCAGAAGATTAATATTAAGTATATTTTAGTGATAATGTATGTAAGAATGATTGTATCAAGAGATTGTGAATTACATTATAATTTACTAATATATATGTGTAGTATTCTTATGAAATATTTTAATAGTTCTGGCTGATGCTTTAGTTTGAGGGCTGTAGGTATCAATCACTCACTAATTTGTACTTCAATTAAATGTTATTTGAATATAATCTACCTGAAGTGTTCATGCCAAGCATTTGCCAGTGGCTGCAGGTTTACTTCAAAGAATATCTAATAATATTTCAGACATCAGATGTTAATGATAATACAAATAGGTACCTACCTATTTCATCAGTAAACGTCAAATATACTATTTCCATTCGTTTTTTGACACATGAAACAGATATAGCAGTGGAGAGGGACCAAAAAGAGACCACTTTACTTTTATCTCTCTCTGATCCCTCACTATTGCTATTTCTGTTTCGTTTCATGTGATCTCATATCTCAACGAGAAAATAAACGAATGGAAAGAGTATGACAACATCAATATTTGGATACAAAATTAAAACAAGATATGATTTCATCCACCGTTTAATAAAGACTTCCACTCTTCCATCTTAGCATTTAAAGCAGCCTCCCTTTCCTTTGCTTCTTCGTTCATCTTGTTCTGTTCCTCTGCACCTTTGATGACATTCCGCACAAGGATCCTCTGTATCAGCGGAACAATTTTCTTGCATTCTTCTTCTAAGAGTTCTGTTATTTTCAAAACACTTTCAACGTCTAGAGCTCCTATTTGATGGAAATCAGCTACTTGCTTTAGCTCGTCCAGCATTGACATGGTTATAAGTCCATGATTGGTTTTTGTCTCTGGGCTTGTTATAGCAAGATGTTCCTCAGCCTCTGTGGGGTCCAGGAATATCTTGTCTCCAATGACAGCGACAGAACAAGCAGTGATAATGTCGTACATAGGAACAGCTGCGTTGGCCAGAGCCAGACCAGCTGCGTTGATTGCAGCTGCCAAACATGCTCCATCATTCTCAAGGATATACACAAATATGTCTATCTGAAACAATGATATCATATATTATTAGACTTAGGTTAGATATACATCAACACATATGCCATTTTTTGTTTTGAAAAATTCCTATGGGATTTGTGATAAACCAAAATTCGCTTAAGTAAAGCAGCAGGCAAAACCGAATGTAAATAAGGGTTCCATTTTTACAATCTTGGTATGGAACCCTAAAAAGTATTATTTCAGTCAACTTTATAGTATACACTATATGATTTTCTACATGCACATAAATTTTAATAGATGTTTATAGATATAAAGTATCTAAAGTATCTTTTGTGTGGTGTACAATCGTTTTCTCTCTATATAATGTTGAATTCTTGATAATTATGCACTATAAATAAAACTTACTTGGAAGTTAGGAAATAAATGGCGGCACACAGTGGGCTCCAGAGCTTTTCTGAGAGCTACAGACAGGGCCTTTTCTTCAGAGTCAGGTACATGTGGTTGTCTTTGACGCTGGCATGAAAAGGGTGCAAACTTCACTTCACAGAATAATTGACCAAGTGTGCTAAAAATAATAGAAAATCGTGATTAATTTAGCTTTAAAAAGGAGGTTATCAATTAATAAATATAATAACATTTATTTGAAAAAACTCAATTTACAATGTTCTTTGGACTCCTGACCCGTAAACTAGGAAAGCTTGTATCTTAGGGGCCAGGGTCTTCCTATTTGTTGAATAATTTTCCAATTAGTTAATAGTCAGCTAAGAACTTGAACATGGATGTATCTATTAATGTTTGTAATATTGTTGGAACTGCACTATTTACATAAAACCTATGATTAGTATATTTATGCAGGCTCAGGCAAGCAACACACCAAAGGATAGGGAAGTAACAACTAACAAACTAACTGTTTCTATAATATCATAATGTTGATGGTTTCCTTACTTTTACTTTATTGCTTGTTTTACTAACCAAATAATCAGAAACGTAATCATGTTACACAAATGGGTTAAAGTTATAGTCAAATTAATGGGTATCTATGTTATACCTGAACTCATTTTGGTGCATTATCTCTCTAGGATCAAAAACTGAGCACACGACTTTGGTTTTCTTCATCTCAATGTATGATGAACCTTTTGCTTGAGACACCATGTTAGTACGCGCATCTATATTAAAAACAGTTATTTAGCATTGATATTTTTTTGGTTCGAAAACAAACTGTGATTAGAAAATACATACAAAACATACACATGGTTCGCGCTTGTTCCATTTCGCGCCCATCTTTACGATGCCCATTTTCATCAAATAACTCACTGAATAACTCATCGTAACTTTTTAAATAGTCCCCAGTGAAACGTTTATACGAAACGCTATCATCGGGGCCATTGAATCTTCTATAATCTAAAGGCATTTTAACGTACAAATAATAAAATGAATCCCGCTTTACAACAAAAACCATAGAATTTTAATAGAAAAACCATAGATTCAATCATCAATGTTCAGTGAGTCTGTGTTTGTTTATAATCTATACCACAGACAAAACAAAACTATGGAGATGACACATCATTCATTCTAGCCGTGATCAGCGCCTAGATTTGTTGTTAATGTGTTAAATGTTCATGTTTCGAGTTACTACTATGGAGCGATCTCAGGGAGCAATCCGCCACCTGACAGATTAAAAATAGTCACGCTAATTTTTATGGGTGCGGCCCATGTCACAGTCCACATATTGTTTTCTAGGTCTGTGGTCTACAACCATAGAGTGGTATAGACCATAGTATCCACAGACTACATTAAAAAACTAAAACTAGAAAAAGTGCTGTTTGGCCGTATTGTTTTTTATTTATACCTTCTCTGTAGTATTTTTCTGTTAACAGCGCAATGTCTGCACTTGGTTATAAACCGCATAAATTGAAGTAGATATTTCGATTTTCATGTTGAGCACCACAGACACACTTACTGTGTGTGTGGCATAGAGGTATTTAGCTCTATGGTGTGTGGGTGTTCATTCGTCCCTTTCGGGACAGGCAAAGATCGAAAACCATATAGCCTATTCATTCCTTGATTAAAATATTATTGATTGAATCATCTTCTTCTTTTCTTGCTCTATGGCTTTCTGTAGTGCCAAAACAGCACAATGCACTTCGCCAATGTCGAGTAGCTTGAGGGAGGCACAAAGGAGATTGGCCGGTTAATGACACAGTTTTGATATGATCTGTAATAGAAGGGTTAGTAGTTAGTAATACTGTTAGACACAAATATGAGGTTACAGATTACATATAAATACAAAGACGAACACAAAGAGATATAAGGTGGAAAGGGGATAGATATATATGAATTAGTATTATTACAATTTTAGTTGGTTAATTTTAAAAAATTTGCATAAATATTTGGCATAGGGGCTAAACACTAACATCAAGACACAATCCACATTCAAAGGGCGAGGTATTTTAGGAGGGAGGATATCATAAATTTTGAAGGAGGTTTTTGGACAAGAGAAAAGAATATGGCAGATTGACCCCTCGTCCAGACCGCATTCACATAGGGAATGATCACGTATTCTTAATTTTGCAAGATGAACTGGGGTGCAAGCATGACCAATACGTAGGCGACTAATAGTAGAGGTAACCCAGCGAGCCGATTTTTGGTGGAGGAAGAACCATGGTCGCCGGGGGATCTTAGGTTGGAGGGAAGCATAATGCTTTCCTTTATGAGAGATCGATTCAGTGTACGCCAAATTCCAGGAGGTTTCAAGGTCTGACTTTGCTAAGGACCGGATGTCTTGGAGGTGGTTTTTGTAATGGGAGGTAGATCCTATTTCAATAGCTTGCTTAGCCAGATTGTCAGCAGTCTCGTTCCCTTCGATACCGGAATGTCCCGGGATCCAGGCCAAAACAACATTTAGTCCTTTCTGACGGCATGCATTTAACGCCTCCCTGATGTTGAATAAAGTTGACGTTTTTATCCCACCACGGAAAGGGCTATCCTGAAGAGCATGCAAGCAGCTTAAAGAGTCAGTCAATATTAAGGCGTGCCCTATATTATGGGATTCCACAAACAGAGCTGCTTCCAAAATGCCTATAGACTCCCCTGTAAATACTGAAGTCTCTGGGGGACATTTGAATTGTAAGCTGATTTTATATTTTGGAATCCAGCATGCTACACCAACGCAGCCATTCTGGGATAATTTTGAGGCATCCGTATATAGTGTTAGGAAATCGGCCCAGTTGTCCTGAATTATGACATTAAATTTATGATTGGTCTCAACAGTATCTTTACATATGCCTAAGTTGACTATAGGGGGTCGACAAATTAAACTATCATAAGAGGAGGAGAATATGGGGAGTTTAGGAGCTGAACTGATAGGGTGAGGGAGGGATGTATATTTAAGGAAACTTTTTAAAAGGAAGGGAATGCTTTGGTTATCTCTGATGGAGGATGACAAATGACTAAGGCTCTTTAAAAGTGGGTGGGAGGAGAGTTGTAAAATTTTGCAGATAAAGCGGTCGCATAAATACTGGCTTCGTATTATAATTGGAGGGTCAACACATTCTACCTGTAGTGTGTTAGTAGGGGAAGATTTCATGGCCCCTATTACAATTCTCAAGCTCTTATATTGTATTTTATTTAATTTTTCTAAGGCAGTTTTATTAATGGGGCTTAGGATGAATGTACCATAATCTATGTGGCTTCGTACTATGGCATTGTACAGAAGTTTTTGGGAGTATGGATGAGATCCCCACCATACCCCTGATAGTGCGCGGAGGATGTTCAAGCCTTTTTCGCATTTATCTATTATGTACTGAGCATGAGCTGAGCCATTAAGTCTTGAATCAAGGACCACACCTAAGAATTTAACTTTGCTATCAGAGGGAATGTGTTGATCACCATACATAATATTAGCATCAGGAATGGACCTCTTGTGCGTGAAGGTGACAGTTTTGCATTTTTCAATGGAGAGCGACAGACCATGATCTGTTAACCACTGACCTAAGTAATTTAGAGCTGAATTTAAACGATCTGTAATGTCTTCCATCGAGCTAGATCTGGCATAAAGGGCAATGTCATCAGCATATTGTAGGATATTGCAGTTTATTACAGATAGTTCGAGGTCGGCTGTATAGATGTTATACAGGAGTGGGCTAAGGACGGAGCCTTGAGGAAGGCCCTTCCAGGTGGTTCTAGGGGGAAGGGTGGATGTAGAGGATCTAACCTTGATAGTCCTGTTTGAAAGGAGGTTGCATATGATACGGGTTAATCTCGGCGGAACACTCAGCTGGAGCAGTTTGTGCCTGAGTATTGGGAGAAGAACGTTATCATAAGCCGATGATACATCCAAGAAGACGCCTACAAGGAATTCTCCTTTTGCCATAGCCGTTCGAATGTCTGCTGTGATAATTCCGAGGCTGTCTGTTGTACCAAGCCCTTTTCTAAATCCAAATTGAGATTTGGCAAGCAGTTCCCTACTTTCCATCATCCATTCAAGCCGGTTTTTGATTAGGTGTTCCATAACTTTGGCTAAAGTGGATGAAAGAGCTATTGGTCGGTACGAGTTTGGATCCAAGGAGTCCTTTCCAGGTTTTAGAATTGGGATTATGACTTGAGTCTTCCATGATTCCGGAACAAATCCTGTAGCAAGAAACCTGTTTATCAATTTCAGGTAGCAGAGTTTCGCTTTATCATTTAGGTTCACAAGAAAAGAATAAGGAATGCCATCATCACCGGGGGCAGAGTCTTTCAGACCTGAAAGGACTCCTTGGAGCTCATCAAAGGTAAATGGAGCATCCATTTCATCATAAGGAATGGTAGTTGTAGGAATAGTGGAGCTACTCTCACAAGGTACGTACGGGGGAGCCAGCTTATCTGCAAAAGCATCTAGCCAGAAATTGGGGTTGTTAGTAGATGGGTTGGGAGATAGTTGGGAGTTTCGGAACCTTCTGATCTTATTCCAGACAGTAGAAGAAGGAGAGCAAGGGTTTAGTGTTTCGCAGAAAGAAATCCAACCAGTTTTTTTCTTTTTAGATAAAAGCCTCCTTGTCCTAGCATCAATTCGCTGGTAATCCAAAAAATTACTACGGGACATATTAATTGAGTAAGTAATTTCTGCTTCTTTGCGTTGATTAACAGAGTTTGTGCATTCATCATCCCACCATGGGGGCGATAAGTAGAAATCTCGTTCTGTCTTTTTGATAGAGAAATGGGAGTTGGCTGATGATTTTAAAATTTTTATAAAATGTTCATAGTAATTTTGACAGTCACTGTCATCCAACCCCGGAAGAGAGTCAAGGAGGTTGTCAACTGTATCAGCAAATGCAGGCCATTTTACTTTAGAGATCTTATATCTAAGGAGCGGGTTAGGGTATCTAAGAGGGATTGATTTATTAGCCAAGGAAAGAAGGATTGGGTAGTGATCGCTGCCATGAGAACTTTGGAGAGTTTGCCAGGAGAAAAGAGAGGCTATTGAGGGAGAACACAGAGATAAATCTACTGCAGATTTCGGATTCTGATTTGGGTAAACTCTTCTTGTCGGAGACCCATTGTTGAGAATGCAGACATTTAGTTCATCAAAAAGATCCATCAACAGAGAAGCAAACCCATCGCATAAGTGGGAACCCCAGGCTGTATGATGGGAATTAAAGTCACCCATCACAACAACTGGCGGGGAGAGAGCTGAGATAATAGATTTAAGTTCAGGAATGAGTGATGCATGGGGATGGGCGATATAAACAGAAAGGAAAGAAATATCAAGGGCTCTCACAGCAACAGCATTAATCTGTTGGCTGTGAGGCGGAAGGGAGATGGAAGAATAGATAAGGGAGTGCCGTATGAGGAGGGCACTTCCTGCATACCCGTCATCCCTGTCATCCCTCAGACAGGCATAGCCCGAAACCCTAAAATGGGATCCAGGCTTGAGCCATGTCTCAGAGATGGCAAGGATGACGGGTTTGTATTGATTTATAATAGGGAATAGTTCATGTTTCCTGCTGCGGAGGCTTTTGCAGTTCCACTGCAGTATTTGGACTAAATCCATTTTGAAGGAGTTCTACGATTTTAAATAGGATTTGGGCAGCGTTGGACGGTGATGGTTGGTTATTATACTTTTCTAAAATGTTGATTAAGGATTTAGTTAATAGTGGTATAAAATTATTATCTTCAGAATCTAGGTGAGAGTTATCATTATTATTTAAAGCGCAACCATTACTTAGAGAGGAGGAGCAGTTACTAATGATGCTTTGGTGAGCTTGTTTATTATATCCCTTTGCCAAGGGGGTTCTGGGACGAGGGCTACGTACCGTGGTTTCTCGATAGGACCTAATAGGAGGGGTTGGGGACCTTTGTTGGGATGAGGTTTTGGGAAGTGGGCTGGGGGTGTATATCGGTGGAGTAAACATTTGATTTGTCATTTCAGCATAGGATGGACGGCTGGAGGGGAAAAGGGATGATGCATCGGCATAAGAAATGTTGTCCTCAGACATTTTTTGTTTAATCGCCTGCTGCCTTGCGTGTTCAGGGCAGCCTTTATCAGTGGCCAAATGGCGGCCATTACATAGAATACACGAATAATTGGCTGATATAATAGAGCAAGAGTCCCCTGAGTGGTCTTGAGAGCATTTAAAACAGCGTGGCTTGGAACGGCACTGGCTCTTAATATGCCCAAATCGGCAGCAGTTAATGCACTGTATGGTAGGAAACAGGTAGGTCTCCACAGGAAGGGATGTGTAATATGAAAACACTCTATTGGGAAGAACTTGTCCTCTAAATGTTACAACAACTGATTGTGTTGGAATCCAATTAACTGTGCGATCCTCAGAGACCTGTTTGCGGTTAAGTCTTCTAACTTTAAGGACCTCCCCGCAGCCAGGGGGTAATTGCAGAGACTCGACGAACTCGTCTAGGTGCCAATCGACAGGTACCCCTCTTACTAGTCCCATACGGGTTACATTAAAGGTTGGAATGTAGGCTTTATATTCTGCAGATTCCAGAATGGGGTTGGTTAGGAATTCGTTAGCGGCTTGCGCGGATGTGAACTGGACTGATATTTTATTCCTTCCAACGCTTTTTACACCATCAGTGACAATTGAGTGAATTTTATTTCTGTGTAGGAATTGACCAAATTTAATTGCCCTGATGGTAGTTCCGGCCGAGGGGTCAACTGTTTCTCTGGAGACATAAACGATGAATGGACCTGCGTCCGACTCAATGTATTTCTTTGGGACATCCGCGAGCGATGGGTGGGTATAAATTGATTGAATAGATGGATTAGCTGTTGAAGGGTCTGTTATAGGTTTTTTAGCCGGTAGGGTAGGATTAGCGTCCAGCGGACGCTTTCGGCTTGTTTGGGATGTCAGCGGGGTATCACATATTTCTACGTATTCCCCCGGGTCAGGGGGAACCGTAGCCGGATCCAACTCCATCCCCCTGCAGCCTGGGAGCGGCTCGGGATTCTCACAATAAAAAATTACTCACCAACACCAACTATTACAAATAATAACTAATAAAAACTACACCAAAAACTCTCACTAACACGTGCGTCTCACAGAGCTACAGGCGAAGTCCGATTGAATCATGATTGAATGAATTATACATTGTCACTGTCAGACCATGATCCTTCTTCTGAGCAGACCTCAGATGAAGAGACCATAGTGCACAGATGATGAACATAGATTAAATAAGTTTTTTTTTTACAAAATACCTAGGTACCTAATCCAGTCTTTCTGAGGTCTTTTCCACGTAGTGATTATATAGGTACTACTCTTTGGTCTTTTCTGCCTTTTAAATGTCAATGGTCAAAATCTGACACAGAGTAGTATACCTACCTATTCCTTGATCTGACATTTAAACATTTGTCGAATGGACCTAATGTCAACATTAAAAATTTTGAAAAATGTAAAAGAATAAAAATGTGAAATAAGTATAGAACAAACAATAGGTCATTCTTTTATATTTTAACGAGATGTTTATAAGTTAATTCAATAGTAGGAGGAGTATTCCACAGTATCTTTGATAAAACGTAAGTTATGGTTAAAACCTTCGATGGTTGACTTGGCGTTGTGAACATTCACTTTGATTTACCGGTGACGTCTCAAAGCCATTGGTTTTAAACTACCAACAACCTACCACTAAACACTATCACAGTCTCAATGGCAATGCAGCGTTTAGCGTAACCTGAGAGCGTAACATTAATTCCCATGTAGCCATAATTTAATTTTAAAGCAGGTATACCTTGATACATATTATAATAAGTATGTGTACTTCATAGTTTTCTGCTTCTCATCTGGGTCTGTTGCTGTACACCTGTATATGCTCTGAACCACAGATCTCTGAACTGAAGGAATATTTTATAAAATTCTGAATATGGGCCCACTAGCCAAACTATTCCTAGCTGCATTGAAAAATGAATTTTTTGGGTGGTCTTTAGCACCTGACCCGTAGCGGAGGGGGGGTGGGAGAGGGGGAGGGGGTCGGAATGGGTGAGCCTAACACCCCAAGCCAAACCATACAATGCGTTATAGTTTTCGAGAAATAAAAATTTTAAATTAAAAAATTTCACATCTGAGGTCCTGTCGATCCAAGACAGCTCTAAAATAGAGACCAATTCGGAACTGTGACGTCTCCGGCGCGGCGGGAAGAGCCGGCTCTTCACCCTAGCGTAGCAAAGCACAGACACCCACGCTCCCGCTCGCATGGGTGCCTGTGCTTTGCTACAGCGGGCGGGGGCTGCTCTCCCTCCGCACCTTCAACTTAAAAAAAACACTAAGGGTAAGACAAACAAGTGTGCATGGTGTTGGGGTTAGGCATTTCGGTTTTATGACATCTCTTTTTTGTTAATATTTCTCAGTAATTATAGTGATTTATCAAACAAAACAATAATGTGAAGTGTATTACATAAAAAACTTTCATGAAAATATATGCAAAACGGGGTCAGGTGCTAAACTTGAGCCTATTTTTTTAATGCTTTTAAACTTGTTTGAATAATAATATAAGCATGTTTTGGTTTTTACAGTAGTTAAGTATTTCATGTCAAGATACTAACGTAAGTACTTGAAACTGTCACATTTTGATCTTGTTTTAACTTCTGTACTGTTTCAATGAATTCTTTCATATCTTACCATGAGCTGGCACAGGAAAATTTGTCTTGACAGTCTTCTTATGCTATAAATAACTAACAAAGGTCACTGTTTAGGGTATTTAAGAGTATGTGATCTAATGATGTCTCAGAATGATAACACAGTGCATTGTGTTTTATGAGACTGCAAAATTATGGGACACACTGATTCTGACATGGCCATGCGTATCACTTAACATCAGGTGAACGTCTTGCTCGTCTCATTCTTTGTTATAAAAAAATAAAACAATCACACTTGGCAAGATTTCTAACTGCATCTCTCCGACTAGTGGGAATTTTTTAATATGTTCTAAGTATTATAAAATGTCCAATATGGCTTGAATAATATTAATATTAACTTAAAAAATAATGTCTTATGAATTAATTATAGCATTGCATTATTATAGACTTCTGATTCTACTCGTCTTAACAATTCAAGCCAAGTCTCAAGGGTACACCTTAACACTGAATAGGATTTAGAGGTCAAGCAAAAAACTGTGAATAATTAAATAAACTTTGTTCGCTTGAAGTTGTATCTTTTGTATAACTAAAAAAAGTATTACTGAAGAAATGATCTTGGCAAGATCATTCTGAGCTACAATAGTTCAGTAATATTCTGTAACAATTGTGTAGTGGTCAGTAAAGACGTGTTTGACTTGTTTGCTAAGCAAATAAGATATCACAGGTATGATTCCTCTTTGCATTATATTGTAATCAGACATCTTTGAGACAAGTTTCATTGAATTAAAAAAAAATTAAGGTGTTTTAGAGAATCCATCACATTATCTGTGCCAAAATGTGTGTTTTTGGTTAGCTTTTCTCTTTTACTGGAGAGGTACATGTATGGGGTAGGCTGGAGAGTGTATTTGAATAAGAGTAGGCTTGTGATGTTTTTTCAACCTGCCTACTTAATTGATTAGGTAGACTGTATTTGTCCATACAAACATCTTGTGAGTGGATGGAAGCAAATTGGTATCTTGATGGCATGATACTCACAAGATATATAAATCATGTATTTTACTTTCATACTATGTAAGGAAATAATGGACATTTTGAAAAGGCTAAATGCAGAGTGTCTTGCCAGTTTTTCTCTATGCAAACGTACTTTCCAAACTTGGCGGTAGACTTTTGAGTTTAAATAAGAGCCTATAAATTATGAAAAGTCTATGTGAAAAATAGAAATTTTCATTTGAATCATTTTCATTTTATGACCTCCAGTATAGATAGCAATAGAGTATGAATGTAGTTGAGGACCAGCCCCTGGATTGTTTACCAATTTGGCCCGCTGATTGGTTCCCTGAATTAAGTCAGAAATCAATCAGAATCAAGGGCAGAATTTGCAAACGGTTATGATAACGATGAATACATTTTTCTTACGCAATCAGACCCCTGAAGAGACAGTTTTCTTATCCTGTACTATCCTGTACTTTGAAGTTATGTTTTATTGACTATGTTCTGAGTAACTAAATAATACATGTTGGGGTGGCACAGCAAAAACCACACTCAAGCCCCTTGAAGTCGCGCAACGGGCTGTCTTAAAGGTAGCTACTTTTCGGCCTATCCTTTTCCCCACCACACTATTATACACAGATTGTGGAGTCCTCAGTGTTAGGAAACTTTTTATCTTAAATTTAATTCTATATCAACATAAATTAACTCCATACCGAAACATTGAAAGTCGACGTAAAAACAAAATTTGTACAATGCCTGCACCTAAATTTGCCTTCACCAAACGATTTTGTTACTTCCTAGGCCCATACCTATATAATAAAATTAATCTTACATTACCCATATTCAATTTGTCATATACCCAGTGCAAACAAAAAGTTATATCATTTCTTATTGACAAAACATACGACGAAATTGAGGAATTCTTTAAAACACAAAATTAATTTAACCTACTTTCCGTTCAACAAGCTTACACACACACACACACACACTCACACTCACACACACACACACACACACGCATACTCACACACGCTAACATACACATGGGTCACACACTCATACAAATCTTGCATAGTTTTAAGATAGTAATTTTAGTCTGTTATATCTACTCAATTGCTCTTGTACCTATTCCTAATATAATTATGTTACCTTGTAGGATACGAGGGAGAGGGCTAGTTGTCCTTAACACAGATCGTAACAAATCTAGCAAGGACAACTACCGTTGAACTCTAATTATACTGATTATGTCATCATGTCATGTCATGTCATGTCATATAAGAAATTATTATAATAGTGGCATAAAGGTACTGTAACGAATTATGAAAATTGTTTCATTTTCAGCATAAGAATGCTGCGTCGGAGGTCATTCTTCTTGGCTGTGGTGGCGTTTGTGGCGACATGGGTGATGTCCAGTGCAGACGACTTGCCGCCCACCCTGCCTCCATCCCCATCCCCTACTACTGAGGTACGTA
This sequence comes from Coenonympha arcania, assembly GCA_036785405.1. Taxonomy (NCBI): domain Eukaryota; kingdom Metazoa; phylum Arthropoda; class Insecta; order Lepidoptera; family Nymphalidae; genus Coenonympha; species Coenonympha arcania. The sequence goes on from CM072059.1 coordinate 5,754,928, forward strand.
GTTTTACTTTTAATACTGATTGCCTAGTAACTAAACAATATGTAGTAGCTAACTGTAATAGGGCAGGACAATGTCTACCATCTGCACAATATATAAATAAATAAATAAATAAATAAATAAGCCTTTATTTTAATTTTACTGAAAAAACGGCTAAAACTCACTATGACTTGGTCAGGATCGCCCGACCAGTTTCGGACCCATCAGGGGTCCTTCTTCAGGGGCATAGTGCACGCGCGGACGCCCGAGCTATACTGCTGAAACGCGGCCGGCACGGCGCGCTGCGCGCAACGCGCGCTGCGAAGGCGGTGGCTGCGGCGCGCGGGGAGGTGACACCCCACCCGCCTCTGACTCCTGAAGATCTTGTCCATCACAATCTTGAAACTTCATACACGCCGAACTAATGGTGTCTATCTCGTGACCCATAGATGTTGCAGTCCTGCACTGAATAAGTGGTTTCCACGCCGGGTGCAACGCCCAACCGGTGTCCCGATTAAAATTCGGATGTCTATAAATCTCAATGGCCTCACGAATCTTACGAGGTACTACAAGTTTTTCCCTGGACAACACGGAGGCCTTGTCAAAACGAATGTAGTGATGGGTCCGAAACTGGTCGGGCGATCCTGACCAAGACATAGTGAGTTTTAGCCGTTTTTTCAGTAAAATTATTATGTCTACTCACGGAAGTCTTAATTCTAATAAAGCCTTTATTTTCCCAACAACCTTAAAACTATTTGACATTTTGGTTTATAAATAATACTTAAAAAAACAATTTCTTAAATCTAAGTTTAATTTAGTGTGTATGTACTATTATTATATCTGATTTGTTGCCAGGGACATCCACTTGCGGGCGTAGGCCTCTTCCTTCCTTTGCCAATTTACTCTATCCCGTGCTAGTCGGGTCCAAGTGCTACCGATCGCCTCCACGATGTCATCGCACCAGGCGCTGGTGCGATGACATCGCACAATATATATAATATCTAAATAAAACAGACTGTGAACTACACCATTAAACGTAATTTTAACCTGGACAACCACCAGCTTGCTTAATCAGGCTCAACGTTTGTGCAACATTTTACATTCGGTTGGTTTTTAGTTTAGTCACCACCTCTAAAAAGGAAATAGTTCTATGTACTTCTGCTAGATGGCGCTAACCGGAGGTGTAATGTATTTTTTTTTAATCTAATCTAAGCTTTATTTTTTAGACAACGCTCTCCACATTACTACTTTTTTTTAAATAAAAATCCGGATTCCAAGGTAACGGACAAATAAAATAGTTGTACTCATCAATAACATCTGTATGACAGAAAATGTGTATTGAAAAGAAAGTAACTTTCTCTACATAAAATTAAATTCCGGATTGGAAATAAATCCTAGTGCCAATGGTTATAAAAAAAATACAGTTTTTTTTCCTAATATACTTTGGTTTGAATCGTTAGAAATCTTGATAGCACATTTGATTCTTCTTTCATTCACGTAAGAAAAGTTATAAGGAACAAAGATACTTAACAAAGATTACTCCCGAATACTATAGGTTTTCGCGAATACCTATAGTATTCGGGAAAACCGCAAAGTTACGTCACTAAGGTATCTTTATTGAATCAAGTAGGCCACAGGGATTGTACCTGTATTTTTAGACGCCTTTCAAGAATTTCAATGCAGGAAGACCATTGTTCGTAGCAAACGGCGGGACATAAAAAATGACATCATTAGTTACAGTGTCGAGTCAATATTATTAATCCGATTAAACGTTTTTATGGTTCCTTACCCAAAGTGTAAAAGCGGGACCCTATTACCGAGGCTGTATCTCTTGAACCGTATAGTTGAAATTTTCACAGATTATTTCTGTTGCCGCTATAACAAAAAATATAACCGATAACCGAAAACAAAAGACAGGAAATGCCTAACGCATACCCCTTCGTCAGGGGAAACGAAGGGGTTATGTGGGGCTTGCACCCACTAAAACCTGTCGCTTGCCACGACGGACCTCGTTGGCGGGAGTACGGGATTCACTTGCGTATTCACCAAGCTCCCGCCAGGCCCCGACCCGCCACCTGAGTGGCAGGTCCCGTCGCTGCTGCCGGCAGCCTGGCCGCCGCCGGCTCCTCCTGGGAGGCGCGTCCTGAACAGGGCGCGCCACCTCCTCGGCCTGTTGATGGAATTCGGGCAACGGAAGCCATAGCCCCTTACGTCCGTCACCCGCAGGCCGGCGCACACGGAAGTCGAAGAAAGATGTTCGTCCTCCAGCAACCGGTGCGTCTCCTGCGAGAGGGATGTGCCGCCGGAATTATCCCTCTCGACGGGCGTTCTCGCCACTTCGGTGATTTTTTTACGAGGTTGTCTTCCTCGTAGTGCCCCGAAGGGACTTGTGGGCGTTTCCGCCCCCGCCTGTAATTTTTTAATGAGGTTTTCTTCCTCCTCCGGTTTAGGTGTTGACGTTTCGACACTGTGCCCTCTGCTGGGACCCAGAGGGACACCCGAAGAAACGTCACCTATCCACCGGGCCAAGCTATTAGCCGTCGGTTATTAACCGACGTTACCGGGGAGCACCGGCCCGTGCGCTACAGAGGGGCACTGTAGCACTCGGGCACTCTAGGAGGTTGCTTGGCCAGCCCCCCTTGTTGTGGGCTTCTTCTCAGTGCAGGGCGCGTTGGAACCCTCGTAAACTTAGTTTTAAGTCGACTTGTAGTTATCACCGTACATAATATTATGTAACAAATATTGTTGACGTTTTACAAGTGCCTTGAAAGTTAGGCCTATGTGAAATAAATATATTTTGACTTTGACTTTACTAAAAAACATCTAAACAGAGTTAGTTTATGTAGCATTTTTCTATTTTTCTCGTTTGTTCTAACTTTGGTTTGAGGCTGAAACCATCAGACTCCTATTTTCTCCCGTCTTATGAAACCAAAATAGGTCTTTACAACACTCCATAGCGATTTCAATTTCAGTTTTTTTTTTACCTTTTTATTGAATTATGGCATAGCAAAATTACTCAATAAAGTTTAGGTTTCATTTGCGGCCGTGATGTAAATAGGTTGATTTTATCAATGGTCTTACGATAGCTATTAATAATAATTAGTCAAGTGCGAGTCGGACTCGTGCACGAAGGGTTCCGTACTATTGTCTATACAAACGGCAAAAAAATTACGTTGGTTGTATGGGAGCCCCCTTAAACATGTATTTTATTATATTTTTTAGCATTTTTTGTTATAGCGGCAACAGAAATACATCATCTGTGAAAATTTCTAGTTTCTAACCATCACGGTTCAAGAGATACAGCCTAGTGACAGACGGACGGACGGAAGGCGAAGTCTTACTAATCTTCTTCTTAGTCGTAGCCCGTAGGCTCATGACTGAGCGTTGTGACTTTCTACGAGACCAGCTTGTTGATTTTATTTGCTGGTGGGTTTTCTTAGGAAAAATAGTAGCGGTAGTTTCCTATTCCTTTCCGCACCAGTATTTTAGAGGGTATTTCAGTGGTCCTCGAGGCTTCTGCAAACCTTGTTGGTCAGCATAACTGCGTCGCCTGGCATTCGACATAGCTGCTCGTTTCGCACCACCCGGGGGGCGCGTATAGGGTGGGTCTGTTAGGGCAGATGGTAATTAGGATGTATGGTAACCCTATATGGACGGAAGCACCACCACCCACTAACTCTTATACTCTAACTAACAGGGTGCCGTTTTTACCATTTGGGTACGGAATCCTAAAAATTATTGCAGTGCAATTCATGCGAATCGTTGCAAATAATCTACTTAACGAATTCATTTCATTAGTCATTCATGGTATAAGGTAACTAAAGTATCGGCGTACCAAAATTTAGATGAATTGAGTTGAGAAAACGGCTTTGTGATGAGGACAAGGTTTATCTTACGATAATCATCTCATTAGTATGGGCTCTGCTCTGTGCAGTTCTGGATGGACGGACGGACAGATGACCATTTCACTAAATATTCATGATCTATTTATTGTGTAGTACCTAGTATAAGTAATAATATATTATACCAAATAATTTCTTATACCCTTTTAACAAATAATTTCTTATACTCTTTTAACAAAGATGTGGTTTGTACTCGTAACCAAAACTCGAAACATATTTTCACAAATTTTGTATTATATTTTAAGTATTAGTACATATTTAAAATCGTTAGTTAAATAATGACTAAACTTGTCCTAGTTATGAAGTGCGACCTAGATAAGGCTGATGTTTAAAGAAAATGAGGCATTAAGGACACGGTTATTATCTCTATGATTCTTTTATTTATGCGCGCTGCTAGCTCGTCACGATAAAACTGAATTTTAAATTACTTATTTATCACCTTGTTCAGTTTGCAAACTTGATGCCTTTTCTGTTAGTAAACAATAAGGCAATTATTTAAAGCAGTTCTTGAGGTTCTGACTTTCAGCCTTTTGTCAAGGGAGTTTGAATCTTTGGCTTTTGGTAGTTATGAAAGTAACTAACTACCTATTAGATACTTTTTTAATTAAAGATAGGCTTGCGCTTGACGACAATCACGCCTGATGGAAAGCAATGATGAGTTCTAGGTTGGAGCTAGGTTGCCTAAGAAATGCCTATTCACTCTTCTCTTGAAGGCACGCAGATTGTACCTACTTGGCTGGAAAAAAGGAGGCTGAAAGAGCGTTCCACACGTTAGCGCTTCATATCAGAAACGTGAAAGAAAATCGTTTCGTGCGAGTTTGTTGGACGTCAACGGTTCAACCACATAAGGAATGCCACCGCTCTCGGCGTCTTGCGGTCCTACGGTAGAAAGGTGAAGGAGGCACAAGGTTATGTAGTTCATGAGCATACTCACCAAAGTATAAAAAACGGCTAAACAAGCAACATTGCGTCGGTGTTGTAAGCTTAACTATGAAGGAAAACCTTGTGAAATTAGGGATAGTGCAGTCGTTGCTGAAGTGGAGCTGAGTGAAGAGGGTAGGAATATTTGTTTATATATTGATACATACTCCAACCAAAGCTGCGGACCATGCTGGACCAGCTGCTGACTGGGGAGAGCGACTTCACATCTTTTGTAGAGCCGGAAGTTCAAAGTTTTTCGTACACCTACATAAAAGTTATTAGAAGCGAACGACCAATATCAAATCATATACACTTTCAGTTTCAACACGCATGCAATAAAAAAACACCGAAAAACCGTAGTCCAAGTTTAGCAAACTATTTGAAGATTGAAGATTTTATAGACGATATCTAACATCTTCTTACTTTTTTTTTATTTTTGAACTCCTTCCTTGTTTTGTAGTAGTAACATTCCCTGCACTCGCAATACTTATAAGATTATTCCATTCGTTAACACGACACGGTGTTTGCGAAATCACAGAAAGCGAAATGAGTAACTAGACAAACTTACGTGACACTATAGTGCGCAAAACCCGATACTAGCACATGTTTTATTTATGAGGCGCCAACCGGAAGACCATGCATTTGCTGAATTTAATTGGCCAGATACAAAGATGTTACCCAAACACGTCTATTTGCTTGCAAGTTCCACACCTAAGATCTGTCTGACCAATGATGCCAATTCAAGTTTTATGAATTTAGAATTCATCTCCAGCACCGAGGTTTACTTGCTAGATATCTATATACGAATAAAGTAGTTCCGTAAATCGGAGATAATTAATAGAGTATAGATTAATAGAGTAAAAGGGGTTTCAAAAAAGAGATTTGACAAAGAATGTATCTATAGTGTATAATTTTGTTGTGCAAAATGTCTAAAAATGCCTAGAGCCTTTTCAAATTGCTTCCCATGGAAAAGGATAGCAATGGTTTTAGGCGCGTCAAATTAGTTTAGTTTAGAGATTTTGAACAACGGAATTGGCACCATTGTATATCTAAACAGTCAATAGTCTTTTGGGGTAGCTGGTTTAATTTTCGGCTGAGACTAAAGGAAGCCACGGGATTCAAGCGTGAAACTTCTGCAAGCTGGATTACTATAGGAGGTTTAGTTTTGAGATTTTGAACAACATAATTGGCACCATTGTATACCTAAACAGTCAATAGTCTTTTGGGGTAGCTGGTTTAATTTTCGGCTGAGACTAAAGGAAGCCACGGGATTCAAGCGTGAAACTTCTGCAAGATGGATTACTACAGGAGGAAATGTTCAGCAGCAGAACTAAGCGAACGATTATTCGGACGTGGCCTTAAGTCTTTAAATAGCGTCTGACTATCATAAACTTACAATCACAAGTCATTACCCATTGTTGCGAGATAAAAGAGTGTGAAACAATGACTGTTCTAGGTGCATGTTAGTCATATTGTATACGGGGATTCACATATTTATTTCATCACTGGCTAGAAATCATGCATCGCACAAGTAGTCAAAGACAGACTTGTCTTCTCTCAAAAGAAACTAATTCTAGATTCAACCCAATTTAAAGGTTTTAGGAAATATCAGATGTAATCGTGTTGCGACATCGTGATAGAATACTCATATTGAATATATTTTTTTTGTTAGTTTTTTAGCAAATTAGGGTCAATTTACATCGCGGCAGCATGGAATAGAAGCGACTCCTTTTTAACATAACATAATGAGCTTTATGACAATTTTGTAACATATAAAATAAATAATTCGCAAGAATGCGCAAGGATTCCCCGGAAGACGCACGACCTTTTTTGGCTCCCATTTATTTTGTATGTGTCTTGGTTGCTTTCGCAGAAAACAGAAAACCACGCGGACAAATTCGCGAGTTACAGCTAATTTAGTGATATATTCGCGGCGTATCCTATAGTAATTTTTTGCGTTTAATCCAGCCAATATTTTTTGCATTTTTCACCCTTGACTGTGACTAATAAAAACTACGGTTTGAATCAAATTCTAAATTAACGATTAAAAATATTACTCGAACAACGTTACTCTTACTCCAAACAACGACAAAAGGCTCTAGAGTCTAGTCCATAACTTTGAATTCACCACAGCCTTCAATTAACTAACTGACTCTAAAATTATTCAGCGAGTTTTCCTCTAAAACTAAAGTGTTTAGTAGTAGTAAGTAGTCAGTTCGCGTATCCTCGAGCGACTGGTCGTACGTAAACGACCGAGCCGCGTAGTACGTAAATAATAAAATAACATTATCAGATGTGTTAAGATTACTTTATCAGTTCCCATACAAATATGCGATCGGATTTGGCGCGCGGGTGTCAGTGCTATGTTTGTCGCGAGTGGATGTTACATCTGTAACTTTTTACGAATGTGAAGTGCGATTGAAAATACGAGAATGAATTTCACTGAGTTTTCACCCACCCCCACGGAGTTTTTCACTCCTACGGAATTCAACCCCACGGAATTTTTCACCCCCACGGAGTTTTTTTCTACGACAATGGCTCCCGAAGCAGCGTCTAGCGATGTTAGGGGATGGTTGACCGATTTGATTATGAAGGTCGGTTTTGACTAAACCCTTGTAAATATTGATATCGGATGTTGTTTTATTATTGTTTATTTTGAAGATGTGTATGACTGAATGGTTGTAACAAGTTGCTTTTTTGACGTGACAACGTCTTATAAATCGATAGAGCCGGTTGCACGCACGAAAAAACATGACTCATCCGGCGTTACCGGTGTTACCTCGCTCATGCGGCGTTACCGGCGTTACCTTGCGAGCGCGGAACGAGCGACAAAGAAGACGTTGTCACGTTCAACTATCGTCAGTAAACCGACTTTACAGGCAACCAATTTTTTTTATAAAAATAAATATTAATGTTATATTGCCAAGTTCCCATCATAATCGTAGTTTGTTTACTTTATTGGTAGGTATTTAGTTAAGTGGAAACAGGTTCTGTTTTTATTGATATTCATCTTTATATGTGCATTATTTTCCATACAAACTAAAGCTTGTATCGATCCACATCATTTTTAAGCAGTGATATAATAACTAAGGTTTTTTTTTCTCCTAAAGTATATCGAAGCTATAGTCGAAGTGATAGATAGAGATAAGTCTAGGTTATCTCTGTGTAATTTTTTTCTAAAAAAAGAACTGATCTTACGAAAGGGTTTTCGATCATTCTTTTGTTGTAAATAATACAATTATTATACTCTACCAGTCTTTGCAGCAACGTCGTTCATATTTTTGTATTCGGTAATATAAGTACACTAAATCTTACCTAGCTTTTTTTTGTTCCACTATGACCTAAGATGCAAAGCAAATAGGTACTTATTTCCCCGGGGTCAAAGCCTTAGTTTAATTCAGTCCAAAACATACATTTATAGTATCCGCTTTTAAGTTATATGTAAGCTGGCTTTTTCGTTGCACCTATCTATCCCACTAACATAAGTGTATGATTATATTTCATTGACAAGTCTTACCATTGTTTCTTTGAATATATAATAAACCTTTATTTGATAATATTCCTTTGACTATACTTGCCATTGTCTGCATTCATAATATACTCGTACGATACATAAATTAAAACAGTTTAAGAGACATTTATTTTATTAAAAATTTTGTTTTCTAAAAACTTTTTGGTAGTGTTCCCTACAACTTTTATTTTTTATACAGTGTATTCGCGTGTGCTGTTTAAAATCTTATAATTTATCTATTCGTATCGTCAAGGTAATAAAGCGAACAAACAGACGCATTTATTGTATTATTTAGATTAATAATTTTTAATTATTCGAAGGCAGTCTTAACCTTCCAAACTTAAATATTATTTTAATAAAAAATATTTGATACAATATTATATATATAATATGTATATATATTATGATACAGGAAATGTATACAATTCCAAGGAAATCTAAAGAAATCCTAAAATCAGCCGGAAATGTGTGCAAAAAATCTACACTAGTGTGAAAACAAGGAAATGTATACATTTCCTGGTTTTTACACATTTCCGGTAACATATACAAAACAAAAATACAACCTACTGAAAGGATTTTTAAACCAAGATAAAATGAAACAAATTTTTTTTGGACAAACAAAAGGTTACAATTTTTAAACACTCCCTGAAACTAGGCAGAAACCCGTGTCTTGGGAGTCAGTTTATTCAAATATGGCGAAGGAAAAAATGAGGCGAAGGACTATAGGCCTTAGTATTTGTGTTATTGTTAAGTACTTTACTTTTTAAAAGCACCTACATGATAGTACCTAGACAGACGACTGTCGATTGCACATTGCTGCTGATTTTCAGCACTGAAAATGACGATGTACAGTCACGGAATGAAAAAGGTTCGTCTTTTTTCAAAGTGATTCGTTTGCACTAGTCGATTGCACGGTGTGTTGTTAATGGATTCTTGCTGTACCAAACACTAGTGCAAGCGAAAACTGACACTAAGGTGACGAACCTTTTCATTCCATGACTATACGTTTTCGACGCGACCACAACTCAAGTGCCAATGAAGTCAATCCCATTATCTGTAATCTGATCCAAAAAACGTCGCCTGCGACAATTTAAGATAAACTACACCTTTATGCCTTGTTAGCATTTATAAGAGGAAAAAAATTGCGACTGATGCAAATAGGGAAATTTTTTCCTCGAGGTATGAATGATTTTTCTGGAAAGTATCTATTAATTACATATAAATAAATAATGTATCAGGACATTGCACGCATTGTAATCTAGCCCCAGGCGCAAAGTAAGCGTTAGCTTGTGCTATTGGTAGGTATTAGAAAACTGAATAGTCCATATATTTCAATATACGTAAACACACGTTATCAACACATTTTCTATTCATTTCTTATTAGGCATAGGTACTCGTAGTTTTTATTCATACTATACAAGTTAGTACTTGATTGCGATCTTACCTGATGGTAAGTGATGATGCAGCCTACGATGTTATCGTAAGTACTAACTTGGAAGGGTAAGTTAATTTACCCCAACTGTTTCTACAAGCATCCCACCGGAACGCTAAATTAAATCGCTTGGCGGTGCGTCTTTGCTGGTGGTTTAAAGTAACATTAATATATCCTGAATGTATTATACGGACCGCGTACTTACATAATATACAGTAAGTATATATTGTGTGAAATTAATTAAGATAATAAAGCAAAGTAAGGGCGAGTCTTTTTGTAAAAACGAGTTCGGCCTCCAAAGCTTGTATATAGACTTCAGTTGCCGGAGTAACAAATTAATTTTTAGTTTCAGCGACCTTCGAATTTCGCCGCTATAGGCATATTTCATGCCTAAATACAAAATTAACTTCTTCATAAAGGTTTCGCCCACGGTTTCACCGTTTCACCGCTTCTGTTTTGGTATTTCACAAATCCGGGCTAATTTTATGTCGATCGTACTGAATTGAAATAATCAAGTGTGACAGACAGACAGATCACTGACCTATACCACGTAGAAGACTCCATTTTGGGAATATCGTAATAATTAGACACCTTCATCCCAAAACTAATTCTCCAAAATTATCTACACATATATTTATGGTTTCTGAATTTATTAGCTTGACCCGAAGTTTGTATAATAAAATTGTTTGTTTTTATTAATTTTATTTATTAAAGCATGCGATTTACTGAGTTCAATTAGGGCATCCTCCTTAATGCTACGTAATACCTGCGAGTAGGTACATGACATAATATTACATATATGATGTGGATTGTGAAATTAATGTTTTTTCAAGACTAATAAGTATTTTAGATTGATTTTTAGGGTTTCGTACCCAAAGGGTAAAAACGGAACCCTATTATTAAGACTTCGCCGTTCGTTTGTCGTCCGTCCGTCCGTCTGTCATCAGGCTGTATCTCATGAACTCTGATAGTCATACACTTGAATTTTTACAGATGACGTATTACTGTTGCCCCTATAACAACAAATACAATACAAGAAACCCATACAATAAACGTGATTTTTTGGTTGTTTTTGCTCGATATTGATAAAAGAAACAGGTAGACGCTTAAAATATTCACTGAATATTTACTTTGAAAATAAATAGTTAAATTAATATAAAATGAAATATTTAAGAGGGTCTCCCATACAACGAATGGGTTTTTTTGCACTTTTTTGAATTTGGTGGGCGAAGTAAGAGGTGTTTATGTTGGAATTGGTCTTGATTATACGGAACCCACGGTTCGCGAGCCCGACTCGCACTTGGCCAATTATTGTGACTGGCAGGGTCATGGGTGGCTCACATTGCGGTGGAAATAAATTATTAAGCTCAAGTAATAGTGCCATCCTCTATTACCCCACGTTTTTGACGTGTAGACAGTTTGTTGACTCTGTCTTATACCATGAAAATTAATTTAATTATCGTTTACTACCTACATAAGTAGAAACAAGTTTCATACTATGTAAACACTTCACAAAATACATAATGGTACAATATAAGTCTATAATGAACATTTAAAATTCATAGACAATCAAAAAAAGTCAAAATTACGAAAATGCTGTAAAGTAGCCTATCAAAGACCAGTTGCAGTAAGTGAAGCAAACGGATACAGGAAATATTATCCTAGATGTATTGATAAAGCAACATCCTGACACGGCAAACGTTGTTTTGCCATATAAATTATTTCTCACTTAAGGTTTGAAAAATGCTTTACCATCCTATTTTCTGACCTACCGAATATACGTCTACACAAAAAATCATTAAAATCGGTCAAAGTAAATAGGTTCTATATATTTTTGGCAATAAAGCAGTAAGGACTAACAAACATCAAACAAAGGCAAATGCATTTTTTTAATAATTTAATTTTAAATAACTTTATATTCGCCCGCGTTTTAGCTCCTTGTAGCTTGACCGTAAAATCTTGTCAAAATCGGTTCAGCCCTTTGTGCACTAAGGCTCGGTTGCTTGACTTGACTTTAACCGAAAAGTTATAGTTAAATATGGCGGTTTGACCCTTATTTCGAAAAACATAAAGAGTGAGGCCGCCATATTTAACTATAACGTTTCAGTTAAATATGGCGGCTTGACTCTTGAACTGAGTCTAAGGCGATTAACCAAACAAACTGACAGAAAAACAAACATTTTTGAAACATGTCATTTGGTCATTAATTTATCGTTGGTATCGTAGCGACATTTCAATTGCGTATGTTTATTTGTTTTACACTCTACAGACATTAATTCTGAATAAATGAAATCTATTTGTTAGCAACCCCTCTGTCGTAGAACTTGTGACGTCATCCCATGCTTGTATTCAACAAACATCCCTTGGATTTGATGAGCCACAAGAGTTATTCGACCTTGCAGCCCTTTGTGTACTGACTCATCAAGGTTATACCTACTTAAACTTATTTTTTACAAGCTTCTATTTATAATTTTAATTCGATCGATCGCAGTAAAAAGGACGTTTCGTATTTTACTAAGTAATCCTCCTATATTTCACCAAAATAACTTAAAAAGTTAAAATATTATAAAATATGAGTAGTGACTTTCAAAGCATAATAATATTAATTGAAATGCTTTGATTATATATATATATATTTATTAAATTTACCAAATAAACTGTTATTTACCTTTTGCCTAGAAGCGTCATTTTACTGCATTGAATTAAAAGTCGGAATATATTTTGCAATGTTTGTATTGGAATCAAAACTTACAACTGAATCGGAAGTCGTAATATGATTATTGTTATTATAAAAGGAAGCTTTTGGAGAGTTTAATTAACATTGCTCGCTTTCCGCCCGCGACTCCGTGTAATCGGTTTTTCATGAATCCGAGGAAATCATGGTTTTTTTCGGAACAAGTAGTCTGTGTTAATGCATAATGCAGGTATCGTATAATCTATCACCTTTCGAAAGAGAAACAAACAAACGTACACAATTTTCAACCTTAATATTAGTGTGATATACTTACTCGTACCTATTTATGTAGATATATGGTAGGTATGTGATAATTTGGACAAATTCGAATCTTAATCAGTCCATGAAATTACTTTTGTGCCAATTTAATTGTAGGTATTACTTTATCGGAATAATATTTTTATAAATAAGAAATTATCGCCGTGATATCGGTCAGCTAAACATTATTTAAATAGTCACAAGTCACAATAGTACAAGAGCCCACGGATTTTTCTACGGACAAACGTAACAAGTATAAACTTACCTACATTACCTTACCTTTAATTTGAAGGGGGAATACGTTATATTCTCATTATTTATTTTGCCTACTTACTAAAATCATTTTTCATATTTGTCGACAAAAAACTAAGTTTTTGGAGATTCTAAACGCCCCGTACTTTAACTACTACTCACTAATAAAAAAAGAGCTCACAACAATGTGAGGGAACAACACCGTGAGGGAAAAAGGGAGCCGTGAGTGTAATGACTAACTTGCATATAAGTACGCGTATCATACGATGTTTTTCATCACACTTGCGAGGAAAAAGACTTGATATCTTAAGGGTGATGAAAAGATTGTTCCTGTTATCTCAATAGAATGAAAATGCTGCTTTATTAAAAATGTTCTGTGATAGAAATATTAATAAAATAGTTTAAGTTGCGCATACTGACTTTTTACACGGTTTCTACATAACGCACAAAGCAAGTCCTCGTAATTGTCTACCAAATTCCGTATTTCCTGCTATCATGGCTATCATGAAGGCAACAGTGAGTTTGGTAATACCAATCGTGAGAAAAAAATTCACTTTAAGTACTTTATTTTCCGATTAGGCATATGCGAGTATGCAAGCTTTTTACAACTATCTTGAATTTATCTGAGTGTAAAATTTGACACTCAAGATATTTTAAATCCTGGAGAATTGTAAAAAAAAATTAGCCACTTATAAACTTTCAAAATTAAAAGTTCAATTATTCTCAAACTTGTGTCCTCCAATCCACGTGACACTGGCGAATGAATTTTACCCAGTTGGTACAACTACAAGCCAATAAACGAACAAAGAAGAAGAAGAAGAATTGTATTGACAGTCTCTTTGGCCTGCAATGGGGAAAAAAGTTCATAAATCCATGATAAATCGAAGTTATAATTAATGTAAACGTATGCTGGAAGGAGCTGATCTCTTATATTTTTCTGTAGTAGCGCCAATGTTATCCCGCATTAATTTAACTTTTATGGAGGTAGGTACATATTATAACAATGCATTTATACTTGTAAACTTTTATATTGCAGTCAGACGTGCTAATATCGTTAGATTCCCATTGGCTGGTATCCACTTAAGCACCATAAAGTGTCAAGTTAATTCGTCATAAATATTAATATCTATTATTGTCTAATAATGCCACGTGCAATCCAAGAAACTGTATATGACAGATAAGGTTTTAGTCACCAACTACGATAAGTGCATTACTTTTGCTGCACTTTTAATTTGATGTCATGGAAAAACATACGAGTACATATCAGATAGAAATCATTAGAATAACACGCGCCTGTAGGATACATTGCTAAAAGCAAGACTATGTAAGGTGGTTGTACACCATTGACAGCTTTTCGGGTCATTAGGATTCAGTACCTCACTTAGTTGTCCGTCCGTCCGTCTGTCTGTCACGACTCTTTATCTAGTGACTCTTTATTTATATCGTGTTAAAATTAAAACCATTTTACACTGTACAATCCCTTGAAGCTGTGGAAAAGTCAAGGTTCCAAATTAAGCCTGCTTAAAAGTATATGACCAGAAATTGATGCAAGTATTCAGGAAAATTCGGCACTGAAAAACTGCGCAGCAACGAACACACATTATTATCTGGTCTGTTGAACTAGATCAGCTTTATACGAACCTACTCAAGAACTTTATACGAACCTATAGATTCGTAGGCAAAATCCAGTGCGTCTATTATGGTTAGAATTTTGATATAAAAATTACTCGATTAGGTCGTATGCTTAGGCTTACCTTGTGAATGCGAATAAAATGTTATTCTAAACTCTTTCGGTCGATGCATTGTAAACATCGACGACCTCTTTGTGTGTCAAGGAAAATCTTGAATTCTACGCGAAGACGAAGAGAAGAACCCTTGTTAACATTTTGATGAACTTGCGGTTTAGATGTTAGGAGAAGCACTCAATTTTAGCGATAATTACACAAGAAACTAGCAATGGCTGTATTGTTTTTAAAACATTTGAATTATTGATCTTACTTAACACATTATTGAACGTCAATTGTTTAGGTAAGTAAAACTTTTTCGATGCCTTGCAGTTTTATGGTAAAAAGGTGACCGGGGAAACCAAATTAAATAGTTCCTGAGCACATTTTCCGAAATATATATTCTATGCAGAATATAAACAGACACTATTAAGGCGATGTTCGAGGAATTTTTTGACCAGTGACCAGTGTCTGGTTGCCGAAGAGTCTTCCATTACGGCAATGTAACATCCTGATCACTGAGCTTTATTATAATCCTGATCACTGAGCTTTAATTAACTAACTAGTACAATGGACCTCAGTATGTAAAAATGAAGACATTTGATTTTCACCATTTTGGCGCTGATTGTTGCGTAACCTGGCGTGAGCGTCCATGGAACTAAAATAAAATGACATTCAATACCCGCTAGCAACAAATGTCAATTTAGTACCGTGGACCTACGAGGGGGGCGCTTCAAATCGGCACAAAAATGAACTGTCAATTATGTAGAATGTTTGATCCAGAGAATGGAAATCAGTGGACCTAATAAAATTTTTTGTGTCCGTTTCAGAGAACGGCGGTGCAGGGCAGCTTCCTGCAGGGCTTCATCGCCTCAATATCCGTGGTGATCGTATCTGAGCTCGGCGATAAGACGTTCTTCATCGCCGCCATCATGGCGATGAAGCATCCCCGGGTGATAGTGTTCGCCGGAGCGATATCAGCGCTAGTGTTCATGACGGTGCTGTCGGCGGCGTTCGGGTGGGTGGCGACGGTGATCCCCAGGGTGTACACGCACTACATCAGCGCGGCGCTGTTCGCGATATTCGGTCTGAAGATGCTGAGGGATGGCTGGAAGATGGACCCCAACGAGGGGCAGGAGGAACTGGAGGAGGTGCAGCACGAGCTGAAGAGACGAGAAGACCAGGTACCGACTCTTTACATTTCTGATAGAAGATAGAACCTCAAAAGGTTTAATGCTAGGGTCTGCCCGCCAAATACTTTGTTCAGTTTTGCGTAATGTGTGAGCTAATCATCACGTTCTAGACTGAGGCAGTATAATTGCGGGTATGACAATATAAATCTCACATGTTTATATAAAAATTGTTGCATACTCTTCGACACTTTCAAAGTGTCAAGGGGGGTGATTCTCGTAAATAAAATTGTACATCGTCCAAACATCTCTCTGTTGCTTTCAAAGGGTCAAGGGGGGTGATTCTCGTAAATAAAATTGTACATCGTCCAAACATCTCTTTGACGCTTTCAAAGTGTCAAGGGGGGTGATTCTCGTAAATAAAATTGTCCAAACATCGTCCAAACATCGTCAGCCAATCAGTGCCTATACGGCTCGACCGATGCAAGCATTAACTTAATCAGTTCCCAATTTCGATGCTACAAGTATTTTTGCAGAACCGTAGGTATGAAGGTACAGCAGTTTGTCAAATTATTATATATTATATTTTACTAACTATATTCATAAGAGCCTGTAATGTTAAGCATACATGAAATAAATCATTTGAATCTTTGATTAGTCCGTGAATCGACTATTTTGTATGTTACGTCAAACTCGTACTATATTTTCATAAAATTTACACTTTTTAGCAAAGATTTTTATATAAACATGCGAAGATATTACTGCCCATTTCCGTACTTTACTGCCATAAGTCTACGATGTCTTATTAGCTAACAAATTGCAAAAAGTAAATAAAACCTAAAGGCGGGCTGACCCCATTTAGTTCGCCTTAAACGGAAAACTGCAACACAATTGAGTTCTCTGTTCAAATCCCACAAAAGCATTTCGCTAAGTACTGCAAACTTATAATCGATTAACAATCTTCATATCTAATACGATCATGATAAACTCCTACGTGCTTCTATGTCAATATTGATAGCGAATGATCATCAGACCGCGAGCACTTCTGTCTAATCTTGATGTCCTGTCAACTTTCAAACAGATAATATACCCCAAATAGGTATAGATATTTATTTTTAGCTCGAAATGTCTATGGCAGACAAAGAAACTGAATTCAGTTATGATAAGTTTTAGTAATAGCCAAATGTTGAATTCCTTTTTTAGCTACATTTTTTCCTTTACTATAAACGTATGTACGTGTTTTTGGTTAGATTTAGAAAAGAAAGAAAGAAAAGAAAGAAAAATAACTTTATTTCGTATCTTTATGCCACACATAAAAACAATGTACACACTTATGTACTAAAACGATGACTAAAGCTTCCACCTGCGTACCTATTCTGTAACTTGGTGCCTATCAAAGACACCAGCTACTAGCACATATTTTTAGCCATTGAAGTTTTGCTACGAAAATATTATTTTATTTCATCGAAAACCTACTATGAATAAAAAACATATGCCAGTGGTTATCATTCTTTGATAGGCACTGAGTTACAGAATACGTGTGCTGGGCAACAAATACCAGATTATTACCCAAGTGACGGAAGCACCAGACATCGCTTATCATGTGTGGCACAATCCAGAAATGGACCCCAACTCAGCATGGTGCTGTGTGCCCCGTGTAAGCATGGGAATTGGGAGCACACAGCGCTGATTTTCAGTTGGAGCCCATGACCAGGTGACGCCACGAACTAATGTAATAGTAAAGTAAAACCTAAAGAACCCATCTTAATATGTCTGAAAACTCTCTAAGAGCGAGCGAGCTTTAGAGCGAGGCCCCATTAGTGCGTTGCGCTGCGTTGCGTCGTCGCAGTGTCGTCGCTGCGTCGGTTTCCTTATATTTTTTACGACATGACCCAGACCGTAGCGTCGTCGCACGCGACAATTCAAAGGATCGACGGACGAGAGACGAAGCGGGAGGGAGGGTGATGCGCTGCGTTGTCGGAGCTCCGCTGTGTTAGTGCTATCAAAGGAGATATCCAGAATCTTCTATGGTTTCTACGTTTATTTCGGCGGTGGCGTAATAAAAGCAACAAAATAACACGTTTGTATCTATCCATTGCGAAGGCTGAACTGAGACGCAGCCAGTGTTGCTGCGACGCTCTTGCGCTGCGATATCGTGCGTCGTCGCAACGCAGGTGTGGCATACAATGCGCTGTTCCGTTGCGACGACGCGACGCAACGCAGCGCAACGCACTAATGGGGCCTCGCTCTTAATTGGATTGAAGTCGTGTGACGTCATACAGGGCTCACCAAAAGAGCGATCGGGATCGCCCGAAGACGGAACAACGTCAGAGCGGTCAGAAAGGTCGCAAAGCCCCGGGCCTCCCCAATCTCCCGAAGTAGAAGCCCCTAGGACGCCGGAGCCCCAAGCGGGTCCCTCGTCACAGCCCGATTCGTTGAGGGTGATCTTACGTCATTATGCCTGGCAGTACGAATGACACATTAGTTTTTTTTTTCTTTTAGCTTAGCTTTCGTAAACGTTCCGTTGCACAGATCACATCACCTCTGCCTTCGAATATAGGTACCCAATCAGCTTTTATTTATTTTTTAAATATCGCAAAGGAATTCAGCATTTGTATCTATCATAAATATTCGAAGTAATATTTAAGTTTGACCAAAAATTATATCCGTACGAAATCGTTAAAGTTACTGAAATTGCTCAATTAGCGCATTCCAGAAATTTTATAAGCAAGTGCAAGGTTTTTTTTGTGAGTAAATATTTTTTGTCAAACTTGTCAATGTTAATGTAAAATTGTATACGCCTCTTATATTGTGTAGGTATAGTTACATAGTATCAGTGCATTTTTGATATTTCATTTTGATATATCGATATTAGTATAAAGTTCACGATTAGTTTGTATCGTAGCTACCATAAATGAATTTTATCAAGTCATTTCACTCATTACTTACTTAATATTATCAAGTCATTTACTGAATTTTTATCGAATTATAATAGCGTATCAATGAACACTGTTAGTAAAGCAAAGACCTAAAAATAATGAACTAAAATACCATCTAATGAATATTTGCGATCTTCAGATTTATTAGGTTTCTTAACCACAATTCCAAGACCACATAAATTCACCTTTTCACAAATTAATTGCCTGATCATGTCTTATGGAAAGCAACGATGAGGTCTAGGTTGGAGCGCGCTTGCCTATAAAATGCCTATTCACTCTTCTCTTGAAGGCACCCAGATTGTACTTGGCTGGGAACTTGACTGGAAGGGCGTTCCACACAGCGGTTCGAATTAGAACCGTAGAAGAAAAAAGTTTGGTGTGAGTTTGTTGGATGTCAACCACAAGTAAAATATGAGCACTAGGTAGTTATTTAGAAATACCGATAAATATTAATAATTTATCGGCATTTTATTTGTAGAGTATACTTTGATTTATTAGGTAAAACCAGCCAGTTTGACAGAGCTGCACAGTCATTTTGAATAAACCCACAAGTATCTAAAAGTGCCCCGTATAAAAACATATTCGTGTGTATATCCACTCAATCTACCTTATCTATTTTCCACTTGCAATGAAGGCCGGCTAGTACGTCACTATCCCTACCGTATTATTTCAAAGTATCCGCAAAAAAGTGGTCGACGTCAGACCACTATTTTCGCACTGCCAAATGTATTTTAGGTAGCGTTTGCAAATTCATTGAGAAGTCTGGAGATTTATGTACTCTTGCCATCGTATAAAAATATCATCATATTATAACGTGTCTTTGTTGACGCGCGTGAGCTATTTTACATATTCCGATGTTCAGTTCATCCGATTTCCAATGATCCCATTTTTTTATAACGATGTTCCTTTTCGGACGTTACGGTGGAAGGACTAGGTGAAAAAAATAGATTTTTTTCATTACATAAATCCATTACAAAAAGATCCACGAACATCTCATCGTATATGCGTTATTCTTTTTTTTGTGTAATTATCACATTCAGTTTGCAATACCTACCCTAATAATAATTGTACCTATCTAATGAACGACTTTTCAAATTGCGTGTCACTTTTATAATATATAAACTACGAAAAGAACTTTGTTCCAACCGAATGTTTCATGAAATTCAGGCATTTTTTGATGCAATGTAAAATACCCTGAGACGCCCTTACCTAATAAACTTACCTGACGCCTGAGACTGACTTACCTAATAAAGTGTTGTGGTAAAAGAAGAAAATCTAAAAAAGATGTTATACAAGAATTTTGACTCCGGCATTTTTACATGACACAATATTCCCAAATTTTCTTTCTGTTCTATGTCGGATCGGACAGTATAAAACACTTGTTAAATATTGTCCTATGGCTAAACAAATACGTTTTGCAGACGTTCGCTAATCAACTACTTTTATGAAAGATATATAATTTACTCGCTAAATAATTTGCTTTGCCATAAAGATATGTAGATGGATATCCTATCTCGCGTTTACTAAAATATTATTTATCTTTAAATTAATTAATTACAAGATTTGACAAGATGATATTTATCAGTCAAAAACCTTTAGTAATGCATGTTAGATTCATATTTTTATTTAGTTAGATAGAACTATGATATGATAGAACTATGTAGTTTTGTTAGGCCGATTGGGAATAAAATCAATTTAAGTATGTTTTTCTAAGGCCAGATTTTTAATGAAATATGACGTTTTGACAGATTTTTTTTTGGTATATGTTTCAAATTTATTCCTCAAATAGTTTAACTGGCGATTGAAAAATCGACCCTAAATCAAAATCGGCTTAATCGTTCCAATCAGCTTAAGACTGGTGCAAATTCTATTGTACAAGATATCTAAACAAAACTAATTTGAAGCATATAAAAATAGCGTTATCCTTTCAATGTAGAGCATTTTGAAAAGGATAACACTATTTTTAAACGCATCAAATTAGTGATTTTGCACAACAGAATTGGCCCCAATGGTTGTTTATTCTATCTATCGCTGTCGCTTTCATAACGTTCCCACTGGAAAGAGATAGCACTAATTTTAGAAAAGACACATTAGGGTAGATTCTCCAATTGGGTATACTTTTGAATTTGAGAAATAATATTACTTTATTATAAACTAGGATAAAAATTATGACGTACACTGAAAAAAATATTAAAATCTAACAAAGATTTACAAAGTTACAGGCACTTTAATTTTGGAGTGGGGATTTTCTATCCCTTTCTCGCAAAACGAAAATTTATATGAAGCCGCACGAAGCCACTATGGCACTAGGAAGGTGTGACGTCACAATACAATGTCGCTAACTCTGTCTAATCTGAAATATTTAAATGCTTATAACTTTTTGTTATTTGATCGATTTTGTTAGTTTTTAGGGTTCCGTACCAAAATGGTAAAATGGAACCCTTATGGTGCGACTTTCTCCGTCTGTCTGTCTGTCCGTCACACTCGATTATTTCAGTAACTACCGGAGCTATCTATATGAAATTTGAAACAGTTGTGTATATTAGTGGCCCAATGACACTGGAATAAAAAAAAATGGAAATTATTTTTGTTCTTATTTAAAAAGGGGGGAAAATAGGAGGGTTGAAATTTAAAAGTAAGATTACTGTACTGTGTGGGGTATCATATGCAAGGGTTTACTTTGTACATTCTAAAACCGATTTTTAATTATTTTTAATCATGATAGTTTTTGATTTATCGGGGAAAATGTCTAAAAAAATACCGTTCCCCCCCTTATCTCCGGAGTTTACCAATCGAAAAATCTCAAATAATTATGGTCAATAGGAATTTACGTATATTTTACAGGAAAACTATAGCCAATGCTCTAACTAGCATAGTTTTTTTGATATTAACAATAAACCTCTACATACAAAGTTAGTTTTGCGGTTCATTAACATAGGTAATTATTATCGTTTTACATCTTTGGTCGTTACAGTTTTGGGCGTGTTACATCTACATTAGTATGCCTGATTGTTTTGCTTCAGTACTTCTTGAGTACGGAACCCTCGGTGCGCGAGTCCGACTCGCACTTGGCCGGTTTTTATTTCAGTGTACGTCAATATTTTTATCCTATACTCCTTCCATTCGTTTATTTTCTCTTTGACATAATGAAACAGATATGTAATACAATAAATATAATATAAATAAATATAAATATACCAGAGAGAGATAAAGATAAAGTGGTCTGTGTCTGTCCCTTGCTATTGCTCTATCTGTTTCATGTGTCAATGAGAAAATAAACTAGTGGAAAGAGTAGAGTTTATGATAAACTATAGTTTATAAGAAAATAATAAAAAAATTGGAGTAATAACAATAAAATACCCAATTTGTCATCCTAAATAAGCACCATTGTCTTCTCTTTATTCATATACTCGTATAATTTATTCCCGAAATTTATTGTTATTACTATCGTCAATTCAATGTATCAAACCATGTTATTCTAAAATTCCAGGAAGAGAAAGAAGAGACCCTAGACATGTTAGAGCAGGGTCAAGCGGAGAACAGGAGGAAAAAGCGCAATGCGATGCTGAAGGTGCTCCTGCAGGCGGCGTCGCTGACGTTCCTGGCGGAGTGGGGGGACCGCTCGCAGCTGGCCACGGTGGTGCTGGCGACGCGGGAGAACGCCTTCGGAGTGGTGGTGGGGGGCTCGCTCGGGCACGCGCTCTGCACGGGGCTCGCTGTGATCGGGGGCCGGATGGTGGCGCAGAAGATATCTGTGCGAACTGGTGAGTTACTCTCAGCTGGAGAATTGGTGAGAACTAGAGAGTGGCGGACACGACCTCGCTGAGTGGCGGACACGACCTCGCTGAGCGGCGGGTTGCAAGCTACTACTGGACATACCCACACTGGCCGCGCTCGGTGATCGCTCGCGAACCCGCGCGGGCTCGAATCGCAGCGCGGCGGAGGCACCTGACTTGACACCCCGGACCAGAAATGGTCCCACCCAGTGCCCCGCCTGTAGTTGCAGGCGGCGCTGACAGTATTGGAAGGGGCCATCGCCCCGAACAATTACCCCGGGACCGGCAAGGGTCCGCGCGGATGATCTGGTCCTCTCAGAAGTGGAAACTTATTTAGACGCTATGGCCATTTTTCAACCGACTTCAAAAAAGGAGGAGGTTCTCAATTCGACTATGTTTTTTATGTTTGTTACCTCATAACTTTTGGCTGCGTGAGTTGATTTCGAATGTTGTTGTATGGGAGTATTTATTTCATTCTATTTTTTAGTATTTGTTGTTATAGCGGCAACAGAAATACATCATCTGTGTAACGATTGATTGAGTTAAAATTTCAAGTGTAACGATTTAAGAGATACAGCCTGGTGATGGACGGCCGGGCGGACAGCGAAGTCTTAGTAATAGGGCCCCCTTTTGAGTAGGCAACCCTAATAATACGCCTGCAAAGGCTATTTGAATACGTTTTGAACCTATTTATCAGTCAAGCAGTAAACTGTGCTGACAGACTAGTTAATGTTATCTTTTTATCTTTACAGTTACGATAATCGGTGGATTAGTGTTCCTGTTCTTCGCCGTGAGTGCGCTAGTGATGGGACCGGGCGAATAGATAGATAGATAGACGAATAGATGGACATATAGATGAATAGACACGTTAGAAGATGATGATGATGTAGGCCAGACTTCACCAAGCGATAGTGTATTTTGACACAAGTTGGAATATTAATTGTTTAATTCACTCTTAAAAATAGATTTACCTTCAAATAAAATGATGGAAAACTAATTATGGGCCGATTTTTCAATCTGAGGAATAAATTTGAAACATATATGCCATACAAAATCTGTCAAAACTTCATATTTATACCTTAGTTAACGTTTATCTGGCGATTGAAAAATCCGCCTAAACATTGAAACAGCCCTAAATCGGACAACAAAAAAGTTATAATAGGTTTAATATTTCATATTAGACAGTGAGTGACGACAATTTTCCCTTTGCGAGAAAGGAATAGAAGACGGAAGACGAGAAAAAATTTAAATGCTTGTAACGTTTTTATTATTTTAATATTATTTCGTGTGCGTCATTATTTTTATACTAGTTTATAATTAAATCAATAATAATTTGTTAGTGTCAAATGCCCTATTTAACCATGGTCTAGTGACACTGTGGTCGATTCTGTTATGCAAAATCTCTAAAGTAATTTAATGTAGTGCAATTATTTTCAAACTGCTCCCTGTGGGAAAGACTACTCCCTGTTTTAAATTAGTTTAGTTTAGAGATTATGTACCGATTAGTTTAGAATCGACCACATCATTTGTATCTCTTCTTAAACAAGTGTTAAACGCTTGGTGAGCTCCGGTCTCATTTTTACCGTAAGCGACAATATTGTATGTAACTTGTAATATAATATGTATTAATTATGTTGTTGATTAAGTTTATCTCGCGGCCTGAGCGCAGAACATGCTAGTTTTATTCGACTCTACCTAAAGCGGGGATTTCATTGCGGCAGACGCTCCGAACGATCAAGTCATTTGAACAATATTATGTAAGGTTTGACCAGGAGATGAAATCCTGCTCTAGGGAATTTGCTTACTCAGCGATCATCGAATGAAAGCCACTGATGTCACTTTTCAATCAATTCGTTTTTTATTGCGAACTTGGTACATTTAAATGTTTAATACAATTCAAGAATCAGTCAAGTTCTACCTTGCGGCATGTAACATACGATAAGTTATACATAACTGCTCTAATAAGTGAAACTAAAAGAAGATCTTGAAAACCTTTCAATACATTAATATATTCAATATTAAATATATACCAAATGAGCTCGGTAAGTTTAAATTTTTTATGGCACTGAGTAAACACATAATCGCCCTGGGGGCGTTACTTGCATTTCAAAATAAATTTTGAGACGTTTCGAAATAGGTTATCAATTTCTGTGTCAGGCTTACATCCAATACTTGTGTTCAATTTGGCGTCAAAGATGTCATCGTCTGTGTTCGTGAATGGCGTACGCCGCAATGAGACCCCACCTGAACGACTTGCAACGTGTATAAACTCGAATCATAATACTATAGCTAGGATCAAAAACACCATTGCATCATCTGTTTTGAGTGGATCAATGAATTTTAATGAAATCAAGAATGGTGCTAACAGAGATTTTGACAGAATTGGCAACAATGTGTTCCGGCCTTAAAAATGCAAATGATCCATAAACGCTGGTAAATTTAAGTTGTTTTTTTTTTTGGAATCCGTTTAGAATTTAAATATAACCCATTTTATTCAAAACACCCTCACACATCCCTGTGCGAGCGAGTGGTGAATATGATCAGGGTGTCCACGGACCTGGAAGGTCAGGGAAAGTCAGGGAAAAGTCAGGGAAGCTATTGTGGGGAAAGTCAGGGAAATGACTTCTCTACCTGGAAAAGTCAGGGAAAACCAGGACTTTTTGATGATTGA
The DNA here is from genome assembly GCA_036785405.1 of Coenonympha arcania. Classification (NCBI taxonomy): domain Eukaryota; kingdom Metazoa; phylum Arthropoda; class Insecta; order Lepidoptera; family Nymphalidae; genus Coenonympha; species Coenonympha arcania. The sequence continues at coordinate 5,780,154 of CM072059.1, forward strand.
TCTTTAAAATTAATGTAAGAGTCTAAAAATGTATAGAATAAATAAAAATAATATCTTATCAGTCATCAGTACTTATTATATACATATTTATAGTATGGTTATATAATAAATTATGGTTATAGTGTGGCAATCTACCTGTGTTGAAAATTGTCACCTTGATAGTTGGACACCTTGGGAAGCCAATAACATAAATCTCTGAGTGTTTGTGAAGACTTCATTTTTGTCTCTTACAATCATTTGCAAGAGAAACATTTTTACTTTGAAAAATAACAGCCTAAAAAGGTCAGGGAAAATTTTAGAAATGGTCAGGGAAAGTCAGGGAAAAGTCAGGGAAATGTTTTTACGATTTAAAGTGGACACCCTGATGATAACATACCTATTCTTATAATATTCTAAACGGATAATAGTTTGTAATTCTAAGATTTTACCAGTGTAACCTACTCTTAGAAATAAGTTCGTTTTAATAACTGACAACAATGATTTAATAGTTCGCATTTATTAATAAGCTAGAATTCTCTCGGATGAATTAATTTGATAAAAATTTCATCCATTGCCTAGCAATACAAAAAAAAAAATCGTATATTAGGCCTAGTTTACACCAATGTGTATCATTGATATTTTTTGGTGTAAAATACACCTAAAGATGTAGTAATAAAATAAATTTGATTGAAATTTTGTATTTGGGTCAATTAAAATGTTTGCCTTCAATGTTTTAGTTAAGTAGTTTACGAATTTTAACGCAATAACATATTTATTAGATTCTCTTCGTAATATTTTAACGCTATACCTACCTACCTAATTTAACTATTCAAATAATACCATATTTTGGTCAACTAGAAGTTTTGATTAATTAATAAATCTAATGTATAAAATTCTCTTGTCACTGTGTTCGTAAAAAAACTTCTCCGAAACGGCTTGACCGAAGGGTTCAGTTACAAACACTATTGACAAGGCAGTCATTTTTGTCAAGCTGTCGGTGTCAAAACAAACATCTTTGGCACCGGTAAAGTGGCGACACTTTTTCTCACTTTCCACCGCGTCGAGGTACAGGTCTATTGAACGGGAAGTATTTTAGATCTTCGCTTATAAGTGTCCATTTTAAGAAATTAGTCCGTGATTCACGACTTACGAGCTACATCAAACTCAATACTCGAAAAAAATATTAAAATGGACACTTACTTATGAGCAAAGATTTTAATATGTGTAAATATATGATGCTGATACTGTCATTTCAGCAATTTGACTTACATACGCCTACTATGTCTTAATTGGCTTGCAAATTGCAAAAAAAAAATCGGATTTGAATATTGTTGGTCGTGCTTATACAACGTGTAACGAAAAATTTAAATAATATTGAAGGGTACAAAAGTGTACTTGATAACGAATCACCCTGTAAAAATATTAATTATTTATACATACTAATTTTACATATTAATTTTTCCATAATGTATGGAAAAATGGATACGCTCATTTCATTTTTCCATAAGTATGTTATGGAAAAATAAATATGCTTATTTCTATTTAATATTTTTACAGGGTGATTCGTTATCAAGTACACTTATGTACCCTTCAATATTATTTTAACTTTTCGATACACGTTGTATAACTTAACTCATTTTTACATAATTTATGAACCAGTTTTAATTACATTTTAATATGTGACTATGTTATATGAATGTAAATATAAAATTGTTGATCAATTTTGTCTGTGATCTTTTTTTTACTGATATTCATAATTTCATACGATTGCCTCCTGATAGGTCAATTTACTCCGTGGCGGAATGGAATAAAAACGACTGTTTTACATAGTTTAATGAACTTTATGTCAATTGAATAACATACAAAATAAATAATTCTTAAAAATGCGCGAGGATTCCCCGGAAGACGCACGACCTTTTTGGCCCCTGTTTAGTTTGTATCTTAAACAATTGACATAAAGTTCATTATGCTATTTAAAAGAATTCCGCAGCAGAAATTGACCCAAAGGCTATATACGCAAGAATTCTAATTGATATTTAGGGTATAAATAAAGCTGATTGTAAGCGGAGTGAAGCAAAATGCTAAAAGGTGTTATTTTTTTGGTGAAAAGGCTTTATTACTCCGCTGGCAGCTATAATTTCATCTCGCATTCGTCAAAATTCTCTTCCAACTTAGAACCTTACCTTAAGAAAATACATGAAATAAAAAAGTTGTGTTTCCTTTATTCTGAGCCTTTATTATTATAAAGGCATGAGATTAAATAAAATGACATTAATTGTATATTACGTATCTCGCGACAGGCGTAAGGCTCAATTTACACTGCCGCGGAATTTCACTAAATAGGAGCCAAAAAGGTGCCGCGTCTTCCGGGAGCCATCGCGCATTCTAGATATTTATTAATTACCGTATGTTACACAATTGAAATAAAGTTGCTTCCATTCCATTCCGTGGCGGTTTAAATTGAGCTTTTAAACTCGCGATCATTTACTAAAGTGACGTTTGACAGCAACAGTCGTGAGATTTGCGCCTGTCGCAAACCTGCAGTGCTATTCACGTAATACGTTTTTATAATTTTACCGAAAAAACTCACGTGAGTTTTTTTTTGGCATTCATGTATTTAGTTGAAGGCAATAATTTCACGTGGCAGCTTAACAATGCAATTTGACATCTCTGTCGTAAGATACGTAATAAGGCATAGCTACACTGCGACTTGTATGAATTTACATTTAGTTTTGAATTTTAGAATTTGACTTTGAAGTTCCACATAATTATCTACTTGACTTGTCGTTGTTGCATTAACTAAGGAATCTACAGGCCTAGCCAAGTGGCTTCTCGATTATATTTCTACAGCCGCTAATATGCTTTGGAAAACTGAGAAATGTATAGGATTAAGTCGTTTTGGAAGACGCGGTACCTACAGGTAGAAAGTCATGTTCAAATAGACCTAATAATAAAATCATACACCTTTCTTTTCCTCATTATAAAGTACCATAAACCATTGCCAGATGGTTACTTTACTATGTACTACGATCTAGCTTGTGAGCTAATTAGTAATACCTATTAATTAAATTATACTTTCGATGGTCTGATCAATATTAATAAATTAAACCACGAAGTTTTAATTTAAAAATTATTAATTACTTTTATTAATAGTCGATTTTAATCGCAGTTTTATTTAGTTATCGATGTTATGCAATAAACAATAATAATATGAAAAGTAATTGATGAGATTGTGATAATATATTTCGTATGACCTGTACTATATACTCTAGGTATAATCTTGTATTTAAGTTATAGTTACCTTCACACTTGCGAGTATCTACTAGTGTCGCGGCCAGATCTTAAAATTGATCTCTTCATGAAATGGTTGTAATACAAAATATACTCAGTGTGAAACATAAGTTAAAGGAAATTTTGACATAACTTTTCTAAGTTGGATTAAAAAACGGGAACTATATTTTCTATCACCAAAATTTATATTTGTCATCAAGTTGTATCACCTAATAAATAGATCTATCGCCACGAAATATTTTCGTTCTCAGATAAATAAAAATTGTTCCCAGGTATGAATTATCAAATTAATGTTAATATATGTGTAAAATATAAGAGATCGATAACCAATAAAATTATATTGCATTACATGAATATAAACTTCGTTCTTATAATAATAGTTTTGTACTTAAATAATAGCTCTGTGCTCAGAATGGTAGATCTGTCACCAAATAAATCGATTATCGATCCCTGACTGCGACTCCGTCGACATGCTCTTGGAGGGGAAGAGGGTGACGGCTAAGGAGTTTTCCTAGGTCTCATGTGCACCTATAGGTAAATAGGTTAAGGTTATTTTCCTTTTTTGACCACCCAGAAATAGGAGCCCCGCGAAGCGGGGCTCCGTCGACATGCTCTTGGAGGGGAAGAGGGTGACGGCTAAGGAGTTTTCCTAGATCCCCCACTTTTTCTTAGGCTATAGTCGTAAATTCTTATATAAAGTTAACACATAACCTCAAAAAATAAAAAAAATAATAAACATAATATGATTTATTGGTGATCTCTTTAAATTAGTTTGCTTAAATACTTATTAGGACACACCTATTATAATACATACAAAAACATTTATTTGGTACTAGACCTTATATCTCAGGATTTTAGGTGATTTATTGTGGAACTGATTTTGCATTGTTTGGTGACTACATTTTGGTGACAGATCTACTATTTTGAGGACAAACCCTATTATTTAAGAAACACAAAACTAATTAAATTGGTGATAGCTTAAATGATACCCTTAAAAAACATCGTTTTAATTTTTTTAATAAAATATTTGGCCTCGTCATGGATATGATTAGGTAGTTCTAAAATCTGGCCACGTCATAAGTACAAATGAATGTGAAACACATACGCAAATTACGAAAATAATGCATGAATGGACGGTTGTTTGTAAAAAGTATTATTTTTATGTAAAGAATGTTCATAAAAATATAATGTCGAATATTTTTTTAGGTGTTTTATTAACCCTGCATTTTTTAAAAACACCGCGGTGTTTTTATTTTTTATTCTCAGTCTCCATTTGAGAAATTAGCCAGAGTCCATAGTCCCGACTTAAGTGTGTTTGTAAATTTCGCACAGCTTTGAGAACTTTATTGTGAACTCTAGGGTCTCTAGGGCATGCACCTGGGATTTCCCGGTTCTTAAAATCCCGGGATTTTTAAGGTTTTAAAAGAACCGGTTCTGAATATGACTACCCGGTTCTCCCGGTTCTTTAAAAAAAATCCAATTATTACGTATTTTATCGTCCCGTAAAACAAAGTAATTGTAAACGGTTATTGACTGTAAGATCGCAGACTGGAACTGCAATAATTATTCGGATTCCTCCTAATTACATAGTTTCACTCATCAAATTGGTATAGTTACATTAAAAGTTATTTCACTCTTTGTAGTGGCATTTTAATTCGCTTTTTTGGAAAGAATTTTCTACTTTATGTTTACTACAAATCGCAATAGGATGTAATAGCATGTCTTTTGTAGGAATATTAAAAAATGCGGGAAATCCCAGGTACCCGGTTCTGAGCTCGGTGCAGAACCGGGAATTTAAAATTAAGAACCGGAACCGGTTCTGCATGCCCTAGTGAACTCTCAGGCCTGCAGAGGCCTTTCCTCCTACGATTTTTTCCGCCACCGCTAATGATAAGTGATAGGAGGTACTTATTATCACAAACGCATGTAACTCCGGAAGACAAAGTTTATATTTTATATTTAGGTGGTAAAAACGGGTGAACTTCTTTAATAAAGAAAAATTTAATAATTTTAAAAATCAGTTTTATTTTTCTTATTCGTAAGAAACATTAACATCCATACAATATTATTTTTTTATATGTACGATGTACATTCTTACATACAAAAATAAACTAGCGAAGTTTAAAAAGAGTATCACAGAAATGTAGGAATCATTATGTAATACAACGATATTGTTGTGAAAACAACAAACAACATTTAAACAATAGAAAAAAACTTGCACTATTCCAAACAGAGTAAGACTGTTCCTTATTCATCACAGAGTAGGGTCAATTTACACCATATAAAGTCATTCCTTGCTCTGTGATTTACACCGCGGCGGAATGGAAAGAAAGCGACTTTTTATTTACGTAGCATAATGAAGTTAATGTCAACATGCAAAATATTCTTAAAAATGCGCGAGGATTCCCCGGAAGACGCACGACCTTTTTTGGCTCCCATTTAGTTCGTAAAGTCGCTTTCATTCCATTTCGCCGCGGTGGAAATTGACCCTAAAAGTTGGTCCCCTGCAGCCGTCACCGTGACGTCACAAAGTACGAGATTATTCCTGGCTGACATCAATAATATGATTATTGAGCATTTATTAAGTAACAAGGCTAAACATAGCCATATCAAATGTATGAATATTCAAAGATTGACCACTAGATACTTCAGCGCTGTCAAGGTTGTTCTCGGTACTGACGGTTGCGGTGGACAAATGACCTTATTTGTTCCATACAAATAGGAAGTAGGTACCCCTTCGCTCGCTCATTACATATCTTGCGACAGGCGTAAATCGTAAATCGTGCGATTGTTGCTGTCAAACGTCATATATCGTGATATGTTTTCTATTTTATTGGTCGCGGCAATTATCTTTGGCGGTCAGAGAACGGTGGTGGGGATTTCTGCGCATGATGGAACTGCGGAAAAGGTACGGAATGAGACTCCATTCCGATGTACACGTCGTTCATGTACATGTCGGATGTATGTAGTATGTACATGTCGTTCCCACACCCCGACCCGAGTACCCCCATGAAACATCATTTTCAACTCTTAAATTACAAGTATTGTTGAAATGAGTGCGATATGCTTTCATCTCCTCACGGGATATCTTAAGAATATGTAATAATTTTTCATACTATATGTAATGACTTTTTTTAAAAGAGCAAGTGCCGAGTTTCTTGCCTATTGTTCTCGGTGCAAACCTGCCTTCAGACCCTGGCGGTAGAGTTTGGACTTTTCATAGGAGCTTATTATTTTGGCCTATGTGAAAAATTAAAGACTTTCATTTTGAATCCTGGCAACCGCTCAACTCAGTTGCCGCGACTTGTAAAAAATGATGTTAGACAGCAACTATCGCGAGATTTACGCCTGTCGCAAAGCTGTCGCGGGATACGTAACACGAGTGCCGATGTTGCTAAGTGAGATAGACGGCGATATAGTCGTCGCACGCGTCCAGCATCGCCTGTCGCAGCAGGTCCTCCTCTTCGCGCAGCGCGGCCGTGTGCTGCGGCAGGAACAGGCACATGTTGATCGTATCGCCCCATGAGTGGTTCAATGTGCCTGCAACAAGGAGTATTTTGACGTGATAACGTAAATCGATGAACACCAGCAACGCACATGAAGAATAATATAGGTTGTCTGTAAAGTCGGTTTACGGACGATAGATTTACGTGATAACGTCATAATCCTATCTCATTTCATTTCATCTCTCTATCGTTTGTTTTATCGTGCCTCTCTATCGCTTGTTGCGCGCTCTCGCTTGCACGCAGAGGCTCAGGTGGAACGTTACGCGGAACGTTACTATTTTTCATGAGTGCTGCTGGTGTTCATCAACTTATTAAACGTTATCACGTCAAAATAGTAACGTTCCGCGTAACGTTCCACCTGAGCCTGTGCGTGCCAGCGAGACCAAGCGATAGAGAGGCACGATAAAACAAACGATTAAGAGGCCAATTATGACGTTATCACGTAAATCTATCGTCCGTAAACCGACTTTACAGACAACCAATTTTTTTTAATTGTAAATAGTTTTGCGCTTGACGACAATCATGCCTGATGGAAAGCAATGGAAGTATAGGTTAGAGCGCGCTTGCCTAAAAAAGGCCTATTCACTCTTCTCAGTGGAGTGGCGCCACTTGCGCACGGTGATAACTATCTCCCGTATTTTAATGCTTTTTTAACAAGTAAAAGTGTTTAAATAAGTGTAAAAATATTAAATGTGATTTGAATGGATAGTTACAAAACATATACTTTGTTATCCTAAAAGAATATAAAGTGCAAAAGTTTAAAAACTGCAAAGTTGAAAAGTGCATCGTAACGAACTAAAAAATTCAAATTCTTTGTGATCAAAACAATGTTTATTTACTAAATATAACATGAGTTATTTGGTATAAGAAAATAATAAGAACAAAGCATTACCTACAGGTGTTATAATTTGGTCTTATCGCCTTTGTATGCGAAATGGAGAATATTACTGTTAGACGACCTATCTCTAAAACAATGTCTGCTCAAGATCTACAATGCCTAACGGATGACGAGTCAATGCTCAGCTGCAGTTTAAATGCATCCACTCACAGTGAAAGACGACCAATTGACTCCGAAGAAGTGTTAGATCTAAAGCAACAAATAGCAAACTTACAAGAAAGTCTCACTAGCGCACATGAGGAAATTATAAATTTGCATTCGGAAATTTCCACCCTAAAACACACAATTGAAGAAAAGGATCAAAAACTTACACTATTGAAAAGAATCTCGTCCTCTGCGCATTCCTCACCATCGAGTTCGAAAGCAGCAAAATCAAAAAAAATCACGTCCATTTGTTTGAACACGGCGAGAACACCACCAATACACAATCATAACACGGTTTGCAGAAACATGTCACTAATGCTGTCCCCATCGAAGACACAACATAATCAAGGACAAAGTAATAATTACTTTGAACAAAATTCGTGCAGCAGCCCGGCGCACGCGTCCGCGGAGGAAATCAAACTACAGTCGGAGTGCAGTTTGAAAAAACCTACGATTTACGTTCTCGGAGATCAACAGCTGCGTAATTTGACCACTGAAATGTATTTTACGCGGATTAATACATGGAATGACATATACTCGATTCAAGGAATTATTAAGCCTAATACTACCTGTACCCAAACATTAAAAGACTGTGAATATTTAAGTAAAAAACTAAATAAGAAAGATGTGGTAATTTTAGGTATCGGCTCGAATGAAAAAAACCCTCTTAAGTTATATTCTGAATTATGTAACACTCTGCATGTTCTACGAAATAATAAGGTCTTTATAGTTAACGTATTTAGAAATCCGTATTTAAATACCTATATGTTAAATAATATGATTGAATTGCTATGTAATTGTTACAAAAATTGTACTTTTGTGTCACTCAATCGAAACAGGAACTATATAAGAGCACTTTGTCAGAAATTGAATGCTGAAATTGACTACATACATTATTATAATAGGTATATAATTACTAAGTCTATGCAACTACACAATTATAAAAATAAATCTCTAGTACAGGGCCCTGCCTCCCCAAACCACACTTTTCAAGGTCAGCAAGAAAAACACAGCCAGACAGTCCATGAAAATACAAATAAATATATTAAAGTAAAAATACCGAATACGACATCCGTGTCTATTAGTACACAAACATGCTTTGATGATAATGACAGTTTTTTTCGATCCTAAACATGTAGAAAATCTTAGGTTACTTCACCAAAATATAGCCGGTATTCTTAATAAGAAGGACCTTTTTGAAATAACATTAGCTGAATTAATTAAGGACATAGGTAATATTGACATTATTTGTCTTTGTGAAACGTTTATCAAACAGGGATCTATTAGTAACCTGCGCATAAAAAACCTAACTATGGTTGCATCGTACTGCCGAAGTGATGAAAAAAGGGGAGGGACGTGTATTCTTTTAAATAATGACATAAGCTTCAAATTATTAAATATACAAGATTTATCAATAAAATATCACTTTGAATGCTGTGGTGTTCAACTACCACAATATGGGTTGATTATCATTTGTATTTACAGAACCCCATCCTCAAATGTAGACATATTTTTTAACAATCTAAATTACATCCTTGACAAATATTGCAAATCTAAGAATTTCAAATTAATAATCTGTGGTGACTGGAACTTAGATATTCAAAAAAACAATAAAAATACCCAACTATTAACAGCCATATTATCAAATCATAACCTATCAGTACATCTTAAAACTCCTACGAGACAAAACTCATGTATAGACTTAATAGCTAGTAATATTGAAACTGCAAAACAAACAAACCACCTTTTATGCTTATCAGACCATGAAACAGCTCAAGTACTTAATGTCCAGTTAACATTAAACGGAGAAAAAAGGACAAAACCGAAAGAATGGATGGAAGGAAAAAGAGACTACTGTAAGGAAAACATTAGAAAATTCATGCAATGTATATCTGCTCTTTCATTTAACGAAGTGTTTGAAGTATCAGATACTAATGTGGCATTTAATAATTTCCATGATACCTTAACGCTATTTTATGACCTCTGCTTTCCTCGTATAGTAGTAAAAATCACAAATAAACCAGTTAAAACAAACTGGTTAACTCGTGGTATAAAGAGAAGTTGTGTTGTAAAACGTAGACTTTATATTAAATATTTATACAATACGGCAAATAAAAAAAACAACTTAAAGAAATACAAATTATATGCAAATGTACTCAAAAAATGTATATCAAATAGCCAAAAAATTATAAATTTACGACGCATTATTCAGGCAAAGCAGGTCACCTCTACAGCATGGAAAATAATAAAAAATAACACTAATTTAAAAAGCCCTAATGAACAGGCAATAGATAAAATAAATATTAACGAGAAAACCTACTTGAATCCGAAAATTATTGCAAACAAATTTAATGAATTTTTCACAAGTATCGCCTGCCAAAATAAACGGGACAAAAATAGTATTGAGTCACAAAATATAAATACCCTATTTTTATCAGCAGTGGATGATATAGACATATATAAAGAAATCAAAAATCTTAATAATACAAAGGCAACAGGTTATGACGAGATAAACACAAAAATCCTTAAACTAAGCTCGGTACATCTATGTCAACCATTACGCCATATTGTAAACCTATCGCTAGAGCAAGGGGTTTTCCCTGACAAGCTAAAGATTTCAGTCGTGAAACCCGTATTCAAAAAAGGAGAAAAATCTGACATAAACAACTACAGACCTATCACTCTCATACCGGTACTATCAAAGGTCTTCGAAAAAGTCGTCTACGGAAAAATATATAACTTCTTAACAAAACACAACTCGTTACATGCAGATCAACACGGTTTCCGAAAAAAGTATTCCACGGTTACAGCCTGCTTTGATTTAATGAAAACAGTAACTAAGGGACTTAATGATAAACGTATGACGGTAGCTCTTCTATTAGATATGAGCAAAGCTTTTGATTCAGTATCGCACGATATCTTGCTTAATAAGCTTTACAATTACGGAATCAGAGGAACTTCCCACGACTGGATCAAAAGTTATCTTGCAAATAGACAACAATATGTTGAATTAACGAGTATATCGGGTAAATACAAAAAAACCTATAAATCAGACCTTAGATTAAACAAAAACGGAGTACCACAAGGGAGTATTCTTGGCCCGCTTCTTTTTCTAATTTATGTGAATGACCTTCCTAAATGCACAAGCCACAAATGTATTCAATATGCTGATGACACTACAATAATTGTAAAGAGTACTGACCAACAAACCCTAGAAAAAGAAACAAATAAAGCCCTTCATGATGTTGTTGACTGGCTAAAGAAAAATAGCTTACACATTAACCTAAGTAAAACGCAATTCATACATTTTCGGACATATAATAGTGCCTATCCTAAAATTAATGTAATTTTTGACGACATAAATATAAAAGAGACTGACACAGCTACATTCTTAGGTATTACTATTGACTCGTACTGCAATTGGAAGACGCAAATAGACAACGTATGTACAAAACTAGACAAATTTATATACCTGTTAAAAAGATTGAGAGCTACAGTATCAGAGTCCGCAGCTACTGTAGCATACCACGCCTATGTTTCTTCTATTTTAAGATATGGGTTAATCCTATGGGGAAACTCAACTGACGTAGGTAGAGTTTTTAAGACCCAAAAAAGATGTATAAGAGCGCTTTGCGGAGCAGACTTTCTTGACAGCTGTAGACCACTGTTCAAGAAAAAGAAAATATTGCCTTTGCCTGCCTTATATGTTTATGAAATGTGTTTATTTATAAAGAATAATTTAAATATATTTCCACAAAAAGATCGCGCTAAAAGACATAAATATAAGATAGAAGTACCAATGCAAAGATTAAATATGTATTCAAAGAATGTATACTGTATGGCAGTTAGAATTTATAATCATCTTCCGGACCATGTTAAAGAATTACCATGCAATAAATTTAAGAATTATACTTTTAATAAATTACTTAATGATGAAATATATGACATTAAAGATTATTTTAATAAGAAATGGATATGACAATGTATTGATTATTAATTATTGACGATTATGTTAAATTTGTATTAATTATTAATTATTGACGATTATGTAAAATTTGCACGCCTTGATAAGGCAAATACACTGCTACCATATTTTAGTTTTTAAGATCACATAAACGTGTATTTTATGCAAATAAATAAATAATTATTAAATTAATTATTAATTCTCTTGAAGGCACCCAGATTGTACTTGGCTGGAAGGGTGTTCCACACCTTAGCGGTTTGTATCAGAAACGTGGAAGAACCTGTTTCGTGCGAGTTTGTTGGATGTCAACCACATAAGGAAGAAGGCACCGAGATTGTATACTTGACTGGGAACACGGAGGCTGGAAGGGCGTTCCACACCTTAGCGATTCATATCAGAAACGTGGAAGAACCACGTTTCGTGCGAGTTTGTTGTTAAATATTCTAATTATTTAGGATTTATTACGCGGAGCAACAATGAAAGACCGGCATGTCGGTGACAGAACTGTTTAATGAATTATTAAAGTACCCACATATGGAACACGCCCCCCTTTAAGACAATAGTAATTTTAAAATAATGAACACACAAAGAGTAAAACAATAATCAGAAAGTACACTAAATTAAATTAGGAAACTACACTATTACTAAATCTAACGGAGACCCTAATAATTCAATCCTTAAAATTAACATTTCGGACGTGAACCTTTAATAACACGACATGAACGCAAAGGGCGTGCACGTGGTATCTGTTCGTTATCCATCGATAACGGCACGGGCTCCGATTGATCACCCCCTGGCGAGGCACGCTCAACAGGTTCGGACTGTTCCGCCTCACTAACACCTAACACCGGTGCGGGTGACTTGGTTGGACTGAGTTGGCCTTCCTCGGACACGTTCGACTCTCTTACCGGTGGTTCGATATTTGGAGCTAGCGAGTATCGAGACGGCTTCTTAACACCCAACAGCTGATCTATATTGCGTCGTAGCTCACGACCATCAGCCGCACGAACTCGATATGAACACGGCGATTCCCTCGCCGTAACGGCCGCCGGTACCCACTTTTCCTGACTAGGATTATAGTTACGAGCTAAAACTTGGCTACCGACCTCCACACTCCTGTCGAAACCCGGTTTCAGTTCTCCCGATCTTTCCTGCGAAGCTTCCACCTGATCCTTCGCGCTAGGTTTCAGCGCGTCGAGCCGTCCCCGCATGCGTCGGCCCAGAAGAGCCACGGCTGGTGCGATGCCTGTGCTCGCGTGCTCCGTGTTCCGGTACTGAAATAAAAACAAGCTCACAGCCGTATCTATGTCCCTACCTTCGTGGATCGCCTTCTTCATAGCCCGTTTCACGGACTTCACCGCATTTTCGGCTGCGCCGTTACCCTGTGGTCTGTAAGGGCTTGTAATGATGTGTGTGATCAAATTTTTACGCATGTACTCAGCGAATTCAAACGAGCTAAATGGAGGACCCCCATCGCTCACCACGACAGAAGGAAGACCGAAGCGTGCGAACGTTTCTCTTAACTTCTTGATAGTAGCAGTAGCCGAGGTGCCCTCGGTCATTTTCTGAACCTCAATCCACTTACTGTGAGCATCGACGGTAATTAAATAACGTTTACCTTGAAATTCCGCGAAATCAATATGTAAACGCCACCAGGGACTGGCAGGAAACGCCCACGGATGCAGTTGACCCCGAGGCGGAGCATCTCGCTGCTGGCAGCACGCCGAGCACTCGCGAGATAAATCTTCAATTTCTGTATCTAACTGAGGCCAGTATACGTACCCTCTGGCCATCGACTTCATCTTGACCACCCCGAGGTGACCCACGTGTAGTTCATTCAGAACACGACTTCGCAAAACAGCCGGTATCACCACTCTGTGATTATACAAAATGCAACCCATTTCTATTGTCAGACTATCCTTACGGTAAAAATAAGGCTTCTCTGTCTCCGCTACCTTTGAAGGCCAACCAGATACTATTGTTACAAATGAACCCTATGATAAGCGCCATAAGGTTCATTATCGCACTGCCGAAATATCACTCGTAAGTTGTAAACAACTTGAGGGGTCAGTGACCTTTCTATAAACAATGGATTTCTGGGAGTTACGACTTCTCGAACGATCGACCCTTCCAATAAATAATGAGGGTGGAATGTTCGAGACTCGTTCAGCTGTATATAAAAAGCGAGCAGCGCGCGACGCAGTCAGTCTGACTGAGGGACGAGAAAGGTGAACAAGCGAAGCAAGCGATCAAGAGCGAAGAGGAAGCGAACTACGAGGAAGACCCAGGGATATTGGATACTGGAAGTACCGAATAAAGTCTCATCAAGGATCAGCAGGTGTTTTATTCCAAATCGTCGAACCCAGCACGTAACAATTGGTGTCAGAAGTGCGATTTGGAAGAGATGCCATTGACTCCAAGAGACGACTCCAGCAGTGAGGGTGTCAAGACCAGGGCCCAGCGTGCTGCGGAATCCAGCCGTCCACCTGCAGTGGAGCACCTGGAAGAGCCGGCGCTCGTTGGGTCCCGCCACCATGAGCCACCCACGGGCTCCGCCCATCAGGCCACGCCCCCTCAGGCCACGCCTACCTCATCGGAAGCTCCGCCCATTGGCCCCGCCCACCAGGCCACACCCCCTGAGGCTCCGCCCATTGGCCCCGCCCACCAGGCCCCGCCCCCTGAGGCCACGCCCACCTCATCGGGAGCTCCGCCCACTGGCCCCGCCCACCATGCCCCGCCTTCTAAACAAGCCACGCCCAACATCGACTTATCCAGTTTGCTACGGATGATGCAACTGCATTTTGCAGCTCAGGACAGCAAGTTTGCGGCGCTTCAAGAAAATCAGGACAGCAAGTTTGCGGCGATTCAAGAAAATCAGGACGGCAAGTTTGCAGAGGTTCAGCAGACCGTCTTGTCTGCAGTGAACGAAGTTGGCGGCATGGTGGCCAACATACGGAAAGATTTGGATCTAATGGAGGAACGGGTCACTTGTCTGGGAACCGACGTTGAAAACATGAAGTGTGGCTTCACCGAACTGCAGAAGAAGTTTGTACGTTTGGAAGCCACAAGGGGGACATCAGGTGGAGCAGTGAGTGCAGTCCAGGGACCGCATGTGAAGGTACCCCCATACGAAGGCAGCACCTCCTGGTCCGCATACCGGCACCAGTTCCAGACGGTCGCTGCTGCCAACGGATGGACTGATGAACAGTGCCTGACTGCCCTCACTGTCGCGCTCAGAGGGCAGGCTCTAACCGTTCTGGAGGCCCTGCCTAGTTCGGGTTGTGGATATAAAGAGCTGTTGGATGCACTCGAATCTAGGTACGGGGAACGACATCTGGAGCATGTTTTCCGCGCCCAGCTGCGCGACAGAGTTCAACGAGCAGGAGAAGGGCTCCAGCAATGGGCGTTGGAAATCGAAAAGCTCGTGCGGAAAGCGTATCCATCGGCCGATGACAAGATGACAACTGCAAATACCGTGCAAGCATTTGTTGATGGAATCAGAGACCTGGAGGTAAGAGCTGCCGTGAGGCTTCGCCATCATGCCTCATTAAAGGAAGCGTTGGCGCATGCCTTGGAAGTCGAGGCAGTGCGACACGACATTCGGCAGGCACCTGTTCACAAGCTACGTGAAGTATCGGAGGAGGTGAAAGAGGTCAAGACCTCATTCAAGAACCTTGGTGTTGTGTGCTATAAATGCGGCGAACGAGGGCATCTGCAGCTGAATTGCCCACAAAAAGAGTCACAGATGTCTAGGTTAAAGAAAGTGGAGGAATATTTGGAGGAGCTGAAGAAGAAGAGTGGGGATACAGGTTCCCCTAAAAATCAGGGAAACGAGTAACAGCCAGAACTAAGGGGCGAGTACTGGCTGGCACGGAGGAAGCCCCAGCACCTGTTATCTCGCAAGCAAAGACGGATAAATCGGGCATTTGGAATGATTCTACAGTCAATGAACTCCTTAAAGACTGCAAAAGTAACCTGACTTATTCGCAAAGCATCAAGGCTAAGAAGTTTCTTTTACGCTACGCGGACATCTTTTCTAGTCAGGAAGGAAACCCGGGAAGAACGTCGTTAGTGCAGCATAGAATTGATACCGGCAACGAGAGACCCATCCGTCAGCGGGCAAGACGGATACCGATAGCGAAAGAGAAAGAAGTCAAGGATATGCTGCAAGAGATGGAAAAGAACAAAATCATTGAACCATCCTCAAGTCCATGGTGTTCGCCTGTTGTGCTAGTGAAAAAGAAAGATGGAAGCACACGGTTCTGTGTGGACTATAGGCGACTCAATGACATCACAAAGAAGGACAGTTACCCTCTACCCAGAATAGATGACACTCTGGACACCTTGAGTGGCATGAAATGGTTTTCCACTCTAGACCTGAAATCTGGTTACTGGCAGGTGGAAATCCATCCAAAAGACAAGGAGAAGACAGCGTTCTCAACAGGAAAGGGATTATGGCAGTTCAATGTCATGCCATTTGGTTTGTGCAACGCGCCTGCCACCTTTGAACGACTCATGGAGTGTGTGCTAGCAGGGTTAGTAGGAGACGCCTGCTTGGTATATCTGGATGACGTCGTTGTCATGGGTCGGGACTTCGAGGACCATTTGCGAAACTTGGAACGCGTCTTCGCAAAAATATATGGAGCAAACTTAAAACTGAACCCGAAGAAGTGTCAGTTATTCAGAAATGAAGTGAATTATCTCGGCCATGTCATCACTAGTGAGGGCATACAAACCGACCCAGCGAAAGTTGAAGCGGTTAAAAAATGGCCCACCCCCAAAGACAAGACAGAGGTAAGGGCATTTTTGGGCTTGTGTTCCTACTACAGGCGTTTTGTTAAAGGGTTTTCGGAGATCGCAAAACCATTACACAAACTAACAGAAGAGAAACGACAGTTTTGTTGGGATGAAGCCTGCGAGAATTCCTTTAAAAATCTGAAGAAATGCTTATGTGAAACACCAATTTTGGGTTACCCACGACCAGAGGGCCAGTTTATCGTCGATTCAGATGCAAGTAATACGGCGATTGGAGGAGTGCTTTCTCAAAAACAGGGCGATAGAGAAGTGGTGATTGGATATTTCAGCAAATCACTATCGAGACCGGAACGGAACTACTGTGTGACAAGAAGAGAGCTTTTGGCCGTGGTAAAAACGTTACAGCACTTCAGCAAATACCTTATAGGTCGACGGTTTTTACTACGCACCGATCATGCAGCACTGAAATGGCTACTGCAATTTAAGAATCCTGAAGGTCAGGTCGCTCGATGGATCGAACAACTCCAGGAATATGACTTCGAGACTCAACATCGCAGTGGGAAGTCTCACGGAAATGCAGATGCACTTTCACGAAGACCATGCCCGGAAGACTGTAGACATTGCATCAAACAGGAGTCCATGGAAGCGACGTTGAAACTTACCACGACGAGTCCCTTAGGACCCTGGGAGGATAATGCAATGAAGATGGCTCAAGAGGATGATGATGATCTGAGGCATATAATCGGGTGGAAGAAAAGGGGGGACGCTAGACCAACATGGAGTGAGGTTGCACCTACGAGTGTTGTCACTAAGGCTTATTGGGCTCAGTGGAACAGTCTTATTCTACAGAATGGAATACTTTACCGGAAATGGGAGAAGACTAACGGCAGGGAGTTCCATCTTCAGATAATTGTTCCGAGGTCCAAAGTACCCGATGTCCTTCGTGAAGTGCACGACGGTGTTTCGGGAGGCCATCTTGGCGTCAAGAAGACACTAACGAAGGTACGAGAGAGGTTCTACTGGCTTCATTGTCGGGAAGATGTGCAGGCTTGGTGCCGTAAATGTACCACTTGCGCTGCTGTGAAGGGACCACAGACAAGGAGTAGGGGTAACCTGCAACTGTACAACGTTGGTGCACCTTGGGAGCGTATAGCTGTGGATGTAGCGGGGCCATTTCCTGTGACGGAATCGGGGAACAAATACTTCATGGTTGTTATGGACTACTTCACTAAGTGGCCAGAAGTGTTTGCCATACCTAACCAGGAAGCTACAACCGTTGCAACTAAGCTAGTCGAGGAGGTCATATGTCGTTTTGGTGTACCGCTGGAGATCCACTCCGATCAAGGGAGGAACTTTGAGTCACAAGTGTTTCAGGAAGTATGCAGAACTTTAGGTCTGCATAAAACGCGCACAACTGCATACCACCCGCAGTCGGATGGAATGGTGGAAAGGTTTAACCAGACTCTTGAAAGACATTTGGCTAAACTGGTGGACACCCATCAGAGAGACTGGGACAAGTACATCCCACTGTTCCTCCTCGCCTACAGGACAGCAGAGCATGAGAGCATTAAGGCAACTCCGGCGTTTGTCAACTATGGCAGGGAACTCCGGTTGCCAATAGACTTATTGACGGGAGGATCACCGGACGAACCTTGCACCATTCAGGATTACGTTGCCAACCTGAAGGAGAAAATGCGGGAGATACATGCCTCAGTTCGGGAAAACGGATTGCAATCGAGCGAGAACATGAAAACCAGGTACGACCGGAAATCGAACACGAGCGGATTCGAAGAAGGCGCCTTAGTATGGCTGCATAATCCGACTCGTCGGAAAGGGAAGTCTCCAAAATTGCAAACCAGATGGGAGGGTCCATACAAAGTGGTCACCCGTATGAATGATGTCACGTACAGGATTCAACGTCAACCCAGAGGTACATTTAAGGTGGTACACATCGATCGCCTGGCGAGACATCACGGGAGCAACAGTGATACTCGGGACGAGCATCGCTAAGAGGAGGGCAGTGTTACAAATGAACCCTATGATAAGCGCCATAAGGTTCATTATCGCACTGCCGAAATATCACTCGTAAGTTGTAAACAACTTGAGGGGTCAGTGACCTTTCTATAAACAATGGATTTCTGGGAGTTACGACTTCTCGAACGATCGACCCTTCCAATAAATAATGAGGGTGGAATGTTCGAGACTCGTTCAGCTGTATATAAAAAGCGAGCAGCGCGCGACGCAGTCAGTCTGACTGAGGGACGAGAAAGGTGAACAAGCGAAGCAAGCGATCAAGAGCGAAGAGGAAGCGAACTACGAGGAAGACCCAGGGATATTGGATACTGGAAGTACCGAATAAAGTCTCATCAAGGATCAGCAGGTGTTTTATTCCAAATCGTCGAACCCAGCACGTAACACTATATAGCGATATATATTTTTTAAAATTAAATCACTGGCAGTACAACGAGCGACTTCTTTAACAGAAATCGGGAACGAAGCTTCGACATAATTCACATACACAATCGGATCCCGTTCAGGTTCTTTACGCTCGCACGGCAATGGCAGACGAGACAAGGCATCACTACAGTTGTCTTTAGATTTCACATATTCAATCTCAAAGTCATAAGCCGCAAGTCTCACAGTGTAACGTTGTAATCTACTGGCAACTGTTTGTGGTAACCCAGCTTTAGAGCCAAAAATAAATAAAAGAGGCTTGTGGTCCGTCTTAATAATAAAATGACGACCGTACAAATAATGATGATATTTACTGACTCCGCTAACTATCGCGAGCGCTTCCTTATCGAGAACGCTTCTAGAACGTTCTTGTTTATTCAAGGTTCGCGACGAAAAACAAATCGGACGTTCCTCACCATTAGGGTATCGATGTGCTAAAATGCTGCCAATTCCGTACGCACTACTATCGACCGAAAGCACTAAGGGGAGCCCAGGATCATAGTGGGCTAATACCCTTTTACTTACTATGATTTTTTTAATAGCTTCAAATGCTTTTTCACATTTTCTTGCCCAGTTCCAAACAACGCCTTTTTTTAATAACTCGTATAAAGGTGCCAGTGTTGTACTAATATTGGGCATAAATTTTGAATAGTAATTAACGAGTCCTAGAAACGAGCGCAACTGGGATACATCAGTTGGCGCGGCCGCGTCTACAATTGCTTTGACTTTGTTTGGATCTGGATGCAATCCGTATTTATCGATAACAAACCCAACATAAGTTATGCTATCCTGCAAAAACGAACATTTTTCATATTTCACTCTAAGACCGACGTCACGCAGACGTTCCAAAACGCGTTTTAAATTCGCTAAATGTTCATTCCTGTCCCGACCGGTCACAGCGATGTCGTCGAGATACACCACAACACCACTCAGACCCCGGAGAGTGTCCTCCATAAACTTTTGAAACTTCTCTGGAATGCAGCTCAATCCAAAAGGAGTGCGCTTATAAACAAACGTGCCCAAGTGAGTGCTGATCGCCGTACACGCCTGTGACTCATCCTCGAGCAATAATTGTTGATACGCATTAGTGAGGTCGATCTTAGAAAACTGTTCACCGCCGCTCAACGCGGCGAATAACTCATCGATCCGTGGCAGAGGATACGGCTCGCGCAACAGTTTCGGGTTGATAGTTACTTTGTAATCACCACAGATACGAATTTCACCCGTTTTTTTTATTACCGGCACAATGGGCGTGCCGTATTCGGAATAATCCACTTTACAAATAGTACCCTCGGCCACGAGTCGATTCAGCTCGCGCTCGACTGGCTCGCGCAGAGCCAGGGGCAACTGTCGCGCTTTCAAAAATACAGGCGTCGTATCTTTTAATTTTAATGACATTTTTACAGTACACGTTCCCAGCCCGGGTGCAAAAACGGTAGGAAACTCGTGACGTAGGCGTTCAACTACATTAACATTTTGTAAATTACACAAAAAATCATTAATCTGTACCGAGCCAATATTCAAACGACGCAGCCAAGAACGACCGAGAAGTGGCGGTCCGCCATTTTTAATTACAAATAACTTTAACTGATCCGCCTTATACTTTCCAATAACCACATCTACTAACAAATATCCCTCGGGCTCGATTAAAGTTCCTGTATAAGAGCGTAAACAAACATTATTTTTATTAATTTTACACTTTTTAAAATGCCGCTCATAACAGTCGTAGTTAATAGTAGACAACTTACTGCCAGTATCCAGCTCAAAATCTAAAGACAACCCGTTCACCTGTGCGCACACACGATACGGCTGACCACTCGCACCACACACATTTAAGCTGTACATCTCACTATCACCATCACTATCACTGTCCAGATAATTCTGGTTTTTATTCCGAGCGCGGCCTTCACCGTCGCACGCCCCGCGCCTGCTCGCCCGCCTCACCCGGCAGGAAGACCGCACGTGACCTCTCAGGCCACAGCGCCAGCAGGTCACCGAAGCCTGCCCGCTGCTCGCGCCCGCCGCGCCCGCAGCATGGCCCGCGCGCACGTCTGCTGCGTCCGAAGGACGGCCCGCGCGCGCCGCCGCCGCGCCCGAAGCACGGCCCGCGCGCGCCTCCGCCGCTACACGATGCAAAGATTCCGTCGTCGCGGCCGCCGTCGCAGGCGCCGCCGCGCTGTCGCCGCCGCCGGCTGAACCACCGGTCGAAACGCTAACTAGCGCGTGTCGGTCTGCAGCTTCAAGAGCGAGCCCCAACTCGATAGCTCTTCTATACGTCAAATCCGGCTCCGCAAACAAACGGGTTCTCATGTCGTCACTAGCCAATCCCGATACGAATTGATCTCTTAAATTTTCCTCCAGATTCGTACCAAAATTACACGTACTCGCTAGGTGCTTTAACGCTTGTAGGTATTGACTAAGTGATTCGCCGTCTCTCTGTCGCCGCAAGCGAAAAACGTGTCGTTCCGCAATGTCCGACCGCTTCGGTTCTACGTGTTCACCGACTAACCTCACCAGGTCTTCAAAAGTTTTCGTCTCCGGGTGTTCCGGAGCGCACAAGTCACACATTAAATCATAAGTAACTTGCCCCACAACTGTGATTAACGTCGCTACTTTCAAGTGTTCATCAATTTGATTGAGTTCGATGAACTGTTCCACGCGTCTGACGTACGCCAACCATTTTTTACTATTTAAATCAAAACTTTCGATTTTCCCGATTGGCATCGTGATAAGCACATACAATTACGCGAAATTATAATGTCCCATCCTCGTCGCCAGTTAAATATTCTAATTATTTAGGATTTATTACGCGGAGCAACAATGAAAGACCGGCATGTCGGTGACAGAACTGTTTAATGAATTATTAAAGTACCCACATATGGAACAGATGTCAACCACATAAGGATGCCACCGCTCTCGGCATCTTAGTATATGCAAGGGATTTACGCCTCAACGCAAGGTTTGCACAAGAAATTCAAATTTTACTTGGTATTTTTAAAAAATACGAGATAATCCAATACTAAATTTTACTGGCCCGACCTAGGAATCAAACCTACCTAACAACGAGGGCCAACGAGGCAGTTATAGATATTTCAATCCAGGGTGACGCTCATGGCTCAACTTCATACGAATCGAATAAAACATAAGCGATTTGGACAGAGTGGGGCGCGTCTTCGTTGATTGAAATGTCTAAACCGTTTTTATGTATAAATGTTACAGTAAAACTTATGACTAGCTTATTCTAATTACTATACAAGTCTTGCCCGCGTGGAATGGTGGTAAGAATACTGGCTGCATTTCCGCGTTGAACTTTTAGGCTGATACGTTGCGCAAAAAAATGAGCCAGCCCTTCTGTCACCAGATGAGGTTATTAAACGCGGGGAAAGCTCTCGAATTAATTTTTTGATGGCCCCAGGGTCTCCACGGCAAAGGGGACAAATATGTAACTCTCTAAAAGAGAGGCATATTTGCGACGCTTACCTGATTCAGCAGTTTCAGCTGCGGCTCCCGGCTTTGATTCTGTCTCCCTGATGTGAATCGAAGCCAATGTGTCAACGCATGTTGCGTCCCACATCAGCGCCCGACCCCGTTCCCAGGGAACCAGCGTCAATCCATCAGGTCTCTTGCCATCATCACGACAAATTCCTGCTGGCTCCAATAGGGCAGGAATATCAATGGTGGCAAGAGCCCTTTTTATAACACCGTTAAAAAGGGCTCGTTTTTGAATGATACAGGTAGTTACCATAATATCTGAGAGGCAGCTGGCAGGGGGTGCGCTCCATCATGAGCAGGCACAGCGGCACGGCGCCCGGGGGAAACACCTTCGCCGGCCACCACGAGCACGGCCCTAGCTTGTGCCACACTACATCGCCGTACCTGGAAAATGGTTAGACTATAGCAGCTGTAGGAGATGGTTGATATCTTGCCCTACTTTTATATTTTCTGTAGAAATAATACTGCCCAAAAGTCTGTATATAGTTTTAATTAGAAAATGCCCCAACACTACACGCTCGCACCCAATCCCGTTCAGACAGCAGCCAAGCCGGCCAAGAGCGAGTCGGACTCTCGCATAGAAGTCTCCGTACTACTATAGAAAAAGTCAAACCATAAGAATCACTCTTTTTACCCAACCGCAAACTTAACTTTGTTTTTTGAAGTTACCAAATTAATGCCAAGAAATGTTAGTCAATTATACCTAATTATTTCAGATTTCTCGATTGGTAAACTTCGATGAGATAAGGGGAACTGTATTTTTTCAACTTTTTTGCCTAATAAATCAAAAATTACAAATAAATCAATCATAAAAATAAAAATCAAAATCAGGCATAAAAATCGGTTTTAGAATACACAAATAGCGCCCTTCTTATAAGTAAACCGTTATAAACTTGACCCTCCTGATGGTCTGCGGGACGCGGGGCGGGACCGCTCAACCAATCAGCTAATCTATCCCTGTCCGCTGACAGCGCTGCCGTATCATTATAGCCAATCGAATCACCCGCCCCGCGTCCCACAGACCATCAGGAGGGTCAAGTTTATACCGGTTTACCTATAGGATACCACACTCAATTTTGACGCTGCGGTTTTCCCCCCTCTTTAAATAAATAAATAAATATATACGGGACATTTTACACATCGTAATCTAGCCCCAAAAGTAAGCGATAGCTTGTGTCATGAGTGCTAGATAACTGATAATTATACATACATACTAATATACATAAATATAATATATTGAAAAACACCCAGACACTGGAAAACATTCATGCTCATCACACAAACATTTACCAGTAGTGGGAATCGAAGTCACGACCTCAGACGCAGACGGCAGGTTCGCTACCACTACGCCATTCGGTCGTCCAAATAAAAATAAAAACAACGACAAAGAAAGAAGAAGTACATAGTTCTTGAGATGCTTACCCAATGCGAGGCCCGTACATGCAGCTCGGACAAAATACGAGGTTGCCATCCATTTCCTCTTCAGCCGACCATTCTCCAGAGCTTGATGCTACCACATCTGTCCTTTCCTTACGTAGCGGACTCTTGCGGTCTGTAGCAAATATAATTGAGATAATGTGGCATATACATATATTCACAATTATGTAAATAAAAAATATCAGAATGCTCTCGGACCTCAATCCCTAACATTAAAATAAAACAAATTATGTTACCCTTTTTTTTAAAAAAAAAAATACCTAATGCGACCAAATCAGCGGGGCTAGACGAAGTAACAGTCATTTAGCGTTGACGACAGTAGATAAAAATGTATGGACACAAACAAAACAAGTGACTGTAGAAAAACCACGTGACCGTATACGAGGGAAACACGCTTTTTTTTTTAAATTCGACTACGACAATTTCTTGCAGACCTTGTAGATAACTTCAGCCGACAGTGAACAGTAAGAATAAAGTAAGCATAAAGTAGATTCTGATTTCATTTGTTTTCATTCGTCACGTGGTTTGTCCATACATTTTTCTCTACTGTCGTTAACGCCAAACGACTGTACCTTTGTCTAGCCCCGCTATTTTCTCTTCAAAAAGACCACACTGAAGGCTAAGA
Source organism: Coenonympha arcania (assembly GCA_036785405.1). Classification (NCBI taxonomy): domain Eukaryota; kingdom Metazoa; phylum Arthropoda; class Insecta; order Lepidoptera; family Nymphalidae; genus Coenonympha; species Coenonympha arcania. Next base: position 5,804,699 of record CM072059.1, read on the forward strand.
ACTTACGGGTGATGTTGACAAGCCACTGCCTCCTGCAGGAGACATGGAAGGAGGCGGGACACCGGGTGCATTCCCACAACCCCTCCGCCCCCCCGCACACCAGACACCACGGCGCGTGAACCGTTATGACGGGGTCTTTGTCCAATTTCAACCTCACCAGTGGCTCCAAAGGCTGAAAAACATTGCAACAATAGATATATACTCTTCTTCTTCTTCCCATACTCAGGACCCGGCGGACAGCGAGATAAAATGTCGGCAGTTTACTGGTGTCAAAAATGATTGTTTTGACGCCAAAGGCCTCAGTAGTAAGCCAACCGTAGTATCGTCTATGGACCGCGGCCCACACCACAGATCACTTAGCTATGTCCGCAATGCGCGTTACCGCAGCGACGGTTTCTTCCATTTTGTGGCGTATTAACGGGAATTTTGTCAGATGACGATACTTTTTTCTTGTATGAAAAAGTTTTATGGTAAAATATTTATCCCAATATTCGAATATCGGTTCATACTGATGATTATTAAAATAATAATAAAACACTTCTCCCTTGATAATAATTGGTAGAATTACCCCAGAACTTTCAGAAGAAACTCCAGTATCAGTAGCTGAACTAATAGCATCTTCGGTATTATCAGTATCTTCTATATTACCAGAATCTTCAGTTTTATCAGTATCGTCTGTATTATCAGTATCTTTTGTATCTTCTGCGTAATCAGACAAATCTGTGTAATTATCTTCTTCTGTGTCATCAGAATTTTCTGTGTCTTCTATGTTATAAGTGTCTTCTGTATTATCAGTGTCTTCTGTATTATCAGTGTCTTCTGTATTATCAGTGTCTTCTGTATTACTGGTGTCTTCTGTATTATCCGTATTTTCTGCCTTGTCATTAATATCTGTGTAATAACCGTCTTCTGCATCATCAAAGTCTATGTAATAAGCGTCTTCTGCGTCATCAGAATCTCCTGTATTATAAATGTCTTCTATATCAGTGTCTTCTGTATTATCAGTGTCGTCTGTATTATCATAATCTGAATTATCAATGTCTGCTTCGTCATTAGAATAATCTGTATTATCAGAATCTAAATTATCAATGTCTTCTTCGTCATAAGAATCTTCTGCATTATTAATGATTATGTTATCAATGTCTTTCGTATCATCAGTATTTTCTGTGTGATTAATATTTGCAACGATTTCAGTAATTTCTGTGTTATTAGCGTCTTCTGCGTCATCATTATCTGTGTAATTGGAGTCATCAGAATCGTCTAGGTTGTTAATATCTACTGCAGTGATTGGTCGGAAGTCCCGAGGATTGTGTATTAAGTTGTACCTCCAACATTGACTGAGAAAATTCTTAATTTCATTCTCAGTCATTACATTTTTTATCACCATTTCAAATTTTTCTTCTGTACTGGCATGACCATTCTCTAGATAGTCAAGTATATCTTTATTTTTCTCCCTTGCAGCATTAAGAGCAATATAAAAGTCATCAAATAAAAGGTCCTTGGCGAGTCTGACAAACTTTTTGAAACCATTTCTATTCCTTGCTCGCAGCAAACGTTCTTCTAATGCTTTTATTTGTTCAGGTGATAGTTCAGTTTCTTCTGATGAGTCTGAATCTGGATCATTACTAGTTGAAGGTTTCGCAGTTAGAGGAGGGACAGGCTCTACTTCAATTTTCCCCTAGAACAATATTTTTGATATTAGTTGAAACTTGGCTTAGTCATATTGTTACACTATTACATATAATAGTGCTAGACCACTAGTAAATGAGACACGAAAGCAAAAGGAGAAGGATCTTCCTGATGTTGATTTTGATTGACGCATGTCAGATCATCCTGAGATATTGGTTCTTAGGTCTCAATTTGCTCAGTCATCACATTGGCATACAGTGCCCTTGCAACCGAAACACAATAATACATTATTACTGCTTCATGGTAGAATTAACAGACATTGCAGTAGTACCTACCCAGACAAACTCCGCAAGAAGAGTCCTACCACCTGTATCTGTCTCTGTCTAAACTGTGATAATAATGTGCTACTTTAATGAATTCAATAACCAAAGTCTTTCAATACCTTCTTAAGAGTGGTGTTTCCATCAGCTGCAGGTTGTTGTGGTTGAGTCACATTTGTGACATAATTTCCATAAAAAGGCCTGGACCTTCCTGCAAGCTGCAAGCAGGTGTACGGCAGCCACATTTGCTGTTTGGTGCGGACTGTTTCCACATAGTAACACAATTGAGATGTCACCATTACACCACTCTCATTGGTTTCTATACCTAAAACTGGGCATGAAAATAAATTAAATGCGCTCTTATAAGTCCCTAGCTTATGTAGAGTAGAGGTGGAGTAAAAATAATAAAGAATGTTCAATACAAAGCTTGCTTTTCCTTTCACATGTTAGACTGAAATGGCTGTTTTAAGTAACATTTTAAAATGCTGGGTTAGTTTCATGAAAGCAAAGTATTTTCCATCAAGATATCCAACTTGTGAGAAGTTTGAGTTATGTGTGATTTTTACCCACTAAAACCTACGAGGATGTAGTACATCCTCGGCACATGTTAGAAGCCACTGTAATCCCATACAATTACACCAAATGCGCAAAACTCGATGGGCTCACGTCTGACTGACCCATGCCAGCCACCTAATAATTCCAACCAGCTTCTAAACAACTGACAACTTTCAGACTATGATGCACCATGTTGCTCTGTTGGTTGCGACATGTTGTGCATCATGGACTCAATTGTGGAGCAGGTTTGATATGTCGAACGCATCAGGCTCCATATTTGTAGTCACTATCCTTCTAATATAGTAATAAAGGCAAAAATATTATAAGTTTGTTACTCCATCATGCAGCATGCTGCAACTATGGAACAAATTTGGCTGAAATTTGAAATTGAGATAAGTTATGTTCTGGATTCACACATTATTGATCCATACATAATAACTTTTTATTCCTGAATAATCCATGATTACTTAGTGTTATCTGTAGGTGGAGCCACCAATATAAACTAGTTTAGTAAGTACATAATTAGTCAATTGCAGTTGCTGGATTGCTAGGCTGTTCGGAAGGCGCAGCTTACATGCCTACTTATATTCGTTGTTCTTCAACCACTTGCGCTACCAGCCTCTTTTACAATGAAACTGTCTGACACGGCAAACGTTGTCTTGCCATGTAAATTATTTCTCACTTAGGGCTATGAACTATGAAAAATACACAAAATATTTCATAAAAATCGGTCAAGCCGAGCAGTTTCAAAGGAGTTTGCTACAAACGCTGTGACACGAGAATTGTAATTTTTACAGTTCCTATTTTAGAAAAGAAAACCGAACTTTAGCTAGTTCTAGCTCAGATATATATAAGAAGTTAAGTTCATAAAAGGTACAAAAGTGATACTTACTGGACATTCATAAAATAAAGATTGCAACTTGCAACTTACCTTTTTGATCGTGAAAAAGTCCATCTTCATTTTTCACGACTTGAACTTTGGCGTAAAGTTTTTTGCTAATTCTGGCGATAGCCACATCTCCCAATTTCCAGTGATATATCGGTGTACTCATTGTTTAATTAATGAATAATAATAGAACATGTACAAAAACCACACAAACAAAAGTTTTGAGTTTCGACAATATTAATCAAGGAACATACTACTCTCTACCGAGAGATATTAATGAAGGAGACAGGTTGACCAGAATTGAAAATCAAATCGAAAACGGAAAAGTTTTCAAATTGGTCTCAGAAACTCGAATTATCTTTTCAAATAAAAATATACGTTCGTGCTCTTGATAGTTTCGTTAAAATAAAAATAAAGTAGGTGTGCATTGGAAAGTAAGTACTGTTTTTTTTTTAATTCTCAGAATTTTAATATTTGCACTACTTATTTGAATAATGCATTTCCGGTAGTATAACTTGAATACCGAAAATAATATACATACTAAGTACATACTATGCATATGGTTTATGTAAGAAAAAAAAACTTCGCTACTCAACACTAGATGGCGCAGTAATCTTTGAACGTATCTTTTGCAAAAGGAGAGGAATATACCTACATAAGATCATAAAAAATAATACATAAGTATTTATGATTACTCTAAAGCGTCATGAAATATAAAAATAATATAATATTATGTCTTATTAAAAAACTTATTGTTTGGAATGAAGATGGCGGTAGTAGTAGCACAGTAGCCACTCGCCAGCAAGTCGACACTCTCGTCCAAGCTCGCCAGCAACTCAATTCTCAAGTCGCCAATCGCCAGTCGGTTAGCAACTTACGACTTACGAGTAGTACCAGTACCTACCTAGAGTAATAAATAGAAATTGAATTCGTTTTTACTTGAGTTATCGGTTACCTATATTGCTTATGTGGGAGACCGGAATGTGTGTATGTGTGAGCAACATTAAAAGTTAACCTAAATTTACTTAAATGTTGCTAAGGTTGTTATAGAGAGTAGAGACAATAATTCTATCTATCAAAAAAAAATTGAAAAAAAAAAACATGTCCCCCTCATGCCCCTCTCATGAGTCTCATGGATGATCATGACGGACATGAGAGTTTAGCGTCGAGTGCCGGCCGGATTATATCTACAGACAGGCTGAGAAAGCGACGCGCCCTGTTCGAGACGTGCATGCCAGTTTGGCAACGGCCACGAGGTCAGGCTGCCAGAACTTTAGAAGCAGCGACGAGACTTGTCGCTCTGGGTGATGGGTCGAGACTCGAGACCGGCACCTTTAGTCATACCTACCTATCGCATTTTGAGATAGGTATATCTAGGTACGCTAAATAGATAGAAATGGAACGAAATTCAAAAATGTAGGTATGTACCTATGTAATGAATTGATCACGTGACGTTCGAAAGCGATGCAATGATGGAGGGACCTAGGTAGGTACGTACCTAATATGGCTAGAGATACTAGCGGGAGAAGAGGGGATACAGAATTTTAATAAACATACCTACCTACGTAGATCACACGTTTAGGTAGGTACCTACTAAGTACCTAGTTGGAGTCGTAAAACAACTCTTTCAAGTTTAAAGTTCCAACAGTCTAAACTCAATAAGAAATAATATTAAATAAAGTTTAGGTACCTACTTGATCACGAAATCAATATCATAAGTACCTACCTAATCTCGTTTCCTACAGCTAAATCGTTTGCCAATAGGTACGTGTACCTACTTAACCACTCTAATAAGATAAAGTCAATCTTATAAGATTAGATAAAGATCGAATTACAGCATCATATTAGGTATATAAATATATTTGTGTTTACGCTCGCGTGGCAAGATGTCGGGCAGCGATTGGCACATCTCGGCGGAGGCGGGGCGCGCAGCATCCAATGGCCGCGCCTCATCTCGTATCTGGGGAGATCTCCCCTGCACGGATTTGGGGACAGAGTAGGTATCAAGTGACAAATCTGTGACCTTCATTCTGTTTAAGTAGGTACTTAGGTATAGTTATTATACCTATAGTTCTGAGTATTCATTATTGGTTCTCAAACGACATTTCTCTTTGATTGTCATGTTCCAACAAAAAACTAGCTAGATAGATTGGTACTAGACCTTCTGATAAACTTACCTAGATACTTCTCTGACGAGTGTGATACTTTGGTAGATACCTACTGCAAAACAATTAGGAGTTGAGAGTTAACGTCTTCCGGAGGAGGAAGAAATCTTCATTCAAAATTCAGCCGGAAACGCCCACAAGTTCCTTCGGGGCACTACGAGGGTGATGACCTCATGAAACGAAAAAGCGGGAAAGCCCGTCGAGAGGGATAATCACGGCGGCATATCCCTCTCGCAGGATATGCACCGGTTGCTGGAATACATAGGTACCTTCCTCCGGCGATCGGTGACGGTCTGCGGCTAACGGACGCAAGGGGCTCTGACGTACCTACCTAGGTTAGGAACGTCACCCAAATTCCACCGACAGGCCAAGGAGCTGGCGCGTCCTATTCGGGACACGTCTCCCAGAAATACCATAATAATACCTACCATAACGACAGAAAACGTAACATAGCAACAGAGCACACCTGGTGGGCGTTGGGCGAGCACTTAATCGTACTTATCTTTGCCCAGAGTACCGGTTACCGGATCCCAAATCAATTGCCTCGGTCTATAATCTCTATAGGAAGTAGCTAGGTATTGAACTCTGCGTCGGCCATTGTTTGTCCGAATCAACAGAGAGTTCGTCTGCGCAGGTCCGCGGCGTGACCTGTGTTCTGTTCTGACTTGAGACAAAAAGTAGAAATTTAACGGACGCAAAAAAGTACCTCGCCTCTTACTTGTTAAGGTGGCAGATGTTGACAATAGATTGTACAGTCACAAACAAAGGTCTTATTACTTTTTAAAAACTTGGTTTGTTTCCCGAGTTCGCTTCACACTATTATCTCCCCATATTATGAGTTTCAGATCTCGCTGGAAATTGATTTTTCCACGATAAAAAGTACCTAAGTAAGTACAGGCCCCAGGCTTGTATAGCTACGAGTGTCGGCGATCAAAGTTTCAGCAAGATTTGTTCAGTAGCCTATATAGTGCTAGCCTAGTACCTACAGGTACGTACTACGTACCTACCTACCTGTTGTAACTTGTAACGTAGAATGATAACAAACATCAAAATATGCAAACTTACACATTTTGGATACCTACTACCTAATGGAACTACTAGTTAGGTAATCTTTGTGGGTAGGTAATAGGTACCTACCTAGAGTGCAGCTGTAATTGTTGATTATTTTTCTGTAGGTATCATCTGTTACAATGGCGAAAGTCTCGTCAAGTGTTTCCTCAAAAGTCATGATAATATACTTACCTACCTTCCTAAGTGTGGGTTTTTAATTTAGAGGTACCTAACCTAATTAAATACTACCCTGGTTATGCTTTTCGTCTTATTACAATTTTTACAAGCATTTTATGGTTTTCTGCGCGTCTGTACCGGATAGCAGTGGCACGGGCTATCCGGTAAAAACGGCTCGATCGATTGTGAACAATTGATCGAGTTTTTTGTTTCCTAGACGCCCCAGCCATGACGCGACGACGCCTCGATTGTTCCCACTTCTGATACGGTTCTTGAGAATTATCTCTTCGTTACTTGTTAGCAAACTGTTAGGCGATTCGCGTATTGTTTTGAATATACACTGAGGAGTGTGATGATTCACTGCACTTCACGACAGACTTCACGTAGGAGTTACGTACCTAAGTAGTATGGTACTAGTACCTACCTACTATCCGTTCGCAGAAGCTTTGCCGGTGACTTCCCCTCCCACTTCATACGACTGCCACCCGCGCGGACCTGTTTACAGATGAGCGTGGGATAAGGAGTGGGAACCTGTGTTCCCACTCCTTATTATACCTCATACGATACCTAACATCTTGGTCACTTACTAACTTTGTCACTACTTACCAACATTGTCACTTACTATCGCATCACAATTCACAGGTGATTATCACAGTCAAGTAGGTATAGGTCCCCAACTGTGTTCTAACCTCCCCAACTGCGCTCTTCACTGTCGAAGAGCACAGTTGGAACACGGTTGGGGAGGTTTTCTACACAGCATCGCACCGGAACGCTAAATCGATAAGCCGTGTTACTTGGTTGGTATAGGGGGGTAGATAAATAGCCACGACCGAAGCCTGATCCCTTCAGACAGATACTGCTATCCCCGCAGTTTTACTATCATAAGCCTACGATGTGCTGTACAAATTACGAAAACCCGAATAAAATTTAATTTTACAGGAAGACGTGATGATAGGTTTGATATACCTAACTATTACCTTATAACCTACGTTTTAATCGTATTTAATAGGTAAGAAATATCTATTTAGTACGGCAACGTATAATATTAGCCAATGCGTAATTTTGTGAAAGTCATAAATAAGTATAGCATCTGCCGCTAACTTTCACTGTAATAAGGACGCACCTTAGCGCAGGCTCATTTATATGTTACGACTAACGACTTTCGATTGCATGGTTGAGTCGGATTCATCGGAGCGTATAAATGAAACCTAACATGGCGATATCTTAAATTGATTGATAAAAAAATTAAGTTGTATCTGAGGTTGTATCTTAGTTTCAACACAAAAATAATTTTCAATTCGGACTACTCTCTGAGATTGTTGCTTGTTCAAACAAAAAAAAAACAAACAAAGCTGCAAATATTAGTAGGTATAGATTAATCAAAAAATAAAAAGTGTGCGTTGGCCGGGAATCGAACCCGGATCAACTGCTTGGAAGGCAACTATGCTGACCATTACACCACCAACGCGTACATCTGACGTTACAAAATTTGCATAAAAAATCTTCATCTGGCATCACTTGATCAGAGGTCTAGTAGCGCTGTGCTTTCCCGGGCACGGCATTCTCGGGAGCGCAGTGAATACGACAGTGAATCCCGTACTCCCGCCAGCAGGTCCGCCGTGGAAACAGACAGTTTTTAGTGGGTGCAAGCCGTGGGGCTTGCATAAACAGCAAAAAAAACGGTAAAAAGGATATACCTACTGGGTTTATTTTTGTTCTTCTCACTCTTACGAACACGTTGGCATGCCATGGTGGGTGCGACTTGCAGCGTTGAGGAAGAATGTGACAGAAAAATGACGTTTTACCTACTATTGAAAAACTAAGCCAGTTATCAAAAATCTGTTTCTAAGCGTTTTTGGATATAACTGTTACCGATACATTAAAGCAAAATTTGTAGTTTCTGTTAAAAATGAGAAGAACTGAGATTATGGCGTATCTTTTGGGAGAACTTTCTAAAGTTTCTATCGAGAAAATTATATCCAATCGTGTTTCTGCTTCATAGCGATTCTAAAACCCAAAATAAGTACATGACGTTTAAATTTGAAAGTAATAAATGTCTTTATAGTTTTCAAACTGCATGTAACAAAGTCCGATCCCATCCCTTCAAATCGTCCAAATATTTACGTCTGACGCCCTGGAGATATCTTTCCAGCAATTTTTCTTTCTATAATTAGTCTTGGGAAGGGAAACTCGTTGTACCTTATTACTTTTTATTAGATGACGGTGCCACTATTGCTATTTGCTATAGGTAGGTAGGTATACATATTATTATATGCTCACAGGGCAAACGTTGTTTCGCCATTAATGGTGTAGAAGCCGTATTTAAGCGATTTTGAATGAAGTTTTATGCAAAAACTATAAAGACAATTACTTTCAAATTTACACGTCGTGTATTTTGGGTCTTTAATCTAAAATCGCTAAGAAGCAGAAGCACGATTGGATAAAATTTTCTCGATAGAAAGTTCTCCCAAAAGTTGCTCCAAAATCTCAGTTTTTCTAGTTTTTATCGGACACTACACTGGATATAATTGTAATTTTTGTTTTAAAGTGTCGGTAATAATAATATCCAAAAACGCTAAGAAACAGATTTTTGATAACCAGCTTAGTTTTTGAGTAATTAGGTAAAAGGTAGTTTTTCTGTAATATTCTTCCGCGACGCTGCATGTCGCTCCTACCAAATCTCCGTGAGAGTGAGAAAGACAAAAATAAATTCAATAAATCCCCTTAAGGCTAAGATAGTTTACGAAAAATTAAAATCGGTCAAGCCGTTCCGGCGGTTTTTGGTAACAAATAATTAAACAAACATATTTTTTTATCTTTTTCCCGTGTCTGCTATTAAAAGATGTGCGCTAAAAAGAAAGCTACAGCGCAGCGCCGCGGCAGGTAGAGGCAGCAGGTTAGCTCGCGCGCGCCTGTGTGCGGACAGATGCTGCGCGCAGCTGCCGGCCGGCGCGTGCGCACCCACCGCCGACCGCTCTTGGTACTTGCAGGGCGCTCCGAATCTCTGGGAATCTCCAAAACTATAGGAAATTGACTAGGTGTAGGTGGAAAAATGTTTTTGAAGTGAAAGTTTATACATAACGCACGTTAGCGTTGGGTATTTTTGAATTGGGGAAAAACCATTGAACTCGCGGTACTGTTACCGTAACCGACACCTCTGTTTGAGTTTTCACTTGTGTCTTCAGTCTGCACTCCCAGGCTGCCGCGTCTTTTTTTGGCTTGAATGTCTGCCGCTGAGGTCTGCCGAACATCATTCATTAGTTAAATTGTATTAAAATAATGTAGGTACACGTATAAGTAAGTTGTCTTGCCTTAAAAATTATAGATGCAAAATTGGCTATAAGTGTGTGTTTGTGTGTTTTTGTTTGTTACTTCTTCACGCCGCAACCGATTTGGCTGAAATTTTGGAACGGAGATAGATTATACCCTGGATTAAAAACATAGGCTAATCCAATAATAACATTTACGGTTTCCACGGGATTTGTGAAAAACCGAAATTCACGCGGGCAGAACCGCGGGTTTTTGCAACTTTTCAATAATACTAGCGCTCTTATAAGATCTATGTATGTTAAGTCAACGTACTAAGGAGATAATTATGATTAAGTAGGAAAGCCTCATAATAAGATAGTTTTGATTGCCAGTTTTATTTTCGGCTAGTATCAAGCGACGTCGATCGCAGTACGCCATCGGTCAGCTGCTGAGCGCATCTCGCGCCCGCCTGTCTGTTGATGTGCGTCGAACTCTTAAACTGAGCCTGGTGCAAGGCAAGAGCGAAAGGAGTTGTTTTAGTGTACTCTAACAATAAACAGGTACTGCGAAGCAAATTAGGTGTAGTTCATGTCCTTGCTTGATCAACACACGCTTAAATTTTTTATCTGAAACGTGCAATTTTACATAAGTAGCTCTTAACGTTACTCAATGTATAAGCCAAAATGACCAATTTAGCGTTTTCACACATTTTTAAATTTCATTCCATTTTGCCCATTATTTAGGCCTGGAAATAAGAATTTATATATTTATAGCGTATCACAAAATGTCATATAACTAGGATGCAGGTTAAAAAAAGGTTATCTTCGGCGGCGCTTCCACCAGGTATTGACCAGCCGCGTCAGCAACGGGTCCCATTATCGTCGGCAGCCTGGTCACGTGAATTAGTCAAAGATTTAAATTTTAATGTTACTCCGTACATATTATAAACTACATACCTTAGTTACTTATGTTCTAGCCCCTTTAAAATTATTTATTGGCTCTCGTTACTCTTATTGTGTGTCTCTATAACATTTATTAGCTCCTTTTGCCTTTTAGTCTCTTGGGTTGAGATGAATACACTACAGCGCATTTGTAGCGCAATAAAGATCAACCTATACTCCGACTTTTAATTCGATGCAGTAAAATGACATTTGAATCTTACTAAACCCCATTAATCCTCCTATTCACCAAAATGAACTAAAATATTATAAAATAAGAGAAGTGACTTTCAAAGCAAAATAGTATTTACGTGAAATACTTTGAATATATACATTTTTCTGTTAATTTAGGGCCGAATTTTCAATCGCCAGATAAACGTTAACTGAGGAATAAATATGACGTTTTGACAACTTTTGTATGGCATATGTTTCAGATTTATTACTCAGACAGCTTATCTGGCGATTGAAAAATCGGCCCTTATTTTATCAATATCAAATGATACTTAATAATGTCATTGAATCGAATTAAAAGTCGAGAGTATAGAGTCTAGACAGCCGTAAGCCGATGGCTTAGACCGCACTCTCGCATGAGTCACGCCGAGTGCCGACATTGACCGCGTAATCTTGAGCCGCAATGATACCGGTGACCGGTCGCGGTGTGAGAACATTACTATTACGAGCGGCGAAGTATCTCAGATACCCATCGTTGCATAATGACGCTCAGCTGATCCGAGTCGCGTGTTGCGCGGAGAAAGGCGTTCGCAGCGAGGCGTTCTAGCTTACTCTATAGTAGTGTTATTATCTCGCTGCAGACTCGGTCATAAATCATTCCAGTGTTTCGCAAAGAACAACAAAAGCGAAATACTCGAATGATTTATGACCGAGTCTGCAGCGAGATAATAACACTACTATAGTTCATATCGACTTGACTGCAGTCTCACCTGCAGCCGTAGCCTACGTACCTACCTATAACTTATCTTTTCCAATTTTAAGATTTTTTGGTTCTTTTGGTACGGTTATGACAATGGGACAGTCGTCTGCGAGTTAGTCGCGTGATCTACCTGCCTACCTACTGCAATCGGATATGTAAGGAGTGCCCAAGACGCTGGCGCTGTTTCCTCTTTGTATGGCTAAACTTAGCCGTTGCGCTAAATAAGCGCCAGCTCTCGGGTCACCAGACGCTTGGACCAATTTTTGGGACACTATATTGATGAATTTTTTAGTATCCGATGACCATGGGCCCAGCGTTTCAAACGCAAGCGCCGCTAAATCAGACAGTAAGAACATGTCCCATTTTAATATAATCTAAGATCAAAAGTTTCAGTGCACGTTGGAACCAAACGAGAAATTTAAAATATTTTGATAAAAACAAACTGCACTGCAGCTGAGAATCTGCAAAGTTAATAATAGTACAAAAGGCTTTGGTCTACTTGCAGATTCTCAGCTGCTTGCTAATGAGCTAGGCTCTGCCGTAGACGGATGCACTAACAGGTAGCAGGTAGGTATAACCGTCCGGTTGTAACTGGTACCTAGAAGTTTAATCTAATTATTAAGGTGAAGACTTAGGTATATTTTTATACACTACAAGTTACGACCTACTTATTTGACAGCGATGGGATCACCCAAGGCTTTGGTAAGTACTAATGATGCAGTCGAAGATGTTAGCGTACTAACTTGGAAGTGTTAATAAATTTATCCCAAGGGTTCTTACAAGCATCGCACCGGAACGCTAAATCGCTTCCCGGTGCGTCTTTGCTGGTAGGGTGGTAACTAGCCATCGGCCGAAGCCTCCCACCAGACCAGACCTAAGTCCTAAGCTAATGTAGAAATTATAAAATTCCAAAGATGGCTCGTGGCAGGCGCAGCAATCGAACCCGCGACCCACCATTCGCTTCCGAGCGCGCCGCCACTGCGCCAGGGAGGTCGTCAAAACTTGACTGCGATAAGATCACCTAAGTAAGTGATGAAGCAGCCAAGGATGTTATCGACCCTCGATTATTATTAGCCAGCTAGGCACGGGTTCGAATGGAGGAAACATTCTGCGATACGTTAAAAATATACAAATGCAACGAAATTCAAATATGAATTTCGAAAATGATCGCTAAATTGGTTCCAAATATGATAAAATAATGGAGTATCGTTGGAAACCGATGCAATAGCAACAATTAGCTTCGTTTCAGCCGACAGACGTCCACTGCTGGACAAAGGCCTCCTGCAATGCTTTCCAGCCCACACGGTCCTGCGCCATTTGTATCCAGCGCCTTCCCGCGACTCTTTTAATGTCGTCAATTAGCTTATTATCTTAAAAACACAAGGGTTATGGATGGATCATATGGCTAGATCTGCAGGTTTCATCACGAGGTTTAGTGATATTAAATCGAACCGCCACTGTCTGAATGACGTAGGTAAGGAAGAGGTCTTAACCAACGGACTAAATAGGTATCGCTGCTTGGTTCGGATGCTTTGTGAATTATTTATTTATTCTGAGAACAAGTTAAGATGAACACTTTCGATGATAAAAAAATGCGTTCATTTGTACGGATTTCGGTCTGTGGGTCACACTGCGGTGCGTTCGCCTGGACAGCTGGACATCAGCTGCTGAGCTTGGGTACCCACTTCATATCATGCCATAATTAAACACCGTTTCGTTAATCGCCAATCAGACTTAAATCTTAATCACTGTATTTGATTGAGCTACTCGAAATTTGACGACCGAATGGCGCAGCGGTAGCGATCTGCCGTGTGCGTCGGGGGTCGTGGGTTTGATTCCCACTACTGGAAAATGTTTGTGTGGAGTCTAGTACCCATAACACAAACTATCGGGGCTTACTTTGGGGCTAGATTGCGAATTGCGATGTGTGTAATGTACTGATATCTATGTCTATGCCATGCCTTAATTAAACACCGTTTCGTTAGTCGTCAATCAGACCTAATCACTGTATTTGATTGAGTTATTCGAACGAACAAGTTATCGTTTAAAAAATATTAAAAAAAACTTTTATTCGTTTTATTCGTATTCATCTCAGCATCAGACCTTGGTTACCATCTAGCATCAAAGTAGGTAGGTAGATTACTCGTCAAGACAAATCAAACGAGTCCAAACTCGATGGGGTTCCTATGGTCACCTTCCGGTTCCATCATCAGATCAGCTCCATGTCGTAATCATTTGACATTGTCATTCGATTCACACATGAATGCAAAATTTCAGCTCAATAGGTAACCGGGAAGCCACTGCCTCAAACGGAGCGAAATTAAAAAAAATGTGAATGTCATAATATCAAATTATAATCACGTGAGTTGACACTGTCAAACGTTTGACACTGTCAAACGTTTTGGAAAAATAAAAAAAGCCTGTGATAAGATTGAATAAAAAAACTAGTTTAGATTTCATATAAGATTCATATTAGATTAGCATCAGTATTCAGTAGCGTTGTTTAGCATCGTTTTAGCAAGAATGTCATCGTTCGGAAATCCCTATAAGAGCGGCAGGTGTCATGGCGGGCGGCAGCTGACGCGCGCCGCACTAGATTAATTCCTATTACTTACAAACCATCTGTATTCATAAAAATAATCATAATCATAGACGCTGGGTTGCTAATTGCTGTTTTATTTCATTTCTGCTCGGTCATAAATAATAAGAATTCCGCGTGTTATTCCGTGCTGCTGCTTTTCTAAAAGTTGTTTTATACATTCGATGATTCGAGAACTTAGTTTATTCTTCATCAAATAGGCTGGTATTGCGCTAGTTTTGAATCACGAACCAAATAGCTTCCTAAGATTTGGATATATTTTGGGCAGAACATCATTACATTAAGCCTCCCCCACACAGGCGCGTTATTATCGCGCGATAATACCGCAAGCGTTATTGCGATATCTGTTTTCAGTACATTTTGTATTAGGATGGTCAAGTAGTTACACACTGCTGCGATAATAACGCCGCAATCGTAACGTATATCGGTCGATATTATCGCAAGCGTTATTGCGATATCTGTTTTCAGTACATTTTGTATTAGGATGATCAAGTAGTTACACACTGCTGCGCGGGACGCTGCGTCCGTCTGCGCGTTATTATCGCGCGATAAAAACGCAGCTGTGTGCAAGGAATCGGGACGCATCATCGCAATAAAGCCTCCCCCACACAGGCGCGTTATTATCGCGCGATAATATCGCAAGCGTTATTGCGATAATGCGTCCCGATTCCTTGCACACAGCTGCGTTTTTATCGCGCGATAATAACGCGCACGCCGCAATGAAAGTAGGACGCTGCGTCCGTCGTCCCAGACAGGCGCGTTATTATTGCGCGTTATTACCGTGCGTTATTATCGCGCGTTATTATCGCGCGTTATTATCGCAGCAGTGTGTACTTGTACTACTTGATCATCCTAATACAAAATGTACTGAAAACAGATATCGCAATAACGCTTGCGATATTATCGCGCGATATACTTCCATTGCGGCGTTATTATCGCAGCAGTGTGTAACTACATGACCATCTTAATACAAAATGTACTGAAAACAGATATCGCAATAACGCTTGCGATATTATCGCGCGATAATAACGCGCCTATGTGGGGGAGGCTACGCTTGCGATATTATCGCGCGATAATAACGCGCCTGTGTGGGGGAGGCTTTATCCACGGCACCCGGCCCCGACTGCTGGCCCTAGCTTTATATTTACTAGTTTGTTTTTATTCTGTTCTCAACCTTCGTGTGACGTTTGATTTAAATGGGCATCACACACCATCCAAATTCTATCGCCCAAGTAAAAAACTCTTTGTTTTGATCCAGACGGTAATGATTCAGCAGTGAGTCAACGAGGCGACCTCGACGTCAGCCATAGTTCACGTCCTTTTCACGTCTTGTGTTGCAGTATGTTGACTCACTTTTGCAGACAACGTACATATCTGCAAAGCGACTTGCTGTCTAGACAGAGACTGGCGTAAAAACTCCATTGTTGTTACTTGTTGCTGTCAGGTTTCTTTTTTTAGCAGGAGATAGTATTATATTACAGCATTGCAGATCTGAGATCAGTAATACGTTTACCTGCAGTCTTAGGCTCTCAACAAAACAGGCGAGTCAATTTAGCAATAAAAAAATCTAAAGTGTCCCATGGCGGGAATCGAACCCTCACTCACATCCGAGCATGCGTCACTAAGCTAGGGAGGCACAGATTAGTGTAGGGAAGTCATCAAGATTATTAATGTCGTAGCCTTTTTTGTGTTCTCAGTTCTGTGATGTTGTCCATATTGTCGTCGGTCCAACTAGCTGGAGGACGCCCCACGCTACGCTTGCTGCTACGCGCGGGTCTCCACTGCAGGGCTTTTAGGCTCCAACAAAGTACTTACAAACTTTCGCCTTTATAATATTCTAATTCTACAGATCCGAAGACGACCTAAAGACACCGACATAGCTCAACGTATCGCTAAGATGTAGTGGCAATAAGTGGGGCACATAGCTCGTAGAACCGACGGATGTTGGGGACCTAAAGTGCTGGAATGGTGACCCCGCACGGGAAAGTGTTGGCAGACCTCCAACTACAAGGACTGACGACGTTAAGAGGGTCGCGGGAAGTCGCTGGGTACAAGTATCGCAGAATCGTGTCGGTTTGAAATCGTTGCAGGAGGCCTTTATCCAGCAGTGGACGTCCGAAGACTGGAATGAACGAACGAAATACTCGTAAGATAGCCATAGACCTGTCGGTCGTTTATGATAATCTGTGGTCCAGCGCCGCAACTTCGCAAGGTGGCACGCGCCGCGCACCTGCTGAGTCAACGACAGCAGATCCGATTCAACGCCGTTTTTGCTCATTATACGCATTGTAATTGCGCGGGCGACTCGATAGTCGCAGAGCAAAATGAAGCGTTCACCCACATCGATAACCAATAAAACGGTTACCGTGAACACTAATAATTAAATTAATGGGTTGATTTCGTTAATTAGTTGAACAATAACATTGAATTACCTAAACAAATAGGCTTCTTTTAGTTTGCTGTGGAGTTTCGCACACCTATCCAACCTTTACGAAAACGACATGGAGGGAACATAAATAAATAAATCATACATCACACTAACATTTACCAGTACCTAGTGGGAATCGAACCCACGACTTCTGATGTAGTTTGCAGGACCACTATCGCTGCGCCATTCAATCATCTAAATTATTTATTAATTAATTTAATATTTCTGATATTTAAGGTACTTAGGTACTATTCTATCTTGCCCTGTAGGTTTCTTCTACCCTGTACCTATAAGGTAAGTAGGTGGTTATACCAACGTATTTATGTATTAAAATCTATTATCATTCTAGTAAGTAGGTATCATATTATAAGGTAAGGATACAGCTACCTAATGCACTGTTTTCATTCTAGTTGGAATTTCACTGGCGTCTTTCAGACTATATGTGTAAGTATGTAAGTATGTACAAAGGGACGATCGTTGCAAAAATTCCACCATTCCCGTTGTTTATCTTACGGAAATGAATAATGGGGTTTAATTGGCAAAACTGAATGGTTTTTGTCGCGTGGTATTTTAATTATTTCATTTTGCAACATTGTACTTATTAGCATTATCAGCAATTTATGATTAAAGCACGCATTTATTTTAACAAACAGTCAGATAGCGAATAAAAACATAGGTACCGATTGCGTTAGAAAGTAATTTCCTAGATATACCTACCTGAAAAGAGCTCCATCTGACTCTTCTGATAGATAAGTATTTAAATGTACCTATGTTTAATCTGTGACTACTGCTAATTAGGAACGTAGGTACTAAAATTTATGACAGCCCTTTTCCTATTGGGATCCTATTCCCAGCATCCTATAGGGACCTACCTTACCGTCCTAATATTGTCCTGCCAATAAGTTTGTACCTACCTAATTAGGTAGGTACCTACTTACTCTATGCAGAGAGCTATTGTTTAGAAAATTTATTGCAAAGATTTTATCGTTCATTTAAAATGCGTCGAAAATGCATTTCAGATTTTTTTCGTGGCGCCAAAAGTTAAACATGCGTTAGGCTGCCATTTGCATTTGCATAAATTGAACATCAAGATGGGCGCGACGAAAGAGCGGAAACGACGGAGATCGGAAACGATTCCAATTAAAATAACGTTCTATTCTTTTTTAAATTAGGTGTTCTATGACAGTTATTATTTTTACTGTTATAAATTAAATAGTTCACTCAGCGCTAGCAGTTTGTTTGATGACGTCAATTTTGAAAAGGAAATTTTAAATTAACAATAAATTAATAGACATGTACCTACCTACCCACAGAAAACAAAAGACACTAGAAGTAGCATGTGGGTGTTACCCGTGTCGCCACTAGTAGAGTAATTTACCTTACTTGCTCGACATGCACACTCAGTCGCTGTCAAAAATGCATACAATAAAGTGCTATAAAAAAAAATATTAAAATGGCTCAATGCGCTGTATTAGTGTGTAAAAATCGTAGCAAGACCCATAATCGTTTACTTGGAGGGATAACTTACCATCGGTAACTTGAATTTTACTAGTTTTAAGTATAAATAAAATAAGAACCTTACGGTTGATTTCACATTTACTAATAATTTTCTTCTAGAAGGTTGTCATTCAACTTTCGCTACTCAGCCAGTACTGTATCATGTAACATATCGATAAAATATTATCGACTTTTATTAAAAAGTTCCGCGTATTGCCGTATCTGTTCAGTGCAATCTCAAGAGTTAAGAAATTCACCACAACTGTTCGCACGCTTATCCATATTAGGAAAAAAATGGTTTTTCATTACGATAATAGGCTGTAAGAAGAAAATTAAGAATTGAAAATATTACTATTTCAGTTTCCCTAGGGAGCCATTTGTAAAATAAAAATGGATCAAAGCTACTGGAAGGTTTAATTGGTTCCCTTCAAAAGCAAGTACAATCTGCTCCGATCATTTTTTGGAAGAGGATTTTATTGTTAAGAAAAGTGGTAATAAATATTAAAACTGGAGCAAAACCACGTAAAATTTTTTTTTTAATTCATCGTGCGCTGGTATGTCTATACACGTCACAAATTCAGTCATAACTAAGTAATTTACTCGCAAAAATATATAAAAATTATGACATGACATGATAAGCCTTTAGACGTCCACTGCTGGAGCTAGGTGAAGGCTTTTCTAAACTTACACCTCCACGTACGGGATATCTCTTGCCACTAGCAACTATCTTCAGATTGCAAGTTCTGTAGCCTGTCGTACGATGTGGTTCTTGTTGTGCCCTACGCGGTTTTTACTTCAAAGTAAACATAAGTACGTGTGGGGTATACGGCCCTCAGTTCTATGATAATTATAGCTTGGCCACTGCTATTTTAGCTACCTATTGGGCTATGTTAATCACTTTGATATGGTCACGTAGATTCTTTCTAAATACGATTACTCCTTTATATTTGCTTAATAAATCGATAATCATTATTACAACAGCTATTACTTCCTGTACTTAGGTTGAAGTCTCCAAAAATGAAACATCTAATGTACAGTCAGAAGGCGGAACGCTAACAGGACGGAATTCATTAAATATTATATTATTAAATATTATTTATTCATTAAATATTATTTATTTTTTACCATAATGTGTTATTTTATGTGATGTATTATGACTAGACGGAAATTAATTAAATTGGATTTTTTTCTGTACATATTAATATAACATTGCTATTTATTTAAACTTTATCGATAATTTTACGATTCACGGTTAAGATGCATCACTACACTTTGACAGTTATCAAATATTGAAGTTTGTTCTTTGCCATTCAAATTTTAATCTTAACGTCATATTATAAACAGAGTTTCTCAAAAAAATCTTTATAGAACAAATGTACTACTGCCGATGCGGGCAATAACGGAACTAAACATATAAATAAATTTTTGCAATATAAATTGTATAGCTGTGTTAATAAGGTTGACTTTAATGGAAATATATTTTGAAAATCACGTCATTTTTTTGACCAATCTAATGTGGAGGATTATGGTGTGCGTGACTTGTAAATATGTGAGTTTAGCGACACTGATTTCCTAAGAAGATCGTCATCATGCTAACTCTATTAGCCAATATAAAGTCATTCCTTGCTCTGTGTACCTACCTATACCTACCCTGGACAAGGCGGACGGCGCGAAAAAATGTGGCCAGTTTACCGA
This sequence comes from Coenonympha arcania, assembly GCA_036785405.1. Classification (NCBI taxonomy): domain Eukaryota; kingdom Metazoa; phylum Arthropoda; class Insecta; order Lepidoptera; family Nymphalidae; genus Coenonympha; species Coenonympha arcania. The sequence continues at coordinate 5,824,818 of CM072059.1, forward strand.
TGCCAAAATTGCTTGTTTTGCTACCTTCAGTAGGCCACGCAGTAGTTCGCTCAACAACCTACGGTCTGTAGAATTTTGACAGATGGCGCTATTGTTTCCTTGTATGAAAAAGGTTTACGTAAATTGTTCGGATGCTATATCCTGAGGACTGAGGTGTCTTGTCGGTGCATAGATTAGTAAAAGTAAAATTTGTTTTCAAAATTAGGTACCTACATAGATTTATAATAGGTCGTCGCTCGCGCTCACCTATTCTTTCGTTACCGTTGAGACAAATTCAAAATATACTCAGATATAAAGATAGTATGTAAATACAGATATGTACTTACAAATAGTTAATGCATATTTTAATTAATTAAGTACTTATCTTAAATTTATAACACGTTGAATTTTTTAATTTTTTTTGGAATAAAATTACCTCTAACTCCGATTTGCATTTTACCATTTATTTAATTATGAAAAACTAAAATAAGGGACAACGGCTTCTAATGATCCTTAACTTAGCCGTGATTTGCATTTTCTTCAAATACAAGGATTTCCGTTATGAGCACCGATTATATTATTTCGGAATAACTTTGTATAGGAATCGCTGATTTTCATTTCTAATTACCGACCTTCGTTTAAAGGGTATATTGATGATAATCTGAAGATTTACCGAAAAAAAATATGAGGCATAAAGTGTACTAGTACTTGGTACTTAGGTACTATTTGGCTTAACTAATACCTAGTTTAGGCACACCATTTTTTCAATTGAAGGATTGCTATGAAAAATTAAGCAATGAACATCAAAATATGCCCGCTATTTATTGTATTTAGGGTTGTCAGGTAGAAACACCGCATTCTCCTCATTTCAGAAAGTAGGTACAGGTAGGTATCTACATACCTATAACGTAAGTATATAGGTAACACGTATAACTTTATATAGGTACTCTTCCATTAGTAAAGTGGTCTCTTTCTGGTCCCTCGCTAATGCTATATCTGTTTCAAGCGTCAAAGAGAAAATAAACGAATGGAAAGAGTAGGTATAGCTACAAAAATATTAAAAATGTAGAGATCATATTTCGCCAATCTCTCTTAGAGCAATGTGATATAAAAACGCTATAAGCTAATACAAAATTTTAATAACAAAAAAACGACTTCTACGCTTTAGCTGTGAGACCTAATAAAGCTGACGAAACCCTGGCGCAGTGGCGGCGCGATCGGATTCAAGTGGGAGGTCGCGGGTTCGATTCCCGCCACGGGCCACTTTGGAATTTTATAATTTCTAAATTGGCTCAAGCCTTTTTTGGTTGGTCTGGGTGGAGGCTTTGGCCGTGGCTAGCTACCACCCTACCAGCAAAGGCGCACCGCCAAGCGATTTAGCGTTCCGGTGCGATGCTTGTAGAAGCCGTTGAGGTAAATTTACTTACCCTTCCAAGTTAGCACGAAAACATCTTAGGCTGCATCATCACTTACCATCAGGTGAGATCGCAGTCAAGTACTAACTTGTATTGAGTAAAAAAAGGAAGACCCTCGCTACTAATATTCTCGCACATCTCGGTATTTATGCCTCGCTACCATAGATATATAATACTACTAGCGACCCGCCCCGGCTTCGCACGGGTGCAATGCTGATACTAAATTAAATACACTACAGAAAAACTATGAACGTTGTATATAAAAACATAGCGGCCCGCTCCGACTTTGCACGGGCATAAAATATATATGCCTATGTCACTCAATGAAAACATGATTAAAATCGATCCAGTATTTTTGATTCATTCATTACTGCCCTTGGCCTGCACGCATTAAATTTTGAGTAAAACAATTCCTCTTTTCCTATACTTACTATGAAGATTTCCTGCTATCTTTGGAATATCTAAATTCATACAATTTTTATTACATTACACATTTTTACTTATTTACTTTTTAGGTATTTATTTTATTTTTACAACAATTAATATATTACAGGATGTCTTTATACACAACGTTCACAGCTTTCTTGTCATTAGACAATACAAACATGTTTTCTCTTGAGGTTACTCTTGAAAGAGCGACATACAGTTGGCCATGTGAAAAACAGTCAACGCTCAAATCTAAGCCTGCAACGTTGAAGGTTTGACCTTGCGATTTATTAATGGTCATTGCAAAAGATGTCTTTACCGGAAACTGTAAACGTTTAAATTGGAAGGGTAAATCCGATGGTATCAGAGGGATTCGGGGAATCAATACATCTTCTCCGGTACCACATCCTGTGAGTATTGTGCACTCTATTATGAAAGTTTTCAGTGATTTTATCAGCTAACGCGTGCCATTGCAAAGTTTAGGTGGATTCAGGTTTCTTAATAAAATAACAGGACAACCTACTTTCAACACCATTTTGTGAGGAGGGAGTCCAGACGGGTTCAAAGAGTTTAGAAACTCTGTAGGAAAATGAACAGCTTCTTCCAAATCGAGAACAGTATCCACCGAGTAGTATATTTTCGTTGGCGCATCAATCTTTGAAAGAATCAAGTTATTTACCTTATCTACTTGTTCATTAGTTGGTGACAGAATCGCTCTTTCTTTAAACCAAGATATTGTCTTGTAACTTATGTCATCAATGTCAGGATAGACTTTGTTGACTAACTCTTGGATGTTGTCTATCAAAACACAAAGGTTTTCAAGGTTAATCCTTCCCTCACTTTGTGTTAATTCTCCATTGCCAACTTTTAGCAGCATCTCTGGAAATAGCCTGTTCTCACGTGAAGATGACGAAACCCTCATATTAGTTTTAAGCTCTAATTTATTGACATGTGGCCAAAGGTTTGATCTTTTTAGGGAAGCATTTATTTCGTCAGCACGTGTTCCTCGAGTCACAACTGGTAGGATTTGTCGAAAATCTCCTGAAAACAGAATTGTACATCCACCCATAGGTGAATTTTTGTTGCGCAAATCGCGCATTGTCCTATCCAGTGCTTCCACAGACGACTTGTTTGACATGGTAGCTTCGTCCCAGACTATTAATGAGCAGTCACGCATCAATTTTCCTGTATTGCTCTGTTTAGAAACACTACAGACGCTGGTATTGTCATCGGTGGCGATTTTCAGCGGGAGCTTGAATGTAGAGTGTGCGGTTCGACCTCCTTCTAAAAGCGTAGCGGCAATGCCGGATGACGCAACAGCTAACGCAATTTTTCCGGTAGATCTCACTTTTTTTAAAAGCAGATTGATTAAAAATGTTTTTCCTGTACCTCCTGGGGCATCAAGGAAAAACAATTTCCCTTCATTGTTATCAATTGTTGATAGTAATGCAGTGAATACTTTTTTCTGATCGATGTTTAATCGTGGCTCATCTTGAGCTATATTTTGTAAAAGTCTTGTTTGATCGTATGATATTTCTCTTGTGTATTCGGCACTGTTAGTTAAATCTGAGTAAGTAGTATTAGCTGGCATCGGCAGCCCAAAATCCTTCATCGATTTACCCGAAAGTAATTGCAGTACTTTATTCAATTCAAATAATGCTTCGTCAAATATGTGTTGATCATATTGTATATCATCTGAGTTTAACTCTCGCCGTCGTCGATTCAGAATATCACTGGCCATGTTTTCTTGAAATTTATTCCATAGATTAACAGAATCAGTTACTTGACAAAACGCTACTATGACAGCAAATAAATATCTTAATGATGGAGCTGAACTACAAACAGCTGCTTCTGATAATGTATTTTCCCAGTGAGAATCATCTTCCAAGAGCCCCATAGTTTTGCATGCTGCTTGATAAGTATTGTAAACAACTCCTTGTACAGTTCTTAGGCATGCAAAGGTTGTCGGGCCTTTTACAATATGCAGTAACATTCTCAGATAAAAGCATTCACTGTTGTTGGGATGAATCGTGTAGACTCTGCCAAGAGCATCCGTTTTTTTTACTCCGGGGAAACCATCAACCGCAGTACCTTGTTTTCGCCGTTGAAAAGTTTAAGAACTCTGGTTCCATGTATAGTAACTTGGAACTCTGTCATATGTAAGTGTTTTCGCGAAATTATCTTGAGCACATAACTTGAAAAATGCTGTCAATGTTGTATCCCGCGGATTATTAACAACTTCTTGTATATTGTTCTCCATGAAATATACCCTTTGTCCATTTTCTAAATGAACTGCAAGATGGACAATTGTGGGAGCCCGGTCGTGCACTTCGAATGATAATATCCTCCACACAGCTTCAGAGCTGCAGATGTAACGTCCAGACTGATATTTTTCCACTTCATTTGGTGATTGTATGCTGAAAGTGGCTTGATCACTACCTTTATTAATGTACTTAGTAACATATTGGATTGACTTTATCGAATTGCACAACTCTACGTTGATGTGGGCATCAAAAATTTTCAAAAGGAGCCGATTATAGGGAACAATCCATCGGTTATCAATATCACGGTTTCGGACGGTAGCACTTTTCCCGCCTTGTTCTGGCGATCGTCGACGATATTTGGGATATCCGTCATCGCTAGTGATTGTTTCAGTTTGGAATGACTTCGGAAATTTTTTGCTGCATTTAGAATCTCGCATACATGGAGAATTCGGATTTAAAGTCCCGCAAGGGCCGTGTACCATATTTTTCTTTACGATTTCGTACAGGATAGGATCTTCATCTTTATCCGGCAACTCAGCTGAAATGACCTTGTCAATTTGGTTTGGTCTAATTTTGTTCACTAACCACACCAGCAGGTGCACATGTGGCAAGCCACGTTTTTGCCATTCTATTGTGTACATATGACAGCGCGGGGGACCGAATATATGAGACTTGTTAATGAGGTGCAGGAGTTTCTGTACTTTTAAATGGAAGACTCTGTTAACTATATCATATCTGTCTTGTGGACTTAAATTAGTGTTAATATTTTCTTTAATTTCCGGCCAATTTGGGTTACATGTTGCAGTTATAAATAAATCAGGTTTGCCGTAATTTCTGACGTAAGTCATGGCGTCTTGCGATTTTTCGTGTAAGTATCGAGGTCCACCTGTGAATGATGAAGGTAGTATAACTAACTGACCAATGCCGTTGACATGTTCATTCGCCTGTAACGCATCCTGAAGATGAACGTAATTTTCGGCTCTCAATTTAGTTTGATTATTACGGATGTAGGCCAATCTCTCAGATTCAATTTTCGCATATTGATCGACCAAGTATTGGTTTGTTAACATTCCATATCTAAGCAAAGTGTTGAAATTGTTACGTCTTGTCATTATACGGTAGCAATAGTAGTTCATACATGACACTGTTTTACGCAGAGGTGTTCCACTGATTGGATCAACTTGAGAAATATTAATGGCATAACCATTTTCTCCACGACATAGCATCAAAGGATATTGTAAGCTGTCATAAGATCTGTGTAACTCTGAAATTTTTTGCAAATTATCATCACGACTATGCAATACAATATCTCTTTTGTCAAATTGCTGTCCAGCTATCACCACTGCTACCTCACTCGTAGAAGGCGCGTTATATCGTCCTCTGTGTTCTCCAACAGGAACTTTATTTGCATGGATTACGACATTAAAGTCAGGAGTATCTGCTGGAATACTCTCAATCGCAGTTTTGAAAGACTGTATATAGTAATTATGAGAATGTAACATATCTTGCAGAGATCTAATTAAATCTCTATCAATTGGTTGTGCAACACTTGAACACCGCGTAGATGCTTGTGTGTCTGGATCTGCAATAAAATATATTTGCAGAAATTTGTGATCATCGGGTCGAAGTGGTAGCAAGCTCCCAGCTAAGTGGTACACTTGCCCTTGAATTTTAAATGTAGGCATGAACCCACGCTCAACGACTTGCTTACTCTTAAAAGAGGTCATTTGAAATGCGTTATTATAACGGCGTATATTGCGCATGAATTGTTTGGATTTCTGATGATCACCCGTAAGAAGAGAGTGAAGTGGTTCAGGTGGAGGGAGAATTTCTTCTAATTTGACTTTTCCTTGTAAGCAACACATGCCTTTTGACTCGTCCTTGAATTTCAATGCCAAGCAATATTCACATACTACTGACATAGTACCTATTGATACTATACGATCGTCCTTGTAAGAAATCGAAGGATCGTAATTCATGGCAGAATTTTCTTTATTTACCCATGAATTAGTAACTCGTGCTGATGATTCTCTGGCTCTCTGTATTCGATGTCTATTCCTATCTCGACTGCGGCGAACCTCACGCTCTAGTGAAGATTCTCTCTCTCTATCAGCTCTATATCTATCCCTAAGCTGACTGAGTCGAGCTTCACGTTCTGTTGACGATTCTTCATCTCTTTGTGAACGTACTCTTTTAGCATTCACTGAACTACGACCTATGTTCGAACGACGACGTCTTCCAGACATGACTTTATAATTTCTGAACAAAGTTGACTCAGTTCTAGACTTATGTATGATTACCTAACTATGAACAAATTGCCATATTATTGGTACCTATGTGCCGCAGTAAAAAACATCTAAATACTTACCATTTAGACACAAATGATAATCAACAATCATAAAAAAACAAAAGATATTTATTCTATTCTTTTCTTTTTTTTACTAAAATAACTTAAACTACGATTTTAATGAAATCAACTTAAAATACGATTTTAATTAAATTAAAAACACCTAAAAAATAATTTGCCATGCGTGTGACTAAAAACAAAAGATAATCTACAATCATCAAGAACAAAAGATAGCTATATTCTATTAAGTTTTTTTTCTGAACTTACTTAAGATTTTTGAAAATAATTTCCTTATTATTAAATTAATTGATTATTATTTATCGTAACTTATAATTATTTACTGATACGTTGTCGCGCTGAAAAGCACGTTTTTATCAAGTACTGTTATTTTCCTCGCTAGAGAGCTCCGATAATAAACGCGTCCGATTGCTGCTAAATTCAAAGTGCTATAGGGAGAACCGCGGCCTCCGACGCGCTATATAAAGGCATGCCTCCCCGCACTGCCCCGTCTGACCGGTATCGCCCGCCGCAAACGCAAATTTTAAATTTGTAATATCTCCGAAAATATTTGTTTAATTTCCATGCTGTAAGGAACCATATTGATCTATATTAATTGCACACTGTATTTAAGGTACTTAATTCGATAAGGATTAATGCCGTATTGCTTAAAATAGCTTCGCGTAAAAAGTAAACAATAAAAATGGTTAATGTGGGTTATCCCTAAAATATAAACATATACCATCGCGGACTTTTTTGTAGACCTTTTTATGGTGTACAATACTGTAGTACATTAATTTGATCTAACTCGTAGGGTTTAGGCAGCGTTTTTGCTAAATTGCTAAATAAGCCCAAAAAAATAGGTTAATTTACGACATCACGTTAGAAACCTCTAAAATTAGCAATGTTGCCTTAGTATATGATGCATGTATTATACATATAAACCTTCCTCTTGAATCACTCTATCTATTAGAAAAAACCGCATCAAAATCCGTTGCGTAGTTTTAAAGATTTAAGCGCACATAGGGACAGAAAAGACGTTTTAAAGATTTAAGCGCACATAGGGACAGAAAAGACGACTTTGTTTTATACTATGTAGTGATGATGTATTATACATATAAACCTTCCTCTTGAATCACTCTATCTATTAGAAAAAACCGCATCAAAATCCGTTGCGTAGTTTTAAAGATTTAAGCGCACATAGGGACAGAAAAGACGACTTTGTTTTATACTATGTAGTGAAATGCTCGCTACATATTATAATATGTACCCTGTTCTCGAAAATCTCGGTTGGAAAGGCAGCACTAGAAATAACGTATCCAGTAGCTTGTGACATTGCAGCCTTTTAGCTTTTCTTGGCGACAAATTGCTACTCTATATGCGTGCGTTTCCATTGTTGAATTGACGTCTAAAGATGTGACTACGATATCGTTGGATTTTTCCTTTTTTAAAGTTTGACTATCCTTCGCTTCTCCTCAAGAAGCAGTTTCCCACAGGCAATACAGAAAAAAGAACACGCAGACCAACCAAGCGAAGAATTTCGAAAATGTATTCACTAATGCCGGTTCCCAATATTCTATCTACTTATATTCTATTTGCCCTACTAGAGATATCAATGTGACGTAAGCTCCATCCAAGTTATGTCACTATCAAGGTAAGCTAATAGTAAGGCAAACCATAGATAGATCGAATATTGGAAACCGCTATAAGGCCGCTTTCATCCGTAGTCACAGGGTTCTTTCTTATAAGGGCGCCTCGCCAATATCCCGTAGCAGCCTAAAAGAGTCAGAGGGTCTACGAGGTCAGAACCTCATTGCACAAAACGCCTAAAAGACTTATCGTAGCGAGGCAAACAATGGAAATGCACTCAAAGAGAGTTTGAACCCGGGTCCAGCGTACCCACGGAGCGAAAAATAACACGTCACTGGTCACTCATTATCATTACCGTCCGCGTATCATTCCCGTACACGTAATCAATATATCGAGATCATTGAACATCGCGGACAGGTTTCTTTATTATGCTTATTGTTTAACCATGTACTTAGGTACTATCACATTCACAGTGTTATGATCCTACGTATCTCCGTTCTACTATCTATCTATCTATCTACTTGATTACGCGTCAGGGCTTCTTCGACCTCAGTAGCACGTTGACCGTCTCCGATCTATTGTACTCGGCCACTTCTAAATTACCCCTTACCAAATTACCCCAAGTCCAGGTGATGCCAGGAAGAGCAGCACGTCCGTTGTAGGGGTATATTTTGACCTCCTCTGGGCGGAGAATGTACCGTTTTATTAGTCGGCATCGCGTACTTATCAGAGCTGGGCAATTCCACAGTATGTGCATACTGTATAGGACTTTCCTCCTTGTAATTGCAGAGCCTGCACAGTGCACATGCCTGTGTCACGGAGCTTCAGGGGGCTGATTCTGTTTCGTTCAGTTTATTAGTTAGTAACCCTCACTGGGTTGATTGCTAACAAAACGGAGGCAACAATCCTATTTTTGCACAAGTTACCAACCTAGGTTGGTATGAGGTATCATGTCAACATACTATGCTAGTTGCTAACTTGTCCAAAAATAATAGGTAGGTACAAAAAAAGGCCGTTTTGGTTTTTGCCTCCGTTTTCTTAGTTAATAGCCCATTGAGGGTTGCTAACTAACAAACACATTTAGAAAAACTTATAATATAGAATCATCCCACAGGTTAAACATACCTAGGTATGTTTGTTTAGGCCGGATAACCGGGTACCCACTAACAGTAATTATTATCTATTTTTTACCTACAGTGCTTGTAAATGAAAAACCGCCATTATACCTATGTATTATTTTATAGTCATACTGATTTTGTTAAATTAACGTGTGCTTATTTTTTATGCTTCTCTCTGTAGTGGGATTACGTAGAATTATTGTAGTTGGAGAATCGATAAATTGAATGACATGTCAACAAGTGAGGTGTTATCTCTCGTTACCGCGGTCAGTCAGTCATGGGAACGATGTTTATCAGCTACAAGTAGGCATTATAGCTACCTACTGCGCTGCGGCGGACCGCAGCTTCCCTCTTCCGCTGGGAACTCTACAATCTTCATGAGATAGGAACATCGGTAGGTAAGTATATTTTTAAACGTAGAATAGGCGTATAAAAATTATTTTTAGGCATTGTTTTTAATTTTTAAGCTTTTTATCAATAAACTAGCTGCCCTGGGAAACTTTGTTTTACTCTTTAAATTATTTCTCACTTAGGTGTATGCAAAATGGTTAACGTCCTATTCTCGGACCTACCGAATATAATTACACAGGCATAAAAATAGCTCAAGCTGTTTCGGAGGAGTTTTATAACAAACACTATCGGCCTGGCCACGGGGATCGGCGGTGCGAACGTCGAAGCGAGGGGCGAGGCGACCATTCGCGCGGCACCGTTTGCAGGCCACGGGCAGTCACGTTCGCCGCCGCGACCAGTAAGGAAGTCCGACAGCAAAATGTCTTTATCGAAATTATCTCAATATTTCAAGACCTAATATTTGGAAGAGATTGTGAAATACATGATTTGAATAAGAATCGGAGTAAGTATAGATGGAGAGTTCCACAAGAAGTATGAGAAATACAGAATATATCCAGAAAAATTTGTTGAGTATGCCAGAATGAGTATTGAAACCCTCGATTATATACTTATGAATATTCTTCCTACATACTCTTCACTACATGTTTAAACTTGTGCTGTGGATGGCCCGACTTCCAAATAGCTGGTCTAGCTAGTATTTCAGCAATAAAAGTCTCGGCGCTCATTTTTCGCGGCGAAAATAACTAAACTCGTTTGTTCACTGCACTATTCGCCGCGACTACCGCTCAACTCCGTGGCTCGCGCCGTACTTATTCATGCCTTTGTTTCGTTCGCCCGCCGCGCCGCAAGTCGCCGGTGCGGTTCGCTCGGTACATTTCGCCGGTCGCTTCGCCGGTCGTCGTTGCGCGTGGCTTGATTAGTACATTGCTATGCGTTTATTTCAGTCGCTAGACGCTTCGCCGTTCGCACCGCGCGAATATTCGCATCGGCGAATTTCCCGTGGCCAGGCTGTATGACATGAGAATTTTACCCTACCTAATATCTTGTAGAATGTGTATATATATATATATATATAATTTTATATATATAGATTAATTTAGAATTTTTCTTGCTTCATATTGCGAGAGACGTTCCCTATGTACCATGAGAGATGAATCTCGAATGCCTTTTGATTTGTCTAGCACCCGCGAAGTTTAACAGATACACAGATAAAAATAAAAACCTACATCCCAAAAGGGCAAGATTAAAGTCTACAACTCTACAAGAGAGTATGTGCGTCTCAGCGCGCGAGTCGTTACGCAAGGCGCCGGCTGCGCGCGCACCTGTCGCGCACGTGCCGCGGGTTAACGTAACGAGTAAGTATATCGGATTTGGCCATATAAATTATCATTTTTTTCGATTAACTATTGCGCAAATTTTCGGAGGCAATTTGGTGTGTGTACGCAAGGATCTTCACCCTTTTTAGGGTATCGTACTTCACATGAGAAAAGTGGAACCCCAATAAAATCTCTTTGTATTGATTCATTTTCACAGGAATGGGTCTGTCGTTCGTTTCAGCTGACGGACATCTATCGTCCACTGCTGGACAAAGGCTTCCTGCAATGAGTTATATTACACGGTTGGTTGATGCGCCAGGTTGAATCCAGCGACTTTCTCTCTTCATGTGGTCAGTCTATGGTCGGTGGTCAGCCAACACTTGCGCATTGCCAACGTTCCTCGCGGTACTATTTCTACGACTACGACTATGTGCTCCATTGCCAATTCAGCTTCACGATACGTTGATCTAGATTTTTAGATTTTTATGTCAGTGTCTCTGGTTAGTTTACGGATCTCCTTATTTCTGATACGATCACGTAGGTATAGGGATACTCCGAGCGTAGCTCTCTCCATCGCCCACTGAGTTACTCTGAGCGTTCTTATGAGGTCCATAGTCAATGACCAAGTCTCAGATCCGCACGTTCCGCACATAATATTATGTTACTGATTGCCCATTTCTAAACAAACTAGGTATAAGATATAAGATCAATATAAGTATTTTTACAGTTTATGCGGAGATAAAGATTCTCTCTGTCTTGTACTTAGGTACCTACAGTTCGAGTTAGTAACAAGGCACACCTATATGAAGGTAGGAGTAAGCTGGCAAGACGTTAGGAGCAACAGCGCGTGTCGGGCGGCAGATGTGTGGACATCTGGTCTTGATCTAGGCAGGGCACCCTCGAGCGTCGCCCTCGCGGGGCAATCACCCCGCCTGAGGAATTCGCCTCCTCGCGGGGAGGGTTCCGGGAATTAAGGTGCTATCTTAACTGAATCGAGCGGGTCAGTTTAATCGAGGATAACAAATGCTCGTTTGAATTTTGCTTTTTTTTACTACACGTTAGAGAGGTCTGATTGCGTAAGGATAACGTATTCAATCGTATTCGTAATCGTTAGCGAATTCTACCCCCGATTGGCTGACGTAAATAAGCGAACCAATGAGCGGGAAAATTTGTTTCCGATCACAATTACGATTAATAGGTACGTTTTTCTTACACAATCTAGGGGCAGATCTTATGTGATGGTCATGTGATGAATGATCATACAGCCGAAGATGTTATTGTATTAACTTGGAAGGGGTAAGTAAACTCACTAACGGTTTCAGACAACTGTCATTGTCATTACTTAATTTTTTTTAATTTCGTTCCTTATGCATCTTAGAAATTGAATAAATACTTCTAAGTCATGAATATGGCAGCAGTTGCAGAGATTACCTAAAGTAGACATAGACTTCAAGTATGGGCATACAGGGTTAAATAAAATATACCAAAACTCTCTCGGACACTTCTTAACATTTTAAACTTACAACTTTTGGTCAATGACATTCTTTGTAATTTCTATGACACTTGTTTTAGAACAAAATGATGATGATGAGATCAAAATATTAGGTCCTTACATATGAAATTGGCGTTTTGTCGTACTGGCCACTTTGATCTCAAATATCTCTTCTTTGGTTAGAAATTCCAATTTCAAATTTATACAGCTATTTACTCATGCTTTTGTGTTTTGAAAATCGTAATTCATTTGTTTTTTTCTCTTTTGGTTTTTTTTTGCGCCACTCTGTTTACAAAATGGAAAACTTGAAATATCGCGTTATTTACGAGTACGAGTTCCATCGTGGAACCAGTGCTGCAGAAACGGCTCGAAGGATTAATAATATTGTGTACGGCGAGGGTGTCGCAAAAGAAAACACAGTGCGTTTTTGGTTCCAACGTTTTCGTTCTGGAAATTTCGACCTGCAGAACAAGCCCCGTGGACGGCCGGAGACCAAAGTTGACAATGAAGAATTGAAGGTTATTGTGGAAGCGGATCCATCGCAAACCACGTCCGAGCTAGCTGCAGGCTGCGGTGTTAGTGATAAAACTGTTTTAGTTCACTTGAAGCAAATTGGGAAGGTGAAAAAGCTTGAAAGGTGGGTACCTCATGAATTGAGTGCAGCAAACCGACAAACGCGCGTAGACTGCTGTGTTACATTACTCAACCGGCACAGTAATGAAGGGATTTTAAATCGAATCATTACCTGTGATGAAAAATGGATCCTGTATGATAATCGGAAACGCAAATCGCAATGGTTGAACCCTGGCGAACCAGCCAAATCCTGCCCCAAACGAAAATTGACTCAAAAAAAATTACTTGAGAGCGTTTGGTAGACTAGCGCCGGCGTCGTTCACTACAGCTTTCTTAAATCTGGCCAGACGATTACGGCGGATATCTATTGTCAGCAACTGCAATCCATGATGGAAAAGCTAGCTGCTAAGCAACCGAGGCTGGTCAATCGTTCTAGGCCACTGCTGCTTCAGGACAACGCTAGACCACACACTGCACAACAGACGGCTACCAAGTTAGAGGAGCTTTAATTGGAATGCCTAAGACATCCACGTTACTCCCCGGACCTTGCTCCAACAGATTACCATTTTTTTCGAAATTTGGATAACTTCTTACAAGGGAAAAAATTTAACTCCGATGAGGCAGTCCAAAGCGCTTTCAAAGATTTTATTGATTCCCGTCCGAATGGCTTTTTTAGTAAAGGGATCAATGAACTACCTATAAGGTGGCAAAAGTGCATAGATAGCAATGGTACATACTTTGATTAAATATAATTTAAATAATTTGAGCATATTAACAAATTATGAATTTCGTTAGTAACTTAGAATCCAAAATTAGCATCAAAATGAGTAATTTCAATTTTTATTGAAAGTTTAAGGTGTTAGTTTGTTTTATGATCTTAAAAAAAATCGACTTTATGTTCCTCCCATACAAAACGCCAATTTCATATGTAAGGACCTAATACTTGCGTGAGTCGTGGAATAAAACAACGTGTGTCCTGTCTCATTACGTAGGTGCAGTGGATATCGAGAAGTGGAAGTGGGTAGGGCTTCCTCATCTCAGGTTACCTTCCGACCGCCGCCGGATGGTGGCGCTGGCCTTGCTACTGTAGGTACTTGTGGGAAGGTACTCGCGATTTACGCGCTGCGGTTTCATAGGTGGTTAGAGTAACTTTACACATGGATAACTACACTAAACTGATTGAAAGGTTCGAACACTTTTATTATAATAAAGGTCCAAACTCAAACAAGTAATCCGCGCCTCTGACCATATTATTGCCATTTGATATGTACGCTGAAAAGATGGAAATGGAACAAAAATGTATAAAAATGATAATAAACTAAATCGTTAACATCATATTTTTTTGAATTTCGTTCGTAAGCGATGCAAAAGCAATCTGAAACGCATGGATAGATACGCCTAATAATATGGCTATAGAGCTGCTGATCAAAAAAGAATTCGAAATAGATCTACAAGACACAAGGTTCGATACAAGTGCATTTCTCCCGACGAGATCCCGACCCGCGTTAACTTTGAGTTAAAATAAAACAGCAACGTCAAAAAAATCTTAGGACAAGTAAAAAGGAAGAAGCCCACCTTACCATAGACACCTTGGCCCTGGGGACCCACTCCTGATTGTATGTGGTTTGAGCAAGGCATCGGATACGGCATTGGTTTAAAAAGAGTAAACAATAAAACCAGGGTCTTCGAAGCTAGCAGGCACTATACCCAAGTTCGTGCTAGAGTCTTCGTGAGAAGCGGGTGCGAGATCCATATTATTCAATGTTATTATTATGTAAAAATATATAAAATATATGTACCTACCTATTGATAGTACCTATGTAAGCTGCAAAATAATCATCTACTTACCTACCTGTTTATTTTCTTATAAGTTTTTAATTTATAATAATAATACCTTCCTAGTTACGTTGGAGCTAGCGCGACAAAGGAAGTGGCGTGGGAGATAGGGGTGCGACCGGACCACCTGTGTATAGCGAGCCCATGCGCCTTGATACTCGCATGATCACAGAATCCTAGGGTCATGAACCTTGACGGTAATCTTGCTGGTAACATATTTTTACCTCCAACTATCGGTTATTCAACGATAACGACGATTTAGACGAAAATGGGAGTGAACTAAGTTAGAAAATTTGGTGCCTATAAGTATTCGTAATTGGAAACCCTCGCTCTCGAACCCTTAACACATTAACAACAACTTAACTTAACAACTTAACTTTATACAATTAAGAGAACAGTTACTAAATGTGTCGATATTATATCGAAGGCTAGGTAAGTAGGTAAGTAAATCATTGTCAAAGGGCTATGGGCAACTCGTTCCCATAGTTGCCCATCTAGCCGCCTAGGCTCCCAAAGCTCCACCCAGATCTGGGCATATTAACAAATTATGAATTTCGTTAGTAACTTAGAATCCAAAATTAGCGTCAAAATGAGTAATTACAATTTTTATTGAAAGTTTAAGGTGTTAGTTTGTTTTATGATCTTAGAAATTTAAAAGTATCAAAACATTTCATTCCATACGCGCGATCGAGCTTCGTCTTCAGAGGAAGCTGCAGAGGTTGCAAACACTTTAAAATGCTAACTAAATTAGGTAAATAAATACTCTCTATTTTTTCTAAACAAATTAGAAAATCTTATTAGGATTCCGATAATCCATTAGGTATCGGGAGTAATCGCTTATTTGAATATTGCCATAATATTTTTGTGATACACAGGATAGTAATGTTTTGATTCAAGCTGTAAAACTTTAGTGATCCTGCTAATAGAGTTGGTAAACAATTACTCATTTTATTTTAAGAAAGTACTTATCCTGCGCCTCACGTCCTTAAAACTTTGGAAAAGCAATGAATATACTTACATCTAGAGAAAATCCTGAAGATCTCAAAGAATAATAAACCTAAATTCACGTCTTAGAACAATGTCACCATCGCTAACGTTCTTTCCTGTACGTGGACTTATTTTAACTAATTAATAATAATTAATTGGTAACATGGAGTTGGGGACGGGTATGATACATGCGTAGATAAATTGACATACGAATAAAATATTACAACATTTTAGTATTTATTTATCAATAAGGAAGTCCTGGAGTTCAATGTGAAGTCTAAAGTTAGGTAGTGGCTTTGCCTTTCGTGCCAATTTTTGTTACCAAACTCCTCCGAAACGGCTCGACCGATTGTTGTGGAAGTTTCTGTGCATGTTCCGTAGATCTGAGAGTAAGTAGGTCGTAAGCAATTTTGTTATATCCCTAAAGACAAAAGAACGTTTGCCGAGTCAGATAGTCTAGTACATAAAATTCTCGTGCCAATTTTTGTTATCATACTCCTCCGAAGCGGCTCGACCGAATGTTATGGAATTTTCTGTGTACGTTCGATAGGTCGGAGAGTAGGTCGTCAGCTATTTTTATATCCCTAGTGGCAAAACATTTGCTGGGCCAGCTGGTAATAATATAAAAAGTCACATTGAAGGTTGCAGACCCCTGCATCCCAGTCCCGCGGCCCGCCACACCTGCCAGCGCACGTGCCAACTGCTACCTACCCCTGCATCCGGGGACTGTCCAGTCCAACGTTTTTTTACTTTTTTACGTCATTTCTACAACTTTTTACCCCACTTTTATAGAGACGATGAGGGCATGAACTTTCTCTGTTGTCCTTTCGATTAAAGAGCGAAGATCCGTTCAAATCGTCTGACCGATTTTTTTTTAAAAAAGGTATGATATACCTATTACCTATGCTATTTCAATTTAAATATAGGAAGAAGTAGTTTCTTTGAGATTCGAACATCGGCAACTAACGAAGTTTGGGAAGATTAAAACACTGCAGCAAGATGTTTACGTTTTGAATTTCGTCACAAAAGTGTGTTTTGCATCATACGAGTATAGGTACGTAGATATGGAATAAATAATTCAAATGGTTATAAGTGATGAATCTAAATCGACGTTCCAAAAAATGATGTTTGTATAGCTCCTCGTTATATTGGCCATAATACCTGAAGCCCCTGTTTCTTATAAGTTTAAGGAAAATCTTTTGGTTTCTCGTAAATACTTCCGAGTTTGCCTAAGGAACATTCATATTGTCATAGCAAACCTCATACCTACCTACCTATAAAGTAGAGATGGAAAAAAACTAAATCCGTCGTTTTCATGAAATTCATTTTAGCCATTTTATCGAACACCTACCTTTTACCTAGTTGCTACCTGGACTGCATGTATTTGATATACCTACCTATAATCGCAATATATTGAGTTCGCAGTCCAGTAGCACAATCTATTTAAATTCCCGATCAGCCATTGTTTATTTAGATCAACATTGTTTTATTTGAATAAACTTCTAATTTATTTCTCAGCGAGTGGGCACAAAATGATCCCAGACCCGCTGCATGCAAACACGCGTTGCATCAGACAAATTATGCGCCGCCTAACCGTCGAATGCCGACTTATATAGTATCGGCAAATCCGTTGGCCAACGGTCGAAGTGACCACACAAAAACTGTATCAAAGCACTCCTTAAATACAATGGCGAATCATTAAAAAGAGACCACTCTTTTGTCTAGCAGACAACGCCGAACTTTCCCATAACGACCGAGCGTTTTAAACCTTTGTCCTGCGTACGTTACAGTTTTGCAAAGAAACTAGATCGTTCTCACGAACGCAAAAATTTCGATAAACGAACGTCCGAAATAGGAACTGAATAGATGATGAACAATAAAATAGATTCGCGAAAGGGATTACAAATAATGCGTCGTAAGAAAGGGGTGGATTTCTAAAGAAAAGGTCAGTACGGTCATTCGGGGCGCCGGCTGACCCTATCGCTCACGCTGCACCGATTTCGGGGTGTTTAAACTGGCATAAAGGGTTGTCGTGACCCATGTATTGTGCGCGCAGGTCAGCACGGGTTGGCTACCTGAGACTGACGGGTCCGCCGTCGAAGTGACCCTGCCCAGTGCATGGACAATTAAAACGAGACCGGTGCATCGACGGTTGGAAAGAAAATCGCGATAACCTTTGCCGGAATTAGTTTCATATTAAACGGTGCTATTTGTAACATGAAAATTTTTTTGATAGCCATTTATAAGATAAGATCGCCATCAAAATAAATCGTCTGTACGTATCACCTAAAGATGTATCTATGTGTCAAAAGCAAGTATTTAAATTTTATTATATGCTTAATGTAAACTTGTTACTTGACATAAAATCTAGTTTCGTACCAATATACCTATTACGTGTTTGTTACATATTAAGGTACCTATAACGACATCCAGTTCTGTATAAACGCCGGTAAGTTGACGTATAACGGTCACATATTTCACCCGAAGTCTTCAGGTGCGAAAGGCCGCTCCATTACATTATATTAAAAACACATAAACATTTGCCAAAGGCGAATCCGTTGGTCTATTGAAGGAGTTCGGACAATGCAAAAAATGGAGCATAGAAAGCAATTTCCCATAAAAATTGTAGCAAAGGGTTTGGTCATAGACGTCTTTGTTGTGTGGACAGTGGGAAATTTTGCGCTGTTTGAAAGGCCGTCTGCGAAATGGGTCAGTTAGGCCCGTCGGGTGAGATACTGCGCTCTTTGTCCCGCTCGCATCGCAGGGTTATGCAAATTGAGTTAAGAACAATGCATCTTGTACCTGAGATGCGTTCGAAGATTAAGTAAGAGTGATGCCAACGTTGAATTTTTACCGTTTTTGAAAGATTCTTTGTTCTTTATTTATAAGAGACAGCTGACGTCTACTTTAAAACAATATAAATAATAATGGCCCTACGTAATAAATTTAAGATATTTTTTTTAATTACCATAAGTAGTAAATGCTAATATTTTTCCTTAACGCGATTATTATTATGCAATATGTACATACATAATACCTACATACATAATATAGTCAATTAAATACTTTTTGCAAAAACATACAAAAAAGAACGACCGACACGACAACTTTTTTAATAACTAACAAAACGAGCTTCCAATTTAAAAGGTGCGAAACGTTGACCCTAATAACTGAAAGTGACAAACTTAATTTCACACTGGAAAACCAATTTTCCTCTAATTTTCTTCCTTATTTCCAGGAAATAAGAATGGGAACTATATTTTCTATCACCAAAATTTATATTTGTCATCAAGTTGTATCACCTAATAAATAGATCTATCGCCACGAAATATTTTCGTTCTCAGATAAACAAAAATTGTTCCCAGGTATGAATTATCAAATTAATGTTAATATATGTGTAAAATATAAGAGATCGATAACCAATAAAATTATATTGCATTACATGAATATGAACTTCGTTCTTATAATAACAGTTTTGTACTTAAATAATAGCTCTGTGCTCAGAATGGTAGATCTGTCACCAAATTAATCGATTATCGATCCCTGACTGCGACTCCGTCGACATGCTCTTGGAGGGGAAGAGGGTGACGGCTAAGGAGTTTTCCTAGGTCCCATGTGCACCTATAGGTAAATAGGTTAAGGTTATTTTCCTTTTTTGACCACCCAGAAATAGGAGCCCCGCCAAGCGGGGCTCCGTCGACATGCTCTTGGAGGGGAAGAGGGTGACGGCTAAGGAGTTTTCCTAGATCCCCCACTTTTTCTTAGGCTATAGTCGTAAATTCTTATATAAAGTTAACACATAACCTCAAAAAATAAAAAAAATAATAAACATAATATGATTTATTGGTGATCTCTTTAAATTAGTTTGCTTAAATACTTATTAGGACACACCTATTATAATACATACAAAAACATTTATTTGGTACTAGACCTTATATTATCTCAGGATTTTAGGTGATTTATCGTGGAACTGATTTTGCATTGTTTGGTGACTACATTTTGGTGACAGATCTACTATTTTGAGGACAAACCCTATTATTTAAGAAACACAAAACTAATTAAATTGGTGATAGCTTAAATGATACCCAATAAGAATTAAACATTTTCATTTTGTCTGCAAAGGAAAAAATTATTTCACGTAAGAAGAGCACACAATAACATAACTATTAGCATGCTCTAGTCTCTGCAAATTTGTATTTGCACTCAATATAGTCGTTATTGTACATCCAGTAAGAGCTAGTTATGTTTACATTTGTGTTTTTTAAGTTCATGTGTTTTTAACTGACTGACGATCGTTTACAAACGCGTTCTTATCAGCGATGCCTCGATTACATCGAAAAAGCCTGTCAAGTGCGAGTCGGACTTGCGCACTGAGGGTTCCGTACTACAACCGGAGGAATAAAACCATAAAAACCACTTTTCTTATCGAACCGTAAAACTAACTTTGTTTTTAGAGGTTTTATTGTAAATATCAAAAAAACTACTTATTAGATCTCGTTCAAACCAATTTTCGGTGGAAGTTTGCATGGTAATGTACATCATATATTTTTTTTAGTTTTATCATACTCTTATTTTAGAAGTTACAGGGGGGGGGGGGGGACACACATTTTACCACTTTGGAAGTGTCTCTCGCGCAAACTATTCATTTTAGAAAAAAATGATATTAGAAACCTTAGTATCATTTTTGAAGACCTATCCATAGATACCCCACACATATGGGTTTGATGAAAAAAAAATTTATGAGTTTCAGTTCTAAGTATGGGGCACCCCCAAAATTTATTACTTTTTTTTAAATTTTGTGTGAAAACCTTAATGCGGTTCACAGAATACATCTACTTACCAAGTTTCAACAGTATAGCTCTTATAGTTTCGGAAAAAAGTGGCTGTGACATACGGACGGACAGACGGACAGACAGACATGACGAATTTATAAGGGTTCCGTTTTTTGCCATTCGGCTACGGAACCCTAAAAATGGATACTTGCTCAAACTTAGGTAAGTGCAGAATTGAATTGAATACCTATACCTAGCTTAACCACTTCACTGACTAATAAGTAACTTATAGTTTATCTTTTAGTTAGCTATTACTTACTAAATTAGGGCCGATTTTTTCAATCTCCAGATAATCTGTGACGTTTTGACAGAATTTGTATAGCATATGTTTCAAATCTGGTGATTGAAAAATCAGCCTTTATTCTATTACTATTACTAACTTAACTTATTATTAAAACTACCAGGTACCTATAATACCTGCCAAGTGCCAATAGTGTACCAACTACCAAACTACATAAATACCATTGATAAGGTAAATTCTTCAATGTGTATCGTTTGTGTCGAGATTGAAATCTAATCGAAATATATAATAGGTATATCCTTATTATGGTTACGTCAGTCGCTCCTGCTTCGTCCGGGTGAATCCGCGGGAATTTCATGAAAACCTTTCTTATCCCTTCTCTACATTGTAAAAGATACATGCGCCCTTTCAGCTTTCTAGGACCAAGGATTTGGGCTAGACGATGAGTCAGTGAGTTAGCACTTCTTTTTTTGTGGGTAACTAAGATGGGTATAAATTGTCACGCTTGAAGTCGTTAAAGGAGCCAGTTTTTATAATCCTCACAATTACCGCAACCCGAGACGGGCTTTATTATCTCTCGAGATTTCGTATATGATCTCATTCTAAGTAATAACAAAGATTACGTAAGTTAAAACGCGCATTTCTTGTTTCTTGGTAATAATGAAGTAGCTACAATGATTATTTTTTAATATACACTAGCGTTTTTGTATCTGTATTAGTTATTGCGTAAAGTACCTAATTAATCAATTGTCATTAATTTTAAAAAAAAGTTTACGTTCTAAAGATGGAAAAGTAGGACTAAAATAATTGGAAAGTACATTTTGAATTAGTTAGATTTTTATCATATTATAGTAATTAACATATTGTAGTCTTCATTATCTTTGATTTTTGTAATAATATCCTGCGTAAAGCTATAGGATAAAATTATAATAGTTTGCTAAAGCTATGGATACTACTAAATAGGTAGTATTTAGAACTGGTAAAAAAATCAAGTTCAAACCGATTATTCTTTCACTTATAAACCTAAGGACCTAATTATTCATACACTGCCACATCTGGAAAGATGTTTCATTGTAATAGAACTATATTACAAGTAGGTAGTAGAAAAATATTTAAGCTTAACCATTAAAACGAATAACGCTTAAAAATTTTCAAATAAGAAATTATGACATTATAATTTCTTATTTGTACATCGGCGATAGAGATTGAAGTAATATAAAATCCTGATCCATGTCGATCCATTTTAAGTACCTGTACCTAAATACTTACCTAGCAAGGGTTTAAAAAGTATCTATACTTAGCAGAGAAGCCATGTATCGGAGGTGTAGAAATATGTAAATTGTAATTAATCGTTAACCCCTTAGATTGTGTAAAAAAAACGTATCCATCGTTATCGTAATCGCTTACAAATTTTGCCTGCTGATTGGTTGGATGAACCAGGGATGGTTTGATAATTGGGTGCAGATTTTACCTACTAACAATTACGATAATAATGAATAATTTTTCGTACAATTTTTAATCAGATGATCAGCGGGGCTAGACAAAGTAACAGTCGTTTAGCGTTCACGACAGTAGACAAAAATGTATGGACAAACCACGTGACAAAAACGTGAAAACAAATGAAAGTAGAATCTACTTTATGCTTAGCGTTATTCACTGTCGGTTGTCAATTGTCACGTGAAGTAAGCTAAAGTTATCTACAACATCTGCGAGAACGCCAGGGAGCGTTCAAATTGTCGTAGTCGATGTTCAAAAAAAGCGTGTTTTCCTCTATTCGGTCACGTGGTTTTTCTACAGTCACTTGTTTTGTCCATACATTTTTATCCACTGTCGTGAACGCTAAACGACTGTTACTTTGTCTAGCCCCGCAGATCCCATGTTATGAAGCGGTTCGACGGCAGGTGAAAACGCTAGTGTGCGCACTGCCCTATGTGAGTCACAGGCGAGTGAGAACTGAGATGTGTCAACCTTTGACAGTTCCCAGGCTGTGCGCTACCGGCGGCATCTTGGTTTCTGGAAAAAATACCTGAAGAACTCGCCGCTTGGAAACTACTTTGAGAAAGCGCTGAGAAAAAATGTATGCTTTATGGACAAGGGGTCGGAACTCGGATCGGCCCGCACCTCTAGCCATATATTTTGCGATACACTAAAAAATTGGAAATGTATCGATATTAAAAAATGTATGGAAAAGATCGCTAAATTGGTCATAATATGACCACCGCGAATACCTAGATCATTTTATCAGCTCATAATCATCAGCTGGCAACTGACCACTCCCTGACGGAGTTTTTTTGCCCTCTAGGTACCTACAAGTAAGACCTACGATTGATTAAAGAAGTTATAGTAGGTACTTACTTCATCATCGGTACCCGGTGGTGATGCAGCGGAAGATGGTATCTTACTAATTTGTAAGTAAACTCACCCTAACGTTTTCTATACAGCTTCGTGTCGGAACGCTAAATCGCTTGGCGGGTACGCTTTCGCTGTTAGTGTGGTCCGTGGTAACTACAACTAGCCACGACCGAAGCCTACCACCAACACCACCAGCAGACGAGACCTGGGGCCGTATCACAATCACTTATTTTAAGTGATTGTGATACGGCCCCAGGACCTAGCAGTATTATTGTAATATTACAATAATTGCTATAAGAGAAGGTGGCCCCTGAGCTAATTTGGTAATAGTTAAATTCTAAGGCCGTGGCGGGAATCAAAACCACGACCTCCGCTGGACATATTCTCGCCAGTGCGCCTGCGAAGTTCGCGTTTGACGCGCGTTTTCTTCAAAGTGCGTTAAGTCCCACGTTCGAATCCCGGCACAAACCTTTTCTACAGTTTCATATTGACGTAGGTAGATAGACAGGTAATAAAGTAAATCTTTATGGCACCTATTGCACCACACAAAATAAAATATAGAGAACAAAACAAAAAAAAAAGAAAATTGCGCAAAGGCAGCCTTATCGCTTGCAGCAATCTTCTCCAGGCAACCCGGCAAATTCCCGGCAAAGGAATTCAAATCTGGACACGGGAGAGTGCATTGTGCAACTCAAACTGACTTCAGGTCGGGCAGAGCTAGAGGGAGGAGGCTCTTCTGGTTACCATTACCACTCTCTATCAGCAAAGACATTCAGCAAGCAATTTATACTGCCAAGCATGGAATACCGCAGGGGTCCATTTTGGGACCCCTGATATTTTTGATATACATAAATGACATAGGAAATTTAGGCTTGACCGGAGATATATCACTATACGCCGATGATACGTGTTTATTCTATTTCGGTAACTCAATACACGAAATAATATCAAATGCTCAAAACGATTTAGATGTATTGAACGAATGGTTCCAGTATAACTTACTAACCATAAATGTTTCTAAAACTTCATATATGATTTTCACTGCAAAAAATAAAAATATCCCTACTTTCAATCCACTGACTATTGATAACCAAAACCTAAAACATTCTGATTCAGAAAAGTATCTTGGTTTAATTTTAGACCCCAAATTAACATGGCGAAGTCATATAGACAACCTACAATCAAAAATAGCATCACTCACTGGAGCCTTACGTAGATCTTCCCGATGTATACCACCAAAAGTCCGTGCCATCATATATAACTCACTAGCTAAGCCCATAATAGAATATTTAATAGAAATATGGGGAAGTGCTTATCCAACGAATTTAAAAGATCTCCAAATTTCACAAAATAAGCTCCTTAAGACCTTATTTCAATTAGATTATCGTTTTTCAAGTAAAGAACTCTATAAGAAAACAAATGTTATGTCTATTACTCAACTATATAAATACAAAACATGCATATTAATTAGAAAAATACTAACTGAAGCTACACATACACAAATTACATTTAAAACAAAATCATACTTGAATACTAGAAGCAAATATAAACTCCAAATACCGATAAGAAGAACAAAATATTACGGAATTAAAACCATACAGGTTGAGGGAGCACTGCTATACAATAGTTTACCGAAGGATGTAATATGCGACAAGTCATTTGTATCTTTTAAGAAAAAACTTAAGAAACATTGTCTTAATATTTAATCATGTTCACAATATGTTCACACAATTTATTTATAAAATAGTTTACTTTAAGTTTCTTTGTTAATTTCTCATTCAGTGAAATTATTATTTCTTTTGAGAATAAATATCTTTAAACCTAAGCATTTTAGCGTACCGGTACTACCCATAGGATTTCGGTTAATTCATTGCCTAATTAGTATCTAGTGTGAATTTAAATTTAAAACCAATAAAGTCTTTTAATAATTTCGATAAATGTGAAAGGTCTTGTCTAGTCACTCGAGCTACCTGATGTAGGTAATGCTTTAGGAAACTACAGTGAAAATGTATGGGAGTCAATCGTTATTATTATATCACGTGATCAACGAATATAAATATAAATATAATCAATCAATTAATCAATCAATCAAAAATCAACGAATCATGGTCACGAATATGTCGCGTTCGATTGAGAGAATAAATAGATTACAGCAACACTATACCTACTACTTACCTATGTGACACTAACTTTGGTTTGAAGGAGACGTGTTTAACTGTTTACAGGGCAAAATGATGCTGAGCACAGTGCAGTGCGTAATTTGATTATTGCAATGCCAATTCTTAAGACGCACTGCATCTGATATGGTAAGCAAGGCATAGGTATTAACTTCCGGCGAGCGTCCTGATCTTCTCATCATTTCTGAAAAAAAATATGAAATAACTCAAGTTGAATTGTGTAGACTGTAGTCAGTTGATAATAATATGTAGATATCTTCTATCCAGTAAACACTCAATATTATGGGAACTACAGCTAAAGAGCGAAATCAATTACAACCCTACTTAGTATTGTTTACATCTCCGATCCCCTTTATTTTACATCCATCCCATTCTTGACCCGCAGGAGAATTGTAATTACAGTCAATCGGGATCGGGACTTCTCTAGACAAAACCCTACTAAACTAACCTCATTATTTTTTCCATAAGATCTAGATCGGTGATTCCCTACGTACATATGAATTAGGAGATAATATGTTTATGTAAGTACCTACTTAACACACTTATCCATTATGAAATCTCAAAAATTCGATTAAAAGTAAATCAATGATCCCGATCGTTGAATTAAAATCGCGCCGTCGAACTTAATCGTCTAACACCGAACTACCGGCCTGTGTCTATTGTACCCCTAGACCCAAAAAAACAATAAGACGATTGTAAAACGGTGTCGGAACTGATAATTTCCGGACAGAACCGGTCAGACCGGTTTCCGTCAACCGCCGTCTTATAATGCGTTGTTTATGGTAATTTGGCTTTATATTTTAGTTTTTTGCAGACGTGGGATTTCGGATCTTGGATGCTGTTCCTTATAGGATTAGTGGTCTTGTATTAAATACCTCCATGTTATTGTTTGCTTAAGCGGTGAATAAAAGCTATAGTGTGACTTTTATTGTGGTTGATGACAGAGAGAGACAGAGAGAGAGAGGAAAAGAAAATGAATGGTAGTAGAGTAAGGAAGCTGTGTTGCAATACCTATTTGCCTATGACGCTATGAATTCATTGTTTAGTCGATTTACATTATAGCTCCTTGTTATTTGTCGAGGTAATTGATATTTTAACAGAGAACGTAATTTCGTCTTAAACCAGTCCAATATAATTTCAGTATCTGCAACATATTTTAAAGTTACGATAGAATCTTGAACAACTAGTGTTTTCTTACATCGCAAAAATACAACGACTATAGTAAGTATTACCATTATCCATAATGACAACTTCAGCGGGATTATTTTTACTCATTTTCTATATGGGTATCATTTAAGCTATCACCAATTTAATTAGTTTTGTGTTTCTTAAATAATAGGGTTTGTCCTCAAAATAGTAGATCTGTCACCAAAATGTAGTCACCAAACAATGCAAAATCAGTTCCACAATAAATCACCTAAAATCCTGAGATATAAGGTCTAGTACCAAATAAATGTTTTTGTATGTGTTATAATAGGTGTGTCCTAATAAGTATTTAAGCAAACTAATTTAAAGAGATCACCAATAAATCATATTATGTTTATAATTTTTTTTATTTTTTGAGCTTATGTGTTAACTTTATATAAGAATTTACGACTATAGCCCAAGAAAAAGTGGGGGATCTAGGAAAACTCCTTAGCCGTCACCCTCTTCCCCTCCAAGAGCATGTCGACGGAGCCCCGCTTCGCGGGGCTCCTATTTCTGGGTGGTCAAAAAAGGAACATAACCTTAACCTATTTACCTATAGGTGCACATGGGACCTAGGAAAACTCCTTAGCCGTCACCCTCTTCCCCTCCAAGAGCATGTCGACGGAGTCGCAGTCAGGGATCGATAATCGATTTATTTGGTGACAGATCTACCATTCTGAGCACAGAGCTATTATTTAAGTACAAAACTGTTATTATAAGAACGAAGTTTATATTCATGTAATGCAATATGATTTTATTGATTATCGATCTCTTATATTTTACACATATATTAACATTAATTTGATAATTCATACCTGGGAACAATTTTTGTTTATCTGAGAACGAAAATATTTCGTGGCGATAGATCTATTTATTAGGTGATACAACTTGATGACAAATATAAATTTTGGTGATAGAAAATATAGTTCCCTTTCTATATTGTGCTTATTTCTAACCCTACAATACAAACCACTGCAAACTAGTTGCAATCTATCAAAATAGCATCCATTCAATGCCCTTACGTTTTGTTAATTTTTTGCAATGTCCCTCGAGGTGTTTATGCAAATTTTAGCAATTAAGTTTCTTTGACTAACGGCCCTTGCGAATCTTTTGTGCTGGTCTGCAGCTGGACTTAGAAAAATATTAGAAAGGATGAGCCATGAGCATACGAGCATTATGAACATTTTCCGTTCTCATGAGCTACAGCCCGTTAGTCAGCTTTAATCTGTTTACTTTGAGAGCAGTGTTAAACTCCAGCGTTTTATATTGGGTTGAAGTCTTGAAGAAATACTTTGATATTATGTTTACATTTTGAATACGGATTACGGAAATCCCATTATTAACAGATACCTTAGGAGTGCCAATTACGTTTATCCCAAAAACGGAATATAATGGTTATTTTAAAATTGTTGTTCATTATTGTTTTCACATTATTCCCATTTCTTTCTTGAATGATGTCGACTGCAGCAGCCATCTCTTTTGAAGTTGAGATCTTGTCTTTAGACTCTTTATAGAGAAGTTTAATCAACCTCTTTTAGTGATCATTCTTACTAGTAAGAATAGAACAATTATATATAACAATTGAATAGTATCAATTGTTTTTCTTTTTAAAGTTTAGATAAACTACATTACAATATGTGTATTAATTTTGGTTTGTTCAGTTTCAGTACAGTGCCTAAAACTGTTTTGAAACAGTAACATAAAAGAAGGAATACTTTACTATTACTTTTCAATGAAAAATTATCACAAAACGATAATAAATACTTATTCAATACAACGAGGTAATGTAACCACCTTCCAAATATTTATTTATGAGAGTTATATAGCGTAAAATTAACGAAATTACCATCCCGGGGCTTTTGACCACTCATTCTAAACTGACCCTTAACACAGAAATATGACCTTGGGGTCATCTGGACCACTCCCGGCCGTAGTGGACAAAAGTGGACACAACAAAAAATACGGATTGGTGTTCCATAACAAAAGATTGTTCTGACCCTACGAATTACGGGTACAATTTGAGCTTGACCTTTTGTATCTAGCGAGGGTCGCATTGAAGGGTTAGATTAGAGGTGTAACGGATAAACGATGAATAGGGTGGCTTGAAAGATGTTCTTTGTACGTGTTTGTTATAAGCTGTATTAAGATTTTTTATCGTATCTATGCGATGGACTGACATTTCTGCAGTATAAATATTAAAACATAGCAGACAAAAAACTGTGTTTGACACTTTTACTTATGTTATGAAGCTTTACAGAAACAACTCATTCTAAAATCTACCCTATAGTAAAATCTAATTAAGCATATAAGTACAAAAAAATATTCCAAATTATTTTATACATAAATTGGCACAAGGAATTTTCCTATCACTAAGCCCTGCACTAAGTTTGCGTTGTAAAGTTCAATCTAATTATATCACGTAATTATTTGTATTAGCCTCTAATACTATTAGGCGGATCCTAAACAGATCAGAAAAATGCATACATCTATCTGTGTTACCATAAAATCTCGTGTCAAAAGTCAAACAAAGCAGTGATGGCTTCTCAGAGGACTTCAAACACAGGATGGCTTAGGAGGTCGTTAAATCCTTGTGCATTTCAGACTACGATCACCTCTTTCATTAGGGCAATCTAGGGTTGAAACCACATGCTCTGACATTTGGAGCTATGTGTATATGTATTTTGAGGCAGCTAATCAGCATTTCCAAGATGTTCTCAAAGTTGTGTGTAGTCGATAGATGTGTAGGTACTGGCGGGCAGCGCGAAAAAATGTCGCCAGTTTACTGGTGTAAAATTTTTTTTTTTGGCACCAGCGGCGTCAGTTGTTAGCCGACCGCAGTATTGTCTATAGACCGCGCTCCACGCCACAGATCAATATAGGTAGGTACTTGTTATCAGTACTTTTTTCTGGTATACGAAGAAGGTTGAAGTAAAATGTTCTGTGATGTAGTCTGACAACATGCACTTGCCAGCGCGTTTAGCTATCTGCTATGATCATTTTCTCTAGAGGACATTCTTACATAGGAAAACTCTTGGAAATTTTGTCACAGGGTATTTTCCAAAAGAAGAGGTATTTTTTCCTACTGATGTAAAGGCGACGGTTAAATCTCTAGACGACGACTCCATCGAAAGACTCGTGCAGGGCAAAATAGAAGGCACAAGACCACGCGGAAGGTGCAGAAGTGAAAACCATGCGATGGAGTGACCGAGTCAAGGCTGCTCTTGCTGGTCCCTTACACGAGAGCACCAGAATTACGATGTGAGTGAAGACAAGGGAGAAGTGGCGTACCTATGCTCGTGAGGAAAATGACATCTACCCCAAGACTGAGCCCCAAGAGATTTAAGGCGAAGTCATTGGTGCTACACTGATTTTATTTTTGTTCTGCTCATTCTTACGGACACATTGGTTAATGAGACAGGCAGCGTTGCGGAAGAATATAGGTAGGTACCTACCTAACAGAAAAACGTCGTTTTACTTAATTACTAAAATTCGTTGTGAATGTTTTTGGATAGGTACTATTATTACCGATACATGAAATCAAAAAATTACAATACATCCATTGTAGATACCAATAAAAATGTTGAAAAATTGAGATATTGGAGCAACTTTTCCTTTCAAACGTTTTTCTCCTTCTGAGCGAATTAAGATTAAAGACCCAAAATATGTATATGACGTTTTGTTTTTATAGCCTACTAATAGTTTGCATAACCGTTTTAGCTCGTTAAGTACCTACCTGCCTAGATCCGTAGAGCGTAAATACCTTAATAATATTTTAATAATCACATTTACAACAACACAAACCAAATAAAGGGTGTGTCGAAACTGGACATTCGGTTTTCTGACCGTTATTAAAACGCACCATGCGATTTTCATCTCTAACCTTTCATACTCAAGGTTTATAATGTGTATGGGATGTGGTATGAGGTTATCTTCAGCACACTCCCGAGTCCCGGGAGAGCCGCGTGCTGAGCGGTGAAATATTAAAAACAAACGCGCCTCCTTTGCGAGTCGCGACGTAGGGGGCGCGTGTTGTGCTGGCAATTTATGTATTTTCGCTAAGTACAGAACTGCCATACCTGCAGATACGCCCTTATTTGATGACTCATCGTCAGATAAAACTGTTCCATCGGAATATGAAAGTGCACACGTGCCCTAAGGCCCTAAAACCCTTAAAGCAACTGGACTATTATTAACTTCTTATGCCAGGCGCCTTCAAATCAAGAGTGAATAGGCATCTCCTATAGGCAAGCGGATTCCACCGTCGACTTTATCATCACTTTCCACCAGGTCTGATCACAGTCAAGAGCTAGATAGTTAAAAAATAAAAAAATACTGGCTAATGTAAAGAAACCGTCTTCTTAGAATTACCGACATTTTGGTATCTGCTGAAGGGCTTTGCAGAACGTTTCCAAACATTTTTGCCCGGAACTGAGCAATGAGCATGCTTCTGTAAATCTATTTCAATTCCTATTATCTCAAATCTGCACTAATTGTATCAAGACAGAACTTCCATCAGTCGTGGTAAAGGTTATCTGTAAAGGTACCTGTGATAATAGGACATCTGTTGAAAGTAGGCCTTCTCAAGCCTTCTTCCCGCCGTTAACTCTACTGACCACTCCATCGAGCTGGTTACTCTTCTTGGCTATAGTTTTCTCGCTTGTACCTAAAGTCTAAGCGATCCAGGAATTTTGAACTTCACTGGCCATCATTCTAACTTCTGCGACATGCATTACTTGCCCACTGTTCAATGCCACATCAGCTTTTGGGCTAAGTTCTTGGCTAAGCCGGATCTTCTCATTCTCTGATTTCACAGAAATCCTACCTAACGCTCTTTTAAGTTGATCATAAAAAAATGTCTATTTCATAGGCACCAATTCACAGTAAGCCCATTCCGTGCGGCATCGCGCGTCGCCAGCCAGTCTCGGCGCACACACGCGCGCGCCGCACACAGGCGCGCAGATAGCGAGTGACTCACCTGAGGGTGTGTGTAGAGACTCCATCTATATCCACAGCGAGGGACTGAGGACGAGGGATGAACTTCTTTAACTACAAACACAATAATTGAATGGATGAGCTTTCAAATAACGGTGATTCTTTTCTCTGCGATGTCGTAAGCGAGTTTTTTAAGCTATTGCATAGCTTCTATCGCGGGCCTTGAGCGTGGAGACCGAATCCAGAAATTCCGTAACGAAAATAACCTAACACTTTTAAGTTTTGCCATCTATCGATGAATAACAGAACTTTTAATGACTTTTTGAAATATCATGCTGTCTCTTTAGTTCAGCAACTCGTCTCTAGGTGGCATTGGTTGTATAATTATAATTGCATAAGTTGATAAAAACAGCTATGCAATAGCTTTACCGCGGCAGTCTCCGAGTGCCACACGTCTTTTGTTCACAGATCATTTCTCAAGAGGCTAATTTCATACTATGAAATTAATAAATGAATGAAGAACGAACATAATAAAAAGACACGTCAACGTTGATCGAATTCCGGTACAAACTTTTGTTTGAAAGCAGACTTCAAACAGTAGATAGGTATGTACTCAATTGAGCCCCTGATTGCATCGGTCAAGCCTCGTAGGTACCGCGCCAATTGGCGGATGATGGTTGCGTTGCTATGCTTCCCTGCGATGTTTGAGCGATATACAATTATTTTATTTAAGAAAATCATCCCGCTCTATTAATCACAATTTCCCTAAGGTACTAGATATTAGATAACATGAATTTCTACGCAAGTCAGGACTGTCCCGCGTGTGTCGGAGGCATGGCCCCGCAGGTACATTATACTTGCATATCGATTCGCTCTCCCTCCCGGCTGCGAGTCAGCGCGGGGAGGACCGGGGGAGTTTGCTCTTTTTATGCGCAGCTAAAAAGCCGGATAACTGCGGCTCCGGCTTCCGAGAAATAAGCGGGGGTGGGAAATACCCATTTCTGAATTGGTGGGCTAGAGGCTAGAATACCTACTCTTTGTTACAGTTTATTTTCGGAAACGTGTTTCATATTTGATGCGGTGGAGGCGAACGGTATGTGTAATGTGACGTATATACGACTCTATGATCTACGAATTCAACAGAGTTGTGCGTCTTCGGTTACTCCCTGCATACCTAAAGCAGCTTATAAACTGTGCCTATAGATTGTATTACAAAACCGAATCATGATTTAATCTGTGAAATCTATTTGAATATAAGTAATAGGATGAAATAGCATGTCTTTTGTAGGAATATTAAAAAAAATGCTTTTAATTAAAATAATAAAACTTTTTTACCAAGAACCGGGAAATCCCGGGTACCCGGTTCTGAGCTCGGTGCAGAACCGGGAATTTAAAATTAAGAACCGGAACCGGTTCTGCATGCCCTAGTTGCCAAATACATAGTATTATCTAATGTTAGTTTAGTACCTACTAACTATAAACTATTTCACATATTATCACAGTAGAGTCAACTGTAAATGATACGTCGATTGATACGAGAAACCATAAAATGAAATTCCCAAACTGTCGAAAATTTTCCGCAGAAAAATATGCTGCCTTCCCACAATACGTACAGACTACAGTTACATTAATTTCTGCGTAAACTTACCTTGACAGGTATCTACATACTTTACGATGAAAATGTGAATAGCCTGTATTTATGAATAGTGCTGTGGGCGGAAGCTAAGATGTGTCTTTGTGCATAATTTAAAACATATTCACTCGATTGTATCCACAACTCTCAGGAGTTTATTCCGTCAAGTCGCAACAAAAGAATGATAGTGGCGGCCGGTGACACACTGAGCTCGCAGCGCCAGTTATACTTACTTGGCTGGTGTTTGTCCAATGGTGCCGACACAGGCAAATGGGTATCAATAGCGTAGAACTTACTACGTAGCTTTGTATCTACTAACAATTATTTAAATGAATTCCGATTTTGGAAATAAGCATTTTATTTTTATTTATTTGAGTAAATGTGACTCTATATCTTGTCTTTTTCATAGAATTCAAACAATCCAGATTTTTTTTTATAACTCAGTAAATAAGTAGGTGCAGTATACCCGTAGCTTCTATTTAGACTTTGTAGTCGAATAGGTTTTTCGCATATCTCGAATAAACGTGGAATCCGTCGAGTCTTTAGAAAGTATTATTTCGGGGTTGAAAATATCTACAATCATAATTACAACCAAATCAGTTTAACACCTAGTTATGGCCTGAGATCTACAAACGTACAAACTTTCACGTTAATATTAAAAGGCCTAGTAAAAAGGTCATACCTATCAGAACTCAGAAATGGCTAAATCACAGGACAAATGAGAAAATGACATCATTTTGTGCATGTGGAGCAACGAAGAAGTAGATGAAGATCAAAGAAGACATAGATCGATTACGTTTAAAAGGAGGAGGGGGAAATGGAGTGGATTACACGTTGGCAGCTTATAGGAGTTTAATGGAAGAAAAAGATTATGTTGTGCCGACCCTACATAATGTAGAAAAAAGGCGAAGAGGAGGAAGAGTCGTCATCTATGGCCAATGGCCCAAGTACCACGGATCTGCAGTGAAATCCTAGATAATAGAATAAGACGAGAGGGTCCCACGTTGCCATACCTCCGATTACGGCGTTATTACCCGCTACACTCGTAGGTAGGTATCCCCCTAATAGATGTCAAATTAGCGGCACCACAATAGATACAGTTCGGAAGGCGGCGCTTTCTCAGGGACGAAACTTTCTAAGATCATTTTTCAATTGGATTTCTTGGTAGCCTGCAATTTGAAAGAACTAAGGTTATTTATTCGACACGCATAATATAGGTACCTACTTACCTAATACCTTTGTTTTAAATACATATTATCGAAACTGAAATATACTAT
Organism: Coenonympha arcania; assembly: GCA_036785405.1. Classification (NCBI taxonomy): domain Eukaryota; kingdom Metazoa; phylum Arthropoda; class Insecta; order Lepidoptera; family Nymphalidae; genus Coenonympha; species Coenonympha arcania. Next base: position 5,859,141 of record CM072059.1, read on the forward strand.
CTATTTACAAATGATAATATATTTCGGCTTCCAAACAAATATACGTAAGTAGATATGTAGGTATGCAAAAGTTTTACTTCATCTGAAGAACGGAAACTAGTGTTGCCCAAAATCAGTCTTGGTCTTGCAGTCTTGGTCTTGTTCTTGCATTTTTGCAAGACCAAGACCAAGACCAAGACTGCCTTATTTTAACAAGACCAAGAACAAGACTGGCAGTGCAAGATTTGTGCAAGAACAAGACTAAGCCTGCAAGACTCTTGCGTCTTGCAGTTAACGTGAAATCGCACCCTCTGCGACAAAAAAACAAATATAAAATTTGAATTTCGCGGGCCGACCTCCGTTTTTTTTTACACACTACAAGTAAGTACTTGACTGTGATCTCATCGGATGGTAAGTAACCATGACCTCCCATTTCAATCCGGGCGCGCGTCACTGCGCTATAGTAGTGTTATTAACTCGCTGCAGACTCGGTCATAAATCATTCGAGGGTTTCGCTTTTGTTGTTCTTTGTTGAGTTGTGCATTACTGCAGAACAACAAAAGCGAAACACTCGAATGATTTATGACCGAGTCTGCAGCGAGATAATAACACTACTATAGGAGGTAGTTGTGGCTATTAAGAGAATTAAGACTGAGTGTCGTTTCGGAGAGTGTACGAGTTCGGGACCAGCAATAGGCTAATAGGTAATTGCGAGACTTGCGAGACTCTTGCTGCAAGAACAAGACCAAGACCAAGACTGGGAGTGCAAGACCAAGACCAAGACCAAGACCACATGTACTGGCGCAAGACCAAGACCATGACTGGCTGAGTCTCGTCTTGTTCTTGCATTTGGGCAACACTAACGGAAACCTTGAAGCCGCACCCATGATAGGTATCAAAATTTATTAGTATCGCTGAAATGGAACGAAATTCAAAAAATAGGTATATTATGAGAATTCTCTGTGTGGAAGTCACGTGATCGATTTAGTATTTCAAGCGATCGTAGGTAATTAAATGTCATACTTTTACACTTTTGAATTTCGTTCCATTTGAGCGAATCAAATCCAAATAATATAGAAATATCGGCTACGGCTGCTAATGACCGAGTCGCACTTTGACAGTTTTTTCGAAGATGTTAAGCCTCTTAAAAATATCAGACACTAGACGCGTGTTTACCAAAATCTCCTAAAAAGTTGAAACATTCCAACAATGCAGTCCTTTTAAACAGTGGCACAAAATGGTTTAGGGCGTCTATCTGACCACTGACCCGTAGGTAAGAATTAACTTAAATGCTTTGTGGCCTCTTGTCCACTGCCCAGCGCCTCCCTATCGCCGCTGATAAGACTCGACCCTCCGCATACTCTGGAGATGAATCCAACATCCATGTTACCAAGCTTTACAAATGTATAGAGTTGGCAGACTACAATCGTCTCATGCGTAGTGCAATCCTAATAACCTAGTCCTAATAAATAGAATCGTCTTCCATAGAAGGTGTATAATCAAATAAATCTAATAGGCAGCGTTTTTGATGAAAACTCCTAGGTGGTTTTTCTATATCTAACACTTCTAATGGTCTCGATGTCTTACAGGATAAGGCCCGGTTTCCACCAAAACGGAGCGGAGCGGAGCTGTGTTTGAGTAACCAATCAGATTTTGTGATTTCAACATCTCCTCTCAGTGTCGGGAGATGTCAAAATGACGAAGTCTGATTGGTTACTCAAACACAGCTCCGCTCCGCTCCACTTTGGTGAAAATCGTAGGAGTACGGTAGGAAGGTGTAAGAAGTAAAACGTTGTGGAATGTGGGTAATGATAATAATTTATTGAATGCTTTTAAAAAATCCTTATTATAGTCAAGTAATAAAAGCTAAGCTGCTGGAAATGCCTTTAACCAAAAGTATAAGCCGTCTGAGTGAAAGATTTGAGAAGTAGGTACCTATATCTTTAACGAAAGAGTTCAATCAGCATTCCGTATAGTGTAAGTAGGTACGTGGTGGTCAAGTCACTTCAAGATACAGAATTTATGATCCTGTAAACAGCTCATAAGAGAGAATATAAAACAAAAGTTGCATTGTTGTCATATTTGCATTAATTAATTAATATTGGTTTGTCTGTATCTTCATCGATCTTCAGCTAGACGCGTGCGCAGCAGATTACGGCGTCGATCGTCCAGAGAGCCTGCGTAGACGGCGATAAACGCTAAAACGTTACCTTAGACACAGATAATATAATACTATACTAGTACCTTAGATAAAATACTCTACCGTGTGTTGTAGCTACACAACACGTTTCACAATATTGTCTTACACGTAATACATCGGTGCATTTCTTAGAATGGTACTTAATTCTCCCCTTGTACTGCAGCAATGAATTAGGTAACTCTACAAGTTTATTAGATGACGTCTAGTGCTGATGGGCTTTACGCAAGATAATTCGTCAAATAGTATTGAGATGTTTCTTTTGTTTTGTTTACTTGTTTGTCTTTTGTAATTTGGGCATTGTTGCAACAACTTGCTTGCTACTGATTGCATAAAAGGAATAAGTAGCAGCCGAGATAAAAATAAGTAAACACACCGTCTGTAAATGGTTTTACTTTCTCAGTTTTTCTAAAGGTAGGTATTACTCTTCTAGCAGAGTTCGCCCGGGGAGCTAAACCACCGCAGGGCACCAACATGAGCCCATCTGAATATAACATAATTTACCGTAAAACTTCTTCATACTTACAAGAAAATAGTAGTGCCATCTGATAAAATTCCCGGTAATACGTCACAATATGGAAGAAACCATCCCTGCGGAATTTCAATTATATGTTCACTCTTTACTTATAATATCACCAATCTCTACTACGTTTCGCCCCACACCCGAGCATCATCATCGATCTTCGAAATGCGTATATCGTAATTTGCGGTTCATTAATCACCTACGTATCTGTTAAATAATCAAGCCCCAATTATGTTACCTAAAAAGAGTGGTGTCATTGCTCCTGACCGAAGCGCGATGTAAATGTCGTGCCGATGCAGTGACGCGCATCTGCATTATTTGCTGATTTGTTCGCAGAAGCGTATTGCTCAATCGCTGTACGCACCCTGAATAACAACGATTATAGGCCGGGAGAAGCGACCGAGGTGGTCTGTAACAGACGCGTTAGGTCGCGTCCGACGTGACGTGACGTGACGTTCGTGCGCCGCGTCGTCCGCGCGTTTTAAATCAGCCCCGGCGACCCATCGCGTAATCGGCACGATCATTATGCCACCATCTCTCGTACTCATAATAAATCGGCGTAGTAATAATGAAGTTTTGTTAGTAAGTATATGTAATGAAGTATTTTTTTGTGACTTATCGCCATAAAATGCATGTATTTATAGTTGCAGGAAATTTTTATCCCTGCATCCTGATGAACATGGGCTTGCGTTTCAAATGAAGTGCAAGCCCAGTGGAACACAACACACACATATTTTGATATCGGCCTTGAAAATCGAAAACTGACAGACCGATTGTCACGTCAATGGCTGACTATAAATGCGTCATCACAAATCTCTATACAAAACTAAGTTGTCAGGTTCAAAAATGGGCTAGGTATCAAATTCTACCCTTGAAAAGTGATAGCATTGTTTTGAGAACTGGTAATAAATTTTTACTAAAGATTTAGGACTCACGAAAATTTTTTTGTGTAGGTACTCGTATTATTACATTAATATTTTTATTTATTTATTTACTCTGTACATATATATAAAGATACATAAAGACACAAACATAGAGAGGACATGTACAAGGACATCGAATCTTAGTTTTCTGCTATGGATAGACAATCACCATCTCCTGGACTACAATATTGTTTCAAACTTGCGCCTCGGGATGTCGATGTGTTTCGGCACTATGGCAAGTACCTAGATATTAATCGTATAACTGTTGACTATCACCCATCTCTTAACATGCCATCGAATATTCATAGACATCCTAAATAAGCTCCACTAAAAAGGAGTCGCCCATCTTTGTATGTTTTTATAATAAAACGTATTATAATGAGACACGATTAAGCAGCCATTAAACTTGGCAACGGATCATAATACACTAGGTGCTTAAGAATAAAATAGTAATGAAGCCTACCTATAGTCGACGCAAACATCTTGCTGCCAGCGATGCATTAAAATGGGGAAATAGACAGCTTTTTACGCTTTTTGTCGTACCCTATGCTTTTACTACAGCCGGGCAACAAACGCCGTTCTGTTTCTCGCCATTTTATTACCTCACGTGCAGCGAGGTTGAGGCGACTAGCTATAGTAGGTGACTTACCACTATCAGTAGGTACTAAGTACGCTAAAAAAATATAAACCGTTTAAAGCCGTTTCGGAGGGGTTTTGTTCCAAACCTGTGTCATAAGAAATTTAGGTATAATACTAGGTTACCCAGCAAACGTTGGTTTGCCATTAGAGACATAAAAAATAGCTGACGACCTCCTCTCAGCCCTACCGAACATACACAGAAAATTTCATCGCAATCGGTCGAGCAGTTTCGGAGGAGTTTGGTAACAAAAATTGTCACGAGAACTTATATTTTAGAATAAGATAGGTATACAAGAAGGTACATAGCTATTACGCCTCTACCACAGAACACTAAATAGTACCTCTACGCTAATGTTGGCATAAAAACATTTTTATGAAAAGTGAGAAACAATGACGGATGATGGCATGGAAAATAAGGACATCCGGTTCGGAGCGACGCCCTTATTTTTCATAACAAGTGAAAAGTGAAATTCAAGTTTTCACTTTTCACTTGTTAGGTATATATTGTAACGACGAGTAATACGCACTCCTTTGTAAATTGTAATGGAAACTAACATAATACAAAAAGGATTTTCATCTCACCCGCTCGGAAAAGAGATCTTTAATGCCCAAAATGTGCGCGCGGAAATGCTATAATACCTCTAGGCCCCAAAATAATTTTCATTTCTCCCTAGGGCGAAAATGCGAAAAAGCAGTATGGAAATCCTTTCTCGCCCTAGGGCTGCAAAGCATTTCTAAATTCGAACATGACTTAATCTCGTATTGCGTCTATAATGTCTTACTTTATCCTTCCAAAAATCCATTTTGCGGCCTTGCATAACAAATAACTACGAGTATTTGCTCCCTTTTGCTTACTTAGGTACCTAATAACCCTATGAGGGTTACAAACTAACAAACTGAACGAAACACAATGAGCCCAATGGTAAAAAGGAACGCTTTTAGGGAACGCTTTAGCTTTTACTATATAGGGTATCTATCGGCCGCAAATATATAGTAGGTACCTATCTGTAGCTATATTTGCGGCCGAGGAGTAAGAAGATACCACTCGACTACTACTGGTAGGTACCACTCGACTAACTGCTTCGCCCAAACAGTTTGTGAGTACCTAGATTGTATGGTGCGTATGGTCTAGCGGCATCGGCAGCGCGTCCAACGGTCAAGAGACTGTAACCTCGAAGTGGGTCAGCGCATGTGTCATATTAATGCGGTGTTCATATATTCATATCACACGTCTCCGGCGCTCACGACACCGTCGTGACGGCAGCGCGTGCGGCACCCGACGCGTGCGCACTGCACCATGGAATATGGGATATCTACGGTTTCATTATAATTATGATCGATAGAGATTAAGGGGATTTATTGAATTTATTTTTGTCTTTCTCACTCTCACGGATACGTTGGTAGGTGCGACATGCAGCGTCGCGGAAGAATATACTTAACAGAAAAATAACCTTTTACCTAATTAGTCAAAAACTAAGCTAGTTATCAAAAATCTGTTTCTAAGTGTTTTTGGATATTATAATTACCGACACTTAAAATAGAACTTTCTATCGAGAAAATTTTATCCAATCGTGTTTCTGCTTATAAGCGATTTTTGATTAAAAACCCAAAATACATGACGTGTAAATTTGAAAGTAATTGTCTTTATAGTTTTTGAATAAAACTTTATTCAAAATCGCTTAAATACGGCTTCTACACCGTTAATTACGTATTTCTACAGATAAAACGAAATCGACTTCCTTACTAATATACCTACCTATACTATATACTATATCATACATTCTCAAAGAATTGAATCAGTTCAAAGAAAATTTCTTAAATATTTTTTTTTTTTTTTTTTTTTTTATTGTAGATAGGCTTGCGCTTGACGACAATCATGCCTGATGGAAAGCAATGATGAGGTCTAGGATGGAGCGCGCTTGCCTAGAAAATGCCTATTCACTCTTCTCTTGAAGGCACCTAGATTGTACTTGGCTGGAAACACGGAGGCTGGAAGGGCGTTCCACACCTTAGCGGTTCGTATCAGAAACGTGGAGGAAAAACGTTTCGTGCGAGTTTGTTGGACGTCAACCACATAAGGATGCCACCGCTCTCGGCGTCTTGCAGTCCTATGGTAGAAAGGTCTTGCGTTTAAAGAATTTAAAAAATTCTCATGCTATGAGGAAGCTAGCAAACATTATAAAATTGACACCTTAGAGAAGCGAAGGAGAATGAGCAACATGTTGCTGCTGCAAGCTATCCTTACTGGGAAAATTGACTGCCCTTCTCTGCTGGCGAGTTTTTCACTTAATGCCTCCTCTTTTAGGCCTCGTCAGAGACGCCTTTTGGCAATACCCAAAGTTAAAACTAATTATGCACAAAATTCTGTACTTCTACGTCTGGCTAAAACCTACAATAAAATTTATTACAACTTAGATCTATTTCACCTAACTAAAATGCAATTAAAAAGAGAGATTCAAAAATTACAAAGTTAAAGACAATGTTGAAAACCTGTTCTTGATTTATATTCACATACAACACTCACATAACACACACACACACACACACACACACACACACACACACACACACACACACACACATACACACACGCGCGCGCGCACATCAAACATACACTTTTTGGCAAACTTTTGTTCCTCCGGCAAAGCTAAATTTTTATTTCATGTTGCATTATTTACTTGGCTGTTTTGTTTTTCCTATAATGTTGCGTTCAATCTTCACGTCATTGTAACTAGTACTGTACTTGTAAGTTGTAACTTCTCTGTTCTTGTTATATGGTTATACTTTTATTATTTTATCAAAATGTAATCTTATTTGGCCTTATTTATAGTCTAAGTTAATTGTTAATAATTGTCTGTAACGCTGTTGATTGCAGTAAATAAAGAAAATAAAATATACCTACTTTTTAGATATTAACAATAACCTAGTAAAAACAAAGATAGGTTTGCGGTTCATAATTAGTTTAAAAACTCGTTTTGTAGTATCCACCCTCGGTGCACGAGTAATTTCTTATTTCAATGCTAGTAATAATTAACTTAGAATCGAAGCAGGAATAAAAAAGCCCGTTTAATCAACAAAAACCATCAAACAATATGGAATCCCACACCACGCGGTGTAAACAAAGGTGCGGTGGGAACATTAGCGAGATGACGCTGCGCACGCGCCGCTGTTTGCCGCGCGCTAGCTTTTTGTAGCTTTTATCATTTGATTGGAACCTCGTGGCCCTACTGCGGGGCTAGACAAAGTAACAGTCGTTTGGCGTTAACGCCAGTAGACAAAAATGTATGGGACAAACCACGTGACTGTAGAAAAACTACGACCGAATGCATGGTACTAAACACGCTGTGTTTGATACTGTCGGCTGTCAATTGTCAAGCGTACGCTAAAGTTATCTACAAGGTCTGCGAGAACGCCAGGGAGCGTTCAAGTTGTCGTAGTCGATTATCAAACACGTGTTTAGTACCATTCTGTCGTGGTATTTCTACAGTCACGTGGTTTGTCCCATACATTTTTGTCTACTAGCGACTGTCAGGTACTTTGTCTAGCCCCGCTGTTGTAGAATAGAAAGAAATCGAAAACTTCAAGATTCAAATCCAATTCGATGAACTCGTTATTTTTCTTTTCTTGCTTTCCATATTTTACATTATGCAATTATCATCATCTCAACCTGATTACGTCCAATATTGGACATACCTAAGCCTTCCCAAGTGAGCGTCACTTACCCTTTTTTTTATTGTAGATAGGCTTGCGCTTGACGACAATCATGCCTGATGGAAAGCAATGATGAGGTCTAGGATGGAGCGCGCTTGCCTAGAAAATGCCTATTCACTCTTCTCTTGAAGGCACCTAGATTGCACCCTGTCAACCTTCCTCATCCAGCCGCTTCCCGTAACCCGCTTTATGTCATCTTCAATGTGGAAGTCCCCTAGGAGCAGGCCTCTCATACTAAACTTACACGCGGTCTCTGTACGACTGTACCTACCGACTCTATAAAACTTCCTACCGGCAATTCTGCAACTACCGGCAACTCGGTAGCTACTGGCAACTCGGCAGCTATCGACAACTCGGCAACTACCGGCAACTCCTACCGGAAATAATTTCATTAAAAACCATTTGAACTTTATTCCTACCAAAACCATTTATATCCATGCAATTTCATCCGCAAACAAATTAAAAAACTCCCCTATCCGAATTAAACCATTTAATAAATGAGGTGATCTCATTTTTTCTCCATTCGAAACCACACCACACCATCCTTTGTCTCTATAGCTATTCTGTAAGCGCGTTTTGTAACTCGCAAGCGTGACTTTCGAATTTGTCTGGTTTCTCTATACGTGCAGGATGCATCGTGAATCGATTAAACCTGCCTCCCTACTTTCGAGTTACAAAATCCTGCGTACAGAATACGTCTACTGCAGTTGTTTTATCCCGTGGCGTGATACCATCTCACGGTGCTCGCGTGTCGGGGAGCAGTTTGCGTTAGATTGCCACTACCACGACAACTCGAAGAAAGGAAATCTCGAAGATTTATTTTACGTAGTTAGAATTGTTTCAACTTCTGTGACGACAATCAAGTAACCTTACCTTCTAAACTAGTGTTATTTACTCGTATGTTGATGTAAACACTACATAATACCTAAACTTGACGTCTGTCTTTTCATCACTCGATTCGATTTGGTCTAATAGTTAGGATAAAGTGATCACACGTCTTATTCGTTGAAACAATATTGGAAAAAATACAGAAAGACAAGAAAGGTTGGTGCAGAGTGCAGACATTCAAACATTTTTTTCAATGGTGCGTAGCTATAAATTTCTATATTGTGTCATAATAAGAAGCCGCTGTCTTGTCTGACGCTGGTGCACTGTCACATCGCGAATGATAACTTAAGATTTTGCTTTTGTTCAAATATGTCATATTTCTGTTACTAGTAGGGTTGGTAATAGGAGCACGAGTGGTATTTCTTAAGGAATATTTTGTAATTTTTACGTAAAAAGTACATGATATAGTAATTGACTATAATTTCGAGTTTCAATAGTAGTGCGCCCCATCCCCCCAGTCCGGCCGTGTTTCTGTTGATGTAGTCCAATTTACTGATTGTGATGGGGACGGGCCGCGGGGAGGATGCCGTGATAGCGCGCTCTAATCAGCCGTAATTATCGACATACAAACACCACATGGTATTGCGTGGTAGGGGTGATGAGATTTTTATATTACGTTATCGGTAAAAAATATACCGATATTTGCATGAATTGTGAGTTACAACAAGATGACATAAAATACAATTATACCTCACAATCTACTGCTAACAACAGTGTGCAAATATTTGAAAATCACTTAAATTATTATTTAAATGATAGATTATAATTAGCTTAATATCCTATCTAATATATAAAATTCTCTCGCTTTTCTTTGTTACTAAACTCCTCCAAAACGACTGGACCGATAGTTATGAAACTTTCAGTGTAGGTATATTCTCTAGGTCTGGGAGTAGAGCCGTGGTATATCGGCCGGGTAATTGAATTTCTCTAATCGCATAATTGGCTTTAGCTCTTAATTATATAAGTCAAACGTGAACGTTTTGGGAAGACGCATGAAAAGATTTGTTTTCGGTTCGTCTTCCTAAAATCCAATAAAATGTTGATAATTTCAAGAACATTAATTACACGAGTAGGAAAACGAAGGATTTTGTTGTTTTTTTTGAGATTTTACTCGAGTCGTCATTCCCTGATCGATTTCTATATGAATTTTCAATTGAACTTGACGCAAAGTGGATGGAGACGGAACTGATAATTATTATATCTATACCTAACTGAAGAAACAGTCGATTGGTTTTTATCCGGTTATACTGTTATACCTATAATAATTTTAAAATGTATGCCGTCCCCATACTGTCTTCTCTACTGTGTTCTTCTGTCCTTGATCCAATAGCCAAATGAAACCTTCTTTAATCGAAACTTTTCGATAAAACCCTTAGAAGCCTTTGATCGAAACGACGATCGGACGATCGGAACAGTATATTATCGCCAGATAAACGTTAACCCTTAGTTAACGTTTATCTGGCGATAATATACCTACTGTTAATGTAAAATGAATATGACGTTTAGACAGATTTTGTATGGAATAATATGTTTCTTATTTATTTCTCAGATAGTTTATCTGGCGATTGAAAAATCGGCCCTTAGTCTATAAATTCACATGGCGGTTATCTCATGAGCCAAGGTCCTAAGTCTAACGATTTTGACTCATTTTCGTATTACCAAGTTATTAGTAGGTAGGTAACTAAGTACTTTAGTAAAATATTTAATAGACATCTTCATTATAACTCCGCCTTACTGATTATCTGCATCAGTTTTTTAATAATAGTAGTTTGTAACTAAAGCGTACTTATATTCTTTTAATTATCCTAAAGGTATACGTATCAAATTATTATCTGTCCTTTCTATCGCAAACATGAAGATTGCGAACATAATTTAATTTGGCTATGGACTCTATGGTTATAATATTACGAGAGGGGAGGTCGGGGTAGCTTTTTAATTCCCATAAAACGCAACTCGTATCTCGGGGGAGAGCGGGCAAACATCATTACTCGTCCACGCTTGTTAGTGTCCGTTCTACCTACGTAGGTGAAATGAGAGAGTTTGTTCCGTTGTTTACCTGATCATCATCATCAGCCTATTGACGTGTCAGTTTTAACTAGTACCGCTATCTTAGATGAGAGATAGGTACCTATATAAAGCAATTTGATTTTGCTCTATCTTATTGGCGGGCTAAGATTTAAGAACTGACGTATAATGGGTCCTATGGTTACTGTATTGTAAGGTAATACTTATTACACGACTGCCCAAAAAAGGAGTTAATGTTTTTAGGGTTCATGTATGTATGTATGTAAGTTTCTTTATTCCACCATAACTTCTAAACGACTGAAGAGATTTGGACATACGGGGTATCGTTAGAATCTAAATATATTTTATTTATATACATATGTCTATATGTTTTGGGAAATGTCGTTTTACCCGTTTTACCACAGGGCAATCGTGTTTTTTAACTTTTTAATTATTTACTTGTTTTAGATTACATTAGACTATTAACTTAAAGACGTTCACTGGTGGACATAGGCTTTCAAGAGAACGCCCATGGTACTTACTCCTTCCTCCCCCTCCCCCCCTCCCCATCCCGTACCACGTGACTTTCTTGGAGGTAGTCCTTCTGTGACAAAAGTTTGTAAACCGTGTCTAAATAGGTACGTAAAGTTTACTTAAATCAATGTGATTAAATGAAAAACACCTTTAAAATGATTAAGTAAATGTAATCCACTTCCTGGCCAGCTGGTAATTCGTGGAACAATGGCCGCCAAATTTCCGAACGGAATAAAAAATGATCTGTCAAACGAGCAGCTTTCCCGCCAATTTGGTTTCGATTCGCGCCCTCGCGCCCTGTGGGGTGACCATGCTAATAAAAACTGCAACCCAAAATAAATTTTGTTAAAAAAGTTTTCGATAATTTTATAATTTTGGGGTAGGATTATTTATTCCGGTAAATAAATAAATAAAATGCATAGCTATTAGCTTGGGTGATGGTAGGTATTTATAGCATCAAAAACAAAAAGAAACAGTAGATAAGTACCTCAATGATCGGCTTCCTAAACCTATAATTATAACATGTAGGTACCTGTGGTCACGAGAAAATGATATAGATATCAAAAATCTTTTGATTGCCGGAAAATTATCAATCTCAAACATCTGGGTAACAGAAAATCACAACTTAGTGAACGTGAAAGTAAGGTCTTATACTACTATACTTACAATGAAGTCGATAAGACAAGATAATATATTTTCAGGAAAAAATAGGTATGAGAATATAATTAGATACTGGACAACTAATTATAAGTTACTTAAATACTTACTTATTTTATTACCTACTTGTGTGCTATAATATCAAAGTATGCCCTCACGTCTATTTTGTGGCCACCCAGTTGATACCCTGGACAGGGCCACCGGACCGCGCGAAAAACCTGTGGCGAAAATGCTCGTTTTGTCACCAACAGTAAGGCCACGCTGTAGTTCGCTCAGTAGCCATCTATAGAATTTTGACAGATGGCGCTACTGTTTGCGTGTACGAAAAAGGTTTACGTAAATCGTTCGGATGCCCATATCCTGAGGTTTCTTATCGGTGGGCCACCCTCTGAATTCGACACGCCCCAACATCGAGATTAATAGGGTAGCATGTTTAGACTTCGGTCGCCATGGCGCCCGGGGGGATGGACAATCAGAGGGGCGCCTAAATACCACATCTCGGGGGTGAAGTTACGTTATCTGGCAACACTGGCATTAATGATGTCATCGTAAATGTCAAATCTTAATTGGATTAGTTTTTTCTCTCTCCACGATTTTATTGCAATTTTACAGCTTCTAAAAATCATTTGAAACATGATAGATATAGGGTCTGTAAGTTTTAGCGTGAGTGGCCACGATTTTTAGAGAGCCAAAGTTCTGAAAAAAACCTTTTAAACGTTTTATAAGAAGCTATCTTTCTGATAAATAACAAAACGAATTTATTTAATTCTAGAAAAGAGATAAATAAAGAAGTCAAACTAGATTAATCCAAACTTCTTTCAAATAGAAAAGAAAAATATTTTTTACAGCATTTTTGTCAGTCAAAAACCTCAAAAAACTCAGGTCAAAAACTAAAACACCAGAAACCCCTACATAGAAAACCTACCAAAAACAAATAAGTACCTACACCCATTAACAAACACCAATCAAAGTACAGATAAAAAAATATTTGCTTCGTGCTTTTTATCCGCAGCAAAGAAACAACAATGTCTACAGACCAGAGCCAACCTCAGCAGAATCTGCCCATCCAGGTGACGGATGCGCTGATCTTCGACAATGCCTTCGCCTCCATGAAAGAGAGGTTCGAAGCGCACATGAAGCAAATTGATGAAGAGATGACAAAAATCAGGTATACCTTCCTACCTGTAGATACTTCAATACTGTTCAGTATTCCACCTCTTCATTCTGTTGAGACAACTTAGGGGGTAACAGTCACGGAATGAAAAGGTTCGTCTATTTTCAAATTGATTCGTTCCACAGTTCGTATTATGTTGTTATGTTCGCATAATGGACTCTTGCAATAGATAGTAGTGATAGCGAAGACCATCACTAAGGTGACGAAACTTTTCATTCCTTGACTGTACATCAGAAAGGGCTGCTTGTACGAAATGACAGATAGGTATAGATATTGATAGTTTTCATCATTACCCCCTATCAGCTTATTCACGCGCTTGGCAATCTCGCCTCCCATAATAACTTATCCTTTGTGAGTTGTGAGTTGTGACTAGGTGATAGCCGATAGGCAGCTTTAGCAATACGTAGTCGGTGCTTAGGCTTGCCAATGCTGCAATGTAGGTATTGTATCTATGTACGAGTATGTAGGACAGGTACTTATAAGTTGACATGGGAGATACAAATCATACTCACCAAGAACTTCGTTCACACTTAGGTACTTCATACTTGTACCAGTTCGCGGTCTAGTCTCTAGTGTATAAATTGTTTCAATATTATTCAATTTTTCCTCAGCAAAAGCCTCCAAGGCCAGTCCATCAAAACGCGATCCGGTACAGCCACTTCCAAGGGACCCCTTGACTTGGACTTTCTCTCCGATTCCCCGCTGGTCGAGGGTGAAGGAGAGAACAGGAAACTGAAACTGCAGTTCGATGTCAGCCAGTTCGATGCATCAGAGGTATGCCATCACAGGGTTGTTAACAAAAACGCCGACTTGATAGTTATTAAATCTGATATTTATTCGTCACACTCAACTAGAAAAGTACTTAAAGGACCAACAGGACGTTATATTTCTTGTTTACGATCACTTAACACTAGTTACACTAACTGACTAAGGACACTTTTGGTCATAGCTCACTACGCTGGTAAAGTGCAGATTGGCGGGTTTCGTATTACCTTTTCGTTGTACCTTTGAGAACATTAACAGCAGAACGGTTGCTACACAGCATCGCACCTCAACGCTAAATCACTTGGCGGGTGCGTCTTTATCGATAGGGTGGTGACCAACCGCGGCCAAAGTCAGCTGACTTATAAGCCACTCGCATGGAGATGGCACTGATAAAGTTGATGTATGGCTCCTTGCGTTTACAGGTAAGCGTTACAATCCAAGACAACAAGCTTGCAGTGTCAGCGAGGCACGAAGAGAAGACCGACAATAGCACCACGGTGCGCCAGTACCACCGCGAGTTCTACTTCCCCCAGGGAGTCGACCCTCAGACCATCGTGTCTTCTCTGTCTAAGGACGGCGTTTTGGTCATCGAAGCTCCTTTGCCGGCTATCACTGATAAATCGCTGGGTAAATAAACTTAATGACATGATTGCTGAACTTTTTATTTCTTACCATTTTCTTCCTATCACAAAAGCTAATACGGTAATCGATTCATACAAAACGCTGATGTTCATTGGTCCCCAGGCCTTTTTTCCTCCACCAGCCACCAGCTCGATCCAACTTCCAACAGTACACGCACGCTTCTCGTATTGTCATTTTTCCTTGTGACACTTTGAGTGGATGATGCTCTACTAAACGTACACAAAATTTAGTACAGTATGACCCACTCACAATGGAAGAATAACAGTTCCTTCACTTGCCACTGGGGGAGCTAGCTGGTGGTTTGATAGGTGGTGGAGAAACCAAAACTTTCCATGTTTGGCATTCATGTTTGGTGCATTGTTATTCCTCCTGTTGCCACTTTGAGGTGGATGATGGTCTACTAAACATATAGAAGGTATAGTGTAGAATATCATCGATTCAGAGTGGAGGAATGACAGTTCCTTCTCTTGCCACTGGTGTAACGTGTTGGTGGCTTGAGAAGGTGGAGGAACCCAAACTTTCCACTTGCGTAACTACTTTTTATAAGGATCATAAAGCAAAAAGCACGTTACATTTTTCATCAAAAACCCGCACTGAGTATGTTAGAATTTAGATACCTATAATATCTATGTTATCTTCTGAGAAGCCGTGCGGCGGTCGCCATGGCAACGCGCCGCATCAACACCACACAGACACGTGTGAATATCCAGGTGACCTCGAAGCTGATTGGTGTACAATGGGAGAATTTCCAAAAGAAGATCTAATAAACTGCAGGTAAGTATGAAAAGAAGACCTGACTGATCAATCTACGAATAAGCACTTTATATTTTGTACCTAAAGCTGAGCTAAAGGTCAACGTATCGATTTCAAGTTCGGGTATAATTTATCGCATTCGTGATAGATGTCCATTTTGGCAGATCTAATCTAGTCGCATAGGTATGTAGATTGGTAGTCCGATTGAGCGAACTATATTGCAGTAAGTCATATTATGAGTTAAAAAATTGCAGTGCCAAGTCCTACACGCACTGCAGTTGTTATGGGCTGGCGGGCGTATCACATACCATCAGAGGAACGTTTTGCTCTTCTTGCAAGTTGCTCGGCTGGATTTCAAGAGTGCTGGGCAATTTGAAACGCTGCAAAAAAATTGACATATAGGTACGCTGGACTGGGCGCTTTGGCACAATGCTTATTTTTCCAACAACTGTAATGCCACGCTATAGTTCGTTCAGCAGCCACCTATAGAATTTTGACTGATTGATACTGTTTGCTTGTACGAAAAAGGTTTACGTAAATCGTTCGGATGCCCATATCCTGAGGTTGCTTATCGGTGTGCAAAAATACCAATCGCACTAAGGCTTGGTTGCCAAAACGTTATAGCGTTAAGGTAAGGTAAGGGTCAAACCGCCATATTTAACTAGGTACTTATAACTTTTCGGTTAAAGTCAAGTCAAGTAACCGGGCCTTAGTGTACCTCAAACTCGATATGTGGTTACGTGTGTGCGTGTGTTTACCCGCCACGTCACCGATGTCATACGCGATAGAGAGCCATTACGTCATTACATGTCCACCTATCAGCCATCAGCAGACAGCAGACACGTCCATGCCAATATTGAGCCCAATTATTGACGATGGCTAAATTATATCTCTGCTGCCTTTACAGTTATACGGGATTTATGAATTATGAAGCTTCAATTTAGAACCACACCATCTTTATTAGACGAGGACAGTAGGTATGGTAAGTTCTCTCGTAGAACTTTTAGTAGATATCAACTTCTTTATTTTTAAACCAGGTTTTAGATGCGTAATCGGAGGTCTTATAGTACTTAGAACAGTTTAATTATTATCTTAAGCCTTAATTGCGTCTCATATACAGAACCTACTTAAGTCTCAACCAGCTCTGTTTTAATTCACCTCCTGTTTTACTTTCAAAAACAAAAGAAGTTTAAATAATTATCTCCATTATATTGCAACAATTTCAACGGGGTCTGTTTTGACAATTCTTGACCAATTTCGAAGATTCTTTTGTGAGTTGGTCACAATTTTTGGTGAGGATCTACATTATGACGAAAACTTCTGAAATCGAATCGAAACGAAGGAACTCATCGGTCTTTTCCAAAACTTCATTGATTCTGAAACTTTCCCAGTTCTTTATAACCACTACAGTCTACAAATTACTGCAGTCTCACCTGATATAAATTGACGATGCAACCGATTATCTACCGAAGATTTTACAACTCTAGTATGTCCATTAATCATTAGATGGCTAAGGTTCCTGGTTTGAAATCACACGCAGCGGTTTTTAATGACAACGAGCTTAAACACCACCCCGGAACAAATTCATGTATAAATAACATCATTACAGAGCATTAATTCCGCATATTACGCGCACTCAAAACATGGGGTGCAGTTGACTTTTCCGATCGCTTTCACATCTGCAGCGCGGTGCAGTGTGGGGGAGCAACAATAGACAAATCAGACCACCCTCGCTATAATCAGTGCAGGTGGTAAAGCCAAAAAGTAACTGTTTAACACACATAAAAGCGATTGTGTGTATGTTGTTACTCTTTCACGCCGCTGAACTAGTGGAATAAAATAATCCAACTTCCAAGTAGTTCCTTCAACAGAGGGATTACTTCGACGACTCAGATTTGAGCGGGAGGCCCTCAGATTACTAGGGAGGCCCTGCTGCCTGAAGCATCTGAGCCAAGTGACAAATAGCCGTCGCGACGTATAGAAATCATGAAATGGAACAAAATTCAAAAAATTTAATGCGAACTATCGCTATTTTGACACTTGGTGATGCTCAGCTGAGCGTCACAACACGCCATATCTTTTTAAATTTTGTTCCTTTTCCATATGTCGTGATGTAACGCTACCTACTTGTCATTTGGCTCAGGGGGGTTTTATTTCCCGGCACGGGCCAATTTGGAAATTTATATTTTCTAAATTGACTCAGGTCTGGTCTAATGGAGGTTACCACACAACCGGTGAAGACGCTGCTGCTGGACGGGATCGTTCGCGAAGTCTCTGGCCCAGTTTATTATCAGGATCTCGTGGGTTCGACGGCCAACTTCGGAAAGCTACGGGAGTTCGCGCACGCGTGGCATAAGAGGCGAAGCGGCTTGGAGTGACACTGAGAATTTATATGCTGCGGACAGCGACGGCGCGGCGAGTCCTTTATTTGTTTCGTCCTGCCCCAGAATGGGGAGAGTGAGCACATAGGGACAAGGAGCGAGAGCAAACAACTTGTAGGGAGTCAAGAAGGCGCCCCGGGAACACGCCAAGAGCAAGTACCGAACGGGCCCGCGTTTCGGCCCCCATAACCGAGAGGTTGATTGGGCCATGGGTGGTGGAGGGTTGTCCCTACCGGTGAAGACGCACCGCCAAGCGTTTTAGAGTTCCGGTGCGATGCTGTATAGAAACCAATAGTGGTTACTTACCTATTCCAAGTTAGTTCGATAATATCTTTATCTGCATCATCACTAATCATCAGGTGAGATCGCAGTAGAGTACCTACTAACTTGTTTTCGCTTCGCTTCATTTGTACTTCTTCATAGAATTCTAGTGTTTGTAAAACCAAACTCGACCTCCTAAACGGCTCTATGGATTCTTATGAAATTTTTTTGTCCACATTCTGTAGGTCTGAGGTCTATAGGCTGTAATCTATTTTCCATACTCCTGAATGGCATAACGTTTGCCCGTTCAACTTGGTGCTAATAAAAAATATTGAATATAAATTTTCATTTCATTTCATTTATTTCAGCTTACATGAGACCCTGTTAGGGCGTTCCTGTTTTTAATTATTGATCGGGGGACCGATTTTGTCATCTTTCTTATAGTCATCAATTGAGTAAAAACTTTTTTTTTTAGGTAAGTCCTCTAACGATTTTAAAAATATTTTTTCTTTATTTTCGTTCCTGATATAGTTAGGGAGGTGGTTGTTTATTTTGATCGACATTACATATGGACTATTACTATGAAGAGTCAATTTTTTTTAAATTGCACGAGTTCGGGGTATATATCTCAGTAGCTATCTCAACATGGGGCAGCTCTGGGCACGAGCCAGAGCCACGGCCGAGGGTGGGCATCACCATAGTAACAGAACACCCGCGCCCCACGGAAGGGTACGCCGGAAATGAGGTTTGTTCCCTAACCGGAAGTGGGGATACCTGCCGACTGTCTTGCTCAGTGGAGGTTTAATTCGTTTCTCGCTCGCATGGGGGATCACTTGAGATACCTAAAACTGGCTGTGGTGAATCAAAAAAATTTACCGTCAGTAAATCCCAATGAAAATAGCTTTAGGTTTTTTCAGTCCCTGTAAAGGTATCTATTGGGTTTGGCGAATTAACGAGGGTCCAGCCGCTAGTTATTTCTACTCATTTTTGCTTAACTATAGCTTTTGTTTTTTTATTTTTTTTTTTTTTTTTTTTACTCTTTACAAGTTAGTACTTGACTGCGATCTCACCTGGTGGTAAGTGATGATGCAGCCTAAGATGTTATCGTACTAACTTGGGAGGGTAAGTAAATTTACCCCAACGGTTTCTACAAGCATCACACCGGAACGCTAAATCGCTTGGCGGTGCGTCTTTGCTTGTAGGGTGGTAACTAGCCACGGCCAAAGCCTCCCACCAGACCAGACCCGAGCCAATTTAGAAATTATAAAATTCCAAAGTGGCCCGTGGCGGGAATCGAACCCGCGACCTCCCACTCGAATCAGAGCGCGCCGCCACTGCGCCAGGGAGGTGGTATTACGCATGTTTAGAAAAAAAAGCTTATGTTACCTTGCTAACAATCTTCAACGTTTCATTAAGGAGAAATAAACGGGTCTGCCCAGCTAAATTAGCAAAAAAAAGGCGTTTCTTAGACTTATTTCCTAAACTTGACACTTTCAAGTTTCAAGTAACTACGTGTCAGTGAGTAATGGAATCCCCGCAATTTTACTGCCAGAAGTCTACACTCTCTGATTAGCTTATACAAGTATGTTAGGAAAAACAAAAATAAAATTAAAATTTCGTTGGAAACCCCTCGCAATAACATTCCTAAGTACGCCATGAAGTACCGTACGTCTACTTACTTAAAAGTGCAAGCCATCTGTTATGATATCCGCATCCATTATTTATGTAACGCTCGAGAATAAAAGTTATTCTTCGCAGCCTTGTTGAATCGACGGCACGAGCACGAGACATAACAATTGGAGAACCAAATGAAGCCAGATGACGCACAATGTTGTACCAACCACCACTACCAATAATATTTTCATCCGTTCGCGTTCACTTTTTATAATTCTTAGAAGGGGAGAACAATTTTATTCATTTATAAGACAATCAGATCAGTCGTTTTATCCAATACCACGACCCGTTTATTTTTTTCTATTGAGTAAATGACATTTACGTCTAACTTATTCTAGACTACTAGACTAGCTGTTGCCCGCGGGTCCGCCCGCGTGAATTTCGGTTTTTTGCTAATCCCATGGGAACTGTGGATTTTTCCGAGTAAAAAGTATTGTTGTGTTAATCCGGGTTATAAGCTCTATGTTCCAAATTTCAGAAACCCAAATCAGTTCAGTAGTTGGGGCGTGAAAGAGTAACAAAGATACAAACTTTCGCGTTTATAATATTATAGTAAGTAGGTTAAAATACATTGCTGCGTGGAATATTGCCAAGAATTGCGTCTGCGCTCTGCATTTCCGACTTCCGTGAAGCTTTTAGTTCTTATCTTTTGTCCTCTCCATTTTCCTCTGTATTTTCGCTAATACCTGTCTCTCTCTCAAAAAAAGCTTAGGATATGTTAAATTCCGAGCTTAGTCAACTTACCTACTCCATCATTCGCTATGGGTTTTGACCAGGGTTGCCAGGTCTTTTTCGAATAAATACCGAACAGTGAAAAAAAAAAAGTTTTAATCATTTATTTTTTAATATTGACTTAGACAAATACTCGAAGTACCATTATACTAGCTAACCTATCTTATAAACATTATATTTTTTCTCACTAATGCACGCTTCCAGCAATTTTATTTGATTTGCTTTAACTGCTTCGTGCATTTCGCGACATGTCAGACTGAAATTACATCGTATACATAATTCAGCCTTCGCCATGTCCACACTTTCCGTCTGTCCGTCCACAAATGGTACATAATATGGCTAAATACTCTTTCCACATACGCATTACTACATGGTACTGCCATTACCGTTTTAATTATCCTTTTCAAGTTAGGGCATACTTTTTAGGGCCTTTAGAAACGTCTTCCACGAAAACATAGGACTTTTGGATGAAGAAGCTTGGTTTTTCATTGCTTCCAAGGTTTTTTGGAGTACGCGAATCTTTCGTACAAATCGTCTTTCTCAATGTCTTCTTCAACACCAACAGCTTTTGCTATTTCAAGAAAATTTTCATATATGTATAAGAGCTACCTTCTGTACATTGATGTTTTTGAATGCTTTGAATGGAGAATTTTCGTAGTCGAACCATTTTTTCAAATAATTTTCTGCTCTTTAATTTATCAGAAAAGAAATACCGAACCGCCCATACTTCGGTATTTTTGTTATACCGAACACCGAACACAGTGCTAAAATACCGAACGGTTCGGTAGAATACCGAACACCTGGCAAGCCTGGTTTTGACCTTCATCAGCTGAGGTATTTAACAGTGGTTTCTCAGATGTACAAATTGAGTGGCGACAATTAACTCTTCGTGAGTACCTAAGTATTACGCCTTTTAGTAGTATATAGTTTTATACCAACTATCTATAACGCATAAAATCAGTATTGTTTGCGAGTGTTTATTTAAGAATAAAAAAAACTTCCGTCAGCTTTCCGCAAGACGCGGAGATAAGTAATATTATGATTAATATCCAGCAAACTCGAACGAAATGTTTTTCTTCTACGTTTCTGAAACGATCCGCTAAGGTGTGGAATACCCTTCCAGCTCCGGCGTTTCCACTCAGCCAAGAATAATCTGGGTGCCTTCAAAAGAAGAGCGTATACGTACCTATTTTTCAGCGCAGCATCGCTCTTACTCTAGAAGACCTCATCATGACTTTCCATCAGGCATGATTGTAGTCGAGTGCAAGCCGATTAATAACTGAAAAAAAAAATATTTCTTCGTCTTGATGCGTGTAAGGTAATAAATGCATTATCATAATTACCTCATCACTGTGTTCGGGCCCTTACGGCCGCCGCGTTCGGAATACCAACGATCGGTGTGTAGTGTTGTTTGTGCGCCCGCGCCGGTTTTATTGGGTTATCGTGACTTTAGTATTGGTGCATCCTGCTATTGTCTTGATGAACTTGCTCGTCGTAAACTGCGAGTGCATTGGTTTCAATTTTGAGATGATCTTTTTAGGGTTCCGTATGAAAATGGTGAAAATGGAATTCTTACGGCACGACTCCATATAGTTAATATTACTCCACATTACTGCAATGTATTGAAAATGTAATAAGTAGGTACCTTAACGTCTTTATAGTTGGATTGAAACATGTAATTGGAGCAACAATGGTAGGTACCTGAAGTGAAGGTGTACACTGATATAATATGAGGACGCTGGACTTCTACATAGACTGTCATGTAAAAATGAAGACACTTGATTTCGCTATTTTGGCGCAGATTGTTGCGTAACCTGGAATGAGCGTCTATTGAACTAAAATAAAGTGACATCCAGAACGACGGTCATTTGCAAATTTCAATTATAGGTAAACGTCAATTTTAGTACCTTCAAATCGGCACAAAAATAACTGTATAAGTAGATATTTAGTCCAGCGTACTACTTAGAATAAAAGCGGTCAGCTAAGGTGATAGAAATAATACAATAATATAATATAGGACCTACCGGTGTGTCAGATCTACCCGCATCACGCAAGGAACTTATCAACTTGTGTGGGTCCATACGAACTTGCTGCCACCCATTATTACGTCTAAATTGGTCCTTAATCTAAAGGTGTGCTTACGTTATTTCTCTACTATATTAAATAAATAAATAATTAATAAAATAAATATATACGGGACATTTTACACATCGCAATCTAGCCCCAAAGTAAGCGATAGCTTGTGTTATGGGTGCTAGATGACTGATACATACATACTAATATACATAAATATAATATATTGAAAAACACCCAGACACTGGAAATAGTTATTTGTTATGCAAGGCCGCAAAATGGATTTTTGGGCCGAGTGTCAAATTTGAATGCTGAGCGGCGAAGGATTCTAGGGTTGAACCCTGAGCGCAGCGAGGGGTTCAAAGAATAGAATCCTGAGCATAGCGAGGCATTCAAAGGACACGAGACCCAAAAAAATTTGCGGCCGTACATAACACAAAATTTTTCATCTCACCATAGCGAGGAAAATTACTAGAAGAACACTGATCGGCATTGCGAGTATGTTAGATGTTGTCTTTAGTAATACTCTGCAATAACTTCACTCACTTAATTAAATCCACCTTAAATCATTACTCATCTAATATTACAAAACAGTAATGAATAAAAACAAGATATTATTATTATCATTTATCACGATTAAAAAAATATATTGTGAAACATCTTTTTCTACTTTTTTTATGCGTTCAGAAATATCAATTTCTAAGAACCAAAGATAATAGAAGATTAAAAAAAAAATAATTAAGTAGATAAACAATAAGTAAATATCATGGATTTAATTAGATTTTCTTTATAATAATTAATCAAACTAAATAGGAGTTATTATTTTTATTGATATTCTAAGAAAATGAAAAAACAAAAAGTAATGTACACCTATACAAACTCAAAGGTCGAACTTCGTTACTGACCGTATGCATTATTTAAAAAAAAAAGAAGTCATCAGTTTAATGGTGGCACCACACATGGCTATTTGTAATTGCCTATTTTTTATATTTGTCAAATAACTTTCATGTGTGGAGAGTATATTTGTCAAAATTATTGCCATATTTGCCTGTTTGGCAAATACAGCCAATAACATATTTGGCTCCATGAGGTCGAAAATTTTGGCAAATACGCGATCATCCAATCACAAATACAAATAGCCATGTGTGGTGCCACCATTAGACATTATAATAGACGCAATACGAGATTACGCCATGTTCGAATTTAGAAATGCTTTGCGGCCCTAGGGCGGGAAAGGAATTTCATACTACTTTCTCGCCCTAGGGCGGGAAAGCATTTTCATACTACTTTCTCGCCCTAGGGAATATAATAGCATTTCCCGCCCGCATTTTGGGCATTAAAAATCTCCTTTCTGAGCGGGTGAGATGAAAACATTCATGCTCATCACACGAACATTTTACCAGTAGTGGGAATCGAACCCACGACCTCCGGCGCAGACGGCAGGTTCGCTACCACTACGCCATTCGGTCGTCAATAAAGAGCTTCTGCTCGTTATTTCCATTCCAAATGTGAGTATTATTATCAAGGGCTTCAAATATTTCACAAGCACCTAGCTATCTGTACCGCGAACATCTGCGAGTCGATATAATTTAAACGCGCACAAAGGAAAGCCTTCTTTATTGGAGTCGATAGTGCGTAAATAGCTAAGTAATAAACGAGTGGGTACAAACAAAGATAAGAGCGTGTTAACGGTCAACTCCAACTGTCTGGAGAAAGGGGCGCGTGCGCAAGGTTCGTCCGTACTCCGTGCGGGCGACGAATCGTACAGAAGTGGCATTGAAATTAACCTTTATCCTCAGACTATATTAAATAAAGTCCTTTATCCTATCGGTACAAACCTTACAAACCCTTGATCAATTACCTAGTGAAAAATAAGTATATAAATCTATGTATGAGTATAGATAGATCGTCTACTCTAAAAATTAACACACCACCACGTGTTTACGTTGATGGAACAATGTAGTGGAGGGACGTTCATTTTTAAATTGTCAAATATATAATTGACTAAGATTAAGACGATAGGTATACAGAATTTATTTTTGTCCTTTCAACTCCTCACTCTCATGAATACGTTGGTGGGTGCGGCATGCTGCGTTGCGAAAGAATATAACAGAAAAAAACGAGTTTTTACGTAATTAGTAAAAAACTACGCCAGTTATCAAAAACCGTTTCTGTGCCTCTTGGATATTATTATTGTGACCGTGAAAATATAAATTACAATTACATCGATTGTAGTTTCCGATTAGAAAGATTATGAAAAATGAAGATTTTGGAGCAATTTTTGGGGTAAAATTTCTCTCGAGAAAATTTTATCCAATCGTGTTTCTGTTTCACAGCGAATTTAAATTAAAGACTTAATTATAGATTTTTTGTCTTTGTAGTTTTTAAACTGCAGGTCACTAAAATCGCTTAAAACGACCTCGTCAGTGCAGAATTGAATACTTTTATTATTTAAGCCTATTCTAAAACATTGTAGCTCTGTAAAGGCAGGTGCGCAGGCGTCACCTTTAAGAAAAAATGGCGTGCGTGGGGGAGAGCCGCGACCCTTCACTATAAACTTTATCGACGTGGAATCGACTCGCGGCATTGTGTAATTTCTTTCAGAGATAACTCGACCCCGGATCACATGTTGCTGGAAGAAAGGCGAGAAGTAGTTTATACTTTTAATTAGTTCGGCGGACAGGCTGACGGCAACAGGTGCGAAGTGATTAATGTTGAATGCAAAATTTTTGAGCAAAACATTACTTTGCGGGACGCTCCCCAAAGTTCATATTTTTTTTAGGTAATTGTATTAAATATCATGTTTGTTGTCGCAGATGATGTAATTAATACCTACTCGTAAATATACGTTCCTAGTTCCTACAACCAGGAGTATCTAGCACGCCTGCGAAAAGGGTTAGGTACATCTTCCTAAACTTAGAAGATTAAATAAAATAGAAAGTTCTTTTCAAAAAAACCGACTTCAAATAGTTACCACTACAAAGAGTGAAATTTTTTATTTTTAATGTACCTAAAAATTGGAAGTCAGGAATGTTTCAATTCGAACTTCGAAGTCGGGGGAAACGGATTTTTAATTATTTTTATGAAAATAAGTGATGACGACGATGATGATGATGATGATGATGTCTTTGATTTAAATAGATAGGTACGTAGATATTTATTTTTTTCGGAATAGAAAGAAAAATGGAATCCTTATGACATGAGGCTAATGAGTAGACCCATGAAAAAGCTCCGCCTTTACATAAAGAGTTTTCCGCCCAACGAGTTTTCCCGACGAAACTGACAGCTATCGTTTCATTGGTTGCGATTTGGGATTGTTTTAAAAAAAGTCACGTTCAAGAGTTCGAAGATCGAATTATCTCAGTTGGGTCTTGAAGCGAGACGATCCTGTGCTGGAGCGGGACGGCGAGTGAAAGCGGTGGTGCGTGAAAGGGACGGACGCGACATCTCGGAGGCTCCGGAGCGGCAACGCCGCGTCCACCAATCGCCGGACGTTGGGTTCTTCTTGTTTTGTTTTATATTCCGTTTCTTGTTTTTCGAACTGGGTGCCCGTAAGGTAACAAAGGATACGACTTACCCTACAAACCTTTGATATTGGTGAAAAATAGATTACTTGAGTATGTGGAGTAAAGTGGGAGTTATGGAATGAGTTATTCACAGGTTTCTGTGACGATCGTATAGATAATAATAATAATAATATACGTTAATTTATTACCTAACAAAAAAAAACCAACTTCAACTCTCATCAAACTACTGTTGAAGACGTCCTTTCCAATTAAAAATTTAAGACTTATATGATTTTTTCATGGCAACCACTATCAGAACTGGACTAAATTGAAATGGGGTCCACCGTCCACACTAGAAGCATCAGATTTCTAATAAAAAAAGAATCATCTAAATTGATTCACCCAGTCAAAAGTTATGAGGTAACAAACATAAAAAAACATACAGTCGAATTGAGAACCTCCTCCTTTTTTTTGAAGTCAACCGATTAGGTAAAGTAGGTATTATACCTATGACAAAGGCTGCTGATTTTTTTATACGCAGGTAAGGCTTACCCCTCTGTCAGGGGAAACGGAGGGGTTATGTGACTGAAACCTGAGTTTTGCTAGGATGGACCTCATGGTCCATCCTAGCAAAACGTACGCTAGTGAATCCCGTATTCTCGCCATCATATGGCGAGAATACGGGATTCACTAGCGTACGTATTTACCGCGTTCCCGTCGTTTTTTGGTACCTACGCTGTTTTAAGCGTCGATTATGGAACAGCGTTCGCGCGATCCGTGCTGTGAAGTGATAAGAGATGCAGTGAAGTGTGTCGCGAGTGACGGCGATAGGTACATTACGATAACGACATCCGCAGGTGATTAGCATTCGCCAGTGCCGTTATCACTCGCTCACCGAACACATTAACTTAACAGTGACAGAATATGCTCCTCTAGCCACGTTACATGTGGGTTCGAACCACCGATAAGAAACCTCAGGATTTAGGCATCCGAACGATTTACGTAAACCTTTTTCGTGCAAGCAAACAGTAAAAATTTGTATGTGTAAAAATTCTATAGGGGGCTGCTGAGCGAACTACAGCGTGGCCTTGCTGTTGGTGGCAAAACAAGCATTTTAAGCACCGATAGTTTATCGGTGCCGAAAATGCAAAACGCCACGTAAGGTGACATTTTTTTCGCGCCGCGCCAAAACTAGAAAATGTACGGGAATGACATTCATAAAGAATCACTTGGTCAACCTACCGAACGGATATGGCGTTGTCAATACAGTTTTTTTTAAGTTTTCGCAGCGTTAACGATGGTATAAAGAGAATCGATATGTAATATGGTTTGCAGTTTACACTGGAGAATACTTTGTGGTACAGCACCCTTTGGCATTCAACCAAGTATAGGAAAATTGAGAATACCATCTACATAATATAATATTATCAGTTTTCAAAGATCACGCGACTTATCGACGATTGTTTCTACAGCAATAGTAGAAAGGAATCGATAAGAACATGTATATGGATGCTGTTGTTCCTTAGACCATAAATGGTCTAAGTGTTGTTCACTGCTCCATGCTTTCGAATCAACCAAAGTATCTAAATCTAAGATTAATTTAGTTTTGAACTGGCCACAGGTTTTCTCAAAAATGAAAGGATTTTGGCTGCATCAAACCAAACTGTCTACCGCCCAGTGCCTTTGGTTTGGTCGTAAGCAAGCCAAGGCTAACTTAAGTAGGAAACTTCGTATAAGTAAAGTATCACTTTTGATTTATAACATAGGAAAATGTTAGATACAATTGAATTGCAGTCTTTTTTGAAAGCTAAAAGCTTGCTTTGTTTTCATAAAGCCTTCAATACCTAATAAATGAAGAGTAGAACCTATTTAATCAATTTATTATTTCCGTTTCTTGCCAGCTATTGCATAATACGATCCCTCTCTAATATACAGACATGACTCGTCTTATTTATTATCTGTATAGACAGGCGTACTATAATTTATTCTACCTAAACGCCGTTTCTCACGAGCTCGTGTAGCAGCCTTCATATCCTCACAGATAATTTAAAACCGATATGGAAGTCGACTCTATTCGCTGGAGTTGAGGTTGGATTTTGAAGAGTAGTTCCGTTGGTGCTTGAGCCATTTTTGATGGTTTTCTTTGTAATTTACTTCGTTAAGAGAAGGATGTCCCTACATGTCTTCATGGACGACTGGGCACAGGTCTCCGGGCACGGCGGGACGAGAAAAAACCGAATGCCCCCGCATCTTGTACGTTTAAATGCGAAACCGTCTGAACCATAAAAGGAACGTGTATGTTATCTTTTAGACGGTTTCCGTTTGAATATTAATGATTGTGGGTGACTTTAGACGCGAATGAAGAGGAAAACTTTATATTCAGTAACTAAATAAGTTAAATCGTTGAAATCATCGTCAATCAGTGGTCATTTCTCTTTCAACGTCATCACCGTTTTGGCCGATAATCATAATATTCCCACTACCCGCGCTTTATATCGTCGCTTAACAAGGAAGATATTCCATATAAGTCCAAACTCAAAAAATGTCCGCAATGCAACTTAGAAATAAGTGAGGATCTAGAGGTATGCTTTGCATAACTTGTATTTATTGGATATACGCCATTACCTTTTTGACCGCATAATCATAATATGCCCACAACACTGCTTTATAGTATCGCTTTGCGATGAAGTTATTCCATAGTCCCATTTTTCATAGAATTTTTTATTTTTAAATCCAAAGGTAGTTATGTCCTTAATGCACATTAGAAATAAGCCCGGATCTAAAGGTGTGCCTTGTACAATTATTTTTTAAACCTCCTCCAGTGTATAATTGAATGTATTTAATGAAATCTATCCATCCTTAATCCACCACACACAAACTCATCTCTAGCACCAGAAGACTAAATTTACAGTCCTATAAATAATTAATCGTACTTTAAACATGATATTTAGCTAAGTGATAATTTCCATATTTGTTGTAACACACCTATAGCCTATAGGTAAATCCTTAAACTAGTTAGCAAACACCTGTGTTTTTAAATTGGTATGTAATTATTACTTTAGCTATCTGAACTCCAGTTTAATTACTCGATGTTCCACTCTTTGTGACATTTCCTCCAACAGTATTCATAGTTAGGTCCGAATAGAGCAGGGTTGGCAAAACCTATTTCTCAATTTAGTTAGCAATTTATTATCTATTTTGAAACTATGTTTAGATTCCATTTCGAAACTTTCGTTGAAATCATTTGCTTCGATTGTTTGGGTATTCTTTTTTTTATTTTATTTTTCTGGCGAATTCACAAATACCAGGCACAACTAGAATACGATTGGCCGCAAAGGATGATTGTGATGCATTTTCTTACAATAGAATTTTCTTTCTCTTAAATGGATTAGTTTTGCTAGATCTTTAGCCTGTGCTTTCGTGAGATACTTAATAATAAACTGAATTACTAATATCCACAAATATTTCCTTAACGAAATTTATCTCACTGTTTCTTTCGCAGGAATCCTTTTTTTACAAGAATGCCTCTAAACACCAAACGACTCGATGCGAAGGTTTAAAAACACGCATGCCAAAACTATGACGTGATGTTCAAAGGCTTGTAAATACACCCTAGCATCTATATATCTTGGGATACCAATGACTAAGTTATAACTAAGTTATAATAAGTGACAACCCTTAGTCGAAGTTACTGTATCCACCTACAAGATGTCCAGACACGGTCTAATGGTTCCAGGCGCCCTTTTAAAACGTACTGCCGTCTTTTTCCGGCATGTGTCGAATACAACGCAGGCATTCGTATTCCGTTATTAAAGTAATAAGATAATTCCCGAAAGACATGCAAGAAAACGTAGGAAAAAACTACCTTATTTACTGTTTTCCAATAAGTTCCGATCTGTTAATTGGTTATGTGATGGGGAAAATTTGATTAATCTTTGAAATCTGATTGATATCTAAATAGTTACTGATAGTTTGAGAAATGATTGCCTCTTCTATTGGTCTTATTTTCCAAGATGCGATAGAGTTTTACGTTTCGATTACTCCCGGCATAGGTATACCTACCTACCTGCTTATGAAATATATAAAATGAATCGAGATTCGAATCCAATAACTCGAAGGTTTTACTTGATTACTGCCGTTGAAATTACCCGAGCCCCTACGACATAGGTGTTTATTATACACTGCAAACGTCCCAGCCTAATTGAAATGGTATAGACAATATAGATACAGTTCACAAGACACCGCGAATTTCACTCAGGTGAGACAATTTGTTTTGCTGTACGGAATACGGAGACAAATTCAAGACTGTGGTCTCCATTCAAGTGCGCATGCCAATTTGACAGAAACACGGTAAGTGCGCAGCCTCCAGGAGGCTGCTGCGCACTTACGGGTTTTTGTCAAGGTCACGCGCGTTTTTAATTCATATTAAACAGTTTCTATTCAGGTTGTTGTATATGTTTAAGCAAATTCTTAATCTTTATTAAATAGACCTTTATTCCTGTGAATTTGAGCTTCATTAATGCAATAAGAAAAATTAAAAAAATAAAATAAAAAAAAATAGAAAAAAATGTATAATTTATGATACTATTTTATTTACTACATCTTATTAAAACCACCGAACACCATACTGTTTTGTTTTATTTATACTCTGTAACATTATGAATAATAAACAAAAGAAACATAGATACGTCTTCATAGATTATATTCTCACAATACTTGTTTTAGACTAGGTACATAAACCACCAACTTCAAGTGGGCCTCATGTAAACATTTTTTTCTAAATTGGTCCTTGGCATTGAGAACAAAGAGCTTCTGTGTTCAGTCCCTTGAATATATAAACTGTATGGACATGACCCACCACAAGGACTTAGTAAAATATGGATATTTTTAAATAATCTACAAAGCTCAAGGTCCGAAAGCGCGCGTAAATCGGCCGCCAGGATAGCAATGCGCACTTGGTGTAAACGTCAAAAGCCGCCAGGATAGCGGTGCGCACTTGAGCGGTTAGAACTTGATGCTGAATGAGTTCCATTTCAATCTGCTAAGTAGGTAGGTACTTAATGTTCATCTCGCACGTATAAGAAACACAGTTTGTTGTACTCGTAGGTGTAGGTTTGTAACCTTTGTTTTGTGCAGACAAAGAAAGATGCGCGTCGCGTCGGGCGCACAAAGGCATCTCGCTCGTGTAGAGGTCGCACGGACCCTCGGCTCGGCAGACCGTGACACATCTCCGTTCCCAGCTATGCGTATCATCTCGATCTTTTACCCCTCGCTCGCTCTACACTGTATATATACCTACCTACATGGAAGGGTATGACCTGACTATAAGAACCATACAACATTTATGTATGTACTTTAGTCGATGAGAAGGCTCAAAGCTCAGACTACATTAATAAAGGCTCAGAGTCACACAGCTTACCATAGAACGACAAGACATCGAAAAGGCTTTCACTCCTACATTGTTGAAGTACCAAAGACACATACGAGGCGGTTTGATTCCTCGTTCCTGATAAGCACTGCAAAGGTCTGGAACACACTCCTTCCCAACTCTTACAACTTGGGTGACTTCAAATCAAGAGTAAATAGGCAAGCGCGTTCCACCTTAGACTGTAGTCTGTATCATTGCTAGCCATTTGGTGCGATCACAGTCAAGCGCTAGCCTATATTGTTAAAAAAAAAGTTAGCGAGAGAGAGAGTTACGCTCAGAGTAGTAGGTATATTTGCTCGATTGAATCTGAAACGAGGAGATCCGCTAAAGAACAAAAGTGATCGACGTGGCAGTGCTGGCAGACCCCCCACTATAGTTGAACGAATGACATCTAGCGTCATCCCAGTACCTAGTCGCCAGCTGGCGGCTCGCACCCACAACATCGACGTATTTGGCGGTCATTTTAGGGAGGCTTATGTCCAGCAGTGGACGTCAATTAGCTGCAACGATGGTAAAAGTAGGTGTGTACATAATTACTAGCTGACCCGGCAAACGTTGTTTTGCCATTAGGGATATAATAAAATAGCTTACGACCTACTCTCAGACCTGCCGAACATACACAGAAAAATTCATAACAATCGATCGAGCTGTTTCGGAGGAGTTTAGTAACAAAAATTGGCACGAGAATTGAAAGATTATTATGTATACCGATGCCCTCAATTGTACCTACTGGTACCTACATTGATCATATTGTTGCCAACTTGAGATAAGCTAAGGACTTCACTGTGTACATAAGTATCCGAACTTTAGTTTAAAATCATGTGCTGATTTTGATAAGCATTCAGTCATATTATATCCGTTAAATACCCTACATGTCAGACGGACACGTCCCTACCCTGGGAAATCCTTGAGGAAAACAATAACTTTCCTCATTCAAAAAGTATTCCCCAATTTGAAAATCGCTAGATTTTTACGTTTTCAACCTATCTACTGCAAAAAAAATCTATTGGTGTTAGAGAAACTAACCAAAAATACACTTTCGCATTTACAATACTATTATGAGTATGGATCCATCGAACGCGCAGCAAATTGTGAGGGTGAATTAGTATGCGCGGGCGCAACGCGGTGATCTCTCGATACGCAGAATCCGCATACAATGGGCACTGGCGCGGGTGAAATCGATCCTCGCCCAGAGTGGGTATACCCGGTAGGTATGTTGCGGTCTTATCGATGTCTCGATACTAAGCAGAGGTTGAGGAAATCTTTTTCAATTTATTAGGTAACCTGGGTACCTATTAGTCAGAATTTGGCAACGTGATTATATTTTGCAATTTTCCTGAACCATACCACAGAACACTACCATACTAACCTATACCTACCAATATTATAAAGCTGGAGAGTTTGTTTGTTTGGATGCGCTAATCTCTGGAACTACAGGTCCAAATTGAAAAATTGTTATTGTGTTAGATAGTACATTTATCGATAACATCACAATATGACCATTAGGAGTAGAGCATCAATTAAAAATGTTGGAAAAAAATTGTTGGTGAAGCAGCGTGCAACACGTATTAACTTGAATGTGTGTTTGTTGGTTTGTCGGTCAACCGTTGCTCCGTTGCCGATGATGGCACAACGAAGCAACGGCTAAATTTAATTTTTTAAGCAGTCATAGTTAAAAGCGCGGAAAATGACAAAGACGGGTTTTTTGTCCCGGGAAAATCAGTGATTTTCACGGGATTTGTGAAAAACTGAAACTCTTCCGGGCAGAACCAAGGGTATTTTGTATACTTCAATGCACGAGGCTTCACTCGCGCGAATTTCAGCTATAACAGTTGCTTGCTGAACCAAATTTAGATCTCTTCAAGATTTTGTTAGGATCGTGAACTTTCCGGGATAATAAACGGCCTACTTGTTGATAGTTAATTTAGCGTTGTCAGAATAGATAAGTCAAATCTTCTTGGGTAATAGCTTTTTGGAAACGATGCATCGTAAACTCCGGAATTTCCGAGAGTTTTCGTCATGCCGAGCTGAATTTTAAAATGGCGTAAGCGCCGACCTGACGTGACTTGGTAAGAAGTTGAATATTAATTTAGCGGACAATGCAATAAAGGTGAAACAGTTGTATGAATAATTATTCAAGAGTGCATTTTTTATTATTCGATTAATTTGACCTTTTTTCCCACCTTTTTTTAATGAAGTAGGTACCTAGTCGTCAAGTTGTTTTATTTTATTTTTTAATTTACTTGCAAACAAGTGTTTTGTTTATAAATTATTGTGAATGTTAATGATGGTACATTATTTATTTTAAGTTTAAACTACTTCTGTTGCGCTGGCGCTTACGCCTTCATACTTTCTTATAGGTTGATACCTAACTGATGAACCTGTTTTGTAAATTACATCGTTCTTAGTACCTAGGTATATACCTAGTGATTTTAATACGTACCTACCCAAGAGTCGAATTGAAAATATTTTTTTCTCAAGTAATAAAATCAATAAACATAACAATAACATCCTGTATAAATACCTGGAGCACGTTAGATCGAAGGTTCAGATATCTATTGCTCTCTGTTCATGACTGATAAGATAAGTGATAACAGATGAACGATACAAAATCAATATTTGATCTAAGTGTATGATTTATTGTAAACCCGTTCTCAGCGGACCGTTGCATTGAAGGTTTAATCCGCTTAGCGCTTTGTCCCTTTCAATTACCTAACTCAAAATCTCTACGATTTCGCATTGTGAAGTCAACATCTCCTGAGGATGTCCCGGTGTCGGGACGAAACGTGCGTCGAAGAAAGTGTTGGAAAATTGTGTGTGGTGTTTCATGTGGGCAGTGTTCCTGCATATTATACCATACATAATCTTTACAAGTAGCGGATTATAGCAAAACAAATTAATCTGTCCTGCTAATTATGGATTTCTGCAAAATAACCTGATTCCATTCAATACCTTTCAATTAATTTATTACTTTCAATAAATTAACGTGAATTTTAATTATTCACTAACCCTGTAGAAACTATGGAATTTTCTAGGATAAAAGTAATTTAAGTATTAAATCCAGGGTTTAATCTATCTCCACTCAAAATTTCAGCCAAATCGGGTTTGTAGTTGTTGCGTGAAAGGGTAACAAACATGCACTCACTTACACCATAATATTTGTGTGATACTCCAAGTGGAACGCACTCCATTGAGACTCGGAGTGCAAACACGATATTCCTAGTACGACATAATGTGGCATTGTTGCATCTTCTCGTGATAACGAGAACTCGATAGCCCGCGCCGCGCCGCTGGAAGCCTGAAGCCATCTTGCGCGGGAAGTAAACTGAGATTCATTCATACATCTTGTTTAGCTCACGGTGCTCACGAGAATCACGAGACTGCAACAAGTCGTGTCGAATATCAATGAACATGCACTCGAGATTCTGTCAACGATTCCTGTGTTCGAACTCCGAACTATTTATTATTTAGCTTAGAGTAAGAGAAAAAGATTTCCATCGGTAGCTAAAACAATTTTTGTTACATATATTTGTGGCTATCGCAAAACAAAGAAAGAAAGGAATATTTTACTCAACTTATGTTCACGCAGTAAGTCAGAATATCGGCATCTATATCTCCCAAGTCTTGTATCAATATACTCTATATTATGTCAATATATGTACTCTTTTTCTACTACTTATATAGGTATGTTATTTTCCAAAAAAAAAAGCGTCGCACTCCGAGAATTCCGAGAGAAATGAAAACCTGAATTGTTTCTGCGACGCTTATTAGTTTTTTCTCATCTCATAAATATGCCCAATTCACCTAAAAAGTTTTCAGTTCAAAAATCCAGCACTCAACCGTAAGACCGTTGTACCGTTTAGAGTTAATTAATTCAATAGTACCACACTCACTCTCCTAAATCATCAAAAAAATCACAAACTGCTTGAACTTCGTGTGAGGTGACCAAAATATTCGCTTCTCGAAACAAATTCGTACGTAACTCAAAGCTCCTGAGAAAAAAGCCGAAGAAGACATCTTTGCGTCAAACAATGCCCTTTAAATACTCAGTATTCTCTGAACGTCCCTATAGTTTTACGAAGTAACTCAAGCAAGGAGGTACCTACTGACGTACTGAGATTCGATAGAGATTGTATCTGCACTGAGATGTCGAGACACATTGCGAATTCCTATCTTGCACGTATCTTGGCTATTGGGGAATATTCTGTAACCAATCTCCATAAAGAACAACCAATCAATAAGATATGAAGCAAGTAAATGCTAAATGAGTTTCAGCTGAAATATTACTTCATACGAGAAGGTATATTATGTACTCTATCAATTAGGCAAAATAATATTGTCACACTAATGTTATACAGACGTTCGTATATGTGTATTATTTAAAATTTCGAGTTTATCTAATGATAAGATAGGTATCGCATCTTTTAGCATGTCTTGTTAAATCAGGCTATACTAATTACGTTTTACTTTTATTTAGACATAAATCATAATGGGCCTACACTTTATAATCTTTATTAGGGGAGTTGCTTATACCTATTATCCTAAAAAAAGTGGCAACTTGATGTGCAAATTATTTTCTAGTTCTTACAGCAGTTGTAGGTATGAATTATATATTCCATTTCTAAGATTGCTTTTTACACTTATGGAACGAAATTCATAAAATATATCAGAATGACAGTTGTCACGTGAGCTATTTTGCAACGATTCATAAGCGTACCAACTACCAAAAGGAACCTTAAAAAATGGCTGAAGCCGCTGATGTTACCATCCCACCTCTAAGGTGGGATGGTAACATACTAATCATGTATAATATTACTATTCCACGAAACAAACAAAGATCCATATCACCAGACTCCAGACGCGGGATGAGTTATATCGTATGGCACCAGAATAGCCGACGATCACTGTCGGTTCAAATTCAAATCGCCTTCGAGTGGTCACTAAAAGTGTACATCGGAATTTAAGTGAATGTGACGGACATTCTAAGTGGATGTAATGTTTTCTCGGTGATATGGCTATAGATAATTTAGATTTGTTGCTGAGCGTACAGATTTATTGTTGAGGAAATGGTTTATAGCTGTAATTGGTGGTACGTGCGTAATATTTACCTAGGTGTGGAATAAAATTGTCATTAATCGTGTCTAGTGGCGCCATATACTTACACCAGAACTGACTACATACCTACCTATATCTACGACTGTGCTATACCAACAACTGTGTGCTATTCGCCTTCTGAGAATGGCTCTTACCGTTTCATTGGTGTGAGTTTCAAAGCCAAGATATCTTTCTTCGGCTAGACCTTCTCTAACCCTCACATGATTATTTGAAGGAGCAATTCTCTCTCGTCAAAGGGTTCATCCATTTTAAAGGTGCAATTCCCTTGCATGGTTAATTGAGGAGCTCATACTTCTGGTTATTACTCATTACATGACCGAAATACTCCAGCTTTATTAGTGCCTGCTAAATGTTAATCTATGCCACATACTTTTATTGAAAACAAAAATCGTTATATTACAAGTCATCCCTAAGTTAAGATTCAGACGCATATTATGGAAAGGTATGTAGATCAGATTGCTACAGTAGCTTAAATGTCATAACATAAACATGCATAGGTAACAAATAGACCAACGCAAAAACTCAGTTTAGCATGTACTTAATATAAATTACAGGGTTCCTAGAGTCGAAAAACCAATCTAAATTAATGAGTAAAAAGCTCATGGCTTAGCGTCGCACCAACCCAAGAGACAAGAAAGCTGTTAAAAGATGAAAGCATCTTTTAATTTATCTCTTTATAAAAATAAATAAAAATAAAAAAAAAATAAAAAAGCCTTTTAATCTCATACCTCCTTAATAAGCTAATTACATAATGTTTGGTTTGGTTAGTAACAATTTTTCTTAGAGAACTATGTTAGTTATTTTGTGGTTAGTTTCTGTTAGTAACAATGTTTTCTTATATAACTATATTAGTTAATTAATAATCGTGTGTGTGTGTGTTTGTGTGTGTGTGTGTGCATGTGTGTACGTGTGTTTATGTTAGGAGATAATATAATAAGTTGTTTTGTGTTCTTGTTGTTTTTAGATTCAGCTTTCGTTACGAGATATGAGCACCCTCTAGGGTAAAGGCCTCCTCCAACCTTTGCCATTCAGCTCTGTCTTTACCTAAAATCATCCATCTCTTTCCTGCAGTTTTTATGATGTCATCAGCCCACCGTTTTATTGGCCTACCAACCTTCCTTTTTCCTCCTGGTCCTTTCCACCGTGTAGTTTCTATAGTCCACCTTTTATCTGTGTAACGTGCGATGTGTCCTCCCCATTTCCATTTCAACTTGAGTGCTTGCTCCAATGCGTCGGTTATTTTGGTTTTCTGTCTAATTGTAGAGCATCTAATCTTGTGTATCTTTTTTATTTTTAGTATACTCCGTTCTATTGCCCTTTGGGTCGTCCTTATTCTGCGTTTTACTTTATTAGTGAGAACCCATGTTTGGCACCCATATAGTAAGCTGGGTAGTAAGCACGTGTCTATTACAATTTTCTTCAAATTCAAAGAGTAATTTCCTTTTAGGATTTCCTTTAAAGCCCAAAACTTTTTCCAGGTTAAATTAATCCTTCTCTCAACTTCTTCTTCATTGGCCGTTTTGGCGAAAGATATTTGTTTACCTAGATATATATAGTTGTCTACATACTCTATGTTATTTGCCTTCACTATTATTGGAGATTTGTAACTGTTGGTCATAACTTTTGTTTTTAATGCGTTCATTTCTAGACCTACTTTAGAACTTTCTTCGTCAAGTGTTCGCATCAATTCCTCTAGTTCTTTCGGTGTTTCAGCTAGTAGGACAATATCGTCTGCGAATCTTAAATGGTTTAAGTATCGATCACCTACTCTTATCCCTTTTCGTTTCCAGTCCAGCTTACGGAATATATTTTCTAGCACGGCGATGAACAATTTAGGGGAAAGAGGGTCTCCCTGTCTGACACCACGTTCTATTATGATTGGTTCTCCTCGAGTTTCGAGTTTGACTGTGCTAGTACTATTAGCGTATATGGTTTTTATTATATTTATATATTTAGCTTCTACGTTACATGCTTTTAAAGCTTCCCATATTGAGTTGTGACTTATACTGTCGAAGGCTTTGCTGTAGTCAATAAAGCCCAAATATAAAGGTCTATCATACTCTTTATATTTTTCTATTACTTGCTCTATTGACTGTAAGTGGTCTGTAGTACTAAATCCGGATCTAAAGCCAGCCTGCTCTATCGGCTGTGATTGGTCTATTTTAGGGGTTATTCTGTTTAGTATTATAGATGCAAAAAGTTTATAAATGCTTGCTATAAGGCTAATCGGCCTGTAATTTGCTACGTCTAATGGATTTCCTTTTTTATACAGCAGTATTATATCTGACGTACACCATTGTACGGGAACGGATTCGGTGTCAATTGCCATATTAAATAGTCTTGATAGATAACTTAAAAGTACAGGTGCGCCAAATTTCAGAGCTTCATTGCTGATACCATCTGGCCCTGGTGATTTTTCGCTTTTTAGCTGTTTTATATGTTTGTACACTTCTAGTTCGTCTATTTCTTTACTGATTGTTTCATCACTATGTAAATCGTCTCTAATTATATCGTCATCTCTTTTTCTGTACAATTCCCTATAGAATTTAGTCGCATATTCTACGACCTCGTTTCTTGTTTTTGTACTTTCCGATTTTATTTCTAGTTTTTGTATCCAAGTTTTGTGCAGTTTTAGTTGTTTGAAAGCTCTTTTCGTACTTCTGAATTGGTTTAAATTTCTTGATATAACATCTTTTCTGTGGTTACTATAGTCCTTTCTAATCGACTTATTGGTTTGCTTAAATAGGTTGCTAAGTTGTTCCCTCATAGCTTTATCTTTGTTTTTTGTTAATATTAGTTCTGTTCGCTTCTTTATTAATTCTCTTGTCTCTTCACTTAATATTTTATGCCCTTTTTTTTGTATTTCACTTTTTATGTTCAGACTTTCTGTGATGATCTTTTCTAGCAAGTTATAGAAGTCTTGGACGTTTGTCGGTACGTTTAGGTCTACAGTTTTTGTTTTCAAGTGTTCAATGTAGTTTTTTATTTCGTTTTCTGTTTTAGGAATTTTAGGTTGTAATTTAAAGGCTTTTCTGCTCTTTTTGGATTGATGAAGTGAAAATGTTGCTCTCAATAGCCTGTGATCAGACGCAAAATTTATTTTGTTGAGAACTTCAAAGTTGTTAACTGCTTTTGGGTAGCTCGTCATTATATAGTCTATTTCGGTTTTCGTATTTTGGCTAGGAGAGATCCACGTCCATTTACGACTTTCTTTTTTATTGAAGAATGTATTAATTATTGACAATTTATTTTCTGTTGCGAATTCTATAAGTTTTTTACCCCTTTCATTTCGTTTTCCATATCCATAATTTCCCATGATTATGCTTTCTTCTTTTCTGGGATAGCCAATTCTTGCATTGAAGTCGCCCATAACTATCAATTTTTTATCTGCTAGGGACTGTGCTTTGGCTATATTGCTGTAAAAATCTTCTATTTCATCCTCGTTTGAACGTTCAGTGGGTGCGTATGCCTGGATAATTGAAATAGGTAGTTCCGCAAATTTAAGTTGTAGTAGTGCTACTCTTTCAGAGATTCCTACAAAATTGGTAATGTTATTTTTAAGTTTTTTCTTAATTAAGAATCCTACTCCATGCAGTCCTTTTGTTTGCCCGATGTAGCAGAAAATATAATCTTCATATTCTTCAATATTACAGCCCATTTTCCTTACTTCTGAAAGTCCTAAAATATCGAATTTGACGTTTTCAAGGGCATATGTCAGTTGCAAGTATCTTTCTGTAGAAGATAGAGATCTCACGTTATATGTGCAAATGTATAAAGTATTTAGAGGGTCTTCATTTGGGTTGGTGGTTGATACATGGGTTTTAGGTGGAGGGTGGTGGTCTAATTCCCCACGAGGACCAGTCGGATTGGGGAATGTTTATCTCTTTAGTAAACTATTATTATAATCAATGATGGTATTCAAAGCTTCATCTCACTTGTTTACCCGAAGCTCGTCGCCTCATCAGTATGTTCTGCGCGTTGCCACACTCGAGCCAATGCCCGGAGCTTCCGCACTCACAGATCTCGCTGCTTCCAAATTCATTTGTACTCCGCAGTCACTGAGAATGCTTTTGTGTTTGTTTTTCTTGGCAATCCCCTATATTGTGTAAGAAAAACGTTTTCATCGTTATCCTAATCGTTTACAAGTTCGGCCCGCTGATTACCTGATTTATTTCACTTAAGAATACGTTTTTCTTACGCAATGGGACCTCTGGGGCAGTCTGGGCAAAGGTTACGTCTAAATAATGAATACAGAGCAGATTTTACATACCATCTTAGGTATTAGATTAAAAGATGCCTTTACGATGCAGAAAATATTGCATTTCGAAAGCTCAAATCCTGAAATTCCTTATTTTTATACCGTGTACCGTGTATATATGAATACCGTGATTCTTATCAGCCACAACAACAATTATTCACATTTAAAACAAACTGCTATTTAAATCATCCAATCTCCTCAAATTCAGCAGCGTGAAACATCAGCAAAATACTAAGGAAATACTTAATACTAAGGAAACCTTGAGACCTTAATATTTTAGTCCTGTCCAAAATACCTTGTTTAGTCTGAATTATTATACCCACTATACTATGTACTTCCATAGCGTCGTTAAGAACTAAGGTTTATTTCGCAGATGTGGACTGTTGACTTAATTTAGTACTTAATTTGTAAATATAAACAGCTGCAGGAGCGAAAGCAATGATGTCTTAATCATTTTAATTAAGGTGTCTGATCTTTTAGAATGTAATTAAGTTGTATAATAAGATTAAAGAATTAGAATTTTTTTAACTTCTGTTACGTCTTAGATGTAATCTCATATGCCAATTGACCAACTTACGATGGTATTGAACTCCAATCACTATTGTTCAATCTTGCAAATTCTAGGGACAAACATGCATAAAATCATTTACCGAAATCGTAAAGAAATTACAGTCAATCGAGGCAAAATCTGCTGTAGATTTTGCCTC
Organism: Coenonympha arcania; assembly: GCA_036785405.1. NCBI lineage: Eukaryota > Metazoa > Arthropoda > Insecta > Lepidoptera > Nymphalidae > Coenonympha > Coenonympha arcania. The sequence continues at coordinate 5,900,665 of CM072059.1, forward strand.
CAGATTGATTGGATTACAGTGGACACGTTTTCTTACAAAATCAGGGTAGTCAGTAGGTACTCAGAAGTAACAAAAGTTAAAAAAAAAAATATTCTAACAGGTACATTTGGAACATAAATGGAAGAGACCTAATTTTATATATTTTTTGATTTATAAGATTGGTCCTAAACTGATTAAATAATTTGATCAAGTGATTAAAAGTAATAGCACTAACTAACAAAAATCCATCTTCATCGGTAATAGATGAAAAAACATGTAGTTTAATGATTAATTACACCGAAATCACGTAAAAGGAAAATAATGCGAAAATTTATTCTAATGATTCAAATGCCCAATACAAATGAATCACAATAAATGACGGCTTACCGCAATTTTGTACGCAGGAATCACGAGACGATTTGTAAAAGAGGTCATCAACCTAATTAGGATAGAGGATAGTACGTATATGAAACGTGGTTTGAAGTTTGAACTTTTAGCACGTAGATTCATTATGACTAAACAGCAGCTGTAACCATGATGGATATGGTATTGGGATTCCCTGGGTGAAATAAATGCAAAGATCTCTCCATTAATCTCGTATTAATTGTAATATTGTGTTGACATTTTCGTACAATGTCAGTATGAAAATTTTAAAACAATATTACAATAATACTACTAAGAGATGGTGGTACGGCCGCAGGTCCCTGAAATGATGGTGACAATGTGGCAAAACACGGGCGCACTACCGAAGCAGAAGAGATCCAACGCGATCTTACAATTAAAACATATTCATGCGAGCTTCCTCGAAACAATTGAATGGACACTGTTCATTCACACACGGTGATCGACTCATGTAACGGTATTCCTTGTCTATCAACCAGAACCAAACTATCTCGACCCGAACAGACGCATACAACTTCTCCGATTCATTAACGACCACGAGGCGCGAGGAAGATCCGATTAAAGTGGTCGGCATAAGAGGATATTTTGATTCAGCTGCCGTTCGAAGCGGCTTCCGCGAAGTGTATGTAATACGGAATGAGGCTTAGAATGAACAACTGTATGGGTTTGGAAATTGTTTGGTTAATGTATGAGTACTGGCTACGTGAAGGATTAGATGCTAATTCTTGGGAGAGTACTTATGTGTGGATCATGAGACCCATGAATGATAGTAGGCTTCGCTCCTTCACAGAGTCGTGAATAAATGGCGCGTATGCACTTGCATATTTGTAACATAGATATCATAAGACGAACTTCATAATATTATTAGTGTAGGAATTTACGAAGTAGGTAAGCAAACATGACTGTGATTTTTCACTTATGCACATGGTGGCAAGTGAGGGTTTTGTGATGTTTGTAATCAAATTACAAAATCCTCGCTTCGAGTTTTATCGGAAATGCATGTGTCTACATGCATCCACATCTTCGAGTAGGTAGCGTCCTTCAAAAGGATAAATTTATGTTTGCTGAGCAGTGCTATATTTAATCAATCAAAACCAAATATCAATAAAAAAGTATTCCATAAATACTACATTTCATCGATCTCAAATGACATATTTTTACAATCTAATACCATTGACGTAACTGGTACATTCCCTTTTATAGAAATCCTAGACGATAACTAAATAATAAGAAATGTGACAAGCCCAGTAAATAAGCGGTCACTTGACAAACACGCCTATATCTCCGAAACTGGGTTAGTTTATCAAGATAATGCGCCGATAATTCCTTTCGAAGATAATTCCTCTATTTGTCCAGCACTCAAGATGCGGAACACGAACGAATCTTATCTGGAGATCTAGACACGTAATCCTTGTTTTCTGCTGATGATTTCCTAATCACATGGGTACTTAATCGTAACTGCCTACCATCCAGATAGATTGCGTAGTTTGTACACTGTACAAACTACTAAAAAAACTACAAACTGGATCCCTCATTTTATTGTTTCTACGAGTATAACACTGTGGAGTCGAGACCTTTTCAGCACCACAGCATAAGCTCTTGGGCAGCGTTGTGGGGTCACCCTGTCAGCACCTTGAGTCCACAAGATCAAGCAAGCTATGTCCCTGAAGTAATGGGAGTCACTGGCTCAAAGTGGGGCAAAATCATTCAGGTCTTCTCAGGAGGCGTAAGCATACTAGCAGTGGAAGCGTAAAAATAAAGGCATGAATGAAACAATCATTCATTTTCCCGTAACTCCAAAGCGATACGAATCTAGCAAGTGACACACTTCCGTCATACGATTCTTTCATGGAAATTATTGATACCGAGAAATCGACACCTATCTATTCAATATCCTCAAATTACTGTGAGCTTCGAACAAAGTACTCGATGACTGCGTCGTACGAGAATTTGTCTTTCGACCCTACGTGATGTAGGTATTCATAATATTAGCAGTCTTTTATGACACTTTAATTGCCTCACAGGGCTCCATTATAGTAGTTTATGTAACGGTTACATAATGGGGGGTATTAAAATACGAGTGTGAGTTTAAAAAACGAGCCGCAGGCGAGTTATTTAATAGTATCACACGAGTGTATTAATACCTAATTATGTAGAGTTTCATACACTACTTTATCTACGCTCATATTATTATCATAAATCCAAATCATAAAATCTTGCTAACTTTTGTGTAAATCATTGCAACTACTAAGATGTCAGGTGGAGTGAAATTTTCTTTAGTAGGTTTCATTACTAGACATTTTTCAGCGCAAAGTTTTGACTAAGTAACAAAAAAAATTAGTTGTCTGTAAAGTCGGTTTACGGACGATAGATTTACGAGATAACGTCATAATCGTAATCGTTATCGTAATCGTTATCGTAATCGTTATCGTAATCGTAATCGTAATCGTAGTCGTAATCGTAATCGTAATCATAATCATAATCACAGGCCCAGGTGGAACGTTACGCGGAACGTTAGACATTGTGTTGTTGTCTATGGTCAATCATGGCCCATTTATACTCTCGGCAATGACTACCAACTATATGTTGTCTGTGGATTCACTTAAAAAAATATTACATAAAAAATATTACCTACCCCAGATAATAATTGTAACCGTTAACCGTTGTATTGCCGATAGCGGTACTGTAATCAATTCCTTCAAAACCCCAGATACAAATACAGGAGTCCAGAGCCGTGTATCGTTATGGATATTATACAACTTTCTTTAAATATTTCCATAGTAGAGCGATGTTATTATGAATAACTTTTTAATAATTATAGAAGTCTGTGAATAAAGTAGGTAATTATTTGACACATTTCGATTTTATAATTCGAACTTTAAGCAATGAGCGTAGATAAAACTCATTACAGCCAACTCTGGGATTCACATTGAAGTTCTGGGACTTCCTTACTTCACAGTAGGTACATCAACAATTCGCTCTTATGGCACAGTGTTCCGTAACACTGCCTTCCTGTGTAGAAACGGACTCCCAAATGACTCCTACAAGTATATCTTAATAATTATCTCGAAATGCTCTTTTCATACATCACTTTTTAATCTATGAGAAATCTTGTTCTCCTTCTTCTTCCAACCTTTTCTCCGATCTGGAAATCCGCAGAACATATCGTTGAAAAACATGTTGATTTTTTTTACATCTATCTCTGCACTCGAAATTGTTGACGAGTACATATACCTTGGACAAACAATACAATTAGATAGGTCCAATTTCGAGAAAGAGGTGAACCGTCGAATCCAACTCGGCTGGGCAGCGTTCGGGAAACTCCGCGATGTCTTCTCGTCCAACATCCCTCAGTGCCTGAAGACCAAAGTCTTCGAACAGTGCGTGTTGCCAGTGGGCAGTGATAACCTATGGATCAGAGACTTGGTCGCTTACTATGGGCCTCATAAGAAGGCTCAGGGTCACTCAGCGAGCGATGGAGAGAGCTATGCTCGGAGTATCTTTGCGCGATCGAATCAGAAATGAGGAGATCCGCAAAAGAACCAAAGTAACCGACATAGCTCAACGTGTCGCAAAGCTGAAGTGGCAATGGGCGGGGCACATAGCTCGCAGGACCGATGGACGTTGGGGACCCAAGGTGCTGGAATGGCGGCCACGCACCGGAAAGCGCAGTGTCGGTCGACCCCCCACTAGGTGGACGGACGACATTAAGAGGGTCGCGGGGAGTCGCTGGCGCCAGGCGGCGCAAGATCGTGGTGTTTGGCGGTCATTTCAGGAGGCCTATGTCCAGCAGTGGACGTCCATCGGCTGAAACGACGACGACGACGACGACATCTATCGTCAACTCTCTTTGGAAGTGCTATTGTAAATATTTACCTATATTATGAAGGATATTTTCCCAAAAATATTCAAGGACAAACTATATATGTATCAACAAATAATATTTTGTTCAAGCACCTTTACTTGTTTTATATGAATCCTTCAGTTACCATTTCCTTCCTAACGAAACCTTCAGTTACCATTTCCTTAGCGGAGTTCCTAGTCTGTCCTTTAACACATCTGCTGCCTGGAATCTATAACACATCCCTTCCAACATCCTGATACAAAAAAATAAATTTGGAAGCTACTTCTTTGTAGATAAATTCAAGAATAAAAATAAGAAATTGACAAAATAACATTTATATAGATAACCGGGAAAAATCTAGAACATTCAGATTACAAGATGCTTGACCGCTAATCCGTTTACAACTACACCTGCGCTTATCAAATAATTTCACCAAAATGAAAATATTTCGATCCATTTTCAAGTTATCTGATATCAAACTGAGACGTGTCAAGTGGGACCGCTCAGAAAACATTTACTTTATTGGCTTTTGACAAATCTACCTGTGATATGATATCTCAGCTACTGCTTAAATGTCGCTATCTCAATATTTTAATGGGATATCTAAGCTGAAAATAATTTGACTGACCCGGATGTTTTGAATTTTTATGCGGTGTCTTAATTTAGCAATTCGCAAAATATTATGTTCATTATTTTGACGTCTTTTCTATATGCGAACGTCTACCTTCCGTTCTTCCAACATAACGTTGTCAGAGTAAAGTCGTCCACTGGTGGACAATCTGTCCTTTAATGTCACTTTAAACCTCATTCTGAAAGGAGACCCATACCTACTTGCGATGCCAAAAAAGGGTTTGAGTCTGAGGTGACTTTTTGACTGTTTTTTTTAATTGTAGATAGGCTTGCGCTTGACGACAATCATGTCTGATCGAAAGCAATGATGAGGTCTAGGTTGGAACGCGCTTGCCTAGAAAATGCCTATTCACTCTTCTCTTGAAGGCATTCAGATTATACTTGGCTGGAAACGGGGAGGCTGGAAGGGCGAACACACCCACAGAAATGGTAATAATAAACACACCTTTGCGGTTCGTATCAGAAAAGCGGAAGAAAAACGTTTCGTATATTATGCGAGCTTGTTGGATGTCAACCACATAAGGATGCTACCGCTCTCGGCGTCTTGTGGTCCTATGGTAGAAAGGTGAAGGAGGCATAAGGTTATGTAGTTCCTGAGCACACTATAAATTAATCAACTTCTTTCATACTTATGCCTGAGGTTGAATCAGTACCTACAGGCTACAGCGATGGTTTTTTCCTCATTCTCACATCTGTGTTATAATATGTGCATTATGATGTGTAGGTACCTACAGCTTTGAAAAGCTGGCATAATAAATAATACCTAATTAAAATCATCTGCATTTAGAGTCGGTTTTATCCTTTTTTTGCCTATATATTTACCTAAGTATAAAAGCTTTCTTCCTTGGATTTTATTATTATATATTCAATTAAGAAAATTACCTGCTTTTTTATAATGTTTACAAATATTAAAATATTTAGGTATAGCGACAATAAATGAATAATTAAAATTAATCGAGGTACCTATGTCGTTATTGGTACCGGGAATTTTTATTGATCGATAACGTTGTTTTTCATTTTCTGAGACGATTTTATCTTAAAGCCTTGAGAATGAACGATTTATCTGACTTATTTTATATCTTCATTAACTGATAAGTTATTAATCATTAAAAGCCGATAGGTACACAATTGCATCGAGTTATTAAAATTCAATATATATTATCTAACCTCGGACATTTATTCAAATAAATATTTCAAGGGATTTTTGGCTCTTGGAAGCAATAGATAAATTAATTTCCTTTCGCAAATGCATTGAACAAGAGCGTCAGAATCTGAAGAAAACAGTTGTTTGAGTTGCATCCTCATATTACAGCGGATGTCCATTCAAAATTCAACTCTAACTCAAAGACACATGGCTTAAATCAGGTTGAATTGTAAAGGATGTGCGCAGGTTGTGTGGAAGTCCGGAACCCGCATGGGCAGGCGCGGCCCTGACTCAGCTTATCAGTTGGGCAATTCCGGGAAAAGATGCATTATGAATTTTCTATTCAATTTCCAATGGTATATTATGGTAAGGAAAACTGATATTATAAAGCAGAAAGCTGAAGAGTGTGTTTGTATGAACGCGCTAGTCTGGAACTACTGGTTTGAATTGAAAAAATATTTTTGTGTTGGATTGTCCATTTATCGAGGAAGGCTATAAAACATCACGATTAGACCAATGGGAGCGGAGCATTAATCCAAAATGTTTCAAAAACGGAAAAAATGAAGAAGAGCTTTGCGCATGCGCTGGCCGCTGTGTAAAGGCAAAATCATGGAATAGTTCTCTTTTAAAAGTTTTTTTTTTTATTGACGATAGACTTGCGCTTGACGACAATCATGCCCGATGGAAAGCAATGATGAGGTCTAGGCTGGAGCGCGCTGGCCTAGAATAAATGCCTATTCACTCTTCTCTTGAAGGCACCCAGATCTAGGAAGTTCTAAAAAAAAAAGTCCGCTACACTACAATAATATGTCTATTTTTTAAGGTCGATCCACTATAACGGGATATAATATGTAAAAACCAAAAGCCATGCGGGCGGAGCCGCTGGCAGCAGCTAGTTTTTAATGTTATGTAGAAAGCAGGTATACTTACTAAGTCTTACTAACAATCAGTCTTTATCATCGTCGTCTGAACAGGAAGCGATAAATAAGCGAAATTACTCTGCATAATCTATGTAGATATACGTACCTAAGTATGTAATAAAGGAAGAGAGGCATTTTCTTTCTTCCAGGGTTTCCCCCCCCCAAACTATAAGTAAATCATAGAGGACCAAAATTTGGATAGTTACCTAGGTTAATTGAGGGCATGTATTTGAATGGGTTTCCTTTATTTAATGTAGTCTGAGGGGTTTCATTAAATTTAAATAACAAAATGGGGAAGAAGTAATCAAATAATCGATAGATACAATAGATAGATAAAACTCTTTATTGTACACCACAGAAAAAAAAATAAAAAAAAATAATCAAAACACAAATTAAAAATGAACTTAGGACTACAACTTGACGGCCTTATCGCTACATAGCGATTTTTCCAGGCAACCAAAGGCGTAAAGAAATATTTATCTGGAATCGTGGTGGTGGTGCTAGAATAAATAAATACAATTAACAATAATCTACTTATCATAAATTACGTCTTATAAAAAATTTATAATATAACCTGTTATAACTACAGTCTACACTAATCTACAACCTCCCTGGCGCAGTGGCAGCGCACTCGGATTCGAGTGGGACGTCGCGGGTTCGATTCCCGCCACGGGCCACTTTGGAATTTTATGATTTCTAAATTGGCTCAGGTCTGGTCTGGTGGTAGGCTTTGGCCGTGGCTAGTTACCGCCCTACCAGCAAAGACGCACCGCCAAGCGATTTTGCAATCCAGTGCGATGGTTGTAGAAACCGTAGGGGTACCTAACTTTACTTACCCTTCCAAATTAGTACGATAACATCTTAGGCTGCATCATCACTTACCATCAGGTGAATTGCAGTCAAGTACTAACTTGTATATAGAGTAAAAAAAAACTAAACCTACTAAAATAATATTCCTAGAATAGCTCTGCTCTTATCACAAACCGTTAGCGTTCCATTTCCACGTTCCCCGCTATCTTCACTAATCTGTCTCCCGCGGATTCGTCCGCCTAAATTATGAAATTCACATAGAAACATAATTATTAGTATGAATAATCACTAATAATAAGCTTTGTCTGAAAAGCAGAAATTATGATTTAGATCCTAATAAAGTGCTAATAAATGATTGAAATAGATTAATTGGATAAACATTACTACACACGAACCGGGCGTAATAACGAGTATTTAAGTAGTAGGTACCTACACATACTTCTTTTCTAAACGTATCTAAAAGAAGTACTTTTCCTTCTACTATATACATAATACAGTGATGAAAAATAGTATGTGGCACTCGGGGCTAAAACATTTTGCTTCGCTCTGAATTCGCATAATAACGCAATCGAGGAACGAAATTTCACTTCCTCCCCTTCAACTATTTTTTACTTGCTTGCTTTTCTTTTCGGGCTAAAAATACTATCACAAACCTCCTTGCATAATCCTCAATAATATTTTTGAGGGCTATACCTACACGTAACGCCTCGGCTACATTTCGTGTAATGAAATGTTTATAAAAAGGTTATTGCATTTACATATTATATTAGGTATGTATAATCAGACGATACTGAAATTAAAACATTTTTTGCGAACAATGAAAAATATTTTCTTGACTATTGACATCAAGTTGAATGGAGTGGTCAATGGTCATGGTCGACAATCGTGAAATTAAATTTACTTTTCGCGATAAGGTTGAAAGATTGTTTTTCATATGTTGAAATAGGTATGTACATTCAATTTTACATTCTGAGCCAACAGGCGCAAAGGTAATTGTCAGTGTTAGTTTTTTTTAGTTTTTTTTTTTTTTTTTTTTTTTTATCCTTGACATCTGAAATGAGTCTTTTGACCATTTCAGTTAGATGAAAATGAAAAATGAAAAAATCTTTATTTCAGTATCAGAGTTACATAAACATATTAAATAGTGGTTTGGGGCCAACCCAATAAGTACCTAGTTAAAACTAGAACTTGTGGCAGGCAGCCCCGCTCTTCCATAGCATACTATTTATATTACATAATGAAAGTTAAATCTAAGTAGGTAGGTGAAATGTGTGAATGTTTGTTGTGTCTGTGTGAGTGTGTGTGAGTGTGTGTGTGTGTGTGTGTGTGTGTGTGTGTGTGTGTGTGTGTGTGTGTGTGTGTGTGTGTGTGTTCTCATGCTTATTGTTACTAAACTTATGTTACTAATTATGTGAGTTTCTTATTTCTTTTGAGTCCCTTATATCCCTATAAAACTTGTTGGGTTCCTACGCTTGTTGCATCAATTCTTCCGTTTCATGATAATTTAATTTAAGCAGCCATTCAAGGAGATTTGTTTTACAGTTATAAAAAGATAATGAATTAATATTTAATTTTTTATTAATTATGTTGTACAGACGTTTCGATTTTCTATTAAATTGTTGTCCAGCAAATTTGGTTTTACTTGGAATTGTGTGTAACATTATACCTCTCCGCCTATTCCTAAGTTTCCCAGCATCAAAAGGTTCCTTTTTATGCACTCTTAATAATGCAGATAATATGTAAAGTTTTCTCACCGTTAGAATATTACAATTTTTGTATAAGTCTACTGTTGGGAATCTAAATGGTTTAAAAAACATGACTTTTAGTAAAGATCTTTGTCCTCGTTCCAACTCTAAAAATTTTGATTTAGAAGCTGCACCCCAAACTGAGATGCAATACCCCAAAATCGATTGACCCAATGTAACATAAATCTGTGTTAGTAATTTTTTTGATGTTACATGTCTCAATGTTTTAAAGATCCAAATAAGCTTTCTAATTCTTCCATTTACAAATTCTACCTGGGAGTGCCATGAGAGTCGCTGGTCTAGTATTACGCCCAGATATTTGGTTGTAGTGACTTTATTTAGAACAGGACAGCTACAGTTAAAAGTATTTATTGTATTGCATTTATGGATTCGAACTTGTAAATCAGTTTTAGGCTGTGTTTTGGAACTTATTGTAAAGCAAATGTAATTAGATTTAGTAGTATTTAAAGTTAATAAGTTAGACGATAGCCAGAGAGCAATTTTCGAAAGGCCTGTTTCAGCCAACGTTTTGACCGAGTTCCACGATGTACTAGAGAAGACTACCGCCGTGTCGTCAGCATATGAGAAGACATGAGCTCCGTCAAGTTTTATATTGCATAAGTCATTAACATAAATAAGAAATAGTGTTGGTCCTAAAACGCTTCCCTGAGGAACGCCGAAGGACAAGTTAGACTCTTCACTAACATGATTTCCTATTTTGACCCGCTGTGATCTACCATGTAGATAATCCTTAAGCAATAACAGTGCCCTACCTCTTATACCAATTTTTTCAAGTTTCTTTATAAGAAGAGGAACCGATACAGTATCAAAAGCTTTTTTAATATCTAGGAATACCGTTAAACATTTTTTTCCTTTATCGACCTCTTCAGTAATTAGTGACGTTATTGCTAATACCGCGTCCTCAGTGGATTTCCCTTGTCGGAAACCATATTGTGAGTTAGAAAGGATATTAAATTTGCTTAGATAGTTAACTAGTCTAGTATTTATTAATTTTTCTAAGACTTTCGCTATGGATGGTAGAACAGATATAGGTCTGTAATTGTTAATGTCTTCATTATCCCCACTCTTGAACACCGGTGTAATGATAGTTTGTTTCAGAATTGAAGGGAATACTCCTAATTTAAAACAGAGATTAGTTAGATGGCAAATTATTGGTGCAATTATATGTATGGCCATTTTAAGAAACTTGGTGTGAATACCGTCCCCTCCTGGCGCACTATCAGATTTGAGGTTCATAATAGTGGTAACAATTTCCTGTAGATCCGTGTCCAAGAGAACCATTGAAGACAATTGGCTGTCAACATATTTCAAGGGGTCAGCAGAAAATGGGGCGTTTGAAGCAACGTCTTCTGCAAGAACTCTTCCAACATTGGCAAAATAGTTACACACATAATTAACAGAGTCAGATGGAGAGGGTTTTATATTTAGTAGATTCAAGCTTTGGGTTTTAGTTTTATTTAAATTAGTTATAGTTTTAATTTTACTCCAAAGTGCTTTGCTATTCTTTAGAGAAAGAGTTAACTGTTGCCTGTCATAATTTCGCTTTACCTTTTTAATCAAATTATTGCAGTAATTACGATATCGTTTAAAGGTAATTTTCAATATATCATTGTCAGGATCGGCCCTCAACTTTTTTTGCATATTGTTTCTGTTTCGTATACAGCGCAAGAGGCCAGGTGTCATCCAGGGTTTTATAGTACGCGTGTTATTGGGTAGGTATGTCACAGTCGTGCTCTCATTTATTGCATCTGTTATTTTCCCTATCAGCTCTTCTGTTACCAGATTGGGATCTTCACAAAAAAGCAATTCACCTAGCTTTATGTCGGAAAGTATTGTTACAGCTTTATCAAAATCTGTAAAGAGCCTTGTTTTTGAACAGTTGTTTTTACTTCTGGTGTTTAATTTAGATATTGAGAGAAATATCATGCAATGGTCAGTAATAGAAGTATTGAGAACCGCAATGAAAGGAACATTATTTTCATCTAGTTTTAATATAAAATGATCTAAACAGTTATCACCTCGTGTTGGGAGCGAGTGACCTGGAAGAAAGCCGTGAGAAGAAAGCATGTTGAGGTAGTTAAGTCTATTATTACAATCATTATTTGATTCATTCTCTTTAGCTATGAGATTGATATTTATATCCCCCGTAATTATAATATTTGTATGTGATTTAATAGTATCAAGGTGAGCACTGAGTGAATTTATGAAGTAAGTAGCATTAGTGTTTGACGGGGACCTATAAATTCCTAGAATAATATAATTGTTAACCTCTAATTGAAGACACGATGCGTGTTCCAATTTGACCTCCTTAGCACTAGACAAAAGAGTATTTCTGACATATATAACAACACCATCGTTTTGATTAAGGTGGTAAGAAGTATTGAATGAGATGTATTTGTTACACGATGGAACGGGTTTCTGTTGGTTAAGTCGGCATTCAGTTAAAACTAAAACATCCATATTATAGTTTAATTCGGATAACGATATTTCAAGGTCACTCAGATTCGAATAAATACTGCGTATATTCTGCGAAACTAATTTTAGGTTATTTTTACACAGAGACTTTATTTTGTTTAGGTCCGCAATGTCGCACTGTTGACACAAAGGATCCATAGACTGGTCTATTTCGTTTAAAGTTTCAAGTGAGTTAAAATTCATAAAAAGATCGAATATTCACAACACATAGGCATATCAACTTTGTTTTTACGGGTAGTACCTACTATAATTTGTAGACAGACGTGGTACCGGCGTTTAAAACTATTAAAATGGCTAGAAAACGTAAACAATAGCGAGTAGGTATGAAATGCATTATTTAGTAGGGTTGAGTGTGTGTTTATGTTGTGTCTTGTGTTATAACTAAAAGATATGTGTTTATGTGTAAGTACAAACAATACTGCATCGTCCACACAGAGACTTTGCAACAATAAATATGTACAGGTATAAAAAACAAAACAGTTTGCAAAGACTAAGTGAAAAAGATAAAAGTCCATATACAGTGATAAGCTCAGATTATTATAGACGTAATATAGTCATTTTTCTTGAGACAGTTTATTGATTTGAGATTCACTCTTAATAAGTATAATAGGTGAGCCCTCATCTTTTCGTACATATAATTTTCCATAAGCCGTCCAACAGAATTTGTATGATTTCGTCTTGACAAGATCGCGCGCTAAGAAATATAGGCGAGCCGCTTTCGATGTGAGCTGTTCCGAGATGAATATAGGGGTGTCTTCTGACGTGCGGAACCCGAGATGCTTGGCACATAATTTTGCTTTATGTTTAATGTTGAACGACTTACTCCTCTTAATAATCTCATTTTTTACTATGGTAGACGACATTTCTACAATAATTGGCGTATTTTGAACACCTTCTTTTTTTGAACGGATTCTGTATATGTCTGAAATATCGGATTTGTTAATTTTACAGTCAATGTTGTTGGAAAGACATGTTATCATGTCAATAAGGTCCTCTTTCGTTTCATTCTTCTTTTTAGGTACATTTTTCAACTCAATATTTGTTTTGCGGGCATCTCTCTGCATTTCTTCTATTTTATCCTCCAAAATTGTTATATATTTTCGATCGTCCTTTATTTGTCCTTCCAAACTGTCTATCTTTTTTCTAAACTCTTCGTTTTGTGCAGTAAGAAATGTCACCGAGTTCTCAATGTTGGTATTAGTTCGTTGGATTTCTTTTAGGGTAGTTGCGTTTTTCTTAAATTCACTCTCTTGGCTTGACATTAGTGTTGAAATCATCTGTCTCACTTCATCCTTAAAATTATTTAGCTCCTGAGCAATATCCTCGTCTCTTTTTCTTTTATTCCTTAACGATGTGAAATTAGGTGGTGTTTTCAACTGCGCAGCCGTTACGTGAATGTTTGAGTCCGAAAAAGATCTATCCAGTGCGTTATCCATTTCCTATGATATTCTAGATAACAGAAATCTAGGTACTGAGTCCAAGTGATAAGTAGGTATATTGTTTATAGAAGATCTTAATCACAGTACCAGGTGACGAAGGCAAAAACACACAAGTGCTGTCAGTTGTGGCAATTTGATATGGCGACTTACATACACGTAACGCGTTACTATTGTTTGCGTTCCGTCTTCTTTTATAGTAACGACACAGTGCCGACTACGATTAATTCTTAGTTTTCACACTTTCTCGTTTACTTCACTTTGTTTTTATACTGAATTATGATAGGTTAAAACTGTTTTTGAATAATTTGATTTGAGACACACGGTAAACACGTCCACCACTATCAACGGTCGGGGGGGAAGAGCAAAAATTGTTAATTTTTAATTTTATTTCTTGATTCACATCAGTCAGTGTGTGCGAACGTTACGTGAAATAGCCTCCCGTGAAAGTTCTACCAAGATTGATTCGTTTTAACGTTGAACTAATCATGATGGTGCTAAATTATATAACAGACAGGCGGTGGGTGTGAATTTATTTGTATGTAGGTTTACGTATGCATCTATCTCGTGTTCAGCCCAGCCTTTGTTTGACCTATTTTACGGTGTGCTGAAGCAGGTTACTTTAATACTTAATTTACGAGGAATTTAAGAGGATCGTCTAGCTGTAGGCCTAGATCTGGACTTGCAACTGTCTATACGGGCGTAGATATAATTTTTGAAAATACCTACCTTCGTCGTGCTTCGTCACTAGACGATACTCTTAAGAACCCGTACTACCTAAATCAATTGCACTTCTCACTGTTAGGAACATACAATGTGGGTGTGACGATGTCTCATATCGGAACGATTTCACAGAAAAAGTTTTTCCTTTAAAAGCGAAATTAAAAGGAATTTTAGAAAAGTACTTGGCATTTTCATTGCTAATTGATATATAGGATAAATATATAGTTATAGGTCCTAATCATCTAAAGTTTCACGTTCTAATATTAGGTAATTTTAGGGAAAGCCTGCTCAGGAAAATAAAGTCAACTCTCTTACGAGTAAGTATACTTTTTTGTTTCACTTCTTTTGTATTATGGACCGCACAAAATAAGTAATGCAAGCTTTATATTTATTTATTCAGAAAGATAATGCTATAAAAACACTATACGAATAACGAATAGAAAACTCAATAGTAGTAGTGTAACCTATCATTACGTATTCCTGAACATAATTTCAGACTATGTGGCCTGTGAAAACACCACTATCTGACGTGGCGCATTCTCCCCAGAGCAGATCGATCTGAAGAACTGACCAATAACCACAAAGTCATAACTGCATAACCTTCAAAGGAATTTAAACCTTAAACCCAAAGGCACCCTAAACAAAACGAAGTAATGTCGTGTGCACACTCCCCCAGTTTTTCCCTAGAGAACCATCTTTGAATGTTCCGTATTTAAATTGGTCTATCATTGCTTAACCCAAGTGCAAATTGAAAACGTAACACAAACTTACAAAGTCTAAAATTGTATAAATCTGATCTTTCTAAGAGAATCGATCTCATTCTGTGTGACATACTGAAAGGACATAAGCGTCAGTGATTCCTGTTAAAGAATTATAGACTTTAAAGGTGACAACTGATAGTGAGGATGGTGTCAATTTGGCTTGGAGGTGTGAAAACAGGGAGTAATGTAGTATCTCTGCAAGGAAAGATCGTATTTATTCATTTGGCGGAGAGGTGCCATTGGTTGAGATTTTCCGAGGGCTGAATTGAGAGTAAAATATGTGAGAGTATTTAGGCTACTTACATTATGTAGCAATTTATCTTTATAGGACCTCGGACAAATCGGTTTTGGCCTTCCTATTTCGGTAACTCATAAAAGACTGCTCTAATTTTATCGTAATTTTCACGTATTTAGAGATAATTGATGAATAAAGATAGATTTAATGAAAGATTAACATATCATTTAGAAAAAAAACTTGGGCCTATGGTCACTTTCTTTTTTATGAAAATAGGTACCTACTCTTCGATAAATGTGAATCAAGAACAGATTTTCAGAAAAATTTTAACAAGTAAACTATAACTATGTAGATAAACACATAATAAAAAGTACTAAATGAACAATGATTGATTGATACATAATAAGAAAAACCCTTTCAAAATTTTCCTCCGGCCCTTATATTAAATCTCATTAATCTTCTAAAGTAGGCTGCAACGGAGTTCAATGAAAATATTTTCACCCTAAAAATGGGGAGGTTTTATTATATGGAATACAAAGACGTACATTATATTCACAACTCCCGATAAAGCTTTCGAACACCTTTTTCACAAAGCTTTTGTCTGCTGTGTTTCCTTTAGAAATTTCAAAAAATAGTCAAAGAGATAACTGTCATAAATATTAGTATAAATACCACATTATTATGTTCTCTATTTTACCAAGGTTAAGTTAACTGTAAACGAAGTGGTCGTTTTGAAAAATCGTTAATTATTAAAATGAAAATATTTTTTTACATTCTGATAAGTAAGTGTCAATAAAAATTAACCACAGACTAAAAATATAATAGAAAACTATGATTGCATGGTGGTCACACTCGTCAGAAGAAAAACTATTGATTGCTGCTTGAATGTACATATATACTCATAAAAGTCATAAACGTCAGTATCCATTTAATATGAGGAAAAGACGTTAAACTCGTAGGTAGGTACTTACACTCCAATTTAGGTTGTAGAGTTATTAAATGTATTCCTACCATAATATGTACCTTCTTGACTTTTGCCTGGTCTAAACTCTAAGTGTTAAGTGGATGACTAATCCCCAAACGACGCAGACTTGGTTTTGCCATATTCAGGGGATTATTACTAGGTACTATTTTATAGGTAGGTACTCATCAGGAAGTAAGTGCCGCATTTGCATTTATCGATAAGATGCAAAGCGTTGCACATTCCTATTTTTATTGTCATTTATGATTTATGGCCCGCGAAGTCTTCATTGATAACGCGGACACTTTTTTAATCGTGGCACTAAAATTGAAACTGCGAAAACAAAACGTCAAAGTGAGCAAACGTAGAGGGGGAAAGGTTAGCTGTCTCTTGCACTAAGATGTTTCGGTGCCAGGCGCTTCGTTCGGGACACCCCTGAAATAGTGGGTGGAGGTAGCAGGAGGGGGTGTTTGGGGTGTGGGGGGTGATAATTAATATTAAAACCTTCACTGCGCTTCCGTGCCTTTGTGTGGATTCAGCGGACACTACAAAAATATGTATTTTCATTTGTTTGACTGAATCTACTGAACGTACGGCTAGGTTTACAATGGTTTTTTGTAATATAATGATAGATGGGTGCGGCTCACAAAAAATGTACCATAACACACTGGAAATTGTAACACACGATAACACACTGGAAATGCGTAACACACTGGAATTAATGTAAAGGTTATTATGTATAATGGTAAACCCTTCGTGCGCGAGTCCCATTCGCACTTGGCTGGTTTCTCGACAAATTATATATTACTATTTTTTATTTCTAAATATATAAAGTTAGAATAAGCATTCTTGTAATGAATACTAAGCTTTATATTTTTCACGTGTGTTACGTCACACAACTTTGTAACACACATAACGCACGTGAAAACACACACATGAAAAAGTAACCTCAAAGTCATGTAGCAACTTCAAATGCAATATAATTTACTAAACAACTACGTTATTCAGTCGTATCAAGTATTAACTTTATGTCTCTAGACTCCCAACAAACTATATCATTATTTACCATGAAAAATTAATTCCAAAAAGTCAAGAAAATCCAATGACGGACTCGTGACACACACTGAGTAGCATTTTTAAAGCAAACTAAGATGGCTGTCAGATCACTGACTTTACTATTTGATGGATGAAATGTTGCCAGACCAAAAAAAATAAGTGAAGTGTTTCTATTCATAATAAAAAAAAACTTACATGTATCAAACTGACTAATAACACACGTGAAATAAAATAGGGACATTTTTTAAATCCAACGTTTTTATTATTTTATCTGTATTAATATCGGTTTTTTGACGCATTATATGTAGATTCATTCCAATGCCATTGTTTAATAATGCGATGGGTCTCTAACTACAGGTTATATGATGAAAAATAATTTTTAATGATTTTTAGTCGGGGCTGGGACATTTGTTTTTTCTATGGAACTAAAAATTATTCCTACTGATTGCAAATGTTTTTGTTGTTATTATTAATGCTTTAACTGCTACATTGGCCTGATACTATTACAAGTGAATTGGAGCGTGTACAGATAACAGAAAATCTTTTCCTTGAATGAAAAAAAATACTTATTTCTTTTTTCAAAGTTAGGGTCACGAAAAATTTGGAAAAGGTACATTTTTTGTGAGCCGCACCCAGATAGCTACGTGAAAAGAAGGCTTAGATATATTTTCTATATTATTTATAAGGATTAATGGTAGGAAAGGATGACGTTTAAGAAAATTCTTATAGTAAGTAAGTATAGGTAGGTAGGTAGGTACGATGTAGGTAGTGTTTTTACACAGACAAAAGAAATGTGTAATGAAAAATATGTACCTACTGTAGTCTCTACAGAGTACAGTCTACAAGTTAGGACATGGCTGCCAACATTCTTACCTGATGATTAAGTGACGGTGCAGATGTTATCGTACTAACTTGGAAGGAGTAAATTATTTCGCCTCAAACGGTTTCTACACAGGATCATATCGGAACGCTAAATCGTTCGACGCTGCGTCTCGTAGGTCGGTAGGTAAATCTAGCCACAGTTGAAGCCGCCCACGAAAAAAGACCTGAGGCAAGTTAGAAATTACAAAATTCCAAAGAAACTCATAGCGGAAATCGAACCCGCGATTTACCACATGTATCCGAACGCGCACCACTGCGCGCTACCAAATGTATCCGACTGCGTATCACTGCGACAGAGAGATCGACATTATATAAATATTATAAAAGACTAGCTGACCCGGCAAACGTTGTTTTGCCTTTAGGGATATAAAAAAAAAAAAAAAGCTTACAAATTACTCTCGGACATACCGAACATACGCAGAAAATTGCATAACAATCGGTCGAGCAGTTTCGGAGGAGTTTGGTAACAAAATTGGCACGAGAAATTTATATATCAGAGAGATTTATAGGTAGGCAATGAAACACGCTATCAGGTAGACTCTAGACAGGTACCCGCACGCACCAATCAGAGTAAGACGGTTTTCAGCGCAGATTTGCACGCTACAGATACCGTTACCACATCGAAACCTGAAAAACTGAACAAAAACTTGTGGAACATCCACAGAACGGGTCTGTTGCGCGAGCATCCTGCGCCCCGGCATCATTATTACGATCTAATAAACTTTGATTTGTTGCCAAACGCGTGCGCGATCGGTATGTGTAGCTACCTACGCGTTGCAATATCTCGTCAATTGGTCAAGATAAACCCGAGAACTGCTCGACTGTTAACAATCTTGTTGCGAAAACTCGTTGTGCCCAGCCTTGTTATATTTTCGACGAATTCAAAGACTAGACTGCTAACTCGCATTTAGCCAGTGCGATGATATAGGTAAACACTTGTCGTTTAGAAAAGAGAGCCAATTCCAGTTGTGACTCTTAAACAAGGGGTAGTAAAAATAGTTATCTTTTATGGAAGGCCGCAAAGTAGATTTTTTAGTCCGAGTGTCAAAGACACGAGACCTAGTACATCTCCAGGTAGATTTTCAAATTCTTGCGTTCAACATTTTGGGCTGCACTTAGGTACCTAAGTACCTATAAATTGTCTGTCAATCAGTCAGTCACAAAGTATAAATTGTACCTACTTAATTATTGATGATGAGGATAACAGATGTACCTATATGTAATAGAAACAATATTTTTACCTATTGTAGCATTTTGACCGCACCCAAACAGGTAGTACTTCTTATAGGTACATGTATCTCGAAAAGAAAAGCCATTTGAAATCCGCTCCGCAGACGGCAAGATTACCGGAATGGCTTCCAACCGATCAATAGTCTAATCTCGCGCTCTTGCGTCCTTGTCTCGCCAGATCTACTCATCTGAACCGTACACCTTAACACCTGACGCATAAGGGGAAAAATTGAACAACTGACCTCTGAAGATAGCCTCCTACTCACGCCTACGGACGGTAGGTAAGGATTTTTCGAGTAAATAACGCAAATAGACCGTGAAAACTTATGTACGACTTAGTAGGTACTATATCTACATAATATTATATGAGTTAGGTATAAATAGGCATCTATCTAAAGAAGTACAGGGATTACATACGTAGGTACCTACCTATGTTCGGATAAGTTGGGATGAAAAAAATCTATTGTTCCTAGACTTAGGTACTGTACTAGAGTTCATATTTAGGAATACATTTGGTCTCAATAAATTAATTTTATGTCCCATAGTTTAAATAAGGACAATCTGATAAACTCATGTTGTAGGTATAGGTACCTAATTGTGGTTCTGCATGGTGAAATGTATCATCTGAATTATAATACTTTTGTCAGTAGAGGGCTTTCATACAACCTTCAATTCCTTCAATGTTCCTTGTTTTAGTAATCCAGACTTTATAAGTACATTTTTTTTAATAAACTGTGTGGTAATTCCTTGGGAACACTATTTTGATCCTAGAATAAGTAAGTATTTACCAAGTAGGTACTTACTAAACCGTGTTATGCTCTAAGTGTCAAGGACCAAGGAACTTTACTGTATCTTCGTTGTAAATATGGAGTAAAGAAGTCGCCCCAGTAAATACGATCAGCAAGGCGTACAAGATGGGACACCGAACGTTTCGAAGAGGGATTATATTATGGGAATGAAAAATCTGCTAACTCTTCGGTCTTCCCCAGTCCGAACTTTTTTTTTTGTTCTATACAAGTTAGTACTTGACTTCGATCTCACCTGGTGGTAAGTGATGATGCAGCCTAAGATGTTATCGTACTAACTTGGAAGGGTAAGTAAATTTACCCCAACGGTTTCTACACAGCGTCGCACCGGAACGCTCTATTGCTTGGCGGTACGTCTTTGCTGGTAGGGTGGTAACTAGCCACGGCCGGGAGGCTTCGGCCGTGGCTAGCTACCACCAGACCAGACCTGAGCCAATTTAGAAATTAGAAATTATAAAATTCCAAAATGGTCCGTGGCGGGAATCGAACCCGTGACCTCCCACTCCAATCCGAGCGCGCCGCCACTGCGCCAGGGAGGTCATCAAACCGAACTCCGATGATTGGTGTATTAGCTCCCCATGCGGAAATAATTTCGTGAAACGCACTCTACATGGTAGACGGTAGACGTAAGCACGGATCAGAAAGTCGCATGTCCGAGAGGGGTCAGTGGTCATTAGAATACAATGCCGAGAAATGCGCGCGCAGCCGTTACTATTTCGGTTTTGAAATCTTGAACGTGTGTCGTATGATTTTGCTGCACCCAATTACCCATACCCTATTACACTAGTACGCTGGATCACAGACTGCCAGCGGAAAATAAAGACACTTGATTTTCGCCATTTTGGCGCTGATAGTTGCGTAACCTGGCGTGAGCGTCCATGAAACTAAAATAAAATGACATTCAAAACGACGGTCACCAGCAACAAATGTTAATTTAGTACCGTGGACCTTCGTAAGGGGCGCTTCAAATCGGTACAAAAAATAAACTGTCAATAATTATTGTGTAGAATGCTTGATCCATATGATAAAGATCAGTGACCCATACCACGCAACGATATATTATGCCAGTGCAATTCAAAGTCGCTCAGCGTGCTATGGAGAGTGCTATGCTGGGTGTTTCTCTGAGGGATCGAATCCGCAACGAGGACATCCGTAGGAGAACCAAAGTAACCTATAGCCCAAGAGACCTAAAGGATTAGCAAGCTGAAGTGGCAGTGGGCGGGCCTTATCTGTCGCAGAACCGTCGGCCGTTGGGGTAGACATGTTCTGTAGCATGCGCGCGTAGAGATATGTCTCCCTACTTTTGTCGTTCTACATATTTTCTCTTTCTGACTATGCGTCAGAGAAAAGAGAGCGACAAAAGTAAAGAGATATATCTCTACGTGCACATGCTGCATAGGCTTGAGACCGCGTACAGGTAAGCGCAGCGTAGGACGACCTCCTGCCCGCTAGACCGACGACCTGAAAAAGGTCGCTGGTAGCGGGTGGATGAGGAAGGCGGAGGACTGTGTGTGGTGGCTCGGAAGGGCCTAATATGTCCAGCAATGGACGTCTATAGGCTGATTAAGTAAGTGAATTTCAAAGAGACTCCCTTTCGTTCTTTAAATGTCGCCACAGGTTTGGCGGAGATGCCTCAAGGTTCGACACTCTATATAGAATCTACCTTCACTGTGCAACCTTATCCTAAAGCTCCGAATACTCAATATTATCTACTAACGTCCTAAAGTGCCAGACGCCAGAAAAGTTTTGACAATTCATCATGGCAAAACGGAACAAAAAATTTTTAATTATCCAGACATTCATTTACCTTGCAAATCAATTTAATATTTATTCAAATATATCTACGGTACGTTTTATTCTGTTTGTCATTGAAATAGAAAAGAAAAATCTAGAAAAATGATCTAAAACAGAGATCGTTATCAAAAATTATCATTTCATTATTATCATGTTGTCGCTGAATAAATAAATCGTCGGCAAAAACAATATACGCACAACTGACTAATGCCTAGTACTCAGCTAACAGGAGTGGAATATGTAAAAATGATATAGAACGATTAAATTTTTAAATATAAGTAAATCATTGCAAACGTAAAAATCAGAAATACTTTCCACGATGACCTCCGGCTTGGTGAAAAGCGAATTACATGCGGACAGAAACACGGGAAAAAGCTTTTAAATTAAACAAATAAATATTTTTTCAAAGATTGATAATTGTTGACAAAAAAGTAGTCCCAAAAATAATGTCTACCGATCTGAGCACATTTTTTGATCAAAAAACTAGGCACTTCACCTTCGGGAGCCTATGACTGCCAGTCTTATTTTGTCGGAGATAACTTAGGCTCGTCTTGCCCAGTCCAGTGGGGGGGTACTCAATGCCACTGAAGCGTCACGGTGCTAGGCGTGAAACTGAAACTACGCGTTACGACGTAACTCCACGTAGTAGTAAGGGAGCCCGACCTACATCGACCGTCACCGGGTTGATAATAGAATGAGAACTATTTTAAAATAAATTTAGTCTATTACAAAATGTATTAAAAATGGGTTGCCTGGAAAAATCCTGGACAGAATATTTTAAACTAATTAAAAAAAATTGATTTCACAAAATTTTGCACTATTAAGATAATAAGAAAATTTCACACTACTTGAAGTATGAAACATAATTTAGGATGTGTTGACATAGGGTTGCCTATTATTTGTAAAATTTTCTTATTATATATTATATATTGCAAAATTTTATGAAAATCATTTTAAAAATATTCTGTCCAGGATTTTTCCAGGCAACCCATTTTTAATATATTTTCTGATAGCCTAAATGTATTATAAATAGGTCTCATTCTATTATCAGCTCGGTGAAGGTCGATGTAGGTCCGGCTCTCTCCTACTTGTAGTACAGTATACGCGGTCGCCCCACGTTCACGTATTTATTTCTTGTTCACGGCTAGTTGGGTATATGGAAAGCGATAGTTTATAACTTTTTTTTTCTCCATTAAATGAGGATGTTTATGGTGGCAAATAATAGAGTATAGAGTTTGTTTTCTTTTCTATTTACCGAACATACAGTTGCATTGTTAAGGTAGCGACTTTTTCCATCAATTGCCTGGTTTTCCCTTTGAGTTGAATCAATTACCTACCTGCCTAGTTATTACAGAATAATAAATATATTTATTATTCTGTAATAACTACTTCAATTCATTCGTAATAGAATCAAATTAAATTAAAACTTTTAAAGTGCACTTATAAGCGTTCCCTGATGGATACTTATCTTAAGTGGGTATACCTAGCTATACGGTAGATTTTAAAGATAAAAAAATTTAAGTTTTCGTGAAGACGACCATTTTCTCAAACACCGTGTTTAAGAAAATGGCCGTTTTCACGAAAACTTAAATTGATCTATCTATCCAGTCACCTCCTGAACCCTGGACACTCTAGAGGGCCAACTGAAAAATTATTTTTATAAGTAGCAGCATCGGGATGCCAGAAACTGCGAGATTTTTTTCTGGTATAATGTATAGGTACGTACCGGTGGATTATATAGGTACGTACTTACTAATATTAGGTATAAGTACTTAGGTAATAGATATAATTAAACCAAGTCAGGACGGCGCGAAAAATGTCTCCAGTTTGTCACCAACAGTTAGGCGACGCTGGTGTTCGCTCAGCAGCCACCTATCTATATCTAGAATTTCGTCAGATGGCGCTACTGTTTGCTTGTACCTACGAAAAAGGTTTAAGTAAATCGTTCGAATGCCCATATCCTTTCGTTATATCGTTTCTTATTGTGACTTAGGTAGGTAGTATATTTAATAGGAAAGTCTTCTATCAGCTAAGAGAGTGGCCTATATAACCATCAAAGTGGTATTTAGGATATTTTTTAAGAATTTGATTTATAATCAGGTTTTGGTTTTGTATAGGTATGTGCAGGCCCTCGACTTCATTTCATGGTACTGGACGATAATTTCGGAGATTAAGCTTTCCTAATGAGATGATGCAGAATGGTGTTTGAAGCTGAGTAGGTATTTACCCAATACTTATACTTAAAACAATACAAGTAGACACCTAAGCACTTAAATAAAACAAAGCATTCCGTAAAAAAAGATCAGAGATCATACAAATCTCACAAAGCCTCAATTAAGTCATCGTGAAGTATAAACTAATAAACAAAAGGGCAATTACATCTCATCATACGTCTTCGCATGCACCGCGGCGGTAGTGTACGAAAAACTTATGCCTGAACTCCAGCCGTTGTATATTAAACTTTATAACGAAGGAATAAGACAGATGATAGATGCAAAAATAATTTTGTAAACGCAAATCAATGCACACGCAGTGTCTTCGTCGACCAATGACCGCGCTTTCACTGCCATCCATCTTTGTTCGATTTTGATTTTAAAATTGGAACGGCAACGGTACGAACATGAGCCGCGTGACAGAGATTTGAAATCGAGGATGGGTTTTGCACAGGGGTTTTGTACAGATTTATTGCTAATTTAGTATGTGGCGCAGTCTGTTGGCGTACCTATTGATTGACTGACGCTGTGATGGGCTCAAATGTAAATAATGTCATATATACCTTTAGTCAAAGATTACTTTGAAAACAGATATTTTTAACGAGTGTCCTGTGCAAACCCCACGTAACCCCTCCATTTCCCATGACAAAGGGGTATACTTATGCGTTAGGATTTTTTTTGTCTATAAAAAGGGGTAAATAGGTACCTATATCTATCTACATTCAAAATTTCAGACAAAAAGATTCTGTATTTGTGGCGTGAAGGCGTAGAAACTTTTGTCTTTATAAATATTAGTTAGGTTAAGGATTGCAAAAGCTCTTAAGGCCTGGTTTCCACCAAAGCGGAGCGGAGCTGTTTGAGTAACCAACCAGATTTCGTCATTTTGACATCTCCGAAACTGAGGAGAGAGGAGATGTCGAAATGACGAAATCTGATTGGTTACTCAAACGCAGCTCCGCTCCGCTTTGGTGGAAACTGGGCCTAAATAAATTCTAGTTGAGCAGATTTTGATAAAGTAAAGTTTCGCCATTTAAGCAAATCTCGACAAATGGAAGCGCTTAGGAAAATGAGAGCAATATGTAAGCTTCCTAGATATTATGTTTACAAGATGGCGAGCTCAGGTGTTCCTGGGAACGCGTTTTGATTATGCATTTTGTTAGGGCTGCCAAAACTATTATTCCGCCCCATTTGTCAAAATTCGACTGTTAAAATTACATTTTCCAAATATCACTCCCCTTAGTTCTCGCTCGCACTATCTTATTCAGCTAATATTTAGCAAAACTGTTTTTATTTGTATGTAACGTAACAACAAAACTACGCATTACCGTGATTTTCTTCATTGATCTATGTATAGGTAAAGAAGAAGAAAACGCCAATGACCGATAGAAAAATGCACTGGCTTAAGTACGAACTTAACTGAACTATAGTGCTGAGAGCATAAAAATGTTTAATTTGACACCTAAGTTTATGTCAGTTAAAAATATAAGCATAAAGAGACGTTTAGATACCTAAAGATCATGAAGTTGATAAGATCTTAGATCAAATTTCAACATACCTACATAAGTGGTGGAAGAGTAATTATGGTATTATGTTTGAATTAAATAAGAAAATAACCACATTGCACATTCAAATATCTTTCTCAATATAATTTGTGCCATTTTTGAGTCAACCCTAGGAATAGAATCATCTCTCTGGTCACTTGTTCTCGTAAACGCCGTCGCATCGTGGGAAAATGTCTCCGCAAACCATCAATTGATGAGCATATTGTAGGTATGTCTCCTTTAAAACATGTTTACGTTGTAAGATATAACTGCTTATAGGTAGGTATAGTTCTATAATTTATACCTATAAGTACTAAGGTTATTGCCAGTAGGAATATTTCCATAAGGTTATAGCCAGTAGGAATATTTCCATAGAATCGCAAACAATCCGCTTCTATCAGTGATTACTTCTTAAATCTCATAAAGGATGATGGGCAGAAGAATCACGTTTCCTCAAGAAAATGCATTGTCTCGTCATTTATTTATTTTTTAAATAAAAATATAAAGAGCCTGGGCGGCTGGTTTTTTAAGAGTTTCATATTTTTCGTAAAATTGCATTTATTACAAAAAATACAACTACAGAAAAGGCTAATTTTCATCCATATCACTATAAAGAGCCATTTCCGAAGCATGCGAATGTAAAATCAAGTCATTTCACAGTCTAGGTACTTAAAAATTACACCTTGTTGTAATTTTTATTCATCCAAAATTGCATCTTACTCTTATCCTGTACCTAAGTAAATACCAACATTTTGAAAAAAAGAAGGAAATCTGCATTTTGATAAAACCTGTGCCTTAAACACATCAGCCAAGGTTACATAATGTAATCAATACTAATTAATTATTTATTATAATTACACGTTTTTTATTGTTCGTTACATTAAGCACCTACAAGTAGGTAAATACTGGAAAAGTCAGAGAACCAAACGACATTCAGGGGTCGTTGAGGACAAGAAAATACAATAACAACAAGAAAAAATATCCAGCCGATATTGATGAGGCAAAGATTAATCAATCTTTATTAGTAGATGGTTAGATAGACAAATAGGTACCTAAGTACCTATATAATATCTACCTATAAGATGGTTATAAGTCACTTATAAGGTCGTCTATAGTCTGCTGTTTCTAATTGGAAAATTCTATAATAAATGCATCGTGAAGTTATCGCACAATTAACTCTCTTTGTAAAACCTGTCCAATTCAAGGTATTTAGTGGAAATTATGTCATTTATTGGACACTTAGGTAAAATATATCGCCAGACGGTAGTGTCTAAGATATTATAATGTGATAATAATTATTTATATTAATTGAAGACAGTACCTATCTATAATTTTTTAATTACATAATATTTATCAAAAGATAATGACGCCATTCCCATCTTGCACTGTTTTTATACGTATCATGATTTCAACCAACCGTATCATAAAGCTGAAGAGTTTGTTTGCTTGTTTGTTTTTTGTTTGCACGGGCCAATCTCTGGAACTGTAGGTCCGAATAGAAAAAATATTTTTGTGTTGAACATTCCATTTATCGAGGAAGGCTATAAGATATACACCACGCTATGACAAATTGGAGCGGAGCATCCATAGAAAATGTTGGAAAAAAGGAAAAATTGTTCGTTTTGTAGATCTTTCGTTGCGTGCGCTGTTTAAACGGTTACAGTTACACAAAAGTAGTTTACGACGGAGTTGTTCTCCATTAAAATTCTAAAAAAAATTCACGACATGTAAAACCCACAGATAAGAAGCCTGAGGATATGGGCATCCGAACGATTTACGTAAACCTTTTTCGTACAAGCAAACTGCGCCATCTGTCAAAATTCTATAGGTGGCTGCTGAGCGAACTACATCGTGGAATTTTATCGCGCCATCCGCCCTGTCCAGGGTATGTCTATTGTAAAACCCGAAATTCATGCGGGCGAAGGCGCGCGCAAGAATACAGACGGCACTCTAAGAAGAAGAAACCGTTCTTCTTCTTAGAGTGCCGTCTCCTATCGAAGGTTGGCAACCATCATAGCGATTTAAATCTTGGATGCCGCTGCTCTGAATAGGCTACGGGTGCTCTTTCCAAACCATTGGCTTAGGCGCTCTGCCCACTGGAGACGCGTCCCGCCGCGGTG
The DNA here is from genome assembly GCA_036785405.1 of Coenonympha arcania. Taxonomy (NCBI): domain Eukaryota; kingdom Metazoa; phylum Arthropoda; class Insecta; order Lepidoptera; family Nymphalidae; genus Coenonympha; species Coenonympha arcania. Next base: position 5,928,393 of record CM072059.1, read on the forward strand.
CGCGGAGCGACAGATAACGCGCGCGGTGACGGAGGCGCAGATCTGCCTTACTTAGCGGTGTAATCTGCTCCCCCGCGCGGTGATGCAGATTGCGACGGCCTCGCGCTAAATAAACTCGTATGTTCACTGTGTTGTCGATCGACGTGGAGAATGGACGAATTTATTCAATTTCAAGAAGTTGCAGTTATATTGTCATTTTAAGGATTTTGTATACAAGAATTAAAAGACACTGCGTTCATAGAAGATTTTGGACAGTATCAAATCACGCCCGGGACTGCGGAGCCGGTGTGTCATACCCCGCGGCACGCCCCGCGCTCCCGCGCAGATTGGCAGAAACTGCGAGCGGCCGCCTTCCCGCGCGGTTTCGCGTCGCCAGTGTGTTGTGCTAGGCGTGATTTCTATACAAATTGACATACTTGCATACAAAGTAAAATCTGCCATCCCGCGCTACGCGACGGGGCGCGGTGCAGTGGGCAGAGCGCCTTAAATTTCGAAGCCAAGATTTTCTTCTACGGCCAGGCCTCCTGCTACCTGCCACCTTCCCTTGCATGATTAATTGAAGGAGCTCATATTTCTTGGTGTTTACGCATCACATGGCCAGAAATATTTTAGTTTTCTCTTCTTTATAGTATTAAGCACTTCTTGACGTTTCCCCATTCTCTAGCAACGGCTATAGTACTTATCTAGTGTTATTATCTCGCTGCAGACTCGGTCATAAATCATTCGAGTGTTTCGCTTTTGTTGTTCTTTGTTGAGTTGTGCATTACTGCAGAAGAACAAAAGCGAAACACTCGAATGATTTATGACTGAGTCTGCAGCGAGATAATGACACTACTATAGTTTATTACATTGTCCACAATAAGCGAAAAGTGTGGCTTGGAGCGTCTGTATTATTGGATGTTCTTTGAGGATTCGAGTATTGTTCCACTAACGGATGCGAGGTCAGAGGCGACTCGAACGGTGCAGGTCCGCATGAATATGCATGCGTGATCTTTATTACGTCTTTCGTGGTCTTTCCATACCGACACCCGCTCGGTGCCGCATGCCGGTGGATACATTGTACTTACCTACATGTAAACTTAGCCATATACCTATAATTGTTAGGTATGGGCTAGTAGACAATCCTCAGAAACAAAAGGTGGGAATCAAATGCTTTTTTTAAAGTCTACATGTTAGTACACGGTACCTGAGATCTTACCTAATTGCAAGTGATGAGATGACGATTTTATATCGTGCTAACTTAGAGGAAGTAAATTCACCCCTCACGGTTTCTTCGGAGCAGATAAAACTTTGGTCAAAAATACTCAGTTACTTCATATTGGTTCCCGATAGCTTAGCTCCAAACCTGGGAAACTGCATGAAATTATCTTTCGGGAACCATTATGAGGATTGAGGTGAATGGGAATTTTTGAGCAATCTTTTTATGATGCATACATTTTCTTGCAAAACTCATCGCCATAAGCCTACGATATACCTATAGATTAGCATACTATTTGCGAAAAACAATATAATATTTGAATTTCGAGGGCTAAAGAACTGCGCCTTCGTACACAGGCTCTGCGGGCGCGCGTCGCGAAAGCGGATGGCTGCGCGTACGCATCCCGCGACGCGCCGCATGCGTAATGCACTGTCAAACTTTCCTCTAAAAGAATTTTCGATCAGTCATCTTCGGATCACGTAGTATTGTTGCGGTCGCTGAATCATATTGGTAACTACTGATGTGTTTATACCTATATCATGCATGTGACGACAGCAGCGTAATGTATTAAATTATTGCTAAATGAGGTTCAGCGAACTGGGAAAGCTGTCACCTCAAGGGAACTGCCACCTAAAGGCATAAAATATAGGTAACTTAGCTACGATTAACTTATACCTAATACTTACCTATACCTTTTTGTGGAAAGTTACGCACCTAGACACCTACCTACATAAAATATCTGGATAGGTAAACTACGTCAATAGACCTGGACAGGGCAGACGGCGCGAAAAGATGTCGCCAGTTTATCGGTGCCAAAAATGCTTGTTTTGGCACCAACAGTAAAGCCGCTCTGTGGTTCGCTTAGCAGCCACCTATAGCATTTTGACAGCTCGCGCTACTGTTTGCTTGTACGAAAAAGGTTTACGTAAATCGTTCGTATGACCATATCCTAAGGTTTCTTATCGGTGACTACGACGCATTTTTTTACACTGTGACGATGCAGCCGAAGATGTTATCGTACTAACATAATATGAACCTTAACCTCTAATGGTGGCTACACAGCATCGCACCGAAACGTACAAAGTAGGCATATCATCACATTAAGTTCGCATTGAAATCGGACTTCAATTAAGTATTATACCTATCCTATCTTCATCTATAAATTCAGGCTACATGATCTTCTTCGTTTAAACAAATCGATGTATCGAGCTCAATCGATTTGCATTACAATACATCGGTTGTGCAACTGATCAGAACCTCTCTTTAGCACGTCCGCGGGTGACTTTCTATCACCATTATCAGGTGATTTCATAATGATTTTAGCATCCTTTCATTGCAATGATTAGTCAGCCTCATTGCTATTTCGAAATACTCGGAAACCATTGTCACTCATCATTGATTAGATCCATGTGTTTCTTTGGAGTGATTAGTTAATTTGAATAGAAAAGATTAAAGTTCAAGCCGATCTTATTATAATCGGCTGCGTGAGAATTAAAGTTTGTTGCGTAGTTCAAATGAAAGCATTTGAATAATTATCGTATGTAGGTATAACAGTCAAGCATAAACAAAGTCACAACCACTTGAAAAAATCTCAATAAATATAATGCATTCCCTAACATTGCTCCTGGAATCTGCAGTGAATTTTTGTGTTTTTTTTTCGTCCATAGTTATAACTGGCAACTTTGATAACCGATTCTTGTTTTACAGTAATAAAGTTATAGGAAAAGTGTCTTTTGCAATACTGTCGCACCCGCACAACGTATTTTCGTAATAGTGAGGAGAGCAACAGCTTCGCCTTACCTTTGATTTAATCAAAGAGCCTTACTGACTAAATTAACGTTCATCCTCATCATCATCAACGGCGCTACAGCTCTTTGTGGGCGGGGGCCTGCTCCAAAAGATTCCTCCATCGGTCTCTGTCGAATGCTTTCGTTTCCTAATTTTTTATTTCTAAAGCTTTTGCATCCTACTTCACTCCATCCAGCCAACGAAGCTTAGGCCGACCAACATTTCTACAGCCGTCTGGGTGTGAGGTCAGCGGGGCTAGACAAAGTAAGGGCACCCGCGCACTAGGCAGCCTGGCTGCGCAGCCAGGCTGCGGCAGCCAGTAGAACATATGACGTTGTATAGGAGCCCGCGCACTAGGCAACCACGAATTCCTGGCTGCGGCAGCCAATGCAACGCGCTTGTTTGCACGGCAGCCGGCTGGCTGCGCGCAGCCAGAACGTGTGTAGGCGAATGTATGTGGCTGCGGTGGGTCTCCGCGCACTAGTTGTAGCAGCCAGACGTATTTTGCGTTCCGAACTTTGATAAGATGACTTTCGATACAGAGAAAATTCGAGAAATTGAAAGCCGTAAAGTAATTTGGGATATAACATCAGAAGAATACAGTGATCGGGATTTAAGGAAAAGAAGATGGGAAGAAATCAAGAACAAAATGTGCTCGGAAAATTTTGAATGTCTTTCTAGAAAAAAGAGCATGATTCCAGTATCTTTTTCTTGTTTTGCGTTTTTTACGAGATAGGTAAGCAATAATTATAAGTTCTTCCACGTCCATATCGCTCGACGGAAGGATCTAGACTAGTTGATTGGCTGCTATAACTGGCTGCGCAAATATTCTGGCTGCCGCAGCCTGGGCTGCGCAGCCAGGCTGCCTAGTGCGCGGGGGCCCTACAGTCGTTTAGCGTTGACGACATTAGATAACATTGTATGTGCAAACCACGTGACGAATCAAAACAAATGAAAGCAGAATCAACTTTATGCTTAGCGTTATTCACTGTCGGCTGTCAATTGTCATGCGAAGTACGCTAAAGTTATCTACAACATCTGCGAGAACGTCAGGGAGCGTTCAAATTGTCGTAGTCGATTTTCAAACACAGCGTGTTTTCGTCTATTCGGTCACGTGGTTTTTCTACAGTCACTTGTTGTGTCCATACATTTTATCTGAAAATGAAAATGAAAATGAAAAATCTTTATTTTCACATAGGCCCAATTAATAAGCTCTTATGAAAAGTCAAAACTCTACCGCCAGGTTCGGAAAGCAGGTTTGCACCGAGAAGAACTGGCAAGAAACTCGGCACTTGCTCTTTTCAAAAAAAAATGTCATTATATACAATTTCTTAAATAATATCAATAATTAATACATAATTTTTAAGATATCTCGTGAAGAGATGGAAATATATCCCTATCATTCCAACAATTCTTGTCATTAAAGAATTCTTCAATAGTATAGTAACCCCGACTTATTAGATGTTTTTTGACAGTGACTTTAAACCTGTGTAAAGGTAAGTCCAAAACAGACTTCGGGATCATATTGTAGAAGCGTACACTCAACCCCACAAAGGACTTCTGTACTTTACGTAAACGGTGTGGTACTACAACTAACTTGTGTCCGCCATTTCTAATTGGACGGTTACTTACATCTATACGTTGCTTATAATTATTAATGTTTTGACGTACAAAGAGTAAGCAATTATAAATATATTGAGATGCCACTGTAAGAACACCTATTTCTTTAAATTTTTGGCGAAGAGATTCGCGTGGCTTCATTTTGTATATAGATCTAATTGCTCTCTTTTGCAATACAAATATAGTTTGAATCTCAGCAGCTTTGCCCCATAATAGAATACCATAGGACATAACACTGTGGAAATAGGCATAATAGACAAGCCTGGCTGTATCAATGTCTGTTAACTGCCTAATTTTTCTCACAGCATAGGCAGCTGAACTAAGTTTACCTGCCAGAGTCTCAATATGAGCGCCCCATTGTAGTTTATCGTCTAAGGTTACCCCCAGAAATACTGTAGAGTTTTCCATTTCCAGTGTTTCACCATTCACAATCACCTTTTTGTTGGTAGCTACGTTTTTTACGTTTGGTAGTGCGAACTCAATACACTTAGTCTTTTTTGAGTTTAAAAGTAAATTGTTAACAGTGAACCAATGCGATACATGCGCGATAGCATAATTTACGTCGTCAAAGTTGTCTTTACCTCTATCAGTTTTAAAAATCAAAGAAGTGTCATCAGCAAACAATACTATCTCGCAAATACCGTTTACATGGTGCGGCAAATCATTTATGTACACTAAAAATAGAAAAGGTCCCAATATTGAACCCTGTGGCACACCCATTATGGGGGAACAACCCTGCGACTTTATGTCATTTATGCATACCTTTTGTGTTCGATCACTTAGATAAGAGGCAACGAAATCAAGAGCTCTGTCTTTGATGCCGTAATGGCTAAGTTTAAATAGTAGTGTCTGATGTTCAACGCAATCAAAAGCCTTGGACAGGTCACAGAAGACTCCGATGGCATTCTGAGACTGTTCCCAGGCATCATAGATATGGCTTAAAAGCTTGGCACCTGCATCAGTTGTATTCCTACCCTTAGTAAAACCATACTGTTCGGAGTGAAGAATTTTGTTAGAATTAAAATGACTAAGGAGTTGGTCAAGAATGATTTTTTCAAATATCTTACTCAGAGTTGGTAAGATTGAAATAGGTCTATAGTTATTGAGGTCCTGTTTATCCCCAGATTTAAATAGTGGTATAAGTTTACTATGCTTCATTAAACTTGGAAAAATTCCTAGGTCGATACATTGGTTAAATAATACAGCCATATAAGGGGCAATGGAGTCAATTATGTTAAAAACTACTTGCACAGACATTCCCCAAAGGTCACCAGTTCTTTTAATTTTTATCAGGCGGGAGGTTTTTTTAATGTCTGCTGCAGTGACATGTTCAAATTTAAATAAGGCAGAGCACTCTTTCACGTTTTCTCTTAAAAGTTTTTGAGCTGTTGTTGGCGATGACTTTAGAGAATCCGTTAACAAAACAGGAACATTTTGAAAATAGTTTTCAAAGGTATTCGCGACCTCCAAATCGGATGTTATTTTATTACCATTTGCAACTATTTCAATCTTCGGGTTGCGCGATTTGGTTTTTCCTGCTTCCCTGTTGACTATGTTCCATGTGGTTCTTATCTTGTTATCGGATTGAGTAATTTTTTCTTTAATATGCAGTGATTTAGCTTGAATACACACATTTTTGAAAATTTTTGAATAATTTTTAACCTGTTCTAGGAAAATTGCAGATTTATTAAATTGTCTTTCGTCATAAAGCTCATATAACTTTTTTCTACTTTTATGAATCCCGATAGTTGCCCAATCGCTGAATTTTAATTTATTGTTCATAATATCTATCTTTTTAAATTTAAAAATATTATTAAATTCCGAATCTATTGCTTTAAATAGGGTTCCATAAATGCTATCAGGGTGCTCATGTTCAAAGACTAAGGCAGGAACTGTAGAAGATATTTTATCTTTGAACCGCATTAACTTATTTTTAGTTATAGGTCTGCATGTAACTATTTGCTTGAGTTTAACAGAACTATTCAAGACCTTTATTTGTTGACCAAAATGATCAGACCTAAGCTTATTTACTATAGCCTTATCCACAATCTCACAGTTACAAAATATATTATCAATGCAGGAGGCTGAGGTTTGCGTTACTCTAGTGGGCTCCTTGAACACATTTTTTAGATTAAAGCATTTAAATAAATTAAGCAACTGAACAGTATTTGAATTACTCAATAAAATATCGATATTAAAATCCCCACATACTAATACTTTTTTAGTTGAAGTCGACAGTCGCTTGAGTACATCCTCCATTATATCCTCAAAAAGTTTAAGGTCACCTGAGGGGGGTCGGTAGACACAAACCACAATATATCTTTCCATCTCAACACAAGATAGTTCTGCAATGCGTTCTCTGGAAAGACTGACAATATCTTTTCGTTCCTTACATTTGAGATGGTTATGTGTTATTATTAAAGACCCACCCCTGAATCTACTGTCGTGAACGCTAGACGACTGTTACGTTGTCTAGCCCCGCAGTAGTTTTTTTGGTGGCCACTGGTCGCACTCATGCGTTGTACATGTCCAGCCCACTGCAATCTTGCGATCTTTATGTGCTGGACAATGTTTGGCTCACCGAAGATATCTAATCTAGAAATTAAACGTACAACAAAAACAAACTAATAAACCGCTGATTCTGCAAGAAGCGACTAGCGAGTCAGGTGCTAACGAGACGGTACGATGTAACGTAATGCATTGATACGAGTAGATAGCAGATGACGCGACGCTTGAGAAATGTGAGCATTTTAATAATTGTAATTTGTAATACTTTCACTGCGACTGCTAAGAGCTTCCAGAGACAGTGACTAGATGAGACATGAATATAGGTAGAATGATTAAAAACAAATAAGTAGAGCTCAATTTAAAAGAAGGCCTGAACCCTGAGCTTTAGGTACCTACTCTTGGACTTAGGAAATCGTGAAGCTGAAACTAAGTCCCCAAGGGATAATAATTGGAGCAAAGTTATGGGGGGTTAGCTATAGAAACGTATAAATATGCAGGTTCCAAATCCGACTCTTACTAGGTACCTACCTTCTTGCCTAATACATTTTTATAGTAAAAGTGAGCAAAGCAAGTCAACTGACCGCTGCTCAATGGCCATTTTGCGGAGGGTATCAAAAGGAAATGCAAATGTATCATCTGCCCCTTGAAAAATCCCATATTGTAGGTTTGAAGGTGATTAGCCATTAGATACTGCTACAAAGTCAACACAAAGAGTCTAGATGAGACATTAATATTAAAACAACAAGGTAGAAATTAGAAGGTATGACGTAACGCATTGATAGCGTAGCAGATAACGCCGCGCTTGTGAAATGTGAGCATAATTGTAATTGCGACTGCCTCCACTACGACTGGACGTTGAACAGGCGCTCAGCGCACGAACTAGATGAGACATGAATTATCACTATTAGGTACAACTCTAGATAAAGCCATGAATTGAATAATACGCATTTAGTTTTTATCCCAAAAAAAAATCAGGATCCGATTCTGCAGGATTTAAAAAAAAACAGAAACTGCAATATAATATAACTACAGTAATAGGTACTTTTTACCTTGAAAGTATGTAAAAAGGTTGGGAAAGGGAGTAGCAACAGCCAAAACAATATAACGATTAGTGATTATAAAATAAAAATAATAAAACTTTTATTTTTCATGTACAGTGCCTAACTTGCGTCATTTAATTTTCGTCATGAAAATATGTTTGCTTCAATGTGCCTACCTACTTTATATTGTGCAAATACATGTATTTTAATTTGCGTTTGTATGTATTTAATAAAAGTGGCACCTTTATTTTTTCAAGGCCATTTTGCCAAACTATAGATAGAAACTAGGAATATAGGTCTGCCGTCTCAGTACCACCACCGCGAGTACGCGCTACCTTGCAAGATCCGGGGGTCCCCAGTGTACTGCTTGACAACGTGCTGGTAGCAAAAGAGACGACGTAGAAGACGCGAAGTTCATGGACACACTCACTGGACATGACGAGCGACACAAACCCATCCTCAGCCTCAAGCCAAAGATGGCAAGAATTTGAAAATATGTATCCAACACCGAAAGCGCGCAGCACCTTCGCAGCACTACGCCCGGTATAAGTTTATGTTGAGGCCCGTACCTCGCTTTGGGGTATGACACTCGATAGAGAAGAGGTAGGTACGTACCACTTCTAGTCGCTTTAGGTCGCAGTGCCGCGTACATAGCACCAAGGTCTGAGAGAAATATAGCAATAACTTTATGCTCATCTCGACGCGTTTGCGAAACTTATTATAATTTCTGAATGTCAAGCATTGCACTGACCTCTTTCGATTCCGTTGCTCAAACTGCTAAAAACAGTTAAAACTAGCAAATGTTACCCAATCTCAAATTATTTAGATGCGGTGCGATTGCGTTGGTATTATAAGTAGAGTTAATATTAAATTAAAATATTTTGTAATATTGAGAACTATTTGGTTCAGTTTCGGCAATTTTCTGTTTAGTTTACGGTGGCCTAGGTACCTACACCGGACAAGGCAGATCTCAGATTCAAAGTTAAATTATACGCTACAGCGCTTTTTTCAAACGTGGCCTGGCACACGTTGTTCTGCGCTATCTTATAAGATTAGACGTCTTGATGACTCTATCATACTCCTAGAACCAATATAGGCGGCTCTAGGATGATAGGTATATTATGAACTTGTTTATACACTAAAAATTTTTCAAGCAAGACGTTCGTCGGTGTAATAAATGGGCTAAAAGTTATTTAAACGATCCATATCGCTCTAAAATCTCCATTTTCTTAATTTTTATCGGAAACTAGGTTATTTCAATATATTATATTCATGTATATTAGTATGTATATATATTTATCAGTCATCTAGCACCCATAACCCGTAAAACCCCGTAAAAATGTCCCGTATATATTTATTTATTTATTTAATGTCGATAATAATAATTTCCAAACACACTCAGATAATATAAACGATCCATATCGTTCTAAAATCTCCATTTTCTTAATTTTTATCGGAAACTAGGTTAATTTTAATGTCGATAATAATAATTTCCAAACACACTCAGATTTTTTTGATAACTAGCTTAGTAGTTTTTTGTTAGAGTGTTTCATCTTCGACCTGTGGAAAGTGACAATGTACCTACTTTCCATCAGGTGAAATTGCGGTCAAGCGTAAACCGATACTTATTGAATATTTTTTTTTGTAATTATTTAAAACGTCTTTTTCCTGTTATATTCTCCCGCAACGCTGCCTGTCGCATCCACCAATGTATTCGTAAGAGTGACGAGGACAAAAAACACCGTCCACGGCCTTAAATGACAATAAAGGTTGTTTAAATTCAATCAGGGATCTCATTTCGTAAAAAAACGTATTAAATCGTAATCGTAATCGTCAGCGAACCAATCAGGCAGCGGGAAAAATTTGTTTCCGATTGCGATTACGATGAATACGTTTTTCTTACACAATCCAGGGGTAGACGTGCGTAAAATTCGTTTGGTAATGGAGATCATAAGAATATGAGGGCTTTGCTCTCATATAGGAGTTATGACGTCGTATTATTGTTATAACAGGTTATCGACGCGAAAAACAAATAATTGAACACCCTACCTATTGTAGATGTACGAGTAGATACAATCGGCACACAGCAAACAACTCTCTTACAATAAATATTTATTATTCTTATTTCTATTTGCGTACATACTCTGTACTTAATACATTTATGTAATATACTTAGTAAGTAATATAATTATAATTATATTGTATCATTTTTAATTTTAAAATTATTGACAAATCCAAACTTGACAAATCCTACCTAGGTGCGTAGAAAAAAAACGGCCAAGTAGCGAGTCAGATTCTGCTCGGTTTAAGTATTAATAGCTTTGATAGTTACTTAAAAATAATCAACTGTAACAAACGGACAGACGGACGGACGGATAAAACTTAAAAGGGCTCTATTTTTGCTATTTCGGTACGGAGCCCCAAAAAGAATAAAAAAATGGGAACTATATTTTCTATCACCAAAATTTATATTTGTCATCAAGTTGTATCACCTAATAAATAGATCTATCGCCACGAAATATTTTCGTTCTCAGATAAACAAAAATTGTTCCCAGGTATGAATTATCAAATTAATGTTAATATATGTGTAAAATATAAGAGATCGATAATCAATAAAATCATATTGCATTACATGAATATAAACTTCGTTCTTATAATAACAGTTTTGTACTTAAATAATAGCTCTGTGCTCAGAATGGTAGATCTGTCACCAAATAAATCGATTATCGATCCCTGACTGCGACTCCGTCGACATGCTCTTGGAGGGGAAGAGGGTGACGGCTGAGGAGTTTTCCTAGGTCCCATGTGCACCTATAGGTAAATAGGTTAAGGTAATTTTCCTTTTTTGACCACCCAGAAATAGGAGCCCCGCTTCGCGGGGCTCCGTCGACATGCTCTTGGAGGGGAAGAGGGTGACGGCTAAGGAGTTTTCCTAGATCCCCCACTTTTTCTTTGGCTATAGTCGTAAATTCTTATATAAAGTTAACACATAAGCTCAAAAAATAAAAAAAATTATAAACATAATATGATTTATTGGTGATCTCTTTAAATTAGTTTGCTTAAATACTTATTAGGACACACCTATTATAATACATACAAAAACATTTATTTGGTACTAGACCTTATATCTCAGGATTTTAGAAGATTTATTGTGGAACTGATTTTGCATTGTTTGGTGACTACATTTTGGTGACAGATCTACTATTTTGAGGACAAACCCTATTATTTAAGAAACACAAAACTAATTAAATTGGTGATAGCTTAAATGATACCCATTTAAAATATTACTTTTTTTTTCAAATTATCAATTTGGCAACGACTCGACCATAGTAATAATATGAGGTCATTGGGGTTTATGACCTTTCACTCAAAATATTTAAAAATGGAATTCAGTTTTCGGCTAGTACACTATGGACATGACTTAACAAAAATATCTGCATTAAATATGATTTAACAATATCTTCTTGCCCGTATCGATGGATATATTTTCTATATGCTCAAGATGATAAGCTATTCGACTTGTAAATAGAGTCTTAACACGTAAGAGACGTTATTCTCATCATGTGCGCTGCAATGAGAGGTCAATGGCCCGTCTAACAATATTGACACGGGCAAGAGGAGCCGATATCGCCGCATACAAATATTGTAGCCAAATACGATAGATGATGTATAGGGGACACTTATAGTGCGTTGTTGTACTCTGAGAGGCGGAAATGGAATATTTTATTATCACAGAAATAGGTACCTACTTAAATAATAAGAATTAGCCTAAAAAGTGTTATAACAGTCAAATAATTTTGGGTTTTTAAAAATTTTAAGTAAAAAAATTAAAATGCCGGAAAAAAAAATGTTTTTTTTAATGTAGTGAATTTGTCAAAATTTTCAATACATGTGACGTGTATGGATGAAGCAACCGTCCTAACAATCAATGAGTTACCGAAATTTTAGCTGAAACTTTGGGCTTTTAAAGTCGAGTTTTAGTGAATTTTCATCAGTAGGTACCATACAAATTTTAAACATAAGTATATGTAAGTTTCGGTTTCAACCAAAAGTTCAATTTCAGTGAAAGCTCAATTACGCTTTCAGCTGAAAAACTTGTTTCGTTTGGTCACTAGTCCAAACGCACCAGGAGTCCAAGAATCCGAACCGACATCGACCTAGATTAGAAAAGATTTAAGAATTATGACTACTTAGGTACCTATAATTTTTATAAAGCTGGATACGTAAAATATAAAACACAAATTTCTTTAGTCGAAATGAGGCAATTAAGTATTGTTTATATTATTGACTTGAATGAACGAGGAACAACGCATCGTGGAAGAGAACTCGATGTATTCTTGATGAAAGTGAAAGAAAGTCGTTTGACCAATACATCATTTTCATCACGCGAACATAGCGGAAGCGTAAGCGAAAAAGAATCTCAACTTTTTTCTTACTGGCGCGAGCGTTAGACATTCCTACCGGCTAGTGTCAGTTACCGCTGGCTCCATTGAGAAAAAATGGACTATCGTGATTGTATACTACTCGGTGGACATGCGAGACTGTGATTACGTGATGCGATAATAATTAATTGGTTTGGATGTAGAGTACGATATGAGAATAGTAAACACTCATTTTTATATATTAATTATTTATGTACTTATTACTGTTTCAATAAATAAATATTTATTAAAAAATGTTTTTTGATAAATGAAGTGGGATGAATGTTTCATAACTCAATCCTCGTGTACCTACACGTGTTATCTCCTAAATACTTATTACTAATTCATAGAGGATGTAAATAGGATAGGATATCTAGTGTTTGGATATATCCACAACCACCCTAGTCTATATTTTGTAAACTAATCGCGACACATCCCGTCCATCTATTTTTTCCGTTGACGACGCCATGTTTGTAAATGTCGCTGCCGGTTGGTGAATGAATTTCGCACGGTTTCCGCGATTTGGCACGAGAACGTGTTTATATTCAGATAATAACTTCACAGTAACAGATATTATAGAGTAAATAAAAGTACTTCCTATAAGTAATTGCCGATGATTTTATTGTCGTTTTTGTCGATGATTATTGTCGTTTTGTTAATGATTTAGTCTGCACTATCTAGATTCTTAGTAGGCGAGTATTAATTTAGCTTTAAGAGATTGTACCTAGACATTCTCTTAAAACTTTATTAATTATGCACCTACTTGGTACCAGTAACTAATTACTTATACAAATAAATCTATTCAAGTAGGTTAATCAGGATAATCTCAGTGTCCCTACAAGTGTTTTTACATAAGTAACTAATTATTAGGTACAAAGATACTTGCTCAAACTTATTAATTCTAAGAAAACAAGCATGAATTTTACCGTCAATCGCCATCGTTACCGGTCCAAGATTAAGTACGTTATTTCAATACTTATACATTTATCAAAATTCCTTAAAGTTTATTTGTTAAACGTGTTTTATGTTAGAATATCTTTATAATTAGTGCCCTGAAACATTTACATATCGATAAACATACATTTTACACACTGCGTGCACCTACGTACTACCTCAAAAGTACCTGCAGCTAAGACAAATATACATACTAATAACACAAATAAACTAATAAGTAGGTAGGGGTATCTACCTACCTATTAGGTACTTCCTATATGCATAGTTAGGTCACATTTATTGTTTACGTGTTTTACGCGGTTGTGCCAATCTGATAAATGATATTGGATATTAACAGCTAGTTTGCTGTAAACTTCGACTTGCTAACAATATTTATTTGATCGTGGACTTAGAAGAAGTTATAGCATCTAGCTACGATCGAAACTACCTGAGTACCATAGTCCTTCTGTTTTTCTACAATGTGCTTAATTAGGTATACAAACCTACCTAAGAACCTAAAATAAAGTGTCTTACTTGGTATCTTATAATTTTATCAAATATCGATTAATGTCATGGCAAAAGATAATGCTGATTCTTTGTCTGTGCTTTATTCGATAAAGTATACCTACCTACCTACGTAAAAAATACATGTGCAAGTACCCACCTGCTCGTACTCCGATGGTCCACCTACTTACTAAAGAAGCTAAGTATCTAAAACAGCCTACCAACCTACAATACCTATCAACTTACTTGGTAAACGGTGTAATTTTATTAACGAACTGCAAAATCTTTGTTTAAAGGATTTAATGTTAATTTGAAAAAATATGTTGGTTAGGGGCTCTACCTTAGGTACCACCACACCAACATATTTTTGTTTTACTTGACTAACCATGTTTTATAAATTAATTAATAAAGAAAAAAAATTAATGTTTATTTTTGTACAGAAAAATACCTACAATTTTAAGCTTATTAGCTTTTACAGTGGATATTCGGAGATACGAGATCATAGCAAAGCACAAACATCAACCACGTGTTGACAGATCGAAGGGCGTCATGTTTGCTTAACACATTTGACCGATTGTCAGAGGTCAGACTCCCTGAGATGCCGACCATCGAGAATCAGTTACCGATTATAAATTATACACTTCAATAAACATTTGCCACTTTCGGAGGGGACGGCCGTTCGGGCGAGATTTTTTCGGCTCTCAATATCATAATAAGTGCATAAATTATATTATAGATACTTTTTGTCGATTAGTTAAATGCACCTATGATGAAATAAATTCATCATAGGTGCATTTACAATGTTTATTATCATGAAATTATACGATCATAAAAATTCAATTAGGTGTAAATTTACATGTAAATTTAGTACAAAGGCTACATTATTATTAAAAAAAAAGATTATGCGTTCTAAATAATATTTGATTAAAATAAAACGACTCGTTTGGGCATCTCCACATTATCATTACGCACTCTCAATGATCCACCTGAACTCGCCCGCCGGACAATCTGTAGCAGGACGACGAAACGATCAACGCTACCTATCTCACTCTGTCCCGTCCCGCACGAGATGCGCTCTCTCCTTCTCCCCGCGCGCCCGGCCCGTCCGTCGCTCTCGACCAATCGGCGGCCATCTTCTGCTCCCCCGAGAGCAGAGCGACAGTGCGTACTCTCATCACGATCACAAGGAGACGACATCTCGCCGCGCGAGGTTGTCGTTCCCGCGGAAGATGCGCAGCAACACGAGTGACCGATACATTTAAAATTACAAGTGCCTTAGAACTTTTACGTGTTTTCAAGACTATTATTATAAGAAAAAAATATTGTGCTTCATCCAAGTTATCGTGATCAAGTGAGAGACTGGACGGGAAGGAGATATTGGACTTTTGTTACAATTTTTATTTCACCTGTGTCCGATAGCGTGAAAATTATCCACGATTGGGTAAGTGCCATTCTGATTAGATTACAATGCAAATTATCGTCTGCTTCGGCTGCCAGTGGGCTCGTTTATATTTGGGTGCCTAGGTTCTATATAATAACGACTAACGAAGGCTCAGTGTATTTGGTGTGAAGCGATGGCTTTGTCGTTTGTTGACCTCTGACGTTGAGTGCAAAATGTTCTGGTGCAAAATCGTGCGAAGGCGCAAAAATATTTAAAATGATTTTTCGGATACCTACACTTTTTTGGAAAATTGTGCAAATGGTGATAAAATTTGGTCTTCTTTGTTATTTAAGAAGTTTTAATAGTTCCTCATTGAACTACTAAATTATGGCTAAAAACCTCACAATTTTTTAATTTGGGTAATTTTAATATGAATAATTTATTTAATTATGAAATTTTATGATTAAGTAGATCATTAATAAAATAAATACCTACCCACTTAAAACTTCCCTTTAGTCTTGGATTTACGTAATAAATAATAATTTCACGTTTTTGATTTTCAAATTTTATTATTTTGCCGACGGACGCATATCATCGAAATAATTGAAATATTTTTGGCTGTTATATAAATCATATCTTAATATCATTACCTTTTGTGTCAATTACATTTCTAGGTAAGAACTTATTTAAGTAGGTAAGAGCTTAATTTGTACCTATTGGAGATACTCTGATAAAAAAACTCGGAGGGTAAAATGTCGTCCGATTTAGGCTTAAAAAGATCAAAATATAATTATTAATTTAAAAGGGAATGTAAATTATTTCAAACGATTTTTCAAGGCATGGAAAGTATTCTTCTGTCAGATAAGTATAAATTCTTATTGGACTCCTACTAGAAACACCTGCCTCGCATAATTCATACAGCAATATTTTTTTTATTAAGTAATAAAAGAGTTTTTTGTTCCTTGCTTTGTTCTTCAAACACGATGGAGTCAGCTGTTTACCTACTCTCCAGTTTTTTTTCTGAACTAGCTGTTGCCCACGGCTCCGCCCGCGTGTATTTCGGATTTTTCCGGGAAAAAGCAGCCTAGTTTAATATTAATATTATGTCAGTCACTCTCCGTGCTTTCTAAAACTATGTGCTTTTAAAAAAATCACGTTGATCCCTTATAGGTATCGTGTTTGAAGGAAGAACAAACAAACTCAGATTTTTATATAAATACTTAATTAGTATAGATAAAATACTTAAAATACTTTTTTAATGGGATTTTTAAAACTGAAACGCACACTGACGTAGTCGCAAAGCTGGTCAATTTAGTATAAGAATATTAATTATATTGTTACGTATACTTACTTATAATATTTTCCTACTGCGAATTCTTACTATAATACTTATTACATAATAGGTTTAATATGAACACCGAACTAACGGTTACGTTGGTATAAGTACTACAAATATCTATAGTGTTCACCTAGTAGGTACTTAACTGAGGTACTTACGTACCTACATAAGCAAAAAAAATCACACCTAATCGGTAGACAGGTATTTTTGGCAATTAGGTACGTAAGAC
This sequence comes from Coenonympha arcania, assembly GCA_036785405.1. Taxonomy (NCBI): domain Eukaryota; kingdom Metazoa; phylum Arthropoda; class Insecta; order Lepidoptera; family Nymphalidae; genus Coenonympha; species Coenonympha arcania. The sequence continues at coordinate 5,945,354 of CM072059.1, forward strand.
GGCTAACAAATCCTAGGAGGCTTTAGGGTTGCCTAGGGAGGTAGAAACCAATCTGCTAGTAGATGGCCCCGAACTAAGACCTCGCATCCTACACGCGTGATAGAAACAACTATGAAAGCTTCTATATCGTCAATTTGCTCAAATATTTATTTCATTTTAACATTTTCAATTTTTTTTTCAGACGAATGTAGGTACCTAAAGCTAAATTACATTGAATCTTTGTCCCCCATTTAGGTACCTACTTCTACGAGCGTCTCCCTAAAATAGGCTCTGATAGTCCTAATTATAAGGCTCTGACAGACGGACAGACATATGTATACTGAAAGATGGTCCTTTGTACCAAAAATGCTTTATAGATATTTCGATCCACGATGACGCGCCCCACTCTGTCAAACTCCATACGATTCGAATGAAATATAAGCTATTTTGACAGAGTGGGGCACGTCTTCGTGGATATTCTTATAACAACTACCTAGTTGCAGTGGTATCGGTACCTATCTCATAATTCTACAACACATAACAAGGTTTAGCCAGAGATTTTGTAAGTACCTATCTATTTCGATGTTGAGAACACGCTATCTGTAGCTCAAACACTTGAGATATGAGAACAATTACGAGATAATTTCGAGATGAACAGAGATTACCGCTATCAATACAGCCATGATTGTCTCTCAAGTTGTTTTTTCACTGATAGCGGATTGCGCTTGACCACGATTGCACCTGCCGGAGGAGATGATGCCACGATCACGTAACGTTTACAAGGGAGATAAGTATTAAATACTTCAAAGAAATCTTTTTTGAATGAGCTGTTTTCTAAGGGAGGGCAATGGGAGTCCAAAGTTTGTATGGAGAAAAACTCAATTACGCCGCAACTAACTAAACCAATTAGGCTGTGAAGAGATAGTTTAGGTATATCCTGGATTAACACATAGGCTACTTTTTATTCCTAAAAAATCCATGGTTTCCGCGGGATTTGTGAAAAACCGAAATAGACGCGGGTGCGGCGGAACCGCGGGCGTCCGCTGGTATTTTATTTTTACAATCTCCTTACAGACCTTATGTGCTGCAATTTGAAAATTTTGTATTTTTATTCACATTTTTATTTCATTATATAGATAAAACTGTTGGGTGAATTGGGTGGTAAACTATAATATTATCACCCAATAGTTTTATCTTTATAGGTAAAGCACAAATTTACTTACCTTCCTATTTTGAAAAATGTTCACACAGCGTACGCAATGATGGACCAATAAATTAATTGAGTCGTTGCTGAGTGAAGCAAATCACTTCACGCACGCAATATGAATAGGTTGGGACCTAACTAAAAGCTTCAGTTCTATTGCACGTCCCTACTTCTCCTGACAAACATCTTACTTTCTTGATGGCAATAGCACGTAGACCATCTCTGATCTATGGAGCTCGCCGCTGTCTAGAATTAGATTTTCCTGTCGCCCTAATCAGGTAGCCGCACGTATTGAGGGAGAGCAGCACGTCCTTTGCGGGGTCCTCCTGATATAATATAGTGGATCCTTTTTATACGAAAAGGTTATATACCGCCAACCCGCGGAGAAAGATAACTTGGTCCTGTGGGCTGATTCTGTATCGTTAGTTAGCAACTCACGCGGAGTTATTAACGAAGAAAAAGTTGGCAAAAATCCTATTTTTGCATTATTTTTGAACAAATTAGCAACTTGCATGGTATATTGATGCTATCCCATACCAACCTAAGTTAGTACCTTGTGCAAAAATAGGATTTTTCTCCCCGTTTTCTTAGTTAATAACCCAGTGCGAGTTGCTAACTAACGATACAGAATCAGGCCACTAAAGAGTAGGTCTTGAGTCTTCCTATTTACCTAGGTAACCTACCTCGGTAACTATTGAAACCTTAACAAACTTATAGTTACCATCAACTTGCTACGAACTTGTTAAGTTAGACGATGACAAGAGAGTTACATTACAAACGGATATCTTGGGTAGGTATCTACTAGTGTAGCAACAATTAGGAACGTAATTGGAATCAATTCATAAGTTAATGAGCAGTCATTGAACGTTAATCGACGCCTCGAGACACGAAGAATTTCGGTAAACCAAACAAAACCTTATATTGTTTTACTTTTTAGTCATTTTGGACTTTACTGACCGCAAATCCCTGAAACCGCATCAGGAACTATGGTTAAACAATAAAACTGTAGGTAGGTATACCTACTTATGAGTAATTACTTAAATCTAAGGTAAGAAGGTAAATTATTAGGCAAGTTTTTTGCCTGTGAATCAACAATGATCCCTGATGATGAACGTTTAACGAAAGGTTTGAAGACATGAGACATCAACCTAGGAACCTAATCTGTGTTCCACTGGTGAACTGGAACGTATATAACTTACTAAAAGTCTGAACTTTCCAGTTTATTGTCCACCCTCCTAAACCGTTAAAGGATTTTAACGGTTTTTGGGGGCCTCATAAACTTTTCAGGATTCTAGGAATCGGAAATAAGAATCCTCTATTATAAAAACACGTTGTTGCTGTCAGAAGCTTTCGGATTCTTCACTCCTCTTTATGCGAAGGAGAAAATGCCCTCACTCCTACCCGCACTTGACAGAGCAGAGGGCTATGGGGGAACATTACTCTTTCTCAGAGGAAATCCAGTAGGCATGCGATGTATACCTATAATATCCAAAGGTGTTGAACAGCTAACAAGCATTCAAGGGCTAATTTCGAAACTGACCATGGTTAAAACTTAAAAATCACAAGTTTATGAGTAAGATGCCATTAGCAGAATCAATTAGTCCCTTATCAGTGATAAGAGACAAGGATTTCACCTGCTATCAATGCAGACGTGATCGCTCGGCAATACCTACTCGACGATTACATACCTATTACGAGTTTGTACCTACCTACACTTTGCTTTATGAATTAATTGTCAAGTTTGTTATGAACGTCCTCTCGACGAGATATGGGAATTGGCTAATAATAATTAAGAAAAGTATTAATTATTATAGTTTTAATTAAAATAATTTTTAATTTCAATTTTAGAAGAGTCACCTAATTTACTATAATTTTAAATGGAGGTAACAAAATTAGGGTATACTTAGTACTAATACCTACTATAATTACTATACAATGTAGTAGTAATATTGCTGAAATTCAAAAGGCACAAAGTTCTGTATTCTGAGGCACAAAGAACTTACATCTATAGGTTATAATTAGGTACATTTTGGACGTATTTTCTGATGTAATTAGTAGGTACCAAGAGGTATTAGGTGTTCCTACGTATGCTCATATCTCAGCCGTTCCCGTGCCGTGTAAGTTTACGCGAAACTCGCAAACAAAAGACAAAGGAGGCCGCTCGGCGGTCCGTTTGAAGCCTTACACTCTACTTAGAATCGTGTAAGAATTGTAATACAATATTTATTACTATCTTAGCATTGTCGATAAGCCGCTGAGAGGCCGAGTGTTGCCTATACCAATATGTAGCGACTAGCGATACATATCATTTTATGACTGTGATTTGTATGATGATTTCATCCAGGCAAAACTACGAAAGTTTCCAACTAGGATAAACTGCAAGGAGGTAATATAGAAAAAACAGGCATTTTATCTTAACAGGACTAAGTATGACGGCGATAAAAATATTGATAATTCAAAACATAAAGTAGATGAAGTTAATTGAATATGTGACGTATATAACATACTCGTGTAATTCGTTTCCGAAGTACCTACCAAATACCAAATGAACGTGAAACTTGTCAACTAGAAAAACGAAAAAGATGCTTGATTGATACTGCATTATTTTGATAAAGGACTTAGAATCTTTAATCCCTCCCGAATATAAAGATGACGTACCTACTAACAAAATACTATAAATCAAACATCTTAATCCACTTGAGAGTAGGTAATGTACCGCCCTCCTAGCTTGTATTGTACGAGTAAGTATAAGTATGTTGAAGCTAATTCTGTTCTAGAAACTCTAACTTTAGTATGTCTTAACTCTTAACAATAGTACCTAAGTACGTAGGTACTATCCCTCTTACAACAGATGTGAAATATGTTAGCTCTAGTTTTAGAATCGTTAGTTTACTATACTTTAAAGTATCTATAAGTATTTTAACCTCTTGGTCTCAAGGAAAGGAACGCATACCTCATCAATCAATATAGAATTTGAATTTATGGAGGCAATTGCGACCTCCCCGAGTTGAGAACTTGAGACTTGAGAGAACAATGATGTATGGCGGTGCCAAATTCACGCTTCTACGTCGCATGAATTCTGTGAATATCTGCTTCACAGGACGAAAATGTCAGTGTGAAAATGTCAGTGTCCTGTGTTCATAACTCTGTTTAGAAGGCAGATAGGTACTAGACTGTTATAGTTATAATTCGACTTGTTTGGAAAAGCAGAAAAGAAAATTTCAAAATACTAGTCATTAGTATCAATGATGCTGGTAAGGAGTAAGTACCTAACAAACATGTACCTAAGTACCTATATGATAGACACCAGTCTACCTTAGACAATATGTAATTGTGTACTTAATGTCGTACTTAGATAAAGATTTTAAATGGCTTATGGAAGTCAGACGGTTTTGATTGATTAGACATACATAATCACCTACGTGAGTTAAACTTTAGGTACGTACGAGCAGAAGACTGCGCTTACAGTCCTACCTAGGTAATCTTTGTATTATCTAGATTCTAGACCTTATCTTAACTTTTGGGCCCAAAAAACCGCGTAAGGTAAGTAGGTATATACCTACCGCATTGACATAAATAATGGGATATCTTAGTTATGACTGTCTCATCTGGCGCTTTTATACGAGCTACTCCGAGAGGTAGGATGTCCCTTTTGCACATCACTTTTGTACATAAATGTATATGGAATAAAAATTTCTTGTCTGATGAGAAATAATATCTGGTAAGAAGTTCGCTCGCATTGGTTTATTATAGTAAGTACAGCTTTACTCGTTTAGCTTTCCTTTTTTTGGAAATATTGTGAATTTCAAAATGTGTAGACAGGTAGGTAGATACCTATTTGAAATGCACCTACCTACATACCTACTTTGAAATGAATATTATTTGATTTGATGTAGGTATCTGGTATAGGTACCTAGTGAAAATAACGAACACTTACTCATCACTTCAAACAATAAAACTCGCAAACATTGCTTTATAAAACGTACAATATAGTTAAAAACATAATCCTTCATTGATGGATGCATCTATTAACCACAGACGAGAGAAAAATATAGAAAGCAAACGCCTGCTGCGTATTCAAATACTGTGCTCAGCAATTAAATTAAAGAAAAAGACCGCTGAAAACTGGCTATAGGAATTTTCCTCAGTGGTGGGTGTTAACTTGTTAACGAAGAAAACGGAGGCAAAAATCAAATTTTTGTATTATTTTTGCACAACTTAGCAACTAGGATTAGCACTATCATGTCAACATACCATATGTTGACATGATACCATACCGACCTAAGTTAGTAACTTCGTGACATTTTGAACTAACAGAAGAATTTGAACTCTTCGAAATAGGTTAGGAAAAACAGCATGAACCGGTACAGAAAAGAGATGTTAAATACATAATCCCTGGGCAAAACATAATCTTTAAAATTACGTTCGATCCATAGATCGTTGCTGCATTATTAAAAGTCAAAGCACTTACTCTTTTACATTTAGAAGGAATAGGCATGAATGACGAGAATTTAGTCCTCGGAATAAACATATTAGCGGGAAATTACACAGATGGCGCTACATTTTTCTTGTATGAAGAAGGTTTACGTAAAATATTCAGATGAGCTCATCTTTAGGTGTTAGGTATGGGTAGTTCGCGGTCTATTTATTCATCTAGTCTGCGCACTAAGAATGAATCGCAAGGCTCGCTTGTATGACAATGCACTCGCGCGCCGGCGAGCGTGTGCCGTGCACTTTGAGCGACCTATTATGGAGCAGACAATGCGTGCTAATAACCTGCCCGCGGTATGCGGTGCCTTCTCGTTACCTACTTGCTACTGTAAAGCTTCAATGACGGACCGCATTTTATTGTAGAATAATCATAGATATATAATATTAAGGTGACGGGTCAGCGCTAAAAGGTGTCCGAACCGAAAGAGAGAAAAAACACGAAAAGGGAGACAATCGCACTATAGCTAGTTGCAAGTAAAATTAGCCTGTATAATAATGGTTTAAGACATAAATTACAATGTCTTAGTTTGTTTGTAAAAATACAACTACCCTCGTTTATATATAGGTTTTCTCGGGACACTTTTTTCGTGAATTTTGTATTACACCCGGGGTCCTTAGATAGTAAGTCAATGAAAATAATGTAACAAGCATGTGTAGGGACGAAGAAGTAGAGCAAGACCAAAAAAAAACAATCCATCCATTGCGTGAAAGAAGATAATATGCGCGTGAAAGAAGTGGATTGCACGTTGGCAGCTGATAAGAGTGAATGGAAGAAGAAGACGTGTTATCCTACATTATGTAGTAAAAAGGCGAAGAAGAAGAGAAGATGATACGACTTACGAGCAAGACACTCATCTGGATGTTAAGAGATACTCATGCCCATGTTTAATGCAGTGCGTCCCAAAAGTTCGACGAAATCCGCAAACAGAGTCCTACCACCAGTAATTGGAATGAAGATAAAGAATTTTGGGAAGAACGATGATAAAAATGCATGTTCACTGTAATTTGTTAAATCATTATCCTTCAATGGGATAGCTTGCCTTCATCAGGCTCTGCACGAGGGCAAGCCTGATGAGGGAAAGCTATCAGGCTCTGCATGAAGGAATTTACAGCATTGTTGATATGATAATTTCATAAAACATAACGCCTAAAGAAGTTTTAGAAAACGTTTTCGAAATAAAGTCTTTCAACAGAGCCCAAATTATAAAGATTTTGTTAATGTAGATTGTGTACATATTCGTAAGTAGGTACACAATACACATTGAACAATGTTATTGTATTTTTCAAATAGGTATACCTCATGTACGATGCTTGTTACTTTACCTTCAGGTTCAAATATATTGTAGTGCTCTCGATGGTTCCTTACGTCGTCCTTGCATTTCTTGCATAATGTTTACAGGAAATCCAGATAAAGAAGTAACGAGTGCACACTCAACCATCTATCTTTCCTACTCGTAGGTACCTATCCTACGCGTGACTCACGCGCCCCTTTGTCTCATATAACACTCACATTTGATCACGCCATATTTATTGGTAACACCGAACACGTCAATAATGCTTTTAACAATACTTTGAAGTCATACAAAAGTTACAACTTGTAGATAAGACTGTCGGAGCAGTTGAAGATGTCAACGTTTTACTTGGCAAACACCTGTGCATCATCGCTTGTGGATACGTTTTTGCCATTGATAAGCTGCTGTTCGAAGCCTCCTAAAGATCTTAGACCAAGTCTGAGTCCATTTATAACTGATAAAACTCCAAATTGACCATGTTGGGAATGCATCCAGTGTCGTCAACTCTTATGAGATTAGGTATTTGAGTCACTCTTGAAAGTACTATTTAAACTTCTCGTTAACTTATTAGAATGGTGCCAAAGATACTGGCTGCATTTCCGAGCAGAACAGTTACGCTGATTCGTTACGCAGAAAACGAGCCAGTCCTGGCTAGTATTACTACCTACTACTACTAGTACTTTAAACCCGCGGTTAATAGCCTTATTTGCTACTAACCGCGGGGAAATATCTCGAAAAATTTTTTGGAACTACGACTCCATGGCTCTAGACTCTCCACAGAACAGACTCTAGACTCTAAACATATGAAATGCAATTTTCATTTTCATTTTCATATAAAGAGGCAGCATAATTTCGATATTTATTCTTAAAGTGTGAATCTCATCAGGCTTCCTGTTGTTGCAGGCGCCGCCGCGGTCGTGCGTCGCGGGCAATGCAGGGAGCCCCCACTGCGCCTGCGCCCTCCGCGGCCGAGCCGCCTACGTCGCAACGTGAGTACCCGCTACTGAACTCATCCCACTTCTGATCTGATTACATTTAAGCTAATTTATCCACTGAATCTGGCACTGGCATTGGAACTGGCTCCACTGAAACCCATTAGACTTTTCGGAGTAATGTGGCGTATGAGGAACAACACTAAGCTTTAGAGTCTCCATAATGTTGTCAAAAGCTTCGCCAATCTATACTTGGTCATCGTAGTGACCAAGACTTTCTTATTCTGACAGATTCTTAGAGGAAACACATAAGTCGGCTTGTAGATCACGAATTGAGATGAATCACGCTATGCTGCTAGCGATCCATTATTTAAAGATCTTAAAAACATTTAATAGAATTTTGAATAGCGTTAGTATAGATAAAAGTACCTAGTACCTACTTGGATCCGTCCTGTAAATCATCATGACCCTCCTGCAAAGCAATTAAAGCTAGAAATGCAGTAGAAACAGACAATTTATTAGTCTCATTGTAATGCTGTGATACATCGGTGTGCTATACACAACACCATCAAGCTGAGGATGTGAACACGACTCCGACAATGAGCCATATACGCCCATAAGGCATCGCAATAAAGAAGCCATCTCGCAAGATGACACGTGCCTCGAGCGTTCGTAATCAGAGGCCTGGTGATAAAATGACGTACCTTCTAAATACATAGCACAGCTAGCGAGCAACTACAGCCGTACAACCTGAGACTCATTCTGTCCGCTACAATATTCCTATTATCTGGAGGAAATAGATAGCTTTAGCAATAAGACCGCCTTTGCTTTACCTATTTTCGGTGCAAATAAAACACGCCACTGCCTGAAGATATTGAACGTTTCACGGACAAAAGTGGTGCAAATTGAGTTATGTCCAAAGTTAAAATTAGAAATTCATCGCAGTTTCATTCGGCGTCTATCCTTTTTACACGACTGTCCAAAAAAAAGGAGTGTAATGTTTTTCCTTTATCCTTTAGTCTGCGCAATGACGTAAAAGTAAGTAGATACTGCAAAGTGCAAATCATTTAATTCCTTATAGGTTTAAATTTTTAAGCATTATTAATTTTTTTGTATTATTTGAGTTATTTGACTTTTTAGAGTCGAGACTAATTATATGTTTTCATGATGATGACAGAATGGTATCTTGTTTTATTGATAGAATTTATTGTATCATTCATTGTGTTAGGTATTTTTATGGTTGGCTACAACTGCATGCTTTCCTGCATTTCAGGATATAATAAGAGTAACCTTGTTTTATATTTCCACACATTTTTCAGTACTGCATGCACACCATAGATAGCAAATAATCTCCTTGAGATTTTACTGCAGTTTCAACATACCACACCACAATAACTTCTACTGATAAGTGATATTTACAACTACAATTAAAAAAAAACTATAATTTACAATCCTCTAGCCAATAGGAATGAGATATAAAAATAATTGTTCACACATGCCAAAGTAATTGATGTGTCATGTTTATTTTAATTTTATCTTTCAAATTCTCGTTAAAATTTTAAAAAGTGATAAAAATGTTTTTATCGATAACATTGACTAACGCAAATATAAGAAGTAGACCAATGATGGTATCTGACACGGATTCGTTAAATGTACCTTTCGTAAATTGCGCACTACCGCAATTTACGCAAATCATTATAAGTTACTTATATTTATTTCTAGATAAAAAAAACTTGAGAGGTGTCAAGGGACACCCGGATGGAACGAAGTATATGGCTTGCTTTCTATAAGAGAGAGAGAGTGAGAGACAGACAGAGAAACATGCGCACGCCGCACGACTTACAATAACTTACTATAGCACAAAGTGTCGTTACAACTTTTAGTCCGTCTAGCCCCCTTTCGCAACGCGCGATAGGGAATTTCGTTCCAGAACCAAAAGAAAAGTTATGAAACGTAAAGTTAGGTAAAGTAGGTAGGTAAATCCCAAACCAATTACTTACAGACAAGGTTGAACTAAAAATAAAAATAAATATATCTCAATAATAAATTAGTAATAGAAAAAGTCCCCGATTTAAACATAAATATTGTACCTACTTATAATTTATTACGCGCGGAGTTAAGGTACTCATAGACGATCGAATTTGGTGCGGCCGGACCACCGGACCGTGCGGTGCGCTCTACAAAACAGACGACCGCACAGAACTCCGAACCGTTCAGTTGTCTTATCCTAGCAGTGCGTGAACACGTCTCAAAATGCCGCCTGTTCTATCAAAACAGGCTAAAGTCGCATTAGTTGTAGCAACTGTCGTTGCTACATCCTCATTACCTACAAAAAGAAAAAGAAAAGAATGGGCAAAGTTTTATCTTAAAAACCGACAACAGTATAGTCATATATGAGTCACATTAAAGATCTCGATGATGAAGATTTTCGTATATAGACAATGTGATCTTCTTGGCCCTCCGAATCCATATTTGATGCGAACACGTTGCAACCACAGCAACGTGTTGCGCGTATGGTGGCACAATAGCAACTAAACCAACAAATGTTTCGGTGCGCCGTCCACACGATCGTATCGGTTCGGGAACGCACCGCACCGCACCGCGTTCGATGTGCAAGCGCTCCGAACCGGCCGTACCGTTAATAATAATAATAATGTTCGGCGGACCGTGCGCCACACGATCGAATATGGTCCGGTGGCGGACCGCGTTCGTGGTCCGGCCGCACCAAATTCGATCGTCTATGAGTACCTGAAATGACGTCTGCACCTGTTGTTGACAGTTAATGTTAATATTCTTAGTTAAAGCAAAACACAGCACTGACTATACTGAGGTATTTAAATAATACCCTCATTGTAGCGTCATTAAGTCAGTCGGAATTCGGTTTGCTCAGCCGAGGATCTATCTCTCGGGAGCGAGCAACATCCTTTTGTGTTCAGCACACTTGTGTAAACACAGTGTTTTGGAGGATTGCGCACGCTAAGTGTAAATACAGTTAGAATAATATACTGAAACAATATAGACTGATTTAAGAGCAGCCTTCTCGGTAGATTTTTTTCATACAAACGCTCGTACGCGATTGTGACGTTTTAACAAACTGTTTTTGAACTGTTTTATCAAGTAGGTACCTACCTTGCACGTTATACTTATATCTAGGTTTGCATAGAAACAAAAATTAAAATTTATTAGCAACAAATTCAGTACCAGCCTCCAAAGATCTGCATTCTTGCTGAAATTTGACATACCTAAACTTTGATCGTTTCGCTCAGCTCATATAGGTATTGTAACAGTAAAAAAAAACTCTATAGAAACCTCATACAACTAATAAAGATACGAAATAACAAACATTATTTACACATACTACTTGTAAGGCTTTTTCAAATTCACGTTTTTCCTGGAACAAGTTTCATGTAATTGCCGTGCTATTTTTTTTCCTAAACGCGCGATTGACGACACAGGCGTTATCTCGTTTTTTTCGCAATGACTCTTTTTCTAGGATTGCGTTAGACGAAACAGCAAAGCCTGTAGACCACGTAATCGTTGTCCTTGGATGTTCCGGGCTAGAGTCTTTACCAAATCTTTACAGGTCGCCTCATAATCTCTAATCAGGCACTTATAGAGCCGGGCGCATTCATTGCTGCTGAAATGGAATTTACCTCCATCCATCTGATTTCAGCGTCCGAGTTTCTATTCAGTATACGGCTGAGAGAATGCCTTGGTCTAACTGGCACCGCCGCAAATGATGTAATCGAGCCGTATGGTAAAATTCCAAAAGACATCATCATACATTTCAACATGCAGTTTATCATATAAATTAAAGTTTTTCTCAATCTGAACGTGCGCAATCTTTGTATAATATAAAGGTGGACTCATTGGAAGCCAACTTTATTTCAGATTTCACTAGATACCTACTGAAAAAAGCACATTTTCAAGTAACGTTCGCTTCGAAAAGAAAATTAACGTGAAATGAACTCTTGAAGGAATTTTTCATGTACACTCATATTATAACTGTAAAGTTTATCAGATAAGCTTGCAAAGCACCGAGCCCTGTGTTTGAGTTTCGGCAAATTTGGGCAAATGGACCGCGATACACGAGATGAGTGTATCTGTCGCAAAGGTGACGTCACTTCCGCTGGATAAGATTAACTGAAACCGATTACCTTTTAAAGAAATTGTATGCGGAATGTGGATCTTTACTATTAGCAAAGGGAATCATAATAGATGCGTCTTCAGCATTAATGGGCAAGTACAGAATACCTATACCTACTAGATACTTTTACAATAGGGCCTTAATTGGTGCAAGCACAGAAACCGAAGAAATCAGAAAATTGCTGTAATGATTGGCGTTTAGTGTGGAGGTGTGAACAACCTTTAGGTCGTTTGTACCCATGAAGGTAGAATCTGGTGGCGCGCTCGCTAGAAGATGTCTTTGTCTAATTGTGGACTTATAGAATCCAACTAGAGGTTAACATAATGATGATGTAGGTACAGTGTGAATCTATAGTTATAGTGACAAGTTGAACTTATGTAAAGCCACCACCGCCCACCACCAATCACCTAATTTAGGTCAAAAGTAGTTTGGATGCCTACTGGTTAATGTAGATAGATGCATTTGTCTTATTGTGGACTTGTGGAGTTCAACTAGAGGTTGATATAATGTTGATGTACAGTGTGATTCTAATGACAAATTGAAATTGAAATGAAAACACCAACACCCACTAGATGTCAGCAATCAGCAGACCTAATGGTTTAGGTCAAAAATAGTTAAGGCACTGGTTAAAGTATCTGAGTGTGACGATAAAGAAATATAGGAAAATTCCTATGATTTTCATCACTGTCTACTTATCGTTTACTTAGTATCTGCGTAAGCTTGAATAACACCAGCTGTTTTGTTCAATTTCGGTGGTTGTAAGGATAAATGATCGGCCCACATGTCTCTTTAAATTGATAAACAAGACTAGTCTTGTTTATCAATTTAGACTAGTATTTCTTTCAGTATCTTCTTTCTAGAAAGACCATACTTACTGAAAGAAATACTAATAATAAAGTGTCTCGTCACTCGTGGTTCTCTGGCTACATTTATTTCATCTGAGCTCAATCCATGAAAGGTAAATAACCTTCTCACACGTGTAATAGCCTCATAATCGTAGATACGGGAGGCGTGCGGGATTTGTTAATGAAGTTTATCACCAAATCCTAGTAACTTCTCTCTTGTCTTCCCCCTGAGACTTTCAAATATACTTAGCGTGTTACCTCAAGGTGGGTCGCAGCCTCTCTCCCTGATATTCCGATTCTGTTCCCTTATGTGCCGATTCTGTTGTGCAAAATCCCTAAACTGAACTAAATTGACGCGTCTAAAAACTAGTGGTATCCTTTCGAAAACCTGAAAAATCTTTTTCCTTTGTTCATCGCCTGATCTTCTTCCTGACTAAAAATTACAATCATCCGGGTTCATATTGTGTTAACATGGAATCTATCAATGTTTGTTCGGTTGATCTGAAAGTAGATCCGTAAGTGAGAAAAAGTTAAAGGGCAAAACAACGTTTGCTGGGTCGGTCTAGTGAAAATGAAAATGAAAAATCTTTATTTTCACATAGGCCCAATTAATAAGCTCTTATGAAAAGTCAAAACTCTACCGCCAGGTTCGGAAAGCAGGTTTGCACCGAGAAGAACTGGCAAGAAACTCGGCACTTGCTCTTTTCAAAAAAAATGTCATTATATACAATTTCTTAAATAATATCAATAATTAATACATAATTTTTAGGATATCTCGTGAAGAGATGGAAATATATCCCTATCATTCCAACAATTCTTGTCATTAAAGAATTCTTCAATAGTATAGTAACCCCGACTTATTAGATGTTTTTTGACAGTGACTTTAAACCTGTGTAAAGGTAAGTCCAAAACAGACTTCGGGATCATATTGTAGAAGCGTACACTCAACCCCACAAAGGACTTCTGTACTTTACGTAAACGGTGTGGTACTACAACTAACTTGTGTCCGCCATTTCTAATTGGACGGTTACTTACATCTATACGTTGCTTATAATTATTAATGTTTTGTCGTACAAAGAGTAAGCAATTATAAATATATATAGTCTTTTCCTTCTCTAACATAATAATTATGTCTAAAATTCTCGTGCCATTTTTTGTTATCAAACTCCTCCGAAACGGCCCGGCCGATTGTTATAAAATTTTTCCGTGTACGTTCGGTAGGTCTGAGAGTAGTACGTAAGCTATTCCCCCCCCCCATATCGCTAATGGCAAAACAACGTTCGCCGGGTCAGCTAGAATAATTATAAAAACTAAAACAAAGACCCAAATTCGTCTCGGTCGTTGCACCTGGTTTCGATAGCCGATGGGACGCTACTACAGTCTTGAGAGTTTAAAATCCAGAGGTGTCACATCATTACTCATTGCGCGCACGCACGTCCTCTTACCGCCCGCCATCTCTCGCCACTAGGGCTGCCCTACGACTTTTTTTAAATGTTTCCTTCCTATTGCAAAACTATCGTTACTTTTAACTATACTACTTCTAAAAAGCATCCTATTTGTATTTTTTGATTAATAAAATTTCTTAGAAGTATATTTTTGGCTATTAGGGTTGTGTTAATTGAACATGGGAGCATTCAATGTTAATAGAATCTAAATATTATGTCTGTAGACGTAGGAAATACTTACAGATTAACCTAAGTGTCAAAGTGACAACCCTAGTGTCGCCCTTCGATGATTAGCATTCTATCACATGGACCTACACTCACGCCTGCACTAATTGAAACGGTTTTCCGTTGAGAGAAAGCTATCGGCGCTTGATCGATTCGGTTTGGCGATATAATACCTACCTAATGAACCGGTTTTTTAAGTATAGGTATGCAATTCAATACCTATACGTAAATAATGTTTTAAATACTTTTATTCTGCACTCAGCAATAATAATCTACAAAGCAGAAGGACTCATTTCCTTCGGCTTTGTAGATTGCAGTGACAATTTACAATCTATCTCTGTGACCTGTATTATTAATAGTTGCCTGCTATACTAATACGTTATAGTAACTATAAACTCCTCATTAGGTATAACCCGTTCGTAGAAGCTTTGTCGGATGACACTTTGCCGATTCGTCCGGTAGTATGAAGTGGAAAGGGAAGGCAAAGCTTCTGCGAACGGGTAGTAGGTACCTACCTAAGTATTAGGAACGTTATATTCAAAGTGCTCTCACTAAAGACATGACTGAAGAGTCTATGACCATTTCAATATTCCTTTTAGGTACATAATATTCCTAAGTTAAACACGCGAAATTAAAACGCTTATTTTATTGAAAGACCAATCTGCCAAACAACACTAAGGTACCTTACTAAATATTCCTAGAGTATAAAAATGACACATCTCCAACGATTACTGGGCGGGCATCATAGCTTGAAGGCAGGAGGTACACCGGGAGCAAAGGAACCGTTAAAATGTCGCGGAAGACGTTCTCCTGACTTGCATTCATTATTATATCGTACCGCGCCTTGCCGAAGGAATTCAGGGTATCCTGCCTTAGATGCTACAAACTTTATTTAAAAACATGCCAGAATAAATTTGTATTGAGATCGCGTAACTGATGGACTTTTGAGGTCATATTGAAACACAACCCTGGCAAGAGGTACCTAGTCCTACTTCCGATGGGAAACTAGAGCAAAGACGGTACTTATATGGTCGATATTTAGAATTATTAATAATTATGTGTAAACAGGTAAGACTTAACATATTTTTGAAAACGTAGGTAAATATGAATTTGCCGAAAAGAACCAAACTAGTCCTGAAAGACACGTGTACACAAAAACACGTAGAGAATAATTTACCTAAGTAGGTACTTGATTGTTTTTCTGTTTTTTATAAGTAAGGTAATACCTACTTCCGATGGGAAACTAGAGCAAAGACGGTACTTATATGGTCGATATTTAGAATTATTAATAATTATATGTAAACAGGTAAGACTTAACATATTTTTGAAAACGTAGGTAAATATGAATTTGCCGAAAAGAACCAAACTAGTCCTGAAAGACACGTGTACACAAAAACACGTAGAGAATAATTTACCTAAGTACTTGATTGTTTTTCTGTTTTTTATAAGACGACGACTTTGTCCGGACATTTTTATTCAAATTAACCTGAAATTGATAAACACACCTTGATTAAATAAAAACATGACTCTGCGAGTTTGTGATTAAAACATTTTAAATGCGTCAATTCTAACATGTTATCGTTGGTTTCTTCCTGTAAACTTGAGTTCCGAAACAAATCAATGGATTAATGGATAGTAGGTATACCTAGAACCATATAATATATTAACATTAGGTTCTTTGGATCTTTTTCGACAATCAAAGAATGCCTGAGTTATACTTTACGGAGTATATGAGGTTGATACTGCATACAGTAGTGTAATTAATATCCTGTCAATCTTTCATACATAAATTATTACACATTCCAAATGCAATTTCAAATCTACCTATCGTCTGTTGTATTTGTAGTCTGTAGATATATGAAGTCGCAAGTTCCTTTAGCGGCACAATTTTGAAATCGCACAGTGATTGTCTATGGCGACACCCATAAATGAGGGCCTAAGATACATGGTGTAATTCAGTACCGTTGAGCTCGGTGGAGTGTGGCAGAAAGCGGTATTGGCGACGTCCCGGCCATATCAATCAAATTATAATATTACCGTTACGAAACTATTCAACTACCGCCTTATGACACTAACAATAAGAGCCAAAATACCTCGTGCCTGCGTGGTAAGGACCTGATATTGTCTGGATGGTGATAGGTCGATTTAAATTCCGAATAAGCGGGAAGGAGGAAGTCACGGCGCAGGCATGTATGTCACACTTTTTCTCCGTATATGAACTTGGGTGAACTCAACTGAGAATTTGAAGACTATTTTCCCTCTATTCTTAAACTCGTGCGGCGTGCCTACAAAGAGATGCAGAGAGAGAGAGAAATAAAGCTTATCTTTCAGTTTTTTTTATGTTTTTAAAGTAAGCCGTTGCCTATGTTATAGCTCGGTGTACCTAAATAGCAGATAAATGGGCGGTTGCCTGAAAACAACATGTTATTCATTTGTTCATTCATTAAAATAACTCTGCCAAATATAGGTACATATATGTTATTTGTTATTTGTGTGATTGGATAAATCGAATTTAAACGGCCGGCATCGAAAAAATGTTTAGCAAGCCAATATACGCAATTTGGTTCCGATAATTTTACTTTTTGTTGATTCTGTCGAAATGTGCATAACTTTCAAGATAATTCTACGAATCAAAATTTGACGTTTTCGTACAATTAAAAGCCTTAATAAATAATGCGAACTTTCCGCGTATACATCATTTCTTACTTTGCGCAAATTATTCCAATTGTCACACCGAAGCGTGCATTTCTTATTTCTTATATTGGCAAAAATTCTGGCTATTATGTGTTCGATCAATTTTTTAAGTAAGCTGGCATAAGCTTAAGGTTATGTGACCCTTTGCTTGATCCATTTAAACTTCAATTCACCGATATGAAAGAGATTTGCAACATTTTATTACTTACTATAGGATTATAGGTATTTAACCAGGATCATTGAAATCGTATTATTAAGGTTAATAAACTGACTATATTCTAATCGTCTTTAATAAGTCATAGGTATCGTATAGTTTTATAATATAAATACCTGTTTAGTAAGGTTTTTCATTTATAAAAGGAAATTATCAACGCTGCAGTTAGAAAACCTTTAAAAGTACCTAAATGTTCGACGTGTTGAGTTATGTATTTTCATTTCAAATCTTGCCAAATCTCATACCATTAACAACACTATCTTTCGTCAAAACGCTTCTTCTAAAATTTACAATTGCGATTATTTTGCACTTGACCGAGGTATTTAATTACCTACTTAATTAATATTCTAATTAGCGGTACGATAATTCCACGTGGAACAAATATCGCTAAATACTTGTAGGTACGCTTTATTATAATGAGGCAAACCTACTTGTAAATCTGTCGTTAGGTAATGTATCCATAAAAATTGATCGTTGCAGCTCGGTGTGACAGCAGCCAAGTCAACAACGCATCGCATTTCAGATTGCGTGATGATACAATTAATATTTCTTAGAATTTTTATTGATTTTTATACTTCGCTCTGGAATAACCTTTGAGAGGTGAAATATGATATCATTACAATTGATGTAACGTTAACGCGTCATGCGTGTTTAATTCAATGGCTGCTTTTACCAAAATTCTTAATCATAATACGTATGTAGATTTTAAATATATAATATATGTAGGTTTTGGCGGATCAGAATCAACGATTTTGTATCTATTAATATCTAATATTTGTAATTAACAGTAAGAGATCAAAAAATTGCCGTTGTACCAAACATTAATAAAACATTTTCCCGCCCGCCCTTCTTGCGAGCGTCCGTTACCGCCCGCCCTTGCTTCCACGCGTGTTTTCAGAGAGGTCAGAGTGGTTAGTACAAGTTATTGTACGAATTTCGAGACTTTCGAGAATTTCGAGAGCTTTACCCTTTGGGTACGGAATCCTAAAAACTGTTTACGCGTGGGACCCCGCTGGCGAGAATATGGGATTCACTGTCGTATCATCCACCGCTGCCAGGTCTTGACCCTAACTACCCCTAACTAGGCCATATAAACCTATATAACCTCTCCTATAAATATAACGCAAAATAGGTAAACATTTTTGACACAGTAGTTTAGTATTTCAATTAACAACATAATTAGGTACAAAAATCCAATTGAGCAGCAATGTAATTCGACTCTACACACACGACCGGATGTTTTTATCTAACCAGCGTGAAAACGGATACATAATGTATTTGCGGTGTATGTAATTTTCAGTTGAAAGATAGGTAGTGTACATACCTAAGCGCTGAAGTAACGCGTCATTGAAAATTGATCCTTTTTCAAAGGAAAACTACTGCATTGTATAGGTACATTACATATATATCTTGTATGTGATAAATATACATAATGAAATGAAGTGTGAATAAAGATAAATTAGGTCGCAGTCCATACCTACATCGGGATCACACTTATTAGTGGGTATCCTGGATTAGTTATACGCATAGGCTAATTTTTTATCCTGAAAAATTCATGCTTCCAGAATTGAGTGAAAAACCGCATTTCACTGGTTCCGCTCACGGGCAAAAGCTACCTAGTAGGTACCTACTTAAATTAATAGCACAAAAAGCCATTTATAATTTTATATTTTTTTTCATGCATAATGCTAAAAAACTATATTTTTTTGTACATACTTACGTGATTCTACAGAGTTAGTACCTGACTACATTCTCTCTTGATGTTGTTTTTACGCTATAGCCAAACATGGTAGCGCACTAAGGGGTAGTAACCCCCCATCAGTTGCTACACACTATCACACCGGAATGCTAAATCGCCTGGCGGTGCCGCTAGGTTGGTAACCAGCCGCGGCCGAATCCTCGCACCAGTTAGACGATTAGAGATATATAGAGAAACAATGAACATCGTCATCGACATTATTTACACCAATCTATGACGTAGACAAAACGCCTATGCCCTATAATAATATGACCATATATACATAATAAGTAATGACTCAATGAAGCATTTGGGATTTACAGTACGTGATTTAAGGTCATGCATCATCTATTGCGTAGGTACTCTATACATTTAGTTAATTAAGAACTTTAATAATTGTATTATATATAATTAAGTAAAAATCTTCCTTAATACGTAGGTACTAGCTTTTCCTGCGACTACAGAAACAGTTATCATTGATGTAGGCACTTCACACCTCTGTCACTCAGGGGTCTGGGTTCGAATCGCGACGCACTGCATCCCTTTTTGCAGTTGCAAAAAATCGAGTTCAGCAGTTTTTCCGGCGCAGGTGGAAAAAAAAATTACTTAGTAAATTTTTTGTAGATAGTTTTAGGATCAACATTTTTGTCTGCGGTATTTTTATGATATAACTTACCGTTTTGATGAAAATCGCGAAAACCTAATTTTTTTGACCTTTGACTTTAAAAATTTTATTATAAACTTTCAAATTTTATTTTTAATGATATTTTAAACAATCTTACCGATTTTCAGCTTGGTGGGAATTTATGTAACTTCGAATGTCTAAATTGACCGGACTATATACTCGGTACTCCTAGGCAGGTGCTCAATTGGCTGAAATTACGAATGAAACTTTGCCATGCTCATTGTATAACTGAATTTTACCGTTTACTAATTTGTAACTGAAGAAGCTGCGGGCGAAATAAAAGTTTAGGTATTTTAAGTAAGTTTAAAGTAAAAACTAAAAATCAAGTTTGCATAGATTTTTGACAGGTATAGGTAGGTATAGTCTCAGTTTCAGAGGAAAAACTTCTATAGATCTGTATGTATGGATAATAAATTATAATAAGTAGGTAGGTATAGGTATACCTACTCATTACTTAGGTCTTAGAGCTATCAGATAAGTAAGCATGATGAATAAAGAATGTATCGCTGTATATACCTTATCGCTGTACCTACCTATAGGGTATTTACTTTTGATGCGTATCTTTACATAAACTTTCATAGGTATAGACGATGCCTATTGCCTCTTATCAAATATTAGTGGGTAGGTACCTAAATGGTCAATTCTACTTGTGCAGGTGACAAAGTGGAATTGACACTTGCCTACGTAAACAGCGTTGCGTTGACGCACCTAATATATTTTAACTTGAACATCATTGTAATGCTTACTGCTAAGATGTTCTAACTTAAAACATCTAAGCATTAAGCAAAACTTCTAAGATAGTAACTAACTACATATTATATTACACTAACACTATAGTCACTACACATAAGGAGTGTTGTTATGGCGTATAACACCCGCCTTCAATGTCATCCAATTTTAGGGTTCTGTACCTCAAATGAAGAAAACGAACCCATATTGGATCACTTTGTTGTCTGCCTGTGTGTCAGTCGGCTCGGATCATAAACTTGTGGCCCTTTTAGAAATGGGTAGAGTTATCAAGTTAAAACTGATACCAAATAACAAATTCTGAGGCCTTTGACCCCTTCGGGTACCTATGCATTTAAACCTACAGTTTGGTATTTATATCCCGGCTGCTGGCCGGAAAATCTTTCTTCTCAGTCTTTAGTATCAAAAATCAATCGAAACTTACTTAAAATGGGATAAAAAAACACACGGATTGAAACGATGCCATACGATGTACCTAATTCCTAATATACTATTGGGAATGATTGGTTTCGGTACGTACCTACAGAACCAGCAGTGCAGTACGACTCCCACTTGAGCAGTTCTTTTTAGAGTAATTTTAAATTTTATACCGAATTGCTTTCTATACGAATTAGACTAAATGCCTAGGTGTCTAACTACCTTTATACTACTTTACTAGGTACTTTTAAATTGCCAAATTTCTTAATGTATTATTTATAGATTAGGTACCTAGGTCAAATAATTTACATGTAAAGAAATGTGTGTATGTCCTACTGAAGCAGTTTTTTTAATAATGCTCAAAAACATCAATACTACCGTAGTTTTCCCTCTCGCACGCCTACATAATGTATACTAGGTATCTATCTAGAGCGTTTGCGGACTAGATGTCAGTATTGATTTTCCTCTAGCCAACCAGCGGTCGACGAAAACACCTCATACCTAACGCGATCTACTGACATAGCGTCACTGGGAAGTGGAAAGCCTTATATCCTGTTATTTCAGATTCAAAACCACATTTATAATAATTTTATTCAAAACAACTCACAGAAATATATAATCTAACTTTATAGTAGGAACATCTACAATAGATATAGTTACGTACACAATCGTTCAGATTTTTATCTATTCAGTGTAATTGATAGAGTAAGGACCTCTTTTTTACGATCTATCTATCGTAATGAATACTATTACGCACATGAATAATGCTTTGAAAGTTTAGGCAAATTCATTGTTCAAGGAGACCATATCATATCAGGATTGTTATCGGCGTCCTTTTAAAGTTTTGATACCTACGTGCTCGACGTTCGCCGTTCAGGAGACAATAGATGCCGGCTGATTCATGCTCAGAAAACTCTGCGGTCGAGACGACTCGATATTGCTAGGGAATATTAATCTTTAATAACCAAACTTTGCGATACCCACACCACCTCGCCGACATTGTTGTTTCGCGTAATTAATTACAGCGCAAAATCGCTTACATCACCTTTCCATTTCATATAATCTATTAGCTGATTGTAACTGATTCACAATAAACGACATCTCATTACATAAATTCTAATAAAACTACATTCGTACGCGCGAACCCTCTGACTCACCTATTGTCGGGTTTTCTTGGAATAGAAAAATGAAAGCGCCCCGCGTTATTCAAACATGATCCACGGGTCGTAACGCGCTCCTTTGTTGTTGCAGAAATCAAAACGGAGGACATCAGCGAGGCCAAAGTCGACGCCGACCGCGACGACATGAAGATCGAGCACGAGACGCGCGCCGCGCGCACCACCAGCATCGACAGCGACAATCGCTCGGACAGGAGCGACGAGGAAGACTGCAGGAGAGCGCGCAAGAGGGCCGCCTCCACGTCGCCCTCTCCCATCCCCCTGGACAAGAGGACGACGCGCTTCGAGTGCCCCAAATGCTTCCAACGGTTCGACTCCATCAACGCGTTCGATCTGCATCGCTTCACGGCGCACGGGGACGACAACAGAACCGGCTTCGATGACTACATCGATTACTCCGGGAAGAAGTACCGCGACATACGCAGTCCTCACATCTCGATATCAGAGCAGCGGTTTCGCTGCGAACACTGTTTACGAGATTTCCCATCGGGACAGATCTTGGATATCCACAGAAAAACATGCACCGCGGCAACGAGATCCAGCCCGGACCGCAGCCTGGATCGCAGAGAGGATTTCTTCGCGAAACTCGATCTCAGAAACAGATCCCTCGGCATCCCCGGTACGCTGACTCCTCCAATGGATCGATTTACGCCTAAATTCGATGATGGGCACCTATCAAATGGAATACGGCATATCGACGCGGCGAGAGATCTAGCTGACATACAGTCCATTTTGAATGTTACGTCCGCTGGGAGTCTCTTGGAAAGATTGACGGGGACGAGGGTCGCTCTAGAAAGCGCCGTACTGACTCCTCCTGACACAGTAATGAAGGATCGTGACCAAGAAGAAACTCAGGATAACTTTGCGGCGGAGTTTAGACGTATGAAGCTTCGTGGTGAGTTTCCGTGTCGACTTTGTCCCGCCAAATTCCCGAACCTCAGAGCATTGAAAGGACACAACAGAGTGCATCTTAGTGGCACCGGGCCTGGCCCTTATCAGTGCAACATGTGTCCTCATGCGTCATTGGATAAAGCGGCTCTAGTTCGGCACATGCGAACACATAACGGAGACAGGCCGTACGAATGCGCCGTGTGCAACTATGCGTTTACCACGAAAGCCAACTGTGAACGCCATTTGCGGAATCGGCACGCAAAAGTCACGAGGGAAGATGTCAAACGCTCAATTATTTATCATCCATCAGAAGACCCAAACAACGATGAGGTCAATTCCAAATTGGCACGAGAGGAAGTCAAAAGGTCGCTAGCATTCCACACACCCGAGCTTGAAAGGCGCAGCGAACCTACCGGTCGAAATACACCACTGACCCATTACGCCCCCACTTTCATAACCGACAGACACCCAGTAACATCCCTCACAAAAGCATTGCCCGACACACCAACCCTGACGCCAAGAGAAGTCGAACAGCCCATGCCACGGATAAAGGTGAAAGGTATAGGGCAACTTACTCAGATTCCGGAGTTTAGACCACCCGACGTGTCATATAAACCCAATGATGTTCCCTTGGACACTTACAACGAAGAAGCTCCAGTAGACCTCAGCACAAGTGATAATAACAGTTGTGATGTCTTAGATCTTAGTAAGAAAAAGCGTGATACGGATGATGATGAACCGAAGCCTCCTCCGCGTCCGGCTTTTGACAGTGCTGCTGCCGCAACAGCCGCGGCTTCGGCGTTTGAAAAAACAAGACTCCTTCTAGCTCAACAAAGACTTTTCGAATCCTCTATACCTAAAATCGACCCCGCATACTACGCTACTCAGCTATCTCAACTCTATGCCAGTGCCGTACCTGGGTTGCCAGGTTTGCCTTTACCACCGTCTTTTCCTATCAATCCTTATTTTCTTCAAACTTCTTTTTTTCCCCACCCGACTGATTCACAAGAAATTGCCGAAATAAAGCAACGAATACAGAAGGAAATAATCCGAGGTTTAAGCATGTCAGGTGGTCGAATTGTGACAAATGAACCTGAAACACAGCCTAAACAGGAACCAGAAGACGAAGACATAAAGCCTATTCAAGTCGATACATCGCCGACTCCGCCGCCGCGCCCTGAATCTCCACGCCCTTTGAACAACAACCTCGTGCCCCAAAATGATTCCGTGAAAATGGTCATAAAAAACGGTATACTTATGCCGAAACAGAAACAAAGGCGGTACCGCACTGAGCGGCCGTTTTCTTGTTCCCAGTGTTCGGCGAGATTTACGTTGAGATCGAACATGGAACGTCATGTCAAACAGCAGCATCCGCAGCACTGGAGCGTCCGACGCCCGGCGCCAAGAGCGCCACCGCCTTACCCTTCCAACGACACTCTGGCCGATCGAGTCAAATATGCTTTATTGGCTCGTCATTTAGAGAGGCCGTTACAATCCGATCGGTCTCCGATCAGACGGGATTCAGATGAAGTAGCCGACAACGAGGAAGATGAGGAAGACGCTTTGGTCATCGACGAGGAACCTGAAGACCAAAAACCTGAAGAAAATACAGCCGCCCATCGAGCTGCGGCAGAAATTCTAATGGCTTCGCGTCAGCAAGAACTGAATAAGGACTTCGATCTTAAAATAGCGGGAAATCTTATAAACAAACCCATTCCGATCACCACCGAGAAGACAGACGCAGGAACGGATCCTGTTTCTAGCCAAGAACCTCTCATAGCTGTAGTGCCGACTCGGAGTGATGAAGAGGAAGACGAGGAAGGCTTGGTTGCGTCAACCAGTGAGGGCAACAACTCTGGAAGCGATGAAAACAAGTAAGTAATAAATAATTTTCCATATTTTGAACACTTCACAACTGTTTACAGTAGTAAGTAACTGATTAAGTCTAACTTAAAATTTTATTTCCAGGTCAGAGTCCGATACGGGCATGCAGGCGCCGAAAAAGAAATCCGCATACAGTCTAGCACCGAACCGAGTATCCTGCCCTTACTGTCACCGCAAATTCCCCTGGTCTTCATCCCTCCGACGGCACGTGCTCACCCACACTGGCCAGAAGCCCTTCAAATGCCCCCACTGTCCCCTTTTATTCACCACCAAATCCAACTGCGACCGCCATCTGTTGCGAAAACACGGCGGATCCGCTAAAGCGATATTAGCTGAGCCTATTCAGGACGTGAGTCCGGCGCAGAACGACAGATCAGTGCCCGAACGGCCGTACAAATGCGCGTCTTGTCCGACCAGTACGTTTTCTTCTATGGACACGCTGAAGAAGCATATGACGTCTCGTCACGGACCGGGCGACTCGAGTCCGAGTTCTCCGAACCCTGAAAATGAGGAGACCGACGCGAGTTTGGTGTTCAAGTGCCACTTGTGCGAGGCTTCGTTCGGGGACAGGAGCGGCGCGCTGGGGCACCTGGCGGCGGCGCACGCGGCGGAGTACGAGCAGCTGGTGAGCAAGGGCGCCCTGGACGCGGCCAGCGACCGCAGCGAGAGCGCCGACGACGACGAGAGAGGGAAGTTTCCGGACCACGCCAACAGAAAGGTAAGCAAGAGTCACATGAGACGTATTTGTATCAGTTAGTACTTTTGTCCCGTCATATTCATATTTTCAGGGTTTCGTTCTTGTAATCGATACGCAAAATATTCGAACTTGTACTTTTTGTTGCCTGGGAGGAAGGGGGTCATGCGCTGACTCCGTGATCACCACTTAATGAAAAATCACTTGCACTTGCCTATTGCAGCCGCAAAAATACAATTATACTCCTTCAATGGATAAAGTATAAAAATGTCGCCTGTGCTGCTCGATGACTTTCAAGTAGCCAGTGAGTTAAAAAGAAAGGTCCTCTGAAGGAAAAAGAAAGGAAAGACAATAGGGAAATTTCCCTCCAGGCAGGTGTTATGCCTGGGGACCGCTTGTGATCCGAGCGTTTGACGTCAGAACTTCTATATATAGAAAGCTCGTCGAAAGCTCCGTCAGCGTGTGCTATTGCGCTGGTTACGCTATCTATCGTCAGCTATCGAAGACCTTATTAAATCCCAATTGTTCTCCGAAGGTCGTGTGCGCGTTTTGCGTGCGTCGCTTCTGGTCGGCCGAGGACCTGCGGCGACACATGCGCACGCACTCCGGCGAGCGGCCCTTCGCCTGCGACCTGTGCCGCCGCCGCTTCACGCTCAAGCACAGCATGCTGCGCCACAGGAAGAAGCACCGCGAGGACACCGACGACGAGGAGTCCTCGCCCAGGGAGGACCCCGCTAATGGGTGAGGAGCACTTCGTTAACTCAACTTCTTGTGGTCGGCCGAGGATCGTGGACCAATACAAGACTCACCAAAAACGGTTAGAAATAGGTTAATTTTAATAACATACTACTGTACTCAGAGACGTCTTACGAAAATTAGGTAACATCACTGAAAGTGGCAGATTGACTGTTGAAAAGTATGTAGAAGTCACAAAAACCGTTGGATCTGTCTTACAACACTATTTTTTTTTTAGATACCGCTACCAAGAAGACGACTCCGGGAACGAGGTGCCAAGCAACGTGAACAACAACAACTCTCCGCCCGCCGCTCCTTACGACAAGAAACTCAAATTGCAGATGACGTCACGAAAATACTCCTCCGAGGCGGAAAACGACACCGAAAACGGCGGAGACCTCATCGGCAAACTGCTGGGAATTCCAGACAAGACCATTATAAACAAGCTCCTTTCGTCTGCGGACGAAGCTGCCAAGTTCTTCGGAGTGAAGAAATGAGAGTACGCTTTAGTCCTCGTCACACCGGCTAGGCTGATTCTAGCGCCGCGAGGACTAAAAATTCCCCTTTGCAATACCAACAACGGTGAGGAAAACAAGTCATGTACAACGCCATCTATCAACGAGTAACTGTATTAAAATGTGTTATTTTTTCGCCGCTACCGCTATCTACCAATGATAAATAATTAGGTTTAGTTTTATACGCATAAATTATGCTACATATTTTATATACTTTAAAATAAACGTTTTTATTGATTTATGTAAAAATTAGACTACAACGCCATCTATCAACGAATAGATAACTTATTGTATTTTATACCAATAAGCGTTATCTACCAACGAGTTCGTGTACTTTTTTACCCATAAAACTAGAATTTTATTTGACATACACATCGATTTTGTAAATAATGTTTCTTAAAATACGTCGGTGCCTTTAGCTGCCTTAGCATAGTGTATACCGTCCGAATCTGCCTTATTTTAGGTACTGTAATGTATATAAATGTGGGTGTCATCAACGAATATTTTTAGTGCCAGATTTATAAGTACACCGTTAGGATTAAATTACTATGACAAAATTTTTATATTTTATCGTTTGTTTATAAAATTTACTATACTTAGGTCACGAAACTTTGCAAAGATAAACTAGATAAATAATAATTATATAGCTATAACACGTATGCATTTTCATCTAGTCTCATTTTATTCACGTTTTATGACTCATCACGTAAATATTTTCATTTCATATTTTCATTTTTGTGAATTCCAGCCAAAAATTTTTCGCAAATCCAAATTTTTCTAGTCAATTTTCTCTTACAATGTTTTAAAATAACCTTAATATAAACAAATGTCAGTTTACATTCACCTTTACATTAGGAATTAGGGAAAATAAGGGTTTCTAGTTGAGTAAAAAGCCTCTGTTAGTATCATAATAGTCTACCAATGAATAGTTGTATTTTACCTATTGCAGTAATAACAAAACATGTATCTATTTTATCTAGCATTATGTACCTGTAAATAATATTAATTTCTACCCTCTCTGTGGCTTACTTCTGTTATCGTTTTCAGTCATTTATTATCACTGTCGACTTAGTTAATTTTTTTATTTTTAAATCTACACATTTTTTTGCATGAAAAAAATGTGATTGATTATCCACTTTATTTTTTCTATTTCTGATCTCTCATTACGCAACATTTAGACAGTTGTTCATTTCTTAACTTCTAATTCTGATATAAATCTGTACAAAAAGCTAGGCAGTTTCCTTTTAGCTACTTTTCTCTACTGTTTTCTTCTTATTCTCTTGTAAATAGAAGCCGTAGGTATCATGTAATTAACAGTATCTTCTCGTAAAGTTTTATTAGGTTTGTGTTGTAGGGTAACTTTTGTTTGCTCAAATCCATGGCATTTCTTTATGACAAAGACTAATTGCTTGTAAGAAAGTTAAGGATCTCTTTTATTATAAACTTGTATAGCGCTAATATAAACCAAAGGAGGCGGTGATTTTTTTTACCGTCAACCAAGAAGATTTTGATATTTTTTAATATTATTTTATCTGTTAGAAGTATTCGAAGAGTTATAGTTATTTTATTCCAATGTTAAGTATATTTCGGTGCATTATTATTATTGTAATGGGTTTAAAACTCGATAAAATAATATTAGTTTTAGTACAATTCAGTCTCCTGTGTGGATCGACGAATCATACGCTAGAATATACCTAAGTTTGAATTTTGCTTTGTATTATAAAAGACGCTACACTATATACCAAATACGAAGTAGGTATAATACAAAACTTTTCATGATGTAAATTAATATAGCATGTGTTTAAATAAATCAATAATTATATCACTAATGTAATGTTCTTTGAATAAGCAATAATATTGTAATTAAATAGTATTTTATCATCATAATTCGATATCGTATGTTTCACTGTGAAGCTTAAATGTAATTGAAAAACACAATAAGTATTGCTATTTTAAATTACGATATCCCGCTTAAGTCAATTATTGGTAAACAGATTGGAAATGTTTCAATTTATGTAAATTATTATTATTTCCAATTTTTGTGTTTTAAAATATTTTTTTGTACTTGTAAAAGTAATAACGGTGAAAGAATGATGATACCTGTGGTTAAATGGAAAAATATTGTCAATGTTTAATTTTAAAAAATTAGATAAGATCATGATAAGTTATAAAATTATCTCGTACTTATTTAGAGTAAATTTTAAAATAAGTAATAATAATTAATTATAAGATTTGGCAACACCGCTTGGCCTTTCAAAAGTAGTTTGTGTGTTTTAATATATTACATGTTATCTAAGAAAATTACTGTTAAAAATAAATTAAAATTTACCAATATTATATTATACTATGCATGTTTAAATGGTAATAATTAAAATTATTATTCATTAACATAGAATGTGTTACATTTACTATTTCACTTTTGCCTCTCAAACTTTTTTTGCAATACGAGTGTCGTTTTAAAAACGTTTTTGTGAAATATATTATGGTGGAATCAATAAAGAATTACTGCTTTTAATTCTTATGTTTTATTTAAAAGTAAATCAACCGAGATTAGGTATGCTATATTTTAAACCTATTAAATTATTTAATTAACCTTTTTTAAATGAATAAACATGAATATTCTTTACTAAATAAGTATGGCAAAAACAGGATTAGTAATTTTTTTAGGCAGGCACAAGAGCGGCTTTACAGGGTTCCGAAACTGAATGGAAAAAAACGGAAAGTATAAGACCTGTACTGTTGAAACTTGACCGCAGTAAGATTTTCACACAAAAATAGAACAAAAAAAATTGGGGATCCCCATACTTAGAAGTGAAACTCAATTTTTTTTCATCAAACCCATACGTGTGGGGTATCTAATATCTATGAATCAAACCCATACGTGTGGGGTATCATAGGTCTTAAAGAATGATATTGAGGTTTCTAATATCATTGATGTACATTATCATACAAACTTCCACCGAAAATTGGTTTGAACGAGATCTAGTAAGTATTTTTTTGATATTAACAATTAACCTCAAAAAATAAAGTTAGAAAAGTGATTCGGTGCGTGATTCCAACTCGCACTTGGCCGATTTTTTTTCTTATTTAGGATGTTATAATAGGGATCAGGTTTTTCTGTACATACAAATTACAATACAACAATACACATCTATAGTGTAATACAATGGATCTTCTCCAACGACCGAAATCCATTTCAAGGAAATGAATTTCAATTTTTAATCGGCCTTGGGAAGGTTTTCCACTTGCTACTCACCGCTAGATGGCATTCAATTCGTATAATATATTCATGAAATAATTGTTAGTGATGAGTTCAAAATCAAATATGATTTAAATATTATACCTAGTTGGAAATTACTTATGTGATTTTGGCAGAAAAATTTCGTTCTTTGAAGGACTTGTGAAAAAGTTTTAAATTAATTAAAATAATATCTTGAACGCAATCTCTAGCTAACCGAATGAAATACTATTATTGTCTGTGGTAATATGTTATATGTCTAGTGCTTAGGGATACCAACTACGAAAATTACCAACCTTTGGGAAACTTAAATTTTTCAACTCTGTGAATAAAAAATTATAGGTAGATGTGGCACAATTAATAATTCTAAAATATATAAAGGTGACTAATTTTATGATTGTGTGTGCGTGTTTACTTGCGTGCCAATTACTAAAACTATTCGTCTAAAATTAAAAATACAAAATTCCACAGAGTAGTAATTATAGAAAAAGCTATAAAACAATTGAAAAAATTACAACTTTTTTGTAATTATTTTTCACACTGATGCTTTTTATTCAGTAATTAGTTAGTACCTAATACCTATCCTCTGTATTGGATGATGATTGATGAACAACACTTTTAAATTGTTTTGTAAAAATGCTTTAGGGGTGTTGAAAGGATAGGAATTTTATGATAACAACATAATATTAAAATTATTAAAACTCTAACGCTTTACTCTATAAATTTTGCAAGATTTTGATACAACAATAACATCGTCGTGGTCGGTAAAAAATTGCAATTTGGAACTGTTAGTCTAGCAACCCAGAATAGTCGAAGGAATTTTGAAGAAATAGAAAGAATTGCGAGACGGCGTCTTTATTTCAAATAATATTGCCATAAAATATAGTGAGAAATTGTTTGAATACAACGAGTTATCCGTGAAGTTACGAACTTAGTTCGGGTACGGCTAAGTGCTTTTCATATAATTAAATTCGGAAGTGTCTAGTTTAGCTTGTTTTCTTTTCTAGCATACATGAATCCGTATCATGAGTGACGTATGAAGAAAACTAATGCACGATTCCAATCCATAATCTTGTGACATTTTAATGTTTTTCTATATTTTCTAACAATTTCAATTACCTAGCGGAGTTAATACGGCAAGTGTATTAATTCATTTGTTTAAATTTGAAAACGGTTTCAGGACTAAAAACTTTCAATATGGGAGATCAACAATTTTTTCTGAAATGGAACGACTTTCAAACGAATATGGTAACTTCTTTTAGGCATTTGAGGGACGAAAAAAGTTTTACAGACGTAAGTATGTCAAGCTATTTATTATAATATTTAAAAAAGTATCAAACATAACCTGTGTTATAGTGAAATTGCCTTTGATTCTATCGTCAACTTCAAAGATTTTTTCTTACACTGAGAAACAAAAAGTGTTTTTAATTTTTTTTCTGTAGCACACATAACTCTGAAAAGTCTGAGGTGTGTTCTCACTTCCCAGATAGAACATTAGTTCCCTAAAGGGATGCAGAAGCAGAGCGTTACCAACTAGGTTGATATCGGCTGATAATTACATTACTCCTTTTACATGGGATGCTTTTACATGGGATAACTTTTACATGTCATAAAAGTAAATATAATTCAAAACTTTTTATCAATCTGATAACAATTGTCTTGCACAGCAGTATATGTATTTGTTTATTGTATGTATTTATTACCACAGATATATATCCAATGAAAATAAACTAGTGCTCCTCGGAGATAGTCAACCAACTAGTAAGATGCACTTCCATTATTGCTAAATGTATTTAATATCAACCTCAATATTTCAGGTGACGTTGGCATGTGAAGGTCAGACGTGTAAAGCACACAAAATGGTCCTATCAGCATGTAGTCCGTACTTCAAAAGCTTATTAGAGGTAAGTATTTACAAATAAATGACTATGTAACACCTTTGATATCTTTTGGCCTTACATGATTTCCAACGGATATTTGGACTTGATCCTAGATCAAATCAAAATGGATCAAATTGACAGGCCATGCTATGCACCAAATGTCAGGTGTCTTTCAAATGGCAGCCAAAAGGGGGCAAACAAAAATGGCAGGTTAAATGCCACATGGAAGAGGTCCTGGAGCACATAGAGCACAGATTTGCTGATCCATTCAGGCTTCATTCAGAAAAACTATGCAGGGTCTAAGAATGAAGCCTGATGGTTATTAGTAACCCAGTTAGGACTCCTCTTTTAATATACTTCCAAGGTTTTTCTGTACACCTGATGTAAGAACTTGACTGTTATCTCATGTGATACTCCTGAGATATCACACCACCACCACCGAAACCAACTTGGTGGGGCAGTGTTCGGGAAACTCAGTGATGTGTTCTTGTCCAACATCCTTCAGTGCATGAAGACCAAAGTCTTCAAACAGTGCATGTTGCCAGTAATAACTTACGGATCCGAGACATGGTCGCTAACTTTGGCCTCACAAGAAAGCTCAGGGTCACTCAGCGAGCGATGGAGAGAGCTAAGCTCGGAGTATCTTTGCGCGATCAAAAGAAAACCAATTAAGAAATTAAATATAAAGTGGCCAATGACCAGCCCTTAGTAGATTGTGTAAGAAAAACATTGATTGTTATTGTAATTGTTTACAAGTTCTGCCCACTGATTGGTTCCCTGAATTACATCAGCCATTGGGGGAGGCAGAATTTGCTAAAGATTACAATAATGATGAATACGTTTTTCTTACGTTAAAACAGTAATTGAGTTTTGTTTTAGTGTGTGTATACTTTGATTTCCAGGAAAACCCATCAAAGCACCCCATTATCATCCTGAAGGATGTGTCGTACTTGCACCTGCAGGCGATACTGGAGTTCATGTACGCAGGAGAGGTGAACGTGTCGCAGGAACAGCTGCCTGCCTTCCTCAAGACCGCTGCACGCCTCAAGGTGAAAACCCATTCATCCTTTGAGTTTCATACTGGCATGGCAAGCAAGGGTGGGACAATTTCTCCAAGTGGACAGGAACCCTCTTCTGTTTTCCCCTTCCATTTATCCATTCTGTAGGCATGTGGGTATAAAAGACAATGACTATGGATGTACAGAATCTGGTTCCATGCTAAACCAAATCCAAATATTATTTTTTATTGAAGAAAAGTTTGGTTTTGAATTGTGAGGATACTTTTAGTCTTTCTGACATGACTGGTGGTGGAGACATGGGCATACAAATCTGGCTCATCTCAGCATTCTTTCCATTCAAAAAAAATACATCGCCTTCCTTCACCTACCCTATCCTTTCAACCTAAGGATGCAATCTCGAGACGAGATCGCTAAATCGAAATCTGGAAGGATTTTAAAATATTGGCAGTAGCTTCATAAGAACAAATTTCGAAAGGCCGTCTCATATTCAACGCTATAGTAGTGTTATTATCTCGCTGCAGACTCGGTCATAAATCATCCGAGTGTTTCGCTTTTGTATTTCACTGCTGAGCTTCACTGCTGCTTTTGTATTTTAGTGAACAACAAAGGCAAAACACTCGAATGATTTATGGCCGAGTCTGCAGCGAGATAATAACACTACTATAGTTGGTATCAGCTACTCGATTGTCAATCTCTTGAAAAATGAGGCCAGGATCTCGAATAATCGAAATATTGCGAGATTGAGATTGCATTCCCCACTTCTACCATTCTGGTCATAACTTAGTTACTCCATTAAACATTACTTTGTTGTCACCAGGTCAAAGGCCTAGCCGAGCCGCCGCCGCAAATGCCGAGCATCAAACGGGAAGGGTAGCGTAGTGTCAAAGACTTTAGTGAACGCAAACACCAATGTAAAAATAATAATTACACGCAAACACACACATATTTTTATATGACATTTTTTGACACCCCTGTCATTATTAGGCTGACACTCACATTAGGGCTGTAAAATATCTTTTGTTATTACTAAAATAACCATTACTTCTTTATACTACTAAAACTTGCGTACTATTTGTACATATGAAAAAGTAGATCTCTAATAAAAATTAGACAATCTCTTAGACAATGCTATTTTATCTCATTGAAATAGAAACCAAGAAACAGTGAACGGAAAGGCATAGAAGGCATAATTTCATACAAATTATCTTTGAGTGTGGTTACCACAATCACACAAATCTTACGATTTTTTGTTTATTCCGTATCATTACTGACGAAATTGACCTACTGACTCTGTAGTGACTGACCGAAACAACTAACAACGGGACAGTCATGTGTGGGACAGTTGTATATCAGGGTACAGTTTTTCTTTACGCGATACATTTTCACGCGGGAGTAAGACTTCTATGCATTTTCTTTTCACTGCCAAGAACTTTGTGTGTGCAGATCTTTATTTTAGTTTTGCAGCAAATTAGATAATAATAATTATTATGAAAGCAATGTGGAATGTTATGGATTAGCCAATACAGAATCTCTGAAACAAATTACAATATATTTAAATATTAATAATACTACAGACATAACTGGAATTTTCAAGAAATTCACACAGAGTTGTGAGTTGCTTCACATTGATCCTAGGAAGTTGATTCTGTTGCAAGAGTTCCTTAACTTATTTGCAAACCCATAAATCATTAATACATACCTCTAAACATAACATTTTCAATATTAAATAAAACGCTTTAAAAAGATCACTACTGAACGTCTCCTTTAGTTGTGGTGTTATATTTTTGGTTAAAATGATTTTTATTTTTATTAAATTTCAACCAATATAACAATGAACTCAAATCCTTTACAAAACAATTAGGAATAAAATTTTATAATTTCCTCTAATTGTTTGTCAGACTCACAATGGGTTTTTTCGTTATGCCGATTTTTGGTGATTACATAATAAAACTCTGTTTTCAATCTTATGTGTGTCAATGCAAAAATGTAGAAAATACAGTTTTCAATATGTTTCATGTTTATCATCAGTGGAAGCTAATCATAAATAAGATTTGTTTAGATATTCAAAATGAGATGGTCGCGTGGCAAAGATCCTTGCAACCTGCTTATGGGTTTGAACGGCATGAATTTCTATTCAAATCATGGTTTGTCACTTTTGATATGTCAGCGACACCAAGCGAGAGCCTTGTTAGGTATAAAAATATGTTCAGAAATGTTTTATTACTAGGATATAATCAAAATCTTTATCCGATGCGCATAAATTGATGTGGTTGCAAGCACACTTTGGACTTCCAATCTTAGTTACCTAACGACCAAAGTATTAGCTTATAACCTCCGGACCTTTGAACTAAAGTCTGCTTCTGACCACATCGTAATATCTATAGACTATATTAATTGCTGGCGGTAAAAAATTTCATAATAATATAGTTGGGGACAGATACTATGTCAAATATTTGGATCTTTAGGAACTGGATGTAAAATATCACATTTTTAAAACAAATTGATATATAGAAAAACCAGCATTTTAAATATATGTCTGATATAGATGTATTTTACCAACGGATGCCTTATGATACATTCCAATACAAATGTCGATTTGAGGATATTTGGAAAAATTAATATCTCCAGGTTTATTTGAAATCATTTTGAACTTTTTGAACTACAGAGATGGAATTTTATATACGAGTCTCTTACCGTCTAACAAATAAATGTGGAATAGGGACGGAATAGTTTTATTATGTACTCTGTTTTGTCTTTCTCTGTCATCAGTAATTTGACATTCGAAGGGAAAAGACAAAACAGAGTATAACTATTCCACCTCTATTCCACGTTTATTTGTAAGGGGCTAGAGGACAATATGTATTATGACAAACATAAGTTGATATTGCGTTATATATGTTTTATTTTCGAATATCTATACTTTCGAATATTAGATGTTTGAAAATATAACCTTGTTACAAACAGTCTTTTACGTAATAATACGGCATACCCCAAAATCCAAATAACACAAAAGAAAAGATTTCTTCGGTTTCAATGACTTTAAATGTTTTTGGATATTTGACACTCTTGTTTGGGTATTGCGCAGGAGTGGACGGTTTGTGTTGGAATGTTTTAATAACTATGTCTGTTATCATTGTAAGGTGTTGTTGCTTGTACAGTTTACATTTCATTTTAATCTTTAATTTCTTGTATTTAAGAACGATTTTGCGTTTTAGCTTTCAAGCTCAAGAAAAGCATAATATTATGTACTTCATTTTTTACAAACCTTTTTTTTCATTTACCTTTGTATGTTTTTTTTTCTTATTATGTTTTAGATTTTTCTTTGACTTAACTTTAGTATTGTCTTAGTTTTAGGTATTGTAATTTCTATTATCTAGGGTTAGGTATAAACAGTTAGCACTAAATCATTTTCTCAAACAAAACTTCTTCGTTGAGTTGTGCATTACTGCAGAACAACAAAAGCGAAACACTCGATTGATTTATGACCGAGTCTGCAGCGAGATAATAACACTACTATAATAGTATAGTTACGAATCCTCTCTCGCTATGTATCAATCCCAAGTCTGATTCAGTTATATTTTTCCAAAATACCTAGTACAGTACCAATATGGTATTTTACCCATTTTTTTTTATTAATTTAAGTTTCTTAAACTAGGATAGAAATAATGACATGCATCACAGTAATATTATAAGGCGAAAGTTTGAATGTAAGTATGTTTACTCCTTCACACCGCAACTACTGAACCAATTTGGCTGAAATAAAGATAGATTATACTCTGAATTAACAAACTTAAATGAAATCACAGATGCAAATGCGTTAAGGTTTTAGCTTTCTTTTGTGCTCCATTTTTTATTTCATTACTTTTTAATTCTTATCATTCATTAGTTTTTTAATTGGCGTGTATAATTTTGTAGCTTATTATATACTTGGCATTTTCACTTCCATCAACTTTAATACCGTAATAATAGTTGTTGTATAAATGTAAATCTGATATTTTTAGACAGAGTAATGAAACGTGCTGAATAAAATATATATACTTAGTGAACACTGATGTGAACTAGTTAGTTGGTAATGATTGAAAATGAATTATGAAAGATTTGTAATTTTAGATTATAATAAAAAATAAATAATTATCGTAAACAGTGACTTTTATTTGGATGTACCCCTTTTGCATCTTCACTTACCATAAGTAGGGTTAGTACCTATAAGTTTTTGTACAAATTTCGAATCGTCTCGCATCGCACTAACGAATCGAATTCCTCCATACATTTACAGCCAGCGCTATCTATAGACAGTCCCTGACATGCGGCTGACAATAGATGGCGCTGGCTGTAAATGTATGGAAGAATTCGATTCGTTTGTGCGATGCGGGTCGACTAGAAATTCCTACAAAATCCTGACATCTCAGGTGAGATTGCAGTAAAGTACTACCTTGTAGTGTGTTAATAAAGTTACCTTGCAAACTTATATGGAAAGAATCTTGAAAATAAAAATTAATAATATATCCATAAACGATATTTATTTTTATCATTGTAACAATTTAACTTAAAACATACATTCGAATCGTTTATTATATGTTTAAAATAATAATAATATAAATAGCACCATAATATAAAAAGACAATGATATGAAAAATAAAATTTACTTAAAATTAAAATATAAAAAATATGCTTCTTTGGAATTACTTGAAAACAAAATGCATTTTTTGGAATGGCTACATCGCAAACAACTTTTCATTGAAATAAATATATTTAAATTGGATAGGCAATGCCTTAGGTACATACTTCGAACTTAACTTTGCTAAATGACGAATCATTTAAATATTGATCGTTCAACGACCATAATTATTTCGCCCATATCCCCTATAAATGAGGAGTGAGCAAACAAAACGTGGAAACGAGCAAAAAAGTAGTTTTTTATTTTATTCATACTTGCAACACTTAATCGCACTAAATTTATTTGTCTAGTGTTTTCTAAAATAGAAATGTCGCATTTTGTTCGCTCACTCCTTAAATGCCAGCATCGCACAAATATTCAAACGCTTTCAATAAATTAGATACTAAAATAATCACTGGGTATCACTACATTTATTACACTACTTTTTGGAAATTGCTTTGGCTCTGTAAAAAATATTAAAATAGTATTACAATATAAAAATAATAATATGGCAACACAAATAATAGGAACGTTGAATCACGTCGCATTAACAAATAAAAAGCGACTAAAAATAAATACAGTAAGAGGAACTTACCTTTATATGGAATAAATAAATTAGCAAGTTTCAGGGACTACCGTAGCAGATACCTAGAATACTTAGGTGCTTACATTGTAAAACAGAAAATATAGGTATTTACTAGGCTAAGTTTGGAAATAGAAGTATTTGGTATAAAATATTTTATGTACAAAAACATCTACTGACTTTCATAAACAAGAGTTGCTAGTATACATGTGAACTGGCATATTTCAGTGAAGTATTTTTTATTAATTTTTTTTGTAGAAAATATTGTATGCTAAAAAAGAAAAAAAATGCTGGGCTAAAACGAGTAAAACAATTGTCTATACTCTATAGTACACAGTTGAAATTCAAGTCATTTGCATACAACTTAACGAACAAAAAATAAAATTAACATTATCCGAAATATTTAAATGACGCAATACTGGACATCAATTTCATTGAAATTGCAAATCTGATCAGAAGAAGAAGTTTAAGCAAATCTGTAACTTGGCTGAAATATACCACTGACACATATAAAATTAACTTTTTGTGGACTAGCGTAATTTCGATATGCAATGCGACAATCCGCTTACAATCTACTTTTGCAAGGATTTGTAGCCAGTTTTGTTCACAAATATAATATTCATTAATTTAATATAAATAAACATTTCTCTAAAACAAAATGCCGACCATTGTAAGACATTAGCTTTTCTGGAATCCCTCTGGGTTGGCGCTCTGCCACCGCCACGTGTCGCGGCACATGTCGTCTAGCGTCCTTGTCGCACGCCAGCCCAGCAGCCGGTGTGCGAGCGAGACGTCTGCATAGTTGGCCGCGATGTCGCCAGCTCTACGGCCAACTATTTTGTACGGGATTTCGCGACCACTCGCCTTTTCAAACGCTTTCACCATTTCGAGGACGGAGTAACCTGTGCCTGTACCTGGTATACAATAAATATTGATTTATGAATTACACATTGCAAATATTGAAATCTAGGTATAAAAAATTGGTCATAGCCGAGTCGAGCTCGTGCACTGCAGGTTCCGTACTATCAAGACCAATTTTCAATAGTATTAAAGTAAACTAAACACCTTTCACAAAACAAAAACGAACTAAAAAATTAAGTTTGTTATAGCGGCAACAGAAATAAATCATCTGTGA
The DNA here is from genome assembly GCA_036785405.1 of Coenonympha arcania. Lineage (NCBI taxonomy): Eukaryota > Metazoa > Arthropoda > Insecta > Lepidoptera > Nymphalidae > Coenonympha > Coenonympha arcania. The sequence goes on from CM072059.1 coordinate 5,984,818, forward strand.
AAATTTCAAGTGTCTAACTATCAAAGTTCAAGAGATACAACCTGATGACAGACGGACGGCGGAGTCTCAGTAATATGGTCCCATTTTTTAACCTTTAGGTATGGAACTTTAAAAATTAACTCAGTCAAATATTTTCTTTGGTTATCATAAAACAACTTTATTTGCTAACCATCTAAATAATTGGACAATTTCCAATTATTGTCAATAGAAGGCGCTGTTTCAATGCCACACAAATTAGCAATAACTTAGCCTAGCGTATAACTTCGTGAAACAGGAGTGTCTGTAATTTTACCCAAGTTGACAGCGTGGAAGCCGCTGAAGCCGGGCTGCTGGAACAGCTTGATGGCCTTGACGTGTCCCTCGGCGAGGTCCTGCACGTGGATGTAGTCGCGCACGCCCGTGCCGTCCGCCGTGGGGTAGTCGCCGCCGAACACCAGCAGCTCCTTGAGGCGGCCCACCGCCACCTACCACCAGGGATACCAAACTATTATTATAGTGGTGTTAATATCTCGCTGCAGACTCGGTCATAAATCATTCGAGTGTTTCGCTTTTGTTGTTCTTTGTTGCATAATGCACAACTACTAGAGTCTGTCTACTGAAAGTAGACACTGAAATCGCCCGGCAAATTTAAAAAAATTTTGTAGGTCATCCCCAAAATTATAGTGCAAATATTGGAATAACTCAGTTTGATACTTGCAATTTAATTATTTTTTTATTTTTTTATATAACTATTTGGAGTAATGAGCGTCTTAGGACTAAATATTACTGGCGTAGCTATGAAGGCAAACATCATGAGTTAACCTACATGCCTGAGCACTATGTTTTCAAAGGTGTAAGAAGCCCACCCACAATCAGAAGTGGGAGCAAAAAGGGATTTATAGGAATAATAAAAATTATCTCATTTAAAATTATACAAAACAAAAACAATTTACAATATAAATTAATGGTTTATTAAGGTTAAAATTATGCATGATTGATACAATAAAACGATAATATAATATTGGCATATAACAGAGATGGTTTTCTAAAAGACATAATACACTAATTATTATTACTTGGGAGGATTTAAAACCAAGTATCAAACTGAACTGTTTTACTTACACAAGAAATCGACTACAACATGTAAACAATCTTGTTTTTGTGTAAAAGCAGCCTATTTTTGTTGTTGTTTTTCTTTGAATTTTGATATTAAACAAAACAGTAACTCCCACACTTCACTTTTAATTGTTTTATTCATTTTTTCACCCGATCACAGTAAATCCGGACTAATTAAGATCACATAAAAATATCAATAACCGCCATCTTCCTTTTCCCGATTGACGTGTCAGTGTTGCCATTTAAAAAGTTTTGAAAAAACCCGAGTCTCTACTTTCATTAGACAGACTCTAGGTATATATATGATACTATAGGTCCACTTGCGTGAATCGGCGGGTTAAATATTTACATTTTTGACTGACCCTAGAGTCAGGCCACGCTCACTCATCACGTGACCAACACCGCTACAAGTAGATGCGGGGCTACGTCAAGACGGAATGATACAGACGGCTGCCGTGTACCGGCTAGGTTGCTCGCGTTAATTCTGTACGATCTGTTACTTATTGGAACCTTCCCTACCGTTGAGTACTATATTGGTATTCTGAGCTAGAGTTAACGTTTCTCAATGGACAATTTTGACAACTTCACTCTGGGTTAGCGTTGTTTACATTACACACACACAAGGTGGACTTCAGACTGCCAACTTAAAAATGAAGGCACTTGACTTTCGTCATTTTGGCGCTGATTGTTGCGTAACCTGGCGTGAGCGTCCATGGAACTAAAATAAAATGACATCCACAACGACAGTCATTTGCAAATTTCAATTAAGAATGACAATTTTAGTACCAAGGACCTTCAAGGGAGGCGCTACAAATCGGCACAAAAAAGCAAATGTCAATTGTATCGAATATTTAGTCCAGTGTACTAATATAATTGAGGTCAGTGGTTGACAACCTGTGCAATGAACGGCATAAGGTTATTGGGCAGCCCGGCCGGGTCTTCGCCGATGCGGCCGCTGCGGTGCGCGCCCACCGGGTTGAAGTACCGCAGCGATATCACCATCCATTTCTGTAAAAACGTTAAAGTATGTAAAACGTTAACTTGATAATGTAAAAACGTTATCGCCCGAAGCAATATTTCAAGAATAAAATGTAGGTCTAGCTCTGGACTTGCAATTCTCTCTATAAGGGCATAATATATCGTCGTCGTCGTTTCAGCCGGTGGACGTCCACTGCTGAAAATAGACCTCCTGAAATTACTTCCAAGCACCACGATCATGCGCCCCCGGACTCGACTTCCTAGTTCCTTTATGTCGTCCGTCCACGTGGTAGGGGGTCTGCCGACACTGCGCTTTCCCGTGCGGGGTCGCCATTACAGCACTTTGGGTCCCCAACGTCCGTCGGTTCTACGAGCTATATGTCCCGCCCATTGTCACTTCAGTTTGGCGACACGTTGAGCTATGATGGTCACTTAAGGTTCTTTTGCGGATCTCCTCATTTCTGATTCGATCGCGCAAAGATACTCGGAGCATAGCTCTCTCCATCGCTCGCTGAGTGACCCCGAGCTTTCTTATGAGGCCTATATATATAATTAAGGAATTATAAATATACGGGACATTAATTGACACATCGCAATCTAGCTCCAAAGTAAGCGATAGCTTGTGTTATGGGTACTAGATGGCTGGTAATATACATACATGCTAATAAACATAAATATAATATATTGAAAAACACCCAGATACTGGAAAATTTACCTGTAGTCGGAATCGAACCCACGACCTCCGGCGCAGACGGCAGGTTCGCTACCACTACGCCATCCGGTCGTCATATCATTTTTGAGAATACCTACTCGCGGTGCGCTCCGTCACTAGACGATAGCCTTAAATTATTACTGTCGCTTTCCAGGTTGACATACGGGATCACTCGTGCACAAGTCCTTCATGATCTCCTCGCAGAAGAACTTGGAGCGGCCGTAGGGGCTCGCCAGCCCCAGCCCCGTGGGGTGCGCCTCGTCCAGCGGCAGCTTCCGCGGCTCGCCGTACACCGTGCACGACGAGCTGTACACCAGCTTGTACACGCCGTGCCTGCGCATCGCCTGCGGAAGGCACTTCTCAATAAAATCCAGCCAAGTACAATCTAGGTGCCTTCAAGAGAAGAGTGAATAGGCATTTTCTAGGCAAGCGCGCTCCAACCTAGACCTCATCATTGCTTTCCATCAGACATGATTGTCATCAAGCGCAAGCCTATCTTCAATAAAAAGAAAAAATCTGTATGACAGGAAATGTGCATTGAAATAGTACATTTCGATATAAGTGCGGAAAGTTTGTCATTTCTTTACGAGTCCCGGTTTCTTGACAGAAGCCGAAGGCGCGGGTCAACTATAGGGACGAGTAGAAATGACAATTCCGCACGTGCATTGAACGACGTTTCTTAATACATTTGCAAAAAAAATGTTGGTTTTACGTGTTTGCATGCTCCGTGTTTGCGTGTTCGTGCGCGCTCGCTCCGGTGCTGCGTAGGAGAAAAACAAAAAAGCACTAGTGCGGAAAAGAATAACTAAATCACGCAAAACACACGTGGAAATGTCTACTTTTTGAGCAAATGAAATTTTATTAAAAAAAAATATTGTATGCAAAACGAAATTCCGGATGTGAAAAACAAATACAGTCTAAGGTGGAATGTTATGTGCTTGCCTAGAAGATGCCTATTCACTCTTTGATTTGAAGGCGCCCGGATTGTAAGTGGCAGGAAAGACACTGCTTGGGAGGGTATTCCAGGCATTTGCAGTGCGTGTTTATTTATTTTTCTATATATTTTTCCCAGAGGAATTTAAAATACATATCGTTCAGCTGTGATCAGTCCAGATTAGCATTTTTATTATGATTATATTTTGACGATTTACGTATGGGACCGTAAGTAGAAACGCCAGCTAATTAGGATGGTGTTCCAGCCAGGATTTGTATTTGGGCCCTCCTCTAAATTTCTTTTAAAATACTTAGAGTTTATTCAGCAGGTTAGAATGAGTTTTTCGTGGATTTTCGGCGTCCATAACCTTAATAAGTTCAAGGACACAGCGGTGGTGGAATTCCAACCATTGCAAGTTGCTGTAAAAAGTTATCCATGTTTTTGCCCCATTATTGAGCACGCCCATGCTTACAACTAAGCACCCCCCTGAAAGAAATCCTGGCGGCGCCCATGGTTGTATCTCTTCTTTAACAATTAAATAGTAGAATCAAATCAATAACAATTAATTCTAATTCAAATTTCACCTCAAAGAGCGTGCAGGTGCCGGCAATGTTGGCTTGGTAGTATTCCAGCGGCTTTTGCACCGACTCTCCGACCGCTTTTAGCGCTGCAAAGTGGATCACACATTCTATGTTATGCTGCAAATAAAATTAACCATCTTTAGTACCACACCCACTGGCGACCATCGGAAGGGTTGCTTGGGACCCTGTGTCCACCACGGAAATCGTGGGTTCGATTCCCACAACTGAAAAATGTTTGTGTGATGAGCATGAATCTTTTCCAGTAACTGGGTGTTTTGTTTATATGTTAATAATATATACGAGTACATATTATTAAATATTATGTATTTTTATCAGTTATTTACTAGTACTACTCATAGAAAAAGTTGTCGCTTATCTTGGCTTTGGGACTACATTGCAATGTAGGTACGTAATGTCCTGATATTTGTCTATTACTCATTTTTGAGATGGAATGGAGAGGGCAGTGTTGGCCTTTTTTCGGGAAATTCTTGTCTAGCAGTGGACATGAATAGGCTGGCTAATGTATATTAATCGTATACTTACATTAGTCAGCTAAAAGTACCTATACTATATCTGGAAGAAACGCTAGAAAAACTTACATTTTCGAAAATCCTATTAAGTCCTTCCCGATCTCTAATATCGACGTCGTAGAAGTGAATAGTTCTGCCGGTCATCTCTTCTATCCTTTTTATAGGCTCCGGTTTTTTGTCACCATTAGCTCTGTAATACATTAAGATAATCTATATTCGACATCATCTATAATCCATCAATCTTAATAAGTCAAAGTTTTATGTCAATTAACATGATCAATGTTATTGATGAAACTACAGGTAATTTCTTTTTCTTGTAGAGCGGGTTCGAGTCCAGGTTCAACCTTAACGCTCTCCCATAACGCGTCGGCTACATTAATTGTGAAGTGAAATTTAGGTATATTATAAGCAGAAGATATTGAAATCAAAACATTTTTTGAGAACACTGAAAATTTAATTTTACATGTATTAAATTAGAGCATAAACTTGAATGTAGTTCAAAACGCAACATGGTTGACAATAGTGGAATTAAATTTACTTTGCGCGTTGAGGTTGAAAATAGTATTTCCTATGTCGAAATACATTCAATTTTACACTCTAAACCATTAGACGTAAACTTAATTTTTTAATTTCGTAATTTTTTTGCCGTCAGTGTGTGAAAACGTAGTATATAGCCCCCTAGGCAAGTATTCAAAAATCTACGAATGCAGTTTAAATTGATTTTGAAACTTTGATCTTTCAGTGAACTGCTGTATCTACTCAATATTTATGGTACGAGTAGGTACTTCCCCTCCATGTGGCATCGTGGTGGGACGCCCTGTATAACGTGTTACCTGTGCGCGTTGACGAGGTTGTCGACTACGACGATCTCGTGCTCGGTGTCCTCTCGCTCCAGCAGCGCCATGACGGTGTGCGAGCCGACGTACCCCGCGCCCCCCGTCACTAGTATCACCGGAGCCATGCTTGTGCTGGAACAACAACAACTTTACTACAAACGGAATAAGGTTCATAATCGCTCGTTCCTACTCGCATCAGCTGTAACTCGTAAACAAGGTCATTGACATTCCGTTTTTGGTAAATTCCACCCATCGAAGAATGGGTATCAAAACAAGTGGGGTAAAACATTCTAGTCGCGTTCGAGGAGTAAATAAGCGGGCCCGAGCGGAGCCAGTCTGATCGAGGGACGAGCAAAGTGAAGATGCGAAACCAGCGACCAAGAGTGAAGAGGAAGAGAACTGAAAATGTGGAAGACCAGGGATACTGGATACTGGAAGTACGGAATAAAGTCGCATCGAATAGAAAGTGCAGTGTTTGCGCACATATTGCACTCTAAAGGTGGGTACTGATCGGCGTTACGGGGCGTAATGTATCGTGTTACACCGCGAGCATTCGTGCAGTCAGTACTAGCGTTGGGCATTTAAACGAAAGCGTAAATTATAAGTCGTTTTTTTTAAATAAACACAACAACGCGTTACTTAGAAAAAGTCCATTTATAATTCGATTGCTTTTTTAAATTGATTGATTTTTATTTGCTACGAATCTGATCTTTTTTAATGAGCAGTAAGGTTGGTTTTATTTTGCAAGATTTTTAACCAAACAACGAAATTTAACTTACTTTAATTAATAACAGCGTAAATTCTAAAGGAGTGAGTACGAATCTGATCTTTTTTGATGACAGTAAGGTTGGATTCATTTTGCAAGATTATTAAACGAAATAACGAAAATGAATTTGCTTAAAATTAATTTTTCGTTTACGTTTTTAACTTATTAATATCTTTCCGTTGACAGTTGCGTTTTTTCCGCGTTGGCGAAAACATTGCCTAAACTGTTAAATTATTAAGTTGAGCAATCAACGAAAAACAAATAAGCAGTAATTAAAAGTGACTTTTGAAAAACAGTAAAATGAAAAAGTCTGCTTATTGTTTTAAGCCGTTTTGCCCACCTCTAGTCAGTAAGTCGTGTTACGGGGAAACCAGCGAGCAACGAGCCGCTCGTTTTGCCATTAGAGATACAAATAGAATAGATACCTAACAACCTGCTCCCAGACCTAGTGATCATACACTGAAAATTTCATAACAATCGGTCGAGCCATTTCGGAGGAAACGGTAACAAACGTTGGTGCGAGAATTTTATATATTAGATAATTATAATAAGGCAAACCTTGAGTGTTTCACATCGCACGTCAGATTAAACTAGTTTCAAATGGACTCCATAGCTACAACGTCACCTATAGCAGCACAGATGTTACAATGGTGTAACATCTACACTGATAGGTAAACTGATAGATAATAGATTGCGATGAAGGTCAAAGCAATATATTTTGTAAACAACTGCATGTTGTTAAAATGAACTATGATCGTATTCTGTCTCATTATAATTTCTGCATTACTACATCTGTTGTATAATACTACAGAAGTGATAACCTTTAATACCCTTTGAAGAAGACTTACTAGGTTGACTAAAGATGATCAGAGGTCTGATATTGGACAATATTCCGAAAAACCTCAACCCACAGTGGCGTCGGAGCTAAACAATTAAGTTGATTAAATAATAGTGAAGCAGAAGATTCCCTTCCTCTCAATGTGATAAAAACCTCAAGCGAATAGAAAAAAGTAGGTTCAGATTCGATACTAGCTGGCTGACTGACTGACTGACTCACTCACTCCCTAATTTCTTGACTCACTCACTCACTCACTGAATGACTCACTGATACATTCTTTGTATCAGTGAGTCACTGTATTACAGAGATACAAAGCATAGAGCGGTAAGAATGTGGCTGTTGCGCAGAAGGGATCGTAAAAAGAGTGTTGAAATTCGTAAAGAAATAAATAAATGAATTCAGTACAACATTATACCATCCATTTCGATGCTATAATGGATATTAGGACATTGGGTGTTTTGATGTTGGCAATAAGCTAAATGTTCTAGAATCTTTTATAGAGAATTTAAAGCAGTGTAGATAAAAATTTCTAAAATATACCTACATGCTTATTGCTTATGTTAACTCATACATACGAGCTATAGGTCTATTGTGAATAGAATTACTGCAAGTTTACTAAATGCAATAAATTGTTTACATTCAGAGTAGCGATGACTTCAGTAATATACTTAAAGTGACCTATTTGATTTAAGTGCACTTGGCTCTTCATTAAGTAAACGTGTATGTATGTATTTTATTTGATGCATAAATATACTGAAAGGGCAGGATTTTATATACTTGTTGTAACTTAGTGCCGGTTTTTTGAGACATAGTTAAGTCAATCAATGGTTAAAGTTGGTAACAAAAATCAACCAATAGTTAGTATTTGTTCCAAATTTTAACCATTGGTTGACTTAACTATGTCTCAAAAAACCGGCCCTTAAGGGTAAGTATCTACTATTACCAATTTTTAACCGACTTCAACAAAAAGGAGGAGGTTCTCAATTCGTCGGAATCTTTTTTTAGCTATTACATTAAACAGAAAAAAAAACTAGATAATAGATATATAACGAATTTTCATCTTCAAAAAATTTTTGAATAATGGACTAAAGTAGTTACTAGTTTCAAATTACATAATAGGTTTCATATCATCCTTTAATTTAGACCAAAGTTTTTAACCAGTACGTCTTTCCCACATAAGTATGGGGAGAAAAATTCCGGGCTAGACAAGGTATGGGTTAATTCGTATAGTGTGCCGGCAGCTAACCTTTTTACTTGATCCTACAAATACATTATAATGGAGATAAAAACACCCAATCATTTTGTTTTATTTTCAATACAAAACTTATTATTTAATTACAAAAAATATTTTTAGCAACCCTAACTCATAACTGTGATGTCAACAAAGCGTACACATACACTTTTCATTATTCCCAGTTCATTCATATTGAATGAGCTGTTTTAGTGATGTCACGTAAAAGGAGACGTTTCATCAATGTATGGGCCCTGGGCCAGGTCTATGTACGGTATACTTGGGTATAGCCCAGATCACAATAAGCAGTTTTAACCCATATATTTTCTTTAAAAATGGCTTTTTTCGGTGTACAAAACAAATATTTCTGCTTATAATTGCAACACTTATCAAAGATTAATCATGGCGGTAACATGTCTTTATTGACATTTGACTTGACAGATATCCGCAACAACCATAGATTTTTCAGATCATAAATATTTTAATATAAAGATTCGAAGGATATTAAATCAGAGCATCTGATTCGGATACGATAGGTACTCAAAAAAAGCGATACGACCCAGTCCTACAATGAACAATGACAATGATATTCTGACATAAGTCGTCACAATGACAATTGACATTGAAGTGACAAGCTGTCAGTTTACGTCAATACCTTGGTCTTAGGTCGAATCCATAGATTATAATAGATAGTAATCATACGACGCAAGCGAGACGCCATATTGAAAATCGATCATATTTAATGAAAAGAAAATATTTTTGTACACCTAACTACTCGTTATACCTAAATAATTAAATTTTACCCGAGAACAACAGATTTTTCTTAATTTTTTAAGGTACTGTACAAGACCTAGCCCAATTTGAAATGTCTCCTTTATGGTACATTTTTGAACTTCCTATAGCAGTTCCCTCAGGAAATGAGATATTTTTTTGTGATATTTTTTCATGCATCTATACATCGACAAGCCGTATTTAGGTCATTTTGAATGAAGTTTTATGCAAAAACTATAAAGACAATTACTTTCAAATTTACACGTCATGTATTTTGGGTCTTTAATCTAAAATCGCTTAGAAGCAGAAACACGATTGGATAACATTTTCTCGATAGAAAGTTCTCCCAAAAGTTGCTCCAAAATCTTAGTTTTTCCACAGATAATATAATACTATACTAGGTTTTTCTATGTTTTATCGGAAACTACAATGGATGTAATTGTAATTTTTGTTTTAATGTATCGGTAATAATAATATCCTAAAACGCTTAGAACAGATTTTTGATAACTGGCTTAGTTTTTGAGTAATTAGGTAAAACGTCGTTTTTCTGCTATATTCTTCCGCGACGCTGCATGTCGCACCTTCCAAATCTCTGTGAGAGTGAGAAAGACAAAAATAAATTCAATCAATCCCCTTAAGGCTTTCGGCTAACTATGACAAGTAACCTGCACGTTGTATATGGGTTCTTAAGCAGTACTCTCTAATCCGACAAATTCGATAGTCTGAAACTGCCCTTGCAAACCGTTTTTCGGACTACCGGGAGCTCACTGAAGATAGAAGCATTATACTCGTATAAGGTATGCAGCAGGTAGCAGGTATATATATTTATTGTTCCACAATTCACTTAAAGTCCTTAGGCTTAATATTTATTACACATATAGGTACTTAAGTAACTTTTCGAAATATAATAAACTATTAACTTTATCGTAGGTTGTAAATAACTTGCAACATTTAATATAGATAAATAATAATAATGATAAGGCTTACCTTTAATAAATATTTATTACTTTTTATATTATATTATGACCATCTACTACCGTTTTACAGGCGTGAGTCGTATATAAATACGTCTACAGAATAGGTACTACAGCTGCAGCCGAAAATGCTTGTTTGCATTTTCCGATTAAATTAATCAGCTAATCTAGTAACCTGTTTTTTGCATTCAAATTAAGTACTAGCAGATGGCCGCAGTTTCGCTTACGATCCCATTTCCCTCTATCCCCTTTTCCCCCAGGGTTGAATTTTCTTTTAAATCCTTTCTTATCCGATGCTAAAGATGAAATGAGATATGCCAGCGAAATATAGACCGTCTAATCTAAATGAACCCCCGTCCAGGTGTTTACGGTTATAAGTTGTGTAATGTAGTGGAGGGGCGTTTATTTTTAAATCGTCTATATCTAAATATCGGGCCATGAGATCAGAGATCAGATCAGTCAGTAAGTCGACTGTCGGACTGACTACCTTTCCCTCCTATAGAGGTAGGTACAGAGAATGAGAATATTATTGAATAATTTAAATTAAAACGTTCCTAATTAGTTCTTTTTAATGTATTTCCTGATAAAATTAATGAGGTTGAGTTCCAAATACAATTTACCTATAATAAATTTACGTCATTGGTTAAATTACTAAATAATAATTATTTAAACTGCAGACAAAATCAAAATCATTATTGATTCAGGTATAAAGGCCTTTTTTACCCAATGCCTGTCAGTTGAATGGAGGCCCGGTTATGTGGGAATTGCACGCACTAAAACCTGTGTTTTGTAAACCTCCCGCCACTAGAGCGGCAGTTCACGTCGCGACCTGTCGGTGAAATTCGGGAACGGATGCCAAAGCCCAAAACCCCTTACGTCCGTCACCCTTAGACCGGCACACACGGTGGCCAGAGGGAAGTGTTCACTCGCCGACAACCAGGGCACCTCCTGCTAGATGGATGCGCCTCCTAAATGTCCTCTTGAAGGGCGTTTTTGCCCACTTTGGTGGGTTTTTTAACACCATTTTTTGACGGTTGTCTTCCTCGTATTGCCCTAAAGGGATTTGGGACGTTTCCGCCCTTTCCTGTAATTTTTATTGAGGTTTTCTTCGGCGTAGGTATTGATGCTTGTGGTTAAATAATTTTGCTGCTTGCTTCTCTACTGTTAATAAGAGGGACTCGCGAAGGAACGTCGCCTATCCACCATGCCGCCGGATATATGAACCGATGTTTCCGGGGAGTATCCAGGCGGTCCTCGTACCACCGAACGTATCCAGAATGCTCTTTGTAGCGCTCGAACACTAGTGGAGGTTATTTGGCCTAACTTACAGGAGCTACAGGCCCTAATGAAATGTCAATTACCCGCCACTTTCGGGAAGCTGTTTTGCAACGAAAACTGGCAAGAAACTCCGCACTTAGAGCGTCAAAAAAAAAATATTTAAGTAGTTCAGCGTATACGAACAACGCCGTTGAACGGAAGGATATAATGAGAGCACAATGAGTGATGAAAGCTAATTAATGATGACTGATGACCTTAGTGGATGTCGCTTTTAAGTCGGTATATGGTTATTAGGTCATATATATTTCACTAGTAAGATAATACGGTGAAACCTTCCTTTTATATGTACCTAGTCCTTTAATTACTCATTAAAATAATTAACCAATTTCCTAATCCTTAATTTCCAACGTCCTAGCAGATAGACAGTCTACACATGAAATTATGACTAAAAATATGAAATACTGACTTGAGACTTGTAGAGCGCGCGTCACTGCCAGTGGCCGCTGGGTCACTGTCGAGTGTGAGTTATCAAAAGTACCTACGCTATTACTAGGAGATTACACTATCGCAGCTTGTATCAAAGTCGTCGAGTGCCATATTATTTTGTAACGCTTGGTATTGAGATAGATTGTGCACTGTGTATGATTCGAATTAGAGAAACATTTGCCGGAACCCGTCGCCTTTCATGAGCCTGGATGAATCTTAATTCTACATATAATATTTGGGTACCTATCTGATTAGAAAAGTAATTCACGCATCACAGTCAGTCAGGGAAATTTTGCGGCTTTTAAGGTTCCATAGTACTAAAGGAATAATTCGCCAGAATGGTTTTTGTCCCTTCACAATATCTATCAATGTGATCAGCAACTATGGAAATTAATACTGGACATGGCCTGGCACGCGCTTGATATCCCTTTTCCAAAATTATTAGATATCCCTTTTCTGAATCATTGGACCTACCAAAGCAGCCACAACAATTTGTGACCAAAAAACTCACTCAGAAAGAAAAAAAAATCTCATTCAAAATATTCCAAAAATTCTCGCTCATTTGACAGATTGACCTTACTACATATTTAACAGTCATTCTGCAGTATTTTATCTTCATCTTCTCTCCACTAAGGCTCGGTTGCTTGACTTAACTTTAAACAAAACGTTATAGTTAAATATGGTGGCCTGACTCTTATGTCTATCAGAACAAGGGTCAGACCGCTATATTTAACTACTAGTAGGTTGCGTGGGGGCGCGGGCCACATGTGGCCCGCGTGTTGTCTTTCCGCCCATAAGAAATCCCTTCAAAGTTCGCCATATATTTTTCTATGAAAAAAATAAAGTCCGCCATTTTGAATTTTTTTTCTATCAATCGTATAGACCTTCGGATCCTGATCAACTCTTGTGAAGAAACCGTTCTTCCATCTTTTATACTTTCCGAGATATCGACGAAATTCGGATGGCGGCCATTTTGAATCCGCCATTTTGAAAATTTTTTCAGCTCACTGCCAATTGGATGACGTTCCGAATGACATTTGGTCGAGCACCCCCCACCTATCTTGAATACCCTCCCCGTGCTCTTCACCCGTCTTCGAAATCCTCAATCATCAGCTCTCTCCGTATTTTTCCTCCGAATGAATTTTTCCCTTTTATACGAAATGGTCATTGAAAAAAAAATTTTTCATACAAAATTGTTCAGGAGAGGTGATCAATCAGTCAGTGAGTGAATCAGCACGAGTAGCTATATATATAGTAACTAGTAGGGCGCGTGGGGGCGCGGGCCACATGTGGCCCGCGTGCCGTCTTCCCCCCTATTTGCCTTCCAACTTTTAGTCTCTTCAACATTCGCCATACAAATTTTCTATGGAAAAAAAACCGCCATTTTGAATTTTTTTTTCTATCCATCGAATAGACCCTCGGGTCCTGATCACTTCTTGTCAAGAAACCATTCTTCCATCTTTTAAACTTTCCGAGATACCGGCGAAATTCGTTTGGCGGCCATTTTGAATCCGCCATTTTGAATTTTTTTTTAGCTCACTGCCAATTGGATGACGTTTCAAATGACATTTGGTCGAACACCCCCCACCTAGCTGCGATACCCTTGCCGTGCTCTCCACCCGTCTTTGAAATCCTCAATCATCAGCTCTCTCCGTATTTTTCCTCGTCATGAATTTTTCCCCTCTATACGACATCATCCTTGAAAAAAAAATTTTGCATACAAAATTGTTCAGGAGAGGTGATCAATGACCCAATCAGCACGAGTAGCTATATATATATTAACTAGTAGGGTGCGTGGGGGCGCGGGCCACATGTGGCCCGCGTGCTGTCTTCCCGCCCATAAAAAATCCCTTCAAAATTCCCCATACATTTTCTATGAAAAAAATTAAAGTCCGCCATTTTGAATTTTTTTTCTATCTATTGTATAGACCTTCGGATCCTGATCAACTCTTGTCAAGAAACCGTTCTTCCATCTTTTATACTTTCCGAGATATCGACGAAATTCGTATGGCGGCCATTTTGAATCCGCCATTTTGAAATTTTTTTCAGCTCACTGGCAATTGCATGACATTTCGAATGACATTTGGTCGAGCACCTCCCACCTATCTGCTATACCCTTGCCTGTGCTCTTCACCCGTCTCCGAAATCCTCAATCATCAGCTCTCTCCATATTTTTGTTCTTAATGATTTTTCCCCATTTATATGACAGTATACGTCAAAAAAAAATTTTTCATACAAAATTGTTCAGGAGAGGTGATCAATGAGTCAGTGAATCAGCACGACCAGCTATATATATATTAATAACGTTTCGGTTAAAGTCAAGTCAAGCAACTGAGCCTTCAAGTGAACTTTTGTATCTATTGCACAAGCAATTGTACTAGATTTTACTAACAAGTGATTGATCTAATTTTAAGTTTTTGAACTGTGGCAAACAAACTTAAATGCCAATTAAAAAAACATTTCTTTTGTTAATTTTAGGACAGAATCATCATGTTTACTAATTGTAAAACGATGTAGAGCCTAATAGGTACAAGATTACCAATATCAAATATGGATTACTTTTTATAAATTTAATTTTAATAAATGATTAACTTTTAATCTCTACAAATAATTCGTAATAGCTTTATACTTGGAATTTTACAACAAGCAAGTTAAAATTTTTTAAATTTTAGCAGAAACACAAAACATTTATTCCTGAGCCCTATGTGCCAGGTTCTAAACACTAGGCCATGCTAGATAGAATCACACTGCAGTAAAGCAGGTCATCACTATGGGACCCTAGATTTCTGTAAAATTGCAGTGCTGCATCTTTTGCTTTACGATTTCATACTGCAATGAGGTACAGATCCAACCTTCAAAAAAAATTGTGGGGACAGCTTCCCAAAAATCAGCTTAGTGCGAGTCGGAGATTGCTGCATTCTCAATCATGGAATTTTAATTTTTTTTATTAATTTAATAAATATCAACCTCAAATCTATATAGAGTATAGATTATAGACTTTGTAAGTGTGATATCATAGGTCTATTAGGATTTAAGGTTCGGTTCTGTTTCTAGGCATGCCCCTAGTGCCCACAATGGTAGATCTGCGTTTAACTGCAATAGCTATTTGATTGTCTTATACTAGCAGGTTAACGGCCTACAAGCCGTATTTAGGTGATTTTGATTGAAGTTTTATGCAAAAACTATAAAGAAAATTACTTTCAAATTTACACGTCATGTATTTTGGGTCTTTAATCTAAAATCGCTAAGAAGCAGAAACACGATTGGATAAAATTTTCTCGATAGAAAGTTCTCCCAAAAGTTGCTCCAAAATCTCAGTTTTTCTATATTTTATCGGGAACTACAATGGATGTAATTATAATTTTTGTTTTAATGTATCGGTAATAATAATATCCTTAAACGCTTAGAACGGATTTTTGATAACCAGCTTAGTTTTTGAGTAATTAGGTAAAACGTGGTTTTTCTGCTATATTCTTCCGCGACGCTGCATGTCGCACCTACCAAATCTCCGTGAGAGTGAGAAAGACAAAAATAAATTCAATCAATCCCCTTAACCATTGTGCACTTTACAAGTGCACATGCATTTCACTGCACTACACACAGTCATAACAGAATTTGACCACACCAAAGATGGCAACAAAGCAATGCAAGTCTACATTCATATCATTATTCATCCTAAATCATTTAGTTATTTAAATTAATTAGGATGAATTTATCTGTAACAAATAACAGAACAACACAACAACAACAACAACAACAGTACAACAAGTAACAGTTCTGTATAATTATATCTGTAACAGATGCAAGAGGTGTGCCTTTAGTAACAGGAGTGCAGATACTTAATGCCAGAAGTATAGTCTATACTATACAGACCTGCTAGGCGATTGTGTAAGATAAACATATTCATCATAATCGTAAACAAATCCAGCCTGATGATTTCAACAGATTCAGCCAATCAGCGGACATAATTTGTTTACAATTATGGTAGCTATTAGAACTATAAGACAGCTATAAGAACTGCAAAAATTCCAAAGGCAAGCATGCCTAGCGATCTCTGGGAGCATGTGCACCACACCAACCGCTGCATTGGAAGCGATATTAAATATACCCCCACTACACCTCCACATTAGGGAGGAAGCAGCACTCACAGCAAACAACACAGAAACTCACACAGGCCACACTAAAATACTACAAGAAACAAAGAATTGCCCTTTCATAGATTGGGTCTGTGACAAAACAAGGAAGGTACACGTAATGGATAAACCATACGAAATCATCACCCAGGACGAACAAAACTACAGACCAACCACCAGCACGGTAAACGTGTATACGGACGGATCCAAAATGAACAACGGGACGGGAGCGGGAGTTTACTGCCCGGAGTTAAACATAAAAATCGCCCACCCACTCAGTAAGAACAACTCAGTCTTCCAAGCAGAGTGTGCTGGCATCCGCTGCAATTGCGATAGCAAACAGAAAGGTAACAAACTTTAATATAAACATTTACAGCGACAGTCAGGCAGTTCTCAAGGCACTGGCAAAAACCACCGCATCCTCAAAGCTTTTACTGGGGTGCCACAAAAGACTTAGAAACAAACAATGTAACATTACGCTGGATTAGAGGCCACAGTGGTAATGTAGGTAACGACGCAGCCGATGACCTAGCACGACGTGCTGCAACTACGATGGTAATGGGACCTGAACCCATTGTCCCAATACCGTTCAGCGAATACAAATCCTGGCTACATAAAAGCACATACCAGGCACACTCACAAATATGGGAACCCACTACAGACTGTAGACAAGCAAAAACAGCAATAACACATTTAGACAAACGCCTAACAGCAAAACTCTTACGACTCAGTAAAGACAAACTAAGAATAGTGGTAGGCATGATAACAGGACATTGCCCACTAAATAAACACTTTTCCACTCTAGGAATCACGGACAGCCCTCTGTGCAGAGCCTGCATGAAGGAGGACGAAACGCCGGCACACGTGCTACTACGGTGCACCGAAGTGTCGGATCAACGCGAGACCTACTTGGGCTCCTCAGCAACACTCCAAGATATCCTGTGCGACCTGGGAGGCCTCTTCGGATTCTGGAGTGAGCTCGGCTGGCTGGAGTGATCCGGCGAGGACCCGCATCGGCGACTCCACGCGCAACGGACGAAGAGATTTCGGCCAATCGCGGAAAAGTCCCAGAAGAAGAAAGAAAGAAAGAAAAGCTATGTTCATATTTTATTCTGTACTTTTCCCCAAGGAAGTATTAATGCCAACAGTTCTGCCAGATCTTTTTCACAAACTTTATTGGTTTCTAGAGCTGTATCAAGGGCCACCGCTAATACAACCCATATTAATCATGTTGCTTTCATGTTTAGTTGTTTCACAGTAGGTTTAGTTTCAAGTTCAGGTCTTTTAATAATTGTAGAGGTTCAAGAAACTACTTAATACTTGACTGGAGCATATGGAAATCTGTATGAGATAAATCATCAAGAAATTGATCAATAATTTTGTAAGGTTCATAAATATGGCTAAGTAGTCAAGTGCATAGATTTCTTGGCTCAACTTTAGCACATGACCCATATCGCATTTTTTACAAAAGTTTTTTTATGTAATACACTTCACATGATTGTCTTCTTTGATAAATCACTATAATTACTGAGAAATAATAAAAAAGGGATGTCATATAACCAAACTGTCTAAACCCCGACAACATGCAGGCTTGTTTGTCCTACCCCTAGTGTTTTTTTTTAAACCGGAGGCGCGGAGGAAGAGCTCACCTCTACAGCCTCGGCATGCTGGTCCTCCAACCTCGGCCACTCCGGCTTGCCCGGATGCCTCAGCAGGCGGGGGCTGCTCTTCCCGCAACGCCGGAGGTGTCACAGTTCTGAATTGGTCCCTATTTTAGAGCTGTCATTGATCAACAGGACATTAGATGTTAATTTTTTTTTTTTACTATTACACGTTGTACGGTTTGGCTTGGGGATTTAGACACTCCCCCCGTCCAACCACCTCCTACCCCCCTCCGCTACGGGTCAGGTGCTAAAGAACACCGGATGTCTTTGACCAAGTGCAAAAGTGTGGCAAATTAAAATCAAATTATACTCACTCTCCAGGTATCGGTTTAGCCATATCACAGGTTTGCTCCACTAGTGACTTAAAGTCGTATAGCCGCTGTATACTGTACAATATGCTGCATTCTATATGTAGAAAACTCAAAACACAAATTGAAAAAGATATGTACATCGGTATTCGGTAGTTTAAGTTGTGTTATTGTTGTGTTACTTTATAATTACCGATGCAACTGATTACATTTTAACGTAGCGAAACACCAAAACCAATTTTTTGTAATGATGAAAATTGGAGGATTGTAAACAAAAATAAATTAATACAAAGAGCAAATTGAATGAATTGGAAAACGAATTGAAAAACGAATTGGGGGCGGAGCGAATATTTGACAGTTGACGTGTTGTCTGAGTGTCATGTCAATTGTCATGACCGTCTTGACGTCAAAAATGTAAACAAACATACGTGCGAAAATAGTAAATTTTAAAATGACAATAATTTTATTATTTTCAAGCCACAAAACAATAGAGCAATATATCCTATAAAAAATGTTTTTCATTCCTTCACTAAAATGATAGTATTTAATATACTCATTTTATAAAACCCATCAAACAGTTGATGTGAAGCTGTCTCAGCTATACTATGATAGGTAGGTATCTTGTTTTCTGAACGAACGTAAGGTGTTGCTACTTATAATAAGATCTATTAATAAGTTTGAAGAATAAAGACCGATTAGGTACTTATTTTCAATTATTTATTTTTAATTAGGTATAGTATTATAGTTAAGTATTTTTATATATTGTATTTAGCAACAGTGCGTTGCTAAAATGTTGGATTTATATGCATAACATTTTTGCTCCTAGCAACTTTTTATTTTTCTATTTTTGACATTTATATTTTATCTGTCTATCCCTTTTGCTCCCGCTCTGTGTTGAAGGTGGATATTTTTCCAAAAGTTTTCTAAATAAATATCGAAATACATGTTTTAGCTGATAAATATCACATTCACGACGTAATTTATTAGGCAGAAAATAACATTTTTGCTATAAAAAATATTTAAGGGTAAAGATTACCATGATATTTTTCGGTGACAAATACTCAAACTCCGTGTCCAACATAGTTTTTAGTGCAGAAAGTATATAAAATTGAATGGTTCTGAGTAGCTCTGTTTGGAATCGTGATAGTCGTGTATAAAGTGATGTGATTTTTGAAGATTTAGTGTGTAAAAAGTCTGTTTTGTAGTGATCAACTGTGACTGGATTCTAACCTATACGTGCCAGTTGGCGGTGGTAAATATTTCGGTTGTGTTCGCAGATGAGTACGAAGATCATCAAAGCGAGCGCTGTGGAGCCCGACGCCTTCGAGACGTCGATCTCGCAGGCGCTGGTGGAGTTAGAAACCAACTCTGACCTGAAGGCTCAACTCAGGGAGCTGTATATTACAAAAGCTAAGGAAATTGAACTGCACAACAAAAAAGTAAGTTCTGACAGTACTGTCCTTTTCATAAGGTGAAGGGAATAATGAAAATGTAATCTGAATTCTTAAATATAGAGTTTAACAAGATTATGTGATGGAAAGTTTCAATTTGAAACCAATCAATAATGCACAGCAATAATCTGTAGGAAATGCACAGCAAAATTATATTGTTTATTGCCAAAAAAAGATCACTTCGTTTTTCAGTGTTTTATCTGTCTAAGTTTTTATTCAAATGAATTTACATTTCAAATGAAGAGTTCATTTGAAATGTATGAGATTTTATTTCACATAGACCTAAAATACAGGCATATGTCATGTCGCATATGTATAACTTCAAGTTGACTTAAAACTGAGTTTACGAGGGTTCAAACGCGCCCTGCACTGAGAAGAAGCCCACAACAAACTCAGCCACTAATGAATATTGTATCATGATACCTTGACAAAGGACATGGTATATATGTTATTCAGTTAAGTCTCTAAGGCCCACTTGCGCCAACCTGGGTTAGTGTGAGAGTTAACAAGCTAACCCACAGTGAAATTATCCAATGAAAGACGTTGACTTAAGGGTTAAAAATGTAAATATTTAACCTAAGGCTGCTACCATAAATTGACATAACGCTGGTCAGATAGTGTTAAAAGTTAGAAGTGCATTCATGATATTCAAACCCTGCACCCCAATTAAGAAAAACGCATTTGAAAAACTAGGCAGTGGCAATTTTAATTAATCTGACATTGAAATGTATAGATATTTTAATATTCAAATAAATAAATTTCAAAATTGTCTTAATTTCCAGTCAATCATCATCTATGTCCCGATGCCGAAGCTGAAGGCCTTCCAGAAAATCCAAATCAGACTGGTGCGAGAGCTTGAGAAGAAGTTCAGTGGCAAGCATGTGGTGTTCATCGGAGACCGCAAGATCCTGCCCAAGCCCAGCCACAAGACGCGCGTCGCCAACAAACAGAAGAGGCCTAGATCCAGGTCAGCTATGACATTCTTGTAACGTTTTCACACACTTGAAAACAAGAAAAAGAAAAAAAATAACACTGCAAAATGAACTTTACACCTATAGGCTTAGAGTGTAAAATTGAATGCATAGGAAAAAAATACAATGCTCGATGCTTTCATGATGCATCGAATGCTTTGACGTGCTTAAGTAATTTAAATCTCAGAATTGCCGACTATCATTTTGAACTACATTCAATTTTGCGCTCTATGTCAATAGTTTTCATTTCAATATTGTCTGCTTATATATGTAAATGTCATCACCTTTTTAAACATTTCACATCACGAAATGTAGCCGGCACGTAACGTGAATAGCCTCCCTGTACTGTACTTCCTGCACACAATATGTATTAAATTGCGTCTGATAGTCAAGGCTCAGTCCTGGTTCTGAGTTCTTCTTCTTCTTCTTTCTGATTGCGGCTTCAGGTCTTCATGGTCCCTGGTGTCACGTTGACCGTCCCCGATCTATTGTGACGCAGCCATCTACAGTTCCCAGCCAATGTTTGTTGCCGCCAGGAACAGCAGCAACTTCTTGGCTGAAAGAAGCTTAGCATCAATTGGGTCAAGTATGAATTTCCCCAGAAGATTGCTGCGCTTGTGCATTAGTGCTGGGCAGGAACAGATCATGTGCATCGGCGTTTCCGCCGCCTCATTACAGAGTCTGCACATGTCTGTATCCCTCAGTTTCAGGTTGTTCATGTGTGGATTTAGTCCACAGTGCCCTGTTAGTGCCCGCACTAGTATGCACAAGTTTTTCCTATTGAGGTCCAGAGCCTCAGAGGCCGCTTTCCCATTGAAAGGTTTTATGAGAGCCTTTGAATGGTTCATTCCTGTCAATTTCCTCCAATGCATTGCCAGATCAAATCGACAGTAGATTGTCAGGGTTAGTTGCGCCAGGCTTTTAGGTATGCCGCAGACAGGTTCAGGTCCTATCTGCTTGCCTTTTGCACCTGTTTTTGCAAGTTCATCGGCCTTTTCGTTGCCGATGATCCCTGTGTGACCAGGAACCCATCGTAGAATTACCTTGTTGCTTGCGGCCAGGGCATTCAGTGTTCCCCTGCAGTTCTCGACCAGCTTTGAGTTAAGTTTCTCCGAAGATAGGGCCGATAAAGCCGCTTGGCTATCCGAATGGAAATAGATCGTTTTATTTTTGTAGTCCTTTTGCAGACAGGTTTCGGCACAGTCGATGATGGCAAAAACCTGATGGTTCTGAGTTACTGAGGATGCAGATTCTGCAGCATGATTAGAAAAGTGCCAGTTTACCGGTGCCAAAGATGTTTGTTTTGACACAGACATCATCAGTGTAAGCCGACAACAGCAGCATTGTCTAGACTGTGGTCCCCACTACAGATAATATGCGACAATAGTCTGCACACACATTTCTATGGAGACAATTTCCACCATATTGTGGAGTGTTAGTGGGAAATTTCTATTTTACTATTTTATTGTATGAGGAATGTTTGCATAAAATGTTCTGATGACCATATCCTCAGGTTCCTTATCGGTGGCAGCATGTAATAAACACTGCATAATGTGATGGTTCTGAATTGCAAATGTTCTGTAGCTTAATTCACTTTGTGATTAAAACTTGCATGTTAGCCCTCATTGCAAACTACAAAATTAAATAAAAAGCTGACATTGAGTTACTCCCATACTAGGGATATAGATAATATTTCAATCCACGACGTCGCACCCCACTCTGTCGAAATCGCTTGTTTCTTTCGATTCAACGGAGTTTGACGGGGCGCGTCGTCATGGATTGCAATACCTATAACAGCTTTTGGCCCTTTATTTAACTCCAATCCTTAACCACCTTGTTAATGTGTCTAATGTTATATTCCAGGACATTGACATCAGTATATGATGCTATTCTGGAGGACCTGGTGTTCCCCGCTGAGATTGTAGGCAAGCGCATCAGGGTGAAACTGGACGGCTCACAGCTAATCAAAGTGCACCTGGACAAGAATCAACAGACCACCATTGAACACAAGGTAACTAACTGTCTCAATAACCGGATGACAAATTAGCAAAAAGATTATTTTTGTGATAATAAATAGAATCCATTCTAGGATCTGAGGTAAAGCATGGTGTCACTTGTATTTTCAGTCATAAAATATTTATAAATATTTTTTTCGCAAATGTATTGAAAAATGTTCAAAGCACGCCCGG
Organism: Coenonympha arcania; assembly: GCA_036785405.1. NCBI lineage: Eukaryota > Metazoa > Arthropoda > Insecta > Lepidoptera > Nymphalidae > Coenonympha > Coenonympha arcania. The sequence goes on from CM072059.1 coordinate 6,007,544, forward strand.
AATAGTCATTTGCACTCGTCCCTATTGCTGACCCGCGCCTTCGGCTTGTGTCAACAACCCGGGACTCCTAAAGAAATGACAAACTTTCTGCATTTATATCGAAATGTACTATTATTACCTTATAGGAAAACTTTACCAAGTGACAAACCTGTCACTAGATACACAATAAGAGGGCGGAATCTCTTCACAAGGCTAATTCAAATCCAATATCAAAGATATTAACATTATAAAAACGTGCGGTGCGAGCCGCCGCATTATATCTATCCGATTGCGTCGCGTCTAGCGCTTTCGGGGAAGTATTACACGGGAGAAACGGGCCGGGACAAAAATATTTCTAACGCGGAACGGAGTCTGCGGGCACTGCTAGTTTTTGTATACATTGAAAACTCATGGCGATGAAATTTGTCAGTACAGTTTTATTGGATTGAATCTGAACCCTGCTACTACTTTTTGCTACTGACTACTGCTACTACTTTTTACTACTTACTGACTACTGCTTTTTGTTTGTCAACAGGTGGACACCTTCCAATCAGTGTACAAGAAGTTAACAGGGCGCGAAGTGACCTTCGAGTTCCCTGAGCCCTACTTGTAAACTAGACTATGACTTTACAATAAAACTAAAACCCTAAAAATATTTGTTTCATTTGTTATTTTATTACTTCAAATTGCAACATTTAATTTTTTTGTACAAAATAAGCTTGAATAGTCCAAAAGCAGTGCTATCACACATTATTCCACAAATAATGTGAAAAGAAAGGTCTATTTCTATTATCTACTCCCTATTCGCAGAAGCTTTGCCGATGACTTCCCCCCCACTTCATGCTACTGTGACCCGCGCTCGTCCTTTTTCAGAAGAATGCGGGCGAATAGTATGAAGTGGGAGGGGAAGTCATCGGCAAAGCTTCTGCGAACGGGTTATAGTAGTTTTTTTTTAATATCGACTAAGAAATTGACTTCATAACCGCAAAATCCATGGTTAATTATGGTTATTGACACATACATTCTTAGCACAGACGTTCTTTTAGTAGGGCCAAAGGATACCATAATGATACCGTAGCTGCGAGATCAACACAATTTTCTCATGGCGCGCATTGAAACCCTACAGGTGCCGGTGCGCTTCATTTTTTTTTATTCAATGTAGGCTAAGCTTGACCACAATCTCCCCTGGAAAGAGACGATGTGGTCGAAGATGGAACACGCTTACCTAGAAGAATCCTATCTTCTCCTTTTTGATGCAAAGCTCTCGAAGTCTGCAACTCAGCATTCAATTTTGCCAGAACCTACTTTATGGTGCCAGAGAATATCAAGATCCATAGACTATGGATCTTGATATTCTCGACTCGATACAGCACCTATCGAGTTTCACACACTGCAATCGCTCGTGTTAAAGAGTCCGTAAATGCAAAGTAAGGGGAGCAATAGTTTCAGGCAGTAGGTACTGGCTCTTGAGTCAAGTCAGTAACCATGATTACCCATTTCTTTTTATTGAAGATACTCAGGCTTGCGCTAGACGACAATCATGCCTGATGGAAAGCAATGATGAGGTCTAGGATGGCGCTTGCCTAGAAAATGCCTATTCACTCTTCTCTTGAAGGCACCTAGATTGTACTTGACAGGAAACACGGAGGCTGGAAGGAAATTTTGGTATCAGAATAAACATAATAAATAAATAAATTCAAGTACTTTCTTATAATTTATTGTAGAAAAATTCAGTCGGACTAGTAGAATATAAAATAATCACAATCAACAAGAAAGAATAAATGCAATATTGATATAAAATAAAAATTATTAGATTTATAATAATTTGAGACCATTTCCCAACCCTAGAAATTTACAGCTCCGAAAATAATATTTACAAATTTTCAAATCTCTGAATTACTCAGACAAAAGAGAAAAGTAAAAAATGATAAATCAAATATATTGTGACTATAACTTCATAGTCCTTATTATCACAATCAGACTCGCTCACTAATAAAAATATGTGCTGATAGTCAATGATAATAATTTCATTCCCATCTTAAAAATAATCCCCTTAACCTTAGTATATACAGGCTGTGATTACAAATGCTTAATAATAGTAATAATTGACTACAATTAAATTGATTATTGCACTTTCTATATTTTATCATACTAATATTTTGCTCTTAATGCTTGTTTGGTCCTAAAAAGAGATGGTAATATAACATTTCTTACAATAATCCCAATTATCTTCGTGCGATTTAATGGCAAGCAAAGTGAGAGAGCATTGTTTAATGTGAAAGAGGCATAAAGTATGTGTCAATGAATTCTGAGGCCAATTACTTTTTTATTTTAATTTCATTTCCTTCTATCTATAGCAGTCTATATAATATCGTCCATTATTAGTCAAAAATCTGGGTTTAATTGGAGGAACCTTTCTATATTGGTGAAACCTCCTTCCTTTCTACATTAGAAAATGGATAAAATTAATTTTAGAATAGAAAATAGAAATAATTAATTTTAGATTTGTAAAATTAACACTAGTGTTTGTAAGTACTATGTGTCTATGGTTTCAAAAAGTTGTGTAACCTTTTGTATCAGGATTCTAGCAACCAACCACTAATGACATGTCAAATAAAAAAATTCTAAAGTTCTTGTCCGCTATAAATTTTCTCCAATTCAGCTTCAACAGCTGGATTGGACACACTTTCAGTCGGTTTACTATTTAAGGCACTTGCATTTGATACACTTTTAATCACATTAGCATTAGCGACACTGTTTTCAATTTGATTTGTAGGTTTCACGACTTTTATATAAGTGACTGGTACCAGCCCGGCTGTCTGTCTGTCGGTTGATGCCATTAACCAGCCTGAGTTCCAGAGGTGGCCCTGCAGGTGCTGCGGAGCGAGGGTCAGGACTTGGTTGGCGTGGAAGCTAATCTCTTGAGGCGATGTCGCTTGGAAGTCGTGTTGGGCGACCGCACGGAGGGGATTTTGCCAGGTGGATGGATCTTGTACTGTAAATTAAAAGTAAAATGTTTTTAAAAGTTATGGTACAGTTCTTTTTTTTCACCCAGAAAACATTTTGTTTAATTTAAGTTATAGATATTTAAACTGTAACCTCTTCTTTTTTTGGAGTTTGTAGTTTGTGAGTCCAATGTTTGTTACTCTTTCACAAATTAGGATTTGCGAAGGATTATTATAGTCTAATAACACACAAGCTACTTTTTTTCTCTGAAAAATTTGTGCTTTCAAGCCATAGGGCTTGTAATATTTACATAAAAATATAAACAAGCAAGTAATTAAAGTTGGAACTTCTGCTAGGAGTATTATAAATCATTTTAAATATATGGACAAAGGTTCTGTTTTAAGAAATAAAAATATCCCATACTTATGCATGTGATAAAATCTTTTACAAATGACTGATAAAATTTAATGTTCAGTTGTGATAAGATAACATTTACACTTTTTCGAATGACTACTACATTTAAAAACAAATATGTTGAATGCGAATTGAGATAATTTGTTAATATTGTCGGGGACGTAGCTATGCAGCCCGGGAGATATCTACAACTACATACATACTATACTACTACATATATACTTTACATGTATAAAAAATGAGTTATTAACGCATTTACTTACGTCTTTCGTTTATACTCGAGGAGAGTCCATTCAACATCTTCAGGACAATATAGGGCGCTGCGGCGATCACTCCGAAGAACAGGAGTATGGGCCAGCTGGAGCCTTTCGCCTTCTGCTCGGGGCTCGCCGACCCGGCCTGCGTGGCTTGCACTGCTTCTGCCCATGCCTGAAAATTTAGGTTAAAAAAAATGAAGTGGCAATATTTTTTTACGTCCCACTGTTGAGCATGGTTCTCCTCTCAGAATGAGAGGTTTAGCCATGGCGCACCATCTTGGCCGAGAGCCGATAGTGGCGGATTGGTGAGGATAAATACAGATGTTTTCCTTTTTCGATAAAGAATGACCAAAAGTGGTATCAAGTTTTCTTATGAACCAAAAAAAATATTGTAGGAAAAAAAAATCTAGTCTATAAAAATATGTGGTACGAGATTTTTTACATCTATTTATTTTCGTCTTTATAGTTTTGGACCCCTGGTTCTTGGTTCATTCTTTATTTTATTTATAGTTTCGCCATGTCCGTTTGTCCGTTCTGTCTGTTTGGCCGTCCGCGATTTACCTCAAAGACTAAGTATACAGGTAGTGTTAGAAAGCTGTAATTTAACTCCTCAAATCGTTTCTTATTCAGTTTATTTAAAATCAAATAATGATGTGATCAACAAAACGGTCGATGCCAGATGTTAAGACCATGTGAAGTGAAGGCGAATTCACTACGAAACGTTTCACGCGGATTCACTCGCGTGTTAGCAAGGTACTAGGTTTTCTGTTAACATATTTATTTATCGATATTCTTTGTCCAATACTACACTTATGCAAATAATAATCTCCAAGCAATTACAAGATAAGGTTATCTCAGCAAATGATTTAGAGCCAAATAAAATACCTAAACCTTAGCGATATGACTGCAAAACAATGCAAATATATTTAAATTGAAAATTGTATAGCTTCCAAGGTCATATATCTCACTACTAACATAAAGTAGATCCTCTAGTGAGAGGTCAATTAGATTCTGATGAAAACCTTGATTACAATTTACAAACAATAGACATTTGAGTAGGCTATGGTAATTTGGTATATACTCGAGTATCCACTTTCGTCTTTCATACAATACCTAGTACACGAAGGTACCTATGTTGATTGAATTAATGTTTAATTAAAGCATGTACTTACTACTTGTAAATATTACAAAGTAAGGGAAACATGTATAAAAAAACTTGTTTTAGGCTGTGACTCAGCTTAAGTTGCTGTTGTTTTTAATAAGATGGAAAGGTCTTTATTAGATTCAACAGAAATTCTGCAGCTGTTTACCAACCCTGTAGCAAAGATGTGCCACCAAGAGTTTTAGGACCAGTAGAGTATAGACTCTAATTAACTTTAACAGCCACGTAACCGTTAAATATGGCGGTCTGATGGTTATGTCAAAGTAAGTTTAATGAACTCTTAATCTCAGTGTAATAATGTGTAGCAAGCATTTAGGAGGTTTGATACTTCTTAGCATGTGGAACTAGTTCTTACCTAAACAACTTCTAACTTTAATAATTCACATCTTAACTAAGGCCCACTTGCGCCAGCCCGGGTTAATGTGCTAACTCAGAGTTAATACGCTAACCCAGAGTAAGTTGTCAAAATTGGCCAATGAGCGACGTGGACTCACGGGTTAAAAATGTAAATATTTAACCCCCGTTTCGCGCAAGTGGGCCTAAGTCTATCTTAATCTTTGACTGCCTTAAAACTTACAATGAGTTTAGGTAACTCAAGCCAAGCACTTGCTAAAATGTGCTGAAAAAGGATCAAAAACATTTAATTTTTGTGTTTTCCACTCACCTTAAATTCACATTCGGTTCGAATTCCTAGTAAAACTAGGAGTTTCCTCACGAGCCAGTTTAGACTGCGCACTACAGCAAATGTAGACCAAAACTGGGCAAATAATGACCTGAGGCGGCCAAAGTTTTCAGCTACTCCTGGAACCAATAATTTATATTAATTAGTCTTTTCTTGTAAATGATAAGATTAATAATTTCATTGGTAAAATTATGATCTACTATGAGATATGTCTTACTGTTGTGCACAGTAAAATAATAATAAACAAATAATGATGTTACCCAATTGGTAAGTAAATTTTGAAAGCTTTTCTAAGAGAAGTCTGCTTTGTCACCTGTTTAAAATAAATACTGCATCAGTCTTTGTATTTCATTCTGAAGTAAAATGTTCTTGCTAAAATTAATTATTATATTATTTATAGAATATTGATGATTTGTTTTTTTTTTGGAACTGCACTTTAAGGTACCTTTGACAGCCACATACCAAGAATAGCTCTAAAAGAGCTGGTCAGAGCAAAGAAAGTGCTCTCCAACATCATGGCAACACTGCCCACTGCATTAACCACACTCTGTATGGAGTCAAATGCTGGCCTCGAGCTCTCCTCTGCCATTTGAATGAACCTTTAATCAAAGAGACAGGGTGTGTTGTAATTAGACAATCTATGACAATATTCCAAAGTTAGATTACCTACTTACACATTACAATTTTTCAACAGATATAATTAGTGAAGGCATTAATGACACAGGCTCTTTATTATCTCCAGAAAATCAAGATTCCCGTGAACCAAAATTCACACAGAAAGAACCAACAGCAACAGCTAGTTAGGATATAGTTTTAGGCAAGTACTTAGTTTAGTATCAATTAAGACACTTGGACAATAAAAGCTTGTGACAGAAAGATGTGGAGGAAATTGGAGGACGCCTTTGCCTTAAATGGGCAAACAGACTTTTAGGTTGTTAAGGCAGTAAAACTGTAATGTAATATATCTATTTTAAATTTATACTATTTTAAACTATTCTTTGTTATTACTTATTAAATTTTTAGTTGAGTGTTCATGTGTATACCAAGTCTGAATAAAGGCTCTTTTTATTGAATTTTTATTTATTTTAAGACACTTTCGTATAATATTTAATAGGTTGTTAGTACAAAGTTCAAGGAAAACAAAGTTGTATTCAATAGGTACTAAAAATCTTCACACAATGAATCATGAGTCAGCGCTAAACATTACCAGTTCTATGTTTACCTGTTTTCAATATCTCCATGCATTGGACCAAATCTGTTGTACCCTCCATATGGAGTCATTCCCATGCCCATACCCATACCTCCCATACCATAGCCTCCGTATCCTCCATACCCCATTCCTCCGTAACCCATACCTGGAACAAGTACAGTAAGATAAAACAGATTTTCTTTTCTTTTTTTCACACTATAGATATTCCAATCCACAATGATGCGCCCCACTCTGTCAAACTCATGTGAATCATGAAACAAGCAATTCTGATAGGGTGGGGTGCATTGACGTCGATTGAAATATCTAAACAAGTTAGCCATGTCACCTGATGGGAGTGATGATACAGCCGAAGATGTTATAATATTGAAGTAACTTAGAAGTACATTTAAATTAAGCCTAAACAGTTTCTAAACAGCATTGCACCAAAACGCTAAATCGCTCTGCAGTGCATCTTTAGCAGAGATAGGGTGTACTCTAGTAGGATGGTAACTAGCCATAGCCGAAGCCTCCCCCTAGACCATAACTTAGTTAATTTAGAAATCATATAATACTAAAGTGGCCTGTGGCAGTAATTGAACTCGAGCGTAATAAGGCACTGCGCCAGGGAGCAGATCAAATATCCTGCTAACTTAACGTACTCTTATGACTGTTTCACTTACCGTACCCTCCAATTCCACCATAAGACATGCCACTATTCATCCCATAACCCGTCTGCATCGTCAAATCTGGTCGAGGGGGCAACACGGGTGGTCCAAATCCACTGTTAACACCAGATGGACCGGGAATAGGGTTTCTGAACGATGGAACATCCGATGGGCCCATCGCTGCAGAGTTTGATAAGCTGTGGTCAGAGTTCACATCAAATATTTTCACTGGCTCGCTCATTCCGTATAACTAATCGCGCCTTGTAAAAAATTCAATATTTATGTGAAGTCACAAGTTACACAATATCACTTTTGAACAGGAACACTTGGGATTTCAAGAAGAGTACTCTGTAACGCCACTGCAAAAATGATTATTCAATGTGCGGATTAAATAAGGGAAGCCGTATCCTAAATTAATTAAATTATTAAAATTTTGGTGTTTGGGATGGATTGGAAAAACACGAAAACAAGTTTTCCTGCTGCGATTTTTTATGTCTCTCTGCTGTGGTTGTCTATGTATGGCATCTCTGGCATCTCTGCTGTGGGTTGTCTATGGTATGGCATAGAGTAATTGGTTTTTTTGACTGGAGTGCCAACTGCCAACCACAGACCAAACAGAGAAGTGCCAACTGTCAAAATCAAATGTCTCCAAATGTCAACAAATACCTATGTCACAGACAAAATCTAGATTCTAGACTAAAGATAATAGACATGTGATTAGTTTTACTTGGTCTATGGTTCTTCTTTTCAAGAAGAAGTGATTTAAGAAATTATGTAAAAACTTACTAATAATAAGCTACTGCTACTGGAAAAATAGTTAGGTATACTAAAACTAAACCTGCCAATAACATATTATACCTAATCAATTTTATAACATTTTGTTTTCTAAATATTTCTGAAGTTTGACCTACTTTTATAGGCATTTTTTTGTCTATGGTATGTGGGTGTCACTCAGATGAATGATCCAGTCAATCGTGTCAATAGTTTCGATTTTATGTTTGTTGATAATTATTATCGTGAAAATAATTAGTGATAGCAAGATCCTACTTTCAAATACAAAGCAAGGTGTCTTTTTGAAAGGGTATGTTATTATCTAAAAGTATTCATAGTATTTATTTAGGTACATAGGCATTACACTTGTTGTTCTACTTGGCTTCTCTTCTACAATTTTGTGATCAATTTCCTCGTGATAAAGGTATAATTTAAAATAACTTATCTACTGCTTGATAAATCAAGATTAAAATGTGTGTTAAATTTTATTGATTTACGGCGGAAAATAGTGATAATTCAGCGCTCTATTATGACCGGTTTTCTAACGCTGACACTAAGAATTCTTGTGGTGCCAGCGTAATTTTTCATTAAAAAATAATCATTGGGCCACGAGTATTTATTTACACGTGTTACTCTTAGTCCACGTTTATACTATATTGAATATTTAGTAGAGAAAAGGTATTGTTTGGGCCATTAATATTCATAGATTTTAATCTTGAAGGATAAAATTAGAAATCATTTTCATCAAGTTTTTGCTTTATTCTCAATATTTATTTAACATCTTATCTCATACAAACTAAAAAGTGTTTAACTATGTTTAAAATGTAATAAAAGCAGATGAACTGTAAAAATGCTGGAAAGACTAGTAAACAGATAGCTATCATGACAATCATCCTCTTGTAGGATCTGTAATGAGTGAATCTTTAAATCGAGTTGCATTCATTAAAAGTTGAGCTTTTAAGAGGGTCAAAGTGAAAGGGCTAAAGAGTCATCATAATCTATCACAAGGCTGAAGGCCATATATTTGTTGCGGCAAAACTGTATTGTCATTTTGAATTAAATCTAAACTAGAATAATTTGTTGTAAAATGGATAAAATAATAAGTTAGTCTGTTATTAACTTGTCAAGATGTGTCTTTGATTGTGTTCTGAAAAGGTAGCAAGCTTTTGCGGAAGTAGAAGTGGTAGTGGTAGGTATTGGAGAGGAGTTATTGATTCTGACTCACTTTTGCTTGAGCCCTCGAACAAGATGGTCAGTGAGAAAATCTATTCCACCTTCTCTATTATTATTTTAATCTAGGCATTTCAATGTGTGATAAAAGTGATAGTTCATCCTAGTTTAAGGGGATTTATTGAATTTATTTTTGTCTTTGTCACTCTCACGGATACATTGGTAGGTGCGACATGCAGGGTCGTGGAAGAATATAACAGAAAAACGACCTTTTACCTAATTAATCAAAAACTAAGCCAGTTATCGAAAATCGGTTTCTCAGCGTTTTTGGATATTGTTATTACCGACACATTAAAACAAAAATTACAATTACATCCATTGTAGTTTCTGATAAAAAACAGGAAAACTGAGATTTTGGAGTAACTTTTGGGAGAACTTTCTATCGAGAAAATTTTATCCAATCGTGTTTCTGCTTCTTAGCGATTTTAGATTAAAGACCCAAAATACATGACGTTCAATTTTGAAAGTAATTGTCTTAATAGTTTTTACGTAAAACTGCGTTCAAAATCACTTAAATAAATACGGCTTGTACGCCGTTAACGTGAAAAAGTACTAGTAAGTATTGGCTAGTGACTAGATTATTCAAGGTTATATCAATTGTGCCATCAATGATGTCCAATTATAACACTGACTACTTGAAATTTTATTACTGTGTGTATAGTTTATGAATAAGATTCAATGTTAATTTTGCAAGTAGCTAATCTGTCATTATGTTTTGTAGGGTAGGACTATTTGTTGGATTATAGAGTACTGAATTTTTTAAAAAAGGGTAACTAAAAGGGTATCTTTGTATTGTTTGTTGTTTAAATTACAGATCAAAATGATAATATTCTATCTAAACTTGACGACCTCCCTGGCGCAGTGGCGGCGGTGTTCGATTCCCGCCATGTGCCACTTTGAAATTTCTAATTTCAAAATCGGCTCAGGTCTGGTCTGGTGGGAGTATTCGGTCATGGCTAGTTACCACCCTACCAGCAAAGACGCGTTCCGGTGCGATGCTTGAAGAAACCGTTGGGGTAAATTTACTTACCCTTCTAAGATAGTACGACAACATCTTAGGCTGCATCATCACTTACCATCAGGTGAGATCGCAGTCAAGTACTAAGTTGTATAGAGTAAAAAAAAATGTACAATCTGAACTACTGGGCTGGGTTCCGCAAAAATATACCTAGCATAGCATTGCTAAACGGTGATTCTAAACATTGAATGGACAACCCAGGGCAACCTGATTCACAGGACAATGAAGCGAAACCGCGTTGTATTGTTGCACACGTTTTGTTTTCATATCTCTATAGCAGTCAAGTAGAGGGCTTGTAAACATTATGCCTTTTCATTTCTGATCTATTTGAATCATAAAAGTTGTAGAATTTTTGTTACTTTTCCTTATAGTCGAGCGATGTCTCGCTGCCCGCTGTGCAATATAATCTTAAGCAGGACTGCCTCTTTTGCCTGAAGGGCCTGCCCTAAAGCTCCTAATTGCGATAGAGAGCGAAAGAGACCGCCTATTTCCCCATTATATTGCACCGCAGCCAGCGAGATATTGCGCCAATTCATAAATTACTCAAAAACTAAGCCAGTTATCAAAACTTTTTCTAAGCGTTTTTGGATATTATTATTACCGACACTTTAAAAACAAAAATTACAATTACATCCAATAAAATACATTGGATGTAATTGTATAAACCGATAAAAAATAGAAAAACTGAGATTTTGGAGCAACTTTCTATCGAGAAAATTTTATCCAATCGTGTTTCTGCTTCTAAGCGATTTTAGATTAAAGACCCAAAATATATGAAGTGTAAATTTGAAAGTAATTGTCTTTAGTAGTTTTTAAATAAAACTTCATTCAAAATCGCTTAAATACGGCTTCTACGCCGTTAACAAGTCTAACTACTCAAACAACTTCTTTGTTTTATATTGAAAGTTTTTAGACTTCTCGAAGTGCGAAAGTAACAGTGGATAGAAAAACTTTTAGGCAGTATATGGGAATTATTGAATGCAGCAAAATGGTGCAAGACGTCGCTCAAAATGCTCAAACTACTTAAAAGTTTTAATAAGTTCCACCATAATGGCGAATATGCGAAGCTGCACGAAGATAGACGGTATTACCTAATGAAAAGTTATGATATGAGATTTGGAATACTTCGTGATGTCTAAGAAGCATAAGTTCAGGGTAATAACAATAATCATTTGGAATTAAGAATGTCCTGGTATACCTAATTATATAGTAATGTGGCTACATGTAATCCGGAGTAAATTAGGGAAGTTTCAAATGAGTTAGGTACTTATCTATGAAGTTTTTGTAATTTATTCATAAATATCCACATATTATAGTACCCTACTTACACATCAAAAAGTAGGACACAATAAAGTGTGAAATGGTAAGTTTACAATATTCATTAGTGGTTTTGTTTTCAGGTCAACACCTAAGTATTCATCAACGTAAATTGCTGACAGTGGCGTCAATTGGTAAGTCATACCTATTTTTATGTATAATGTTTGCACGCGCAGACAACGGGCCGTGCGCGCACCTCCATGGGATCGCACCACACATCGATCGACCACCAAACGGGCGTCTGCTGCCACTCGAGCTCCTGCGGTCTCCGTCCCCCGCGCAGTTGCGCGTAGATGGCGATGGAGACGATGATGACGACGCGAGGTTCATACAACAGGACCCCGACATCCCCGCGCAGGACAGGCCACAAGCCAGCGGGCTTATTCTCTATTTCAGTGCCTATGAATTTTAGTTGTACACTGGCATATTTTTTTATCCATTGAAGGTTTGCTATTAAATAAAAATAATATTCGCGTAGCAAACCTTCATTGGATAAAAAAATATGCCAGTGTACAACTAAAATTCATAGGCACTGAAATAGAGAATAAGCCCGCAGGTCGGCGAGGCCTTAGCCCCTTACCGGGGCTAGAAGAACGACACCGGGGCCCTGCGCTTCCGCGACACATCGCCAGTGTAAAGACTAAAGAGGCAAGCCTCGAGGCCCGTACCCCCATAGGGACTCGCTCTCTGCGGAAAAGCTGCGGAAAAGACCACGCTGAAAAAGTATAATATTTTACACATATACTAGCTGACCGGGCAAACGTTGTTTTGCCGTTTAGAGATATAAAAAAATAGATAATTACCTGCTCTCAGACCTAGTGATCATACATTGAAAATTTTCGAGCCATTTCGGAGCAGTTCGGTAGCAAAGATTGGCGAAAGAATTTTACATATTAGAGAGAGATATTTTTTAATTAATTGTCTAACACACGGTTTAGTGAACTAAGGTTAGTTCAATAAACCGGTTTGTCTAACCCTTATAAGAAAGACCACCATATTTAAATATTACCTACGTTTCAGTAAAAGTTAATTCAAGAAACCGGGTGTAAGTAATTATCAAGAATATTAATTGAATCAGTATTTTCAAAATAAAATATCTTCTTAGAATTTTGGCAGATTTTTAAATTTTATATTTAATTGAAAACAAATTTGCAAAAAAATTTAGATATAGTATTTCAATCCACGAAGACACGCCCCACTCTGTCAAAATCGCTTATGTTTCATTCGATTCGTATGGAGTTTGACAGAGTGGGGCGCGTCAACGTGGATTGAAATATCTATACCTAGTACCACTATCTTTAAACTTTGCTAGTACCACAGTGTTAAGAATATATTTAAACTGTACCTATTAATTAGACTGCTACCGAAACCAATACTCATGGGAGTCATAGGTCAATAATTTTTTAATGTCAATACAGCCTGCATGTACGAGTACATAATTTTATTAGCGATTCAACACAATAGCATTTCTATTACGCCTGACTAAATTGCGCACTTCACACAATGCGGGCGAAATTAAATTGTGTTAGGCTTGCATTTAATTTATTGGCTCATCATTAGCTCGAATGGACTCGAAATTCGCTTGCCTTTTCAACGAACTGGAACATTTGCGTTTGTACCATATACCTAAATATCACAGCTTTTAGTTGTAGTTTCTTGCGAGAGGATTTTTTTTTTCATGTACATACAGTTAGACAAGGTCTCTCGACTCTTCTGAGAATTTTCACAAAATGTTTATTCTTTCACAAAGGTATTACTATGGACTATACCAACATGATCAGCATTTTTCTGATAAAACGAGTAAGAAACTTGGCACTTTGACTTTTCAAAAACATTATGATTCTCAATTTTGACATAATTAATAATTAATAATACATAACATTATAAATTACACTATAGCTGTACTCTGTCTGTACAGTGTAGGTATTTCTTAGGTAGACGAAAGCGAATCTATAAGCTTTGTAGATAATCCATCCTGCATCCAAGCGGATCCATTAATTCTAAAGTAACCCTAACTTGTTTTTGGACAGTTTATTTCACTTTATACAAAGGTAAGTCCAAAACTGTCTTCGGGATCATATTTGCAGACTATACGTTGAACTTTGTCGTTTCATGCTTATGGATTATTAAATCTCGTTTGTTGTTTTTCCTTCGTCTGCACTGAGTTTTCCAGACGGAGTTAAGGATACCTTTCTAGGACCTTAGCCCTTAGGACACAAACGTTCATCGATCTTCTAGCTTGGAACGCCATGCCGTCTATTGTCTATTGTCAGTTCTACTTTTTTTTTACTCTATAAAAGTTAGTACGTACTTGACTGCGATCTCACCTGATGGTAAGTGATGATGCATCTTAGGATGTTATCGTACTAACTTGGAAGGGTAAGTAAATTTACCCCAACGGTTTCTACAAGCATCGCACCGGAACGCTAAATCACTTGGCGGTGCGTCTTTGCTGGTAGGGTGGTAACTAGCTACGGCCGAAGCCTCCCACCAGACCAGACCTGAGGCAATTTAGAAATTATAAAATTTCAAAGTGGCCCGTGGCGGGAATCGAATCCGCGACCTCCCACTCGAATCCGAGCGCGCCGCCACTGCATAGGGAGGTCGTCAACACAAACTCAACAACTCTATAACATTATGTAAGTTTCACTATTTCGATCTTTTCTTTTGTATTTTGATAACTCACACGGATTTAACAGGTACCAACCTTGTTTTTGGAAATCCAGGTTGCGCTGTCACTAGTGGAAAGTAAAAACTAGGAAACTCTGTACGCTCAAGAGTGTAACTTTTAAAAGGGTTGAGACCAACACATCGAACATAGCTCTCTTTATCATTCACTAGACTTACGAGCAAAATTAGCCGTTTACCTTATTACCTATTTCTAACTGGACACGAATGACCAGTAGCCAGTATCAAATCGTGTGACCAACCTCTTTCAATGCTAGTTATTCTAAGTATGGGCATTTATGCAGAGAACCAGTCGATATGGACTTTCTAGGTCAAAAACACCTAGTAGCCCTAACAAACAGGAACTTGTTTACTGCCTTTGCATGCGACAAGTTCTGTCTAATTGTATCTATTTCACGGTGACACCTAGAAAAATGTTTACAATGTTTTATGCATGCTTTCGTACGATTGCTGCTCCTATACTTTCTTTTTCAGACATCCATGAGTTTATGTTAGTAGTGATAGAATTCGAGATAGGTAGATTTTGAGGTTGTACTATCTGACCGGGCAAACGTTTTTGCCGTTCAGGGGTAAGAAAAATAGCTTAAGACTATTCTCAGGCCTATCGAATGTTGAAAAAAATATCGGTCAAGCCATTTCGATTTCGGAAGAGGTTGGTTACAAACACTGTGACATGAGAATTTTATGTAACTTTCAATATGTCTCACCAAAAAATAAAAACCATAAATATTATGTTATATCTTTAAATTAAATTAGTCATGTTTTTATTAAATTAGTCATGTTTGCGTACGACTATATGTATATCCTTATTTCAGATATCTAAGGAGATGCATTTATGTTATCTTTTCCTTCATATAAATGAGACGAAATCAAGTTAAATTTAAAGCTGTATGGTTTGCATCACAACTTAACAGGTTAAATAATTGCTACCAACTATTAACAAGCACGATTAAAACAATAACAAGCACCTTTGATATGAAGTCTATTTATTGGATACTCCACTCCAGTGTATGTATCTATTGTCTACCATAACAGTATCGGGCGCCGCTTTGAATCGAAACAGTTAGTCAGTTACCCGCAAACAGAAGCATACTCCTATATCACACCTTTAACAACATAATAAATATATGTATATAATAATTAATAATAATAATAAATAATATTGTTCTCCATATTATCTTTACTTCATACTCACATATACTTACCTCAAGGAGATGTTTTAAAGCGGTTAAGGCACTATCGAAGTGATCCCAACAGACAAAAATGGATTGCGATAGATTGTTCACATCTGTTATCAGTTATCGACAACTAATGTGATTCCATGCATAATTTATTTTTGGAAGCGTTGGCGATTGTAGAAACCAGAAAGAGAACCTTAATGTAACATGGGAGATACTCCAACAGTCATGGCCAAAACGGAAATGCATTGCGCCAGGTAACGAATAATTCAGTAAATTCCACTAATATGAACCTAAGGTTGAGCCCATCTGAACCTTTTACCGTAAACCTTCTTCATACAAGAAAAAAGTAGCGCTATCTGACATACGCCAATGCAAACAACCCCCTTCTTATCGCTATAAACCTACTTACTTTTTACCCAATGTAAATCACTGTTTTTTACATTACGTATGGAGGGAGAATTGGCGCTGTACCTAAAGAATTTATTTACCTGACAGTTAGTTATTAGGTTATCCCTAAGCAGTAATAATCATCATAACTGAGCGTTACACTTCTCACGTCTTTGCGGTAAAAACGCTTAACAATGCAACATAATTCAGTAACTGCAATGTTGGCTGGGAGCTAATTAGCGAATGTTCTATATCTAACGGCGGTTAGTGGTTGTACGTCTGTCTGGAATTAATATGGACTAATTGTGTTAAATACTGCTATGTTACTGGTGGTAGGCGTAGATTCTTCTTGCGTACCACACCAGTTTCAGTTATTCTACCGTGAAGCAGTACTAATGTATGTTTCAGTTGTGTTTTGGTTTTAAGGGCACTTAATGCAACATGGGCAATATGAGTCATGAGAACTGATGCCTCAGGATAACGATCGCAGTGCAGTGTGTCACATTATATTGCACGGCAAAGTTATGGGATTCACTGCTTCTGACAAGGGCATGCATATCACTTAACATCAAGTGAACTTCTTGGTTGAAAAAAATAGATAGACGCCCACAGAAAACAAAAGACACTATAAAAGTCATTCCTTGCTCTGTGTAGACGCCCTTGTATCATCATTTCGAGGTTGGTATATATCTCGCCTTGATCTCGGTCTAAAACGAAAGATAATATTTGTGCTGATTTTCTAGATTGATTGGATGCTTTCACGAAATGTTAGAGTAGACACTATCGTAGGCAATAGCAATCAAAATCTAGACTTCATTGTTTAATTAATCCATCAGGCGGAATTGAACAGTTTTTAATGATTATGATTAACGGGCTATTCTGTAATCGAATTCTCACTGCCTATACTGCAAATAGGTAATGTCTATCCCCTGTGTACGTAAACCTGGTTTTTACGTGAGAAAGGCTTATACTTGCGGGCTCGCCAAGACGAGGGGGCATGGTTATCGAGGAGGCAATCTTCAGCCTGTGATTTGGACATTCAATATTTTTTTTTGCAATTTCACCAACAAGTAAGTAACAATGAAATATAGTCATCACGTAAACGGTCGCAGTTTATGCAAAATAAAACGGCTCCATCCGGGAAACGATTCAATTGCAGCTCTGCTAAAAGAACGACCGTATACTGGCGTTCCGCTTCACGCACTTTGTTGCCGTGGGAATGGAAATGATCAGCCTGGTTGATCGTTGAAACGTTATATTCGTCGTCGAGTTCAGCGTTGCCTGATTTTTCAAAACACTACGTAAAAATGTGAAGATGATACTGTAATTCCCGCAATTTGACTGCCATAAGCTATTAGCTTACACATCGCGAAAATCCACAAAAAAAAATAATTTCGCGGGCACAACCGGAGCATGAGACCCCTTAAAAAATGTGCAATTTCTTATGCAATCTGGGGCAGGAATTTGCCTTTTGCCGGTAGTGAAGTAGTTATGCCTGGAAACCGCTGATATGGTTCAAGCGTTTTGCTTCATAACTTGTGTTTATAGAACGCGCGTTGAAAGCTATGTTCTCACTTATCATGGACCGGTAATATCATCCATAGGGGAACCGCTAAAGGCTCCTATAGAAAGGAGTAGAAAATCATGTGTTGAGTTATATTATTTTGTTGGTCTGATCACCCGTCAACAAATGTCCTCACCACATACGCCGTCTCGCCATACATCATTTACACTTCGTCGCTGTTTCTTTGTTGCAAGCGAGGTTGAGTATTTTGAGAATAGCACAATACTCGATTCCCAATTCAATTTTATTTAGGAAACTAAATTACTGTTTGAATTGATTTTTACTGCTTATTGTTGAATTAGTCACGTTTCAAAATTTGCTAATTTCATTGAGTCATGCTTGAGCATTCTACCGTGAAACCATGTTCGGTTCAGTACAAAATATTCACTAAGTAAAGTGGGCTAGGCTGGTATGACAAGTGTTAGGATACCTGTCCACCAGAGATAATGTCTAGAATTGCTTAATTTTCATTTCATTTTATTTCATAGCTTATTCTGAGTGATTCTTCTGGTGTCTTAGACACAAAATTAGCAACACCTTAGCACAAAATTAGCAAATTAGCCTCTGGCCGTGTGACATGGACCTTTGCACTAGTGAGTAGGTACTTGGACTGGATTTGGACAAGATACTGCCGTGCAGAGTAGGGCTCCTGTATGAGGCTACAAGACTTTTTTATAATGTAGACTAAAGTTATAAAGTTAACATGTTTAAGATGCCAGGTGGAAAGTGATGGTGCATCTTAACCAAGACCGCGTTTCTTCAAGAGATGCCTCTTCATTCTTGACTGGAAAGATTAAGTTATTCTGCTATAACTATAATCCGCTACCTGAAAAGAATCTGTATGATCCAACAACAGAAACAAGCCAATCACCGCCCTCCCTCCCACTCGAGCACGAAAGCCAAGCTGCCAGCGAGCAATGCCACAAACACCCACATGCAACACCACACAAGACTCTTTTACAACTCTCGATCTCGAGGTTAAATTAATATTTCTAGCAAATTATGGATTTCCGAAAAGCGACGCCAGCTTCTATTAAATATTCAGACATCCAACAAACTCGCACGAAACGTTTTTCTTCCAAGTTTCTATTACGAAATCTAGGTGCCTTCAGGAGAAGAGTGAATAGGCATTTTCTAGGCAAGCGCGCTCCAACCTAGACCTTATCAGTGCTTTCCATCAAGCATGGTTGTCGTCAAGCGCATGCCTATATCTACAATAGAAAAAAGATTTCAAGAGTTCTATGGTTCTCCCAGTGGACACTTGATATCTTTAATGTCCATGGATCGTTTCCCATATTCTGTATCGAATATCGATACGGGAGTGCAGTGGGCGCGACCGGAACGTTCCATGACACCAACCAATCGGAACGAGGATCGTGTGACATCGAACCTGAGACGACTGTAGCTGTTATTGAGACAACGACGCTATAGAGGTAGGATGTAGGCAGTAATATTAGTAACTAGTAGTATGGTAGGGGGTAGAGGGTAAAGAGTAATACCTACTACACCTACCAAATTGTATGCGTGAATTGATTTTCTGTCCTCATAAAATATTATATAGCCTTTGTCATTTACAAAAAAAATCCAAATTCCTAAATCATTATTTATACGGCTTAATTCACGTGAAAGGTGTCAAGTATGGCCGACTAGTATCGAACTCATCCGGAGTCCCTTTTCAAGGGGTAGGTAGTTCATGCGACGACTCACAAATCCAAAATCTTTATTTTTCATAGAGACCCTTAGAGACCCAACATAATATAGGTACTAATGATAGCCGAAACTACTGCCACGTTCGAATTATGTAGTTAGTTTTTGAATTAAGCTCATTAACAACTCAATCATTTCTAGAAAAAGAAAAGATTAGTGTCTTTTAAGACCTTATGTGAGTAGAGACTAGAGAGAGAAATATCGACATAAATAGCTAAGACATAGATATACTTTATTTCATATCACTATCTCATAAAATAAGAGTCAAGTTTTATAGGATGTCATCTGCTTGCAAATTTCTTCCCTAGACACCAAGGACAGACAAAACTGGGGCTGGTTATACGCGTCCTTTCGATGTTGGTTAGTTAATTTTAGTTTGATAGTTTCATTCAAATGGAATAAAAGTTCTGCATCTATCCAATAATTTCTTAGTAACAAAATAAAACAACGTTCTTTGAAGTGAAATAAATGGGAATTAACGGTCCCTTTTATCTGCATAATCCGTGAATAGACCGAATGTCTTCGTCGTTTAGCTTAAGCGATTAAGTAACTCAATAAATTGGCGGTTTATCTCGTTGGAATGGAAACCCGTTTATTAATTTAGGTGGGTTGTGCGAGATTTGACGTTTAATAAGGGCTGGTTCTCATTGGAATCATTTTGTCGAGCTTTGGTCCTCTTCTTGTCTTTTTCTTACTTACATCTGTGCAGTCGGCACAACATATTGTCTACCTCTTTCATTCACTTCTGCCACAGTCAACTATTTTTACATGTATATTCTTTCAAATAATCCACCCATCTCTTCTGCAAGTAAAGGAGGCGTTCTTTACTTGTTGAGCCTTGCCTTGCATAACCGACACTTCCGATACTTCGACGACCTCCCTGGCGCAGTGGCAGCGCGCTCGGATTCGAGTGCGAGGTCGCGGGTTCGATTCCCGCCACGGGCCACTTTGGAATTTTATAATTTCTAAATTGGCTCAGGTCTAGTCTGGTGGGAGGCTTTGGCCGTGGCTAGTTACCACCCTACCAGCAAAGACGCACCGCCAAGCGATTTAGCGTTCCGGTGCGATGCTTGTAGAAACCGTTGAGGTAAATTTACTTACCCTTCCAAGTTAGTACGATAACATCGTAGGCTGCATCATCACTTACCATCAGGTGAGATCGCAGTCAAGTACTAACTTGTATAGAGTAAAAAAATAATAATAAGCTTATCATCAGATTCGCTTACTAGAACACCCATATAGTTTGGGAAAGCAGCCTGATAACATTGAAAAAGAGAGGGCGACAGAAGCGGATGTTCGATTCTGTTCAGACCTGAGGAGTACTTTGAAGAAGAGAGGATCTTCTGATATGTCTGCCGCCTATAGTTGCGGATGAGTCTATCTGGTCATTTTAAAACATTAAAGTAGACGTAATCGCGTGACCTTTTGCAAAGAAAATGATGTTTCACGAGGTGACTAAACCTTACACGTGCCACAGGCGTTCGGTTTCATCAATTTATGTAACTAAGTGCTTTTAAAGAACGATAAAAGTAAGGACAAAGAAGCATCATCTAATTATTTATAAGTAGGTATGTTTAATACTTCACTTGTTTTAGCCTACGTTGCATTAATATACATTATCCATATTGCTTTAACGTAAAAAATGCTTATGAATCGACCTAGATGCTTCTTATACACTTAATAAATTCATGATGGGATATATCGAGTACGCATAAAGCTGGTATCTTGTTATAAACACTTCAAAATTCTTCATGAGTACGCGCATAATGCAGATTGCCTGACGATGATTCTTTATCGACGAGGTAGAAGACGGTATCTTTCAAAGGACCTTGCGAACTATCGAGTTAGTGTGAACTAAGCTTAAGCGGTTCGAGATGTTACGGGGAATTAGCTAGCCAAGTGGGTTCTAGAGTGAATGGTCCTCGAATCTTTCGCTAATTACATCTTCGCACTGCAGCAAGAGTTATGCAATTACCATCTCCCAAGTTACTGCCGGTAAATGAAGATGCTTTATTGCATTTTGTGTTATAAAAGTGTATCCAATTCTGGAAGCTTTTATTTAACTTGCAATGTTTGTATGTATGTACGTGTAAATACTTGCAACTGAATTTTAAAGCAGATATTCTCAACCGATTATGTTGTGCATGTACTTACACGTTAAGTTTGCATGACAGTGCACTGCTTTTACAGTTATTTTATTACTAACAGCTGTCAACCTACTCTTTGTATACTATCGTTTATCTTTTAAAAAGAAGTCGGCTCTCTCTTCCCATTCTTAACTGTCAGGGTTAAAATAACTGTAAAGGCGCTAAGTGACGTCAGTCTAAATCCAATATGGTGGACGCCCCAAAATGGCGCACTAGTTCGATTATTAGATGCAGTAATAAAATTCAAGTTTTTTTATTGTTATTTTGCGTGTAACCTAGATTGAGTTTGCTTTTATTAACCAACATTTTGAAGATGCATGATTTATGTTACTCGATGTTAATTTAAAAAATTTGAGCCATTCAGAAACCATTTTGTTTTTGCACAAATGTCTCTGTATCTAAATCATACTCATGAGAGAGTTTTTCAACAGCGCTCCGATCTTAAGTTGCTTTCGTAATAAAAGTCCCCTTTGCGTATTGTATTTCATGTGTGTTAGTGCGAATATATTTCTTTATTATTTCAATCGACTTTATGCGCCACGTTAGGTGTAAAATAACGAAAATATCACTCGCTCGCAGCTCGTATTGTACGTGTCCGGTTTATTGTTTCGCATCGCAAAGGAATTTTTATTTACACAATTTACGCAGTCTCTAATGTAACACGAGAAGCCGTATAAACGGCGATTTGTTTGTAAAATTAAATTTTTGTTTTACAAGCGAAGCGGCCGCGTTTGCGTAAAGTCGTATTACGTCGTGCGGACAGGAGCGGAGGCGGAAGGTTCGTTTGTCCTGTTTCAGGAGCATCGATTGGCGTTCTCGTGGGTGTTGACGGGAAAATGGGCTTTGTGTTTCCTCGGTTTAAGGGAGGAAGTTCCGTTTTCAGGACGTGGAGTTAGGTCGTAACGTTTTCGGCGCGGCCGGGATCCACGCGGCCGGCCGGAACCCGCAGTGCCGCGCCGGTCGCCGGCTTTTACGCCCGCGTCACGAATACAATATGGTCTTTCTACGCCTGTATTTTGATAACGTGCTACGCGTTGCGGTAGGCTTTCCGCCTGCGACTACGAACCTCCGCGTAGCTGATCGTGTTTTTTTTACCGAATATACGATAGTGGGAGTGTAATTGTGCTGTTTTGTAAATTGTAAATAGAACTGTTAAGTGCGCTCATATCGAATGTGGTGTTGATTTAATAATCCCGTTGTGGTTTGTGTAGGTATTGTTTGTGCTTCCCAATTAAATGTAAACGTAATAACAGCTCGTGTTTCCACAACTTCATGGAGGGTAAACAATTTAGTATTAAGTGTTTAAATTAGTAACGGGTAGGCACTATGTGCAATTAACGGATGGATTTAGCTGTAGCTAGTTTTGGTTACACCGGTTAGTTACATGAGTGTTCGGTCGTACTTCTATTAATCAATGTCACTATGTGAGCCTTATCACTATTGAGCATATGCGATGCTAAATTAGGGCTTGTGAACTGTACCATATGTGACAGGAAAGTGTATTGTTTTTTGTGCAATGTACGTCTCATTTACGTAATAATATGTAACTTACGTCGCGCTATGATTTGCAAGAAGTCTTAAATTCATAAGGGGGAATCTCATCATAATGGGGTCATCGGACCTTTATCTCCAAGGTTGTCCAGGGAAAATACTTGGGCGGGTTTTCACATTATTTCCAACGAACCGTATCTCAACTCAGAATACCTATACCTACAGTTAAAATCAGCTCAATGTGTCTTGTCTTACTCAAAGTGTCAGGACTCAAAGGTTACTTACTTGTCATATAAGTGTAACCGAAAATATCCTGATACCTACCTGATAAGTCACATTTCTAACTCACTCCAATTGCTATCGAACGTTTAAAGATCATTTATTTTTCCAGTGTTTTCCGCCCTCAAAACTACCCAGTTGAAAAGTTAAAGCGTAGACAGTAGAGACACGTTAGTCAGTCATAACCGTTACAATTTTTAATCATAACCTCTGTTATTTAATTAACCTTGGCTAATTATTATTATTATAATTTAAGATCTTAACAAAACTTTTAAGTTTGTTCTATTTTATACGTCTTATCTATAAAATCTACTTTTTTTAATTAAATTATAAGTATTTTAGTATTTTCCGTTGTTTCATAAATCAATTGAAACGTAATTAACGTTTTGCACAATGAAGAGCTATTATCTCCTGACAGGATCGAGGATCGGAATCAAATTTTCAAGCACATCGGCATCAGAGATATCTGGATAGCGTCCGCAGTCCGCACTCGGCATTTTCTTAATTAATTGCTTGTTTGACGGAGGGTCCTTCGTTCGTGACACTTCTTGGAATATCCTACGCTCGGGTTTGTTCGGATATGACTGAGGAATGTTTAATTGGGTGGAAACCTGAAAAATACGCTCGTAGCTGTCAGTATTTAATTATGTGTTATGAATTAATTTGACGGTTTCTTTTACATCAAAATGTAGAAATACTGTGGTATAGTACGATTCACGAAAGATGACCACAAATGGCGGGTCTTTTCTTCATGTACACTCATGAAGAAAAGACTTAAGCCAAAATAATATTTTAATATTAGTTAAATAAGACCCTATATATTACTTAAAATAAATAAGACCATAATATTAGTTAGATAAGTCCAAAGAGACCTAAAATAGGCCCGCCTTTTGTGGTCATCTTTCGTGAATCGTACTTTACCGTGCAGTCTTAGTTTTTTTTTGAAGAAAATCTTTTGAAACATAGATTGTTTACAAGTGGTATCATACCATTTTTTAACCCTCGACGCAAAAAGAGGAGTGTTATAAGTTAGACGTCGATGTCTGTGTGTGTCTGTGGCATCGCAGCTCTCAAACAGATCGGACCGAATTCGATACGTTTTTTTCTTCTAGCATATTAAATACTATGACATGTTTCAAATCCAAGATGGCTGTCACCACAAAATGGTGAATTGTGTTTGGGGGTTTCTTAAATTTGGAATTTATTCGTCGTACAATGTTTGTTGATAAAATCTTTTAACATTGAGCACTGTAACAGAACATTTTTTGAATTTTATTCCGTTTCATCCATCAAAATATGTCCTATGGCTAAGACTGTTGTTCCGTTAGAAAATGCGTATTTTTTCAACTTCGCCTGATCACGTGATGTTAAGAGCGGTTATGCGTTTACGCGTGAATCGCGTGTCGCTCCATACAAAAAAAGAATTCCGTTCCCACTGACGCAATTTTGCGCGGAAAATGGTATTACAAAAAAAAATATAGTAAAATAAATATACAACTTATTAAAATAGTAAATAACCAGTGACATTGAATATGAATTGAATTAAATTACTACAATTCAGAAATAACAAAATATCTTGGATTTTATCCTAAAATAATACGTTTAATTTATCGAAAAATGCTAAAAATGGCACTTTTCGGTTTATGGTTTTTGAATGAAAATCTAGGTAAATCGTGTTTTTTTTTTGAGACATTTTTTAGTAAATGTTATTAATTTTCTAAATATGTCATTGTTATAAGTTTGTGTTATGAA
Source organism: Coenonympha arcania (assembly GCA_036785405.1). Lineage (NCBI taxonomy): Eukaryota > Metazoa > Arthropoda > Insecta > Lepidoptera > Nymphalidae > Coenonympha > Coenonympha arcania. The sequence continues at coordinate 6,032,370 of CM072059.1, forward strand.
ACATGGCAAATATCTTGCATCAAAATAGAGCTTCCACCGCTAAGTGAGTAATTAGCCTTTACCTTAAACTTTCTAATGAGAAAGTTATACACATATTTTCAAATATTTTTGAGACAAAAACTAGATTACGAAATGCCAAATAATATGATGGCAATTATCTAATCAATAATTGAACACATGACACTCTTATGTTACGTCGAAAATTGTCAATTTTGACTCAAGCATAATACTAACGCATGAACAGTCTTAAGTCACTTTATCAGTAGAGGTGTTAATATCTTTGAACTTATCTAACTCTTTCACTATCGACGTCTGTTCAGAAACTTAAATAATTTCCGAGACAGCCAAATACGTGGTTATTATTGTAACTGCTCTACCGGTAAAAGGAAAACAGATATCTGTGTCAAGCGGTTCCAATTTTCCGCTACGATACATTGAATATGGGATAGAAATATGAACTATGTATTTATTCATCCATCATCACCTCATCACTTGTTAACGGCATAGGAGCCGTATTTAAGCGATTTTGAATGAAGTTTTATTTAAAAACTATAAAGAAAATTACTTTCAAATTTAAACGTCATGTATTTTGGATCAAAAGTTGCTCCAAATTCTTAGTTTTTCTATTTTTATCGGAAAGTCGTTTCCAAACGACTATTGATGTAATTGTAATTTTTGTTTTAATGTGTCGGTAATAATAACATCCAAAAAAGCTTAAAAACAGATTTTTGATAACTGGATTAGTTTTTGAGTAATTAGGTAAAAGGTCGTTTTTCTGTTATATTCTTCCGCGACGCTGCATGTCGCACCTACCAACGTATCCGTGAAAGCGAGACAGACAAAAATATCAATAAATCCCCTTAAATGATGAGCCTCGGTAACGTCAATTTAATTACGTATAGTAAAAAAAGTCCCACAGATTTCTTTTAACACTTTGCTTGAATCCCATATTCTCGTATTGATCGCGGTTCGTGACTTAGGTATCGTCTCCATAGAAGGCATTTAGGCAATTTATCTGATGACCCGAATACAGGATGAGTTTACGCTTTGTGATCTTTGTATTGCGACTAGCACGTATCTTGAGCGACGCAATGACTTCGAGTGGGATGCAAAGACAACTTTGTATCGTTAGCAAATCGTCTTTGCGTCAAGATAATTATGTGTCGGTCACTATCCTAAAAATACAGAACTCAATCCTGCTCGTATTTCGTTTATATCTCTTAAATGTTAACTTAAATGAGAAGCAAATTTCGTGTTCCCTTTTTTTCAACCACTCTTTTCTATAGAAGTAAAAGATTGGATAGTTAGATTACGTCATCAGCGGCCGGGTATGTAAAATTCAGTGCATACAATTTTAATGAACTAGCTCGAACATTTTGGCATAATTGCGACAATGTCCATACTACTCTGGTATTATTGTGGAAAGTGGTCACCAACGACTTTTACATACATTTAGAGTTTATCGAATACGTACTTGTCGTAAAGGAAACAGATAGGCTGAATTCGCTATTCAAATTTTTTTCAGCCAATATACGTATTTCTTTATTTAAGGCCTGTTGTGTTTACTATATGGATTATTATTTATTTTTGTATGGGATAACTGACCATTTTGACGAATAGGGGTCTGACATCAGATAGTTTTTTAATTTTAAATCTTTATGAACGTTCCCAGTGCAAGCTTAGCCTAAGTTGTTATGGCGATGCGAAGAATGTCAACATCAATAGCCGCCCACAGAAAAGGTCTGGGAGTATCTCCGAGACACAATTTTTGCAGAAAAGATCGCCATCAGCGATAAGCCCACCTAAAGACGAATAAAACGTATATTCAAAGAAAATATAACTTAGTAAAAGCTTGAGTTTTGTCTATTCACTGTTGTCAATGCTTTCGAAAGTTCTAGCTGTTATTTATTGCCTTTTGATGTCTTTCCTATGAAAATCACGATTTTATGGTTCTTTCCATTTTATTTATGTCCATTATTATTTTTAAAGGAGCTATGATGTTTGACGATTTGTTTTCCTCTACAACTACCCGAAGTTATGTATCTTCAGAAGAACACACTTTTGAATCGAAAGTTACAACTTTGCGTATTCTGCTGTGTATAAATAAATTCAAATATTTTGCATAGGTTTTGTTTTTTACCATACCTATGCAAAATATTGCAGTTCGTGATTTCGTGCGTGGTAAGAGCGATTGTTTCTATTGAGTTCAGACTTCAGGCCTGAGTTGATAGTTACGATTTTTGAGTTTTAGTGTACGCTTCGGTAAATACAGTATTTACCGAAGCACACAAAAAAATAAACTTATGTATATTAAACTCTATTTATTATTATGAACCTGTTAATAATCATGTTTGAACGGTGTTCTGTTGTGTAATTGAAAACCAATGCAACTTTTCCAGTCACGTAGTTTGAACTTCATTTTGATTGCAAACGGTTAACAAATAAAAGTCTTGTAAAACAATACTTATATACCATTAGTGTAAGACGCAAATAACAGTACGCGCATGACACAGTACTACAGTAGTAGTTCAGATTCCCTTAAAGCTGTGATTCCCACGTTTTGCAAATCTATGTGTCACACAGCTCTATCTTATTATACGGTCACACTGGGTCACTTGGTTTCTAATTATAGACCAGCAATATAATTGTCCAATGACAATGCTTTAAATTTTATAAATACGAATTCAGGATATCTCTTTTTGTCTAATTTGGTTTCTGAAAAAAATCTATGCACACTTTTTTGCTTATTACACATCACTAACGTCAGTTGGCCCATAACCTTTAGGTTTATTGCAAATATTTGTTTTTGGCTTGTCAAGTAGTTTTAAAATTAAGGTTTCATGGAAAACCTATTGAGGTGTAGCATTTCTGTAGTCCATCCACTCACATCAAAAGAATCTATTGATGAATAACGGACGTAAATTGAAAATTATGAGATTCTTAATTTTTGGCGCATTTTTTATGAATGCCGTTTGAGTATCTTTATTGTTGCCGGTCTGGCTAGTAACAAAGTTATCGTTTAATAGATGTTCACAGCAGAAATCCACTTTAAAAACTTAATACATCATCGTGTTTGAATTTAAATGAATTGATATCACGTTTGCTATCTGAACCCCCGCTGGGGGGCGTTGAACTTTGCTATTGTTACGTTTAAACACTTTTTGATGCAATCATGCAATTTTTCTTTATACGATTAAACTTAAAATGCTTTGTTATATGCGAATAAATCGTTAAAAATTAAATATTTCACGGGATAAGTCTTATTCATGTAGCTGTCAGAGTCTTTCTCATTCTTTGTACGTAATGTTAAACTGCTTCATTTTACTAGTATATAAGTCTTGAACTTTGACATAGAGATTATCATAACTATGGGTGCTCCATGCTCAATGCTCATGTCTAATTCAAGTTATTATTTCATCAATTGTTGTCCGGAGCAGTGGAGTAGGTGAGCGTTATTAGCAATTGTGCTATGAATCATTCATGATTACGCCAGGATGTATTGCCCGCCTATTCTTGTATGGGTTTGTTCTTATTAATGCTAATGAAGCAGTTTTGCTTTGATATCTTTTACTGTAGATGGGTAAGGTCGTAGATTTTGCCAATTTGCAGCGTAGATATACACATCTAGGTTACGGTAACGAAGAACGGGAAAGTAGCATTTATATTTATTTTAAGAATGCACTCTTATGAAATTGCTAATTTTATGTCTTCTAGTAACACCTGTGGTATCTCCATTGATGGGTCTGCTGCGTCTAATGCTAAACTTTGGGCAAAGTGATCTGATGGACCTATTTCTGAGTCGAATTTATACAATGTTAATAATGTTCTTGTAAAGTTAGGACCTTAGTGGAACGTGCCTATCCCAAGAACAAAGGGGACGAAGGCATTATTATTGAAACTGACGGTAGGTGTGAAGAATGATATAATTATTATAAAATTTATGTTTTTTCTTTCTATACAAATAATACTTTGAGTGGACTGATGGTATTATTTATGAAAGACAAAATGAGAGCGTATAAAATGCAAGTTTAGTACCTACGTCAAGAGCAATTTAAAATAACACGGAAGTCAAAAGCGATTCAATTGAACATATAGGAACAACACATCTGGTCGTGAATACTAATTACGTACATTATGCCAATTCAATTATTGGGACAGCTTTCTCTCGAGCTGTAAAATCGCTGGGGAGGCGGTGCGATTGTGACTCGATAATCGAAATCGGTTTCAACGTATCGATTTCAACGAGACCTGCCAAATTATTGACCACTTTAAGGGTCAATTATCCAATAATTTCGGTCTGGTCGTGACGACGAACCGTGTAGCCCATGTAATTGGGCCGTGAATCAAAATATGGAACGGATAAAAAGCAAAAACTGTCAGTAAAAGCTATTATAAAAGTAAGAATCCAATTTACGTCTACATTGGGGTTGGCTACAAGCTTGCATTCAGAGTTTAGACCGTTGCAGGTGTGTTGATTGGCTAAAGCTAAAACATTTAAGGACTTCGCAAATTGGACAAAAGATTGGGAAATGCTTCGACCTATTGTGCGTAGCCCCACATCGATCGATCTGTAGCGTGTCGATCGCCAACTAGATGGACTGATATCATCTGTGCCGCTATCAGTGCCTCGTTCTCCGAGAACTTCCGCAATGCTACCAATAGGAACCGCTGGAGGATGATCACTAAAGCCGCTGTGACAGATATACATTCAACATCGTCCGTCATAACCACGACCACTCTGCCAAGAGTGAACGATTTAGTAGTTGACTGAGAGTGAAGTAGAAGATTCATATTATACAATTATTTGTGTCAATGAATTATTTTCATCTTCAGGATCACCTTTTTTTGAAACAGAGTGAAACCTTATAAAATAGAATCTATTGGTTTTCAGTGGTCCTTTACAAAACCTAATTGAATTTTTAAGTGAAATCCTCGTACGTTGTAATTGGATTTTTGGATTACGTTCCTTGTGATTAACTAAGTAGGATCTATCACGATTTGCGGTCGTTAAAATAAAATATCGTTAATCTATTCTTAATTCATTACTTTACACACAGCACATTTACTCCGAATTTTTTTTTTTTTTCTCTATTTTTATATCTGAGATCAGTCTTTTGACCATAATCAGATTTGAGGTCTACAATGTTAAATCAATTTTGGGTTTTGCACATCCACTAATGCAGCATCCCTTATATGAAAAAAGTCTTATGCTATGTTGGCCAGTCGACTCCTTTTTAGGCGAAATGTGTATTCTCTGGTGTCGAGAAGTTTGACAGCCAGACTGTTTTTATGTCCTTCTAGTCTCTTTTTATAGGATTCAAGTGATCTCTCTATTTCTTCCTTGACGGTTGGTATGGCGAGATAGTGATGCACTTTAGATATTTTGGTGAACCATGGAGCATTGCATATGACTTTCAGTACATTATTTTGAAAGCGCTGTAATATCTCTATATTGGAGTGACTTGCAGAACCCCAGAGTTGGATGCCGTACGTCCATATAGGTTTGATAATACATTTGTAAATTATGAGCTTGTTTTCAAGGCTCAGCGATGAATTTCTTCCTATTAGCCAATACAATTCCCTGAATTTCCAGTTAGCTTGGTCTCTTTTAGCTTTTATGTGATCTTTCCAGGTCAATCTTCGGTCCAGATGTATTCCCAAATATTTCACAGTTGTATAGTTTGGCAGGATACTGTCGTCCAGTTTCACTGGTGGGCATTTACTCCGAATGAATTTATTTTCGTAAGAAAAATGACGAGCGCATTTTTTATGGTTCTTAACTTTGTTATGTTGAATAAGATTTCTCTGGGTTGTCTGGCGCGATTAGTTATAGGTACTCGTACTATCGTAATATGTAGGCCTTCGAAGTTGGCATGATTTATTAAACATTGGTTATCCATGGACCATGATGGATAATCAAAACTGCGATTTTAGTATGTTTCCAACACGTTCCAAATCATAAATAAGCGCAAAACTGCCATTAATTAAGACTCCCAGATAACAACTAGATTTTTCACGGCAATAAAACAGTAATAAACACGAGTAAAATCGCGTATAATAAACTTGCGCACAATGTTATTGACCGCCATGATGGGATGTTATCGAGTGGCGGCTCGTAAACAGTTGCGCCGGCGCATGCAGATGATTGTGTAAAAATAGACGCCGTTTAAATTAGTCATACTTTTTGTTGTACATTCAAATTCGTTCGGCGAGATTAAACTCTCATCAATACAAGCTATTTCGGGTTAACTTCCCACCACGACTAGACGCAGTTAAATGGTACGTTTTTAGTACGATACCTTATTTGGTAATTTACCACGATTTCTATGCTATGAGTACTTTTTGATTTTTTATCATATTAAGCCGCACTACTACATCCACGGTTCGAGGCGTACGAAGATTTCGAGTAGGTACATCCCCAATTCCCCAACTTTTGCTAATATACTTAGGGCAGATTTTTTCAATCGCCAGATATACTATCTGAGGAATAAATTTGATAAATATGCCATACAAAATCAAAACGTCATATTTATTCCTTAGTTAACGATTATCTGGCCATTGAAAAATCGGCCCGGAGGTATTGTCTTACCTTCCTATCGTTTCCTTGGTTATTAGAGATAGGAAATGGACATATTGGTCATTAATTCCCTAAAATTTTGTATGCAATTTTCATCGAAGAAAAGGCAAGAAAGCTAGAAACAACCTGTTAGTTCTGTTTCAACCAATACCAGTTTGTTTATTGATTCTCAATTACATCTTAAAAGGGAAATAGGCATCAGTACTAGAAAGTTTCTTAGAGAATACTCTTCGGGAAAATGTCTTTGAAGTATTCGTGTCTATTGAATCTGAATACTCTAGCAATAAAAAAACGAAATTATCGTCTGACTTGATGGGACACGCTCTCGGGTAGTTCATTTGCACTTACGCTTGCAGATGCCAGTGTATAAATAGACTGGGGTTTTAAGGTAATCATACTTTTTATGGTGTGGTATTAAAATTGCGTTCCATGGCTTTTTAATTTTTGTGGCTCAAGAAAGCTTGTGGTAGTTAAAGTGTCGCAAATTGTGAAATGTCTGTGACGATAATTACTGGAATGCAAATAAAATAAATGTTTGAACGTAGGTATTCAGTATAGAACACTAGGTATCATTCTTTATTTATCAAACGAATGAATAAAATAAACAAGTGAATATCCGAACAAATACTACTTTGTGCTCATTGGAACACGAAATGAAGCTCAAAAAGACTCAATGTGACAATAATAATTCTTTCCAAAAAACCAACTTCAACTTCAAAACTGGATGTGCAAAGAAACGTCAAAATTATCGACAATACCAATTACATTATATATATATATGTATAATGATGTATTCTGTGAACCGCATTAAGATTTTCACACAAAAATAGAAAAAAAAAAACAATAAATTTTTAGGGTTATGCGCGAGAGACACTTCCATTTATTGGTTTTTGTTGCCCGAGTGGGGGAAGCTTCAGGCATCGTTTTAGTACGTAAGTTATTTATGTTTTGTTACATGTGGCATAATTATTGGAAATAAATGTTTTTTTCTTTCAAAGTGATAAAATATATGATGTACATTACCATGCAAACTTCTATTGAAAATTGGTTTGAACGAGATCTAGTAAGTAGTCTTTGTGTCAAAAACAAAGTTGAGTTTGCGGGTAGATAAGAATGAATGAATGAATCACTTGATTCATTGTTCCAGCTATTCCGGAAAAACTAAAAGTTGAAGAAATCTGAAATTTGGTACCTAGATTGATATTAGGCACAGATTAGTAAAAGAGCTATTAGGTCATGAACCGCATGCCTTACGTATTTGAAACCAGTATCCGATTCGAGTATTCGTAATCAGATTCAAATATTTGGATTACATTGAATTTTGATATGGATTCAATCTCTGAACGGAATAAGGTATTATTTAGCCTGGAGTTATGACATTAATGAATGTTTCAAAGATTGAAAACAAAGAGATGCAAATAATAGTTTTATTCGCTGTCCTTACAACTTGGAAGCTTATACTTAAAAATTTTGCATAGCTTGCTTAGTCACCGGCGATAACAAAAGATGAGAGTGTATAACACAAGGAACAAATAGACAAACCGTTTTTCAATTTTCTAGCTGTCGAAATTAAACTTCAAACGAAATCGACATCGCAAAAGCAAATAGGACAAACGCAGGTTTTACGCTTATTGGTATTTTAGATGCCAGGTGAAAATACTTTGAGGTAATTTCCTTTATTACACAGGATTCTTCGCTAACCCCTAAATCCATTTTGTTTATTATAGAAAACTAACGAAGCCCTGTTAATGAGTCCGCCTGCTCTCCTTTTCTTTGAGATTTGTCAATTATTATTCTTGTGCAGAAATACATAAAACTTGTTAAAATCATTATCTTTAAATTGAACTGGTGGTTTTTACTAAAACTAAATTCTGGCTTGTCATAGATTTTAAGTGTGTTAATAACAATTAATGACCATTTTATGTTTTAAATGCTTCTTGAATTCGTGATGAAAGCATTATAGTTACAATAAGATATATTTGAAGTGGGTACATTTCTAAATTGGCTTTTATCTACCATATCGAAATAAATGCATTCTAGCTTTTTAGATGAGATTTGTAGTAAATCTTCAAGTTATTTTCTTTGTCATGAGCAAAAGGTAATTTTCTTCCTAAATAAACGCCCCTACTGCATTTTTTGCGATTTAATTATCCCGAGTTCCTTTCCCTTGAGCTCATTAAAATAATTTGCTTCTCAAACAATGTGACGTAATTCCTTTGGACTTGGAGCGGTTACGACAGGACGATGAATCAGATTATTATATTTAGAGATTGGTACATAGACAGAGAGATATAATAAGTAATCTAAAAATTGACTTTTACCAAATACTGTCGTTTTGTTGCCTTATTTGTTGAAAGCTTAAATTGACAAACTTTAGCAAACGATTAGAAGTGAATGTTTATATATTATCTTTAAAGAAATACCTACAGAGTCATCACACTAATTACTTTAGGTGCTAAGTAATCAGAAAAGAAGTATGTAAATACAAGTCAATGAAAAATTGGTTAGTTACCAAGAAAAAGTTACTAATTAGGTTCTTTTTAGCCAAATCCAAAAAAGTACTACTAATTTATTTCAGTATCGAAACAATGTTTACTTTAATCTTTTTTTTTCCAAAGCTTACGTTACAAAGGAATCTTCCCAGTTCACCTAGAGTTCCACAATGTTTTGCACATTTAGTACGGCCCGCCCGTTATTTTGTCTTCCTTGCTGTAAAATTTATGGAGTTAATACGAGTATAGCATAGAGTGAACGCTTCAGTATAGATCTTTCACAAGATGCAGCGCAGACACACATTCGTGTGGTCCCAACTCTAATTAGTTAGCCGATAACATCCTAATAACATTAGAGCTGGCAATAAGAGAATCAGTGGCCAGAAACGTAGCTAACGAGCTGAACAACAGTTTTATCGAGCAGTAAATCTGGCGGTTGGCCCGAGGACGATACAATCTACCTCAATTGTGTCGCCTTCTGTTCCCACGTGAAGTCTTCGCCCAGTGCCATACCGATCATATCGAGCATGAGTATTGTGTGCCGGTCCAGCCTCGAATCAGGAAACGGGATTGCTGTGGAATATAAATACTACTAGCTACGGCTTCGCCCGCGTGAATCATATCACGTTATAATGATCAACTCATTAAAAAAGATAGACATTTGGTATCGCGGACTTTTCTTTAGAACTTTAAATGAAGATCAATTCCATCGGAAGCTCTCGAAAAGGATCGAGGAGGATTTCTCCCATTTTTGGAATATTTTTCATTTATTATACTCCGCTCTTATTCGTCATCCTAGCCTTCTTCGACAAATGTACTATACAACGCAAAAATATTTTTTCAGTTCGGACAATTAGTTTCAGAGATTAGCGCGTTCAAACAAATGACAAACTCTTCAGCTTTATAATATTGCTATAGATTCTGTTGCTTTCATCCGAATTTGACCTTTAATAGAAATAGGATTTATTGTTCACAGTTTGTGTTTACTCGTAGTATTTGCGAACATGTTATTCGATTCATTGATTGTTTAAATGCTTTTCCCTAATATGTACATATTCGGATTCTTAAAAAAACGCAATATTTTTGAATGCAAATCTGTTAAGCAACTACAGAATACCTCTAAACAATCATGTTGAACCCTAGAGTTAGGTCAGTAATAATTGACAAAGGAAGTAAGTAAGTACAAGTAAATATAAAAAGGAAACAAATGATTGAACATAACACGGTTTGGGGCATAATGTAAATTGTATTCCTGAACAGGAAATGATTTATTAAGGGTACAAGCCGCGGGGACGTTAACAAAGCTTTCAGTATAATAACGCAGTAATGCCTGAATATAATAATTTTCCATTTCTTCTCGCGCCTTGAAAGCTAAAAGCGTCGTTAACGCCAGTTGATCGGTTATTGTTTTATACTTCTTTCTGCTTTCATTGTGTTTTTCTTTAATTTAATTTTCTTTAATTGTGTAATCCACATTGAAAAGGGTAAATAGGTCATAAAGATAGGTTCCAATACTCACACTGTTTTTGCCTGAATGAATGTTTTTAGACAATTTGGACAGAATATACTCCGTTCTGTAAAGGGGTCATAAAATGCTCATATTTGGTGACAGATTATTAGCAAGTATTCTGTATCTGTAAATTACCACTCTTTTTAATTTTGCGTTCACAGGTTGCTTGCCATATAATATGGTACTTATAAATTGCCAGGGTCCTAAACAATTCTTACGTCTGTCGTTTTTATTCCAGCGCAGTTTATTTTTTCAATATTTATTTTTTCCATAAATGACGCGGGCGAAGCCGCGGGTATAAGCTAGCCGATGTTTCTTTTAGTTGTTGTAGTATGCTACTTTTTATCCCAGAAAATCGTTGGCTCCCACGGTATTTGTAACAGCCCGAAATTCACGCGGGCGAAGCCGCGGGCAAAAGCTAGTCATTAATATATTCGAAATAATAATTAAAAGGAAACTTTCAGTATATGTACTACTAGTAGTTAAATTTTCTTCCGTACAAAATTAGACTTTGTACCATAAATAGCACAAAACTAATTATTCCGCACAGATATGTCAAGGATCATCACGTAACATTATAATAACCGTAATTTCATCGGTATTAAACCACAGACACCGAAGAGGTGAATAAACTTCAGCTACGAGGGAACGTCTATCTCCTTGATTAATCCCGTCACAATATGTTCGCGCAACTTTATTGATATTGTATGATAAAGTAGATATCGTTGTACTACATTGACTTCCGCTTTTGTAGAAATGGTTTTGCAATATTTGAATTAAGTTTCGTAAATCGTCTCGCAGAAAGCAAAACATTTAATTATGAAAAAGAAATGGCGAGTCGGATCGTAATGTTAGAAATATTTTGAGGACTTAAAAGTTTTCGTTGTTTCAATTACTATGACTATGCACAATCTCTTTTATTTATAGTGTTCATTACCGCTATAGTATCATTCCAAAAATAAAACACATCAGACCCCTATTGCTTATATGAAATCTTGTGTAAAGTGCAATACAATACTGCTGTTACATAATTTAGCCAGCTAGGCCCCACTTGCCTTTGAAACTTTAAAACCATCATCGTCTCAGTTTGCACAATATGCTTCCAAGAACATTCCACTGGATACCCTTTCTGCGTTGTTGGAACTAGATATAACCTCCGATAAAAGGAATATGACAACCAATGCTTGGATTGTTTGGAAGTTCAATTCAATAAACTACTTCCAAGTTGCAATACTACAGGTCATGCATCTATGTTGGCCAAGATAAGTCTTTAATCACTTGTTTGAACTCTTTTGAGAGAGAGTGGAATCCTATATCATTTAGCCTATATACTGTTTATCTGGTCTCCTGTTAACTCTCATTTTAATCCAGCTTGATAAATGCCACGGCGCTACTCCTGCAAAGCACATTCACTTTGAAGACTAAAATAATATTTTGTAGCGAACTTTGAACGGATTTCAGTTATGTTGTTAAAGAAAAATATTTAGTCATGAAAATTCTTCTGTTCGGAAATTGCGGCGATGTACATCGTTTGAAAAGACGCTTTTGCTTATTAGATTTTCTATTTTCACTGCATTTTATTTAGTTAAAGCCAAGATACAGTAAAATATTTGTGTTACGTAAGGCACTCCTGGCTTTAGAACTTTCTCGGCTGCCAAGTTTTCCGAAGGGGTCAGCTGGGGCAACATTAGCTAGCTCGTGACGTGTTCACTTCAAGCGAGGGTGGGTGGATTGCGGTAGTTGTCTCTGCGGTCTGGTTTTTAAGAGTTTCGATTTTGTTCGGCTTTTTCGAGTTTCCTCCCGAACATTTATCCCGTTTGAGTCTAGCATGTGCGAGAACTTAGTTTTTATCCTATCCTTCATCACGTTCTCAATAAGTCACGTTCACGACTCTGTCCATTTTTTGGTTTACAATAATTTCTTCTCAGAAAACATCTTACAAAGGTTATCGATTCGTGTACGGTCGTACCATGATATAATCTATGTTCCGTCACTTGACTTCGACTCCGGTTAAAAAGTATTCGATTTGTAACGGGTCGTTTCAGGAAATGAGTTTAAGGGTGCTCCGCTCGATGCCGCGAATCGAGTTACCCACTGAGAACTTCTCCGGGTATCTACAGAATAGCTCGTAAGTCGTCTCTTATATTAACTCTTTCGTCGCAACGTGAATTTAATTTAATATTTGAAATAATATAAGTTAAGTTTAAAATTTTGTCCGTTTTATTGAGTTCACGAAATGTTTAGCGAAGGCTAAAGAAGTTTCAAGTGGGCGTTTCGTTTACAATATAGATCATACATATGGACTTTGCACTCGTTACAGAAGAAATACGAATGTTAACATTACGGTTTAAAAACTTTACTTTTTATAGGGACACTTGAGAGATGAAATAGAAAGAAGTGCATAATATTTGAAAATGCGGTCGTAACGTTATTGATCTAACAGCTTTATGAAACGTATTTTTCGGGAAATTATAACGCCAATAAAATAAGTGTAATGATGTCAGGGTTTCTGACTTCCTTTATCCCGCCGTTACTAATGACGAATCAATTTTTCTGTATTATCTTCAAAAACCTCATCCTTTACCCATAAAAAGGGATGATAACTCTAGAGTCTTTAGAAAACGCACGCCCGAGGCTTTAAAATACCGCTACCATTATAGCTTATACAATACTAGCAAACGCCCGCGGCTTCGCTCACGTTGACCTTCTGCTTTACTCCCTCAGGCGTTAAGTTTCCAAAATTCTTGTATTAACTGTCATTTAATTTAATTTTGACCACTAAATATTTCCTAATGCTTGCTGGTTATAGTCAGACGTCGACTTGCAAAGCAATTGGCCCAGTAACAAAAAAGTTCAAAATGGCGGCCAAAAAGTTCATCATTTTTTATCTTGACCACAAATTCCTTCTCTATGCTTGCTGCGATAGTCAGATATCGATTTTCAAAGCAATCGGCCCAGTAACAAAAAAGTTCAAAATGGCGGCCACTTTTTTAAATTTTGACCACAAATTCCTTTTCTATGCTTGCTGTCATAGTCAAATATCGATTTTCAAAGCAATCGGTCCTGTAACAAAAAAGTTCAAAATGGCGGCACCTTTTTTAAATTTTGACCACAAATTCCTTCTCTATGCCAGCTGCCATAGTCAAATATCGATTTCCAAAGCAATCAGTCCAGTAACAAAAAAGTTCAAAATGGCGGCCACTTTTTTAAATTTTGACCACAAATTCCTTCTCTATGCTTGCTGCCATAGTCAAATATCGATTTTCAAAGCAATCGACCCAGTAACAAAAAAGTTCAAAATGGCGGCCACTTTTTTAAATTTTGGCCATAAATTCCTTCTCTATGCTTGCTGCCATAATCAAATATCGATTTTCAAAGCAATCGGCCAAGTAACCAAAAAGTTCAAAATGGAGGCCACTTTTTTTTAATTTTGACCACAAATTCCTTTTCTATGCTTGCTGCCATAGTCAAATATCGATTTTGAAAGCAATCGGCCCAGTAACAAACAAGTTCAAAATGGCGGCCACTTTTTTTAAAATTCGACCACAAATTCCTTCTCTAAGCTAGCTGCCATAGTCAAATATCGATTTTCAAAGCAATAGGTCCAGTAACAAAAAAGTTCAAAATGGCGGCCACTTTTTTAAATTTTGACCACAAATTCCTTTTCTATGATTGCTGTCATAGTCAAATATCGATTTTCAAAGCAATCGGTCCAGTAACAAAAAAGTTCAAAATGGCGCCCACTTTTTTAAATTTTGACCACAAATTCCTTCTCTATGCCAGCTGCCATAGTCAAATATCGATTTCCAAAGCAATCAGTCCAGTAACAAAAAAGTTCAAAATGGCGGCCACTTTTTTAAATTTTGACCACAAATTCCTTCTCTATGCTTGCTGCCATAGTCAAATATCGATTTTGAAAGTAATCGACCCAGTAACAAAAAAATTCAAAATGGCGGCCACTTTTTTAAATTTTGGCCACAAATTCCTTCTCTATGCTTGCTGCCATAGTCAAATATCGATTTTCAAAGCAATCGGCCCAGTAACCAAAAAGTTCAAAATGGCGGCCACTTTTTTTAAATTTTGACCACAAATTCCTTTTCTATGCTTGCTGCCATAGTCAAATATCGATTTTGAAAGCAATCGGCCCAGTAACCAAAAAGTTCAAAATGGCGGCCACTTTTTTTAATTTTGGCAACAAATTCCTTCTCTATGCTTGCTGCCATAGTCAAAAGTCGATTTTCAAAGCAATCGGCCCAGTAACAAAAAAGTTCAAAATGGCGGCCAAAAAGTTCAAAATTTTTCCTCCTCAAAATTTGGATCTCGAAAATCCCTTTCCGAATACGAATTCATGATATAATACCAACCTAGGTACCAAATTTCAGATCTCTACGACTTGTAGCTTTTCGGGAATTCCTGGAACAACGAAAAAAATTACACTTTTATGTATGGAGAAATCCATAAAACCAACGGTTTTCACCCCCTAAAAATTTGAATTTCTGGAATCCCCGTCTTAGTACGAATTCATGACCTAATATCAACCTAGGTACTAAATTTCAGATCTCTACGACTTGTAGCTTTTCGGGAATTCCTGGAACAACGAAAAAAAAATCACTTTTGTATGGGGAAATCCATAAAACCAACGGTTTTTACCCCTTAAAATTTGAATTTCTGGAATCCCCGTCTTAGTACGAATTCGTGACCTAATATCTACCTAGTTACCAAATTTCAGATCCCTACGACTTGTAGCTTTTCGGGAATTCCTGGAACAACGAAAAAAATTTCACTTTTGTATGGGGAAATCCAAAAAACCAACGGTTTTCACCCCTTAAAATTTGAATTTCTGGAATCCCCGTCTTAGTACGAATTCATGACCTAATATCTACCTAGGTACCAAATTTCAGATCTCTACGACTTGTAGCTTTTCGGGAATTCCTGGAACAATGAAAAAAAATACACTTTTGTATGGGGAAATCCCGAAAACCAACGGTTTTTACCCCTTTAAATTTGAATTTCTGGAATCCCCGTCTTAGTACGAATTCATGACCTAATATCTACCTAGGTACCAAATTTCAGATCTCTACAACTTGTAGCTTTTCGGGAATTCCTGGAACAACGAAACAAATTACACTTTTGTATGGGGAAATCCCGAAAACCAACGGTTTTTACCCCTTAAACACGGAATTTCTGGAATCCCCGTCTTAGTACGAATTCATGACCTAATATCTACCTAGGTACCAAATTTCAGATCTCTACGACTTGTAGCTTTTCGGGAATTCCTGGAACAACGAAACAAATTACACTTTTGTATGGGGAAATCCCGAAAACCAACGGTTTTTACCCCTTAAATACGAAATTTCTGGAATTCCCGTCTTAGTACGAATTCATGACCTAATATCTACTTATGTACCAAATTTGAGATCTCTACGACCTATAGTTTTGGCGGAATCCGTGGAACAACCAAAATGCCTCATTCTTTTATATATATAGATTACACTACAGTTTAATAAATATCCTTATATTCGGGTGGTTTTTATTTTTTAAATGAATGAGTCAATATTAGAGATGTCGATAAAAGCTCATTGTTGCGATGAAGACGTAAGAAAAATATTTCATTATTTCGTTGTGGATATAGAAAAAAAGAAAGAATTAAAATTTTAAATCCTTTTCCTTTTTCTCTATACCTACCTCATCGCAGCGGCAAATGAGCGCTGCAGTGGTGTCTCTCGAGAAATTAATTCCTTTAGACTGTGAGCGATGTGCTAGCCTCGCTGAGACAGACTTTACACTTCATAATAGTGTACCTTATTTTAGCATTTCGTCGAGCTTTTCTTTAGACGACCTGTATTTTTTTGTTATTTATGATAACGATGGCGCGGAGTCGCAAAGGTTTTCTTGGGAGAAGATAGTGAAAAGGAAAAACAAACGACAATTATTAATAATTAATAATATTGGTAATGTTAAAATTATACATACTGCTAATAGACAAATCAAATTTCAAAATCTGTTTGTAAAACATGAAAGCGCATTAAAATTTCATGTCCCACATGTAATAATACTTTTACTATGTTGCCATCGCTATGTAGCATTAAGACCGCCAAAATATACTCCTTTTTGTTTTTATTATTTCTTTTTAATATTTTTATTATGTGCAATAAAGAGTTTTATTAGCTATCGTTCGATCTATATTATGAACAACGCTCTTATTAAAATTCTCGCTAGAAAAGCTACATACGCTTTATAATTTTTGCAGGGATCAGTTTATATTATCCGGAAAGCTGAAGTAATAATAACATCCCGATTATGTCAGCAGGAAGACTATATTTTCTCGTTGTAACATAGACATACGACATTCTAATTTATTCCCGCAGGACTCCTGGTGCGAAAGGCCAATTTGCTCGGTCGGCGGTAATTTCAACAAATTGCTACCATTGTTCTTCCAGCGCCAATTGCGCCATTTTGAAAAACTTACTCTGTTCGTCTCGTCCAATTTAATGCTTTATTCATTTAAGGACGTTTTATATACTACCAATCTGCATATTTACTCTTGGTGTTGAATACGCAATCTGCATATTTTTCTATGTCTCGGCTTGTTTCTGATAAAGCGCAATAAGCAAGTATAAGTTCAATAATAGTAAGCCGTAGATTTGAATAAACGTATTCATTTCTTTGGTTTTATTATTATTATGTATTGTATTTTAAAGTGTCTAATTTTATTGGAATTTGTTGCAAAGTTCGAAGTAAGTAAAACCCGAAAATTTGTATCCTCAGTGAACTCAATGTGTACCTAACTCAAATGTTAGTCCCCAACCATTCGGATATTATACAGTCAAACAAAGAGTTATTCACGTAGAATTTTTGAAAAATCTGCACTTGTGTAAATCCCGCTTTGTCGTGGGTTACAAAAGTCCTTCAAACAAACATAACGATGAGCCTTTTAATTCACAGCCGAGCGCGGCGCCATTGTTGTCCTTGATTGCACTTTTCACTGCTCTCTTGACTCTTCATCAATCATTTCCAACGCTATCGTGAATGATAACTCTTAACACCGCACAATGTGATAAAGTGATTATCACAGTTTGTATGTAATCACATCATAGCTCTAACTGTGTGGTCATTTACAAATTGAACGTCATTAAATATTCAAGCTCAAACGAGGGAGAGGTCGGGTTTCAGTTATTATATTACAGTTCAGTAAAGTATGTACTTATGTTTAATGTTTTTTTTAATATTATCTCATTTCTGGGTATTTTATTTATATTGAGGCGTAAGGTCTATGCTAGCACAAGCGCGTGTGGTGGATTTTTTTATAAAAAATTAAGAAACATCTTTTATTTTGTCAATGGAGTGCCGGTAGGTGGATAAGGGTTATTGTAACATTTTCAATAAATCAAAAGTACGAAGTCCCTTCTCCGGTTACAATTTTTATTGATGTATCAAACGAAACCCCAGCAAGACTCGGTGACCTAGTTATTTTTCAATACATTCGTAATAAAATCGTTTTTCATAGGGTAATTGAATCCTACAAACCGTTCGTTTTCATTGTGTGTGTCCATTCAAACGCGACAGTTTCGCTTGCTCCATTCAAGTATGTAAGTAAAATGCATTGTTATTATTTACCAATCGCAGTATTTATTTGTCATATTTTGGGCAGTCTCTATTGATCCATGTTTCGTACCAATATTCGCGTTGTTTTCGTATATCAAATAAATAGCTTTCCTTCCGCGTTTCGTGTTAGTTATCTACGTCTGTCGGATTACGTTCGTAACAAATGTCGCGGCGGCCAGCGTGCCGTATCGCCTTTGTCTATATTGGCTTTGTACTTTTTTATGGGATTAGGATACTATACGAAATTTTTGGGTTTGCGTTATCCTTTTCAACTGCTGTTTTGTTACTGTACTGTAAACGGTTCGTTACTTGACTTTACAGTTTGTGAGAATTCACACACATACAAAGTGTGCTGACGCAAAGTTTGTTTCAAATATAGTATAACTGAAATTTTGATACATTTTGAACAAAAAGAGTATATATGTATAAGGCAGCTTATTTTCATAAAAATGACGCTATAATATTATATTTATTTAACAAAAATTGATGTTATACCGGTATTTAAATAATATAGGTTCAATAAAACCATAGCCTGCGGCAAATTTTTCAATAAATTTATGTTCTTATACAAAAGAGTATAATTTTATTTTGTGCTCAATCTGTTTGCCTCAATAACTCCACCATTTCCCAAGAAATGATCATCTTAACTTGAGTCATATATAATTTAATTTTTTTTCTGTTATCTTCTTACCCACAACTTCGAATCAAAATTCCTTTATAGTAATTGAAAGTTTGATAAAATTATGGCATCTGATTGGGTAGAAAGTACTTCATGTTTAAAAATAAAATCTAAAGCTTTTTTTAAAGTTTTTTTTTTCTGATTAACACTCTATTTAGCTGTACATATGCTTTTCCCGTTGCATTCATTTGTAACTGTTATCTGTTGTCATAACATGTATTTATTTAAAAACTAATTTGTACTTCGTAGTTACAAATTATTAGTTTTTTAATAAATACGTTTTCAGTAACAATAAATACGTATAGTTCGTAGGAGTGGAATATTGTTGCATGAGAATACCACAATAGTTGAACAAAAATTGTAAATCGATTGATTTATGGGTGATGGGACTAAGAAATCCAAAATAAATAAAAGTATTTTTTTATTTTTGTGAAACTTAAAAAATCTGCTAAGGACATTAAGGTTCCCTGCTTTAACGGCAGATGTAGTCGTTTATAGGGTTTATGTATAATTGACATTTCACTTTATCCAGTTCAGTATTCGACGACGAATTCCTCTCTTCATTCTGCAGCAGTGTTTATAAAAACTTTTAATTCGTCATCGCCTCTTTCAATTGCATTTCAGTAATAATCATCAGTAATTTTATAAAGTGGTTCTTTGGCATTGTGTGAATGCTCGCCTTTTTTGTTCCGATTTCATCACCGCGTAATTGTGCTGATATTTTCGATAAAATAAGCCCCGCTGCTCTGTTCTCTTTCTTTATTGTATGTCACGAAGTATTTTTATTTTATTGTTCTTAATTTACTGCAGCTGATTTAAATTACATTATTTCTGTTTGATATTTTCTACATGTCCCGTTTTTATCCGTTTGTTGCTGGTTTTGGTATAATCTCGCCAAGAATTTCATTTCGTGTCAGCGTTTGTGGTATTTTATGAATGCGTTGTGTAATAAACACTCTTATATACATAAATGTGATTATGTTGAACCCCTTTTTAGGATTAGAGTAGAACATTTAGGATATTATTAGAATTTGCATATGTATGTTTAGGTGTAATACTCGATATGCGTAATCGATATAATATTTATTTAAGGTGTCATCGCTTTCAATTTAAGTTCCTTAATAATTATTATCAGTTTAACGCGGTCCATTGTCAAAGTTAACATTGCATCACCAGTCACCACATAATTGTCCTGTTGGCACTTTCTATAAAATAAACCGCTGCTGTGTATTGTTGGTTTTCACTCACCATTGTTGATTTGATTTCATTCCTTTGTTTTGGAGCTATTTCATGTTTGGTTTACCTTTATGTTTGAACAACTATATTGCGTAGCGTAAATTCCTTTGTTTTGTAGTTAAAATTTTTGTGATTGTGTGAATGTGATTTTAAATTTGGAATTTTATTTTAAGGGTCTTCTTCTCAATAAGAAGTATTTTGAAGAAGCTCATTGTAATGCGGAAAACCCTGAACAAACTAAACAAGTACTTACTAATTACTTACTTACTGTGGAATAATACTTTTCTAGGAAGAAGTTGCAATCTTTGACTATTTAGTTCAGAATAAATTTCCAGAGAATTTTGTTGTCTTTATCGGCTGGTGGAATTCGAGCAATTATGTCCGAACCTGGGCGTAATGGCTGTCAGGAACAGACGACATGTCATTCTAAGGCAGACGAGCTGCATTTGAATTGCTAAACGGGAGTTAATGGCTTTCCCTTGCTGGCAGGAGCTTGATAGTGATAATACAGCTAATTTTATGTTTGTTTTTGTTTCTTTTCTCTATTGATTATTAAACATCGTAAAGCTAATGGCAAATGATATATGAAATGATGTAATTAATAAGGTGATGGACTTACGAGTATGACATTATTTTTGTGTAATATTTTAAGGTTTTTTATAAAACACCAGCAAATCAATGATTCGATGAAAATCAGTAAAAAATACTGTGAATTTTTATGGATAGATGGACGGAAACATTGCTTTATCGTTTTAAATTGTATGTACCTTTGATACTAGAAGCACCATAATTGAAAAAAACCGTACTTAAGTATTGAAGATAACAACAATAAAGTTTGGTTAGTTTTTTAATTTTAAGTTATCTCTTATCTTCTGGTTTTTTGTTTTTGTTACCTTTTTCTATTTTTTTTTGAATAAATTTATTACATTCTTTGTTTTTTTGAAAAGGAAGATCATTGAAGACGGTTCTATCCTACCCGCACGATCCGATGTAATGCCGTATCGATTTCTCTGCTTGAATGAGTGATGTGGTCCATTCACCACCCAGCGCCTAGATATCTCGCGCGTGGTGAACGGATGTGTTCGCAACGACGTGCGATTGAGCTGATAAAGCCTGAACTAGTTGGTACGAGGCAAGTAGGATAGGAGTTGCGTCGTCCATTGTATGATAAATTAAAGCATTCTTTGTAAAACGACCAAACGACTTTAAGAATTCCAGTAATTAAGACACAGTAGACAAAGGTTGAATTTCAATCCAAAAATTTACAGTTCTTAGATAAAAACTAGCCTATGTAACATCCTAGTTCTTTAACTGTATTCGGACGAACAAATGAATGCAAATAATAATAAATACGAAGTACTGATGACTAGTTATCAAAATACAGGATGGGGAGAGGATATATGAAAAATTTGAAGAGTATGTAAATATTATAAATAGCGGAAACGCTCAGGAAATGACGGCCATAGTAAGCCGAGCTTAGAATGTTAAGAAAATCGTTGTAACATTGTGAAGAAAATAACAAAGGCATATGATTTCACATATAACTTAGCTAGACTTAAGGTCTTAAGGGGTAATTAAAACCGTAACGTCGTCTTTAATGAGGAGATGCCTCGTTTGCTGTAAGGTATAATATGATATCTTTTGATGTTTTGTATAACATTCTAACTAATTAGCTTTAGATACTTAAGCACGTAGGCGAGACGATCATATATTCACGAAAACTGCTGTTAGCTACTGGATACTAGTCACCATGTTCTTTATCTTGTCTTCATATGCATGTGTGCAGCTACAGAAAGTGGTCTATAATGCAGAAGTTGCAGTAGATTTTACTCTAGGTTGCATCAAGCCTAAACTGCGCTAAAGGCTCTTGCATCTTTTTATAATACAGACATGTTATACTTACACCGCAGCAATGAGGGTTCTCGCAAAAAGTAAGGTTGGTATCTTTATTTTTATGCTCTACGTTACGGACGATCATTACGTTGCCAGAAGAGTCACATTTCAGTTGATAGCGGTTACAAAATGACGAGTTGTACAAATTGGCTATCTCGTTATCAGGGGCATCGGTCGGGTCGCCGTCTATATCGATTTGTCCGTTTCACGACTTGGCGGGGAAGTTCAATGCGGGGAAAATTGGTGTTAATTATTACATTCTCCAGTTTTGTAATTAGCTCTACAATTTTACCGAGTACCGACTGTTCACTAAAAGAATCTACCTTAATGTCATTAGCTCATTACATAACTCTTTCTGCACAGGCACACCACGATGCCTCATATGAGGGTTGTGTACCTGTGTAAGTGCAAAATAAGATTAATGTCAAATAAGGTTATCTTTATGTCAAAGTTTGAAGCAAAGATAATAATAGCAACGTAAGGCTTTACAATTTACAAGTTGAAACCTACCGTCTTTTATAATCATAGTACCTACCTACTGCGAAATCCAACATATCCTCTTTGATCCGCTTTAGAACTAGGTCACTGCTAACATGCAAAAGCGGTTTACGTCACTGCACAAATATTTGAAAAGTTATAATGTAGTTTCATTGAAGAAACTGTTACTCTTTCAATACTATTATTTCAGGTGTAGATAAAAAAACTCTTCGTTATTTCGAGTAGTGGACTTTCATTACAATACTCAGAAACTTCAAAGATATGTTGCCATTCTATCCACATGCGTTCATGGACTCTTTGCAACTTACTCGATTTCGTCCTCCTTTCGAACCCTCACTCAAAGTTTGATTAAGGATTCGTATTAATCTGTTTTTCAGTAACGAAACTGTGCCCTTACCAGTAGCAATTTTGTAGCGAGTAATTAGCCCAAAGTTCAGTGAACCCTAATTACTAGTCAGACAGCGGGTCTTGTTTACATCGACTCGCGTCAATGGGGCCGAATAGTCGTTAATTAATGCGAAGAGTTGATTGGCTGCAAATTAGAGGGACATCGCGAACGTTATTTTCTATGTCTCCTCTGATCCTTTGACTATAGCATAATAATGCTCACTGGCTTATTTAGAGCAGAAACGGCATAATACAAAATCCGCATACCAGCCAAATGGTATAAAACAGCAGTGACGAAATTTCAAAACACTGCTACGGCGAAATTTGTCTACCAACGGAATTTCAAGTCTTTGGTTAGTTCTGTTTTAAGCTAAATCCAACGATTTAATTTAAATTTATATCGCTCCTATATTCATTACATCTACTTTCAACTCTGGGTTCATAAATCAGTCGATCGTTCAGGATATCCTTTGACTGTGTCATCTACGCCCTTCAATTCATGGGATAGTTTACCGACTGTACAGTAATAGATTTAATATAGGATGTAATTTGTCAAAGCAATTCGTTCCATTAGCTACTTTAGACTGCTGAGTACTTCACAGTCACTTCAAGAATGATGTTTTCTAAACTTCTGATTTCGAAAGACGATTCTGCTTAATTTACTTCTTCCGTGGGTCAACTTACTCGTATGTTACCATGTATCTAAGGTACTATGTTACAGCATTTCGATCAAAGTCTGAATATTGTTGACTTTTCCAAAATTAGTAATTATATCGTATGTTCAAGTCTAGTTTTGAAAATATCTATAAAAGTTTCAATAAAGTTATAATGATAAGTGTAGCTCGGTAAAAATGCTCTGATATCGACTATCCAGACTTTTGTAATGTGAATTACTAGGAGTATCATTGGTGTTATGATAGTCTTAGGATTTGAAATTAGCAATTGAAGCTTTTAAGAGCCGTCTTCGAGTCAACTTTTAAACTTAAAACAAATAGATCAGGTACACTTACGACTGGTATATGGAATAAGTCGTGTTCATATTAGAACTCTTTTCATTAGCATTGACTACCGTCAGTGAAGTCACGAAATCGCGTGCGAACGGGTAATATTTTGCACGTCTGTACTTGGTTGTGTTTGATCTATAGCTTCAAGTTGAGCAATTATTATGGGACAGCGCCTATTTAGAGATTCAGACGTTCATGTGATGCTTTTATCCACACCATAAAAATATTTATCTAGAGTCTAGACTATTCAATCCTATATGTGCATAAGTATATATAGACACTAGCAAACGCCCGCGGCTTCGCTCACGTTGAACTTCTGCTTTACTCCCTCAAGCGTTTAATTTCCAAAATTCCTGTCGTCGCCATTTATTTTGATTAGGACCACAAAATTTTTCACTACCTTGCTGATAATAGGCAAATATCGATTTTCAAAGCAATCGGCCCAGTAGGTAACCAAAAAAATCAAAATGGTGGCTACTTCTTTAAATTTTGACCACAAATTCCTTCTCTATGCTTGCTGCGATAGTTTTGAAACAATCGACCCAGTAACAAAAAAGTTCAAAATGGCGGCGATTTTTTTAAATTTTGACCACAAATTCCATCTTGCTTACTTCTATAGTCACATATTGATTTTCAAATAATTCGGCCCAATATCAAAAAAGTTCAAAATGGCGGCAATTTTTTGTAAATTTTGACCACAAATTCCTTCTCTATGCTTGCTTCTATAGTCATATATTGATTTTCGAAACAATAATAATAATAATAATACCACGTGGGGCTCTTCATGAGCCCCACGTGGATAGAAAAGCGTCCGTGCAGTGGCTGCGGTTCGGTGACCTCTTTGGGGAAACCGAGGGTTTTGTCTGTGCAATACAGGATCAGGTGGTTAAGACGCGGAACTACCGGAAGAACATTCTGAAGGATGGCACTCAGGACATTTGTCGAGCTTGTCGCCATCCCGGTGAGTCACTCAGACATGTGCTTTCGGGGTGTTCGGCGCTTGCCAACACTGAGTATTTGCACAGGCACAACCAAGCAGCCAAAATCCTCCATCAAGAGCTTGCTCTCAAGTACGGGCTCCTGGATGAGAGGGTACCCTATTATAGGTACATGCCGGTTCCTGTCCTCGAGCGCGGCGGCGTCCGGCTCTATTGGGACCGGTCAATCATCACGGACAGGACTATCTTGGCTAACAAGCTTGATATCGTGGTGATGGATCGGGCGCAGTCGCGGGTGTTTTTAGTGGATATCACGATCCCGTATGACGAGAACCTCGTGAGAGCTGAGACGGAGAAAAAACGAAAGTATCTGGATCTCGCTCACGAGGTTTCCGCCATGTGGCACGTGGAGTCCACTGAAATCATCCCAATCGTGATATCTGCCAATGGTTTAATACCAGTCAGCCTCGCTCACCATCTGCGGCGGCTGGGTTTCCGTGGCAGTTCGCTTGCGGCCAAGATGCAGAGGGCGGTGGTGCTCGACTCGGCTAGGATAGTCCGTCGGTTTCTTAGCCTGTCGCCCTGACCCCCGGCCGTTTGGTCTCCCCTGCCGGGGTGTAGTCCTCCGCCCGGCACATATATGTATGTGTGTAGCGTATATGTATGTTTATTTAAATTTTGCGTATTTAAGTAAGTTTATTATATGTCTATGGTCTTTGGTTTTTATATATATTTATCATGTGCCGGGTGTGAGAGTTAAATTAAATATGGAAATAATAATAATACCACGTGGGGCTCTTCATGAGCCCCACGTGGATAGAAAAGCGTCCGTGCAGTGGCTGCGGTTCGGTGACCTCTTTGGGGAAACCGAGGGTTTTGTCTGTGCAATACAGGATCAGGTGGTTAAGACGCGGAACTACCGGAAGTACATTCTGAAGGATGGCACTCAGGACATTTGTCGAGCTTGTCGCCATCCCGGTGAGTCACTCAGACATGTGCTTTCGGGGTGTTCGGCGCTTGCCAACACTGAGTATTTGCACAGGCACAACCAAGCAGCCAAAATCCTCCATCAAGAGCTTGCTCTCAAGTACGGGCTCCTAGATGAGAGGGTACCCTATTATAGGTACATGCCGGTTGCTGTCCTCGAGCGCGGCGGCGTCCGGCTCTATTGGGACCGGTCAATCATCACGGACAGGACTATCTTGGCTAACAAGCCTGATATCGTGGTGATGGATCGGGCGCAGTCGCGGGTGTTTTTAGTGGATATCACGATCCCGTATGACGAGAACCTCGTGAGAGCTGAGACGGAGAAAAAACGAAAGTATCTGGATCTCGCTCACGAGGTTTCCGCCATGTGGCACGTGGAGTCCACTGAAATCATCCCAATCGTGATATCTGCCAATGGTTTAATACCAGTCAGCCTCGCTCACCATCTGCGGCGGCTGGGTTTCCGTGGCAGTTCGCTTGCGGCCAAGATGCAGAGGGCGGTGGTGCTCGACTCGGCTAGGATAGTCCGTCGGTTTCTTAGCCTGTCGCCCTGACCCCCGGCCGTTTGGTCTCCCCTGCCGGGGTGTAGTCCTCCGCCCGGCACATATATGTATGTGTGTAACGTTTATGTATGTTTATTTAAATTGTGCGTACTTATTTAAGTAAGTTTATTATATGTCTTTGGTTTTTATATATATTTATCATGTGCCGGGTGTGAGAGTTAAATTTAATACGAAAATAATAATAATAAAAAACTTTATTTGGGTTAGAAAATGGACACAGATACATACAGAAAAAACAAAATTACAAAGCCAAGATAATACTAAAACTAAAGAAACCTGTGACCAGTAAACCCAAAAAGGGGCAACGACTCAGCATAATGCCGAGATGGTGTAGATACACCATCACAGCGCTGATTTTCAGCCGGCCCCTAAAAAAACCTCGACGTCCCGGACCGGCCCGGGCTGCCCGTCGATTTGACTTCGCTGGTCAATAAAAAGGAACATGTTAAAATTAAATGCTATGGCTACAATATGACTACATAATTATTGTCAATCGCCCCAGTAACAAAAAAGTTCAAAATGGCAGCCACTTTTTTCAATTTTGACTACAAATTCCTTCTCTATGCTTGCTTCTATAGTCATATATTGATTTTTGAAACAATCGACCCAGTAACAAAAAAGTTCAAAATGGCGGCGATTTTTTTAAATTTTGACCACAAATTCCTTCTCTATGCTTGCTTCTATAGTCATATATTGATTTTCGAAACAATCGCCCCAGTAACAAAAAAGTTCAAAATGGCGGCCATTTTTTTCAATTTTGACCACAAATTCCTTTTCTATGCTTGCTTCTATAGTCACATATTGATTTTCAAATCATTCGGCCTAGTAACAAAAAAGTTCAAAATGGCGGCAATTTTTTTCAATTTTGACCACAAATTCCATCTCTATGCTTGCTTCTATAGTCACATATTGATTTTCAAATCATTCGGCCCAGTAACAAAAAATTTCAAAATGGCGGCCATTTTTTTCAATTTTGACCACAAATTCCTTCTCTATGCCTGCTTCTATAGTCACATATTGATTTTCAAATCATTCGGCCCAGTAACAAAAAATTTCAAAATGGCGGCCTTTTTTTTAATTTTGACCTTTGATTCTTATTTTATGCTTGATGCAATGGTCGGATAATAATTTTGAAAGATATCGGTCCAATAACAAAATAGTTCAAAATGGCGGGCAATTTTTTAATTTTTGACTACATATTCTTTTTCTATGCTTACTGCAACGGTCAAATATCAGTTTTGAAAGAATTCGGTCCAATAACAAAAAAGTTCAAAATGGCCGCCAATTTTTTAAATTTTGACTACATGTTCTTTTTCTATGCTTGCTGCAATGGTCAATGAGAAAAAAATGGTCCAAAATCAAAGAAGTTCGCAAATGTTCCCATCTTAAAATTTGAAATTCGAATATCCCCATCCCAGTAAGAATTCAACAACCTAGGTACCCTGATTAGTATACGAATCAAAGTTTTGTCGGAATCGAAAAAATGACACTTTTGTATGGAGAAATCCCTAAAACCAACGGTTTTTTCCCCTTTAAATTTGAATTTCTGGAATCCCCGTCTTAGTACGATTTATGACCTAATGTCAACCCAGGTACCAACAGATCTCTAAGACTTGCAGTTTTTCGGGAATCCCTGGAACAACGAAAAAAATTACCTTTTTGTATGGAGAAATCCATAAAACCAACGGTTTTTTCCCCTTAAAATTTGAATTTCTGGAATCCCCGTCTTAGTACGAATTCATGACCTAATATCAACTCAGGTACCAAATTTCAGATCTCCACGACTTGTAGTTTTTCGGGAATCCCTGGAACAACGAAAAAAATTACACTTTTGTATGGAGAAATCCCTAAAACCAACGGTTTTTTCCCCTTACAATTGGAATTTCTGGAATCCCCGTCTTAGTACGAATTCATGACCTAATATCAACCCAGGTACCAAATTTCAGATCTCCACGACTTGTAGTTTTTCGGGAATCCCTGGAACAACGAAAAAAATTACACTTTTGTATGGAGAAATCCCTAAAACCAACGGTTTTTTCCCCTTACAATTTGAATTTCTGGAATCCCCGTCTTAGTACGAATTTATGACTTAATATCAACCCAGGTACCAAATTTCAGATCTCTACAACTTGCAGTTTTTCGGGAATCCCTGGAACAACGAAAAAAATTACACTTTTTTATGGAGAAATCCCTAAAACCAACGGTTTTTACCCCTTAAAATCTGAATTTCTGGAATCCCCGTCTTAGTACGAATTCATGACCTAATATCTACCTAAGTACCAAATTTCAGATCTCCACAACTTGCAGTTTTTCGGGAATCCCTGGAACAACGAAAAAATTTTACTTTTGTATGGGAAATACCCTTAAATGTATGATTTTTACCCCTTAAACATGGAATTTCTGGAATCCCCGTCTTAGTACGAATTCATGACCTAATATCTACCTAAGTACCAAATTTCAGATCTCTACGACCTATAGTTTTGGCGGAATCCGTGGAACAACCAAAATACCTCATTCTTTTATATATATAGATAAGTTTTCTTGCTTTGTCAAATTTTTTACTCTGCTCCATTACTCTGTTTTGGCGTGGTTGAAGGGCAAACAACCAACCAAAAAACTCACATTTAAATTTAATATATTTCGTTTATTTTTATTTTTGAATAATAATCATTACCAGTTATAAATCTTTCTATTTTCTACCCAGTTTCGGGAATATCAGTTTTGCAAAGATATACGTAGTCAGTGTCAGCGATCGCGTGAGAACGCTTTAATATTTTCCTAGTTTGCACTTGTGTATTCCTTCAGCTTTAAAAATTCTTGGAAAGCCGCCAATAGAACCTTTGTCTTTATTGTGAGTTTTCTGGTGTAAATGCCTCATTTTGGAGAAGTTTTACCTATGCCAGGATTTATTTTGGCACTCATTATTAACCCATATTTTATTAGAACATAGTTCCGCTTCAATTATTTATTTGGGGATCTTTCTAACTAATCAAATTCGTTTCATACTGCTGTGAGATTAGTCGTAATTTACAATTTCGTTATGTTTGTCAATTTTTGTGTTTCCAATGGGAATAATGCCAATACAAAATAAATTTTTTATCGTTGCTTTCTGGCAATTACACTGGTTATCGTTCAAAATTTTGTTAATATGCAGCCTTAAAGTGGGTCTGTGAAGTTGTGCTGTGAAAAAGTGTGTTGAAATGTGAAGTTTCAGTCCTAACTTTTCCAATTTCTTGGATGTCAGTTGTCAGGCTAGTACGAGGCAGTCTGGAGCTTACTGATCGTAGACAGATAGATAGGTTGCCAAAACTCAAAAGAAAGGAGATAAAGCATTCCATTTACTGGAAAGTGGATTGAATTGAAGAACTCAAACATAACATTGCCAAATACAAGTATGTAGTTTCACTCAAAGAAAGCTCAGACACTCCTGAGCTTCATAATTTGTAGTTCATAATTTATTAAAATACTGGATTAATGACATAGTTTTATCTGGTATTGTCAAGGATATAATAATTTGTATCTTATATGCCAGGCTTATCTGTACTAGAGTCTGTCTACTGAAAGTAGGCACTGAAATCGCCCGGCAAATTTAAAAAATTTTTGTAGGTCATCCCCAAAATTATAGTGCAAATATTGGAATAACTCAGTTTGATACTTGCAATTTAATTATTTTTTTATATCGGTTTTCACACAAGTCTTTATTAAATTGCTGACCCATTTATTATTTCTACCTCTCATCAGGGGGTTGGGGGTTCGAGTCCCGGGTTCGCGTCTTTTAACTGTTTGGAGTAATGAGCGTCTTAGGACTAAATATTACTTGCGTAGCTATGAAGGAAAACATCATGAGGTAACCTACATGCCTGAGCACTATGTTTTCAAAGGTGTAAGAAGCCCACCAATCCACAATCAGAAGTGGAAGCAAAAGGGATTTATAGGAATAATAAAAATTATCTTATTTATAATTATACAAAACAAAAACAATTAACAATATAAATTAAGGTTTATTAAGGTTAAAATTTTGCATGATTGATATAATAAAACGATAATATAATATTGGCACATAACAGAGATGGTTTTCTAAAAGACATAATACACTAATAATTATTACTTGGGAGGATTTAAAACCAAGTATCAAACTGAACTGTTTTATTTACACAAGAAACCGACTACAACATGTAAACAATCTTGTTTTTGTGTAAAAGCAGCCTATTTATGTTGTTGTTTTTCTTTGAATTTTGATATTAAACAAAGCAGTAACTCCCGCACTCCACTTTTAATTGTTTTATTCATTTTTTCACCCGATCACAGTAAATCCGGAATAAATACGATCACAGAAAAATATCAACAACCGCCATCTTCCTTTTCCCAATTGACGTGTCAGTGCTGCCATTTAAAAAGTTTTGAAAAAACCCGAGTCTCTACTTTCATTAGTCAGACTCTAAGTATCTGTCTTCGTAGTCTGTGACGAACGACGATCCGTAGTCTGTCTATTCTTCTCTCTGATTTTGTCTATTCTTCTTTCGTTCTTCCGATATCAACGGAAAATGTTATTATTGACATAATATGTCCTCCGTCCCAAAGTAATAAAAAGACAAGTAAATTAAATAGGTGTTTTATTCAAATAATCAGTTTTCATATTGAAAATTGACATATTATGTAATCCCGGCTTTCATACCTACTTTTCTTAGAACTTGTGAATATGTTTCAACTTTAGTTAAACCCTCTGGATAAACTGTTCGAAAATTTGGTACATAAATTGCGCTTGCAATATGGCTCGATGTGTCTAGTGGAATAAATTTGTTTTCGCCTGCCTGGCGCGGCTTGATTTTATTAAGATTTGCAAATTCGTGCATTCGTGACTGGTGTTTAAAATGTTATGCATTTTGTGCGCTCAAATTTAGGGCTTTTAGCAGGAGCTGTGCAAATATTGTACTAACTCATTGAAATTGATCTCTAATAAAGTAGCTTACTTGCGACACAATAACACGTGCCAAAAATGTATAACTCCTAGAGTTCTCATTTAATCTATTATGTTTATGAAGAAAATAGTTTGTCTGATTTGGTTGTGTTTGTTTATTACCTTACTAAATTTTGACGGTGTTATTTTCAAGTATGATAAATTTTCACTTCTAGAATATTTTTATGCAACTTCGTTCGATTCCGACAGTTACCTACTATTATTAAGACAATGCATGTTATCAATTGCTTCAATTTTATTTAATGAAAATAGCAGGAAAGTGTTTTCATAACATGATTTTTTTAGATTTACATTAAATACCGCGATAGACCTACGAAAATTATTTTAAAAGTTTGAACATAGACCAAAAGTTTAACCAAAATTTCTTACATACACGTTTGATTAATATTCATGTCTACACAGCAGTTTCATACACATATGCATACATAAACAAAACGTTGAAGTATGCAGCCAAAAGATACAATGCATAATTACCATAATCGAGAGACACCTATTGTACAACAATGTGAAAAGAATTATCATTGTCTTATTATAACGAGTACTTTAAATAACTTAACCACCTCTACGCCTACTGTAATAAATTGCGATTTTGGTTACCCTGAATTTATAGGATCTTGCTTCTTTATTTATTTATTATTGCTTAATGCAGCAAATGAAGAGTTTCCTACGAGTGACTTTAACAAACAAATGACTTTCTATTGTACCTGAAAAATAAATGTAGTGACTCTCAAAGTTGCATCGAGGTATCAGAATCAGACTGTTTCAGATGTTTCAGATTTGTTGCATGTAACATTGATTAAAGTTTATATTTTCTCTTGTAATTATAATAAAAATTTCTTAATTCTTAAGAGAGCGAGGGGGGCATTAATATGCCAGGGCTAATTCCCGTTGTGCCATCAGAAACATGGCTTATGGCTCCTCTTGACTGGCGGCGATGATCGTCAAGGCAGTAACCGCCACAATCATCGTACAAGCATCTACATAATCGTAAGTCATCATAACGCATGGCGTCAATGGTTGTCCGGCGGTAATCGCTATTATTTGAGAACTCACACGCGAATTTTCTTTGATGCGTGCCTCAAAAACCGGGACGTCCACGATTATAAACGATTATTTACCGGCGACTATAGCGAGTCAAACACATCATCATCGTGCTCGCGTGTAATTGTCTATACTCGTCAACTATGTAGAGGCGTTAGCCATACAACCAACGGCCGCCATGTGCCGTGAGCCACCCGTGTAACTGTTGTGCCGGTGGCGGGTCATTGTTCCATGCAGTTGGTATTCGCGACGTGACAGGTGGCTCGCCTTCCGCCGCACGCGCATATTTGGACTATTGAATGCACGCCTCGGTATCAACGTACGGTGTACCGCATATTAGTATTATTTTGTTTACTAATGAATACCGGATGCATAGTTATATATGCGATCAATAGATGTAGTAGTAGTCTAGTAGGTATACCTGGCAGTTGGTTGTGTCTTTTTATTAGTGCAGGGCGCGTTGGGACTTCCGTATCCTTGCGTTTAGGTAAACAAATATATATTTCAATGAACTTAAACAAATATAAGTAAGTTTCTATGTAGTTAAAAGACTTTTAAAGTGTGTTTAGTTACCGAAATAGAGCCAATATTTTACCGTATTCAGTATATAATTTAAACTGATGCTTCTAAATCTGCAATTTGGATGGTTTCGTGTATTCTTTAAAATTGTTACTGTTATCTATCTACTAATTCAAAAATTTAAGTCATGTTATAGACTTGCGAGTTGTGTATTTTTTGCGAACTTTCCACATGAATTCTGTCGCTATACTATTCTGTTATCAAGCTACTGTAATGCTCATAAAGTAGCGCATTAGTGTGATATACGGTCATTCACTTACGTGTGTGTGGGCGGACATACGAGGTCGATACATTTTTCTGTGTGGCAACCCTAATTTGACGCGTGTATATGTGACCAGTCCAGCGGATATTTAATCACGAATCCTTGGATAGTGAACGTCATTATTGTCAGTGCAGTTGGGGTTTTTATTTTAATTTTTTTTACTATCGCTACCGGAAGTTCATTCCATCGCCGGATGCCGCAGATGCTCGGAAAAAAATGAAATTAAATCGTTATCTGGTAATTTATTATCAAAGTGCTCCCTCGTAATTTATTATTTATTGCTGCCAAAATTGTGAACGTTGAAATATCGCTCCCTCTGAATTTTCGGGTCGGCTATCTTGAGAAATTGCAAGTGTGGAAACATGAGATGTTGTGCGTAAAAGTGAAAAATATATATTCGTTAAATTACTGCATTAATTAATAAAATATACATTTCATTCCAGAACGGAGTGGAACCGCCAAAACTTGAAATAAATACCGAACTGTGATCGCCTACTGGCGTTAAAACTTAAACCATGGTGAAGTGAACTTAAAGTGCTTTACCACGAACTGGGTAACGCGTAAGCCTTAGACAGAACGAAAATCACCTTAAAGGACCAACAAATTTTGTAACCGTTTTTATTAGTGTACGGACGCCTTAATTTTTTACCGATTAGCGTGTAAGTATTTATAGTGGTGCGTATTTTTTTTTTTACCCGAAATGGCGGGAGTGTGAACTCGACGGGTGTGACCCGGAGATTAGTTGGGTTCAGTGTGGAGCTGTGTACACCATGGAGCGCTGCGACGGGTTCCTGGTGTTCCGCAAGCCGGTGTATAGGGTGTTCCAGTATTTAGAAACGTGAGTATTAACTGTTACTTACATGAACTTATGTTTTTAATAGCAGACGCCTGCGGCTCAGCCCGATCCATTAAATCCCGCAAGAATCGTGGACATTTCCGGGATTAAAAGTAACCTATGTTTAATGCAGGGTATATTGTATCTCTATTTCAAATTTCAGCCAAATCGGTTCATTAGTTGCAGTGGGAAAAAGTAACAAACATACACACACTATTTTGACTTAAAATTAGTGTGACACATTCTAATCATAATTTTTATGCTTCTAATTCGTTGGCCATTTCATAGAACTGTTGCATACCATTATACTAAAGACCTCATAATATAATGAAATCCCAAAATCAAGAGTCAAGAGAATGACAAGGTCTGAGCGACGGCCGCAAAACGTACGAGCTTTATATTTTGAGTTTGACCACGAGATTAAATTTATAGAGTAAGTTATTGTAGAAGAGTGGAAACCAGATTTACATAAAAAAGGTTTTTGGGGAGATGGATTTTCTTTCAACCATATTTCGAAAGAATACCCGTCAGCTTGTATTAGACCGATAGATAAGATCGAAATTGTACGAAGGAGAGAAATAAATAAGTTACGTATACTAGAGTAGTACTTAGAGATGATAATGAAGATGAAAACCATACTCATTCAACACAAATACTATGTACCGGTAACTGATTTAATTCGGGTAAATCCCATTTGTTCCATAAAACAAGACGTCATTGAACAATGTGAAAATATCTTGTCTAGTTTTATTCCATACAATAAAAGTGATACCAGGGCGGCTGAAAAGTTCTGAGCCTAAGGTACTTGCAGTCGTACTATTTACTCATCCGGTAGGTCACTGCTTGAGCGACATCTGCCCACTATATAAGCGAAGTTTCACGTCATTAGCTTCATTCATACTTCAGCCACGCGACGAGCAGTTCGGCTTCCGTGCCGAACACTCCACCACGCTCCAAGTCACGAGAGTACTGCACCACCTCGCTGTCGCTTATAATAAGCGGGAGCATTCTGTTGCGGTATTCCTGGACATGGAGAAGGCGTTTGATCGCGTCTGGCATGCCGGCCTGGTCTACAAGCTGTCCACGTCTACTACTCCACGTCGAGTAGTTAAGACTGTGGCCACCTTCCTGCAAGACAGACGTTTTCAAGTGGCGGTTGAAAACGTGCTGTCCACGGAGCGACCCATCCGTGCCGGCGTGCCTCAGGGAAGCTGCCTGTCGCTCGTCTGCTACAGCAGATACACGGACGACATCCCAGTGGTCGGCGGCGCCATGCTAGCGCTGTACGCCGACGACGCTGCATTCATCACCACCTCGCTGAACGCCCCACACGCAGCCATCAAGATGCAGCGTGCACTGGACGCACTTCCCACATGGCTGAAGGACTGGAGACTGAAGGTCAACGTGGCGAAGACTCAGGCGATCTCCATCGGGCGGACCGTCACCCTGCCGCCCCGGGTGTCGCTCTTGGGAGAACCTGTCGAATGGACCCCGACGGCTAAATACCTCGGCGTGACCATCGACAGGAAGCTCTCGATGCGACCCCACGTGAAGAACGTGGTAGCGCAGTCGCGCGCCATGCGAGGCCTCCTACGCCCCGTGCTGGCATCCCACCTGCCTCTCCGTGCGAAGCTGTGCCTGTACAAGGCATACGTCCGCACGCGACTCACCTACGCGGCCCCAGCCTGGTTCGCGCTGGTCAGCGAGCCGGGCCGCAAGTCGCTGCGGGCGCAGCAGTCGCTCGCGCTCCGCACCATCTCCGGAGCGCCACGCTTCGTACGGAACCAGGTCATCTCCAGAGACCTGCGCATGGAGAGCCTCGACGACCACGTTCGCCGCCTGAGCACCTCTATGTTCGCGCGCGCCGACGGAGCGCGGTCCCAGCACCTGCGGGACATCGCGCCATACCATCGGCGGCCGCCGGATATCAGGGGTTTGCCACGTGACCTGACGTCGGCATAGACCTACCTACACCGCTTCCTCGCCGCTGGCTGACGGGCGCCCTCCGGAACATCACTGGCGGGCACGACCTCGCTAAGCGGCGGGTTGCAAGCACCACCGGACTTACTCTCACTCCGCTGCGCTCGCTGATCGCTCGCGATTCCGCGGGCTCGAATCGCAGCGCGGCGGAGTCCACGGACTAGACACCACGGACCAGCAATGGTCCCACCAAGTGCCCCGCCTGTAGTTGCAGGCGGCGCCGACACCACTGTAGGGGGCCATCGCCCCGATCAGTTACCCCGGGACCCGCAAGGGTCCGCGTGGACGACCCGGATGTGTTAGCTTCATTACGCTTTGAGTAATTGAACCGTAAACATCACCATGTCTGAGTCATCGCTACAATTAACGAAGATTGAGCATCGCGCCGTCATCAAATTCCTCGTAAAAAAGGGGAAAACAGCAAAAGAAATTTTTGAAGAGACTTCTAGTGTTTACGGGGAATCTGGACCGTCGTCAGCCACGGTTAAACGATGGACACGCCTATTCCAACAAGGCAGAGAGACTCTGGAAGATGATTCCCGCTCGGGATGGCCGAACACCGCAGTCACTGATGAAAACATCGAAAAAGTAAAAAAACTTGTACTGGACGATTGCCGAATAAAATTGTGGCAGATAGCAGAAGAGCTGGGCGTCAGTAAGGAACGAGTTGGAGACATTATGCACAATCATTTGCACATGAATAAAGTCAGTGCGCGTTGGGTGCCAAAAATGCTCACGCCACTTGACAAGCAGCGGCGCGTTGAAACTTCCGAAGAATTTTTAGACTTGTGCAAGGATAATTTGGAGGAAATTTGCACTCGTATTGTCACCGTTGATGAAACGTGGATCCGACAATATGACCCAGAATCAAAACAGGAGTCAATGCAGTGGATAGAGAAGGGGGAAAAGCCGCCGAAGAAGTTCAAGGTGGAAAAATCGGCTTCCAAACTCATGGCCACCATTTTTTGGGATTGCGAAGGAGTTTTGCTCCTAGATTACCTTCCAAAAAAAACTACAATGAATGCAGAGTATTATTCTGGGCTTTTAAAATAAGTTCGCGAAGCCATTGTTGAAAAAAGAAGAGGCAAAATCAGCAAAGGAATTTTGTTTTTGCAAGACAACGCGCCGATTCACACGGCGCGCATTGCGAGGCAAGCCTTGCGAGAAACTGGCTTCGATGAAGTGAACCACCCTCCCTATAGTCCAGATCTGGCACCTAGTGATTATTTTTTATTTAAAAATTTGAAAAAAGACCTACGGGGACGAAGATTTGGGGATGATGAAGAGATGAAGGCGGCCGTAAATGAACATTTTCTAGCCAAAGACGCGGGTTACTTTTTATCAGGAATACAAGCCCTCTATAAAAGATGTCAAAGGTGCATTGAAGTGTAGGGGGACTATATTGAAAAATAAATTTTATTTAGATTTTTATCTAGACTTTTAATGGCCTAGGCTCAGAACTTTTCAGCTCTTAGTGACGCCGTGGTGAACAAATGGGAGCTATACATACCCTTTTAAGCATGACTTAATGAAGCAATTAATTAAGAGCTACGGCAGGGATCACAAAAAATTTTAGGTGGGTCTCTTTCTATACATCATAATTAATAACCAGTCTATAAAACTCCAGCGCTGGGCTCAGCCTTAATCTAATATAAGTAGGTTTTATTACTTCCTACACCATAATTCGGTTGATTGAAGAATTAAAGTCCATCCTGGACCGCTGTATCTACGCTTGGCGTCGCGTGTCAGGAACAGTTTAACTTCTAGTTAACTTTGAATTCAAGGCGTTAACTTACGGTGACTTCAACTGACTTGACTCAACTTTTTAATATAGCCAGAAATGGAGTGCAATGTCGCGTAGTGAAAGATAATAATGAATAGTAACAAAATATGCATTTAACCAGATGCGATTATATGCAGTACGGATTTCTATCAGGATGGTTCGTTACCTTTAAATTTGTTATAGTTCATTTTTGTTATTATGATTTCCGTCTACGACCGCGTTAAGGGGATTTATTGAATTTATTTTTATCTTTCTCACTCTCACGGAGATTTGGTAGGTGCGACATGCAGCGTCGCGGAAGAATATAACAAAAAAACTACCTTTTACCTAATTACTCAAAAACTAAGCTGGTTATCAAAAATCTGTTTCTTAGCGTTTTTGGATATTATTATTATTGACACTTTAAAACAAAAATTACAATTACATCCAATTTAGTGTCCGATAAAAACTAGATAAACTGAGATTTTGGAGCAACTTTTGGGATAACTTTCTATCGAGAAATTTTTATCCAATCGTGTTTCTGCTTCTTAGCGATTTTAGATTAAAGACCCAAAATACATGACGTGTAAATTTGAAAGTAATTGTCTTTTTAGTTTTTGCATAAAACTTCATTCAAAATCGCTTAAATTCGGCTTCCACACCGTTAATATCAAGATTTTTCGGTCTCGCTTCTTCGTCGGGTTCGCTTTCAAGTGATTTTTAATCAAAATTATTTTTTTTTCATGATAATTTTAGTAACGCCCTCTCAATTTAATATTTTAAACCTTTCAAAAATACAACATAGTAGGTGGATAACAAGACAGTTTAATCAAAACAACATTGTAATTATACGTTAACACCATACGAGTTGCCGTCAGATGAAACGTCAGCCATAACACGGCTGATTATCTTAATTTCTTTAAGTTCATCTCGCGCTGATCTTGCGCGGTCCAATTTAGCCGAAACGCCCGTAGCCAATTTGACGGATACTTATCACGAACCGAAAGACTGGGATTCCGAATGCGTATCAAATGGAAAATCTGGAACCCTTGATAAAGTCAGACAAATTTGCGGAAACATAATTTTTCACTTAAAAAACGGCCTAACATATTGTCTAGAGTCCTGAAGTGGGACGTACGAGATCCCGATAGTTTGCTAATATATATATATAGGTGTAATAGTATGATGTGTTTATGTAACCAATTTTTCTATTTGACAACCAAAGAATTTTATTATGTATGAGTACATAATATGTTCTTGTATATTGATAGTACTATTAATTTTTCTCTAAGTGTCCCAATCAACAAAGGCAAATTTAGTTCCTTTACATCAATTACACCCGCTAGCTACATTTAGCTACCCAAATATTTTAAATGGCTATTTCGCGTCACAAACATGTTGTGAAGCTAAAATAATGCACTCTGCGAAATTAAGACCTGCAGTAAATATGAGGGTGAATAGCGAACGAGACTGCCAAATGTCCTGCAAGTTTGATGAGAGAGGACAGGACAAAGGCATTAGTGCTCGACCCTTCTCTGTCTAAACGGACGTCATTCGTACTCTGTTTTGTAGATCTATACACATATTCAGATTACTACCTACGAAGCAAGTACTTACAACGTAAAACAGGACACTATCTAATTACCCTGTGAACTACCCATGGAGCGACGAATCTTGGTTTAAGTTCTAAATGTTATTGATAAAACTTTTAATGTTATATTTTGTTCCATTTTTATGTACACATCATCTTGATTTTCTATGTTGGCAAAATGAATCTTTTCTTTAAATTTATTACGTTTTTCTAAAGTGACAAAGTTTGACGTAAACTTCGTGACTAAGTCGATTTTGATTTTATTTTCGAACAATGCAAGTACTCGTTCAAATGGTTCGTATTTAACAAAGTGATGCACTTACACACTTACACGCACAATAGTGCTTTTTATAAACCAGCAAGAAGGGGTAGGATGTTTTCACTACGCAGTTTTATATATAGCACACAAAAGGGGAGATAAGTGTTTTCTAACGCGCTCACTAATTTGTTATTCTTTAGATCTAAACATGGTGTAAACATTCGTCAGTTGAAGTAGCACCATGTGTACCTACAGCTGACTCGAACTGTGCATTTGAGTACTGAGTACATACTACACACATGCTGAGTTTACTGCATGACTATGAGTTTTGTCATATACGAAGGGACGTGCTGTGCTTGAATCCCATTCATTTTTCTTGTTTCTATGTTCGAAACAAACAAGAAAATAGAAGATTGAGAATTCCCGAAGAAGATTGTCAAAATAATGTTCAAATTTTTAAGCATGTTTGTGAAAAGTTCTATGGACTCACGTATGTGTGCCTCGGCGCTGCCTCGGCCCACATTTACACGTTCGTCCATCAATGCCTCTTTTTTTTGGCCGCTGCAGTAATTTACTATTTCATCGCGTAACATTGCGGTAGTAATGTTCCGCGATGTTATTTGATTTCTTATACACGTACAGTTTTTCTTATCATCAGCAACTGCTGCTGTTTTGTATTTCAGTGTTGGCTGATCGGTTCATTGTAAACTCGTTACAAGTTATCTTTTAAAAATACTTTTAAAAACAAGCTTTTATACGTTTTTTCCGTATTCTTTTTAGTTAAAATTTTCATATACATGCAAAGTTTCATCGGGAAATGGATCATTTAACTTGCAAAATTTGATAACAGACAGATAAACAAACAAACAAACACACATCGGGACGGATGAAACTAAAAACATCAAGAATTATTTCATAATATTTTCTAGAAAAATATCGATATTTCATTCACTTACGAGAAGGTCCGAGATAACAGAATAAAAGATCTTTAACCAAGCTCTCTACGAACAAACATTTTGATAGGTAGAGCTTAGAGCTTCCCTGTTATTACTTTGCCTTACTCTCAGAACGCCACTGTGATGTGGGTGCCTTGTATCCGAGTACTTAAGTAATATGGAAAAAGTACATTTATTTATAGCTTGTATCTTATAACAGCTACATCACATACTTTTAGCACATACTTT
This sequence comes from Coenonympha arcania, assembly GCA_036785405.1. Taxonomy (NCBI): domain Eukaryota; kingdom Metazoa; phylum Arthropoda; class Insecta; order Lepidoptera; family Nymphalidae; genus Coenonympha; species Coenonympha arcania. The sequence continues at coordinate 6,073,210 of CM072059.1, forward strand.
TAGGGTACCGTTTGTGTTACACCACCTGACGGCATGTGCTACGTTGTTTATGTTTTTATGTCAAATACCAGCAAATAGATTTTCTTGAAGTGATTTCTATGATATGTTCTATGTATACATATATACATACTTTTTTGAAAAAGCGATAGATCATGGTCTGACCATAGCCATAGATTTCCATATTTTAAGAGTTTTATACGTGTCCTTAGAGACTGCATTATTTTTGATGCCGTATGTGCCATTGCTGAATGACAGCATTGCTACTTTAACCCTGCAAGTAATTTAACTACGTTATCAGTCATGTTTCATTTTAATTCCTTAATAATAATCATTCATATAGACACTGCCATTGTTTCAGCCTGATGATATTGGTGCTAATTAGTTAGTTGATCACAGTTCCCCTTCACCATAAAACAAACTCTTTGTCTTCTTTCCTATATAAAAGTTTACTTAGCACCGCGGGACGCTAATGTTCCGAGCAGAGATGTATTTACGAGAAAAATAATAATAAATAATCGATGGATACGATTTTTCCCCGAGGGTCACAGAGTAACAACCCCGAGAAAAACACTTTTGTTCATTGAGGGTGAGGAAGAAAATAATGAAAGTAATTCACGCAACTGAACGATTTTCTTATGCTACTTACTATAATAACGTAATTTTAAAAAAATCTTTTAATTGGATAAGGAATACGTGTGTTAATTTAAGTTTTTTTTGCATTTTGAGCATTAAATATCTCTTTTCCGAGCGGATGAGATGAAAAATACTTTGATGGTATTAAAAAAGTATTGAGAGAAATAACGTACTCCTTTTGTGAGTACAATTGAAAACACGATGCGATAATAGTTTTTTATATATATTTTTTTTAATAAGTTTTATGTTTCGCATAGACTATCTCGCAATGCCAGAAATGTCAGATATTGTTTTTCTGACTTGCCAGTTTGCCACAATGTGTCAAAAAGCTATATGCCACAATGTGTCAAATAGTCAAATCTGTTATGCTGAAGGTATGGTATCTTACCTGGTTAACTTGTCTCAAAAACCCAGTCTATAAGTTTTCGGGTTAACAGAATACTGTTTAGGTGTATAGTAAGTACTTATGCTAAAGTAAAAAGAAAAAGAAAATTGTTGCTATATCGGCAAAAGGCGCAATTTAATTTCCTGGCGAAAAGTGATGATGTAATCTTTAAAATGCGCTTGCTTATGAGCATCATGTATGTAATATGAAGGTTATATACGTGTTGATAACTTACTATAGATAAGAAAGATATTATGTGGGGTGCTATTGTCAAAATCTTTGGCTATTGCACATAGTATCATTCCGGTCATGTGTTTGAGTAATACTCGGTCTTCCAAAAAAATAATCCACTGTGTGACAGACAGGCGGACGGATGACATCGCACCATAAGTGTTCTATTTTTACCACTACGGTATGGAACCCTAAATAATGTTATCAGATTGAAGCACGTATCTTATACACAAATATTTGCTTTTGTATCTGTTGAAGATTTCCTAATGAAATTATGTAGAGTACACCAAAATTGTTATTGCTTTCTACGCATTTCCCCTAAATTGCTCCACATTAAACAAACGGGTCAGACCACAATAACACTCGATACTTTAATTCAATTAGTCTATCGTGCCTCACACGGCTCTGACCCTATTTTTTTCGATTTCAATATCGTCATTTGGAGGGTTTCTTATAGGGTAGTAATATGATTAGTTTTTAGGTTACACGTATCATTAGGTACAACGGGTGAAGGTGAATTGTCGCTTGAGGTGGTATAAACCTCAATGGACAGTTCACTATTAAGCAAGAGTTTCTTCTCAGAATGCGAAAGGAGGCTTCGGCTTTAGTTTACCACGCTGCTAGGTATATTGATAACTCTTCGTCACTGTTAAAGCAAGTCGTATTTATTTGCTCAAACCTACAAAACAAAGATTTTGAAGGTTTGCTTCCCGAAGGAGGTCGACGTCTTAAAATTGCCTAAATGAAGAAAAATATAAATATACTAAGTTGTACCTGAATTGTTTTCAACCAAAATGATATTTGTTGACCAGGATTCGTCTCATAGAACACCGAATAGGTCGAAGAAAAAGGCAATATCATAGCAATGAAAGGAAAGCTTGCATAAATAATGTTCATTTTCTTTTCATATACCTTGACTGCCTTTCTTTTAAAGATGTGCGAGGATGCGTGGCAAGGGATATGATTGGATCACATTTAGCTTAGCTGGGGTTGGAAGGGCTGCCAGTTTTATTTACTCAATGAGGCGAGTAATGCTTCTAGTGATGTATAAAACTCACGAATGAAGTTCTCCTTTCTCAATACCTCATTTTCATAGCCTGGTATTTTGCAGTCAACCATTGTTTTAGCCTTTTTAGCCTACCTACCTCACCTCGTTTGTTTTCATACCTTCCTCAAAACTTGAGGACTGTACAAATTGCAATCATACCATTGCAAATTACACTCCACAATATTTTCCACTTGGATTTGACGTTCTTGGGAAGAGAGTGCTCGTTAGCATTAAGAACACCTCGTTGTATCTTGTAACTCGATGAGGTCAAATGGTCCTCCTATACTGCCTCTGAAAGTGAAGACTGTGGGATCTCATCTAAATATAGAATGAAACAAAGTTCTTGTAGTATTTAAAATTAAGTTTGCCTTCAAGGTTTTTTTTACTTTTCTGTCATATATATTTTCCTTGTTAAGTTGACCTTTGTTAACTATTAAAGTTCTAGTTTTCGTGGAAATGATATTTATCAAGATTACGAATCATTCACGCAGTGGCCCTTTGGGCCATGAGGTCCACAAAAATCTGCTTAGCTATAAATGCCATACAAATTTTTACGATGATTCCTTAAAACTATCGGCTTACACACGTAAGTACTAAACATCTGCCCTAACAAGCTTAATTAATTTACACCATAACAATATGGCCGTTCGAGGGGTCCGTATGAAATATTATTCCGAATAAACAATCGCTATAGAAGTATCAAGTCCATTAACAGTACAAGGGGTGAGAATGTACCGAGGGTGCGTGATGCAAGGGGCATTTGACGGGCTTCACGTATGATTTGTTGCACTATATAAAAATAACCATAAAGTTTGTTTCTGTGCGCGGTGATTTCCATGCGGCTTTCTCCATGTTAGCATTTCAACAATTTTTTACTAAGACTGTTCTACGAGAGTGAGAAGAAGGATCACGTCACGATGCATTAATATAAACCCTAGTATTTATTATCTAAAGAACATTAAAATACTAAAGTGATTCGGTGGACGACTTAAGAGCTTGGAAGCGCGTGTGATTCGCTTGCAGTGATCCTCACTCACCTCACTTAACATATAACTAACTCCGTGGCTTTCATATAAATTACTGAATTAGAGCCCCCAAAAATCATCTAAAGAACCTGTCTCTCCAACAGTTCTTGAAGATAGAATTCTAGCGTAGAGGTTGCTCCACTGTCTAGTTCTTGTTTCACTCTGTTATGATTTTGAATCATAAGAGTGTTCTGTATAGCAATACTAACACAGAGACCTATGTCCAGTAATATTTTAAAGCGATTGTCTTTCTCTTTGCAATTTGAATGCTGATTAATTTCTGTAATAGCTTACACAAGAACTTTACACCCAGTCCTATTTGTATGGCTCCTCAATTATATAAATTGCTCTACCGTTACAGGTATGAGCTATTAGGTTCTATATTCCAGTTTTCAGTAGAATTTGCTCTGTATTCCTGTTTTCGGGAGAATTTGCTGATACTCCTCCGAGTTTGCTGAGTAATTACTTAGTGGCATGCCTGCATGTTTAGCCATGTTACATATCGATTTTCTTTTGCTAGCACTAACGCTTCAAAAGTGAAATATGTATGGGAATGACATATATCCGTTCAATCCGGTTGATCACGGGTCAATGACTAATGAAATTCCCATTTACCAAACATTTTTTTTAATCGTTAGCGATTTAAAAAAAATTTAAGGATATTATGGAAAGAATCCCAAACTAAGAGGGTTTGGGATGAGGTTAGAGTTCCAGCCAGCGACAACAAATCCCTACAAGCACTTCATAGTCAACAGAGTGATAAGACGCTGGAACAAATTGCCGGAAGATATCATAACAGCAAAGTCACTCAACCAATTTAAGAACGGGCTTGACAAATACCTGAGCAAGCAACAGTAAATGAGCACAGTAGATATAGGCGAATCAGCGAAAGCTGTTTAGCGTATTATCAAATAATAATAATATGGAGGAGAGGCTGTATTCGAATTTTGATTTAGATTTTCTGTAAATAGAAAACCTTTCTGCAAAGAAATCAAATGACGAGCTCTCGTTGAATATTTTTGGTTATTAGCAATCAATAAATAAAATAAATAAATAAATGCTTTATTACTCCAAAAACAACATAAATCGTCTTAATTATAATACTAAGTATACTAAAGTTACTCTAGTCCCAGAGATAGTGCTTCTGAAGCTGAACTAGGGTTTCCTGTGCTTCAGCTTCAGTGCCTTTTCCCCTTATTTTAAGTTTAAACAAGGAATTAAAACAATAGAGCATAAAGATAATTGACAATTTAATAATATAATACATACATAGACACTATAGGTGAACCTCTCTACGATAAACTAAATAAATATTCATAAAAATGTGTGTCTGCGTAATGTGTGTGTGTGTAATGATAGAGAACGAGAGGGTGTGTGAATAATTTGAGATTACTAGATACTCATGGAGTGAACCGAAACAAAAAGGTGTGTAGAATTGAGGATACGGTTGATTGATAATAATATGCCGTCAATATTTTTTTTGTAGCGTCTTGCATTTCGCGGGCCTCAGAATTACAACATAAGCGATCTGAAATCAAGGATATTACCCAGTTTGTGATTTTCAATGCTTTTCTTTTATTTCCAGGTAAGTAGAGCTGTCAGTTGTCAGGTAAATAGAGGACTCAATTGCCTTCGAGGTATCACGGAGACATCTCTATCGGGGGCCTTATTCGTTGAAGCATTAAAAAGGTAAATATTAAACAGGTAATCGCAGTCTGCAAATATAAACAGACTTTTATTTCATATAATTTCTGAGGCAAATATGTAGATTTAAGATGCACATCGATTCGATTCGGCGGTATTACGACATAGAATAACAAATAGTTCCTACCACAGGTTACGATACGAATTTATTTCGACGTTAATCTTTAGCAAATCCGGTCGCTGAAGGCCAGGAAGCTTTCCTAGAAAATGTAGCAAGAAACTGATACATGGAATGGATGAATAGATAGGATGGATTGAATGGATTTCTTTATAGTAGAGCGAAAACAGAAAATTTATTATTAAAGCGTGTTTAATATGAGGAACAAAAAGCAGAGAAAATTAGTATAATGTGGCTTTTTGCTGGTTGCTAATTAAGAAATGATGGCAAAGCGTACTAATCACATTATCTTTCCGCCATTTCAAGCGTGCTCTTTTCTAGCAAGGCAACTAGTTTTGTGGGTAGACCTTGCATAATGCATTACAAAATCACACTTTAATATTAAAATGACAAAAGTTTGTATGTAGGTGACTGTGTTATGTTCATGATGTCTTCACGACGCAACTGAAACGATTTGGCTGAAATTACTTAACACATAGGCTACTTTTTAAACACTATCCCAAAATGGTTCCCACGGGATTAGTGAAAACCGAAATTAACGCGGGCGGAGCCGTGGGCGACAGCTAGTAGGTGTAAAATAAAGATATAATTGATATTAAGTGGTCGGCTTTGAAATAAATTTCTCAGGTAACACGAAGTCTTCGTACCGCTTTCGCAAACTACCAAGAATATTACAAAAGTTAGGGGTGACATTAATTTGACAAAACAAAGTTAAGATGATTAAGATCATACACGTTCGAACGCAAAGGGATTAAAAAAATTGAATACCCGTTTTACTTAAATGTTTCATCAACATAATCTTTAGTGCAAATTGCCATACTCCTCACTAATTCAAACTTTGAATTGGCCCTCAAGTGTCTGTCGTATTTTAGTTTTACCTTACATTGGTGTCGATTCTGTTGGCATTTCTCTAAACTAATAATCGCTAAAATTAGAGTTAGAGAGGTGTGCTATTCAGAAGACACACTAAATGACAGATCTAACTTAAAATTTAGTTTGACAGCTCCAAACTATTCAATTTAGATTTTAGAGAGCAAAAGCTATTCTGTTGTATGCGCTAACTTTCTAAGATAATAAAAGTCGACCTAAAATTCTTTAAAGGACAATGCCTTTTCTTGTATGAAAAATGGGCTATACTTGCGTCTTAATGAAATCATCGGTAAAACATTAGAAATATTCCCAATAATATGTAAAAAAAAAAATCAGTGAGATATAAACCGGGAATTCGTAGTAATCTAATTTTCTTTTTTTTAGGTATTTTGAGGTTAGGTCAGTTCTCGCGCACTATAAGTTGCCCATAGTGATTATTTTATTTAAAGCGACCTCGTTATTACCGTGGAACCCTGGATGATGCATATAGATATACTTAATTATTCCTAGGGCCTACCTACACATATATTACGTTAGTACTATAAAACAAGATAGGTGCCTACCTCAGTAATATCGAGGTACTTGATAAAAATACGGTTTACCTATTTATTTTTAAACAGTAGGTAGTGTTTTAAAATATAGGTATAAACTTGTGGCCTGCTAACATCAAAAAGAGGTTCCCAGGCTCCAAGCTAACGTTGGCAGAACCTTAAGAGAGAAAATAGTTAATATTCCAACTCCTTGCTTAGCTACTTATTTAGGTACTTAACTGCTTGATAAACAAACAAATATAGTTTGAGATACAATTTATATAAAGAAAAATATAATTGTGTTCTGCAATATACTATGGTTATAGGGAGGTAGATAGGTAGGTACCTACCTAAATAAATGGCCTATCTGCTGGCAGCATCAAGAACAGATTCCAAGGTCCAAGCTATCATTGGCTAAGTCTCGAGAAGGAGGAATTTTCTGTTATAAAGGAATACTTAGGTAGGTACGTACTTGATAAAAAAAGCGGTTAGGTGATTTAAATTGTTTATTGTATGGTTATGTACATAATTGTCTATCAACCAAAGCAAACTTGTGATGTCCAAAGTCTGGTATAGGTGTGGTCTGGTCTTCAGAAGTTGTACGAGGAATCAATGTAAAGCATGCATCACATAAGATGCCTCCATCTGTTATCTGCAACAAAATGTTTGAATTTAAATAAGCATCCAGTTGGAATACACTTCCTAGAAGACCTTATGCAATTCTAAATTAAAGCTCGAGCTGAGATGTAGTCTCATGAAATGTTACATCTGGTCCACCTTCTTCTATGGCTGCAAAACATGAGTTCTCATAAATCATTGTGTATATATAATACACAATGGTTTTTTGTTATGTGAGAAACGGCCCATTCACCAAGAGCATAAAAGCTTAATGTATCAAAATGTAATGTTTTATTATATTTTGTCCATTTAGCAGCCATAACTTAACTACCAATTATTCTTGTTAGTTTAAATGAAATGTTTTACAGCAGGCTGCCAGTTGTAACCAAGGCATCGTGCATCAGTCGCATTGTCACATACAGGTCAGGTTTTGTCAGCCCTACGGGCTACAATGACATTACTCACACATAGAAATGGAAAGCGTATGCGAGTAGGGCCAGCGTTCTAGTGGTAGTGTAGGTGTTTAGGCCTGTTGTACTGAGTGTCAGGGGCCTGACACTACAATGAGTTAAGTTAGCAGAAGGAATTAAATATGCCTGTGTTAGGTATATAATAGTACACAATACTTACTGAACGCGGTGCGATCCAGGAGTTCAATACATTAAGTGCTGAATGTGATAATTCATCCAGAGAATGTACTGGCTGGTTCAGTTAATGCACCGGCGTGATACACTGCCAGGCCTAACTCCTCGAGACGACGCTGACGACATTGTTATTGCCTATTAGAGTCTATATCTCATTTAGATTATTGCGTAGAATAGGAGTCCATTTCTCTACAGTCAACACGCACAAACACTTGTTAGTTTTCACAGAGGATCGCTTTAGTTGGAGTGAAACTAAGCAAGCGACAACACTGATCACATTAATCACCGTCCAGAAAATAAGTTAATAAAACACTGGGTTTTCCAAGTTTTCCATGTAAATTACTTTTCCAATGGTTTTGCGATTAGATACGAAGTGACGATTATCGACATAGACAGTTCTGTTCTGTTAATCCATTCGTCCCTTTCGGGACAGGCAAAGGTCGGAGACCATACAGCCTATTCATTCGTGTGTATTTTCTGTGTTATGTATTATATAGGCATAGCCTGTTCAATCGTTTAAAACAATAATAATTAATCATAAATATATTGTATGATTCATCTGAATGATTTTTTTTAATCTTGTAGTTTCTTTGGCGACATAGACAATCGAGACACGAGTTGATGTCTTGATGACATTTAAACCAGTGTTTCTACTTACGAGTTTGGTTTTACCCTAGTTTCGACGGTGGCGCCGCCGTGGCAGATAACATTAGAATCGTTTCAATAATTACGAGTCAAAGGTGTAATGGAAATAGGTTACAGTATTAAAGTAAAAAGTAAAAGTAAAATATGCTTTATTGTACACTAAAACAGTATTATAATTAATAATTTAAAATAAACTAATGAATAGGGTTTAAGCCATGTAGGATTTTGTCACGATTAGCTGCACATGAAAATATCAAACAACACAATAAATGTGATGTACTCTGTGGTGTTGCAAGTGCTATTGTTTGTCGCAATTAAAATGTTTGGTGAAGCATTCCTTACTTTTCAATATACAGCTATGAAAATAATTATTTGAACAGGTGGTGCAGTTCTAATCTGTATAGATCACTGATCTGATCTCTATTCTAATGATTAATCATTCTATACAGTTCTATTTATCTGCCAGTTCCTATTTGTACCGATTTGAAGCGCCACCCTCGAATGTCCGTGGTACTAAATTGACATTTGTCGGTAGTGACCGTCGTTTCGAATGTCATTTTATTTTAGTTCCATGGACGGTCGCGCCAGGTTAGGTACGTAACCATCAGCGCCAGAATGGCAAAAATCATTTTTACTTTGACAATCATCGATCCATGGAATAGAGATCAGTCACTGAGCTCTATCTCTGGATTAATTATTCAATACATCTGACAGTTCCTTTTTTGTACCGATTTGAAGCGCCACCCCCGAACGTGTACGGTACTAAATTGATATTTGTGTGCAAAAAGCTTGCCTTGTTTCGGTTTTTATTATTCGATCTATTTCCTGTATTATTGTATCCTAGTTTTCCCTTAAAAAGTGGATTTATAAAAAACTGGTATCATTCGCCGAGTGGTAGTGGCTGTGACGTTTGCAGACTCTATTATGGCGTTTCCGCTTGTGTCGAAACGTTTAATTACTTTTATTTTTATAATACTTTTAAACCCCGGTTCGCACATCATTAAAAAAAATACATGTAATATTATAATTTGAAAGAAGATTTTTCATGCATACGTGCTTCAGACGCAGAGTGACGCAATATAGCCCATTTTCGGTCAATCTCCTTTAGAGAGGACCTCAGGAGGTGCCGACTAAATTTAACTCGTCTGCCTTAAAGTCGTAAACCACGGATTTTTTTATTTAATATTGCAAGAAATATTTTTAATTCGATTCGAAAATTAGAAAAAACTAGTAATTTTATTTATTAATTTTTACTTGCTGGTGTGATAACATCAAAATCATAAATTTTAAATTTTAAATGGTCTCAAAATGGAAGAATACGTGATTGCAGCTCTGATTGATTCCAGAGAAAGGTAATTTTATACACAGATTTTAATTTTATAATATTCTTATTCTTAGGTAAATAAGTAGGTAGTATTGTGAAAAGGAAAGATAGGTCTGCACCTACTACAGACCTTTCTTTCCTTACTTCCTACAGACTGTGTAGTCTCCTCTAGGAACAGAAATACCTCTAGGCAACTAATTACGAGACACAAGGAATGCGAATGATTTATACTTAGCTGTACCTACCTACCAACCTACTTTCTTTCTTCCTTGCCTTTTCCCACTTTATGTGGGGTCGGCACAACATGTCTTCTCCTTCCATTTGCTCCTATCAGCCGTCAACTCGCAATCCACTCCTTTCACACGCATATCTTCTTTCACGCAATCCATCCATCTCTTCTTCAGTCTCCCTCTACTTTTTCGTCCCTGCACATGCATACTCATGGTTCTTTTAGTGACATGACTTTCATCCCTCCGCGTAACATGTCCATACCACGCTAACCTTTTACTCCTCATCTTTTCTGTTATTGGCACAACTTTCAAACTTCCCCTTATGTACTCGTTCCTTATCCTATCCATTCTCGTCACACCACACATCCATCTCAACATTCTCATTTCGGTCGCATGCACTCTTCTTGCATCTGTTCCTTTTACCGCCCAACACTCTGATCCATACAACACGACAGGTCTGACGACCGTCTTATAAGTTTTCCCCTTAACTTTAAGAGGCATTCCTGGATCGCATATGACACCTGAGACCTGTCGCCATTTCATCCATCCCGCATTCATTCTATTGTTTACATCTCGGTTGATATTTCCATCGCTTTGGAAGAGCGAACCGAGGTACCTAAAATCGGAACAGACAGGTAGGGTTTCACCATCTAATGAAATTTTGGAGTAGCTGGAGGTACCGCCAAAATCACAAAATAGATGTTCGGTCTTAGTTCGGCTGATCCTTAAGCCAACGTTCTCTAATTTCTCCCGCCATAACTCTAGCCTGCTCTGGACCTCGGACGCTTCTTCACCGACAAGCACAATGTCATCGGCAAATAGCATACACCAGGGTGCCTGCTCCTGAATGTCGGCTGTCAATGCATCCATTACCACCAAAAATAAATAGGGGCTTAAAGCTGACCCCTGGTGTAAGCCTACCTTGACATTGAAATTGTCCGTTACGCCAGCTTCTGACCGGACACTCGTGCTCGCTTCTACATACATAGCTTTCACGAGATTCACATACTTTTCAGGCACTCTCATCACTCGCATAGCCCACCACAAAACCTCTCGGGGAACTCTGTCGTATGCCTTCTCTAAGTCAATAAAGACTAAGTGCAGGTTTTTATGTGCACTCCTGTATTTCTCGCACAATTGTCGAAGTGCGAATATTGCGTCCGTTGTTCCACGACCTGGCATAAACCCAAACTGGTTTTGTGATACCTCACTCTCCTCTCTCATTCTTCTTTCTATTATTCTCTCCCAAATTTTCATACTATGTGACATGAGCTTTATTCCTCGATAGTTGTTACAGTCCTGTACATCTCCTTTGTTTTTATAGATGGGCACCAGAAAACTTTTGCACCATTCTTCAGGTATTCTCTCCTCTCGTAACAACTTATTGAAGAATAAAGTCAGCCATCTCCATCCATCTGCTTTAAGAGCCTTCCATACTTCAGCTGGTATTCTATCCGGACCTGTTGCTTTTCCATTTTTCATACTCTGTACTGCCTTTTTCACTTCATCCATACTCACCTCTTTCACTTCATTTGTGTTATTTTGCACATTTCTTAACTTTCCATTCCAAGCATTCTCTTCATTCATTAATTTTTTAAAATATTCTTTCCATCGGCCTTTTATTTCTTCATCATTTGTTAAAACATTTCCTTGAGCATCTTTCACACATTTAATATGGACAACATCCCTTGCATTCTTTTCTCTTGATTTCGCTAGTCGATATAAATCTTTTTGCCCTTGCGGGCTTTCAAGAGATTTATATAATTTTTCTTGCATTCTTCCTCTTGCTATAGCTACCACTCTCTTGGCTTTCTTTTTACTCTCTGTATATATTGTCCTTTTAGCTTCTTTCAAAGTGGTGTCATTATCACTTACATTCTTCAAATCTTTGAAAGCGTCCTTCTTTTCTTTTTGAATCTTTTGGACATCCTCACTCCACCACCAAGTATCTTTCTCTATTCTTCTTTTGTTCTTCGTCTCTCCAAAAGTATCTTTCGCTACACTCCTTATACACGAAGCCATTTCATTCCAGCACTCGTTCACTGATTTTGATTTTAAATCATTCATACCAATCATTTTATCCACCACTCGTCTTTGAAACACTTTCATGCACTCTTCTTTTTCTATCATGTACCACTTTATTTGGGAGAGGGCCTTTGGCTTTGACTTAGTACTTTGAACCTTTATTTTAATTTCCATCAGTATTAATCGGTGTTGGGATACTAATGGCTCACCAGGTATTACTTTACAGTCTTTGATTGCGCTTACCTTGTCTCTTCTGGTGAGAAAGTAGTCAATTTGTGTGTTATTATTGCCACTTTTGTATGTTATAAGGTGCTTGTCCTGTTTTTCAAAGAATGTATTCACTATAGCCATATCGAAGGCAACCGCCGTTTCTAATAATGAAATTCCTTCTCGATTCCCAAAGCCCCACCCCCCATGCACTCTCTCAAAATTCACATTTTCCCTTCCTACATGACCGTTGAAATCTCCTCCTACATATATATCTTCACTATCTGGGATGCTCATCATTACCGTATCAAAATCCTCCCAAAATATCTCTTTCATGCTGTCATCACATCCTACTTGAGGCGCATATACACTCATAATGTTGACTACTAAGTTGTCTATAATGAGCTTAACAACTATAATTCGGTCATTCACTCTTTTTACATCCGTCACACATTTTTTCAGCTCTTCATCCAATACAACTCCTACTCCATTCCTTTTGCCGTCACTACCAGTATAGAAAAACTTATATCCCATCCCAATTTCCCTCGCTTTCGTACCTTTCCACCTCGTTTCTTGCAGACAAGCAGCATTTACTCTTCTCCTTTCTAAGACATCCGCTAGCTCTCTTCCTCTTCCAGTCATGGTTCCTACATTCCAGCTTACCATCCTCATTCTTACTTCCCGGACTCGCTTCTTACGTTGCACCCGTCCCTGATGCAACAACCCTAGTCCATTTCTCACAGGCGCCGGGTGCTGCCCCTGCGCGTCGCCTCGGGGGTACGCCCTAGCCCTATCAGAACATCCTTTTATTTTGTCAGACATGTTGTTGAGTTTTGGCAGTATTTTATGACCGGCCGCCTGCCTGACGTCAACCCTCCTTGGGAATGCTATTGTTTAGTGGGCATTTCTATGACTTCTATAGGTAGTGGTATAATGCGCGATGATCCCTTAGTCGCCTTTTACGACACCCACGGGCAGAGATGGGGTGGCAATATTCTAATCTGCCGTTGCCACACGGCACTAACACTAACCTAACCTAACCTAACCTAACCTAACCTAACCTAACCTAACCTAACCTAACCTACCTACCAACCTACTGTACCTACTTAATTGTGCTTTGTTACCGTGACAACCGTGTTTGACAACCGTGATATGAGTATAGACAAGGTATAGATAATTAATCGAAGATAATAGGCCTAATCACATGAAGAACTAAACAAAATATCGATTTTCGGCACTTTGTAAGGTGATTAGAGCAAAAAAAAAACAATAAAATTATTACTTTTGTATTTTAAGTAACTTATTTTGATATTTTTAGCTCAAATTATTTTAAAAATTAATAGAAACAATAAAAAACAACATTTGTGGAGTTTCTTTATCATAAATGGCAGCACTACAGTAATCACGTGTAACTAAATTTAAACGTCAGTTTAGCGAGCCTTTTAGAGATTCTTAATTTAGTTGAAGCTGCCAAGCGAATGTCACTTAGAGATACAGACACCTAAATTAAAATATTTTAGTTTAGTTTAGGTTTAGAGATTTTGCACAACAGAATCGACACCATTATCCAGTAGTTATTAACCAGTAGCTTTTGCCGGCATCTTTGCGGTTAAATTCGGCACCAATACACTAGGTCTCATTACTTTTCCCGGAACAGATGTATTAAAGTGTGTTGATCCCGGGTATAATTATTATCTATCTCAATTTCAAATTCAGCCAAATCCTTTTAGTAGTTGTGGCTCAACAAACTTACACACTCGTCACACAGTCCCAGTCTTCTTGCGCATTCAGTCTTGTAATGGTTCCTGGTGGATTGGTGGCGAACTTGACGAGGAAAATAGTTCAGAAACACTTCTATTTCGCTCGCTTACTGAACTTATTTTTTTGTACTGACGGGATTGTTTTGCATTGTTTTAAGGGTGGAAACGGCTATTTGAAGGATATTTAGTGACCTGCAGTTAAAAAACTATAAGGCAACTGATACTTTCTTTAAATGTCTCGTATTTTGGGTCTTTGATCTAAATATGCTCTGGCATATGACGTAATTGTAATTTTCGTTTTAATGTGTTGGTAATAATAATATCCAACAAGTGGAAAATTAAAAAAATTTAAAACACCCACGACTTTTGCAGACTTGTAATTGAAAAAGGATTAAATAATTTTTTTTTAAACTCCCCGACTAAAGGAAAGTAAGAACTAAGAACCTATCAGTATAATTACAAATCTAAGAAAATCCGCCGGAGCTGCTGTGTCCTGCTGTGACGGTTGATGGTGCTGTTTACCAGTTGATGACTAATTCAATTTCTTGATACTTCTCATATACCTACCGGCAGTTTATCAATGCTTACTCATTTCATTAATTGATATTGGAAACGAAAATAGCAATGGCAGCTCCGACGGATTTTCTTGGATTTGTAATTATACTGATAGGTTCTTAGTTCTTACTTTCCTTTAGTCGGGGAGTTTAAAAAAAAATTATTTAATCCTTTTTCAATTACAAGTCTGCAAAAGTCGTGGGTGTTTTAAATTTTTTTAACTTTCCACTTGTTTTATAGTTTTTCGATTAATAATTAATGTATTTAAAAGATATTATTATTAAAAAATTAAAATTAATCTTCAAACTAGCCATTAACTCCTCTATGCAGCGTGTGAAGGCATCATCTAACCCTAGATGTATGTACATACATCTAGGGTTAGATGTACTATGTACATCTAAAGGGATGGGCCTAGTTAAAACATACGAATCCCTGTTTACTAGACTGTATACACAATACGTGTTTAATAGAAAGATAACACATTAAACACAGGGAATTTCTCTAATAAAGTAAGAAAAACTGAGCGAGGTGCGGCTGGCGCCGCCCCTCGGAGGCTGACGCCCTGGCCGCCATGGCCGTCTTGCCGGGTAAATGCGCCATATTCATTCATTAATCCTCGCCACCAAGCCTAATGTGTTAGAATAGTTTAACCAAATCAAATGAGCCTAAACTCGAGGTATTTACTAGTTACCATTAATATGCATCGCTAATCAGCCCCATCTTGCATCGTCAGACCCTCGTCACCAAATTTAATGTTTGAGACTAGTTCAAACAAACCCAATCACTAACACAAGGAATTTACTAGAAATATATTAAAACAGAGAATTTCCCTTCCAAGTCATACAGATACGTTTATTGTGGCGCCCTCTGCTGTTCAATCACAAGAACAATTATCTACAAACCATTGGCAATGACTCACTAGTATTTTGTACAAAACTGTATCCAACTGTACAACTGTATTGGGAACATTCGTTTGCACTGTAAATGTTTTTTTATGGCGCCCCCTGGTGATCGATGTTCGTAACAACTATCTGAGAACGATTGCCAATGAATACCAAACATTATACAGAAAACTGCATCTAAATCGGTCAAGCCGTTTTTGAAATAAATGGGAACATTCGTTTGCAATATAAATGTTTTTATAGCGCCCCCTGGTGATCGATGTTCGTAACAACTATCTAAAAACCATCGCCAATAAATACCAAACATTATACAGAAAACTGCATCTAAATCGGTAAAGCCGTTTTTGAAATAAATGGGAACATTCGTTTGCAATATAAATGTATTTTATGGCGCCCCCTGGTGATCGATGTTCGTAACAACTATCTAAGAGCCATTGCCGCTGAACACCAAACATTATACAGGAAACCGCATCTAAATCGGTCAAGCCGTTTTTGAAATAAATGGGAACATTTATGTGCACACACAAACAAACAAAACAACAAACAAACAAACAAAAATATTTTTGCATTATTGGTTTTTGTGAACAATTTAACATACAAACAAACATAACATCTCATTAATAAAGTAATGTACAAACGGTCTCTCACCCTAAACGCATATACCCGTACTCCGTTCCGTCGTGGGTAAAAACGCTTAGAAACAGATTTTTGATAACTGCCTTAGTTTTTTAGTAATTAGGTAATACGTCGTTTTTGTCTTATTCTTTCACAACGCTCTTAATATTATACGGCTAATATGTATACCTTATTCAAATATCATACTTGTTAGTTCTGCAAGAATGCTCAATCAAACTTAACTCAGTCGTAGAATATGGATACGAATAAATACACGTGACACAATTTAACGCGCAGTTGGAGTATGTTGCGCTTGAAATTGGATTAAACACTACAGTCAAGTGACTTAAATTTAAACGCGAAAAGCTCGATTTTATAAAGTTAGACACTTATGCTGAAAACGTTAAACTTCTGGCACAAGTTTTAAAACGGTGCAGTTTTTAATTTTTATCTATGGGTTAGCATTCGTCCACGAGTTTTGCCTAGGAATACTGCATTTCTGTGAGAGTATAAAGCCCGATTTCATCAACTTTTGACGGAACCGTTAAAAATGGCGCTACAGAAAATTACGTCCAATCAATTGAATGAATTTATTATGGTATTACAACCAACCGGATCTGATCTGGGAAAGTTTTCTGCGATAAAATCCTAAGTATACCTGTCTCGTCTCTAAAACTCAATATACGCTTTAGCAGAGATGCTCAATCTTAGCTACGTTTATTTTTACTATGCCTATGGATATGTTGTTTTCAAAGAATTACATTTGTGATTTATTTACTACAGGTTTTTCACATTTGTTTAATTTTACTAGTAAGTAGCTTAAGGTTCAAAATCTTGTTATTTGTTGTTGTAAAGCGTTCTTCTTAAATACAGAATGGGTCTTTTGAGTATAACATAGGTGACGAAGCTTTTGGGGTTTCACACCAAATGTTTGTATCCTAGAAGCTGTTTTCCAAAATATAATCCAAGTTGTGCAACTATATTAGACACGATTCTATTAAACGATTCTTGACATCGGAGTGTAGGTAACTGTGTTTCTAATCAGAGCAATTACTCGTGACGTTGCCGTTGTAAGCGATAATAAAACGCGAGGCTTTATCTCCACATCGGTCTTTACGGGAAATCGGGCGAAGTTGAGCTAACAAGTGTCAGTGAGCTTTGGCAATCGCACACTTTTCTTAAGACTGTCCTTAGACAAAAATTGTTCGAATTCAAGAATGTTTACATCTTCTTCAGTTTTCTTACACATATATTGTCTGCACACACAAGTATTCAATATGATATGGGGAGGTATATTATTCCTCTAGATTATTGTCCTAAATTAATGCCAGATATCGCTTGCGCATAAATCAATAATAGTGCAAATTATGTTATACAAATTCATAATAAGTACTTTTGTATGAAAACGCGATCGTATAACGTCTGCTCTTCATAAAGCAATTTTGAGTCCATTATTCTATTTTGGACTTTTGAGTCGGTAATTAAGATCGGGTTGTCCACAATTTGCTTTTATTACCATCCCTACTAATATATAAATGTGAAAGTGAGTTTGTTGGTTTGTTGGTTTGTTTGTCCGTCAATCACGTCTCAGCTACGCAACGGATCGACCTGATTTTTTTGCACAGATATAGTTCAAGACCCGGAGAGTGACATAGGCTACTATTTATCCCAGAAAAACAAACCTATTCCTGTGGGATTGCATTAAAAGTGTGATTTTTCACTGTTTATGTTTTAGGTGTTCATTTTTACACATGTTTTAGGTCATAAATACTTAAAACTCCATACATATAGCTCCATAAATAGCTCCCAAAACCGTCATCGCTATCGCTACTAATATATAAATGTGAAAGTGAGTTTGTTGGTTTGTTGGTTTGTTTGTCCGTCAATCACGTCTCAGCTACGCAACGGATCGACCTGATTTTTTGCACAGATATAGTTCAAGACCCGGAGAGTGACATAGGCTACTTTTTATCCCAGAAAAACAAACCTATTCCTGTGGGATTGCATTAAAAGTGTGATTTTTCACTGTTTATGTTTTAGGTGTTCATTTTTACACATGTTTTAGGTCATAAATACTTAAAACTTCATACATATAGCTCCATAAATAGCTCCCAAAACCGTCAATAGGTCATAAATACTTATCCATACATTGCTTATAAAACCGTCAATAGTTCATAAATACTCTCGACTCTATCGACACTAAAAACTGTAAGTTCCAATACTCACACTCTTTTCGCCTGAATGAATGTTTTAAGAACATTTGGACACAACATACTCAGTACTGTAAACGAGTCATAGAATGTTCATATTTTGTAAGAGATTATTAGCAAGTATTATGTATGTTTAAAAAAAACACTCCTTTTATTATGCGTTCAGTTTGCTTGCCATATAGCATGTACTTACAAATTGCCAGGGTCTAAAAGAATTCTAACGTCTATCGTTTTTATTCCAGCGCATATTTATCTTTTCCTTAAATGACGCGGGCGAAGCCGCGGGTATAAGCTAGTACCTAGATAAATTGTTTACCACTGTTCTCACCACATCTCCCGCTTATTTATTGACACCTGTTTTGGATACAAGACGTAGTGTCTTAAGTCTGTGCTGGTCAAGTATACCCAGTTGGGGATCAAGGAGTGATTGTCGAGCCTCACGCAACGCTTCATGTCTGAGCCACATCACCTTTCGCTGGCAGCTAAATTGTTAGAATTAGTTGTTTGCGCTCTATCAATAGTCACGCTTTTGTGGTTATACTTACCCGTGCTCAGGATTATAGGCAATCCAATGCGATGAGTGTGCACGAATGTACAATCGTAGCCGCAACAGTCAATTAGGTGCTCCATTAGAAAACAAGGGCTTTTGGGCATTGTGCTTAATAATGACGTCACTTTTGTAGCCGTAAATAAATGATGACTAATCGTTATTTTTTAAAGGGCTTCTATCTATAGTTGTTACTCATACCTAGGACCTAGTTTTGATCTTAGGAATTGTAAAATTAGTTAGGTCTTAGAAATTGTAAAATTTTCTTAAATTTAAACTATGTATAAAATTAAACAACAGCCCAGGGTTACGTCGAATTGGTTATAACTCAAATCATTTAATTTGCTTGAATAAATAATTGAATAAGGTTCATCATTTAGGTGTTAGTGTAACATAAGTTTCACATGACCAAAAACAAAATTGGCTGGTTAGTAACTTTAAATTGGTAAATTACGTTGTCCAAAATCTTTAATCGTTAGATGGCTGATGGCTATCGACCTTTAATATAATGAATCCCGTTAAGATATTGACAAACAAGAACGTGCAAGACAAAACAACCAAGCAAACTTTGCCATGGTAGAGTACCCGTAGGTAGTATACAAACTTACCAAGTTGGAACATGGAGATCTGCTGATGAAGCGCGCTTTGGGCGGGCTAACATTGGCTCTTGTAGGGTATATCAAACTTTCATCTCCAGCTCATGTTTATAGATTAACTAGCTGACCCGGCAAACGAAGTTTTGCCATTTGAGACATAAAAAGAATTAGCTTACGAGTCTTACGACCTACTCACAGACCTACCGAACATACGCAGAAAATATGACAATCGGTCGAGCCGTTTTGGAGGAGTTTTGTATCATTTGGCACGAGAATTGTATATGTCGCGACGAAACCGTATTGTCATTTTGAATTAAATCTATATTAGAATAATTTGTTGTATAGTAAGTGATTATAAATTACATGGATAAAATAAAAAGTTAGTCTCTCATTGACTTGTCAAGACGTGTCTTTGATAGCGTTCCGAAATGGTAGTTCCGAAGTAGCCGAAGTGGTAGTGGTCGGTATCGGAGACGGTTATTAATTCTGACTCACTTTTGCTCGAGCCCTCGAACGAGACGGTCGGTTGGTTTAACTTCCCAATGCGCTGAAGGACTGACATCACGATTGTTTCACCGAAATTCTACATTGACCTAACCTAACCTAACCTAAACCTAAACCTAAACCTAAACCTAACCTTACCTAAACCTAATCTAACCTAAACCTAAACTAACTTCTAACCTAAACTATTTAATGGGGTTGTAATTTAATTCGTTGTTACTGACTTCCATCTCTTATGCAAACAACTGATTGATTTTGATTCTAATTTTGTTTATCATGTTAACTATCCTGAAACTTCTGTTGTGGTATTCACTGAATATGCGACATATATATTAGAGAAAGATGAAGATGTATGACCATCTATTATACGACAGACATAACCTCTCTAGTAAAAGAAGAAGTGGTTCATTGCTGTGAATGTGAAAATAATATTCTGGCAAATTGTAAAAAATGTCAATGCTACTGATTGTCAAAGCTCTATGCAGAATAATTACCAATTAAGAATAATGAAACGTTAATTATCTCAATGTTGACATTGTAACTCACACTTGATTGAACTTTGTTATGAAATCCACTTGAAAGTCTTGCTGACTCGGCTTGAATGATCCGTTTCTGACATTCGATTGTAATATGAAATCTTATACGAATGCACTAGATAACGCCTGTGACTTTGTTTACAATATGATTCCCTCGTTGTATGCCTCAGATTTTAAATTTTCCGTTCAGTGGTTTGAGCTTTGCATTTCCACTAGCTAGTCATCTTTGTCTTTTAAATATACAGAAAAGTTCCAATTTTTATGTTGTATTTTCCGACATTGATGTGCAGAGGTAATAGTTATTGAAGGAATATCTATGATTCTTAAAATTTTAACATTCTCTTCACATACTACATCACATAAATCTTTTATGTGCAGCTTTTTTCAATATAATATGATTAAGAAACTGCTTCTTAACACTGCAGAGTTTAGCCGTCTGAACTTTTTGGGCATCGATTCCCAGAAGGTTTGCAAGGTCGACATGTAACGTGACCCATAAAAAGAATAAAAGTCACTTTTAGAGGTTATTTTGTTTAGGTATACGCCTGCTTTTATAACAGCACGTTTATTATGCATCAAATGAATATTTGACTGAACGTTAAAATAATAATATCATAATGCTTGCAGACCTCATGCTGCGGCAATAAAGTAAAAGATGTTGGTTCGATTCCTGACATGGACCAATTAAGGATTTTATCAAAATATCAAAATCTCAATTCTGGGATTTAATATGCTAGGTTTATAAAACGTTCACTATAACGGTATTTTCACTATAATTTGAAACAAATAAGCGCACAGTATCGGTACCACTAATCTAACCGCTTTATTAATCACAAACCGTTCTACTGTATCAAACACTAATTGACGTCTAACACCTGTTATTGCAACTTCCGATATAGAATTTCTGCATTAGGTACTATTACAGACAATATTACGAACCTCTGCAATGAAATAGTTTTGTAATCAGCGCATGTTTATACTAAAAACTCTAAAAGGTTGTGAATTGTCTTTGTGGACACTTACATAAATTGGTATGGTTGAAATTTTCTGAAAAAAATCTATCTTTTGCATCTAAAAAAAGATGTCATAGCATATTTTTCTTTGCCGTAGAGAACGTAAAAGAAAAATACGCTATTCTAAAAGTGAAAGATTCGAAGCTTCTGGTGTATTTCATCGATCTAAATTCTAAGCGAACTTCATATCAAATTAGGTTCCTCAGGAAACCAAACAAAGGCACGCAAAATATGCTACGTAGATTGGACGTTGACTCGAAAGATAAACAAAAATGTTTCTCATATCCCGTACAACCCTTAAAGTAAATTACTGAGTCTCCAAGATTCTCGGCAAAGTAAATTTTCTTCATATTTCATCATGAAATGCGAAAAGATTACACTAACAGGTTATTTTTACTGCGATATTTTCGTAAAATTCCGGATGCCGTTTTTAGGATGAGCACTAAACCAAATTGTTATTAAATTTTCGGGTATAGCTTTTATTTTTATTCAATATCCGCGAAGAAATTGTGACTCTTTTTACACGACGGAGGAAGTTTTTTCTTGACGATAATTAGGCCTGACGGAAGAATATTTGCTTATTTAGGGTGCCCTTTAAAATTTGATGTTTTCATTCTACGTAAGACAAAAAATTGATTCCCGAACGGCGTTAACACGCAAAAGCGGTTTGTATCAAAAACAGGAAATATTCATGATGGATTTAAATTTAAATTTATATGTTAAGGGGATTGATTGAATTTATTTTTGTCTTTCTCACTCTCACGGAGATTTGGTAGGTGTGAAATGCAGCGTCGCGGAAGAATATAGCAGAAAAACGACGTTTTACCTAATTACTCAACAACTAAGCTGGTTATCGAAAATCCGTTCTAAGCGTTTTAGGATATTATTATTACCGATACATTAAAACAAAAATTACAATTACATACATTGTAGTTTCCGATAAAATATATAAAAACTGAGATTTTGGAGCAACTTTTGGGAGAACTTTCTATCGAGAAAATTTTATCCAATCGTGTTTCTGCTTCTTAGCGATTTTAGATTAAAGACCCAAAATACATGACGTGTAAATTTGAAAGTAATTTTCTTTATAGTTTTTGCATAAAACTTCATTCAAAATCACCTAAATACGGCTTGTAGGCCGTTAACCGAAAAACTTAGTCCGTTAAAATGGTGGTCCGGAACAAAAATCACTCTAGTCTCTACTAAACGACGATAGCCATAGGACATTTAGTAAAATTAAATGTTTTTAGGTACTCTTTTTGTGTTTAAACATATCTACTTCTTGTGTTGTTAGGTCACAGTATGTGACCAATCTTTAAAAGCGCTACATAAGTGGATTTTATGAATTCACGTCCTTGCAAATAGTAGTTTATGTAACGGTTACATAATGGGGGGTATTAAAACACGAGTGTGAGTTTAAAAAACGAGCCGCAGGCGAGTTTTTTAATAGTATCACACGAGTGTTTTAATACCTAATTATGTAGAGTTTCATACACTACTTTATCTACGCTCATATTATTATCTTAAATCTAAATCATAAAATCTTGCTAACGTTTGTCGTAAATCATTCACTTTGTTTCATTTTTGTTGCAACTACTAAAATGTCAGGTGGAGTTAAATTTTCTTTAGTAGGTTTCACTGCTAGACATTTTTCAGCGCAAAATTTTGACTAAGTAACAAAAATAGCACATTAAAATGTAAAAAAATTGTATGTATGGCACCAAAATTCTGCAAATATGGCGCAGAACCATACCTAGACAATAGACATTGTTGTTGTTGTCTATGGTCAATCATGGCCCATCCATATTCTCGGCAATGACTACCAACTATATGTTGTCTGTGGATTCACTTAAAAAAATTATTACATAAAAAATATTACCCCAGATACAAATACAGGAATCCAGAGCCGTGTATCGTTATGGATATTAAACAACTTTCTTTAAATATTTCCATAGTAGAGTGATGTTATTATGAATAACTTTTTAATAATTATAGAAGTCTGTGAATAAAGTAGGTAATTATTTGACACATTTCGATTTCATAATTCGAACTTTAAGCAATGAGCGTAGATAAAATACATTACTTCCAGATTTCTTTGCAAAATATATTATGCACCTCATTTTATCATACGGTATAAAAATATTACGGTATAAAGCGTTTTTATTGCCATGGCTTCTTGAAATTCGGCTGCATTTTTACGACTGTAATATTGCTCTATTAAATTTATGAAAAACAATAAATATTACTTAACACAACCTCTTAGTATTATTAAGGACATTCTGCGTGATGGGAATTTTGTTGTAAATTAATAATCTAAAAACGATTTTATCGATGAAATGGGACATATTGGCTTAAATGCCCAATGACCCCAGGAATTAATGATGCGCAGGAAAGTTAATGACATAATATAGTTTTATCTTGTCAAGCGAATGCGGTTGTGACAAGAAAAACATTTAAATCTTTATCTCACAGATACGCAAATAGAAATACGGAAGATTGAATTAAATTTCGCAGCTGTGCATTCCGGAAATAAGAGCTTTCGTATGGGTAGGGCATTACGAAGTGTTTTAAGCCAGACTATTTAAATATTTCAGCGTCTATCTGGACTGAGCTACCCCTTTCATGGAAGGCGATAGAGGGGTGGTTGTCCCCGACAGGTCCCGCAGGTTTTTTTAATCTCGTTCATGCTGGAATTAATGAAAATCTGTCCGTGCCTCCAGCGCTCGCTTCGGCATTGGAATTTTTAGATTTATGTGTTTCACAAAAGGTCCTGATCATCGTCTGGACTCTGAACAGGTGTAATTTGGAAGCTAATCTCAAATTTAGTTCGGCTTGGGTAATATTCTGATTTATCGTGGCGAATTTTAGGGGATGTACTGTTGATTATAGTTATTTTCTTTATGCGTTGAAAATTCAAAGTGGATTCACTCGCGTTTGTTTATCGTTTTATTACCAACATACCACATACCACATACCACAACAGCCTTATGCATAACCTGATTAACATGAAAACAGTCTTTGGCATATTTTACTTAAATACGTTTCAGATGGTCATTAAGAAAATACTTTTTTTATTGAATTGATTTTTAATTATATTTATTATTTTTCCTTTACTATTGCTAGGTCGAAGAATATTTCGAAAACTGAAACTAATTACCACAACAGTGATTGCAACTCCTGTCGAAAATTATTAAAGCGGTGTAGAAAATTCAAAAGGCTGTATTTTGCATGTATGGCAATGACATTCCGAAGCTTTTAACTGCTGAAAATTTTAATATTTGACATAGCTACGTAGATTGAGTCACCCTTTTCATACGTTGATCGAAGTGGGGACGAGAGTTTCCAATAGTTTCCGTTTAAGGTTTTCTTATTTTGCTCATACTAGAACTAATGAAAAACGGGTTAGGTCTTAGGCGCTCCGTACTCCATATTTTTATTGATCACCGTCTCTTGCTCTTCTCTTCACACGGTCTTTCTTGTAATTACCATAACTTCTGTTTTATAGAGTCTTTGTTATACTACCTTCATCAATATTTACATTCATCAATAACATGATTTTAGAAGTTTTTAGATTATGTTGAAATCCATCCCTATCTTCTTTTAGAATGCTATGGAAAAGTGATAGAAAGTTATTCACTATGTTCTATATGGTGTAGGTATAACTCTTTCCATTGGTTTATTTTCTCTTTGGCACATGAAACCTAATGAAACAGATATAGCAATAGCGAGGGACCAGAAAGAGGGTAAAGTGGTCTCTTTCCTGTCCCTCGCTATTGTTATATCTGTTTCATGTGTCAAAGGGAAAATTAACGAAGGGAAAGAGTATAACTATGTATACGAATATTATAAATTCTCGTGATATTAAAGATTCCGCATTCAAAGTTGGGAAATCTTTGCATGATAATATTATTTACAGATGATAAAAGGAGCAATACTTTGGCGTTTCAATATTTCTTTTCGTGTTCAGGATCGAGTTGCTGTTTTTATGCAAACGAAAGTGTGTTTGTTGTAGACAGGTTCAGATGCAATTTTTATATCCTCTGATATTCATTGCAAATGCACTGAGATACATTTTCAAAGACCCTTAATATTTTTTTCCGATTAATGCGTTTGTTTGGTTTTCCATCAGTTTCAACCTTCCTTCAATGTGCTCATAAATCAACTTAATATTAGTGTTGGTAGTATCAGAACTATTCTGATCTTCTTAATAATTGTACAATTTTTCAATATTGTATCATGTACATATAAGTTGTGATGTGCTCTCGGATGAAAATAAGTTTTACTGAACACGTATTTTGTGAGAGCGTGCACTTAAAATACCTCTTTGCTGTATTTCCCGGGTAATATTTTCCGAGACATTAATCTCCTGGCAACACTTGCAGTGCATATCCACATCGCGATAGAGTCTGTTATGCCACGCCCTTCCCAAGCCACTCTTCGCTTTAAAACTTCTATTATATTATGTTCTGCTTGCACTTGAAATGTTTCTGAAAAAACAAAATAAAAAGTTTTTTTTTTAAACATATTATTTTTTCGGTCTTTCTTTCATTGATTGAAGATCTATTCGTGGTAATATTTCTCCCCTTGATCAATGGTCGCCTCACGCTTGTTGGTATTAACGTAACAGTTCAATCGGTGCTTACAACTTGCTTCTTTCATCTAGTGTCTCACATTAAGTTGCCTTTAAGGGTTTTAAGAAACCATTTTTCTTTTTTTTCTTTGTATAACGTCGTCAAACTTAAAATAAATATCAGTACTCTCGCTAGATGTGTGACCTCTTCTAAACTTGGCCAGTCGTTTTCAGGTTAGTGACATTTTCTGGTCTCCATTGCTTCCGTTTCAACGGTCACTTCCGTTCAGGCATCTACTTCCGGGGTACAGGAAACACAGTGGCGCTTTAATCTTCACACTCAAATATTCTATCGAGCTTAGGTTATTTTTTCTTTAAACATTTGTATTTTATTTCAAACGGTAAAACCTAAATCCATGCCCTAGCCGTCATATCTCTAGCTCCATGGTTTCCTATAGATTTCTATAGTAAATTTCAGTTCTTTCAAAATGCCTTGATTTTTTCCGTGATAAATTCTTTATACAATTCAGGGTATAAGTTATTTATATTGATTTTTCCGCGATAAAACTAGCATATTCTTAATAGAATGGGTTTCATCTGTGTTACTTTTCCTCTGTTCATATATGTTTCGCATCGTGACAAAGTCCTTTACTTCCTTCGCTCAATAGCAGCCTACGTTTGAAAACTGCGTCTTTTGTGTACTTTTTTCTTTTCACAGAACACAAAACACCTGTGCGCAAGTGGAGACCTCGCAGGGTTAAGACGCTGTAGAGCTGTAGATCTTAAGTGTGCATAAAATGTGACTTTTTTACAGAACAACGCTTTCGGGATAATATAACACTACGGACAAACTTTCTTCTCCTCTTTGCTTTTTTTGTGAATGAATGTAATAAATCATGTAACTGTAGATTGTAAAGTATTCCAACCTCTACAGTTACGTGAAGGCAAATTTTTGCAAATAAACAAACAAATTGTTTGTTTATTTGCAAAAATTTCATTTATTGGCAGTATTCATTCAGTTTTATTTAAGACTGATTATACATCTAGATTGGGTCACTTGTTTTACCATACCATTGTTTTACTAAAATTTTAGTAGATCTTTATTAAAATTAATAAGTATCTTAACTCCTGAGCCCAGAGTCCGTATCCCTCTTTCAAAAGAACATAGTCGAAAGAAATTACAAAGGGATGCCTTTTTAATTCTTTACTACGACAAGCTCAAGGCCCTACAAAAAAGATTCTATTGATAGTTCATTGAACTTCGATAGGGCAGAGGTTTCTGTTGTTAGACTCTGCTGTAATATCGAACGAGTCTGTCGCTAACTCAAAATTTTTCTGAAGACATCAACATTTTTCTTAAGACATCAATCAATCTTCAGAAAATTTCTGATTAGGTGTATCCAATAATTAATAGCTGTTGTTTTAATACCTTACAAGTAGGTGAATAGTATTTGTAACTGCGAGATAAAGTTTATATGCCTTTTTCAAACTCTCCTTTTTTATTGTATAGTTATCTGAAACAAATTCATTATAAATATCTACATATACCTAGGTACATTTAAATAAACCGGAACCTACTGTTCCTTAAAAGCTGGTAAACTTGTATACAAATGTTTAAATCCTCAAAGTTCCAAAGTCATCCGACCATCACGGACTCGGGACCCGTCGTAATAAACGCTGACAGAGCAGAAATTAGTTTAATTCCATCTCAACTTGTTTTATTATTCTCCAACATTGCCTTTCCTTTGAAAAGTTTCAATGTTATATTACTAATCCTTCAAAAAAATTTAATAATGCTTGGAGTAAATTCTGACTGATACCTACTATTTCGTGATCTATTCCTCAATCAAACGCAATTTATAACAAGTTGTTACAAATTGTTTCTGTAGAGCGGAGTTGCAATAGAAAGGTGGAATTTACAGATTTAAGCTTTTAAGGGTTTATATTTTTTATTTAAAGTTTTTGTAGGGTTTTCAAATGGACAAAACGGAACCATTTTTCGGTCACTTTCTTGTCGATCCCCTACTAATGGCTCTTTTTCTCAGGGATGACGATATTCTAGATACCTTTCTTCAGAAGCAATTTTATTTCATAGCAGTATTGCTATTATTTTTTCCTCACTGGTACAGAATCTATCATGTGCGCACCGAATCGCACTTTGCTGGTTTTTTAATCTTTTTAACTGTGTCATATTCCTTAAAGCGTTAAAAGTTGTTTAACTGCGAACTTTGTCGGGTCGTCAGAGTTCCCCAAAGCTTACGGCGAGAAATTTTATAATTCAGAATATTCGTCGAGTTTGGTTTTTAAAACTTGGTACAATATTCTCGCTGTTATTTTAAAGCAAATCTGTATAGGAATGTCTTGCCTTCTGTAGTCTTTGTGTTGCTGCAGTTCACAGTTTGAAAATATTTTGCTGAATACCATCATGCATTACAAGGTAATCTTATGTCATCCTGTTCAATCCTGTTAAACCCTAGAGTTCAAACCTTGCAAACGCTTTTGAATAAATCTATTGTTGCTTGTAAAAATAACTTTTTGAAAATTTCATGTTACAAGAACGAAAAACCTGAACTCGTTGGTAATGGAAAATTTTGCCCCACAAAAAACAGCGACGCCTCTGTCATATAAATTTCAAATTAACAGCACATGAACGCCTACAATTATTGTACGATAGAGCAGAAGAATTCGCGGTCCACGAAATGGCACGGTCAGAAGGCATCGACGGAGCGAGAGTAATCGGTTGTTGGCACGCCCCCTGATTTATGCACCCCAAATACTTCTACAATAAGAAATTTAATGGAAAAGTATAATGTTAAACATTGTGACAAACATTTCAAATTAACATCAAATTTTAGACAAGACAATAATTCTCATTTTTCGTTTACAATTTAATCACAAGAAATGTTTAAAAGATGGATAGGGTCTTGCGATTTATTGACTTTAAGTAACACTTAAATTTTTTGAATTTGTTTCAAACAACTCAAGGTTAGCAAGTAATGTTTTTTCAAGCTGTAAATAGCGGATGAATTTTTTAACCTAACCACAAAATTATATTAGTGTACTTCGCAATAATAAAGTTATCTAATGACACCCGACTGTAACACCCAAAAGCTGCAAATTCTCTTTCTCTACGTACGTTGACTCATAATAGTATTATCAGGAGATTTTGTATCGACAATGTCTATAATATGCATTAAGTGTTGTAAAACACATAAATTTATATTTTATTTCTTTAAGCTACAATATTATCTACAAACTCTATGCTTAAGTACCATAATATAATTTCATAACAAGTAGCGTTCGTGCATGCGAAATCAAGTGCCTGTTTACTGGCTACAGTAAATACTCATTCAAGGCTGAATTTAGTGGTTAAGCTGTCCGTTTCTAAGCTATGGTGACGTTATACAGTTATATCATTATCATTATCATATTGACCCATATTTACTCATTACCTAACAAGATTCACTTTGAGTAACTGCGTATGGATAAGATATTTGTTGTAAAGGACAGCAAGTTCTGACCCAGACTAAACCCATTGTAACAATTGCTTTCATCCAGTCCGGAAGCAGAATTTGTTGTCATTTTTTTTTAATAATGATAGGACTACCTAAACATTTACCTGATATTATGAAAGTGATACTCCTGCTTATTTCGGATGCAGTGCGGTCCACGACTTTGCAAGGTAATATCATAACATTCAATGAACTACGCTCAATCATCCTTCTTAACTCTCATTTAGTCAGTAATCTCGTCGGCTACACTGCCTTTCAAACCGAAACATAGGAATAGAAACAATAGTGATTTGTAGTAGAGTAAGTGACACCGCGTTGGTACCTACCCGGAAGGACTCTGCTAGAAGAGTCCTACCACGAGTTACCATGATTATGATGAATCATATACATTTTTTCTAGCACTATTGGCTTCTAGATGACCATCGCGCTTGCTTAGTGTAGATTGGTAGGGTAAAGTTACCAGTATTACTCGACAAAACTTGTTTCATTTATATGCATAGGACGGCTGAAGTTAGCAGATTGGATAGAATCAACTCCGTCAGTTGAGTTAGTGCAAATCCTCTTGGCAGTGATTGATTATTTTGTTGTATAAAAGAGTCATCTAGATTTAGGAACAATGAGACGTCTGCTGACAATCATTAACAAATATCATTACAATACAATGGATGTTATGATACGCACACAATATCAATAGAACACCAACAAACGTAACGTATGTGGAGTTGTGG
Organism: Coenonympha arcania; assembly: GCA_036785405.1. NCBI lineage: Eukaryota > Metazoa > Arthropoda > Insecta > Lepidoptera > Nymphalidae > Coenonympha > Coenonympha arcania. The sequence goes on from CM072059.1 coordinate 6,103,492, forward strand.
AACTCAACTCAAGTGTCTCGATAAACATCGTGAAACAATGCATCTCGCGTGCCAGTGCCCAGTAACACCGGTTAGTCCTCCATTGTCAACTTCCAAACTGCCAGCACAATAGTCTGCAGCTTTACAATGCCAACGTGTGAGGTTTTTAAGCTTGAGAAATATTGTCGAAATGCCGCCGAGGAAGTTATTGTTGTGTCTTTTTCCTTTATTAAATTTTGTCGCCATTATTATATAACACAAACTTGGTAATTTTGATTGCGAATTTAATACTTGTCGTCGTCTCAAACTCTTTTGTTCCAATTCTGGGCACAGTGAGTTCTCTTCTCAGAATACGTACCATGTAAGCTAAGTAAAAAAGTGCGGGCTGACTATATTTTCCTTCAACATTAACGGCGAAAATGGTCGTTGCGATTTTTAGTGATCTGCAGCTTAAGAACTATAAAGAAAATTACTATCAAATTTAAACGTCATGTATTTTGGGTATTTAATCTAAATTCGCTGACAAGCAGAAACAGGATTAGACGAAATTTTCTACTAACAGATGCTCTAAAATCCTAATTATTCTATTTTTTTTCGGAAAGTACAATGGATGTAAATGTCATTTTTCTTAGTACGTAAGTAGATAAAATGTCGTTTTTCTGTTACATTGTTCCGCAACGCTTATGTCACACCTACCACAATATTCGTAAGAGCGAGGAGGACGAAAATAAAATCAGTATCCTCTTAAGCAAGTCATATTTAGTTGTCTAAAATACCAGTAAACCCAAAAAGTCGATAATGCTTCCCAGAATCGAATCCTGTGTCCCTGATGAAAGGCAAAGGTCTGAATTTTAAACCAATTTTGTATCACTGCTCCATACGTGTAGTACTTAGTAATTTCAAACATTTGTTGATGCTGGTACTATTAAAATGAAAGTATAATAATATTTACTATATAATATAAGTATAATAATACTTACTTGTGAAATTAATATTATATAGTCTAACTTATAACGTTACATGCTTTTGTTAAATTCTGTCAGCTAAGTGCCACCGAGAAAGACATTATTGTTGTAACATTTTTCGATTAAGGAAAATGGAGAACATTTTGAACGTTATTACATTTTGTCGAGTAATCATTTTTATTATCATCGTTTAATGTAGCATCGATGAGTTATGGCGTCATTATTGTTAGGAATTCTTTATTTTAAATCTATTGAGAATTTTCCTTTAATTTGGATAAGTGAACTTTTAAATTATTTGCTAGTATTAATACGTTTGACTATATCACAAGCATCATCACTAGTGTATATTTAAATTGATTAATTGTCATTAGTTTACTTATGCACTTGACCGAGCAAAGGCGAGAGTTAAAATTAAAATGAGTGTTATGAATGAGCTACACACTCTACTTTTCATTGATTGCATTAGATTGCACGTTTTGCGAGCCGTTTTAGCACTCGGGGTCCCTAAAATCTGCTTCAATCAAACTTATATTTTCATGAATATAGCCTTGGTTGGCTTTTATTAGGATCTCAATTAGAAGGTAAGAGTAACATATTCGTACAATACATGAGGATTGAACAATGGCAGTAGAAAGTTATATTATTATAAATTCTGGGGTTAAAGTAAAACAGCTACACATATTAGCAGTTCTGTTGTAAGATTCATTGTGGCTTTGTCTTTCAGTAGGAGGAGATTTAATAAGTTAAAGAGCAAACGCTAGTCGGCAAACATTCAGCTAATGGCGGTTTGGCTCGCGGCTACGCCACGAGCTATTTGCGCCACGTGACTGCCTTTGATGCATTAATTAGGGACTTCACTTTGCCAAATGTGGTCTTGAAGTTTTGGTGCGTTTAGGAGTAGCGATCGTTGTACAATGTACAGTCGCGGAACGAAAAGGTTCGACGATTATCAAATTGATTCGTTCAACGTATCACGAACACTTATTTCGTTTTGAAACTGTGTTACAGAATAGACTCGAGTTAGAGAAAATAAAGTTTAACTGTTCGTTATTAAAGTTCAAAATTGTTCAGATCAAGGTAGTTTGACTATTTATCTTGTCAACAAGATTATTATGGATAAACTGCAACCTTCTTGTTAATTCAACCTGACATTATTATTTCTGTTAAGACTATTGTCAATCAGTCAATGTCATAATTTCAAAATATCATAATTTCTCCTAAATAACTTAGGTTTTAGTGAGGTTTTAATACATTTTGGTATTATATTTGGTTTAATACATTGACGGGATAGAAAAAACACGCAAAACCTTATTCGATAGCAAACGTCAAATTTATTCAAATGTTAGCAGCGCTGTTTCTTGCACTGGAATGTTGGCTAATGGACTCTTGCAGTACTAGAGTACTAGTGCAAACGAATATCGACACTAAGGTGACGAACCTTTTCATTCCGCGACTGTACATAGTGCTAAATCTATATTCAGATCTTACTGTTTCTTTTCGTCTGTTTGACTGTATGTCTGAGGCATCGTCCTAGCTCCAAAACGAATCATTTGTGATCTAAACGAGTAGATAATTTCATGAAAAATTAATAGGTTATCCATTTAAGGCATCTCCGTTATCCGTTATGGAAGTTTAGTGCGTATTTAATGCATCTGTTACGGCTAAAACCCGAAGCGCGGCTGCACCTAGTTTTAGCCGGTTAGAACTAGGTGTAGCCACTTACTCTTGGTACCTAGTACGAGCCGATTCTTTTCGGGTAAAACTAGGTCTCGCCTTCATCATGCCGGCTACAACGAGGTCCAGCCAATCCCTGTTGGATAAAACTAGGGATGCAGAGCGAGCGAAGCGAGCTCGGGACTTAGGGCACCCCGACTTGGATAATTTAGGTGACGAAGAGGATGGCGTCACTTCTGGGTGGTTGTTTTCCTTTATGACCACCCAGAAATAGTCGTAATAGTCGTAGCCATCGACCGAGCCTTGAAAAGGGTAAGGGAAAGACTGAAGGCTAAAGAGTCTTAACCTCAAGAGTTTAAAGCATCTAGTTTTAATTGTCTCGACCTAGTTCTAGCCGGAATGATATCGGATAGACTTAGTTTTATCCAACAGAGAATGGCTGGACCTAGTTGTAGCCGGCATGATGAAGGCTAGACCTAGTTTTACCCGAAAACAATTGGCTCGTACTAGGTTTACCAAGAGTAAGTGGCTACACCTAGTTCTAACCGGCTAAAACTAGGTGCAGCCGCGCTTCGGGTTTTAGCCGTAACACATCGTATTTTCCGCGAATTACTTAGTACGTGTCCCCCAAAAACTGTCTAGTTTTTCCGCGTAAAAAATTAGCTGGTAGGGATAAGATAGCTGTCGATTTTATAAGATTTGATTTGTAGCTATTAACTCTTATAAAACCAATTTTAATAAATAAAAGCCGATTTAGTTCGTGTAGACGTGGAGAAGTACAATTAATGCAGAAACTAAACCTTAAAGAAAGTTTCACCTTTCAGCACCTTAAATCTGAAATACGATTTGAATGACGAAAGCACGCTATTCTATCGCAATTCCACTATGCATATTGAGGTTTAAGTGCAGTAAAATAGTGAATAAGTCTCTGACAGAAGCTACTTAAAAAACTTAAAGCATTAAATGAATCCTTTACTCAGCTGTCCCCGTTGAACCAAGTTTGCGAAAGCAGTAATAAAAGTTTTTTAAAAATTTACTGCTCGTGCTCGTTCTCGAGAACGGGGACCGATGCCAGTTGTTTGCGGAGCGGGGCTTACCCTTTCAGTTATTAAATCTGTTCAGCTTCAGAACGAAGAGTTTTATCTATATGCTAGCAGATCTAGCATATGGCCACATAACTATCTAATATATAAAATTATCTCGCCAACCTTTGTTACCAAACTCCTCTGAAATGGTTCGAACGATTGTTATGAAATTTTTAATCACAATATTAGTGAAGAGTAGTGTGTAGCTCATTTATAAAAGTCATTCTAATTAACCCTTTGTTTGGATCATTGATAAACATCTCGGATAAAATAAGAATTACAATTTTTGTTGTCTTTGGTTGCGTGCAGCTAAAATCAATTTTGTATTAGGTACATTCCATGCCATTTATGTAATCGCCTAGTAGCCAAAAGTTTACATTAGCGTATATCGATATGACTGATAACGATGATGAGCTGGAACCTGTTTATTTTAATGTTTCAATCTCTATGGCTCAAAACTAATCCCTTACTCATCTTTATGCATTGAGGTTTAATCTGAGTAGAGGCTTTAATGTATAAGATGATATTTCCTTCACAATTGATCGATTTTGTCATAACCAAACCATCATCATCATCATCAGCATCATCGTATCGCGGTTAAATAAATTCTGGTGTACTTTTACTAAGCCTGATATAAGTCAATTTTTACAGGAAATTATGTCTTATATATTAAAAAATAGTGTTGTGAATTGTGAAAAATTCAGTAAATTACGCGACTTAACGGAGTTATTATAAGAAGTTATAAAAATTATATTTTCCAGCAGCTGCAGGTAGTATTATGGATATAGATAGATTCGAAAAAGCAAGGTTAGCTCAGATTTACTCGGGTTTAAATAATATATAAAAAAAAACTCATGTCTTAACACGTCTTAGTATCCATTTTCCTACAGTGCTTGTTAAGATTGAAGCTGTGTTCTCGCATAGTAGAATACTATCGCCCCGTTTCAATTCGAGAAAATTGTTACATGTACACCGCATTATTCAAGTAGTGTTCAATATTTTAGAGGGATGCTATTGGTTCGTCTCGAGTTGGTGCCAATAGTTTTCCATTTTCCTAGTTTGCATTCCGCTCCGTGGATGCGCTGAGAAATTTCAAAATCCGCGAACTTTTCAATATTTCATCCGACCTTTGCCGGCGTCTCGGAGAATGCAGCAGTCTAGTAGGTACTTGTTTTAGAAGATTGGGTGATTTTAATACGGTTTTATTTCATAATGAAGTTAAAGATTTTATTACTTGCTTACCTGTCCATATTTAAGACTTAAAATTTGGAGTTTTCTGATGTATTAATTAATACTCTTGCTTGCTTGTAAAAGACTAGTTTTGTTTGAGTAACAACTGCTTAAAACAGTGTTCACGGAGTCTTTTCACTAAATGCAAAGTGTGTCAATTTTTCTATCAAGCGGCGATAGCGATGTATATCGTCCTTTTTTCCATGGATAATAATGACATGGAACTCGGTTGTAGACAGGAAAATATCTAAATATCAATTAGAATATTTGAAAGTTATGATACTAGACCTACGTTACTTTTTTCACGGTTCGAAGACGTAATACATATCTTAAAGATTTTGGCACAAAAACCGCAATGTTACATCAAAAAGATCAAGGAGGAAGGGTACTACGGCCTATTAAAGCTTTAACTTGGCGCCTTGCTACGTACTGCCGCCTTAACCACGAGCATGCCACGAGCTTTGCAATTGGACCAAAGTATCGGCACCTAAAATCGATACTTTATCGTGTATATACTCAGTATGGAAGTAATATCAGGAAGCTATCATACGTTATTATTGATTAACCTTTCCCTGAAAAACCTACATCCTTAGCAACATATTCTAAGAAGCATAAAGTAACATCTTACATCAGTGTCTGTCTTCGTGCATTTTAACGAATCTCGGCCATTGGACACTACAGCGATCATACTTGGTATTCCATTCATGTCGGCTGCTAGACAGTGGGACATGAAAACTCGTATATCACACTGTGTCGTCGTGTGCCGGGAGTCGGCACAACAACGGGGGAAGCAAATACCTTGGGGCAATGGTATTGTCACTGTTCTTTGCCTGGAATGTCAGTAGCGCGTGTCGATGTCGTCTGTCGGTGCGCTGTTTGTTATTATGGAACGCGTACAATTGTTTCTAAAATCTACTGTAATAGCGCTTCTAGACACGCGGGCACGATGGTTTGAGTCGCTGTTCTTCCCGGTGATTGTCTATTAATCGGGGACGTTTCGGGACGGTTTTGGGGCATGCATCAAAGGTACACGTGTATGAGTGCGCTGATAATTCGTTCACTTATATGCTTGCACGATTATAAAGGTGATTATCTCCGACGACCGACGATTGTCAAGAGGAGCCCACAAATATTGCTTACATGTATGGATGTATTGGGCGTCAAAGTAAGAGATCTAATTTGAGTAGAAAGCCCACAACGCGTTCTATTTTCCTTATGAGGAAACCCGTATGATTTTCTTCGAATGGCGCGCGATTTGCCATACAAATGTATTTCCATATTTTTTTCCTGTATAAGAAGAACATCTCGGAAAAAAAGCATTTGTTACAACAGCGATGGGATTGATATAAATGTTGAGTTAATTGTTGTTTACAAATATACTATTGAATGAAATGTACCTACTTATTGGAAAGTAATTATAAATCTGAAGCCGTAACTTTGTACCTTGACATAATTATTCCAGTAGAATGTCCTGCAACAATTCAAATCACGATATCATAAATATTTGCATTTTCAGCAGAAACTTTGCTCGGCTCTTAGAGTTGCTGCAGCAGTCAGTCTGCTTTCAGTCTCTTGTATCAAAAGGGGCAGAACATAGTCTACTGGGCCAGCAAGTTGTTAAACATATCCGTGTGTTGCACACCACAACGAAACCGATTACGTTCATGCTAACTAGAAATGTGCCAGTCTGTTTGAACATTTCACGCCTGTGTGAACTCGGGATATACTCATTCTCTTTATTTGAACAATAGGCGGGAATGATATCCCGAAGGCAATAGTATTGTTGGTTTGTCATTAAAACCTATACTACCGTTCCACTGAGTTTCTAAATGCTGTATTCGACACAACAACGGATAGGAATCGCGTGTTAGGGGTTTAGGACGAGGCAGCGACAAAATTATTTATAGTGATTTCAATTATAGAGTCTTCAGTTTGAAAAATGTATTTACAATACGGGAATTATTTATTTTATTTATACAGTTCTCATTTTTGTTGATTTATTTTAAAATACCACGATATTTTCAGTTCTTTCCGTGGACTATGTAGGTTTACGTATTTAAGTCACACCAGAGGCTTTCGATATCCCGGAATTAGAAGCATCATGGCAGAAAGATTCAGCGACTTTTAATCCCATTTCTGGTAAAGGAGGCCAACCCTTTTATTTTTTAAGGTTTTTAGTTTCTCATTATAGCGGCTATAGAGAAAGCGGAAAACTCTGTCTATCTATTAAGATTCATGGCATACAAATCATTTACAGTCAGATAAATGGACAGCAAAAGGCTCTGTAATAGATAGGGTCCCGTTGGCAACCTTTGGGTACGGAACGCTGAAAACGGACCTTCGCATTTATAATATTAATTTGTTTGAGTAGCGCTCAGTCATTCTACGCACTACAAAAAGTAAAGAGCGATATCAAAGTAATTAAAAGCCGTATGAACGCCGCCGCTCGTGTTCATTCCAACTTTCCCGTATTATTTTTACACCCTTTTTGGCAGCAATCAAATTTACCTTTGACGGTCGTACCAGTGCGTTGTGTTTGTCCTCTATCCGGTTTCAGGTCGGTTTTAATGACGCCCTTTTTGTGAAATCCGAGGGGTACTTACGCTACTTCCCTTTATTTATTTTGTTTACCCACGAGGGATCGGCGACTGCGTTTATGTTAAGGAGTTATTTGTGTATGTTTGTTTGTTTATTACAATATCGCGGGCTTCAAGCCAGGTGGGCGTATAAGCAATACCCTTAATTTTCAGAAGACAAGAAAACTTAATAAGTTCTTATAATACAATGAATCTCTTTAACTGAAAATTCGCACTTGCCTCATGAGACGCATATGTATAGACACGTGCAAAAGAGATTTATTAAATAAAAACTTAATTGTATGCGTGTTTAATAACTTATTTTTCCTAAAGCTCTAGCAACTACAGCTTTTAGAAAACCTTTGAGCAAGTTTATTGGACAACCCGTTATTTTCGAATCCAGTGACTTGGGCGTTTGCTTCGTAGGAAAATATATCACATCTGACTTAACAGGGGCCCATTTGCGTCGGCGACCATTTCCAACGCGGTGGAAGTGGTGAAATACAATCAAAAGTTACTCTGACTTATAGCTCTGTGTCTCGCTTTCTGTCGGAGCAATAATTTTCACGCGAATAAACTCTGTTTTCGTTACTCTACAATATTAAGTTTGATAACCATTTTAGCGCAGTAGTGTTCGTTACCGTGGTCGATTCCTGACTGATGTTATATCGCACTCGTATCAGAAACGATGTTATATTACAAGACAGGGAGCGGAGACTATTATAAAAAGTGCTGTTGTTATAATATCATGACACTGCAAACTAAAAAGTAGTTGACATTAAATCTGTAAGTAGGTTGTTAAAATTACTGACCTCACACGCAGACGGCCGTAGAAATGTTGGTCGGCCAAAGCTTTGTTGGCTGGATGGAATGAAGCAGGATGCAAAAACTATAGGAAATAAAAAATTGGGAAATAAACGCAATGTACAGAGACAGATGGAAGAATCTTTTGGAGCAGGACCGGGCCCACAAAGGGCTGCAGCGTCGTTGATGATGAGGTTGTGCAGGATAAGCAACAGTATCAATGGCCAATTCTTAAGGCGGTTCTATCATCTCACAATCAGGAAAGACCGACAGTATGTGATTGTTTTAATAATATTTACTCCTTCTTGCGTAGTCGTGTAAAAACAAAGCCCTATCACACCATTGAAAGCGATTTTTTTGTCTTGTCACTTGTCATGACACGACAGTGACTGATCGTTTTCAAACGAAAAATGGAGCTAGGGAAGATGTCACTAATAAGACCATTTGTCACGTCGATATTATGTCACAAAGAGCATGTTCCTTCATGTTTTTCTACCAAATACACTTACGAGACGTAGCGCATCGTGTCGCTATTAAACTGTTCAAAGTGCGTTTTATTTGTATGTTACGTATTACAAAAACAGGCATAAGAACAACTAATTAGACTCAAACTCCAAAGTTTATGGCTCTTCTCTTGCGTTCTTTGGCATTATGTACGAATACGAACACCTTCGTCGTTGTTGTTGTTTCAGTCGATGGACGTCCACTGCTGGACGTAAGCCTCCTGAAATGACCGCCAAACACCACAATCTTGCGCCGCCTAGAGCCTGGCGCCAACGACTCCCCACGACTTTCTTTATATCGCGAACACCATAGCGGTCCAAGACTAAGAGGCAGCCTCTTCGACGCGACTTCAAAGTGCGGCAATAAATACTCTTGTCAAAGTTCGCATACCTGAGCCGTCGGGTACACAATTTTTCACGCGTACTTGTATCCGCGCATCATACATATTTCAAATTGACACACTGACACTATAAGAAAAAGTTGCTGCACTCACGGAGCTGCTGTTGTTAGGTTGGGCTCTATGCAGTCGAAGCGCGAGCGACCACCTTAATAACCATATTTTCAAGATAGTTTCAACCAGTTATAAACATGTGTACTATTACGTTACAATCACTTTCTCAAACAAACCTTTTGTGCAATAAGCTATAGAAGCCGCTGCAGCATAATAAAGCCTATTCATCGAATATGTAATAACAACAGACCCTATACGAAAAGTGCAAGTACGTAGTAAGTAAATACGAGCCCCGATGCGGTAATATTTTCCGTCCCGACAACCTTCTCGACTGAATAAAGCTAAGCACACACAAGTAGCGAGGTTGTCGCGGCGATAAATATAAGCCGTAATTTGTTATGCCGGTCATACACCATCCTCCCTATCGTCTAATCGGCATGACACTACCGATTGGATCAGATAGAACTGACCGTGTCTGGGCGTGGTTGGTATGACTTTTCATCCAACCTAACTATCACTGACCCAATCGGTATCAGTGATAGCCCTTACTTTTAAGGAACACAAAAAAAGGAATTTTAAGCATCAAAGTATTCCTCCGAATCGGTGTCAACTGGAAAAGTGCCATCATTCCTACTGGACAATGGGAAGGATGGTCTATGGCTACCTTTTCGTTAGAATATAGGACGCGAACAATTCATAAGTCCATGTGTCTACTAACTTATGTCAACCATGTGAACACATCTTTTTACGTATTTCCTGTCCAAACACAAGGGATAACTGTGGGGTACAAGTACACTCGAGTTGTACCTATTAAAAAGAGCATCGTTAAAACCACCCTGGAATCAAACAACGGTTAAGGGCACTTATGTTTCGTTTGACAAGTTTGTTCAAAAATATTTGTAGAGCTCTACTAGTAATAGGGAAAAAGCTCCGAACGGGGTGGGCTTGGAATTATTATCAGCTTTACTTCCTACTGCTGGGCAAATTAGCTTTTAGAGAAGGAAATGGAAGTTAGAACCTTCACGCTGCTCTAAAATGAGTTTATGGAGTTAATTATTGCCTAAAAAAAGCCGCAGAAAACAGCAAACGATCTCGTGCAAATGTTGCATCTCATTCGACGACCGAATGGCGTAGTGAACCTGCCGTCTGCGCCGGAGGTCGTGGGTTCGATTTCCACTACTGGTAAATGTTTGTGTGATGGAGCATGAATGTTTTCCAGTGTCTGGGTGTTTTCCAATATATTATATTTATGTATATTAGTATGTATGCATATTTATCAGTTATCTACATATTACCCATAACACAAGCTATCGCTTACTTTGGGGCTAGATTGCGATGTGTAAAATGTCCCGTATATAGTTATTTTCTCGTTTTAACATAAATTACCAAGTTATGACGAGCGTAGTAAATAGGCAAGTGAGTTGCTTATTCCCGCCAGCGAGCATGTTTTTAGTGAGTGGAAGATCCATTTATCGTCTTCGGTTTCCCCAGAGTCGGAAAGGACATTTTATGTCTTAGAAAATGGCCCACAAAATAATTTAAATTTTTGGATTTTGCTAATGATAGTTTATTATATTATTAAAGTATTCATTTCAGATGAGTTTTCTACACTCCCTGATTTATATAATCTTGCCAAACATACTCTTAATGCACACATAGTATTCACTTACACGTGCATGAATAATAATTAGAAATGTCTTTTTTTTGCAGGTAAGGCGCCGCTGTTGTCTGCATGCCCATGTTAAGTAGACGTGTCACTTTTGCACTGCCATTCCGCCGGTAAGCCTCTACTTTCCTTATTAACAACTGGTGGAGGGCTATGAGTAAGATTTCACTATCACAAGTAAACAGGTTGGTTAATTTGCCTTGCTTTTTACAATTTGAAACGGCTGTTTATTTTACGCAATAGATTCTTGGATCCTGTAGCTATCGATTGGTGTAATTAAATTTTGGATGTATATAATAGCAGCTAGATGATGTAGTTAGTTGCAATTTGCCCTGATTTAGACTTATCCTTGACTTACGCCCTGAAATCCGGCCTTACCGTTTCTTTATTGCTGACATTAACAATGCTGTTTTTGCACTTACTTCGGGATTTTTTGGGTATGTATTGATCAGTTTTCAATTGCTTTGCGTAGCTCATCTTGTACAAACACAATTTCAAAATGTACATGTATTTTCTGTACGGTTGCGCCATGAGCGTTATTCACATGGCGAGACCTTATTATTCCGATGTCTCCATTATGCTTTCTAGGACATTATGTCATTTGACAACAACACTGACAAACGTGGGAAAGTGTACGCCTCCTTTTGCAGTGTACGCCAAGCCTATAACAGGAAATTTTAAAATAGGGTCGTAGCTATTGCTATCAAGTGAAAATTAAAAAAATTTAAAACACCCACGACTTTTGCAGACATGTAATTGAAAAGGGATTAAATATTTTTTTTGAAACTCCCCGACTAAAGGAAAGTAAGAACTAAGAACCTATCAGTATAATTACAAATCCAAGAAAATCCGCCGGAGCTGCTGTGTTTTGCCTATGACGGTGTTGATGGTGCTGTTTACCAGTTGATGACTAATTCAATTTCTTGATACTTTTCATATACCGGCAGTTCATCAATACTTACTAATTACATTAATTGATATTGGAAACGAAAATAGCAATGGCAGCTCCGACGGATTTTCTTGGATTTGTATTATACTGATAGGTTCTTAGTTCTACTTTCCTTTAGTCGGGGAGTTTCAAAAAAATTATTTAATCCTTTTTCAATTACAAGTCTGCAAAAGTCGTGGGTGTTTTAAAATTTTTTAATTTTCCACTTGTTTTATAGTTTTTCGATAAATATATTAATGTTATTTAAATTATAGTATTATTAAAAAATTAAAATTAATCTTCAAACTAGCCATTAGCTCCTATAGCAGCGTTTGAAGGCATCATCCCTTTCAAGTCATAAAGAGACGTTTATTGTGGCGCCCCCTGCTGTTCAATCACAAGAACAATTATCTACGAATAATTGCCAATGACTCACTAATATTTTATACAAAACTGTATCCAAATCGGTTAAGTCGTTTTTGTAATAATTGAGAGCATTCGTTTGCACTGTTAATGTTTTTTATGGCGCCCCCTGGTGATCGATGTTCGTAACAACTATCTAAGAACCATCGCCAATGAATACCAAACATTATATAGAAAACTGCATCTAAATCGGTCAAGCCGTTTTTGAAATAAATGGGAACATTCGTTTGCAATATAAATGTATTTTATGGCGCCCCCTGGTGATCGATGTTCGTAACAACTATCTAAGAACCATTGCCGCTGAACACCAAACATTATACAGAAAACCGCATCTAAATCGGTCAAGCCGTTTTTGAAATAAATGGGAACATTCGTTTGCAATATAAATGTATTTTATGGCGCCCCCTGGTGATCGATGTTCGTAACAACTGTCTAAGAACCATCGCCAATGAATACCAAACATTATACAGAAAACTGCATCTAAATCGGTCAAGCCGTTTTTGAAATAAATGGGAACATTCGTTTGCAATATAAATGTATTTTATGGCGCCCCCTGGTGATCGATGTTCGTAACAACTATCTAAGAACCATTGCCGCTGAACACCAAATATTATACAGAAAACCGCATCTAAATCGGTCAAGCCGTTTTTGAAATAAATGGGAACATCGATGTGCACAAACAAACAAACAAACAAACAAAAATATTTTTGCATTATTGGTTTTTGTGAACAATTTAACATACAAGCAAACATAACATCTCAATAATTAAGTAATGTACAAACGGTCTCTCACCCTAAACGCATATACCCGTACTCCGTTCCGTCGTGGGTAAAAATTACAACTGTTTTTTTCTTTTCTAAAAAATATAATATGTCGTATGAGATGTCGTAGATCAAACATTAAAGTGGAATGATTGCGACGCGACGGGAATTAGTTCGCTTATTAGTAATAGTATCCAAAATATTTTCAAAGGAAAAAACCCAAAAAAAAAATAGTCTAACTCTTATTTTAAATTAAAGCTCCAGTGTATTTCTATCTCAGACACAGACAAGCAATCACACTTCACACTAATCACACTATCACACTTCACACTATATCCTTACTTCCTTACTAATATTATATTACTTTACTTAATATTATAATATTACTTAATATTATAATATTACTTAATATTATAATATTTACTTAATATTATAAATGGGAAAGTAACTTTGTTTGTATGTTTGTTCCGCTTTCCCGCCGCTACTACGGAACCGATTTGGCTGAAATTTGGAACATAGATAGCTTATAACCCGGATTAAAACATAGGCTACTTTTTATTCCGGGAAATTCCATAGTTCCCGTGGGAAATTTTTACAGCAATCTATAGCTACATCTATAGGTACGTAGCTAAAGCAAACATCTTTGAAAGTAGGTATAAGGTTGTAATATTGAATGGGAACGGGAAATTTATGTTTCCCTCAGGATTTGTTAAAAAGCAAATTTGACACAGGCAGGGCGGTGGGCAAAAGCTAATGATACTACAGATCTGATACTACTACTTTTTACACTGATCACTACAGCTGTGATAATGGGCACCATATAGGTTCTGAACTTAGCACTGTACGCTTTTAACAATGTGTGTTTAGCAATGGGTTATGGGTTATAACATTATAACTGAGAAAACGGGTACCAATACAGACCCTTAACTTACAACTTTTTCGCTATTAACAATGTGTGTTTTAGTTGAAAAATGGGATATGGGATTATAATGCTATAAATGTGAAAATGGGTACCTGAATAGGTCTCTATTTACATTGTGTGTTTTAGTTGAGCAATGGGATTTGGGGTTAGTAATATTGTAACTGTAATATTAAATACCTATATAAATTCTGACTTACCATTGTTTCACTATAAGTTTTTTTGTTTTAGTTGAGATAGATGAGTTTAGATTCAATGAGATACAGGTTAAAAATATTATATTTGTAAAAACGGGTACCCATATAACATAGGTTTTAAACTAATAACTGTTTTGCTACTGAAAATTTTTGTTTTAGTTGACAAGGGATATGGGAAAGTAATACGATAAATGTGAAAATGGGTACACAGCTGCTGAAATTGCAAGAACTCTAGGTTAGCTTAGGTAAGAATAGGTTGGTTTGCAGGGAAGGATATATCAGTAAAACGACGTTTTACCTCATTACTAAAAAACTAAGCCATTTATCAAAAATTCGTTATGAATATACATATTATGTTTTAGAGGAGTAATGTGATATGGGATAGTAATGCTGTAAATGTGAAAATGGGTAGATACATTGAGCCCCGTAGTTGAACCTATATTGATTAAGGACGGAAGCGGGAAGAGCAGTAAAACAACTAAGCCGATGTTTCTTTTAGTTGTTGTAGTAGTTGACTGTTTGTCTATCCCGTATGCTACTTTTTATCCCAGAAAATCGTTGGCTCCCACGGTATTTGTAACAGCCCGAAATTCACGCGGGCGAAGCCGCGGGCAAAAGCTAGTAATATTATAAAGGCGAAAGTTTGTGTGTAAGTGTGTGTGAGTGTGTATGTTTGTTACTCCTTCACGCCGCAACTACTGAACCGATTTGGCTGAAATTTGGAACATAGATAGCTTATAACCCGGATTAAAACATAGGCTACTTTTTATGCCGGGAAAATCCATAGTTCCCATGAGATATTTAAAAAACCCCTAATTTTCAACAATAATCTATAGCTACAGCTACGAGTATAGGTAGATTACTTTGACAATCTTTCCTGAAAGTAGGTGTAAAGGTCATTGAAAAGGAAATTGAATTTTTTTTTCGGGATTAGCAAAAAATCGAATTTAACGCGCGCGGAGCCGCGGGCAAAAGCTAGTAATGTTAAATACGCAAAATGTTCAATTTTATACCTCACTTAGTGACCGTTCTAAAGTTCTTAATATGTAAATTGCTTCCAAAATTATATGCTCTAAAGATTAAAATTACATACTATCTTGTAAAAGGGCTTATGTTATCAAACCAGCTGTCAAGCTGAACACACATTATGTTGCAGATTTGTCTCATTTTATAATATCTTACTTACATTGAATTACAAAACTCTACTTGAAACTGTAGCCATTGAATTAACAACTCTGTGTCTTTGTTTTGAAGTTCTATTTAGAGAAAGGTGTCTGCTTTTATCATAGAAGTAGTCGTGCTCAATATATCTAGGAAATTGTTGTCTTCCTTTAAAAGGCTGTGAAACTTTGTCACGATTCGCCTCACATTATTTATGTGATCCCTGTAATAAGTTGTAATTGAATTTGATTGATTTACGATCAAAATTTTGCTTGATACATGATAATTTCCCATATGCGGTCAACGTCTGTTTTGAATTTATTGATAAACTGACCCCCGGCAGCGTATAAACTTCCTTCATAAAAGGTATTCTGTTTGTTATTCTGAGGCATATCTTTATGGTAATTATATTGAAATTAGTTTTGTTATGAAATATGTTTTACTCAGACTCAGACTTCAAGCTGTTACGATATTGAAGCCTCAAAAGCTGACAGCTAAAATAGTTACTTGTTACTTTGATCAAACATGACATGTGAAAGCATTCTTATACCTTGAGCTATCAATATCATCTCCACTTCTGATATAAGATATTCTCGATTTATCGTCTTTAAATCTTTAACCTATAAACGTTGCTGCTGGGCTTATATCATTCTATAGACAACCTCATCTTTAAAGATCCTACTGTGCGGTATTTGGGACCCCACTGTAATGCATTTTATATAGTCAGTGGAATCAGGGAGGCTCAACCCTTCAAAGTTATGCCCACTAAAATGTTTGCGTTTGTACGAAGTCTTCATCATGAAGTATCATTCAGCCAAGCCAATTCAGTCAAATGGAAAAGAGATCTAAATAAACTGTAACCTAGGCATAAAAAAGCTTTTCATGTCTGAGCGTTGGGGGAGTTATCGATTTTAATGCAATTACAGTTGCGCTCGGTTACCCCTGCAGCTAACGAGATATTGTATTTCCCTCAAATTCCCCCTCTAAGCCGCTGAAGGTATCACAAACTGGCTCTAGTAATCTGTGATAAACCGCAAGCTGGAGCTTATTTCGATTGTTTGTAATTATTTTCGATTTGTTTAAATCGTACAAAATATCCTTCATTATATTACCGGTGCCTTTGTTCGTTATTTCGTGTTTTTTTTTATTCCCGCGAGAAAACTTTATCCTTACTTTGTCTCTCAGAACGTTACTCGAGTAACCAATGACGTTATTGCTAAGGCTGAGTCAAACGTCACAGTTTTGTTATGTTTTGGTTTTTCTCAGTCTGCTTCATTTCATACCTAAATGTAACCATTATGGTATAACGTCGTCTGCCCATATTTTACATCATTCTCGATGTCTTTCATCTTCACCGATGAACATAATTTTCCAATAATATGCTACGTCTTAAGTCTATAACGAAAACCAATTGAACACCATAAAGTTAGTATTTACTGGCTGCCCACTTAACTGATTCGACTCCATCCAACCACACTATCAAAGGACGAAGTCTCGAAAATGTTAGCCGAATTGATAAATTATGTGTACTCGTACAAGCCTTTGTAGTACAAATCGAGCATTGTTCCGTTTGCGAATGTGACGGTGGGACAATGGAATATAGTCATTCAGGCTTCAAACACTGACACGTAGAACTTGACTGACTGAATGGATATTATACATATACTTAGATCCTGCTGAAGTGCAACTACAGCATGCTGAGATAACTCACTCACACGTTTTCGAAGTGCGCAATGTAGGCTTAGGGCTCATCTAGCGATTTAAATCTTTGCTTAGATCTGATAAAACCAAACAATCAAAACACTACAACGCCAGCGTGTGTTGGTTGTTTGGTTTATCTTTAATCAAACCATAATCTTAGTAGAAAAGTTAAGAACTGCAGGTTTTATAAAGTCAAAACTCAAGTAAGCTTGTAAATGTTTAATTCAAGCAGGCGTTATTTTGCGGAATTCCATAATTAATAGGAAAGACCAATTTGTTTTTCTATAATCCGCTTCTTGAAAAGCTTCCGCGCTTAGAGTTCGAGAGAGTTTGAGTGGATTTCGCATTATGAAGTCAACATCTCCTGAGGATGTCCCGGTGTCGGGACGAAACGTACGTCGAAGAAAGTGTTGGAAAATTGTGTGCGGTGTTTCATGTTCCTGCATATTGTACCATACAGAATCTTTCAAGAAGCGGATTATAGCCAAACAAATTAGTCTTTCCTACTAAGCTTGTAAAGTTACTTTCGGCTTGTAAAGTCAAGACTCTAAAGTATGCTGTATTTTCTAAAGCAACCGGCAATGCAAATTATATGTAGCAACCTAAGAACCCTAAAAATTCTACCTCAAAAGAGTTGAAATCTTTTAAATTCCGATATAAACTCATTTCTTAGAACTAACTAAAGCTTTGATCGCGCCACATACTACACCACACTACCTCTGAGGGTTTATAATGTTCCGGAGTTTCTCACATGCCTCATTTTCCATCTCCTCTTGAACAATTATTCCATTTGGCTTTTCGACTCGTAAACGCTTGGCTGACTTAGCCTTTGACGGTGCATTATACTGGCACGCTAAGTCGACCCGCCTCCGACGGTCTCAGACGAACAAGATTTCAACTTAGTGTAAGACTAAATTAATCCGAAATGCATGAGTACGCAAATTGAGGTGAGGGGGTTTAGACAAAGGTGGGTGCAAAATATGCAACGGGCGCCTTTTAGATCACAAATTGTAGAGTTACACGAGTAAGTATATTGAAATAATCTACAAATAATGCACTGTCTGCTTTGCTTGTATGAGCGTATATAACTTTTTTTAGATATGTATTTCGAAATCGAAGTTGTTTTTAATTTTGGGGTAGGCACACCGATAAGAAACGAACGATTTTTCGTACAAGCAACCATAATAGCGCCATCTGTCAAAATTCTATGAGTGAACTACAGTGTGGCCTTACTGTTGGTGGCAACATTAGCATTTTTGGCACCGAT
This sequence comes from Coenonympha arcania, assembly GCA_036785405.1. Taxonomy (NCBI): domain Eukaryota; kingdom Metazoa; phylum Arthropoda; class Insecta; order Lepidoptera; family Nymphalidae; genus Coenonympha; species Coenonympha arcania. The sequence continues at coordinate 6,121,783 of CM072059.1, forward strand.
AAACTGGCGAAATTTTTTCGCGCCGTTCGCCCTGTCCAGGCTATAATATTATGTCTAAGGAAGGTTAGGATAGGTTTACTATTCATTATTATTTTTTCTCGGAATATAAAAAATTGTTATTGACATTTTAAGCCTGAATCTATCACGCTTCATTTATAAAACCGTAATATTCTAGGCCACACATCGCTAGCTTTACGATTAACGAATGTATCGGTTTTGTAAACGTTACAAAAGCTCAAATACATAGCGGCGGGTAATAAATTGTAAAATTTAACAGCCACCATAAACAAGAGGCCGTCAATTATCATACGTCCTCGATAGATTGAGATATACAGTCGATACAAACAGCCTGGGGCGTTGCTGATAGCGGAGGCATAGTGATGTCCGTACAATCTATCGATGTTTGACTGTATATTCATGTATTCGACGATTTTGTTCGTGAATCTTCATGACAAAACTTATACCAAAATTGATTTCTCAAAAGACTTTTTGCGAATATTCCTAAACAGATTTAATTAAAAATGTTGCATCAAATTCACTTTATCACTCAAATTTTGTGGGTGTGTGTACATTTATGTGAATAAATACAGTAAAGTTGTAAGTAAAGTACGGCTGTGCGTGAAATACGATTAAGGTAGTTCAGGCCACGAACGCCTCACTCTTTAACAATCGCTTATGTTTCATGCGGTTCGTAAGGAAATAAGTAAAAGTTTGGAATGATTGGTGTGTTTTTAGGTTTTAGACATTCAGTGTATTGTATTTGTTTGTGAAACGTTTATCTATATCGTATAACGACTATGACGTACATCCCTTTAACACCCACGCGAATTCAGTACGACGCGATCGTACGTTGTCATCATTAGCCTTTTATTGGTGGCTTTTGTATTAAATTTTATATTAAGAGCCCTGTAAATTATGGACCCAAATTAATTTAAAGTATTTACAAGGGCACTTTGATTAACTGCCTTTAAAACCGTGGATTATAATTTATATGCCCTTGTATTGAGTTACACAATTTATGCTCACGAGTACTTTATTTCTAAATACCACGCGTTATAAAATTAATTGTTTTTATTGTATACCTAGGTTCATTTTATTAATTGTGTTCTTTTCTTTACTAATATTATAAAGCGATGCATGTTTGTAGCAGCAACTAGTCTTATATGACTTTTGACACAGATTAGTAAAAGAGCGAGATTGGCCCTATGAATCAAATTGTATTGAAACCTGCTGTCGCCAGTTTTCCCCACCACTTGCTACAAATACACATGCAGCAATAGATGTGAAGTCTTTTACACACCACGCACACCGATAGATCAGTGCAAAGTGGTAAGAACAAATATAGTCTTTGTTGTTTATAAAACAGCACTCAATTTAGAACACCGTGCAGATGCACACAAACAAATATCAACCGTGGTGAAACGCCAATGAAAGCCATCGAAAAGCCATTAATTTTAGTGAGTGACTAAAATTTAAAGTTATCGATTCTTCAATTTTTTAATATTCTTGTTTTCTCAATATCTCTATTTTCTATTTTTTTTATGTTTAAAAATTAATCCCAAAATCCCTTGGTCACGACATCACGCGTGAACGGCTGGACCGATTTCAATAAATATTTTTGTGTTGTGTTTCTTATTGTCAGGAGTAGGTTCTTACGAAAGAAAAAAGAAAGAATAAAACCACAAAGTAAAAAATAATATCTATTTCTACACACTGGTTGAAGTCGGGTGAGTATTAATAATACTTCAATATAAATAATTTTTACAGTGTCTTTCAAAAACTTTTCAACAGTTCCTCAATTCCCACAGCTTAGGAGTGCAGCATCAGGATTGAAGAGTTTGGACTTGGGTTTAAGTATGAAGTCGTTGCTTGATATTTAAAATATTAATTCATTATCAAAAGTTCTTGAATTTCATTGGTTAAGGAGTTCTGTACTCTGCTGTTCAGGATTGAGGAGTTACATTCAGAACCATTAATAAAATATTTTCAAAACGGTTTAGAAATCTTGAACAAATGATATAGATAGGTACGTAAAATATGTATCACACAAAATAAATCGTTAAAAATATCGAAAACATCGCCCATCTCTAGTTTACGCAAGCCCACAGCGGCCTTACCACGAAACACACCACGAAACGTGCAAGTGAAAATCGGTAAAGCACACTCAACCATTGCGTCGTAAGACCGGCCGGTTCAATGATTGATTTATAGTAAGCAAGCAATGGTTTTTGTTTATAATGTGATACAAAGTTGTCACTTTACATATTTTGATACTACTAAATAATGTTTTATTGATTTTTATGGAAAATTACAACAAAATACATGTACTTATGAGTGAAATGAGGTGCCATCTTTAGTATTATTCACTTTTTTGCTTGATTTTTTGCAAACAACCACTGAACAACACGGCATTTTTATAAAAATCGAGAGCAGTGAAGCGATCGTTGGACGACACTCCACTAAAGACAAAAACGGTTAGGAGGTGTATTTTACACTATATAAGTTCGCACGGACCACACCTCCTTGGCCCATCTTGCTCTTTTACTAATCTGTGACTTTTGACTTTCCAAAATCCTGTATTGGGTACTCTAATTTATGATATCAAACACTGATGAAACACTCTATTATACTAGTACGCTGGATCAAACATTTTATACAATTGACATTTCATTTTTTTTGCCGATTTGAAGCGCCCCCTCGAATGTCCACGGTACTAAATTGATATTTGTTGCTAGTGACCGTAGTTTTGAATGTCATTTTATTTTAGTCCCATGGACGCTCATGCCAGGTTACGCAACAATCAGCTACAAAATGGCGAAAATCAAGTTTCTTTATTTTTACGTTGACAGACTGAGGTCCAGCGTACTAGTAAGTATAACAGAGGTCAGTGATTCTACTGCGACCTTAATTCAAACGGAGGCAACTCGAAGAAGCTTACCTACGGTAGCTCCATTGTTTCTATATCAACAGTTGTTACAAAGAAAATTTCGCCCCCTCGCAGATGTTCACATCAACGTTTTCCAATCGTTAGTATTAATATAATCATTGAGCTGTCGCCCGCCTGTCTGCCCAACCTCATTTCGCAACCGTTGCTACTCGTACATCGCCGATTATAATCTCGCTCGTTAAGATACGACCACGTAAAGACCACCTTACACTGAGGTCTATTCATAAACCTACATAAACGTGCATTCACAAGTTTATCTACTCCGCAGTTGCGCTTTCAACTTCATCGTGCCGCTTCATAATGAAATGTGGACTATTCTTGCATGTACGAGTACAAGTACGCGGCAGTTAAGTTGACCTAAAATGGCAGCTAACTGCGCAGGTACATCCACACCTAAGTTGACACCCGAAATGTGTTGTGCCTAGAATTCAACTTATACGCCGCCTACTATACTCTTAAAGAGAGGAAAATTATAATTGAATTTCCAATGCAATAGGTTCCATGGAAAGCTCAATTATATTATTTTACTATTGTGTATTAACTTTTTAAAGTTTTGACCGGATTGAGCAACGTAAATCGGCGGTTATATGTTTATCAATCTATCTTTGCTTGTTACATACATACCTCTAAGCTTTTAGATGACGCAACGTGTAAAACGATGTTGATGCGTGTTTTGATGTGCTAAGTTGAACTTATTTAAAAGCCTGAATAAAGCCTTAGAGAATTTGCACAGTCTAGAGCCATCAATGTCTTCGCAAATAATGTTATTTGCAGACCTATATCACGTATAGCGATATACCTAGTTCAGACGAATGGCGACAAAACACTGTTAACTTAAATGCGTCGTTCGTCGCCTAATGCATCCTAGCAAACGAGGAGACATCGCAACAACTCGAGTTGTTCGACCAAATAGTCCTGGCTTTATAGATACTTGGCGTTTCATTGACACTTGCGATCATGTGCGGTTATCTTTAACGTAGTTCCGTTGGAGATTTGTACTTGCAGCAAATACCAACAAAGTCGCCACTCGCCCCAAAACGGTGCCACTACTTTGTAAAAGCCATTAAGTTGTATTATCTTTACGTACGCTATTTCATTTTTAATCTTTTAAATAGTCGATACGATTTACTCACACTCACACAACAGTTTACTCATTTAATTTCTATCGAACATATGTATGCTCCGTGAGAAAGTTTATAGTTACTTATCCCTTGTTTTAGTATGAGACGGCATAGCTTAGTTTATAAGAAGAAAATGTATGTGAAACTTAAAATGAATAAATCATGGATGGCCAATATTCGACCCTAGTTTGAATAATTTTGTAGTTTGTATATTGTTATTTATAGGTAAGTGACGCTAATCAAATGAGGCATATTTTGCACTTTTAATTTAATGGACGTTTTATGACACTTCTTAACCGTATCAGTGTGAGCGTATCTTTACGCAGCGTCGTTAAATGTCGCTTAGTACGTCCAGGAAGCGGTACATCTCTGCGATGCAATATCGCCACACACATGAATCCAGCTTTGCAACTTTGCAACACTTCGTTCATAAAATTTTATAGGAGCCAATGTTCTTTCAAGTAAATTGACGGTTCCATTTCGTCACAACCTCACGTAACGTTTACGTTTTCTTTCTCTGGATCGATTACTGGGTATAAAATATAACGTGACCACGGAACAGAATTTTTTCGACCACGGAACAGAATTTTTTCTGTTCCGTGAACGTGACCATACGTCCCGCTTTCTGGCTGTCTGTCCCGTTGTCCCTAGCGAGAGCAAAAATGTCCCGCTTTACCAAACTTGAACCTTTATATACCTTTACTCACCCTATACTAGTCTTAATTTAAAAGAAAAAAAATAGATAAGTTCGTCCTAAACTATTTGAATAAATATTTAAGTCAGTCAGTTCTAAACTTATCTATTAGTAGCTGATCGGGCAAACGTTGTTTTGCCATCAGGGATATAAAAAAATTACGACCAATTCTCAGATACACAGTATGGGTACAAAATTCCGAAAGCGTCCCGCTTTGCCACGAAAGAGAAAATGTTCACGTTAGGTATAAAGTCAGTTAGTTTTCCCTTTTTTTATCGTAGAAGGAGTTAATCCACGTGGACGCTGTGCTGGACTTCTACCCGACTAAAACACCCCTCCTAGCACTAAAAAAATATGTTTCTGCCGTAGACCTACCACTATTGCCTGTTGTCTTTTCTATATTCTGTCTTGTCTTCCATATACCTCGTACCTTTACTTTTAAAATTTCTTCTTCTATAAAACCTCTTTTCCTTGCAGTTATATTTTATCAAAGGTACGACGGAAATGTGCGGACAAACTCTTCCATCTTGACTATTGAATTACATAATATTTGGAAAGGCTTTATTAATAATCAGGATATCAGTCGGTCGATTAGTTTGTGCAGCCGCAGGAAACATCAAAGCGATCTAGTATCGCCGCAAACTTGGATACACCTTGTTTCTTATAACTTAACAGCACTTGCTTCATTAAGTTGTATAGTTTGTGGTAAATGCGCCATTTGTGTCAGCTTATCTTGAAATATAAGCTTTGATATAGTAACTTAATAAATAACGATTCTTTTATCTTTCGTTTTAATGATTCATAATTATTACCCATTAAATTAATTCAAGATATTTATTAAAGAAATTAACTTTAAGTACATTTCCTTTATTTGGGTCTCTTAATCGTGCATTTTTTACTAACGGTCGTATACCATGATAGTTTACAGTTTAGAAGCTTTAGGTTTTTAGACCGATTTTATTAATAATTTACATTTATGTCGACGGATTGGCACAGACGACCCTGCCTTCTGCGTCGGAGTTTGGAGGTTCGATTTCCACAAATGTGCATGTTGGTGAATGTACTTGAAAAATATGTTGGTGACAGTAAATTAAATTTTATTATTCTCTGAAAAGCTCGTTATAAATGCAGAATTGGATTAAGTAATTCTCTCAGCTCTACCTGTCGTTAAATATATGTCATAAAATCATGACTTTTATGGGTACTCTCTTTAATATATCATACACGTTTTATTAAAAGAAACTTGCTAAGTAGCCATAAAAATATATAAAACTTAACTGCGCGTAAACGTTAAAACGGTATGTTTTAAATAATGTTTAGTACTTTCCCATGTTATCGCGGTACAATCGGGAAACCCGCCTACGCCTGTTGCGAAATCCGAGCACTCAACAATTGTATCTTGATTCTCGAAGCATTTAAAAGAATAATAAGTAATATGACAAAGCCGATGTCGAGTGTGGGCGGAACCCTTATGGAATCGATTTAAGGTCTTGAAAGACCAACTGTAAACTAAAATGTATAACCGTCGCTCAGTACTGATCAACAGTAGGAACCGTAATATGGGTAAAAAGCTTTGCGTAAAAGAACAGCGATGAATATAAAGAATATTCCTAAAGAAATAGTATAAGGCTATAGTCACCATGAAAGTGTTCTCTCTGCACTATCTCATAAGTCCCTCACTGTAGATACTTATTATTATAGTAGCAATCCGCAATATCCTTAGATCATGGGAGTATTCCCAAGTCCCATGGCGTAATAGCACTAATGGCGTTGCATCACTGGCGCGCAGCCAGCGGACAATTTTATTAAAATCCTTTCACCGCTCCATTGTTAACATCTGTTGTGCGGACCTTGCCAATAAACTCCTTGGCGGTTGATTCTTTAAGCTATTAACCACAGCGGACGTCGATCCGAAACCGATAGATGTACTTCTCGAATCTGTCTTCCAATGAACAAGTTTTTGGCTCTATTCACGAATCAAGTACATATATAATAATCACATTTAGGGCTGATTTTTCAATCGACGTTTTGACAGATTTTGTATGGCGTAAGTTTCAGATAGTTTATCTGGCGATTGAAAAATCAGCCCTTAATTATATTTATTGTAATCCATAGCTGTGTTGCGTGTTGAGTTGTTGTAGGTCATCTATGCGGAGTATTGTTGTAAATCAAATTATACATCGCCCAAACATCTCCGATAACCATAGCAATGAGGAACGCGACCATCACCAGTCAATTGGTGCCTTGGCTGCATAAACGATGCAAACATTAACCAATCAGCTGTATAGATGTAACCTCGTCGATGCTACACGCATTTTTCTGAATCTGATGAGACTGCAATGTACCGAACAGTAAATTAGCGTAATTATACATCGTTGCTTACTGTTTAATAACTGAGCACTGGATTTTGATAGTGTTTTGGCTAGGACTACCTTTTAATGGTGGGCTATAGTTACTTTTATGAGCGTTTTATATATCGCCCAAACGCTCTGAACTACGCCATTTCGACCTGTCCTATTGATAGTGAAGGAAATATAATTATGAATATCAGTTACTATCTTATCATGTTGCATAACTTTTTAATATGAAGTAAACAGTATCTTATCGAGTATTGTATTTAGAATTTATTATCAGTATTCGTAATTGGTGTGAATGAACTTGAGATTGTTATCTTTCTAATCTTCGTGTACACATTATTTATCTAATGTTGCAAGTTTCGACCGATAAACAACTCATATACATAACTTTATTACTTGAAAAACAGCAGGTAATGTTTGGCGTTGCGGAGTGCCAATCATAATATGTTTTTTTACTACGTCTGTGCCCCCTTTCGTCTGATTTTTCCTTCTTAAAAAGCCATACATTGCAAAGTCAACACATATACTCCTAAATTCTTTATTATTCCTCCTCCTTGGTCGTCAACTTCATTTCTGAAGGTCGTGTCCGCACTGCAGTTCCTTCGATATGTTCTTCACCATGTCTCTCCATACATTTCGATCTTCGGCTTTTCTGATGGCTGTTGCGAAAGGAAGGTCTGTGAGTGATTTCACTTGGTCAGACCAGCGGCTAGGTGATCGGCCGCGAGGTCTCTTCCCCTGCACTTTGCCCACAACTATAAGTTTCTCCAAAGAACTTCTTTATTATTATGATGAGAATATTGTACCTTCAGTGGTTGATATTTTTTTACTCTTCGTAATGTCTTAGCGGATACTGCTGAATGCGGATACGTGAATTAGTAGAAATATAACAAATGCGAGCTTTCCAGAGCAGCCCCTGGATTTTGTAACAAAAACGTATTCGTCGTTATCGTAATCGTTTACGAATTCTGGCCGCTAATTGCTTCCCTGATTTACGTTAGCCAATTGGGGGGCAGAATCTGCGAACGATTACGATAACGATGAATACGTTTTTCTTACGCAATCAGACCCCTGACCCAACAAAACTGCAAATGATAATTCCAAGTAATTAAAATTTAAAAGCATAGGTATCATCGGACTACATTGTTGATTAAAATGGGCCCACTAAAATCGCGGTTATTCAGTTTGAAAGCGAGAAAAAGTGAGGCTGTAAAAAGCAAGTGTTAATAAATCAATCGGTTGCCCTGTACAGTATATCAAAACTTGACACTTGAATCTTGATAGATCATTGAACGCCAGTCGAATGGTAATAAATATTAATTTTACGTTCGAATAGCTGTGGAAAGTTTGCGTTTGAAACTGATAGGCTTTTCCTAGTTTGTAGGTACCAGTCCGATTCAGGTCCACAAACGTCAGTTATAAACTTTCTTACATCTAAGTCTGTATAAATAATATAAAAGAAAGAGGTAGAGACAGCTATTATCGGGCAGCTCAAACCCGCCCAGTGGTTTGATATAGTTGTTATAACGTAGGTTTCCGCTTAGAAAGGATCCCACCAAAATTAAAGTATTATGTAAAATGTTGCCAAAACGAGACTCATGTAGAGCCAAGCTTCACTACACTAACCCAACTCGCCCTATGCCCTAACTCTAAAAGCTCTAATTTCACAAACTCAAAATGTTATGGCCAAAGCGGCTTGACCGTTTCGGTAGGTAGTGCTTTGCTTGACAAAACACTACCTACCGAAACCGCTTACCTTACTTACCTTACTTGCTTTACTGCTTGAAAATTCCTAATTCCAGATTTTTGAAAATTTGAAGAGAGGAAAAAATTAAGGTTATCCGGGCGACACTGTATGGGCCCTCTAGTTCAGTTTTTCTTATATTATAGTTTGGTATATAAAAAAGAAAGTCCAGACCACTGTCTCACCATCGCATAGCCCTTAACACTTGGATATGAAACTTTGCATTGACAAAAGACGTTTGAGAATATGTAGTTCTACGTCAAGGTTGTGTGATTAAAACAGCTTATAGGTACCTACATATATAATCGTACCTTATCGTATGAAAGTTAACACTTAGCAGGCGCTGCCATGATGCACCTAATTCCGAAAGTAGTGGCTTCTTTTCTCGAGCCCTAGAAGCCTGTCTTTCTATTATTTATTTTCTGCGAAATTGCTGTTAGGTATTGCAAAGGCATGCGATCCATCCATCATACACTGCGTCATTCGCTATCCGTAATTTGATTCAGATATTAATGTATTCGTCAAATACTAATATTGTCGGCGTCATATGTCATCGGGAAACCTTGTAAAGGGCAATAAGAATATGATTAAGACATGGCTACCATATAACCTTTTATGGAAGCTGGACCAGAAACTTGTTAGAAATATGATTTGCTGATATTAAAACCTAGGGTACACGGTTTTAGAATATAGTATTAAAGACAGCTTTTATGCTTCAATTGAGTATTGAGGTGTTACGAAGCTAGATAAATCTGTTTGATGTCCTTTCAAAAAAATTACAAATTATTTTCTCCTCTATAACATATTTGCTATAACTATTTTTAATATTCTTATAAATTTATAATTAGCATAAGTTTCTACATATTTGCATGTCAATATTTGTTGACTGAACATGTATTTGTAATTGTACAATGTTTAAGCAAATAAATTATGATTTGATTTATGATGATTTACAAATGAGCACATGATATTGGCATGACTACAATTTGGGATTGGGAGCTAATACAACCAGCCTCTTCAACATAGCTGGTAGTGGATGGCCCGTAGCAATATTTTTTTCTCTTTCTTTTTATAGTCTATCTTTAGATGTCTTTAACCTTTTCTTTTATTAACATTCAGCTTACATAGCTTCTTGATCTTCTTTAGAGATCATTATTATTTATTAGCAATTCGATCAACAGCTATATTTCAAGGCTCTCAGTTCGCATCCAGTCTACCCCAAGCTTTGTTCTGATGCAGACAATTATTTATCATTGACTTTCGTACGATCTGTTATAAATAAAATCTCGACATAAGTTGTTTTTCCTGTAATTCCAGACGTTAAATTAAGTCAAGCATTTGGCGTATTGCACTAGATCATGAAATATTAAAACGAATGCTAAGGTCGTTTTTGTTGAAGCACTACGTGAGAACGTACCTACCATTAATAAGCCATTCTTTCGTCTGTTTGTTTCAAATTGTTTGAACAAAATTCATAGAATTTTCTGTTAATATAAATAATGTTCCTTGAAATTCTTTATCAAAGTACTTGCTTTAGTTATTAGAACTCCAGAGTATTGAGCATACTTTGGTAGCGATTCTGTTTTGAGTTCAGTATCAGGAATCGAACCCACGACCTCTTAATATAATCCGAGCTCGCAACTCGGGAGTCGGAATAAGAATGGCTGTCAGTCGGGCAGACAGTTAAAAAAACAAATGTAAAGCTCTCCATTGACCGCGGAAGCTTTAAGAAAACAACTTTGCAGAGAAAAATCAACCTCCAAGTCAAAACTTAATCAATCTCTCTTAACTCTTGAGTCGTGTAGTTAAATTAGCGCAAAAATAGCCTTAAGCAAATATTTCAGGGCTTTATTTACAACGTCAATACACCATTAAACACATGCTTGGTTCACAATTAATCATACGATAAGAACTTCATATATGGTCACAGTTCAAACGAAGCGGGACATCCTTGCTGAGTGGCACCATACATTTGGATTTTTACGGATATGGTTTGATTTTTTAAGTCTGTTTTATCCTCGAATAGAATAAAATAATTAATTACCAAAAATTATGTTATAATGGAAGCGAAAAACTTGTCATTGGATATTGATATTTAAAGAAAAAAATATCCGAAAATTTTGATTATCTGGAATAATTCTGGCCTAAGTTATAAGGGTTTAAAAATACGGCGAAACACTTCGAGAAAAGATAGGTAGTGCCCTCGCGCTTCGCTTGACTCTTCTGGCAGATTTTGGGATTTTTTTACCTTTGGCAGAACTGTTAGCTTTACCAAGCCACGAGCCAGTTGTATAATGTAACTCGCTGACCTGACAGACGATATCCTGTCCTGTCAAACCATCTTACAAAAGATCTAGAAATTGGTTGATCTTTTTCCAATTTTAGCAAGACTAACGCACAACGATCGATGTATATCAAATAGATACCAACATGAAACTTTTTAATTACTTATTTGTTATATCAAAATTTAAGCAATAATATAGTTAACATGGTAGCCCTAACCTGAGCATAACGTGCCTTCTTTGACCACGGGCGCATCATGTACATAATAAATTGTTATTGGTAAACACCCGGAATTAATTATTACATTGTATTTTATACTAACTAGCTTTATATTTCGCGTGAATCTTGCGTTAATCATTTAAAACTACATTATGTGTTTGGAATAACTATAAATCATTCTTTGCTTTGTATCTACTAAAAAATCAATTATTATTTGTAATTGGTTTTCATCTCATTCATACATCAAGAAAGTAATGCATGAGCGTCATTTATGTGAGATTGCAGGAATGTTAAAAAAAATAATTACAAATAGTTAAAGACAGCAACATTCTGGCCGAATCTGTGGTTTACATTTTTACCAGCCAATCAGGGGCCAGAAGTTTACGATTACGTTAAGGATAAATGCGTTTATTTTACACACAATCACCTGGCTGTTCATCGATTCATATGGCACTTTATAGATCAAAATTCATCACTCTATGCTATGACCTAAAAACTCTTGCATACATTTGAATAATTGGTCAAGTGCGAGTCGGGCTCGTGCTTTGAGGGTTCCGTACTATCAAGACCAATTCCAATCAAAACACCCACCAAATTCAAAACGAGCAAAAAAATCACGTTTGTTGTATGGAAGCCCCTTTAAATATTTTTTATTTTTTTATTTTTAGTATTTGTTGTTATGTTATAGCGGCAACAGAAATAAATTATATATGAGAATTTCAAGCGTCTACCTATCATGGTTCAAGAGCCTGGTGACAGACGGACAGACAGCGAAGTCTTAGTAAAAAATCCCGTTTTTCTAATAAGAATGTTCACATTCTTATTAGAAAGAGCTCTTTTCTTGCTTCTATATTAAAGCTTTTAAAAGGCGTGAAAACATCGTAAAGCCATGTATGTGTAGCCTTCAACACCATATAAGAGTACACTCTCAAAGATGCTCGGCTTTCTTTCGGAGTTAAAAGGCGGCTGGAAACCGGAGAAAACGGAATTTTAACGGATTAAGAAAAGCTCGTTCAAGTATTGTTCAGTATTCGGACTATTTGAAGGTTTTCAGAATATATTTAGCTACCGTAAAGTAGTGTATCTGTTTTATTTTATAATTTCAATCCTACTACGATATTTTTTTTATTACGATACGATAAAAAAGGAAACAAATGCACTTTATAAAGGTTACATCAATTGACTTTCTGGTACTTGGGCGAAACGTTCGCAGAGAAGAAAACATCGGAACTTAGTCGCGGTAAAGTGCCGTAAAGGTACATCCGAGATTACAGACCAGGTATAGCAAAATAATTTTGGGGTTCATTAATTTTCATGGCAATAAAATTATTTTTTCACTTCAATGATAATACTTGTGAAAACATTACAAATCAAAAGTCAACAAGAAGGATAATTCCACTGAAGATTAATTGACTGACTTTCCGTTCCCGGAATTCGAAAAAAAAATGTCTGACGTGAATTTTATTCACCTTGCCTTATAAATGTTTAGAGGTTCGTTTTAATAAATTTTAATTACTCGATTTGCGCCAGCGTCACTCGATATAGATGTTTCGCTCGATATCGATTATTTATAGGCCGGTCACGCCCTTTAGTATGCAAATTGCGGTTAATAGGTTTTGTAATCATCACGACTAGACCTAATATGGGAGTTATAGTGCAGCTTTATTTTAATTACTTAGTTAGGAGTTTGAATTAAATATGCAGGAATTACCGAGAAGCTATAGAGGAAAAGATGGCATTTGATCAGACATTTTGACGCCATTTGAACATAGAAAAGGAACACACTTGGGACTCTATTTAAAGATTTATTTAAAAATTAGAGCTTCATAGTACAAATAAGCCTTGAGATCCTATTTTTTTTTTATAATGATGAATCAAGGTTTTATACAAAGACTAGCGATAATATGAAGTTAGTAACGAATTCCTCCTTTTAAAAAACGTATTGTGATCAAAATAAAAAGTTGATGGTATACAACTCAATACGGAGGTTAGGAATATGTAATTGTAGAGTTAGCATTGACTTATTAATCTAATAACAATGAGTTAGTTATTAGTTTGCAGCCAAACGTGATTAATTTTTAGATTCACGTCTAATCAAAGTCAAGCTCGGTATTGCTGAATTCTTCGCGTAACGTAATATAAGTAGTCAGAAGAAGGCACACACAAAACTACACGCAAGGTTAGCTTAGAGGATTTTCATCGTTTGTGACACTACCTCAGACCAATAATCCCATAGACACAAGGCTAAAATAAAACAAAGTAAACGTATATCTTATTCAAGTTTCAAAATAGTATCAGTATTAGTGTGAGTGAGACAAAAATCAGGTGTCAGTTTTTATTTTTTTTGACATGTCACAAGGTCCAAATATTTTGCAACCATTTGCAACCTTTTAATACTACCAATTTTAAAAGTATTCGCGTTTCTGGTCGAATTACCTCAGTCGTCGTATATATTTAATTTTGTCTCATAATATTTGTTGATGTTTCGTGAGAAGTGCTGAAAAGATTATTTAGATTTTCTTGTGAAAAAATGTGAAAAAATTGAGATTTGTATATAAATTTAAGTATAATGTGAGATGATTAAAAATGTCTTGTTCGGTAGAGGGTTGCAAAACACGTATCTCACAGAAAGAAAACGAAAATAAATCAGTTGGATTGCATCGGTAAGTTTTAAGCTATTTTTTTCATATTATAGAAGTAAGTATTTTGCTCAGAAAAATGTAAAAAAGAAGCGCAATTTAGTAAACGTCCGGGTAAACACCCAATTACAAGATGGTTTACGGTAATTAAAATATTTTTTAAATATTTCGGAAAAAGTAATTTTAGGTTATTAGTGTTGTGAAATTTCACTATATCGATAGTGTCAATATATCTGTAATTAGAATAAATAAATACTCTTTAGATTTCCTAAGGATGAAGATTTGAGGACGAAATTTTTTAAACTTTCGTGTACGAACATTTTTTAATAGTTGTTGTTTGTTATAGGAAACACCATCACCAAACCCCAGAGAGGTGTTGAACAATATGGCTGAGCCAAATATTTTGAAAAGAAAACTTTCGTGTACATGTGGCACTTATACTGAAGATGAGTCTTATAAAAGAATACAAATACATATTAGGAAAAAAGTAGAATATTTTAAAAATGTTTCGAAACGCCGCCTTAAGTAAATCAATACCCTAACAAAAAGAGTAACGGGACTGAATGAAAAATATATGGCAAAACAACGTTTGAGGCGTCAACTAGTCGTCGTAATATATAACATTGTCGTGTCAGTGTTTGTATGTTTGTAACCAAACCCCTTCGAAACTGCTTGAGCGATTTCTCTGAAGTTTTTTGTGTACATTCTTTAGATGTAAGTATAGGTTGTAAGCTATTTTTTATATTTCAAATGGCAAAACAATGTTAGCTCAGTCAGATTTATTATTATAATAAACTATTTTAAAAATAAAATGAAGTTTTCTTTCATATCCAGTAACTAATAAAAAGTCTATGTCGAAGTCTCTTCAGAAGTTATGGTGGTTTGTAGGCAGTATTGTAAAAATCTCCTAACCCAAAATTTTGGGTTACGCTATGGTTATGCTACAATTTTTAATTTATCCGCGAATCACGCGATGTTTTTTCCGGATAATTAATAGTGACTTTTGCTAGCCAAGAATAGTGTAACTTCCTCTTTCTGAAGAAACTAACAATGGTTGGGTAAACAATATTTTATCTTTTATATTTATTATATATCATTATTATTATTTATTTATACGAGCAATTTTTGTATATGGTATATATATATATATTTCTACATAATCTGAATCTCGAAAACGGCTCGAACGATTTTCATGAAATTTAGTATACGAGGTGTTTTGAGGGCGATAAATTGATCTAGCTTTTCATTCATTTTTAGAAAATGTATTTACCAAAAAAATAACGAGCAAAGTTCAGTCACCCAACTAGTTAATGTTAATCGTCGAATCTAATCGACTCCAGCTCATCACTAGCATAATCGAACCTTGTGACAACCTACTAATTTTCGAAAGAGGCATTATGGAATTGTCTCTTTTTAGCAACCTACCAAGCACATAAGTAAAAAGAGTACAAAAATAGTGCATGTCGTTGTTATTTTAACTGTGCATCTATTGGATCATTAATCTGAGGACACTACGAACTACTGACAACTGAAATACCGTATGTCAGTTAATATTCCAACACCAATAAAACGCGGGACTGGCGTACATTGAACCTACCTAATTCTCACAGCCTTGCATATATCTGTAATGAATTACATCATGCGCCAGATCGGTACAGCGGCGGTTCCCTAAACCCATTCTCACACGACGCAACCAGAAACTCTGGTTCTCACAACGCAGCCAACGTTCACGATATGTTTCCATGTTTTTGATACACGGGATGGCTATAGTAATGCTATCTTTATTCGAGCTTATTTCGAATTAAATACCTTTTTAAAAATATCTAAATTCTGGACTGACCTAGTGAAAACCTTCGACAAAGCGGGCTACCACAGTAACCAATAATCTTTCCATGTCTTGTCTCTATCTTCGTAATTTGTTTTAAGTCAACATCAGTAGCTTGATGACCTACAAATTCTATTTCTACGATCGCTTTTGGTACGCTTGTGAAACAAAAATCAAAAAATGTATGGGGATGACGAATCCGATCGACAATTCTGAAAATTCTCACAATTTTTTTTATTATTTCGTTACTAGAACGTTCCAAAAGCAACAGATTAGTCACATGGTTGCTGTTAGAATTGTAGAAAAGCACATTCGACCGAAGACCAACGGCCGGCTATGCAAGAAAAATACCAACGACCAAGTAGAATTTTTGGCGACACAACCAGAAATGATTGGCATTGAGACACGTCGACATAGAAAATTGATCTCCTCGTGTGAGCAGCGCCTAAGAGGTTTACGCTATACTAGGCACTTGTCCGGATCACTATTCACTCTTAGCATTTACAAGATTTGCAAAGATAGTGGATATTCTGGTATTTAATTTTGCTTAAGTACACAGGCCATTAAATGTGAAAGATTTTGTTTATTTTGGAACTGAATAATGTTGAATGAGAATTGAAACATGATTATTAATTAGGTTTATGTTATTGTAGTCCTCAACTACCCACCCACCCACTTTTCTATATTAGTCTAATTCTTAAATAATTTTGTTTCATTATCCTTTATCATATTTTGATATTATTTTGGGTGTTTGCACAAGTATGTATGTATTACAAGAAAACTAGTAGTTTCATCCAGAGAAGAAAATTCTTTAATTTACTTCAGTTTACTATCTAATTCCCTGCTTGGGTGGCTATATCCGATTGTCATAGACTCTTAAAATATCTTCTCAAGAGGCAGCACGGCATCGAGAATTTCATGTCTACAGCAGTTAAACAGACTGACTAACAAAAACAACAGTTTTTTGTCCATGCAAATTGACAGGGGTCCTTTGTTACGGAACCCTAAAATCGTGTGTGGCGCGGCATTAAGCTACTTTCAAGCCCTTTACGGGTCAAGGCCGCCGATACATAAGCTCGCCGCTAATGGGCGATAAGAAGCAGTCAAACATTTCTCGATACGTTGCAACAGCTCGGTAACTTTAACAGCAAAGATACGGATTCAGAGCGGCGCAATAAAATAGCGGATTTATGAACCTGCTGTGCAATTCCTGAATGATTCGTTGTATTCACAATTATCGATTTCGTAGTAGTTGTATTTCGGAATATAGCGCTGTTAATACGCCCACAAATGTTTAATAGAGTTAGAAATTTCGAAATAATAAATGCCAGGTGATATTATTATAGATGGTATAAAAATTTTAGTACTAGAAAATGGTACAAAAGGTAACTAACCTCTTTCCATTGAGGAAAGTACACAGATACCTACTACCGAAAATTCATTTTAGTCCTGAAAATTCTACTGTTGGTTGCAAACGTCTTTAGTCTCAGTTCGTTCATAGTGCAAACATGGATTATAACATAGATTTTTGTTTAAGTCAGCATTTGAGCTTTGAATCTAGTTCGAATATTTTTGTTAATTTCGCTTATATTCTTTTGAAACTATGAAATATGTTTTGCTTCACATCTTAATATATGGACAAAAACTTGCTGGAGCTACTTAGACACAGTCACAGTGGTAAATAAATTACGCTAGATGATAGTCGAGCCCCTATTTAGAATGTCATTGCTACCATCCGTTTCAATCACCATTCACTCGATTCGGACGTCAATTGTGTTGAATAAGGACGTTTTTAATAGAACGATCTCCTCACACTCCATCTTCGCGGCACTGGCCCTAATGAAAGCAGTGTACAGAGTAATATCGTAACAGACTCTGCGAAGTGAATTATTTTATAATCAATCTACAATTTAGAAACTGGTGACAACGAGGATCTTTTTAATGATGAGACAAGCATGACGATGAACTTGAAGAAGAAACGACGACGCTCAGCTGAGCGGCACTGGACGTCAAATGACATACATTTTTTTAATTTTGTACCATTTCACTGGGCTCAGGGGGCTGTTTGTGATTCTCTTTTTGCCCAGTTATCACGTCGCGTTTAGGAAACAGCAGTGCATTACTGCAGCGGTGGTTTCTACACGGATGCCTCTTTGCAAAGAAAGTCTTATTATCTGTAAATATAGTTTGGCATTGTAATAACGCTTCTTCAAAATTTCATCGCATCACTCGATAGCTGAAAAATTATTACATTAATTCTTCACACGTATCTACACAAACACACAACTGTGTCCAATCTCACTGTCCTTTTCACAGCTTTACCCCGAAAAACCACGAAAATCCCATTACATTTTATGCATTTTACTCATTTCAAATCGCGTGTCACACTTTTAAATAATCCGACATGAAATAAATATAAAAAGAGCTTTGTTTTTAGGTGTCACTCCAAACTTTGTGTCTACCGAGTGTTCTACGACATTCACCTCTTTCATTTCTTTTTATAATCCTACTTTGATATGTAAACTGCAATCTCTTTCGTGTCTCCTGCTCTACACGCGGTGAAGTGGCACAGACTGTTTACATGAGTCATGATAGCTGCGCCCGCTTGTACAACGACCTCCGACGTCGCTGATTGTTCCGCATTGTCGTCCTAGTCCGATAAAAATTAATAATGCGTTTATGCCACTTCGTAAATACCGCATAGGTTGGAATTTACGACCGTATAACGATGTGTTAAAACTTTTACAGCTAGTAAATTAAAAAATAAATCATTTATTGCAGAGCATACGAAGACTCAGGACAGTCTGTAAGGATTTAAACAAATAAAATCATATCACCATTAAACACATGAAAGAACGGAATTAAAATGTTGAAGCTGCAAACAACAGGTATTCAAATGTGATGAAACAAAACTTAGAAGATTGGATTTGAACAGTCCCAAAATACTCGTAGCATCTTAAATTACAAATAACTTGAAACAAGACAAAATTGCACACGTATAGTACGTAATATTATTTGTGAATCTTTATTTACTTCTTAATTCCGAAATGACGAAATAGATAAAGTAGGAAATGTTTTCGCAATAATTGTTATTTAGCTTTAAGTAAATATCCCGTCCGATATCATAAAATTTGCCACATTATATCAGGGCCCTGATGTCCCTGATATTTCAAAGGCCAAAAGCCATTCTGATTTTATAGTCAAACAACGACGTAAGCATTTTATAGAAGTTTAATATTCCCATAATTTGTTTATGTTAATAGTCGTTAACTTTGGAAGCATTATTATCTCATACGCCGTGTGTTAATACTAGCTATAAATAAAACTGATTGCCTACAGCTGTTCTGCGCCGTAAAGTGCCATGTAGGCGCATCTGATATTTCACAAACAACGTCCTTTCATCTGAATGAATATCGCGTCGCAGCTAAATATTCATTAAAACAGATTCCGCGAAATTCCCAAACAATAAAACGCTTAGATTAATGTACCTACTCACGCACAAACTTTTTAATTTAAACATTAGGATTGCTAAAATTCGAAGATGGTTCAGAGTTGGAACTAGAACAAGAGAGAACAAAGCCATCTAGAGCTATAGGATATTTGCCAAACATATCTTGTAATCAATACATATCATACGATAGTGGTTTGAGTTTAAGGTTCATATACTTATACTGCACTATATTCAGTCCTGTCACCTTAGTAGCATCAATAATAACGACATTGAACATTAGAAAAGACGCAAATTAGAAAAGACAGAAAACCTAATAATAATTTGAAATAATTAATAATTAGAAAAGGCAGAATTTGACGATTAGAAAAGACGTAAGGTTACACTCTACTGCATTATGAGAGATAGGGTTGCATAAAAACTATCTTTTCGATAGGCCGGAAAGAATTTCGAAGAAGAAATTTCGGCCTTCTTTCGGGACCTTTCTAAATATCCGTAGGAAATTCGCAAAATTGCTAATCTAGTTTATCTCTCTGCGACGAATACCACGCAACCTTGACATAAGTTTGAACACTCCTAAAGCCGTAACCGAATCTTTGCGAAACAGTAGGACACCTGGGGACTTGGAGATTACTGTTCATCTTTTAAATGGTTGTGCTGTCTCTTTTACACATGTAGGAATTGTTGTTGATTAAAATGGAATGGCAGTTGAAAGGTGAATGATGTGTGGTTCAGTCTCCGGTCAGTCTCGATGCGCGCGCGCCGCTGTTCGCGCGTTGCAGCGCGTTATCCAATTCGAATTGAGTTGACGCGTTCCGAATTCGAAATTTGAAGTTTATCGATGGTTCTTTTTTTTATTACTTTCATGCTGCAAGTGTATGGTTTACTTAATTTTTATTAATTGTACAGTTACCAGTGATTAAAATAGGAATCGGAACTTTATATTTATAGTTTCCGAGAATTTGCTATTATCATTTTTGTTTGGTATTATTTCAATTAATTGATGATTTCATATAATGTGCTTTAAATATTTTGGTCTAAAATACAAACATCTAATGGTCACACTTTATCGATCATTAATATTGAATTAATACTTCTGAACCATAAATGTCTTATTTATTAATGAGTAGAAAAATAGCTGAATTCGCAACATTTCTTTAACAAGTAATAAGTAATGAGTTAATATCACAGTTTTCAATTTTACCGGTACAGAACTAGTATTAAGTAAAGTTGATTAGGTACCTTATTTTATTATGCACCTACTCGTAGGTCGGTTCAATCAGTTCTTTGAACTAATGTTGTGACTATAATATAAATGGTATTTAATAATTATTCCGTAGTTCTAGGAACATAATAGGAAAAGCTACAACTGTGAACAAATGATAACAACTTCGTGTTTGTTTATATTTCCTTGTTATTTATTATTGCCATTACGTTACGAAACATAGCAACAGCCTTTTTAGATTTCCGTCTCGATAGGCTGCAGACGCCTTCCAATTTTATAATGGGTCCTAACCTCTATTATGAATTTCATTTTTAGAAAAACTAATTTGAATATGGAGGGCGTAAGGCCTATAACAAATTTATTTGTTTTTCAAGAGTTTAAATATGCTCCAAACTAAATGAAGGTTAGGAACATAAATAGGTATGTAGACGTAGGAGGTAGAATCGTAGAAAAGTAAAACGACAAGTGAAGTTTCTTATGCCAGGTGACTAAAACCTGTCTTAAATTTTAAAATCATGTTCAGAGTTATGTAATATTATATGCTATACAAAATTTTGAAATACAGAAACATGTCCAGAGGTAACAAAACTCTATCGCGTTGATTCTGCATTCTGAATAGCTCTCGACAAACGGGACGATTGAACTGTTAGTCGAGACTTGGAATCGCTCCAACATTCAAAATTGGCCTGATAGTTTCATTGTATTCGAATAAAACAATAGCCACACTAGCCTATTTATAAGTGAATCTAAACATGACACGGGACCGGCTGTAGGAACTGGTTGAACTCGCCGAAAAGAAATTAAATGTTGTAAAAGCACCGTAAAAGTTCTTCATCGTAACGTCTGGGCAGCGTTCGGGTGCAGTTTCAGGAAATAGAGTTACGATACCTATGTAAAAGGTGCACGTATTCTGCTTTATAAATAAGGGTGAAATCGTTACTCGTCAATTTTTAAGCTCATTAAAACGTGTAATTATTGTCTAAGTATATCGTTTAAGAAAAAAATTGGTGTTTTAACTATTGTTTCGTTTCTGATTTTACAAACAACTTTAATTAACTAATCACATTAGAACAAACATTCATTTTAAATAATATTATCATTTTGACAAATTTCTTGTTTTAGTAACACAATATTCTCTCAAGATCTGAATCTGAGACTGTATTAAATTCTGTTGAATTAAATGACGAATTTACCTTTTACCAAACTATAACTTTTACCATTATAAGATACTTTCTGTGTTAACATCTGAGTCATAAAAAAGTTATTTAACGTGTATCACCCCTGACTGAATCGGTTATTCAGAAATAGACCGTGGTTTTAAATGTCACAGTGGAGCTATGGATCTGCTGGAGAAAATATATTCCGACTGAGACGATGTACATGTCTCAAGTTATTTTTTTTTAAATTTGCCCAAAACAGCTTGGTGCATCTTTACTACACTTGTGTGCTGCCACTTTCTAGATTATTATCAGTTGAAAAAATGGCAGATATGATTCACTGACAGACTGTGCAACTAATTTTATCATTTCAGCAACTGTATATTTTCACTAAGGAAATTTAACGTAACAGAATATCCACAGACCTCAGTACTTCAAGTACTCGGTATTACCAGAATTACGAGCAGTTATCCTAAACGTTACGAACAATTTAGCTAGCCCGAGTAAACGACCACATACGCGATGCGATAATAAAAGCTTAAAGACATGTCTGCTGCAATATATTCCCTTTCGTCTATAATACTAGAGATTTTACGCAAGCGACCAGAAATTATGGGCCACGTCGTAATAACCCATTTACTACGATCCGCAAAGAGCTCGAGGGGAACGAACAAAGATTAATCTTGAAATGTGCTCCGAATTTTCTCGAATACTTTTTGCATTGGGTGGAACTTATTTTTTTCCAATGTTTACATTCAGCGTTTCATTGTGTACATATTTCATTCGAATATTTGTAGCTAGTGACCCATTTTCCAGCATCTCTGTCTTAATAATTTACCACATTATACCATTGCCTGCCGTTTATTTCGTTTTACATGCGAAATGGGTCTAATGCCGTTTCTTTAAAGTTTCTACTTTTCTAGTTCACTTTACTAACTTTGGTGCTATCAAGTTCGCCTTGATCGACTTAGCTCTTTGCATTGCATCTCCATTCTTATTTGCAATGTTAAAGCGTTTCTTGTTTCTACCGCTAATTAGCTTTTAAGTTGTTGTTGCTAGAATGTGTATGCGAGAGGAATAGGTAATTCTGAATTCGCATCACATGATATTTATTTGGTTGTGTGCGAGTACGGATGACAGCCAGTAGATTTTGTTAAACCAACGTCTATACAAATAGGAGCGCGCTGATTCACAGATACAGTTTACACTAAGACTCTCCGAAGTATATTTAGTTAAGTGTCAAGTTTCTGGAGTGATGTCGTATGTGTCTTTTTTAGGAAACGTCTGACTCTGGCTAAATATTATTTATTTTATATATGTTCTGTATTTTGCTGTAGGCTACACTTTATTTGAGCAGTGGCGTTTGTCTGCTTCTTTATTTAATCAGCATGTGTTCCCGTTAAGTAGCACAACCTGTCTCTCATTGCACTTTCACTAACTGAGAAGCTTTCGTCCTTTTTTAGTCATCAGTTTACATCCGTGTTATCTCCGTCCAAATGCTCCGTCCAAGCATTTATTTTACTTTTCACTAGTAATGCAGATATTACTAAAGACCAGAGATGATCTGTAATTTTAGGATAATCTTATTTCTTTCTACTTCTTTGTGTACTACCAGTTTTTCATTATTTTTTCTGTGCTCACTTCTAAATATTATTAACAACTAACAATTTATTAAAGTTTCGGAATGTTAGGAATTTTGATTTTCTTAACAATTTTCTACGGGATATACAGTATTTGTACTCATGACAATTTAGATAAAGATGTATTATTAACTTAAACACTATGCTGTCATTTATATGTAATTAAGTCGTAAATAAAGTAGCAATATTTCCTGTTGTAAGATATTTTTAATGTTAATTCTTACAAATTTATTTATAACGCTACCCCGTAAGACAAAATACTGGTTAATCGCCTCGATTACGATAATTGGTGTTTTGATAAAAAGTGACTGCCAGAACTTCTTACGACTTTTATGTCGCGTAAATTATTTCTTTAATTCTTCTTAATAAAGTTGTTTTTATTTCTTCGCTTTCCACCATAAAAATTACTTTTATTCGACTTAACGTAAGAACCTTTTCATACAAAGCATTTTTAACTTACTTTTGTTTTCAATCAACAAACTAAGATCACACGAAGCGGTAAAGTTAAAACTGGTAACATACTTCTAAAATTATGTTTGGCTTGAATTGGTGTTTCATTAATTACTTGACTATTTTGTTTTGTTGTACTTGAGATTGACTATTTTGTTGTCAAAAACCGTACAGTTGTCGCTAGATATTCAAAACTCTTAGCTGATACAGTCACCCAAAACCGTATTTAAATAACAAAAGCTATCTGTAGACTCTTTGATGATGATGATTAACTTTGCCATCAACAATAATGATATGGAAGTGTTGGTGATTAACCTTATCTGTTGGTGGGAGGAGCTGATCCGTCTCACCAATTTCCCTGCAGTTAATGATACGATGCACATTAACTTTCCGCGTTTGAATTTCCGCGTTGTTTTGCCCAAGGTTGTCCTCTACCTAGTACCTTCGGGTCTTTTTTATTTCTATTTCTTTTTTGCTATAAGTACAACATGATCCTGTTCTTAAAGCAAAAGCAACCCTTCATTGAAACACAATGTACTAAGTTTATTTACTTCAATTCACACTTTAAAATCCTAACTCAGCGGTATAATATAGCATATAGAAGTCAGTAGTGTTGAATTGCTTGTAAGTGGTAAACCATAAGTCACATAACTTATATTAACCATACCACCACCACCACTTATAGTACTTATCCATCTCCTCACGAGATATCTTAAAAATATGTTATAATTTTTCATAATTTTTATAAGAAATCTTGTATTATAACAATGACATTTTTGAAAAGAGCAAGTGCCGAGTTTCTTGCCAGTTCTTCTCGGTGCAAACCTTCTTTCCGAACCTGGCGGTAGAGTTTTGACTTTTCATAAGAGCCTATTATCTAGGCCTATGTGAAAATAAATATTTTCATTTTTATTTTCATTTTAAGGCGAAAGTTTGTATATACTCGTATGATTGTCAATCCTTTATGCAGCAAATACCGAACTAATTTGGTTGTAATTTTGAATTTATCCGGCGAGATTTATAAAAAGCCAAATAAATCAAAATTATCATTTTTGTCGAATTGAGCTACTAATACAAAAATGTACCTTAAAATAACATTTTTACGTCGTAGGTATTCATTTTTGTTATTACCCACGACGGAACGGAGTACGGGTATATGTGTTTAGGGTGAGAGACCGTTTGTACATTACTCTATTATAAAGATTTTATGTTTGTTTGTATGTTAAATTGTTCACAAAAACCAATAATGCAAAAATATTTTTGTTTGTTTGTTTGTGTGTTCGTTTGTGCACATCGATGTTCCCATTTATTTCAAGAACGGCTTGACCGATTTAGATGCAGTTTTCTGAATAATGTTTGGTGTTCAGCGGCAATGGTTCTTAGATAGTTGTCACGAACATCGATCACCAGGGGGCGCCATAAAATACATTTATATTGCAAACGAATGTTCCCATTTATTTCAAAAACAGCTTGACCGATTTAGATGCAGTTTCCTGTATAATGTTTGGTATTCATTGGCGACGGTTCTTTGATAGTTGTTACGAACATCGATCACCAGGGGGCGCCATAAAAAACATTTACAGAGCAAACGAATGTTCTCAATTATTACAAAAACGACTGAACCGATTTGGATACAGTTTTGTATAAAATATTTGTGAGTCCTTGGCAATGGTTCGTAGATAATTGTTCTTGTGATTAAACAGCAGGGGGCGCCACAATAAACGTCTCTTTATGACTTGGAAGGGGTGATGCCTTCAAACGCTGCTAGAGGAGCTAATGGCTAGTTTGAAGATTAATTTTCATTTTTTAATAATAATATAATTTAAATTACATTAATATCTTAATCGAAAAACTATAAAACAAGCGGAAAATTAAAAAAATTTAAAACACCCACGACTTTTGCAGACTTGTAATTGAAAAAGGATAAAATAATTTTTTTGAAACTCCCCGACTAAAGGAAAGTAAGAACTAAGAACCTATCAGTATAATTACAAATCCAAGGAAATCCGTCGGAGCTGCCATTGCTATTTTCGTTTCCAATATCAATTAATGTAATTAGTAAGTAATGATAAACTGCCGGTATATAAGAAGTATCAAGAATTGAATTAGTCATCAACTGGTAAACAGCACCATCAACACCGTCATAGGCAAAACACAGCAGCTCCGGCGGATTTTCTTGGATTTGTAATTATACTGATAGGTTCTTAGTTCTTACTTTCCTTTAGTCGGGGAGTTTCAAAAAAATTATTTTATCCTTTTTCAATTACAAGTCTGCAAAAGTCGTGGGTGTTTTAAATTTTTTTAATTTTCCGCTTGTGTAAAAGGCAGTTGTTGACCAAATAATATTCGAGATGATCTTTGTCGGTATTTTCAAGGACGTTCTCGTACGGTTTAGTTTAAAAATGAATAGATATATAAGTACAATAAGCATGTAAGGTCAGCCGCTAATGTATGCATAATATAATAGCTTTGTTGGCTAATAGTTTTTTGTGCTCCAGGTACTGGGTAATGTAAAACTTGTTGAAACTAGCGGTCATACTACTTCTAAGGGCGGATGCAAACAATATAGCTCTTTGTCTTTTCTATTAGATGCTTGAAATGCCTTTTGAAATCCAAAAAGCCACTTTGTATGGGAGAGCCACATTGCTTGGTTTAAAGCCTTAGATAATAACAACCTTACGAATAACTAATATATTACAAGCGAACTAAAAACAAAGGTTGAATATAAAAGTAGTAGAAAATGACTAGTTAAGAAAGGAAGGTATCGTTACTTTGTTTAAAACTGTGTATTTTCCTAAAATGCGTTTCATTCGCGTAATTCTGATTGAGGTATGCCTGACAGTATTGACCCCTATCACATGAACATCAGAAAGACGCAAAAGTTTCGTGCCTTCGCGTCGTAGAAATCTTTCTGAGTATAAATAATAAATGTTATACTAAGATTTGAAAAACAACTCATTTTTAACTTACATACTTTAGTGAAAGGTAATGGCGCCAAGTTACAGAGGACAACCACTTATTATGAACGGTTATTAATGCAAATGGCATATATGATATCGATGGATCTGTTGCAAAACGGTTTATTTTTTACTGATGTAAAAATTGGCAGGTTTCATGTTGGCTATCAATTATGTTGGTGGTGTTGGTGTGCAATAAAGTGTTTATCTATCTATGTTATACATATTTATGTTAGTATGTTTTTGGAGACTGATAATAATAACCATATAACTTAAAGTTTTAAAAAACCCCGACATCCACAATTCGTCATTTTGTGGTGTTGGCCATCTTGGAATTGAAATTTGTCATAGTATAGGCCCTTATTTTTGATATACATATTGAGGAAGTTGTGAAAAAATGCTTTACAACACTTTGGATAAGAGCTGATACTGCTCGACTGATATTAACGATACATAGCTAAGAACCACCGCAATGGAACTGTCTTTAAAATGAAAAAAAACCGCATCGAACTCTCTTTTTAAGAGCTACTATGACACACACAAACAGACAGACATCGACGTCAAATTTATAACACCCCTCTTTTGCGTCGGGGACTAAAAAGCTTTTTGATGACCATCTCAGTCCACGAAAATTAATTGTGCTTTCCCATACCCTTCTACACCTCAATATGGCTCATAAAAATAAACCAGCTACAAAGACTGCCGCCATAATAGAGGCTATTTCGATACTAGTTAAAAAGGATGACAGCGCATGGGAAGCTTTACGGCCGTGCATCGAGTCTGACCAGTCTGGAATAACTTTCTACGATGGTCCGTGGTATGCCAACAATTACATAGGTTTTTTATCACCGTGAGCTATCTTAATTACTTTGACGCACAATAAAAACTAATAAACCGTGATGGATGAACCAGACACGGTTACACTTCTTCAGATACATTGATACAATTATAATATTACGAAGGAAGTTTAAGGCATATGTGAACTTAAGAACATAGATATATTAAAGTTTCAAAACGAAGATCATTTAGGACATTATGCAAGGTAAGAGACATACAAAGATTAAGATATCTGACTTCATAAAAGAGTTTAATATCATATCCGATCAAAGATATACTTTTTATTATCAACAGAATCGATGATGGCTACATCCAAAACGTAGGCCTATTAATGAAAATCATTTATAGGTTCAATTGCCCATTCCATGAGTAAGTGTATGATATTTATAGTGTCTAATTTGTGCTATTCAGTGTAGTTAGTGTCGTTACTCCCATTTCGGGGAGTGACCCGTCCATTAGCTAAATTGCCTTTAACGGAACTTTTTGCCGTTTCCCTTGTTTACTTTGTGTGCTCTATTTTATTCCTTTTTTGGAGTCCTATTACGCTTATGTACCTGTGTACTTTTTAAAATGCTAGAATAAAAAAATTTGTACCAAATTTTGCTCCCTTGCTCTGTCTGTTCTTTGATCTTTGCAAAAGCTTTATTCTTTAAAACTGACTTGTTTTGTTTAAATTATTAGATAGAATTGGCACCACTTACTTGCCCATTAAAGAGAATATCATTCAAAGGTCACGTCTTCGATCTTAGTAATATTATAACCAAGTGGCCCACATCTGTGACACGCCTCTGACCCGACATTATTGGGTTCAGCAATCTATCTCGACTCCATGACGTAACGGTTTTATGAATAATAATAATTGATTTATGTATAATGCATACTAATGAAAGAGTTAAAATAGAGCATAAATATTGATGTCAATCCAAATAATGGTAAAAGAAAAGAATTGGAACCACAATTTGTAAAAGTTGCTGAATAGCTGAATGATGACGTCACGTTATAGTACAGTCCGAAATGACTTCACCAGAAGCTAAACTGGCATTCTAATGTGCACGAAATTTTAACTTAAATTGAAGTTGCGACCTGCGGAATAGATTCCATAATAGTAACAGGACTAAAAGTAGAAGTTTTCCCAATATTGTTCTTAGCAAAGGATAGGTTGATTTTTAGTCAGGCTTATTTAGTATACCTAATATCATTCATCACTCATATTAACATCCGTAAACAAAGACAAGTTTTAATTAACACAAAAACAAAAGGCTTCAAACCGCGGAAGCTAAAATATCAATGTCGCAAGCGCTAAAGGAGTTCCCTGTATCCCTGATTCATCGGGTCCTTTTGGCGAGTCTCCAATCGGCCTAATAACGACAATAAATAATATACACTACGCCGGCTATAATGATCTCTCGCTGTTGAAGTTATTTTGAAATAAACCCTCCTCCGAACAGATGGGATACATGTTTTACTATGTAGCATGTTTAGGATACAGGTTGTTCTATGAATAGGATGAGTTCCCAAAATAGTAGAACTTGTCCTTGGAGATACACGTAGTAATTTGAAAGTTTGAAACCAAAGCTTTTTACTAAAAAATAATTTAGTCAAGTATACGGAAATCAGTACTTACTTAAAGTACAGGAAAAGTCAACACGTAAATTAATCAAGTGGGTTTCAAGTTGGTTGCCCTAAATGATTAATGCTTTTCTTTAAAACAAAGTCATCCATAACGCAGGTGGCTTTAGTTATACATAACCTGAATTCACCTTGCATTACTACTAACATGTTTCCGTCTACTTTTTCACTAGTCATTTAGACGTCAAAACCGCAAAAGGATTCATCATACAAACAAAATAAAATGGAAAATTCTTTCCAAAAACCAACTTCAAATGCCACTACAAAGAGTGAAATAATTTTTAATGTACACCAATTCGAAGTCGGGCAATGTTTTGTTCAATCATTAATAGTCCTTCGTATTATAAAACTTTATGTGCAAAGAAACGACAAAATTATCGACAATACGGAGGACTATTAATGAATGAACGAAACATTGCCCGACTTCGAATTGGTGTACATTAAAAATTATTTCACTCTTTGTAGTGGCATTTGAAGTTGGTTTTTGGAAAGAATTTTCCATTTTATTTTTTACTTTTTAGTGGAAAATAAGTAATGCGCAAGGCATTGGAAAACATGCCCAAATCGCTGGAAGTACCTATGCTTCTAAAATCTGAAGAGTTCCCTCAATTTCTCCAAGATCCCATCATCAGATTCTGACTTGATGAATACAGTCATTGCTGGATGACTGCAAGGAAATGCAATAGTAATTATAAAAAATACCTAAATCGCTTCAAGTATACTAGCAAAATTTGAAGAGTTCCCTCGATTTTACCAAGATCCCAACATCAGATCCCGACCTGATGACCATAATACAACCTGAAAAAAATTACTCTTTTAAACAATACCCAAATCACTTCAAGTGTGCTTATAAAATTTGAAGAGTTCCCTCGATTTCTCCAGGATCCCATCATCAGATCCTGACTTGGTGACTATGGGACCATCTGTGAACTATAACCTTTCCAACAAAAAAAGAATTTTTTAAATCGGTCCACGCATCTTTGAGTAATCGGGGAACATACATAAAAAATAAAAAAAATAAAAAAAAAAAAAGATTCCGACGAATTGAGAACCTCCTCCTTTTTTTTGAAGTCGGTTAAAAAGTACAAAACAAAACCCTTTTCTACATTTCCTTGACGCATTTTGCTCCAAATACTTGTATTTTCAAAGTATTTTTAACTCAATAAAGTTCAAGGCGACTCGATAACTCGATCTGCTTGACAGGTTTTTACTTGGATTCTAATTATAAGTACTGAGACTATTCGTTGATCTTTATTAAAATTGTGATCTTCTACGAAAAAAAATTGTTTGCTCTCTTATACATCACTAAAACTTTTGAACAATGCGAAGTCACTAATTCATATATATTTTTTTTCAGAATATTACAAATTAAGTAGCAGAAAACATGACTAATTCTTCTCAATGCCGATATATTTGACTTGAAATCGACGTTAAAATAGTACAGTTGATAGTTGATACTTCATGATTAAATCTGACAGAAATTGGAAGTTTATGGACATATATGAAAATTGTTAGTTGTAAAATTTTCAAAAGATCTATCTAATCGAAGTAATATTTAAATTTTAGATACATGAAAAGCTAGTCTTGATAGGCCAATAAAGCACCTGTAAGTCGACACAGCTTATAAAGCTATATATCGAGTCCAAAACGAAGTAATCATAAAATTAATACGCTTCCAGTAATAATTGTGTTATAATTAACTGAAAAATCCGTAGGAGAACTGCAGAGTTTCCAAGAATGAGATCTCACAAAACTTTTTAATTAACCGCCCTGTTTTTTCCCGACTTATTCGTAAGTTGACTTCATTTAAATTCTTTGTGCTCTAAAAACCACTGTGATGTTAATAATACAATAATTATTGTAAATGTTTTATTCCAACGGTGCAAAAAATTTAAAAAGTTTTGGTGGGGAGCAAAATCTTTTAAACTCTTAAACTCGTCAGGCGATCTTTCATATTGAGAAGAAAAGTGCAATTCATTATTATTTATTGTATTGAAAGACCGGTTGCCCCAAAAATTCTTAACTAAAAGGCGTTCTAAACTACGGTTTTCTTCACGTAGCCTTGTTTGATAGATACCTTTATTCGGATAAATACGATTTCCCTTCCAAGGTAAATAAATCCGAAAAAACAGACGTCAGCCCAAATCCTGTATAACAATTCCCAGACAGACACCGTCCCGAGCAAAACTTATTTAGTTTTGCTCCCAGTTTACTTTACAAAATCGAAAACAAACTTTGTTGCGCGAAATACTGCCTGTAAAAACACTACTAGTTTCCCAACAACAGAACAGAAGTTTTGTGATTAGATTAGATTGCAGCGTACCTATTTTCTTGTCTTGTTTTACTTTTCTGTTCCTATTACAATTATTGTCTTTGTTATTTTCTTGAAAATGTATTTCTGATGTCGTATCATATTAAAATTATAAAGCTTATTATTATTATGTCTACTGCTTTTTAGCAAATAAAGAATTACTTACTTTCTTACTTTCCTGTCATCCCTTTTCTCCAAGGTCTCTGATTAATTATACATATAAGATCTCTCATTTTAGGATTCTTTAATTATTTGTCGAAATAACGTTTGAAATGTAACTTGGCTAGCCTTACGGGATTTAGAATATCCTCTATCTCAAAACCACGGTTGAGCAGCTAAATCCTGTTCCGAAATGATTGACGTAACCAATCGGTCAGCATTTGGACCATTCGTCAGCCAATTCAACATTTGTATCGGATAATCCATTAAATTTGTTGCCCGTTACGGATTTTGGATGTGAAAAATGGTTTTGCGAAATAAAGGCTTTAAATACAAAACTATTTATCATTTATGGCCGTTCAACGTTTTATTCCAAGGACTCATCGGAAATCCATTATAATAAAATCAGAATGTGTACAGTTTCTTCATATTCTATCATTCTCATCCGTTTTGTATTCTTTAATTTGAATATTTAAACAGATATGATGTATGGTGTTATGTAAAAAACATTAGTGTTCTGTCCGACACACATTTCTATAGAATATATTTCGGAGAGTGTGCTCAGGAACTTTTTAATTTGGTTTCCCCGTCACCTTTCTACCATAGAACGGCAAGGCATCGTAAAGGCTTCCACCCGTACATAGTCGACGTACCAATGACGCGTACGAAGCGGTTTGATTCCTCGTACCTGATACGCACTTCAAAGGCCTGGAATACCCTCCCAGGCAGTGTCTTTCCTGCCACTTACAACCCGGGTGCCTTCAAATCGAGAGTGAATAGGCATCTGCTAGACTGTATCATCACTTTCCATCAGGTGTGATCACAGTCAAGCGCTAGCCTATATAGTATAAAAAAAATGTTAAAAGGATGTATGTGTTCTGTACCACAGGCTTTTTCCATAATATCAACAAAATAAAAAATAAAATATAAAAGTAAGATGTTGGAAAATTCAATACAAGTAGACTGCACGGGCAACATGTGTGTATCGTCTTTCAATTTCGAGGCAAGTGTCATTCGAGCACATTGCATACGATATTAGGTGAGCCGTTTTAAGCGCCTTCCGAGTCCCACGCTTGCAATATATTAAACAAGTCAATGCTGTTAAAGAAAAATGCTCTGTAACAAACTACCGTCAAAGGACCCAAAGTAGCTTGCACATAATTTGGAAGTGGTATACCTGCATACTTGGTATAGTTGTCTCTTGCGTCTGTTCCGGCTATTGTTTGAGTGCTTCCCCCGTACTGACGCCGAGACAAAAATATCATTGATTGATTACTG
Source organism: Coenonympha arcania (assembly GCA_036785405.1). Taxonomy (NCBI): domain Eukaryota; kingdom Metazoa; phylum Arthropoda; class Insecta; order Lepidoptera; family Nymphalidae; genus Coenonympha; species Coenonympha arcania. Next base: position 6,154,703 of record CM072059.1, read on the forward strand.
AGAACGTCTGCCGAAATATTGAAGCTATAAACGGTGACGCCGTAGTCCATATAAACGTGACGCAGTTTTATGTTTTAAGGTTTCGTGTATATAGTAATTGAACCACATAAATTCTAGTTAATTAGGTTTACGAACTTTCCGACGAAGACGTGTAAATAACAGTCGCGCTAGCATTGTCGCATACAAACATAAGAAACCTCTTCTACTTGGATGTTCCTTTCTGTAAAAAGCTTCTGTTGGGTCCATTTATCAGAAAAGTGGCAAAATCGTATTCATGAAACCGAACAACATCGCGTAGGTTTATTAATCCTTCACGCCGTAACTACTAAGCCGATAGATTATATACTCCGGGTTAACTACTTTTTATTCCGGGCGGAATCGCAAGTAAAAGCTAGTATATATTATTTTATTATTATAATAGTATCTTATCACATGATATGTTCGTTATGCTCTTTTTAGCTGCATCATTTCGTGCCGCAACTATTCTCATTAAAATACACCCTCATTTTAGGAGGTCATTTCAAACAAAGTTCTAAAATATTCGTTCATTTAATTTGCTTGGTAATAACAAATAATGGCTGCCGAGGAAGTCTAATTAATGGAAGTTAGTACGTTACCGGAGAAACTGCTGTTTTCATTCTAGTCATCATAAACTGCTTTTATAGTAAATGTTGATAACTTACGCTATATGCTATCACTATAATGTTTTATTTTTACTCACCGTTTGCTACTATATTTACGAACGATATTTTTATTTACTATATTGGTTGAATTGCCTTTATCAGAATTGACGTCGGTCTCCACACTGTCTCTGTCATTCCCATGACATTCATTTTCCTCAAATTCTGATTCATAAGAGTTATGATGACGGCGATCTTTCAATATCATTTCAGTGATCATTTTTGAAAATAAATGTGACGAACACAAACCAATTCTATTTTTGTAGTTGCGTGTAGTGGATTATAAATGATATTCAACCCGAAATTATCCGTAATCACATTTTGCTTAACTGAAAACATTATGCTCTAAACTAAAGCCTCGACCGCCACTTTTCGTACCTAGAACTTCTAGAAGTACGGGATCGAAATTTGGAAAACACTTATTCTTTTTGTTTCAAGCCAGATTTTGGACACTTTAGTATTTTTCTTGCATAGCCTACTTATGATAAATAATCAGATATATTGTATTCAAAACAGCTATCGTTATCATCGTGGGTTTGAATTAATATTTCGTAATTGATTACATTTATTTAATAAGCCTCGATGCGTGCGTAGGTCTCCATATAATGTCTCCATTCGATTTCGAGAACTGCCTCGCCTGAGTCAGGGTGCTCATCGAAATGATAATGTACATGTATATTGTATACTCCATACATAATACAATAGATATAACTTCCTGTGATTCAGTCGCTTCCTCCGCCACATTAGGTAGCCTTTTTTGTTGGTCATTTATCATCAGATTATTATTGTTTCAACTAATATGTGATCGTGTTATTGATTGACTTTTTCTAGCGACAGTTAAATATTGTGTCGACTTTGATTCTAAAAGCATTTGAATATCCGTTTTTAAACTCGTAAATTAATGGATGTGTGTACCTTTGGGATGTGTCTTTTTATATGGTGAGTAAATAGCACCTATATACAAAAACTTCATCTAAAAAATAGTATAGGCTAATTTTTAGTTTTCGTTTATCACATGAAATTATATCTGGCCTTTACCTGGGTAAATAGCCGTTCAAAGTGACTTTATTTGGAAAACGTTTTGCCAGTTTACTCTTGTATAAAGTCCATCGAAGTTTCATAAAGAATTTATTAATTTTCCGGGCCAATGAGCTCAGCTTTCCCACAATCGACCAAGGCATCTGCATGAAAAACGGATAACCATAAAATCGCGACGCTATGCATTGCTTCAACGTAGGATGTAAACGTATAACCTCGCATACTAAACGACTGCTCAGGAAGCAGCGTACGACAGGACGCAATATACCCGTACAGTATGTTTAATAATGATGTACTTGCGGGAATAAAAGCCGACTAGCAAATCCAGGCGACTTCGCTTCTCTTACAGTTGCAAATGCTTCGACATAATACCTCACTTTGCATTCTTCCTCTGTAAACTACTAATAGGCCGTAAAATAAAAATATTTCAATCCATAATGACGCGCCCGACTCCATCAAAAAACTCAAACTCCATACGAAATATCAGCGATTTTGACTGAGTGGGGCGCGTCTTCGTGGATAGAAATATCTATATTATGTAGATTGTAGGTAAGGGTATATCAGAAACTGCAGCATATTTGACAACTGCTGTTAAATCCATTTTAATAATAATTGATTAGCATTACGCTATTTTGTTGTTGATTGTGTTTTGATGATAAGGAAATAGCACTGATTTATTTCACAGTTTTTATCAAGTGAAATTATCCACAAAGGGGAAATACATATGAATAACATTACCACTACGACATCCGCCGTCAAGCAGCTATTCCGGTAGCTCTACATATCAGTTAAACCATTATCTCCATTCATAGGAAAGCCTGTCCTTATTGCGATGCCTTACGCGCGTGCTATCGCTCTGTTCTCGTACCTATCATTGCTTTATCTAGAATCGTAGGCGTAACTCATGATTGATCGGTGGGGAATTGTTATGCACATGCTGTCACTTGTTTCTTTATGCAGTCTACCATTAGCTTTCTGATGTCGCGCACGTTTATCTTTTCAATACCTTCATCTTTTAAATGTGTTTTAATAACTACAACGGTCAAAGCATTTGCGAGAAGTATTTCGTTTTTATCTCCGATCATTTAATGAATTTGAGATTTCATTTTAATTACTGGTGACATTTTTTGAGATTTAAAACAGTGATCAACATCGATAAAGTCAGTGCTAATTGGAGTTTGTGATTAAGTGCGCAAAGTGAAGTCGACAGAAAATAAGAAAGTCGTCACAAGTGTTCAAAAAATGGTTATGGAGTCCGCACAGCCCGCGGGGCGCTTTTGGCCGCTGTCGCCCCGCTTGTGGCGTCGCAGCAACGAGTACTCGAAAGTCGTTTTCGAACCGCGACGACCGCCGACCTCACCGATCGAGATACGAAAACATGGCAGAATTGACGAGACACCAGACCTGTTGCGATCTAGAAGTTTCATAAACGATAAGCTAGATCATTTTGACCTGGATGATCACGTAGAGCTGAGAAAACATTTGAACGTCGATGAGAAGTATCGGTGGAGTGTCGATTCGAAGAAGCCACCTGTGAAGGAAACGAAAAAGGAAAAGGAGGAAGTGGTTAAATTGAGATCGAAGAAGCATAGGCAGCCGAGGCCGAATAGTCTGCAGTTGTTACTGTGCCCATCGAGCTCTGGTCACTACAGCAGCAACACCTGGAGATACACCAGGGTTCGATCGAAGAGGTTTGTAATTTTAAAGAGATATTTTTGATATCGTTTTTATTTATATACGTAAGTCCTTAACTACTGGAGCGTAAAATGAGAAATGAAAAGCCATGTCACTTATAAATCTTTGCTTCAAGTAGAAAAACTTACTTCGACGTTGTATACTAAAGAAAACGAGTTATATTTTTTTTACCAGCATTTAAAAAATAATAAAACATTATATGGATGAAATCGAAGTGATACGCAGATAGATAATTTAAATATATCCTATTTATTATAGAAAGAGGAGTTCTGGCTCGTGGATCATTATCGCCCAGTTTAAACCCTAGAAAGCTGAAATTTTTCACAGAAGTTACCTTTATGATGACGTAGACATGAAATGGGGGTTTTTTTAAATTCCAACTTGACCACCCGAACGAAGCAAAGTCTACCACCCACATTCCTAACAGACTGAAATGTTATGAAAACGTTTTGCGCCTAACATTAATTACCAGGCAGTAACGCCACAATTTAATTACAGGGTATCGCAATCGAGTTGTAATAGTACAGATGGTTGGATATAATTAATTCTGATACTTTCCCTTAAAACACGCGTAAATGTCTCCACCTTGCGTAACCCCGTGGGCGTCGTGTGGGTGGCATTGCGAAGTTGCATGGTGGAAATGAATTCGCCTTCGACCATTGATCATCTGTTAAGGAATTCGTTAGTTTTGTCGATTATAAAGTTATATTTGTTGTAATTTATTTCATGGTGGGCTTTATATATGCTATTTATATTCATGGTGATTTTGTAAACGTGTTTGTTACCCACGTTTGTCTGTAAATAACTTATTTTGAATAAAAAATAAGACGAAACAATTTATGTATCTGGTGTATTACGAATTACTTGTGACAACTGATCATTTTCGGTAGGAAATTCTCCACTATCAAGTCTTAATAAATTGTTGTCATGAACACAAATTACGTTTTTATCCAACATAAAGTTTACGAGTACATACCTAATAAAAGCGTGTACGAGCCTCATTATAAAAGCTTAACGACTCTGTTACCGCTATTCATTGCCACAAGCACCTACTTACGGAAATGGAAGTCACCGGTCGCAATTAACCAGTATTAACAATTTGGCGGCAGGTCTTTCACATAATGATGTTTAAACGTGCAATGAATCATATGAAACGCTGTAACTCGCGAACGTTAACACACTTGCGGCTCCCGAATATCGATACAAAAATGTGTAACGTATAAACTTAAGTGCTGTGAATCATATGATTTAACTGGTCGTTCGTTCCCGGGAATACATTGCGGAAGAACCGAAAAAGCTCGCTTTTAGAATTCATAACGAATATTCTATAAGCAGAGGCAACGTGTAGGTAGTGTCTGATTCTATTGCATCCTAAACCGCTGTTTATATGAGTACATTATCTGTAATCATTTTGAACACAAACCTCAAATAAACACAATAATATACTCCTTATCGTACTCGTTTTAGCCGGTGAATATCGACTGTAAGACATATGTGATAGGCTTTCTGAAATGATTGCCCAACGCCAAAATTTTTTAAGATGTTTGACGTTTCTTTCGATGTGGTCCGTCCACTGTAAAAAATACGTAAAGGATAACGTAACGGCAGATAGAATGGTGTACTGAGCGTTGAAAAAAGTAGTATGGTGTAGTTTTGGATGTGCCTTAAACTTTTAAAGAGAAAGACTACGACATTGAGAAACTTAAGGAACTAAATATTGACAATGATAACACGATAAAAGATGACTTATTATGGGATGACCAACTTTTAATTATTCTATCTAGAGTTACTTTATTTGACTGCAAGATAAGTTATAGCTGAAAAAGGCGAAAAAAAAGGTAATGCGTTTTATTTCAGCATTTTCACTGAAAGACTCTTTAGTTTGTCATTTGAAGCTCCTTTCCTTTATAGATTGACGTTACCTATGATTTTACGAATCTCGTTTTTCCTTTGATGTCCTTTTCTATGATTCTAGTCTGAGTCAGACATTGTATCTATTACATTGCACTGACACAGGCTGTGGTAGTTATGCATACAGAAAACCCGTCATATTGACGGGTTCCAGGCTCGGCATCGCGTCATGAATATTCAGCGATAGACGATTATTACAAAGCTTTATGCAAACCAATTAAAAATAAAGACTATCTCTCATATTCCGCTACAGTGCTTGCTCCCACTTAGAATTGCAAATTGGTTTTATTGGATGCTCTAAAAAATTGTGTTGTTTACGTATCCGGAACAAGGATCAAAACAGTTTCATCATTAGTGTTTTGACCTATTTCTTGAAGATGAGTGTCAATAGTCGAGTAATATTACCGCTGTTTCCATGTTAAATATCCATAAATTTTCAGTATCTATGTCTAGATTCTAGATAAAGATAATGAAAATTTATAACATTGAAATCTAGATTCTACTTTATTAAGCTCGTCATCGTCTACGTTTAGGTTAAATGCCGAGAAGAGTGAAATAGTGGTGACATTGATACGATCTTTCCCGAAACCATTTTATTCACGTTAGCAATATTTCATAAAATTCTCTATATGAAAAATCTTTTATTAGATTCGTTGAAAATTATATTACCAAAACAGCCATATGAAAAAAAAAACATTCAAAAACTTGCAATGTGCAAGTAAGCTCCAATGAATAAATGAAACTAGTTCAAAACGTAATCAGTATTGGCTTGTAATCTAAGGTAATAATTTCGATACCAATAAACAGATTGCAGTGCATTTGTCAATACAAACTCGTTCAGGATCTGCGTAATTGGATTGGCTGATAAATGGCATTACGCGCGTCCAGCAATGGCCCAACATACTGCGTTACAATGTCCTGGGAAATTGCATATTCCAGTAATACATACCCACAATTTTAATTTTAAGGTTTTTACATCTACGTTAAGCGTGCAAATTTAACTTTTCGTGTATAACATTCAACATATTTTACTGACTTCGTATTTTTGTGGTTAAACATAACTCTTTATTATTTTTGGATAAACATACTTCGCTCAGGGTTCTGCTGTTTACTTTGAAAGTATTTATTTTATGTATGTTATTTAAATACTTTATGTTTTAACGGTGTATGTCAGAATGTAGACCGTAGTGTAGAGATACTGGTGCGTTTTAGATTGTCTTATTATAGCATGTGTTACAGCTATCCCTCACACAAAGACCCCTGCGCATGGGGAAACCATTAGCTTAGATGATTAGATTATCTAATTTGTCAACCATCAAGTTTACTTCGTTAAGTTCAGTCAAGTTTCTACTAGACACTTATTAAGACTATAAAAATGAAAAAGTAGCTGTGTAAAAAAACCTTCACATTACTTGCGAATTCAATTTATAAACTTTACTCAAAAGGATTAACTTAAACCTAAATTGGTGAAAAGGTACTGATACCATTAAGCCTTGTAATTGTATGCAATCTGATTGAGATAGAACAGCTAAGCAGCTTATATGGCTCAAGATATTGCACAACTCTATACTAATAATCGATCTTAATTGTAATACTAATTGAATATTAATAGCATATATATAAAAAGTAGGTTAAGCTTTCATGCAACATCAGTTAACAATGGTTACATAGATACTAATTGCATCACACTACCTACTAGAATCTTGTCACAAGCTCGATAATGTTATCATCGTTACTGCGATCTATATTGAGGTCCTCAACCCACAATACTTGTGCTGATTTCAATCGAAATCTTAATGCCTATATTATATCCTAAGTGACCTCTTTGCTGATGCAATTTTGATGAATAAATAGAAACTATTCAAATACTTTACAGATGGCATTTTTCCAAAATGTTTCTTTCTTCTGGATACATCATAATGTTAGAGAACAAAAGGTCTTCAGGAGCTTTTAATTTCCTGCCAGTGTCAAGTACGAACTAACGCTAACAAGACTCAAATATCTAAAGACGATTTGGACAAGATGTTAATACTACTAGTTCTAAGATTTCGCTTGGATTTCTAACGCCTATAATAATAGAAGCCGCTCTATGTACTAGTAGGTAACAATTTTCTTATTGTAATTTTGGTTTCACGTCTGATGTCACTGAATTTTGTATTATTTAATTGCATACTGCTGACTTCTAATTAAAAACTACTGCATATACTAACATGTCATCGTTTTTAATATAAAGTAAGTAGTATATAGGTCTGCGCTTTTACATGACTGTCCAAAAAAAGGAGTGTAATGTTTTTAGGGTTTATGTATGTATGTATGTATATGAGTTTCTTTATTCCACCATAACTCCTGAACGACTGAAGAGATTTGGACATATTATAGGGCATCGTTAGAATCCTTGCATTATTCCGAGTAACTTTGGCTATATTTTTTTTGTAAAAAGTCGTTTTGCCACAGGGAAGTCGTGCAGACTTAATTTTTTAATTATTTACTTGTTTCTTTCTGTAGGATTACGAGTGGATGACTATTTCATCATTATACCATGCATTAGTTCGTTATTGTAGTTATGTCCTCAATCATCTGCTTGGTTAGCAATATAGTTGCAACATCGAACTCATTCATTACGAATCTTATTATGATTCACTGCATATCTAACAAGCTCGAGCTTGCCTCACAAATTATCACACAGCTCACCTCCTTCACTCCTACACGCGTTCTGCATTTCACTATTCATTGTTTGTTTACTTTTTAAACTGTATAGCATTGCTGCTATAAAACAAATCGGATTCTCTTGACTGAGCTTACGTGTTTCGATTCACGTTCGCAAACAGTTAAATGCGTTAGACGTATATTTGATACAAATGGCATTACCTCTTTTCGAATGACACATTTTTTCCTTAACAGGATAAATACAAGTATTGTAGTGAGTTAACTTTTCATTATGATTTTCAGTTTTTTTATGTACATTTTTAGTGGCAGAATTATGATAATATTAAATTGTATTTGAGATGGAGATAAAGTTTAAGTTATTTCATGCGTATACTTTAATAAACTCAATATACCGACTTATTTTTAGTTAGAGATGTAGTCAATTCAATACGTAATGGTAAAACTTCCAAGTATCGTTGATATTCAACAACTGGCAATATTTAAATATCACCGTCCATTCCTCACAATGGAAGCATTTTTTAACAAAACCATTTAAAGGGCTGTCGGTCGTTTCGCATGCACGTACTGCATTTGCATGTGCCGAATGCTCGCCAATCGATGACCGGGAGTCTACCCCTTTAGCGGGAAAGGGTGAGGGGTGGTGAAAGGGAGATCACCCTCGTGTCCCTTACTTGTGGCTGAACATGGCCACTGGTCCGTTGATAATTAAAACGAAGCCTATGGATCGAGTATTGACCAAAGTAGTGGTGTTCATGCAGACAATTTTGGTTATATTTTGCGCTTTTTTTGTTGCATTGTGATCTAGCTTTGTATGACTGTTGTTATTGTATGAGTAATTAAATAAATAAATAATTGATATCTGTATAATAAGTAGGTATAGACACCAGTGTATATTTTTTTTCAAATCTATTAATGGATTTATTTTAGAAGAATTTCGACTCTAGAATGCAATTTTCTCAATTTTATTGTAGTAGCAGTTCATAACAAGTGGTTTTTATTATGAATGGTGTTATTATTGTTTTGATAATTTTCTTAAACGAAACCTTATAAAAAAAAACTAAAAGCTATAGGCGGTGACACAAACTTATATTACGAGTATGGAAATAGTTAAAACGGAAGAGGAAAGTGATAAAAATATCAGGTTTATAGCGTCATAAATGTTCCTAAAATTAGCGATGTTCGTTTGCTCTCCTCTAAATTCGTGTGATTTTATTTGCTCTACAAGAGAATCTAGAGCTTAGAATGATTTTGTTTGTCTTCAAATGCCGCAATAGACCTAGTTGTTTGGAGATAATCCGTTCTCGACGTTTAAGATTGATGATTCTTAACCCGGATTTGCTAGTCTAAAATAATATGCTCTGAGAATTCTAAATACCATGCCGTACCGTGAACCTATTTAGAATAGCACGATGGGTGTTGCAGAATTAAGTGTTTTTGTTAATGATTGATTATTATTATTTAATCTATATTTTCATATGAGTAGATAGGTACATGTCTTAACTTTTTTCGATATCCCTGGTAACCAGGGTCTGATGACAGATCTTGAAGATGGCAATAATAGGAACTCAGTAATTAAACGTTAAACCCCATAGAGTTTGGTCTCGTCTGATTAGTCTTGACGAGCACTTTGGTGCTAAATGGTAACCAGGCTCTGGTGCTGAGAAGAATACAGATAAAACGTATAAAATCTTGTTTTTAAAAGTATTTTTACATAAATGATGAAGGATAATGACCATGGATGTATGGAATCCCGTATCAAGCTGAATCAAATCGAAACTTTATTTTTTATAGACTACGGTATCCACATTAACTCCTTCCTACAATTATTATTTTTTAGTAGACATCAGGATTCTAAAGTTATACGCAAATAAACAAGTTGTCTGTATGCCTGGAAATGTGCGTTGCAGAGAAAGTAACTTTTTGTATCTTTGCAAAATTAAATGCCGGATATTAAAGACAAGTTCTTAGTGCCAACGGTTCTTAAAATACACTATTTTATTTTCCTAGAATATTTTGGTATTGGTTTATGAGAAAATTTGATACCACCTTTGGCCATTTTCTTTTTGTGTATTTATTCATGTCTTATTTGCCTGTTGTTTGTTGCAGCCATGAGCCGGAGGGCGGCGGGCGCTGCGGCGAGGGGCCGCTAGCTCGCGCGATGCAGTCCACGCCGCAGGGCGGCTCGCCCAAGCGGCATGCGACACCGGCGCCGGCGCATGGTGAGTCAACTTACCGATATCTTTAAAAAAATTGGTCAAGTGCGAGTTGGGCTCGCGCACTGAAGGTACCGTACTATCATCCAGACCCATTTTCAATAGAATTTGAGTAAACTAAACACCAAATTCACAATCGAGCAAAAAATCACGTTTTTTGTATGGGAGACCTCCTATATTTGTTCTATTTTAATTTTAATATTAATATATAACTAAGTATTCTGTGAACATTTGAGGCGTCTACCATTTACCGTTATTATTATCGAGCATAAACAAGCAAAAAATGGAGGTTTGTTGTATGGGAGTTTTTTTAGTATTTGTTGTTATAACGGCAACATAAATAATATTATATATTATCATCTGTGAAAATTTCAAGTTTCTATCTATAACGGTTCAAGGGATACAGCCTGGTGACAGACGGGCGGACGGCCGGACAGCGAAGTCTTAGTTATAGGGTTCCGTTTTTACCCTTTGGGTACGGAACCCTAAAAAAGAGAATTGGATTTTACAAAGTTTTTAATAAATATTCAGAACAAACGGGCGCCCGCGGCACTGCTCGCGTAAATTTCGGTTTTTCACAACTCCCGCGGGAACTATGAATTTCTCCGGAGTCAAAAGTAGCATATTTATTAATCCAGGGTACAGTAGGTACATCTCCATTTCAAATTTCATCCAGATCGGTCCAGTAATTGCGGTGTGAAGGAGTAACAAACACATACTTACAGACTTTCACCTTTATTCTATTAGTGATCGGATATTCATGGATATTGTGAATGCTTTTCACTCCGTCTATAAATCACAATACAAACGATTTTATGCCTACTCGTAAATTGAAATTAGGGCGGTAAAGTCAGTTGTAAACATCAAAAACCCCGTCCATTTGAACGTAGGAAATATTGCTGTTCCTTATTTCGTTTTATTACGGTTGGAATCGGAAATTCCTCAAGTGAATGCTAATAAATTAAAAGAAGAAGATAAATTAATTTCTCGAACTTTGACTTTTGAACAGAGCGTCAGATGTTCGTCCAGAAAAAAGTACCGCAGTTGAGATCGTAATGAAACTTTGTAGTAGTATAGCAGGGGAGCCCAAGAGGGGATTTTGGTAGTTACTCGAACGTCATGAGGACCTATTGTATTTTCAATATTAGATGCTAAACAAATAAGTTATATGATGTATGCTATTTCAGTGTTCGTGGTTGAAAAAAAAATCGTGACAGAATTTTTTTTCTCGTGCGCATCAGATTTTTATACAGACACTTCATCGTGATGTGCTTGTCGTTCTGACCCCATAATCTGACAATTATGTCGAGGAGTTTTCTTTATCTGCCGGTCTCAGAATACAGATTATTCTGTATTCTGAGCTGCCGGTTTCAAAATTCTATTTTTAACCCGGCAGATTAAGAAAATTCTTTGTCATATCAAGAAGAAGCGTCTGTACAAAAATCTGATGCGCTCGATTAGGTATACTTTCATGCACAATTTTTTTTTTAATTTTTTGAAAACCGGTATTAGCTTCCCCCACCACTGAAATAACATTTTTTCATGTAACATTTTTTTCATTTTAACACCTATAGGTTGGTACGCTATAAACTTGACCCTCCTGTTGATCTGCGGGACGCGGGGCGGCTGATACGTTTGGCTATAATGATACGTCGGCTGCGCTGTCAGCGGACAGTGACGGATTAGCTGATTGGTTGAGCGGCTCCCACCCCGCGTCCCGCATACCATCAGGACGGTCAAGTTTATAGCGGTTTACATATAATATTTGCAACGCAATAGGTCCTCACGACGCTCAAGTAACTACCGATTGCATCGTGGGCTCCCCACCACAGAGTGGCCGCGGGTGCAGCAGAAGTCAGACCGGGTCGATAAGCCATAAATTATGGCTATCAGCTCAGTACACCACCATAACTCGCTCATATTATGCATTCTGTCAGTATTATTCATGAATATGTCGCTTGGGTGGACAGACGTAATCTTAAATCGATTCTCTGTACTATAATATAAATTGCCAATTATAGAAAACTGTTGATCTTATACCGATTAACTCTAAGACAGAATATGGCGTAAACAAGTGTAGATAGAAACTACACTTGTTTACGCCAAGCATTTCCTTAACTAGTTTTTCGGTAACTATACTTTGTAAGTGCATAATATAGAAAATCAAGTCAATGAATCTTAGATAAATACATGTAGCAAGCAGACGCTTCCCGCGAGGCATTAAAATGGGGAAACAGAACGGCTCCCATTTTATTGCCCCACAGGTGGCGAGTGTTAAACAATAACATAGTTACTAAATTAAGGAGATCTTGCATGTACATAGTAGAAAAAAATAAAGAATCGTAACTGTGACAAGTACCTAATGGTCTCAAGCTAAATCTACTACAGGTAACCCAATATTTGATGGTTTTATTATTGATAACTAGTCAATAGATTTACTTAATAAAATTAATGAGTTAATGGGTACTAGACCTGTTTGTTTGATGGATTTATTATACTGTCTCGGAAATTACTTGTGCAAACATACTTACTAGATACTTACGCAAGTTTGCAAATGTGCATGATATTATGACTTCTGGAAGAGGAATTCTTATTGTACAGGGCAGTGTGCGTTCACACACATTGTCTGTGCCAATTAAATCTGAAAAATAAAACGAAATATTTTACGTTTCGAGTGAAATTGAAAACTTTTAGCTCGATGCGAATAAATGCGCGTTCACCATTAGCCTCGACGCCAAAGCAAACGAGGAAGGTAAATAAAAAAGGCCTTGAAGTGAAAGTGAAACCTCCCTCGTTCGCAGTTGATAAATCCGCGTCGACTTTTAACGAACGCGCACTTGTCACTTTAATTTCCATGTCAAAGGTAATATGATGACATTTTTTTGTTCACAATATCCTGGAGCGTGGGATGAGCGGAGTCAGATTCGCCGTGCGAGCTGTGACCTAGATGCGAGTAGCGTAAATATTTAACGAGCGTTTCATTATACACAGGCCTTCCAAGGCGTTCTGAGATGCGTATGTTTATAACGGAGAGCTGTGCCTTAAGTCAGGCTTGGCCTTACAATTTTGTAGTAGCGCTAAGCTTGAGCTCAAACTAATATATACGTATTTCTAATGTACAAGGAGACAGTAATAAAAAAAATAATACAATATTACAATAAAACTTATCACTAGCTTATTCTAATTACTATACAAGTCTTGCCCGCGTGGAATGGTGGCAAGAATACTGGCTGCATTTCCGCGTTGAACAGCTAGGCTGATACGTTGCGCAAAAATGAGCCAGCCCTTCTGTCACCAGTTGAGGTTATTAAACGCGGGGAAAGCTCTCGAATGATTTTTTGGCACTATGACTCCAAGGCCCCAGGGTGAAAAAGACCAACGATAAAGCGATCCTATAAAAATTCCGTTTTTTCCTTTCGAAGTACGGAACCTAAAATTGACCATCTTGGAATTGATCTATCAAAGTATCAACTCACAACAGGGCTAGTTCAAGATACGTTATTTTGGCTAGATTTCGCAATCGTAACATTTTTTGTGTTTTATACTTACAAAAAAATAAAATACGTTTGTATTGGTAAAATATAATATGTATACTTCAGCTTAAAATAATCCATCTGGGAAAAAGAAACACACAGATAGCAAACCAAAGATTTATGATTAACATTGTAATTATAATGATCCATCTTATTATGACCCATTGAATTATCTTATAATGACCCATCAGTTAACTCGTCACTCATCAATTATAGTAGGTAAGTAGAAATAAAAATCCCAGTGCTCTTCCGTTCTTAGAAACATTAAAATGTACTGCGTGGCTGGGAATTGTGAATCTCTGTGAATATGGTCTCGTTAAAAAATAGAAGTTAAATGAAAAGAATTTCCATCATTACACTAATTGCCTGTTACGGACTCCCTCTACTTACAACATTCAGGCTGAAAATGCTACCCGATTTAACTTGTTTAAGATATTTTTTTTTTCATGATTCCTTTTCATTTTTAATCACGCCCTTTTATTTGGCTCTATACTTTCTTACCTCAAAAGAGAAGCTTTTGATTGTAGCCAATTGGCCACGTAAAGTTTATCAGGCTTCACGCATCTTACATAAACCATCAGGTTTCCTGGTTTTCTTCACCCCACAGTAAGTGTAAATCTAGCCACATACATAACTCCGAAAGGTCAAACCCCCTCTAAGCTCTTAAAGTTAATCTAGGCCTAATAAAAGCAAGACCATTAACTACGCCGAAGTTAATTCTTCAGAAAACCTTATAAAAACCCTTTTTGGACTCATTTGATGTCAATGGCCAACAATATACTGTCCAAATCGTCTTCAAGTGTAATATAGGTAGGTATTTATGATGTTTTGAAATTAAGTATGTCTAAATTGTAGTTCTTACACTCTATTTTACAAAACGAAGTCATTACTGTAAAGTATTAGAGACTACAATTTTATTTACAGACCATAAACCATAATGATTAATCCAAGAATATATTTTACCAGTAATTATCAACATAGTCGTCATTTCGTATAATTACCTCTAAAGAATATATTAAAGTTTACCATATAATTAACTTAAGGAAAACTTTGTAAGTTTGTTCCTATTTTTCCCACTGCAACATTAATATTACGTTTTGTTTTGCATATTAAATTCCTCCTAGAAACTATTTAATAAACTATTTAAGAAACTATATAATATATGTTAATGTGAGTATGTAATACGTTTTCGAATGATTTATCATAAAAGTCAATCAATCAATCACACCCAAACAGCTGGAGATTCATGACATAATTTGCATCCGTACATTAATCACTAATCAATTACCTGTTCTTTATGAAAACCACGCTGATATGCTAGCGTTTCATCATTTCGGTTTTATTTCCACGAACTTCGTTTTCTTCAGTTATCTTATATTATATGTTATTAAAATTCTTATTTATACGGAACCGTATCTCAAATGAGAATAAATAATTAAAAATTAAAAACACGACTGCCCTTATTAAACGAATTAAAAAAAAACCAAAAACTTGGTTTTTTGAATTTTTCACCCAGAGGTTAACACATACGGGGTCATTGCATCTGTGCGAGCGTGACCGCATTATTTTGACGCGGGAGTGACAGAGACAGGTAGTAACAGGTTAATGTACGAAATTCTTCGTGCTCCGCGACCGGACTTTAGCATACGGCATACCGCGTGGCGCATACGGCATAAACCGATACTTTTTTTTTTAATCTGCTGGCAGATACGAATTCTTGTATAAATAAGACATTTAAATACTTCTAAGACAATTGTTCGCGGGATCTCTGGAGTGGGCGGTGAATGCTAATGAAGGTTTTTGTCGACTCGACACGACAGTCGGTACGTAATAGGTACTATCAACGCGACGTTCTAAGAAGTTCGGTATACGAAAATATACCGAACTTCAAGCCTTCTTGGTGAAGTCAGTCAGTTTAAAACGATAACAGTATGAAGTAGGAGTGGTCACCGGCAAACTTGACTCTATAAACATGTAGGTACTTATCACAAAGACCTAAGTAACAGGACAGATCTGTCTATAAAATTAGGGTGACAGGTGACTACTTTAAATCTGTCATGTGGCGTATATAAGATGGCGTCCCCTAGGGTAGTAACTCAGTACGCGAACATTTGACAGCAAATCTTGGCGCTCATCATGGCGCCGCATGTCACGCAAGTCTAGGCTAGAATGAATGAATGGGGCATCTCCAGTTCAGTTATTTCTGTGATGTGTCAAAGCTGCATCTCGCTGGCAGTGGAATTAAGCTTTAATTGCTGAGTTTGTATGAAATCTTACAAAAACTCCTTGTAAATAAATAACGAATATAAACTTAATTAGTCCGCGTATTTTAAAAGGAGAAGGTCTGAAAACTACGGCTACACTGCGCGTCCACGCACGCACTTGGCCTGTTTATTAAGGCGACTATATCCCAGCACTTTAGGCATTTATCGCTCGCTCAGACCCCGCGCTACGATACCTACCGATCATTGCCGTAAGTCGCGCAGTTCAAATGAACTCCGTGACCCTATATCATAAATATTTGCGTCACAGTTGAACTGTTACAGTTGGACTATTTACATTATAATTCGCTTCACGAAATATATGTTGGAAGTTGCGTTTTACCTATATTTTGATTTTTCTATGGTAATCGATATCTCAACACAGGTATATTTTATATAAATCAGTTATTTCTGTATGTTTGTCTCGCTAAAACTCAAGAACGGCTGGACCGATTTAGCTGATTTTGTTTTTTAAATACTAGTCGTAGTCTAGGAAAGATTTAAACGATCAGTACCTATATAGCTGCTTGTGCTGATTCACTGACTCACTCACTGATTGATCACCTCTCCTGAACAATTTTGTATGAAAAAAATTTTTTTTTCAAGTACTGTTTCGTATTTAAGGGAAAAATTCATTCAGAGGGAATACGGAAAGAGCTGATGATTGAGAATTTCAAACACGGGTAAAGAGCACAGCCAAGAGTATTGCAGATAGGTGGGGGGTGCTAGACCAAATGTCATTTGACACGTCATTCAGTTGGCAGTGAGCTGAAAAAAAATTAAAAATGGCGCGATTCAAAATGCCCGCCATATGAATTTCGTCGGTATCTCGGAAAGTATAAAAGATGGAAGAACGGTTTCTTGACAAGAAGTGATCAGGACTCGAAGGTCTATTCGATGGATAGAAAAAAATTAAAAATTGCGGAATTTATTTTTCCATAGAAAATGTATAGGGAATATTGAAGAGACTATTGAAAAGTTGTGCAACATGTAGTACTTTGATGCGGTTTTTTGGAGGATTCTCAGCGAAAACATATGAAATGAGATGATGATTCAGGGTTCTGAAGACTGTCGAGGTGATCAATCAGTCAGTCAGTGAATCAGCACAAGCAGCTATATATATATATACTAGTTGGATGCGTGGTGGCGCGGGCTACATGTGGCCCGCGTGCTGTCTTCCCGCCCATAAAAAATCTCTTCAAAATTCCCCACACATTTTCTATGAAAAAAAATATTCCGCCATTTTGAATTTTTTTCCTATCCATCCAATACACCTTCGGGTCCTGATCACTTCTTTCCAAGAAACCGTTCTTCCATCTTTTATACTTTCCGAGATATCGACAAAATTCGAACGGCGGCCATTTTGAATCCGCCATTTTGAAATTTTTTCCAGCTCACTGCCAATTGGATGACGTTTCGAATGACATTTGGTCGAGCACCCCCCACCTATCTTTGATACCCTGGCTGTGCTCTTCACCTGTCTTTGAAATCCTCATCTCATCATCTCTCTCCGTATTTTTTCTCCGAATGAATTTTTCCCTTATATACGAAATGGATATTAAAAATTTTTTTTTTCATACAAAATTGTTCAGGAGAGGTGATCAATGAGTGAGTCAGTCAGTGAATCAGCCCGAGTAACTATATATTATACTAGTAGGGCGCGTGGAGGCGCGGGCCACATGTGGCCCGCGTGCTCTCTTCCCCCTATTTGCCTTTCAACCTTTAGTCTCTTCAACATTCGTCATACATTTTCTATGAAAAAAATAAAGTCCGCCATTTTGAATTTTTTTTTCTATCCATCGTATAGACCTTCGGATCATAATAAACTCTTGTCAAGAAACCGTTCTTCCATTTTTTATACTTTCCGAAATATCGACGAAATTCAAATGGCGGCCATTTTTAATCCGCCATTTTGATTTTTTTTGACGACGTTTGATGACGTTTCGAATGACATTTGGTCGAGCACCCCCCACCTATCTTCGATACCTTGGCCGTGCTCTTCACCCGTCTCCGAAATCCTCAATCATCAGCTCTCTCCATATTTTTGTTCTTAATGAATTTTTCCATTGTTTATGACAGTATACGTCAAAAAATTTTTTTTCATACAAAATTTTTCAGGAGAGGTGATCAATGAGTCAGTGAATCAGCACGACCAGCTATATATATATTAATAGTTATAGTAATTGACTAGTAGGGCGCATAGGGGCGCGGGCCACATGTGGCCCGCGTGCTGTCTTCCCCCGCTATTTGCCTTACAACGTAAGTCTCAACATTCCCCATACATTTTTTATGAAAAAAATAAATTCCGCCATTTTGAATTTTTTTCTGTCCTTTGAATAGACCTTTGGGTCCTGATCACTTCTTGTCAAGAAATCGTTCTTACATCTTTTATACTCTTCGAGATATTGGCGAGATTCGTTTGGCGGCCATTTTGAATCCGCAATTTTGAAATTTTTTCAGCTCACTGCCAATTGGATGACGTTTCATATGACATTTGGCTTGTACATGACAGTATACGTCAAAAAATTCTGTTTCATACAAAATTGCTCAGGAGAGGTGATCAATGAGTCAGTGAATATATAAATGTACTAGTAGGCCGCGGGTTGTCTTCCAGCCTATAAAAGAATCATCGCTGACCTCTTAAATATTCCCATACTTATCTATGGAAAAAACTAATTCCGCCATTTTGAAATTTTTTTCTATCCATCAAATAGACCTTCGGGTCTTGGTCACCTCTTGTCAAGAAACCGTTCTTCCATCTTTTATACTTTCCGAGATACCGACGAAATTCGTTTGGCGGCCATTTTGAATCCGCCATTTTGAAATTTTGAAAGGTCTCGGGTTCCGCGGGTTTGTGCTCCTTAATATTATTATATTTGTATTTTTCTAAAAACTTATTAGTAGGTAGGTAAGGTATTTCTATTTAGTAGGAACCAATCTAGGGGTTGGAAGTTCAAGAAATATCTCCCACGCAGTTTTTAAATTTCTATTGACCGCCATGTCCAAAATAAAGTCGAGAGGATATTATAATATCATGTATTCATGAGAAACTCAGTTTAGCCAAACAAAAAAATCTCGTCTCCCTTACTGACTGTATATAGGTATAAACTGTGGTTACGCGTGATGGTATTTGCACGTGGTGGAATTTACTCTACCTACCTAATTTTCTTAGTTCGTGTCAGATTTTCTTTGGAGCTTTTGAGGGCTAGGTATTTTGAAAAACTCAAGAAACACTTACCATATTTTAATTTTATTACTAAATGTAGTAAGAGAATTTATTTACAAATAATTAAAAAATAAATAATTTTAGCGCGAAAGGAGCGTGAGTCGTGAAAACTTGCGCAGACCTCCTTCTCGTATAGAGGCTCGTGAGCCACTGAAGTACATCGCTTATTAGATGCGTTAGATCATTTTATGACTTCTGTTAGGCGAAATTTTGCAGCAAATTTTTTATTTAAAATCTGTCTTTCCAATAAATAGGTAATACAATGAGCTTACTTTACGTATAATTTTTATGAAATTTGGTCTGAAGCTTTGGAAATGCCATTAGAAAAATGAACAAAAACGACCTGTTTTCAAAAATTTTTATGATCGAGGCAAGTTTAACTTATCGTGTTTTCATGAGTACATTAA
This sequence comes from Coenonympha arcania, assembly GCA_036785405.1. Taxonomy (NCBI): domain Eukaryota; kingdom Metazoa; phylum Arthropoda; class Insecta; order Lepidoptera; family Nymphalidae; genus Coenonympha; species Coenonympha arcania. The sequence goes on from CM072059.1 coordinate 6,174,334, forward strand.
AGAGATAAGGCATGTATCTTTAATATTTATTTTTAACAGTGAAAAAAAACTATTTTTTCATGATTTTGAATTGGTTTGAAAAGTGGCGTAGTCGCTAAAAACCGGGATAATGGGCCGTTAAGATCTTTGCTAAAAAGTGTCCATTTTTGAAGTGTCGAGGTTGGCGTGAAAAATTCACAAAATAGAAAACTTGGACAAAATCCCTAAAATGGATGAATTAAACTTACAGTTACAAGGAAAGATTTTAAAGTAAAAGTATTACATTATTTTATAAAGATGATACTGCTGTTCCCGTAGTTTTACTGTCCTATAATGCTGCAATGGCTTCTTAGGTCACAAATTGCCAAAAACCAAATTAAACTCGAATATGGGGTGCAGTCGCTAGATGTAGTATTCAGTGCATATCGCGTATAACCCGATCGCAGAAGGTTTGCCGGTGACTTCCCCTCCCACTTCATACTACCGCGGCCCGCATTCATCTTTTTTCATTTTAATAAAAAACCCAGTGTGATACTGTCTACACTTTACTTACATTTATCCACAGGGGATCCTGGGGAATTTTTCGAGTTCGCCAGGATCCCCTAGGGGATCATTTTTTTTTCATTGAGGGTTTCCTGGGGGACCAACCCTCTGATAACGGATGAACGCGGGTCACGGTAGTATGAAACGTGAAGGAAAGTCACCGGCAAAGCTTCTGCGAACGGAGAGTACATACGTTTCTCCACAGTCATGACACTGCAAAATAAATTTTAGCATTGTCATCTTGATATTATAAAGTGACTTGCAGACAGTTAACCTTCCAGTTTAGACATACGTTTTTCGTGATGCTAATTCTCATGCTAATTAATCTATTATTATCATCGATTTCGTACTAATAAAGCCAACCGTGCATACTAAAATTTGAATTCATATACATTTCTTAGGTTTGTCTAATTATTGAGAACTATACAATATTCCGTTACCAGTGACGTTATCCTTATCATTAGAAGTAGAAGGGCTAAATAAGGTAACCTGCCGTCATACTTTGTACAATAATTATGTACATACTTATTTGCTGCTTCAATTAGCGGCATGACAACGCTGTATATTTAATTAAAGCTTGGATATTGTGCTTTACTACTCGGATGCGGTCTGTTGATCATATATAGTAAATAAATTAATTGTTATTGTATCAAATTATACTTAACTTATATGATATTAACGTATATTATGATTCAAGTAAACTTCATTTTATTTTAACCACGTTTGGCCAATGTTTCGATGTTTTTATTACCAAGTTGAATACTATAACACCGATGTGAAAACTGAGGTATTGATGACGCTGTAGACCTTACAACTGCGTTAGCCTTTCTATTAATATATATATATTTCAATCCACGATGACGCGCCCCACTCTGTCAAACTTCATACGAATCGAATGAAACATTTGCGATTTTGGCAGAGTGGGACGCGTCTTCGTGGATTGAAATATCTATATCATCCATTCGTTAGGATAAAATGTTATACTTTATGGAAATGAGGTGCTTAGTAAGAAAACACAACTCTACCAAGAAACATCCTTCTTTACCTTAATTTAATATGATTTTTCTAGTCATGTTTAATTTTTTTCTAGTCATTTAGTTGTCATGTCCAAATACTTTAAAAAGAATATGGGTTGCATAATCTTTCTCCTGGATGCAATGGCAAACTTATATGGTCAAATATATATCACAGTCGAAATTCGTGTTTCAACAATATTCTTTCTTCCAGGAGCAGCGACAGACCCGTCAATGTTAAAGGTCCACCTTCCAAACGGCGGCTTTAACGTTGTGAGGGCGTCAGTCGACGATGATGTGCGCTCCGTGCTGCGATGCCTGGCCGCCAGGCTTGCGGCGGGCGACCGCGTGTACGCGTCGTGCTATGCTCTAAGGGCGAGAAAGCTTACCACTGGCAAGGTAAGATGGGCTTAGGGCTAGACTCATATTGATACTGTACTGCGGCGCCTGGCCACCGGGCTTGCGGCGGGCACTTTTTTGGTAGATCCGTTGGATCCACCAAAGCTATCAAACGTACCTACTGGCTCTAAATATAAAAGTTTTTTTTGGTAGATCCGTTGGGTCCACCAAAAATATCAAACGTACTGGCTCTAAATATAAACTTTTTTGGTAGATCCGTTGGATCCACCAAGACGTCAAACATACTGGCTCTCAATATAAACGGTTTTTTGGTAGATCCGTTGGATCCACCAAGACAGAAAACGTACTGGCTGTAAATATAAACGTTTTTTTGGTAGATCTGTTGGATCCACCAAGACGTCAAACATACTGGCTCTTAATATAAACGTTTTTTTGTTAGATCCGTTGGATCCACCAAGACATAAAACGTACTGGCTCTAAATATACATGTTTTTTATAGATCCGTTGGATCCACCAAGACGTCAACCATACTGGCTCTTAATATACTTAAACGGTTTTTTGGTAGATCCGTTGGATCCACCAAGACATAAAACGTACTGGCTCTAAATATAAACGTTTTTTTGGTAGATCCGTTGGATCCACCAAGACACGCCAGTGTCGGAGCTGATCGAGAAGTGGCCGGCGAGCGAGTGGCGGCTGGAACTGCGTGTGCGCTACCTGCCGGCCAACCTGCGCGACCTCTGCGACTCGGACCGCGTCACCTTCCATTATTACTACGATCAGGTAATACAACATAACATGATATTCCGCCAAATTGGGTATTTAACTACTTTTGAATTAGATTAAAATTATTATTGTATTATAATTTAGGATAAAAATAATTATGTACACTGAAAAAAACATTAAAATCCAACAAAGATTTACAAAGTTACAAGCATCTTAATTGACACAACAAATGCAATTCTCGTTTCAGGTCCGACACGACTACCTCAATGCCAATCATCAAATGGTAGATCAAGATTTGGCGATACAAATATGTTGTTTAGAAATAAAGTGAGTACATTCACTGCACAGAGAATTATACTGAGTAGCTTTATAAAAAACTCTGAGAACGATTAGTAAAGAAAGGTCAAAGAACAACCAACTTATAAATTGATTTTATAGTTTTGATCTGTATTGTACATTGTTGTATTATGCAATTTGCATCGTAAAAGTTTGTTTTGAGAGTAGTTACATTTCCTTAACTGCTTGAAGAGCAAAGTAAACCAAATAAAGGTCAATTTGAGTAACGTGATAACGAACCCAACTTTGTCTTCTATAGAACCGTGCATTACCTTCAAAGAAGATCATAATATATAATCTATATATATAAAAGAGTTACATATATAATATATTATGATCAGATATAGTTCTGACAATTTTCTTCACTCTTCAGTGAGGTATTCGTGGTCAATTGGTAAAACTGAAGGGATAAAAGGTCAAATTCTGCATTTTACAAGTTTTATACGTTGTTTTTTAAAAAGTATTTGTATTGCAGATATTTCTGCAAAGACATGCAGATATCATTGGACAAGAAGTCCAACATAGAGTACCTGGAGAAAGAGTTTGGTTTGCACAAGTTCCTACCCAAGTCAGTGCTCGACGCGATCAAGCCCAAAGTGCTCAAGAAGGCGATACAGCAGCAATTTAAAAAGGTATAATAAACATCTATTGCTACTTTTTACAAGTTATTTTGTTATAATATCTGCAATAATATAAATTTCAACCGTTTGCAGTCGTCGAATTAACTGAAAGGCATGCTTATGTAAAAGTTGGTGACTATGTAAATGCTACTGTCCCATCGTGTATTGAGCTAGTCTAATTAAGAACACAGGAATTGTTCATATACTAAACCAATCATGTTCTTGAAAAATTTGTGCCAGGTTATAGTTTTGCCAAAAAGATACAATGGGGCATGATAAAACAAATATATACAGTTAAAGATCTTATTACAGAATTGAAACTATATGGGCAAAAATGTCCATTTATTATTTACAGTGTATCAAAATTATCGCTGCCAACGGGACTTGAACCCATGTCCCACAGCTACCGCGGCTGGGCGCTCTGCCAACTGAGTTATGGGAGCAACTACCGTTGACATGATACTTTCGGTACACTTTGTTTCCAGCCTTAGGCAGACTGTGGAATCCTCTATTGGGAAACTATTGCAGTTTCTTTCCAATTTCAAAGGTCCATTATTTCGAATGGATCTAGCTTTGAACGAGAGAAGTGACCTTGCTCTATTACTATTGCCTTGCATATAAATTAGTAAAAAGGGCAAACAAATAAGTATTTTCAGGTGTTAAATTTAAGCGACACGGACTGCATGCTGAAGTACCTGGAGACGATGCACAAGCACTACGGCTACGACCGCGAGACGTTCACGGGAGCGCTCGGCTCCGGCTGGGCGATACCCGTCGAGCTGGCGATAGGGCCTGACATAGGTGACTTATTTTATACTTTCTTCTAAGTTTTTAAATATATAAAATTGTAAAAACATTATCATAATCTTCCTTAAATTGAAGTTTGGTGGAATTCCTTATTAAGCCGCCTTCTTTACATCTGGGTAACTAAGTCCGGTCCACCCCTTTATATCACCCAACCATTTGCGTCTCTCGCACCCTGGAGATCTCTTCTTTGGGAAGAAGAGCTGGTTTCCTTTTTGTAGATGGCCAAAGAAAGCTATTTTTTTCTATTTTTTTAAGGGAATTATGGGATAGTACAAATTCCTTTAATTTAATTTAATTTTTAGTAATAAGTCCTTTGGAATATTCTTTGAAATATTATGAACAAGAATACCCCGATGTTGTATTATTTTCTGTAAAACCTAATAATATGCAGACTAACAATTAGCTTTTATCGCACCACGATGACTGATCATACAGCCTGTGGTGGAGTACGCTTGTCTAGAAGATGCCTCTTCACTTTTGATTCAGTGATACGCTTCTTACATGTCATAGGTACGTCAACTATGCATATAAGTACACGGCTGCCCAAAAAGTTTTCAAGTTTAATGTTCAATTTCAGAGCATGAGTTATTTGATTCCTTTTCTTCGTCTAATCATGTAGTTATTAGTTAAATGTTAAAAAAAACCTCGTTAGTAGATATTGATACTGTGTTTTATTGCAGATATATCATACGTATCCCACAAGGCAGGCGAGCCTCCCACCTATACGAAGATCGCATCTTTCTGCGACATCGTGGCGGTTCAAACCTTAAAGTCTAATTGTACGACTTCGCAACAATCAAATTCGCAGCAGTCAAATTCACAGGTATGCATTTAATTGTTCAAGCATCAAACCCTAAATTTTCAAATGGTTTTCAAAATCGTTTTGAGTAAAGCTTTTGATTACGTATACCGTACCCCCTACGTATACCCTTAGCTTATTGCCTCAATTAATTGAGGACGATTTGATACAGTTAGAATAGTCAAGTATCTTAATTAAATTTTACTGTTGGAGTAACACAGGGTAGTATAATGGGGACTCACTTCTTTCTGTTTTAAATTGATAATGGCATTTACAATACACAAAGTGTATGAACAATTTAAGGTTTCTTTGGTTATGAGTACTAATGTTTTCATAAAACACTTTACTTAATACATATGTATTCTTCGGCAGACAAGCTCATGTGGTAAAGCGGCGCTACAATTGAGAGTGAAAGGTGCTACGGAGACGTTAACTATTACTTGCAGTAGTGTTGAGGTATGTCTAGCTTATACTCGATTATGGCTATTGTTCTTTGAAGGAAGTCCGTTCAGTTTAATCTTTTTAACCTACCCTCAATCTGCTTTTGGAGATTATTCTCCATGGAGAACTGCACTTGCCGGTCGACAATATCTCTTTCTTAGCACAAAACTTTACAATAGAATAAATGACACGCTCGTTATATCTAAGTTCAACAAACCCAACCTAAGAAAAACAGTTAACGCTTGGCTAAAGAGTCTTAGCTACCATGAAACTGAGGATTTGATCGCTAAAGCAAAATCATTATAAGTTGTTATGTTCATGTTTTCTATCTACGCATACACACACCCACAACCACACATACCCACACACACACACACACTCATACTCTCACACACACACACGCACACACATACACATACACACACACAAGCGCGCGCGCGCTAGCGCGTGCGCACCACTTTTACATCATGTTTTTTGAATAGGCAAAATTTAAGTTTGTACATGTACAGTTTAAGTATTCGATGGATCCAAGGGAAGGCTATGGTGCCCGTAACACAGGTTTTCCTAGTACGGACGCCAAAGCACTCCATCAGTTTAAACATCTTTTTTGTATCTACCTATTCTGTGCACTTGATATAAGGAGATTTTTGTACTGTGCAACATTTTCACTGGTTCAATAATAAATAAATTGAAATTGAAAATAAATTGAAAATTGCTTGAATATCATTTTTCTTATATTTTGCCAAATTTGTATGAAAATTGTAACAACGATTATTTTGTTTCAGGCTGCAGAAAGTTTAGCAGATTTAGTAGACGGCTATTGTAGATTAGTGACAGACTCACAGACCTCGCTTTGGAATAGAACAAGTAAGCATTTCATTTACATATTAAAAAAACGTTACGTATTTGGTCGAATGAAAGAGTTGTTATTGGTTAAAATGCAAATTATTTTCTATTTCTTTTTCCAAGCAACCATTTGGAAGACACTGAACTGTCAGTGCAAAAGTAAGTTATCAATATGAGTCATGTACTTATAGTTTTCTGCATTGTCGAGAGAATTAGTAAAATTTCAGCTTATGTTGCTCTATAGGGTGATTTTCCTTAATTTTGAAACGTCGACATACACTTGCCATTTCAGCAGATTACTTCGTAAGCGCGATGTAGGCTGCTTGAAGCTTGAGCTTGATTAGATGGCGCTAGCAGTGTACCTAGTTGACTTGGTACTGCTAGCGTCATCTAGTGGAATATGTGAAGTCGCCACGACTTTTAGCGTCGTTAATGATATACATGACATTGTGTATATCATCTGTTAGTCTCGAGGCTCGTAGCCTTTAGGGGGCTTTTGTTATTTAAATAAAAAAAAAATAGACCCAATACTATTATTGTTTCAAATGCTTACTAATACTTAACGGTGTAACAGATTACAACTTTACGTTTTGATCGCAGCGGAAATGAGCAGCAGCTCGTCGGAGGGCAAGACGAGTTCGTGGGAGGCGCACACCGCCACGCTGCTGTCGGAGGACTACGCGGAGATCGTCGACGACGACGCGGACTACTCCACGCCGGCCGGTGAGTGTTAGCACTGAACCAGGGAGGATTGCGATCGCAGCAGCTCGTCGGAGGGCAAGACGAGTTCGTGGGAGGCGCACACCGCCACGCTGCTGTCGGAGGACTACGCGGAGATCGTCGACGACGACGCGGACTACTCCACGCCGGCCGGTGAGTGTTAGCACTGAACCAGGGAGGATTGCGATCGCAGCAGCTCGTCGGAGGGCAAGACGAGTTCGTGGGAGGCGCACACCGCCACGCTGCTGTCGGAGGACTACGCGGAGATCGTCGACGACGACGCGGACTACTCCACGCCGGCCGGTGAGTGTTAGCACTGAACCAGGGAGGATTGCGATCGCAGCAGCTCGTCGGAGGGCAAGACGAGTTCGTGGGAGGCGCACACCGCCACGCTGCTGTCGGAGGACTACGCGGAGATCGTCGACGACGACGCGGACTACTCCACGCCGGCCGGTGAGTGTTAGCACTGAACCAGGGAGGATTGCGATCGCAGCAGCTCGTCGGAGGGCAAGACGAGTTCGTGGGAGGCGCACACCGCCACGCTGCTGTCGGAGGACTACGCGGAGATCGTCGACGACGACGCGGACTACTCCACGCCGGCCGGTGAGTGTTAGCACTGAACCAGGGAGGATTGCGATCGCAGCAGCTCGTCGAAGGGCAAGACGAGTTCGTGGGAGGCGCACACCGCCACGCTGCTGTCGGAGGACTACGCGGAGATCGTTGACGACGACGCGGACTACTCCACGCCGGCCGGTGAGTGTTAGCACTGAACCAGGGAGGATTGCGATCGCAGCAGCTCGTCGGAGGGCAAGACGAGTTCGTGGGAGGCGCACACCACCACGCTGCTGTCGGAGGACTACGCGGAGATCGTTGACGACGACGCGGACTACTCCACGCCGGCCGGTGAGTGTTAGCACTGAACCAGGGAGGATTGCGATCGCAGCAGCTCGTCGGAGGGCAAGACGAGTTCGTGGGAGGCGCACACCACCACGCTGCTGTCGGAGGACTACGCGGAGATCGTCGACGACGACGCGGACTACTCCACGCCGGCCGGTGAGTGTTAGCACTGAACCAGGGAGGATTGAGATCGCAGCAGCTCGTCGGAAGGCAAGACGAGTTCGTGGGAGGCGCACACCGCCACGCTGCTGTCGGAGGACTACGCGGAGATCGTCGACGACGACGCGGACTACTCCACGCCGGCCGGTGAGTGTTAGCACTGAACCAGGGAGGATTGCGATCGCAGCAGCTCGTCGAAGGGCAAGACGAGTTCGTGGGAGGCGCACACCGCCACGCTGCTGTCGGAGGACTACGCGGAGATCGTTGACGACGACGCGGACTACTCCACGCCGGCCGGTGAGTGTTAGCACTGAACCAGGGAGGATTGCGATCGCAGCAGCTCGTCGGAGGGCAAGACGAGTTCGTGGGAGGCGCACACCACCACGCTGCTGTCGGAGGACTACGCGGAGATCGTTGACGACGACGCGGACTACTCCACGCCGGCCGGTGAGTGTTAGCACTGAACCAGGGAGGATTGCGATCGCAGCAGCTCGTCGGAGGGCAAGACGAGTTCGTGGGAGGCGCACACCACCACGCTGCTGTCGGAGGACTACGCGGAGATCGTCGACGACGACGCGGACTACTCCACGCCGGCCGGTGAGTGTTAGCACTGAACCAGGGAGGATTGAGATCGCAGCAGCTCGTCGGAAGGCAAGACGAGTTCGTGGGAGGCGCACACCACCACGCTGCTGTCGGAGGACTACGTGGAGATCGTCGACGACGACGCGGACTACTCCACGCCGGCCGGTGAGTGTTAGCACTGAACCAGGGAGGATTGCGATCGCAGCAGCTCGTCGGAAGGAAGACGAGTTCGTGGGAGGCGCACACCACCACGCTGCTGTCGGAGGACTACGCGGAGATCGTCGACGACGACGCGGACTACTCCACGCCGGCCGGTGAGTGTTAGCACTGAACCAGGGAGGTTTTACTGGCACTGTAGTTACAAAGGCTACAAAAACATACCGCTGACCACTTGACGGTACCCCTGTAGCGAGCCGGAAAGAGATAGAGTGCAGATAAAGTAACGCGAGAAAGAGAGCACAACGTTTTGGTTAATAAAGTTGTATGAGGCTCTGTTGCTGACTCTTCTGTACCATAGGATACTATTATGGTGTGGTGACTTCTGGATCTGAACATAAAGAACCGTTGACTTCTTATAAATGCATAATATGTGTATTTTGTCTGCTATTGCATACATTTTAGGAAATAATTGTCACTTTTTCGTTTCCCAGTTCGCGACTACGAATTGGTGCGTAATCAAATTGAACTGACCGGTATCATTGGCGAAGGACAATTCGGAGACGTGCATAAAGGTAAGTTATTTCAGTACATACTAGGTTGATTATATTAAACAGATTTATCTGCAAAGCGATATGAACTCAGATTTTTTTACACACTACTTGACTGCGATCTCACCTGATGGCAAGTGGCAGTGCAACAAAAGCTGTTGTCGTACTTACTTCGAAAGAGTAAACCTTTAACGGTTTCTTGACAGCATCATGTCGGAACGCTAAATCGCCTTGCAGTGCGTTTTTGCTGGTAGGGTGGTAAGTGGCCACGGCTAAAGCTTCCTATCAGATTAGACCTGAGTCAAATTTGAAGTTATAATACTCTAAAGTGGCCCGTGACGGAAATCGATCCCGCGACCTTCCACTCGGGCGTGTTCTATTGTGTCAAGAAAGTCGTAAAAGCGTAGCAGTGTGGCAATTAGGTCAAAATTGCGTTGCTCTAGTGAGTGCATTAATGTCTTTGACGAAAGTAATCCGCTATTTGAATGTACCAGGCACATGTAAAGTGACGTCAGCGAACCACCCGTCGCTGCGGCGGCAGCTGGCGCTGCAGCGGCAGCAGGGCAAGAGCGGCGCGGGCGGCGAGTGCGTGCTGCCCGTGGCCGTCAAGACGTGCAAGCTGGACGCCGACCTCGACACCGCCGAGAAGTTCCTGGAGGAAGCTTGTGAGTGACTTCTTCCTAATGTCTAATGTTATTAAGCTAATCACAAGCAATACTGATTCGAATTGAATAATTATTTTTGTGTTGGATAGTGCATTTATTTATGAAGGCTTTATTAAATCGCACTATTATCAATAGGAGCGGAGCATCAATGAAAAACGGGAAAATTGGGTGCTTTTCGAAAGCTTTCGTTGTGTAACTTTAACCGTTTATGCGCCTAAATTTACGCAAAAATCATCTATGGCGGAATTGATTTCCTTTAAAATGTTCACACGATAATAATAGTAATGTCTACGCAACCTATTTATGTATTTTAAGGTTGACTCACGTCTCACTATAATCTTATTGCGGCCATAACTTTGCAATGGAGCATCGGATGGTGATATTTTGCAGGGTGGTACTTTTTATTCTAAACAAATCAATGATTCTCGATTAGTGGAAATCTTGGATCAGGGGCTGGCAATGGCTATATAGTTCCTTATGAAAAACGATGTTTATGTGATTTAGTTTTACTGCAAGCAATGCGTGTGTAAGGAACCATATATATTTCCCAGATATAATGCAGCAGTTCTCGCACCCGCACATCATCGGTCTAGTGGGCGTGTGCAGCTCGCCTCCCATCTGGATAGTGATGGAGCTCGCCACGCTCGGAGAGATGAGGGCCTACTTGCAGCAGAACTCACACAGGTAAAATATACCAGGCGGAAAATTGTGAAAACGCTGAGAGATTGAATGTTTTATATTAAATACCAAAAATTAACCAATTTAACTAATTCGACAAGTCTAAAAATAGTGCTATCCTTATCAAAATGCTCCCCATGGACAGGCCAGTCTCACTTATCACGTGGCCATCCCGGCTACAAGTACGGGTCCGGACCTCAATATTTCAGATGGTTGTCACTTACGGGCCGAGTTGCACGCGCTAAGTCTGTACGGTCTATTTTACGCGCCGACTGACCACGGCAGCCCTAGTACGTCGTAAGAGATAAAGTTAGGCGATACAAAGAGACCACAATATTGCGTTTGTTGCGTGTCGATTTTGGGGCCGGGGCCAGGCGCTATTGCGCACTGAATTGCACTTTTTGTGTCAGCGCTAGAGTCGCTATTTCTTTAAATAATCGTGCGGAGTGGACCTTCTAGTACTATTTAGTGTTCTGTGCCATGGAAAAGGACAGCACTATTTTACCATTAACGTATAAGTAAGGGGGTACACTATATGTGTCAGGTTGGAGACGTGCACGCTGGTGCTGTACATCTACCAGCTGTCGACGGCGCTCAGCTACCTGGAGAGCAAGAAGTTCGTGCACCGCGACATCGCCGCCCGGAACGTGCTCGTCTCCACCCCCACTTGCGTCAAGGTAAGTAAGGGGGTACACTATATGTGTCAGGTTGGAGACGTGCACGCTGGTGCTGTACATCTACCAGCTGTCGACGGCGCTCAGCTACCTGGAGAGCAAGAAGTTCGTGCACCGCGACATCGCCGCCCGGAACGTGCTCGTCTCCACCCCCACTTGCGTCAAGGTAAGTAAGGGGGTAGACTATATGTGTCAGGTTGGAGACGTGCACGCTGGTGCTGTACATCTACCAGCTGTCGACGGCGCTCAGCTACCTGGAGAGCAAGAAGTTCGTGCACCGCGACATCGCCGCCCGGAACGTGCTCGTCTCCACCCCCACTTGCGTCAAGGTAAGTAAGGGGGTACACTATATGTGTCAGGTTGGAGACGTGCACGCTGGTGCTGTACATCTACCAGCTGTCGACGGCGCTCAGCTACCTGGAGAGCAAGAAGTTCGTGCACCGCGACATCGCCGCCCGGAACGTGCTCGTCTCCACCCCCACTTGCGTCAAGGTAAGTAAGGGGGTACACTATATGTGTCAGGTTGGAGACGTGCACGCTGGTGCTGTACATCTACCAGCTGTCGACGGCGCTCAGCTACCTGGAGAGCAAGAAGTTCGTGCACCGCGACATCGCCGCCCGGAACGTGCTCGTCTCCACCCCCACTTGCGTCAAGGTAAGTAAGGGGGTACACTATATGTGTCAGGTTGGAGACGTGCACGCTGGTGCTGTACATCTACCAGCTGTCGACGGCGCTCAGCTACCTGGAGAGCAAGAAGTTCGTGCACCGCGACATCGCCGCCCGGAACGTGCTCGTCTCCACCCCCACTTGCGTCAAGGTAAGTAAGGGGGTACACTATATGTGTCAGGTTGGAGACGTGCACGCTGGTGCTGTACATCTACCAGCTGTCGACGGCGCTCAGCTACCTGGAGAGCAAGAAGTTCGTGCACCGCGACATCGCCGCCCGGAACGTGCTCGTCTCCACCCCCACTTGCGTCAAGGTAAGTAAGGGGGTACACTATATGTGTCAGGTTGGAGACGTGCACGCTGGTGCTGTACATCTACCAGCTGTCGACGGCGCTCAGCTACCTGGAGAGCAAGAAGTTCGTGCACCGCGACATCGCCGCCCGGAACGTGCTCGTCTCCACCCCCACTTGCGTCAAGGTAAGTAAGGGGGTACGCTATATGTGTCAGGTTGGAGACGTGCACTTGCGTCAAGTTAACTCAGGGGGGTAACTCAGCCCCTCAGGGAACTAACTCCTGAGAATAGGCTTCCTGGACGGATTACGGACTACCATGCTTGTGCAGTTGATTTCCGCGAAGCCCCGTGAATTTGTCTACAGATTTTTATGTTTTCCAATACAGGAGTTAGTCTCCAGGGTTAAGCAACCCAACACGGCAACACCTTAGCTTAAGTCTTCACAATTGTCATATACGTGGCAAAAACGCTATTGGCACCACACCCGAGTTATTTATTTAAAGCTTTAAAAATTAATGTCTACAGTTGGCGGACTTCGGGCTGTCAAAAATGGTAGAAGACAAATCGTACTACAAAGCCTCGAGAGGGAAGCTGCCGATCAAATGGATGGCGCCGGAGTCTATCAACTTCCGACGCTTCACCTCTGCGTCGGATTGCTGGATGTTTGGTAACTTGAACATTTGTATTTAACCTATTTAAAATAACTTTGGTCCTATGTAAAAACAGGTCGCTCACCAAAAAGGCGTATACTGGCGTCACAAGCTCGAATTACAGTTCCTTTTAAATTAAGAATTCCTTAACCTTCTCTCGTTCTTAGATGGTAAAAGAAGGACATGCACAAAGATGGCTACTAAGTAAGCATGTCCGTACGAGATAATATGACGTACTCACAGTACCACATTATTGGAATATGATCCAGGTTTTTCAGCGACATTCACCTATTCTTTTTCTTATTTTTTATGCTTAGGTGTCTGCATGTGGGAGATCCTGATGCTGGGCGTGAAACCGTTCAGTGGCGTGAAGAACAACGACGTGATCGGCAAACTGGAGAACGGGGAGAGATTGGCGCTGCCGCCCCGCTGTCCCCCGCGCCTCTACTCCGTCATGTCGCGCTGCTGGGCGTACGAGCCCTCGCAGCGCCCCACCGCGCACCAGCTCAAGGAGACGCTCTTGTGAGTAGAACGGGGAGAGATTGGCGCTGCCGCCCCGCTGTCCCCCGCGCCTCTACTCCGTCATGTCGCGCTGCTGGGCGTACGAGCCCTCGCAGCGCCCCACCGCGCACCAGCTCAAGGAGACGCTCTTGTGAGTAGAACGGGGAGAGATTGGCGCTGCCGCCCCGCTGTCCCCCGCGCCTCTACTCCGTCATGTCGCGCTGCTGGGCGTACGAGCCCTCGCAGCGCCCCACCGCGCACCAGCTCAAGGAGACGCTCTTGTGAGTAGAACGGGGAGAGATTGGCGCTGCCGCCCCGCTGTCCCCCGCGCCTCTACTCCGTCATGTCGCGCTGCTGGGCGTACGAGCCCTCGCAGCGCCCCACCGCGCACCAGCTCAAGGAGACGCTCTTGTGAGTAGAACGGGGAGAGATTGGCGCTGCCGCCCCGCTGTCCCCCGCGCCTCTACTCCGTCATGTCGCGCTGCTGGGCGTACGAGCCCTCGCAGCGCCCCACCGCGCACCAGCTCAAGGAGACGCTCTTGTGAGTAGAACGGGGAGAGATTGGCGCTGCCGCCCCGCTGTCCCCCGCGCCTCTACTCCGTCATGTCGCGCTGCTGGGCGTACGAGCCCTCGCAGCGCCCCACCGCGCACCAGCTCAAGGAAACGCTCTTGTGAGTAAAAATAATATTGGTGTTGTATTTGGTTTATGAATATAAACGATATTCACTTTGATAAGACTTTAATTAATTCATGACGACTTACGACTAGGCAGACATTTTTAATATGATTGACCATAGACTACAGACTCATGTGAGACATTGACAAGAGTAGACAATGGTACAGATTACAGATAATTAATAAATAATTAAATAATATGTAACAATTGGCTCACCAATGAACGACAACATTAGTTTGCCGACCAGAAAAAGGTGGTTGCTGGTAGCGTGTGTAATGTGGTTACGCAATAGTGAAGGTATATAGGCTGATTATTTTTTATCTGTACTCTTTTTAGAGCATATACTACGTAATTACTAATAGTATTTCCCCCCTTGGACCTACTTACTTTACTTAGAGATACACTTTTTCTAGTCAACATCTCGAGATGATAATCCAGTGGTCTGCATAGGGCTGTGAATAGTTTTTCACGTTATGGGAATAGGGACAACCCTCCACCACCCATGGCCCAATCAACCTCGCGGTTATGGGGGCCGAAACGCGGGAGGGCGCCCGTTTGTTACTTGCTCTTGGCGTGTTCCCGGGGCGCCTTCTTGACTCCCTACAAGTTTTTTCTCTCGCTCCTTGTCCCTATGGGCTCACTCTCCCCATTCTGGGGCAGGACGATATGATGACGGACTCGCCGCGCCGTCGCGGTCCGCAGCATAAATTCTCTGTGTCACTCCAAGCCGCTTCGCCTCTTATGCCACGCGTGCGCGAACTCTTGTAGCTTTCCGAAGTTGGCCGCCGAACCCACGAGATCCTGATAATAAACTGGGCCAGAAACTTCGCGAACGATCCCATCCGGTAACAAGCTAGCATCACGTTATGGGAATAAAGTTAATTTTGTTACAGTGAAATCCTGCAAGAAGAGAGGAACACGGCGTGGGACACGATGCGGCGCGAGAACCGGCGCGTGGCGGCCGCGTCGTGGGGAGACGAGCCGCCGCCCAAGCCCTCGCGCCCCGCCACCAACCTCACCGGCGGTAAGCATCCTTGTCATCACTCCCCACTACAGTTCATTATCAGGATCTCGGGGGTTCGGCAGCTAACTTCGGAAAGTTACGGGAGTTCGCGCACGCGTGGCATAAGAGGCGAGGCGGCTTGGAGTGACAAAGAGAATTTTTGCTGCGGACAGAGGCGAGTCCGTCATCGTATCGTCCTGCCCCAGAATGGGGAGAGTGAGCCTATAGGGACAAGGAGTAAGAGGAAACAACTTGTAAGGAGTCAAGAAGGCGCCCCGGGAACACGCCAAGAGCAAGTACCGAACGGGTGCCCTCCCGCGTTTCGGCCCCCATAACCGCGAGGTTGATTGGACCATGGGTGGTGGAGGGTTGTCCACTACAGTCTCTCTCTCATCTGTCCACCTTGCCCTTTATTTTCCACTACTAGGCATGGGAACCCAAAGTGCTGGAATGGCGACCCCGCACGGGAAAGCGCAGTGTTGGCAGATCTCCTACCAGATGGATTGACATTAAAAGACTCGCGCGAAGATGCTGGATACAAGTGGCGAAGGACCGTGCGGGCTGGAAATCATTACAGAAGTTCTTTGTCCAGCAGTGGATGTCCGTCGGCTGAAACGAACGAACGAACTAGGCATGGGGCCCTTTTCGGAATGAGAGGGCTGGCCAAATGCGGGTTGAACCGCACGCCATTTTTTAGGTTTTCATCATGTTTTCTTCACCGCTAAGCAAGTGCTATTTAGTTGTCACAAACGCACGTAATGCCGAAAAGCTCAAACTCCTCAATCACTGATTTCTGTAATGAAATTTTTGTAAAAATGCCCATTTTGGAAAGTAAGGTTGCACGTGCATTGACTAGATTTACATTCTCCTTGAAATCTATCAGTTTGTTAATATCTATTACTACTGAACCGATTTGGCGAGTTACCCCGGATAAATTCGTTAGTTGTACAATCGGATCGAGGTGATAATAAAAGGAACCCGATGTTACCGTTCGCAGCGGCGGAGCCGGGCGGGCCGCAGACGTACATCGTGGCGCAGAGCCCCGCCGTGCTGGCGCAGCTGCTGCGCGACAACGCGGCGCGCGCCGACCCGCACGCCTACACCACGCCCGCCTCGGTATTCAACACGCTCGCCGTCGACCTGGCGCCCGCGCCCGCCGCCGCCGACCCGCCGCTCACCACCCGCCCCATCCCCGCCACGCAGCTGCGCCGCCTCGACCCCGACGCGCCCGCCATCAGCGGCACCGTCGCCGCGCCCGCCAGCTGCGACGACCTGTGCCCCAACCCCGCGCCCTCCCCGCCCCCCGCGCCCCCCGCGCCCCCCACCGACGACTACCCCAGCCGCGTGCGCTCGCTCGAGCGCAGCCCGCGCGCGCCCTCCCTCGAGCGCGGCCCCGTCAGGATGGGCTCGCTCGAGCGCAACCGGCCCGCGCTCTCGCAGCGCGCGTCCCCCGTGCCCATCCCCCCGTTCGCGCGCCAGCACTCCGTGCCCGCCTCCCCGCCGCCGCGCACGCGCCGCGACCGGGACGTAGGCCAGTTCTCGGTGCAGGGCGGCATCAACGCCCAGCTGGCGATGAGCGTCATGAACAAGATGCGCCAGCAACCCGAGCCCCCCCTCGTCGAGGAGATATACGATTTCGGCGGCGACAACGTCAAAAGTTGCGCCGCCATCGCCGCCCAGAAGGCGGGCCTGTCGAAATCTCAGCCTTATCGCCCCGTCATAGCGGGCATGGCCGCGTCCCACCCGTCGTCGTACGGAGTTCCCGTGGGAGTCGTTCAGGGCGTCCCGTATTCTCCCGCTTCCAAGGCGGGACAGCCGATGTCCAAGGCGCCGGGCCACTTCCGCTCGGCCAGCCCCCTGCAGGCTTCGTCCCCGCCGGGCGTCGTGCAGCCCGTGTACGTCCAGCAGTCGCACGCGCACAACGTGCAAGGCGCGCAAGCGATGTACCGTCCGCAAGTTTCGTCGCAGTGCGCTTCCATTGCCGGCTCTCAGCCGCAGCCGAAACCCCAGGTGGCGTCTGCGACGGCAATGGACGCTCAGATTTACGCGTCTCGGCAAGAGTGCTCACCCGTGGTGCCGGACGCGAAGCAGGTGACTTGTTGATATTGCACCAGCATGAATTGGCAATATTCGTTTCGAAATTATTATTTTTTTATTTTGCAAGATATGGTTGAGTTTGTAGATAGATTATTTTGTTGCGCATGCTCGAACATCCTCGGAGTTGTTTTGGTCTTTGAGTTTCTTGTTTTGTATATAAGTATATCTTCTTGCTCGTCGCTCTGGTTGTCGTTGGTTTAACTGCACCGTTTTGAACGGTCACTTCCATTATTAAAAACAAATAGTAATCTTAGGAACATTAACGGCTCCCGAAAGTGTCGGTCATAAAATATCTGAATTACTTGTAAACGATGTTATATCGTGTAAATACACTTCCCGATACCTTTCCTATTACTACCCCAAGCCCATACATCCTTTTACATTTTTAGTATAAGTGCTTGTTTTTTCTTTTCACAGAGTTTTTGCGTCCGTTGGGTGCTGCGGTAGAATTGATTATAATTATTTTTATTTAAATATTTTTTCGGAAATCACAAGTGAAATTGAACCGTGTATCGTGTATTTTTTATATTTTTCAGCTTTGCATCATTTTAAATGGTATCGTATTTTTAATTTTAGCTACAAAGTTTTAATTAGAAATCGGCAAGTCGTAAATAAACTGCATAGATTATTTACAATATTTAGAATTGTGTGTGGCTTTGAGTTATGATTTTATGTAGATTTGTTTATAATATGTGATTTGAAGATCTTCAATCTGATTTATTTTTGCCTCATCTGATGTGATATCTAAGGAAATATCTATCCGAAATCTGAAGTTTAGTATTGAGACGCACAACCGATTTCAAGTGTGATTTCTTCATAATCTTTCCATTATAGAGAACTAACTTTGTGGTTGGTAAAACTGTGTCCAAATGTTGGTAAAAGGTAGACAAAATTATTAACCAAACACGATCATGGAACAAACTGGATAAGAAATATTTTCACAATCTTTTTTTAACAGTGGGTATTGGAAAGTAATTTGTATCGAATATTTGTACAAATTTGTATAACACGGTGACTGTACTAACTGCAAGGTTAGTTCGTGTGGGTGTACGCGATAATGACCCTTGTTTGTATGGCGACAGAGTCCTGAGTTCGATACGGAGCAAGCGGTGGAGAGACGGCTATTGGCGGAGCTAGCGAGACAACAACACCAAAGTGAAGAGGATAGAAGATGGTTGCAAATGCAAGAGGATAATTTGGTAAGTCTGCTATAATATAATAATGAAACGAATAGAAAACAACAGCGTTAGTTAGAAATCGAATGCTACTATCCATACTAATATTATAAAGTAGGTATGAACCTATGGATGAGACCATTTGAACATTTTACTAATCTCTAAGTAGCGCCATCTGTCAAATTTCCCACTATAGCACGGTCGCAGAACACGAAGAATTACGTACAATGATCTGTTACTACCTGTCTCTGTCACTCCCACGTCAAAATAATGCGTCACGCTCGCACAGATGCAATAACCGCCGTCCTCAGAGATTTTAAACCTTTTACCTGCGAACGTAAAGTTTGTTTTTGCTTTTGTTATATTGTTTTGTAAAAAAAGAGGAATTGAAATTAGGTGGTCTAGATCATAATGTAGACAAAACTGTAGATTCTTTCATTATAACTGTGACAGGTGAAACGTCGTCGGAAAGTAGTTACTCCTATACAGAGAAATCGGATTCTGATTTTTGAATTTTCATTTTTTTTTATTTCTATGTACTAAGTAAATATATAACTCGATTATTATAACTGTTTTTATACTTAAATCAAAATACATAATTTATTTAATAAGCTAGTAATTTTTTTTTCTCCTTCAAAATATGTTTCATCTAAACCGCATTAACAGAAAAATGTTTGTGACCACTGTCAGTAGGCAAAGAGATCATTGTACGTAATTCTTCGTGTTCCGCGACCTTGCTATAGTATGGTGGAAACCGTCCCTGTGGAAACGCGCGTACGGGACTGAGATCAAGTATCACTACACTTATTATAAGTCCACACACGTGGCGGTAAGTGGCATGGACTGGGCTTGGGGCTCCATAAACAATACTGAGGGCGGCTTACTATATACTGACGCCGTTAGTGACAAAACAAACATTTTTGACACCAGTAAACTGTCGACATATTTTGCGCGGTTCGCCGGGTCCTGTGTACAAATGTCTATTGTTTCTTGGGTTGTTTTGGTTGAAATTGCTTGGTTGTATGAGTGAAACACTTGATTTCCCACACAGAAGCGTCTATCGAACGTGCAGCTAGTGCCTCCCGCGGACGCGGAGAGCACGGAGCGCTCTGAGCAAGTCGCGCAAGCGAGCGCGGCCGCGCCGGACAACAAACCCTCTAGTCAGCCGCATTCAGGTAAACTACACTAGTTTTATTTATTTAATATTCAATGACATACGCAGTGAAACATTACAGAAATACCTAATTCGCATTTCTGGGTTTATATACAGTTACTAACAAATAAGAAAAAAAAGACGTGTGGCACTCGGAGACTGCCGCGGTAAAGCTATTGCATAGCCGTTTTTATCACAATGCCACCTAGAGACGAGTTGCTGAACTAAAGAGACAAGCGTGATATTTCAAAAAGTCATTAAAAGTTCTGCTATTCATCGATAGATTGGCAAAACAAAAAAGTATCACCGCTGTGCCGGTCGGAGTGGGGGGGCGTTAGGTTATTTTCGTTACGGAATTTCTGGATTCGGTCTCCACGCTCATGGCCCGCGATAGAAGCTATGCAATATCTAAATATTAATTATAGCACTAAAATAAAAATTATACAACACAAATAATTCATTCAAATTAATATAAGAATTCAGTCATTATTATTCATCCAAGTCCATATTCTGTAAAACCTTGCATTAAAAATACTTGCATTGATAATCACTGTTGTGTATGGTTCGTTACAAATTGCTGCTGTATGCAAATTAAACATGTTTAATTCTTGTTATTGGTTAATTATTTATTATTTATTTATTTAATCAAATATCCCTATTTTAATACAACTGCATTTCTCTCCGCAGCGGCAAACTCATCAGAAACGAGTCCGGCGAACACTGTGAAACCCAAGGAGAGCAGGACGCCCAGTGAGGACAAGGTAACTTTAACAGTAATGATTACATTTTTTATGTAGTTATATAAGCTTGCGCTTGACGACGATCATGCCTGATGGAAAGCAATGATGAGGTCTAGGTTGGAACACGCTTGCTTAGAAAATGTATATTCACCTTTCTCTTTAGGGCGCCCAGGTTGTACTTGGCTGGGAACATGGAGGCTGGAAGAGCGTTCCACACCCTAAGACCTTGTCCAGAAGGAGCGAATTCGCCGCGAAACGTTTTGCGCGAATTCATTCGCGCGTTACCGAGATACTAGGCGCCAATATATCGCGCCCACAAGCATCGCGCGAATCCAAAATACGCGCGTAAATCGCGTGCACTACGCCAGACTCCGCGTGCACTACGCCAGACTCTCGACTCGCGCGCAAACGAAAATCACAAAGCCAAAGCGGAAAGCGCGCAAATACTAGGGACGCCTTGTTGCGCCCAGCTAAGGCGCGAACTCCAGAGCGACTTCATGTATCCAGCTCCATTTTTCGTACTGACTATCCTAAATGCTCGCGCGTAGGTACGCTCTTTCTGGACAAAACGGTCGCGCGTGATACGCACGAGAGAATCGCGGCGAATATACGCTCCTTCTGGACAAGCTCTTTAGCGGATCATGGAATTTGTGGTGGATTGCCCGATTTTTATGATTTTTTTGTATATTGGGTAGGTCTGAGAACAGAACGTAAACTGTTTTGCATACCCCTGAGAAAGTAATAATTTATATAGCTAACGTTTGTCGGGTCAGCTAGTTGTTACATGATATGGTGCGAAATAGCGAAGGTTTTATCGTGTCCTGATGTATACTTTAAAGTGTGCATTTGTCCAGGGTTCCACGAACCAAGAGCCAGTGTACGTGGCGACGACGTCGGTGGTCCGCTGCGTGATGCGGCTGGCGGGCGTGGCCACCGCGCCCACGCCCGCGCCGCCCGACCTGCTGGAGGCCGTGCGGGCCGTGGGCGCCGCGCTGCGAGGCCTCTGCGCTACCGTGGACAGCCTCGTGCGCGTCTACCCGCCCAACGCACAGAGGTACATACAATCAGTGTACGTGGCGACGACGTCGGTGGTCCGCTGCGTGATGCGGCTGGCGGGCGTGGCCACCGCGCCCACGCCCGCGCCGCCCGACCTGCTGGAGGCCGTGCGGGCCGTGGGCGCCGCGCTGCGAGGCCTCTGCGCTACCGTGGACAGCCTCGTGCGCGTCTACCCGCCCAACGCACAGAGGTACATACAATCAGTGTACGTGGCGACGACGTCGGTGGTCCGCTGCGTGATGCGGCTGGCGGGCGTGGCCACCGCGCCCACGCCCGCGCCGCCCGACCTGCTGGAGGCCGTGCGGGCCGTGGGCGCCGCGCTGCGAGGCCTCTGCGCTACCGTGGACAGCCTCGTGCGCGTCTACCCGCCCAACGCACAGAGGTACATACAATCAGTGTACGTGGCGACGACGTCGGTGGTCCGCTGCGTGATGCGGCTGGCGGGCGTGGCCACCGCGCCCACGCCCGCGCCGCCCGACCTGCTGGAGGCCGTGCGGGCCGTGGGCGCCGCGCTGCGAGGCCTCTGCGCTACCGTGGACAGCCTCGTGCGCGTCTACCCGCCCAACGCACAGAGGTACATACAATCAGTGTACGTGGCGACGACGTCGGTGGTCCGCTGCGTGATGCGGCTGGCGGGCGTGGCCACCGCGCCCACGCCCGCGCCGCCCGACCTGCTGGAGGCCGTGCGGGCCGTGGGCGCCGCGCTGCGAGGCCTCTGCGCTACCGTGGACAGCCTCGTGCGCGCCTACCCGCCCAACGCACAGAGGTACATACAATCAGTGTACGTGGCGACGACGTCGGTGGTCCGCTGCGTGATGCGGCTGGCGGGCGTGGCCACCGCGCCCACGCCCGCGCCGCCCGACCTGCTGGAGGCCGTGCGGGCCGTGGGCGCCGCGCTGCGAGGCCTCTGCGCTACCGTGGACAGCCTCGTGCGCGTCTACCCGCCCAACGCACAGAGGTACATACAATCAGTGTACGTGGCGACGACGTCGGTGGTCCGCTGCGTGATGCGGCTGGCGGGCGTGGCCACCGCGCCCACGCCCGCGCCGCCCGACCTGCTGGAGGCCGTGCGGGCCGTGGGCGCCGCGCTGCGAGGCCTCTGCGCTACCGTGGACAGCCTCGTGCGCGTCTACCCGCCCAACGCACAGAGGTACATACAATCAGTGTACGTGGCGACGACGTCGGTGGTCCGCTGCGTGATGCGGCTGGCGGGCGTGGCCACCGCGCCCACGCCCGCGCCGCCCGACCTGCTGGAGGCCGTGCGGGCCGTGGGCGCCGCGCTGCGAGGCCTCTGCGCTACCGTGGACAGCCTCGTGCGCGTCTACCCGCCCAACGCACAGAGGTACATACAATCAGTGTACGTGGCGACGACGTCGGTGGTCCGCTGCGTGATTCGGCTGGCGGGCGTGGCCACCGCGCCCACGCCCGCGCCGCCCGACCTGCTGGAGGCCGTGCGGGCCGTGGGCGCCGCGCTGCGAGGCCTCTGCGCTACCGTGGACAGCCTCGTGCGCGTCTACCCGCCCAACGCACAGAGGTACATACAATCAGTGTACGTGGCGACGACGTCGGTGGTCCGCTGCGTGATGCGGCTGGCGGGCGTGGCCACCGCGCCCACGCCCGCGCCGCCCGACCTGCTGGAGGCCGTGCGGGCCGTGGGCGCCGCGCTGCGAGGCCTCTGCGCTACCGTGGACAGCCTCGTGCGCGTCTACCCGCCCAACGCACAGAGGTACATACAATCAGTGTACGTGGCGACGACGTCGGTGGTCCGCTGCGTGATGCGGCTGGCGGGCGTGGCCACCGCGCCCACGCCCGCGCCGCCCGACCTGCTGGAGGCCGTGCGGGCCGTGGGCGCCGCGCTGCGAGGCCTCTGCGCTACCGTGGACAGCCTCGTGCGCGTCTACCCGCCCGACGCACAGAGGTACATACAATCAGTGTACGTGGCGACGACGTCGGTGGTCCGCTGCGTGATGCGGCTGGCGGGCGTGGCCACCGCGCCCACGCCCGCGCCGCCCGACCTGCTGGAGGCCGTGCGGGCCGTGGGCGCCGCGCTGCGAGGCCTCTGCGCTACCGTGGACAGCCTCGTGCGCGTCTACCCGCCCAACGCACAGAGGTACATACAATCAGTGTACGTGGCGACGACGTCGGTGGTCCGCTGCGTGATGCGGCTGGCGGGCGTGGCCACCGCGCCCACGCCCGCGCCGCCCGACCTGCTGGAGGCCGTGCGGGCCGTGGGCGCCGCGCTGCGAGGCCTCTGCGCTACCGTGGACAGCCTCGTGCGCGTCTACCCGCCCAACGCACAGAGGTACATACAATCAGTGTACGTGGCGACGACGTCGGTGGTCCGCTGCGTGATGCGGCTGGCGGGCGTGGCCACCGCGCCCACGCCCGCGCCGCCCGACCTGCTGGAGGCCGTGCGGGCCGTGGGCGCCGCGCTGCGAGGCCTCTGCGCTACCGTGGACAGCCTCGTGCGCGTCTACCCGCCCAACGCACAGAGGTACATACAATCAGTGTACGTGGCGACGACGTCGGTGGTCCGCTGCGTGATGCGGCTGGCGGGCGTGGCCACCGCGCCCACGCCCGCGCCGCCCGACCTGCTGGAGGCCGTGCGGGCCGTGGGCGCCGCGCTGCGAGGCCTCTGCGCTACCGTGGACAGCCTCGTGCGCGTCTACCCGCCCAACGCACAGAGGTACATACAATCAGTGTACGTGGCGACGACGTCGGTGGTCCGCTGCGTGATTCGGCTGGCGGGCGTGGCCACCGCGCCCACGCCCGCGCCGCCCGACCTGCTGGAGGCCGTGCGGGCCGTGGGCGCCGCGCTGCGAGGCCTCTGCGCTACCGTGGACAGCCTCGTGCGCGTCTACCCGCCCAACGCACAGAGGTACATACAACCAGTGTACGTGGCGACGACGTCGGTGGTCCGCTGCGTGATGCGGCTGGCGGGCGTGGCCACCGCGCCCACGCCCGCGCCGCCCGACCTGCTGGAGGCCGTGCGGGCCGTGGGCGCCGCGCTGCGAGGCCTCTGCGCTACCGTGGACAGCCTCGTGCGCGTCTACCCGCCCAACGCACAGAGGTACATACAATCAGTGTACGTGGCGACGACGTCGGTGGTCCGCTGCGTGATGCGGCTGGCGGGCGTGGCCACCGCGCCCACGCCCGCGCCGCCCGACCTGCTGGAGGCCGTGCGGGCCGTGGGCGCCGCGCTGCGAGGCCTCTGCGCTACCGTGGACAGCCTCGTGCGCGTCTACCCGCCCAACGCACAGAGGTACATACAATCAGTGTACGTAGCGACGTCGGTGGTCCGCTGCGTGATGCGGCTGGCGGGCGTAGCCACCGCGCCCACGCCCGCGCCCATGTAGTAATACACATAGTCTCTAAAATGGGCGGATGCCGCGAAAAAATTTCGCCAGTTTACCTGTTTACCAGTGCCAAAAATGCTTGAAAAATGCGTTCGCTCAGCAGCCACCTAGTATAGAATTTTGACAGATGTTAGCTTGCTGTTTTACTGTTTGCTTGTACGAAAAGGTTTACGAAAATCACCCATTATATACTCAAGTTTCTTATCGGTGATGTACCTATTTGCACAAAATAACATTTCTCGATGTTTATCGTAAAGCG
This sequence comes from Coenonympha arcania, assembly GCA_036785405.1. Lineage (NCBI taxonomy): Eukaryota > Metazoa > Arthropoda > Insecta > Lepidoptera > Nymphalidae > Coenonympha > Coenonympha arcania. Next base: position 6,199,511 of record CM072059.1, read on the forward strand.
GTCTATAAAACAATAATTGATGGTTTGAATGTGATTTCGTTTGTCAGGGAAGTGGAGATGGCGCACCAGGTGCTGAGCAAGGACATGGCGGCGCTGGTGGAGGCGATGCGCCTCGCGATACACTACTTCCGCACCACGCTGCACCACGACTACACCAAGTGAGTAACGAACGAGAACCAGGCCGCGGGCAACTAGACATGTTACATATAGTTATAAATAAAATTCTCTCGCCAATCTTTACGTTACTAAACTCCTGGGAAACGAGTCGACCGATTGTTATGAAATTTTCTGTGCATAGGGTGCAGTCTCTGGGTCTGAGAGCAGGTTGCTATCTATTTTTTTTTATGTCCCTAAACGGCAAAACAACATTGCCGGGTCAGCTAGTATTATACATAGCTTTTTCTACGATCGCTAATATATTGAAAAATAAATAATGTATGGAATGACATCTTCGTGCCATAGGTTGGTCATGTGACATTTCAATTACGATTGTTATTCTTTAGTGAATTTATCATAATTTTTTTTAGTTTCGGAGGCCGATTTTAGAAGAATGATGAATGAAGATGTGAATTAATCGATATCTAACATTGGTGCCAATTCTGTTGTACAAAATCTTTAAAATAATGTGACGCGTCTCAAAATAGTGCTAGTCATTTCCATGCAGTCACATAGAACAATCTTTGGATATCCGGATTTGTCTAATTGCACCATACTAAAAGGTTTTACTTATTCAAATTCAATTCATTATTGTAAACTTGCTTACAGAAGGTCTTCATACAATTTATAGGTAGTGCATTCAAGTACCATCACATATGGCATGCAATATAGATACTTGCAAACTGAGGATATTTACTAAGACAAGACCAGAAATTAGTAGAAAAGACAATAACAATAAAGCTCACGCAAGCTCATTTTATTGTTCCTTTCAATCTTAAAAACACTAAAATAAAATCATTATTATTTTTCAGGAGCATGCTAGCTGCCGCTCACGTGCTAGCGATGGACGCGAAGAACCTGCTCGATGTCGTGGACTGCATCCGCGAACGACATCCACACGTCGACTGGAAAGCCGCGCTGCAGCAAGACAACGACCCGCAAGCGTCCTCGCCTTCGCCCTCGCCCTCGCCTCACAACCAAAACCACTCCCCGAACCAGGTACTCTCCCCCCAGCCACAAAACCCCACCACCCAATCATCGCTGGTATTCACCCCCCAGCCTCAAAACAACCTCAGCACCCAATCGTCGCTCCAAGAAGACGCCCCGCCGAAACCGGACTTCAAAATCAACCAGCCCGTCACAACCGTCACAACGCAAATGAACCTTTCCGACCACGTGCCTAAAGAACACAACAGCTTGCCGATCACGACCAATCGGGTCTCAACCCTGATCCACAATTACAACGTGTACGGAAACGTGAGGGAACCTCAGCATATATACGGAAATGAAAGCGTTTCGTTCCAACACTCGCAGTCCTGCGACGATTCCAAGATCGATTTGACGCCCATCGAATCCGTGAAGAGCCGAGTGCAAGCGATGTCGGGGAAACTGGACTCGCCCCCGATATACTCGGTCAGCAAGAAGATGGTGCCGCTGGATCAGAGCCTCGGCCACGATCAAGGGTGAATGATGTAGGGGATGTTTCGTTTTTCGCTTGTAGTGACTGTTGATTTGACGGTGTTCTTTGATTAGGCGTAGCTCGGATATGTTTCATGGAGATTTGAACAGTGGATGTTTTGATAAATGGAACAGTTTTGTTGCGCAATCACAAACGAAATTGCGTAAATTTTTTCGGGAGCGAATGAAATAAAATGAAAAGTAGTAATATGTCAAAAAACCTCCTACACGCCATACATCGTTTTACAAGTCTTTTGACAAAAATTAACTGTAACTTCGAATCGAAACACTTAAAATAATGACAATTTTAATGTAACTAATTTGTATACAATGTTCACACGAATTAACATGACATAAACGTCCGCTGCTAGACATATGCAAATTCCAAGAGCGAGTCAACATGGAGTTTTGTTCCCCTGGTAAAGATTTTCCCATGTAGACCCTTCCGTACAATTGAAACACTTTTGTACAATTTTTATTAATTTGGAATTATTGAATCAGAGACATGTTCATAGATGAACCGCAATACCTGATTGGTAATTCGAAATATTTGCAATAAATAATCCTGGGTTTAAAAAACCTCGTTCAATTTCAGCAAACAATAGCTTTAAATTTGGACTAGTGTAGTTTAACAGGTCCTAGCTACGCCTATGATTCTCTGGTAAGCTTTGCTGTGGCGCGAGTATGAGTTTTGAACGGCTGCGACCTAGTGTTTAGTATTTTTCTTTGACTAGCAATGTCGCTTCCATCATTTCTATCGTAGTCGATCGTAGCTTTTGAAAGACCATTTTGATTGCTCAATGTTCTTAGTGAAATTTCGAAGAAACTCTTGAGCCAAAATCTGTAATAATTTTACGTCTGTTACGAAGAATTATCAACAGACGTGTTAGTGTAGTCTGTTGGTTGACGCTAATTTTGTGGAAATCTCCAAAATCGATCCCAAACATTAGAAAACTTAAATTTTTCCAATTCGGCTCTCAAGTCTCATATCTTCCACAGCTGACGTAAATCCTAACATTTTTTATTGAATCATTGTATTTAAAAAGGAAATGTATTTTAATGAAATCATGCAAGTGAAACTTTTTTCGTTTTGTACGCATTTAGTGAATAATAAAAACATATTTAGATCCAAGTAGATAAACAGCGCCATCTCTTATCGCAACAGTTTATTAGTTGTGACAGTAAAAGTATTAGTTGCGACAGTAAAAGTTTGTAACACAAAAAGTTTCACTTTAAAATGATTGACACAAAATTAGCATAATGGGGGGGGGGGGGGGTATGACATTGATCAAATACCTTTGTCCAGTTTAAATTTGATCCAAAACTTGGAAGGTGATTTCTTTAAGCAAATCATTGGACAAAAGTTTTGATCAGTTGCAAACCTTAGAACTGGAGTACATTGTGTGAAAGACGTACTCATTGAGATATTCATCTGTCATATCATTACATAAACCATTCAAAATCATTTTTGTGTTTCCACCTCGCGTTGCTCCCAGTGCAAAATTCAAAACATTTTATATGATTACATATAAATCCTAACATATCATCAGCATTGTTTCGCTTTGAATAAATCATATATTATATGAATATTAATAACTGTTGCTTGTGTCCAGTTGTTCTACATATCTTATTGTATCATTGTGTACCGTTGAAGCAATGGTTTTTGATTCGATAATAGCCTATCGTGTTGGAACATAATAACACAAGAATTGGTTACATTTTACAATGATCTTCTCATCATTTAAAAAAAAACCTCTGAATAGTTCATATGTTTAAATGATTAACTACGTCATACTCAGCTATTTTTGTGGAATCTATAGCATAATTCACAAATCATAATTCATGATAAATCGTTACCTACCTTACTTAATTCATTGTTACATTTTTGGTCACACCACCGTTCATAAATGAGGTAAATCCATTTACAGCCGTTGTTTCATTAACACTTCTTCAGTCATGATATATTTTTCTTTTATAAATAGGCATCAGCACTGAGACTGTAAGTAACCGATGGATAATATTGATTTGTGATATTATTGCCAATAAACGATCTAATTCGTATACCGTACTGTTTACTAAATAAGGTTATCTCGCTAGCACGTACAAAGGAGACCAAAGCCTTTACATTGCAGAAAAGATACCCGCCTGCTTTGCTAGATTCTAGTTGGCTATACCACACAGCAAAGAGGCTAGTTGACTTATACTTCGCAGCAAAGAGGCTAGTTCACTTATACCTCGAAGCTGAGAGGCTTCTTGGCAATACCTCGCAGCAAAGAGGCTAGTTGACTTATACCTCGGAGCAAAGAGACTAGTTGACTTATACCTCGAAGCAAAGAGGCTGGTTGGCAATACCTCGCAGAAAAGAGGCTAGTTGACTTATACCTCGGAGCAAAGAGGCTAGTTGACTTATACCTCGCAGCAAAGAGGCTAGTTGACTTATACCTCGCAGCAAATAGCGCCGTTGGCCTATACCTTACTGCTTACAACAAAAAAGTTCGCCGGCCTTCGGCTTTGGGTCTCCTTTAACCATAACGCATTCCACGAAATTGCACCTATCGATGTAGGTTATGCAATTATTTTCATACAAATTTTATATTTTTGGCATAATGTGTAAATGTTTGTGTATTAAGTGATATTAAACTGATCTCTTTGGATAACGATTTACTTCAAAGTTTTGGTTACACTTTATATCAACTTTCTATACCTAACTTAAGCGTGGCCTGAAGAATAAAAACCACTCGCATAGTTAAATATTATTGTTAAATCAGAAAATATAGAATTATACATTGACTTAAGTTTATAGAGAATTTATTAATTTAGGTGTACCTACCTAACTGTTGATTGACGAAAAAAATGTTTTTGATAGTTTTGCTATCTTGCATTTTCTTAACTATAATCGTTGTTCAAGAGATTGGTCGTTAAAAAGATAGTCAAATCTGCCTCAAAACAAATATAATCATAATATTATAATTATTTGATGTTTAACATAAAAGTATTATTTTGTAATCTTACTGTATTAAAATTGTATAATACTTAAGTTTAGGTGCGTACAATTGTCACAACTCTGCATTTAAGTTTCTCGACATACTTATTTGTAATATTATTTAGCAGGAATAATGCTTTGTGTTCATATGTACTAACGACTAAAGTACCTACTATTTACTAAAAAAAATTCAACTCTTAGAAGTGTTTTTAGGCTTGGATCCAACTTTAGGCGCGTTTTGTTGAGGCATATGCTTATTGAGTTGAGGCATATATAATTTTCCTGAGGTAAAAAATAAACTTTCTCTGAAATACCCTCATATTATATAATATGCAACACTTTCGTTATACGTTAGTACATATTTTCAACAATGCTAAAATATAACATTTTCTTTGTAAAAATGTACAAAACGAATGGATTGTCCATAATTATTATTAATTATTTTAATGATTATCCAAAGTTTTATTATAAGCGTAGATCTCAAGATGGAATTTTGTAGAGAATTATAGATTGATTTGATAAGTTGTACAATTAATTAATTATAACAATATCAGAATTTATTTATTTGAGTCTTCAGTGATTTGTGAAGTTGTTTTTTTTTGGTAATGTGTTTAGGTTAAGCAGGATTCATTCCAAAGTATATGGTATGCAAGCAGACTCGTAGTATCGTCCATGTATCGTAGTTGAGTCACTGGAGATTATTTTACAAATATCCTATAATATGACGTGGGCCGGATTTTGTTTATGCATTAAACTGAATAAAGGACAGGTCAAAATGTTGTCTCTTATTTATACTCTCCCTCATCTTATTGTTTTCAACCGACTTCAAAAAAGTTTTTTATGTTTTTTTCTCATAACTTTTGACTGGGTGAATCCATTTTAATGATTCTTTTTTAGGGTTCCGTACCAAAATGGTAAAATGGAACCCTTATGGTGCGACTTTCTCTGTCTGTCTGTCTGTCCGTCTGTCTGTCCGTCACACTCGATTATTTCAGTAACTACCGGAGCTATCCATATGAAATTTGGAATAGTTGTGTATATTAGTGGCCCGATGACACTGGAATAAAAAAAAATGGAAATTATTTTTGTTCTTATTTTTATTAGCTAACGCTTCCCGTGTGGTCCCATTTCAATTAAGTCCAGTTGTGATAGTGGTATCCATGATAAACCATATAAGTCTTAAATTTTTAATTGAAAGGATGTATTCAACAGTAGTTTTACGAGAGTTGAAGTCGGTTTTTTGGTTAATTAATTGACGTATATTATTTTCCCAATGAAAGACTCGCTAGAGAGTGAAGTTTAGACTTTCAGAGCTCTTGGAGATTCAAACTTTTCACAAATAGAGCAGGCTTCGGCCGTTTCTATAGTAGCTAGTTACCACCCTACCAGCATAGACACACTGCCAAGCGATTAAGCGTTCCAGAACAATGCTGTGTACCCGTTTGGAACCGTTAGATTAGGTTACTCCTTACAAATTAGTACGTTAACATCTTCGGCTAATATACATATCCTGCATATAAATAGGTACGAATCAGAGAATGTATGTATTAGGTACCTACCTATTCAATGTTTAATCAATCGAGGCAAACAGCTGGCGTTGTGAAGTGCTCCGAAACAACGTGTTTTATGACAAGAGTATCCAAATCCAAACAGCGCACATATTTGCGCGGGAAGTCCCAGGATCGAATTCTCTGCACAAGCCGGTATGGAAATTCATGATTTCCAAAATCGCGTTGACGTTGGCTGTGGTCTGAATAGGAAACTACAGCCGCGCTTGGTTTCCAATCACCGATAAGAAACTTCAGGATACGGGCATCCGAACGATTTAACCTAAAACCTTTTTCGTACAATCAAACAGTACTGTCAAAATTCTGTAGTTGACTTTTGAGCGAACTACAGCGTGGCCTTACTGTTGGTGGCAAAACAAGCATTTTTGACACCGATAAACTGGCGCCATTTTTAGCGCCGTGCCGTCCGCCCTGTCTAGGGTATTTCCACTATACCGTCTAATTTTTTCCAATCTACCGTTCCGATACGATGCTCACTATCACATTAGCCGTAGTCTTGTAGGTAACTTAGTCATTCAGTCTTTCCTAGGATTGCTATTCAAATATTCTAGTAAGAAGAATAGGATTAGGTGAATGGTTTTATTAAACACAGTAGGTAGGTATACATCGTCAGCAGCACATGGTGTTACTGTTAAGGTTTTCTATAAGAAATAAAACTATTTTTTCTCAAGTTTATCCAATTTATTTTACAAAATAATCACTACAATTAGGAATAGGTACAAAATACAAAGGACTGGCAAAATTAATTATCAGTTTAAAGCAAATGCATCATGTAGTGTGAAAAAGAATATTAATCGAAGGCAATAAATATAATATAAAGCATGTATTTATAAAACACGAAAGTAATGAACATTAGAGTCAAAAGTCGTTGCCTTTTCAGCCAAGAGTATTTTATAGTTCAGGCTGTAAGTTATACTTACAATATTACTAGAATGAATTTATAATATTTGGTTCAGATAAGTAAGATAATATTTAAAAACATTACAGACTCGTGCGTTTAAACAACAATGCCTGTATTTTTTACGTGGATATACACGTATATTTTTATATTTCTATTTACGTACCAACTAAGAACTTAACTTGAAATGTACATTAATAAATAAAATTCAAGTTATTTAGTAGATGGTACATAATTTTTGCATGCTTATAAATAAGTTTCATCTTTTGCAACAAATAGATTGTCATATCGATGAACATTTTTCCATGAAATTTTCTATTATAATAGGACAATTTAGCGAATTTAATTATTTCATTTTCTCTAGCCAAATCCCTATAACATCTGATTTAAGCTGATTGCAGACTGCTGCAAAAGTTATCCTCATATAAGCATATCTACTTATTCATCTCCGATGATGCAATTAGAACGATGGTCAGTCTTTCTTATTACTTAAGCAGCAGTGTGTTATCACCTATTTGCAACAAAAAATAGACCTTAAAACTAATCAGTAGTCAAAAGAATAGTTGAATTTCAGATATGTTTGTAACCAACACAATAAACTAACAATCAAGGAAATTGGCAGCCATGAGCAGTTCGAGGGCGATCTCCGGAGCGATGGGGAACTCGGGGATCTCGGTTGAGGAGTTGGTGTAACGTACTTTGTATGTGAAGTACATGCACACCTTCTGTAGCACGTGAGACCTGCAAAAAAAAGCATTATATATGTAAATGGCAATAATGATTTTGACTTTATAAACATCAAAATACCTGCAAGAGAAGAGTGAATAGGCATTTTCTAGGCAAGCGCGCTCCATCCTAGACCTCATCATTGCTTTCCATCAGGCATGATTGTCGTCAAGCGCAAGCCTTTATTCAATAATAATAAAAAATAATAAAAAAATACACTAATAGCAGTCATTAGCTAAGACGAAACCGCATATGATAAATGGCTATACAACAAAGAACTGCTTGTTTAAGGTTCTAAATTGCTGCTGTCATACAACTAGGTATTCAAAGATTGTATATGAATAATATATATTTTACTGCGCTTGACGACAATCATGCCTAATAGAAAGCAAAAATGAGGTAGGTAATGAGGCACTTCTCTTAAAAAATGCCTATTCACTCTAAGGCACCCAGATTGTACTATGGTGTAACTTGTAAGTACCCTTCGCGTGCGAGTTGATATTGCATTTAATCTGTTTTTTATGTCACTTAGCACAATCTTTTTTTATAAAATGTACAAAATTTTTTTTCAAGTAGATACCAAAGCATTTGAAATTAAGAAAGCAAAACTCAATTTGAGACCCTCCTTCTAATAAATTATGAGGACATTATGTTTAGATTATCGTTAAGGAAATTAGATAATTTGTATTTTATTTTAGATAGGCCTGCGCTTGACAACAATAATACCTGATGGAAAGCAATAAACTGAGGATTGAGTAAAATTGAATTTCACAGGGTGAAGGCGCGGAAACCTAGTGTAAGTGTAATGTAGGCGCATCACTTCAAAACAGCTGATAGAGAATTTAACTAACCAACTGCCTAACAACTATAAGTTGTATTAACAATACAAATTGTGTAGCAATAAAAGTGTACAAAAACTATAGTAAACGTTACTATTCCAGTAGACCATACTTACATGTAAAAGTTAGGAGTCATAAAACCAACTTACGGAATCTCCCTGAAGTTCACTTCATTGGCCTCATTCTCGGCAAACTGTCCAGGCCCACTCAGCATAGCTTTGATGGTGCCAGATGTCAGGGCATGCTCCCTCTTCACAATGAACTCATGTCCATCCGAGGATACTAGCTTGACGTACATAGCATCTGGACCCTCGCAGCCTCCATACACTTTTTCCTCAGACCCTACGTACAAATTTTTTATGTTATTAAGACCGGATTTAACATATTTTATAAGTTTGGCAACAAAGATTAGATAACATGGTAAAATGGTGTGGCCATTGCCTATATTATGTAGAATCAATTGTGTTTTGTGTGTGAAGTGATTTTGACAATTTAATAGAAAAAAATTATAATGAATTCCAAAATATTATATGAAGTATGAGAATTCTGATTTAATGATTCTGAATATAGAAACATGATAGTTTTATTAAGTGTACCTTCAAATACCATTCATGTCTAATACATAAAATTCTCATGCCTCATGTTTGTTACCAAACTCCTCCAAAAGACTCAACAGATTGTTATGAAATTTTCTGTGTATGATCAGAAGGTCTGGGAGTAGGTCATATGTTAGTTTTTAAGTCCCTAATGGCAAAACAATGTTTGTAGGGTCAGCTAGTTTTATAGTATAATATCCTAGAAAGACATATAAGCTTGATGGCAGTGAAATTTAGAGGCCACAGACCTTTTTAAATATATTATTTGCAGTACAATAGAATCAATTTTTGACACAAACCACTTAGGACGTAGAGCGAGCGAAGCGAGCTCGGGACTTGGGGCACTCTAACTTGGAAAATTTAGGTGACGATGAGGATAATAATCAGCAGGATGGCAGGTCCTTTCAGGTTATTTTCGATTATGACCACTCAGAAATAGGAGCCCGTCGACCGAGCCTTGAAAAGGGTAAGGGAAAGACTGAAGGCTAAAGAGTCTTAACCTCAAGATTTCAAAATTGAGTTCAAAACATAACTTAAAAAAATTATTTCTTAAAAACTACTACTATGTGTAGAAAGTTTTAGCTCGGGAGGGGGGAACAAAATCCTTTTTTTTCTCATCCCTTCCCCTTTCTATCATCGTCATTTTAATTTTAATTATTTTCATCTTATTGATTTTTCTCAAGAATGGTGCATTACTTTTTCATGGAAGTGGTCTCGTGGGGAAGGGACACACCCCTCCTCCCCCCTCACCCCTTCCCACCCCCTAGCCTTGCCACACGATTCTAAATTTTTACCTATAGATCTCACTTTACTTGGTCAATGGGCCACCTGACACCTATTGCGAGAAGAATAAGCGAGACACATGACCAATGCGAACAAAGTATTTGGCTACATACCACCAGTACCAGCAGATCCAGCAGTGACACTGCCTGACCTCTGCTCTTCTGCAGCACTGGTAGCTGAAGGCACAGAGGGCGCAGCCGATCCTACGTTCTGATCCGACATGGTTCTGCAGACAGAAAAATCTGGTAAGCCTCAATGGAAAGTTCTTTGGCATAGGTACTTAATTTGAACAATTAAGATGAATATGGATGGCATGACACATCATAACTTTTATCTAGGTGTATCAGGTATTTGCTAAGATCCTTTCTTCAGTGTTGAGAGGATAATCTAGATTAGTAAGTAATACTTAGTAAAAAATTTGAGTCATGGATGTGCTTTTACTCATAATAATTAATACTTACCCTAAAAAAAAGCACTGAGAAACGGTAAAGAACTGTTTAATTATAGTTTTAATAAAAATAAAATGAGTTCCAGAAAATCACGAAATAGGTTATTGCCACAGACCACTTAACTAGAGATCATCTAGAGCTAACCAAGATAGAGATTGCCATAGACTTTGTGGTCTGTGGCCATAGACAATTAACACCACAATGTCGCCAGTTTAACGGTCTAATAAACTGACTTACCAGAATTACATTTCAGTATAAGTGCGGAAAGTTTGTCATTTCTTTACGAGTCCCGGTTTGTTGACCCAAGCCGAAGGCGCGGGCGGGCGGGGGTCAACTACGTCCAAAGGTCCAAACTTCAAAGCATCCATTATTTGCCTATAAAAATCACGATGCTCAAAGCCCAACTGTTCATTGCTTCAGTGGCTTCATTTCGTCGTAATAAAGAATCACAAATGAGTACACGGTTCATTAGGTTTCTTTCAGTGAGCTAGTGAGGTACCCAAATATCGAGCTTTTTTGTGTACCCAGTTTTTTTAAAATGCGCCAAATGTTTTGGTAATGAAACCGAACCATTTTTGAAGAAGCTGCTGGTGATGAAAAGTGGATCACGTTACGACAAGAATGTGCGAAAAAGGTAGTGGTCAAAGCCGGTTAGGCTTCACAGACTGTGGCGAAACCCGGGTTAACTCGCAAAAAGGTGATGCTGTGTGTTTGGTGGGATTGGAAGGGCATTATTCATTATGAGCTGTTAACACCAGGCAGGACCATCGATTCTGAACTCTACTGCGAACAACTGATGAGATTAAAGCAAGAAGTTGAGAGAAAGCGGCCGCAATTAATCAACAGAAGGGGTGTGGTTTTTCATCAATGTAAATAAACTAACTATGCTAAAAATGTTTTGAATTTTCTTAAAAAATGCGAAGAAACTTTTTCCCCAACCTAATAAATATATTAATTCTGTAGCAAAAATAGTTATAGTAAAAAAAATGATTTTTTCAGAATGGTATCATTTACAGCAGACAATCAACGAGGATTCGGCGGATTTTTTTTGACATGGCTTTGGCTCGATTTCATTATTTTGACATTTCGATGTCAATCGCTACGTATTTCTTTGAGAAAAGTCAGATTTTACTAAGTTTTCTTCATCCACCCCTACGATATTTCCACTCCAAATATATCGTAGGGGCATCACGGAGACACGTGCGCGAGTGGGAATCTAGGATGTTTTCCAGGAATTCCGCGAGAACCATGTGACACGAATACGAAAAAAGGGCTTCCAGACCGTCAATGTGACAGAAATGTTTTCTGCCATCGCGACGGGCCAGCGCCGTCTCGAAGCCGACCCAGCGGCGACGCGTGATAACCGGACCGGGATCTAGGACAATCGCGTCAAAGATGAGCGCGGGATGGCCAGTCCACCACCGAACCCTAGTGAAGGCGCGGAGGGTGAGTCCGAGTTCCCGGAGGCGACGGGGCAACGCGCGGCCGCCCCGCAGAAGACGTTCATAGCGCCGCCCGCCAGCGAGCTGCCCACGAAGTTGGAGTTCGTGGCGCGCGGCGGCTCCGGTCGCAGCATCAAGCACACTTTCCGCAGCGTCAAGTTCGCGCGCCGCGTGCCCACGCTGCCGCCGCGGCGCGAGCCCGCGCCCGACGCGCCGGGGCCCAGCGCGCCCGCGCCGGCGCCGAGCCGCCCGCGGCGCGACCGCAGCAAGCGCCACGCCTGCGCCACCTGCGACAAGCGCTTCTCCAGCCCCGGCAAGCTGTCGCAGCACGTCCTGAGCCACACCGGCGAGCTGCCCTTCGCCTGCCATTTGTGCGACAAGGGGTTCAACTCCAAGTTTAAACTGGTGCGCCACAGCCTCATACACAGCGAGGCAAGGGCCTTCGCATGTACCGTGTGCGGTAAGACTTTCAATCGTAAAGATCATCTCACTAATCATGTAAGAGTGCACAATCCTGTCAAAAAACTGTACACATGTGAGCGGCCCAATTGTAGGAAGTCGTACACCTCCCTCCTGAGCTATCGGAAACATGCAGCTTTGCACTCTGCAGAGGAAGGAAACTTGCAGTGTAAGATTTGCGATGAAGTATTTAGTACTAAACAGGATATTGTAAATCATCTCAAAATACATACAGGGAGTCGTACACCAAAGAGTGAGACTGATAAGAAGTTTACCTGTGATCACTGTGACAGTAAGTTTTTCACCGCCAAGGATGTTCGGCGGCACCTCGTCGTGCACACTGGTAGACGAGATTTTTTATGTCCACACTGCCCTCAAAAATTTGGACGTAAAGATCATTTGGTGCGACATGTTAAGAATGCGCATCCTGAGGAGTCTTGGAGGTCTGCAGTGGTGGGCACTTCTAAGGACCCACCACTGGAAGCCACTTCATTTGAAGAAACTTACTCTGACTTTTCTATAGAAGGTGCAGATTTTGATATATGGAAAACTCCCAAGCAAGAGTTAGAAGAAGTTCAGGTGGAAGTGCCAGAGTCTGAAATAGTAATAGATGAAATACCAGATATAAAGTTAGAGCCAGTTGAAGAAATAAAACTGGAGGTTCCCTCTTCACCCAGCTGTGATATCCTGGACTATCCCGTAGTATATATGGTCCCACCTCCGTATCCCCCGACGCCATCAGACTTGCCTTTCATCACGACGCAGCCCATAGTTGATCCACTTAACGTCCATTTGCCGTCTATACTACTGGATCCGGGGGAAGGCCCATCGGGGCTGTCGAGTCAGATGCTGGGGCTGCTGGAGGAGAGCGAACCGCCGTTCGCGAGCGAGGAGAGCCGCGCGCAGCAGCGGCTGCCGGCGTTCACGCAGGCCTTCCAGACGGCGCAGAGCCCGAAGCCCCCTCCGCCGCCGCCGCCGCCCCAGTAGCCCCCCGCCTTTGCATTTAACTTTTGTCGATACCGAACTACCTCATAATGTAAGGTTGGTGTAAACTGTAATATAGTCTGGATCAGTGCAGCAGCGAAGTCCCGGCGTAGTGACGCCGACGGCCGCGGCGTTTAGATTACTAAAATGGCGTGCTGCAGTTTGAAGTTGCCAAATTGTTTGACACTCAGGTATACCAAAATTTTTCCGAATTCTACATGAATATGTTATCTAGTCATGTATGTACTTTCGGAACTGTAAATTGTTTATTTATAGCGTTTATGTATGACGTTTGTAGAGTATAGATGGGACCAACTCTGTAGGATGGAAACGTTAGCATGTGTAGTCCACGGTGCATTAGCTGCATTTTAATATTGTTGTAGGGCTGTTATTTAAGTAAGCTGGAAGGTTTATGACTCTTGAAAGCAGTAGGCTGTATAATATGTTTTAGAGAAGCAGACTGCTTTCCCTCGTGAAGCTAGTACAACAAAGAGCATATTCCTTTAGAAAAGTGAATCCGAATATTGTGGATGTGTCAAGATCAGATCTGCTGTAAATATAAAACAATTACCTCTGAGACTAAGCTATACATGTTCAGGATCATTCTATTTACAGATTGGTTTTGAAATCCGTTAAGTTAACATACCATTACATACATACCTCAGAAGCGCTGGGTGCTTCCTTAGCATTAAGACAATCGACTGTTGGCTCTGCAGCTTAAAGTGTGTAGAGTTTGAAGTAAGGGTCATGAAAATAATGTGCCAAAATTACTTGATTCTGGATCTATCGATGCAACAAATGCAATTGAAGCTTAAGCAATAATTCTTTTGCTACGAACAAAAGAAGCTGATATTGATGTCGGCAATTTAAATTTTAACTACATAAACTGGTATTATACGAAAAAAAAGAGAAACTAAAATAGTCTCAGCATATTTTTGGGAGTATGAGCCAAATTATGTAATCTGTAGTAAGTTTCACTTTGAGACTAGGTAGGTGAGTGTGTCAAGAAGTCTGTAAAAAATGTAGTTGGAATTCAAACGACTTTGGCGTGATTGATTTGAAAGAAAGGTGTACAGCTTTATTAGATGCCTTACATTTATCGAAATATACTTCGTAATCGTATACCGCGACTTAGGCCTGGTTGTTTGACTTGACTTTACAAAAACCTTGTAGTGAAATATGGCGGTCTGACCCTTATTTCGAAAAACATAAGAGTCAGACCGCCATATTTAACTATAATGTTTCGATTAAAGTCAAGTCAAGCAACCGGACCTTAGTGGTACTTGCATACTCTGTACTGAATTAGGTACTTACTCGCCGGCTTGTATCGCCAATACAAGAAATGCTCAGCGATTGTGTACTCTACATTCAAGTTGCACTAGTTGCACGCGACTGCACTAGTAGTTATCACATTACACATTCGTAGGTATGGAAATTCATTTCTACTCCATTTTGCTGCGATACGACGTACTCGTAACGTCTGCGTCGCGGCAGAAGTTCGGAATTTAAACGGTTTCGGTTATAATAAAATTATGGGAAAAACCGCGAAATACATAATTTCTAAATAAAGTTGCATGTGCTCGCTTGTTATTAAAATATTATATTTTTTTCGAGTATGTTGTTTTAATATTTGGCGTAATTAAATATCTTCGTCATTATTTAATGTCATCTTTGAAATATGTTCATTAACAATGTTGGGCGTCTAATAAAAGCTATATTTTAATATGTATAGAGAGGAAGGATCCCATGTTGTACAAGCTTCAAATTAATTATTATATATTATGTAAATAATTCTAATCTTTTAGGTTAATAGGACTGTAAAAAATTTAATCTACCTCAATTGCAACTTATTCTTACGTCTAGAAATTTAATTACTACACTAGGTTAGTGAGAAACGAGAACGTTTTTTTTTTTTAATTTGAGAACTACACAGAACCAAGGGCTGGTTTATTTATATTTAACATTATCGTTGTGTGTTAACAGTAATATTTGATTAGTTTACGTCTGGCAAACTGCGCAGGACAGAGGTTGCAGAAAAATATCGCGTTTGTGTACCACGTAAAATGTATTTTTTTAAGTAATAATCTTTTTTTAAAGAAAAAGAGGAGCATCTTTACTTACCTACTTATTCTATTTTTAGTGAGTATTCCTGAAAAATATCAACTCACGGGTTATAACAATTCTTTTTCACATATGTTTGATAGCCGATTTTGGTCTTGTATTTTTCTGTCTTTGTTCTGTTTCAGTCTAGTTGTTCAGAAACAGTAATTGTGACGCATCGGGATATTTTTATATGTATGTATTTATCAATGCTTTTTATAAGAATGGTAAAATAATGTACTATAGGGCCCTCATTATATTATGACATTGAAAACGATTTTTATACAGTATTTCTAGTAGGAGAGTATAAGTAGGAACTGTCATTTTATTTGTTTCTCACATACTGATACTACTTACAGCGATGTGAGAAGTTGAAAGAACAGTGCTATTCTAAAAGGATTGGTATGTACTGCGAAAGTTGACTCTGGATAGGAATATAGACTAGACAGAGGAGGGTTTGTACCGGTTTTTATAGCAATTTCGAATCTACTCGCTTTGCACAAACGAACCGTATTCCTCCATACATTTACAGCCAGTGCCATCACGTGTCAGCGGCAAAAGTCCAGTAGTTTGACGTCTGTAGGGTTAGGACAAAAACCTACAGACTTCCACTACTGGACATAATTCTTACTGTCCACTATTGGGCATAGACTTTAGGTAATCGTACCATGAGCAGGCCATCAAACGGTCCTCCGCTGTCAACTACCCCTCAGCCAGCGTATTTCCGCAAGTCTGTCCATTTTCCATTATTTCCCGTATTGAGGGTCTTACGACCTCGATAATAATAAGATTAATAATTACGACCAGAGTCAAGCTTTGTAAGTGGAAATACCTATACTCTGTCCATTAGTTTTTCTTTTTGACACATGAGGTAGACATATAGTGCATGAGTCTGATAATATAGCAGTAACTCGCTATTGCTATATCTGTCTCACGCGTCAAAAAAAACAGATGGTCAGAGTATATTTCTTAAAGGAAAAAATAATCAAAAATATTTTCAATGTTTAGGCCATTCCATTGCTAATTTAATTTTTTTTATTGTATTTTTAATTATGTCTGTGTTCATTTTAATAATATACGTAATAGTATATAATAAAAATTTTGGAATACAGAAGAAAATGACTGTGTAAAGTGAATGTTATATTCGCAAGTAAGCAAGATTGTAACTGTCATACAATCCGATCGCTGGTATCCTGTTGAACTTTATAAGTACCTGATAACAACTTATGCATAACTTTGGCCTATAAAGTACCTGTTTTTAGCATAAATCGCTGATACTTCGTCTTAAAACTTCAATTCGATGGAAATTGGATACTTTCTATGCTATACTTTTTCTATCTGGGGCGTTTTTGATTCTGATCATGACACAAATTATTTTCAGAAAAAAACAACGGTCAGAAGTATGGACAAAAATATCTGGCACTGTGGCAAGGGCACTGGATAAAAATAATAATAATGACGTCGAAAAAATAGAATTAAAACCAAAAACATGTTATCAGGCATTGTTACTTTTGAAGTCTTGTCTTTGCCGTCTTCCTATCAATTTCTCGCAAAACGAAAATTTGTATAAAGCCCATACGACGCTCCTGAGGAGTGACGTTTTAAATCATTATAGCTACTATCTCTGTCTAATCAGAAGTATTAAAATGCTTATAACTTTTTTCTTATTTGATCGTTTTAATCTGTTTTTTTCACCATTTTATTTGTTAATAATTCTAGTTTGAAAAATCAGTGAAAATAATATTTTGATTTCACTTTGGATTGGGCAAGATGATACATAGGACTTAGTTTTTGGATTCTGTACCCAACTTAAGTTCAACAGGAACCTTAATCACCTTTCACAACAGTCTAACCGCTAGTCATGCAATAGCAGTACATATTAATGTTTCATATAAGCAAAGAATAAGAAGTGATATTTACAAATTGATATGTTTTTGATAATATTATATATTTTTATGCTATAACAAAAAAAAAGGAACAAATCCACACAGAGTACAAATGGTAATTTTGACACAGGAATCGCATTTTCTTATCAATGCATTGAAATATAACTAATATAATATACCTACTCTGGGGAGCTATTCCACATCAAAAAAATCAAGATTCAATGAATAATCTTTTATATTAAGGTACTGTCCTAAATTATATCCTGCCTAATTTTGCCTAGTTGAGCAAATATTTAAGTTTTTGTAAATTTTCTGCGATGTGGTTTGACGGTAGCATAAGCACCTCATATTTTTATTGTATGTACCTATTTGTAAAATGTACCTTTGTTGGAATTGTGCCGAATTATTGTTAATTAGATACTTAATAATTACATTACTGGCTATATATAAGGGCATAGGCGTATATAATTATTAATTATTAATAATAATAAATGCCCAAAAACGTTAGCTCCCCAGCTATACGGATATAATGTATGTCTAGAAAATTAAATCTTAATGTTAACATATCAAAGACTCGCCTGTTGTTGTTCGCCGATGATGTTCTTCAATATGTAAAGTTAAGTTAATAAGAGTTGGCATTTATTTCTTTGAGCAGCAGAGGGGCTATTCACGTAACGTTTTCACACACTATGTGATGTGAAACAAGAAAAAGAAAAAAAATAACACTGAAAAATAAACTTTACGTAAGCAAATTTAAACTCGCAATTGTCGCTCATGTTGTGTTTTGCACTACATTCAATTTTAAAGCGTAAATAGTCGCGTCGATAGTCGTAAAATTTATTTTTCAGTGTTCGCAAAAAATGTTTTGATATCAATATCGTATGCTTATTTACGTAAATGCCATCACCTTTTTAAACATTTCACATCACGAAATGTAACTACCGCGTTACGTGAATAACCCCCACCGATGGAAAAAAATGTATCTATTGTTTTTTTGTGACACAAAGTGTTCATTTTTCTGTTTTTAATATTTATACGCATAATAATTATGTTGTTGTTATGTACTTTCCCAGGTGTTTCATTTTTTTGATCAGCAAATGAGTGTGACTCGTTATAATTATATCTTTTTTTTTAAATATATTTTGTGTAATACCAAATAATTACGTAATTTTGTGTTTACACTTGTAAAAGTTCGAATATTTTTTTTATTTATGTAAGTTTGGTTAATTGCAACGAAACTTCTACGAGTAAGAATTATTTTTAGATAATTAATATTGGAGAAACATCAAAGAATAAAAGTAGTAGCTTAGCCTTTTAGAGCACGTAAAATAATCAAACTTTTTTAATTTATTATGAGTTAAATTTTGAACTTCTAAGTCCCTGCAATTTGATAATTTTTCATATTTTTGCTGAAAATAATATTTCACTTACCTACTATTTAATTTCTTCTAGAATTATTTTTACTCGTAGCACATTTGAACTGGATTCATATAGGTATACGTAATTATGGTACATAAACATAGGGGCCTTGTAAAGATGTACTTGTTTGAATTTAAAATATTAGAAACAAGAAAAAAAATATTTTTAGAAATCTACGATATATTAATACAAAGAATCTATTTTGTTACGCTTTTTCAATAAGGCATTTTTATTAAATGTTAAATGAATATAATTTTAGTCAGTAATGTTAAATATTTGGCTGTTCCACTTAAAAACCAGGAAAGTGACAATCTTTGCGAATTTATAATATTATTACTTGAACTCAGTACCTAATACTTATAGTAGATTGTGCATAACTGCCGACCGATTCAAGTGACTGACAAAGATATTTCACATGAATGCTACATATTTGGTAATTGAATATACCTATAAATTGTTGAGACCAGTTCCCGCGTAACGTTTCCTTGAAAAAAAAATATAAGCTTTAAATCACTTATCCAGTAATTTTTTGGCACAGCCGATTTTTGGGGCCTTATTCTATTTACATAAATATATAAAAAATCTTATAAGATTTTGTAACAAATTGCAATTGTAAAAAAAGTTATAACTGAACTGTAAGTTTGCAACTTCGCTGATTGTCATCATCGCCTCATCCTTTTGCTATTTTTTTTAGATAAAAAGTAGTCGATATTATGATTTCCGAGTACGATTACAATAATATGTAACTCTATTAAAACGCCTCAACGTAAATTGCAAACTTAAAGCAGTCTAAAATTTTAATAAATGGTCGTAGTTTCTCTAAATTAACACTAACAAAATTATAAATCAAAATGAATATAATATGTAAACCGAACATGCATTACCCGCAAGTGACAGTTAATAAAAACAAAAACCTAAATTATAAACGTTGTTCCCGTACCTGGTTTATAATAACAATGTAAAATGGTCTTCATTGTAATAAATAGTTTGGACATCATACTGTTTTTCATTCCTTTACACTTTACAGGGTGGATATTCACGTAACCTGTCAGCTACATTTCGTGAAGTGAACTGTTTAAAAGGTCATGCATGGCTTTTACGTATATAAACAGACGAAATCAAAACATTTTTTTGCGAACACTGAAAACGTCTTGACATGGAGCGTAAATATGAATGTAGTTCAAAACGCAACATGGTCGACAATCGTGAAATTAAATGTACTTTCCGCGATAAGTTTGAAGATTGTATTTTCTATGTTGAAATACATTAAATTTTACACTCTAAAGCAATAGACGTAAAGTTATTTTTTTAGTTTATTTCTTGATTCACATATCACACAGTGTGCGAAAACGTTACGCGAATCGAATCGCCCCCAGGAGATTGGTAGCAAGGTAGCTTACTTCTAAAGAATATACCTATATGCTAAAATTGGTGTGTTTGTATATTATGTAGGTAAGTAACGTAAGTTACTACTTAACCGATTTGGATAAAAGTTGGAATGGAGATAGATTATCCAGTAGGGCTGGGATGTACCTACGCGTAGAGATATTTTTTGTATTTCTAATCCATATATTTTATTCATTTTATTTTATTTATTTAGTACCACAATATAGTATATGTTACATGAAGAATTAGGAAAGATGGTTAGGAAGTACAAGGATGCACTTATCTCTATAAAAGATCTCTGCCAGTGACCCTAGATATAGATGGACAGACAAAATTATCTCCACGTGTTCGTGCTCATAAGCGAGACTGGATTATCACAAACATTATTTTTATGAAAGAACAATCTATAGACATTTTTATATCAGAAAAGAGAAGCCAACAGATTGTTGAAATATATTTTTTATTGCTGATCAATTCGTTAACAAATAACACGTAGACTTAGAACCAGGAATAACAAAATAAATACCAAACCCGTGGTACAGTGGTCAAACAAATGCAGGTGGAAATACGAGACTATATAAACAATTGTTATATAACATTACAAAGTTTTAGAACATTATGAGTAAATGTACAGATTGGCCGCATCGAATCAAAATCTGTCTTAAAGAGTTATTCGTAGTCAACCATATTCGGATTCTAGCTGTCATTGAAATCACGGATAATAATTTAGCTATAATATATTATGTATTCTGCAATATTAGTACTGATTCTGTTTTATAGTCTCTAAATTTAGCGTGTCTAAAAATCTTTCCCTTTCACTATCGTACGATTTGAAAGGGATGGCACTAGTCTATAGAAATAGTTCTACCCCTTTCCTTGAAGTTTTAAAAATCTCTAAAACTAATTTGAGGCATTTGAAAAAGTGCTGATATTATATTGAGCAAATTGTCGAAAAAAAAACCGCCTTCCTTATATCCGAAGTTTATCGAACGAAAAATCTGAAATAATCATGATCAATAGAGTAACGGACGTTTTACAGGAAATATAAAATCGTCTCTTCGATCGAAAAATCTAAAATAATATGATAAGGGTTAACGTATGATTTACAGAAAATATAAAATCAACTCTCTAACTAGTGTACTTTTTTTGATAAAAACAACAAACCCGTAGAAACAAATATAGGTCTGCGATTCGTCATCAAAAGTACTTTTACTTTATAGTTCAATGAAAAAAAGTGATTCTTTTAAAGATTCACTTCTTTTGTAGTATGGAACGCTTGTTTCGTGAGTTTGGCCAACTTGGCTGGTTTTTCTTAAGTAGAACTGGATTTTGATTCGACGCAGCCTTTATGACTCCGAACAACGCATAACCCAGTAGGCACCTATCACTAAGAGTGAATTTGAACTAAAATTGTACTAAGATACTAAACACCTCCCCGAGTTAAGGCCCCATTCACATGTTGTCAAGATCGGAATTATCGCCTTAAACAGCCTGTTGCCAGAATATTTTAGTATTATTCAGGCCTGATGATTATTGATTCAAACACATTAGTTCAGATTCCAAGACTTACTTGAACAGTCAAAAATTGTATCAGACTTTAAATAAGTTAAGTGCGTGCAGTTACGTTCCTCTTTCGTCCACCTGACACTACGTCATTTGTCCCTCTAGCATGGGTAGGGAATAAAAAATGTATACCCCGATGTTATCTTCTGACAAGGGATAAAATTTATTTCCTCCACCGGATTAATATAGCAGGGGTAAACCGGTAAGGAGAAGTCTTTATGTTAATTTTATCCACAGGAATAGTACCACTAGTACGCCGTCGCCCCTGCTTTGAGAGTGGATAAAACTGCGAGGGAAAAACATTTTACTCCCTCCACGAGAAGAAATTGTCCGCGACCCCCAAGCTAGCCAGGTTGCAGGGCTATTCACGCTCTTTTACTCACTTCGCCTTAAAGTTCGTTTATTCGAAGCTTTTCACAACGCAAGCCAGAGCCTGTAGACAAAGTGACATTCTATAGGGAACGTGCACGGCGATAGCTCTGCCAGCTGGTGGCATAAATTGGTAACATATCAGTGATCAGGTGACAGAGATTTCACTTTATAAAATTTTAAATACACTACAGAAGTGAGAAACACTATATTATTTTAACTGAAAATCTGTTGTTTCATCTCTGGATATTCGAATATTTTATTTGTAATAATTAAATAATAATAAAATAATAAATTCGAAGTCGCGAATACAAAAGTACAAAATGTATGATATTGACATTAGCTAACGCTATGGAATGGATTAAGCTTATGTCAATCCCGTACATTTTTGGCATTACAATGATATCACAAATAGAATGCCACTTCACTCCCTCAGATCACTTCACTCCCTCAGGTCACTTCACTCTTGCTTGCCAATTGAAGCATTAAAATTACGTTCGACTTGCATTGTCAAAATTCGATTCACGGAAAACGGCGGAAATTCGAACAAAAGAACGTAAATGATGTTCAGTTACACTTCATATCGTCTTTGAAAATACTGCAAGTTCCATAATATTAAATTTACCTACGTACAGTTTTGTTTAGCATACAACCATTTACAACAAAAAAGACAATGTATTCTAAATTCCAATTTTGTTTCAGTATTAACCATTTTTCAATTTGCATCCACATTTCAACAAGCTTCCTTGGAATGTTCCTTGGTATTTAATTTAAATAAATAATTAATATTATAAAATAATAACATGCCCGTTTTTCGTTAAAAATAATATTAAAATATATAAATATACACTAACTATTATAGAAAACTGTCAATATACAGTTGTTACTATAGTATTTACACACATATAATATTATGGTACTACATTTTATAAAGTACACATTAAAAGTTTTTTTGGTATTTCTAGTGAACGACATCCTTTCCTATATTGATGGCTCGGTATGCAACAGTTGACATACAATGGCCTTAAACTAAGAACGGACTGGTCCCACGCACACGTATTACGCAAGCAATTAATCTTTTAATACGATTATATACAAATATGCGCGTGATTTCGTAGCGTAAGAATACAAATTTTCAGAATCTATGCGTTGCATACGCGTGAGTGGGGTCAGTCTATCTCTGTATTTGTATACATCATGACATTAATCAAAGTTACGATTGATATCACAATCGTAACTTTGATTATTGACGTTAAATTTGTCAGTTGCGTGTCAAATTCAATCAAGTCTAACCAATGACCTATTTTTACGCTGGATTAAACATTCTATACAATTGACAGTTCATTTTGTGTGCCGATTTGAAGCAACCTCCTCGAAGGTCTACGGTACTAAATCGACATTTGCTGCTATTAACCGCTATTTTGTTTTTAGTTCCATGGACGCTCACACCAGGTTACGCAACAATCAGCGCCAAGGTGGCGAAAATCAAGTGTCTTCATTTTTACGTTGACAGTGTGAGGTCCAGCGTACTAGTATAATAACAGAGGTCAGTGACCAACTTATTTGGAATTACGATATCAATGTCACACAGTGAGTGCCCAGTGATTTTACGGAACGCGAATGGGGCCCAATGTAATAATATCTATAGAAAAATATTACAGTTTCCCATACAAGAGAAGAACACAATGTTTCTAGGTTAGCAGTGAACCCGATAAATGCATTTCCATTAACACCAGTCACCGGTCAAGGAATGTTCAGCGCCGGGGGCGGGCGGCCTCTGCATTAGTCTGTGTACAAACTTGAAGGCCAGAAAGAATCATTTCACCGTCCGTCGACTATATCTTCTCACTTTTCGCTTCTCACCCTGTTTAGAGGGTTTATTTTTAAGGGATATGCTATCTAAATTGGGAAGTTCCGCGTCGGTTTGTCCGGCTTTGACTTGTAGAGGGTTGTCGTTGGCGTCGTGGTCGGAGCTGTCGATGCCGTTTTCCATTCTCACCGCGTTGTTACTCTGGCTGGGGCTTATGTCCATTTCCTCATCGGAGTCGTAGTTTCCGTTGGGCTCGTGCCGTTTGTATTGGAACTGTCTGTAGGTGATTTCTTCGTCGGACTCGGCTTTGGAGGGTCTGAATCTTCGGTTGATGTTTTGTAGGGACTGGTTCTTTTGGAGGGCACCAGGTATGGAGTCCCGGATGTTCACTTCTGAGGTGGACTTGGTGCAGTAGTCTTCGCGGTCAGACTCGGAGTATTTCCTCGATGGCAGCCTGGTATTCGCGAACACGGGCTGAGTGGTATCGGGGACCGGTGAAGCCGCCTTTAACCGCACCTCGGGCCCTCCTCCGTATATGTTAGTGAAGAACCTCCACAGCTCCTCACTCAACTGGGCGTGATCTGAACCGGGTTTCAACGTGTAAGTCGTTTTTCCGTCGATCTCCTGTAAAATATTGTTAAACAAAAATTAACTTTAAGTACTTTTGAATTTGAAGACAGTTATTATTTTGCTATCAAGAGTCTCTTCGCGAAAATAAACGATTAGATAAGTACTCATATTCAAAAAAACCTCATCTAACCACGTTGGAATTGAAATTTCGATTGAAAATTGGATTCGGAAGTTTCGTAATCAGCATCCAAAAAGCCTTCGCAAACGACACCATACTCGCACACTTACCATATTATATTCCAAAAATCGGGCAAGTGCGAGTTGAACACGCGTGGAGGTGGTATCCGATGAATTTGTTATCCAATATTATGTCCACAAATCCTATACCTTTAAACGAGCAATTCTTGTATATATATATATATATATATTTCTATATAATCTGAATCTCGGAAACGGCTCGAACGATTTTCATGAAATTTAGTATACAGGGGGTTTTGGGGGCGATAAATCGATCTAGCTAGGATTCACTTTTAGAAAATGTCGAATTTACCAAAAAAAATATGAACCCTGCTGCCATCTATTGGCAACCGAGCAAAGCTCGGTCACCCAGATATTAATAGTATAATCAAGTACATCACTGACCTGTTCGGTGAGTATGGCGCGGTTGTCGACGGGCGGCGGCGGGCGGCGCGCCTTGTTGCGCACGAACGCCTGCCACTGCCGGAACCACGCCATGCTGATGGCGTACACTGCCTGAGGGCGCTCTTGCTCCTGCAACATTAATACTAATCATGTCAAGTATGGACAGCCAAGAGAATAAATATATCAATCCTCAAGCAGCTTCGCGTCAGCACTACGCTACCTGTTACCAATGGATACTGAGTTATTTTGGGCATATTGCCCACCCTCCTCCCGATAATTTAAACTCATGGTTAGCGGACAAGACCGCGCGGCCGCTCATTTATCTGCTGGTCTGACCAAGTGAGGTCACTCACAAGCATTCCTCTCACATCAGCCATCAGGAAGGCTGAAGTCCGAACTGTATGGAGGGACATAGTTACAAACGCAACGAAGGAATTTCAGGGAAAACGCAACTTTCAATAAAATAAAGATAAAGAGATTCGACCTAGGAGGAGCATGTTATGAATATGAAACGGATCAGCTGCAAAGCTATTCAAGTATTCAGCAATATTATGACAGGCAAATTCGAAGTGAAACTTTTCACATTCACATATTTTCATTCCACTTCACTAGGTGCTACGTAGGACCTAGTGTAGGAGCTACGTGAAGCGAACTCGAGAAATGTGACATAACGGATAGAATTTAGTGCTACAATTTTGATGAATGGATGGATCAGTAAGAGTTACGGAAACTAAATAACGGGATTACCCGATTGCATTGTACACTTTACTCATATGAGATTGTTTCAAGAAATTATAATTTTGTTTACGATGTTTATAGTGTTTTGGTGTAGAGAGTTGTAGACAAGTCACAAAAGTAAGTTGTCATAAATTAAACACCGGATTGATTATTTTATTCGGATTTTATTATTTTATAAATAGTCATGAGCCAAGAAAACAGAATGCTTACCATAGACCACACAGAGAGATAGACTTAAAAAGTAAAGGATTACAGATAATATATAACATAAGTAGTCACCTGAAACAAGGCGTGCAGCTCCGCGAAGGCGGTCAGCTCGCGCGCCCGCCGCGCACGCAGACGCTGCGCCGCGCGCGCGCACGTGTCGCACTCGTGCGCGTGCGACACCGCCGGCCCGCCGCCGAAACTGACAATACAATTACAAAACTTGGTTAGTTCACTTTGACATGTTTTTCAGTAGAATCAGGCCAGTCTCACCTATCACGTGAAGTCATTAGAAATTTAATTTTATAGCACCCTGGTAATGGTAAACATTACTCACTGTCGATACAGGAAGTCCCACAGCGGCTGCGGCAGGCGCACGGCGAGCGCGGGCATGTGCTGCGCGCGCTCCGGCCGCACGCCGCCGTGCACGCACACGAAGTCGCTGTTGTCGATCGGGCCCGGCTCACTGGTAATGGTAAACGTTACTCACTGTCGATACAGGAAGTCCCACAGCGGCTGCGGCAGGCGCACGGCGAGCGCGGGCATGTGCTGCGCGCGCTCCGGCCGCACGCCGCCGTGCACGCACACGAAGTCGCTGTTGTCGATCGGGCCCGGCTCACTGGTAATGGTAAACGTTACTCACTGTCGATACAGGAAGTCCCACAGCGGCTGCGGCAGGCGCACGGCGAGCGCGGGCATGTGCTGCGCGCGCTCCGGCCGCACGCCGCCGTGCACGCACACGAAGTCGCTGTTGTCGATCGGGCCCGGCTCACTGGTAATGGTAAACGTTACTCACTGTCGATACAGGAAGTCCCACAGCGGCTGCGGCAGGCGCACGGCGAGCGCGGGCATGTGCTGCGCGCGCTCCGGCCGCACGCCGCCGTGCACGCACACGAAGTCGCTGTTGTCGATCGGGCCCGGCTCACTGGTAATGGTAAACGTTACTCACTGTCGATACAGGAAGTCCCACAGCGGCTGCGGCAGGCGCACGGCGAGCGCGGGCATGTGCTGCGCGCGCTCCGGCCGCACGCCGCCGTGCACGCACACGAAGTCGCTGTTGTCGATCGGGCCCGGCTCACTGGTAATGGTAAACGTTACTCACTGTCGATACAGGAAGTCCCACAGCGGCTGCGGCAGGCGCACGGCGAGCGCGGGCATGTGCTGCGCGCGCTCCGGCCGCACGCCGCCGTGCACGCACACGAAGTCGCTGTTGTCGATCGGGCCCGGCTCACTGGTAATGGTAAACGTTACTCACTGTCGATACAGGAAGTCCCACAGCGGCTGCGGCAGGCGCACGGCGAGCGCGGGCATGTGCTGCGCGCGCTCCGGCCGCACGCCGCCGTGCACGCACACGAAGTCGCTGTTGTCGATCGGGCCCGGCTCACTGGTAATGGTAAACGTTACTCACTGTCGATACAGGAAGTCCCACAGCGGCTGCGGCAGGCGCACGGCGAGCGCGGGCATGTGCTGCGCGCGCTCCGGCCGCACGCCGCCGTGCACGCACACGAAGTCGCTGTTGTCGATCGGGCCCGGCTCACTGGTAATGGTAAACGTTACTCACTGTCGATACAGGAAGTCCCACAGCGGCTGCGGCAGGCGCACGGCGAGCGCGGGCATGTGCTGCGCGCGCTCCGGCCGCACGCCGCCGTGCACGCACACGAAGTCGCTGTTGTCGATCGGGCCCGGCTCACTGGTAATGGTAAACGTTACTCACTGTCGATACAGGAAGTCCCACAGCGGCTGCGGCAGGCGCACGGCGAGCGCGGGCATGTGCTGCGCGCGCTCCGGCCGCACGCCGCCGTGCACGCACACGAAGTCGCTGTTGTCGATCGGGCCCGGCTCACTGGTAATGGTAAACGTTACTCACTGTCGATACAGGAAGTCCCACAGCGGCTGCGGCAGGCGCACGGCGAGCGCGGGCATGTGCTGCGCGCGCTCCGGCCGCACGCCGCCGTGCACGCACACGAAGTCGCTGTTGTCGATCGGGCCCGGCTCACTGGTAATGGTAAACGTTACTCACTGTCGATACAGGAAGTCCCACAGCGGCTGCGGCAGGCGCACGGCGAGCGCGGGCATGTGCTGCGCGCGCTCCGGCCGCACGCCGCCGTGCACGCACACGAAGTCGCTGTTGTCGATCGGGCCCGGCTCACTGGTAATGGTAAACGTTACTCACTGTCGATACAGGAAGTCCCACAGCGGCTGCGGCAGGCGCACGGCGAGCGCGGGCATGTGCTGCGCGCGCTCCGGCCGCACGCCGCCGTGCACGCACACGAAGTCGCTGTTGTCGATCGGGCCCGGCTCACTGGTAATGGTAAACGTTACTCACTGTCGATACAGGAAGTCCCACAGCGGCTGCGGCAGGCGCACGGCGAGCGCGGGCATGTGCTGCGCGCGCTCCGGCCGCACGCCGCCGTGCACGCACACGAAGTCGCTGTTGTCGATCGGGCCCGGCTCACTGGTAATGGTAAACGTTACTCACTGTCGATACAGGAAGTCCCACAGCGGCTGCGGCAGGCGCACGGCGAGCGCGGGCATGTGCTGCGCGCGCTCCGGCCGCACGCCGCCGTGCACGCACACGAAGTCGCTGTTGTCGATCGGGCCCGGCTCACTGGTAATGGTAAACGTTACTCACTGTCGATACAGGAAGTCCCACAGCGGCTGCGGCAGGCGCACGGCGAGCGCGGGCATGTGCTGCGCGCGCTCCGGCCGCACGCCGCCGTGCACGCACACGAAGTCGCTGTTGTCGATCGGGCCCGGCTCACTGGTAATGGTAAACGTTACTCACTGTCGATACAGGAAGTCCCACAGCGGCTGCGGCAGGCGCACGGCGAGCGCGGGCATGTGCTGCGCGCGCTCCGGCCGCACGCCGCCGTGCACGCACACGAAGTCGCTGTTGTCGATCGGGCCCGGCTCACTGGTAATGGTAAACGTTACTCACTGTCGATACAGGAAGTCCCACAGCGGCTGCGGCAGGCGCACGGCGAGCGCGGGCATGTGCTGCGCGCGCTCCGGCCGCACGCCGCCGTGCACGCACACGAAGTCGCTGTTGTCGATCGGGCCCGGCTCACTGGTAATGGTAAACGTTACTCACTGTCGATACAGGAAGTCCCACAGCGGCTGCGGCAGGCGCACGGCGAGCGCGGGCATGTGCTGCGCGCGCTCCGGCCGCACGCCGCCGTGCACGCACACGAAGTCGCTGTTGTCGATCGGGCCCGGCTCACTGGTAATGGTAAACGTTACTCACTGTCGATACAGGAAGTCCCACAGCGGCTGCGGCAGGCGCACGGCGAGCGCGGGCATGTGCTGCGCGCGCTCCGGCCGCACGCCGCCGTGCACGCACACGAAGTCGCTGTTGTCGATCGGGCCCGGCTCTGCCCATGTGTTGAATCTGTTAACAAGTCATCTTTTACGTCAAGCTTCTGCTATCTCGGCTGAAACAGCACTAGATTATGCTGTCCCATACGGAGTGAGCACATAGGGACAAGGAGCGACAGGAAACAACTTGTAGAGAGTCAAGAAGGCGCCCCGGGAACACGCCAAGAGCAAGTACCGAACGGGCGCCCTCCCGCGTTTCGGCCCCCATAACCGCGAGGTTGATTGGGCCATAGGTGGTGGAGGGTTGTCCCTATTGTCCCTTACAGTCGGGAATTATAGTATATTATAGACCAATATTGATGGGACATTGAATACATGTTATTGAGGCGGGCAAGGAGATCAAACGTATATAAATAAGATAACTGGTTGTTGTGAGTTGAAATCGGAAGGTACACAATATACAGTAACGGACTCACTTATTAATCCACTGTTTGGAGATGAAGAACTTGATGTCGTTTGGCTCGGTGTTCGCCGATTTCAATATTTCCGCTGCCTTCTGTCGCAGGATGCTCATCTGAGGGTTTACTTTCCTGTAACACAAAACACATGAGTTTTCGGTACAGGCAGTTTAATCTTGCAATTTATCAATCCGTAACTAACTGCTCTGTTCTTTCAATCACTAACCTAACAAAGAATTTCCATCCTTACATGTTCCATTGAGGCATTTTGAATAGATTTTTGAGATGGGGCACAACAGGAAAAGGCCTATACCATATCGCTATGCACGCCGAGAGGCCACTATCTCCCTCCGCCGTGCCCGCGTGACATATCACAGCAGTTACCTATAGAACAGCACGTAGGCCTCATACGTCGCCAGCTGGTGGGGAGGCAGGGGGGTGACGGCCGCGTCGTCGAACGCGAACCAGCGGCCGTCGTGCGCCTTCGCCATGCACGTGTAGTGGCCTCCCCCCGCCGTGCCGGCGTGACATATCACAGCAGTTACCTATAGAACAGCACGTAGGCCTCACACGTCGCCAGCTGGTGGGGAGGCAGGGGGGTGACGGCCGCGTCGTCGAACGCGAACCAGCGGCCGTCGTGCGCCTTCGCCATGCACGTGTAGTGGCCTCCCCCCGCCGTGCCGGCGTGACATATCACAGCAGTTACCTATAGAACAGCACGTAGGCCTCACACGTCGCCAGCTGGTGGGGAGGCAGGGGGGTGACGGCCGCGTCGTCGAACGCGAACCAGCGGCCGTCGTGCGCCTTCGCCATGCACGTGTAGTGGCCTCCCCCCGCCGTGCCGGCGTGACATATCACAGCAGTTACCTATAGAACAGCACGTAGGCCTCACACGTCGCCAGCTGGTGGGGAGGCAGGGGGGTGACGGCCGCGTCGTCGAACGCGAACCAGCGGCCGTCGTGCGCCTTCGCCATGCACGTGTAGTGGCCTCCCCCCGCCGTGCCGGCGTGACATATCACAGCAGTTACCTATAGAACAGCACGTAGGCCTCACACGTCGCCAGCTGGTGGGGAGGCAGGGGGGTGACGGCCGCGTCGTCGAACGCGAACCAGCGGCCGTCGTGCGCCTTCGCCATGCACGTGTAGTGGCCTCCCCCCGCCGTGCCGGCGTGACATATCACAGCAGTTACCTATAGAACAGCACGTAGGCCTCACACGTCGCCAGCTGGTGGGGAGGCAGGGGGGTGACGGCCGCGTCGTCGAACGCGAACCAGCGGCCGTCGTGCGCCTTCGCCATGCACGTGTAGTGGCCTCCCCCCGCCGTGCCCGCGTGACATATCACAGCAGTTACCTATAGAACAGCACGTAGGCCTCACACGTCGCCAGCTGGTGGGGAGGCAGGGGGGTGACGGCCGCGTCGTCGAACGCGAACCAGCGGCCGTCGTGCGCCTTCGCCATGCACGTGTAGTGGCCTTCCCCCGCCGTGCCCGCGTGACATATCACAGCAGTTACCTATAGAACAGCACGTAGGCCTCACACGTCGCCAGCTGGTGGGGAGGCAGGGGGGTGACGGCCGCGTCGTCGAACGCGAACCAGCGGCCGTCGTGCGCCTTCGCCATGCACGTGTAGTGGCCTCCCCCCGCCGTGCCCGCGTGACATATCACAGCAGTTACCTATAGAACAGCACGTAGGCCTCACACGTCGCCAGCTGGTGGGGAGGCAGGGGGGTGACGGCCGCGTCGTCGAACGCGAACCAGCGGCCGTCGTGCGCCTTCGCCATGCACGTGTAGTGGCCTTCCCCCGCCGTGCCCGCGTGACATATCACAGCAGTTACCTATAGAACAGCACGTAGGCCTCACACGTCGCCAGCTGGTGGGGAGGCAGGGGGGTGACGGCCGCGTCGTCGAACGCGAACCAGCGGCCGTCGTGCGCCTTCGCCATGCACGTGTAGTGGCCTCCCCCCGCCGTGCCCGCGTGACATATCACAGCACACAGGTTATATCGGGTGATTTTCGAGGTGCAATCTGTCGACAAAGGTTTGAGCTTAAGATATGAAATTCAATAATGGAACTCTAGCATCCCGCAAGCTCTCACGGTTTTGATATTCTTGTGATTACCTTTATGCGTGTAGGGCGCCATGTTGAGATCGACGACGGGGAAGGAGACGCGCGCGGCGACCTTCGCGCTGGACATGAGCTCGTGGCGGAAGCGCTTGAGGTGCACGCACAGCACCTCCGGCAGACGGATCACGCCCGACATCTTTATGCCGTTCCGCAGCTTGTTGCAGCGAGAGCAGCTGTAACATAAACACGGTCGTGGACATAGATATACCTATTTATTTATTTTATTTATTAGGGTTTACCAGCAATTTTACAATGATTCTTAAATTATTACATTGATATATAATACTAAAGATGACGACCTCATGATGATGACCTCAGACTGTTAACGTAAAAATGAAGATTCTTGATTTTCGCTTTTTTGGTGCTGATTGTTCCGTAACCTCACAGACCTATAAACACTAGCAACAAATGTCAATTTAGTACCAGTAATCTCGTAGGCTACAGTGTCGTTCAAACCGAAACAAACCGACAACGCAGGGGTACCTACCCGGTGGGACTACGCAAGACCTGCCACTAGTATAAACTCGGACAGACCCTGGGCGACAAAGAAAGGCAATGTTCACTTATCACGTGATCGAAGAAACTACGAGTAGCCGTCTCGACGTACTGATTTCAACCTTCCGCCGCGCGCCGGCTAGTTGTGCATAGTTCTTGTACGGTCTATTTCACGCGCTGCGTGCGCCCGATTACGAGGCAACCTTAGTACGTCGAAAGAGATAAAGCTACGCAATTGAAAGAGACCACAACTTAGGTGCATAGCGGAGGCGGAGCCAGGCGCTATTGCGAACTGAATTGCACTTTTTTGTGTCAGCACTAAGGTCGCTATTTCTTCGCATCATCTTGCGGAGTGAACCTTCTGTACCGTTAGATACTATTATAGAGGTCAGACCTAATACCGTGTGTCTCACCTGTACATGTTATCCCCTTTGAGTTCGTCGGCGCTGAAGAAGGCGGCAAGGCAGTCCTGTAGAGACACCACCGGTCCGTAGAACCACGACCGCAGCCAGCTTAGTAGCCACCAGATCTGATGAGAATTGATTAACATATAATTTTTGGATGATTATTATCGATATCGCTGTAATTTGCTGGTATTAACGCATGCACTTTTAGTTGCCTGCGAGCACCGCATCACCGCATGTAATTAACGTTAGTACTCGGCGAACCACTGCCGATAACGTACGCATGTCAAAGTTAGAATAAACTTACATAAGTTAAACTTTGTCATAGTAGTTTTATTTTTATCACTTCGCGAGTGCTTACGTTTGTGGTCTCTACCTTACGGCCTGGCCACGGGGATCAGCGGTGCGAACGTCGAAGCGACGGGCGAGGCGACCATTCGCGCGGCACCGTTTGCAGGCCACGGGCAGTCACGTTCGCCGCCGCGACCAGTAAGGAAGTCCGACAGCAAAATGTCTTTATCGAAATTATCTCAATATTTCAAGACCTAATATTTGGAAGAGATTGTGAAATACATGATTTGAATAAGAATCGGAGTATAGATGGAGAGTTCCACAAGAAGTATGAGAAATACAGAATATATCCAGAAAAATTTGTTGAGTATACCAGAATGAGTATCGAAACCCTCGATTATATACTTATGAATATTCTTCCTACATACTCTTCACTACATGTTTAAACTTGTGCTGTGGATGGCCAGACTTCCAAATAGCTGGTCTAGCTAGTATTTCAGCAATAAAAGTCTCGTCGTTCATTTTTCGCGGCGAAGACAACTAAACTCGTTTGTTCACTGCACTACTCGCCGCGACTACCGCTCAACTCCGTGGCTCGCGCCGTACTTAGGCTGCCTGTCCATTGGAGCGGAGCGAGCCGGCGGTGCGGAGCGCGTGAGTAATTCATGCCTTTGTTTCGTTCGCCCGCCGCGCCGCAAGTCGCCGGCGCGGTTCGCTCGGTACATTTCGCCGGTCGCTTCGCCGGTCGCCGTTGCGCGTGGCTTGATTAGTACATTGCTATGCGTTTATTTCAGTCGCTAGACGCTTCGCCGTTCGCACCGCGCGAATATTCGCATCGGCGAATTTCCCGTGGCCAGGCTGTTACATCAGAGGAGCCGCAACAAAGCAAAAATTATACAATCCAATGCAAATAGCTTATAAATTGCAATAAACCAAAGAAATCTTAAATATCACGGGCACCCCTGCCCCTATAGTGCGTCTGAAAGGTCTGAAGACGCTAATCCATACATGGCATATTACAGACCGTCAAAATACAAGTGATTCTCATTTGTTAAAGGGAACGTTTGTACAGACGACTGAATCTCCTTCCCTCCGCGTCCGGCGGTCGTGGGTTCGATTTCCACAGCTGGAAAAATTTTGTGCGATGAGCGTGAATTTTTTTCAGTGTCTAAGTGTTTTTAAGAATATATAGGGTTATATAAAAAATACGATATCTCTCTGCCTGTAGTTGCTTACATTTAAACTTTTATTCTACGTTTGTTTTTTTACCTCGATATTTTGAGTAATATCAAATATTCAATATTCAACAGAGATACTTTAATTGTTACTACTCTGTAATGTAACATTGGCAAGTGGCAACGGTAGCGGCGCGCGTACTGCTCGCAGCGGTTTGGCAACTGGGACAGAAGATTGTGGTCACTGTTTCGCTGATCACATGTATTTGGTTTCACAGTGTAATATCACTTAATTTTTTTGTGTGAAATAAATTAATACTAAATTTTGAAGTCATAGAACAAAAGTTGTCAGTTTTAATGTAAACAACTACACGTCGAGAGCTATTTGGTATTTTTTATATCACCATGTATATTTAGTATACGAAACACAAGCTATCGTTTATTTTGTGTAATAAAAAAAGACGGAGACTGCCGGGGTAAAGCTATTGCATAGCTGTTTTTATCAACTTAAGCAATTATTATTGCCATCTATCGATGAATAGCAGAACTCTTAATGACTTTTTGAAATATCAGCGTGATATTTCAAAAAGTCATTAAAAGTTCTGCTATTCATCGATAGATGGCAAAACTAAAAAGTGTTAGGATTTTTTCGTTACGGATAGATTCGGCCCGCGATAGAAGCTATGCAATAGCTTAAAAATAAAAATAAAAAAATCAAAAAGTGACGTCACTGTGATGAAGACGACGTGTACCCAGGAGTCGTGCGCGGCGTGCGCGGCGTGCGGCGCGTGGTGGCTGAGCACGGGCTGCTGGCAGCGCAGCATGGCGAGGTGCTCGCGCGACGGGATCGGCAGCGACAGGTCCTGGAACGTCTCCACGCGCGTCGACACCTGCCCGACCACGCGACAAACTGAGCGAATAGCAAGCCCTTTCGCACACGCTGTCGTGGCGTAAGCGTATCGTAATACGCGCGTACGACGCGAGCAATACGAGCACGAACATTTTCAAAAAAGTCCTCAAACAAATTTCGTCCTGCATTCACACATTACAAATCAAATTTAAAACAACATTGTAGACACAATTATTATATTTTAAAAGAGCAAATACCGAGTCTTTTCACTGTTCTCCTCGATGCAATACATAAATGCATACACAAATAAGGCTACAAATTACAATACAATGAGGTTCTTTCACAAAAAAAAATTGCATGTAATTTTATCCCGGTTTTTATAACAATCAAAACAGACTATCATTTGAGGTATAAGGGTATATGAGAAAGGTTGGTACATATCAAAAAAGTCCCATTTAAAGATAAAGAGATAATCTCAAGAATAAAATTTTATAGGTAAACCGCTATAAACTTGACTCTCCTGATGGTCTGCGAGACGCGGGTCGGGTGCCGCTCAACCAATCAGCAAGTCTATCGCTTTCCGCCGGCCGCGCTGACGTAACCTTATAGCCAATCGCTACACCCGCCCCGCGTCCCGCAGACCATCAAGAGGGCCAAGTTCAACCAATCAGCAAGTCTGTTGCTGCCCGCCGGCCGGGCTGACACGTATCCTTATAGCCCATCGCATCACCCGCCCCGCGACCCGCAGACCATCAGGAGAGTCAAGTACCTATAGGTATCGCAGGAAGTAAGTGCTTGGGTTCCGCAGTGCTAAGTGGTGGTCGCTAGGCTCACCCTATCACAGATGAGGCACTGCACGGAGGAGAGCAGCTTCCCGTCGAACACG
Source organism: Coenonympha arcania (assembly GCA_036785405.1). Taxonomy (NCBI): domain Eukaryota; kingdom Metazoa; phylum Arthropoda; class Insecta; order Lepidoptera; family Nymphalidae; genus Coenonympha; species Coenonympha arcania. The sequence continues at coordinate 6,235,535 of CM072059.1, forward strand.
TCCGACACGATGCTGCGGTACCGCGCGCCGCCGCCGCCGTCGCCGCCCGCGCCGCCCGCCGTCCACGTGTTGCCGCTAAAACTACTCACCCTATCACAGATGAGGCACTGCACGGAGGAGAGCAGCTTCCCGTCGAACACGTCGGACACGATGCTGCGGAACCGCGCGCCGCCGCCGCCGTCGCCGCCCGCGCCGCCCGCCGTCCACGTGTTGCGGCTAAAACTACTCACCCTATCACAGATGAGGCACTGCACGGAGGAGAGCAGCTTCCCGTCGAACACGTCGGACACGATGCTGCGGAACCGCGCGCCGCCGCCGCCGTCGCCGCCCGCGCCGCCCGCCGTCCACGTGTTGCGGCTAAAACTACTCACCCTATCACAGATGAGGCACTGCACGGAGGAGAGCAGCTTCCCGTCGAACACGTCGGACACGATGCTGCGGAACCGCGCGCCGCCGCCGCCGTCGCCGCCCGCGCCGCCCGCCGTCCACGTGTTGCGGCTAAAACTACTCACCCTATCACAGATGAGGCACTGCACGGAGGAGAGCAGCTTCCCGTCGAACACGTCGGACACGATGCTGCGGTACCGCGCACCGCCGCCGCCGTCGCCGCCCGCGCCGCCCGCCGTCCACGTGTTGCGGCTAAAACTACTCACCCTATCACAGATGAGGCACTGCACGGAGGAGAGCAGCTTCCCGTCGAACACGTCGGACACGATGCTGCGGTACCGCGCACCGCCGCCGCCGTCGCCGCCCGCGCCGCCCGCCGTCCACGTGTTGCGGCTAAAACTACTCACCCTATCACAGATGAGGCACTGCACGGAGGAGAGCAGCTTCCCGTCGAACACGTCGGACACGATGCTGCGGAACCGCGCGCCGCCGCCGCCGTCCCCGCCCGCGCCGCCCGCCGTCCACGTGTTGCCGCTAAAACTTTACCAATTAATAAAGCAATGCAGCTTTTATCATAAGAAAAAAAAAAGACGTGTGGCACTCGGAGACTGCCGCTGTGAAGCTATTGCATAGCTGTTTTTATCACAATGCCACCTAGAGACGAGTTGCTGAACTCTTGTCTCTTACAAGCGTGATATTTCAAAAAGTCATTAAAAGTTCTGCTATATATGTATGTATAGATGGCAAAACTAAAAAGTATCATCGCTGTGCCGGTCGAAGTGGGGGGTGTTATGTTATTTTCGTTACGGAATTTCTGGATTCGGTCTCCACGCTCAAGGCCCGCGATAGAAGCAATGCAATAGCTTAAAAACTTTAAAAGTACTTGAAGTGTTTTTAGTAAAAGTAAAAATTTTCTGTAAAGACCCGTGTAAAATTATTCGCAGTGAAGTACTCACTACGACTAACCGTTTGGTCACACAGTGATTTTCGATGTTCTTGTACAAACTTAGCTCAATTACACAGTGCATTAAAAATCAATGTACAGTGTAGTATTATCAGACACTTTTTATATTATTTACATACTAGCTGACCCGGCAAACGTTGTTTTGCCACATAATTTTTTTTTCTCTCGAACGGAATAAATAATATCCTATGTACCTAAGCTCCTGGCTCTAAGCTACCTCCTCAACAATTTTCAGCCATATCGGTAAAGCCGTTCTTGAGTTATAAATAGTGTAACTAACACGACTTTCTTTTATATTTACTGTATAGAGATATTTAACAGGAACTTTTTAATTTGGTTCCCCCGTCACCTTTCTACCATAGAACGGCAAGGCATCGTAAAGGCTTCCACCCATACATAGTTGACGTACCAAAGACGCGTACGAAGCGGTTTGGTTCCTCGTTCCTGATACACACTGCAAAGGCCTGGAATACACTCCCAGGCAGTGTCTTTCCTGCCACTTACAACCCGGGAGCCTTCAAATCAAGAGTGAATAAGCATCTTCTAGGCAAGCGCGTTCCACCTTAGACTGTATCATCACTTTCCATCAGGTGTGATCACAGTCAAGCGCTAGCCTATATAGTATAAAAAAAATATATATATAACTCACGGCGCCGTGTCGGGGCGCGGGTCGCGCGGGTCGGGCGCGTCGCTGGCGCCGCTGGAGCAGGTCTCGTAGCGCTCCTCCGCCTCGCTCGAGCACGACAGCTCCGACTCCGAGCCCGCGTCGCGCTGGCTCGCCTCCGGGTTGCCTGCTCACATTAAACCAACTTTAATATTGAAAATACACAACAATATTATTAAAAATACGGTAGCCCTCAAACGCATGAAACAAGAAGCGGAGCGGTTTGGAGTGACAGGATTGCCGTTTGACAGTTTTAGGTATCGCACCTACAGTGGGGAAAATGAAATGGGGATAAAAAAGTGAGAGAAAACAACTGCAGCCTCCATAGCCGCAAAGTTTATTGGACGATGGGAGGTGGACGTTTGTCCGTATAAGTGTATAAAACAATATTATATGTTATTTATTTAGCCGAAAATATAGGCCATTTATTATCCCAAAAAATTCCATGGTTGAGTTTGGCTAATGCTTCCACTTCGTAATCCACACAGTATCTCGCTGGTGAAATACTGGATCATGTAAAGGGGCTATTATAAGTGAATGTGTAAGGGGCTATTATAATCATAATATATCTACCGTTTATTTGATGGGTGAGCACGTTGTAGGCGTAGTGCGTCCCCGCAAAGCTGGCCGACCTTCGATGTCTTGACACGCCCTCTGATGGAGACTGTACCCTAACGGAAATAGTACATTTCAATATAAGTGCGGAAAGTTTGTCATTTCTTTATGAGTCCCGGTTTGTTGACCCAAGCCGAAGGCGAGGGTCAACTATAAGGACGAGTAAAAATGACAATTCCGCACGTGCATTGAACGACGTTTTTTAATACATTTGCGAAAAAAAAATATTGGTTTTACGTGTTTGCCTGCTCCGTGTTTGCATGCCGTGTTCGTGTTCATGCGCTCCTGGTGCGCCCGCTCCGGTGCCGCGTAGGAGGAGAAAAAGCACTAGTGCGGAAAAGAATAACTTTGCGCACGCTAAACACACATGGAAATGTCAACTTTTTGAGCAAATGTATTAAAAACATTTTTTTACACACTACAAGACACAAGTTAGCTCTTGACTGCAATCTCTCTTGAATTCAAATAATCTGGTACAGTGCGTCCGTTCGTTTCAGCCAACGGACGTCCACTGCTGGACAAAGGCCTCCTGCAATGATTTCCAGCCCACAGGGACCTGCGCTACTTGTATCCAGCGTCTTCCCGCGACTTTTTTAATGTCGTCAGTCCATCTGATTGGAGGTCTGACAACACAGCGCTTTCCCGTGCTGATACAATTAGTTCACTCAAATAGTTTTGAATGAAAAAGAACTGATCATCGAATCCTTACAGGAAAAATATGTAACGGAAAATTAGGGTTTTATGAACAATCGGTATTGACAAGAAAATGAATTTTCTCAAATCCTGTTTCAGAAAAAAAATCCCAAAAAGCATCTAATTTTGTCATACTTTGAAAATTGTCTGTAAAACGGCACAATTAATTCTTGCACACAAAAAAAGTAAATAAAAATTACAACAACTTTGATTGACAGTTTTATTTTTGGGCCTTCTAACAATCGTGTAAAGTAATCATTTCCCCGAAATTTAAGTAAATCAGTGTGAACGCGGCTGCTCCGTCCCCCTGTAAACTTTCATTCGGCCTTCTTAAAGCTATGTATGCACTTTTGCTCTAGCGTACATACCTCAAATACCCGTCGGCCCTCGCTTCACTGTAGGAGGAAGGCGCAGGCGATTTCCGGCGCATGCGGGCGAAGTATGGCGCGTCACTGGCTGCCGACGAAAAAAGGTCGTGTTTAACCATTGACTTATTATCTTAGGACCCGGGTGTAATATGATTCACGAAAAAAGTGTCCCGAGAAAACCTATATATAAACGAGGGTATGTGTATTTTTATAAACAAACTAAAACATTGTAATTTATGTCTTAAACCATTATTATACAGCCTAATTTTACTTGCAGCTAGCTATAGTGCGATTGTCTTCCTTATCTCTTTCGGTTCGGACACTTTATCACTGACCCGTCACCCTTAGTATTATATTATATCTCTATGTATTTAACAAATCATACACACAGTTTAATTACATTTTTTTTTACTCAATACAAGTTAGTACTTGACTGCGATCTCACCTGATGGTAAGTGAGGATGCAGCCTAAGATGTTATCGTACTAACTTGAAAGGGTAAGTAAATTTACCCCTACGGTTTATACAAGCATCGCACCGGAACGTTAAATCGCTTGGCGGTACGTCTTTGCTGGTAGGGTGGTAACTAGCCACGGCCGAAGCCTTCCACCAGACCAGACCTGAGCCAATTAGAAATTATAAAATTCCAAAGTGGCCCGTGGCGGGAATCGAACCCGCGACATCCCACTCGAATCCAGGGAGGTGATCAAAAATGAGGTCTGTGTCAGAAATGAGATGAATCTACCTCCAGACGACGCCGCTCTCCGTCTAATGTGTATATTCCGCGTGTTCTGTTCCGCCTCAGCGTCCGAAGCCATCTTATCGTCCGATGTGCTGTCCCACACCTACACAAATAACAAATAATATAATACAACTAGCTGACCCGGCAAACGTTGTTTTGCCATATACATTTTTTTCTCACATAAAACATAGATAACAACCTTGTCCCAGACCCGTTTCAGAGGAGTTTGGCAACAAAGAAAAGTGAGAGAATTTTATATATTAGACTAGCTGACCGGGCAAACTTCGTTTTGCCGTTTAGTAGGGACATGAAATATAGATAACAACCCGCTCCTGGACCCAGAGATCACACCCTGAAAGTTTCGTAACGATCGGTCCAGCCGTTTCGGAGGAGTTTGGTAACAAAGAAAAGTGAGAGAATTTTATATATTAGATTTTATACTGTAATTTGATAGTAAATTTAAATAATACCTTTTGTAGTTTATACATAAGTATTTTGAAATGTAACTCAAACTTTAATTTTATAATGACATAATATAAAAAACGATAATAATGTAGCAGCTATTTGAGTATTTGTACACTGTCAATGACAGTAGATTGTGTTGTCGTATTTATTTTACTTTTCTCACCTTGTTATTTACCCACAATTTGGCAAATAAAGTATTATTTACTAAGCAATGAAAACAATGAATCGACGAATGAAAATAAATGAAAACAGAATCTACTCTATGCTTAGCTTTGTTCACTGTCGGCTGTCATTTGTCATGCGAAGTACGTTAAAGTTATCTACAACGTCTGCGAGAACGCCAGGGAGCGTTCAAATTGTCGTAGTTGATTTTCAAAAACAGCGTGTTTACTTCTATTCGGTCACGTGGTTTTTCTACAGTTACGTGGTTTGTGCATACATTTTAATCTACTGTCGTCAACGCGAAACGACTGTACTTTGTCTAGCCCCAGATATATACCCAATACAAATTCAGGGGTCTGCTTGCGTAAGAAAAACGTATTCATCGCTATCGTAATCGTGAGCGAATTCTGCCCCTCGATTGGCTCACGCATATCAGGGAACCAATCAGCAGGCAGAATTTTTAAACGATTACGATAACTATGAATACGTTTTTCTTACGCAATCAGACCCCTGTTCTGGAAAATATCACATACCGGTTCTTTGAGCTCCTCGTGGAGCTGATCCATGAAGCATCGAAGAAACTCCTGCGTGTCGTGCTGGTGGTAGCCGCGGAACATCGGGTGAACCTGCGTTGTCACACTCAAATTATAGCTTGGCAAAATAGTACATTTCGATACAAGTGCGGAAAGTGTGTCATTTCTTTACGAGTCCCGGGTTGTTGACCCAAGCCGAAGGCGCGGGTCAACTATAGGGACGAGTGAAATGACAATTCCGCACGTGCATCGAACGACGTTTTTTAATACATTTGCGAAAAAATAAAACGAAAAATCATTGAAAAATAGTTTAATTATTGGACATTTAAGTAATAATTGACATTACAATTGGCACAATTGTTCAAAGTAATTTTAAAGGTGTTGGCCGGCAAATTTAATGTATTTTAACACCATAACGTAGATGACTAATATTTATTGGATAATTCCAAAAAATAAGCCATTATATCATTCTCCGACAGCGAATTCACTTTATTTTTGCTCTTCCAATCCATAAATTGCTCGTACACATGTACATATTTTTCTTTAGGTTTTCCCGGTAAAAGCGACTCAGCGGCAATTTTAGCTTTGTCATATTATATTTCTGGCGGTGTTAATTCCATATTATATTCATCACAATAACTATTTGAACTCATTTTTTCACATTTCAATCATAAAGAATTGTAAAAATGGCGCGGGCAAGTTTTTTTTTTAGGGACAAGACTTTTTTTTTTGGTAGGGTAATGGCTCTTGTGAAATGAGCATCAATGGCAATAATTTATCGAAATTCAAATTAATTTTAATTGTGTTATTAATTTATACTCTACGTATATATTATAGGAATAAATTTATTTTAAAAATTAATTCATTTATTAATAGATTTACGCTGTAAAATATTCATTTCGATCAATAATTTTGCATATAAAACTTTTTGATTAAAAATCTCCATGCATTTGATATTCTGTGGTTATAATGGTATTCTGTGGTTATATCTACCTATGCAGGAGGAAAACAAAAAAGTACTAGTGCGTAAAAGAATAACTTTGCGCACGCTAAACATACATGGAAATGACAACTTTTTGAGCAAATGTGTTAAAAATATTTTTTTAATACATTTGCTCAAAAAGTTGACATTTCCATGTATGTTTAGCGTGCGCAAAGTTATTCTTTTCCGCACTAGTGCTCTTGTGTTTTCCTCCTACGCAGCACCGGAGCGGGCGCACCAGGAGCGCATGAACGCGAACACGGCATGCAAACGCCAAACACGGAGCAGGCAACCACGTGAAACCAATTTTTTTTTTCGCAAATGTATTAAAAAACGTCGTTCAATGCACGTGCGGAATTGTCATTTTTACTCGTCCTTATAGTTGAACAAACCGGAACTCGTAAAGAAATGACAAACTTTCCGCGCTTATATCGAAATGTACTATTTCACCGATAAGAAACCTGAGGATATGGGCATCCGAACAATTTACGTAAACCATTTTCGTACACGCAAACAGTAGCGACATCTGTCAAAATTTTATATGTGGCAGCTGAGCGAAGTACATCGTGCCCTTACTGTTGGTGACAAAGAAGAAGCATTTTTGACACCGATAAACGTGCGTCATTTTTTCGCGCCGTCCGCCGTGTCCAGAGTATATCTCAATTTTTACAACAGAAAAAATTTTTGGCTCTCTGATACAAGTAACAATCAAAAATACCGTTATGTTTTGTGGTAGTTATTCTGAACATTGCAAAATTTTTTGAAGTTATAGTAACTTCTTTAGATGGGATGGGTAAAAACCATTAACTCGTTACCGTAACCAACACCTCTGTACATCTGTAAAGGGACTTTATTCAAAAAGAAACAGGACTGGCGTCTTAAATTAAAATGAGACACTTACATTTCGTATGCCGTGAAGAATATTGTTAGGTACAACGTAGCCTCTAGTTCTCCTACTCCACATTTCTTTAATTAATTTTTGGTATGATCTGAAACAATTTACATGAAATAAGGTTATTTCCACTATTTCAGAATGAATATCGAATTTGCTATCAAAGGCAAAATTGCTCAATTAACGAAACCAACGCAATGTTACCTGTATATTACGGAATATATTATTTTAGAAAATGATAATAATTCACAAGAACTTCGCAACGAAAGGTAGCAGCACACCTTCCTGACACGAACTGATACGAACTACTATACCTTTCCATCGTTTATTTTCTCTTTGACACATGAAACAGTGTAGCAATAGCGAGGGACCAGAGAGACATAAAGGAAGGAAGGTCTCTTTCTGGTCCCTCGCTATTGCCGTTTCTGTGTCAAAGAGAAAATAACCGAATAGAAAGAGTAGGTATAAGTGTTGCTCAGCGCTTGAAGCGCTGCGTCCATGTAGCAGGTGTTGAGATGAAGTCCTTACCGACTAAGGCCAGGCTTCTTGTCGCCCGCCAGCACAGCGACCGCTGCTGCACACTCGAGGAAGTACGACGTCAGCGGCTGCGTGTTGCTCAGCGCTTGAAGCGCTGCGTTCATGTAGCAGGTGTTGAGATGAAGTCCTTACCGACTAAGTCCAGGCTTCTTGTCGCCCGCCAGCACAGCGACCGCTGCTGCACACTCGAGGAAGTACGACGTCAGCGGCTGCGTGTTGCTCAGCGCTTGAAGCGCTGCGTTCATGTAGCAGGTGTTGAGATGAAGTCCTTACCGACTAAGGCCAGGCTTCTTGTCGCCCGCCAGCACAGCGACCGCTGCTGCACACTCGAGGAAGTACGACGTCAGCGGCTGCGTGTTGCTCAGCGCTTGAAGCGCTGCGTTCATGTAGCAGGTGTTGAGATGAAGTCCTTACCGACTAAGGCCAGGCTTCTTGTCGCCCGCCAGCACAGCGACCGCTGCTGCACACTCGAGGAAGTACGACGTCAGCGGCTGCGTGTTGCTCAGCGCTTGAAGCGCTGCGTTCATGTAGCAGGTGTTGAGATGAAGTCCTTACCGACTAAGGCCAGGCTTCTTGTCGCCCGCCAGCACAGCGACCGCTGCTGCACACTCGAGGAAGTACGACGTCAGCGGCTGCGTGTTGCTCAGCGCTTGAAGCGCTGCGTTCATGTAGCAGGTGTTGAGATGAAGTCCTTACCGACTAAGGCCAGGCTTCTTGTCGCCCGCCAGCACAGCGACCGCTGCTGCACACTCGAGGAAGTACGACGTCAGCGGCTGCGTGTTGCTCAGCGCTTGAAGCGCTGCGTTCATGTAGCAGGTGTTGAGATGAAGTCCTTACCGACTAAGGCCAGGCTTCTTGTCGCCCGCCAGCACAGCGACCGCTGCTGCACACTCGAGGAAGTACGACGTCAGCGGCTGCGTGTTGCTCAGCGCTTGAAGCGCTGCGTTCATGTAGCAGGTGTTAAGATGAAGTCCTTACCGACTAAGGCCAGGCTTCTTGTCGCCCGCCAGCACAGCGACCGCTGCTGCACACTCGAGGAAGTACGACGTCAGCGGCTGCGTGTTGCTCAGCGCTTGAAGCGCTGCGTTCATGTAGCAGGTGTTGAGATGAAGTCCTTACCGACTAAGGCTAGGCTTCTTGTCGCCCGCCAGCACAGCGACCGCTGCTGCACACTCGAGGAAGTACGACGTCAGCGGCTGCGTGTTGCTCAGCGCTTGAAGCGCTGCGTTCATGTAGCAGGTGTTGAGATGAAGTCCTTACCGACTAAGGCCAGGCTTCTTGTCGCCCGCCAGCACAGCGACCGCTGCTGCACACTCGAGGAAGTACGACGTCAGCGGCTGCGTGTTGCTCAGCGCTTGAAGCGCTGCGTTCATGTAGCAGGTGTTGAGATGAAGTCCTTACCGACTAAGGCCAGGCTTCTTGTCGCCCGCCAGCACAGCGACCGCTGCTGCACACTCGAGGAAGTACGACGTCAGCGGCTGCGTGTTGCTCAGCGCTTGAAGCGCTGCGTTCATGTAGCAGGTGTTGAGATGAAGTCCTTACCGACTAAGGCCAGGCTTCTTGTCGCCCGCCAGCACAGCGACCGCTGCTGCACACTCGAGGAAGTACGACGTCAGCGGCTGCGTGTTGCTCAGCGCTTGAAGCGCTGCGTTCATGTAGCAGGTGTTGAGATGAAGTCCTTACCGACTAAGGCCAGGCTTCTTGTCGCCCGCCAGCACAGCGACCGCTGCTGCACACTCGAGGAAGTACGACGTCAGCGGCTGCGTGTTGCTCAGCGCTTGAAGCGCTGCGTTCATGTAGCAGGTGTTGAGATGAAGTCCTTACCGACTAAGGCCAGGCTTCTTGTCGCCCGCCAGCACAGCGACCGCTGCTGCACACTCGAGGAAGTACGACGTCAGCGGCTGCGTGTTGCTCAGCGCTTGAAGCGCTGCGTTCATGTAGCAGGTGTTGAGATGAAGTCCTTACCGACTAAGGCCAGGCTTCTTGTCGCCCGCCAGCACAGCGACCGCTGCTGCACACTCGAGGAAGTACGACGTCAGCGGCTGCGTGTTGCTCAGCGCTTGAAGCGCTGCGTTCATGTAGCAGGTGTTGAGATGAAGTCCTTACCGACTAAGGCCAGGCTTCTTGTCGCCCGCCAGCACAGCGACCGCTGCTGCACACTCGAGGAAGTACGACGTCAGCGGCTGCGTGTTGCTCAGCGCTTGAAGCGCTGCGTTCATGTAGCAGGTGTTGAGATGAAGTCCTTACCGACTAAGGCCAGGCTTCTTGTCGCCCGCCAGCACAGCGACCGCTGCTGCACACTCGAGGAAGTACGACGTCAGCGGCTGCGTGTTGCTCAGCGCTTGAAGCGCTGCGTTCATGTAGCAGGTGTTGAGATGAAGTCCTTACCGACTAAGGCCAGGCTTCTTGTCGCCCGCCAGCACAGCGACCGCTGCTGCACACTCGAGGAAGTACGACGTCAGCGGCTGCGTGTTGCTCAGCGCTTGAAGCGCTGCGTCCATGTAGCAGGTGTTGAGATGAAGTCCTTACCGACTAAGGCCAGGCTTCTTGTCGCCCGCCAGCACAGCGACCGCTGCTGCACACTCGAGGAAGTACGACGTCAGCGGCTGCGTGTTGCTCAGCGCTTGAAGCGCTGCGTTCATGTAGCAGGTGTTGAGATGAAGTCCTTACCGACTAAGGCCAGGCTTCTTGTCGCCCGCCAGCACAGCGACCGCTGCTGCACACTCGAGGAAGTACGACGTCAGCGGCTGCGTGTTGCTCAGCGCTTGAAGCGCTGCGTTCATGTAGCAGGTGTTGAGATGAAGTCCTTACCGACTAAGGCCAGGCTTCTTGTCGCCCGCCAGCACAGCGACCGCTGCTGCACACTCGAGGAAGTACGACGTCAGCGGCTGCGTGTTGCTCAGCGCTTGAAGCGCTGCGTTCATGTAGCAGGTGTTGAGATGAAGTCCTTACCGACTAAGGCCAGGCTTCTTGTCGCCCGCCAGCACAGCGACCGCTGCTGCACACTCGAGGAAGTACGACGTCAGCGGCTGCGTGTTGCTCAGCGCTTGAAGCGCTGCGTTCATGTAGCAGGTGTTGAGATGAAGTCCTTACCGACTAAGGCCAGGCTTCTTGTCGCCCGCCAGCACAGCGACCGCTGCTGCACACTCGAGGAAGTACGACGTCAGCGGCTGCGTGTTGCTCAGCGCTTGAAGCGCTGCGTTCATGTAGCAGGTGTTGAGATGAAGTCCTTACCGACCAAGGCCAGGCTTCTTGTCGCCCGCCAGCACAGCGACCGCTGCTGCACACTCGAGGAAGTACGACGTCAGCGGCTGCGTGTTGCTCAGCGCTTGAAGCGCTGCTTTCATGTAGCAGGTGTTGAGATGAAGTCCTTACCGACTAAGGCCAGGCTTCTTGTCGCCCGCCAGCACAGCGACCGCTGCTGCACACTCGAGGAAGTACGACGTCAGCGGCTGCGTGTTGCTCAGCGCTTGAAGCGCTGCGTTCATGTAGCAGGTGTTGCCCATGTTCTGCAGGCCTACTAGTCCTGGGTAACAAATGAAACATTTGAGATTTTTACCTACAAATTAGAACTTGGCTGCAATCATACCAGTAGGCTGATTTTGTATCGTTTAGTTTGTTAGTTAACAACACTCGGAAATAACGGAAGTAAAAACTTAATTGGCCTACCGTGCGTGGTACTACTGCCTTCTAGTTTATGAACCAGCGTGCAGTGAAATACTACGTAGACTATATAGGGCCCCCAGTATTGAGCATTGAGTGCTGGTACTAAAAATAATAATAATTCTTACAGCAACGTATGTCACCCACCTCTTGGGCACTGCTCATCATCGTAGTCCATGTCGTCGGGGTCGAGATCGTCGTCCGAGTTGACGCTGATCCCCACGGAGCCGAGTCGCGTGCTCACCGACATCTCTTCCACGACGGATGCGTCTGAACTCACCTGAAACATTCCATACTTGGTAACTCAATGACGAAGTACTACGCTACGCTAAGATGACGGGAAATATGTGACGCATGTTGAAGCCAAAAATTTCTCAAATATGGCGGCGCGCGTCGTATATTTCGGTACCGCTGACAGCACATACCGTTGTCGGTCGCTTACATTAGCGCCATTTTACAGTTTTGACAAATAGAAAATGATGCTTCAGGGTGGAGCTTAAAAATACATACGTAACATCACCAAGTGCCGATCCTTTATAATATGTTTAATCAATGTATTGAACTGCAATGCATACACCTCCATTTGCAGTCAGAGTTTTAGTAGGTTCATGATTTATTTCATTTTTTTAACTTAGAATGCTTTGGTCTACAAGTTGATAAATTACAACTTAGGACAACTTTAAAAAGTAGTTTCATACTTTTGCATCTGCGAGGGCTGCTCTGATGTGGACCTCCTTTTCGCACAGGTAGCACCATATTCGTTCCGTCGACACATTCATGTGTACACAATGCAATCGGAAATTCTGCAACAAGCAAACTAACATTTTCACATCTCATCTCATTGTAAGTAGATACATTTAAATTCTTTGCATTATGTCTGTTTAAAACTGGAGTTCATTGGCTGTGTCCATCTCAAACACTGCCCAACAAAACAAGTTATCACTCCAAAAAAACATTAAATGTCACTAAAATCCCAACAAAAAATTTCACCACCAGGAAAGCTAGAATCATGTGGGATAAGTTTTCGGTGTCACTTACATCTGATATTTGATCATATTGAAAGTGTTTGACTTTGAATTTCTCTATAATAAGCCCGAAAAGAACAAGGTAAGCAAAAAAAGTAAAATTTTCCAATTCTGTAAATATTTTTTCCCGTTTCCACTTTTAGCTACATTGTTGTACACATACATAACAGTTACCTTTTGGTGTATAGTGCTATGATCGTTGTTAACTTCAGAGCAGCCCACATGGTGGCAGTCAGGTTGAAGGCAGATCCAAAGATTCGGGCCTGGACACCCACAGTCAAAACAGCTCAGGCTCTGAAAATGGAAATTTTTGTTCGACTGCATCATGAGACATAAATAACAAGGGCAAAATATTATCAGTTTTTTGTGTAATGTAAAATATAGTTTTTCATATGTGTTTTTCATATTTGTTGTGTGGATATATGTGGCCAGCATGTAAAAACCAAGAGCCAAGTCAGAAAACTTCCTTGGAGCACTGCTGCAACCTCTGATTCTAGGAGGTGTCCACCACAAGCCACAGGAATTTTATAATAATTTGGCTCAGGTCTGGTATGGTGGGAGGCTTCAACTGTGGCTAGTTAGCACTCTACCTGCAAAGATGCACCACCGATTGAATGAAAGGATTAGGGGCTACTCATACCTTATATTTTGCATGGCAGCCTACGCTAATAGCTTAATAAACAACTAACTAGATCTACCTAACAATAAAACTTGCAATGCTGCTATTTGACACTGAATAAAACTATATAGAATAATAATAATGTTAATAATTAATAAGTGACATTACCAAATTAACAAAATCATTGAAATTAATTCTAATAAAGGATTGAGTCTAACAACATTGTCATAATATTACATTTATTTTATTTTCTGTCATAAAGCTTGATTATTATAACTTTATTTCATTAATTAAATATCCAAAACTACTAACAATTAACAATAATTTACTCACAGTTTAAATTACTTATACTAATACTAACATCTATTCATATATCTAATAATCTTGACGGAGCACTCAGATGCTCTGATGAGTGTTGCTCACAAAGGTAAGGTGCGAAAGCTAGCACATTAATCTTGCAGTAACCAACCAGGTCACGACATCGTGAGTTGGCACTTATTCAGAGCAAAGTTCGCATTAAAAAGGTCTCTGTCTATAGCAGAGAACAACTGAGTGCGATACATTATTTAAAAAAAAAGACTCATCCCTTTAAAGTTAGAATGATAACATCAAGTTTAAGTCAGGCTTGCACACTGTGTGGGGTTGAGTGTACGCTTCTACAATATGATCCCGAAGTCTTTTTTTGGATTTACCTTTACACAGGTTTAAAGTCACAGTCAAAAAACATCTAGTAAATCAGTTTTACTATACTATTGAAGAATTTTTCAAAGACAAGAATTCTTGGAATGATAGGGATGTATTTCCATCTCCTCACGAAATATCTTAAACATTATGTAATAATTTTTGATACACATTGACTACATTTTATTGATGTTAGAACATATAACACCAAACCGACACCCCATTTTGGAGTAATTGTTGAATGTTGATAAAATGACTTTTATCATTTAAGATGTAATTTCACATTAATACCAGGGTAAAATTCATCTAAAGAGGGCAAAATGTACAAATGATGTCTGTAGTGTAGCTACTAGGACAACAAAGTATTATAAGGAGTTAATAATGTGATAACATCTAAGCAACACACGAGTACTGTTTACATCGGCCAGTGCATTGCTTAATGAGAACACTAACACGGAATGCTAATTATCTACCAAATGAATTGGTGTTGAGTTTCGAGGTTATGTGTTATTAAAATTGGTGACCCTTACCTCCTTGGACTGCCATAGCTCTTTCCCGAGATGATCAACAAGTTTGTTTAGATGATCACACGTAACGCCTTTGTCCATTGCGAAAAATTCACCTTTGTAGCTAAGGAAATATGTAAATACCAACAAGAAATCTACTGAATCGAAAAAGTCCTACGCGTAAACATTTTTTACACTGTAGCGATAAGAGGAGTTGCGAGAAAAGTGAAAATAGAGAGATAGTAAGGATTAATAGGGCACATTTTGGATGAAGGGTGTTAATTTAATTACATTTACAGAAATTTCTAACACAAAACGTTCCGTGACGAGCGAAAAGTCAGATTTCATTCATAGAAATCATAGACAACAATGAACCAAGGAATAATATCTCCATTAGGCAATGAACAAATAGGTACACTGCGTTCAGCGTTATTTTGCCTCTGACAGCTGTTTCTGTTAGGTTGGCATTACCCGCCATTCTTGCTGACAAGTACCTTTAACACAGTGTGAAGCTCCTTGCGTTTTTCTTAATTTTTTTTTATTTTAAACGTGTTAATCATGCCAAAAAGGATTCAAAGTAGCGGCAGAAAAATTGTATCCTCAGTTCGTAATTTTTGTGAACGGGAAAAAGCTAATGGAGGACCAATAATCCCATTTGAACATGTTCGTCAACGTGTAGCCGCCATGACTGGTAAGTAAATTAGTGTTACCTGCTATTAATAGTTTCCCGTTATTAGGGATCGAAAGTTATTTGTTTTGCTAATAGATTATTGTTTGTATGTAGGCACGATGTTTTAATTGTAATACATTCCGTACATAGGTATATGTATAATAATAATTATATTTGTTTTAAAAACATAGTATTTGATTCTTATTGTATAAACTAGCTGCGCCCTGCGGTTTCACCCGCGCCAGTCCCGATCGATTTTTTTTCTTTAATACAAACCTTTGTTACATTATGTATTATTTAATAACAAGATTAATAAAAAAAATGTACAATATGCATGTTATTAATGTAATGTTTTGTATTTCAGGCGTTTCTGAGAGAACTGTCACCACTATTACCAAGGAGTGTGAGGTTGCTGCTTCCACGTCTAAGAAAATATGTACTCCTAGGAAAAAACGCTGCCAATCGAATAAAATTCAGTTAGATGATTTTGAACTATGTGCAATCAGAACTAAAATACATCAAATGTACGTAGTCAGAAAGGAGTTGCCTACTTTGGGCAAGCTTTTGGCTGAATTAAAAATTGATATTAACTTCAATGGAGGTCGTACCACACTATGGAAAATAATTCGGCAAATTGGATTTAGATTTAAAAAATGTGGTTCTAAAAGAAAAATTTTAATGGAACGATATGAGATTGTAGCCTGGAGGTACAGATACTTAAATATTTTAAGACAAAATCGAAATGAAGGCCGACCTATCGTATATCTTGATGAAACTTATATACACGCTTCATATTCTGTCAACAAATGTTGGCAGATGGAAAATGAACAAGGTGTTTTAAAAAGCGATTCAGTTGGTGCACGCTGGATCATCGTTCATGCAGGTGGCGAAATGGGGTTTATTCCAAATGCACAATTAATATTTAAATCGCAGTCGAAATCAGGAGATTACCATGATGACATGAACAGGACGAATTTCATGAAATGGTTAGAAGACAAACTCATCCCCAATTTACCGCCTAATAGTTTAATGAAGAATGTTAACTTGTTTTGATTATTAGCACTCCATATTCTCTGTCAAAAATAAAAAATACTAGTGAAAGAATTACTTCGATACGTCAATTAGTTTCCGATTTAGAAGTAAAACAAGTTGTAACCGCACGACGCGGGCTGCCGGTGAGGTGTGACGTCATCGCACAACACGCTGTCTGGCTCACTCAGTCCGCTGGCGGTCGCGCGCCCTTGCCGTCGAAATTACACTAAAATGTCCAATCCAAATACTAGGAAATCATGCGTTGTGCCTAAATGTAAAAATACAACTACCAATTTGCCGGAACAGTTGTTTTTTATAGTTCCAAAGGACGTTAAAATGCGATAAAAATGGATAAAAGATATGAAGAGGTTAGATCCATTTGGAGATAAAAGTACTAGTTTATTGTTGTGAAGATAATTTTGAAATTGAAAATGATATGGAGAACTATACTAAATATAAGTTGGTCCGGGGAAGAATTAAACTAAAACAGGGTATAGTTCCACACAAATTCAAATGTCGACAACAAAAGGAAGATAAACCTCAGAGATCTGCAGTCCAAAAACGTAATCTTATAGAGTATTTTGAGAAACTATTATATAAAGATGAAACTTCGACGTTAGAAAAACCTGAAGAGATATTTGTTGTTAGCTGTGAAGTCGAAATAGTAATAGAAGATCCATTAAGTTTTGGAAATAATGATCAGTGTTTAGAAATATCAAAAAAAAGTAAGGGAGTGCAAGTAAACCTGAAAGCTAAAGGTGTACATAAATCAACCATGACTGTTAACAAATGTTAAAAAAAAAAAGAGGAAAATAATATTTTCACCAGATGCAGTATCTTTTGGTAGTAAACACGACACATCTTCAAACGCCTCTTCACATGAAATGTTTAACCTTGATCAAGAATCAAAGAACCCTAATGAAGATTCAGATTCGGAACCGGAATGCGAAACACTTTTTTTTAGAAACTATATGCAAAAGTCTGCTCTTTTATCCATATCTAGAGAACCACAAGGGTTGTTAGGTTTACCTAAAGAATGTTATTTTTGTATTAATATGTTATCTGAAACAACAAACTGTACTCCGCGAAATATAATGATAACTTAAAAAAAAATACGCTTGTATCAACCTTATACTATTCTGGCCTTGGATTTTGGTTTGTCGACTAGTTCTGTTACTAAAATCATAAGGGTTACTGTTCCGGCTAGGTATAGCATCTGTTCTTAAATCACTTGTATACTTTCCACCTTCATCCGATGTCCAGATGAATCTACCTATCCGATTGCCCTTTTTCGAATCCTTCATCCATTTTATTAATCGAATAATATTCACTATAGATATTAACTTAAATACGCGGACGAAAACACAACAAAATGCTGCGCAAGCCTACTATAACCGCTCTGGCGACTAGAAGCAAGCGGGCCGCGGCGCATTGTGTTGTGACATGACGTCACAAGCGGTCACGTGACCGGTAGCGGGACTTGATATTTTTCGAAACTTTGAATGCCTATAAAATCCAAACTACTAGGTATTTTTGACTGCAACAAAAACTAGTGTATTTATATACATACAGGCTTTACTGAGACAAAATTTCAAGTGATTTGGCATACCTATTAACATTCTCCATTGTTATGGATGATGCGCCCTATCACACTGTAAAGGTGAACAAGGCACCAACAATGAGCTCTACCAAAACTGATATGCAAAATTGGATCACAAATAAGGGGTTATCTTATCTTCCTACTATGGTGAAAGCTCAATTATACGAAATTATAAAAGAGCATAAAGAAGCTCCAAAATATGAAGCTGATCAACTTCTTGAAGCGCATGGACACAAAGTGGCTAGGTTACCACCATACCACTGCGAACTTAATCCTATAGAATTTATGTGGAGCCTGTTGAAAAGGCGTGTAGCTGCTAAAAATGTTGGACAGGAAGCAGACAAGATACTACAATTAACAGAGGAAGCGTTCCAATCGATCACTGCAGAAGACTGGCAGAAGCAGTGTCAACATGTGTGCCATATTGAACAACAGTTTATTAAAACAGATGGCATTATAGACTCTGAAATCGATAAATTTATTATAGAATTAAATGACGAGTCTGATACAGAATCGGACAGCAGCAGTTCCGACGATTCACGTTCATCAGCAGACAGTGACGAACCACTAGCGACCCGCTTGGATCACTCTTATTCAAAATAAATAAAACCTATAAAAATGTTGTTTTAATTTAGTCATATATTACCTATGTATATAGATAAATGCAAACTTGAGGTACATAATACTAATTCAAATACCTATCCTAATTATTTTAAAGTACCGGCGCCGCACCGGCGCCCTGCAGTTTTACCCGCATAAGTCCTGATCCCGTACCTATGAATATTGGGATAAAAATATACCCACAAACCAAATCCAAAGATTACAAACTTAAATTCTAACATCCAAAACTACTTTAATTGAGAAATTTAACTACGAAAATATTTCGCAGTTTCATACCGGGTATCTTCCAAACCTTAAGCGGCAACACAGAGCTCAGGTTAGGCAATATGACAGCCAGAGGCAAAATAACGCTGAACGCACTATATGTTAATGTACCTAGGTAGGTAGGTACATAAAGGTACCTTGTTAAAATGAATTCACTGGTCTGAATTCACTGAAGTTTGAAGTCTGAACCACAGATTGTTGTATACAGACCAATCAACTGCGAGTATAAAACCACAAGAAACAACAAAATTACGGACTCATGGAAGTGTCCCATTCATTCAATCTAGCCCATTGATTAAAAATTAAAATTAGTTGATCTAGCCTAGCCTTGCGTGACATGTGTTGCCATGATGAGCGCCAAGATTTGTTGCCAATTAATGTTCATGTACCTAAGACCAAGAATACTTCAATGATGAAAGATTCTAAGAGGATCTGTTGCATTTTACCTAACTATAGTTATATGACGTATTTTTGAATGAAACATATAAAACTATTTCCATGCCTTTCTCATTCATGGAAAGCTACGTTATTAGAACGAGACAGGCGGATTGTGTTATTGCGTAAACGCGTTACGCAAATGTCAAATGACGTCACACGATCTGTGTTTTGAAGCTTTTTTTCAGGACCGTAAACATGGCGTAATTTGTTTTTCCGGTGTTGATTTAAATTTTGTTTGGGATTTTATTAAAATTGGTTAATGTTTAAGTTGTTGTTATAAGCAATAAATAATGGTAAAGTGCTCAGCTGTAGGCTGTAATAGCAAAAACACTGAAAGAATCCCAGGAATTTCATTTCACAGGTAAGCAATAAATTTTTCTAGTTTCTCTTTTTGTAACGAGTATTTTGCCTTTTTTCGGTAAAGTTTAGCTTAACTTCTGCTTTATTTAATTAAAAACACTCAAATTTATGCGGTAAAATGGAAAACTTAGATTATTTCTCGAGTTTTTGTTTGAATGTAAATGTAGTGTTGGGATTGTATTGTTTATCAACAAAATATTGAATATCGATAAAAATAATACGTACTGTTTGTCACATTGAAAGTGGTTGAGGGGTAGAGAGAGAAACAGTAAGGGCTGTTGGTTTAAATCAGGTTGCCCTAGTTCGAAGTTACGACGACTTAAGAGATATTCAGTAGGACGAGAGGGTGCACCACACATACTTATATTTTCCAGGAGATGCGAATTAATTCTTTTGTGATTTAAATAAAATTTTCATCATTCAACGTAAATATTGTCACGACCTATGCCTAGGTCGGAAACAATGATCGTGTGTCCTTGGCTAAGTGTTGAAATTTGACAGTTTAGAGAGACCTTTCCGCTCGATATCAGAGTAATAAAAAAGAAATTAGATATTTGAAATTTAAAAAGACATGTTCGGTTTGGTGGTTGTCATGGTGTTGTGTGGACAACAGTCAGAGTGAAAAATGCGATACTAAAAAGAGAAGTGAAGAAAGGACTAGTAGTGAACGCGAGTGCTATAGCTAAAGTCCGTCCAAAGAGACGAGATAATAAATGTAAACAATTGCCGCCCATTTACTCGTAGCGACGACAGAACAAACAAAATAAAGTCTATCTCTTTCTATCTTGTTTGTTTACTATCTGCCGCACGGCTCACGGATACAATGCTCGAGGTCAAACGAGGCTAAAGAAGGGATTGAAAACATTCGGATGGCCATTTGGATTTGTAGTTTTTTATTTCATTCCGTGTCCTAAAGCGCTCGGGGTGATCCATAAAATTCGTTCGTTCTTTGTTTTTTTACTGTTATTATTTGCGTATCGATTATTGTTATCTGTTATTATTGAGATCCTTAGGAATACAAAAGTCACCGACATCGCTCGGCGAGTCGCGAAACTGAAGTGGAAATGGGCGCAGCAGCAAGAGCTGATGGTCGTTCGGGTCCCAAGGTGCTGGAGTGCCGACCCCGCACCGGAAAGCGCAGTGTTAACATACCCCCCACTAGGTGGACCGACATGGAGGAGACCTTTCTTTCTTTTAGTTTAACGCCAATTGGACGAAGTTTCGAGTGGCTTTTGTTTGAACAACTCACCACTATCTTCAATACCCTGGCCGTGCTCCTCACCCGTCTTCGAAATCCTCAATGATCAGCTCTCTCCATATTTTAGCTCCGAATGAATTTTTTTTCTCTATACTAAACCATCGGTGAAAAGAAAAAAAATCATACTAACTTTTACAGGAGAGGTGATCAGTGAGTGATAGTCAGTCAGTCAGTCAGTGAATCAACACGAGCAGCTATATATTATGTAGTAATTATATAAGATTTAATACTTCGTAAATAGTAATTATCGAAATATTTTACATTTTACAAATTACTGTAAGTAAAAAAAGGTTACAAAACCCTGCATAAGCAGAATGACCTGGCAGTAGGTTTGTTTACGTTTATTATCTCGTCTCTTTGGACGGACTTTAGGCCAATGACAGCGTGTTCGTGGAATGAGTAGTCCTCGCGGGCTCGGAGGCACTCGGAGGTTTGTACGGTACGCTTAATCTACCGTCAAATAAAGGCCTCAACCCATCGACTCGTGTATTCTTCCAATCCCGACCCCAGGCTCGCAACATTGGTGTCAGAAGTGGGATTGGAAGATGTCGTTGATGCCAGGGATCGAGAATCAAGACATGACTCGCGTGCAGGAGAGGAGTAATTCCGATACAAGACCTTCGGAGGGTGACACTACGGTGAAGCAGGTGATTGACGTGAATGCCCTGCTACAACGGATGCAAGAACAGTCACGTGCGCTTCTGGAGAAATTCAGCCGTCGGGAAGAAGAAAGGGTCAAGACACGTCTGGAAAGTTTCTATGAGGAAATGGTTGGTCTACTACCAAAGAAGAAAGAGGTATGCGACAGAGCAGTTGAGAAGGAAGTGGACAGAAGTAATGACTCACTCGAGAAACAAGTCTTTGGGGAAGAGACTAGTGGCGTGGAGGTGGAAGACGCGGTCTGTTTGAAGACACAAACCAACATTGTGGAACCTGAGGCTCATGTGCTGGTAGTAGAGAATGTCATTTGTCAAGATTCAGGAGATTTGGAGACGTTGGAGTTGGCTACGACAGAGATCATTGAGACGGAGACTAGTGACGTGGAGATGGTTGTTGGACTAGTGGTGGAAGATGCGGTCTGTTTGAAGCCACAAACCAACTTTGTGGAACCTGAAGCTCATGTGCTGGTATTAGACGATGCCATTTGTCAAGATTCAGGAGATTTGGAGACGTTGGAGTTGGCTACGACAGAGATTATTGAGACGGTAACGAAAACTGAGGAACAACTTGATATTCGTTGCAAAGAGAGTGGCGGACAACGCAGAATAATGACGGAGAGAATTAAGAGGAAGTTGGAGGGCGATCAGAAGTTGAAGATTGAGGTGCGCCGTACTTTCAGTTACGCTGGAGGATTGGTTGATGCACACATGGTGAAAGGGAAGATGCGGCTTTGCTTCAACGCAATACGCACTACAGAGGCCAGACTGAAGAGGAGAGTGCGCCCTAGATGTGGTGGCACAAAACGGTCAGCTGCAGCAAGTATGGTGAGGAGGAAGGTACGGCCTGGTAGCAACATCGCAAGTATCCCGATTGCTGTACGGCGTAATTGCATCAACGTCAGACGCTCGATTACATTATTCAAGATGGAGCGAAATGTATTACATGGTTGTGACAGCGGTAAACGATTCGTTGCAAGAGTCAAGATGAAGAAAGAAGACCAACCTGGGTACGACAGGGTAAATCGAATGACGACAAAGGTAAAGATGAAAAGAGGAATATGGCCCAGCCATGACATGGTGATGATCATGCTCGGGACGAGCATGTCTTAGGTGGGGGCAGTGTCACGACCTATGCCTAGGTCGGAAACAATGATCGTGTGTCCTTGGCTTAGTGTTGAAATTTGACAGTTTAGAGAGACCTTTCCGCTCGTTATCAGAGTAATAAAAAAGAAATTAGATATTTGAAATTTAAAAAGACATGTTCGGTTTGGTGGTTGTCATGGTGTTGTGTGGACAACAGTCAGAGTGAAAAACGCGATACTAAAAAGAGAAGTGAAGAAAGGACTAGTAGTGAACGCGAGTGCTATAGCTAGGCCAATGACAGCGTGTTCGTGGAATGAGTAGTCCTCGCGGGCTCGGAGGCACTCATAGGTTTGTACGGTACGCTTAATCTACCGTCAAATAAAGGCCTCAACCCATCGACTCGTGTATTCTTCCAATCCCGACCCCAGGCTCGCAACAATATTATAATAATATTACTGATATAAATAGATAGAAAATACTTACACACAATAGACAATTATATAGATTAAAGTTATTAAAAAAATTGGTTGCCTGTAAAGTCGGTTTACTGACGATAGTTGAACGTGACAACGTTTTCTTTGTCGCTCGTTCCGCGCTCGCGAGGTAACGCCGGTAACGCCGCATGAGCGAGGTAACGCCGGATGAGTCATGTTTTTTCGTGCGTGCAACCGGCTCTATCGATTTATAAGACGTTGTCACGTCAAAAAGTGATATTCAAAATACAGGTGTGTTTTAATACCGATGGAGGAGGATACCTGTATTTTTTGACGTGACAACGTCTTATAAATCGATAGAGCCGGTTGCACGCACGAAAAAACATGACTCATCCGGCGTTACCGGCGTTACCTCGCTCATGCGGCGTTACCTCGCGAGCGCGGAACGAGCGACAAAGAAGACGTTGTCACGTTCAACTATCGTCAGTAAACCGACTTTACAGACAACCAATTTTTTTTTGCATAAAGTATATTATACGTCCGATGTTTAATGTATTGATACGTAATGGTTACGTCAGTCAGTAGCTGGTGTCATATGGATTTCCGAAAGTTTTAGTTTTTTTACGAAAATTTATTTATTTCACAAAAAAATAATTTTGCATCTCCGGGAAAATTAAATTAAAGTATGTATGTATACATGTATGCATGCGTGTATGTATGAATATATCCATGCATGCATGCGTGAGTGCACGTATGCATGCATGCGTGAATGCATGTATGCATGCCTGCATACATTCAGGTATGTATGTATATAAATTTACCTACATATACCTTTTATTTTTATTTCAGATTCCCAAAAAATGGATGTCGAGCAAAATAAAGGACGCCACTGCTCACGGCATCTGGCCGCTGGCGGTTTAGTGATATAGATGATATCTTCACTTCTTTTTTTCTTTTTTCACTTTATCATAAGTTATGAGTTAAGAAATGTAATATCTAAGTTAAGAAATAAATCTGAGTTAAGAAATAAAACATTTTTAAAATAAGTCGATTTTATTTATTCCCAAGCCTTTTTTTTTGCCTGCGTACGTAAGTAAAAAGTACCCTATGTTTATAATGTAATATTATTTAAATAATGTTTCTGATAATTTTGTCGAGTATATAAAAACATCGATATCGGTAGTCCCACAGATGTAGGGGTAGTCCCTAGCCTTAAATGTCATTTAGGCTCCGCCCATTCGCCATTATTTGGCTACGGAAGCTTAACTTGACATTTCTTGTTTCTTATCCTCTACTTTCTATTACGATCTATGGAATACTTTATCTAAGTCATGTACTGAGTCTCTACGGTCTCTACCCTAGGTGACGCCATCTTATACACCAGACAGATTAAAAGTAGTCACGCTAATTTTGTAAAGGGCTAATCCATATTGTTTCACAGGTCTTTGTCGACACTCGACAGGAAAGAGGTCTCGCGGCAAAAACGTGAACTAATATTGATAACTGCTCAGATGAATGATCCAGCTGTTTACGAGTGCGAGTGAGAGGCACCATTTTGTCTTTTCTTCCATCATCCATGAGACTGAAACCAAGCGAACAGGCCCATCTTCAAAATTAGCGTGACTATTTTTAATGTTAGGTCACCTAACATAAAAAAATATAGTCACGCTAACCTAACCTAACCTGACTTAGGTGGCGAATAATCAAGAGTAGTAATTAACTCAGTAGGTACCTAATTATTTGCGTTCATCCTGGCGTCGCATGTTAGGTACGCAAGGCTAGGCTAGAATGAATGAATAGCCCCTATTCATTCATTCTAGCCTAGCCTTACCTCCCTAGTTTTGTTATCTCTATGGCTTCTCTCACAGCTTCTTGACGTTGAGTGTTGAGTAACTCAACACCATAGAGTATATTGAATATAGGGGTATCTGTCAACACTGAACGTCAATTGTGTTTTTCTCTGCTGTGTTGGTCTATGATCAATTAAAATTTAAATTTGAGTTTTGACAGAGAGTATATGTGTTCTGTGGTTTTGACCATTTTTGACATTCGAGAAGAGGGAGGAAGGGCCGGGGCTATTAGACTACCTAATTGAAAATTATTTCAATAATTTTCATATTGTATTCCACTATATTAGCTTCGTTACACACTGCCCTGAAACATTCCATTTCCGACTGAATTACTAAAATGACATCAGCTTCATCAAGTAGTGCGCGTTCTTTATTTGCGGAGTCGAAGCAACGATTGGCAGAGCGAGTTCAAGTTAATATGAACAACATAGCCTCGCTTGCTAGGCAAATACAGAGAGGATCCAAATCTAACGAGGTAATTTAAAGGTTTTCTCCTTAGTTCTTTCACTGCATTGCCGGCTGACATAAATTTCCTACAATGAGACAGCTGGCACTTAATTTATTACCTATTTTTACAGCTTCACTGCATGCAGTTGGTCAAATGAATTTTAGAATCACTAGTTTTTGGTCCTGGCACTTAAAAGATTCAATATTCAATTTTTTTATTTTACACAGACCTAACTTACACTTTACGGGGGTATAAAGTCAGTTAAATAGTTAAGAGTTTGCAAAAGTACCAAAGTAAATCAAAACTGTTAGATGACCTTACAAAAATGAAAATGAAAAAAGATCTTAAATATAAAAGTTATCATTTAATATTCTTTCAGCTCCTGATAAAGTCAGCTCGAGAGATGGCAGCTACAGAACATCTCACCGAGGGCAGTGAAGAGAACCTAAAGAAAATGCAGCTGATCGCCGTCCACATGGGATACCAATATGACAATATCTTGAAGTCGGCTCAAATGCTAACGGAAATTAGTGAGCAGGTTGCCAGCATGCAGAGATGACAAAATTGAAAAGTTCTTGGTTTTGTTTATTGCATTGCAATTGCACACTGCAGCCATCACCAACCTATGCAGCATGATGTGTATGTATAGATATATACTTTTGTCGCTCTTTTCTCTGTCTAAAGCACGGTCGCGGAGCACAAAGAATTTCGTACATTAACCTGTTACTACCTGTCTCTGTCACTCCCGTGTCAAAATAATGTGGTCACGCTCGCAATGGACCGGGTCATTGCATCTGTGCGAGCGTGACCGCATTATTTTGACGCGGGAGTGACAGAGACAGGTAGTTACAGGTTAATGTACGAAATTCTTCGTGCTCCGCGACCGGACTTTATCATGTCTATCATATGGATCAGAAAGAGAAAAGAGAGCAACAAAAGTAGAGAGATATATATTTCTACATTATGTTAGCCCTGCTAAACAGATGGCACTGAAGTAGCAATCATATATTTTCTATGAGTGTGTATGGGCAGTGTTTCCACCAGTGTTGCCATATATACAGATTTCTCGGTATTCATACAGATTTAAAACGTGTCATACTGATAAAAAATTAGGACTTCATATTATGTATCTCACTTGACAATCTCAATTTCAGTGACGTCCTGGTGATAGCTGCAGTGGACAGCTTATAGATGTTTCTTATCTATCTGAGCTGTAAGTAGCTTGAATTATTTGTGAAGCATTTAGAAGTTCTCGATTTTGCACTCATACTATGTGTATGTGTGTGTCTTTGTTTGTCAAGAGTAAATAATTGACATTTAAAGGAAAAAGACAAAAAATAAAATATTGTATATTTAAAAATAAGGGGGTTTGTCTGTCGCTGACCTACTTATTTATTTTGTTAGCAGCATAAAAAAACGTTTTAATAAATCAAATTACACCACAAAGTATTTTTTTTTTTCTAGTTTTGTCTTTATTTGTGTCCAGCAAATCAACAGGGCTGACATTCTGCTATAATAGTAGAGAAGAATTTAATAAAGGTTAAATTAGAATAAAACAAAAAAAAGTAAACTCAGTCCGTATTCCAATCAAAATAAAGAGGAAAAGAGCGCATCGCTGAAATGGAATATTTCAGTTTTATAGATTTACTAGCTTTTGCCCCTGGCTTGGCCCGCGTGAATTTCGAGCAAATACCGTGGGAGCCAAGGATTTTCTGGGATAAAAAGTAACATACGGGATAGATAAACAGTCAACTACTGCAACAACTAAAACAAACATCGGCTTAGTAGTTTTACTGCTCTTCCCGCTTCCGTCCTTAATCAGTATAGGGCCAACTACGGGGCTAAACTAAACTAAAACACACATTGTTAACAGCGTTAGTTAGTTTTCAGTGTGGCCCAATTCATCAAACATTACAAGTTTACAAGCTCACAAGCGACAAGTTAACAAAAAATTCACAAGTTCTTGTATGATAAATTACGTTCATCAAATAATTTCACGTAACTTGTAGATTTTAGACACTTGTATTTTTTATTTACATGTGCGTACCTAATAATGAGACGTATAGTCCGGCAAAAAAGTCTTGAAATTAATTCTCGGACGTAATAATTAGAATATTTCAAAGATATAACTTTAATTACTTATTTAACTAAAATGTTTTTACCTATTTTAAGTCTGTGTTTTAAGTACCTACCTATTTTGATTTCCACTTTTTTTGTTTCACGTCTTTTTCACAGACTATGCATAAATTTAAGTAATTATTTTTTACACCTTGTTTTTAAAAAAATTTCTTTGGGCAATGTCAAGGCGGGTTTTCCCGCCATAATTATTTGACTAAGTTTGTTGTATACTTAAAGTCCGAAAGAAACCGCGAAAAATGTTAATAACATATAAATATTACATATTCTACCTATGTAGGTTACAAGTGAAGAGTCCGCGAAGACTCTCCAAATTTTTTGTCACAAGTTACAAGCTACAACCAACGGTGGCATTAATGATGAACAAAACTACAAATACACGTGTGAAAAAGCACTTGTATTACAAGCAAGGAATATACTACTCTCTAACGAGAGTACAAGTGATATAACTTGTAGCTTGTAATTTACACGTGTAGTTTTGATGAACGCACGTTTGTAAAAATGCAGAAATTTACAAGCGAATCGCTTGTAATGTTTGATGAATAGGGCCCAGCAGTTTAAAAACTATAAATTGGTACAATTAGCTCTGAAGCAGGAATACGATTGTTATATCCACCAAAAACTGCTCCAACATCACCATTTTTCTAATTTTTATGGAAAACATTAATAGATGTACCTAATTGTAATTTTTGTTTTAATGTGTCAGTGATAAAAAAAAAATAATAATGATATAAATAATATCCAAAAAAAAATTTCTAATTTTTTAATTTTTGTTTTAATGTGTCAGTGATAATAATATCCAAAAATCCTCAGAACGAATTTTTGATACCTAGTTTAGTTTTTTAAGGCCGATTTTTCAATCGCCAGATAAACGTTAACTAAGGAATAAATATGACGTTTTGTCAGATTTTGTATGGCAATGTTTCAAATTTATTCCTCAGAAAGTCTATCTTGCGATTGAAAAATCGGCTGTAACGTCTTCGGCGCTGCGTGAAGTGCAGGCTCTTTGTCCTGCACTTCACGCAGCACCGGAGACGTTACAAAGCACAGGCACCAAGCTCTCCGTGCTTCCAGTTTAAAAAAAATACATAATACCTACTCGGCGCGGCGAATGTTGATCCCTATGACACTGACAGCTAATGTCACCGTATAACATTGTAGTGGCGTCACCATTAAATTGGGATCATATTGGGGGCGTCTAAAAATGACATTTATAAATTTTACGTAGCTTTATACCATTAGTAATGATATTCCGTTGATATTTTTAACAATTCTTAACATTTACGAGAAGTTATCTCAATCTGAATTTGTTTTTACGTCCTGCAAAACTTACGTCGTGTGACGTTTATCGACTAGGGCGGCAAGTATCGATAAAAAAATGTCGGTAATGGAAACAAGTGCACAATTTTTTTCCATACTCACATTTTAGTTCATATATTATGGATATGGTTCATATAATATTATGGTTTTAGTTCATATACTTATAGAACAAATATAGACTACAGTGCAACAAAAAGGTTTTATATAAATGAATCTCGTGTTTGTTTTGCTGTGTGATAATTTTAGGGTAATTTAAATAAGGTCTAGGTTTTGTTTTAAGTTTTTAAAACATGATTACGGTGATACATATCTTTTGTAGTTGCGAAATATTCCGTGGTTTTGAGACAAACTGGAGTCTGGACTCTGGACGCACCATTCTCACAAGTAGTAATTTCTACTTCCTGTTTGAAATGTTGTTTCTGCGAAGATTTCTAGCAATTGTATGCTTGAGCTAGGATAAAACGCGTTATTAACAATGGATTCTAACCCGGATTGGTTGTATGAGATACTGCAAAATGTGCAACTTGAACAGTTTTATCTCATGGCAAGATGTCAGACAAGGACACGACGACCAAATCTATCCGTCTCGCTTAGGACCGCTTTTAGCTAGCTACTGCTTGTAAGATAATAGCTCCTCTAAGTTAAAAGCAATAAGTGTTAATTTAGCTCAAGAATGGTTAGTACTCAATCTGTCAGTGTATAATATCTTTGGGTAGGTAGGTAGGTATTGCAAAATATATGTGCAAATGTTTTGCCACTGAACGTGAATTAGTGATAAAGTAATCTGTGTGCCACTGTTTTGGATTATTGGTCTGAGTGTTTTGCACACATTCAAGAGTATACTGCGTTCAGCGTTATTTTGCCTCTGACAGCTGTTTCTGTTAGGTTGGCATTACCCGCCATTCTTGCTGACAAGTACCTATAACACAGTGTGAAGCTCCTTGCGTTTTTCTTAATTTTTTTTTATTTTAAACGTGTTAATCATGCCAAAAAGGATTCAAAGTAGCGGCAGAAAAATTTTATCCTCAGTTCGTAATTTTTGTGAACGGGAAAAAGCTAATGGAGGACCAATAATCCCATTTGAACATGTTCGTCAACGTGTAGCCGCCATGACTGGTAAGTAAATTAGTGTTACCTGCTATTAATAGTTTCCCGTTATTAGGGATCGAAAGTTATTTGTTTTGCTAATAGATTATTGTTTGTATGTAGGCACGATGTTTTAATTGTAATACATTCCGTACATAGGTATATGTATAATAATAATTATATTTGTTTTAAAACATAGAATTTGATTCTTATTGTATAAACTAGCTGCGCCCTGCGGTTTCACCCGCGCCAGTCCCGATCGATTTTTTTTCTTTAATACAAACCTTTGTTACATTATGTATTATTTAATAACAAGATTAATAAAAAAAATGTACAATATGCATGTTATTAATGTAATGTTTTGTATTTCAGGCGTTTCTGAGAGAACTGTCACCACTATTACCAAGGAGTGTGAGGTTGCTGCTTCCACGTCTAAGAAAATATGTACTCCCAGGAAAAAACGCTGCCAATCGAATAAAATTCAGTTAGATGATTTTGAACTATGTGCAATCAGAACTAAAATACATCAAATGTACGTAGTCAGAAAGGAGTTGCCTACTTTGGGCAAGCTTTTGGCTGAATTAAAAATTGATATTAACTTCAATGGAGGTCGTACCACACTATGGAAAATAATTCGGCAAATTGGATTTAGATTTAAAAAATGTGGTTCTAAAAGAAAAATTTTAATGGAACGATATGACATTGTAGCCTGGAGGTACAGATACTTAAATATTTTAAGACAAAATCGAAATGAAGGCCGACCTATCGTATATCTCGATGAAACTTATATACACGCTTCATATTCTGTCAACAAATGTTGGCAGATGGAAAATGAACAAGGTGTTTTAAAAAGCGATTCAGTTGGTGCACGCTGGATCATCGTTCATGCAGGTGGCGAAATGGGGTTTATTCCAAATGCACAATTAATATTTAAATCGCAGTCGAAATCAGGAGATTACCATGATGACATGAACAGGACGAATTTCATGAAATTGTTAGAAGACAAACTCATCCCCAATTTACCGCCTAATAGTTTAATTGTTATGGATAATGCGCCCTATCACACTGTAAAGGTGAACAAGGCACCAACAATGAGCTCTACCAAAACTGATATGCAAAATTGGATTACAAATAAGGGGTTATCTTATCTTCCTACTATGGTGAAAGCTCAATTATACGAAATTATAAAAGAGCATAAAGAAGCTCCAAAATATGAAGCTGATCAACTTCTTGAAGCGCATGGACACAAAGTGGCTAGGTTACCACCATACCACTGCAAACTTAATCCTATAGAATTTATGTGGAGCCTGTTGAAAAGGCGTGTAGCTGCTAAAAATGTTGGACAGGAAGCAGACAAGATACTACAATTAACAGAAGAAGCGTTCCAATCGATCACTGCAGAAGACTGGCAGAAGCAGTGTCAACATGTGTGCCATATTGAACAACAGTTTATTAAAACAGATGGAATTATAGACTCTGAAATCGACAAATTTATTATAGAATTAAATGACGAGTCTGATACAGAATCGGACAGCAGCAGTTCCGACGATTCACGTTCATCAGCAGACAGTGACGAACCACTAGCGACCCGCTTGGATCACTCTTATTCAAAATAAATAAAACCTATAAAAATGTTGTTTTAATTTAGTCATATATTACCTATGTATATAGATAAATGCAAACTTGAGGTACATAATACTAATTCAAATACCTATCCTAATTATTTTAAAGTATCGGCGCCGCGCCGGCGCCCTGCAGTTTTACCCGCATAAGTCCTGAGCCCGTACCTATGAATATTGGGATAAAAATATACCCACAAACCAAATCCAAAGATTACAAACTTAAATTCTAACATCCAAACTTTGAGAAATTTAACTATGAAAATATTTCGCAGTTTCATACCGGGTATCTTACAAACCTTAAGCGGCAACACAGAGCTCAGGTTAGCCAATATGACAGCCAGAGGCAAAATAACGCTGAACGCACTGTAGTTCCATAATTTCCATTTATACTCTATCATCTATGTATGTTTATTCCTTGCACACATTTGTCTGCTTGTCTTCCTCTCACGGAGTAAAGATTTAATTTTATTGCTTTTTGTCTTGCATTTTTGCATTGTAAAATTCGTGTAAAGTACGGAATCAATACAATACGAAACATAAAAGTACATCTTCACTTCAGTTATCGTCTATTTGGTACCCTTGGTTTTGCTTTCAATTTCAGCAACTGCTTGCCGTATTTAGTACTGTATACGATACGATCAGTCAATACTCAATCACCGATCAGCTGATTAAACATTACTGATTAGCATGAAGCTTATTTTGATTCACAGAGGTCACTTTGTGAATATAGACAATTTTTTAAATAAAAATGCCGTTTAGTTCTTTAATTACAGAATGAAATTGCAGGATAACTTTTTAAATAAATTCTGGTAAAAAGTCACTTGATAAAATCAGAAGCAAAAGAAGTAAACAGTTAATGGAACATGGAGAGGCGCACAATAACTGACATTGGATATGGGCATGCGGACTGTCATATGGAAAATTCCAAAGTAACTGACACCACAGTCGTAATCGAAAGGGTAATCAAAGAGGAACCTGTAGACGGGAACTGGGCTGAGCCTAGTGACAATGTCTTCAATTCTCATTTTGTCGCGGTCAAGCAAGAGGTCTATAGTGACACTGGTGGCCTGAAAGCGGAAACTTCAAGTAACGCTCGAGCTATGGTAACAGAAGAGATAAGTGTGGTTCATATTAAAGTGAGTTTCATCAATCAGTTTACTAGTTAGCTTATTCATAATGATAGATCATTATGGGTTCTATGATTTATTATGTTTGATTTCGTAGATGATGCCTATAATACTTGGATGACTCAAGTCATCCAAGTATTATAGGCATCATCTACGAAAATGTACTTGCACATAGGAAGTTGCATGGTGGAAGTATTGTAAATATGTCACAGGAAATGGGTTGGAAATGTATATAATAAATTGTATTTTGCATATATCCGCAATAGGAAATGTGTATGAAAAATGAATGACAATAGATTTTTTTATTTGAAATTAGACTACCTTAGGTTGAAATAGTCCAGCATAGGAACTGTATAGTTACAAAATCGAATTGGTTTGACTGAGGTTGAAATTGTCAAAGAACCTGGTTGCCTATCCCCAGCGCCATGCAATGATGCAGTCTTGTTTGTCCTACTCCTAGAGTGTTTTTTAAGCAGGGGGCATGGAAGGAATGCATTCCCCGCCTGCTGTAGTAAAGCACAGGCTCCCAGGAGAGCCAGAGCGGCCGAGGCTATGGAGTATGATATTATATTCTGTGTTTTCAGTTGGAGCCTTCTCAAGCTGAAGCCAACCTGCACACAGAAACGCTGAACATACACAACAGCCTTCTCATTGAGAGAAATACTTCATCAATGAAGAAATGTAGAAGGGGTTTAAAGCAGAATATAGAAACTCAAACAAGAAGGAAACCTGTTTATTGTTTACATTGTGACTATAAGTGTTCCACAGCACGTCTTTTAAAAACCCACATGAAGGCACACAGTGATAAGAAACTTAACTTTGTTTGTGATCATTGCGGCTACAAATGTAGCTACAAAGGTAGTCTACGCACTCACATGAAGGCTCATAATGGAGATCAACCTATTGCATGTAAACATTGTGACTACAAAACTTATTACAAAGGTAGTCTCAGGACCCACATGAAGGCTCATACCGGGGAGAAACCTTTCACATGTAAATATTGTGACTTCAAATGTTCAATGCTCAGTACTCTAAAACGCCACTTGACGACTCACACCGGAGAAAAACCTTATTCCTGTAAACTCTGTAACTTTCAATGCGGATATTCTAGTTCTCTAAAAAACCACATGTCAGTTCACACTGGAGAAAAGGGTTATCGTTGTAAGCATTGTGAATACAGATGTTCACACCCCACAAATCTGAAAAACCATATCAGGACTCACACAGGAGAGAAGCCGTATTCATGTCTACATTGTGGCCACAAATGTGCACAATCTAGTAGTTTGAGAATTCACATGAAGATTCACACTGGAGAAAAACCTTTCTCGTGTGACTACTGTGAATACAAAACTGCGCGTAAACATGCTTTAGTGAGACATAAAATCAAGATACATTTTAAATAATATGCAGTTAATAAGGTAATTAATTATTTGAAAAGGGAAAAGAATTTAATATAGTATTCTACTGCTGTTTTGTGGACTATTGCAAAGCCTTCGATTCTTTGGCACATGAAAAGATTTGGCTCGCACTTAAAAATCAAGGAGTCGAGCACAAATACATCAGAATACTAAAAAATATTTACAAAAACAGCACAGCCAAAATCAAGCTAGAGAAAGAAGGAAAGGATATAAATATAGAAAGAGGAGTGCGACAGGGCGATCCCGTGTCACCTAAGCTTTTTACTGCAGTGCTGGAAGAGGTTTTTCATCACCTGGACTGGGAAGAATGTGGCCTATTAATTAACGGAGAGAACTTGTCACACTTGAGATTCGCTGATGACTTGATCATATTCTCTGAAACTAAGGAGGGGCTCCAAATAATGCTAAACGATTTAGACCGAGAGAGTCAAAAAGTGGGTCTGCTCATGAACACAGATAAGACAAAAGTCATGACAAATGGTCAGCAAGAACCAATTTATATCAACAATAATGCCATTGAATATGTAACAGAGTATGTCTACCTAGGCCAAATAATATCACCAGAAAATTTAACTTCCAAAGAGATTGACCGACGTATAGCAAACTCATGGAAACAATATTGGAGCCTAAAGGAGGTGATGAAAAACAAAAATACGAACATGTCCATAAAAAGAAAATTGTTCGACACTTGTGTGTTGCCAGTACTAACGTATGGCTGTCAAACATGGGCGCTTACCAGAAACCACGTAAGAAAGCTGGAGACCTGCCAGGCTTCCATGGAAAGAAGCATGATGGGTAAAAAACTATCAGATAGAATACGAAATACGACGATCAAAGAACACACAAAGACTAAAGATGTGACTGTTACCATCAAAAAATTAAAATGGAAGTGGGCCGGGCATACCATTAGAGGAGCAGAAAAATGGACAAAAGTCTTAATGAACTGGCATACCACGCACTTAAAAAGAAAAAGAGGTCGACCATTTAAAAGATGGGTCGATGAAATAACAGAGGTGGCTGGAAAAGCATGGTCTAGGAAAGCTTGGGACAGAAATGTATGGAAGCAGATGGAAGAGGCCTTTGCCAAAAGGCAAACAGACGGGAGCGCGGTGGTAGATTTAGGATAACTCTGTAAAAACTTAATGTAACTGCTATGTCTGAATAAAGGCTTATTTATTATTATTATTATTTATTATAATAAGGTACAGATTGAGCAACTAGTTGTTTCACATACATGTTTTTGCTGGACAGGGGGGCTATTCACGTTACGCGTCGGCTACATTCCGTGATGTGAAATGTTTAATAAGGTGATGCTATTTACGTATATAAGCAGACTATGTTTAAATCAAAACATTTTTTGCGAACACAGAAAAAATAATTTTAATGTTATTGTCATAGAGCTTAATGTAGTTTAAAACGGCATGTTGGTTGACAATAATTCTAAGATTACAATTATAGCGCGTCAAAGTCGAGCATTATATTTCCTATGATGAAAAACATTCAATTTTACACTCTATGACAATAGTTGTAAAGTTCATTTTTCAGTGTCAATTTTTTCTTTTTCTTGATTCACATCACGAAAAAGTGAAATCGCTAAATGTCATAGCAGTACAATAATAATGTGCCAATGCACTATGGAAGGAAGATCCACACTACTGAGCGAAGGGACAAAGCAGCATAGATGAGCCTGGCAGGAGAAAACCTAGAGAAGATAATAATTTACTGAAATGCAATTATCATGTGCTAGTCAACTATAGGTTAAAATTTAAATTATTTTATTTCATGTACCATAAAGACTTTTCAATTAGTGGATTTAAGTAGGTATAGCAAAACAAATTAATCTGTATTATTATTTTATTACTCAACAGAAAGTAGATATTTTATTCATACCATAAAACTAATTCTCTTTAAGTTTTGTCTTTGCACTACATACCTGTAGGTACTTTATGATGATTAAAGAATAAAAAGTTCTGTTTCAAAGTAGCTGTGTTCTTTTTATTTCAATAATAAAGAATTAATTAAATTGAACTTGATGATTGATAGCTATACAGCGAGGCAATAGCGCCAGTGTTTTGGGCACCATGCCATTAAGCGAGCATTTGGACGGTGTGTACATTTTGTAAATATTTTTAGTCTTAATTTATTTGTAGACATAAATTACAATGTTTTAGTTTTACTTATTATAATATTAAAAAGTTTACCACATCGATTATCATGTAAACATCCAACTAGATGATTGATCGTAATGCATTCTGAGAAACTAAAAGTAAGGTCGACTAAAATGTTCGAACCTCAGACTGGACACCTTTACTGGACACTTTCAAGCAAAGATTTTAAATAAACTTCTGAAGATTGCACCGCCTTTCCCAATATTATACTGGCGTAACATACAATGCTCCATTACAATAGTGTAAACTACACTGCAGAAAACCAAAAATACGCGATTTAGTTCATATTGGTTCCTGATAGCTCCAAATCTTGGAAGGAAACTGCAGAAAAATAGTCGGAGCTAATATGAGGTTGTATGGGCATTTATGAGCAACGTTACGCTTGCAAAATTAACTGCCATGAACCCATATTATTGTGTAGTTAGTCTAATATTTGCGAAAATTAAATAAATTGGAATTTCGCGGGCTACTAGGGCCTGAACTATTCGATATTCATAGAGTTTTAAGTTGAATTTGAATAGAGGAACTATTGAACGAATAAGTAGGTAGGTACATAAATATGTCATAAAAATTATTTGATTTTATTTAGGAAACCGATATAATTACGATCTGTGGTTCTCATTTAGTCTCGTTTTTGTCTGTGGTTGCAATGGCATCTGCATCTGCCGCGCATCTGCGCAACCGTGGTGCGCAACCGTGCGCAACGGCAAAACTATGAAAAGCCTCAGTGAAAAGCTAATGTCAAACTCAAATCAAAAAGCACAGGCTTACTACAATACTCTGTGAACTAACTAATATAGTGATCTGTGGTATTGCCAATCTGTGAATTGTGATCGTTGCACACTGGCACCACAGACCATAAAACTAGATACACTGGCACTTGGCACTTGGATGAAGTACACTGGCACTTTGTCTTCGATAGAGGCACAGATAAAAGCAAATGGTTGATAGAATAATATAATCCGGCTAAATTAAAAAGAAACCAAGACATAAGCCAACATTAAGAAATGTTAAGGATTTCTAGTTGAACGTATTTTAAATTTACAAAGCTAATGAAAACGTATGGATGGATCTATGTTGAGTGATCTGAGGTGAAATAGGTAGGTACCTATGGATTATGGAATTCCCGCCATTTTCAAATGTGAGGTTTTTTGAAAAAATATGATGCAATTAATCAATCAATGCAGTTTTAGATCATGCAAGACTTCTCTCGAAACACCTCCAAAGATCTCTGAAATTCAAGAAAAAAAAAAAGAAATTAAATATTGTGTTGAATTGCACACTGCAAAATGTTTTAAAATTTTAACTTACCAGGAAAAACATAAATTTTAAGTATTAGGTATTTAATAGTATTTTTTAATTAATTAATTATTCATTTGTTTACTACTATGTTACCCGCGACTCCGCTGGCGTGAATTTCCGATTTTCATTCATCTCACAGATAGGTACGGACTTTTACTTCATCTCGCAAAAAAACTACTAAACCGATTTGGCCAAAATGTAGAAAAATACGCTTTTTTGAGAAATTTATGGTCTCTGTGGGATTTGTGAAATATCTATATCACGCGGACGGGTAAAAGCTAGTGTAGCGACCTCCGTGGCGCGGGCTCGGATTCGAGTGGAAGGTCGCGGGTTCGATTCCTGCCACAGGCCTCTAGAATAATATAATTTCGGAATTGGTTCAGATCTTGAGAGCAATTGCGTAAAACGCTACCGTAATCTTAAAGAAATTCTGTCCGCTGATTGGCTGAATCTGCTCTTTACATTTATTCCAGCCAATCTGCGGGCACAATTTGTTTATGATTACGCTAGCGGTGAGTACGTTTTCTGTACACAATCACCTAGCTCGTCTGATGAGAGGCTTCTGCGGTGGCTAGTTAAAATCCTTCCAGCGAAGATGCACCGCCAAGCGATTCAGCGTTCCGGCACGATGCTGTGTAGAAACTAGATATGCAACGAATATTCGGCCTATTCGGCCAAGGATCTGTCGAACGGTTTAGCTTTAGATGAACGCTTTTCAAATAAAACTCTAGGTATCACATTTGCAATTGCATTTTTTCCCGCTGTTGGTAGACTACTGATCCAAAGCCAATGGTGTCACCGCCACATGCACCGCATCAAAACATTTCGTTACTTATTCGCATAATGTGTACCGGATACCGAATATTCCGTAGTTGGCCAAATCACTATTCGTTGCATCTCTAGTAGAAAGCGTTAGGCTTGAGTTTTCCCAGTTAGTACTATAGCATCTTTGGCTGCATCATCATTTACGATCAGGTGAGACCGCAGCAAAGTACCTACTAACTTGTAAAGTGTTAAAAAAATATTATGGGATAGTACCAGGGTTGGACAGTATTTGAATTACTTGTAATTGAAATACGTAAGTAAAATACAAATATACGTATTTGGTATTTGTATTTCAATTACTTGCTTAAAATGTAATTTGTAATTCGTATTTCAAATACCTACTTGAGACTTCAAAATACATTTTACCTTCATTTAAAGATCGTGAGTGTGAATGCGAGGTGAGAGTGTAGATATATGGCGGTGCTCACGCTAAAATTATGTAGGAACGTTTTTTGCTTAAACCTGGAAAGATATATTTTAACTAAGTATGTTAAAGAATTGCATTTATTGCAAGATGAAGATTATTATTATTAATGCTCAGACTAGCCAATAAAATAATGCCAGTCATAATAACTTCTTTGGGGAAAAAATTTACAGCAGAGGCTATTGATTTCTTAAGAGTGACTGGCAATTTAAAATTTCAGCACAGTCAGGCTACCACAGACAGAGCTTTTGATGTATGAAGTGCCAAATCTCCTCTGACGACAGGATACAAGTCACCATTGCGGCCTCAGACCACTCATGAGATTGCGGCTATAAGAACAAAGATATTTTACAAGAAATACGGGAATATTTAGAGACGCTCATTGTTGATAATCAAAATATTCTGTCACAACGGCGGAAAACAGCAGCTGTCGGCTTCAAAGTCGATTAGCATTATACCTTCTCACACCAGATAATTACTTCTTGCCATACAAGTGTTAGCACGACCAATTAGAAATATTTTTTTCATGTGTTCGTGCACAAGGAGGTGGTACCTAATAACAATCCAAACGCTTTACAGTTTAGATACACCATGCGTAAGCTTCTTTATGTCAACTATAAATTCTAACTGTACGGACGATTAAGTCGAAATTTCCCCTATTTTGGAATTTTGTAGTCCTGAAAGAGAATTTGCTGAA
Organism: Coenonympha arcania; assembly: GCA_036785405.1. Taxonomy (NCBI): domain Eukaryota; kingdom Metazoa; phylum Arthropoda; class Insecta; order Lepidoptera; family Nymphalidae; genus Coenonympha; species Coenonympha arcania. The sequence continues at coordinate 6,274,874 of CM072059.1, forward strand.
ACACGTGATTCTGAAATTAATAATGAGCAACAAGAAGACGTCTTAATTAATTATATGGACACATTTGATATGTCAGACTACAAAATGAACATCCTGTTTTAGCTAACTGGACATTGTACCTACTAATAAATTATTAAATAAAATTTCATGCGGAGATTGTATCAATAATCAATATACTTATAACTCTTAAACAGCACTCGGAACATTCATATTTTATCGACGTTACCAATTTTTCGTCCTTCACTGCCTTTATTGATAGGGGTGGCTTGAAATATGCATCTCGATTTGCCTTTCAGGTAGTAAAGTGCATAGACCAGGGAATAACTTAATGTATTGACTAAAATGTGCTGAAAAATTGTTCTTATCCAACTTAAGTTGTAGGTCATTCCGGACCACAAGTAAACAAAAAATTTTGATGCAAAGTTGCGGATTATAGCAAAACAATTTAATCCGTACTGTTTATTATGGATTTCCGCAAAGTACTTAATGCCTGCCTCCATTTAATGTTACATACGTTTAGGTGATCACGTGTATATTTATCAGCCTCCGCTATCGTCGAGGAAGCGATCAAGTAAATGCCTAATGCTAATGCACATGTAACCGTTTTGCATGCCTTGCCAGTGCACACTGCACAGTGTCCCAACTCCTTGCGATCACGGTTGGTTAGGCCGGTGCTGCAAAGAATATGATTCGCTTTCAGTTACGCCGTCACATGTGAACGCGTAAGTGTGCCACTGAAAAAGGTAGTATAGGTAAAGCCAAATATACCTATTACCTACCTATAGTCAGCGCAAAAACTCGCTGCTCGCGATGCAATAACATGGATAAAAAAGAAAGGCCGCCTATTGCCCGGCAGCTCTGCAGTAAGCGCTTATGACTAAGGCCCGGTTTTTTGAGACAGTTAATTTCTCTGTCTCTCTCTGTCTGTTTCTGAAACAGAACTAATAATTGAGTTAATATTTGTAACAAATTTCATGTTTTGATTATACTCTTTCCATTCGTTTATTTTCTCTTTGACACATGAAACAGATATAGCAATAGCGAGGGACCAGAAAGAGACAACTTTACCTTTATCTCTCTGTGGTCCCTCGCTATTGCTATATCTGTTTCATGTGGTTTCATGTGTCAAAGAGAAAATAAACGAATGGAAAGAGTATAACTGATTGTTAATATTTATTCACATTCATGGTCATAGCTCATATTGGTCTAATGGGAGGTAGGCTTCGGTCGAGGCATGTTATGCTGCTGCCACAGAGTAATATACCAAATAGTTACTAGACACTACCAGCAGCCTTGGCCTCGCGATCGCACTCCCCGCTGCCGTGCGCGCAATACGAGTCGCCGGCAGCGCGGTTCCATATTCCGAGTGATCGTTTCGAACAGTACGATATGCCGGAGCGTAACGCGCAACGCTGCGGTACGCGCATAGAGTAATAATTTTGTATCTGTAGGGTACGCGGCATGCGGCGTCGGACACATAATCGTATGAAAAACGTCGAGAACAGTCTTTCGTTCCGTCAGTTTGCGTGAAGTTTTCATACGATTTGTGTCCGACGCCGCATGCCGCGTACCCTACAGATACAAAATTATTACTCTATGCGCGTACCGCAGCGTTGCGCGTTACGCTCCGGCATGACCTCCTGACGTCGCATGCCGCTTACCGCAGCGTTGTGCGTTATGATCGCAAGACCAAGGTTTTAGCTTTCCAGTTCGATGTTGTGTAGCAACCATTACTAACCATTTCTTCCACAGAACACTAGATTTCTTCTAAGTAGTAACTTAGGAACTTAAGTTACTTCTTTGGCTGCATCGTCACTTTCCATCTGCGTATGTTCATTTATTGGTAGTGTTCTCAAAGGTATGGGAAGTTCCTAGTCCGCACTTGGCAAGCGGGGAAGGTAGTAGGAGTGTTACTTCACATAACACTCAAACCATGGAATTAGCAGTTGAGTTGTAGGCTAGGAGCATATGGCCAAACTCTTCATTCTGCAAAAGGCCCGGCCGGGCCGCGTGCCCAACTGTAGGTCGTCCCCGTGTCCAACCGTATAGGTCGTCCCCGTGCCCAACTGTAGGTCGTCCCCGTGCCCAACTTTAGATCGTCGGTAGTATAAAAGCTGCTGAGATGTGAGACGAAAATAAAGAAAACACGTCAAGTATTACGCAGTATGTAAGTCTGATATGTACGTAAGTATTACACAGGATGTAAGCTCTAACTTGCGGATTTCGAAATAAAGCTCACTCATATCAGGTGCAAAATTATCTCTTGGGGACAAATCGTGTCCGCCGTGCCATTGTATCCATTGTCCGCTCCAATTCTTGCACTTTCGTTTTTTTCTGCGACATCCATTATTATTATATTGGGAACGAGGTTATGCAACCGCTGCCTTTGAAGTTTTGATATAATTTTTGCTGCTTTGTGTCTAAAAACCTTACAGAGATATCCTTGGATCGGAACGGCTCGGAAACCACGACCTTACTGCGATGTTAATAAAATTTATAGTTAAATGAAGCATCGGTATGAGCGGTAAAGTTATTATTGTTCAGCGATTTGATCGTGACTACAGAAGCGACTGGCGGGGTTACGCAAGCTCAAGTTATAATTATCCACGTTGAAAGTACGAAATTAGTGGGTTCACTAAGTACAGTGGGCGAAGACGTCAGTATTAATTATGTACAGTTTTAATTTTAAACTGTATAATTAGAGGTATACGGTTCAATTTTGGATTGAGGATTTTGTACGGTTCTGTGTCGAAAAACCATTTTGGAGTGATCAATTGATGCGTAATTAGTTCGAGTGTTTGCTAAATGGTTAATGAAATGTAATTGTTTGTTGGCAATCTTGACCTAATGCGGTAAACAATGTTGTAAATTGCGCTAATACAGTAGGAGTACACTGTAACTCTGGGTCCTACCTAGAGATCATAGGAACTCTTAGACTTCTAACCGTCCTAAATACCTATAAAATCTAAGAATGTCAATCTAACTTACCTAGTTAGAAGTATTTACAGCTATAAATTATGACGTATCCTATAGGACATTAAAGGATTTGTCATAACAATATTATATCATAACCCAGTACATATACGTGTCAAGCAGGTGCGTTTTATGCAGTAAGTACCTAGGTATCTACCGTTCTTGTCACCACTGCACAGGGGTAGACTTTTTATAGGATTCAGAATAAGTTAGCCATAAGTTTTTTTACAATCATAAAAACTAAGTTTATTTAAGCTGCGAGAGGACTTCTATACTCTGTACTGTAGGTACCTACACAGCTAAAGACATTAAACTGTAGATATGAATGTGGTAGAAGTAGTGACGAGAGGAGATGGTAAACCAATTTAATTGTCGGCTGTACTGATATATTTATTATTTCTATACCTACTCAGAATGCCTGCTCGTATAAATGTGCAATAAACAAAATATATTAGTGTAATAAACATTAGGTTGTTTAGGAAATTGCCAATTCACGACTGAACGCATCATGCCTTCGTTCTAATTACCTAACCTATGAGAATCTTTTGACTTCGGAACCTCTTTAGATGCATTATACGCTTTTTAAGCATAAGTACCTACTAGCTTTTGCCCGCGAATTTATACGTTTTCCACAGGAACCGTTTGTTCATAAATACACGGGGATAAAATTATTGTATTATAACAACCGTGTTCTATACTCCGACTTTTAATTCGATGCAGTAACCTGACGTTTTTAACTGTCATTTGGTAAATTAAATTAACAAAAAATAAATGTAGGTAAGTACCTATAAACAACGTATTTTTCCATAAATATTATTTTTGTGTTAAAGGAATAGACATGTACCTTGGACAGGGTGGACGGCGCGAAAAATGTCGTCAGTTTATCGGTGCCAAAAATGCTTGTTTTGGCACCAACAGTAAGGCCATGCTGTAGTTCGCTCAGCAGCCATCTATAGAATTTTGAGAGATACCGCTTGTCGCTACAGATTGCTTGTACGAAAAAGGTTTACCTAAATCGTTCGGATGCCCAAACCATGAGTTTTCTTATCAGTGATTGTATTAATATAAAACGATATACTGCACTGCGCTCATCTTTTGTAACATCTGTTACATTTTGCCGAGTAGGTAATCAGGTCGCCTATAATATCTACCTAGTGCGGAGTGTCCTTCAAACCGAAACACAGTTACCTAATGCATTACTGCTTCATGGTAGATTAATTACTGATACCCGACGAAATCTAAGAAAAGTTCTACCAACGGCACAAAAAGATGTAGGTACATAGGAGCGAGTGAACCCATTACAAAGGCGTGTATAGCATCCAATTATATAATACTCGAATGAAGAGCATTGATGCATCATGCAATACTAATTATATTTCATTTCGCTTCATTTTTCAGATAATTTTTATTATTATCGACAAAGTAGTAACTTCTATTGTACAGGCACATTTCGCACGTTTAGAATTAAGTCACTCAATTGATTTTTGTTTTCCTGTGGGGTGTGGGGCAACCCCATATATACTACCGCCGCTGCAGCCGTCGTCATTCTTTTATTGTGCGAGGCACCGCGCGCACGCTGGCGCTGCCATTAAAATAAATTATTAAAAAGAAAATAAAAATAAAATAAAGCATATAGTGAAGTGTTCATCGGATAAGAATACGGGTAAGTGTTACTGTGTATTTTTACCACGTAATAATTCTTGTGAGTGTGATATTGTAATTAACCAAATTCCTAGCGGGTAATTGCGGGTTACCACGATGGATTTACATGACTTTTTTTTTTTTTTGTAAATGTGACGCCAAAGTACATCCAGTCTACATACAATTTCAATTTTCAATTTATTTATGATTGAACCAATGAAAAGATTGCACAGTACATACTCACAGACCTAGCGTCTTTATGCTTTCCTGGTGGTTAACCGCGGGTTAACACGATGGATTTACTTGATGCATAGTAATTAGTGATCAAAGTAGTGAACAAACACTTGTGAACATTGTCACGGGCCTAGCATCTTTATGACGTCCTGGTGGTTAACTGCGGGTTAACACGATGGATTTGCGTAATGCATAGTAATCAGTGATCAAAGCAGGAACGATCACGTGTGAATATTGTCACGGGCCTAGCATCTTTATGCTTTCCTGGCGGTTAACTGCGGGTTAACACGACGGACTTGCGTGACGCATAGTAATTAGTGATCAAAGTAGTGAACAAACACTTGTGAATATTGTCACGGTCCTAGCGTCTTTATGCTGTCCTGGTGGTTAACTGCGGGTTAACACAATGGATTTGCGTGATGCACAGTATTTAGTGATCAAAGTAGTGAACAAACACTTGTGAATATTGTCACGGGCCTAGCGTCTTTATGATGTCCTGGTGGTTAACTGCGGGTTAACACGATGGATTTGCGTGATGCATAGTAATCAGTGATCAAAGCAGGAACGATCACGTGTGAATATTGTCACGGGCCTAGCATCCTTATGCTTTCCTGGCGGTTAACTGCGGGTTAACACGATGGATTTGCGTGATGCATAGTAATTAGTGATCAAAGTAATGAATGAACAAACACTTGTGAATATTGTCACGGGCCTAGCGTCTTTATGCTGTCCTGGTGGTTAACTGCGGGTTAACACGATGGAGTTGCGTGATGCATAGTTATTACTTTACACTCGTCAATATGGTCACGGGCCTAGCTTTTTTATGCTTTCCTGGTGGTTAACTGCGGGTTAACACGATGGTTTAGCATGACGTTACACACTTTACCTCTTGATGGTATCAAAAACCTTTGGGTGATAACCCGATTGCTTTCTTTTATCAGAAAATGAGTCGCAATAATTCAATTACAAACAGCGTTCGATGTCACGCATATCGCCGCCACAGGCGCCATTGCCATCGACTCTTGTTCCCGTAGATACGGCACAAGACGCATTTACCGAACTCAAACCCAGAATAAAAAAGCTATTGAAGGAATTCGCTGTCCCGGATTATTGTAACCTATTAAAAGATATTAAAGGCTTAATCCAAAAATATCTGTTGCTATCGGGGATACCCCAAGGACTCGTGATATAAAGCTCCAGGCAAGGCAGCTTGGTTTAGGAATCACAGCTATAAACAGAGCTATGTATGACAAAGTACAAGCAATAAAAATATTGTCGCATGGCTGCAACTTACTCACAAATTCCCACTATATAGAAGAAAGAAAAAACATTATTTAGGAATACATTGCCGAAAAATCAAAGCTTCTAAAGAGATTGAGAGGCAAGGAAGCCAAATTAAATAGGGACAGAAAAATTCGGTCTCGATAAGACCTCTCGCCCTCGATATCGAGGAAAATGATCTGGCCCTTCTTGTTACCAGTCATCAAACAGGGGGGGGGCGCGAGGTGGATCGTATCGGATGCAGTATACACATTACCAACGAACAGCGGCGCGAACGCCGCCGACTCACAAGTCGTCTTCAAAGACGATGGACACCAGCGGCAGGCTACAACACTATTATTCCTGTCGGCCTAGTAGGCCGAAAATCCCCGTTGTTTTAGATGGGATTCGTAAAGGTTACCGCATACAGTTCATTCGCCAAGTCGAAAGCTATTGCAAAATTTTGAAAGTCGGCTACTATTAGAAAATGTAAACACCGTAAAGCTCATTTTATATCGAACATTTTCGTAGCTCGAAAACGAAATGGCGATTATAGATTTTATTCTAAACTACAAACAGTTAAATAAATTTAGGATTGAAGACCATAGAAATCCAATCCAACCCAAAATGATACCAAGGATCGGCTTTGTGACAACTTTAAACGTAAAAGCCTACTTACTCGTCCCTATATCAACCTCTCATCGTAAATATTTACGATTCACATTTAAAAACAAAAGTAATGAAAAAGTAGCTTTGCTATTTAAGATATTGTGGTTTTTAATCTATTATGACTTTTTATGTATTGGGATCACCTTCGAAGAACGTCTTAGAAATGTAAACAATACGTTTAGGTTCCATAATTAATTATGATAAAAGTTGTTTACATTCCTGGCAGAGGCGTAAGTTTTTGGGTTTCATTTACAACTCTGTGGATATGAGGATTTCACTTCCATGAGAAAAATTTAACAAATTTTTTTTAATAGAAAAGTTTTCTCGCCTGCCAGTTTGCACTATTAGAAACTTTGCCTATTTAATAGGTACTCTTACATCGGCCTGTCCTGATGTAAGATATGGTGAATTATGTACCAAAAGACGTGGGAACCAAAAAATTTGGCTCATACACCAAAGTCGCTACGAAACATTAAAACCTATGAATGATATTCTACCATCCTACAGTTTATTTTGACCTAGAGAACCCAAATAGGACTGAGCAGAACAAGCGTGCCAACGCCGGGTGGACCGCATATGAAAGTAATTTTCATATAAACTATTTAGAGCTGTTGACGGGTTTTCCTCTGTCTTAAACCATTGCTCGCAAGAGGTCTAAAATTAACATCCTAGAACGCGTTGATAACACAACCGCAATCAGCAATATAGATCGGATGGGAGGAATTCAGTTTCCTCACCTAAGTGAATTAACAAGATCCATTTGCCAATGGTGCGAGGAACGAAAAATATTCGGTATCTTTGTATCGTAATATATTTATAAACAGAAAAGACAATGTAGAAGCCGACCGCGAATCTCATGGAGAAAATTCTGATTTATTATAATGGGAACTATCATAAAAGTTGTTAAGTACCAGCTAGTGACGTCAGCATTCGGAGAAGCAACAATTGACCTTTTCGCTTCTCGCACTACTGCCAAATGTAAAACTTACGTATCTTTGAGACAAGATCCTGATTGTCTTACAGTAGATGCATCTTCATTATGCTAGATATCAATAGTTTTTTTTTTATACATTTCCACCTTTTTCACTGGTTTTAAAATGTTTACAAAAAATTTTTTAAATGATGAAGCCGAGGATATCTTAGTTTTTTCCTATTGGCCAACACAGCCTTGGTTGCCCTTGTTAATGAACATGGTTCAATCCAAAATTATATTTGCTACCCGTAATTTCAATACTGGAATAGGAATTCCTGGACTTATCACCGTCCCGAGAAGAAACTTATCCTAAAGTTCACAACAAGTTTTGAAGAAGTTTACAATAAGACCCAGGAATGGCATAAAGGTTAATTATGGCATCCTTGTCCAAAAATACACTGCGATACATAGAAATTATGGTGGCTGTTCTGTCGTATCAATAACCATAGACCTTGCGAATTATCAGCTTCATCCATTGTAATTTTTTCTCACGGAACAATTTAATAATGGAGCTGCGTATGGATCTTTAAATAGTCACCGCTCCACGTTATCGCTTATTTTCGGTAGTGAATTATCTAGTATCGATCAAATATAACGCTTACTTAAAAGTGCCTATAAGTTAAGACCATCAAAACCAAAATATTTATTTACTGGGGATCCAGAGGTCGTATTAAATTTATTTGCCAATCGAACACCCAATTGAGACCTTAAGTTAAAAAAAAAAAAAAAAAAAAATGACCAAATAATTAGCTATTTTACTTGCACTCTTTAAAGCACATCGAGTGCAAACTTATCGGCCCCTCGGGTGTTATAATAGAGATATCAGACATCGGCCGCAGGGCGCGAACGAACAGTCTATTTTAACCCTATTTTGAAGAAAATAGATCAATTTGCCGTGCTACCGCCATACAAGATTTTCATCGTCACGAAGAAAATTAGGCTGTCTATCGTCAATCCGCTAATTTCAATGCATATAATAGCCACACAACCCGGCATCTCCTCAAACCATCAGCAGATGGTTAAAGGTTGAGCGAAAACGGCGTGGATGTGCCGACGGTCGGCGCGCACAGCACGCGCCATATCGTTAGATATTATAAGAAATACAGCTGGCTAGACTAACCGCTCGCAAACATAATATGTGATATATATCATATACTCGTGCACTAATTTAATAGCCAATTAACCAAGTACGATTGATAAAATATTAGGAGGTAATGCAATTTATTGAACTGAGGATTGATTAAGATTAAAAAATAAATTCATATGTACCTTAGAGAAGTTGTGTAAGGTTTATTCTGTAAACAAACGTTGATTTGGCATGATAAACACAATAATATAATTATTGTGTTTTACTACTTACCTTCACAAAATTTTCGTCTCTAAACATCTATGTTATGAGTCAGAAATGAAACGCTTCACATCGCACAAAATTATATTGTCAAACTATTAAATATCACAGTAACACAAAATAAATTCACTTATTCACTGGTACATCACTATCACTTCACTATCACTAATAATAATAATACCCCGCACGCCTCTCTGCCCTTTATAAGGTCACACAACTCCCCACACCTCTCTCGCTCCCCTCTCCACGGCTCTCGCTCCCTTCTCCACGGCTCTCCTCGTCTCCGCTCGTCCCTTGTCGCCTGAACTCGTCCGCCCGCGTCGCCCATCTCCGCAACCACTCGTTACAGTCGGCCATCCTGTAACAATTGCGCCGCAATTGGCGCCGAAGCACACGTTAGATCTCTAACAAATTCTATCTATAATAAGTCAGTAAAGTCATCCCAGGTTTCAACATCCTCGTCACCACTGCTGGCAATGCAATCAATGACCCCAGGGCAAGGCCGCAGGTAATCTGCAGGAGCAATGGCCGCAACTCCTTGCAGCCTCCCCATCATTCCACCCCCAATGCCCCTAATTTCGCATAATATTGGAATCCTTGTAATTATGAATAACCCTAAATTAAAATCCCTTAAATTACTACTAGATCTCGTTTTCGTGGATTGTCCTACTTGATTCAGCTAAAACTACATCGGCTCAGAAGTGCCACAAATCCTCCCAGATATTCAGTACGATACCCAAGTAGAAACTCTATTAGCAAAACTCTATCAGGAAAACTATCAAGAAAACTCTATCAGGAAAACTCTATCAGGAAAACTATCAGGAACACTCTATCAGGAAAACTCTATCAGGAAAACTCTATCAGGAAAACTCTATCAGGAAAACTCTATCAGGAAAACTCTATCAGGAAAACTCTCTCAGGAAAACTCTCTCAGGAAAACTCTCTCAGGAAAACTCTCTCAGGAAAACTCTCTCAGGAAAACTCTCTCAGGAAAACTCTCTCAGGAAAACTCTCAGGAAAACTCTCTCAGGAAAACTCTCTCAGGAAAACTCTCAGGAAAACTCTCTCAGGAAAACTCTCTCAGGAAAACTCTCAGGAAAACTCTCTCAGGAAAACTCTCTCAGGAAAACTCTCTCAGGAAAACTCTAATCGGTAAACTCCAATCGGTAAACTCCAATCGGTAAACTCCAATCGGTAAACTCCAATCGGTAAACTCCAATCGGTAAACTCAAATCGGTAAACTCAAATCGGTAAACTCCAATCGGTAAACTCCAATCGGTAAACTCCAATCGGTAAACTCCAATCGGTAAACTCCAATCGGTAAACTCCAATCGGTAAACTCGAATCGGTAAACTCGAATCGGTAAACTCGAATCGGTAAACTCCAATCGGTAAACTCCAATCGGTAAACTCCAATCGGCAAACTCCAATCGGTAAACTCCAATCGCTAAACTCCAATCGCTAAACTCCAATCGCTAAACTCCAATCGCTAAACTCCAATCGCTAAACTCCAATCGCTAAACTCCAATCGCTAAACTCCAATCGCTAACTCCAATCGCTAACTCCAATCGCTAACTCCAATCGCTAACTCCAATCGTTAAACTCCAATCGCTTAACTCCAATCGCTAAACTCCAATCGCTAAACTCCAATCGCTAAACTCCAATCGCTAAACTCCAATCGCTAAACTCCAATCGCTAAACTCCAATCGCTAAACTCCAATCGCTAAACTCCAATGTGTAACTCTTACAAGTCAACTCTCGTACTGGCCAAAACTAATTTAACTTCCAAACACAAATATGAAACTCAAGTTCACTTTTAAAAGGCAACTTGAAACCTCAAACGCCAACGAAACTAGGTGGTACCTACTTCTAAACTGAAGTTTCCAGAAGCAGACTCTCAACCAACAATACAGGCTAAACTGATTACTTTACTAATTTCTAACTCAAAAATAAAAACTTTAACTTAAAGTCAAATAAATCTGGAATGTAAATACGATTTAACTCATGGAATACCAGTTAAATTTTGCCAAACGATTACAGGGTCGCGCCTAACTTTAGAAAGATTAAAGTTTGATCCTTTACTCTCCACACGCGTGGTGCGCTGCACAACCATCATGACACAGCAACCACTACACTAGTAACCTCCCACTGCTTACTATGAAACAACGAATCAGGTCTCTGCTCGGTCACCTCGTTGCTTTTTCTAATCAAGTCCCTGCTCGGCCATATCGCTTTTTCAGGCGTCAGAGAAGAGAAACAGCGCAGCAAAATGCAAATAGCCCCAAATAAGCAATGAAACAAGGTTCGCATGACTAGTAATTTAGATACTAGAATACTCAATTTAACCGGGCTGGAGTCTCCTGCATCGATTCGTGAACGATGCCTCAACAGTGACCCTCTGCTGCTGGTCCGTTGGAGTCGCTCGCCTTCTCTGATGATGCCTCTTGATACCACGGCAATCTCGAGCACTCAGACGCAGCATAGTAACCTCAAACCGCAACAAAATTTTACACAACTGAGATTCTCCTTCATCGTACTTTTCCCACATTATGTGGAGTCGGCACAACACGTCTTCCTACATTCATTTAAATCAGCTGTCAACTTGTAATCCACTCTTTTTATACTCGTATCCTCTTTTACGCAATCCATTCACCTCTTTTTCGGTCTTCCTCAACTTCATCGTCCCTCAACATACATACTTGCACTCAACATTCCTTGTTACCTTCATGATTTCCAGTCCACACATTACGTGACCGTACCACGCTAAACTTCTACTCCTCATTTTTTTTCGGTAACTGGCGCTAGTTTCAAACTTCGCCTTGCATACTTGTCCCCTATCCTATCTCGTCCCTTATCCTATCCATTCTCATCACATCACACATCTATCTCAACTTTCACACTTCAGACGCTAATTTAATCCATCCCTTTTACTTCCCAACACTTTTGTTTATTTCCTAGCTCTGTATAACTCACTATGTAACTTACTAATTTTCTCTAAAAAAAGTACAGCTACACGTAAGAACTCTTACTAATAGTTGCATACCTATGACGGCCAAGCACAATTTTCTTTTTCATTGAAACTACCAACATTATAAAAACTGCAATAGCCCTGCACGTTTTTTTGAACACAAATAATTAATGATGACGGATTTTATCGATTACTAGCGTACAATGCTGATAATCTCCAAACAAACGATTGACTTGAGCCCCTGTAGTAAGACACTAAAATTCCTGCCATGCTGCACTTGCGAGAAGTCTTAGTCCTTGCTCACATGTACAGGTATGCACAAACATACACACGCGCACGCCAATAACTTTTGGTCAACTGTGTCACTAGATTACAATTCGACTATATTACTAAATAGTTTCACGCAAACATTTCTATAACCGATTCTTATTAAATTAAACTCCCTACAATACTACGCACCTGTACCTTTAGAGATAACAAATCCCAACTCATCTGATTACCTACACAAAATGTCATACAAATTTTAACTTTGAGTTAAAATGAACACAATGCTCGACGACGTAACGGCGCGGTATTTACTACGTCGACACAAGAAACAGTTGAATACTTTAATCAAAATCATAATTGGAACAAATACAGCTCACCAGAGACGCCATCTGGTTGATGACATCATACGTCCATTATATGATGTGCAGCCTCAACGCCACGCAGCCACGAGTAGGTTAGACACACGCATATGCCCGTTGAGACACGCAGCCAGCGCACTGATGCAGCTCCAGCACAGCACGGCGAGCCAACACGCACAAGGCGATACGCTGACCAACGCGCTAGACTCACATCAGTTGTTCATGAAACATAAAACAAATATTAGCAACACCGACGTTACATTCTCGTAGTAATATTGGAACGATCATACATTACCAAAAGCTTCTCAAAATCCCTACGTTCAATCTCAGGGTCCGAACACTTACCAGCCCTAGTTACGCTCACGTGCTCACATCTTGTTCCACTTCGAACTTCTTTATGCCTCGTAAAACGCATTGAAAATCTTGAGAAATTATTTACTGGATTTTATTCTCCGTATGAAACAGCCATAATTATAGCACATATACTGCCCGCTTCATTTCAGTTTCTACCGTTACAAATACTCATCATCAAATTTACCGTCAAATCGTCTCACAAAAATGATAAGCAGTTGCGACATGCTATGCTGCCGTTGTAGCTAACCGGTTACATGCCTGACCCCATTTTTGTCACTCCACCGATAGATCTCACCCAATTGATCAATCTTGTAACTCCTGCTTTTTCACATTCATATCAATATGTTTTTCCGGGTTACAATCAGGTACAACTCAGCAGTTTTCATACTTTTCCGATTTTTTTTTCAAACTACCCTCGAGTAAACTTGATTCAACAGCTTTTCTTTCTCACGTATTATCATGCATATCCTTCGAAGCAATTTTGACGATAACTACTTTCATCGGCACTCACGTGAGATTTTTCGCTGGGTAACCAATCCTCTTCAGATTTCCGCAATCTCTCTGACGTCACGTATGTTCCGGGCCTCTTTTTTCACGTCACGTGGGTGTGGTATATATCCCAACTTCTGACTGTTAGGAGTCAGAAATGAAACGCTTCACATCGCACAAAATTATATTGTCAAACTATTAAATATCACAGTAACACAAAATAAATTCACTTATTCACTGGTACATCACTATCACTTCACTATCACTAATAATAATAATACCCCGCACGCCTCTCTGCCCTTTATAAGGTCACACAACTCCCCACACCTCTCTCGCTCCCCTCTCCACGGCTCTCGCTCCCTTCTCCACGGCTCTCCTCGTCTCCGCTCGTCCCTTGTCGCCTGAACTCGTCCGCCCGCGTCGCCCATCTCCGCAACCACTCGTTACATCTACTTTGTCGATAATAATAAAAATTATCTGAAAAATGAAGCGAAATGAAATATAATTAATGATCAAACGAACTTGCAAAGTGAAGTTCGATCATAATTATATGAATTCGCTTCATTTGAAGATATAAACACCCTCCCTCCCAACCCTCATTAGAAAATTTTGTGTTCTCTAAAATAATGACGACGGCTGCAGCGGCGGTAGTATATATGGGGTTGCCCCACACCCCACAGGAAAACAAAAATCAATTGAGTGACTTAATTCTAAACGTGCGAAATGTGCCTGTACAATAGAAGTTACTACTTTGTCGATAATAATAAAAATTATCTTCAAATGAAGCGAATTCATATAATTATGATCGAACTTCACTTTGCAAGTTCGTTTGATCATTAATAATAAATCGGATGTCTATTGTTCTTCCGATGATATTGTATTTAAAATGCAGTATTCTTCGCGTCTTTGATAAGGATCTATAAAGCCCAGGCAACATACGAAGGGTCGTGACAAGCATCGCGAAAGCTTGAATGACAGTGTTTCGTGACAAAGCTACAAAGAAGAGTTGTTTATGGTGCAGGTAATAATTAGGTATGCGTCATCATCCGACCTTTAAACTTGTATTTAACTACGGTTAAAAAAATCTCCTATACTTAATGACAGAAAAATATTTTATTTTTTGCTCAACGTATCTGCCAAGCTTTGGCATGTGGAGCCAAGATTTTTAAGATTTTTGGCATCATTACATGCGGGTAAGTCTTATACAGTACTTATAATAAGCTAGCAATAAGGTATTCATACTAATTAAGTATTAAGTATACAATTATAATATAATTTGTTTTGCTAATATTGTAATTAATTTGAAAATTTCTATGTTTGGTTGTTTGTTACTCTTTCATGTTTATTTACTCTATACATTTAGTTAGTACTTGACTGCCATTTCACCTGATGTTAAGTGATGATGCAACCAAAGATGTTATCGTACTAACTTGGAAGGGTAAGTAACTTTACCCCAACGGTTTCTACAAGCATCGCACCGGAACGCTAAATCGCTTGGCGGTGCGTCTTTGCTGGTAAGGTGGTAACTAGCCACGGCCAAAGCCTCCCACCAGACCAGACCTGAGCCAATTTAGAAATTATAAAATTCCAAAGTGGCCCGTGGCGGGAATCAAACCCACTCGAATCCGAGCGCGCCGACACTGCGCCAGGGAGGTCGTCATGTCATAACCATTAAAACGATTTAGCTGGAATATTGTAGTTTACCGCCATTTGAACTTATTTTTCTGGTCTAATTTCTTTTCTTCTAATTTTAGTCCATTGGTACTCAAATACCTTTTCTCAGAGAACAGGGATGCCGGAAAGAAATTCCGCACGTGGTTAGTATAGCGGTGTGAATTAGAAAGGAGGAAGCGAAGTGCTTACGCGTTTGTGTAATGTCAATCGCATAAGGGTGCAAGTCTTCGCAGAACCTTACGAATAAGTGAAACTGGGGCATCTTATTATTCTTTAACTAGTAATAATCATCATTATCCATTGAAGCTCACGAGATGCACCGACGTGGACTGTTACAAGTGAAGTACCACAATTCATCTTTGACAATTTACAATAAATTATGCCCAGCAATAAACGATCACAAAATTTATACTAAGTATTTCCATTCGTTTAATTTCTCTTTGTCACATGAAACAGATATAGTAATACCGAGGGACCAGAAAGAGACAACTTTACTTTTATCTCTCTCCGGTCTCTCGCTATAGCTATATCTGTTTCATGTGATTTCATGTGTCAAAGAGAAAACAAACGAATGGAAATACTTACTCATGAGATTACCGCCATATGGAATGTGGACTGAACGAGTTTATATCGAAAAGCTTAGGCTTTAAAAAAGCTTTCGCTAAGCAATTGGATGAAGGGCCACCGTAAAGACAGTAAGTAGTTCCTACTACAGATGGCACGCATTGTGAGGAGGTTCCTCACTCTAGGAGTCTAGAGCATTAACAATTGAAAGCTAGGGCCTGTAAAGCTCTGAAAATAAAAATGAATGAGGTTTTGCATTTTTGAATGTATTATTTAATAGTTGTTAAAATGTAAATAATTAATACTATTGCAACATGTTTATCGGGTAACAAGAGACAAATTATCCTGCAGACCCTTAAGAATTTATGATATTTATTCTATCCTAGGAGTAGACAATAAAGCTTGCGTTGTATAAATGCGGTTTGATATCCAACCGTATCTCAAATCTTATTTTGTACAGTGAATTTAATAATACAGGTTATTACACGTTAATAACATTGGCGTATAGATCTTTGAGTGATAACCTATATCACCTAATAACCGTAG
Source organism: Coenonympha arcania (assembly GCA_036785405.1). Classification (NCBI taxonomy): domain Eukaryota; kingdom Metazoa; phylum Arthropoda; class Insecta; order Lepidoptera; family Nymphalidae; genus Coenonympha; species Coenonympha arcania. Next base: position 6,291,192 of record CM072059.1, read on the forward strand.
TCTGACATCATTTATCGTTTATTAGTAAATACCTATATATATACCCATAGGATCCTATTCCCATGTACCTACCACCTGCAGCAATGTTCGAATTATACATACATGTGTAACGAAAAGTTGAAATAATATTGAAGGGTACTTGATAACTAATCACCCTGTAGAAATATTAAATAGAAATAAGCATATTTATTTTTCCATAATATATCGGAAAATGGATATGCCTATTTTATTTTTCTATACATTATGGCAAAATAAATATGCTTGTTACTATTTAATATTTGTACAGGGTGATTAGTTATCAAGTATACACTAATGTACCCTTCAATGTTATTTCAAGTTTTCGTTACACGTTGTATAGGTAGGGACAACCCTCCACCACCTATGGCCCAATCAACCTCTCGGTTATGGGGGCCGAAACGCGGGAGGGCGCCCGTTCGGTACTTGCTCTTGGCGTGTTCGCGGGGCGGCTTCTTGACTCCCTACAAGTTGTTTGCTCTCGCTCCTTGTCCCTATGTGCTCACTCTCCCCATTCTGGGGCAGGACGAAACAAATAACGGACTCGCCGCGCCGTCGCTGTCCGCAGCATATAAATTCTCAGTGTCACTCCAAGCCGCTTCGCCTCTTATGCCACGCTGTATAGGTAGGAAAAGATAACATATACTTAGGTACGAGTAATACCTAAAATAAGTACCTACTGGGTAAATATGAAAGTATTTAGGTAGATGTATAGGATACACTAGTTATCATTCCCCCCTTTGCCTAGCCTTTAATATGGGCGAATATTTAACACCCTGGGTGCCTGCATGACGCACTTGTTTTACAAGCAAACATCGTACATACCTACTAATGACAAAGAAAAAGCTACAAATAACTTAGGGTGCCTTTCCATTTCATGCTAAGATTCGTTGCGACTAATTAATATGCTGCAGGTTCCTAAAAATATACCTGTTTAGGAAACTAAAGTTTAAGCAGCTTTGGAAAGGAGACCCTTTGCATGCATTTTGTACGGGTCATGGTAAGATTTTTTAAGTTAGTACTTGAGTGCGATCTCACCTGATGGTAAGTGATGATGCAGTCTAAGATGTTATCGTACTAACTTAGAAGGGTAAGTGAATTTACCCCAACGGTTTCTACGCAGCATCGCACCGGAACTCTATTTTGTATAGGTACTAAAATACCAGGGGTCTGATTGCGTAAGAGAAACGTATTCAATCGTAATCGTAATCGTTAGCGATTTCAGACCCCGATTGGCTGACGTAAATCAGCGAACCAATCAGCGGGAAAAATTTGTTCCCGATTACGGTTACGATTACGATGAATACGTTTTAGTTACACAATCTAGGGGCTGATTGTCCAAATCTAGAGCAATCTAATTAAGAGACTCTTCGGGTAACCAAAATCGAAAAGATTAGTTAAACATTTTTATCAGTCATTTGTTAGGTACCTAACAATTGGTGATAAAGGCATCTCGCGCATCGCTTAGCTTCACCAGACATTATTGATGGAGAGTCAGTATTACTTAGTTGATGAAAAAGTGTCCGCGGATCGAGACGGGTTATTTACATTGACCATCACATCGCACCTTGCCCACAGAGGTCATATTATTATCTACTTATTTCCTCGTGCGAAAAACTTCAGTTTTTGCATTAGTCATCATGTTTATTTGCCTCATGTCATGTCAAACCCTTAGTAGGTACATAGAATTTTTTTTTTAGTATTATCGTTCATGTTTTTACTGTAGGGAGCTTCAAAATAATTAATTAATATTTTAGTATTTAGACGTCATAATAAAGGTGAAAAATAAGGATACCGTTCTATGTGTACCAATTCGAATATCAGATTATATTGTCAGAACATATTATAATAAGCCGTTTTTTCTTTTATTATATAAAGTGGAAGTTCCGAATTTATTGTGGATCCTCATTATACATGAACAATTATTAGTACCACATAATACTTTACGCAAGTGATGATTGGAGTTTGGACATCAATTTTAGCATTCCGGTATATGTACTTGTAGTCATTACCTAAACCGCGTAGCACCTCGCTCCATTTCATTTAACGTAATACATAACAATAAAACAAGTAGGTAAGTAGATATTATGAAATAGTATACATTTTGTAGCCCGCCAAGTGCCAACCAGTGACGAGTAACAATTTAGGGTCTAAAGGGCAGTCAGTTTAAAGTTTAAGAGATATAATATTATAATGACGATGAAAATTTTGATCAAAAATGGATTTCAGGGAAACGTCTAGCACCTCTGACCATACTCCATTTTGCGATATGCTAAATGATGGTCATCAAACCAAATCCAAATACATTTATGTATGTAAATGATCGCTAAATTGGTCACGTGACGTCCACGCATTCGTATGTCGTTACTTTAAAAAGCATTCTTAAAAACGCATGGATGGGGACATAATATGGCATACTGGCCGCGTTTTGACCCAATAGTCTTCCGTTAGGTATCTATTGGTAGGTTTGTTACAGCCCAAGCAAAACTATATGAGCTCTTTGAGCCGGAGGCGACTGCCTACGCAGCTAAGCACTCTGTAAGACGTGTAGGGGTACGCAAGACTACATCAAGTCGGAGAGGCGAGGATTCTACGTTCATAGGACTCGTAAACTTTTGCGCGAACTAGTTAAGGAGGAAGGGGCAATTGCAAACTCAAAATATATTAATTAAATTATATACTCAATCTTTATTTCACATAGGCTTACATTTTTTTCCAGCCAGTCATGCGGCAGAATTTGTTTATGATTACGCTCACGATCACGATGAATACTGATGATATTTCTTACACAATTCAGGGGAAAATACGTATGACTTGTAATGCGAGACCTTAAAAGGGTTATCCTTTTACCGGACAAGATATCGGAGCGGTACGGAACCCTCTTACAACGTGAGTCCTGATCGCATTCGGACATAATATATAACATAGGTATTTTTTTAAATACTTATTACCGGCTTAACTTGAATAATTATATAAGACTTAAGTACGCTTCATTTAATACAGGGTGGGCCCTGGCGAGTTGAAAGTTGAAACACTGGTTCAAAAACACCAGAATTCTAACTAGTTAACACCACGACAAAAGTTTTATTTGGTTAATAAAATACCTAGTACCTACTCAATTATTAAAATTATTATTAAAATATTATTATTATTAAACGCTGCCAGTATCTTCGGAACCTTGCCATCAGGGACTCCCTTTAATAATATTTTTTAGTTCTTAATTCATTTATATATTTAGTTTTATACGTAGATTTTAATTTAGATATAGTTTACTTTCTTTTCAATGCACATTTCCTGTCATACAGATTTTATTGAGATCATGAGATGTACAACTTGTTTATTTGCCTATTATTAAATATTATATTATGTACTTTACAGATATTTAGTAATTAATTATTAAAATACTTTACTTTTTAAGGATTCTTATTTACATACGTGCTTAAATTTCGGTTAATAAGATAACATTTTCAGTTATTTCTATGACTAATGTAGAGCAAGTTAACCTAGAATAAATTATAATAAAAATAAAGTGATTTATGGTATGTTAATCATAAAATGATATCTTCATTGTAATAATCTTTTTGTGAAGATTTTAATTTTAACCTTTAGGTTATGAAGTTCTATATTTAGTTTAGTTTATAAAAATTTTGTAGTTTTACCTACAGTTATAATATTATGTATTTTTCTTGTTTCAAAACCCCGTAAACATAATTGTCTTACATGTTTTCACTTTTCAGTAGTTACTTCGTAGGTACCGACGAGTATATTAACGAGTAAATAAATATTGTCGGCCGAAAGGCTCCATCCTTTGATGATCCGGTGTTTGACATTTGTGGTTAAATTTAAATATTACTACAGTTTCCACATAAATCGCTCACCGAGATCCGTTAACGAAACTCATCATTACATCATCAACGGACACTAGTGCGAGTTCTGAAAAATCTTTCGTTATTGAGTTCTGAGTATAAGAAACATCGACTGTGAAAAAAATGCAGTGCAAATGAATATAGTAAGAACTCGAAACCTGGGTTAAATTTCTCTGGCATTTTTATTGTGTTACTAGCTGTGATATTCGGTTTTTGGCTAATCCCGTGGGAATGATGGATTTTCCGTTACAAAGATCCATCCATCGATACTTAATTACTTACGCACCCATTTGTAATATTAGTAGGTAAGTACTTTCATGAAAAAGTTTCAAATAGTTTTGCAGAGACAGCAGTATGAAATCCTTTTTCGCCCTAGGGAGAAATGAAAATTCTTTTGGGGCTTAGGGAATATAATAGCATTTCCCGCCCACATTTTGGGCATTAAAGATCTCTTTTCCGAGCGAGTGAGATGAAAAAGTGTTTTTCACTAGGGGTACAGAAGCTAGTAGGCATACAAAAGGAATCCAGCAAAATTGTGATAAAAGCTGACATTTTTATGTATACTAATTCTGTGTAATTGGCACGATCGCATAGTTTCTTCGATATTTATATACCTATGTTAATGGTTAATGTTTAACAGATTTATTATGTTTTTATGGCTTCATTACGAAATGACCGTCGGTTCGACTGTTGCAGTCGTTGCGTTACATTAAGTGATATAATAAATAGGTCCATAATTGTATTATGATATTTTAAAGTTACTATAACAAACCCTAATTAATTAGTACTTCGTGGAATAAAATAATTACTTGAGTTAGACAAACAAAAGTAACAATGTGTCGTAAACTTTCAATGTCTCAAAATGGAGTAGGTAAGTGCCAAAATGGAGCGTGGCTTTAATTTTTGAAAGCCACTGAGACGTACAGATCCAGCATTTTTTATTAGTTGCAATTTGACATACTAATACGCATTTCATTCATATAAATACATATTATCAGAAACGAGGGATGAAACCGCTTCGTACGTATTTTATTTTGACGACCTCCCTGGCGCAGTGGTGGCGCGCTCGGATTCGAGTGGGAGGTCGCGGGTTCGATTCCCGCCACGGGCCTCTTTGGAATTTTATAATTTCTAAATTGGCTCAGGTCTGGTCTGGTGGGAGGCTTTGGCCGTGGCTAGTTACCACCCTACCAGCAAAGACGCACCGCCAAGCGATTTAGCGTTCCGGTGCGATGCTTGTAGAAACCGTTGGGGTAAATTTACTTACCCTTCCAGGTTAGTACGATAACATCTTAGACTGCATCATCACTTACCATCAAGTGAGATCGCAGTCAAGTACTAACCTGTATAGAGTAAAAAAAAAAAAAAAAGTCTTTGGTACTTACGTCAACTATGTAGGAGTGAAAGCCTTTTCGATATCTTGCCGTTCTATGGTTATAAAAGTTGACGGAGGGACCAAATTAATTAGTTCATTACCTGCCACTTTTTTATACTATATAGGCTAGCGCTTGACTGTGATCACATGACCTGATGGAAAGTCTATGGTTGAACGCGCTTGCGTAGAAAATGCCTATTCACTCTTGATTTGAAGGCGCCCGGATTGTAAGTGGCAGGAAAGACACTGCCTGGGAGGGTTTTCCAGGCCTTTATTTAGGTATTAGGTACTAACCTACACTGAATGCGCACTGCGTAGCCGCGGGCCATGTAGACATAGCCTAAGCGAAATACGCCTGGGTGCACATCTGTGACACGCATGATACGCCTACAACGAAACATGTACGTAAATACATATTACTGCCCAAGACATATTATGTTGAGATTTTTGATGCGTCGGTATATCGCAATACATTGCATTATTCAACTTAATAGCTTTCCGAATCAACGTCCTACTGTGTGACGGGATGATGGCTATAAAAGTGTTATTATCTCGCTGCAGACTCGGTCATAAATCATTCGAGTTTCGCTTTAGTTCTTCTAGTTCTAAGAACAACAAAATAGTATGACAACGCCTCCTACGATTCGCTCGTATCTATGCGCGGATGACGCTACGCTTACGTTCACGAGCCGTGTGCGAAGGGGGTAACAATATGAAAATTAGGCCTCCTACGATTCGCTGCAACAACGCTTCGTTTGCGGACATGTTTGAAAATGTTCGTGCTCGTACTGCTCTCGTCGTACGCGAGGATTACGCTACGCTTACGCTTACGAGCCGTGTGCGAAGGGGCTTAAAAAGACAGTCGTAGGAACGAGTGACAAAATGAGCGCAATAGGGTTCACTCATGCCCTGTCAGCAGGGAACCCTAAAAAGAACAAAAGAACTCTAATACGCACAAAACTACAAGTGGCCTCTGTAAACTAGTAGCACTAGTAACAATGTAGGTGCGCACACACCGCATTGTTTCGTCAATATTTAGGTTTCGCGTGTGAAGTATGTGCAGTTGAAATTATTTCGTCTGACCGATCGTGTCGACCCAGATCGGGCGCGGTCACGCTTGGCACGCGAGCCCGTAGCGTTCTATCTGTGGGTTTAGTACCAGGTTCTTCTTCTTGTTCTTGTTGTTCCTGGGACTTTTCCGCGATCAGGCGATAATTCGCCCGCTGCGCGTGAAGTCGTTGATGCGGGTCCTCGCCGGATCACTCCAGCCAGCCGAGCTCACTCCACAATCCGAAGAGGCCTCCCATTTCGCACAGGATATCTTGGAGCGTTGCTGAGGATCCCAAGTAGGTCTCGCGTTGGTCCGACACTCCAGTGCATCTTAGTAGCACGTGTGCCGGTGTTTCATCCTCCTCCATGCAGGCTCTGCACAGAGGGCTGTCCGTGATTCCTAGGGTGGAAAAATGTTTGTTTAGTGAGCAATGCCCTGTAATCATGCCTACGACTAATCTTAGTTTGTCTAGTATACCAATTTCGAGTCGACTCGCATCGCACAAACGAATCGAATTCCTCCATACATTTACAGTCAACGCCATATAAGAATAGACACTGACATGCGGCTGTCAATAGATGGCGCTGGCTGTAAATGTATGGAGGCATTCGATTCGTTTGTGCGATGCGAGCCGACTCGAAATTCGTACAAAAACTTGTACTAACCCCTCTTTTCATTGCGGGTTACGTGGCTGCTCCGATTTTATCACAACTTGTGAACTTGCAGTTCTGATTTCCGATTCCAATCTGTGGCTGAGGAGTTAATTTTGGTTTCATAAGTCGAATGCAAGACGATATGAGTAGCTTGGAGTTTTATTGTCAAGAGTTATTTATAACACCTTAATTCTGCGTGAATTTTGTGTTACAATTAAAAAACAAAATCAAAATTTAATCGTTTATAAACAACGGGGTATCTAGAATCTAGATGGCCGTCCATCACCCAAAACATAGACAGGCCAGGGCATAAGGGCCACGACTTTTAGACGGTTTCGGTAGCGGCTAGACTGGCGACACATATGTCCCAACTCCCGTCCATGCGTTATTAAGATTGCTATTGCATCGATTTCGAACGAAATCAAAAAAAGTGTATGAATGCGTGGAGTGCAAGTAGCCATTTGAGCGATCATTTTCATACATTTTTGAATTTCAGTCCATTTCTATTCTTTTAGCGTATCGCAAAATACCATATACCTAACTAGAGATGCTAGGACATCGATGATTCTAAAAGTAAATCGGGTTCATCGAGCAGTTTTTAGTGAATGAAATCCTCACATTACCCCTCTGTTTCCTCTGACCTGAGAGGTTAGCGTTAGGCTATTTCCATCTATAAAAATGAAGTATTAAAGGGGGTATCAAGAAAACCTGCGACTAAATAAATAAAAATTTCTTGTAGCGACATGTTATATGACTTCCCTTCTGATAAACGAATGAAAGTGTTATTGTTACACTTCTTGTCAACCTGAGAACTGCAGCGCTGACTGTTTCCTCTATGTAATTATCAATTTCCCAACGCTTATGAGATCGTAGGAACTCGCTGTATATAGCTGGTAGAGAGCTAACTCTGCCAGCTTTAGCAGGGGGTTTCACTGGCACTTTAGGTATAAAGGTTACAAGAACATACTGCAGCCAACCGCCCAGTAGGTTTTAAGGACCACTGTAGCGAGAGATTTTTGTGATTTTTTTTTGTCTACATTCAGTATGTCTAAAAATGGGTCGTAAGATATTTGTCGTTCTACTATATATGGCAAAACAGCGTTTGCCGGGCTGGATAGTCTAATATAAAAAATTCTCGTGTCACAGTGTTTAAACAAAACTCCTCACAAACGTCTTTTTATGATTTTTTTGTCTATATCCGGTAGGTCTGGGAATAGATCAATAAGCTATATTTCATACCCCTTTATGACAAAACAACGTTTGCCTCGTCAGTTAATAATTTTATAGCAATTTATTGAGTATCGACCATAGCGTGAGCGTTATTCAGCTTTACGATAAGAAAAATCAATTGCAAAATCGTTATGACATAAATATGAGGAATGGGTTACAAATGACACGCACAACTTATACATTAAACATAAGAAGGCGATAAATAAAAAAGATAATGGATATTTAATTGTTTGATTAACGCTATAAATATATTTATTGTAAAACACTATGACAGCAACTATGTATACATATTCCATGTAAGTAAGTATATTGTATAGGTATATATTATTATTATTAAATCGGTAAATTAGACCAACATTCACCTTTGGTTTAAAAATGAGTCAAATTCGCCTTAAAATTTAAAGAATCTTTTTAAACCTCAGAAGTTACTTGTAAAAAGTTTCGGAATGTAAAAAGTAGCCCGTTGATGTCTTTTGTATGGTCAATTAAACTTTTCCTCATATTTCTGTTGCAGTTTGAACTAAACAGTTGTGGTAGGCATAAAAATGAGAGTTTTAAGTTGCATGTCATTGTTTATGTCTTTTGTTTAATAAATAAATAATAATAAACAACAAAAATACAGTAGTACATTTCAATATAAGTGCGGAAAGTATGTAATTTCTTTACGAGTCTCAGTTTTTTGACACAAGCCGAAGGCGCGTATCTCTATCGAATTCTAATTCTAAACATTATATTTATTATTTTAAATTAGGCTATGAATATGATAGGTAGGTTTTCACTCAATGTTTCTACTTATTCCATTGAAGTAAAAAAAATCTATTTTGTACGGAACCTGCATGTGCTATCAAATAATATTCTTACTTCATTTTTTACATCGTTTTAATTTGACTATTAGTTATATTTATCTATACTGCGTCGCGAAAAATTTAATTACTTAAAAAAATTGTAAAATACGTCACAAGGTCAAATTAATTGTAGGCGGCGTTCTTTGATTTTAACAGGTGTTATAATCTGATATACCAAAATCTTCTGAATGGAGGATAAAAGTGTAAAATCAAGCAATTTTACTGCCTTATTTACGTTATAAGCACATTATGTCAATGGATTAACATCAACGGTTGCTAATTAATTCAAGTATATTTAAAAATTTTCGCGCAGTTTTTTAATTATTTGATGAATTACTGCATGATTAGTATTCAAAAGGACACCCAGTTTTTGAAAATTTCGGGGTCAAATCAAATGAAATTTCAAAACCATAAAAAATAAAATAAAGATCTTTGTTCATAATATATGTGCCTGTAAAACTTATGGTGATTTTGTGCTCACTTCAGCTGTAGAATTTTATTTATTTATTCTGTACATTTATTTATGTAAAGATACATAAAGACACAAACATAGAGACGACATGCATAAGGACATCTTATCGCTACAAATGAGGATCTCTTCCAGATGCCCTGGATTTTTTTACTTTAACCTCTTTATCTATATCGGGTATTACAGATCTTTGTTATAACATTCAACCTTCATATCCACCTACCTATACCTACCTATACGTTCCTATTTGCTCTACTGGCTCAGGTTTTAAGTAATATACCAACCTTATGAAATCACCTAATTAGATAATTGCTTCACACAAAAAAAGCAGTACGTGCTATGGAACGCTAATTAAATAAGTATAATAAAATAGTTAATATTTTACATGCGAAATCGTTATTTTTTGGCGATTCGTCGTAAGTAATAAAGCCAGTGAGAACCTACCCTAACCGGTAACGGAAATTCAAATATTCCTGTTGGATTTTCAAAATCTGTTGATATTTATGCTGTTCGTATTCAAAAAAAAAAACTGTATGTACGGTGAAAAACCATGCGGTTGAAGTCGTTAGCTGCTTAATTAAGGCGACAACTTGGCGTAGCGGTTAGCGATCCTGCTGTCTTCGTCGGAGATCGTGGGTTCGATTCCCGCGGCTGGAAAATGTGTGGTAAGCATGAATATTTTAATGAGTCTGGGTGTTTTTAATGTATAATATCTATATTAAAAGTTTAGTACTATGTATTTACAAATTCTCTAAATAGTAACAAATAAAATACCCTTTTCACAAGCTTGAGCTTAATTTGGTGCTAGATTGCGACCTGTGTAATGTCCTGATATGTTTATTTAATTAATGAGTTGGTACTAAAATCGCTATTACATATTTTAATAGTTGCTAAAGAATAATCGACTATAACGACACTTTACACTCTTCCCTGAGAGAGCAAGGTTCTTCGTCTTACTGATAAGATAATAGCAACATAATTTCCAAAATTTAACTGCTAGCTCGAAATTAATGAGCTAGCCTATTATTTATGAAACAGGAAAACTCGTAAATAGGTGTCGTTTTCTGAAAAAAAAAATATCATTCCCCGCCCCACTCTCGTAGCGAATGTTTATTGCATGGTGGCGTACGCGCAGGCCAGTCGCTGATTCGCCGTCGCCTGCGTTGTCCGCGCCGCGCGGCAAGAGTTTTCCAACTACGGAAAAATTGTGTCGCGAGTGCCTCGGACACAAGGCGAAATTGAGACTGTGTCCTTCACCTTACCTGTGCTAGACTACCCCGCCTCTGTGTTACGTGATGGATTGTGTGTATGGCGTTTAAGTGTGTACATAGTGGTTTTCTTTGCGACAGCGCCCCCGGTCCACCCTTCAGTCTCTGATACTTCCTTACCACGTAAGTACTACTCGCTATTGAGAAAATGAAAGGAATGGACATTGCTCTACCACGCTTAATCCACACGTTTTAGGAGTCACTTTCAAATAAAACTAGATTACAAAATACAATTAATACTCCGATTTTTATGTACGAATATTTTTAGGTGTTAAATAATTAAATTACACAGAGTTAAAAATAACAGCGGTTACAAAAAATATATCTTGAAGGTTTCTTGAGAGTAACCGGAAAAATGTCAAGCTAATATTTTCCTCACAAAAACAATCTTGCCTACTTACATTGTGTAATCTTGTTGTGCAAAATGTGAATTTTGAAAATGAAAGTATTGCGAGAGGCTGTAGGTTGGTTCTCTACCTTATTGTAAGGCAAAGGCGCTAATAGAGTTCGACCTATTAGAATATTTTGTCTTAGTTGCGCCTAATAGCTTGGCGTGATCAAGAGCTGTTATGGAGCGCGTTTTCTAATTTGGAGATTGTAATTTACTAACTTAATTGAGGTTAACATTATTAAATAAAGCGTTACCTTCCAAAAGTATTATGGTTAATTTAGGTACTTCTAAATAAGGGTATTTCGTGAACGACATTCATGATTCGGAGATTGTAAAATGATTGAGGCAATGTTACTTATAAATGTTATCACAAAAGTCCTTGGCGCCTGAGAAGTTATTCTTTAACATACCTACCTACTTCAAGGTATCTTGTTTTATTTGTCATTTGTAGTTTTTCTCTTACAATATTATCTATACTTATAATAAATCTGTAACAGGTCAAATTCTGTACATTAAAGATATTTTGAAAAATTTTTTTCGAGGGCACTCTAAAATCGGTTCTGAACCCAAAACTGTATTTTTTTTCATTTTTGTCTGTCTGTCTGTCTGTCTGTCTTTCTGTATCACGGCCGCGCATCACGCCGAAACTACTGAATGAATTCCAATGAAACTTGGTATGACTTGAGTTCATACTACTAGGAAGGACATAGGATACTTTTTATCCCGAAATTCAGCATGGTTCCCTTAGGAGAGGGGATAAAAGTTAAAATGTATACTGAGTTGTAAATCATTAACGCGTGGTTCGATTTCATTCATTCTTTTTTTGTTAGAAAGGGGATACATTAAAGATTGTTCTGTAAATATTTCTAAGTCATCGGTTTTGTAGTTTAGAAAAAATAGACATAATAACCCTCAGTATTTGTTCAAATAGCTTGAAACACGGAATATGCAGAAAACTTTGAACGTACGGCTCATCTTAAGCTGGCGTACCCTGTTGTGAATATTAGACCCTTCCAAAGGAATGCCAAATGATCATTATACACAGTACGGACGTCCAAAATAAGTGATGCTGAAGGGTTAATATTCCCCACAAAGCAAATTATAACTCAAGAACGGCTTTACCGATATGGTTGAAAATTGGTAAGGAGGTAGCTTAGAACCAGGAAACGGCTATAGGATACATTTGATGTCCCTAAAAGCAGAGGAACGATTGCACTGGCTGATTTAATTTTCCCATACAAATACCTAAGGTCGTACAGCTGTATGGTGGAATCAAACGAATCGCACATAGAATGAAAGAGCGTAAAAAATACTCGATCCGAGTCGACAACTTATATGTGGCGAATTAGGATTATCGAGTATTTTCAAAATAAAAATAAAATAAATAAATTGATTTAATGGCGTTGCTAAGTAAACATTTCATTGCTGTCAAATTTTTTCACGTTTTTTTTAATAATTATTATACGTCAGGTTTTTCCATAGATTTACTGTAGTGTAAGGTCCGACCTCTTTGGTTTATTTAATTTATTAGCCCAAAGTTTATTTGATATGCAAATAACATAAGTTGCGATCAGTCCGATTGTAGGTTTCGGAGAAAATCGAACATTACGTCGATGTATTTGTTCAAGAAAGGGTTAACGCTGAAACAAATTAATAAAGTAGAATCTCTCCATCGTATACAATCGTTTAAAAATTGAGAATTGATTTAAGAATTGATGGAGAGATTCTACTTTATTAATTTGTTTCATTGATACTGGGGGCCGTTGAGAAAGCTGAAATCATAGGTATATCATATCAAAAAAACTCGAAATATTATTATATATAATGTGTATATAATTGTCACAATGAAGTGGTTCTTCGCAGAAAGCTTAATAAGTGAGACATAATCAATAAGGCAAAACAACGTTTGCCGGGTCAGCTAGTTTCTTAATAAAGCCTGGTCTTCCCAGTTATGTTAGAGAAATACTTATTATTAAGTAATAATTGATTTCGGGTGGCAAATATCTTTTTTTTAAATCTGAAATTGAATTTTATTTAAAAAAAATATTATAAATATAATGGTACTTAAGTGGTATCCAATGTAAATACCGCAGTAGATATAACGATAACATTATCAATTTAAAAATATATTTTCGTTTCAAATTAATGATCATAAGATATTAATTAATAAGTTGATGTTAATTTACAATCGATTTACAACCGGTCACTCGATAAAACCAGTACGGCCACCTTTGAACTATAAAGGTTCCAATAAAATACGTGTCTGGGACAAAGTTTTACTTTTAACAGAATTTACTGTCTTATTTGAGTGACTAAATTGACGAAATATCTACTTATGATCAATTAAAAAGTAAAAGTCTCATTATTTTCAACAATTAAAATACTTCCCTTCTTATTAAGGATATATTACATATACTAATGTTATTAGTAATATGATATTATTTGAGGTTTACATACGATTACTCACGTGTAAACTTTTCACGTGTAAAGTATCTGTCTTGTTTATTAATTAGTCGGACAGGTTAAAAACATATAATTTATATCCCATTAAGGATGATGTAATTCGGCGGTTAAACAATCTAGAATCCGCCTAACGCCCGCGGCCCGGCGTTGTTGCCAAATATTTGCCTAAACTCGAGAATAACCTTCCAGTGAAAACCTTTCGCATTTGGCCTTAGAGTCATTGGGCGATGAACACCATTTTTCCGAAATCAAAACTCGAGAATAACCTTCCAGTGAAAACCATTCACATTTGGCCTTCGAGACGCTGGATAAATGAACACCATTTTTCCAGAATTAAAAATTGAGAATAACCTTCCATAAACCCTTGGTTATAGAGTCACTATAAAATGAACGCCGTTTTTCCAACGTTAAAACTCGAAAATAACCCTCCAGCGAATTTTTCCAAAAACAAAATTCGATAATAACAATGATAATCCAGTGAAAATATTTCGCATTTAGACTTAAAGTAGATCATGAACACCATTTTTCCAAAATAAAAAGTCGTAAACAATAAAATGATTTTTGAGGCGGCATTAGTGAATATTTTTTTAACGTGTGTTAAATAAGAACTCATTGTCAAATTTACAAGTTTGTCAGTTTTTAAACCAACTTGAATTAAATGCGCTTTTTACGTGACAATTGTAGGTCGTAGAATAAAATCATATGAAAGAGCGTAGAGCTTTCGCTAGCGTAGAATAAAATCATATGAAATATGAAAATAATTTTAAAGTCATAAAGTCTTGAGTGGTACTAATACTGTAGAGCTTTCGTAAGCTCAAGATTACCTACTAAAGGTGAGAGTACACTTGAAAATCACAAGTTTTTTTCATCTTGACATAAAACACGACAAAATTGATTTACTTAACATCTACTCCGGCATAAAATGTGTATTCTTTTCAACTAATGATGTTTTCGTACTTACGTATGGTACAGGTTTTATGACATAAGCAGACATAACAAATTAACATGTTTAAAACATATGATGATAATATGACATTTTTAGGCTGATCGCAGATTACGATTGTACCTACTGTGAAAGTCGCATGCTTCGAAATGTTTTAACTATATCGTAGGAACGCAGCAAGAGTTGTGGATCGATAAGTAACACGTCTTAAAAATGAGGATGTTTAGGCGAGTGTGGTATTGCTGCCAGAGTGACAAGCACCCTAGAGTATGAAGAGGTCAAATGTCGTTTTAGAAAGACGTTAAAATGCACGTGATGGTAACAGGTAAGTTGGATTTGGATAGTACCTTTGAGTGCATATATTATGAGATCCACGTCCAAATGACGAAATAAATCTTGAAGTATACCTATGCCACGCCGTTGCGAAGTTGCGGACGACGGGATAACTTAGGTCCTTCGCACCCGGCACGTAAGCGTAAGCGTATCGTTATGATGCTACACAATAATATGACAATTACGCCTCCTACGATGCGCTGCAACACCACTTCGTCTGCGGACATGTTGGAACATGTTCGTGGACCGTGGTCGTACTGCTCTCGTCGTACGCGCGGAATACGCTACGCTTACGTTTACGAGCCGTGTGCGAAGGGGGTTAATATGCGATCTCCATTAGATACTAAGAACTAGTTGACTCGGGTCAACAATCGGTTTTAATAACCTCTATCATAAACCTGTAGCCACAACTTCTCTCTGTTTCATTTGTCCCATAAGCCGGTAGGTATACGGAAAATTTAGAAGATACTGGTGACATCATGGGTCTTTTATATATTTTGATAAAGGTTCACAAGGTATAATTTATACTGTCATCGTTCCTCGAACATTTGGCAACCGACCTATACCTAAGTCTGAAGACTACTGTACCTAAGACTCAAGTCAACATGAGAGTCGCGAAATTCGAATATTATTTAATTTTTCGTAGTTTCTAAGCTAATAACTAATTGAAGGCTTACTACAACAAAATTGCGGGAATGGCAGGACCATCTCGATATGTTTACATAAAATTTTTTTGCTTGCAAGTGTCGTTCCATTACCCGGTAATGGAAATTAGTCCGAGATATTCGAACAAATTTTTAAAGTGGATATTTTTATTATTTAAACTTAGATTTTACCATAAATATGTGAAGATAGATGTGTGTGCCATTGTGCCATTTTCGCATTGGTGACATGAGCCTGTCTTAAAATTATGACTTAAAAAGTTCACTTTCAAGTAAAGATTTTAAGTGAAGATGAGTGAATTACTTAAATTATTATCGGGGGAATGAGATTACTCCCGCAAATTATCGTAAGATAAAATATCTTTAATCTGTTAAATAACAAAATAATAACCTTTGTTTAATAACCTCAACTGGTGACAGAAGGGCTGGCTCATTTTTTGCGCAACGTATCAGCCTAGCTGTTCAACGCGGAAATGCAGCCAGTATTCTTGCCACCATTCCACGCGGGCAAGACTTGTATAGTAATTAGAATAAGCTAGTGATAAGTTTTATTGTAAATAAAGTCCATAAGATAAAAAAAAAAAAAATTTAATCTGTGGCACTATAGCTTGTGGTGATATAGGTCCTGGGTAAATAATTATTATTTATATACTCATACAAAAACAATATACAGAAAAACAATCAATAACTACTAAACATGCATGTTCCACAATCATTTTCCAGTTGTGAGAATCGAACTGATGACCTCCACAACGTAGAGAGCAAGACCACTACCGCTGCGCTGTTCGGTCGTCAAAAATGGAAGATTTTATTTATAAGTTAAATACTTCAAAATGAATTGTGTTCCATACAATCAACAATGAATATTCGTCACGAAAGGATTCGACGAGAAGTTCACGAAAAACAAAGTCGCATGGAAGAACTAGTAATCCGTGTAAAACACTCGATATCAAAACAATAAGCAATTGATATTTTCTCATACGCCCGCTATCGTTGTTAAGCCTTATTTTTTATCGATCTTTATCAGTGTTCGTGATTAATCAGTAATCACGTAGCGCTCGAAGGTGATTCATTATTATATATTTAATTGATCTGATTTGAGCCGATTGTTTTGATCTTGTATAGTAATTCTAAATTTAAACTGGTACATTGTAATTGCTGCATGATTTGCCATTTTGGAAGTTTTTCTATAAAATACTATACCTATGATGATAATTATACTCGTAGGTACATATCGGTATTATTATTGATTACGAATTATATGTTTACGTTATTTTAATGTTAGGTACGACTAATACTTATGCTGTCAAGTTTTACAAAACTAACTTGTGCTAGGTTTAGTTTTGTTAAGACTTTTTGTGAAGTGCCAGTGATTTTATTAGAGCATATCTTGGAATTAGGAAATCTATACTGAAACACATTGGCAGAGGTTTTACCATTGCTCATAAGAAAACCATTTCATGCAAATTGATTTTATTTAATAAGGCATAATCGCAGAATATCTACATAGCCTAGAAAAACATCAACAAGCATCCTATTAGTATTATTAAAGTGAAAGGTTATGAGTTTGGAGGTTTGTTACTCAATCATTTTACATCAACTGAACCGATTAAGCTGAAATCCTGAACCTTATGTCCTTAATAGAATCCTTATAAGTTATACCTAAATTAACGTACAGACATTTGATCCCGGAAAATCCACAGTTTCTGCGTTTTTATAAGACTGAATTTTGATCTACTCTAGCAATCTACTACAGGTATCTTCTGATATAGGTATAAAATTTTCGTGTCTAGTGTTTGTTGCCAAACTCCTCCGAAACGGCTCTACCAATTGTTATGAAATTTTCTGTGTGTATGTTCGGTAGGTCATAAATTCAGCTACTTTTTTAAAAATATTCTTAATGGCAAAACAACGTTTGCCGGGTCAGTAAATATATAAAGTTCCTTGAACTCTGATAAGAAAGGGATTTACGTAAACCCGAACAATTTACGTAAACCTTTTTTCATGCCGTTCGCCATGTCCAGCCTATGCAGCATGCGCACGTAGAGATAATTCTCTCTGCTTTTGTCGATCTTTTTTCTCTGTCTAACAATATAGATCAGGAAGAGAAAGGAGAGCGACAAAAGTAGAGAGACATATGTCTACTGCACATCCTAGTCCGACAGGGTAGATGTCAATTTCCTTAGAAGTAGGTATTGTGGTTGTGAAGGGACTGAAGCGAGGACGGGAAGATTTGTGTACAGCAGAAATTCACGCGGGCGAAGCCTAAGCCAAAACATAGTGTGTCTATAAGTCGAACCGTTTCATAACAAATGTAATTATAATTGCTGTTGCAGACGCCTGTATACGAGTACAAAATACATGCACGTGTAATGTATATGTTTGTCGGAGCAGTGTGAGGATGTTAATTAGAATTCAATATTTATATTCAAACTGGTTTCTGTTACACAAGTACATATAGAATAGTTGTTTGATATGAAAATACAAATCGAACATGTAGGTTTGTGCTTACGTTATCTTTTTTACTTGACAACAAAAATAATTTCTATATCGCCTACTTCTTTGTAGATTTAAATACATTGTCTATCATGATGACAAGTAGGGATATCCATCAAGTAGGTCAATACTGAATAGCCTTGTTATTTCGACAACGTGCGACGTTCTCCCTAATAGCGCAGTGGTACGCACTCGGACCTCTCACTCGAAGTGTGATCACAGGTTCGATTCCCGCCATGAATCACTTTGGAATGTTATTATTTTTAAATTGGCTCAAGTCTAATGTGGTGGGCTTCGGTCATGACCTTACCAGCAAAGATGCAACACCAAGCGATGTAGCATTCCAGCGCGATGCTGCGTAGAAACAGTTAGAAGTGAATTTACTTATCCCCTCCAAGTTAGTAGGTACGATATTACATCTTCAACTGCATCATCGCTTACCATCAGGTGAGATCGCAGTGACGTACTAACTTGTATAGTGTAAAAAAATCAATGTTTTCAGTCGATAACTATTATTCAATAGTTATTTATTTTTAATTTATTAAAATATAATATTAAAATTATGATTGACGAGTATCTCTGCATCAAGTTAGAGCAAGTGACACTGCCGCGCTAATTGTTACTTTAAATAAATAATAATTAAAAACCTTGAACAAAAAAATATATAGGAGGAAAATTGGTTTCACGCGTAACAAAATAATCGTAGACGAACCTATGCACATTGTTTAACAGTTGTTTTACATAAAGGCGAGTTAAAAGATTAAACTGCATAATAAAATGCAAAATAATATTGCAACTGTTTGTATTAAAGGAAACGGGCAATTGTCCATGTCAATATTATTGATGCTGTATGAATTTTTATGCTGTATCTTGCACCTACTATAATTTCCAAGTTGCCAATAATACGAGTATAATACAATACAGGAAATAGGTGTGAATAGCTACTAAGCTATTAGTAGTTTACTGTAATTCATTCTAAAGTCAAATAGGTTTGCTGAATTCAAAAATTGAAGTAGGTACCGAATTTCCACGGACTGAAACTGGAACACTCTTTCGTTTCGTGTGCCACTAAACCTTTCCAAGGGTGGTAAACAGTCTAGGAACTAAGTTAGAGTTAGCTAATTTATAAAATAATTTTACTTAAATTAAATTTGAAAACCTCATATTGCACCCGGTACCTACAGTATCTATTATACTAGTACGCATTGGATCAAACATTCTATACAATTGACAGTTCAATTTTTTAGCCTATATTTGAAGAGGGGGGCCCTTGAAGGTTCGCGGTACTAAACTGACATTTTTTGGTAGTGACCGTCGTTTTGAATATTATCATTTTATTTTAGTTCCATGGACCCTCACGCCAGGTTACGCAACAATCAGTGCCCAAATGACGAAAATCAAGTGTCTTCATATTTACGTTGTTAGTCTGAGATCCATAGAATAGAGATCAGTGACCCTGTAGGACTAATTTATTTATTTATTTATTTGTGGCAACTATGGCCCCCATAGAAATTACATTATTACTTATAGCTGAAATTATATCAAAATGTCAAAATTACAATACTAATTATCACAAAATATCAATTTACATGTAATTTCAAGTAGGTACATCCTATATACTGGAGAGTCATGTCTTTGTCCTAACGCAGAATACTGTTGCCACTTGCCCACACTCTTCGCATCAGAGATGCTATACGCTATACTAAGTAGGTTGTCTATGAGGTAAGCAACCATATCTATGTAAGTAGGTAATCAAACCTAGTTTCCGGTCATGTGTCAACTAAACTTTGAAATATGACAGGTAACAATAAGCCATTTACAAAACCTATCAGCAACTCGCTATGATTGTAAATTCAATTGCCAATGATTGCAAATATCGAAGAACCTCTGTCGTAGAGGCGCATATTACATAAAATGTCCATAGAGCAATGTGCGCGCAGAGCTTACATAATGTTTGTAACCTTTAAGTTCCCGACCTGCACCGTTTTGCAATCGGTAGCATCTTACAAGCTGTAATACTTAGATGTTGCGATTGCTTTCGCTTCACCGCACCGTGCACCGTGGCAAACGTGACCTCTCACTTCTATGTGTTTATTTACTCTGTGTCTTATTACCCTAAAAGCGATTACGACACTTCACTTTCAGTTTCAGTATTAACATTTTGTTTTTGTGATGCAATTGATTGGTGTTATGGCTGTAGCAAAAGACGTTACCTACTAAGTGTGATGTAAAAATCCATTTTGTTCGAAAATGTAAAAATAATACAATGGTTACGAAAATACTTATCAAAAGATTGTTAGTAATGAGATGCAGGCCTTTTTCTTTCTGTTCATAATTACTTCCGAACTTTGCAACGATGGGCGGAATTACATATTATTTTGGGTCATGTCGACCAAACTGATTATAACGTCATAATATGGGCCATTATAATTGGATTTGTAAAACGAAGCTAATAGAGTCTAATGATTAAATTTGGAAATCATCATCAATCATCGTATTATTATTGCACATAGCCTTACAATGCGACTACCACATTTAACATCGTCTAAAGTGCTAAAGGGCGCACCAAAGGCCACAGCCACACTATTCCTATACTACACAAACTATACTATACACACTATTATTGTGTGGTCTCCACATTAGAGATTTTCAGAATCAACGGTTATTAACAGCCAGTATACGACAAGTAGGGCCAGGCCTTTCCATTTTATATGGCTCAAATTAAACAGTATTAAGTTACCACTTAAGAGTTAATATTCTATTTATGTTTTCAATTATGTTGAAAATGTCGGTAATTTGGTAAGTAATCTTCACACAGTTCCTCAGAGGCAGGGAACCTGCCTCTGCGTCGGAGGTCGTGGGTTCGATTCCCACTACTGGTAAATGTTTGTGTGATGAGCATGAATGTTTTCCAGTGTCTGGGTGTTTTTCAATATATTATATTTATGTATATTAGTATGTATATATTAATCAGTCATCTAGTACCCATAACACAAGCTATCGCTTACTTTGGGGCTAGATTGCGATGTGTGTAATGTCCTGATATTTATTTATTTATTTATTTATTTACAGTGAATGGTTTCTTTTACTATATACAGTAATATAATTCGACGAATCAACATTTTATCCAATCACCGTTGAGTGTCAATATTTTAAAAACACAGAGCCCAGATACTCCGCAAACAATTCATTGGGGGAGCATCGACCTATGGGAAATGGACAAATTAGGTCCAAAGTACGTCGTAGCGAGATCAATGTACTATCTGATGTCAATTCTATGACTAATGTGTGCTATATAACATCTTCGGCTTGTAATTTTTGTGGTGTTTATTTAATTTGGTCAATAAATCAAGGATTTTGGATGCTGTGCTGAGTGAGGTCACTTGTTTTACTCAACTACAGTTATTTATTTTACTGTTCGGTGTGCATCATAGGTTCTAATACGTATACATAATCATCAATGGACAAACGTGATTTTTGCACAGATATATTTGAAAGCGTGGAGAGTGACATAGTATATGTAACTATTTTTCCTGGGAAAATCAATGATTCCCGCGGGAATTTGTGAAAGGTCAAAATAAAGGCGGGTAGAGCCGCAGGCAACAACTATAATTAGTTTCTGAATATATTTTAGTTTAGGTGATTTATTTATTCTCTTTTCTAGCATTTTTATAAATTTAAATCAGCAAAATACAATCATATACGTAAAACAGATTATGCAACATTCAAGAGAACCCTTTATAAAAAACAGTTTTTGCCTTTCAAAATTCCGTATAATATCTAGATAGATAGATGTCTGCTCTTCGCTACAGCCACTGATAAGAGAACTCGGGATAATATGGGCATCCGAACGATTTTAAACCTTTCTCGTACAAGCAAACAGTAGTGCCATCTGTCAAAATTTTATAGGTGGATGCTGAGCGAACTACATCGTGGCCTTACGTTGGTGGCAAAACAAGCATTATTCGCACCGAAAAACTGGCTACTGGCGTCTGCCCTGTCCAGGGTATATGTGTATTGCTACAGCACAGAGGAAAAAACAGTTTATCCTACTTTCAGCTGTTTAATTTTTCTCGAAAGTGCATTGACGTTTCAAGTGTCTCGAATTTTTGGTCCATCTTTATCTAACGGAACCTCATGTACCGTAGTCATGTCTCATTAGATTTGTATTGATTTTAGCACCTCGTGTTTACTGTTTTGTTAATAGGTTTTGAGTTCCATTGCGCAGTGGTGTTAAATTGCGTATGCAAGCTTTGGATTCAGGTTTTTTAAAGATAACCTGTTCAAAAAAATAAAGATGAAGGTATGCTTAGAACACAACCAAACTGTTACTTTTTATTTTAAAATTCTCTGTTAATAAAAAACAATAACTAGTTCTTCTGGAAAAAGATATTATAATAATACATGGGTATACATGTATTTTCTTGACCAAGGTATGTTTTATGTTTTCCAATAATTAATTCGCACAGCTAAATCCTAAACAAAAACATGGTCATAAAATTACAAATTATGAAGGTAAACCAGTTTAGAAGTGCTATTTTCTTTTGCCGACGCCATAAGGTGTAAAGTTACATACATATACTGGTTTTTTAGTTCAATAAATTATTAAAAACTCTCCTATTTTATTTTTAATTATCATGTTATTGATTGTTATTCTAATAGAGCAAAGCAGAAGGTCATCTCGTTGCTAAGCAAACAAATTTTCTTTAAGAGCTTTTGCTTAAATCTATCTTAGATTAATTTCCATTCTCCTCCTTTTGGCTCCTGTAACACAGTTATTACTACCACATGAGGCAGGGTTTAAATATCTATTGTTTGTAAACCTACTATCTGTTTGATGAATAAAGATTACTATTATTCTTATTTTAATACTTATTTTAACTTACAGGTACACTTATAAGTACCTACGTAAAATTAAAGAATATTAAAGGAGTAAAATTTTGTTTTCTTAATGTTGTTATTTAATGTATTCCACCTATCCTTTTTTTACTCTGATTAAGGTTATGAGACTGCTTTACATTTTTGTTTCTATGTCAAATGGCAAGGCAAATCTAATGTATTTGTACATACATAATATAAGATTATGTAACTTTTAAGTTACCACTAGGTGAATCTGAGTACGGCAATAAACTTAATTATAATATCAATATTGTAAAAGGCTAGAAAAGTTGTAAAACCTAACAATATTTTATCTCAAGGGTAAGATGAAGAGCGTGCTAGTTTACGAGTATATAAAATTTAAGCTGCTAACATAGATATATTATAATACTAAAGATGACGGGTCAGCGCTAAAAAGTGTCCGAACCGAAAGAGAGAAAACGCGAAAAGGGAGAGAATCGCTCTATAGCTTAGTTGTAAGTAAAATTAGGATGTATAAGACATAAATTACAATGTTTATAGAAATACACATACCCTCGTTTATATACATAGGTTTTCTCGGGACACTTTTTTCGTGAATTTTGTATTACACCCGGGGTCCTTAGAAAGTAAGTCGACGGCTGCTAAAGATGACACTTTTTTGGAACTTTTTAAATCTTTCCAAACCCGTAACACTTCACATCATTAAATGTTTGCATACAATAAGCTATTAAGTCCAATTGCGTAAAGTGAAAAAGTGTTATACTTTTTTTTATTTTAATAAAATTCCCAGAAATTATGACAGGATTGTATAACTTCAATATAAGTTGTATCGCATGGATTTCTTATCTTAATTTTCAAGAGGTAGAGTTCAATTTTGTTTAACAGGATGAGTGTCTGAAAAGCAATGCCTTCGATGGACTTAACACTTTATGGACTCGGTAATAAAGTTCACGTTCTATCAATGATGACGTTCGTGTCTGAAAAGTAGAGCACAGTTCAGTACAGGTTTATTGTGTAATATTGGAGTAAGTATACTTTTTTGGTAAATTAAAACTAAGGTAAGAAAACCGGAACGAAGGCATTCGTATTGGTATTTCGGAATTTAAAAATGTTAAAAACTAGACCACTTTCAACTAGTTTTTAACCGACTTCATTGACAACAAACTTAATATCGAAGCTCCTAAGATGCTGTGGTGAAGGCATTACTGAATCAATATTTGGAGAGCTTTTCTATGTTTAATTTTTCTTATAATAAAGTTAAGTTTTTTCTTATCAGAAGTTATTAAAACGACTGAAAAATTTCTAAGTCGTTAAAGACCTGGAGTTGGAGGGCAGAAGGCTAACTTTATTTGGGGATTTAATCTATGCAACCATTTTTACCCACGACGGAACGGAGTACGGGTATATGCGTTTAGGGTGAGAGACCGTTTGTACATTACTCTATTAAAAAGATTTTATGTTTGTTTGTATGTTAAATTGTTCACAAAAACCAATAATGCAAAAATATTTTTGTTTGTTTGTTTGTTTGTTTGTTTGTTTGTGTGTTCGTTTGTGCACATCGATGTTCCCATTTATTTCAAAAACGGCTTGACCGATTTAGATGCAGTTTACTGTATAATGTTTGGTGTTCAGCGGCAATGGTTCTTAGATAGTTGTTACGAACATCGATCACCAGGGGGCGCCATAAAATACATTTATATTGCAAACGAATGTTCCCATTTATTTCAAAAACGGCTCGACCGATTTAGATGCAGTTTCCTGTATAATGTTTAGTATTCATTGGCGATGGTTCTTTGATAGTTGTTACGAACATCGATCACCAGGGGGCGCCATAAAAAACATTTATATTGCAAACGAATGTTCCCATTTATTTCAAAAACGGCTTGACCGATTTAGATGCAGTTTCCTGTATAATGTTTAGTATTCATTGGCGATGGTTCTTTGATAGTTGTTACGAACATCGATCACCAGGGGGCGCCATAAAAAGATTTACAGTGCAAACGAATGTTCTCGATTGTTACAAAAACGACGGAACAGATTTGGATACAGTTTTGTATAAAATATTAGTGAGTGATAATTGTTCTTGTGATTGAACAGCAGGGGGCGCCACAATAAACGTCTCTTTATGACTTGGAAGGGATGATGCTTTCAAACATTGCTAGAGGAGCTAATGGCTAGTTTGAAGATTAATTTTCATTTTTTAATAATAATATAATTAAAATTACATTAATATATTAATCGAAAAACTATAAAACAAGTGGAAAATTAAAAAATTTTAAAACACCCACGACTTTTGCAGACTTGTAATTGAAAAAGGATTAAATAACTTTTTTGAAACTCCCCGACTAAAGGAAAGTAAGAACTAAGAACCTATCAGTATAATTACAAATCCAAGAAAATCCGTCGGAGCTGCCATTGCTATTTTCGTTTCCAATATCAATTAATGTAATTATTAAGTATTGATAAACCGCTGGTATATGAGAAGTATCAAGAAATTGAATTAGTCATCAACTGATAAACAGCACCATCAACACCGTCATAGGCAAAACACAGCAGCTCCGGCGGATTTTCTTGGATTTGTAATTATACTGATAGGTTCTTAGTTCTTACTTTCCTTTAGTCGGGGAGTTTCAAAAAAGTTATTTAATCCTTTTTCAATTACAAGTCTGCAAAAGTCGTGGGTGTTTTAAAATTTTTTAATTTTCCACTTGTACCTACGTTCTTTCATTGATTAATCTATGTTTCAGCAGGTTTTGTGTTAAAATTCGTCTAGTTATACATTTTCATAATAAAAATTATTTTTCTGACTTAGGAGGTATGAAAAATTGTTTAGTGATACCTACTAAGACGTTAAGAATCTAGGTACTCAAAACAATTAATAAAAATTGGTCTATTCCTTTAGATGGAGTTTTTTTATAAACACTGTAACGAGAAATTTATATATTAGAAACGAGTTAAAATGGAACAACTAATTAACTATAACAATTTATATAAGTTAACTCTATCACATAGCACTGGAATTTGTTATATAAAATAGTTGCCAGTAAAATGTTGATAGTTAGGTATTTCTTTATGAACAAAATACGAGCGGCACAAGCCAACAGGCCTAAATACATTGCAACTATAATAAGCTAATACATGCCTAATACGAACTTAATACTATTCGCGATTGTTGTCGGAAGTGTTACGTCACGACCAACTTTCGATCAGCTCGCAAACGGCGCGCGCGCCGTGGCGTTAGATGTTGTTATTTGCGATATATTGATCGCAGTAATTAAATCATTAATACCCTACAACCAAATGGCTTATCTATTCTATTTTTACGACTGTTTTAGTAAAATGTAAATCTCAAAAAAATGTATGAAAATGACGGAATTATCGGACACGTCACCTGATCAATTTGTCGGATATATTTTATTGCCCATACATTCTTTGAATTTCGTTCGACAAGCGTATCAAAAGCAGTGTTAAAAATAAAATAATGAAGTCCCGAAGTTTTATATTTTTTTATCTCCTGTTGTGTTTTGGCAATGCTTGGGGGCCAATGTTGCTCGCGTCCGTAGGGCTCACCAAAGGCAGGTTTCATTCCTCGTTACCCTACACGTGGCCCCTGGGTGGTGCTAAATGAGCAACCTATTCATGGTGGTAGGCTTCGGCCGCCGGCAAATACACCACCCTGTGAACAAAGCCGTGCCGCCAAATGAGTTGTCGTGCGACTGATTTTATCACGTCACATGGCGAGTCGTGTTCCGGTGCGATGTTCACAGTAGCCGACAATGGGGGATTGGGTCTGTACAGTTGTGCTGCATTTGGTGACGGGTTCTGACCGTAGTGGCTTCGGCGCCGGGCGGCTCAGTCTGGAGGCTAGCGGGATCCGAAGCACGGTGCACCGCTGGCCGACCGCAGTTAGTAGGGGGCCCAAGTAGTAGACCAGCCATCTATGAAAGGCTGCCCCGCCAACTAGCGAAAAATCCTGGGATGGCATCCACCGTGCTGGTTGGCGACCAGAGAGAGGTCCCGGTGGCGATTTCCAGGGGGGTTCGGGCGTCCCCGCGGTCTCCAGCTGAGTCTACCATTCGCGTCGATGTGACGAAGGTTACGGTGTCCAGAATGCAGCACCTCGTACAACTACCATTTCCCCAAATCTATTCACTCTTACACAATATGAAAAACAAGAAAAGGAAGAAGGTACCACAGCGGCTGCACTACCTCTCATTCTCGGTGCACCTCACTAACATACGGGGTTTGCACTCAAACCTCTTTGCGGTCCATCACCACCTCGAAACCGCTAAGCCGCACTTGCTCTTCCTTACGGAGACGCAAATTGTGAGTCCAGCAGACGTAGCGTATCTACAGTACCCCGGGTATTCGCTTGAGCATAAATTCAAACCTCGCGCTGGGGTCTGTTTGTACGCTCGTGACAGCATCTGCTGCCAGCGTCTCCGTAATTTGGAGGTATCTTCTCTCTCCGTCTTGTGGTGCTTGGTAGATACTGGTTTTGAGCAAACCGTCTATGCGTGCGTTTACCGTTCGCACAGCGGTGACCAGGAGACGACTCGGTTGTTCAATTATCTCAGTGAAACGGCTGATACTGTTCAACGCCGATATCCGTCCGCTCGGCTGGTATTTCTGGGGGACTTCAACGCTCACCATCAAGAATGGTTGTTCCCATACCAGAAAACTGATCACGCTGGGAGAGAGGCGCGCAAATTTGCACTTTCGCTAGATCTCTCTCAGTTAGTTCAGGAAGCCACACGGATACCGGATGTTGACGGACACACGCCCAATTGTTTGGACCTTCTGCTGACAAATGATCCGGACAGTTTTTCCGTGTCAGTTGCACCACCTTTGGGCACGTCCGATCACTGTCTGGTGAAGTCTGTGTCCAATTTCTACCCTCCCGCCTCTGAACCCAGTGTTAAGAGGAGGGTGTGGCGATACAAGTCAGCAGATTGGGACGAGATGCGGCATTTCTTTGCATCTTATCCTTGGCGGCAAGTTTGCTTTTCTTCTGATGACCCGTCGAGCTGCGAGGCTGCCATATCGGATGTTATACGTCAGGCAATGGAATACTATATACCATTTTCTGACGTGACTTCTAACGGCAAGACTCCCCCATGGTACAACGCCGAATGTGCAGACGCGGAAGCCCGCAAACAAGATGCTTTTGTGACCTGGGCGGATGCTCGTGCTCTCAAAGCTCCGAACGTCAAGCAGAGGAAAAGAGAGTTCAACACTGCCGCCAAGTCCTACAAGAGGGTATTAAAAAGGGCTCAGTTCAACCGTACCAATCTCTTTGGGCGTAAGCTAGCCACCTACCCCAGTGGCAGTAAAGCATTCTGGTCCCTTGCAAAGTCGGTTGAAATGAATTTTTGCCGCCCTTCGTTGCCGCCTCTGCAGAAGCCCGATGGATCACTGGCAATGTCTGCAACGGACAAAGCAAACCTATTGGCGTCTCTGTTTGCAGAAAACTCTCGTCTCGACGCTGGTAGTACTACACCTCCTACCCTCACACCATGCGGCTCTGTTATGCCGGAGATCCGTATTCACCAGCACGAGGTCCTTAAAACTCTTCGTGACCTAGACGTGAGCAAGGCCAGTGGCCCAGACGGCATACCTGCAATTGTCCTGCGTAATTGTGCTCCCGAGTTGTCTCCTGTACTAACACGCTTGTTTCGCCTCTCTCTCTCCACCGCTCGAATCCCACTTTCTTGGAAGGTTGCCAACGTGCAGCCGGTGCCCAAGAAGGGTTGTCGTGCCGACCCGGCCAACTATAGACCGATTGCCATCACGTCCATCCTTTGTAAAAGTATGGAACGTATACTCAATCACAAGCTCCTAGCATACCTTGAAGAAAATGACCTTTTGTCGGACCGTCAGTATGGCTTTCGTTCCAACCGGAGCACTGGCGATCTTCTTGTGTATGCCACGCACACATGGGGCGAAGCCATAGAGAAATACGGTGAGGCGCTCGCTGTCTCACTCGACATCTCTAAGGCTTTTGACCGAGTCTGGCACGGCAGCCTACTCAGCAAACTCCCAGCATATGGAATACCCGCTGGCTTTTGTAGCTGGATATCTGATTTCCTGAGAGAACGGTCTTTTCGAGTGGTCGTTGACGGTCACTCTTCAGACCTAATGGCTGTCAATGCCGGTGTACCTCAGGGATCTGTTCTCTCCGCGACATTATTCCTGCTGCACATCAACGATTTGCTTAAACCAGGTTTATTTGGTTACGCTGATGACAGCACTGTTTCGGAGAGATACATGTCTAGTCCTAAAGCCAGCGGTGCTGAGATACTAGAGCTAAGAGAGGCATTGGTAGATCGCGTTAACTTGACTCTAAAAGAAGTGTCTGAGTGGGGTGACGCTAATCTAGTCAAGTTTAACGCTACCAAAACGCAAGCGTGCTTATTCACCGCAAAAAAGAGCCCCTTCACCTTGGCTCCCACTTTTCAAAATGTATCCGTTCCGATTAGCGATCATATCGACCTCCTGGGTATTAACATCTCACCCAATCTCAATTTTGGGAAATGCATCGAGGAAAAGGCAAAAACAGCCGCCAAAAAACTTGGCATCCTGAACAAGGTTAAGCGGTACTTCAAGCCCGAACAGCTTTTGACGCTGTATGAAGCTCAAGTTCGTTCCGGCATGGAGTACTGCAGTCACCTATGGGATGGATCTGCCAAATACCAGCTCGATGCTTTAGACTCGGTTGATCGCCGCGCACGCAGAATAATCGGCAAGGAATCGCTAACACGGGCGAAACTGCTCAGTTTAGAACACCGACGCAGTGTTGCCTGTTTAGCGGTTTTTTACAGGATATATTTTGGAGAGTGTGCTCAAGAACTCCACAACCTTGTGCCTCCTTCACCTTTCTACCATAGAACCGCGAGACGTCGAGAGAAGTGGCATCCTTATGTGGTTGATGTCCAGCGTACTCGTACGAAACGCTTTTCTTCTACGTTTCTGATACGAACCGCTAAGGTGTGGAACACCCTTCCAGCTTCCGTGTTCCCAGCCAAATACAATCTGGGTGCCTTCAAAAGAAGAGTGAATAGGCATTTTCTAGGCAAGCGCGCTCCATCCTAGACCTCATCATTTCTGTTCATCAGACTTGATTGTAGTCAAGCGCAAGCCTATCAATTATAAAAAAAAAAAAAAAAATGCTGTTTTTTTGATTCATTGATTTTTTTTATAAATTATTTTTTTTTATAAATTAGATTTTTTTTATAATAAATGTTATAAATTTATTTCAAAAAACCGACGAAAAGCACCTGGAACCTAAAAACTAAGGCTGTAAAAATATTATGCTAAATATTTAGTAATAATAATTTCATTACTATTATTATTGATTTATTCAATAATATTTCAGAAAATGACGTGAGAAAAAGAATACTTTGTTTTTATTGTTGGATTATTATTTTGAAGGATTTAATAATATCAGTGTTATTTGAGTAAAACTTGATGCTGAACGAAGTCATCTCTAATTTTATCGTTGATAACTTATATGTACTTTTCTTATTAATTTTACAATAAAAGCTTGAATAAATTATAATAAATTGTACCAGTATGCAAACTAAATGACCAGCGTGACAAAATATATTATAGGATATACATGTTACATTTATACAAACTGGACAAACCTAAATAAATAGCAAATGTGGGGTTGGTTTTATCGGATAATATTATATTATAATTTAGATAATATTATATTTGAGAATTCTTTTGACGAGTTCCTAAAATTAAGATTGCCATGCAAAGTAGAGTCCCAGGAAAAAAAACTTAAAATACCTATTTGGAAACATTGTTCCCATCGTATTAAAAAAAATGAACTGTATTGAAGGTTAAAGTTTTTTAGATATTTAGAATATCTTGAGCAACAACAGTTTCAAAATGTTTGTTATTTTATTGGTGGTTACACCTTTTTCGCGCGGTATCCTAAAAGCCCATAAATATTTTTTTTTACTTTTTACAAACACGAACAAGATAAAGCGATTGAATTCTCCACGATTAGCATAAAACTCAGGTTTTTAGTGTAATCTCTGATATATTTTACAAGTTATGCCCCTTTTCATTGGTCACGACATGCCAGGGTCATGAAATAGCAATTTTCTCATTAAATTATTGCATTAGGGAGTTTTTCGTTGTTGTTGATTTGGCTCGTAAAAAGTAAATGAATTTTAAATAAAATTACAATTTCAGAAATTTACAAAAGGCTGAATACTTCCTTTGTGATTGAATATTTTTTGTTGTATTATTTTGAAAAATGTTGCAAACAAAACGCTAAATTATTGAAATTCTGTTATTACTAGTTTGTAGTATTATGATTAGTTTGACTACGCAAAAGTTTGAAACGATTTTTAAATTATAATCATTTTCAACTATTCAGCAATGAGCACTTCTAAAATAAAATGAAGGAATTTTCGTGTTTTTTTTTTGTGTATCGGGATCCATTTTCATTCGCCTAGCCCCCTCCAACGACGTACAATTCAAAAAGGAACTTAGTTCCAAAAACATTTACAACTTCCTTAATTTTTTAAAAATGAGCTTCACTATGTAAAACTTTTAAATTATAATAATTTTCAACTACTCAGCAATGAGCACTTCTAAAATAAAACGAGTTCTCGTAAAACGTTTCTTATGAAACTAGAATGGTATTACAAACTGCTTAAGTCATCGTAACAATTTTGTTTGTTTTTCCGGTCATGTCCGGTGTAATGCTATTTCCACTCTTGGGTTAGAAAAACCACTAAAACCTATTTTTTATCTGTAATAAAAGTTAATTTTAAAGGGTCTTCCTACATTTATTTAAAGCGTTCCGTTCAATGACTTCGCGAATCAGTGCAGAAAAAAGTAAGGCCGTGAGCATAATATTGGCAGAAAAGGTTGAGATTTTTTCAATATTTTTTAGGGTTCCGTACCAAAATGGTAAAATGGAACCCTTATGGTGCGACTTTCTCCGTCTGTCTGTCCGTCTGTCTGTCTGTCCGTCACACTCGATTATTTCAGTAACTACCGGAGCTATCGATATGAAATTTGGAATAGTTGTGTATATTAGTGGCCCAATGACACTGGAATAAAAAAAAAAATGGAAATTATTTTTGTTCCTATTTAAAAAGGGGGGAAAATCGGAGGGTTGAAATTTAAAAGTGAGATAACTGTACTGTGTGGGGTATCATATGAAAGGGTTTACTTTGTACATTCCAAAACCGATTTTTAATTATTTTTAGTCATGATAGTTTGTGATTTATCGGGGAAAATGTCTAAAAAAATACCGTTCCCCCCCCCTTATCTCCGGAGTTTACCAATCGAAAAATCTCAAATAATTATGGTCAATAGGAATTTACCTATATTTTACAGGAAAACTATAGCCAATGCTCTAACTAGCATAGTTTTTTTGATATTAACAATAAACCTCTACAAACAAAGTTAGTTTTGCGGTTCATAAACAAAGGTAATTATTACTGTTTTACATCTTTGGTCGTTACAGTTTTGGTCGTGTTACATCTACATTAGTATGCCTGATTGTTTTGCTTCAGTACTTCTTGAGTACGGAACCCTCGGTGCGCGAGTCCGACTCGCACTTGGCCGGTTTTTTTATCTAACCGGATGCCAATAGTGACTGGAAGGTTGCAATGAAATGTCAAGTATTTAGTATATTAAAATCATAATAGTCTTATATTATACTAACAGTTTGTTATAATTAGACTTCATATTATTATTCTAGGCCTCTATATCTGCTTAGCAATCCCAGGAAAATTAGGATTTCGTTAAAATAATAATGCATAATTAATATTTCTTATCTTGTATGCATTGACTTACTATCTATATATCTATGCTTGTATGGATGTCAGTATTTAATTCAAAAATTAATTGACATTCTTCAAATAATCATTTAATTTTGATTTATATCGATCATAATTACTTAGTATTAGATTTGTGTAGTTAAATTACGATAAAAATAATGTGTCATGTTTGTATTAGAAGAAATACCTATAATTATAATTTGACATTTAACATCCGGAATGGTTGTTTTTATGTACAGTCGCGGAACGAAAAGGTTCGTCGATTTTCAAATTGATTCGTTCAACGTATCACGAGCACATATAACGTTTTGAAACTATGTTACAGAATAGACTCGAGTTAGAGAAAATAAAGTTTAACTGTTCGTTAGTAAAGTTCAAAATTGTGCAGATCAAGGTAGTTTGACTATTTATCTTGTCAACAAGATTATTATGGATAAACTGCAACCTTCTTGTTAATTCAACCTGACATTATTATTTCTGTTAAAACCTCAGGTTAAAACTAGTGTCAATCGGTCAATGTCATAATTTCAAAATATCATAATTTTTCCGAAATAACTAAGGTTTTAGTGAGGTTTCAATACATTTTGGTAACACATTGACGGGATAGAAAAAACAAGCAAAACCTTATTCGATAGCAAACGTCATATTTATTCCAATGTTAGCAGCGCTGTTCTTGCACT
Source organism: Coenonympha arcania (assembly GCA_036785405.1). Taxonomy (NCBI): domain Eukaryota; kingdom Metazoa; phylum Arthropoda; class Insecta; order Lepidoptera; family Nymphalidae; genus Coenonympha; species Coenonympha arcania. The sequence continues at coordinate 6,324,601 of CM072059.1, forward strand.
GGAATGTTGGCATAAATGGACTCTTGCAGTACTAGAGTACCTACTAGTGCAAACGAATATCGACACTAAGGTGACGAACCTTTTCATTCCGCGACTGTACATTGGTGCCTAAATAAGATTTATATTTTTTGAATACGCATTTCTTATTAATGTTTTCCTAACTGTTGCTCATGCATAACATGGTTGACTTTCGCGATTTTTTAAATTATTATTTTTTATCTCAAAGTCCGAATCCCAAGATATCATGTATGCATATTTTTTTTTAATTACTAAAAATTCTTCTAAATGATAAGCTCCCTAAACACAGTTTCAGCAAATTGCATTTGAGAATACAGAAATTAAAATTGAATTCGAAACCCTTAAAGTCTATTTGCTATGCGTAATAATAAATACAACAAAAACTATGAAAATAATATCCAAAACATGTTTTTGTGGCACAATTAGTCCGGATAAGTACTACAAGCAAAAAATCTGGGAAATCCCGTCAAGAATCTAATGTACATAATTATGGACACACAAACAGATATCAAATAAACTTAACCATCTGACATCTGCTTACATAGAATCTACTCTTTATAATTAGGTACTCGTACATTAATTATAGTTCTATGAACAAAAGTGATTTTGTTAAAGTTTCACTTCTTTTGTATTATGGAACCTTGGGTGCGCGAGTTTTGCTCGCACTTGGCCGGTTTTTTCGAAGTCGGCAAGACGAAAGAAAATGGTTTTTTGCTTGATTAAAACCCAGTCATGAAGAAAATCCCCGAAAATCTGAAATAAAAGTCCGATTTTTCAATCGCCAGATAAGTAAACTATCTGAGGAATAACATATGCCATAAAAAACCTGTCAAAACGTCATATTTATTCTTTAGATAATGATTATCTGGCGATTGAAAAATCGGCCCTTAGTCAAAGAAATGGGTACGCATGTAATGACGTCTAGAGATTTAGAAATAAACTCTCAAAACTTGTAATTCAAATTATTATTTCAATTACATTTCATTATATATTTTGCAATGATATCCACTTTTTCTTTACGGAATCTAATGACATCTTAATTACAAACGTCGTCAAAATTAATTGCTTCCATAATTAAACCGCAAACAAAAACTCGGTTGTAATAATACATTGCAAGCATCTGCAGGTAGAACTCAAGTGGGCGGTTTTGTTTGCCCAGTATACCAATCCTATTGGGTGTGTATAGATATATTTCAATCCACGAAGCCGCGCCCTACTCTGTCAAAATCGCTTATGGTTATTTATTCGTTTTGTATGGAGTTTGACAGAGTTGGGCGCGTCATCGTGGATTGAAATATCTATTTAACCTTATCATCTAATTCTGCAATTATAAAAAAAACCCCCATTTTGAAATAAAATTTTCCAAAATAATATTTTTTAATGGATGTCTACGTCATAAATTTATAATAATAATATCACTCGTGTCCAGCAGCTAATCATTTTTTTTTATACATGGGGAAATCCGTTAAGGATACCGGAGTACCACGGGGAGGCACTGCGGTTATGTCGGAGTCGCACCGACTAAAACCCCACGGTGTTCACCTCGTCGCCTGGTGGTTGAGCAACGGGACCGGAAGCACTCGCGTTACCCAGCCAACGATGTCTGTCCAGCAGCTAACCTAACCTAACCTAACCTAACCATTTGTCCCTTTATGAATTTTCCAAGTTTGCTTCTCAGACTACATTGTGGTTTACTTTTACATCGCTTTCCAGCGACATAAAAAATTTATGGGAACTATCGCAATTTTGACATTTGTATTCGATAACCATAGATAATTTATAGATTTATTTCTGTCCAAAAAAAGCTTTGTTTCTTAGTACAATAAATGCCTACGTCAGCGCTTGCGTTTTTTACGACGATAGTTAAAATTTAAAACCAAGCCTACAAAGTTAAAAGTAAAGCGAAGCAATATGTAATAACAGTTCAGTTATCCAACAGCGTAACACTTACAGCGGTTACGTTACAGTTTTTATCGATCAGTTGTTTTTGATAAATTCCTGGTACACAGCACGTAATGTGCTGCTTTCATTACAAGTTCTTAAAATTGTCTTTTTTCCGTATGTTTTATTATTTATTCAAAGTTAAAAACTATTTAAAAACGTATCATACCCATAGTCTATTATTATATTTATATGGATGCAATGATGGAAGATCTCATTTTCAAGCACGCCCTCTTCTCTGAAATGATGACATTTCCATAAAAAAGTATGCAAGACATTTTGTGTAGCCTTTTAAATGATTGTGCTGAAATAAAAAGTTGAAAACAAACAGAATTTGATTATAAAAAGAATCGGGAAGTTTTTAATAAAGTTAAAAATTAAGAATATTTTATATGTATATGTGTACGTACCTATATGTCTATCGCTATTATCAAATACCTCGTTAAAATATGTAATAGACCTAATCAAATCGTATATCGCTACTAAGTTATGCGTTAACAAACGCAATAAAATGTAGAGTCGATCGATTTGACAAACGAGTTTAGAGGTTGCAATAATAAACTATTTTGGCTCATTTAACTGATAATGTCATGGATCCTTTTTTGTCCGAAGCCGGAACTTTAGCGTACCTACTTGCAAGTATTTTGATTTCAGAGCCGATAAATGCAATATCAGCTGGACATGTCTTGTTTCTACATGTACAAAGGAATAGGTTAATTATTGCCTTACCTTGGCATAAGGATATCCTTTAGTAGTTTCTACTAATTGATTGTAATCACGTCCTACGGGCGGGATATTATAATCACGGTGAATGTTACGCTGATAACGTAATGTTGGGTCCATTGTTTGTTGTAATGCCCATGCCGTGTCCGTAGAGTGTAAATTGTTGGTGACATTTGACATTTACAATGGTGTTGCTTCGGAACGCAATCAAACTAATGCTTAGCCTGTTCAATTAGGGAATGAGCATTTTTATCTACTATGACGTTTGATTAGGCAATGTTACCTGCATCTAGAGTCTTCGCTGCTTATGATGGAAACATTCTGGGAAGATGATTTGACAGAATTAAATTCTTCACTTCACCTGGAAAATTTAGGAGATAATAGGTGTCCGATGACACGGCGATGGGGTGTTTCTGTCATTGTATATCAATAAGGTGATTTTTTGTAATTTTTTTTACAAAGTATCTCATCAGCTTTGTTGTTGCAAAACATGTAGGTATGACATTTGTAAGTATGCAAGTTATATGTAACTCCTTAAGTACATACAGTAAGCATACGCAATTTAAGCAAGATACTCATTATCTTAGGTTAAAGTAAAAAACGGACGTCGCGTCGCGTCTCAATCAACGCAATTTTCGGTCATTTTCTTAATTATGTTTTACAATGATGCAATGAAAATTGTGTCCAGGTTGTCAGCATGGAATATCATCAGCAATAAAGAACCAGAACTACCAACATCGTATAATCTTAGGGCAGATTTTTCAATCGCCCTTGACAGATTTTTATGGCAAGTGTTTCAAAATTATTGCTCAGATAGTTTATCTGGCGATTGAAATATAAACCCTTACTGATTTTTCATATGTGTATGTAAGGTTTTTTTTATACTATATAGGCTAAGCGCTTGACTGTGATCACACCTGATGGAAAGTGATGATACAGTCTAAGGTGGAACGCGCTTGCCTAGAAGATGCCTATTCACTCTTGATTTGAAGGCACCCGGGTTGTAAGTGGCAGGAAAGACTGCCTGGGAGGGTATTCCAGGCAGTGTCAGGAACGAGGAATCAATTTTCGTACGCGTCATTGGTACGTCGACTATGTATGGGTGGAAGCCTTTACGATGGCTTGCCGTTCTATGGTAGAAAGGTGGAAGGTGGAACCAAATTAAAAAGTTCCTGAGCACACTCTTCGTAATATATTCTATAGAATACCGACAGACAGGCGACCTTACGACGATGTTCAAGGCTTTAGGTCATTATTTCAAAGAATTTGTTTCCCGTCAATCTTATTAGGGACTTTAGGGACGGGAGTGAATCCGTCACTCGTATTGTAAAGATATTGCAAAAGGACGGGAAATATACCTACATGAAATAATACCTAAAAAAATTAAAAACTCTAAGATCGCCGGAACAAGTGTATCCTGGAAGGAGTATATTTTTAGGTTTATACAGAAAGGGATACGAGTACCTATGTATGTAAATGAATTCGTGAATACATAATAGTGGAAGTGTTAATCTACCAACAATTTAAATACATTGCGTGTCAGTTATGTACCTAGCGCTATTACCTTCATACGTGTTTCGCATTCGAATGACCGCAATTTTCGAATGTGTAGTAATCGATGCCCTCCATTTTACTTGTTCAAAAATCGAAAAGAAAACTTCTGTTTTCTATTTTCACCATCTTTCCCTGCAAATACATATCACTAGCCCACCAGGCCTCCAGAACTGCAGCCTTAGCTATATGAGTAAAAAAATATTATTCGTTAAAGAACTGTATCAATATCAAAACAGGTTTTAATCAATCAAAACAAAGGAAAATCGTGTTTTGACATTGAGGCAGCTCTTTATCGATTGATATATTTTAACGATCGGGATGCTGTGTCGATCGCTAATTCCATAACTACATTTATTTCCAAACGTTGACGTTCAAAATCCAAAAAAATATATGTAATTTGCAGAAGACATTTGTCTTCAATGAGACACGTGATTAATTTGTCGATCGGATATGTCATTCCCCAGGATTTTTTGGATTTCATTTCATTTAGGTGTATGGTATGACTATGAGCGATCGACAGTTTTCTATGCTGACCGTGGATAAGTTATAAGGCTAAAGCTGTTGATAAGAAATAAAATCGTATAAACCGATATACGGGACTCGATCCTGGGACCGTTCCGCTGAATGGGTTCTTTTCCTAGAGAGATCGTCACCAACTAAGCTATAGAGTAAATTAATGATAAACATCATATTATCTTCCATAATAATGTTACATAGCAAGTTATTAGTTTTGCTGACTGTCTGATAAGAAGCAGATAAACGAATCTTGCGGACAGTTTTTCTCCATAATCGGAGTGCCGTGTTTTATCTACTTTGTGTACTTGCCACTGATATAACACTAGCTGGAAATACGATATTCTTTCTTAAAATTCTGTATTTATTGTTTTAAAAAGTTAGTTCCTGCTTGAATAATAAAATTAGACTAGTGGACGCCCGCGGCTTGGCTCACATGACCTGTTACTACACTTATAGAGATTGAATCGAAAAATATACCTTTTTTAGTGTATGGTTACGTCATGATAGCTTTTTGCACGCGAAACTGTAGTCCAATCTGGTGATTTCAGTTCAATTATGCGTGTATGTACATGTGTGTGTGTGTGCGTGTATGTAAGTGTGTGTGGGAGTCACCTTTTCCTTTAATCTAGATAACTAAAACTAAGTTCTCTAGGTAACCTTTAACGTAAGAAATTTAATACTTAGGTAACTTTCTTACCACCTCTTAGAACGTATATCGATATAAGAAAAAAGAAAATTTGTATTAGGCGATAAAAAATAGTTTAGTTGAGAACTCACGTCATACTACCTATGGTTTTACTCATGTAATGTATAGGCGCAGATTCATACCATATTTGAAACCACTTAGTATTTAGTCATATAATAAGTAAATGAATCTACTCTAGGATGTTCTTTTTGGGGATATAATTGATAGTAATTTTGCTGTCACTTCCTTTTACCGAATATCCGCGGTCATCTGATACACATCGCTTCCTGGACACTCATACAGACACAGATCTCGTGTATCGGACGAGCGGCGCCTGCGCATGTGTGAAACGCATTCACTTTCGATCGACGCGACGCGGTATTCAGTCAATTGGTCATTGTTTTTAACGATGACGAACCCAATGGCGCAGAATTGCGAAGACACCTTTGAAATAAATATCACAGGTTCGATATTCAAGGGCCGTACCACCATCTCTTAAAGAAGTAATGCTGTGGTACTGTTTTGATATTTTCATACAAATCATGTCAAAACAGTACTCCAACCACCGATAAAAAACCTCAGGATATGGGCATCCATAAATCTTTTGCGTACAAGCAAACAGTAGCGTCATCTGTCAAAATTCTATAGGTGGCAGCTGAGCGAACTACAACGTCAAATAAACAAAACAAGAATTTTTGGCATCGATACATAGGCGAATTTTTTTCGCGCCATCCGCACTGTCCAGGGTATAATATGTCTATTACTGCAACATTACTGCTTTAAGAGGTGGTGGTACGGCCCCAGGTAAAGTTTTCTTGGCGCGAGGTTATTATACAAATGATTACCGTACCACCGCGGATCTACGAGGGACGAATAAACTAATTTTAGCGAGTGCAAGACCCATAAAACCTCTCCGTTGCCCCTATATGCGTTAGATATAGTATTTCTCTTGGGATATCAGAATCCATTTCTTCCTGAAGGAGGGTAAGGGTGAGTTATGCTCGAATAGTACAAATAAAAACCGTTATTTTAGTTATTTTTATGCGATATGCAAGTGTAAACTTTAAATGCCCTATTCTAGCAGTTAGGATTTAGGTGCTTAGTATTCTGTTTTTGACTAGCAAATGATATAGATTTCCGGTTCTTTGCTTTTTAAGATTGAGTACTAGCTTTATTTACCATAAAAAATTGGAATTCTTGGGGCAAAGTTAAAAAAAAACTTGAAGCATATTCTGTAATTACTGATGATTATCTTTAATTACATACCTATGGATATTTTGTTTGAATTAAATGGAATAATAGATTTACTTGATCCTAATCTCTTTAGCTACAACTTCCGCATTTAAACCAATCATGTTGTTATGATTTATCAAAATACCGTAGCTCTTTACTAAACTTAGTACGATTTCGCATTGTGAAGTCAACATCTCCTGAGGATGTTCCGGTGTCGGGACGAAACGTGCTTCGAAGAAAGTGTTGAAAAATTGTGTGTGGTGTTTCATGTGGGCAGTGTTCCTGCATACTGTACCATACAGAATCTTTTCAAGTAGCGGATTATAGCAAAACAAGTTAATGCTAGTTATGGATTTCCGCAAAATAACGCCTGCTGCCATTCAATATTTAGTGAAATACTGAGATGCTATAATATAGCCATGTTTCTTTAGTACATTCTATTTCAATGACCGCTAAAGGAACTAAATTCAAAAATGTAAGAGAATGACAATTGTCATAGATATTAGGTACGTGATCAATTCGGCGATTGCATAATATGTCATTCCCATACATTTTTAGAATTTCTTTCAATTAGCAATCGTAGATATAGAATAGATAAGGTAACATGGCTACAGCTGCTAATCACTAAGACTTAACTACTACTAATTACTTACTGCTCAATATAAATTACTTATGTGGTCAAGATGACCTCAGTGAGCAGATTTGTTTTTCATATACTCAAAAATTCTAGAGTAAGTACGAGATATTTTTTGATTTCTTTATAATAAGAGTATAGGTAACTTTCAAGTATTTTATAATACGTACCTACTTAATTTATAATCTTGTTTCTTTACACGGGCAGCTACACTCAAAGTGATTATAAAAGCGGTTCGAGAAGTGTAAAAACTAGTTACAATTATGCAGGAAGGAGTTTTATGGTGAAAAGTGTAAGTTTTCTCGACTTAGCTGGCGATGGTGCATTAAACACATGATTTAAATACTTTTTATGTCAGGTATTATTACAGAAGTCATTTGTAGGTTTTATACAGAATTCTTCTATGTTAGCTAGTAGGTAAATAATCCGACTAACAAGTAAAGATTTCGATATAGTATTTCCGAATTTGAATATATCTATTTTTCTATTTTGATGGATGCCCCTAATAAAATTGAAACTAAAAAATTTCTAAAATCCCCTACGACTGTCAACCCCCAACGATTAATTTATTATATTCGCAGGCGTGAAGCACTTACCTTATAGCAGTTTTAATTTTGGAAATGAGCCGTACATACTACTGTTGCAACAGTACGCACGCACGCACACACAAACACGCTATTACTATTACATAATATTTCGTATGAAGCTTAAGTCGAAGTCGATCATGGGTAGGGGAGGAAAAGTTTGTTAGTTTCAACCATTAGTGAATTATAAGTTAAAAACTGTTGTTCCGAAGACTGCAAGTGAAGTAGCCATGCCAGTAGCCACGGCGCGTGATTCGCTCGTAGCGTCACTTTGCGCAAGACTGTAATTTCCTCTATGACATGGTTCCTATTGTCGTAACCCACACATGAGCATCTGGGTGAGGGACAGATATAATCGAACAATAATCGCCGTCTTGGTGTCGCAAACATCAATTATGTGCCACTTGAAATATTATAAAATGTTGCGAGTTGCGAAGATGCGCTTCTTTTCATGCGCTTCTTTTCAGATGCAGTTTTTGAAGTTATTTACTACAGTACACGGCAAACTTTTGTAATGATAAAAGATGATAGTATGGTGTGGGATAAAAGTTGGGTTATGGGTGGTTGGATGCGAAACCCTATTGGAAGACCAGACACTGAGTCAATTCAGAGCGTATGAACCTTTGAGTCAAGGGCCGTTCGGCGAGATCACTCAGGGTCCCTCACGCTTCGTGATCATCAAGGATAGGCATTAAATTAGACGACAAACAGCAAATTACAAAGTACATAATTATATTTAAGATCATTGAAATTGGTTAGTTTTTTTACAAGAGGTTTACTTGATTAGTTACGAGCTTAAGTACTAGGTCAAGCGCGATCGAATCTTTTCCAAAAGTTCATGTTTGCTTCAAAGGGACAAGGGTATCGCCTGAAGGGCGTAAAAAGGGGAAATCACTTCCCTGTGCTCTCTGTCAAGTCCGTTTACGCCGTGCTGTAGGGCTTGAGGAGGCGGCGCACCGGCGGGCCAGCTACTCTGAGATGGTGCTGCGTGCTGGGTCCCACCGGTGTGATGTCAGCTGCCGGCAACTCGCCTGTCGAGGGTGTGGGCATTCTGCGGCGCGCCCAAGGTGTAGCAGCTCGACACTCGGCGCGGTCAAAGATGGCGATGCTTTGCAGTCGGGTTGGAGACTCGTTTCTTAGAAGAAGGTCCACTTTAGCACTTTATTCGCGCACACGACACTTCCGAGCACTGACTCGATATAACGTTAGGCTCTTTACTTAGGCTAGAATATCGGATCGCGTTACGTGACCGTCACAAGACGATTTTTCGCCGGCCGCATGGCGGCGTTGGTCGCGCCATGTTGGCGCATTTTCAAGCGAACATATTATGTATTTCCCCAGGGAGTCGGTTCCTGGGGCGTTAAAACGCGGTCGCGAAGCGAACCTCGAAAGGAAAAGGACCTTCCGGCTTCAGCCGGAGGAGCTGAAGGCCGTTCACGTCATCGTGAACAAAAAGATTAAAAGAAAAACTCCGGAGCGCATGAGCGCGTCTCGAGAGATTTCGCCCGACTGCCTCAGTGTTGCTAGCCTCGCCTACTTGTGCGGGCTTGCCATAGACACGATTTGGCGAAATGTAGTGTGCAACACTACAATACCCCCTTTTTCGGCAAAAGAGATAGCCGGGCTATCTCACAGGCCTCCCACTTCAAAGGAAGAGTCGTTGCTCTACAAAGAGGAAATGGGTTAGAGGTAGGGTGTTTGTAAGAGTCCAAGTGTGTATGTGGGCGTCTATAGACTAAGTGTGAGTTAGATTAAATTTGATAGTATTAATTTTAGCTTTAGTTTTAAATATCCTATGTAATTATCTTAACTATATTCAACTGTTCCTTTTGTGCTGATCCACTCATATTTTCATAACTGACTGTTTAGTTTGCCTAAAGTGACCCGCAGGGTTTGAATTTAGAATAAAAACCTTTTGTACTTCTCTTTCTTACATCATACCTAACATACTTGATAAGTTGTAAATAGTTGAGGTACCTCATAAGACTTATAGAATTGTAGTTCTGAGATTAGTGTTTGTGGTTAGTGAACTGAGGAAAAAAAAAACTTATTTTCTATTTTAATTTGATAACTATCTTGTTTATTGTAAATGTTGTATTTTATTATAGTTTAGGGTAGTATGTATTTACTATATATGTATTTTGTTTTGAATATAATCATAATTTTTTATTTTTTGTTACTTGAGTATTGTTAATTAATATATGTAATTTTAAGTGCTGAAAAGGAGATGTTCTATTTATGTTCATCCTTCTCATAGAGTGTGCTTTAAAAGTGTTAGTGTGTTTACATACCTAATTATTTACATATGTACATTTTTTATATATATGTGAGTTTTTTTTGTAAAGGAAAAAATTCCTAATAAATTGTAAATGGCAAAAACTTGGTTTTAATTTTTCCCAGGAGAGTATCTATAATTTTGTGGAAAGTAAGGTTTTGTCTATATACTAGCTTAGGTGTAGTAATATAGTTTGGTAAAAAATGTTGTGAAATTTAGTGTTAAGAAAGAATGTATTTCAATGGTACATTCTGGTTTTGATATAGTGAAAATAAAGAACTAAATCAAATGTTTTGATGTGGTTTTATGTTTGTGGGTTTGACATATTGTGTCTAAGAAAATTTAATTATGTCCTCGGAATGTGCTGGTTTTTTTGGTTGTTAAAGGTTTTATCTTTATTGAATGTTGGTTTTGGTTGTCTGTTGTTGTGGGAGCATTTTGGGCAAGAGTGGGTTAGTACATCTGGAGTACCACATTTGAAGCATAAGATGCCCTTCACGGATCGACATTCCTTGTAATTGTGTCCCCGTCTTTTGCATTTTTGGCATGTATCCCAGTTATGAGAATTGGTTTTGGTGGTAGTGTTACTGCTGTCGTATGTTTTGTTTTGATAAGAAGTGCTGGGCCGACTCTCGTGTTGAGGAGGTCTGGCATAGGCTTCAAAATTTCTGCTAAGTGTTAATAGTTGATCCAATGAATTAATAGTATTGTTTGTTAGGAGTGGTGCAAAGTCTGGTAATAAGTTGTGTTTTATTATTTCAAGCAAGGGTTGGTCTGGTATAGGGTAGTTTAGTTTAGAGTTAAGGTCTCTTATATGTGTGACAAAGGTGAAAACGGATTGGTTTTTTTGTTGAGTTGTGTTTCTGATCACTTTCTCTGTATGGTATTCAAAGTCCACGGGTTGGAAATTGTGTTTGAATTCTTTGCAAATGTCTTCCCAGGATGTGAGTTTATGTTTTATTTGTCTGTAGAATTGTAGTGCAGTGCCTTGTAGAAATTCCGAGAATCCTCTCAGAACTATGTCCGTGACTACGTCTTTTGCTGCACGTACTTCTTCGACTCTAGTGAGGAACTCGTAGACGCATGACTCGCCGTTATATTTTATATTCCAAGATTTTAAGTTAGTGAGGTTGTGCATGTTATATATGATTGGTCTGTCAGACTTTAGTTATGAGTTCAGGTCTGGGTACACTGGCAGCGGTTCCTTAGTCAGCGATGGTGGTGGTGTATGCGCTGTTCTGGTGGATGTGCTATATGGCGTTGTGAAGGTTGAGTATGTTACGTGTGTGCTTGTGGATATATTCGCCTGTGTACGCCGAGGTCTGGTGTCAACATAGGAGTCTGGTGGTAGTTGGGCACTGGGTATACTGGGGATAGTTTGTGGAGTTTGGCTTGAGCCTGCAATTTTGTCGGATGATTTTTCCATTTTGAGATAAGTTTCTTGAAAAGGGTAACAATATACCAGTTAGGGTTAGAGGTTATAATTAAATAATAAATTACTTTACCTTAAGTGTTGGGGGCTTGTGACGGTCTCGCGACGTTACATTCGTAAACACACGTTTATATTACGTAATATTATACGCAGGCGCCGGTTATGTCACTGTTCCGATGTGTCTATTACAATTATTGCGTTATGTGAGTTGTTTTTAAGTTTGTAAATACTGCTATTCAAGATTTGTTTACGATTCGACTGTCAATTTTAAATGATAGAAGACAAGTTGACGTTTTGATGCGTCAAGTGTCAGATTAAGAGAAAAAGTTGTGTCACAGATTGGTGAATTAAACGTCAATGTATCATAGACCATCAGTAGACAATTGACATAAGCGGGACCGACGCTGAATACTGATAAGATCTGTGGCAATCATAGTCAATGTGTTGCTAGTTCACAAATACATTTCAAAGACATAGTTATAAACGGCACAGATTAGGCAAAATTTATACTGAACGAATGTAGACAATACAAAGTGTTTATATTCAATGCCTTGACAATCACGCGAGTGAGTTGAGTGACTGATTATTCTCTTTCATTCGGGCGCCATATTGTAATGATAAAAGATGGTAGTATGGTGTGGGATAAAAGTTGGGTTATGGGTGGTTGGATGCGAAACCCTATTGGAAGACCGGACACTGAGTCAATTCAGAGCGTATGAACCTTTGAGTCAAGGGCCGTTCGGCGAGATCACTCAGGGTCCCTCACGCTTCGTGATCATCAAGGATAGGCATTAAATTAGACGACAAACAGCAAAGTATAAAGTACATAATTATATTTAAGATCATTGAAATTGGTTAGTTTTTTTACAAGAGGTTTACTTAATTAGTTACGAGCTTAAGTACTAGGTCAAGCGCGATCGGATCTTTTCCAAAAGTTCATGTTTGCTTCAAAGGGACAAGGGTATCGCCTGAAGGGCGTAAAAAGGGGAAATCACTTCCCTGTGCTCTCTGTGAGTCAAGTCCGTTTACGCCGTGCTGTAGGGCTTGAGGAGGCGGCGCACCGGCGGGCCAGCTACTCTGAGATGGTGCTGCGTGCTGGGTCCCACCGGTGTGATGTCAGCTGCCAGCAACTCGCCTGTCGAGGGTGTGGGCATTCTGCGGCGCGCCCAAGGTGTAGCAGCTCGACACTCGGCGCGGTCAAAGATGGCGATGCTTTGCAGTCGGGTTGGAGACTCGTTTCTTAGAAGAAGGTCCACTTTAGCACTTTATTCGCGCACACGACACTTCCGAGCACTGACTCGATATAACGTTAGGCTCTTTACTTAGGCTAGAATATCGGATCGCGTTACGTGACCGTCACAAGACGATTTTTCGCCGGCCGCATGGCGGCGTTGGTCGCGCCATGTTGGCGCATTTTCAAGCGAACATATTATGTATTTCCCCAGGGAGTCGGTTCCTGGGGCGTTAAAACGCGGTCGCGAAGCGAACCTCGAAAGGAAAAGGACCTTCCGGCTTCAGCCGGAGGAGCTGAAGGCCGTTCACGTCATCGTGAACAAAAAGATTAAAAGAAAAACTCCGGAGCGCATGAGCGCGTCTCGAGAGATTTCGCCCGACTGCCTCAGTGTTGCTAGCCTCGCCTACTTGTGCGGGCTTGCCATAGACACGATTTGGCGAAATGTAGTGTGCAACACTACACTTTATAGTTTATAGGTAAGTATATGACCTTGATTGCGTACAAGCGAATTTTAGATCTTTTTGGTGGTAATAGCAGGGCGCGTCGGCGGATAGTCGCGTGAGCTATACTTGCCCCCACTACGTCATTTCATGCTCAAAAAGTTTGCCGACACCCTTGGTAGGTACTATTTGGTGAAACAAGAGACTTATTATATGTATCTAGATTATCTTATTAATATTTTCAATGAGAAAGTTTGTAAGCTTTTATGTTTGAGTGTCCTTACAATTGACATCTACCCTGGACAGGGCGGATCGCGTGAAATAATGTCGTCAGTTTACCGATGGCAAAGATGCTTCTTTGTCACCAACAGTAAGACCACGCTGTAGTTCACTCAGCAGCCTATACTATAAAATTTTGAGAGATCGCGCTCGTTCGGATGCCCATATCCTGAGGTTTCTTATCGGTGGTTCTTACTCAATTGCGCAACAGTGTTGATTTTGATACAAAATTTGTTTGTGGTAATAATTGACAATACAGAAAAAAATAACTGTAGAGTCAGCTAGTAAACAATAAATATGTATTTGAGTAGCATTTTTACATATCATAGAGTAAAAAAAATCATAGAACTTCGACCTTTTCACTCATGGTTATGGGTACTTACGTACAACGTGTTAGTATTCTAAAACAATGCCCCTGCAAGCAACACAGAGGGACATTGTGAATATAATATTGCTCCTAACAATGGGGAACTGTTTCTTAAATAGTCGTTTCTACCTCAAACTACGCGGCGTGCATGCTTGAACTGTTTGTTGTCTTTACTCCGAACTACGATCATAAGCTTGCCGTGGATGGTAGGTAGGGATGTGTAGATCAGAACTTGGTGTAGTTAGGTAACTATACCAAGTTCTCATCTACACAGGTAAGCAGTTGTATATTATCTCGCTGCAGACTCGGTCATAAATCATTCGAGTGTTTCGCTTTTGTTGTTCTATTTTGAGTTTTGCATTACTGCATACCAACAAAAGCAAAACACTCGAATGATTTATGACCGAGTCTGCAGCAAGATAATAACACTACTATAGTATAACTTATATATTATGTATTCATGATTGTTTTTAATGCGCTTCGGTAACTGACAGTTCCCATCGATAAAAATAAAAGTCACGTGATCAGTTTGTCTAACGAGTATGTCATTACCATATACATTTTTTGAATTTCGCGACATAAGCGAAGCGAAATAGAATAAATAAGTCATAGGGGCTAGAGCGGATCTCTATATTTTTTTGTGTACCTTTTCTTCCAATAATTAGGCACTATTACAGAAATAAAAAAAAGGTATCAAAGGTTTATTCGAGCTATAGAAAGAACAATAATCAAGACATCTAAATTATAACAAACAAAGACTTGAGACACACTTTAGCGATGCAAAAATTTGCAGCAACGCGCCAGTAAGTCATGAAAAACATTACAAATGTCGAAACGTTTGTTGAGTGAGTTTAAATGGAGATTTTGTCATCTACGGTTAGTATTACTCTGGACTTTCATAACCGACTTACTTTCTACAATTGTCCCTAAAATCAGATAGTAATCGGTGCTCTAAAACTCTAGACTGTTACACAAATGCTATACTGATTCAGTCTTAATGGAGCGTAGAGGTCAGATCACAATCGCTGGTTGAACATTTCAAAGATAATGCATCTATTTTTATGAGGCAATACTAGAATATTTCATTGCATTCCAAAGAGAGGGAAGAAATTAGTAGCTGTAATTATCCCATGAAACTTAGTCATGCTTGAAGTAAAATGGAGATAAAATATCCTTTTACTAAACTTTTTTTAATTTGCAATGTATGTTTGTTCGTGTGGAACTCTATTTAGATTTTAGAAACATATAATATCTTCAGCCTATGGAGCTGAAATTTCGTATACTGCACGTTTCAAATTTTTGAATATTTACACGTTGATTTTGAATGACAACGCATGGTCATATGTGTCACATAATTCTAAATCCAACATGGCGGTACACCCAGGATGGCGGACAAGTAGTTTTTTATGCACTTCTACAATTTGGGTATTATATTTAAGGATTTGCTGAGAAGAAAACAGATTTTACGTATAAAACCCTGTATTTAATAAAAATATTTTGGAATGATAACTTATTTCTAATGAGAAAGGCACCAATAAGGAACCTGAAGACATGTTCATCAGAACATTTTACGCAAACCTTCTTCACACAAAAAAATTGGTTGTCTGTAAAGTCGGTTTACTGACGATAGTTGAACGTGACAACTCTCGCTTGCACTTCAAACCTTACATGGAACGCCTCAGAGCGAGGTAACGCGAGCGAGATAACGCCGGATGAGTCATGTTTTTTTGTGCGTGCAGCCGGCTCTATCGATTTATAAGACGTTGTCACGTCAAAATAGTAGAGCCGTCTGTAAAATAAATCCCACTAACACGTCACAATATGGCGGAAACCGTCAAGGAAACGTGGGTGCAGACTGTTGACAAGGTAGTGAACTAAGGCAGAGACCACAGACTACGGACAATACTGCTGTCGGCTTATTACTGACGCTGTCGGTGTCAAAACAAACATCTTTGGCACCGGTAAACTGGCGACAATATGTCTCATGGTATAGGTCTATTGAGAAAAGGAGACCTATGTTTACAGTGGGATTGTAACTACGTCCATTTATTTTTTTTTTTTTTTTTTTTTTTTTAAATAAATGGTAAATATTTAAGTAATTTAAGGTTTGCAGATGATCTAGTACTGTTCTCCGAGGATCCTATCATACTTCAATCAATGCTAAATGAGCTATTGCACGAGAGCAGAAAAGTTGGCCTTAATATGAATATACAAAAAACAAAGGCGATGACCAATGGTGTTCAGAAAAGCATTAAAGCAAACAATATAGAGATAGAATATGTTAAGGATTATGTTTACCTTGGGGAAATTGTATCAACAGAAGACGCAACAAACAAAAAGATAGAACGTCGAACTACAAACGCATGGAAAAGATACTGGATGTTTAAAGAAGTGATGAAATCGAAAACGATGCCCATTAAGAGTAAACAAATACTTTTCGATACCTGCATATTACCTATATTAACATATGGATGTCAGACATGGTCTTTGACGCAAAAACAAGAGGAAAAACTAGCAATTTGCCAACGCTCAATGGAACGTAGTATGTTACATGTTAAAAGATCACATAAAATAAGAAAGGAAACACTGAGAAAAGAAACAAAGCTATTAGATGTCACCGTAAAAGTTAGGAAACTGAAGTGGAAATGGGCAGGGCACATATGCAGACACAGGCAAGACAGATGGGCTAAAATTGTTAACGAATGGTACCCAAGAGATGGAAAGAGGTCACGAGGAAGACAAAGAATGAGATGGAGTGACGAATTTGTCAAAATGCTAGGCACAACCTGGCAAAGAATGGCACGTGACAGAGAAGTGTGGAAAATACTGGAGGAGGCCTTCGTCCAAAGGGCGTACTGAGGAACAAAAAGGCTCTAAAAATAAAACTTATTTAATATTTATTGTAAAAATTAGTAATCTTAGAATAAGTAATTATTTTGTTCATGTATTTTCTTTTCTTCAGTAATAAAGGCTCTATTTATTTTATTATTTATTTTATTTATTTATTTTTGTAACTACGTCATAGAACTATCAAGTTGCAAAGTGCGCAAAACTCAATCGGTATCAACAAAGGCTTCTCAGTAACTTTCTACCTCTCTACAGACACAATGGTCCAAAGAACGTACACAACTCTACACCGAGAAAAACGTAGAATCCTCATGTTATGCGGGTGTTGTTCACTTTATGTGCTTTTAATTTTAAGTAATGTGCATGAAAGTGTATGTATTTTCACTTTTGAAATGTATTTTTAAAACATTAATAACTATTTAGAGTGCCGTTTGTAATGCATTGTTGATTTTATTATTATGAATGTATTTGATAACATTCTGGGCCATTTCTCCTTTTACTTCGATTTATTTTGGAAAAATTGTGACATTTATGATATAAGTTCTGATATTTAAATATTTTAACTTATACATATTTTTTTTAATTTATGAAAATTTAAAAAATAAACTTCCTTTGTTTGGGGGCCAACAAATTGAATCTGCCTATCCAAATTGGTGACCCAATGAATTTATTCAGAATTAATATGTGTTTAAATCCCTAATTAGTATAAACTTTAACCTGCTAAATTGTTTTTTGAATATTTTTATGAAACAAACATTTATTTCTTCCCATTCACTTTATTTTACATTCACTATTTCCATGAACTCTCTAGGTATCATTTATTTACTCTATAGTAAAGAGTTTTTGATCTTGACGCTAATATCAGTAGTTGATCTATTGTTACAATATCCTTGAATGCGTATGAAGCTTGTATGAAGTAATTATAATTATGTTTGCCAAAATCCGTTAGTTCCGGCGATTATTCAGCTATTGTTTTGACAGAGAGCCACTCAATTAATTCCGGGCCTATCTCAAAACGAATATTTCACGGCTGGATATACACAAGCCTTTGTTTGTTGTTAATTACTGTTTGCGATACGTACTCGTGTGGGAGTTAAAATGCTGCTGCATTTATAATTTTAGTTCTGACAGTTTCAACTCTGTTAAACAGTGTATTCAATTGCTATACCTATAATTCTGCCATCACTTGAGTTGAAACTCACTGAGTTTGCATTCTTATTTATGCTATCACTGATAATTTTTACCAGACTTCGGAAAACAAAAGAAGGAGGAGGTTTTTAATTCGGAGCGTATGTATTTTATGATTTTTATGAATTGTACACCGATTTCTCCGATAATAGTACGCAACGAATTTTCATGGTTTTTTCTACATTTGATCGATAGGACATAGTCTCAAATAGGTCTCATGTAAATTTTATCGAAATTGGTTTTATATTGTCTAAAAATAGGGGATATTTGTTGGAATTTTTTGCAAGTTTTATGCCAAATGAGAATATATATTTTTTACTAACAAACAAAATAGCTTAGGGGCTATAGGGGCTATTTTCTACTGTTCCACTTAAAAGCAAAATATAAAAGTTCTTTTCCAAAAATCGACTAACCAAATCGATTAATGAAATAGCATCATTTTAGCGGCTCAAGTTTCAAGATCGTGCGACTGGTTACAAAACGCATTGTTAGCCCTGTAATTACCTGCTGCTTGAGTAAGACGATACGCGGTCCGCGGCGCAAGGACCTTGAGGATATTGTGGCGAAATGGATCTATGACCTCTTGATACTTTGAACTTATTTATTTGGCAAGAAAAACGCATCTCTTAATTTGCAATAGGCCGCCTTTCAAAGTTGTCTAACTAACTTTGAGAAGCAATTCGATTTTTTCAATACCTACTAATTTTTTTAGTAGATGACTTGAAAGTTTCCTCTTCGACACCAGTTTTTTTTTCAGGAACGTAGTATGCGTATACGTTTATATGTTATAATAATACGGTACTTGAAACAGAATCTAGAAGATGTATAATTTACTTGAGTGGTTGTTCTGGAGGTACTTTTACAATTGCAGAGTTTTTCTATATGTTATTTGAATTTTTACTCATATTAAACAAATATATAAGCGACAGCGATAGCTTAGTTTCGTAAAGCTTTTTACTACGAATTTAGTCATAATTTTCTTATAATCAAGAATATGCGAATCCTCATAAATGTCAGTAGTTTATACGAGGATATAAAACACAGATTAAGTGATCAGAGATATAAAATGTAAAGCATTTAGGTACATTATTTTGATCAAATGAAATGACGGCCGCCCAGAAAATCGCTAAGAAATTCGTTAATTCAAGGAAATTGTGACAGCTTTTAACTAAACCGTGACACTCGGCTGCAGATCCGCGGCTTTGTAAGACAAAGGTTAAATATATACGAATAAACTCAAAGCGTTTTAATTCGAAGGTCGTGTTCTTTACCTGACAGATTGGCCGTGAAACTTTGATCCGACTCGAATCGAACTCTATTGTCTTTTTAGACTAGTTCAAACTATTGAAGAAAATTCCTCTTCCATTGAATGGGTTACCTGCATTGAAGACTGAGTCAGGGATTTTACTTTTCTTTTAAGTTAAATTCTAAAAACATTTTCAAACATTGCAAATATTTATTAATAAGTTGTAAATAATATCTGTATTCGGAATATATATGAAAACTGCATTAGAAGTTACATAATATAATAGACATGATTTCAGTCAGATGAAACGTAAATGAAATTAAAATATTATGTAGCGAGGTTAAAAAGCAGGAAAGTAAAAAATTAAAATTATCGCCAAAAATAATTGAACAATTATTTTTCAACCCTTTTTAATTTATAACCGTTATTAATTCCCGTCATTGAGAAAGAGGTTTACGTCGTTGAAATTAAAAAACCGCTATAATTGATTCGAAGGTAGAACATTGAACTTCTTAAGTAATTGAAGAATTTAATTTGATTTCGGTCTTCAAGTTACCCAATTTGTTATGATGCCGACAAAAGTTAATAATGTCTAAAAAACTCATGGTCTATTTCATGTTATAGGTAAAGTATCATATTATCAGGTTTTCATACCTCAATTGAGAAAAAAGGATCTTGTCCCTCTATTTGTCACCCCAGTCTTTTTTCTCGGGAACGGGTAAAGTTATCGAGATTTTTAAATCTAACTCTAATATCTATGGTCTTTTGGAAATGTATTAAATTCAAGAAGTAAACGTTATCCAAAGCTATGGTCATTTAAGTCATTATACCTAGCTACTTTACCCTAAGAAAATATAAAACCGAAAGTAGTTCGAAATTTAAGTACTAAATAGACATTTTGTTTTGGAAAAACCTCTGGCTGATTGTTTGAAATCAATAATAAATAAATAATTAATTGGCTCTAGTTTCGGTTTGTTTGCATCAGAATATAAAAATAGCACTTAGGTTTTTAGGAACTAATTTTAACCGACGCTGTTGACAAATAACTGCGCAAAATCCCTACTAAAACTGCGATTGCTTAAGCTTAAAGTGAATTATTGCATTGTAAATTAGTTTTTCTCGCTTTCCAACAAACTGTAATAACGTCGACAGTGTAGACTGTAGACCAAAAAATTATTTGTGTCATTTATTTTATTCTTCTGCGTTCAGATGTTTTTGCTACTTATAAAATAAACACGAATATATATTTCAAATAAATAACTATTGGCATTGTGTTCGTAGTTTTATGTTGCAAGAATCGTTCGAATTCAGGCGTGTAAAATTGCTGCCATGCAACTCCTTTGACAAAATAGGTTTAAAAGTGAACTTAGGGAAGCATATAAACAATACTAGATATTGTGAATAGAAAATTGCTTTAACTGTATTTGAAATTTCCTTCAGACACTTATAACAATTGAAATATTTTAACAGAAAACATTTGAAAATAAACTAATTTAGTGCACTGAAGAGAAATCGACACAATCTCACTGTTCGCCAAGCTTAAAGGTTTAAATGAATTTCGTTTAAAGAAGTAAACTGTTGCAATACGGTGTAGATGCAGTGTTTGTTTGTTTTCAGTTCACTTGCATTAACCTTTGAGCTGTTGAGGGAAAGATTTTTAAAGATTCTTCTCCTAAAAAGGTTAATTGGTGACAGGTTACCCCAAAACTTCGTACATTGCATTTTTCAATTGGATAAAGCTTTAACATTAAAATTAGGTACTTTTATGTAACTGGCGAAACGATAAATGGATTTTTTTTGCTAGTAACAAAAAAAATCGTTTAGTAGTAGTGGTAAAATTGTAATAGTAGTGTTTTGCCACAGACCAGACGATTTAGATGTCTTAAAAATACAAACTGACCTACGCCGGAATTCGAACTCAGAACCGTCGGTTTAAAGACACGTAAGATACAATATTTAGGAAACAAATCTCTATGTTTCTGATTATATAATGTTTGTTTCTGAGAGAAAAATTGTGTATCAGAAATACGTAGATTTTCTTTCAGAAACTGTGTAACCACAACATTGTATCTCACTAAATACGTGGCTTTAGCCCAACAGGCAACAGGACATCGGATCTCATAGAGACTTTCCTGTATGTAGCAATTCTAAGCAGTTCTTTGTAACATTTATTTTAAGGTCGGCAAATAACAAAGAAATATTACAAAGTTACACAGACTCCATAATATGTTTTGACATGTTAGCGGAGTTAGCTGAGACGTGACAACTCTGTTTGTTCTACTTAATAAAAACAAATAGCATCTAATACGAACTCTTCATAACGTTCAACTGTTTGCATGACCTTTGGATATTTCTATAGAGTATTTCTTGTGAAGCCATTCATAAATCATTTTATACAATTGAAGTGGTTTGGCGATTTGTGTTAAATTTTTTTTTGAAATAATTTAATAATAATAATCACATTAATTATAATGAAAAATTACAAAACAACGATAATCACGAAAATAAGTTACATATCTACAATCTACATAGGATGATTTCAAAGTCTGGGTACATATGAGGAATTAAAGATGTTCTTCGAAATTTAGTATGAGCAGAACTATGTATAAATATTTTATTTTTGCTCTTTATAAAAGGTGTAATGCAATTATTTAGATACTTATAAATTACTAGGAACATGTAATTATTGAAATTGATATTTATAATAATAATTTACTGTTTACATTATGTTTGTGTGTTTTTTATTATTTTTTTTTTCCTTGTTTGCAGGTAAGAGACTACGATTCATCAAAATAATTGTAAGAACTGTATTGGGTATGTATTTCAAATCCATTAGGAAAAAGGCTCATAATAATTGGCAAGCGCTTTAAAACGTAGTTGTTTTTTTTGTCGCCCACGTGAATTTTAGTTTTCACAAATTTCTCAGATTATTTATATGTTATGCCATGATAATCTAATTCCTTGATGCCTTTCTCCTTTCTAAATTTCAGCCAAATCGCTTCAGTAGGTTCAGCGTAAATAAACGAAGATGCGCAAACATGCGCGTTTGATTTAGATATTAATGACCACAGAATTATCCTGAAAATTACTCGTATAAATGTAATTTAATAAACATAAATCTTATTGGTCCGGAATAATAATACTTATAGTTGGTATTAAGAATAATGGAGATTCCCAGGTCAGAAGATTCTCTGAGAATGCGGATTGCACGCATCCGTTTCGATAATGCGTGCACCTTCAAGTAAATAAATGGAACACACTTGTACATTTGACCTTTCGGAAATGGACACTAATTTAATTGTTACTTTAAAAGATTTACACTAGATGCACTGGTGTTCTATAAATCTAGATCCTTCATATATCTAGATAAAAATCAAGTACAACCAGCAAACTGATAACATAAATACGATTTATTACCGTTAATGTGTTAAGTTGTATATTTTTAACGAGATTTCCTCGCTTTAGTAGTGTAGCCTCTAATAATGTAATAAATTAACTAAGTAAATTGTAGAAATTACTACATTATCGAATATTACAAGGTATATTTAGTTCACCAAGTTAACGTGAGTATTATCATCTTATTTTGCACTCAAACGGTAAAAAAAATTTCAAATAATCGGTATCTTTTTGAAAATATGAAAGTGAAAATCTTTATTTTTCACATAGGCTTAAATATACACTCTTATGAAAAGTCAAAACTCTATGTATATTATTTTTATTTATTTATTTTAAACTCAACACAAATTACTAAATAAACTAAAAACTAACTAACTATTAAAAACTAACTATTAATATACTATTAAACTAAAAACTAACAATTAAATAAACTGCAAACTTAAAAATAATGAGTAAACTTCCTTGCCAATCTTCGAAGTGTTTTACAAAAGCTTAGATAATAATTCTATAAGCCATCTTTTTAACAGTGTTCGATTTTGGAAAAGGTTTTTAACCATATGAAGTATACAAAAGCGTATTGGAAATAGTTATTATTTACTGTCAAGTTAGTAATGGGTAACTGTCTAGTCACTTGTATCAATCATCTCTAAAGAAAGTTTAAAATAACATTGTTACGTAAATGTATGAAATGACTATTTATTATTATAGAAATAAGTAGTTACAACGTTATTGATTGCGTCCGAATCTAATCCAATGATAGATCGAAATAATTAATCTGAGATTAATCGAAATACTCTATATTCTACGCAATTGTAAAACTCTAATCAAGATCAACTTAAGTATTTTCAACGAGAACTTTCAGTTTAACATACAATATCAAATAGTGATTTTATTTAAAAACGAAAGTCTGCCGAGCAATAAATACACAAAGATTTAATGATTGAATGATTTAATTTGATTTTATAAATAAACGAAAAAGTGCCAAAGAAATTAAAGCAAAATATGTTCTTTATATTAGTTTGTAAAATAACATATTAAAACATACCCCTAGGACGAGTTTTGAGTAGATAAACGGAATAACCCACGAGGCATTACCTCAGGTATTACTTGGTAGTCGGGTGGCCATATAAAAGACATAAACGAGCTCGCGGCATTTCTCTATTTTAATTGAATGAAAAGATACAATTTTCCACCAAACATTTTTTATTTTTCTTCCATTTACAGTCCAATTAAAAGTAAGTGGTTATAAATAAATCATAAATCATTTATTTTTGCATGAATATGGTCAAAATAATATTTTGGGTCTTAAATATATAACACAAGTTCAACGTATTATCCTGCCAAAATAGCGTGCAAAAAGTACGAGACAAGCTATTAGGTTTATTTGAAGTTATAAATTAATTATTAAGTTCGTTCTCAAGAGATGTCACAAAGTGCAATACATTTTTTTTATTGCTGTTATAATTAGATTCGATAAATAAAAAAAATCAAATAAAAATATAACAATTCGTCACATCAAAAAATATTTAATAAAATATAAATATTGAATGTAATTAGAATGTTAGGAAACAAAATTAAAAATAATAATTAATTATTTGCGTCCCAATTTAAAGAAATCGCCCGTCATATATACGGTTTCTGCATCAAGCGCGATTGAATTTATTTGTAATTTTATTTTTGCTCGAAAAGATTTGATAGATATATTATAATTAAACCTTTAGTACACCTTAAAGCTGAAGATTGGATAAAACTAATGATGCCGGTAAAACCATTGAACGTTCTCTTAGTCTCTCATATTGCCAGGCATCGTTGTAAATCTGCGTAAATATTTACAGGGGGGTTTAAGACCATTTCAAACATATATTTTGCCTGCTTGACTTTCACGTACATTTTTTCGAAATAGACACAAAAGAAAGTGAAAGATCTCGAATTATACAAATTACGGATTCGCGCCACGGTCTGTTTTCACGTGGTCAATATAATACCTTTCAAACTTTGTGTGCCGCATCCAAAGTGGACTTTCTTCGACATCGTATTACGAAAGTGTTCTTTTTGGAATTATTTTATCCTGGCTTCAGTTCAGTTATAATTTTATGAAGCTTTTCCCCAGCCATAAGTTATTTAAATCTAGTCTGGTTAAGGGTTCCTGAAAATCAGCGCTGTTTCCTTTCATGTATGTGCATGATACTACCCTGCTGAGTTAGGCTAAGCCTATTCAATGAAGCGTACATTTAACAACCTTTTATATACAATTTAATCTCTATTCATATTTCAGCCAAATTGGTTCAGTAATTACATATTATTACATATATTCGTATATTACAAACTTAATCCTGTATTGGTGTGATAACGTCATCCAATAGGCAGTGAACTGAAAATTTTTTCAAAATGGCGGATTCAAAATGGCCACCATACGAATTTCGTCGATGTCTCGGAAAGTATAAAAGATGGAAGAACGGTTTCTTGACAAGAAATGATCAGGACCCGTAGGTCTATTCGATTGGCCGAGTAAAAATTCCAAATGGCGGAATTTATATTTTCATATAAAATATATGGCGAATGTTGAAGAGACTAATAGTTGGAAGGGAAATAGGGCGGAAGAAGCGCGCCCCCACGCACCCTTCTAGTTTAGATATGTGACTGTTTAATTATTAAAACCCAAAATTGTTTATTAGGTACAGGATGTAAAAGCTCGAGAAGAATTTTGCAAGGAACTTCAGCAGTTTATCCTTAAAACGGATGACTGCCCTTGACTCGGTTGACGAATCAATTCATAACTTTCTTCTTTGTTGCTCAATACTCAGCCTGCAAATGACGCGACGACGCGACGTGGGACACAATTTTATTTCCATGCGTGGTTGAACTTTTGAAATTCTTTTGTTATAACAACAATATTCTACGTTTATGGTCTTGAATCATTTAACGAGTAATTCGAAAGTAGTCGTGGGTAAAATCTTTACATTCGAGGGAACACTGATTTAGCTATAGACATGAACTTCATTTTTTCACATTTCACAAGTTAGTAGGTAGTTGACTACGGTCTTACCTGATGATAAGTGATGATGCAGCCAAAGATGTTATGGCAGGTTAGATAGCCGAAGATGTTATGGTATGGTAGGTTCACATTTCACAAGTTAGTAGGTAGTTGACTGCGATCTTACCTGATGATAAGTGATGATGCAGCCAAAGATGTTATGGCAGGTTAGATAGCCGAAGATGTTATGGTATGGTAGGTTCACATTTCACAAGTTAGTAGGTAGTTGACTGCGATCTTACCTGATGATAAGTGATGATGCAGCCAAAGATGTTATGGCAGGTTAGATAGCCGAAGATGTTATGGTATGGTAGGTTCACATTTCACAAGTTAGTAGGTAGTTGACTGCGATCTTACCTGATGATAAGTGATGATGCAGCCAAAGATGTTATGGCAGGTTAGATAGCCGAAGATGTTATGGTATGGTAGGTTCACATTTCACAAGTAAGTAGGTAGTTGACTACGATCTTACCTGATGATAAGTGATGATGCAGCCAAAGATGTTATGGCAGGTTAGGTAGCCGAAGATGTTATGGTATGGTAGGTTCACATTTCACAAGTTAGTAGGTAGTTGACTGCGATCTTACCTGATGATAAGTGATGATGCAGCCAAAGATGTTATGGCAGGTTAGATAGCCGAAGATGTTACGATATCGTAGGTTCACATTTCACAAGTTAGTAGGTAGTTGACTGCGATCTTACCTGATGATAAGTGATGATGCAGCCAAAGATGTTATGGCAGGTTAGATAGCCGAAGATGTTACGATATGGTAGGTTCACATTTTACAAGTTAGTAGATAGTTGACTGCGATCGTACCTGATGATAAGTGATGATATAGCCGAAGATATTGTTATGATACTAATAAGGAAAGGGTAAGTAAACTCATCCCTAACAGTTTCTATACAGCATTGCCGCTGACCGCTTAGCGGTAAGGTGATTAACTAGCTACGCCCGAAGCCTTCTGAGAACAATTATGAAATTATAAATTCCTGAAGAGGCTCGTGGCGGGAATCGAACCAGCAACCTTCCACTCGAGTGCGCGCCACTGCGCCAGGGAGATTGTGCTATTGTGGATTGTGGCACGTCTTAGCGGCAAAGGAAAACATGGTAAAGGAATATCGTAAAAGACATTCCTAAGAGTTCAATCCGTTCAGTGCGTTGATAGATAAGTCAGTCAGTTAGTCAGTCACCTTTGCTTTTTACATAAAGAGCTTACATTGTGTTAATTCGTGTGGCATTTCTGAGCAAAATGTTGTGGTAACAATGTTAGTATTATTGTAAACGGATGTCGTGCATGTGTTTTTTATAACCAACGACGTGTTTTGCTTGAAAATGTAATACAAAAAAATCACTTGGTGTTATTCGCAAAATTCAATGCATTCTTGACCTACTTTAAAGTGATAAAATAACACATATTGAGTTCATGCGTGCACATAAAATATGTATAGCGCTATTTAGATGAAACGACTACGATTTTCTAGTGACAAATGTTTTATATTTATTTTATGTACAAAGTTCTTTAGCATAAATTCATTTCATTTTTCTTACAAACCACAACCGTAATACGTCTAGTTTATCATCATTTTCAGGTAAAAGAAATCTATCTGTGTCCTTGTCCAAAACCAAACCAAAAAACGTCCGTGTTAGTCCGTGGTTTGGTTAATTAATTAGTGTTTTAATTGTCACTGTAATAAAAGAATTATATTTATAATATCCCATTGGACATGCCTCCTTTTTTCACTGCAGAAAATAATGTTATGTAGAGCATATTCAACATAGAGCAGGTTTAATGAGCGACGACTCATAAGTGGCAAGGCTTTCAGAATTTTGTTCGTTTTTCAAACAGAATTCTGAAAGAAGGCTTGAAGAAGAAGGCTTGGTCAAAAAAGACTGAATGGCATGTCGCAGAATGTAAAAGGCTACGACATAAATTAGGTGGTTTCTGAATGTTTAATGGTTCGTCGGAATGGTAACGGTAAGGCGGTATTTTGCTGGGGGTCAAAAAACGTTTCATATTCCTTAACGGTGGGAGGTAGGTATAAAAAATTGACGCGTGCTGAGGTAAGGACATTAAAAACGTCAGGTTTTCGGAATGAAAAATTTATATAATATTTTTATCAGGTAAATTCCGTGAATTACTTCGTACGTTCATGAGAAAGTATATATTTACCATATAAGCTCTATGTTTATTGCAACTATTTACAACCATTTTCTGATACAAGACTCGTGTCCTATATTATTATATATTAAATTGTTTTGCTATAATATGCCACTGAAAAATCTGTATGGTCCAACCACGGTCCAACATATTTGAACAGACCAAGCACCACCCACTCTCCCACTGAAGCACGAAAGTCAAGTGACGCGCATTTACACAACGGCTCAAATTATTATTCATTCGTTTATATAAAAACGCAGAAAAGTGATAGCGGTTAAGGTAACTGCGATACTAATATACGATGCACATCAGAAAAACACAGCTGGTTTACAAAATGAACGTACTCAGAGTGATTCTGAGTCATTCATTAGCGAACTCCATTCCAAAATACGATATCACTTGAGTAAAGGAAAAGTTATGGTCTGAGGATTTTTTGTTTCGAAACAAGACTGCGATATTTTGAAAAATTTTAAAGTCGTAAAAGTTTCATACCTCTCGTTCAGAGATTCATGCTTTAAAAATTGCTAAAACAACGGCCCTGCCTTGGTCTGGTTTGATTAACAAGTAAATGTGGTTTAAACTAAAACATTTTTCATTTTTCTAGAGCTTAAGTTGTACGAGTTCCTAGCTAAAGTTTTTAAATTTACAAAAATGCAAAATAGTGATTCGAGTTTGCAAGCGTGTGTAATGAGCTATATCATTAATTTCATCAAAAACTCTCGTTAGCACCCTAATTATTATGCTGGTATTATTTAATTTTGCATTTTTAGGACCGATTACATTAAAAAATACAAATGTAGCAAAAAATTACATTAAATGTAGAAAACAATAGGTAATCTAGAGTAGTCCTACAGAAAAATTTTATGAATTATGGGTTACGACAAAATGACTTATAAATAAAATACAATTATCCCTCACAATCTACTGCTAAAAACCGTGTGCAAATATTATAAATAAAATCATATTTAGCATACATTTTTATTTAAATTCTTGTTTATTAATCTAATTATTTAATCTATTTTAACGCCAAAAATTGGAACCTACAAATGCATAATACAAACGCTAATATCAAGTCTCATTCGTTTCGCAAATCGGATACACCTTGCATAATCGCCGTTCGCACGGTGCTGGTCACTCGCTACGTGTATTTTTGTAATATACTAACTTTTGTGTTGACGCAAGAGATCTTCTTAGCATAAACTCACATGAAAAAAAGACAAAAAATTTACTGCACAATAATTGAGCGAGAATCAGCGAGATCTCCGAATTATCTTGGGCGGATTGCATAGTACGTCTGTCAGAGACTTAAAATTTCCGAAATAGTTTATTTTCTAATTCAGCAATGCCTAAAAATAAACAAATAAGATTGTGGTGAATACTTAAAAATAACTTTTTGAGGAGTGCCAATAAGAATACCTTTCTTAATTGTAATTTAAATATTGACGATATTTGGGGTGGGACATGGGACTTCATGGACCCAAATTGGGGGCAAAAATATTTACTTCGCCGTAATTACTTGTGGTAGGGTCGATGTGCCGGTTCGCCGGCCACCTTCAGTTCTCGGCCTTTACGCGTACACGATGCCGTAAAATTGAGAAAATATCACTTAGAAATACTATTTCCAAGTAAAATCTTTATCCAGATATTTGAAAATGTTTGCTTTCTAAATGAAAACATTTTTGGTCAGAAAACACCTTCGAGTGATTTTACAGAATTTGTTCATTTTGGAGGCGACGATTAGAGGTAACGCAAACTACAGAAATTAAAAAAAAAATAGTGCCGCGCGTTTCATTCCAAAGTAAACTTTGTGTAGTTATTCTAAATAAATGGTATTAATAAGTATATAATGCACTTCAAAAATAACTTGGTAACATATTCCTAATATAACTTTTGGGATATTTTGTATAAAACAACAATAATGATGGGGGCCGGGAACTAGCATTTAAATTTTTTCAAAACTTTAGTTTTCGGCCTAGGGGCCGAGATCTGAAATATCAAGTCTTCCACACTTTCATGTCTTTTCTACAAATGGTGAAATATTTTTTCTCACGATTCTTTCTTTTAATAATGTACTTAATGCGAAGACTCACGCCATTAGTTTTCGGCCGTCAGTTTATGTCGTAATCATTAAAAATATGGATAAACGGGGAAGACCATTTTGGGGTGGCCGAAAATTAAAAGGTAGATGAAACGGTACTTCAGTTTTCGGCATAAGTTAAAATTGTATGAAAAGCATGGGGCCAAAAATTAAATATCACCTTAGATTTCGGTCATCATACGCCAAAGTTATAATTTTTAAAATTTTTAGAGCTATTTTATTTAACATACGATGTATAAAGTTATAAGTAAGTAATTTAAACGTGTGTCTTTAACTATGTCTATTTCCAAAATCACAACCAACTCCCAAAAGAATGGGCCGAATCAACGTTTACAAGCTGATATAAGCTAAAATACTAGATCATTCAATAAGTCCCGAGACTAACCTGGAAATGGCGCATATATTAAAAACTCTTTTGATTTTTAAAAAGTACTGGCTATCAATACAAGAATGTGTCAAATTTTTAAAAATGGAACAATAAAATTATTGATTTTGAAACATTTAAGTGACGCTACGGTTGTAATTTCGATACAATGGAAAAAAACGAGTTTCGCGTGTTGATAAAACATTGTTTTTTAATGGGAAAAAATACCGTTGAAGCACAGCAATGGCTTATAAAATTTATGCAGGATCAGCTCCCTCTAAAGCAACCATTTGTCGGTGGTATGCCGATTTCAAACGCGGTCGCATGGACACCAATGATGGGGAACGCTCAGGTCGTCCAAATGAAGCAGCGACTCAACAAAATATTAACCAAGTCCTCAAAATCGTATTGGAAGATCGGAAGGTAAAAGTGCGAGAGATAGCCGAGATAGTGAAGATTTCAGCTGGTAGTGTTTTCACTATTTTACATAAAAATTTGGCCATGAAAAAGCTTTTTTCTAAGTGGGTGCCGCGTTTGCTTACAACTGATCAAAAGGAACAACAATCAATCAATGATTCAGAGCGATGTTTGGCGCTGATGAATCATAATAAAAAGGATTTTTACGTCGGTATGTAACAATGGATGAAACCTGGATACACCATTTCACTCCGGAATCCAATCGGCAGGCAGCGGAGTCGAGAGCGGCTGGTGAAAGCCGCCCGAAGCGTCCAAAGACTCAGAAATCGGCCGGTAAGGTTATGGCGTCTATATTTTGGGATGCGCATGGAATACTTTTCATCAACTACCTTGAAAAGGGGCAAAATATAAATAGTGACTATTACATGTGCTTATTGGAGCGATTGAAGTACGAAATTGCGGATAAACGGCCTCACATGAACAAAAAGAAAGTGGTGTTTCACCAGGACAACGCGCCTTGTCACAAGTCCGTGAGAACGATGGCCAAAATTAACGAATTGGGCTTCGAATTGCTTCCTCATCCCCCTTATTCGCCAGACTTGGCCCCCAGCGATTACTGGCTGTTTGCAGACCTCAAAAAAATGCTTCAGGGTACGAAATTTGACTCAAATAGTGAAGTTATCGCAGCAACGGAGGCTTATTTTGAAGCCAAAGACAAATCGTTCTACACACATGGGATAGAAGAGTTAGAAAAGCGTTGGAGGGACTGTATCGCTCTTGGAGTAGACTATGTTGATGAATAAAAATTAATTTTATAAAAAAGACCTTTTTTTAGTACTTAGTCTCGGGACTTATTGAACCACGTGTTAATTCTTACTTCTTAGCTATAATGATTTTCAAGCGTTCAAGCGTCCGAAGATCATCAACTCATTTACTACTTGGCAATTGTATATTTCTTATTTTCTTTCACTTGTCCGATCGATTAATTGAAGTAAAGGCTAACACATAGGCTACTTTTAATCCTGGAAATATCCATGTTTTCCGCGAGGTTTGTGAAAATCCAAAATTCACGCGCTGGAATTAATTCTTCAGGCACAATTACGGAACTGATTCGACTGTTTGGATTGAGATAGATTGTATTAACACAAAGGCTACTTTTTGTTCCCAAAAAATCCATGGTTCACGTGAGATATGTGAAAATCCGCGGGGAAATACTCCTTCACGCCGCAACTACAGAACCGATTTGGTAGAAATATAGCATGGAGTTAGATTATGTTCCGGCTAACACATAGGCTAATTTTTATCCCGGAAAATCCAAGACAAAATTCACTTATGGGAAATACCTACTACTTCACACCGCAACTACTGAACCGACTTGGCTGAAATGTGAAATAAAGTTAGATCGTATTCTGGATTAACATATGGGCTAATTTTTGTCCCGGAATAATCCATGGTTACCGCGAGATTTGTGGAAAGTCGAAATCACGCCGGCGAAATAGTTCTTCATGCCGCAATTACTGAACTGATTTGGCAGAAATTTGGAATGGAAATAGATTATATCCTAGATAAACACATAGGCGACTTTTTAAAGGACGGAGGAGGCTTACAATTGGTCCGAATCTTTTTTTTATGTATGTTCCCCTATTACTCAAAGACGCCTGAACTGATTTGGAAAATTATTTTTTTGTTTGAAAGGGTATACTTACCAAATGGTCTCATGTTCATCAAGTCAGGATCTGATGATGGGATCCTGAAGAAATTGAGGGAATTCTTTAAGAATTGAGAGAATTTTATAAGCTCACTTGATGCGATTTGGGTATTATTTGAAAGAGTATGCTTTCCAGGTTGTTATATGGTCATTAGGTCACAATCTGATTGTGGAATCTTGGTGAAATCGAGGGAACTCTTCAAATTTTACAAGTACTTTTGAAAGGATTTGGGTATTTTTAATGGCATTTGCTTGCAGATGCTTACTTAATGCCATTAGTCATGAAGTCAGAATCTGCTGATGGGATCTCGGGGAAATTGATTGAACTTTTCAGTTGCAATAAGCGCACTTCCAGCGATTTGGGTATTTTTACATTGACATGTGCATTTGCTTCCAGAAAGCAATATTTAAACCGATTTCATAAAGGAGGTGGTTCTAAATTCATCAAAATTTAATTTATACGTTTATGCTAGTCTCTTGGAAGTAAAAAAAATTAAGTCTGTACTCAATTTAAGCTACAGAGGTGCTTTTCAAGAAGATAGAAATAAAATAGAAAATTCTTTTCAAAAAATCAGCTCCAAATGCCACTACAAAGAGTGTCGGGCTACGAGAAAGTCGGGCAATGTTTCGTAAAATCTTAGTTCTTCGTAATACCTATTCGATGTGCGAAAAACTACGATAATATCATAGACAATCACCCGATTTCGAATTGGTGTACATTAAAATTATGACTCCAATAGTCGTTTTTTTTTTAAAGAATTTTCTATTTTTTCCCGGAAGAATCCATGGATCCCGTGAGATTTGCAAAAAAACGGAATTCACGCGGAAGAAATATTTCTTCACTGCCTTGTTGGTAATGATGTATTTTTGGTTTTTTGTTTATTTAAGTTTATTGTATTATGTTGATTGTCATTTTAATAATATTTGGATATACTATGAAAATAATGATTAAGTTTTCATATCATTTCATATAATTTTAGACTTACCAATTCATTTTAAATCCCGAATTTTAAGTGGCCGAAAATTGAAATACCCCATGCCGAAAACTAAAATTTGTGGCCGAAAACTGAATTTTTAGCTTTTTTCCAGATTAAATTAAAAATAAAAATAATTAATAACTTCCAGCATAAAACAGTTTTTTAAAAATAAAATTGATTATACTGGCTTTCATATAAGATAGTGAGTGCAACTATAATATGTCTGCAACATTTTTTTCTGATGTCCTGAAGTTGATAGGAGCACTAAAAGGCCGAAAACCGGCACATCGACCCTATATCACAAAAATACTATTAATGCAATGGGTACAAAATGGTATTACATCAGCCATAAATAAAAATATTTTCGTGAGCGTCAATTTGTCGATACAAAGACGTCATATTTCGCGAGATGTTTTTCCTATACTTGTATCTCTACGAAGTCAGTAAATATTTCGACAGAAATTTATTGTTTGACGGCAAATTGGTCACCGTATCCCGCTATTTTGGGACTATAACTCATAGATATTAGACGATAAGAGTGTACTTATGTTTCGATGGGTGAACTTTCAAAGGAGATTGCTCAAAGCATTACAACATCAGCCTGAGATTTGTTTGTTCTAATGCAATTTTTACATACTTTTATAAATGAGATGACCTTGAATGATTTTGTCTATATTATCGGTTCTAAAAATAGTTGAGATATTCGAAATATCTTCTTATAATGAGTGACCTCACTTAACACACCTATCAGTTTTTTTAGGGTTCCGTACCTTAAAAAAAACGGTACCCTTATCCTAACTGTTTTCATCTTCATCATGGAACTTAAAAGCTAACTGAATATTATAATGTGTGATAGTAGTAACTGAACAATATATCACTTATTTTACAGATTTTTCTCGTGGTTTCCACCCGCGTGAATTTTCTTACAAGGAAAGTGCACGATTTTCCGATCTCGTTTCCATTCCTTGTCCCAAACTTTGCACCTTTCAAGGAAGTTTATTATAGGAATATCTACCTATAGCTGTAGCTATTTATAAATAGCTCTAGCAAATTTCAATAAAATCTTGTACCTTTATCCAGGATGAAAGTAGCCCGTAATTTTATGTTTATCTAATATCCAATCTTATAATCTGGCTACATTCCCAGCCAAAGAAGTACAGTAGTTGTAGCGTGACGAGCGTTTAGTAACAAACATCCAAATTCTAAAACTAAAACTCACAAATACATAAAAATTCATTGTTCATCAATAAAAATTAAAAAATTGAGAATTAGAGCAACTTTTGGGATAACTTTCTATGTAGAAAATTCTGTCCAATCGTTTTTCTGCCTCAAAGCAATTTTTATGTACATATTATTTTAAGTTTGTGTCGGTAATAATAAAATCACAAACCTTCACATTTATAAGCCACAGAAATAGGGTTTTGCTTATCAACAAACTCTATTTAGGGGCAATTCTTGTGATACACAAATGTTCGCGTCAAATGCCAACAAAATTAACCTTCACCTAAAGTCATGGAAATAGAGGCAACATTCCAATGCAGTGCTATGAATACATAATTCATTAGCACGTAATTATTATTTAAAACAATACATTTATATATTTCAGTTTTCCATAATATAGTTATATTTTTACACACCCAAAACTTAAATGTGCTTAGCTTGTGCTAACCTTTTAGTAGTAAAGGGTAGAAATGCTATAAAAGTCTCCTATTCTAAAGTGATGTGAGAGATAATAAATATTAATTCTCTAACAAAAGTACTGTTAATGCAATATACCTAAAGGCCATTTTACAAAACAGAAATGTCTTCATCTCAGAACAGTTCAAATAAACATACCTAATTACTACATCCATAAATAGTTACTACACATCCATAAATAATTATAATTTGGATAAGAAATTGAAAAGGAATATCAACTTCTAATACCATTAAAAATAAATTAAAATCTGTTAATTGTATGCGTCCGATTGGTGTATAACATATTTTTGTTTCGAGATAATGTACCTAATATAAAAAGATTGATGAATCCGATGCCAATGATCTATAGGTATGGATTATCGTTTACGTTAAAAACAATCGCAACCATTCCAAACATGGATTGCAAATGATGACGATAAATCAATTGAACATCTCAATTCCTAAGTCAAGGCGAATCGGTCAATTATTATATGTCATGGGGATTATTTATTGTGATGTTTCGCAGAGACCCTTCCTGGACGATAAGCTTATGTTGCATCCGTATGATGACATTATGTCGGCGCCTGGGAATTTCCATAGCATATAATTATTGCGGTGCTTGGTATAAATAATCATTTATTTACCACCTTTATGTATATACCCATTATACTTTGTGTATTTGTTATTTTAATATGTCAAGCAACACGCCCTAAACTTTAAATAGCATTTATGTTCTAACACTGATTGATTATTTTATAATATGCCGAAAATATATGAGATTTTTAAAACTACGTTCTTACTACAAATAAGTTCAACCTACCAATATATAGGTACGCATAATAGGTACAAACGCTAAAATTAAGTCTCATCGGTTTCATATAAAATTCTCGTGCCAATTTTTGTTATCGATCTCGAAACGGCTCGACCGATTGTTATGAAATTTTCCTTGTATGTTCAGTAGGTCTGAGAGTTGGTCGTAGGGCATTTTACGCCTTAACAATGCCGCTCGAAGCTGCACAGGGTGAAAAAATAGTCTGTATAAAATTAGGCTACATGTATTATTACACATAATATTGGTTTGAGACATAAATTACAATGTTTTAGTTAGTTTATAAAATACACATGTACACTCGTTTATATAGGTTTTCTCGGGGCACATTTTTCGTGAATTTTGCTTTACACCCGGAGTCCATCCATAGACGTATATATGTCAATGCTTGCTTATTTATTTTAAAATGCTGAATTATTACTCAATTCTTTTCAGAGCGTCTGACGTCTCTATAGTAGGCACACAAAGATTGTATTGTTAGTTAAACAATACCTAGTATGAAAAATACGAAACTTAATATAATAACAAAACTCTATGTCTCAGTATATACCTACCCATAAGTATAAAGTGGCATTTTTTACCCGCAGCCATTGGCTTCTGACCTCTGCGCCTGCGTTCAGTTAGAGGCGAACGAGCCAATCGATTTTGTTAATGATTGTGATCACAGAGGATATTATTAATGCCACTTGAAGGCGCGATGTTCGAATTTTTCAAACGTTTTAATTAAATTACGCGTTTCCGACACTTGTCATAAATAACTTGCCTCGTTTCTATTGTACAATATTAATTATTATACAAGTCATTTTTTTTTAAGGAAAATATCCTGTTATTGATGAGTTATCTATGTGTCTTTATGGAAACTAAATATCATTTGTGTAAGGTATAGGAAAACATCATGAGAGAATCTGCAATCTGCATGCCTGAGACGTGAGAGTTCATCATAATTTACGACCTCAGTGGCGCAGTGGTGGCGCTCTCGGATTCGAGTAGGAGGTCGCGGGTTCGATTCCCGCCACGGGCCACTTTGGAATTTTATAATTTCTAAATTGGCTCAGGTCTGGTCTGGTGGAAGGCTTCGGCCGTGGCTAGTTACCAACCTACCAGCAAAGACGCACCGCCAAGCGATTTAGCGTTCCGGTGTGATGATTGTAGAAACCATTGGGGTAAATTTAGTTACCCTTCCAAGTTAGTACGATAACATCTTAACCTGCATCATCACTTACCATCAGGTGAGATCGCAGTCAAGTACTAACTTGTATAGAGTTCAAAAAAATCACAGGTATACGAAGACATTTTTACAGAGTGGTGGGTTATGCCTTAACCACTCGCATTCTGATAAGAGACTTGTGCCCAATAGTGGGAAATGAATAGTGGCTTCATCAATGATAAGGAACGCAAAACTTCTTCATACAAGAAAATAATATTTTTCTTGTACGAAGAAGGCTTGTTTTTACAGGCGGCTTTATTCTAAATTTCCCACTATAATAACACGCCATATATGGCGGAACCCGTTTCCATGGAAACGTGCGTGCAGACTATTGGACAAGGGACCGCGGTCTATAGACAGTACTGCTATCGGCTTACTACTGATGCTGTCGGTGTCAAAACCATCATCGTTGGCAGCGGTAAATTGGCAACACTTTTTCGGGGATCGCGGCATCCAGGGTATAGTCTATTGGCTTCAGATTATATATTAGTACAAAAAAATGTGCCTGCTGCTTACAGTAATTCTAATTTTTGAGATAAAAAACTTTGGGGCGTCAAAACCTCAACTTTGGCGATCAATAAAAAAATTATCGTCATTTACATTGTAGATAAGGAAACGAACGATAAATGAAGTAGCAGTGGCTGTTTATACTAAGAAAAAATATCGGAATTCTTATTTTTAAAATTAGCCTTTTCAGTTGTTGCCTTGTCGTATCAGACATATTCTTAAAAGGTTAACTAGGGATCAGTTTTTTGTTATTTGTTTTTTTTGTCTTGTTTGTTTTGATCGTTGTTAATCTAGGTACTATTAGTTTTATTAATGTTCTCATGATCATGAATATGATAGCCGCAGGAACTATAAGCATTAATCTTGTAATTTCTTTTCTTTTATTTTGTATATAAGTACGATATAGATAAATAAATAGTATTTACTTCTCTATATCGTACAATAAAAATGTGGTCCGTCCGTCTGTCTGTCTGTCTGCCTTATGCTAGCAGTTGATATGTCAAAAGCCCATCGGTTTGAGATCGAATCTGTAACCTTTTGGTTTCCATCTGTTGCTTTACGGCTAAGTTATTGAAGCTTCAAAGGTAACACCGCGGTAGGTAAACCATGTGTTACTTTTTCGGCTCAAACAAGATGCACGTTAAGTGCTTCAATAATTCCCAAAATCAACGGTGTTTTGGTTGAACTAAGTTATGTTGTACAGCAATAAATTAAGTGCAAGTTATTGCCTTAAAATACTTGCGATACGCAAAGTATTGCCCAAGTGTTCACACGTGTTCGAATCGTCGTAAATTAAAAGCACTTACAGTTAGGAAAGCATGTTATGTGTATAATTTTATAAGTAATAAGTACCTATAAAGAGGATGTCAGTACCTATGAAGTACCTGGTACCTCAAAAGAAAAAAAACGGAACCCTTATAAGATCACTTTGTTGTCGGTCTGTCTGTCTGTCTGTCTGTGTATCTTTATTTCAGTAAGTATTAAGTACCTATAAAGAGGATGTCAGTACCTATGCAGTACCTAGTACCTCAAAAGAAAAAAAACGGAACCCTTATAAGATCACTTTGTTCTCGGTCTGTCTGTCTGTCTGTCTGTGTGCCTTTATTTCAGTAATAATTAAAGATAGACATGAAATTTGGAATGGTTGTAGGCAATGATGGTCGACGTGTAATCATAAAAAAATTGAAAATCTTTTTTATTTTTAATCAAAAAATGGGGAAAACCGGGTCTTCGAAATTACAAAATGAGATAACAATTTTGAGTGGGGTATCATATGATGAAAAGGCGTTACTTGTAAAACTAAAAAAAATTGAGTAGGGTATAATATTATGAAAAGGCTTTACTTGTGTATTCTAAAACTAATGATTTTGATTTAATTGGCAAAATTTCGAAAAAGGAACCGTACTTATACCTAATTCCTATAATAATTGCTTAATAGATTTATCCAGATTGCATCAACCCTATTCAAGCTGTAAAAAATAATATATCAAGGGACTGTCCAATTACCGGATAAGGATTTCGGTATTTTGTTGTTGCGTAATTATTTATCCGCACAATTTGTTATAAGGGAATGGTGTTATTTATGCGTGATGTGCGTAAAACGACGCTTTCGATACGGGTGCTTAATATGTGTAATGTGTAATTTAATTTGCTGTGAATTTATTGGCTTTTATTTGGTTCACCAATGTAGCGAAATACAGAATTGAAAAATTTCGTTGAAAATACATATTATGAGTATTTAAAATAATTAATAAATAAAAAATATTAAAGTACCTGTGTTAGTTTGGTAGCTCAATCCGTTTATTTTTTAATCTTACAGATTAAGGTTAATCTATTTTGTATCACTCTCGAGGCTTTAATTTATTTATTTATTTGATCCGAATTTTATTAAGGTACACTATCAGACTTTCGTTATTGATATCATAGTTGCAGTCATTCAAGTGAAATACCTACTTACATCCTACTTACGTTTTATTTAAAAAGTAAATTCTTCGAATCTCGTAAATTGAATCGAATTTGTCAACCAGCAAAATTATGCTTACAATAACCAAATAGGTTTACCACAAAAAAAATCTTCGATCTTTATTAATAAAAGTTGAACGCCATAAAAATATTACAAAATAAAAATTGCGTGTGAAGAAACGATTTGTTAGTTTGTCCAAAAACGATTGTAGCAAACGACATGTTCGCAGGTGTAAATTAATTTAACGACACCAAACGACTTGGTTACGGTAAACATGACGAATGCGTGCTATACACCGCTCTTAATTCCGTGAAATATCGGCTCTTTACACAATTTTGTAGGGAAAAGAAAGTAAGGTTGGAAAAATAATGATGAGAAAATTATACTCATAATTAACTATGAGTATCACAGCTTTTGATGTCAACGCAAAAATGAAACAAATTATTTATTACACACAGACAACACACAGACAGAATTTTCCTTGATAAGATTTGGATTTTTTTTTCACAAAAAATGTTATGAGAAATTAAATCAAAATAATATTTTACTCTGCAACCAATATTTTCCAATAAAATGTTTTTCGTGTAAAAGGCAGTTGGTAATTTTTCTTGCCTTAACATAACGAGTTGCGGTAAAAATATTACGAGTAGGCTTTTAATTTTAAGAAAATTAACTTGGTAGCAACACTTCAAAGTAAAGTTAGTAAAACAAATAATTTACAGTACATTAAAATTAATATTAATTTTGCATTCACTAATTAACAGTAGCGTAGTGAAATAATAAAAAAAAACGATATACAATCGGTAAAGAAACTTTTTGCTCTACCTCATCTAAGATTATTATTGTCAACCAAAGACACTTCACAGTTTTCAAATAGTTGACAGTTACAATCATGTTAAGGAAAGGAATCTAGGAATGCAAAAGCACAGACAAAAGGCACGATTGTTTTACAAAATGAAGAACAAGATGAC
Source organism: Coenonympha arcania (assembly GCA_036785405.1). Taxonomy (NCBI): domain Eukaryota; kingdom Metazoa; phylum Arthropoda; class Insecta; order Lepidoptera; family Nymphalidae; genus Coenonympha; species Coenonympha arcania. The sequence continues at coordinate 6,365,104 of CM072059.1, forward strand.
TACTTAATTAATCGACTTACTAACATGCCATTATTGGGCACATAACTTCTGTTAAAAAATAGTTGTGTCACACATGGTTAGTACAAAATATTTCTGGATGCTAACATTTAGTTGAACGACTTGAAAAGTATGGCTGTTTTCTGCTAACTGTACATAAACGGGTATTAACCAAAGCTTTATTAATATTTCGGCTGGACTTCTGAGAAAAAACAGTGTCCTTTTGTGTGCAGGTCATCGACCTGGCGTTGTTTTCTTCGAGTTTATTAACATCGTGTTTATCTATGGTTTTCGATTTTTTTTGTTTAGGGTTGCCAGGGTTAATTAGATGATAGATTAATAGCTACATGGTTCGTAATGATTTATTCAGTGATAAGCATTTACGATTAACGAGCCTAGGCATGGCGGACCTACACTGATTACGAATTTGAATTTAAGGCCGTGATACCTTAGGGCTGTTGGAAAAAACTACCGAAAGAATCTGCTTAAATAATCCATTTATAAAATCTATCCAATGATTGCTATGTAAATACTGAGGGCGTTGAATCCACATAGAGATTTTTGACTTTATAATCCTGCCAATATCCGAAACAGAAGAAAATCACCAACTTTTGCAATTCGGTATTTTAAATAATAATTGGGTGAATATTGTTTTTTAAATTCATTTTGCAAACTAGATTAACCTTAAAATAAAATGATGAAAAAACTAATGAAAACAATCAAATGAAAAAAGTAATTAGCATTTATATTATTTCTTATGAGACAGAAATAGCTGTATTGAATTGTGACGTCATGCGCAAATAACGCTTCGTGTCGCTTCGTACTAATTTTCGATTTGCGAAAAAGAGAAAAGTTCCACCCACTTCAAAATTTTAATTTTTTTTTTTTTTTTTTATAATTGATAGGCTTGCGCTTGACTACAATCAAGTCCGATGTACAGAAATGATGAGGTCTAGGATGGAGCGCGCTTGCCTAGAAAATGCCTATTCACTCTTCTCTTGAAGGCACCCAGATTGTATTTGGCTGGGAACACGGAAGCTGGAAGGGTGTTCCACACCTTAGCGGTTCGAATCAGAAACGTAGAAGAAAAGCGTTTCGTCCGAGTACGCTGGACATCAACCACATAAGGATGCCAATTCTCTCGACGTCTCGCGGTTCTATGGTAGAAAGGTGAAGGTGGCACAAGGTTGTGGAGTTCTTGAGCACACTCTCCAAAATATATCCTGTAAAAAACCGCTAAACAGGCAACACTGCGTCGGTGTTCTAAACTGAGCAGTTTCGCCCGTGTTAGCGATTCCTTGCCGATTATTCTGCGTGCGCGGCGATCAACCGAGTCCAATGCATCGAGCTGGTATTTGGCAGATCCATCCCATAGGTGACTGCAGTACTCCATGCCGGAGCGAACTTGAGCTTCATATAGCGTCAAAAGCTGTTCGGGCTTGAAGTACCGCTTAACCTTGTTCAGGATGCCAAGTTTTTTGCAAAAATATAAATAAATAAACTTATCGTAGGCAGCCCTACTCGTCTGTAAGCTCGCATAAGCTCATTCAGCGAAAATTGAATTAATTTTTCAAGTTATCGGACCACCCATTCATGCCGCGCCGTCGGCGTCGGGTCGCGTGTTCGAGTCCCGCTGGCGCAATTCATAATACTTTATTAATTTATGACTTATGCAGAATGAGATGTGTTTTTACAATCCTTACAGTTTATTAATTATTGAGGAAAATATCGTAAATAAGGATGAGATAGAATGATATTATCATTGTAAACTCAAAATATCAAGCTCATTAAAGTATCTCCTCAATAAAAGCTTGACTAACCCGTGACTAGCTACCAACCACGGCTTCATCAGTAGTATTTATTTTAAAATTAAATTTAATCCTTTTATTCAGGTGTAAAGTAGTAGTACCTAACTAGTAAGTATAAAGTTCCCTACTGTTGAAAGAATTTTCTGAATCGCTTATACTCCTACAATAAAGTATGCGAACGATTTATAGATTGCAACAAATTATTCTATTCCATCGTCTTTTTAATTGCAAATCCACGTTAAGTAAAAGCGGGTACATAAGGCGTGGCTTATCCTGTTTAACTAACATTGTTTTGATTAAATTGAATGTTTGGTAAATTCCGGTACTTATTAGACATTCTTGTTTCTGATTTAATATTAATAGAATATTTGAAATATATCATAATGCTATTTGAATCAGGATACAACAATAATTAGTTTAATGAAAATAATTTCTGATTATAAATTAATATCGTGACATTCGAATTAGTACTAAAATTTCTAGTGTCTTAATTATTTTATGTTATTAATTGGTAGGTCACGATTAAAAATTAATTAAGTACCTAAGTGTACCTAAATGAAATGTAAAGTGAACGGTTTTATTAACACGGGCAATATGTCAATAAATAAAATTAAATAAAGCATGAAGAAGCGGAAGAGAACGGGAATCGAACCTGCGATTCTGGCCTTCTGTAGGTGACTTTTAAGTTTTTGGAATGCTGTGGTAATTTTTATTTATTTACTGGTTTCCTTACTTTTCAATTAATGTCAATAAAACAAGGTAATAAGTTTTACATAGCTTTGAATATTCTTGAATCGCTTGTAAGTTGTAAACAACGTATGTAGTGTAGAATAAACTCAGCTATTTAGTAATTGGTAGGTAGGTAGTTGTAACGTGTCTGACAAACGTTGAAAAATCATTTTTGAGGGAAATAGTAAATATATTCTTTCCATTCGTTTATTTTCTCTTTGACACATTAACCAGATATAGCAATTAGCAATAGCGAGGGACCAGAGAGAGTTAAGATAAAGTTGTCTTTTTCTGGCTATTGCTATATCTGTTTCATATGTCAAAGAGAAAATAAACGAATCGAAAGAGTTTTGGTAAGGCATATTCAATTTTAGTCTCGAATGTGAAGATCTTCTCTACACACTGTCCAAATAAGAGAGCATACCGAAAGTGAAAAATAGAAAATACAATGTGATGTTTATATGGAATCTGCTGTGCTATTCTGCAAAAATACTTATAGCAGCGACGAGCTAACAGCTATGCGCTGATTGGTTAATGCTTCCGTCAGTTATGCAGCCAAGGCGACAATTGGCTGCTGATGGCTGCGCTGCTATGGTTACCGTCGATGGTTAGCCGCTGTACAATTTTATTTTTTCGAGAATAACACCCAGGTGTTATTGTCGCCTTGGCTGCATAACTGACGGAAGCATTAACCAATCAGCGCATAGCTGTTAGCTCGTCGCTGCTATAAGTATTTTTGCAGAATAGCACAGGAGGCGAGGTAACCACTTACAGCAGTACTCATACAGTACACATTGTGATTGTGGGCGACGTACCTTTAACAATCTATCTCTAATATATAAAATTCTCTCGCCAATCTTTTTTACCAAACTCCCGCGAAACGGCTCGATCGATTGGTATGAAATTTTCAGTGTATGATCACTGTGTCTGGTGACAGGTTGTTGCCTTTTTTTTATATCGCTAATGGCAATGGCCAATGGTGGGAGTGACGACATTAAAAGAGTCGCGGGAAGGCGCTGGATACAAATGGCGCAGGACCGTGCGGGCTGGAAAGCATTACAGGAGGCCTTTGTCCAGCAGTGGACGTCCGTCGGCTGAACGAACGAACGCTTATGGCAAAACAACGTTTGCCGGGTCAGCTAGTGCTTTGTGTAGTATTTGTAGTGGGTCCAAAACTGATTTGAATTTTTCCTCCCATTTTCGATGTTTCCTCGCATTAGCTGTGATTGACCGACGTAACCATACTGTGTATTGTAAACTTATTAGAATTTCTTCTTTCCAGTTCCACTATGGAGGCGACGCGGCCGGTGTCCGCCCGCTGGCTGTCCGCAATAGTCCTTCTCTGTTCCTTCTGCTCAACACACTCGCTCAATAACAAGGTATGTACAAGGTCATTCTACAGACATTTTACGGCCCATTTCTAGGCACGTATTTTTTATCTCTCGGAAGTGATATGGAGATGTTTAGAACTTAAATCCACTATACTACACTATAATTTTTTTTAACTATGCTATAAAGCTTAACTGTGATGAGATTGAAAGCGATGATACAGTCTAATGTAGAGCGTGCTTGCCTAGAAAATGCCTATTCACTCTTGATTTGAAGGTGCCAAGTTGTATGTGGTGGTTTGAAAGAGCAAGTGCCTGGGACTCACCTGGGAGGATATTCCAGACCTTTCAGTCCGTATCAGGCACGAGAAATCAAACCGCTTCGTACGTGTCTTTGGTAGGTCAACAACGTGGGGTTGTGTTATGTGTAAGCCTTTACCATGCCTTGATCAAGCTAGCTAGGTAGTATTGCCACTGAATGTTTTTAATTTCATTAGACAGTTCTACTAACCTATGACGTAGGCTTCTTTTTCATACATCTTACAAGCGTTTCAATCATTAGTATTTAATAATAGAACCGCATGGATACAGGTGAATAGCCTATCCCTGTCAATATGAGCGATGACGTCATTGGTTACAAAACGCCTCGTCAAAGAGCGGAATGACTGGTTCATTATGAAACTGCACCGACGCGAACCGGGCGTGGCTGATAACATGAGCTGCTCTTGTCAGCCAAGATTGGTTGAGTACCGAACACCTTTCAATACTTCCAATACATAAAATTCTTGTGTCTCGTCAGTAGACATATACCCTGGATAGGGCAAAAAAAATGTCGTCAGTTTATCGGTGTCAATAATACCTAGGTACAGATAGGGCCACGCTGTAGTAGAAAAATTGTTCCTTTTTGAAAGCCACGTGCGAAGAGGTTGAAGTTACGCAAAAATCATGTATGACGGAATAATTATCTCCACTTGTCTTTATTTAAGGGTGACTCATTATAACAGGATAATTTTGTAAAAACCATAGGTTCACGCGAGCAAAGCCGCGCGCAACAGCTAGTGCCTAATAAAACTGATACATGTAGTTGGCATGAGATTATGGAATTTTAATTTATTGTAAAAGGTCATTGTGGACCACTTGTAGGTATATGTCTTACTAAGGTACATAGGTATTCTGTGGCGTTACTATAATGAAATCGATTTATAATGTGTTTCATCATCGATCGATCACATTGAAAAATGACTTTTCGATACAAAATGTCTGAAATCTGTATTGATAAAGTTTCATAAATCTCTGTCTGATCTCAATCAAGGCGCCAATTTGCTAGGGTCAGTCCAGAAATACCATTTACACGTTGCGAAATATAGGTAGTTAGGGGCTTCGAGTATTTGAGTGTCATGCAGCCTTACCAATTATGGGAAAGTATACAACAGTTCACACAGGGTTTGTGTTTTAAGCAATAATTGCGACGAGGTAGTTTTTACCCACGACGGAACGGAGTACGGGTATATGAGTTTAGGGTGAGAGACCGTTTGTACATTACTTTATAAATGAGATGTTATGTTTGTTTGTATGTTAAATTGTTCACAAAAACCAATAATGCAAAAATATTTTTGTTTGTTTGTTTGTTTGTTTGTGTGTGCACATCAATGTTCCCATTTATTTAAAAAACGGCTCGACCGATTTACATGCGGTTTTCTGTATAATGTTTGGTGTTCAGCGGCAATGGTTCTTAGATAGTTGTTACGAACATCGATCACCAGGGGGCGCCATAAAATACATTTATATTGCAAACGAATGTTCCCATTTATTTCAAAAACGGCTTGACCGATTTAGATGCAGTTTTCTGTATAATGTTTGGTATTAATTAGCGATGGTTCTTAGATAGTTGTTACGAACATCGATCACCAGGGGGCGCCATAAAAAACATTTACAGTGCACACGAATGTTCTCAATTATTACAAAAACAACTGAACCGATTTGGATAGTGTTTTGTATAAAATATTAGTGAGTCATTGGCAATGGTTCGTTGATAAATTTTTCTTGTGATTGAACAGCAGGGGGCGCCACAATAAACGTCTCTTTATGACTTGGAAGGGATGATGCCTTCAAACGCTGCTAGAGGAGCTAATGGCTAGTTTGAAGATTAATTTTCATTTTTTAATAATAATATAATTTAAATTACATTCATATATTAATCGAAAAACTATAAAACAAGTGGAAAATTAAAAAAATTTAAAACACCCACGACTTTTGCTGACTTGTAATTGAAAAAGGATTAAATAATTTTTTTGAAACTCCCCGACTAAAGGAAAGTAAGAACTAGAGTCTGACTAATGAAAGTAGAGACGCGGATTTTTTCAAAACTTTTTAAATGGCAGCACTGACACGTCAATCGGGAAAAGGAAGATGGCGGTTGTTGATATTTTTCTGTGATCATATTTAGTGCGGATTTACTGTGATCGGGTGAAAAAATGAATAAAACAATTAAAAGTGGAGTGCGGGAGTTACTGCTTTGTTTAATATCAAAATTCAAAGAAAAACAACAACAAAAATAGGCTGCTTTTACACAAAAACAAGATTGTTTACATGTTGTAGTCGGTTTCTTGTGTAAATAAAACAGTTCAGTTTGATACTTGGTTTTAAATCCTCCTAAGTAATAATTAATGTATTATGTCTTTTAGAAAACCATCTCTGTTATGTGCCAATATTATATTATCGTTTTATTATATCAATCATGAAAAATTTTAACCTTAATAAACCTTAATATGTTGTAAATTGTTTTTGTTTTGTATAATTTTAAATAAGATAATTTTTATTTTTCCTAATCCCTTTTGCTCCCACTTCTGATTGTGGATTGGTGGGCTTCTTACACCTTTGAATACATAGTGCTCAGGCATGTAGGTTACCTTTTGATGTTTTCCTTCATAGCTACGCAAGTAATATTTAGTCCTAAGACGCTCATTACTCCAAACAGTTAAAAGACGCGAACCCGGGACTCAAACCCCCAACCCCCTGATGAGAGGTAGAAATAATAAATGGGTCAGCAATTTAATAAAGACTTGTGTGAAAACCGATATAAAAAAATAATTAAATTGCAAGTATCAAACTGAGTTATTCCAATATTTGCACTATAATTTTGGGGATGACCTACAAAAATTTTTTAAATTTGCCGGGCGATTTCAGTGCCTACTTTCAGTAGACAGACTCTAAGAACCTATCAGTATAATTACAAATCCAAGAAAATCCGTCGGAGCTGCCATTGCTATTTTCGTTTCCAATATCAATTAATGTAATTAGTAAGTATTGATAAACTGCCGGTATATGGGAAGTATCAAGAAATTGAATAAGTCATCAACTGGTAAACAGCACCATCAACACCGTCATAGGCAAAACACAGCAGCTCCGGCGGATTTTCTTGGATTTGTAATTATACTGTAACTTCTAAAATAAGAGTATGATAAAACTAAAAAAATATATGATGTACATTACCATGCAAACTTCCACCGAAAATTGGTTTGAACGAGATCTAGTGAGTAGTTTTTTTTAATACGTGTTGAATTGATATTCAACAAGTCTAATATTTTGTTTAACTTTATGACGACAGATGGCATTGCACGTATTTAACTCGCGGCATTTGGTGGGTAGCGTTGTTTACTGGTTAGTTTACTTTAATACTATTGAGAATTGGTCTTGATAGTGCGGAACCCTCAGTGCGCGAGCCCGACTCGCACTTGACCAATTTTTTGAAAACTAATACTACAGTTAACATATCATAATATTATGTCGTAAAGGTGAAAAGGTGTAGTCACTACACTATACTACACTGTAGTGTATGAAAGACATTATATAGGTAGGTTTTTTATGCGAATATTTAATTGCTGCGTGAATAAGTAGTCTATAGAAGTAATTTGGTCTGACACACTGGCGTGTGCCTGAATCTCATAAACGTATATTTTACTGTCAAACACAATAATATAATTTCATGTATTTGCTCGCCTTAGTTGACACTCGCGCGTATTAGTTATTATATATTAAGTAGAGGTAGCTTTTTTCAAAAGTTTTATTGTAGGGAAGGCCTTTTAAATTTGTAAAGCTTCGTTTGCGCAAGTATACTCATCATTCGGAGGTCGCCTAGGATTTTACTCGATTTCACATCGAATTAACTTCAGATTATGTATTACACCAAGATGTCACAACGGATTCGATACACTCGTGCGTGAACGAACCACGTTCAGCAATTTTGTTTCAATTAAATGAGATATTGCTAAACGTAAAATTCTAATAGAATTACTTAGCGGTGGAAGAAAATGCCGTGAAGAAACTGTACGTACGCTTGAATTCCTTATAATGATCTCAAAGGTTATATTAATCTGCAGGGTTCCGTACCCAAAGGGTACAAACGGAACCCTATTACTGAGACTCGCCGTCCGTCTGTCACCAGGCTGTGTACCTATCTCTTGAACCGTGATAGTTACACACTTGAAATTTTCACAGATTATTATTACAAATACTAAAAAATAGAATACAATAAAAATTAAAGCATACAACAAACGTGATCTTTTACTCGTTTTTGGTCGATAGTCCAGAACTCTAAATACTACTTACTCTATTTGTATAGTAGCAGTAGTAGTAGTGTAGTAGGGTATTGAGTTATAGGTGAGATCGTAGTGAAGTACTAACTTGTATAGATGTATCGAGTAAAAAAAGCAACCAAATAAAAATGTAATAAAACCAAGTGCATATTGCCTACTATCACGTAAATGTGAATGAAACCTCGGCGTATGTGATGAATAATAAAAGCACATCAAAATAATATTATGTACACTTAACTTACGCATGAAATAGTTCAATCACCCCATGCACAGAGTAGTTTGATCGTGTTAAGTTACGACCACAGAACATAAAAACCCTGTTACTTGTGGTATACATTTTTTGCATTGTTATTCAAATACATTATGTTACATATTTAATTACAAACACATGGTAATAAGGCATAATTTATATGAATTAAATCGACCAATTAATAACTTTTCTTTAATTGCGTAATAACTTAAATTTTATGCAGGTACCGTAATTTTCGTTGTGAGTTATGACATTATCATTTTATTGTTTTACGGTAACGCATAATTCCTCAAAAACCTTGGTGTTTGTTTAAGATCAATTAGAAATAATCGCGGACAAACATACATAAGAACTTACGAGTCGAATACAGAACCTCCTTTTTTTGAAGTCGGTTAAAACAACAAACACATTCAAGTCCCAGTCTGAATTTTTTATAAAAATGTTTTGTACAATTTTATTTATAAACTTAGGGTTACTTTTCAGGTAGGTGGAAGCACCTATTATGAGATATGCAAGGAAATGTGAAATATATAAAAAACTACTAGCTGACCCGGCAAACGTTGTTTTGCCATTATGGTTATAAAACTATAAATAGTTTGCGACCTACTCTCAGACTTACCGAACATACACAGAACATTTCATAACAATCGGTCGAGCCGCTTCGGTGGAGTTTGGTAACAAAAATGGGCACGAGAATTTTATATTATTAAAAGTTAAAGCTAAGGTAGAAAAGTCCCTGCTTTCCAAGGAGAACTCCAGAAATCCTTTTTTTTAGGTGTATAAATATATTTTGACAATCAAACGGCGTAGACGGTAGGTAGAGATCCTGCCTACTGCGTTGATATTTCTATAAATACCTTTAATTTTAATAATTTTATCTCTATACCGGCAGTGCACTACTCTGAGGCAATCAAGCCTATTGTCCGTTGCCTATTGTTATGCAACGGCATAGAATACCAATAAGCATTACGTAGATACCTACCTGCCATTAACGATATACACTCAACGCTGACAGTAGGTATACTTTTTTCCTCACCAAATAAAGTCGTATAAGATCGACGTGGAGATTATAGTTCATGCACTTGCTTGAAAGGGTAATGTGCTAACTAGCAACGGTATTATGTTGGCAGCAAAATTTAGTTGTAATAGCTAGAGATTTTTGCTAGAAGCATCCCGATTTTAATTGAAAGATTTTGATTAATTACAGTATTTGATTTGGTTCAGCTGTATTATTTAGATTGCTATTTAAGACTGTAGCTATGAAGTTTTTTCTGGGTAGATTTTTTTGCGGGAAAAATTGATGATTTGAGAATCTCCTAAATACTATAATATTATTGTCGCATGTAAGACGCGACGCGGCGTAGTATTTTAGTCTTGTCCAAGTAAGTTTGAGAGGTCACTACATTATCACGTACTTCAAACTAACGTGTTAAAATGTATGATTACTTACTTCTTTTTTTCTCCTAAACAACTAGCATAAAATTTGTGCTAGGAGCTAGCAGTCTACTGTTTAATCCCTTAACAGTTGAGATCAACCTCCAATGTTGCACCAACCACTGACCTTTTTTTAGGGTTCCGTACCAAAATGGTAAAATGGAACCCTTATGGTGCGACTTTCTCCGTCTGTCTGTCCGTCTGTCTGTCCGTCACACTCGATTATTTCAGTAACTACCGGAGCTATCGATATGAAATTTGGAATAGTTGTGTATATTAGTGGCCCAATAACACTGGAATAAAAAAAATGGAAATTATTTTTGTTCTTATTTAAAAAGGGGGGAAAATCAGAGGGTTGAAATTTAAAAGTGAGATAACTGTACTGTGTGGGGTATCATATGAAAGGGATTTTAACTTTGTGCATTTTACTTTGTGTTTTTTACTTTGTGCATTCTAAAACCGATTTTTAATTATTTTTAGTCATGATAGTTTTTGATTTATCGGGGAAAATGTCTAAAAAACTACCGTCCCCCCCCCTTATCTCCGGAGTTTACCAATCGAAAAATCTCAAATAATTATGGTCAATAGGAATTTACGTATATTTTACAGGAAAACTATAGCCAATGCTCTAACTAGCATAGTTTTTTTGATATTAACAATAAACCTCTACAAACAAAGTTAGTTTTGCGGTTCATTAACAAAGGTAATTAAGTACTCGTCGTCAAATAAACATATTGGTTTTTGCCTGATTGTTTTGCTTCAGTACTTCTTGAGTACGGAACCCTCGGTGCGCGAGTCCGACTCGCACTTGGCCGGTTTTTTTATTCTTAATTTAAAATTCTTTCATGGCTTCATTATGATGAAGACAACCGCAAGCTGACCGAGAATAGTAACTTGAGCTCTATACTTTTTCTTGGCTGTAGCAAAATAGTCAACACATGACACCAATTAATCTTCCACAAAGGAATTAATTAAATTATTAGAATAAAAAATTGTCGTCTTAATAAAATTACAAACAAGTAATAAAATGGGTATCAACTTAATGATTTATTGGTTATTAAAACAACACTGGGATCACAGGCGTGACATTCAAGAAAAGCCGTTCTGGCATTTAGTTCTCCAAATTTACGATGACTTAGCCCATATAAATGTATTTGTCTATTTCTAATTTATTGCACTAATAAATGGGTTTGAGAAGTCACGTCTGCAATTAATACAAAAGCTCTTATCTTTAATTAAAATGGTCGTGAAAAAGTTAAATTATTGCTATTTTAATTTGAATAAATTAAAATACGCACTCAAACTCACTCAAATCAATTTACCTATTCTTAAATATCACTTATCATCGGAGTGGACTTTCCATTCAGTAAATTACGTTCTTTCCCTGTCTTAACCAATTTATTTATTTTTTTCACACGTTATTCGTGATCTGATTCGCGGAATCACAACCGAGATGCTATCATTTGTTAAGACATGAGTCATTGGTAAACAAACCACGTTAATCCATGTCTACGGAGAATGTGTTCACTGTTCCCTATGAACAACCGTTATTTTGTATGATAGACATGTACCCTGGACAGGGCGGACGGTGCGAAAAAATGTCGCCAGTTGTAGGGTGCCAAAAATGCGTCACCTATAGAAATTTGACAGATGGCGCTCCTATTTGCTTGTACGAAAAAGGTTTACGTAAATCGTTTGGATGCCCATATCCTGAGGTTTCTTATCGGTGTTTGTATCACATAATATGGGATTTATTAATCACACCAAAGACCGATTCCCGGGAAGTGTTAATAATTTGTAAGTTTTTATTTTATTTTATTTGCATTGTTTGTTGTTACGGAGACCGTAGTAGCACAGTTTAAAGATATTAGTAGTACCTACTAATTCTGAGAAAAAGTTAAGCATCTATTAATCTATTAAAAAGTGCGTAAAAAAGCAAGTTTATTTATGAAAGGCTCTTCGATTCTTAAATTTTTTAATTTGATTTATTTTTATGCAGGAACTTCACTTTGTACAATATTCAACTGTTCTATTACAGTTAATAAGTGCTATTCGCTGGTAGACGCACATTTACTAAAAAAATTCAAGTCTGTAACTATAACGGTTCCAGAGATACAGCCTGGTGACATACAGACGGACAGGCGGACGGACGGACGGACGGACAACGAAGTTTCGCTAATAAGGTTCCTTTTTTACCATTTGGGTACGAAACATAGAGTTTATCATATAACTCTATGGTACGAAAGTTATATTTGGTGACCGCGGCGTCTTAAAAGATATTTAAATGAGAAGAGTTTAATATTATGACATCGTATGAAACTTAAAGTTTATTGAACTCTGATAAAAACTATGTGTCTGAACATAAAGCTATAACATTAATCCTAATAGATTACTTGTAATGGCACTTAAAAACTCAAAGTATTATTTATTTCTCTCCGCATCTTATTAAAAGTTACTTAAAATATTGCTATCGATACTTAATTTGTTTTCCTTATAGATACGTTTTATTGCCGTTTATTCATAGATTTCGATGGTATATTATGACCAATGAATTTAGAAAAGGTATTTAATCGACAATTATATAATCTTCAATGCTAAGGTGGGAGTGCGAGAACATGGGGAATCGAAAGTGGGACCTCACGGTTTTGGGACTAGAAATCACAGGGGTCACATGCTTGTCCATTTCTTGGAGCAGAAAGGGCTCTTCTTGATGAATTCGTTCTTTAAAAAGAAGCCCTCTAGAAAGTGGACATGGCGTAGTCCCGATAATGTGACGAGGAACGAGATCGACTTTATTATGACGGATCGGAGGTGCATATTCGAGGATGTCTCAGTGATCAATAGGTTCTCAACAGGAAGTGATCACAGACTTGTCAGAGGCACCTTGAATATGGATCTACGACTAGAAAGAAACCGTCTAATGAAGTCGACCTTAAGAACAAAAACTTTACAAAATCAGAGAGGTTCCAGATAGATTTAAAAAACCGGTTTGAAGCACTGGACACCGCCTCAGACATTGACCAGAAATTCGAAAACTTCGTGGATGTCGTTCGTGAAGTGGGTCGCAAATATTGCCAACCAGGACCAAAACGGGTATCTAGGATCTCCAAAGATACCCAGGATCTAATGGAGAAGAGACGGGAGACCCCGTTGACGTCGCAAGAATGGCATACTCTAAACAAGCGCGTAAAGAAGCGGATAAGATTTGACCTCCGGCGCTCCAATACCCGCAACATTCAAGAGGCGATTGAGCAGAACCGAGGTTCAAAAGTTTTCGCTAAGCGGCTTGGGAGGAGCCACCTAACGAGGTTGAAAACTCCTGAAGGCAATACGGTCACCTCACAATCAGAGGTTTTGAAGGAGATAGAACGCTTTTACAGCCAACTATACTCTTCTCACGCTCCCAGGGCGACCCAAATCACGAACGACAAACGCGCCGCTTTAACGCGCCACTACACCGAGGACATCCCAGACATTGACATCGGCGAGATACGAATAGCCCTCGAACAACTCAATAACAACAAGGCGCCGGGTGATGACGGCATCACTTCAGAGCTCTTGCGCGCAGGAGGCACTCCGATCCTGGCTGAGCTCAGAGAGCTATTTAATGACGTCATCATGAATGGAACTACGCCAAAGGCATGGAGCAACAGTGTAGTGATCCTTTTCTTCAAGAAGGGTGACAAGGACCTATTGAAGAACTATAGGCCTATCTCACTGTTGAGCCATGTCTATAAGTTGTTTTCGAGGGTACTTACAAACCGCCTTTCTAGAAGACTTGACGAGTTTCAACCGCCGGAACAGGCTGGGTTTCGGAAAGGCTATAGCACCGTGGACCACATCCACACCTTGAGGCAGATTATACAGAAGACCGAAGAGTATAATCTGCCACTGTGCCTTGGATTTGTGGACTACGAGAAAGCCTTCGACACCATCGAAACTTGGGCTGTTCTGGAGTCTCTGCAGAGGTGCCAGGTCGATTGGCGGTATATCGAGGTGCTGCGATGTATCTACAACTCCGCGTCAATGACCGTCCAAGTACAGTCCCAGCGCACAAGTGCTATCAACTTGCGGAGAGGTGTTAGGCAGGGGGATGTAATATCTCCAAAACTGTTTAACAGTGCACTGGAAGACCTCTTTAAAACACTGGACTGGAAAGGACGAGGTCTTAACATCAATGGCGAATACATCTCACACCTTCGGTTCGCTGATGACGTGGTGATCTTGGCGGAGAGCCCACAAGACCTTGAAGAGATGCTGAACAGCCTTAGTCGTTCTTCCAGACGGGTCGGCCTCGGGATAAATGTTGACAAAACTAAAGTTATGTTCAATCAACACGTTGTCCCGAGGCCGGTGGTAGTCGAAAATGTTGGCATCGAAATTGTTTCCCAATACACTTATCTTGGTCAGACCGTACAATTGGGTAGAAACAATTTCGACGAAGAAGCCAACAGAAGAATACGGCTGGGCTGGGCGGCTTTCGGTAAACTCAGTCAGGTCTTCTCTTCGTCAATTCCTCAATGCCTGAAAACGAAAGTGTTTAACCAGTGCGTCCTGCCGGTCCTCACCTATGGCGCTGAAACGTGGACACTAACAAGTGGCCTGATCCACAAATTCAAGATCGCTCAGCGTGCTATGGAGAGGGCTATGTTAGGGGTTTCCCTGCGTGATAGAATCAGAAATGATGAGATCCGCAGGAGAACCAAAGTCACCGACATAGCCAAAACCATTAGCAAGCTGAAGTGGCAATGGGCAGGTCATGCTTGTCGCAGGGGCGATGGCCGTTGGAGCCGGAAAGTCCTGGAGTGGAGACCGCGTACGAGTAAGCGTAGTGTGGGGCGACCTCCAGCCCGCTGGACCGACGATATAAAGCGGGTGGCGGGAAGCGGCTGGATGAGGAAGGCGGAGGACAGGGTGTGGTGGCGCGCGCTTGGGAAGGCCTATGTTCAACAGTGGACGTCCGCAGGCTGAGATGATGATGATGATGATGATGATTTAATCGACGTTGATGTATTAAAAGTCATTAGTGGTCATACAACTTTACAATTTAGATTACATATTTATTTTCTCAAATTAGGAACATTTAACTTACTTATCTGTTTTATAAGCTTTAGTTTTCTTAAATAAGAGACTATCGACTAGATAGTAAATGATTGCTTAATAATTTTACAGTGCTTTGATGGACAAAACTAGTCATTTAGGACACACCTAATTTTACAGAATTCTAAGAACTTTCGCACCAAACATAGGTGGTAGTAAGTACATAATAATAGTGACAACTACGTAAGGAATTCTGAGAATAGTCTTTTTCTTTCCTGGTGTCATAATAATATGATGTCAGACTTCCTGGCGAATTTTTATTAATAATGTGTGAAAATAATTTTGTCATGGCTATTTATAAATATACAATAAACACAATATAATAATACGGCTACAATGGTTGTAATATTGTATTTTTCTCACAATAAACGTAAATATCCTAAATTTTAATGAATAATAAATTAATAAAAATTATAGAAAAAGTATGGCGAGTGGTCGACTGTGCCCTGTTATTATTAAATTCTTAGCACTTCGAAGACCTATACCTATATTGGACCCTAATGTGAGCTCCTGGGATAAGATACAATCAAATAACAGACATGTATTAATGATACCATATCAAAAATATAGCCCCTTAAGGGGATTTATTGAATTTATTTTTGTCTTTCTCACTCTCACGGATACGTTGGTAGGTGAGACATGCAGCGTCGCGGAAGAATATAACAGAAAAACGACCTTTTACCTAATTACTCGAAAACTAAGCCAGTTATCAAAAAACGCTTTCTAAACGTTTTTGGATTATTATTACCGAGACATTAAAACAAAAATTACAATTTCCGATAAAAATTAGAAATACCTACTGAGATTTTGGAACAACTTTTGGGAGAAATTTTATCCATTCGTGTTTCTATTTCTAAGCGGTTTTAGATTAAAGACCCAAAATACATGACGTTTAAATTTGAAAGTAATTGTCTTTATAGTTTTTAAATTAAACTTCATTCAAAATCGCTTAAATATGCTTCTAAGGTAATGTATGCTTAAGGTTGAACTCAGCTTCAAAACTGCATTCCTTATATGCTTATAGGTACGATACGATGATAAATTAACACAAACATTGAAATTATTTTCGCTTAGACTTATTTTGATATTTATATAACAACTTCCTAAATCTTTATTTTATTTTTGAACTTGAAATCATAATATTATTATTGAACTTGAAATCATAAGTAAAGCCACAACCAAAACTTAACTTAAAATTGTCTGACCTCTTTATCTCGATAGCTCGTATAGTGCGCTATTGTATTTCACGAGAAATCAATAGTTATTTTAATTTACTTCTAGATTTCATCGTTCGAGACCTACTTAACTATTGTAACACGATATTTGTTAGTTAAAACTTACGTAATTGCACTGTTGAAATGGCTGTATGAAATAACTTAATTAATTTGATAAATTTAAGAGATATAAGGGTCTTGAAATAATATTATTGAAAGATTGTTTCAATAGTATTTGATAAAGGTACCTAATGGTTGTGATTGCTGGCTATGTGGGATTACCTTATTCTTTCGGTAACGAAGTTTTAAATACAATTACGATGGTATTGTAGAGAGATTGGATTGGAGGTCACCGATATAAAGGACAAAACTCCGTAAACTCGCTTTCCACACAATTCGGAGAAGACTATGAGAAAATCCTACAAGTTACAACACTTACAACTGTCACTATGTTATACTATACTAAGATACGATTTCGCATTGTGAACGTCCAAAAAAATCTCCTAAGGATGTCTCGGTATTGGGACGAAACGTGCGTCGAAGAAAGTGTTGAAAACTGTGTGTGGTGTTTCACAGATGTGGTGTTTCATGTGGGCAGTGTTCTTGCATATCGTACCATACAGAATCTTTAGTAGCGGATTATAGCAAAACAAATTAATCTGTCCTGCTCATTATGGATTTGGATGGACCATCAGGAGTCAAGAGTCTTGAGTCAAGTTTATCGCGGTTTACCTATAGCGAAATTTGCAAAAAATATTATTACTGCAAGTTCGTCCCGGGAATAAAAATAGATGAATACATCTGTCCACTTTTAAATACAATATTTACGCCTGTCAATAGACACAAAAACTGTACGAAGCTACAAGTGGAAAATTAAAAAATTTTAAAACACCCACGACTTTTGCATACTTGTAATTAAAAAAGGATTAAATAACTTTTTTGAAACTCCCCGACTAAAGGAAAGTAAGAACTAAGAACCTATCAGTATAATTACAAATCCAAGAAAATCCGTCTACGAATCATTGCCAATGACTCACTAATATTTTATACAAAACTGTATCCAAATCGGTTCAGTCGTTTTTGTAATAATTGAGAACATTCGTTTGCACTGTAAATGTTTTTTATGGCGCCCCCTGGTGATCGATGTTCGTAACAACTATCTAAGAACCATCGCCAATAAATACCAAACATTACACAGAAAATTGCATCTAAATCGGTCAAGCCGTTTTTGAAATAAATGGGAACATTCGTTTGCAATATAAATGTATTTTATGGCGCCCCCTGGTGACCGATGTTCTTAATAACTATCTAAGAACCATTGCCGCTGAACACCAAACATTATACAGAAAACCGCATCTAAATCGGTCAAGCCGTTTTTGAAATAAATGGGAACATTGATGTGCACAAACAAACAAACAAACAAACAAACAAACAAACACACAAACAAACAAACAAAAATATTTTTGCATTATTGGTTTTTGTGAACAATTTAACATACAAACAAACATAAAATCTTTTTAAAAGAGTAATGTACAAACGGTCTCTCACCCTAAACGCATATACCCGTACTCCGTTCCGTCGTGGGTAAAAATATAATATACTTAATTACTATGCACGATCCAAGTACGGTGTAGAGTCGTTGAACTGTAGGTGTGAAATTATTGCAGTTGAGAATTTGGCAATCCAAACATTAATGCAGTTAGAATTTAGCAATCTAAACATTAGCTTTAGCGTTTGCCCAAAACCGCAAATATGCAAGATAACAGTCGAAATCAATGCAAAAATCATTTTCACTATGTAACTCTAATTGGGCTTTTGGATCGTTTGGTAAAGGGCTTTGTGGCAACGGGGTTTTTTGACGTTTTTCCGGTAATCGTTTTGTCATTATCATCTTTATTAACGGCGCCTAAATCTTTTCATCGGTGTCTGTCCATTGCGTTCGCTTCCCAATTTTTTTTCCTACGGTCTTTGGGTACTTTGGACACATGTACTTTGTACTCTATTTCACATCACGCAGCCAACGAAGTTTTTACGACCAACAAACGGGGATGTGAGTTCAATACGTTTTGGTGTAATATTAGGTCCTTACATATGAAATTGGCGTTTTGTATGGGAGGAACATAAAGTCGATTTTTTTTAAATATAATATATTATATATTTAATCAAAGTATGTACCATTGCTATCTATGCACTTTTGCCACCTTATAGGTAGTTCATTGATCCCTTTACTAAAAAAGCCATTCGGACGGGAATCAATAAAATCTTTGAAAGCGCTTTGGACTGCCTCATCGGAGTTAAATTTTTTCCCTTGTAAGAAGTTATCCAAATTTCGAAAAAAATGGTAATCTGTTGGAGCAAGGTCCGGGGAGTAAAGTGGATGTCTTAGGCATTCCAATTGAAGCTCCTCTAATTTGGTAGCCGTCTGTTGTGCAGTGTGTGGTCTAGCGTTGTCCTGAAGCAGCAGTGGCCTAGAACGATTGACCAGCCTCGGTTGTCTAGCAGCTAGCTTTTCCATCGTGGATTGCAGTTGCTGACAATAGATATCCGCCGTAATCGTCTGGCCAGATTTAAGAAAGCTGTAGTGAACGACGCCGGCGCTAGTCCACCAAACGCTCAAAAGTAATTTTTTTTGAGTCAATTTTCGTTTGGGGCAGGATTTGGCTGGTTCGCCAGTGTTCAACCATTGCGATGAGCGTTTCCGATTATCATACAGGATCCATTTTTCGTCACAGGTAATGATTCGATTTAAAATCCCTTCATTACTGTGCCGGTTGAGTAATGTAACACAGCAGTCTACGCGCGTTTGTCGGTTTGCTGCACTCAATTCATGAGGTACCCACCTTTCAAGCTTTTTCACCTTTCCAATTTGCTTCAAGTGAACTAAAACAGTTTTATCACTAACACCGCAACCTGCAGCTAGCTCGGACGTGGTTTGCGATGGATCCGCTTCCACAATAACCTTCAATTCTTCATTGTCAACTTTGGTCTCCGGCCGTCCACTGGGCTTGTTCTGCAGGTCGAAATTTCCAGAACGAAAACGTTGGAACCAAAAACGCACTGTGTTTTCTTTTGCGACACCCTCGCCGTACACATCATTAATCCTTCGAGCCGTTTCTGCAGCACTGGTGCCACGATGGAACTCGTACTCGTAAATAACGCGATATTTCAAGTTTTCCATTTTGTAAACAGAGTGGCGCAAAAAAAAAACCAAAAGAGAAAAAAACAAATGAATTACGATTTTCAAAACACAAAAGCATGGGTAAATAGCTGTATAAATTTGAAATTGGAATTTCTAACCAAAGAAGAGATATTTGAGATCAAAGTGGCCAGTACGACAAAACGCCAATTTCATATGTAAGGACCTAATAATTTAATTTTTTAATTTATTGATCAAAGGATAATATGGTTAATATCTATAATAAGGTTAAGTTAATAAAAACAAATTTAAGGAGATACCTATATAGGGTACCTAGATTGATATTAGGTCATGAAGGTGCACTAAAATCGGGATTTCCATTTAAGGACATTAACTAAATATAAATTATTTAAAAACAAAAAAAATTAAATGGATGTTACAAAGTAAGGAGCAAAATTAATCAATCTTTATACAAAGGCGTTTAGTAAATGATTTAAAATAAGATAAGTTATTGTGATTTATTTTCTATTTGTAGTTTCTAATTTTTCGGAATTTCTGTTTTTAATTTTTCGGAATTAGAGTGCATTTGAGACAGCAGAAGATAACATTAAGGAAATGTATGCCTGAAAATTCTCAAAGAAGCATCTTAAAATATGCATTAGTTTGGGTCACAAGTCTTAAATTTTTATCCAAAACGCCAATATATACGAACGTATGCCAATAATTAGAAAGTAGAAACACTTGTAAATATCAAAAGTTAAACTAAGTAGCTATGTCTTTTGCTTAAAATTCATTAATAAGTAGATATTGCACAGTAACCTATGGTCAAATTAATAACTAGAGCGAAACGTATTCTTTGAATCGTGACCGGCGCAGGCCTATAGGCGCAGCAATATTATAATTTATATTTACGACTTCATTTTATTTGATTATAATAACACGTGCGCAATTTAATTTTAATTACACTTTGCGTTACTAACTAAAAACACGTGACAAGTTAAATTCTGTTGATTAAAGGCCAAGAAAATTTCTTTAATTAAGGATCCGTTCGACTATAGACTTTTCAATCCACGAAGACGCGCCCCGCTCTCTCAAAATCGCTTAATATGTTTCATTTGATTCGTATGGAGTTTGACAGAGTGGGGCGCGTCATCGTAGATTGAAATATCTATATCAATATAATCTTACTTCTTTAGTCTGTGACTTCATATTTAGTTATCACTTGCACACATCTTGTTCGAAATGCTAGGTAAGTATAATAACTGTCACTTCATCATAATAGGTAGGTATGCAGTTGGGAAAGTTCTGAACACTGAAAAACAGTTTTTAGTTTTTAGGGTTCCGTACCCAAAGGGTAAAAACGGGACACTATTTATACTAAGACTCCGCTGTCCATCTGCCTGTCTGCCTGTCTGTCTAAACGTCTGTTATGATGCATGTATCTCATGAATCGTGACAGTTAGACTGTTGTGTTGTGACAAAGTGAGATTTTAACAAATATTTAATGGAGGCTCCCGTACAACAGATTATGATTTTCGCCGTTTTTATAGTCTATAATGGTGCGGAACCCTATTTTTTCCTAATTCAGTACTCAGTAGTAGTCTTTTGTTTTGTTTACTAGTTCGGCATCACGGAGGACAGATTTTTTTTTTCATCCGCGTTCATCAGCTTATACTTTTACAGTTTGATGGTATTAAATAAAAATAAATAAATGAAATGAAACAAAACGAACGAGTTACCAACAGTGTTGAACCATTACGGCAATTACGCAAAAGCTATTTCATTTAACCGCGAAACCTTCGGATTTGATCTTGGACTGGATTAGAAACCTTTTGTCATTGCGACGACGACGGCGCAGTACAGAAATTAGTAGTAGGCTGCTTGCACACGGACCACTTTTTCTGGGTTTTTTTACACATTTTCACATCGTTAGTTGCATCGTATCTGACAAACAGGGAAACCGATTTCAAAGGTTTTTTGTTATACAATACTATCAATTCCCACAATTGGAAACTTTTAGTGTGATAAGCATGAAAATTTTCCAGTGTCTGTGTATTTTACTATGCTTATATTATATTTATGTTTACAAAATATTATGTACCTATATTAATGTGTAATCTAGTACCCGTAACACAAGCTATTGCTTGTTTTGGAGTTAGATTGGAAACTACAATATTCAGCGTTTTTAGAGTCGTCATTCATTAATAAAAGTTGAAATATCTGACTACACAATTCACGCGTTTTTAACTTAATTACGTTTTTTGTGGTTTAATACGAATTTTTCATGGGTAATTCATTGGTGGTCCGTCCGTAAGTGGCTTTATAGTTTAAACGAACAAAAGTACAAAATTCAAGTCACACAATGATTACTCTTTTCGCATAACAATAAGGATCATAATTGCGTGTCAACAGACGACAAGTGTGGGTTTAATTGGCAATGCATTAGCATTGGGTGTTTTGTATGGAAGTAGTGAGATAGGTGCTTGACATTACACAACTAATTTAGTGAAAAAATATTTTGTTATTTGCAGTTCTCTTCACATTTTTTTTTTTAATCATTTCAAATTATATATGTATAAAATTTAAAATAAAATCTTAACTAATATATATAAACTAATTCTAGAAAAGAGGTGACACAAAAAGAAGGAATTTTAAGCGTCAAAGTTTCCTCCGAATCGGTGTCAACTGGAAAAGTGCCCAGAAGGCTTGCGGCATTGCCACGTTGGATGGCAATGCTTATCCTCTGACCTAAAAATAGGCCAGCCCTCTGGTCACGAGAGGCGTCGATTAAGCGCTTTGAAATTTCTCTGAAAAAGAAGCGCGTACTTGGACCCCACGGACCCAGCGTCTCGACTCCAAACGGTGCAAATACGTAATCTCCAACGAGATTACTGTATTTGCGCCGCTTGAGAGTCTCCGCTGATGCAGCAGCGCCGCCCGCACAACCCATCATGCTAGGAAGATGAGAAGGCGCAAGGGTGTCCACACAAGTTGCGTCCCACACCAAAGGCCTACCCATCTTCCATGGCATCAATGACATGCCGTCCGGTCTCTTTCCATCGTCGCGCGCCAAGCCATTTGGTTCTAAAACGGCTGGCACTCCGGCGGTGGCAAGAGCGCGACGGATGATGCCATTGATGCTAGGGTGGCGCGGTATACGGCCGGCACTCCTACTGCAAGAAAGACCGTGGTGTCCAAGCTTATCGACTGCCTCTCCACAGATACACCGATGCGGAGAAACACAAGGAGCGCCTAAGCGAAGGCAGGTGGCAATGCGGAATGTGGTGTCGTCTAACAAGGTACCAACGCTAGACGAAGGAATGGCTTGAAGCCAAAGGCCGGATGGTTCTCTTCACATAATGTCGAGCGTGTCATCGTCCTAGAAGGACCTTTTGGGATAGATGTTTCCGGTTATTCTCATCTTGCTAAATGCAGATTATATTAACATATCATATCAGCCTGCGGACGTCCCCTGTTGAATATAGGATTCCCGGTACCCGCTTTATGTCGCCGTTCTAACGAACTGGAGGGCGCCCCACCGCCCACGCCTTACTCTAGCAAGCCTAGCAAGCCTTGCTAGTTAATGACTTCTACCTACATAGAAGTCTTTGTTGCTAGTAGCCTAGCAAGCTACGTCGGTCATCGCTATACGATATGCGTGGCCTACCCATTGCCACTTCAGCTCTCCAATGGTTTGGGCTACGTCAGTTATACCTTGGTTCTACTGCAGATCTCAAACCAAAATTCTACATACATTCATAAATATATGACTATGTGGAATGTCAGTTTTATGTCTAGAAAGGAAGTTGAATGAGTGAATCTTAATAATGTTGTTAATTGTTTAATTTCACCTTGTGCGAATCTTCTAACTTAGCGCATCCTGTGAAACCTAACTAACTACTTTCATTAGGATGTGGCGTCTAGGCAACTTTGTTTGTGAAATTAATATTTCCCAATCTAGGTATTTATACAAACTAATAAAGAAAGTATGGATGTTTGGATGTTACTTAATCCACGTCTCTATAACCGTTAACTGCTGACATTTAAAATGGAGATTATAATTATCTCCGAGTAGGTAGGACCTTATAGGTTTCTTTATATTATGCATATTTTTAGCCACGATGGCTTCTTTTTATGCATGTTTTTAGCTAGATTTTTATAAATTCAAAAAGTGTATGAGACTAACAATTATTTTCTTCGATAAGTCACGTGCTCAATATAGCAATAAGATATGTAAAACCCATATATTTGTTACCGCACTGATGGTGATGATGTATTTAAATATTGTTAATTATGTGTCTTATTCACTTCGTGGAAGATTCATCGAGCTCTTTCAAAATGAAAACTAGAGACCTTTATAAATGTTAAACGAGTTGCGAGTGTGGAGTAAGAAATGTGTTGTGATGGTTGTGAAAGACGTGTGTTAGCGGTTGGCGGTTGCAGGAAGGCGTTTGAAGTAACGCCTTTTTAGGTGAATTTAAATAGTTTCTTGAATAATAAGTAAGTATAAGTAACATAATGAAATATATAATTCGCGCGAATTCTATTGCTGCTGCCGTCAATATGACCTCCTGCGTTTGCTCGAATGCTCGAAATTTAAAATATACGTATATGAGAATGATAGTTATTTTCAATTAGTCATGTGATTAATTTAGCGATCAAGTAAATCATCCCTCATCCATTTTCTGAATTTACTTCAGATTTCTTTTAAAATCGGAGGTTCGCTCTTATTCCTAGGTATAGCTGTAGACTTGGTTCTAAGTGAATTTGTGTTTTGTTTATTATCGTCAATATAGTTTTTCAATTTCGTCTCGTCATCATGCAGGGTGGTTGGCGAGTCGATGCTAACTTCCAAATAGAAAAGTTAGAATGGAATGCTAGATTCCGATAGGGAACATACTAAGAAATTGTTGAAAGCTTCAAAATAGTTTTAAACCAGAAATGTTTAGGGAAGCCATTCAGAAAATAATTAACGCATTGACATGGGTATAGACCTGAGTTTAAAATGTGGTCAATTCTGTGGTATAAATTGTGATAATGATGCTTTACATATAAGTAGTAGGTAGCAAGCTGTCTACACATGTTTGAAGTGGCTAGTTAAGTAGGTAATACCTTTACTTGCATTCAACGTCTACGCCCATACAACACGGCTATGACTAGGTAACAATTACCGTTTGTATTGTTCGAAAATGTAGGTTGGCGTGCGCAGTTCAGACCTTGAATAAATCTTAAACGTCCGACTGAACACAGCCCGATAACGTCTCCTATGACATGCCCAACAGACCTACAATATTCAACCTTCACCTCCCTAAAAGTTAACACCGGAAGCCGCGAACAATAGACTTCCCGTTTCCGTAACTGTCAAAACTGTCAATAGCTTTCTTCTATTTTATCTATGGTTGAGCACGCACAGCTTCTCAGACCTGAGGCACAACTTATATGTCAATAACTTCACGAAATCAAAATAACTGTATCGATACAGCCTTGAAAAATTAATTTCCTAATAGTCCATTGAAATGTTACATTTTTTAGGCCTAACCTTGCGTTTTTTAGAGGACGCAATTTTATTTTTTTGATGTGTAGTTGGGGTCAGTGTAAAGCTAAAACCAAGTTTGTGGGGTCGCCACCCTCGTCCCACGGCCGCCATTTTGAAAATAGGGGTTAAAATGGTTTTTACGATATAACTCTTAAACTATTTGTTTGATAAAAAAAATTTTAAATATTTTTTGTTACAAATTAAATTTTCTACAACTTTGGTCCAGTAACTTTTTGTCGTAGAACTATAAATAAAAAAGTTATAAGTGAAAATGTTCAAAAATTCGAGGTTTTTTTGATATAACTTTTTTTTAATCATTTTACAAAAAAATGATATTAGACCATTTTTGTAGATCGTTTTTTGAGGAACAACTTTTATTCACAACATTTTTTCATTAAGTCAATAGCTAAGATTTTACAGCGCTCCGAAGTGATTACTATTTTTCAGTACTCAACTATACCTATATTATACGTGTACGTACTAATAATGTGTCATCAGTTGTTTTTATTTTTATTTTTTTTGTTATTATAATTTTTTTAATTACAAATTTTGCAATATTATTAATAATTAATTATTGACTTTTCCACAGGATTTTACAATTATTGATTTTTTAAATAATTTTAAATCTGATGGCCGTTACCGAGAATCCTGTTCAGGTAGAAAATACCCAAGTGACCATGAGGGAACAAAAGAACAGCTGCCTGCTATTATTATTATTCTTATTCCTAACCTCCTTATTGTACTTTTATTATTAATATTGTTTTGAAGTTGTCGCTCAACTTCTTTACATTTTCCCTTATAACTTTTTTATTTATAGTTTTACGACAAAAAGTTACTGAACCAAAGTTGTAGAGAATTTTATTTGCAACAAAAAATGTTAACAATTTTTTTAAATCAAATTAATAGTTTGAGAGATGTATCGTGAAAACCATTTCAACCCCTATTTTCAAGATGGCGGCCGTGGGACAAGGGTGGCGACCCCACAAACTTGGTTTTAGTTTTACACTGACTCCCCCTACACATCAAAAAAATAAAATTGCGTCCTCTAAAAAACGCAACCCCAAATGTAATTTTTCAATGGACTATAATCAGTTTGACCGGATCCAACTACTGACAGCGTAATTTTAAATAATAATTCAATTCGCGTTTTGTCTGAGGTTTTGTCTCGCCGTCACGCCCAATGTCAAATCTAAGCTTTTGACGTATGCGTCATAAGTGTGCAATGGGAACTGGGTTTTATTTGCGTGACTCTTAAGTACTTTTTTGCGTGCACACAGGCAAGACTACTGTTAAACTTTTTGCACATAGGTTCAGTTTGTATTTGTGTTACTGGGTAAAGGGCAAACACGGATACTAAAATAATATAATACCTATTGTTATAAGCATGTGATCTTTGAAAGATTTATAAGCCACAAACTGTCTAATAAAGGTTTTTGAGATCATTTATATGAATCCTTGTAGGATTCAAATAAATCATCTCACTTATTTTTTCTTTGATTCCAAAATATACCTACAATATAGTCGTCAAACTGGTGAGAAAATTAAACAAATGAATATTTAATTTGAAATTTCAAAGTAATTACCTATTGAAGTGAAGTTATTGATTGCAGTCATTTTTTTAAGTTTATACTTCAATGCAATTCGGGATTCAAATTTTGGGATAAATTCAATACTAACAACATGTTTTCGGAAAAATCTTTTCGTATAATAATAAAAAAACGTGTGAATCCAAGAATGCGTCTTTGTACGGTATTGAATGTGTGCTTATCGTGAATAATCAGGATTTTATGTTGCCGGAAGAGCAATATCCATAATTCAAGCTTTTTATGGTCATCTTTTTAAAGCTCATATTATTATGAACTTGACACTTGCAAGAATTATAAACTAAAAATAAACTGAAGTTATTACGCTAGACGTACAAAAATCTCCAGGAAAAAGCTATTTAAGTACTTTTGATTTGCTTGAAAATGCAGTTTTATCGCTAAATTACTGCTGGGATTATTTTATAGAATTTTATAGAAGAGAGTGAAAAATCTTTGCCCGTTCATACTTTCATAATAGCGTGCATATTTCATAATCTGTCAATATTCTAAGTGTGGCCGCTGAGCGAACTGCAGCGTGGCCTTACCGTTGGTGGTAAACCAACCATTTTTGGCACCGATAAACTGGCGTCATTTTTTATTGCCGTCCAGCATGTCCAGGGTATATGTCTATTATTTGGACACATAAGTACCTACTAAATAATCACTGTAATTTATTTCGCTTTCCTCTAATTTACCCATCAATCAGTTGTCTGTTCATTCATAGCCCCTAGCCTAGCTAGGATAGACTCCAACTCTACATTCTCCCTTTGTCAGTCACGCAACAATGGTGACATAACATGCCTTCCCGCTTCCGAGCGACGCCATGATGCAATTGCGTCATGAGTACAGTTGCAAGATTGACTTAGTTACACGCAAAAAATTAGATTAACTGTAATTTGGTAATCATTTCTAAACACTACCTAAACGATTTTTATCTAGGTTTGTAGTACATGGAGAGTAATTAATAAAAAGTTTAATGTTTTTTTTTCGCACGTACATTTAATAAAACTGGGGTAAGAGTCATATCACTCTATCACTCATAATATTATATTTTATTTCATCATAAAGTTAAAGAACGGATTATTTTCCTGCAAATTTTATAAGCTTAAAGTTTTTAAGTTATTACTTATAGATTTCAAAGTAGAGCTTCACAATGTGCTTTTTACTGAAAAATGCACTATTGATAAAGAAAAATTCAGAAAAAATTTTAAAACCCAAAATCTTGTTTATTTCAGCATCCGGTATTTACGTCTATAAGAATATAGAACGATTACTAAATATAATATCAAAGGACCTATACCTAATCATGACGTATCCGGAAATGAAAATTGGTCACGATCAAATCTTAGAACAGCCTTATTTGGACCCAATAGTACAAATGCCAATTATTATTGGTACTTAACGGCCCATTATCCCGGTTTTTAGCGACTACGCCACTTTTCAAACCAATTCAAAATCATGAAAAATAGTTTTTTTTTCACTGTTAAAAATAAATATTAAAGATACATGCCTTATCTCTTTAATGTACTCATGAAAACACGATAAGTTAAACTTGCCTCGATCATAAAAATTCTTGAAAACAGGTCGTTTTTGTTCATTTTTCTAATGGCATTTCCAAAGCTTCAGACCAAATTTCATAAAAATTATACGTAAAGTAAGCTCATTGTATTACCTATTTATTGGAAAGACAGATTTTAAATAAAAAAATTGCTGCAAAATTTCGCCTAACAGAAGTCATAAAATGATCTAACGCATCGAATAAGCGATGTACTTCAGTGGCTCACGAGCCTCTATACGAGAAGGACCTGCGCAAGTTTTCACGACTCACGCTCCTTTCGCGCTAAAATTATTTATTTTTTAATCATTTGTAAATAAATTCTCTTACTACATTTAGTAATAAAATTAAAATATGGTAAGTGTTTCTTGAGTTTTTCAAAATACCTAGCCCTCAAAAGCTCCAAAGAAAATCTGATACGAACTAAGAAAATTAGGTAGGTAGAGTAAATTCCACCACGTGCAAATACCATCACGCGTAACCACAGTTTATACCTATATACAGTCAGTAAGGGAGACGAGATTTTTTTTGTTTGGCTAAACTGAGTTTCTCATGAATACATGATATTATAATATCCTCTCGACTTTATTTTGGACATGGCGGTCAATAGAAATTTAAAAACTGCGTGGGAAATATTTCTGAACTTCCAACCCCTAGATTGGTTCCTACTAAATAGAAATACCTCACCTACCTACTAATAAGTTTTTAGAAAAATAAAAATATAATAATATTAAGGAGCACAAACCCGCGGAACCCGAGACCTTTCAAAATTTCAAAATGGCGGATTCAAAATGGCCGCCAAACGAATTTCGTCGGTATCTCGGAAAGTATAAAAGATGGAAGAACGGTTTCTTGACAAGAGGTGATCAAGACCCGAAGGTCTATTTGATGGATAGAAAAAAATTTCAAAATGGCGGAATTAGTTTTTTCCATAGATAAGTATGGGAATATTTAAGAGGTCAGCGATGATTCTTTTATAGGCTGGAAGGCAACCCGCGGCCTACTAGTACATTTATATATTCACTGACTCATTGATCACCTCTCCTGAGCAATTTTGTATGAAACAAAATTTTTTGACGTATACTGTCATGTACAAGCCAAATGTCATTTGAAACGTCATCCAATTGGTAGTGAGCTGGAAAAAATTTCAAAATGGCGGATTCAAAATGGCCGCCGTTCGAATTTTGTCGATATCTCGGAAAGTATAAAAGATGGAAGAACGGTTTCTTGGAAAGAAGTGATCAGGACCCAAAGGTGTATTGGATGGATAGGAAAAAAATTCAAAATGGCGGAATTTTTTTTTTCATAGAAAATGTGTGGGGAATTTTGAAGGGATTTTTTATGGGCGGGAAGACAGCACGCGGGCCACATGTGGCCCGCGCCCCCACGCATCCAACTAGTATATATATATAGCTGCTTGTGCTGATTCACTGACTGACTGATTGATCACCTCGACAGTCTTCAGAACCCTGAATCATCATCTCATTTCATATGTTTTCTCTGAGAATCCTCCAAAAAACCGCATCAAAGTACTACATGTTGCACAACTTTTCAATAGTCTCTTCAATATTCCCTATACATTTTCTATGGAAAAATAAATTCCGCAATTTTTAATTTTTTTCTATCCATCGAATAGACCTTCGAGTCCTGATCACTTCTTGTCAAGAAACCGTTCTTCCATCTTTTATACTTTCCGAGATACCGACGAAATTCATATGGCGGGCATTTTGAATCGCGCCATTTTTAATTTTTTTTCAGCTCACTGCCAACTGAATGACGTTTCAAATGACATTTGGTCTAGCACCCCCCACCTATCTGCAATACCCTTGGCTGTGCTCTTTACCCGTCTTTGAAATTCTCAATCATAAGCTCTCTCCGTATTCCCTCTGAATGAATTTTTCCCTTAAATACGAAACAGTACTTGAAAAAAAATTTTTTTCATACAAAATTGTTCAGGAGAGGTGATCAATCAGTGAGTGAGTCAGTGAATCAGCACAAGCAGCTATATAGGTACTCACCGTTTAAATCTTTCCTAGACTACGACTAGTATTTAAAAAACAAAATCAGCTAAATCGGTCCAGCCGTTCTTGAGTTTTAGCGAGACAAACATACAGCAATAACTGATTTATATAAAATATACCTCTGTTGAGATATCGATTACCATAAAAAAATCAAAATATAGGTAAAAACGCAACTTCCAACATATATTTCGTGAAGCGAATTATAATGTAAATAGTCCAACTGTAACAGTTCAACTGTGACGCAAATATTTATGATATAGGGTCACGGAGTTCATTTGAACTGCGCGACTTACGGCAATGATCGGTAGGTATCGTAGCGCGGGGTCTGAGCGAGCGATAAATGCCTAAAGTGCTGGGATATAGTCGGAAATACAATAGGATTAAGACCTACTCTTATCGAAGTAAAATTTATAATACCTAGGTTAATTTATAGGTATCTACATACAATCTTTGGACTTCTTCCGAGTGTCAATTTAATCAACTAATTATTATAAATCATGTTCAAAAAATGTACAAACATCCAATCGCATAATGAGCTCGTAAGTAGTAATCGGAAGTACGGAATGCCGACCTAAATCGAGGCACGGTAGTCACGATCTTCGATCATAATATTATTATTGTAATCGCTAGTCATACTTATCCACTGAATAATTATTAATTCATCTATGCAATGTGCTACCTATATAAGCGCCCATACTGAGATAGCATAGATAGCATAGCACGTTCTGAAGAAATAAATTATTCGGTTTGGGTTAAAAATAAGGCCTTTTTTCGTCAATCTATCACTTTTAATACTTAACCAATATCGATGGTTTTTTGTACTTTTTCATCTAGATACTTATTGAGGGATAAGTTTAATATTTCATTAGGGAGTTTGTTGTAAAAGCTTATCCCATTATCTTTAAATAATTTATTTATTTACCAACGGTCTTTGACCAAAATTTCGTAAGAACATTATTATTTTACTCTGGTATAAATAACGATGCAAAATCTTTTTTTTTCTGGTGAAGTAACGTGATGAGAGGTCTGCAAACATCATCAATAACATAATTTTGTACACATTGATATAAATAGTTTTATTATTATCTTCAATACAGGCAATGGTCAATAAAACAACCGCTCTTTTATTGTAGTGCTAAAAACTTGCGCTAAAGCACAAAAGACTTCCTGCTTCGTTACTGAGAAATTAATAATGTATCGTAAGTCTGTTATAATGCAAAATATATTATTGTCATGGGCTTGCGATCTTCCTGTTTGTGATGGTGTTTAATTGGTTATTTTTCTTCTTTTATAATAGCGGAAAAGCACAGATTCTGTTCTTGAGTATGAGCTTAACGTTAACGTCATAAAATAAGTCTGACATATGCAAAATGTTTACGAGTTCTGAGAACGTTATGAGATCTAATTGTCACCAATTAAATAAATAGTAAAACAATCTTTTTAAAACGAACGTAGAAGCAGTCTAGACTGAAGAGTCAGACAGAATCCATAAAAGACTATACCACTAAGTTGGGATAGATGGTTTGCACCTAGAGGAACTGACAACACTTGCTTTTTTGAAAATGTCCACTAGGTATACTTAGATACAATTTTTCTTACATTAGTTTTTATAATATTGACAATCACATGATTTTTATAATATTTCGTGAGCAGGTGAAAGGTTATCCCTATCCATATCATCAAAAAATTCTTGTCATTTGTCATTTAGAAATTCTTCAGTGATACCCCATATACAAAAAGCTTCAAATTTCTAACACTACCCGTTAGGTTAGAAAAGCAAATATGAGTTTTTATAGATCCTTTTATAAATTGGCGTAATCACAGAATTAAACTCTTGTTTGCAGATCTAAAAAAAAATCAAGAAAATAAAACATTTATGCAACAAGAGTTTTGCTTACCAGCTAAGAAAAGGCAAGTCTCACCAAAACAAAATAATGCCGCGGACACACTGGCGCCACCCACAGGCCACAATACATCTAAGAAGTGGGACGGCGACCACTTTCGGTCTCTATAACACTTTCGGTTTCTGGCGCGCGCTGTGATGTCATGAATCCGCGTTATTGTTGAGTAATTACTCGTATTACTACTTTTGTTATGTATTTAATTAAATCTTGGATTTTATTATCGCTTGTGATTTGATAACATTATCGAGCACCCTATCTATACTATTCTCTTCTCTACCTTATTCTTGGTACTTCTGGTTCAGCCGCTTATCGCCACCTGCTTTGTCGGTCCAACAATTTTTTTATGTAGATGTTGAGACTTTTTTCTTTGTTAGGAATAGAGAAATTGACTAAGACTTGACTTATTGTGCAGTGTGCTGCAGCTTGTCGTAGAGGCGATGGTCGGTGGTGACTGGTGGGGAATAGTCCTGGAGTGGACACCGCTTACAAGCAAGCGTAGCGTGAAGCCGTCAGGCTATTGGACTAATGATATATAGCAGGTGGCGGCAAGCGGCTGGATGAGGAAGACTGTGGACAGAGTGTGACAGTTCTCGCTTGAAAAGGTCTATGTGCAAAGGCCGACGTCCTCAGGCTTATAGTATGATGATGATGATGACTTTGTTTACCGAAAACTGCCCAGACATATACCTACTCCTCCGTCAGGGTTACATTGTAAAATATTAATTGCCCATGTCAGTAACAATAGATCGTTCAAACATTCACGGAAGTCAGATGGCAATCTTCTCCTGGAAGTAATAATTGGTGATTTGTCAATATGTTTATGTGGGAGTTAAAATATTATCCATTTTACACTAGGTACTTGGTTCATTGTAATCTGTACCTGTAGTAAAGTACCTGGCTCTAAAATAAATACAATGGTACATTTATAAATCAGTACTGGAACCAGTTGCCACCCATTTAATTATTTCTTGTGCGTGGCAAACTTTTTCATTTCAATATTGATCGCGACATAAATATCGAGACTTCAAACAAAATTATCATACGGCATGAATTTCCGAGTTTCTAGGTCATATTAAGGTGCTTTTTCATGGTTATTTAAACAAAAAGTGATTTTTCAAACAATTGAAAAATTAAATTAAAATCCGAGCTCATGCCGAGTTTTTTTCCGATTATTTTTGCTGCTTTCTTACTATGCCGGTAGAGTTTTGTCTTTTCAAAAGCCTTTGAAAGTTGGGCCTGTGTAAAAAAAACTATTTTTAATAACCTATCAGTCCCGTGCTAGTGGCGTATTTTGTCTGCGTTTGCCCTAATTCCATACCTGCGTTTACACGTTTACCGTGAAACAAGACATTGCATCGACGCTTACGATCACGATGAATACATTTCTCTTAGATAATCTAAGGGCTGCGGTGAAGTGATTTACAGGCGATACGCAATCTAGGGGCTAAAGTGAAGTGATTTACAGTCGATACAGATTGCCCGGATTAAGGAGAGCCACAGAAATCGTAATAGTGAGGAGAGCGTTCGCGCGCTCACGCTCGGTGAGAAGCCACCATCAGAAGTGGGACGGCGAGCACTTTCGGTCTCAATTCACTTTCGTTTTCACTGTCGCGTTGTGATGTCACTCGCCAGTAGCGGCGTAAGTCGTGTTCTCGTTGTGTAATTACGGCGGTGGGAACTATTTTAATCACTTTTTGTTTACGCCTGTCACACTTTTCACTTCACGAACTATTTAAAGTGGGCTTTAAGACTTATTCAGTACGTTTTATTTTAAAAAAGGTTTAGACCGTGCTATAGATATTTCAATTCACGATGGCGCGCGTGGTATGGATTGAAATGTCTATACGTATCAAAATTTTCACTCCCGGCGGCATGTAAACGAATATGTACGTATTGCCTGAACTCAACAATACATACGTATCCGAATTTCAGTACGGAGGAATACGACTCACGGCCTCGATAGCTGCGAGTTCATATCCCACCGGGAGTGAAAATTTTGATACGTAGTGTTACTGACTGATTTTGCTTTTTCTTTTTAATAGGTGTACCGCGTGACTTGATATTCTGTGAGCGATCAAACTCAAACATACAAAACATAGTTATTTAATTGATGCTACTGAGCCGTTTGTTCTCATAACCTACTTATATCACTAGGTTTGATTACCGGGTAAAAATTGTTCGGGCTCGTAATATAATAATTTTTATCCCTATATTATATATCAATCTATTACACCTTATATCAAAATTTAAATATATTAATATTGAAATCGGCTTTAGTCTTTGAGGTCTTTGAAGTCCATTCATACTGCTTCTATGCGGTAGAAACCGATGTTGTTACTAAAAAATTTCTAAGAGCTTAGGTACTGAGAAAAACAAACTTTGAGATCGCATCAGTCATGTACAACCTAGTAGAGTGGGAAAAACTTAACTTGTAATGATTAAACTCTGAAAAACTATTGCGCGTTTACCCGGTAAAGTTTCCAACTTGGTAATCTGCTTGAAAAAATATACACAGTACAAAAATAATGCCATTTTTGTTGTGCAAAATCTCTAAGCTAAACTAATTTGATGCGTCTAAAAATAGTGCTATTCTTTTGAAAATTCTCGCATTGGAAAAGGGTTTAGCACGCTATTTTTAGGCGCGTCAAAGAAACCGCGAAAAAAAATTGTGAGAAAGATGAATGGCCTTATCAAGTTCAACCAAGACAGTTTTTCAAGATCCAGACAGTTTTTCGGTGTCTGTCTCACCACCTTTGGGCACCTCGGACCACTGTCTGGTGAAATCTGTATCCAACTTCTACCCTCCCCCCTCTGAACCCAGTGTTAAGAGGAGGGTGTGGCGATACAGGTCAGCGGATTGGGATGAGATGCGTCATTTCTTTGCATCTTATCCTTGGCGGCAGGCTTGTTTCTCTACTAATGACCCGTCGAGCTGCGAGACTGCCATTTCGCAAGTGATACGTCAGGCAATGGAATATTTTATACCTTTTTCTGACGTATCATCTGACGGCAAGACTCCCCCGTGGTACAACGCTGAATGTGCGGTTGCCGAGGCACAAAAACGGGACGCGTTTTTAGCATGGGCGGACGCTCGTACTCGCAAAGCTCCGGACGTCCAAAAGAAGAAAAGAGACTTCAATATTGCCGCCAAGTCATACAAGAGGGTGTTGAATAAGGCTCATTTCAGCCGTACTAATCGGTTCGGCCGTCAGCTCGCCACCTACCCCAGTGGCAGTAAAGCTTTTTGGTCGCTCGCAAAGTCGGTTGAAATGAACTTTAGCCGCCCTTCCCTGCCGCCTCTGCAGAAGCCTGATGGGTCTCTGGCTGTGGCTGCAACAGACAAAGCGAATCTTTTGGCAACTCTGTTTGCAGAAAACTCACGGCTTGACGCTGGAAGTACTCCACCACCAATCCTTCCATCTTGCGACTCTGTTATGCCGGAGATTCGCATTCACCAGCACGAGGTCCTCAAAACACTCCGTGATCTCGATGTGAGTAAAGCCAGTGGCCCAGACGGTATACCTGCAATAGTCCTACGAAATTGTGCTCCCGAGTTGTCTCCTGTACTAACGCGCTTGTTTCGCCTCTCTCTTTCGACAGCTCAAGTCCCACTCTCCTGGAAGGTTGCCAATGTGCAGCCGGTTCCTAAGAAAGGCTGTCGTGCTGATCCGGCTAATTACAGACCGATTGCCATCACGTCCATACTTTGCAAAAGTATGGAACGGGTTCTCAATCGTAAGCTCCTGGCATACCTAGAGGAAAATGACCTTCTGTCGGACCGCCAGTATGGATTTAGGTCCAACCGCTCTACAGGCGATCTTCTAGTGTATGCTACGCATACTTGGGGCGAGGCCATTGAGAAGCACGGTGAAGCACTTGCTGTCTCACTAGACATCTCGAAGGCGTTTGACCGAGTCTGGCACGGCAGTCTTCTTAGCAAACTTCCGGCATATGGGATACCCGCTGGCTTTTGCAACTGGGTATCTGATT
The DNA here is from genome assembly GCA_036785405.1 of Coenonympha arcania. Lineage (NCBI taxonomy): Eukaryota > Metazoa > Arthropoda > Insecta > Lepidoptera > Nymphalidae > Coenonympha > Coenonympha arcania. The sequence continues at coordinate 6,401,284 of CM072059.1, forward strand.
TCCTGAGGGAACGGTCTTTCCGGGTGGTCGTAGATGGCCACTCTTCGGACCTAATGGCTGTCAACGCCGGGGTACCCCAGGGGTCTGTTCTCTCCGCGACATTGTTCCTGCTGCATATCAACGATCTGCTGAAACCAGGTATCTTTGGCTATGCGGACGACAGCACTGTCTCGGAGAGGTACATGTCCAGTTCAAAAGCCAGCGGTTCTGAGATCCTTGAGCTTAGAGAGGCATTGGTAAATCGCGTTAACTTGACTTTGAAAGAAGTGTCTGAGTGGGGTGACGCTAATCTGGTCAAGTTTAACGCTACCAAAACACAGGCGTGTTTGTTCACTGCTAAAAAGAGCCCCTTCACCTTGGCTCCCACTTTCCAAAGTATATCCGTTCCGATTGGCGATTACATCGAGCTTCTGGGTATCACCATCTCACCCAATCTCAATTTTGGGAAATGCATCGAAGCTAAAGCAAAAACAGCTGCTAAAAAACTAGGAATCCTCAACAAGGTTAAGCGGTACTTCACGCCCGAACAGCTTCTGACGCTATATGAGGCTCAGGTGCGTTCCGGCATGGAGTACTGTAGTCACCTTTGGGATGGTTCTGCCAAGTATCAGCTCGATGCATTAGACTCGGTTGATCGCCGCGCTCGCAGAATAATCGGCAAGGAATCGCTAACGCGGGCAAAACTGCTCAGCTTACAACATCGGCGCAACGTTGCCTGTTTAGCGGTTTTTTACAGGATATACTTTGGTGAGTGTGCTCAGGAACTACATAACCTTGTACCTCCTTCACCTTTCTACCATAGGACTGCAAGACGCCGAGAGCGGTGGCATCCTTATGTGGTTGACGTCCAACAAACTCGCACGAAACGTTTTTCCTCCACGTTTCTGATACGAACCGCTAAGGTGTGGAACGCCCTTCCAGCCTCCGTGTTTCCAGCCAAGTACAATCTAGGTGCCTTCAAGAGAAGAGTGAATAGGCATTTTCTAGGCAAGCGCGCTCCATCCTAGACCTCATCATTGCTTTCCATCAGGCATGATTGTCGTCAAGCGCAAGCCTATCTGCAATTAAAAAAAAAAAAGTTCTTTTCAAAGATATGTGAAGCCTGTCAACCCGCACCTACCCAAAATAGTTGCCTTTATCCAAAGCTCTGACATCCTAAAACAAAATCTACTCATTATGTCGATATTTGGCTATAAAACGGGGACAAAACGACACAAACAGACAGTCAAAAATGCTGAATCATATGGAAGCATCCTTACACAATCGAACTATGTATGTGTCATTAAGGTAACCGCAAAGAGAAATGCCGATTCATTCTGCCATTCGATTACATCTCAGAATTAATAACATCTCGCTATTTGAACCGGAAACAATGAGCGACATCTGCCGGGGAAGAGTCGAGAACAATATTAACGTAACAACTTTCTATTGTTTATTGTTTAAAGCCCAAATTGTATTGCTCTGTCTGTGATATGGAAAGTTTGGACATAGGGATCTCACAAAATAAATGTCATGGAAGAAATGCCACAACAAGAATAATTGCAAAAAATAAAATGCAATATTGAACTTTCAATAATTTATTAGGAAAACAATCGTGGTTAGATTCGGTCACTTAATTAAGTAATGAAAAAACTGTAATATTATCTGTTTCGGAAGTAAGATCTATTTATCTTTTCCACTCCTGTAAGCTGAATATCTGAATATGTTCCTGATGCACTTTTAGTTCTGTTATGTCATAAAAAAATCAATGCTATATCAGCTCTCCCACAATGATTTTTCAATCGCCGGACTAACTAAAAGAGGAATAAATTTGAGGAACTTATTCCATACAAAATCTGTCAAAAAGTCATATTTATACGCTAGTTAACGAATTAGTATCTGCCGATTGAAAAATTGTCCTTGATTAATTTAAAGAAAATCCTGATACACTATTCACTCAACGACTAAGCTTTAAAACGCAAGTTTACCAAGGTTAAAGTCCGTTTAAAGTTCGCCTTTCAATTTTAAGTTCAAAGTGCCCGAAATGTCAAATTACAACAACCAATTACCCTAAAACGCTTTTAAAGGAATAAAATACACATTGAGGTACGTATAAAAGAAAATAAAGCAAATTATGCATTAGATGCTGGTGTAAAGTTTGAATAACATTCTATTGTCTAATTCTGTAATGTTTTTTTTTAATAAGTACCAGCGCTTGTGGATGTAAAGTGATAATACAGTCTATGGTGGAAAGTGATAATACAATCTAAGGTAGAGTGTGCCCAAGTTGTAGCTGGTGGGGAAGACAGACGCCGGGGGGGTTTTCCAGACTTTTTGCGGCGCATATCAGGATCGAGGAATCAAAGCGTAGGTACCTACGTGACTTTGGTACGTAATCTATGTAGAGGTGTGTACTGTGTAGTTGGGATAAGGGATGCCTTGTTGTTCTATAGTAGAAACGTGACGGAGGAATTAAGCCTTGCCAAAAGTTGATTTGGCAATTTTAGTAAAAATAATTGACGATTGATTCGATTCAGGGTTAAAAATACATCTAAAGTATTCAAGCTCAACCCTGTCGTACCTTGAACCTTCCAACAAAACCAAAAAGCAAAGTAAACGAAGGTAATGGTACGAGTACATTGACTCCAGGATGAATGTTATCCTTTGGAATGCTAAAATGTTTGCTTCATGCATTATTTGCGCAGCCAATTCAGAAGGTAGTGGTTTGAGTAACTAAGACCTTTGCAAATTGTTTGTTCAATTTCATTTCATTGTTCAAGGAGGTACTCGTAGTTATTATTTGGTTTGCGATTTGCTCTACTGTTATGCCCATAAGAGCTTGATCTTATTTGACTAGTATATTAGTAGGTATCTATGTTTAAGAAAAGAAGAGCACAATATGCAATGTAAAGTCACATGACTGAAACCAAAGTATTATTGCATAAATAAAAATTCTGGTCTCAGATTAATCACACAATTAAATATTCTATGAGCTACAATGATAAAACCAGATAAAGAAGCAAGTCACGACAACACAACAGTAACATTTGCGCTCTCAGTATTATACCTACATCCGGTGTGTTGCACGAAATGTGTAATCTGCCAAAGCTTTCTTAACTTCATACCCTGCTCAACAAATAAATAAATTCATTTACTTTTTATCAAAATTATTCTTATCAGCATGTAAAATTATTGTTATAAGAATCAATAGATTAACGAATTTTCTCACTAACGAATTGCGAAACGAACCGGTGCGTTTCTAGAGCAAGGTCGAGCAAAGATGGCCGCCAAGATGGCGCTTCGAATGTCAGGCGCTTTCGCGCCAATTTTGATGTCATCAAATTAAATCTTTTGACAGAGACCGTCGCTAATAGTAATCAGCCGATTTAAATCGATAATAATTTATCGATTTAACTTTTTCTTTTTTCTTCGTAGCGATGCTAAGGTTTTGTAATAATTACAAGGTTGTCGGCAATGGACTGGCGGACGTTCAAATTACTGGGTTTGTGTGAAAAAATACTCGAAGCATTGCTAATACAGTCGTCGGAAACGTTGGCATTAAAACAAGTGTTATGAAATATTTCGGAAATTCACACGCATGTTATTGTGACGTTGCAGTACCTAGTTACGTATACTAATCTCTGTAAATGCTCTCGTCTTGGCCACAGACTGTTTAACTAAATAAGGTTGCACTCGGAAGTGTATTGCGTCGAGTGAGAGATAATCATGCGAGTCGTATAACTGTGGTTGGATTCTTTATTACGAAACGCCAAATTATATTTTTATTAGACTGACATAACATAATCAGACTGTAGACATCTACTGCTGGACACAGGCGCGCCACCGCATCCAGTCCTCCGCCTTCCTCATTCCACCCGTCGGGCGCTGTAAGCGATCTTGGAGGCGATTCATGTAACGTTTACACAAACTGGGTGAGGTGAATCAAGAAATAAAACAAAAAATTAAAACTAAATAAAAAATAACTTTATATCTATTGGTTTACAGAGTAAAATTGAATGTACTTTTTCCTCTGTTGAAGTGCCTCAACCTCATCGGGCAACGTAAATTTAATTTCATGATTCTAGACCATGTTGTGATTTGAACAACATTCGATTTTACTCCCTATGCAAATAGTCGTAAAATTAATTTTTCAATGTTCGCAAAAAATGTTTTGGTTTCAATATCGTCTGATTATATAATATACGCAAATGCCACCTTTTTAAACATTTCACTTCACGAAATGTAGCCGACGCGTTACGTGAATAGCTCCCTTTTTCAGGTTTTCAATCCAGCGTCCTACTTAAGATAAACTCTAAAACGTGCATTTGTCCTATTCTTAGAGATATAATTAAATAGAAACACCGAAGATCACTCACTTATAAGTAAAGTGATAGGTACCTACTTATGATGATTAAGTATTGTAATTTGACGACCGAATGGCGTAGCGGTAGCGAACCTGCCTCTGCGTCGGTGGTCGTGGGTTCGATTCCCACTACTGGTAAATGTTTGTGTGATGAACATGAATGTTTTCCAGTATCTGGGTATTTTTCAATATATTATATTTATGTATATTAGTATGTATATATTAATCAGTCATCTAGTACCCATAACACAAGCTATCGCTTACTTTGGGCCTAGATTGCGATGTGTGTCCAAAAAAAAAAAAATAATGGGTTCGACAGAAATAAGAAAAAACATTTCGAATACGCTATAGGTATATTTCCTGAATAAAAATGTATTCAAAAATGTTTAATTGTTGTAAAGCAACTAACTAAATACCGTGTAATGACAATAAAATAATGATTAATTTTTGCTTTCGTTTCGGTAAATGGTCATAATTGGTAGAAGGTCTGTTTCATTTAATGACAATAGCGCCCTTGATTACCGAAAACAATTTAGTGGCTATAAAGTTTTTATTTCAATGGAACAATTCAGATTTTTTAGAGTTTCAGTAATAATAATAATAATAGTTGGGCTTCGTTTCTGTTGGTTATGGGTTTGATTTCAAGTTTATTATTTAGGACATCTTTATGATTTTATTCGTAATAATAAGACTTACTTTCAATGGTCAGATTATTTCCAATAGTAATAGACAAAATATATACCTAGGCGCGAAACAATGACAGTTTATCGGTGCCAAAATGGTTATTTTGCCGCCAACAGTAAAGCTACGCTGTAGTTCGCTCAGCGGCCACCTATAGAATTTTTACAGATGGCGCTACTGTTTGCTTGTACGGAAAAGGTTTCAATAAATGGTTCGGATGCCCAGGTCCTAAGTTTTCTTGTCAGTGCCAATAGTACCTAGTACATTATTAGTACTACACGTAAAATAAAATTTGCTTTCTGTCTATTTAATCATATTGATTTCCTAGATCATTCTATTTCCTATTTAGGTATTGTATACCTACTGTCACTCCAATAAAAAATTGCAATACTTATGTACCTGAGTTAAAATTGAAATAGTTTTTTAATTTAACAAAAGTGGCAAATTAAGGTCACTTAAATTTCCTAGGTAAAGACCACAGACATATCCTAGATTCTATCTACTACAATTTCACATCAGCCTTTATAGAGTGTGTATGTATTGTACTTATTTAATTTTTTTAATAATTAGGAACCTAATCGAGTAGTTCGGAACTAAAAATAACGAGTAGGCATATTAAAATCGCTTAGTATACCTACATATTATTATTTTAAATTCGAATTATAACACGCATAAATTATTTATTTATCTGCACCCACAGCACTTTGCTTCATTGGATACAAGAACTAATGAAATAAAACTAGATATAACGTATTAAAACTACTTACACGAGTAACTTTGTCGTAAGTAGGCTTCGTGGTTAGAAACATGCATAAATACTAAAATACGCCTAGATTACCTAACTAGTTTCCTGCTCGAACTAGAATTACGTCTCGTGGATTTGATTCAGATATTCTTGGCGAGCAAATGGGAAAGTTGCGTTGCGTAAGCCTTTGTTGTTAAGTATTACATTGATCTGGGATCATTATCTTATTGGGTTTAGACTTTAAATGAATACCTTGTTACCTAGCTACGTCTACATAAAATGTAAACACTTTTCTGTGTGTTAGATGCCCTTACACGATGACCACATACATTTTATGCGCATAAAACTACTATCAGCCATTTCTCATCCCCAAATTCACAAGAGAAAATATTTCATGTAACCCCTAAAAGACCTAAGTTTCACTTTCACAACAAATAGACGTTAGTTTTAGGTAATATCGCTTTTCGTCACGCAGGTGGCTAGCCATTTTTCCTGCAAAAAACAACTTTAAGAACAATATGTCCGATTATGGCTTGCAAGTTGCACGTGCAGCTTTATAAGTGTTTATATAAGTTCTATAAATTCCGTACATATTTCGGTGGAGCCACTGCCTTGTTCCGTATAGCAATACCAGAATTGTGTTTAAACGTATCAACTTGAGTGTAAAATTCATTGTCAATTATTATAGTTTATAGCAAACAATTCCACGCAAGTTTAGCGTTTATATCAATGATCTAAAACACCATTTTCCGGCGAATAAATATATCGAAGAGAATGGATTATTATTTAAAGTTATTGTTTCGTGCCAACAAAATGACTTCAGACTTCAGTTCCTATTCTAGATTATTTTTAGTCCAAGGACCGTTCAATTTCTTTTGTGTCTATTTTTTACTGAACCTTGTCTTATATCTATAGAATGGTATATTACCTAATCTAAAATCAGAGGTAAGTAAAAGTACCCTTTTAATATTTTTGTATACCTAGTTTATTGGTTAGCAAATACATTAAAAACTCGACTAAAGTGGTATTGAAACGTTTTTTATAGAGTCTCTCAATTTAATTTCTAAAAATAATGCCATCCCTTTCACAACAATACCTATAGAAAGAAATAGAACTACTTCTTAAGACGTCTAGTGTTACAATTTTCCACACTTACCGATGTGATGCGACCATCCTTATGAGGGTATGCGAAGCCCGCCAATCCGCACTTGACCAGCATTGTGGGCCACACAGATCAATAAGTTTATATTGAGGGCTATAGCCACTCTCAGTTTAAGGGTAGTCATAGACCATCCATTCTGTTGTCAAATCGGTATGACCAATCGCTAGGATTGGATCAGTTAGAATTGACCGTGTGTGGGTGTGGATTGGTTACATTGATAACAGTTATGTTGGACAGCACAATCTTATTTCGATTCTTTTGGTTTAATACCGATTGGGATGATACCGATTGGATCATACCGATTGGACCGTGTATGGCGGTTGGCGATCGCCAATAAAATCAAGACAAAATCAAATTACACTAAACAATACAAGATAAAATCAATAATGCGCGCGTTGCCATTGGTGACGCCATGGCTTCAACTGAACGTTATTACTGCCGTTTTGACCATTTTTTTGATGGTGTGTGGTGTATAATATGTACAAACTGCAGAATGAATCAAGCCTGCAGCGCCATACCGTTTGGTCGATGGAATAGATGATCTACGGCTACCATAAGAGGACACCTGAGCCTAGTCGTGGGAAATAACAAGGGTTGATGATGATATTGATGATCGTTTTAATCTGCCATGGCACCACAAAGTCTTCGATCACCGACAATAACATAATCGGTGGAAATTCTAAACCTGCGCCATTAGTTCATCTCCAACCGGTCGTGGAGGTCACCGTGATAATTGTTGTAGCTGCGTCTAAAAACTAGTAGCATATCAGTTTATGATTAGAATACTTGCCTGCTAAGAAAACAGAATTAGTAATCGGTTTGTTAATTATTATAATTATCAGTTATCGGTAATTATTTTATTCAAATTGTTCTGTGGATGTAAACCAGTCATAGCAGGATTTGGACTTCGGCCTTTTAGTACCTAGATGAGTCGGGGATTGAATTAAATACGCGCATCTCTTCTTTACGACATTATAATATCTAACCCCTTGTAAAGAAAGAAAACATGTGTTTAAGAATTATTTTCCTTAAGGTATGTGTTCAGTAGCCTGTCAATCCACCCACGTACCCAGAAAGAAAGGCTAGCCAAAACGATTTCCAGTATTTAATGTTCTGTGTTGTGATTTCATGTGATGTTGGTGATGCGCCATGATGTTCAGACAAATGAAGCGGAATTAAAGCAGCCAACGCGTTGAAACTTGGGAGTTACCCTAGCTGCAAATTATAAAGGGCACGATTGGGTAGTGATCACTGATAACTTAGTCCCGGTTGCTTGAACTAACATTTTGAAATGGCACTAGGATCAGACTGCTTGATTTTCCTATATGGTGTTCCAAAGTAGGTACAATGGGCGAATTTTGGGCTGTGATAACTGATAACTTAGTCCCGATCGATTGAACTAACTTTTTAAATGGCTCTAAAGGTAAAAGGATCAGACCGCTTATTGACGTTTGATTTCCCTACATGGCGTTGGAAATGACAATGGGCGTGTGATAACTGAAAACTTAGTCCCGGTTGCTTGAACTAACTTTTTCAATATCCCTAAAGGCAATAAGATCAGACCACCACATTGATATTTGACCAGACCTTACCCATGTGATCTACCATCCTTATAGAAACCTATTAATTTTATTGATCGTTCATTTCATAGCATTGAAAATGAAAGTTGTTTTCGATAAGTTAATCGCAGATATTAGGGCAAAAAGAATATTGGAATTTAGAAGACATCAATGCTAGCTTTAATTCCCGTTGAATGAACATACCTACCCAGTAGAGTAATACAGTAAAGAATTTATGCCTTAAGCTTTCTTTACAACTTAAGCTTGCAAGAACTAGTTTAGATCACACCCATTACGTAATATCTAGACCACTCGATCGAGGCCAGCGGCTGCCATACGGCAACCATTGTAGCGACAGTTAGATATTATCACAAGCGATTATTGCTTTTGTTCTAAACGTATCAGGAACCAGAATTCTATAAGTTAATTAGTTTAAAAGAACATTAACAATCAACGGTGTTTGTACTGTTGAGAATATTAATTGTAGCAGCAGATCACAAAAGCTGCAAACTATTTTAATATTCAAGCCAATTAGATAAAGATGGTTATTGCTTGCACAATTTATTTCGACATACAGTAGGAGTATATTTTAATACGATTACGGTATCAGTGTCACCAATTGATTGATCGATCTAAAAACCTGTCATCCTTAACGCAACTTCCGGTCGAATAAGTATGTCAAGTAACTTCTTGGTCTATTTTTTTTAATTAATCATAAGGCTGTTTATAGACACTGTGTTTTGAAAGACTATTGAATTCTGCAAAAAACATCATCGAAATTTCATATGATGAAATGTAATCGAAAGAAATTGATTTATTTGCTGGAAACATTGAACGAAAATAGGTGTTACAATTTCAAGGACCAAGAATGTCTTTCAAATCTGTATCTACCTATATATTAAAGGAAAGAATTTAATTAACTTAACAATTTTTTTCTTTTAACCTCTAAGAATTCCTTATTCAAATAATACACTAATTTTCAAGACACTTAAATTAGTAGGGTTAGATAAAATTTAAATTAGTGTTACTGCTTCAACAAATCGATACATTAATCAAGTAATTACCAGCTTATTAAAAAACTTAGTATAGAAGAATATAATATTATAGAAAAAGTCTTTCTAATGTCATCTACAAGAATAGCTACCAATAAAATACCGAAACTCATTAATTATTTATTCGTTAGATAGACGATTTTATTCTTATTATTATAGGAATAACTTAAAATGGCAATAAATATCGTGAAAGGCGAATCAGAAGGGTGCTGTTGACCGCTGCCAAGGATTTCGAGTTCAACTTGTGACATTCACTAAAAAAACGTCCAATACGGATGTGCGCTTAACTTGAGCGTTATGACTAGATTATGAAGACCATAGGATCTCTTCAACATGGAAATGTCCTGATTATCATGTCATGTCATGTACTTACAGTCCTATACCATTATATCCTCTCGGGCCTGACATTCTTTTGGATATGTCCTAGTCTTTAGATGCAACCATTTGGATATGTCCTAGTCTATTGTCTTCGTTAAATTTGGGTTTAAAAGAATCTCGATGAACTTTTCCTTGATAAAAATGAGGTTTTTTTTTTTTTTTTTTTTTTTTTTATTGTAGATAGGCTTGCGCTTGACGACAATCATGCCTGATGGAAAGCAATGATGAGGTCTAGGATGGAGCGCGCTTGCCTAGAAAATGCCTATTCACTCTTCTCTTGAAGGCACCTAGATTATACTTGGCTGGAAACACGGAGGCTGGAAGGGCGTTCCACACCTTAGCGGTTCGTATCAGAAACGTGGAGGAAAAACGTTTCGTGCGAGTTTGTAATGTGTCACATAGAGATCCAGTCACCGGAAACGTTTTACGACATCCATCATACTTATTATAATGATAATTATAAGAGCCAAATTTTATATGTGTGTATGTTTGTTACTCCTGCCTATCTCTACTTTTGTCGATCACTTTTTTCTGTCTTATGTATTAGAAAGAGAAAAGAGAGCGACAAAAGTATAGAGAATTATCCTAACCCCGCAGACCTCGTAATTGCCTAGAATTTGGAAAAGAGATAGATTGTACCCTGAATTAATGTTGAGATCCATTATCACTTTTACTAACATAATAATATCATAATTATTTTTGAATTTGGCCAGACTAATTTAATTTTGTTGTCTCATTTTTTAACAGCTAGAGATGGTAATCTTACACGCAACAAGTTTTTACAAAGACGTAAAAATAGGTAAACAACATAAATAACATAAAAAGTAATAGTGATACTAAAATAATTAAGGCTACGGAAATTTTGCATATACGTCATTATTGTAAACTTTTCCTACCTTGGAAATATTCAGTTCAGTGGTTTGATGTGATGGTAAATCAAATATGATTGTGATTAAATCTTCATTTATTTTATTGGATATAGGTATACCTACTGGCTAATAACATTTAGGCCTTGGAAGTATTTATACTTTTGCAGACGTTAACGTTGCAAAAAACTCAAATTGACGTCAAGAAGATACTGATGCGTCATAATTGTGCGGCAAAATTTTTCCATCGATCGCATTTTATAAGTTTTAGATATATTATGTGTGTGATATATGTTGGGAGATGGATGGAGTCGATGCAAAAATTAAATATATGTTGGGTTGTTTGTCCAAATCAATAAATCTGTCTTCAGTAGACTTTTCTTTTGGATCTCATAGATATGAAGACCATCGGGTACTTTAATTTTGGTTATTTTCACCACTATCTTTTTTTTTTAACAATATAGGCTAGCGTTTGACTGTGATCACACCCGATTGAAAGTGATGGTACACCGTACAGTCTAAGGAAGAACGCGCTATTCACTCTTGATTTATAGGCACCCAAGTTGTAGAAGTTGGGAAAGACAGTGCCAAGTTGTAAGAGTTGGGAAAGACGGTGACAGGGAGTGTAATTTAGATCTTAACTTAAGAAGTGTGGTCAAAAACCTCACATTTATAAAAACATACAAATTAGGCATGGATTTTTAATAAAATTTTCTCTTGTTACAGATCCACGAGCACATGACACCCGACGAGCTCAGAAACGTCTTCCACGTCGAGCACCACAGCCAAGTTCCGATATACCATCTAGTGCACCTGACACACCACCTCGCGAGGCGGCACATACCCTCCTCCCATTCCTCAAACTCGCACACACTCAACTCCGGGAAGGTACCACACGAAAAGATCTCAAAACCAACGAAGACTAACAACCCTCCGTCCCTCCTAAACGACGAAATGTTCATCAAGGCAAAGGAATACATCAAAGACGTCGATTTAATCGGTGACCTGAATAATACAGTGAGCGTGCAATTTGACGTGTCGAATTCTAGTGAGATTAGTGATAGTGCAAGTGATGGTGACACAGAGCATACGGTGGAAAACCAGGAGGATGATGTGCATAAGATCGAATTGGAGGCGTTCGGGAAACAGTTTAAGTTGGTACTGAAGAAACAGGAGGGTTTGGTGAAAAAGGATGGCTTGAGGATGTGGAAAGTGCTGACGAACGAATCTCAACCACACGGGATTGATTATGAGGAAATGAAAACGGTAAGTTTCTTAATATTAAGTACCCATAACAGCAGGTTTTAATCTAGCGACATCGATAACAATGTAGGCATTCAGACGCTGTTACTTGAATTCGAAACTACGGCTTAGCATATGAGAAATGTGGTAATATTTCACCGATATATGATCAATAGAGAAAAGGGAAAACAATTTTTAAAAAAGTGCAATTACCGTAGACGTTATGTTATACAACCGGTAAAAGGCTAAGAAAATGTACGACAGACTCATAATTCGTTTACGCGAATACCACCCCTGTTATCATAGACATAAGTATAGCACTGGCGTGAAGAGTGATTTGAACTGTATGTATTGTACTAAGACTCAATTGTTCTCAAAGGAATGCAAAAAATGCGCTCATCAAAGTAGGAGAAAGCGGTTATTTTTCCCACGGAGCCTTATCTAACGAAGTCAGGTGATACTATGAGAAATTAAAGCGCACTCTGTGAACATCGTACAGTTGTTTATAATTATGATGTTATAAATTATAATGTTATTTATAATATAACATATTTATATTTTTGCATTAGGACCTCATTCTATTCCTCGTCTTCTATACAGTATGCGCCCTATATAGTTCAAAGATAAGGTTATCTAGCAGACATTTGCTATAAGCAATAGAACGTTCTTTTTCAAAAGTTCTTTGTTAAAAAACACATAGATCAGCAGTTTCTTATATCCTTCTTATTATTGTTGTTAAAAAGAGTATGAAAAGGTACCTAGATAATTAAAACTAGAGTATTAGTAAACTCTAACAGCGACTTGAAGTAACAGTAAGACAAAAGAGTAATGTAGCAGAAAGACAAAAGAAAATGTATGTTTTATAGAAAACCATAGTATAACAGTATAGTTATAAGAATGTTAATGTCGTATAATTGCAACCTAAACCTAAATTACTTATGTTATCTAGTTATTAGTCACTAAAGAATATTAACCTTGTATTCGACAAAATAAATAAAATATTTAGACCAAGTGCAGATTGCAGTCAAGGTAGACTCGAAGTAAATATAATATTGAAAATTAATAATCTTGTATTGAATCGTATCCATTACAGAAAATGATGTCTTCTGTATTTAACAGAAAAATAAAACAGAAGTTTTCTTATTTCAAAACGTAATGGATATCAAAATTTGCCAACGACGCGTACGAAGCGGTTTGGTTCCTCGTTCCTGATACGCACTGCAAAGGCCTGGAATACACTCCCAGGCAGTGTCTTTCCTGCCACTTACAACCCGGGTGCCTTCAAATCAAGAGTGAATAGGCATCTTCTAGGCAAGCGCGTTCCACCTTAGACTGTATCATCACTTCCCATCAGGTGTGATCACAGTCAAGCGCTAGCCTATATAGCATAAAAAAAAAAAAAAAAATTTACTTAAGTAGGTACAATGCAAATACTAAACCTTTTTCAAAATTTTGGTATGTTTGTCTGAAAATTTGTGCCCAAAAGACTCAATTTTATTTACTCGTATTTCACGTTGTACCTATATTGCGAAAGAGTGCAGAAGGCGCGTTGAAGTCTTTTTCAAGAAAAACGTAAAGCACTGTTCATTAAAAACAATACGATTAAAACTTTTAACTAAAACACTCGTATGGAAACAAGAAAAAAATTCAAGAAAACTATTAACTTGCAGTAATGTATAACTATTGTGTATATACTATACATATACTATGTACTACCTACGTAGTTTGATTTAAAAATACAGCTTGTCATACAGGTAGGTTATATTACTATAACATTAAAAATAGTATCAAATAGCACGTTATTTTTTATACTCGGTATGTTGTTACACAGTTAAACTATTTTAATATGATTTTTATTTATGTTGAATTGAGTCAGTAACTAGTATGTATACAAATAGAGATAATTTTAAACTCGTAAAACATGACACACCTACCGATTTGTAACATTGTTACAAACTTGTCATCTAGGTGATTGAGGAAAATGTTGTAGACGTCAATCTCAGGTTCATTATCATAAATCAATGTTATTACCAGTTTTAGGGTTCTGTAGTTTTCCGTGACAAACTTAATTAGCGAGATCCGTGGGAAATTAAAGAGCTATCTAAAATCTTGTTGATAATTAAATTTAATTTAAAGATTTAATCTTCAAGTGACAAGAGAATTTTATTAGAAGATTTCAAGGGTATTCAATAGTTTCTACGGTTTTGCCCGTTTAGTATTTATTCTATCACGTACAAATTCTTTAGGATTTAAGGTATGGTATACACACGTAGGTACAAAAACAAAGATCAAAACTTTCATAGCTATTATTTTAAACGATATAGCATATCGATTAAAATATTAGCTTTCAATAACGTATCCAAAAAGTTGGTTCACGCGTCAGTTGACCAAAGAGCTGGCGCTTACTTCGCCCAACGGCTAAGCCTAGCTATACAGCGAGGCAATAGCGCCAGTGTTTTGGGCACCCCGCACCATGCCATTAAGCGAGCATTTGGACGGTGTATACATTTTATAAATATTTTTCACCTTGAGCTTTGTTATATGTTTTTTTTATGAATTAATCATTTTTATGTATTTAAACCTAATATAGGATTAAAATACTACGAAACATAATTTAGGGACTAATAAATAGCACTATCGTCCATAGAAATAAACATGCTAGATTAAACTGAAATGTTCATGATCTGAATCAAGTGCCGTAATTTCCTCTGCCAGCGTAGAAAATTAATGTAGGAACTGCTCTGTCATGTCGATTACACAATTCAACTATAGAGATGATCGAACGACGACCTTTTGCTCTTGACCCTTAAAACGAACATCTCTCACGTTTTGAACTACTTAAATGAATGAATATTTTGTTTACATTCATTCATTATAATAATGTATGTTGGTATGTATTTCATCACGTTTCCATCTTATTTTACGTGATGATTCAGTAAATTTCAGTTGAAGGTAAATCTTGGAAGGGATGGACTTGGACAATTATCTACATAGGGATGGTTTAAAACCAATATAAACTTATTCTCTAGTCTAGTGTGTTTATAAGTGCATTGTTTCGAGCCAAAAATTCAAACCTTCCACGTAAAATCACAGCACATCCAACTATCCAAGGGAGAATATTGCCGCTGTAAAAGTAAAGTAAAGTAAAATATGCTTTATTGTACACCAAAATAAAAACAATAGACATATAGCAAATACAGCATGTACAATAGGCGGCCTTATCGCTAAAATAGCGATCTCTTCCAGGCAACCTTAGGGTAGAGGATATTATTAAGATTAAAGAAAGCGGAAGGGGTGTACTAATTAAATAAAGTAAATACACATAATATACGTATGTATAAAATTACGTAAATACGCATAAAATTATAAATTATGGAAAACTCACAGCAAAATATTCGTACGATCCACTTGTTTTCTTAGAATTAACGCAAAACTTTGACGCTTCTATTTAAACAACTATAAACCTGTCTCATTCAAGAGATAAGTTAATTTATATTGTTAACTATAAAGCTAATTTGCATTCTTGTTGATGAATTTGAAGTAGATATCTGCGTAATTTGTCTCCGGGACACCGAGGTATTTGTTTGTGAATTCAGTCACATTGTAACTTAGTAATGTTACAGTGATTAAGATAATATTTGGATTGCGGACATTAATTTTATTGTTTGTACATGTTGGGAAAACTTAATAGTAGCTTGTAATTATCAATGACAAATAGGTCTATAATACCTTTTATATAAGCTTTTTCCGCGTCTTCGCCGGCATGTTTCGTTTTTTTCTCGCATATCCTACGAACTTTTTTACGATTTACCAGGAACAAAAATACCATTCGTGGTACATTCGCATTCCAAAACTCAGAAAATTTGGTTCCGTAGCTTTGGCGTTAAGAAGTGGCTAAGCAATACTTTATGCACATACGCATACAAACACAGAGCAAGGAATGACTTTATACTGTGCATACAAACTATCGCCTTTTACACCGCTACCAAGCAAGTACGCTACTATAGCTTATATGTTACTTCCACATAAGTTAAGGATTTATTTAAAAATTCTGACGGCTTATAATATTATATTCCTTAGTTAAAAAGAATTGCTCCTTCTATTTTGGCGGGTTGCAAGCAAGATGAATAGGTAATCATTCTAAATATTTTTTTTATTGATTATTAACTACCAGTTTTCACATGGAGCGATAACTATTTGGCCTCGCAAAGCCATGCTTGATTAATATTCATAAATATGTTATAATAATTCATGATGAAGAAAATTGTGAGTCTCACAAGGATTGACAGAGCACGTAAATTCTCATATTACAATTTGCCAACGACTTCTTGCGGGACATTTTAAGTTTTTAAAATTTACGCGACAACATACTTACTTTATAACTTAAGAAAAATAAAATACATAAAAAAGTCAATGTATAGTCCTCTGTCCTCTGCTTGCATGAGAAGATTAGTTGAAATCAGTTCAACATCTAAGTTACTACTTATTAGGTACCTATCTGAATCCCGCGACTAACCTTCAATAAACGAAACTCTAATGAGTATAATAAACTTATAACTAAAATACAATAAATGACAACTTTTTTACGAAAATTTATGAGCGTGAATTGGTAACAATAATATCATTAGCGCAATTAAATATCACGTTTTATAAAATAAGATTTAATTTATGCATTACCAACATATAGGTGTGTAAATTATTCTTTCAACACAGTGTTATCTCTTCGATTTTCCCATTAACAGCATTAATTAATTAAAACTTTATGCTGCCTTTTTAATTTTATGGATATTTTTATCACAAGGAAGTATTTTTCTTAACACTATCTGTGAATAGTAATTAAGGACGTGCTCCCAAAATAGATAGGTATCAAATCGGACTAAATACATACGCACGGCCTACACTCACACAAAGGTGCCTCGAAATGAGTGAATCAACGCGATTTTGATACTTTGAGATAAAATTTTATATTTTGTCATTTAGGTATTTTATTATAACGAAATAACTTCGTTCTAAGCTTATTTATTATCTCGCTGCAGACTCGGTCATAAATCATTCGAGTGTCTTGCTCACCGACATCGTACCGGCCGACGAGCGCAGCCACGTGTACAACATATGCGGGGAGGTGAGAGGCTGCACCACTATAGAAGTGTAATCATCTCGCTGCAGACTCGGTCATAAATCATTCGAGTGTCTCACTCACCGACATCGTGCCGGCCGACGAGCGCAGCCGCGTGTGCAACATATGCGGGGAGGTGAGAGGCTGCACCACTATAGAAGTGTAATTATCTCGCTGCAGACTCGGTCATAAATCATTCGAGTGACTCGCTCACCAACATCGTGCCGGCCGACGAGCGCAGCCGCGTGTGTAACATATGCGGGGAGGTGAGAGCCTGCCAACTATAGTAGTGTTATTATCTCGCTGCAGACTCGGTCATAAATCATTCGAGTGTCTCGCTCACCGAGATCGTGCCGGCCGACGAGCGCAGCCGCGTGTGCAACATATGCGGGGAGGTGAGAGGCTGCCAACTATAGTAGTGTTATTATCTCGCTGCAGACTCGGTCATAAATCATTCGAGTGCAGCCGCGTGTGCAACATATGTGGGGAGGTGAGAGGCGCGCTCGTCGGCCGGCACGATGTCGGTGAGCGAGACACTCGAATGATTTATGACCGAGTCTGCAGCGAGATAATAACACTACTATAGTTGGCAGCATCTCACCTCCCCGCATATGTTACACACGCGACTGCGCTCGTCGGCCGGCACGATGTCGGTGAGCGAGACACTCGATTGATTTATGACCGAGTCTGCAGCGAGATAATAACACTACTATAGTTGGCAGCATCTCACCTCCCCGCATATGTTGCACACGCGGCTGCGCTCGTCGGCCGGCACGATGTCGGTGAGCGAGACACTCGAATGATTTATGACCGAGTCTGCAGCGAGATAATAACACTACTATAGTTCACCAACATCGTGCCGGCCGACGAGCGCGCCTCTCACCTCCCCACATAATATGTTGCACACGCGGCTGCACTCGAATGATTTATGACCGAGTCTGCAGCGAGATAATAACACTACTATAGTTGGCAGCATCTCACCTCCCCGCATATGTTGCACACGCGGCTGCGCTCGTCGGCCGGCACGATGTCGGTGAGTGAGACACTCGAATGATTTATGACCGAGTCTGCAGCGAGATAATTACACTACTATAGTTGGCAGCATCTCACCTCCCCGCATATGTTGCACACGCGGCTGCGCTCGTCGGCTGGCACGATGTCGGTGAGCGAGACACTCGAATGATTTATGACCGAGTCTGCAGCGAGATAATAACACTACTATAGTTGGCAGCCTCTTACCTCCCCTCATATGTTGCACACGCAGCTGCGCTCGTCGGCCGGCACGATGTCGGTGAGCGAGACACTCGAATGATTTATGACCGAGTCTGCAGCGAGATTATAACACTACTATAGTTGGCAGCATCTCACCTCCCCGCATATGTTGCACACGCGGCTGCGCTCGTCGGCCGGCACGATGTCGGTGAGCGAGACACTCGAATGATTTATGACCGAGTCTGCAGCGAGATAATAACACTACTATAGTTGGCAGCCTCTCACCTCCCCGCATATGTTGCACACGCGGCTGCGCTCGTCGGCCGGCACGATGTCAGTGAGCGAGACACTCGAATGATTTATGACCGAGTCTGCAGCGAGATAATAACACTACTATAGTTGGCAGCCTCTTACCTCCCCTCATATGTTGCACACGCGGCTGCGCTCGTCGGCCGGCACGATGTCAGTGAGCGAGACACTCGAATGATTTATGACCGAGTCTGCAGCGAGATAATAACACTACTATAGTTGGCAGCATCTCACCTCCCCGCATATGTTACACACGCGGCTGCGCTCGTCGGCCGGCACGATGTCGGTGAGCGAGACACTCGAATGATTTATGACCGAGTCTGCAGCGAGATAATAACACTACTATAGTTGGCAGCATCTCACCTCCCCGCATATGTTGCACACGCGGCTGCGCTCGTCGGCCGGCACGATGTCGGTGAGCGAGACACTCGAATGATTTATGACCGAGTCTGCAGCGAGATAATAACACAACTATAGTGGTGCAGCCTCTCACCTCCCCGCATATGTTGCACACGCGGCTGCGCTCGTCGGCCGGCACGATGTCGGTGAGCGAGACACTCGAATGATTTATGACCGAGTCTGCAGCGAGATAATAACACTACTATAGTTGGCAGCATCTCACCTCCCCGCATATGTTGCTCACGCGGCTGCGCTCGTCGGCCGGCACGATGTCGGTGAGCGAGACACTCGAATGATTTATGACCGAGTCTGCAGCGAGATAATAACACTACTATAGTTGGCAAATGGCAGCCTCTCACCTCCCCGCATATGTTGCACACGGAGGCTGCACTACTATAGTAGTGTAATTATCTCGCTGCAGACTCGGTCATTAATCATTCAGCTAGCTAGAGGCTAGCTCTATACGTTTAGGAGATCCAGTAGTAGTCTTCGAAGTATACCTTCAGGTCACTCAACCAAGTCAAGTGGAAAGGTCTTTTCATAACTAACAAAACGAGCCCAAACTCGGCACGGCTAGCTCTATACGTCTAGGAGATCCAGTAGTAGTCTTCGAAGTATACCTTCAGGTCACTCAACCAAGTCAAGTGGAAAGGTCTTGTCATAACTAACAAAACGAGCCCAAACTCGGCACGGCTAGCTCTATACGTCTAGGAGATCCAGTAGTAGTCTTCGAAGTATACCTTCAGGTCACTCAACCAAGTCAAGTGGAAAGGTCTTGTCATAACTAACAAAACGAGCCCAAACTCGGCACGGCTAGCTCTATACGTCTAGGAGATCCAGTAGTAGTCTTCGAAGTATACCTTCAGGTCACTCAACCAAGTCAAGTGGAAAGGTCTTGTCATAACTAACAAAACGAGCCCAAACTCGAGATGGCTAGCTCTATACGTCTAGGAGATCCAGTTACCAGTAGTAGTCTTCTAAGTATACCTCCAGGTCACTAGTACGCTTGGGGAACAAATAAAATAAATGGAATAAAATAAATAAACTCAATTCTAGCTAATTATAATAAAATATAATATTGTAGGTACTGTAGGTGCTTACCTTTTCAAAAATATGTCAGGACAGTATTACGTAAAGTATCAAGATAGTTATTGCCAAATATCCGTGTACGTACAGCGATGTTTTTCAATCAGCAACTGCTCGCAAACGACGTGCAGTCCCACTCGCGAAGGCAGCCAAAGGCTGACTGATTGATATTTGAATTTTGAAATAGTAGAAACCTGTGACCGAGTAAAATAAAATAACCCTTATTGTAACCTCTTTAAGATTTACGCTTGTAAGCAAAATATGTGAAAACAATGCACGCGAACTTCATTTTTTTTCATTTACTGTTTGTCTTTTTTTTGTTATTTTTTCTACCACCGTGTATAGATGAACATATCTACTGTCAGTTGATATTTTTAAAAGACATAAAATCGGTATGTTTTTACAGAAAAATGTACTGAAACTCACTCCTAAATCGCCAATTTTGTGAGAAGAGATGATTTAAACTATTTTTATAGTACTAAAAGTAAAGATTTTTAACCAATTTTTCTACCACGAATTGTAGATAAAAGACCAATCTTTGTGTTGTTATTTTTAGTTCCATTATATTTTGTTTATTCTAGTCACAATATGTACCGAAAACTCCACGAAAACTGCAATGTCCGTAAACGCACCCTTAAATATATTTCTGGTAGTAATTAAGCATCTTTGGCTAACAAACAAATTAATATAGACAAGCTTGTTTTATCTTAAATCAGTTTGACTATAGTAAGTACAGCTCGTCATTTATATTAATGTGTTTTTCAATATATAATATTTAAGTATATTAGTATGTATATATTTATCAGTTATCTAGTACCCGTAACACAAGCTATCGCTTACTTTGGGGCTAGATTACGATATACTGTAATGTAAAAAAAAAAAAAAAAAAAATGAATAGAAGAGGGCCATACAACTACTTAGCACGATCCGAAAAGAAAAACTTTGTAAAAACGATAGAATATCACTGCAATTTTATCCCATCCCAATCTACAAACATAACTTGGGATCTATCGTTTTAATTCCTATATAAACATCGAATCAGAAGGGTTTAATTTAATAAAAATACCGGCAAGCTATAAGGCCGTCAAAGTTGTATACCTAATTTTCCTTTTTAGTTTTGTGTATGATGTATATTTTATTTTACTTTTGTAATAATAATAAAGAGTTTTCTGTCTATATAATTTGCAGCAGTATGGAATCTCTAAGCCTTATACCAGTGGACGATTTTTAAAGGACAATAATCATGGATGTATGGAATCCCGTATTAAGCTGAATCAAATCCAAACTTTATTTTTTATAGACTACGGTCTCTACATTAACTCCTACAATTATTACTATTAACATCTTGATTCTAAAGTAGGCAAACAAACAAGTTGTACTTCTTAGTAAAATCAGTATGACACGAAATGTGGATCGAAAAGAAAGTAACATTTTGCATGCAAAATTAAATTCCGGAAATGAAACAAAACAAAACTTATTCTTAAAAAAACACTATTTTATTTTCCTACACTATTTTGGTTTTGGTTCATAAGAAAATTTTATTCCACCTTTGGTAATTCCCTTTCATTATATTTTACCTGCTTTATTCCATCAATGTAAGCTAAAATTATGAATAACTTTTAATATGCGGTAAATTATTCTCAGAAAACAAGTTTGTGGTTTACCATAAGCAAGTAGGTATAATAAATAAACTTCATTCATAGTCACAATAATAATAGTTAATGATGAGTTTGAGTGATGTAAGTCTTTGGAAAAACCGAAGAAATGTTGATCATTCATTGTATTATCAACCAATAGGTATACTTACTACTGCATATTTATATTATTCTAATTGTTATTGATTTATTGTAATTAATAAACGTAAATAAAAGTAAATAAAGATTTTTTCATTTTTATGAATGAATGAATGAACACTTTATTGCACATTACAAGAAAGGAAAACGTAACAAACATGAAATCATACAAAACATAATACGCAAAAGGCGGTCTTATTGCCATAGGCAATCTCTTCCAGACAACCTTTTCTTTTTGGTGAGAGATACAAAGGTTTTATTTCATATTAGTAACAATAAATATGCATAATAAACGTTATTGAATGAGTGAACCAGTGGCCCATTGGTCCAGATCACTGCGTTACATTAGGAGGTCGGGGGCTTAAATTCCGGGCCACTACTTACAGACTATAACTGCGTTTATTGATGCTAAACATCACTAATTGTTAGCGGGGAGGGAAAAAAACAATCGTAAACCTGCATGCCTGAGAGTTCGTCAAAACGTCCAAAAGCAATGATATTATATATTATAAATATCATTGTCCTAAAGGGTGTAATAACCCTGCCAACCCGCAATTGGCCAACGTTGCAGACTATGATAATTTTTTTTTAAGAAAATGGCAGCCTCATTTTTAGAGAAGACCTGCCTAACATTAGACCATAAAAAAGTTGTATGTATCCCAAATCTTACACTATACCTACCGTTAAAAGTCAGGGCATATAAAATCGATAGTGTAAGTTTTCTTTTTACGTAGATACCTAATTCTTATTTACTCGAATATTACGCACGCAGACAAATATCATTCTGTTGCTATTTAAGCTATGAGTAATTTCAAGGGAAAACAATAAACACTAAAACTTTTTTGGTGACACTTTTATTATAATTAGTTTTGTTATCTTAGGTATCGTTTTACGTTATCAATGAGTATGTAACTTGATACACAAAAGGCATCTGATGTGTACAAATGCAATGCAGAGATTTACGGCCTTGGCAACAGAGGTTACAGTGGCGAGCAAAATTCCTACACGTCCCACAAAGTTAAGGTTACGCTGGTTACGTATTATATTAAATCAAATGGATTTTTAATGCTAATAATATATTTAATTTCACGCTGTCCTAACTGTATATATTACTAGCTGACCCAGCAAACGTTTTTTTTTTGTCATTAGGGATATAAAAAATAGTTGACGACCTCTCAGACCTACCCAACATACAGATCAAATTTAATAACAATCGGTCGAGCCGTTTCAGAGAAGTTTGGCAAACATGAGACACGAGAATTTAATATAATATATTAGACGAGCTGACCAGGCAATCGTTGTTTTACCATTAGGAATATAAAATATAGCTTATGACCTACTCTCAGACCTACCGAACGTACCTATGTAGAAAATTTCATAAAAATCAATCGAGCCGTTTCGGAGAAAATCGGTAACAAAAATTGGCACGAGAATTTTAAATATTGGAGTTTGGTACGAGTATGTATAACATTCCACGCTAGCCAGTAACTACCTAATAAGTAGCTATAATAATTAATGCAATATGTGTGTATGTTTGTTACTCCTTCACGCCGCAACTACTGAACCGATTTGGCTGAATTTTGTGATGGAGACAGATTATACCCTGGATTAACACTTATATAAGCTACTTTTAATCCCGGAAAAATCCATGGTTCTCACGGGATTATCATTCGCTGGTAAAATATATGTATAGCAGAATTAAGATTTAATTTTCAACTTTATATCAACTGTAATATAAACTACTTGATCAGAACCTGTCCAATCGTTTGCAGCTGTAAGAGCCTTATTTTTGTCTTGAGTGTTATACTCGTAACACTCCAAATAACGCTGAGAGTAGTTTTTCCTTAGTAAGTAAATAAATAATTGTCGTGTATGACTAGTGAGTACCTACTTACCTACGTTACATCAAGTTGAACTATGGTTATGGTCAAATGGGTGCATTTAACTCACGACCTATTATAGGTAGTACCTACTTTACTGTTCCCACGAAATGACTAATATCTGGACTATGTTTATAATTTGGGAAAGGACCGTCGCTAACCTTCGAAACTTGTGTCGCGAATAAGCTTCCGTATTCACGGCTTGTTTATTTTAATTACAATGAATTGCTGTTATAATTATTTGTCTTTTAATGCTAATAAAACGTGTGACATCACAATACAGATCCGTTTCAAAAATAGCATTACTCTTTCCCTCTAGAGCTTAAGCTATGAAATTTTCCCTTTTTTGTGACATAATTATAGGGTGTTTTACTCAAGTAAAAATATTGATCTCAGACTACATTATATTGATTTACTTAACTAATGCCTATTATTGAAATTAACGGCGTAGAAGCCAAATACGGATTTTGAAAGCTAAAGCGATTTTGAATGAAGTTTTATTTAAAAAGTATAAAGACAATGTGGTTGATTCTGTTGTGCAAAATCTCTAAACTAAACTAATTTAAAATAGTGCTATCCTTTTCAAACTGCTCCCGATGGAAAAGGATGGTACTATTTTAAATTAGTTTAGTTTAGAGATTTTGCTCAACAGAATCGACCACAATTACTTTCAAATTTAAACGCCATGTATTTTAAATCTTTAATCTAAAATCGCTTAGAAGCAGAAACACGATTGGATAAAATTTTCTCGATAGAAAGTTCTCCCAAAAGTTGCTCCAAAATCTCAGTTTTTCTACTTTTTATCGGAAACTACATTGGTTGTAATTGTAATTTTTGTTTAAATGTGTCGGTAATAATGATATCCAAAAACGCTTAGAAACAGATTTTTGATAACTAGCTTAGTTTTTGAGTAATTAGGTAAATGGTCGTTTTTCTGTTATATTCTTCCGCGACGCTGCATGTCGCACCTACTAACGTATCCGTGAGAGCGAGAAAGACAAAAATAAAATCAATAAATCCCCATATGGTTCTAAAGCATTGAATTGAGTAATGCGTGTATAGAAATTTCGCAGGTATTGCAACAATGCACCTCTAGGTTTGGTAATTTACGGTTGTTGTTGTTTTAAAGAGAGCGCATAGATACTGAATGTAGCAACAATTTAATACACTCGTACTAAATAAGTAATAAAATTCTGGAAACATACTTTTTAGAAATTACTTTACAGAAAAGTTATTTAAGCGTTTGGAGGTATGTTTTTAATAATAAATAATCCCAGAACTCAGGTTACATTGTTTGAACAAAAAGGAATAGATGTGGTGATGACAATTTGGGTGTGGTTCCAAGCGAAACCAACGAAGCAAAGACGCATTATAATGCGATTGATTACAAAATCTCGTATATACATTATAATATGTACACCCCTTAATGTATCGTCATGGAGTCATGAGTTGTGGACACATTGAGTATTTAGACCACAGAAGTAGAATCGAGAACTTCTTTGGAAAAAGTTTGCAAACTTTCGGGGGTTCAGTCACTGGCGAGGTTTTGTATAGCAAACAGGTTTTGTATGAAAACGAAGTATATATTTTCTTCTCGTGTTGACTGAGTACTTAATATGCGGACAGTAATAAAAATTCTCCATACACTACAATTGTTAATTAGTGATGTAACTGGAGCGAAATAACAAAGAAGGCCCCCGAGTATTCTTGTGACGATTTTCTTAGCCTTGACCGGTGTGGTTATAAAATTTCGTATTGTTTTGCATATATTTTAATTAAACTTTACTGTGTTATTGTATAAGCTACAAGCACTGAACTGTGAACATCCTAAGGTAAAAAAAGATCTACCATAATATACTAAAATAAGTCCAAACTTTTAAAATAAACTATAATATTTTTGAACTAGATGCCATCAAAGTTTTGCCTAAGGACCGAATACAAATTTTCAAACTCTAAGGTAAAGTACGATGGTCTTATAATAATTGCTAAAACGTAGAGTACGATGGTCTTTTAATAATTGCTAAAACTACCAGCTGCGATACCTTAGGACGGGGTTTCAAATCCCACCTAATGCGACAATTTTTATACGTAGGTATTTAAAATGTAAGTATAGACAATGAAAAATTTGCAGAATTGAGTCTTTTACTTATTTTAATTTCGGAAATTGTAAACAAGAACTTTGTTGCTTGTGAGTGAAAGATAAATGTTACTCTATAGATCTAGGTTTGACCATCAATGTTTGTGATGTGTTGTGGGATTTGTGGGTTCTTACAAATCTACTTCGCACTTGGATTGCTCAGCGATAACTAATGTACCTTATATTCTAGCTACATATTTTCATTCCAAATGATTCAGACGAATCGGCTTGAGCCAAAAATTTATGCAATATATCTGCAGTATGTGAGTATAAAAGAAAACTATGAGTTGCACGAAAATAACTATTTTGATTGTTTATAGGAAGACGGAGAAGAAATCGGGGATCTGTACCACGACGACGAGAATGGAGCGGCTCTCCTTATAAGACGGCATCCGAAACATGGCAACCTTGTGGTGGTTAGTATACTTCTACCCTCTTACAAATAAACGTGGAATAAAGGTGGAATTCTTTCGTCACCTTTCTACCATAGAACGGCAAGGCATCGTAAAGGCTTCCACCCATACATAGTTGACGTACCAAAGACGCGTACGAAGCGGTTTGGTTCCTCGTTCCTGATACGCACTGCAAAGGCCTGGAATACACTTCCAAGCAGTGTCTTTCCTGCCACTTACAACCCGGGTGCCTTCAAATCAAGAGTGAATAGGCATCTTCTAGGCAAGCGCGTTCCACCTTAGACTGTATCATCACTTAGGAAGAGAAACTGGACTGTATAGGACTTACGAGTAGTTCAGTTCAAGTGTTTCAAACTATGCTAAAAGTTAAAACAAAATATCATTTGTATTATTACTTCTACAGAACGTCTACGAAAGTGCTACGCCATTTCTGTTTTACATAAAATTCAATTATTATTAATATCTGACTTGACAAACATACTTAATACACTTATGAAATGCATGGAAGATCTCAATGCTAACAATATTAGATGGGTACTTCTACATATTATATCCGAACAAATAGCCACGATACGGGTCGAATTTGAATAAATAAAATAATATCCTATTAATAATCCTATCGTAACTCTAAATACCTTATCGTTTATTCAGCTCGAACACAAACATTAAAAGGATTTTACAAATTAAGACTATTATTAAATTGGGTTCAGATTCTCCAGACCTACGACGACAATCTAGACACCACTTCCTACTACTGCCTGCCTGGTCGCTGATCACTTATTACTAAATGATCTGGAAAAAGGGTACTAATACGAGCAAGCATCCCCAATACCAATATAGCAAGAGAAATTAATAATCTCGTTTTTCTAAAGTCTTAACTTACTTTAACAGACTGTCATCCACTCAGGGCGCGAGCCAATTTAGTAGATGTGATCACGCTTCAATGACACAGTCATAAAATATGTGTCAGTCTACGTGTCTCGTACGTGACTTGGAGACTTGAATAATCCCAATGTTCAATTTGCTGAAGCACTTAAACTGTATGAGCTTTCGAGTTTCGACGAATTGGTGGGCGGAAATGATCATATTATTTTCGTACCGACTTATTACTTATGCTTGTGACGTAATAAGGTAATATAATCAGTACCTACTCGTTTTTAAATAGATTTTTTTTACTCTATACAAGTTAGTACTTGACTGCGATCTCACCTAATGGCAAGTGATGATGCAGCCTAAGATGTTATCGTACTAACTTGGAAGGGTAAGTAAATTTACCGAAACGGTTTCTACAAGCATCGCACCGGAACGCTAAATCGCTTGGCAGTGCGTCTTTGCTGGTAGGGTGGTAACTAGCCACGGCCAAAGCCTCCTGCCAGACCAGACTTGAGCCAATTTAGAAATTATAAAATTCCAAAGTGGCCGTGGCGGGAATCGAACCCGCGACCCGAAGTTAACCCGAATCCGAGCGCGCCACCATTGCGCTAGGGAGGTCGTCAAAATCCTATGATATAAAATTCAAATTAATTATTAAGCTCTATGAAATAAAAATCCTAAACCCAGCTCTGAAAATCGAGTGGTTAAAGGTTTCTGAATTTACTTATATGTAAACCTTTGCCTGTTCCGTAAATCACATAAACATTTTCTTTAACTGTGTTGGTCTGGGCAAGGAAAGTTGCACAATCGTTTCGTTAACAAGAACCACGTATTAGGTATTCTATTCACAATCGAAGATGAATAAATAACTGTTAATATCGCTAATAAAGACAGCCAGTCATAACCCAAAGCACACAAAGAATACAAGCCGAGTTCAAACAATAGTAAATAAGTGGACTAAGGTCGATTGCACAATCCAAACAATCGACGGGAAAATGCTATCGTATAAGCCGCTAGACCTGTTTCGTGATGAATATGATCTTTTACAACTAGCCATATAGGTTCAATGGATTTTCAGAATTGTCATAACTTACGGACAAATAGGTCAAGCAAGCCTCGGTATTTGTCCATAAAATTCTCACCAAATTTTTATCTTCTTATATAAGTTAGAATTATAATATAGAATGCATATTTCTTTGTAGAAAATGACGTAGGATCTTTGACACAGGGTGCGTTTTTAAAAATAAACTATACACCTCTGCCCGTCAAATTAAAAATAAGCAAAATCATCTCGTTTGTTGTGGACCATCAAATTTAAGTGGACTCTTAGTTCCTTAAGTTTAATTTTTTATAACGGTAACAGAAATCGGACGGCTCACGGCATCATCAGACATCTGTGAAAATTTCAACCGTCTCATGAAATACAGCCTGGTGACAGACGGACAGGCAGACGGACGAACATCGGTGTCTTAGTATGCTCACATTTTACCCTTGAGTTTGGAACCCAAAAATTAAGGAAATAGATATTTTATTTGTCTTTTATATCTTGTGATAGTGCCTTATGTATAAAATTAAGAACTAATTTTGAACTTCCTATACCTATACGAATCAAATTTCACTCGCAGCGGGATTTGATTCCGCGTCCCCCACCTATCGCGGCTGGGTGCTCTAACCACTGAGCTATACGAGCCACATCCCTCTGCGATGAAATTAAGATTCGTAATATTTTAGGTCCTTAGGCTTTATAGGAATTACATCCTAAGTGTGTAAAACACAAATCAAAAAGATAATTATTTTTGTTATACTTATTGTAAGTAGTTCAAAATGACGCTTTTTTTTTTTGACGGGGGCACCACGCCTTCAGACTTTATGCCCTTTTCGAGCAAATTGTGTCTCATTGTTCACCTATGTAGATAATGGATATAAAATTAATTTCGACAGGAAGGCTCAATAGGTCACGACATGGTGATCCGACCCATCCCGGACACGATGAAGGCGACCGCGCCCGACGACGAGATGTTCATGGACCCGTCCACCATGGCGGACATGGTCTCTATAGATACTGGACTTCCCATTGGTAAGTAACCAGCCCCTCTAGCCCCGTTATATATCGATTCTGTTTCTACAATCGCTAACGTTGATGCTAAAAATGAATGGAATGATTTTCTTTATCGATGAGCCACGTGATCGTATTGAAATCTTTTGCGATCGTAAAAAGAGAATCGATAAGTACGTTACACCAGTCAGACATACTGCTTCTTTAGTTAAGATTTAATTACGCTAAATATTTTTCTTAGAACACTAGTATTTATTGAAGACTCGCTTCGCTCATGCTACGATTACCTAGTCATTTAGAAATTGAAATTCTAAAAACAAAAACGAAAAAGCTGTTTTACACCGAGACGAATGAGCAAGAAACTCGGCACTTGCACTTTTAAAAAACCTTGTATTTAAGCACTTGATGGGAAATCAAGGCGCAAACCCGTCATCGATAAAAAAAGCACTCGACAAATTTTGCAGGCGATATAAAGAGAAAAAAAAACAGAAATCTTTTATTTCAAACATCAATAAAGACTCAAAAACAAGGTACAAAATAAAATGCAGTTCATTTAAGGCCTTTAATAAAATGAGCATACAGTCATAAACAAGCATTCTTTTTATTTTTATTCCAAAAAATAAAGTTTGCCATATTGTTTTCTAATATTTTTTTAAATTAAATAACTTTTAATTTTCTCTAGTTGGTAGTTGGTTTGTTTTTTTAATCGTAGGAAAAAAAGAAAAAAATATATCGTAGGAATAGACATAATACACTGGACGTGGCTGCAAACTCCGCGAAAAAATGTCGCCAGGTAGGTAACTGGCCTCAAATACGTTTATTTTTGACACCATGTAGTTCGCTCATCAGCCATCTATAGAAATTTTACAGATAGCGCTACCGTTTACTTGTATGAGGTAGGTACGTAAAAAGTTGGATGGTGATAGTAGGACAAGATTTTTGCTAAATGATTAAACGAATAAATAAAAATTAGTAGAAGATCAAAGGGATCATTTTACCGTGTTTTTTTTTCTCACGCAATATCGCAGACATCTGCTATATCGAGAATAATAAAACTGTAATCAAGTTCAACTTTATGACGTTGTTTAGCAAGTAAACGCGAATTATTTTATAGTGAATTGCCATAATTCATATTAATAATAAATATTCAAATTGCCATCTGTCGACAATCTCCAGGTAGTTTTTCATTCATACTCGTAATATTGATTTATAAATTTCCAATCGCTCGAAAAACTTGTTTTCCGTATATTTTTGTATTTAAACTTATTTTTAAACCACAAACTAAATCACATAACAGCTTCCAAGCAACTCATAGGCAACCTATATTTTTAGCAACACTTAGATGCTATACCTATAAATTATACGTGATTTTTTTTTTACTTTGCAAATGTGAATAGTTACTGATGTATCTATCTGAATCACTATAGTAAGGCACTGTAATTTTTGTAATCAAGTCTATTTTTAGGCTTCCGAACCCAAAGGGTACAAACGGGACCGTATAAGACTTTGCCGTGCGTTCGTTCGTCTGTCACCGGGCTGTATTTCTTTAACCGTGATAATCAGATACTTGAATTTGCCAGGGAATGGTTCAGTTTTTTTTTCTTTTGAGGTACGGAACCCTAAAAATTAAGAGATTGATATAATCACGTGACTATGTTTTTTCAAAAACGTAAGGCTGCCGTTAATGTACCAGATGCTCTATAAACACGATATGTATTTAAATTTTATATATGTTCTACAGTGAAAAGAGAAAAGGCTGAGCAAGAAAGCTTGCAGCGGGCACTGCAGGGCGCAGGGCACGTCATCATCAAGAGGGACCCGGCGCAAGATGACCATTCCGGTGATTATGGTAAGAAGCTCAGTTCGAATAACTGAATAATAGATATATAAAACGGACCCGGTGGAACGCGCGACAAAATGTGGTCGATTCTGTTGTGCAAAATCTCTAAACTAAACTAATTTAAAATAGTGCTATCCTTTTCTAATTGCTGCCAATGGAAAAGGATAGCACTATTTTAAATTAGTTTAGTTTAGAGATTTTGCACAACAGAATCGACCACAATGTTGTCAGTTTACTGGTGTCAAAAATGTTTTTTTTACACCATGGCGTTAGTAGTAAGCCGACCGCAGTATTGTTTATGCACCGCAGTCCACGGTACAGATCACTATTATTTTTGCCATATTGTGGCATTTTAGCGGGAATTTTCACCGATGGCACTACGTTTTCTTGTATGAAGAAGGTGTATGTAACTAAGTATGTTCAAATGGGCTCATCCTCAGGTTCATATCGATGAAGTGAATGTCTCTCTATCTATATTACACTTGTAGTGAATCTCTAGTACGCGAAGAACTCATGGATATTTCCTGCATCAGGGGAATTGACAATGTTGCTTGCTCTTTAGTAGTTTGTTTATCCGTCTCTTAAGTCCCCAAGTGCAGATTTAATATCTATAGGAGTTTAAAGTTTCGTCCTTCATCTTTGTAGTATTTTTGTCATCAAGAATAAAATTATCACCTGTTCTAATTTTAAAAAGGTACCTATCTATATTAGTTTAACAAAGGCGAAAATTTAATACCGCGCACGCTTGTAAGAAATTTAAATAATTTGTCATTAATAAATTAACATAACATTATGTTTAACGTTCAGATGATAAGAATAAGTCGAACAAAATTAGATAACTGGTGTTATATCATATCCATTTCGGTCGTGTTGAGATCAAAATCAATATAATTTATAATCTGTTTTATTTTTAAATCTTTGATTGTACATAAGAGTTAGATCCCCTAGAGTAGCAATACCTAGATAAGCAATAAGTAAAAGGTAATTTTTAGTGCGTATTGACGCAATCTACATGTACGTGTCCCATACAACAAAAGAGATTTTTGCTCGTTTTTGGTCGATCATCCAGAACTCCCAATATTACTCTGCTTGTATAGCAGTAGTTGTATAGGGTATTATTTAGTCCTGGCTTCTGCATCATCTTCTCGCTACGTAAATAGGGTACGGAACCTTTCGTGCACGAGTCCGACTCGCACTTGGCCGTTTGTTTGAGGGACACGCGCGTGGTCGTGGTGATGGTGGAGAAATAAAAACTCTTTCATCGTTATCTAAATGCCTTCAAGAAAAGAGTGAAATTGGCATTTTCATGCGTTTTCCAATCTAATCCTCACTATTGATCTTCACTATACGCAAGATTGTCGATAACACCTAGTCGATCTTCATAAATACCCAATTGAAGATAGGCTGTAACAGTAGTGTAGAATCCAACGAATTCGAAGGGGACTATAGATTGATTTACTCGGATAAAATGTTCCTAAATGTAGGTATATACTGATACTTACTATACCTAATTAGGTCCAATATGATTTAATCTACATAATATAAGCAATGATAATATTGCTTACATGGA
Source organism: Coenonympha arcania (assembly GCA_036785405.1). Classification (NCBI taxonomy): domain Eukaryota; kingdom Metazoa; phylum Arthropoda; class Insecta; order Lepidoptera; family Nymphalidae; genus Coenonympha; species Coenonympha arcania. The sequence goes on from CM072059.1 coordinate 6,433,995, forward strand.
CTTGCCATCTTCTCTGTACATATATTGATTAGATCAGTATAATCGGTATTGACCAACATCGTCCAGTAGTCACGTTTATATCGCAATACTGATTGCTCATTAATTAAATACCGATTATCATAATGGTCTAGCATGATTGTTTCCGCACAAATAAATATTTTATCGCTCAACTCATTGATGCCGCATTTGTTTAGCCGGTGCTTGTGGTAGACTGGTAGTATTTATCTACATAGGTTATCTATCTTCTTCTTTCGGTGTTTCTTCCCAAATTAAGACACAATGTGCCAAATGCTTACCTGTCTGCGATCAGTGCTTTTTTTTAAACTTCAGACTTTAGGTCACTAAACTAGGTATAACTAGGTACCTACTAGGTAGGCTGAACTAGGTAGGTTCCTTATGCCATTGGTTGCCTGATAGAAATCGCTATGTAACGATAAGGCCGCCAAATTGTGCTCCTAAGTTGTTTGTATTTTGATTATTTATTTTTTGTACGTTTATTCTGCGGTGTGCAATAAAGAGTTTATCTATCTATATATCTATCTAGGTAGGTACATAGTGCGCCCTTTTATAGCCTTTTTGTTTTCGAGGAGGAAAAAATACCTCACGGAATTTTCTGCCTTTCGACAGGGTATAATATGTCCGATTTGCACGGACTAAACGACCTCCCCGTCTTCTAAGTCAACCGTTTTAGCCTGTTAAGTAGGTACCTATGGAAACTTCTTGTTTCTTAGACAGTTCAGAAAATATTTACCTAGCAAGTCGTCCAGAATTATCTACGAGCAATCATATGTGAGTAGGGACTGTAACTTGTAAGAACATCAAATAACAATAAATAAACGAATAAATTACCTTTTAATAGCTCTACAAGGAAACACACGTGTTAACTCTCATGACAGGAAAGGCACCTGTGTGATGAAAATTAAATTATGCAAAATGGCGGACAAACCAGTTTTATGTAAATGTCATCCCGCTGATTTATAAAAATGTGATAATAATTCTACCGATCCTAATTGACTATTAATACTTGGCTTGAGACGCCTGTCTGTCTGTTTATTTTTAATACTAGATTTACCTAAAAAGGAATGTTGGCCCTTACTAATAAGATCAATTTAGTTCTTGTCCATTACCATTCGGATACCTAGTCAAATTCTGTAAGAAATCAATAAGTAGGTACATACCGCCTTGACAGTGTCAGTATGTGTGAGCGTGAACTCACTCATACTCACTCATATTTGACTTGATAGGTCACTCATACTCACGGCTTACCCATACTTGACTTGATAGGTTACTCATGACATACAAACGAAAACTACTCATTTATTTAGAGTAGTAGTATAAAACGATTTTTAATTTACCTGCCCAGTTACCTAATTGATTTTTGATGTCTATCATTTATTTATTCATGAAAAATACTAGAAAATGTGTTTTAGTTTTCGATAGCCAGCTTATCAGGGGTCATAACCTAGCCAGGGTCATAGCCAGGAGTGATGGCTCGGGCAGACATCACGTCATCTTTATTTATATGACTTTTTAAATATCATTCATTAACCCGCAATAATTCAAGAATGACCCGTTGTTGGGGAAAACCATTCATTTTATTGATTCATTCTTTTTTATCTTATATAATATACATATGTATTTAAATGATCTATCCGAATGGCGTAGCGGTAGCGAACCTGCCGTCTCCGTCGGAGGTCGTGGGTTCACACTACTGGTTAATGTTTGTTTGTTTGAGCATGAATGATTTCCAGTGTCTGGGTGTTTTTCAATATATTATATTTATGTATATTAGTATGTATGTATATTTATCAGTTATCTAGTACCCATAACACAAGCTATCGCTTACTTTGGGGCTAAATTGAGATGTGTAAAAATGTCCCGTATATATTTATTGAAAAAAAAAATCTAAGAAAATACATACTTATTTACGATATCTAAACGTATCTAGTAAACGGCTCCAACGCTTTACCTTCATAAACAGTTTGATGTTATGTATGACAGACAAAGCTACAAGATTTCTCAGGACCTGGGGCCTTATCAGGTAATATTGTTTTAAAATTTTCATACGGACATTGTATGTAAATGTTAAAACAATATTACAGTAATACTGTTTTAAGAGATGGTGGTAAGGCCCCTGGGGTCTGATTGCGTGAGGAAAACGTTCTCATCGTTATCGTAATCGGTAACAAATTCTGCCCCCCGATTGGCTGACGAAATCAGCGGGCAGATTCCGATTACGATAAATACGTTTTTCTTACTTTAATCTAGCGCCAGTTCTTAATACCTACTACTACTGCTACTGTGTTTCTACTTCTGGCTTTGGTGTTTCTATCCAATCTGCCGTTCGTACGGAGCTACTGACGGCCGAGTTAGAATTAACTGACCGACAGTAACTGACCATTACAGCCTGGCCACGGGAAATTCGCCGATGCGAATATTCGCGCGGTGCGAACGGCGAAGCGTCTAGCGACTGAAATAAACGCATAGCAATGTACTAATCAAGCCACGCGCAACGACGACCGGCGAAGCGACCGGCGAAATGTACCGAGCGAACCGCACCGGCGACTTGCGGCGCGGCGGGCGAACGAAACAAAGGCATGAATAAGTACGGCGCGAGCCACGGAGTTGAGCGGTAGTCGCGGCGAATAGTGCAGTGAACAAACGAGTTTAGTTATTTTCGCCGCGAAAAATGAGCGCCGAGACTTTTATTGCTGAAATACTAGCTAGACCAGCTATTTGGAAGTCTGGCCATCCACAGCACAAGTTACATGTAGTGAAGAGTATGTAGGAAGAATATTCATAAGTATATAATCGAGGGTTTCAATACTCATTCTGGCATACTCAACAAATTTTTCTGGATATATTCTGTATTTCTCATACTTCTTGTGGAACTCTCCATCTATACTTACTCCGATTCTTATTCAAATCATGTATTTCACAATCTCTTCCAAATATTAGGTCTTGAAATATTGAGATAATTTCGATAAAGACATTTTGCTGTCGGACTTCCTTACTGGTCGCGGCGGCGAACGTGACTGCCCGTGGCCTGCAAACGGTGCCGCGCGAATGGTCGCCTCGCCCCTCGCTTCGACGTTCGCACCGCCGATCCCCGTGGCCAGGCCGTTAATTGGAACTGACTCGACTTGTTTTCACGGACCCAGTAGGTATCTGTCGCACAGTAACTACCCTTCATTGCCCGACAGCTACTGCCCCTGATCGCGTTTAAACGTATTTATCACTAAAGAACTGTATCAATGTCAAAACGTGACTTTCAAGTGTTTTGGTTGGTGAAAATCCATGTTTGAACATTGATACAGTTCTTAAATGATTGTTACATTTTTAGGCGATCGAGCTGGTTCTGTGAAACCAGGTTTAAAGCATAGTTTATAAGTAGGTATCACTCATCGCTATAGGTAATAAAATACATTGTCGTCTCTGTGGTTAGGTGCGTACAAAAATGTCTACGTAATGCTAACTACTCGTAAGTAGGTAAAATACTTAATAGTAATTGGAATTATTATACAAGCGGTAGTAAATGGATAATATGTTTGGTTCATTGTTTATATTTACTAATTCTTATGCCCACTCTAATATTTTAAGATGACTTTGCTTTTATTCAGGTTTTATACGACTAATTTTAAGAGATCATTTATGTATGAAAAGCAAACAACAACTTTAGATACATGATTAAAATGCAGGCGCCATGTAGATACTGTTTATTGTTCTGTAAATTCAAAAATCATCTCCGTGCATACATAATAATAACATTTAAAATTATGTAAATATATTTAATTTAATAAAATCACATTGTGTGCCAAATGAAATTAAAAATGTTTAATGACGATTCTATTGAGAGGACTTTGGCCGTATAGCCCACTGCGTTGCCCAAGTCTTGTTTAGTTGGCTTTACAAATTTGAGAACATTATGAAAACACTCTCATGCAGAGTTTCAGGTCCTCAATATGTTTCCCATCACCACAAATCAAGTAGTATTAAATTACCACAAACCACGTAACTCCACAAAAAGTGTATTCTTGGGACGCGAACCCCCAACCCCTGATAATGAGACCGAGCGAAGTATGACCGAAGGCGACTATATCCCAGCACTTTAGGCATTTATCGCTCGCTCAGACCCCGCGCTACGATACCTACCGATCATTGCCGTAAGTCGCGCAGTTCAAATGAACTCCGTGACCCTATATCATAAATATTTGCGTCACAGTTGAACTGTTACAGTTGGACTATTTACATTATAATTCGCTTCACGAAATATATGTTGGAAGTTGCGTTTTTACCTATATTTTGATTTTTTTATGGTAATCGATATCTCAACACAGGTATATTTTATATAAATCAGTTATTTCTGTATGTTTGTCTCGCTAAAACTCAAGAACGGCTGGACCGATTTAGCTGATTTTGTTTTTTAAATACTAGTCGTAGTCTAGGAAAGATTTAAACGGTCAGTACCTATAAAGCTGCTTGTGCTGATTCACTGACTCACTCACTGATTGATCACCTCTCCTGAACAATTTTGTATGAAAAATTTTTTTTTTTCAAGTACTGTTTCGTATTTAAGGGAAAAATTCATTCAGAGGGAATACGGAAAGAGCTGATGATTGAGAATTTCAAAGACGGGTAAAGAGCACAGCCAAGAGTATTGCAGATAGGTGGGGGGTGCTAGACCAAATGTCATTTGACACGTCATTCAGTTGGCAGTGAGCTGAAAAAAAATTAAAAATGGCGCGATTCAAAATGCCCGCCATATGAATTTCGTCGGTATCTCGGAAAGTATAAAAGATGGAAGAACGGTTTCTTGACAAGAAGTGATCAGGACTCGAAGGTCTATTCGATGGATAGAAAAAAATTAAAAATTGCGGAATTTATTTTTCCATAGAAAATGTATAGGGTATATTGAAGAGACTATTGAAAAGTTGTGCAACATGTAGTACTTTGATGCGGTTTTTTGGAGGATTCTCAGCGAAAACATATGAAATGAGATGATGATTCAGGGTTCTGAAGACTGTCGAGGTGATCAATCAGTCAGTCAGTGAATCAGCACAAGCAGCTATATATATATACTAGTTGGATGCGTGGTGGCGCGGGCTACATGTGGCCCGCGTGCTGTCTTCCCGCCCATAAAAAATCTCTTCAAAATTCCCCACACATTTTCTATGAAAAAAAATATTCCGCCATTTTGAATTTTTTTCCTATCCATCCAATACACCTTCGGGTCCTGATCACTTCTTTCCACGAAACCGTTCTTCCATCTTTTATACTTTCCGAGATATCGACAAAATTCGAACGGCGGCCATTTTGAATCCGCCATTTTGAAATTTTTTCCAGCTCACTGCCAATTGGATGACGTTTCGAATGACATTTGGTCGAGCACCCCCCACCTATCTTTGATACCCTGGCTGTGCTCTTCACCTGTCTTTGAAATCCTCATCTCATCATCTCTCTCCGTATTTTTTCTCCAAATGAATTTTTCCCTTATATACGAAATGGATATTAAAAATTTTTTTTTTCATACAAAATTGTTCAGGAGAGGTGATCAATGAGTGAGTCAGTCAGTGAATCAGCCCGAGTAACTATATATTATACTAGTAGGGCGCGTGGAGGCGCGGGCCACATGTGGCCCGCGTGCTCTCTTCCCCCTATTTGCCTTTCAACCTTTAGTCTCTTCAACATTCGTCATACATTTTCTATGAAAAAAATAAAGTCCGCCATTTTGAATTTTTTTTTCTATCCATCGTATAGACCTTCGGATCATTATAAACTCTTGTCAAGAAACCGTTCTTCCATTTTTTATACTTTCCGAAATATCGACGAAATTCAAATGGCGGCCATTTTTAATCCGCCATTTTGATTTTTTTTGACGACGTTTGATGACGTTTCGAATGACATTTGGTCGAGCACCCCCCACCTATCTTCGATACCTTGGCCGTGCTCTTCACCCGTCTCCGAAATCCTCAATCATCAGCTCTCTCCATATTTTTGTTCTTAATGAATTTTTCCATTGTTTATGACAGTATACGTCAAAAAATTTTTTTTCATACAAAATTTTTCAGGAGAGGTGATCAATGAGTCAGTGAATCAGCACGACCAGCTATATATATATTAATAGTTATAGTAATTGACTAGTAGGGCGCATAGGGGCGCGGGCCACATGTGGCCCGCGTGCTGTCTTCCCCCGCTATTTGCCTTACAACGTAAGTCTCAACATTCCCCATACATTTTTTATGAAAAAAATAAATTCCGCCATTTTGAATTTTTTTCTGTCCTTTGAATAGACCTTTGGGTCCTGATCACTTCTTGTCAAGAAATCGTTCTTACATCTTTTATACTCTTCGAGATATTGGCGAGATTCGTTTGGCGGCCATTTTGAATCCGCAATTTTGAAATTTTTTCAGCTCACTGCCAATTGGATGACGTTTCAAATGACATTTGGCTTGTACATGACAGTATACGTCAAAAAATTCTGTTTCATACAAAATTGCTCAGGAGAGGTGATCAATGAGTCAGTGAATATATAAATGTACTAGTAGGCCGCGGGTTGTCTTCCAGCCTATAAAAGAATCATCGCTGACCTCTTAAATATTCCCATACTTATCTATGGAAAAAACTAATTCCGCCATTTTGAAATTTTTTCTATCCATCAAATAGACCTTCGGGTCTTGGTCACCTCTTGTCAAGAAACCGTTCTTCCATCTTTTATACTTTCCGAGATACCGACGAAATTCGTTTGGCGGCCATTTTGAATCCGCCATTTTGAAATTTTGAAAGGTCTCGGGTTCCGCGGGTTTGTGCTCCTTAATATTATTATATTTGTATTTTTCTAAAAACTTATTAGTAGGTAGGTAAGGTATTTCTATTTAGTAGGAACCAATCTAGGGGTTGGAAGTTCAAGAAATATCTCCCACGCAGTTTTTAAATTTCTATTGGCCGCCATGTCCAAAATAAAGTCGAGAGGATATTATAATATCATGTATTCATGAGAAACTCAGTTTAGCCAAACAAAAAAATCTCGTCTCCCTTACTGACTGTATATAAGTATAAACTGTGGTTACGCGTGATGGTATTTGCACGTGGTGGAATTTACTCTACCTACCTAATTTTCTTAGTTCGTGTCAGATTTTCTTTGGAGCTTTTGAGGGCTAGGTATTTTGAAAAACTCAAGAAACACTTACCATATTTTAATTTTATTACTAAATGTAGTAAGAGAATTTATTTACAAATAATTAAAAAATAAATAATTTTAGCGCGAAAGGAGCGTGAGTCGTGAAAACTTGCGCAGGTCCTTCTCGTATAGAGGCTCGTGAGCCACTGAAGTACATCGCTTATTAGATGCGTTAGATCATTTTATGACTTCTGTTAGGCGAAATTTTGCAGCAAATTTTTTATTTAAAATCTGTCTTTCCAATAAATAGGTAATACAATGAGCTTACTTTACGTATAATTTTTATGAAATTTGGTCTGAAGCTTTGGAAATGCCATTAGAAAAATGAACAAAAACGACCTGTTTTCAAAAATTTTTATGATCGAGGCAAGTTTAACTTATCGTGTTTTCATGAGTACATTAAAGAGATAAGGCATGTATCTTTAATATTTATTTTTAACAGTGAAAAAAAACTATTTTTTCATGATTTTGAATTGGTTTGAAAAGTGGCGTAGTCGCTAAAAACCGGGATAATGGGCCGTTAACCGTCAACTACTTCAACATGTATTAAAATGATAATTAAATAAATATTTATCTATACTTATTATTAATATACAAATATTAATTTGTTTTGCAATTATGACAAAACAAAATATTAAGCTGTCCTGCTAATTATGGATTTCGAAAAAATAACGCCTGCTTCCATTTAATAATAAATAAACTCTTTTTACAGCTTTCATGGAGCCAGACCACCTCGGCAAGCGGTTCAGAAGAAAACGTTCGACAGAGTCCAATAGTCGGCGTAAGAGAGAGGCTCCCTATGTGATATACCCCGAGATCCTCGTCATCGTCGACTACGACGGCTACAGGTCAATATCGTCCTTATAAGCTTACAAAACCTTGCTTATCAGGAGCTTTTAATAAAAGAACATACTAACGCTGGTGAGGCAAAGGGGTTCTTTATCTTGCAACATCACATTGTTGACTGACCGCATACTAAATGCTTTGTGAAAACATGCTTTGTACAAGTGGTACCATTGGAAGTCCATCGGTTGAAACAGTGACGAACCAAACTCAAACCTAGTTATCATGGCTCTAAGAATTCATAAAGAGCTTAAGGCCAAAAAAATTCATTATCATCTCACTATATTCCCTTGTTAATACCTGCAGGTTTCTAAAGGAATAAATTCCTACACGAGTTATGGAAGGCAGATAATTTTTATTTCAATTCTTGGAAGCTTTGGAGCATGATGGTCAAATATCCAAATATATCTTAGCAACAATATTACAAAAAAATCAATAAACAAGGGTAAGGTAATCTACAGATCGGTCTTGTACTTTTCTCTGACTTTAATCAGTTTGAACTACGATTTTTGCTAAAACAAAAATCTGAGATTTTCGTAAGCAATCTCAAGATCAATTTCGTTGACACGCACGCAATTAGCGCGATTTCGAAGGTATAAGAACGACAGCGTAGCACGGAAGTCTAATCTTAGTTATCACTGTTCCGTGTTCTGTGTTTTCGTAGATCAGACCCTAGTTGTGTAAGAAAAACGTATTCACCTTTATAGTAATCGTTTACAAATTCTGCCTGCTGATTGGTTCGCTGATTTATATTAAAAAATTGGGTAATCGTTTACCTACAAGTTCTGCCTGCTGATTTTTTTCCTGAACATCAGTCAATCAGCTGGCAGAATTTGCTAACGATTACGATAACGATGAAAACGTTTTTCTTACGCAATCAGAGCCCTAGAGCACTATACCTACATTTGCGATATTCATATACAGCCGGGGTGATGTCCGGGGAGTCAAAGGACCTAACCTCACTTGATGTTTACCCGTTTGTCTCAGGTTACACGGAGGCGACAATCTGCAAATAAAACGTTATTTCGTGTCGTTCTGGAACGGCGTTGATCTGCGATACAAACTTCTAAAAGGACCCAGAATAAGGATATCCATTGCCGGCATTATCATTTCGAGGGTAAGTTTATAAAATTCTTACTTTCCAAACTTGCATACTGCGATTTTCTTTTATAAGCTTGGGTTTCGGTAACTCGATGATTATGACTGATTTGAGGGTTTGGAATAACCAGAAGACCTAGCCAAGTGACTTATTGATGCTATATCTACAATTTCTAACGTTTTAGAAAACCGCATCGTGTTTATTACGTGATTTATCGACTGCCAAAGATGTCATTCCCATATTCTGTTTTCTTAAGTTTTCGCTAACGATTGTACAAATAAGTAGATTCGATAAACCAGGTCATGCGAGCAGAGAAGTTAGAAATCAGTAAGTTAATGAACAAAATTATAGTTAGGTATAATTCTAATTAGGTAAATAATAATAATAAATAAATAATAAAACGCTCTATGCAAAGTTAGGAGCATCATGTATTCTGTAATTGCTTAGGTAAACCTAATATTTGAGAAACATCAGTTCTAAAGTCTATAAATTTTAGAAACCAATCGCAAACAAAAAATTCTGCTCAATTAATATGTTCAAATGGGTACTTAGGTACTCTTAAATATAGATAGGTATAGCTATACTATCATCATACTAGACGGACGGAGCTGCAGGCAAAACCTAACGCTCTTTTTTCAATTTTTATTTATATTGGAAAATGATCAAAAAATTACATTTGTGTTTTAAGACTAAAGTTAACCATTTCATCGGTCTCAATGCAAAGCTCTTCGAGAAAGGTCTTTTTGGATTTGGGGTAGCCTTCCAGAACCGCATCCAGCATTTCTGCGCAGATTCTCTTGCGTTTCCTGAAAAAGAAATGGTGATCTTTGGATTTTTTTTAACTAAAAATCAAGCCATCGTTAACTTAAGGGTTACGCTTTGTACTTTATGCCGCTGTGGGATTGTTTTTTGGCCAAAATAATAAAGAAAATAAAATAAATGTATTTATTGATATTTCAATCCACGACGACACGCCCCACTCTGTCAAACTCCGTACGAATCGAAAGAAACATAAGCGATAATGACAGAGTGGGGCGCTCCGTCATGAATTGAAATATATATACCTACTTATTATTTACTGGCTTTTGCCCGTGTTAAGTTCGGGTTTTTAGTAGGTAATTGTGTGGAAATCATGGATATTTCCGGAATAAAGCCTTTGTGTTTATTCAGGGTAGGTATAGGTACCTTATAACATAATATCTTCGTTGCAAACAGCCAAATTGTTTCAGGAGTTGAGGCATAAAGGTGTAACAAAAAACACACACACACATACAAACTTTCGCCTTTATAATTTTTTTACACTAGGTATACTTATAAGCTAGTACTTGACTGCGATCTCACCTGATGGTAAGTAATGATGCAGCCGAAGATGTTATCGTACTAACTTGGAAAGGATAACTAAGGTCGCCCCTAACGGTTGCTACACAGCATCGCACCGGAACGCTAAATCTCTTGGCGGTACGTCTTTGCTGGTAGTGTGATAACAAGCCACAGCCGAAGCCTCCCAACAAAACAAAATGGGCGAAATCAGTGTGTGTTTTTTTAGTTATTTGAACATACCTGTATTCTTTTAAAGATTTTTCGTGTGCACCCAAAAGAACTTTCTTTTCATCGGGATCGATGACTTCGGTCGTGTTGCGGAGGTCATTTAATTTTTTTTCTAATTTCTCTATGCTATGTTTAATGTCTTCAATTTGTGACTTAGTTGTATCATTAGTGGGAGCAGATAAGAGATTTTTGAGGTTCGCTTCTGCTTTTTTTAAATCTCCGTTCTTTTCATTCAAAATATTTGTTATGCTGACGATTTGAGTGTCGTAATCTGAAAAAAATCACGACTCAACTTAAAAGTTAGTAGCTATTAATAGGTACTTAGTTACCTAAAACCGATAAAAAACAAACATAAGTATCTAAAGGAAACGTAGGTAGGTACTTTACCTTCAGTGTCTGAATTTTCTTCTACATTTTCTAATTGCAAAGCTGCATAAACTTTTTGTTTTCCATACAATTTACACTTTATTTTACCAGATTCACTCAAAGCGTCAAGAGCTTTTTGAACTGCATTTTTAGTGTACGCTCCTCTCAAGTTGACTGTAACATCTGCACAAGAATATGGTCTATTCGTGTCCACTAAATACTTCAATACTGCTTCATTAGCCATTTTCAATCGTAATAAATTAAATTATCGTCAATAAAACAAAAATAGAAAAAGTTGACTTCAACTTCACGTAAAAATACCGCGTCGCTGCAGCTTCTTTTTTTTTCGCGCCAAATGTCAAAGGTGACTTTGACAGATTAAAAATTAAAATGTAAGTAGGTAGGTAATAGACAATTTATTAGCTCATGCTATTATTATTATTGTTTTAACTTATAAATTATAATTATAATGTGTTTAAAAATTAAATATAGTTGCTATAATGTTTATAATTAAATTAAAATAGTAATTATTTTTTTATTATGCGAAAGAACTATTTCTATTATATTATGTAATTTTAGTGTTAGGTACCTTATAATCTATGGTAGCTCTACAGATATAATAATATTATATATATTTTGCTACTCTTTTCGGTGTTAGGCAGTGGATAAAAATCAAGATGAAGGAATAAAGGCAAAACCAGATTTAGCAAAAAATATCGAATTAATTTGTATAAATTAGCAACACCTGCACTTGTACCTACCGTCATGAATTAATAATATGTTGGTTTTATTTGAACCTAACGTTTGACCGGTTAGGATAATAGATATTATTTTGTGAATGGAATGATTCAAATGATTGTACTCTATAACACTAGGCATGCCGTGTTTTATAAAATGAATATTAAAATTTCAAAAAATGTATAATTAATGGTAATGCTATTTTTTTATTATACCTAGACACTACTTAATTGCTATTGAGAGATAATATTTTGTAAATGTCGCCTTTTTCGACCGACTTTCAAGTTTCAATCCAAATTAGGTATTAGCACAGAACTATGTATTCTACCTGACTAATTTAGTATCTACCTACCTAATGAACAACCTAGATACTTAAGTACCTCACTATTAATTATTTAATGAAAAGTTTATGAAAAGCTGTTAAAAATAAAGTTTTAATAATAATCGACCTAGTACCTACAATCTACATCCTACGTACCTATTCCCTAAATGAGTTATTCGAGAATTAAAGAATAATGAAACTTTCTTGTTTGTTCATGAGGACACCTTTGAGCGGCCGTGGCGGCAAAAGGCACAGTTTCCGCTTACACAAGGGTCGATCCCGGGTCGGGGGAGTTCATTTTGGAGTCGAGAATAGATTCATAATGGGTTTTATGTCCACTTTATGCAAGCTTGACGCTGCCTTTCACTTCCATGCGAGAAAATTTGGTCAAGGTCCCGGGTTCGATTCCCAGGTTAGGCGAAAATATAATACACTTCATTTTCCATATGATTGCGTAAAATGTGTGATTGCAGCCAAGTGCGACCCATACGGTCTAAGTTGCTACGCCTGCACCTGTAGCCATTGTTATCTTATCTATTCTATTAGTATAGATATCGCTTCAATTCACTTCCTAATTGTTGGTTTTAAGGTGTGCCCACTGAGCTCAAGATTCGCCAGGTTCTCAAAAATTTAGAATTTATCGGAATGACAATAGTCGTCGATAAGCCACGTGATCAATGTTTTATTGACCGGATATTGACAATCTCATACAAGGCTATATGTACGACTGCCGATCTTGCTGATGCTTGCAATATCCTAAGGGGTTAGTTAGTACAGGTTTTTACGAATTTCGAGTCGACTCGCATCGCACAAACGAATCTAATTCCTCCATACATTTACATCCAGCGCCATCTATGGACAGTCGCTGACATTCGGCTGTCAATAGTTGTAGATGTTAACGGCCTACAAGCCGTATTTAGGTGATTTTGAATGAAGTTTTACGCAAAAACTATAAAGAAAATTACTTTCAAATTTACACGTCATGTATTTTGGGTCTTTAATCTAAAATCGCTATGAAGCAGAAACACGATTGGATAAAATTTTCTCGATAGAAATTTCTCCCAAAAGTTGCTCCAAAATCTCAGTTGTTCTATATTTTATCGGAAACTACAATTGATGTAATTGTAATTTTTGTTTTAATGTATCGCTAATAATATTATCCTAAAACGCTTAGAACGGATTTTTGATAACCAGCTTAGTTTTTGAGTAATTAGGTAAAACGTCGTTTTTCTGCTATATTCTTCCGCGACGCTGCATGTCGCACCTACCAAATCTCCGTGAGAGTGAGAAAGACAAAAATAAATTCAATCAATCCCCTTAATGTATGGAAGAATTCGATTCTCGAAACTCGTACAAAAACCTTTTGCTAACCCTGCTGTATCAGAACTTAAATATGTTGTAATAATCCCACAAATAAAACTTGGTATTTCTACTACCTACTGTTACATACTTACTATCCCTTGTTATTGGCAGGGTCGTGATGCGACGCCGTATCTAGAAAGGAATCGCGTGGGTCGCGACGCTATTGACTCGGCAGCCGCGCTCACTGACATGGGCAAGTATCTCTTCAGGGAGAGGAGACTGCCCGTCTACGACATCGCTGTTGCTATCACTAAGTAAGTTGGATGTCATGGGTATAAGGAAGTGCCAATTCTGTTGTGCGAATTCTCTAAACTAAATTAATTCGACGAGTCTAAAAATAGTGCTACCCTCTTCAAAATGCTCCCCATGGAAAGGGACTAGTTTTAGATGCGTCACATTAGTTTAGTTTAGAGATTTTGCACAACATATTTAGCACCAATATCTCTTGTTTTTTTTTTAATTTAACAGGTCTTATTATAGTGGAATAGGATTCCACGAGGTAGTCTTTTCCGCGCGAAGAAAAGCACCTATAGATATGATTTTACTTGTCAGGTTAGGGATTTTGTTTATTGAATCAATAAACTTGGGCGAAATGTTAGGCTCAATATAAGAGTACCCTTCCTAATACTACTGAAAAAACTAGAATCTACCATGAGCTTTCCTAAACATTTCCTTCTAAAACTAAACAAAATATATGTCCCAGATTTTTAGAGATCTGTTTAAGTTTAGATTCTGTTTAAGTTTGAAAGTCGAAGTAGCACCAATGTCATACAATATCATCAAGTCGGTGATGGTAATGGGTGTGTTAATCATAAGTGTTGCGCATCTCAAGTTTACTTTCCCTTGTTGCCTTGAAGATCTTTTTAGAGCTCCACAGATCCGTGCCCTTGAATCACTATTTATAGTTTCGATCATCGATGTAAGGTAGTGTCGAGCAACAACTGCATTTAACGAGACAGAAAAAAAATTAAAACCCTTTTTTCTTTTTTAAATAAAATAAAAAATTAAAACCCGGAACTAAATGCTTGCGAGGCGGGCAACCACTTCGCAACCTTGTGGCCAGATTTAGTTCAGAACTACGATCGAAATAGAGGGTGTGACTCTAGTGACATTTGGGTAGGTGCACATTTAGTGTCGGAACTGGTCGGAACTATTCAAAATTTTGTAACCGTAACGAATGATTGTGCAGGCTACTGTTTACTGAAAGATTACAATAATATTGAAGTCGTGAAAATTTCATTACGGTATACGGTAGACATCGTCCTTGACTTTTATGCAGACACAGGCGAAGATAAATTCGATTGTCATTTTGTGGATATCTCAGACTTGATGATTATGCATCATTCATTTCGTGGCAATCGAGAAATATATGTTTACTCACTACAGGTACAGTCATAGGGCAGCGAAAATGTTTGGACCAAATATTTATTGCAACTCTGTCCTTCCTAAAAAAAAATTGACTTTATGTAGTAATCATACACACACTCACATTTAACGATGCAGTTATTATCGTTATCTTTGAGTGTGCCCTTTGTTTTCAATTTATTTATTAACATAAACATGAAACAATGTTTAGTCAATTTATCAATTCAACATGTTTCATCAACGCGAAAATTCACGGTTAGTTTAATCCTGGCAAAGGTCTAAGCGTGTTAAGCCATTGTTACTATTAGATACCTAACTTTCGTATCATGATATATTGCTTTAGCATAATCAAATATTGATATTCCGGTAAGTATACAATTTATTACTACTAATTTTATTTTGGCGCCATTATTCCAAGTTTGCAAATGTCAAGCAGCCATGCAGTCATAGGCAATGAGAGATGAATAAGTTAGTCAACTGGTTTATGATTCACGATGTTGAATGAAGACGCAAAAACTGATTTAACCAACAGGTATGACATGTGCCGACGACGCAAGGGTGGTCGCTGTACAAAAGGCACCGCTGGTAATTTAATTTTAACCAAACCTTTTTAAGGTTGCGACTGGTCTACTCGGCATTAACATTGGCTTACGAGTGAAATAATGCGGATTGCGGCTTGATAATTTTATTTTTTTAATTTTTGCGGTAAAGGATTTTGGTAATGGCGCTGAATATGTCACATACAATGGTGCTTATTCTGTTTTAGAGTCTCTAAATTTAGCGTGTCTAAAAAATTATTATCTGACATGGACAATCTTTTTTTTCTAAAGAATTGTGTTATCCCTTCACGTATATTGAAAGGGATAGAAGTTTTTAGACACGTTAAATTTAGACTCTGAAACAGAATTGGTATCAATGGAGCTTATTCTGTTTTTGAGTCACTAAATTTAGCGCATTTAAAAATCTATATCCTTCTCACGACAATGCCTGTGGAAAAGGATATGCTTTTAAGTGCTATGCTATCCTTTTTCACAGAGACCGCTGTGAAAGAATATTTCTAGTTGGGCTAAATTTAGACTTTTAACGAGATTAAGCACTGATGTTGTTTTTTTAATTGTTTTTGACCCTTGGTTTCGGTTACGGGAAACTGATTATTTTATCAAAGGAACCTGAAAGGACATTGAAAGAAGATTTCAATCGTAGCACGTACTTTATCGTTTGGTAACGATTTTGTTCGACATAAATGTTTTGAAATCAAACGAATAGGGAAGGAAGAAACGTATTGATGTGAATAAATTTATTGAGCATTTTATTTGGATGACTTTCAGACTAGACATGTGCAGGAGGCAATATGTGAACGATGCGTGCAATAGAGGGACCGCAGGTAGGCGTGTGTCAAAGATTGTAATCCCCAAAGCACGCCAATTACTTCATCTAGTCCCTCACCATAAGCACACGATATTCCTCACGGTACTCCAAAAGGAACCACGTGTCCTGTGACTCCCGTCCCTCAAATCCGTAATCTCATTAGCACTTTGTGAATAATCTGTCTCTACAATACTCTTACTCCTACACAACTATCGTAAATTAGTATTTTCATGTATATAGATTTAAAACATTTTCCCTGTCCGTAGTATTAGTCTATAGTCATTTCTCTCAGTCATGTACAGATCATCAAACCATGAACTCAAACAAACAATTTATTATCTTCTCTTCGAGGCCTTCATCTGTATAATGACTCATCGTCCGACATTACACTGATCGGTCTTTCGTAAAAGCATGGCTCCTTTTTATCCATCAACATAAAACAAGCGTAGTATTTAAAGTGATGCTTTTATTTATTGCCACTCATATTTTATTGTGTATGGTAAGTCAAAGAGCGCCCACCTTTATTTCGACATAATGATTGGCTCCAAGCGCCGAACCTTTCAAGAGACCTCTCGTGGGTACATCTTCTCACATTAACAAGAAAGTTGCGTAAGGTCAAAGGGACCAGTCGGCCCTACCTTACTTAAATGACACGAGGACATCGCAGTATATAAACTAACTAGCCTATTACGTATCCACCAAACTATGGTATTACAGGCGATCATCATTATTCAATTACTTCGCTCGATTAAGTTATTACAAGGCAAGGTACTTATTTTTTATTGGTTTATTCCCGAATACATTTCGGCGGTTCAACCAAAATTTATATCAACTGTAGCAACTATAAGTAACTTCTGTAATGTTGTTGCATATTTTATATTTGTATTTTATCTAATGTTTTACTGACAATTGGCGGTTTGCACCACGCTCCTAATCTCACGCTCTTAATCGCATGGGCTTAAACTTCTTAACATAGTTTTTTTTGCTTTGCACGTGCTTTTCCTGATATTATTAGTATAAACCTTATAGTTTCTGTACCACATCAGCAACATCTTCCTGTAAGTATTTTACTTTCTTCTCATATTTATTTATAAAACAGTATTTCGATACAAGTTATATTTATATAAGTATCCTTTAGCCTTTGAAAAATCATTTCCGTAAGTACTTTGTACATACTTAGTTCATTTTCTAATCACCATACTGAGAACAAATTGGCCTTGAATTCTCTTATTTTATTAATTTTTATATTGGAAAACTAGTAACACATATTTCTGGTATAGGATTCGCCTACGTCGGGGGTGCTTGCGTCGTGAACAAGCGTTTGGAAAAGGTTAACTCAGTTGCCATCATCGAAGACACTGGCGGTTTTTCCGGCATTATTGTGGCTGCACATGAAGTCGGGCATTTGTAAGACTATTTATATAATACGACTTTATTTTCTAATTTAAAACTTCTTAATATGCTTTGTTTAATCTTCTATTCTTATTTATGCTATAGACTTGGAGCAGTACACGACGGGAGTCCACCACCTTCATATTTAGGAGGCCCAGGTGCTGAAAAGTGCAGATGGGAAGATGGCTTCATCATGTCAGATCTCAGGCACACGGAAAAAGGCTTCCGGTGGTCTCCCTGCAGCGTCCAAAGCTTCCATCACTTCTTAAAGTAGGTTTTATTTCTTCACGTTATTTATAATGTAATATTTTCTCAGTTATTGTTTGCATTTTTTCTGATATTGTAGAGTTCAGGAAGTAACAATGTGTTCAATTTAAGGTTGGATCTCTCTGTGATTGACCCATATTGGGCGCCAAAACTTTTTGATCACGTCATCCAAAAATTGTATTAACTACGAACAAATATCTCATAATATTCGATTTGCCCTGTTTATCCACAAAAAGTCTTCTTTCGAATTTTACAAGTTATTCAAATTAATTTTGTTCTTATTAAATGACGTATAGTCAAGTAACCTTTGGTTGGGCGCCAAAATGTTCTAACACAAAGATATTAATAAATCGGCGAAATAGGTGTTATAAATGCAAATATCTCGCTTGTATCAGCTTCCAATATAATTATTGAAACCGATAGTCATATTCAAATTGTTTTCGGGCGATAAAATTTTTGGCTCATTGCTCAATGTCATATTATTATAAAACATCATTCTTATTACCTACTACTACTTTTCTGCAATTAATAGCCCAATAAATCAGCTGACATTTCCCAGTCAACGATCATTATGTAAATCGTCGCTGACGATAATGTCTTCAAGGGGTTAGTACAGGTTTTTGTACGAATTTTGAGTCGACTCGCATCGCATAAACGAGTCGAACTCCTGCATACATTTACAGCCAACGCCATCTATTGGCAGCCGCATGTCAGTGACTGTCCATAGATGGCGCTGGCTATAAACGTATGGAGGAATTCGATTCGATCGTGCGATGCAAGTCGACTCGAAATTCATACAAAAACCTGTACTAACCCTACTGGAACTGCGATCAACTTTTTTATGATAAACTTGAATTTGCAGTGGTGACACCGCGACCTGTCTATACAACTCTCCGCATGAAGATGACTCGTTACCTCGTGTACTTCCTGGCCGATTACTCACTTTGGATGCTCAGTGTCGGAAGGACAGAGGGACCAGGTATAATTATTTCCTTTCTTTGATGTCTTCCTTATGGAGCTATAATGAATATTCATTTCTTTAAGTGTGCCTTAATGTTGTTATCAAACCGTGTATTATTTACTCGTCAACGGCGATGTTTATTTCAAAACCAGATTTACACTACCTAACTACACATATTCAATATTACAAGTATGTTTAAAAGTCGTAAGTGTTAAAATTTAATTATTAAGTATTAAAAAATATATAAGTGGATCATTATTAATAAGTATTAGCGAATCAATGTTAATTTATTTTAATTATTTTGATTACCATAGGAATATTAGGTATTTTGATTATTTTATATACTTAAATATTTTTCTCTAAATAAAATAAGCATATTGGAGCCCCATTTTATTTGATAATATAAGGTGGATAATATAATTGTGAGTTTATTTTCAATTTCAGTGCGTGTTTCAAAGACGAGCGGGTCTGCGCGCAACTTTTCTGCTTCGACGCAGCAAGCGGATACTGTGTTGCTTACAGACCCGCGGCGGAGGGCTCGCCTTGTGGCGATGGGCAGGTTAGTGGCCATTCAGCCATTCTAAAATTTCAAAATTTACAAAATAACAGGACAGATTAATTTGTTTGCAATCCGATACTTGAAAATAATTTGTATGGTTACAATATGCAGGAACACCGCCCATATGAAAAACCACACACAGTGCGGTGTGCCTGCATATTAGACTATACAGATTATTTTCAAGTGTAGCGGATTATAGCAAAACAAATTAATCTGTCCAGCTTATTATGGATTTACGCTAAAAAGCGCCTGCTGCCATTCAATATATTTTACAAAATACACTAATTCGTATAAAAATATTTTTATTTGCCATATAAATCTGAAGAAAGCAAACGAAAAAACGATGCTAAACAGTGACAATAGACACGTGATGTTGGTAGAAAAGAGCACTAGGAGCAATTATGATGTCACTCATCCATAGCATAAACATAGCAAATGTTGATGTTTTTTTTTTATTATTTTAAGTTGATTCCATGTTCATATTTTCCAGTATTGTATAAATGGTCGGTGTATAACGGAGCATGAGAATATCATACCGGACTACTCGCAGCATACGCCGAGCTACGTGCGACCTGAGACTAGTCCATTTTACGGAAACATAACGAGGTCTGTATTACCATAATGTTATTGATTATTACCAAAGTTATACTTACTAATATTACCGATTGTATTATTGTGATATTATCGTCTAAAACTTTAGTAGTCTGCTGAGGGAAAAAACGGATTTTATAGAGCACAGGAATTGTTTTTCTAAGAAATAATATAGATAGTTCACCTTTGTTTGACAAATATTAACAATAAAATCGAACAAGTGAAAAAACTAACATCACAATATTGTCACGCAAAACGAAATGAACAATATTCTCGTCGATGACAATTTGTGTACATATTGCACTTACATAATCCAATATATTAACATATTATTTTTATGAATACATATACAGTAACGAAGCCACTACTCAGCCATACGCACCTAGCACAGAAGCGCCAGAGCCATATAGAAATAAATACAGTCCATATTACCAAAAGAGTACAAAACCAGAATACACGTCGACGACCAAGACTACTACGACGACGACGACAACAACAACCAAGACACCTGCAACAACAACAACAACAACAACGATGTCCACACCAACAACAGTTAAAACAACAGTGAATCCATTCAAATACTTCTACGGATTCACGAGACCATCGACCATGAACACAGAGAAATCAACAGAGGCGACAACACCGTCTAGTACATACCCACCATCCATAAACAAGTACTCTGTTACTTCTACAAAGAACCCGTACGATTTCAAAGAATACAGTACTAAACCCACAAAAGCGGATACACCGAAACGTGGTTTCTTTAGCAAAGACGATTTGGACAGTTACTTTGGGCGCGGCACCACGAAAAGTCCTTTCACAGGCAAGGGGATAAAGTCTCTATTCAAGATAGGCACATATTACTCAGAAGGAAAGTCATTGGACAACTCGATAAGACCAGATGCGAACTCCCAGCAAGTTCAAATTGAACCGGCGAGATTAGTCTTCTCTTATCAAAGGAATTTGACGTCCGGAGAGATTATAAGAACATAGAAGTGCCAAAAGAATATATTGGTAAGGCAATGATCAGATTCGGACCATACCGATGTCATTCTTCTTTCGTCGCCTCATGGTCTTCTACATCTTAAAAATATCACAATTACCACATTTATATT
The DNA here is from genome assembly GCA_036785405.1 of Coenonympha arcania. Classification (NCBI taxonomy): domain Eukaryota; kingdom Metazoa; phylum Arthropoda; class Insecta; order Lepidoptera; family Nymphalidae; genus Coenonympha; species Coenonympha arcania. The sequence goes on from CM072059.1 coordinate 6,455,068, forward strand.
ATCATATGCATTCTTTTCAGCCATACCAGTCACTGCAATAATTGCAAACATTGACAAATCTATACAAAAAAAATTATTATGTACTATATTGTAGTAGAAAATAAGCATGCAACACACATTTGTATTTATAATTTCCGTGTACATAACAAATACAAATTAGTATCAAAACTTCATAGTTCAAGCATACTCAAAACATTTCATATTTCTAAGCATACTATTCAAAGTATTCATAGTAGATGTACATACATAACTTCTAATATTATGAGATTTACCTTATATGTAACCTATTTTGAATTTATTTTATTTTGTAGATATCAAAGCATGAATGTAAACAGTAGTTATCTTTCTAAATTCAATCAGCTTGAAACTGTTATCTTTAGATAAAATTATTACTTACAATCTTTATAAAATATCTTGTAATTAGATCATATTATTAAATCACTTATATCACATATTTTAATTTATCTTTTTTATTTTACAGTAGCCGCCACTAGCAAATCGAGCGGACTAAACATTGAAGACTGTTTCGCTGGACCCACATTCTCCCTCCCAGGGAGTTGCAATCCAGCCTATTAAATACATTTAACAATCGTGAAGCGTGCGCACATGCCTAGTAATATGAATATTACCTCGGTAATTCTCTCCCATTGTGATATTAAATATAAAGCGGAATATACAAATGTAGTACACTGTATAAAAATTACTCTCAACAACAAAACACGAGAGGTAATATTCAATATTCAGCGGGTAATCAAAGGAGTGTGACGCACGAGTGTGAATAAAATGTGTCTGAAGACAGGACTTAAGAGGAGTGTCAGACATAGTTTTGTGAGTGATATTATAATGTGATTGTGTTACGTTTAATGAACTCCTAAGTACATTATTGTAATCTGTATATTATGAACAAAACTGGATCAATACGAGACTCGTGATTCTCAGTTTGGTTTTAAACCTATTGTAGAGATATTTTCTTAAGACTATATTTTTGTAAGCTGTTGTAAAAAAAATAGACTCGTTTTAAGATAAGACAAAAAACTGCCACGAAGTGCCTTTTTATGAATATTATTAAGCCAATTGTAAAAGTAAGGCTCAGCCTAGACACAATTTTTATTTTTACTTTACTCGATTATATTTTCATAATATTTTATGATAATACTCTCGCCTGTTTTGGCATCACAAAATTTATTTAGAATAATATTATTGTCTATTTTAATATATCACATATTTTGTTATTTGTTTTATATACTTTGAGTGTATTATACCAGCGACTGGTTCGCAAATGTGTAGTGAGTCGCATATTTTACATTAAATGCATAAACGAATATACTATGCGGTTTACTAAGAACATCCTTAGTCCAGACTAATTAAAAATTAACAGTTGTATAATAATTAGGATAGCTTGTCGACTGAAATATTGTTTGTATTGAATATCAAAATAAGAGCATTTCCAATAATCGGCAATCACTTACTGAACCGCATAGTAAAGAAGTTAAATTATAACTTTAAACATTCGTTTTCATAACTAAATCTCAATAAAACTTTCTTAGTTTTCTCGTTTATTTTAATTAGTTTTCTTATGAACTTTAAACTCGATATAGTATAAGTATTTTTGTATTTCTAAATTTATTTATGTGACATAGTTGTGTAATTCTTAAAGTTACCATAGATTAAACAATAAAATTAGTATTTGGCAGTTTCGTTCTAAGGAAATATAGCGAGCATTCAGTTCTGACATCACTTGCCTCTTATATAATTATTATTTATTTTATGCCAATTTCTTATTATTTATGTATGAAACAACTTGTAGGATATCTCCTAAATTGTCTAAATTTTAAGGAAAAATATAAAAGAACCAATATAAGCATAGTTTTATTACCCACTTGAACTTACAACAAGAACCCATCACCTAAATCTTTAAACATCAACATTAAATAATAACAATATAAATATCATTCCAGTAATAATATTAATATTTGATAAATAATATTTAAAAAAAAATTATTACCAAAACTGATGTCACTAAAATTTTGAGAGCAATTAAATATTTAGAAAAAATCTTGGATATTATAATTTAAGAATAAATACAACAACAATAACATACAAAGTTTGCTCCTCTGACAACTGGAAATGACACGGCCATGGAAAAATGCAATATTCACAAAAGATCAGCTATAAATGTGTACGTTCTAGAACTAGAGAGAAAGAACTATACTTGAAATCACTGGGTTGAACACTTTAGTTAGACTTCACTGGCATGGATCTAGACGCTGATACATTATTAATCAATAATCTAGCTACCATTCCGAGTGACAGGCAAAACATGAGTCCAGCTGGCATGAACTTCCGTCCATTGTAGTACCTGAAAACAAGGTATAGACTTATTTACTCACTCCTTGACAAAGTTCATAATGTTTAGACAGCGTTCTGCATGGCGAAGTTTAAAATATTATTATTTTAATTGGCTCAGGCCTGGTCTGAACACAGTAATTCACTAATTTCTTATATCTGCAATTACAAGTTGTGAAATAGTTACCACCAATATAAGTATTGAAAATGAAAGACTGCTGACCATCATGTGATATTGCAGTAAGTATTAGGGTCAATTTACAAACCGGCGGAATGGAATGGAAGCGTTTTATTAACATAGCATTATGAACTTTATGTCAATTGTATAACATACAAAATAAATAATTCTTGAGAATGCGCGAGGATTCCACGAAGACGCACGACCTTTACCTTTTTTGGCTCCTATTTACTTCATGTCTTATCCAATTGACATAAAATTCATTATGCTATGTAAAAAAAAGTCGCTTCCATTCCATTCTGCTACGATGTAAACTGTCCCTTACAGTTGGCCGCATATTGCAAATAGAAAATGAATATTGAATGGTAAAAAAACAGTCCAATTTTTTCGTAACAGGCATAATTATTATTGTGAAGGCAAAACATAGTCAAATAAATAAAAATTAAGGTTTTCTTCCATATAAAAACCTACTAGGCACTATTATTAACAGGCATAATTATTATTGTGAAGGCAAAACATAGTCAAATAAATAAAAATTAAGGTTTTCTTCCATATAAAAACCTACTAGGCACTATTTCAAAAGTTTTTGCTTTACTAAGCACAGCCTGTATTGAACATAGTAATAATTAATACTAAGCACAGCCTGTATTGAACATAGTAATAATAGATTAAAAAAAAAGAAGAATGACTAAAGGTGGTATCAAGTTTTGTCATGAACCAAAACCAAAATAGTCTAGGAAAATAAAATAGTTTTTTAAGAAATGTTTTTTAAGAACCATTGGCAGAATAATATTAAGAAGTACAATTTGTTTATTTAGTTATAACGTTAGTAAAAAAAAACGTCCGGCTGTTAATAAAAAAAATAGTAGGAGTTAGTGTGGAGCTGGAGACTGTAGTCTATAAAAAATAAAGTTTCTAGATTTTATTCAGCTTGATATGGGGCTCATATATTCATCCGTGCTCAAATTATTGATTTTCAAATATATTATTGTGTACCTGTAACCCATAAGACCACCAAGGGTTGTTGTTGTGCCCAACATTAGTGTGTAGTTGGATGGATCCTGGGTCAGCTGGTATGCACCAATACCTGAAAATTAAAAAGATTTTTTTTTTGACTTGGTAAATGTACATAGGTACATATTAATTTAGATAAATATAATATATTGAAAAATACCCAGACACTGGAAAACATTCATGCTCATCACACAAACATTGACCAGTTGTGGGAATCAAACCCACAACCTTCGACGCAGATGGCAGGTTCGCTACGGCTACGCCATTCGGTTGTCAAAGTCGTATAGTATAAATTGGAAAAAGCAAAATATGGGTAAGTGCATGTCTATTTTCTTTAGAAACAAGCTGACCCGGCAAATGTGGTTTTGCCATGTAGGTGTATGAAAAATAGCTACGTATTCTCAAATTTACCATTTTTATGGAAATTTCATAAAAATCTGTCAAGCCATTTCTTAGGAGTTTGGTTACAAACACCCTTACATGAGAATTTTATATATTAGAGATTTATAAGTCAAAATTATCACAATAATAATAAATAATAATTCATTTACACTAGTTCATTAGTAGTTTAGCAAATCGTTGGCCTTATAAGAGAATTTTATTGTTTTTGAGAATCAGCTTATCCACACCCGGAAATCATTTTTCACCAATTTTTTATGAGACCAACTTCAAAATGACTATTGAAATCAGATCTCATAAAAACAGATCAACACCAAAATGTTTTTCACCAAAAAGCATCCTACATTAAAATGAGTTAAAATGCTGCAACCACTGCAATAAGTACTAAAAATTTGAAGACCTCCCTGGCGCAGTGGCGGCGCGCGAGTGGGAGGTCGCGGGTTCGATTCCCACCACGGGCCACTTTGGAATTTTATGATTTCTAAATTGGCTCAGGTCTGGTCTCTGGTCAGGTCAGGGAGGCTTCGGCCGTGGCTAGTTACCAGCAAAGACGCGCACCGCCAAGCGATTTAGCGTTCCGGTGCGATGCTTGTAGAAACAGTTGGGGTAAATTTACTTACCCTCCCAAGTTAGTACGCTAACATCTTAGGCTGCATCATCACTTACCATCAGGTGAGATTGCAGTCAAGTACTAACTTGTAGAGTTAAAAAAAAAAATTTACCTAATATGGATCCAAAAATGAGTCCTGCACCTAGTGATGGGATTGACCCTGAAAATATAAATTCAAAAATTACTGCTATAAATAGACATGTACCTTGGACAGGGCAGACGGCACAAAGTCAAAATGTCACCAGTTTATCGTGCCAAATATGCTTGTTTTGCTACCAACACTGATATGTAGTTCCCTCAGCAGCAACCTATAAAATTTTGACAAATGGTGCTACTGTTTGCTTGTACAAAAAAGGTTTATGTAAATCATTAGGATGCCAATATCCTTAGTTTTCTTATTAGTGCTGCTATAGGATGATTTAGTTTTGGAAGTATGTTACAAAAGTGACTCTAGGGAGATTGTATATGGTCGGCTGGCTGGCTCAAATTGCATCTGACTGCTTTGGTGCATTGTCATATTGATTTGAATTGCAATTCAAAATTTTTTGTGAAGCATTGTATACCCGGACAATTTTATAACAAATAGCCATGGCCTTTTATTTCATAGTATTGTATTAAAAATTATTTAATATAGTTTAAAAATCAATGCACAGTTTGATTTAACTGGGCACTCAACTGACTTGACTTAAAAGAAACTCTAAATTCCAACAAAAAAGCATCCATTTTCATCCAATAGGCTCACTGAGTGTCATTTTGCCAAGAACAAAAAATGTTATGAGCTGGAAAACAAAAACTTATTTATTTTGTGATATAAATACCTACTTCTGCACAACGTTCAGATTTTTTTAACATAACGGTTTCGAAACATAATATATCAGTTCTATTGAGTGTAACTCAACCATGACAACAAAGTGTTCTGTTTCAAGTTACATGTTTTTTGTGCTGATTGTGTAACAGCTCTAATTTCCATATTTGGTAAGGGTTTTCAAATTGATTGCATTGAATACGTCTTCTTATAACATGATATATCTTTAACCTTCTTTAACACGTTCGATGCGTTACAAGACATTTTCGAATTGTAAGCGACTTTCCCGTGGTGCGGAGCGTAACTTCTTGATCTTTCACTCAGTGCGAAAACGATAATTGCAGAGTTTCTAGGAGTAGGAAAGAGACAAATATATTTTTATGAACCTGGGCCTGCATATAAACAGAATATTGCTTCACAACAATACGATACATATTTGTATTGTACGCACTGAAAAAGAATAATTTACATTCAGTGCGGTTACAAACCAATTTTGACTTGTACCGACATGTCTTGTACCGCACCGTCGGGAAGGATAATTTTTGACTAGTATACAAGACAAGTCATTTTTCCTTATTTTCAGTGCGTTACAAGTCAGTATTGATCAGTAATTAAAATAAGCTATAGATCTTTATATACTTGTTATATTCTGTGCCTGCCTTAACAAATAATAGGTAATTTAATAAAAAATAATAATTTTATAGACTAATACGAATTGGATTTGAACTGATAAAATTATACGTTTTTTTTTTGGAGATATCGCACGAGTCAATACTGTCTTGTATAGCACCGTAAAAAAGTCTAGTACAAGTCCTAATCGTATTGTAACGCACCCACGACAAATCCTAGAAATCAGTTTCCGCGGCGAACGTGTTAAAGCTCGGTCGACGGAGGCCCGCTTTGGGCTCCTATTCCTGGGTGGCCATAAAAGAAAATAACCACTCAGAAGCAATATCCTCTTTGTCACCTATCCATTATATGAGTCAGGGTGCCCTCAAGTACCGAACTCGCTTTGCTCGCCCTTGTATTCCAAGTTATTTGTGACAATTAGCTTCTGCGAACAGGTATAAGGCTTTCAGGCTAGTGATAGCTTGAGGTGACTCTTTAGTGTTCTTAGTGTTCACTCTTTCGCTTTAACACTCTTAAAAGTTCAGCTTTGAATAAAGGTGTCTCAATTTAAAGCTTCACCCCCATATTTTATAACAGAACACTCTAGAATACCTTAGTTGTTGTTGAATAACATACTTAACGAGTTTATTATCTATCTTATCTACCACAAAATTCAAGATACCACTGTGAGAGATGAGGTATAAATGTTAAATTTTTTAACCTAACTTATCACGAGAATATAGTCAAAAAAAAACTGTAGAAAAGAATCGTGGTTTTGCATGACAATTTAAATAAGGTTTATCCAAAATATTTTTTAATTATTACTTACCCGCTTTAGCATAGCCCATAATACCACCGGCTGCCACAGTAGCGGCGTAAGCGAAACTTAAAATATCGACTCCCATTTTTTTCTAGGAAAGTTTAAAAAGTTGGAGCAGATATTTAATAAATAATACACACGAGTCAGCCGACAGTCACGGTCTTTTATTTGTATGATCAAAAATTGAACACCGTTGACTGTCGTACGGTCGTACCTATCACATGAAATGTTTTGAAATCGGGTCTGTTAACTTCTATAGACGAGATTTTGACCTTGCACACATACTTAAAAATCAATGTGTGCGTTAGTAAACAATACCATTATTAAAAATTAAAATTGTTTTCAGAAAGAACCTGGTCACACTGTTGTTCAGACCGCCATATATGCCTTAAAGGACTGGTATCCAGGGCCGTAAAATAAATTACAAAAAAATAGACCGCCATATTGTCAAAAATTCCGTCCGCGCCATTATAGTACCTACCCTAATAATGATCGAGTGTTCAAGTGTTTTGCTAAACTTTCCACATTTAATTGTAATGAATAGCAGCTATAAATTTTCACAATTTGTTTATGTGTCAATTAAGTTGGGAAAGGACGTGTGTTATTAGTGTTTAGTTGCGACCAGGACGTTTTTTTAGGTTAGTAGTGTTTAGGTACGACAGGACTGTTTTTATCACATAAGTTAATTCTTCAGTTCTTCTTGTGTATTTCTTGAAAAAAATCTATAGCATTTAATAAATAGCACTTTCTGCATATGCATTAAAAGATACTTAATACTTACTGAAAATAGAGAAATGCAATAGGAGAGAAAAAAATCTCTTGAAAGAAAAATGAAATTTTTAAAAATGTATTTCTTGTTTCTCGTGTTTGTTAAACTCCTCTGAAACGGCTTTTCTGTGTTTTTTCGGTAGGTCTGAGATTGCTATTCTCTAGGATCTAATAAACTTTTTGTTATATCCCTAAGGCCGATATCACACTATACTATACATCATCATCAGCATCCTATATCTATGACATAATATACTTGAAATAATATGATAGTGTAATGGCCCAAATTCTCGATTATCAAATATCTAGGGTACTATTTGTCAACATGTTGTTAAAATAGGATCCTATTTGAGAACACGGACAACTATTGCTTGTTGAACGGGTTGCTTGTTTGACGATAAGGAGAGCAGTTTTTGTAAGAATGTAGTTATATTGTAGATTCTTCCATGCGCAAATAGGTTCTGTAACAGTTTTTATCATAAAATCAAAGTTCCTTGAGTAAGTTTAAATGATTCCCTTTTGATAGCCGCCGTGAGACCTAACGTATTTTTTTTACTCCGGGTTTTGCTTCTTTTTTTCTTTTCATAAGTAAAAAAGTAAGAAACGGTAACAGTAGTAGCAGCAATAATTGCACTCTTTTGAGCTTCAATTGTAATTTATTTTGTTTGGAAACAGGTAATTCATAAGTAGGCCATTGCACCACAGACCTCAAACATTGCACTCAGATATGAGCAACTTGAACCCTATAGTGTAATACATTCATATAGTATCAAGTAGATCATATTTATAGGATGACGATCTGTGGTGCAAGATAAGATCCTATGTATAGTACAGTGTAATATCGGTCTAATAGTAAAACGTTTGCCAGGTAACTAGTTTTTATTAATTATAATAATACCTATATGTGTTTGTGTAGTCAAGTGTTTGGCATCTATCTATCTTGTTATAAACTAAGGAATTATTTGTGGGTACTGAACCTTCGGTACGCGAGTCTAACTCGCACTTGGCTAGTTTGTTTTAACTAATCACTTATTTGAATACAAATTGTATGTTTTTGATTAAAAATATATTTTATTTATACACATTTTGTTTTGTTTTGATAAAGCTCAAAGCTCATTTCCTATTTAAATACTATAGCTTACTGAGGAATCTGTATGTATATAGAGTACCACTCCAAGTTTATTATTTGTCAAATAAATATTGTTTTATGGGCAATTTTTTAGACGTCAATAATAATATTTTATCTTATGGAATAACTTTGACGTTTTAACAAGTTTTATACAGGAAAAATGTGAAAACGTAAAATTTATTCTTGAGATAAAATTTATTAGCTATTCGAAAACTGCCCGTAAGGTAACTTGGAGAAGTTGTATTCTGTGTACATACAGATTCCTCAGTAAACTTGAGATACCTACATAAATCATTCATTTAAAAATCCCGCAATGTGCGATTTTAAAAATCCCGCTCAAATTAGTTTCTTGACAATCCGCTGTGGCGCTGCGTGTATAAGTGTGTAAACGGCGTGGTTGCATTTTTTTACTATGGAGATGGTGTTCTTCTCTCGTTAGAGAGTAGTATATTCCTTGTTTGAAATGGTTTTGAATTGATTGACAAATGACATTTGTCTACAATAATTTAACACGTTTGACGTTTAAGACTAAAATCTGAGGACTGACCACAGATCAAAGATATTATACACTAAACAAGATTTAGTACTAGGTAACCTTAGATGAAGTATCCCATAGATTGGACATGGTAATAATAATACCAGCAACGAACGAGATAAATAATACAAAGTTTTCGTAAGAGCGATAGAGACGAACATAATGTTTTTTGTCTTTGTCTCCGTACCATGTTTTTTTGTCTGCCACTTGAATTATAAGTGGCAAACAGTGAAACAGTGAATTTATTGATGGCATTAAAACTTGCATTTTGGACTAAAGATAGAGCTTAAATTAGAAATATTATGTGTTGTACATGCCCTAAACTTTATACACAATGGTAAATTGTTGTGTTATTGGCTGTAAGAGTCGTAGTGAACGAAAAATCAAAAACATAAGCTTTCACAGGTAAGTTTAAAATAACCCTTTTTATTTAAGTGTAGAAGTATTGAATACGGTTAGTTATATTGACAAGTGTTCTGAATAGCACGGAAATTATGTAAAATAGTGATAAAACAGCATATTTTAAATAGCAGCGTTTTACCTCAAAATAAAACGTTTATTAAAATACTTACCTCACTGGAAGCTTTATATTGAGAGTAGCACATCCGTTTCCGTTTGTTTTTACGTACTTTTAGTGACGTCAGAACCGGCTCTGTGGCGCCACCTGGCGGTGTCGCACCGTAGGTTTCCTTAATAGCTTGGTGCGACCCTTGGTTCATTGGGTCAATAATATCACCAGGCAGGAATTACTGAAAGCTTCCAGTGAGGTAAGTATTTTAATAAACGTTTTATTTTGAGGTAAAACGCTGCTATTAAAACACTTGACCGTCACTGGAAGCTTTATATTGAGAGCCTGTTTGTTTTCGCCTGGTGACGCCACATATTAGACGTTTTACGCCAATGTGACAATGTAGGATAATTATTATATATGAGAATTTAATGTTTCTCTAATAATTATTCTTAAAAACATAATTTTATACGGTTCTTCAAAATCAGTTAATAACCACTTCTATATGAATATAACATTAATAACAAATCGGATTGAGAAGTTGGGTGAATCATTACTTATTGTAAATAACTTCATGTTTACAAGTATTGGCTAATTGCCAATTTTCACGATCTATCTCATCAAGGGAGTGATTTCTTCATCAGCTCTGGAAAGCTACCAGGAGTAGCAGATATGCCAGCTTCTCTGAACAAGCTCGCGAAAACTGCGCGAGGCGTTTTGGATAACAATGTAATTGTAATGAATAGATTTACCTAGGTACTACAATTTGAAACATTTCGTCTATCATTTAATAATGAAATTTAATTTATCAATAAAATTCAAATAGATTTTAGTTACGATAATATAAATGTAGGTAATAATTATCTCAACTTATAAAATTCTCGCTATATCTACCGTAAGAAAAGTTAGATCATGTAGGTATAATTCTTTCTGAAAAAAAGAAATAATAACATCGCAGTATGACGAGATGTTTAAAAAAGGCTATTTACATCTATTAAGTAAAGTTACATCTATTCAGTAAGATTTTAACTTATCTTATCAGATAGGTGGATTCTGATTCTATATTTTCAGAATGTTTTACAAAAGCATGGTTACTTAGCTAACTTAAATTTTCGGCACTACATAACGTCAAAACCTGATGTGTGTAAAAGAACAATGCATTGAAAATTAATTTATTACTCAAATATAAATCAAAACTGGTACTAATTGTGAGCCAGTAGGGATATTAGTAGTAATACTTATATTATTTTCAGACTATAAGACCAACGTAAATTCGTAAGTTGTGAGAGTTGAGTCGCAATTTTTTAAGTAAGTAAGTAATGACACTCTTACGGGGTTTCATGTTTTAATGGTTTCGGACTGGGACCAACCACACATTTCCAAACCTATGAGTCGATGTTCTCTAATTTCAGAACTACCAGACCCGCTGTGTCAATTAGAAACTTGTGTTGGTTTCTCGGATTCAACGGAGCAACGAGCGCTCGGACTCTGAGTACCACGCGCCAAAAACCTTTTTCCCGTGGTATTGTTATTAAAAATATTCCCGTTTACTTATTGAGATGAATCAAGTCTCGATATACCAACGTAGTTGTGTACTACATGTGCATTCTTCGAGGCGAACAGATCGACTACTGGGATTCCCAACTTTGCATAACTAAGTATTTTCAAATCGGATAAAATAAGTGCCACCGTGGAGGTTGGCGATAGCGTGACAGAAGATACACAATTCGTATGACTATTGAACCTGCCTGGGATGTACGTCTTTAATGTTGTAGTGATTTTGATTTCAACCTAAAAATTTCAGGATTCGAATGTTATTTTCAATAGGAGTAAGATCTCGTCCCACTTGCTCTTTTTAAATGAGTAATAGTCTTGGTCACATTGGATAAAGGTCGAACTTTGACGCCGGGTGTGAGTAGTTGAGTACGTCTCTGAAAGGCATATAAAAAAAGAAGGGGCCAACACTTCATTTTGATTAGAATTAGTATTTGTTCTTATCGTGTACAAGACTACGATAGAGAGAGATCATCCAGTAATGCTCTCCAAACTAAGTACGAGGCACATGTTTACCAAAAACAAAACTGGTGGAAGATAATATAGCGAAGTTAGTAGCTGACAATTCGTCTTCCACTAAAAGAGTTCGTTTATTGCATTCAGCGGTTTGTATAAGGCACCCATCATTCAAGACAAGTCCGGCAGAATGTATTTGAAAAGTATCAAGTGCCGATGATTCAGTCGTCCTCGTGGAACAACAAAGCTGGCAAAATTCGGAAGTTCTATATTTATATTAATTTCTTTGCATTATAGTCATTTAAAATCCGAATTATATTATTGAATAAGTACTTCATTTGACTTTTCCTAATAAACTCTTTTGTGGCAAAAGACCGAATTTATTTGCCAACTTAGGCTCTGTAGTAGCTGCATTGTAATTTTGACATGACCGCAAGTACATTTTGCAAAAGAAATCATCTAGGTACGCAAGAACAAGAACTATGAAATTAGGCCTGTGTTAAGTATATCCATTTTGCACAACAAGTTTTGGGGTTGCCGGAAATCCGGAATGCGGTACATGTTTATCAAGTGAATTGATTCTGGCAAAACAATCGTTCAGTGCTTTGAGGTCGAATATCGGTCGAGACTCGAGATAACCCGTCGCGCGTCGGGTTAAAGAGTGGATGAAAAGCTTGGTGTGTAAGACGCCATGCTTTTCATTTTGTGCGCCATTGCACATATTATATTCTAGAAACAGGAGTGTGAAATATTTTTCCCGTCATGTTGGGAAATACAAAAGGTGATTACTTCAAACACAACATTTCTTTCAATTATGAAAGATGTTATACTAAAGTACCCATTGCAAGAGAACAGGTTCGAGTTGAATCCTCTAACTAATTTAATTCATTCGGATGTAGACGTATTTAGGCCCTTCGCACACAGCTAGCTTAAGCGTATCATTATGACGCTACGCATAACAGTATGACAATTACGTCCTAAAATTCGCTCCAACATCGCTTCAACTGCGGACATGTTTGAACATGTTTGTACTCTTACTGCTGTCGTCGTACGCGCGAATGATGTTACGCTTACGCTTACGTGATATATACAGCTGTTACGGCCCCTTGCCTGTCCAGATGAGGGCTCAGTTCCCGGGCCCATAGAGGAACGAGCCCGGACAGGTCGAGGGGGGACCGACTAGTGAGACTACTCGGGATCACTAGTGTACGATCAGTCTCGGGTCAGATGACGGCATCCAATCCGAGTCGGATAGCCATCGAGTCTCACTAGTCGATCAGTGGAAATAGTAATCAGCGACTTTTACTAGACAACAGGTCGGCCACTACGGCTGATACAATACGCCACCGGACGCGGCCAACTATAAAAATAGTTTAAAATTAGTAGGTGCTTATTGACTGACCTTGATCCCGAAGCGTCGGCCTTGATACGGAGTCCTCTGTAGTAGATGTGTGACAGTGTGTGACGTGAAAGTGTTAAGGGTATGTACAAGGGTGCGTGTGTGTATGGGACTGGCAGAGCCGTCTGACCTCCGCTTCAAATCAGCCTCCAAACACGAAGACCACACGCGCAGGAACCCACTTTCCGTCGGCTACCGGTTCGAAGTGCGAAAGGGACCGCACCAGCGCCCCAGCGCGCGAGAGAGGGGGCGCGGCAACAGACAAAAAACGCAGTGCGAAAAACAAGTCAGGCGCATCAAAAAACGGACGTCCCGTTGCGATGTTATTCGATGACTAAACACCCGCGCAAATAGAAACGTGGCTACTCAAACGTAGTAATTTGCGTCTCGCGACTACGCGTTTCAAGGACGACACGTGATCAAAATTACGTCAGCCACGCGCGGGGGACCGCTAAGTTCGTCGGTCGACAGCAGACTGAATGGTGCTTAATACTGGCGCGCACCGAAGTCGCCGCGTCATTGCAGGCATAAAAAAATCTCGGCGACCGATGCGCGAGCGGGATAGGAAGATTGGCGTTTCCGCGAGTTGGAGCGGGAGCGCACGATTCGATACAAAACGCATGCAGCAAAAAACTCGCCGTAACCAAAGCGTGAGCGAGACGCGCCGATGAGGGCTTCCGCGGGTTAGAGAGAGAGAACACGATTCAACACAATACAATAGGCTCGGCGCTCGCGCCAGCTACTCTCGCGTAAACAATCCCCCGCTCCGAATCTAAGAATGTAGATTCGCTAATCAATAGGCAGTCGGGACAACGTGGCCACGGCACGTTGCAATACTGAGTCCCCCACAAATACCTCGGCCACCCGGGGAACGCCATCCGATCCAAATAGCAGTTTAACAATGCGTCCACGACGCCAAAATAGTGGGAGTAGATTAGGTTCTTTAAGCAGAACAAGATCTCCCACCTGGGGAGGGTTAGTTTTGTCAGTCCACTTGACGCGCTGCTGCAGCAAGTGCAAATACTCAAGAGACCAACGGTGCCAAAAATTTTGAGTCATTTGCTGCAACATTTCAAACCGAGACAACCGTGAGGTCTTGACCTCCCGATAGGGATACTCGGGCAGCGCGTTAAGAGGCTGACCAATCAAGAAGTGACCCGGCGTTAAAGCCTCCAAATCATTTGGATCGGAGGAGACGGGACCGAGAGGCCGAGAGTTAAGAACCGCCTCAATCTTGCAAAATACCGTGGACAGTTCCTCGAAGGTTAAGATGGTTTCCCCAATAACGCGACGCAAATGCGTTTTAGCGACCTTAACAACAGCTTCGAAGATTCCGCCCCAGTGAGGACACGCCGGAGGGTCAAATTTCCAAGTAACTCCCATTCTAGACATGGCGGTGCCTACACAGTGCCTGTTCTTAACAAGGAAGTCAACGACCTCCTTCAAATAACGATCGGTTCCCTTATAATTGGTCCCGCAGTCTGTCCGAACCAAGTCGGGTAGGCCGCGACGGCTCACGAAGCGGCCCAGAGTGGCCACGAACGCCTCCGTGCTGAGGGCACTGACAAGCTCCAAGTGAACTGCCTTGGTTGCGAGGCAAACAAAGACGCACAAGTAGGCCTTAAAAGACCGAGCATTCTTAAGGTTAGAGCTCTTAACTAGAAAAGGACCGGCAAAATCGGTTCCAACACCGGCGAAAGGTCGAGCAGCCCTTACGCGGTCCGCAGGCAGGTCACCCATCACAGGCTGTGCAATGGATGCCTTCAAACGATAGCAAGGAATACATTTGAAGATCACGCTTCGAATGGTTCGTCGGCCTGCCAAAATCCAAAACTCACGCTGCAAAATGGCTGAGAGGGTATTGCAACCCGCATGAGCATTTTTAATATGATAATGAGTTATCAACAGATTGACAAAGGTGCCATCCTTTGGGAGCAGCAAAGGATGTCGCGCTCCATAAGGGAGGTTGGAGTTTTTAAGGCGTCCCCCAACACGTAGTAATCCGGAACTGTCCAAGAATAGACTCAGGCGAGCAAGGTGGCCCTTCAGTGGCGAGCCTCGTTTCAAAGACTCAATCGCTGACTCAAAGTGTTCCACTTGGATCACACGTATCCAGTACATCAACGCCTCTCGCCGTTCCAAGGGCGAGAGCGCCGAGTCTAAGTTTTTATTGAGGGGATCCCTGACATTATGCATGAATCGACGCAGCCAAGCGGTTACGCCGATCAGCTTGTCAAACCAGCTATACCGCTCCAAGAGGGCGCGGTCATAAATGGGCCTATCGTTGACCACGCCAACCCTCAATCGCAAGCCGGGTAATTCGGCTGGAGCCTCAAATTTGTCCGGGGGCCAGGAGGATTCTGGGCCAGATAGCCAGCCCGGTCCCCACCAGAGTGGGTGGTAGACTAGCAAAGAAGCCTCGCAACCGCGAGAAGCGCAGTCAGCTGGGTTTAGTTCCCCGGGTACATGTCTCCATTTCAAGGGTGTGACAGAACTTTGTATTTGTGACACTCTATTCGCCACGAAAACTTCAAGATTATGGACCGAAGCCCGAAGCCAACACAGGACAATCTCGCTGTCCGACCATGCAAAAACGTCCAAAATGTTTACGAAGGGCTTCAAAGAAGCGTGGACGTGGTTTAATAACCGGTTCAATAGTGCGGCTCCCGAAAGTTCTAACTTAGGAATTGTTAGACGAGACCTAATAGGTGCAACCTTGCTCTTAGCTAGGACAAGGTGCAACGAGACTTGCCCAGAAGCACTCACGGTTCGCAGATATACCACAGCTGCATATCCCTTCTCAGAGGCATCGCAGAACCCGTGTAAGCTTGCACGACATTTGCCCGGAGGCAAGAAGCATCTGGGTAAAGAGATTTGGTTGATGTCGGGAAGGGAGGACACCAAAGAGAGCCACTCTCTTAAGAGAGCACCAAGAAGAGGCTCATCCCAGCCTAACCCAGACACCCAAAGCTTTTGAAGAAAGCACTTGGCCAGAAAAACAACCGGAGTTATCCAACCGTTTGGATCAAAGGTGCGCGCCACAGTGGACAGGACCAGTCGTTTGGTCCAAGACTTCGGAGGATCATCTAACTTGACCCGGTACGTAAAAGAATCCTGAACGGGCTGATACTGGATACCAAGCACCGTCAGCAAATTGGGATTCTCCGGGTGTTCAAACAGGTGAGGATCCTGTTGATCCTCTCCAGGTAAGTCCTGCAAAACCTGAGGTGAGTTGGATAGCCATTTACGTAACTCGTACCCTCCGGATTTCAAGATGGCGATCAACTCGTCCCTCAGGATGCGAGCTTCCTCAACACTGGATGCTCCGGCGCAGATGTCGTCCATATAGACAGAAGTTTCTAGGACATCCGCTGCTCGCGAATAATTCAGTCGTTCCCGGTTGGCCATCTCCAAGAGCGTCCTCATTGCAATATAAGGACTAGACCTAAGGCCATAAGTTGTAGTGTTCAGCTCGAACACGCGCACAGGATCACTGGGATTCTCGCGCCACAAAATCAGCTGGTAACGACGATCATCGCGATGCACTACCGATTGCCTGAACATCATTCGTATGTCGGCCACAAAAACCACCTGGTGCCTACGGAAGTTGGTGAGGATGTCAGATAGATCCTTAAGGAGTTTGGGGCCAGTGTGGAGACACTGGTTCAAGGAAACCCCATTAGACGTGGCCGCTGACCCGTCGAAGACCACACGAATTTTACCGCCTGGAGACTTCAAGACCGCGTGGTGAGGGAGAAAATAGTGCTCGTGAGAGCGCCAGTCAAATGAGGAAGGGGACATGTGCCCCAACGCCTCGTACTCCCTCATGAACTCAATATATTTCTCTCGAAATGCAGGGTCTCGCTTCATGCGGCGTTCCATGGACAGAAGTCTTTTTTCAGCTAACGCCCTTGAATGACCAAGGGGGGGGCGTGAGGCAAGGAAGGGTAGCCGAGTTACAAACCTGCCATCGACGCGACGACCTGTGTTATTCTGGTAGAATAACTCGCATTCCTGATGGAGGGGGTCTACCCGAGCCGCTTGAGGGGGCTCTTCAATTTCCCAAAATTTTTGGACTACATCGGAAAGTGCCACTCCAATAGTTTGGAGATGGTCCACGTCAGGAGGCAGGTTGGTCCATAAAACCGGACCGAAAAAACTAAACCCAAAGATAGTGGGCATGGCCGACAAACCATTTTTCTGCAATGTCCTAATCTCTCCTGACATGATCAAGCCCAGCACATCGGCGCCCAAGAGCAAATCAGTGGGGCCAGGTTCAGACCATGAAGGGTCCGCCGGGGTTAAACCCGACGCGCAATGAACCGCCGAGTTATGGATAGGAACGTTCGGGAGGTGTCCCACAATATCGTCAAGAACGTTCACATCGACTAGGATACGAAGGGGACCTTCGGCTGGACCAAACATAAGTTCTGCCCGACCCCTGGGAGTCGGAGGAACCGATCCTCCTATTCCTAACATTGGACGATTGTCCGGACTCCAGGGGAGCCCCAGCGTCCTCACCAACCACGACGATGCAATGCAGCGCTGTGAACCGAGATCTAGCAGCGCGCGTACCATTAGCCACTCACCGTTCGGGTTAAACACCCTGACCAAAGCCGTGGGCAAAAGTACGGTCTGGCAGACCGTCTTATGCTCGCTCAAATTGTCGGGTGAGGTGGCGGTGGTGGGAGCCAGGGCAGCAACTAGTCAACGGGAGTTGCCCCTTTCGGGCGACTCCTCCAGCCTCGGGCGCTCGTAGGGGCCAGCTTGCGGAACTTCTACCACACCAATAGGTGGGGTTCCCCCAGGGTACACCCAAGCGTCCCTCATGGGCTGAGGGGGTCTGGTCACGTACGACAGCCGCGGGACGACGTAGTGCGGAGGGGGGTGTCCAGACCATCGAGGGGGGTATCGCTCCAGCCTGGGGTATTCAGCCAGAGGAGGGGAGTACCTCCTTGGTTCAGACTGAGCGACGGCAAAACCTCCCTCAGGGTTGACAGAGGGCGGAACGCCCCCGCCCCTGGAGGGCTGCACCCCCGCCCGAGGGGGGTGTGAAGCCCTATCAAAACCAGGGGCCGGACGAACAGTGTTCGCCCCACGCCGTCCATCGGCTGGGCACGTGACCGAGGAGGAGCCTCCACTCCTGCCGGGTGTCTGTTCAACCACCTCCTGCCTGCCGGCACCATTGCGGTCGAGACAAAGAATAGGAAGGTGGTTGCCCTGACAGTGTGTGCAAGGCCGTTG
This sequence comes from Coenonympha arcania, assembly GCA_036785405.1. NCBI lineage: Eukaryota > Metazoa > Arthropoda > Insecta > Lepidoptera > Nymphalidae > Coenonympha > Coenonympha arcania. The sequence goes on from CM072059.1 coordinate 6,473,442, forward strand.
GTGCTGGCAATTGCGTTGCAAGTGCCGACCTAAGCAAGAGTAGCACCAACGGCGCTCCCTCGCGATGGCCCTACGGTACTTGGGCGGTCTCTCCAAAAATTTAGGGCAATCGGCCGTTGTGTGCGTGGAAGCACGGCAATAGTTGCAGGGGGTTGCCTCGGTCGCAGCAAGGCTACTAAAGTTGGGGATTGTGCGGCGACCAGTCTGCTGCGCCACTACTGGCTGCTTGAAACCCCTGGTGGAAGTCGTGGGTTTAGAAGCGGGCGTCGGTCGCGCCGGCTCCTTTGCCGGTGTTCCCGAGGCCACGGCATTCTCCACCTGGCGGCTCTGTTCCTCAAGGAACTTTAAGAGGTCACTGAACGGGGGTATATAATTAGCCCCGTCCCCGCCGTACCTCTCTTCAAATCGGATCCGCAGATCGAGAGGCAGGCGGGACAGAACCAGGTGAAGAAGCCAGAAGGACCACTGATCCACCGGTAAGTCAAGTTGTCGAAGGGCGTTGCAAGCAACCACGACTGGGTCAATGATCACCTCCCGGAGACGCGCTAGGTCTTTCAAAACCGGGAGGGATATTAACTCCATCATGTGCGCGTCAGCAAGGCGGCGCACATTGGCGTAGCGCCTCTCGAGGAGTTCTCTGGCCGTGGAGTAGCTGGCGTCAGACAACTTCAAATGGCAGACTACCCCAAGTGCCTCCCCTTGAAGGGAGGTCCGCAAATAGGCCATTTTTTGGCCTGGGGATAGGTCGCGGCGGGTATGGACTAGACTGTCGAAGATGGAGATGAACCCCATCCAGTCTTGAAGCCGCCCACCAAAGTGTGGAAGGTCCAAAGTAGGCAGCCGACCCAATAGGGCGGGCTGCTGCTGCGGGCGAGGCGACTCGCACAGAATGCTCTTTCGAGCCTCACGATTCATTTTGGCCCCAGCCTCGAGCACATCGTCTGTGAACTCGAAGAACTGCTCGTAGTCCTTCTGGGCCGATTCTCGCGCCTCGTCGTCCTCCACTGTAGCAAGGAATTCCGAATAGGCCTCTTCAAAATGGGCTCGTCTGGCTGGGAGCTGCTCAAGGCGGTGGAGCAAGCTAGCCGTCCTGTCTGGACGAGTAATAAGCGCATGCGCGCTAGCTGCCCACCGCAGCTCATCCTGCATACGGCGCACCGGAGGCTTATGCGAAGGCATGGCGAGACTGCGCGAAGATAATTACAAGGAAGCACGAAACCGAAAAATAAAACAACAAGGACGTAGAACAAGCACAGATGCAAACACCAACACGTGCAGAACGCTAATCAAGGTCGCGGTTAACAAACGCGCGGCACGCGGTAAATAACGCGGCGTTGCTACAAAAACGCGTGGTGTAGCGGTACAATAATCTGTGGCCGTTAACGCGGCGTATCGGTCCGACACGTGGCGTACCGCGCCTACAAACGTGTGACCGACAGAGATACGCGACGAATTAAATACGCGCAACAAATATCGATATCGACGCGCCGAACGTGTAAAAGCCGCTTAACCAAAAGGCGCGAAACCACGCTCTGCTACCAAATGTTACGGCCCCTTGCCTGTCCAGATGAGGGCTCAGTTCCCGGGCCCATAGAGGAACGAGCCCGGACAGGTCGAGGGGGGACCGACTAGTGAGACTACTCGGGATCACTAGTGTACGATCAGTCTCGGGTCAGATGACGGCATCCAATCCGAGTCGGATAGCCATCGAGTCTCACTAGTCGATCAGTGGAAATAGTAATCAGCGACTTTTACTAGACAACAGGTCGGCCACTACGGCTGATACAATACGCCACCGGACGCGGCCAACTATAAAAATAGTTTAAAATTAGTAGGTGCTTATTGACTGACCTTGATCCCGAAGCGTCGGCCTTGATACGGAGTCCTCTGTAGTAGATGTGTGACAGTGTGTGACGTGAAAGTGTTAAGGGTATGTACAAGGGTGCGTGTGTGTATGGGACTGGCAGAGCCGTCTGACCTCCGCTTCAAATCAGCCTCCAAACACGAAGACCACACGCGCAGGAACCCACTTTCCGTCGGCTACCGGTTCGAAGTGCGAAAGGGACCGCACCAGCGCCCCAGCGCGCGAGAGAGGGGGCGCGGCAACAGACAAAAAACGCAGTGCGAAAAACAAGTCAGGCGCATCAAAAAACGGACGTCCCGTTGCGATGTTATTCGATGACTAAACACCCGCGCAAATAGAAACGTGGCTACTCAAACGTAGTAATTTGCGTCTCGCGACTACGCGTTTCAAGGACGACACGTGATCAAAATTACGTCAGCCACGCGCGGGGGACCGCTAAGTTCGTCGGTCGACAGCAGACTGAATGGTGCTTAATACTGGCGCGCACCGAAGTCGCCGCGTCATTGCAGGCATAAAAAAATCTCGGCGACCGATGCGCGAGCGGGATAGGAAGATTGGCGTTTCCGCGAGTTGGAGCGGGAGCGCACGATTCGATACAAAACGCATGCAGCAAAAAACTCGCCGTAACCAAAGCGTGAGCGAGACGCGCCGATGAGGGCTTCCGCGGGTTAGAGAGAGAGAACACGATTCAACACAATACAATAGGCTCGGCGCTCGCGCCAGCTACTCTCGCGTAAACAACAGCGTATAGATAATTTTTCGTATATCTACTGGTATGCACCTTGCGAGGGTGGTTTATAACGCTCGTTAGGTAATGTTACCAATACTTTGCTTCCCCGAGAGGCGACGATCTGGTTGATTAGCATAATGATTGCTTAATGTATTATTTATACGTTGGTATCTACCCCGCGAATGTGGGCTGTATGATCATGCTAGCAACATTGCGAGCACTGTCCAGATCAAGAAGTTCCACACGATGGAACGGCAATGCTTGTAATAACTTGCCCCCGCGAGGGGCGACGGTCTTATTGCTTCGCATATTAGTATCCACCCTGCGAGGGTGGGATGTAATTAATGATCGTGCTAGCATACTGCGAGTCTGTCTAGGCCAAGAAGTTCCACGTGATGGAACGGCTATGCTTGTAATACCTTGCCCCCGCGAGGGGCGACGGTCTTATTGCTTCGCATATTAGTATCCACCCTGCGAGGGTGGAATGTAATGATCGTGCTAGCATACTGCGAGCCTGTCTAGGCCAAGAAGTTCCACGCGATGGAACGGCTATGCTAGTAATACCTTGCGTTCGCGAGGGGCAACGATCTGATTGCTTCGCATATTAGTATCCACCCTGCGAGCGTGGGATGATTGTGCTAGCAATACTGCGAACCTGTCTAGGCCAAGCAGTTCATCGCGACGGAACGGTAATGCTTGAAATACTTGCCCCCGCGAGGGGCGACGGTCTGATTGCTTCGCATATTAGTATCTACCCCGCGAGTGTGGGATGTATGATCGTGCTAGCAATACTGTGAGCCTGTCTAGGCCAAGAAGTTCATTGCGATGGAACGGCAATGCTTGAAATACCTTCTCCCCACGAGGGGCGACGGTCTGATTGCTTCGCATATTAGTATCTACCCCGCGAGGGTGGGATATAATGATCGTGCTAGCAATATAGCGAGCCTGTCGTCTAGGCCAAGAAGTTCCACGCGATGGAACGGCAATGCTTGAAATACCTTGCCCCCGCGAGGGGCGACGGTCTGATTGCTTCGCATATTAGTATCTACCCCGCGAGGGTGGGATATAATGATCGTTCTAGCAATATAGCGAGCCTGTCGTCTAGGCCAAGAAGTTCCACGCGATGGAACGGCAATGCTTGTAATACTTTGCCCCCGCGAGGGGCCATGGTATGATTGAGGTTCCCGAACTAGACGAAAATCTGAATTGAATAGTGTGCAATCGAAGGTAGTATTTTATTCAGCGAAGCTTATACGAAAGAATTACGATCTTGGCTCACGACTCTTCTCGGCGCGCCTCAATACTTTTTGATCGCTTGCCGCACGCTAAGTGCGATAAATCCGAAAATTTAAGAATTCTTTTTCTTAATTTTTTTCAGTCAATACTTCAAAATTATTACTATTTTGTATGGCCCAAAAAAGCGAAATTTTCAATACTTTATAATTTTAAAATGCAGTATATGATAGCTGCGTTCTTGAATGAACTAGATTGCATAAAGTATCATACATTTTTACCTTCTCATTTGTTTCTAGGTGCGTATGAAACCTGGAGTATGATTATTTTCTTATATTTCTTTGGAACATATGTTTCGCCACTAACTTGGGTCAGAACTTTATAATCACACTATCAATGTCACTATTTTTTATTTTCTGCATAACTTATCAATTTTGGATGAGCAATGAGAAAGGCTGTATGTGCTTTTGCGAGCCAGCCCGCTTGGGCCAGCCATTTCTTTCATTGCTTTATCCATTACTGAAATAAAATTTACTTAAAACTAGTTAGATTATATTATATCATGCGTCACAAGTACGAATATTTTAACAAAATATACATTTTAAAGTGATCCGAACGGACAAACCGTTAAAAATATGATCACTTACACACGTTAAAACGAGTTAGATTATATTACATCATGCATTTTAACAAAATATACATTTTAAAGTGATCCGAACGGACAAACCGTTAAAAAAATGATCACTTACTTATTAATTCACCGGCGAGGAATCGAACCCCGGTTTCCGCGTGATAGGCGGAGATTTTGATTATAGAAAAACAGAAGACTACTTACTGCGAATTATTCACACAATTCACTTTAAAATTATAAGTAAGTATGCACTTTATACTTTAGTATTCAATAACTTCTTATTGCAATGTTCTATGTGGAACGATTGCAAGTTACTTCGACGGAAACAAAAACGCCAATGAACCAAGGGTCGCACCAAGCTATTAAGGAAACCTACGGTGCGACACCGCCAGGTGGCGCCACAGAGCCGGTTCTGACGTCACTAAAAGTACGTAAAAACAAACGGAAACGGATGTGCTACTCTCAATATAAAGCTTCCAGTGACGGTCAAGTGTTTTAATGTTGTATTAACCAACTAATAAAGTATGTCATCTAGCGTAATCGTGGGAGCCTGGGCGACCGACCATTATACGTATTCTTAATTTAGCCAGGTTATAAGCATTTCAGGGTTACCATGTACAGACTAAGTATATTACCCATTTTTGTGTGAAAATATATTTTTATAAAACATTTCAGGTTTCCTAAAGATGAGGAAGTGCGTGACGTGTGGATAAAAGCTACTGGAAGGCGATATTTTAAGCCCTCTGGAAACACGCGTATATGTTCTAAGCATTTTTAGAGTCGATCATTTCGTAGAACTCGGCACAGGGTGTTTTTAGATCAGTTGGCTCTTCCAAAATTATTTGTACATGTAAGTATAAAATCTAGTAAATGTTCAACAGTTTATATTTATTAAATGTTTAATATTTGTTTAAATTTTCATTTTATGTTATTTTACGTTCAGGATTCTGTCTGTCTTCGAAGTCGTCGACAATAAAGCTCAAACTGTTCAACAAGATGACAATGTGATGATTGTGGTAAATACAACACAATACAGTTTCAACTTTCAGTATTGTTAGAAATTAATATCTCTACTATTTTACTTATTTTTATTTCAGAGTACTCATATATAACTGATGAGACCAACAAAGACTTAAAAAGAAGTTCAGGTGTTGTAGAATCTGTAAGTATTCACTGAAAAAACGATGACATAGTTATTATTTTTTCTGCTTTGTCTTGCAGTTTTACAGAGAGTAAAAAAGAAATAAAAAACAAACTTGATACTGAGGAAATATAATTTAAAATATCTTATTAATCAAGATTATTTTGTTTGTGTGTTCTAGTGTTCACAACAGCAAGATGATAACGTTTCAAGCACTTCCCAACTGTCAGAGATTATAACACCCCGTAAAAAGAAGCTTATAACCCAGTTGAAAAAAAAAATCATTACATGCTGATTCGAGAAAAAAGAAAATAGCTGTACTGAAATCAAGAACTAGGAGACTGCAAAAGAAAAATTCAAAATTATGTGATATTATCAGTAACTTACAGTCAATATTTTTATAAATAAGTAAAAACAAGTTATTTTATTTCATCTGCTTAGTAAGAAATTGAAAAGTGTGATAAATTCATATGGCAGTCTGGGGACCTCTTAGCCACCTACTTAAGTGTGTCAATTATGAATGAATAAACGAATTAGCAATTATGGTAATTATGTTTTTCTTCTACTCCTTTTCCACATAAATAATTCTTTACCAGAACCATACGGGATGTGAGTACACAAAAGAATTTTTAGTACCTATTTCAGTGGAAAAAGTTGTTATATGGTAACACTGTTTTTGCACGTACTTATATTGCTGTCCCTTACGGGTGTACGCACATGTCAAATCTATGGGATACTTCATCTAAGTAGGTAACCATTCTTGCTAAGCTAAATTGATAGTTATTATTTTAAACTTAGAGGAGCTATTATCTTACAAGGAGTACCTAGCTAAAAACGGTCCTGAGCGAGACGGATAGATTTGGTCATCGTGTCCTTGTCTGATATCTTTCCATTTCAACCAATTTGGTAGAAACTGTAGATTTTTTATTTTTGTTTTTTTTTTAATATACCAAAACGAAACATCTATAAACTCTGAAACTTATTTTAATAAGTTTCTACAGTTATTATAATTATTTTAAATGATAATTATTTCGTTGTATTAAAAAAAAAATATTGAGTAAAAGTAGTATTTATGACCTTGGGACAGGTATTACTAAAAGTAAGATGGTGGTTTGTTCACTGCTTTGCTTGGTGAATTTTCGTGCTTTGATTTATAAAAAATCTATTTGTTTTTTATGGAAAATGGTAAATTCATGCTGTGTGATAGGATGCAAAAATGGATCTTATCCTGGCAGCCGCTTTTCTTTCCATGGGTAGTAAAACCACAATAATATAATATATAATAAATATTCATTATATAATAATATAATGAATATTCAAAACAATAAATAATATAATAAATATTCTGTAGGGTAACCATGGATTACGCAGATCAAAGATTTTTCTTGTAGTAGTTAGGTAGGACTTTAATTGCAGATGTATAATAATAGTCTACTATTATAATAAAAATAAATCTCCCATGTTGATATGAAAGCACATACCTACCATAACTGCCAATCGACTGCACCAAATTGGATATTTCATTTTTTTTATTGTGTATGATATTGTCAGGAGTTGGTTTGTGTAAAAAATATTATTCGAAATTCCCGGGCGAAGATAGGTCGGGTCCTTAAGTAGTTTCTGAAATAGAAAATTATTCGTAAAAGTTTGAAGTTGAGAATAATGTCCGATGCACGATAAATCTCATGACTTCCCCTTACTACATTTGGGTTCATAGCTGGTGAAATGTGGGTGATATTCACCTTTGCGTACACCTTTGAGTGTCATTTGGTCAAGCACTACTGCCATCCACCTATCTTCAACTGGCTGTGACACCTATCTAGACTGTGCTCTACACCCGTCCCCAAAATCCTCAATCCTCAGCTCTCTCCTTATTTTTCCTTCGAATGAATTTTTATCTTTTAGGTATACGACACCATCTGTGAAAAAAAAATTCCCACAAAATTGTTCAGGAGAAGTGATAAATGAGTCAGCAGCCAATCAGTAGGTAAATCAGCACAAGCATCTATACATGTTATATTAATATATAGGTACACAATCGTTTTTGACGTGACAACGTCTTATAAATCGATAGAGCCGGTTGCACGCACGAAAAAACATGACTCATCCGGCGTTACCTCGCTCATGCGGCGTTACCGGCGTTACCTCGCGAGCGCGGAACGAGCGACAAAGAAGACGTTGTCACGTTCAACTATCGTCAGTAAACCGACTTTACAGGCAACCAATTTTAAAAATATTTTTTCCTGTGAATGTTGTTTTCATCATGGTCACCTTAAATTAGAAAGGGACACACTACCTGAGGTGTCCTCTCACGCGGACCGTTTTTTTCATCATAGTGCTCAGTCTTAAACATTATTTATTCATAGTTAAAATATCTTTGCATTAAACTGTAATAGTTGGGGCGATGTCGCTAGCAAAAAAGAATAAAAATACTCTCTACTTCAATATACTCTCTGCTGTGTTGGTCTATGCTCCATAAAGTGATAAAGATTATAGATATTATACTCTATGAGTTTAGTAGGTACCTACCTACAGCGTTGCCATTTGGCAACTTTGGTTGCCATTTTGGCAACTTTTGACCCTTCGTGGCAACCAAATGGCAACCGAGCTCAAATGGCAACTTTTTGGCAACTTTTCGACTTGTCGCGCGATCATCGGTAAAAAAATATCGAATATATTTCGCAGATGAACTGAACTCATCGAATTGAACAAAATCAAAATCTTGAACGCATTTTTATTCCCAAATGAAAACAATACTTATATTATAATAGACAAACAAATTGTACCCATATTTCTATCAGCAATAGGTCTATTTTGGTGAAGCTAGAGATAAAAGTAATTTTATGTAAACAAAAATGGAAGAAACTTTGTGACCACAGAGCAGGGGCCGTACCACCAAGGCCTAGAGCAGTATTATTTCAATATTGTTTTGACATTTTCATACAATGTCAGTATGAAAATTAAAAAAACCGGCCAAGTGCGAGTCGGACTCGCGCACCGGAATTCCGTACTCAAGAAGTACTGAAGCAAAACAATCAGGCAAAAACCAATATGTTTATTTGACGACGAGTACTTAGAAGAACTTGCGTTTTAATTACCTTTGTTAATGAACCGCAAAACTAACTTTGTTTGTAGAGGTTTATTGTTAATATAAAAAAAAACTATGCTAGTTAGAGCATTGGCTATAGTTTTCCTGTAAATTCCTATTGACCATAATTATTTGAGATTTTTCGATTGGTAAACTCCGGAGATAAGGGGGGGAACGGTATTTTTTTAGACATTTTCCCCGATAAATCAAAAACTATCATGACTAAAAATAATTAAAAATCGGTTTTAGAATGTACAAAGTAAACCCTTTCATATGATACCCCACACAGTACAGTTATCTCACTTTAAAATTTCAACCCTCTGATTTTCCCCCCTTTTTAAATAAGAACAAAAATAATTTCAATTTTTTTTTTATTCCAGTGTCATTGGGCCACTAATATACACAACTATTCCAAATTTCATGTCGATAGCTCCGGTAGTTACTGAAATAATCGAGTGTGACGGACAGACAGATGGACAGACAGACAGACGGAGAAAGTCGCACCATAAGGGTTCCATTTTACCATTTTGGTACGGAACCCTAAAAACAATATTACAATAATACAGCTATAAGCCTTGGTGGTAGGGCCCCTGATAATTAATACGTAGTGTTTTAAATATATTCTTTGTGTGTGACTGTGTGCACTGTGAAGTGCGATGCAAAGGAGATTTTTTCGTGGTTTTCTAATACTTTTGTTTTTAAATCTATTGGTAAGTCCTCTTTATTGTTTTAATCGAAGAAGCTACAAGACCTATTTGAAAAACCAATTTTACTGATTGAAGACTCAACAAGTGCGATCTGTGTTCGGTGTACACGCCTACATTACAGTCACAGAACACATATACTCTCTAATTACAGTAGGTTCAGGAAAACATGATTTTAAATTTATGAGGAAAAAAATTTTTGGAATCAATTATTTATCAACCAAAAGGATTAACATTTTTTGAAAACATGATTTTTTTCGATTTAAATTTTTATCAACCAAAATGCAGAGCAATAAAACAGTACTCAATAGGTAGGTATAAATATTTTTATATTACTAAAGGGCACAGAACGTTTTTTTACAGGTTTTTTTTTCTAATGGCAACATTTGGTTTCAGATGGCAACATTTGAACCTACAAATGGCAACCTGGGCTTAGTAGTACACTCTGGCAACACTGGGTACCTACCTACCTCTCGTTAGAGAGTATATGTGTTCTGTGCTACCTACCTAACCTTGATTTTTATGTTGGATTTGTTTTCAATTTTCGCTTCGTTTTTCCGTCTCCACAAGTCCAGACTCCAATCATTTCGTTGATGATCGCAAGTAGCAATCATTGATTTGGCAAATAGCTTAGAAATCTAAGTTAAAACCACATAACGCTAAGCTATCTTCGTACCTGAGGGGAGCTAAGACAAACAAACAAGCATGCTCAAGACGTGCAGCGTGCCCTCGTGCAGTAACAGTTCCCGCGCAGCGTCCTCAGCAGAAGAACCCGATGTATCTTTCCACGAGTGAGTACTGAGTACGTTAATTGAGTTTTGACCAGTGGCCTGCTGTTTGTAGTGTGGGGCCATGGTTTTGACTGACTTGAGTAAAGAGGCCAAAGATATTGAGACCAAGAAAAAACAATGGTTCTAAAGGTCAATAAAATTGAAAATTCTTTCCAAAAAACCAACTTCAAATGCCACTACAAAGAGTGAAATAATTTTTAATGTACACCAATTCGAAGTCGGGCAATGTTTTGTTCAATCATTAATAGTCTTTCCTATTATTAAACTTAATGTGCAAAGAAACTACAAAATTATCGTCAATACGGAGGACTATTAGTGAATGAACGAAACATTGCCCGACTTCGAATTGGTGTACATTAAAAATTATTTCACTCTTTGTAGTGGCATTTGAAGTTGGTTTTTTGGAAAGAATTTTCAATTTTATTTTTTACTTTTTAGTGGAAAACAAGTAATGCGCAAGGTATTGGAAAAAATGCCCAAATCGCTGGAAGTATGCTTCTAAAATCTGAAGAGTTCCCTCAATTTCTCCAAGATCCCATCATCAGATTCTGACTTGATTAATACAGTCATTACTTGATGACTGCTAGGAAATGCAATAGTAACTATAAAAAATACCTAAATCGCTTCAAGTATACTAGCAAAATTTGAAGAGTTCCCTCGATTTTACCAAGATCCCATCATCAGATCCCGACCTGATGACCATAATACAACCTGGAAAAAATTACTCTTTTAAACAATACCCAAATTACTTCAAGTGTGCTTATAAAATTTGAAGAGTTCCCTCGATTTCTCCAGGATCCCATCATCAGATCCTGACTTGGTGACAATGGGACCATCTGTGAACTATTCCCTTTCAAACAAAAAAAGAATTTTCTAAATTGGTCCACGCATCTTCGAGTAATCGGGGAACATACATAAAAAAAAATAAAAAAAAAAAAAAGATTCCGACGAATTGAGAACCTCCTCCTTTTTTTTGAAGTCGGTTAAAAATGGTGAATGGAAGTGTACTCACTCTGTCAATTTAAGCATTTTGCTGATTGGCGTACCTAATTGGAAGCGGTCCTGCCTTCGCGTTGTGTGTTTGATTCCCTATTTGTTTATGTATCTATATTAATTCGCCCTATAATAATTCTTATGTGTTATTTATTTTATTTCATAATATAACATGTTGTGGTATTTTCCAGGTTCCCCAGTGAAGAGCCTCTGCGCACGGCTTGGCTCGCAGCCCTCGGCCTGCCAGACATGAGCCTGCCAGACTCTGCAGTGGTCTGCTCGTGGCACTTCTGTGCTGACCACATGTCTGTGACTGAAAGTGGCTCCAGGCAACTCCGCGCGGGCGCTGTTCCTTCACCAGTGCTGGTAACTTGTTCATATTGTCATCTTCTTTAATAGCTGTTGTTGTTGTAACTGTCTCATTGGTCTAGGTGTTTGATGTTTGACTGCAGATCACAAGAGATCATTAATCCGCTGGTGATGCGCCCGATGTCTCTTTGGTCGTGTCGGAACTGTGGTCCTATCGAATTATGAGACAGAGGAATAATATCTCTATTCCTCTATGTGTGCGCAAACACAGGTGCACTCTCATGCACATTTTTGCAGCGGCTGTGAAAATCTCCACAGAGATCAGGTTATTTATTTATTTATTTTATTGTTACAATTAACAAGGTGCAGTAACTAGCAGCACTCTTGCAGGTCTGCATGACGTGCCTGCACACCCGCACGGAGCTGCTGCTGATGAGCAGACAGGACCTGCGAGAGGCGTACGTCACACTGACAGGAGAACCTGTAAGTTTATAAGTTCATGACATCATTCACAGGTGTGTTATATATGTTAGAATGATGTTAACCTTATGTAGAGAGTGTACATACATTTAATGCAGTATGTTTCATAATTTCGCATGGCAGTATCATATGAAGCATTGCACTCATCAGCCAGAGACATCAGTTCTTAGGTCTCATTTTGCCCAGTGAACTGATTGGCTACAGTCGCCTGCACACTGAAACAACAATACTGCTTAGCGTTAGAACACCTGATTAGTGATTGACTTTCTCAGTTCAATCGTTGAACTTCATATCTCCATAACATGCATGATATGAAAAGTTGCTTGTTTCAGCCGTGTGCTGGATACCTGCAGGCGACAGTCTGCGTGCGGTGCGCTCGCACACTGAGGAGCTTCAGGAGATTCAGAGAGCAGAGCTTAAGAGCTCGCTCCCTGATGGGCTTGCTGCAGCAACATGGAGCAGTGAGCACTTATTTATTACAAGCTTTTATTTAACTTGCAATTAATGAGTTTGTTTGTTCGGGTGGAATCTTGCAACTCAATTTTGAAGTAGATATCTCCATCCAATTGAGCTGAAATTTTGTATTCACATTCAGTTTAGATGACAATGCATGGTACTAATGCGACATCATTCTAATCCAACATGGCAGAACACTCAAGATAGCAGACTATTCTCCACGCGGCGAACCATGATCCTTATGACAGTTCGTTTAGTGATGGGTCGTGTCTTTGGTCGTGTCGATAATTTTTTTTTAGACAAAGGCGTGGCCTTAAGCCACGTTGGTAAACATGTTTTAAAAAATATTACAATGTGCATTTTTAATGTCCATTTTGTTGTTGTTGTATTAATTTAAGATTTTTGGCATAGATTAAGTAGGTAAGTAAAACGAAAGTTTCCAACCTTGTTATTTTCCAATAATGCTTAACCCGATAAACACGTTTTTGCTATATAAGTATGTATATATTTTATCATGAAAATGAATGCTCCCCATTTATTTATTTTGTCTGAAAAATTTTGCACTCGTTTCCATTACCGACATTTTTTTTATCGATACTTGCCGCCCTAGTCGATAAACGTCACACGACTTAAGTTTTGCAGGACGTAAACATAAATTCAGATTGACATAACTTCTTGTAAATGTTAAGAATTGTTAAAAATATCAACGGAATATCATTACTAATGGTATAAAGCTACGTAAAATTTATAAATGGCATTTTTAGACGCCCCCAATATGATCCCGATTTAATGGTGACGCCACTACAATGTTATATGGTGACATTAGCTGTCAGTGTCATAGGGATCACGGTTCGCTGCGTCGAGTATAGTTATTTTTATGCACTTCTATAATATGAGTATGATAAATGAAAGGAACAGAAGAATATTAATATTTAGGAAAGCTTGTTTTAAAAAAAAGTTTTTATATGCTGACTTATTTATACTTAACATTCTACCTGAGGCTCCACAAATCCCAGGGGAATCCTAAATTTCTCATTCCTGTTTCTGTTGCTGTGTGTTTGGTGCTTTATTCAACAGAGAACCTGTTTCAGATAACAATGAGGCATGTGGAGCTCATCAACCGTGAACAGAAGCAACTTGAAAGGGACTTTGTGACGTCACCAGAGACTTCAGACCCCTGTGACTTTGTGACGTCATGTGTTGATGACAAACAGACAACATCAGAGGATAATGATGTTGTAGTTAAAACAGAGTTCGAAGAAGAGATGGAAATGTTGTACTCTGAAGGTAAGGAATTGTTTTAATCTTGCATTATTTTAGTAGATGCCTCAGCAAACGTTGTTTTGCTATTTAGGGTATGAAAAATAGCTAACAACCTAACAAAAAAATTTCAAACAGTAGTGACAGTTTTATCCGTTGTTTTTGTGTTGGAAGTTAAAGATCATTATAATCTGTGACAAACGAATAATGAGATGAACAAGATGTTCACCTGATGTTAAAGTGTTGCATGTAAAATGCAGTGCATAGGCATACCATAATTTTGCATTGCAGTATGATACGACACACTGCACTGCGCTCATCACCATGAAAAAGTTCTTAGGTCTCATTTTGACCACTTATCTCGTTGGGTACAAACTGAAACACAGCAGGACGTGACTGCTTTGCGTTACAATAACTGACGCCGCGCTGGCACCTACCCGGACGAACTTAGCGAGAAGATTCTTACAACCAGTAACTGTTGTGTCGCTGCAGAGGCAACTGCGGACGCCAAGGAGTCGCTGCTAGCCGCGGACTGCTCCGGCCGCAGCATCGCGCTGCAGGCCAGGCTGCTGGAAAAGGCCGCGGCCCCCGGGACCGAAGCCCTAGCGCTGGACAAGCTCAAGAGTAAACACAGAGGAGACATGTCAGTAATAATAGTAATAGTAGGGGGGGGGGGGGGAGCCCGAGTGGGCTTTTAGTTATCACTCGAGCGTCGTGGGGATCATATGTTTTTGATAACGTCATAAAGAGATAGCTGCGTCACAACGAACGCTTAGGCCGATCGTGGCTCTCTATCGCTTGTCATTACACTCGCTCCGTGCGACGGGGAAGCGCGTTCGTTACAATCGTGCCTGATGGACGGCAATGATGAGGTCCGGGGTGGAGCGCGCTCGCCTAGACAATGCCTATTCAGTCTCTCGAAGGCGCCCAGGGGCCGTACCACCAAGGCTTATAGCAGTACTATTGTAATATTGTTATGACATTTTCATACAATGTCAGTATGAAAATTTTAAAACAATATTACAATAATACTGTTATAAGCCTTGGTGGTAGGGCCCCTGATTGTACTCGGCTGGGAACACGGAAGCTGGAAGGGTGTTGCTGCTGTGCACAGCTGAGCTGAGAGAGAGACCGACGGTTCCCGCGGGATCTCTGAGCTGAGGGCTGCACCTACTTCACACTGTGGATTATGATGTGGCGATGTTGTCCACAGGGAGGACACCCGCGAGCTGGCTCGTCGCCAGGACTGCGCGCAGAGTTTAGGTGAGTGACAAATTGTTTATTCATTAGTGAGTACTTTGCTACCTGTTGCCTGCGGTTTCGCCCGCATGAACTTTGGTTTTTACAAGTCCCGTTATAACGAGTCCACGTTCATTTACACGTTTTTACAACTTTTAATGGAGAACATTTCCAGTTTTGCCCAGGCACAATTTGTGTCTAGATCTATATTTGTATACAATAAATTTAATATCTGGGTGACCGAGCTTTGCTCGGTTGCCAATAGATGGCAGCAGGGTTCATATTTTTTTGGTAAATTCGACATTTTCTAAAAGTGAATCCTAGCTAGATCGATTTATCGCCCCCAAAACCCCCTGTATACTAAATTTCATGAAAATCGTTCGAGCCGTTTCCGAGATTCAGATTATATAGAAATATATATATATATACAAGAATTGCTCGTTTAAAGGTATAGGATAAAGACTATTAATAATAAAAATTTTACTAATCTTAGCAAATACGATCGTTCAAAAACAGCCAAAACCTGGCTAAGAGCCCTTGATTATGATAAGACGGAGGACGTGCTAAAGATCACAAAATAAACACGCAAGCTCGCAATGCAATAAACAAGCACGCAAGCACGCTTACACACAAACGCACACACTCACACCCACTCGCTCACACACCCTCACACATGATCACTCACGCAAACACACAAACGCACACACGCAAACGCACTCAACAAACGCACACACTCAAACGCACACACTCAAGTAATTTATAAGCTCAGCAAGTTTTTTTAAATTGTAAGAGTAAGTGTAATTATTAAGTTTAAAATAGGAATAAATAATGTCTAAATATTAACATCCTGGAAGGATCTACCCACTGCAACACAGGTTCTCCTTCCGCAGAGGGTAGAGCATTCATATGTTTGTAATAATGTCATGTGTTAAAAGCAATAAATAAATAAATATGGGTACACCTCTTTTATCATTTTCAATTAAAAAAAATAGGAAAATGTATCCATCTGAATCTAAATTATTATTAACTTCTGCTTTCTCTTGTTCTTCTGCTTTCTCTTGTTTATCTTCTTCATTCTGGGTGTTAGTAAATTGTCGCAATAATGACATACCGCATGTCTCTTGGTCAGCATCAAATGAATCTTCAATTGTTGGCAATTCAACATTGGAGCATGACCGGCCTTGACAATTTGTACATGCTACAGAACAAAAAAAAAAGAGTCCAACTTTTTTTGCAACCACATTTAGCACTACATCCCTTTTTACACTTGCAAAAAATAGTGTTTAGTAGTTTTTTTACATATTATGACTACAATTTATTATGATTACAATTTTATTATGATTACAACTCTTTCAACTTTTTGAATCGTTATATCTCAAACACGGTGGCTCTTGGAAAAAAGTATTCAGACATTTTTTATAGATAATTATCAGATCTACAAATTTTTGTCTGAGCTAATTTTATGACAAAGCTTACCGTTTGCCCGTTTTTGTGACCTTTGACCCCGAGTAAATTTTTTTGCGCGTGCCGGATCGATGAGGACTTTTCACATTTCCTTTATAATAGTGTATTGAACAATCCTACCAATAGATACTCAGCCAAGTCGGAATTTTTGTAACCTTACCCCTATTTACGGACTAATAAGAGCAATTTAAGTTTTTGGCTGGTATTGAAATACTCTAGTCTGAATTACTGAACGCTTGTCGCAATTTATAGTGCACATTGAGAAGTCCCAATATAAGTTTACATGGCTGCATAGTAACGAGTAGTTACTGAGGACTTGATTGTTGAATGAGAGAAATGTTTTGTTTCAGTCGCTCCTTTGTCCGCAAGACTTGTGACAAAAATAGAAAACAAAGTGATTGAAGAAGCCGACACAACCCCGCGAAGGGAACGAGCGCTCGTGCACAGGAGCGCGTCACACAACCGACCATCCGACAGCGACGACGAACCAGAAACAATCATCAGACATTGCGTGGTCAAGTTGTATGACATCTTCAAAAATCCTGATTCGCTCGTATCAATACGAGATAGATCACCGACGCACACACGACAAGCTGTCGGTTCTTGTGATACTCTGAATACTTGTACTGCTTCTGAAGACGCCCAGCATCGCGCAGCTAGTGAGAGTGAAGTCGCTGCCTCACACAACGAGCCTGCTGCATCAGAACTGAGTGAAGCTGAGCCATCTTCATCAGGAAGCAGACATCACATACACTCTCAGAACAAATCTTTTATCTGTGACGTTTGTCAACGTATGTTCGCACGAAAGGAAACCCTCGTATATCACATCCAGACTCACAGCAAACCTTATTCTTGTAAGTTATGTAGTTACAAGTTTGTATTGAACAGTCATTTAGTGAGTCACATGAGGACTCACACTGGTGAGAAGCCTTATGCTTGTAAGTTATGTAGTTACAAGTGTGCACGTAACAGTAATTTAGTGAGGCACATGACGACTCACACTGGTGAAAAGCCTTATGCTTGTAAGTTTTGTAATTATAAATGTGCAGATAAAAGTTCTTTGACAAAGCATAAAATAACTCACACTGGTGAAAAGGCTTACTCTTGTAAGTTATGTAGTTACAAGTTTTCATATAAATGTAATTTAGTGAGTCATATGAGGACTCATACTGGTGAAAAGCCTTACTCTTGTAAGTTATGTAGTTACAAGTGTGCACAGAACAGTAGTTTAGTGAGGCATATGACGACTCACACTGGTGAAAAGCCTTATGCTTGTAAGTTATGTAATTATAAATGTGCAGATAAAAGTTCTTTGCCAAAGCATAAAATAACTCACACTGGTGAAAAGCCTTACTCTTGTAAGTTATGTAGTTACAAGTGTTCACGGACAAGTGATTTAGTGAGTCATATGAGGACTCACACTGGTGAAAAGCCTTACTCTTGTAAGTTATGTAGTTACAAGTTTTCACTGAAATGTAATTTAGTGAGTCATATGAGGACTCACACTGGTGAAAAGCCTAACTCTTGTAAGTTATGTAGTTACAAGTGTTCACGGAAAAGTTATTTAGTCAGACACATGACGACTCACACTGGTGAAAAGCCTTATGCTTGTAAGTTTTGTAATTATAAAAGTGCAGATAAAAGTAATTTGACAAGACATAAAATAACTCACACTGGTGAAAAGCCTTGAATACTTGACCGATATGTAAGCATACATTTATAAATAGTTCTAGTTTAGTAAGACATACGAAGACTGCCTTTTACTTGCAAAGATAATATTATGTACTTATAAATGTACACAGGGAATAACTTACAGAGGAATAACAGAGGTAACAAGATTAATTTAAAAAAAAATAAAACTCGACTGGAAAAATAACAGGGTTCGAAAATATCCGATATTTATTATAAATATCAAAATATCGGATATATATCCGATATATATCAATTTTGTATGAAAGTTCAGCTCAGCAGCGAGATGGGTCTGTAATTCTTCAGCAAAGTGTTGTCACCTTTTTTGAAGAACAGAACCACCACGCTCCTGTTCCACGCCTTGGGCGTCACTCCTTCGTGAATGACGAAATTGAACATTCGCTGAAAGACCTTCAAAATCAATTTTCCACCCGCTTTCAGCAGTTCAATAATTCGTTTGTAATTTTGAGATCTGTCTATTGATCCGCTGGTATTCAGATACGTCTATAGAAGACTGATGGAGTCTCATCTCGTTCCACTCGTTCATGAGTTTGAGGGTCTGGTCTGAAAACTTTTTGGGTCTCTTTGGGCAGTAAGTTTTACTAAACTTAGACCCCACGGTACGGACAACTTCCACCAGCCTGTCATTTAAATCGTCCACAGATACGCAATCCTCTAGGCAATCGAAGCGATTTTGAAGCTCGAAGCGATTTTGAAGCTCGAGATTTGGAAAGCCTCGGGGTTTTGGATAAGCACAGCAGGGGGGCGGAGCGTTGACTTCACCAGTCGAGCTCTTTCCAGCTTTATATTATTGATATTCAATGTGCCTCTTACCATTCGGTGATCGCTCCCGGTCTTAATGCTATTGATCACAGATACTTCATTGAATATGTGCCGCTTAGTTGACATGATGAAGTCAATCTCATTCCTCGTGGAACCATCCGGACTCACCCACGTCCACTTCCAGTGAGGCGACTTCCTGAAGAAGGAGTTCATCATGAACTCCAAGTCCAAGTCCTTCTCCATGAAGTCCGCCAACAACTGCCCCTGATGGTTCTGCTGCCATAACCAAAATTACCCACTCTCACTTCACCAACGCTTTGCTTGCCCAGTTTTGCGTTAAAATCCCCCATCACAACACTGTAGTAGGTAGGTATTCAAGGCATGCATGGCTCTGGAGATGTCCTCATCGGGATGTGCCGACGTCGGTGCATACACCTGTATGACCTTCAACGAATACCTTTCGGAAATTCTGAGTATCAGGTACGCTACCCTACTCGACACACTTTCGATTTGGACAATGTTGTTTAAGAGAGATTTGTGGGCGATAAACCCGACACCACCTTGGGACTGCTGGTCGCCCTCCCGGTAGTAGAGCAAGTTGCTGGATTGGAGAATAACAGAGTCCTCCCCCTCTCTTCGGACCTCTGATAATCCTATGATATCCCACCGTAACTTGCTCACAGCTTCTTCCAGCTCGATGATCTTCTCGTCGGTCCCCAAAGTGCGTGCGTTATAAGTTGCCAGATCCAGTCGTCGGGGTTGGCAGCGGAATCTCTGCTGGAGATTCTTAGCACCCCCTGCCCCGCCGTTGCCCGTACCGCTGCCAGAGCCGGGGCTAGCGCGGCTGCCAGGGACTGGGGGCCGTGGACTATTTCGGCTAATCATTTAGGGTTTATGCCTAATAGAACGACCACGCTGGGCAGACGGAACGGAACGGACGCTATGGAAAAATAATTTCCGCCATTTTGATTTTTTTTCTATCCATCGGATAGACCTCCGGGTCCTGATGACTTCTTGTCATGAAACCGTTCTTCCATCTTTTATACTTTCTGAGATATCGAGGAAATTCAAATGGCGGCCATTTTGAATCCGCCATTTTGAAATTTTTTGTACTTTGCGTTCTCCGCTTGTGGCAGTTCTTTATTGTAGAGTTTAACGGATGGACAAGTCTGTTTGTAAACGTTACGTGCATTGACTTGCTCTGATTTGCTTTGATAATTCACTTTGTAAGCCACGCTTCACAATGTCGCTTAGATGTTTTTGTGCGTTCAACGAGGCTGTATCTGGATTTTTATGGACAGACAATATAGCCGTGTCGTCAATATATGTGGCAGTTGTTGTGCATTTATTTGTAGGAGGGGAGGTTGAACAAGAGGTACAGAACAGGCCCCAGAATACTTCGCTGAGGAACTCCATATTTTATTTCAAATAAAGAGCATGTCTCTTCATTGCATTCAACATTGCTCGTCGGCGGTTTGAGCAAATATTTATCCATAATCGATAATTTTATCGATAACGATTTTACCCATCACTATTAACTTTTATGAGGGTAGGTCCCACAAAACGTCGTGATACGTGCGATTGGCTCGGAAAGCAAAACGAAATTGGCAGTAAGTATAACATTTCATCTGACATACTCGCAATGCCGATCAAAGGTGTTCTTCTAGTAATTTTCCTCGCTGTGGTGTGATGAAAATTTTTGTGTTATATACGGCCGCTAATTTTTTTGGGTCTCGTGTCTTTGAATGCCTCGCTAAGCTCAGGATTCTATTCTTTAGCCGCTTAGAATCCTTCGCTGCTTAGCATTCTACTCGGCCCAAACATCCATTTTGTGGCCTTGCATAACAAAACTATTTAATAAAAAACCTATCCAAGAACACTTTGGTTCCTGAGATGCATCTAACAATACCATAACTTTCAAAGTCCTAAAAATATTTAATGGTAAAAAAAATAATGTGAGTGTGTAAAAAGTGGTGTATAAAAATTAAGGAAATGACAAAAATATATATTTATATTATGTCATATAATTAAGTATGGTTTATACTGGTTAGTTGTTCTTTTTTTTGTCGGGATTTTTTAATTTTCAAGGTTCCGTACCTCAAAAGAAAAAAAGGAACACTAATAAGATCACTTAGTTGTTATCTTCAAAGATATAAGCAAAATAACTAAGTAGGGTCGCGCCGCCCCAAGCGGTTGCGTGGCGATCACAGAAATCTAACTATTTCTGTGGTGGCGATATAGGCAGGTCTCGCTCCCTATACGCAACGGACGTTGACGTACGAAATTATACCTATTTGTTTCATTTATCCCGAACTCATTTATCCCGAACTTTTAATCAGAAATATTACGCGGGACAAACGGGCCGGGACAAAAATATTTCTAAAGCGGAATGGACTCCGCGGGCACTGCTAGTATAGAATAAATAAAATATATGAAGACCTCTACAAGTACTTTGTTTGCAATAGACAATTTGTATTGTATTGTATACACAAGTTTTAGGTCTATGCAACATTTCCTGAGGATGCTCCGGTGTAGCGGTGAACTGTAGCTCAAGAGAGTGGTGATAGATTCGTGTGGTTTTGCATGCTGGTGGTGTTGCCATTTCTTGCTTGTCGGGGAAGGTAAGCGGGGCTAGTGCTTAGCTTCTAGTCTGTTAAATAAGTCACTTTACTAAAAGGGTAAATTAAAAGGTAGTTGAAAAGTGGTATAGAGCAACACTAAAATAATTATCGATGGATCGAATAATTTTGATTCTTTGCATAAACAATGTATACTTGCTAATTTCTCTTACAAAATAAACCCAAAAATTAGAAATTCTTACTTTTCCCTCTCAATATTTTTTTCTGCAAATTTTCCATTTCTTAAAACTCCAAATTAGATTTATGGCGCCCGATTATCTAAGTTTCACTTGTTTCGTTGTTTCATAAAACCACACAATGTTAGTTTTATTTTTACCCACGACGGAACGGAGTACGGGTATATGAGTTTAGGGTGAGAGACCGTTTGTACATTACTCTATTAAAAAGATTTTATGTTTGTTTGCACTTTTAACATAGTATTCATAATATTATTAATATGTAGTGACAAAAACAGAAATCAAGTAATAATCAAGTATGGAACTAGGTTTGACGTTCCACAGAAACAGGAAGTATAGTGATGCCCGATTGCGATTTTTAATTTCCTTCAAAACTATCCAAGTAAACTGACTTATTTCACTAAGTATATCATGCTTATCAGGGTTGCCAGACGTCCCGATTATTAAATCAAAATTCACAAGCTCGGTCCCGCTTTTCGGGGATAACTCAAAAGTAGCAAGTATCTAACACTCACTTTACAGACTTATGTTTGAAGGTTTCAACTTGAAAAGCTACTAATATTTTTCTTATAAATATTTTTTTTTTCTGTTTTGTTTGTATTCACTAGATAAATAAGAAGACTTTACCGACCGTCAAAAAGTCATGAAATTAATTCACGGAAAAAATATTTTTTCTCTGCCTGATATGACTGGTTAAAAATTATGTAACTACAGAATATTAAAAAGAATTATTGGTATAATTTTTGATTACTTGACTATCCACTAAAAGTGTACTTTACTCTGACTTTTTAATAATTTTCAACTCCATTTTATTTCATGACTTTTTGACAGACTATAATTACATTTTTATTTAAATACATTTTCTGTCTATAGATTAAGCATTAGTGACAATGACGTAACTATCCGATTATTGTTTTTGTTTAATGTATTTTTATTTAATATTGAATATTGTATCAAAAATGAGTTAAAAAAATCAATATTCTGATTAGGCAACAGTAATAAGCTTAGCCATCGTTGTGTTATACAGATTTTTTTCGCATCAAAATAATATTGGGGTTTTCTTGCTTTATTACTAACTATAACTTACGCAGCGTCTGCTAATATTTGAATGTAAAATAACCTGTTCGCAGAAGCTTTGCCGGTGACTTTCCTTCCCACTTGGGTATTACACTACTTTTGAATGTGATAAAAATTGTCTTACTTTATTATAAGCTAGGTTAAAAATAATAACGTACACCGAAAGAAATATTAAAATCCAGGCATTTTAATTTTGGACTGGGAGGATCTTCTATCCCTTTCTCGCAAAACGAAAATTAGTATGAAGCCGCACGAAGCTACACACACATTCACATTCGTGAGGTGTGACGTCATAATTTAATGTCGATATCTCTGTCTAATCAGAAATATTTAAATGCTTATAACTTTTTTATTTGATCGATTTAATAAGTTTTTTCAGTGTACGTCATTATTTTTATCCTTGTTTATAATATTTATAATAAAGTAATTAAAAAAATTGGAGTCAAATAACCACTTACCTTTCTAGCTTGGTCCGCTTTCATCGGCAAAGCTTCTGCGAACGGGTAGTATGTATATATACTTTTGTTTCAGTCGCTGCCTCGTCGCCCGCAAGACTTGCGACACCTAACGGAAACAAAGAGCAATCGACTGCAACGAACAAGCAAACTAGCACACACAACAAGTCTTCCTCGACACACAAACATGAACGGACAAAAACGTTTATATGTGACTTTTGTCAACGAACATATACAGACAGAGAGGCCATAGTTAAGCACGTAAACACACACACTAAACCGTATTCGTGTAAGACGTGTAATCGCAGGTTTGCAAGTAATTATCAGTTGGCACAACACACCAGGACACACACTGGTGAAAAGCCTTACTCTTGTAACGTGTGTTCTTACAAGAGTGCGCAGAAGATTAATTTACTTACGCACATGAAGACTCACTCCGGTGTAAAGCCGTATTCCTGTAATTCGTGTAATTACAGGAGTGCGAAGAAGTTTAATTTAGTTGCGCATATGAACACCCACACTGGTGAGAAGCCTTTTTCTTGCAAGGTGTGCAGTTTCAGGAGTGCGTACAGCGGCAACGTAATAAAACATATGATGACTCACTCCATCAGCGAAAAGCCCTTTTCATGTGACATTTGCGGTCATAAGTGCGCGCAGAAGAGTAACATAGCACGTCACATGAAGAAGCACACGCACACTTTGCAGGAAAAGCCTCATTATTGTAAGATATGCAGTTATACGTGTGCGTACAATAGCGATTTAATTAGACATATGCGGACTCACACTGGTGAAAAGCCCTTTTCATGTGAGATTTGTAGTCATAAGTGTGCGCAGAAGGGTAATTTAGAACAACATATGAAGATGCACACTAGGGTGAACTATTCTTGTAATGTATGCAATTACAAGAGTGCGAAGAAGGCTCGTTTAGTCCAGCACATGGAGACCCATTCACGCGCAAAGCTTTTTCCTTGTAAATTATGTAAATTTAAGTATGAACAGAAAAAAAAGAATTCTGCGAGTCAAATGACTCATTCGAATAAAGAGCGTTCTTACTCTTGTAAGATATTGGTGAAATGTAAATGTAAGGGTTTTGTACCACCAAAAGCATGAAAGAATGCGATTTAGGGTCGATTTTTCAACCGCCCGATAATCGATAACTGAGGAGTAAATGTGATGTTTTGACAGATTTTGTATGGCATATTTTTCAAATTTTTCATCAGATATCTGGCGATTGAAAAATCGTGTGCGTTCCGCTAGCGGAATTTTATCGAATTTCTTAGTTTTAAGTATGCAAATATTTAGTCAATTAAGCCCTGTAAATGTCCCCGAAATTAGAAATTTGTCAACCTAGTACCTAATTTTTGAGATATCCTCCAAAAACGTTTTCCGCTGGGGGAACGTTACCCCATCGGAACTTTTTCTTGGTAGCGTTGTCACAGCCAAACGATATTGAATTTATTGGTTCTGTAGATATTTAGTACGTTTTGTCGTGTAATTGTCCCGAAAGTTTGATTTATTCCATCGCCACAGCACAATTATTAATTCATAAGACCTATATCTTGTCTACTTTTTAATAAAATACAAACCGGGACTTTTTTGAAATCAGCACTTTAATCGAAAGTCACTATGAAATTGTATTAATTCTAAGCTTACTTATAATCGCAATATTGTTATATGTTTCCATTTTTAATGTTTGTTCTCTCGCTAATGTTCTGTTTGTTTGTTTATACTTATAGACCTATTATTATATTTATAGACCTTCACCGAGCTGATAACTTGATGAAACGTATTTTTATGAAATATTTTTAACAGATGAACACGCCTAAAATAGCTTGCCTATCAAAATCCTGGCCAGGCTATTTTATATTAGGTCCTTACATATGAAATTGGCGTTTTGTCGTACTGGCCACTTTGATCTCAAATATCTCTTCTTTGGTTAGGAATTCCAATTTCAAATTTATACAGCTATTTACTCATGCTTTTGTGTTTTGAAAATCGTAATTCATTTGTTTTTTTCTCTTTTGGTTTTTTTTTTGCGCCACTCTGTTTACAAAATGGAAAACTTGAAATATCGCGTTATTTACGAGTACGAGTTCCATCGTGGCACCAGTGCTGCAGAAACGGCTCGAAGGATTAATGATGTGTACGACGAGGGTGTCGCAAAAGAAAACACAGTGCGTTTTTGGTTCCAACGTTTTCGCTCTGGAAATTTCGACCTGCAGAACAAGCCCCGTGGACGG
Organism: Coenonympha arcania; assembly: GCA_036785405.1. NCBI lineage: Eukaryota > Metazoa > Arthropoda > Insecta > Lepidoptera > Nymphalidae > Coenonympha > Coenonympha arcania. The sequence goes on from CM072059.1 coordinate 6,498,884, forward strand.
CCGGAGACCAAAGTTGACAATGAAGAATTGAAGGTTATTGTGGAAGCGGACCCATCGCAAACCACGTCCGAGCTAGCTGCAGGTTGCGGTGTTAGTGATAAAACTGTTTTAGTTCACTTGAAGCAAATTGGGAAGGAAAAAAAGCTTGAAAGGTGGGTACCTCATGAATTGAGTGCAGCAAACCGACAAACGCGCGTAGACTGCTGTGTTACATGACTCAACCGGCACAGTAATGAAGGGATTTTAAATCGAATCATTACCTGTGATGAAAAATGGATCCTGTATGATAATCGGAAACGCTCATCGCAATGGTTGAACCCTGGCGAACCAGCCAAATCCTGCCCCAAACGAAAATTGACTCAAAAAAAATTACTTGTGAGCGTTTGGTGGACTAGCGCCGGCGTCGTTCACTACAGCTTTCTTAAATCTGGCCAGACGATTACGGCGGATATCTATTGTCAGCAACTGCAATCCATGATGGAAAAGCTAGCTGCTAAACAACCGAGGCTGGTCAATCGTTCTAGGCCACTGCTGCTTCAGGACAACGCTAGACCACACACTGCACAACAGACGGCTACCAAATTAGAGGAGCTTCAATTGGAATGCCTAAGATATTCACCTTACTCCCCGGACCTTGCTCCAAAAGATTACCATTTTTTTCGAAATTTGGATAACTTCTTACAAGGGAAAAAATTTAACTCCGATGAGGCAGTCCAAAGCGCTTTCAAAGATTTTATTGATTCCCGTCCGAATGGCTTTTTTAGTAAAGGGATCAATGAACTATCTATAAGGTGGCAAAAGTGCATAGATAGCAATGGTACATACTTTGATTAAATATATATATTATATTTAAAAAAAATCGACTTTATGTTCTTCCCATACAAAACGCCAATTTCATATGTAAGGACCTAATATTAATTAATGAAAAAAAACAACTTTTCAACGTTCTGTTAACTCGTCGTATGCACTTGCACTATACGAGCATATCTGTTGAAAAACACCCAGACACTGAAAATCATTCATGCTCATCACGCAAACATTTACCAGTAGTGGCAATTGAACCCACGACCTCCGACGCAGACGGCAGGTTCGCTACCGCTACGCTATTCGGTCGTCAAATTTTTCATTAAAATATTTAAAATAACCTCAGGATTTTGTAGTTTATCTGTTAGTCAAATTGAATGTTACATCAAGTTAACAACTCGGTGAAGGTCGATGAAGGTCCGGCTCTTAGACTAATTGTATATAGTTAGTTTGTTACAAATTGTTTTAACTAGGTACATAATATGTGAAATACATATTTTTTGTATTGTGGTGTAGGTTCGTGGCTCAGCAAGTTTTTAATGTGTTAATAAAATTATAAATAGAACGCAGCTGTTTTTTTGTTTTATACCAAAGTGATTTGTTTATTGAGGAATCTGGATTTTCCCCCTCTTGTACGAAACAATCAATGCAGACATTTTTCCACGAGGCGATTCCCGCAGGTGCGACAACCAAGCGATCTCCCGACCCGAATGCAGATACCGAAGCATCCGTGTCCAGTAAGTATCTCCGTCAACCGGAAGGTAAGGTCGCCATGCTGACGCCCCAGCCAATCCTCCATGGAAATCAACCACCTGAGTATGCCTGCGATCATTTTTTTTGTGGTTTTTAAGCACAATTTGTAAGCAAAGAAGAGAGCCTATTATAAATCTATGCTAATGAGGCATAAATATTAGTCCAAGATTTGCAAGTCTTCAAAAACGATACTCGCACTAACTTTCTAGGACGGACATTTTTAATAAACGATTTTGAGAAGATGGAAAGATGATACTGCCATTCCCGCTATTTGACTGCCATAAGTCAATTAGATACGTCTATTATAGAGTACGAACATTTTGAATTTCGCGGGCAGACTTTTGATTTCGTCGTGGCGGGGGGTACCACCCGGGCGCGAAAATTGTAATTTTATTTAGTTTTTCGCTAATAGTGGGCTAGCTATACATTGTAGGCGCATTGCAATGAGTTTTGTGGGCACAACATTCCACCTATAGAGAGTAGTATGTTCCTTGACCAACATATTTTTAATAAAAACTGCACAACAATACTCATAGACTTCATATTGGTTCCCGATAGCTCGAAATCTGTGAAACTACAAAACTTATCTTTCGGGAACCAATTAAAAACGTGTAGATGCTATTATATATATATATATATGCCTGCAAAATGCATTGCCATAAACCTGCAAGTCTAATATTTGTGAAAAACTAAATAAAATTTGAATTTCGTGGGCTGGTAGGGCTGAAACACTTAAACTAAACTGTTGTAAACTGTGCGAAAAATCTACGATTATAGAGTATAGATAATCGCCCGTTCACTATTTGTAGTAGAATTTTTTTAAATAATTTTCTATTTTATTAAAAAGAATGTTATTTTATTAGGGTGGTTTTTAATTTGAGAGTTCTCATTAGATACAATATTTAGAGAATCAGTGGTACTATAGCAAATAGCAATCAATGTTCTCCTTATGTTCTCTGTGAACGACATTGATTGTCAATGTCAATTGCTAGTAGTCTATGACCATAGACAACCACAGCAGGAATTCAGCTCCAAAGTAGATACCTACCTATTTTCAGAGTTCTAGGTAGGTATTTAGGTTGTGTTCAGCTCTCGCTAGAGAGTACCTACCTACTGTATTATACCTAAAACCTACCTATAGTGTTCTGTGGAATTCAGGCACAGACCTATTACACAGACTTTATTTAATGTAGTCTGTGGTCTGAGAATTCAGACTTCAATGGACTTCACTAGAGACCAGTGATAAAAGGTAATCTGTGTTATAGAGAGTAGTATGTTCCTTGTGCATAGATCGTAAGGCCGCGTTTCCACCTGCAAGATAACTTCCGCGAGAAATGTCCGACAGTCTGTCTGACAGCAGCTTGCAAGTGTAAACCCCGTAGCAAGTGCTGTCGCGACAGTTTGTTAAGCGCTTCCTGCGAGTACTTGCGAAAGCATGTCTAAACACGTACGCGTCGACTCGCGACAGATCTCGCTGCTTATCGGTCTAGTTTCGTATATCTCGCAGCAAGTAGCAAGTCTTTCCTTCGGTGATATCGAATCTCTGAAATGTGTGTCTTGTTTTTTTATAACGTGACCAACTTTACTAATAACGCATCTAAATCGACTGCGGTCATACGAATAAAATTGAAATACTGCTGTCCATCTTCCAGTTGTATTTCGCGTAGTAAATTATGGTAAACACCAGCTTCTCGTCTCCTAGAAATCCATTCTCGAACCTAAATTGATCTTTTTTTTCTTTTTCAACAACAAAATAGTTAATGCAGCTGCTACACGTACGCGTCTTGACGTCATGATCTCAGAGTATAGAATAGAAAAAATTGCGATAGTTCTGATAGCGACACACGTAAGCTTTCGTGTGTAAATACCTGCACGATAAGTTGCGACAGTATGAACCGCGAGCTTCTCGCACGACAGTGATTGCAGAAATAAATTGCAGGAACATGTAAACGATACAGCAAGGAACTTCTGCAAGACTTTCACGAGTTTGCTTGCAGGTGGAAACGCGGCCTAAGATCATTGGTTCCTTGGACTTCACTTTTGTGTTTTGATCTGCTGTGGTTGTCTATGGTTTTGGTCATTGATTTCTAGTGTGTATTATCTATGATTGAGAAAATACACACGAATGAATAGGCTGTATGGTCTCCGACCTTTGCCTGCCCCGAAAGGGACGAATGGATTAACAGAATGATTGATTTGATTTCAGAATTCAGACGAGCTGATTCAGATTTTAAAAAAATCTGAATTCTGATAAAATTAAATGTAAGTTAGGAACAATGTCCTGCAAACCAAAGTATTTTACCAACAGCCATCAAAACCTTTAAAAACCCGCCAGTGACAATGCAGGGCTTCAAACTTTGAATTTATTTCATCATATTTGCAATACGTCACTGTATAGTGTAAATACGCCGATCGGATTTACCATGAATCATAATTTTCACTGCCCAAGGCAAGGCCGCTGGAGTAAGGAGTTTAGTACCCCTATATTCAATATACTCTATGGAGTTTAGTTTGTCATTCTTGTTGGTGCTGAGCGAACGCTTGTTTATTTGAAATAATAGGTTTAATAAGTGCTCATTATTTATCTGGTACTGATTGTTCCCACATAATTGGACGAGAATCCGGCACCCTCGTTTAGTATTGCAAAAGGACAAATTCCTTACACAATGTTGCGGAGTTCATCAAAAGTGACTATAAACACAGGAAATGTGCTAAACCTTATAGATATCAAGAAGAAGGCTGGTCAAAATGTCACAGAGGAGGTTAGTTACTAAAATATTTTAAACTGCCTAAAACTAAGGATTACTTTAATAAAAACTTACTCTAACAACTAAAAACTAAAGTAGCTACATATAGTGCTTACCATCACTACCGTAATCATAAAACTATGACTGTTTACCACCTTGTTTCCTTATTCTTGAAAGAAGAATTCTAAGACATTTTAAAGTAACTGACTGTAAGAAGCAACAGCCACTATCTATTGTTTACTGGCTATAGGTTATAGCAAAAAGAAATATTTGGCCTTGACTGCAATTTAAATAAAATTTTGGAAACCGCAATAGGAATATTGGACATAAATAAAAATTGTATGATATTCTTGGCTTAACCTGCAAGATGCACACAGCTAGTGTTCATATAATGTGTAACTTGTTCTCATAACATGTAATTTTCTACAAGTACTACTTGAGTATGTAATTATGTCTTGTTGTACTCACCTACCTTATGATCGATTTCTAAACATAGCTCAATGTTGTTACCACTCTGCTTCATGAAATCATTCTTTAGAACAAAGTTACTTTTATTCCTCCTCCAAAGTTACTATTAACTCCATTGCAGAAAAACTTTGTTGATTAAAATTATTATGTTGAGACATAGTGGCCTATGGCTACATATTTATGAAGGGACAGGTGCACTCTAGCAATAATTTATAAACAGAAGTTGAGACAGGCAATTAAATTATAGGGATGAACCATAGAAATAGTAGTACTGGTGAGAAAGGCTATTTGATTCCTCATTCTTTATTTGCACTGCAATGGTCTGGAAAACCCTCCCAACCTTCATTTTCCCCACCACCTACAATAAATATTTTAAGGTGCAAATGTGTTGCAGAAAATGTTTACTAACGAACATTGTTTGACCATTTCAGTTATCGGAAAGCATTAAACTTACACTAACAGAATGGGGCACCAAAAATGGCTTCCCCATAGCAAATGGTACAGCAGAATCTTCACAACTTTCTGAATACATGGTGTTATCCACATCTGCTATAAAGGATGAAGCAGTTGTGAATATTACACGGCCTCATGATGATGTTCAGAACAAAATGGCAGAGGAGGAACGGAAGAATTTGAAAATTGGAGTCAAGATATTCATTAATGAGGACAGTACAACTGCATTGACAGAGTGTTTGGAAAATGGTAAGGACAACGGTGAATGATTTTTAATAAAGATTATTTGCTGAATCGCTCATCATCACTAAAAATTCATTTTTTTGTCCATAACGATTGTTCATTAAACCCTTATACTGTATTCAATGATCAGTTATTTAAATATTTGACTTAAACACCATAAAAAAGAGCCTTCTCTTCAAGCCTTAACACATTGTAGAAATGAAGCAGATAGTGTGTAAATGAAGAGGCCTTTGTCCAGCTGTGGACTGCAATGGACTGTTGATAATGTGCTTAGTGGCTTATTTTATTATGTATTTTAAAGCTCATTCACAGTTAGCAATGGGTATCCTGGGGCTATTTACTAATCAGTGAGCATCACTAAAAATTCTATACATTGCTTCTACATATAATAATGTTTGTAACAACAATTTTTTTAAAAAGATTTTTCAATGGATAAAAATATTCTAAATGAGCTTGGTTGGTTGCTTTCTATTTTTGAATGCCACTGACTTAATGAATAGGTGTCCAGATCAGAACAGTACCATCACTAACACAAACTCTATAATATTATGCCATATAAAATTAGTAGGTAAAATTAACCTCTTCTTAAAATAGTATAAAGGTACTAAAAGACTGAAAAAGAGATGTGATATAATACAATTAGCAGTACCTAAGTATCCATGATAATATCAGGACCAAGAACTTCCTGCTTACATCAAATGATTAAGCAATTTTAACTTGTGAGTCACCAATATTATTAAACAACTTGATGTAATGATGATTTGCAACTTTGTTTGGACTGAATTCTTTCCATCGAATTTAAGTGATTTAATGAAAAGTCTTACAATTAGTCCATTGAAATGTTACATTTTTTAGGCCTAACCTTGCGTTTTTTAGAGGACGCAATTTTAATTTTTTTGATGTGTAGTGGGGGTCAGTGTAAAGCTAAAACCAAGTTTGTGGGGTCGGCACCCTTGTCCCACGGCCGCCATCTTGAAAATAGGGGTTAAAATGGTTTTTACGATATATCTCTTAAACTATTTATTTGATTAAAAAAAATTGTTAACATTTTTTGTTGCAAATTAAATTCTCTACAACTTTGGTCCAGTATTTTTTTATCGTAGAACTATAAATAAAAAGTTATATGTGAAAATGTTCAGAAATTCAAGAAAATTTTTTTTTGATATAACTTTTTTTTTATCATTTTAAGAAAAAATGATATTAGACCATTTTTGTAGATCGTTTTTTGAGGAACAACTTTTATTCACAACATTTTTTCATTAAGTCAATAGCTAAGGTTTTACAGCGCTCCGAAGTGAGTACTATTTTTCAGTACTTTTAACTATACCTATACTATACGTGTACGTACTAATAATGTGTCATCACTTGTTTTTTTTATTTTATTTTTGTTATTATAATTTATTTAATTATAAATTTTGCAATATTTTTCAATAATTAATTATTGACTTTACCATTCCATTACAGGATTCTACAACTATTGATTTTTAAAATAATTTTAAATCTGATGGCCGTTTATAGTAATTAAATAAATTATAATAACAAAAAAAAAAATAAAAAAAAAACAACTCATGACACATTATTAGTACGTACACGTATAATATAGGTATAGTTAAGAGTACTGAAAAATAGTACTCACTTCGGAGCGCTGTAAAACCTTAGCTATTGACTTAATGAAAAAATGTTGTGAATAAAAGTTGTTCCTCAAAAAACGATCAACAAAAATGGTCTAATATCATTTTTTCTTAAAATGATAAAAAAAAAGTTATATCAAAAAAAAATTTTCTTGAATTTCTGAACATTTTCACGTATAACTTTTTTATTTATAGTTCTACGATAAAAAAATACTGGACCAAAGTTGTAGAGAATTTAATTTGCAACAAAAAATGTTAACAATTTTTTTTAATCAAATAAATAGTTTAAGAGATATATCGTAAAAACCATTTCAACCCCTATTTTCAAGATGGCGGCCGAGGGACAAGGGTGCCGACCCCACAAACTTGGTTTTAGCTTTACACTGACCCCCCCTACACATCAAAAAAATAAAATTGCGTCCTCTAAAAAACGCAACCCCAAATGTAACTTTTCAATGGACTAAATATAATAGTTAACTTTTGTTTAGAAACCTTTCTTATCACTCTAATTTGTCTTATATTCTTATTATGTATTTTCAGCTGCTTCACATAAGCAATTAGTATTCATATCAGGTTTTAATTGTTTTATTTTTCAGGTTCTAAAACTGGCCCGAATTCATAGAGACATGTTGATTAATTCCTTGTTTTTTGTATTCCAGTATTCACGGCCCTACAAACTGAGCACGTAGAAAATGTGATCCTGTCATACAACCCAGACATACTGCACCGAGACGACATCAAAGATGACAATACCCTTAAAAACAGCTTCGCCAAGGCATCCCCCATATCTCTAGGCAGTAATGTTGGTAAGTGAAATTTGGAGAGCTATTAAAATAAAAAGTAAAACACTTATTTAAAAATTGGCCAAGTGTGTACTACTATAGAAGGTTAATAAAACCACTACTCTTCACTTCTTAAGAACCTAAAAACTATCAAAATTAATAATATATCACAAAATTATTGATTTAATTTTTCATGCATTAACCTCTTGACCATAATTATTTCAGATTTAATGGGCCTTGTATTTTTGCATGATAAATCAAAAACTGGTAGGTACAAAGTTTTGATAGTTACTAAATAATAATCAACTGTCACAGACCTGATGAAGTCACCATAAAGGTTCCATTTTTTAAATTTTGGTACACAACCCTAAAAATGTAAAATAATTGCATTTTGTTTCCAGCTCGCATGTCCAGCACAGAAGTTGAAGCGGACAGTGAGGCTGATGCGAGGAAGTGTGAAGCGATACTGCCCGGGATCAAGATACTGTGGGCGGTGCTTGAAGATTATGTTAAAAATGGTAAATTTTATCGCTATGTTTACCGCCAATCATGTGGTTAATCATATGGTTTTCTGCTATCTTGAGTGTTAAAAACTATCGGCCATTGTTATCAATTAATAAAATCAAAATGAATAATACTGAGAGTTTTAAAACAGATAAAATGGCAGTAGGGATCCAAAATAAAACAATATTACATAGTATATTTCTGTCAGGGCGTGTCCAGCAGCTGGGCGTGGCGGACGTGGGCGGCGGCTGTCTGCGGCGGCTGCATGCGTGGGCGCGGGTGAAGCCCGCCATCGCGCAGATCAACCTGGCGTCGTGCTGCGTGGTGCCGCCCGCGCTGCACGCCTTCTGCCGCGCCAACGACGTGCAGCTGCTGACGCACGCCGACCCGCCGGGTGAGTGCGACTACTTCGTACTAGCACTGTACACAGTATATGGGCGCGGGTGAAGCCCGCCAGCGCGCAGATCAACCTGGCGTCGTGCTGCGTGGTGCCGCCCGCGCTGCACGCCTTCTGCCGCGCCAACGACGTGCAGCTGCTGACGCACGCCGACCCGCCGGGTGAGTGCGACTACTTCGTACTAGCACTGTACACAGTATATGGGCGCGGGTGAAGCCCGCCATCGCGCAGATCAACCTGGCGTCGTGCTGCGTGGTGCCGCCCGCGCTGCACGCCTTCTGCCGCGCCAACGACGTGCAGCTGCTGACGCACGCCGACCCGCCGGGTGAGTGCGACTACTTCGTACTAGCACTGTACACAGTATATGGGCGCGGGTGAAGCCCGCCATCGCGCAGATCAACCTGGCGTCGTGCTGCGTGGTGCCGCCCGCGCTGCACGCCTTCTGCCGCGCCAACGACGTGCAGCTGCTGACGCACGCCGACCCGCCGGGTGAGTGCGACTACTTCGTACTAGCACTGTACACAGTATATGGGCGCGGGTGAAGCCCGCCATCGCGCAGATCAACCTGGCGTCGTGCTGCGTGGTGCCGCCCGCGCTGCACGCCTTCTGCCGCGCCAACGACGTGCAGCTGCTGACGCACGCCGACCCGCCGGGTGAGTGCGACTACTTCGTACTAGCACTGTACACAGTATATGGGCGCGGGTGAAGCCCGCCATCGCGCAGATCAACCTGGCGTCGTGCTGCGTGGTGCCGCCCGCGCTGCACGCCTTCTGCCGCGCCAACGACGTGCAGCTGCTGACGCACGCCGACCCGCCGGGTGAGTGCGACTACTTCGTACTAGCACTGTACACAGTATATGGGCGCGGGTGAAGCCCGCCATCGCGCAGATCAACCTGGCGTCGTGCTGCGTGGTGCCGCCCGCGCTGCACGCCTTCTGCCGCGCCAACGACGTGCAGCTGCTGACGCACGCCGACCCGCCGGGTGAGTGCGACTACTTCGTACTAGCACTGTACACAGTATATGGGCGCGGGTGAAGCCCGCCATCGCGCAGATCAACCTGGCGTCGTGCTGCGTGGTGCCGCCCGCGCTGCACGCCTTCTGCCGCGCCAACGACGTGCAGCTGCTGACGCACGCCGACCCGCCGGGTGAGTGCGACTACTTCGTACTAGCACTGTACACAGTATATGGGCGCGGGTGAAGCCCGCCATCGCGCAGATCAACCTGGCGTCGTGCTGCGTGGTGCCGCCCGCGCTGCACGCCTTCTGCCGCGCCAACGACGTGCAGCTGCTGACGCACGCCGACCCGCCGGGTGAGTGCGACTACTTCGTACTAGCACTGTACACAGTATATGGGCGCGGGTGAAGCCCGCCATCGCGCAGATCAACCTGGCGTCGTGCTGCGTGGTGCCGCCCGCGCTGCACGCCTTCTGCCGCGCCAACGACGTGCAGCTGCTGACGCACGCCGACCCGCCGGGTGAGTGCGACTACTTCGTACTAGCACTGTACACAGTATATGGGCGCGGGTGAAGCCCGCCATCGCGCAGATCAACCTGGCGTCGTGCTGCGTGGTGCCGCCCGCGCTGCACGCCTTCTGCCGCGCCAACGACGTGCAGCTGCTGACGCACGCCGACCCGCCGGGTGAGTGCGACTACTTCGTACTAGCACTGTACACAGTATATGGGCGCGGGTGAAGCCCGCCATCGCGCAGATCAACCTGGCGTCGTGCTGCGTGGTGCCGCCCGCGCTGCACGCCTTCTGCCGCGCCAACGACGTGCAGCTGCTGACGCACGCCGACCCGCCGGGTGAGTGCGACTACTTCGTACTAGCACTGTACACAGTATATGGGCGCGGGTGAAGCCCGCCATCGCGCAGATCAACCTGGCGTCGTGCTGCGTGGTGCCGCCCGCGCTGCACGCCTTCTGCCGCGCCAACGACGTGCAGCTGCTGACGCACGCCGACCCGCCGGGTGAGTGCGACTACTTCGTACTAGCACTGTACACAGTATATGGGCGCGGGTGAAGCCCGCCATCGCGCAGATCAACCTGGCGTCGTGCTGCGTGGTGCCGCCCGCGCTGCACGCCTTCTGCCGCGCCAACGACGTGCAGCTGCTGACGCACGCCGACCCGCCGGGTGAGTGCGACTACTTCGTACTAGCACTGTACACAGTATATGGGCGCGGGTGAAGCCCGCCATCGCGCAGATCAACCTGGCGTCGTGCTGCGTGGTGCCGCCCGCGCTGCACGCCTTCTGCCGCGCCAACGACGTGCAGCTGCTGACGCACGCCGACCCGCCGGGTGAGTGCGACTACTTCGTACTAGCACTGTACACAGTATATGGGCGCGGGTGAAGCCCGCCATCGCGCAGATCAACCTGGCGTCGTGCTGCGTGGTGCCGCCCGCGCTGCACGCCTTCTGCCGCGCCAACGACGTGCAGCTGCTGACGCACGCCGACCCGCCGGGTGAGTGCGACTACTTCGTACTAGCACTGTACACAGTATATGGGCGCGGGTGAAGCCCGCCATCGCGCAGATCAACCTGGCGTCGTGCTGCGTGGTGCCGCCCGCGCTGCACGCCTTCTGCCGCGCCAACGACGTGCAGCTGCTGACGCACGCCGACCCGCCGGGTGAGTGCGACTACTTCGTACTAGCACTGTACACAGTATATGGGCGCGGGTGAAGCCCGCCATCGCGCAGATCAACCTGGCGTCGTGCTGCGTGGTGCCGCCCGCGCTGCACGCCTTCTGCCGCGCCAACGACGTGCAGCTGCTGACGCACGCCGACCCGCCGGGTGAGTGCGACTACTTCGTACTAGCACTGTACACAGTATATGGGCGCGGGTGAAGCCCGCCATCGCGCAGATCAACCTGGCGTCGTGCTGCGTGGTGCCGCCCGCGCTGCACGCCTTCTGCCGCGCCAACGACGTGCAGCTGCTGACGCACGCCGACCCGCCGGGTGAGTGCGACTACTTCGTACTAGCACTGTACACAGTATATGGGCGCGGGTGAAGCCCGCCATCGCGCAGATCAACCTGGCGTCGTGCTGCGTGGTGCCGCCCGCGCTGCACGCCTTCTGCCGCGCCAACGACGTGCAGCTGCTGACGCACGCCGACCCGCCGGGTGAGTGCGACTACTTCGTACTAGCACTGTACACAGTATATGGGCGCGGGTGAAGCCCGCCATCGCGCAGATCAACCTGGCGTCGTGCTGCGTGGTGCCGCCCGCGCTGCACGCCTTCTGCCGCGCCAACGACGTGCAGCTGCTGACGCACGCCGACCCGCCGGGTGAGTGCGACTACTTCGTACTAGCACTGTACACAGTATATGGGCGCGGGTGAAGCCCGCCATCGCGCAGATCAACCTGGCGTCGTGCTGCGTGGTGCCGCCCGCGCTGCACGCCTTCTGCCGCGCCAACGACGTGCAGCTGCTGACGCACGCCGACCCGCCGGGTGAGTGCGACTACTTCGTACTAGCACTGTACACAGTATATGGGCGCGGGTGAAGCCCGCCATCGCGCAGATCAACCTGGCGTCGTGCTGCGTGGTGCCGCCCGCGCTGCACGCCTTCTGCCGCGCCAACGACGTGCAGCTGCTGACGCACGCCGACCCGCCGGGTGAGTGCGACTACTTCGTACTAGCACTGTACACAGTATATGGGCGCGGGTGAAGCCCGCCATCGCGCAGATCAACCTGGCGTCGTGCTGCGTGGTGCCGCCCGCGCTGCACGCCTTCTGCCGCGCCAACGACGTGCAGCTGCTGACGCACGCCGACCCGCCGGGTGAGTGCGACTACTTCGTACTAGCACTGTACACAGTATATGGGCGCGGGTGAAGCCCGCCATCGCGCAGATCAACCTGGCGTCGTGCTGCGTGGTGCCGCCCGCGCTGCACGCCTTCTGCCGCGCCAACGACGTGCAGCTGCTGACGCACGCCGACCCGCCGGGTGAGTGCGACTACTTCGTACTAGCACTGTACACAGTATATGGGCGCGGGTGAAGCCCGCCATCGCGCAGATCAACCTGGCGTCGTGCTGCGTGGTGCCGCCCGCGCTGCACGCCTTCTGCCGCGCCAACGACGTGCAGCTGCTGACGCACGCCGACCCGCCGGGTGAGTGCGACTACTTCGTACTAGCACTGTACACAGTATATGGGCGCGGGTGAAGCCCGCCATCGCGCAGATCAACCTGGCGTCGTGCTGCGTGGTGCCGCCCGCGCTGCACGCCTTCTGCCGCGCCAACGACGTGCAGCTGCTGACGCACGCCGACCCGCCGGGTGAGTGCGACTACTTCGTACTAGCACTGTACACAGTATATGGGCGCGGGTGAAGCCCGCCATCGCGCAGATCAACCTGGCGTCGTGCTGCGTGGTGCCGCCCGCGCTGCACGCCTTCTGCCGCGCCAACGACGTGCAGCTGCTGACGCACGCCGACCCGCCGGGTGAGTGCGACTACTTCGTACTAGCACTGTACACAGTATATGGGCGCGGGTGAAGCCCGCCATCGCGCAGATCAACCTGGCGTCGTGCTGCGTGGTGCCGCCCGCGCTGCACGCCTTCTGCCGCGCCAACGACGTGCAGCTGCTGACGCACGCCGACCCGCCGGGTGAGTGCGACTACTTCGTACTAGCACTGTACACAGTATATGGGCGCGGGTGAAGCCCGCCATCGCGCAGATCAACCTGGCGTCGTGCTGCGTGGTGCCGCCCGCGCTGCACGCCTTCTGCCGCGCCAACGACGTGCAGCTGCTGACGCACGCCGACCCGCCGGGTGAGTGCGACTACTTCGTACTAGCACTGTACACAGTATATGGGCGCGGGTGAAGCCCGCCATCGCGCAGATCAACCTGGCGTCGTGCTGCGTGGTGCCGCCCGCGCTGCACGCCTTCTGCCGCGCCAACGACGTGCAGCTGCTGACGCACGCCGACCCGCCGGGTGAGTGCGACTACTTCGTACTAGCACTGTACACAGTATATGGGCGCGGGTGAAGCCCGCCATCGCGCAGATCAACCTGGCGTCGTGCTGCGTGGTGCCGCCCGCGCTGCACGCCTTCTGCCGCGCCAACGACGTGCAGCTGCTGACGCACGCCGACCCGCCGGGTGAGTGCGACTACTTCGTACTAGCACTGTACACAGTATATGGGCGCGGGTGAAGCCCGCCATCGCGCAGATCAACCTGGCGTCGTGCTGCGTGGTGCCGCCCGCGCTGCACGCCTTCTGCCGCGCCAACGACGTGCAGCTGCTGACGCACGCCGACCCGCCGGGTGAGTGCGACTACTTCGTACTAGCACTGTACACAGTATATGGGCGCGGGTGAAGCCCGCCATCGCGCAGATCAACCTGGCGTCGTGCTGCGTGGTGCCGCCCGCGCTGCACGCCTTCTGCCGCGCCAACGACGTGCAGCTGCTGACGCACGCCGACCCGCCGGGTGAGTGCGACTACTTCGTACTAGCACTGTACACAGTATATGGGCGCGGGTGAAGCCCGCCATCGCGCAGATCAACCTGGCGTCGTGCTGCGTGGTGCCGCCCGCGCTGCACGCCTTCTGCCGCGCCAACGACGTGCAGCTGCTGACGCACGCCGACCCGCCGGGTGAGTGCGACTACTTCGTACTAGCACTGTACACAGTATATGGGCGCGGGTGAAGCCCGCCATCGCGCAGATCAACCTGGCGTCGTGCTGCGTGGTGCCGCCCGCGCTGCACGCCTTCTGCCGCGCCAACGACGTGCAGCTGCTGACGCACGCCGACCCGCCGGGTGAGTGCGACTACTTCGTACTAGCACTGTACACAGTATATGGGCGCGGGTGAAGCCCGCCATCGCGCAGATCAACCTGGCGTCGTGCTGCGTGGTGCCGCCCGCGCTGCACGCCTTCTGCCGCGCCAACGACGTGCAGCTGCTGACGCACGCCGACCCGCCGGGTGAGTGCGACTACTTCGTACTAGCACTGTACACAGTATATGGGCGCGGGTGAAGCCCGCCATCGCGCAGATCAACCTGGCGTCGTGCTGCGTGGTGCCGCCCGCGCTGCACGCCTTCTGCCGCGCCAACGACGTGCAGCTGCTGACGCACGCCGACCCGCCGGGTGAGTGCGACTACTTCGTACTAGCACTGTACACAGTATATGGGCGCGGGTGAAGCCCGCCATCGCGCAGATCAACCTGGCGTCGTGCTGCGTGGTGCCGCCCGCGCTGCACGCCTTCTGCCGCGCCAACGACGTGCAGCTGCTGACGCACGCCGACCCGCCGGGTGAGTGCGACTACTTCGTACTAGCACTGTACACAGTATATGGGCGCGGGTGAAGCCCGCCATCGCGCAGATCAACCTGGCGTCGTGCTGCGTGGTGCCGCCCGCGCTGCACGCCTTCTGCCGCGCCAACGACGTGCAGCTGCTGACGCACGCCGACCCGCCGGGTGAGTGCGACTACTTCGTACTAGCACTGTACACAGTATATGGGCGCGGGTGAAGCCCGCCATCGCGCAGATCAACCTGGCGTCGTGCTGCGTGGTGCCGCCCGCGCTGCACGCCTTCTGCCGCGCCAACGACGTGCAGCTGCTGACGCACGCCGACCCGCCGGGTGAGTGCGACTACTTCGTACTAGCACTGTACACAGTATATGGGCGCGGGTGAAGCCCGCCATCGCGCAGATCAACCTGGCGTCGTGCTGCGTGGTGCCGCCCGCGCTGCACGCCTTCTGCCGCGCCAACGACGTGCAGCTGCTGACGCACGCCGACCCGCCGGGTGAGTGCGACTACTTCGTACTAGCACTGTACACAGTATATGGGCGCGGGTGAAGCCCGCCATCGCGCAGATCAACCTGGCGTCGTGCTGCGTGGTGCCGCCCGCGCTGCACGCCTTCTGCCGCGCCAACGACGTGCAGCTGCTGACGCACGCCGACCCGCCGGGTGAGTGCGACTACTTCGTACTAGCACTGTACACAGTATATGGGCGCGGGTGAAGCCCGCCATCGCGCAGATCAACCTGGCGTCGTGCTGCGTGGTGCCGCCCGCGCTGCACGCCTTCTGCCGCGCCAACGACGTGCAGCTGCTGACGCACGCCGACCCGCCGGGTGAGTGCGACTACTTCGTACTAGCACTGTACACAGTATATGGGCGCGGGTGAAGCCCGCCATCGCGCAGATCAACCTGGCGTCGTGCTGCGTGGTGCCGCCCGCGCTGCACGCCTTCTGCCGCGCCAACGACGTGCAGCTGCTGACGCACGCCGACCCGCCGGGTGAGTGCGACTACTTCGTACTAGCACTGTACACAGTATATGGGCGCGGGTGAAGCCCGCCATCGCGCAGATCAACCTGGCGTCGTGCTGCGTGGTGCCGCCCGCGCTGCACGCCTTCTGCCGCGCCAACGACGTGCAGCTGCTGACGCACGCCGACCCGCCGGGTGAGTGCGACTACTTCGTACTAGCACTGTACACAGTATATGGGCGCGGGTGAAGCCCGCCATCGCGCAGATCAACCTGGCGTCGTGCTGCGTGGTGCCGCCCGCGCTGCACGCCTTCTGCCGCGCCAACGACGTGCAGCTGCTGACGCACGCCGACCCGCCGGGTGAGTGCGACTACTTCGTACTAGCACTGTACACAGTATATGGGCGCGGGTGAAGCCCGCCATCGCGCAGATCAACCTGGCGTCGTGCTGCGTGGTGCCGCCCGCGCTGCACGCCTTCTGCCGCGCCAACGACGTGCAGCTGCTGACGCACGCCGACCCGCCGGGTGAGTGCGACTACTTCGTACTAGCACTGTACACAGTATATGGGCGCGGGTGAAGCCCGCCATCGCGCAGATCAACCTGGCGTCGTGCTGCGTGGTGCCGCCCGCGCTGCACGCCTTCTGCCGCGCCAACGACGTGCAGCTGCTGACGCACGCCGACCCGCCGGGTGAGTGCGACTACTTCGTACTAGCACTGTACACAGTATATGGGCGCGGGTGAAGCCCGCCATCGCGCAGATCAACCTGGCGTCGTGCTGCGTGGTGCCGCCCGCGCTGCACGCCTTCTGCCGCGCCAACGACGTGCAGCTGCTGACGCACGCCGACCCGCCGGGTGAGTGCGACTACTTCGTACTAGCACTGTACACAGTATATGGGCGCGGGTGAAGCCCGCCATCGCGCAGATCAACCTGGCGTCGTGCTGCGTGGTGCCGCCCGCGCTGCACGCCTTCTGCCGCGCCAACGACGTGCAGCTGCTGACGCACGCCGACCCGCCGGGTGAGTGCGACTACTTCGTACTAGCACTGTACACAGTATATGGGCGCGGGTGAAGCCCGCCATCGCGCAGATCAACCTGGCGTCGTGCTGCGTGGTGCCGCCCGCGCTGCACGCCTTCTGCCGCGCCAACGACGTGCAGCTGCTGACGCACGCCGACCCGCCGGGTGAGTGCGACTACTTCGTACTAGCACTGTACACAGTATATGGGCGCGGGTGAAGCCCGCCATCGCGCAGATCAACCTGGCGTCGTGCTGCGTGGTGCCGCCCGCGCTGCACGCCTTCTGCCGCGCCAACGACGTGCAGCTGCTGACGCACGCCGACCCGCCGGGTGAGTGCGACTACTTCGTACTAGCACTGTACACAGTATATGGGCGCGGGTGAAGCCCGCCATCGCGCAGATCAACCTGGCGTCGTGCTGCGTGGTGCCGCCCGCGCTGCACGCCTTCTGCCGCGCCAACGACGTGCAGCTGCTGACGCACGCCGACCCGCCGGGTGAGTGCGACTACTTCGTACTAGCACTGTACACAGTATATGGGCGCGGGTGAAGCCCGCCATCGCGCAGATCAACCTGGCGTCGTGCTGCGTGGTGCCGCCCGCGCTGCACGCCTTCTGCCGCGCCAACGACGTGCAGCTGCTGACGCACGCCGACCCGCCGGGTGAGTGCGACTACTTCGTACTAGCACTGTACACAGTATATGGGCGCGGGTGAAGCCCGCCATCGCGCAGATCAACCTGGCGTCGTGCTGCGTGGTGCCGCCCGCGCTGCACGCCTTCTGCCGCGCCAACGACGTGCAGCTGCTGACGCACGCCGACCCGCCGGGTGAGTGCGACTACTTCGTACTAGCACTGTACACAGTATATGGGCGCGGGTGAAGCCCGCCATCGCGCAGATCAACCTGGCGTCGTGCTGCGTGGTGCCGCCCGCGCTGCACGCCTTCTGCCGCGCCAACGACGTGCAGCTGCTGACGCACGCCGACCCGCCGGGTGAGTGCGACTACTTCGTACTAGCACTGTACACAGTATATGGGCGCGGGTGAAGCCCGCCATCGCGCAGATCAACCTGGCGTCGTGCTGCGTGGTGCCGCCCGCGCTGCACGCCTTCTGCCGCGCCAACGACGTGCAGCTGCTGACGCACGCCGACCCGCCGGGTGAGTGCGACTACTTCGTACTAGCACTGTACACAGTATATGGGCGCGGGTGAAGCCCGCCATCGCGCAGATCAACCTGGCGTCGTGCTGCGTGGTGCCGCCCGCGCTGCACGCCTTCTGCCGCGCCAACGACGTGCAGCTGCTGACGCACGCCGACCCGCCGGGTGAGTGCGACTACTTCGTACTAGCACTGTACACAGTATATGGGCGCGGGTGAAGCCCGCCATCGCGCAGATCAACCTGGCGTCGTGCTGCGTGGTGCCGCCCGCGCTGCACGCCTTCTGCCGCGCCAACGACGTGCAGCTGCTGACGCACGCCGACCCGCCGGGTGAGTGCGACTACTTCGTACTAGCACTGTACACAGTATATGGGCGCGGGTGAAGCCCGCCATCGCGCAGATCAACCTGGCGTCGTGCTGCGTGGTGCCGCCTATAATAAATTAGGATTAAATTTCCTGAATTAAGGCAATAAAGGGGCCTTTTTCCGGGTTGTGCCACATGTGACAGGCGGTGTCTGGTGCTTCCGCCACTTGGGCAATTATTGGTTTTTGTTGCCTGAGTGGGGGAACCTCCAGGCATCGTTTTAGGACGTAAGATACATTTTTGTTACATGTGGCATTTTCTTGAAATAAAGTTTTTTTCTTTCTTTCTTTCTTTCTTTCTTTCTTTCTTTCAATTTACGCAACAATCCGTGCCTATAATTATGGCGTCTTCATTTTTGTATTGACAGTTTGAGGTCCAGCGTACTAGTATAACAGAGGTCAGTGATTTCATCTTAATCCTCTGGTTCCCACAGATCTCCTGTCCCTGGCGGCGGTGAAGAGCCTGTCGGACGCCGGTGTCGGCTGCAGCAGCCTGGAGTGGTGCGCGCGCTACCAGGTGCACATCAAGTGCCGCGGCGTGCTCGCGCTCAAGGGATACGTGTGCAAGGCCACGATAGCCAATAAGGGGGATTGACCGCCGTCGCTGACTGAAACAGATAACTTTTTAGTTGGAAAAAAAAACACAGAAAAACAGCATTAAATAAATTACTAATGGCACTATTTTAAATTCGTTTAGTTTAGAGATTTAGCACAACAGAATTGACCACATTCTAACAATCTAACCCATTCGCGGAAGCTTTGCCGGTGACGTGGGTCCCACTTCAATCTACCGCAACACGCGCTCGTCTGATAACAGGGCCGTGCGGGTGGCGGTCGTATGAACTAGTGGTGTTCAAAGTTGCTTTAAATCAAAAGTTTGCTTAGTGATTAATGCTTGATTTTGTAAGCGTAATATATTTTATCGCGCTTATTTTTAAGCTTGCTTATTTTTAAAGTTCCAAGTACGCCAGAGATCGCTAATTCGTACGCGACGCGGATCCAAAATCAGTTCACGCGCGACCGTTATCAAACGCTCCCAAGCAACGACTGGCGTCGGCTCATGGGCAGTTTGCTTTCAGCTTTTTATACGAATCGCGCGCGCGATATGATAGAGAGTAGAGCAAGATTTTAAGCTGAAAGCATGAAGCATCAAAAGAGTACCTCAAAAGCCTTTGCTTGGTGATTAATGTATTACGCACGATGATTAATTTTGCTTTCAGCTTTTTTGACCACCATTATGAAGTGGGGGGGAAGTCACCGTCAAAGCTTCTGCGAACGGGTAGTAAATAATAACATTACTTAAAAAGGCTATAGGCGCCTAAACATAGATTTATTAGTTTCTAATGTGATAGATAGATTAAAACATTTGAATCCATGTTATAACTTTCACATTTCGATGTCATAGTTTTTTTTGTCTTTTGTTTGTTGTCAGACAGCTTAAAATTATTTTTTTTAAAGCCACTTTAAAGCACACAAGTGCCCCAAAATGAAGAATTTAATCTTTTGCGCAACGACGACGATTGACGTGGGTGAATTAATAAAATGTACATTTTGTTTTTATTTCTTCTTATTAATATAACAACACATTGTATTGATCAGTTATATCATTAGCTCCGCTTTAGCCTATAGCCTTCTTAGTAGGCAAAAATAATTGTTTTCATTCGAGTTGCAAAATCCCTAAAAAATAAACTAATTAGACCATTTAAAAAATACTTTTAGACCTATTTAACTTTCTCTTGTGAAAAATAATACTGATTTTATAAAGTCAAGTAGACATAATTGTATAGTTATTATAATATCGGAAGTATTAACTTAATAGATCTATAGTATTGCAATTATGTTTATAAAATTAATGTTCCTATAATAATCTGGCAATTAAATGTTACTTACCTGCTAGATAACGCCCTAAACATTAAAAATCGAAATAAAAATAGTGATTACCACAAATCGTTGTGATACGCGTGTTTGACGTTATTTTAAAATATACGTATTATTGCAAATTACAGAGCATTTCCAACTTGATATTTTGTTTTAAATTTATAAGACTTAAAATATATGGTCGTTAATATAATATTATCATGATTAAATTCCGTTCTAAGACCAACTTAGAATGGAATTTAATCATAATTATCATTAATTTTTGTATTTTTTTTCTTAACTGTACTTGGTCGCTAAGATACAGGTTTAAACTTTTAAAAAGTTTTGCCTTCAAAATATTTTTTTTATTGTTTATTTTTGTATTCTAGTATTTTTTACATGTATTCTTATGATAATCATAATTGCATCGGAGTTTTATTTAAATTACCCCGATGGTAATAAGTCTCAAAATATATTAGTATATCTTGATATAAATAATAATATTATGTTGCCATGCAAAAATGATATTATGCTGCCTCTAGAGCAGGGTTTATATTTATTTTCAATAACTACAATACTTTGTGTATTGCATTTTTCACTTTAAAATTTACCGAACAAAGTTCGTTTCAAACTTTTTAAGTATTAGGTAATAAATAAATTACATTTGACTTCGTTAAAGGTATTTTATTACACAAACACAACACAACACAATTTATGATATAAATAATCACATTGTACGATAGAATTTTAATAGAAGTAAAATGACCAAGCTAGTTTTATTTTACACACTGTTTTTGCAATGATAAAGCAATGGTAAAGTCTAGTATAGTATTATATTATCTGTGGTAAAGTAAAAGCTACATTATAATTAGGTATCATAAAAGAGATGATACCTAATTATAATGTAGAGAATACCTACTCGGTTTTTTATATCAAAATTTTAATTTTTGCTAAATTAAATAAAATTACAGTGTAAAATTAAGTGTATGTGTGACAAATATCTACTGTAAATTATAATTTGTAAGTTAAAACTTAATTGGAATTAAAATATATATATTTATTACAAAACGTTTAATTAATTTTATTTTTTCCTGTCTCTTATTAAAATAATTTTGTTTTAATTTGACCACAGTAGGTATATCAAAACTAAACTAGCGTATAGAGCCTAGAGGTGATGAATTAATTGAATACTTACCTAATTTGCCAAATAATAATCATAGGGCCACCTATTATGTGTTATTACGTATTAGGTACTATAGGCTGAAAAAGGGCTGAAACCTCATCAGTGAATCAGGAATTACTATGACATATTATGTTAACTCCACTTTCAAATTTTCATCTACTGGAATTTTGTATCTACACAACATCGCGCCGGAACGCTAAATCGCGTAGTACCTACCTAACTAGCAACGGCCAAAGACTACGACCAAACTACCTACGACATTTCGTTCCTTCTTTCGTTTCTTTCAGCCGACGAACGTCCACAGTTGGACAAAAGCCTCCTGCAATGATTTCCATAGCCCGCACGGTCCTCTGAACTCCTGTGCCACTTGCATCCTTCGATTCCCCATGACCTCTTGTGTCAGAGCGGTCGTGCTCATGATTTTTCAGTCACACGCTTGACAATCCGTCTCCATTCATCCCGGATAGCTGCTTTTCTTGAGCACACATGTGAATGGACGTCAATACACTGCAGCTTTTACTAGGCCCTATGATATGGACGGACCTATGGCATAGGCGATCTGCCGCGAGGCCTGATTCCCTCTACCATTTCTTAGACGACTAGACGTTCGATGGAGACATTGTCACGTCTAGTCACGTGACCAAAGAAAGTGAGGATTCGAGCCTGCACGATAGAAGATAAACGCTGCTTGATGCCGAGTTCTTCCAGAATGGACTTGTTGATCCGGAATTAGTTCCAGGACACTCTCAACATTCTTCTCCAGCACCACATCTCGAGGACGTCTATTTTCTTTTTCTCACTTTCTCGCAGGGTCCACGTCTCTGAAGCGTAGAGAAATATGGAGAATACCTACCAGTGCTCTTAAAATTTTTAAGTAGCCCGTGACGGGAATCGAATCCGTGACCTTCCCACTGGAATCAGCGCGCGCCACTGCGCCAGGGAGGTCGTCAATAAATAATTAATATTGCCTACTTGTGACGGCTATGAGAATCTTCGTGAGTAAATTTTTAATAAGGCAGTTAAGTATCTACTCGAATCTCGATTTTTATTATTTTCGGGGTGAAACCAATAAATCGCAATAAACCTCAGTCCTCACTGGGACCACCCTCAGGACTGCTCGGGGCCTTTATTCTGTATCTCAATGATAATCACTGTTGTCTATGGATCGCTATGCATTGCTGCTTTATTATGTGGAACGAAAAAAATATTTTATGGAAAACCTTCAATGGATAAAAAATAAATGTCATTGAGATACGGAATAGGGGGCATATCAGCCAATTTATATTCCGCGCCGACGCAAGAAGCGACCAGCCACAAAATGAAGCGAATAACTTTATAATTGTATAAAAATAAAAAGGGGTTAGCAGGAAACCGGATATTGCCTTCCGCGGCGACCCCACTCTTCCGGTGGGGTTTGTGTTGGCCATCGCGTCTATCGTTTATGCAGACAGGTTCGCTGCATCAGGTGTTAGGAATATTAAAGTGGATGTATTGCGATTTTTCCATCGGAATCGTATAGATTTTATACTATAGGTATACTTATTTACAAGTTAGTAGTTACGTCTGCGATCTCACCTGATGGTAAGTTATGATTCTGCCGAATATATTATCGATACTAACTTGACCGATGATGATATCGAGCGACCGAAGAGAGATATCTACGTAGGTAAGTATTCCATATCACTTACTTACTATATTCCGGCCGCTCAAAGAATGCGTTTCTGACACATTTCAATTCGTCATACAAAACAAAAAAAAAACAGTTGGCATAACCTTGAAACAGCGCCGTTCGACGTGGTTTGACTTTTAAAAGCTATAGTTTTTATATTTGTTAATTAAGTAATTGTAATAATTTTAGCCAAAAATAAATACATATAATGTAAGTTAGTATAATTATTCGAATTTTAATGTTATCATTCGTTAATAACGTAAATAAAAGATATTTAAAAAAATTCCGTAAATTGTACGGCAGTTCAAAGTTACATCGCCCAGTCGATCACGATCTGTCAGAAACGCATTCTTTGAGCGGCCGGACTTTAAGATTGCTTTAAAGTCAATAGATAGAAGGGAATTCAAAAATGTAGGCAAGTATGTATCCGATCGTTAAATATGTAGATCACGTGACTTACGCGCAACAAGACATTCTCATATTTTGTTTATTTCGTTCCATATGCGTACCAAAAGCAATCTAAGAAATGGACCGAAAGATTCTTTATATGGGTACCTACCTAAGTCTACAGCTGCTGTATTTTACTGCAATCTTAATTCTCATCTGGTTTCAAGTGACGTTGCAGCCGAAGATTTTATAGTAAGAACCTACCTGCTAACTTGGAAAAGATATGGTTAAGTAACCCCTTATGGATGCTAAACCGCGTTGCACCGGAACGCTATAGGTATACATTAACATACCTTAATCCCTTTGCGGTGCGTCTTTGTCGGTAGAGTGGCGACTAAGCTCGGGTTAAATGAATACTTATTTGTTGTACAGCTGGACAAAAGCCTCCTGCAATGATTTCCAGCCCGCACAGTCCTGCGCCACTTGTTATCTAGCGCCTTCCCGCGACTCTTTTAATGTCGTCAGTCCATCGGGTCGGAGGTCTGCCATCAACACTGCGCTTTACCGGTGAATGGCGGAATTGCATTTAGCTGTGCTGGAAATGCGAACTGACCAGTATCGGGCAGCAGTGTCATCGGTGCGACCAGCATAGGCCTGTCGGCGACCAACCCGTCTGCCCAGCGTGGTCGCCTATTGGGCAAAGCCCTTCAAAGCACGTGTTAGTTAAACGAGGACAAGGAATAGGTACTAACCTGTCGTAGGTAAGTAATGTGTATTCGGATGTGATGTAATGAAATGATCTCGGATTGCACAATAGAGAGTTGTGGAAAGCGGGGGAAATTGTGCGAGGACAATTTTGGCGAGATCTGTCCCGTGCGCGTGCGCACGCTTCACTGTCACGTATGTACCGACCGCAAATAAATATTAGGTAGATACAATTGAATTTTACTGGAAGAGTGCCTCTACTTATAGATCTACAAGTCTCAATCGAAAAAGGGAAAATTAATCAAAATTGAGCTACTTAAATAGCTAAATAACTTCTGCCAAAATCTTTTCGTTCATCATATTCGGTTACATTGCTTGTTTATTCAGTTTAGTTTCGTTTGTTTGTTTGCTTGCTGTCCGCCCTGAGAGCAATAAGAAACTCTACTATAGCGCCTCTACATCTATAGTCGTCTATATTAGATTACTGGTGTACCTAACTGTAGTGGGGTTTGACCCTTTGACTCGCTATAATCGCCAATGATCGTTTTCGTCAGTGATTGTGAACGATCGGGGACTTTGCGGTTTTTGGACCACGTATCAATATCAAAGGAAATGTCTGGATGTAACTGTGTCAATACACCAATGAACGCGGACAACCAACACGTGCGTCACGAATCACGATTGTGTAGATGCTTGCATGGTGATCCCGGCGATTGGACCGGGCGATAGGCGATTATGCAAGAGACGATCATCATCAGGATAGTCAAGAGGAGCCATTAGGTATCTATAGGTACTATAGGTAGGTAGGTTACAGTTTACACCCACATACCAACACAAAAGACATACACATACCACATACATATACATACCACATACAAAAGATACCTTACATATTATATTGCTTGGTATAATTAGGTACCGACAATAGATACCCTGGATAGAGCGGCCGATGCATTAATCGATTTTGTCACCAGCAGCATTATCTTTGCCAGCAGTAGGTATCTATATATAGGTAAAGCCACGTTGTAGTTCTCTCAGCAGCATCTACCTATAGAATTTTGACAGATTGGTATTCCGACTTCATCCGTTCGTCTGTCTGTCTGTCTGTTTTGAATTTTGTTCCATTTCATTCCACGGATCCAATGGAAGAATAGGTACCATAACGGCTAAGGCCTTTCTTGTTTTTGTCAACCATATCGCCCGCGAGCCTAAGTTCAGCGCGTGCACTCATCGCCGTGAAATTGTCGCACTCTTGCTTTCTCGACGACGTCCTTTCGCTTTAATTACCTTGAAGCGTATGATTGTCATTGCCGAGGTGACTGACCCTAGCTCTAACCATATTGCATTCATTTTATAACTAAGCACTTGGGTACCTAATTAGAATTACTAATAGGTATGTATTACTAATAGGTAACTAGGTATAATAATCTGTTAAGGTTGTAATTAATAAGAGGAGTAAGAACCCTACATACCCATTAGGTAGGTATAGGTAGGTATCTGATTTGTGTGTAACACGTCGTCTCTCCTCGAACAATGATGCTACAAATTTGTCCAATGAAACAAGTGAAGTTAAAAACTTAGAAGGAAACAAAAATGCTCTGCCTAGGTACTAACACGATAATATTTTGAAGATATAGGTAGATAGGTAGGTACCTAAGTCGGTAAAGAGAATTATTGGGACAGCATAAAAATCACAAACGACGAAAAGCTCAATATAACCTATACGCCTTGTTCGTTTGTTTGACCCTCAAACACTAGGTAGGTACACACTACACAGGCATGGTCCGAAAATAAGAAAATGTTTATAAGATCTAACCCAACCGTACCTACCTACCGATATAAAAAATAGGCTCTACAAAAAATCTCTCCATACGGGAAGTCGCTGGATACAAGTACCTAGGTAGCGCAGAACGGTGTCGGTTGGAAATCATTGCAGAAGGCCTCTGAGGAGGAGGAGGAGGGTTTTGTCCAGAAGGGACAGGGTAGGGGAGAGCGGGGTTGAAAGTGCCGGGGGTATAAGTTGTTCCCATGTCCTAGTGTTCCTACGTCCGTCGGCTGGAGCCTGGAAGCTGGAACGTTCGTTCCATGTTCGTACATGGACTTGCAATGCTCTTGGCACCTATGTATCGAGAGTGTCTTTACAACTCCCTTATACCTATGTGTATGGGTCGCCTCTCAGGATAAGGCCTTCTGAGGATTAGCTTCATAGCACACACACATTTTTGGGAACATTAGGTAGGTAGGTATAGGTATTCGCGATAACTCTCAGGCATGCAGTTGCAGGGTTTTCACTATAGGTAGGTACCTACCTACACACAGGCAACTACACTACATATCTACTCGTTTAACTCTGAAAGGTAGGTAAGAGGTCCCTTGAAGTCGAATTTCTAGCCCACCAAATAGGAGGCCTTAAGGTCCTTTGCGCACGGCTCGTAATCGTAAGCGTAGCGTAAGCGTATCGTTATGACGCTACGCATACCTAACAATATAACAATTTCGCCTCCTACGATTCGTTGCAACAACGCTTCGTCTGCGGACATGTTTAAAAATGTGATTGCTACGAGTAGTAGGTACCTACCTACTGCTCTCGTCGTACGCGAGGATTAGTGTGCGAAGGGGCTTAAGGTCTCAACCACTATACTACAGCCGCTTCAAGGGTAAAACGACGTAACGTAATTCGTATAAAGATCGTATGCAATCAAGATTGTATCTGGGGCGTGATCGTTTTAGGTACACTCGTCTCCACGAGGCGCGTCGGATACTCGTTAGGGAGGTATGAATAATATGTTGCGAAAGTAAAGTAACATCACTTCACTGTGCTCTTATGCTCTTGAAGTTTCACGACAATCATGCCTGAAAGCATTGATGAGTATGGTCGTACCCAGGGTGGAGCAAATGAGGCAGCTGCTCCACCCTGTCGCCTGGCAAGAAGCCAAAAATTAATTTATTATTAAAATTCAAAATGTATGCGCATTGAGAACACATTGAAAAGACAGAATGTACTATCGATAAATTTTTATTGTAATGAAAAAGGAATTTTGTTAACATTTTCTCATAGCGTTCCGGAACCGGAACCGGGCTCTATATCTCATGAATATTAGTTGTAATTTTCAAAAAAATTCGACGTATTTTGCTCGATTTTAATAATGCCCTTTCAAAGTTCAAGTAGATACTACTGGTACTGTACTTCATGCTTTGTCCCACCTTTACGAAATTGCTGGGTAAATAGGTAGGTACCTAGTTACCTACGCTCATGTCGATGAGGTCTAAGTTGAAGCGCGCTTGCATATAAAATGCTTATTCACCCTTCTCTATGAAGGCATCCAAATTGAGCTTGGCTGGAAACTGGCTGGAAAGGCTAGAAGTGCATTCCAACTTCCACCTTAGCGGTTTGTATTTGTATCAATAAAGTTTCAGTCTGGTTGCTAATGGAAAACTGAACTTATAGAATAGACCACTGAATATTCAATAAGAAACTGTTTCGGATCTTTGCCTGTCTGGCTTACAGCTATAGTTTTTGGGTCGTAACCTAACTAGGTAAGTACATGATGCTCCAAGAATTTCTTCACATACTTAATTAAGGTTTCGAATTTTCCTGGACGAAGACTTGTGTACTGAAAAGTCTTTTTGATAATTTCAAAAATGTTTAAAATGATTTTTTTTAAACTGTTCCGTAGGAAGGTGGTAGGTACATAAATATATGTAGATATCTACTATATTTATACGTATTTATATCGATCGATCGATTTACGTTACCAACATACCTAAATATACCTAAGAGTAAGTACCTACCTATACCTACTT
Source organism: Coenonympha arcania (assembly GCA_036785405.1). Taxonomy (NCBI): domain Eukaryota; kingdom Metazoa; phylum Arthropoda; class Insecta; order Lepidoptera; family Nymphalidae; genus Coenonympha; species Coenonympha arcania. The sequence goes on from CM072059.1 coordinate 6,526,977, forward strand.
AACTTACTTTAACAAGTGGAAAATTAAAAAATTTTAAAACACCCACGACTTTTGCAGACTTGTAATTGAAAAAGGATTAAATAATTTTTTTGAAACTCCCCGACTAAAGGAAAGTAAGAACTAAGAACCTATCAGTATAATTACAAATCCAAGAAAATCCGCCGGAGCTGCTGTGTTTTGCCTATGACGGTGTTGATGGTGCTGCTTACCAGTTGATGACTAATTCAATTTCTTGATACTTCTCATATACCGGCAGTTTATCAATACTTACTAATTACATTAATTGATATTGGAAACGAAAATAGCAATGGCAGCTCCGACGGATTTTCTTGGATTTGTAATTATACTGATAGGTTCTTAGTTCTTACTTTCCTTTAGTCGGGGAGTTTCAAAAAAATTATTTAGTCCTTTTTCAATTACAAGTCTGCAAAAGTCGTGGGTGTTTTGAATTTTTTTAATTTTCCACTTGTTTTATAGTTTTTCGATTATATTAATGTAATTTAAATTATATTATTATTAAAAAATGAAAATTAATCTTCAAACTAGCCATTAGCTCCTCTAGCAGCGTTTGAAGGCATCATCCCTTCCAAGTCATAAAGAGACGTTTATTGTGGCGCCCCCTGCTGTTCAATCACAAGAACAATTATCTACGAACCATTGCCAATGACTCACTAATATTTTATACAAAACTGTATCGAAATCGGTTCAGTCGTTTTTGTAATAATTGAGAACATTCGTTTGCTCTGTAAATGTTTTTTATGGCGCCCCCTGGTGATCGATGTTCGTAACAACTATCAAAGAAACATCGCCTATGAATACCAAACATTATACAGGAAACTGCATCTAAATCGGTCAAGCCGTTTTTGAAATAAATGGGAACATTCGTTTGCAATATAAATGTATTTTATGGCGCCCCCTGGTGATCGATGTTCGTAACAACTATCTAAGAACCATTGCCGCTGAACACCAAACATTATACAGAAAACTGCATCTAAATCGGTCAAGCCGTTCTTGAAATAAATGGGAACATCGATGTGCACAAACGAACACACAAACAAACAAACAAACAAAAATATTTTTGCATTATTGGTTTTTGTGAACAATTTAACATACAAACAATTATAAAATCTTTTTAATTGAGTAATGTACAAACGGTCTCTCACCCTAAACGCATATACCCGTACTCCGTTCCGTCGTGGGTAAAAATACTAACAATCAAAAATAATGATTATATTTTACGTACGTAGGTACTAAATTATGTATGCATTATCTACATACCTACCTCATTAAAATATATATATTTTATATTTATAAAATATATATATTATTGTAATTTGAAGGTCTACGCAGTAGGTAAGTGTTTACGTAGTTAGCCAATATAAAGTCATTCCTTGCTCTGTGGTAGATACCTACCTGATAATCGGTACCTAAATAAGGTAATTGTTTTTGTATAAAATTAATCCTTGAACCATTTCAAAGCTTGGTATAAACGACACTTGTCTTTAGAGATAAATAACATAAAAAGTCCGCTATGTAAAACTGTCTGTATCATTTCCTCCTACCTACGAAAATTGGCCGATCGCCATCTGGGATGAAACCAAAATGGCCACGTCTACATTTTGGTCCATAATGATGTAAACAACATGTTATCTCTCTCTATTACACGACTAGATATTAGGCGAGAAAGAGACAAAACGATCAGATGCAGTTTCACGACCAATGAATCGTGTACACTGTCCGCTTGCGCCTACGCATCTGATGTCAAAATTATCTTTTTTAACCAACATTCTTGAACGTAATTTTTTAAATAGTTTAATTCAACTTCATTAGACCATGTAAGTTTGATCGAGACTATTAAGCGTTAAATGTAATTATTATAACCTTTGTAATCCGAATTATCTCGTTACTTAAAATTTGTGTGTACATGAGATAAATTTTCACAACAATATATCTTAAGTCTATATGAATAAGGCTGAAAATATATAAATCAAACTGCTTATTACTTAAGTGGTTTTGAAGATGTTATTGCAGAATAAGATCCGTGTTAAATCATCTGCTTTAATAGAGTTGTCCTTTTCTTACTCCGTTTACCTTTCCTGAAGTAAGATAGAGACGGTCGTTTTACTTCTGTATACGCAAGAAGCATGAAGTACACATTTGTTGATCAACTGGTTTTGCCAGATGTCTTAAACAGTTTTACTCGGAGCTTTCAAATGTTTTTTAACCGACTTCAAAAAAAGGAGGAGGTTCTCAATTCGTCGGAATCTTTTTTATCATTAATGGACAATGGTCATTTTCTTTATTTATTGCAATTTTTTCGTTTTCCTCCTTTACACAATCCAAAAATATAAATATTTCAATAACAGATATAGGCCGTCAATGAATTCCTGAAATGGATACTTATCAAAATTGTCTTAAGTATTCGCCGAGATTTGAGCCCGGTCTATTTTTTCTTTTTAGCTATCTTGGCTGGGTAGGTACTCTACAATTTATAAATCAGCGTGAATTTCGAAAATTCTAAAGTTGTTAGAAAGTTCGAATATGAAAGTATCATCATACTCAGACCTTAGAATGAACTAAATTCATTGAAATATTGAAAACAAACGACTAGGTAAAAGGGAGGTAGGTTGGAGAGGCAATCAATAAAACGGAAGAGTGGTTTAAGAATGCGAATGGACCGATTGGTGATAGTTACTTCTTTGGAAAATTCTTCTACTTTGAAGATTAAACTTTTTGACTATTAGAGCCACTGCTCTTAATTTCGTTGTCTTAAAAAATCCGCAGGAAAACGCTTTATAGTTTTTAAATATAAAGATTTTACAAAAGCTTGACCTTAATGAGAATTGGGAATTGAATATAATTTAAGTAAGTTATCGTCGAATTTCGATCAATAGATCGAATAGAATATTTTGTAAATTTCACGTAACATTTTTTTTAAATAAAGGCAAAAGCTTTGGTTAATCATTACAAAAGGTTGACCTCACCTGGATCTATCGCTCGCCCGCTCTGAGTTGCGCGTGCGCCTCCAGTCGATCGTGCTCGCCCGCTGCGCCGGCGCGAAGTGATCGTGCCGTGTTCCTAATTCAAAATTTTCCTCGAACTATCGACAACAGACAAATAATTTCATAAAGCTCTGAAACTGATTTACAAAAACTAAGTGAAAAGTGTTTTCAAGTGTATTTTCCAATCGTGAGTTTTATGAAAATGTGTTTATAGAAGTTTATGTGACAAGTTGCGGTTAAAGTTCAGACCTCGTTCTGAATCTACTTTAAACCTAGTTTATGGATATCGTGCTAAAATAATTACATTTAGTGTGTGGGAACAATAGTTAAAATTAATCTGTGTAAATTAAAGAGGTAAGTAGGTACAATACCTATAGGTAATTATTAATTATTCAGATAGCTAAGTAACTGTCGAGAAAATTCTCAAGTTTTAGTTCAAAAGTTTTTCCGATAAGTAGTTATTATTTCGCGAGAAAACTTACATAAACTTGTAGATTCAATCATCAAGAGCTACTTAACTTTATTTTGTACCTATTTATTTAATTATCTTCATTAGGTATTTTAAAGGTAAGTAAGTATCTACGAACTACGAGCTATCTTAGCTTTACAGTAGTAATACTTTACAGTAGTAGTAGTACTTAGTAGTAGTAGATACTTAGATTGGTACCCTACTACTACACTACTAGTTACTTCAGGGTAGGTACTTAGGTAGCAAGAATCAGAAACACAGATATAGGTTTGTGTGATCTGAGATCAGCAAATTAAGTAATAGTCAAAAAATGTTAGTAGAAATAAGTACCAAATTGTACTTGAGACATTTTCCATTCATTGACTCTGTCCGTCCGTCTGTCACCACTCACCAGGCTGTATCTCTTGAACCGTGATAGGTAGTAGTTTATCTAACTTGAAATTTTTACAGATGATGATGATGGTGGGCCAAGGTGTTTAGGTAGGAATTGGTCTATAACAGAACCCTCAGTGCGCGAGCTCGACTCACACTTGACCAATTATTCCAATTCGCGCTTGGATAATTAGGAGCTTATATCTACTTATCTCTCTGATAAGAAAACTCAACCTTTTTTGTACAAGCAAACAGTAGCGCCATCTGTCAAAATTCTGTAGGTGGCTGCTGAGCGAACTACAGCTTGGCCTTACTGTTGGTATTATTGGCACCGATAAACTGGCGACATTTTTCCACGCCGTCCGCCTTGCCTACACATTTTCCGTCGATATTCTGCCAAATTATCTTATGTGATAGATAGGAAGAGAGATTCCTTCTCGTGTTTAAAATTTAAAAAATTTAATTTATTTAAACTTTAAATAAATTCCATCCTATGGGGAGTAGCACACTGAGCACCTTAAAAAATTGGAAACATCAAACAATGCTTGTAATTAGGTCCTAAAGTAAGGTACTGTACTTATTATGGGATTCCGTGTTGTAACATAGATTTTTGGTGATCGCTTTAATTTCTATTAAATATTTTTTTATTACACACCTACAGCGATAATATTTTTAAAGGAAAACACACTATACTGGCATTTAGCTGTACTACAATAATGTTTATTAAGGTTACTTTCGTTAAAATGTTTCATTAGTAGGTAAATGAATACTGCCCTTTGACCCGCATTTGAATATTTATAGCAAAATACATGGTTGAATAAACTTGAAAACAGTACTTACTTACGTTTAGGATTTTATTATTAGGTAGGTCCATACGATTTCCAAGCAGTTAAATAGTTACTTACTTAGGTCTAAGGAATTTAAGTAAAGGAAAGTTTTATTTTATTTATAAGTAAATCTGTACGTACTTAGGAAGCCAAAGCTGGTGTATAAATTTTGTAAATATTAAAATTTAATATTATTTAATCATGTTTGTTTAGGTTAGATTGATTTTTGTTAACAATTAATTAAATTACAGCCTAAAGCTTTAAAAATTTCTAATGCTAGGTTACCTGTCCAGCTTATTATTTATATTATCTACATGTATTTTGGTATTCTATACTGCTGAAGTCTGTACCGAACTTTTGCACGCGGCTACTTTTCCTACCTTTATTTTCATGGAAACGGAGCGGACCTCAGTGTAAAAAAATTTTTAAGAAGAAAGGTCACAAAATGTGATACGAGCACGACAGCTGTCTTATGCAGTTAAGAGTGCATTCGGACTCAAAAGGAAGAACTAGTTAGTTGTTAGGCTCACAAAATCCATACCTACCTACTTAAGTATGACTTAAGTAGAGGTAGAAACCTACTTATACATACTCTTTTACTCATTAATCAAACCTAACCTTCTTATCTATGTATATTTAGATTAAATAATCTAAAACCTGTAAAATACTGACCTGTAATTTGACATCATCAAAATTTATAGGTAAATAATGTTAATAGACACTAACCATTAAATTAGCTAGGTATACCTACGTCCTACGTAAAACCTTTATACGCTCCTCGAATAACAACTCAGCAAAAAATTCTTCCATTAGTTTAAATAAAAATCTTTATAGGTATGTACGTTTCTAGATATAAGTATAGGTACATTATAGAGTATAGACGCGTAGGTACCTACATACCTACTTTTGTGAACATTTTTTGCTAGAATATGCTATTAATTAATATTCATTCCTAAATACCTATTAGATACCTACCTGTCGTACAGTTTTAATTTAAACCGAGAACGACAAGTCATCAAACAAAAAAATTGAATTATTAGGTAGTAATTACATTATAATAGGTAGGTACAATACCTAAATATCTACTATGATAAAGATTTTACCAAAAATTAGGTGACAATTCTCCATTTAATTTTTACCCGACTGCAGGGAGGGTTTTGTTTTTCGAGAGTATCTTGTATATTTGTTTGTAAATTTTTCTCAGAGAGTAATGCATAGGGAAGGCAAAAGAAAGCGGTTTTTTTGCGTGATGAAAATCCTGTCACGAAGAAAATCTTAGAAAATTGGATTGAAATTTTCTCGTCAACAGAATATGCACGCTTCAAACACGTATAGGGATTTTATGACAAACCGTTAGCGCAAGCTAACTTAACACAGTGCCATCTATCGACCGATGGGCAAAATCACACATTAAACTTTAAAATGGGGTTTTATTTTTGGTGTTATTTCAAACTTTGTTTCTGCCGAGTGTTCAACGACAGTAACATTTTTCAATAGGCACCTACTATGAAGTCCATTTACATGTTTTTAGCGTTCCGTACCTCAAAAGAAAAAAACACGATACTCTCCTAACATCACTTTGTTGTCCGTCTGTCTGTACCCCTTATCTAACAGGTTTTCCAATCGAAAACTCTCTTATAATTACGATTAACACGGGAGATGTATGTTTACGGAAAAATAAAATCAAACCTGTATCAATTACTATTATCATTTGTTAATCGGTATTAACAATGACTTCAAAAACCAGAGGTTAATTTTGGGGTTTTGTTAAGGAAAATGATTCTTATGGTTTTACTTTTTGAATCATCGCACTTGGCCGGTTTTATTTTATCTGGGCCTTGCTCTTGGAGTGCCTCTACCAAGACGAGCCAAGAAGCGGCTCTACCTAACTTTTCCCGAAGAGTTTCGCAGCATTTTCAAGCACTCATTGCGTTCTCTTGACTCCATGTCGTATAAAGGCATCCAAGCAGGAAGGTAGTGGTGCAAGAATAGACATATACTTATACATACCCTAGACAGGGCGGAGGACGGTGCGAAAAAATTGTCGTCAATTTACCGGTGCCATATATGCTTGTTTTGTCACCAGCGTGTGCGTGATCTTCTCTTCGTCTTTGTCACCAGCTGCCAGTAAGGCCATGATGTAGTTCGCTCAACCTATAGAATTTTGACAGAAAGTTAACCTAAATCGTTCGGATGCCCATATCCTCAGGTATTCTTATCGGTGGGTGCAAGACAGGTTTTCTCGCTTTGAATTTTCTCGACTGTAAATGTGCCATGGAATTTATATGGAAGACGGAAGTTCATTTTTATAAATGACAACATGTCCCGGAGTTGTGTAACTTTCAGCGACCATCCCACGGCCGATGTTTTTTATTACTACCGAGTATTAATCAAAACATCGGCTTGTTTTAGTTGAGCGGATTGATGAGTAAGGCCACCGATATCATTTTTGTGAAGGATATATTTTGAAACTGATGACATACCTAATATTCTAATTGGTGATAGAAATAGAATAATATTTAATGACAAAATAGCTCCGATTGTTTTTCAAATTAAGGGGGGCTCCATACAGCAAACGTGATTTTTTGCGCGTCTTAGGGTTCCGTACCCGAAGGGTAAAACCGGGACCCTATTACTAAGACTTCGCCGTCCGTCTGTCATTGCCGTATATTCCTATTTCTGTGGTCTGTCACTAGGCTCTCTTGAACCGTGATACACTTAATATTAGAGACTTAAAGTTTTTACAGATGATGTACCTATTTCTGTTGCCGATATAACAACAAAATAGAATGAAAATGAAAATACAACGTGTTTGTTTAGAGCTAGTTTTTAATTTTTTAGTTAGCTAGATATTGATAACAGAAAAAGGTAGGCGCTTAAAATATTTACTTACAGAATTTTTAGTAATATATTTACTTAAAAAATAAATAGTTAAAGATTTCGACGAATTGAGAACCTCCTCCTTTTTTTGAAGTCGGTTTTTTTACTTACAACAAACGTGATTTTTTGCTCGTTTTTTAATTTTTTGGGCAGGGGTGTTTAGTTTATTTTAACACTATTGAGTTTGAGATAGGGTTTTGATAGCAAGGTGTGCACACAAACACTCAGTGTGCGAGCCCGACTCGCATTAGACCAAATATTTAAAAAAAAACTGTTAGGTATAGGAATCTACTACATTTAGACAAAAAATATTATCTTGATAGTTAATAATTGGCATTCAGAGCTACCGGTGTTTGGTCGTTAGATGCTTATCGATGGAAGCTGTCTAGTGATGTGGCAGAGATGGTCGATAAACGAGATTGTATCGAACTTTTGGAACATTGGGAGCGAAAGATCGAACCCGCCTTCTATTAAAATTAAAAAAACTTGAAGTCAACATAATATTATTAAGATATTGACCGAGGAAAGCGTGGTTTTAAAGTTAACTTTGATGAATTTGCTCTTGTCCGTCTGTACCTATATCTAATATCTGTCTGTTCATCCGTCTGTCAGAGCCTTTATATAACTACCGAATTAATAAGAATTAGTATTTTCAAATTTAGCAGTAATGTGTTATGTAACGACCCAAAAGCCGAAGATTAATTTTATACTTACCTACAAACGAAAAGTTGAAATAATATTAAAGGGTACATAAGTGTACTTGATAACGAATCACCTTGTAAAAATATTAAATGGAAATAGGCATATTTATTTTTCCATAATGTATGGGATAGTAAAATAAGCATATCCATTTCTCCATACATCGTGGAAAAATAAATATCCATTTAATATTTTTACAGGGTGATTCGTTATCATGTACACCTATGTACCTACCCTCCAATATTATTTCAACTTTTCGTTACACGTTGTATACCTAGATGAAAATGGGGATCAAAAATATTTTTAATACATTTGCTCAAAAAGTTGACATTTCCATGTATGTTTAGCGTGCGCAAAGTTATTCTTTTCCGCACTAGTGCTTTTGTGTTTTCCTCCTACGCGGCACCGCAGCGGGCGTACCAGGAGCGCATAAACACGTCGAACACGGCATGCAAACACGGAGCAGGCAAACATGTAAAACCAATATATTTTTTTCGCAAATGTATTAAAAAACGTCGTTCAATGCACGTGCGGAATTGTCATTTTTACTCGTCCTTATAGTTGACCCTCGCCTTCGGCTTGGGTCAACAAACCGGGACTGGTAAAGAAATGACAAACTTTCCGCACTTATATTGAAATGTACTATTTCAGCTTTAGGCTCGTTGAATAGAACCTTTTTTCTTTTCTTTAATTTTAATTTATTTATTTGTAATTTTAATTTATTATTCATAGCGACCCGCCCCGGCTTCGCACGGGTGCAATGCTGATACTAAATTAAATACACTACAGAAAACTATGAACGTTGTATATAAAAACATAGCGGCCCGCTCCGACTTTGCACGAACATAAAATATATATGCCTATGTCACTCAATGAAAACATGATTAAAATCGATCCAGTATTTTTGATTCATTCATTACTGCCCTTGGCCTGCACGCATTGGAGTAAAACAATTCCTCTTTCCCTATACTTACTATGAAGATTTCCTGCTATCTTTGGAATATCTAAATTCATACAATTTTTATTACATTACACATTTTTACTTATTTACTTTTTACATTTTTACCGAGGTATTTATTTTATTTTTACAACAATTAATATATTACAGGATGTCTTTATACACAACGTTCACAGCTTTCTTGTCATTAGACAATACAAACATGTTTTCTCTTGAGGTTACTCTTGAAAGAGCGACATACAGTTCGCCATGTGAAAAACAGTCAACGCTCAAATCTAAGCCTGCAACGTCCGTCCGACCGGTACCGCCCGCCGCAAACGCAAATTTTAAATTTGTAATATCTCCGAAAATATTTGTTTAATTTACATGCTGTAAGGAACCATATTGATCTATATTAATTGCACACTGTATTTAAGGTACTTAATTCGATAAGGATTAATGCCGTATTGCTTAAAATAGCTTCGTAAATAAGCCATTTTTTCACGTAAAAAGTAAACAATAAAAATGGTTAATGTGGGTTATCCCTAAAATATAAACATATACCATCGCGGACTTTTTTGTAGACCTTTTTATGGTGTACAATACTGTAGTACATTAATTTGATCTAACTCGTAGGGTTTAGGCAGCGTTTTTGCTAAATTGCTAAATAAGCCCAAAAAAATAGGTTAATTTACGACATCACGTTAGAAACCTCTAAAATTAGCAATGTTGCCTTAGTATATGATGCATGTATTATACATATAAACCTTCCTCTTGAATCACTCTATCTATTGAAAAAAACCGCATCAAAATCCGTTGCGTAGTTTTAAAGATTTAAGCGCACATAGGGATATAGGGACAGAAAAGGCGACTTTGTTTTATACTATGTAGTGATACTTTGTAGTTTGCATAATATTATGTGATTCAACCTTTAAATGCTATAAACTCCTTTCAAGTTAGTGCTATGACAGTGACCAACGGATGAACGAAAGAAGTCTCACTTCTCGATTATAGATATTTCAATCCACGATGACGCGCCCCACTCTGACAAACTCCATACGAATCGAATGAGTTCCTTGCTCTGTGATCACAGCTATACATATAGACACTAGACAGATAGGACTAGGAGGCTGGGGCGCGTCTTCGTGGATTCAATAATCTGTATCAAGGAATATACTACTCTCTAACGAGAGAAGAACACCATCTCCATAGTAAAAAAATTGCAACCACGCCGTTTACACACTTATACACGCAGCGCCACAGCGGATTGTCAAGAAACTAATTTGAGCGGGATTTTTAAAATCGCACATTGCGGGATTTTTAAATGAATGATTTATGTAGGTATCTCAAGCTTACTGAGGAATCTGTATGTACACAGAATACAACTTCTCCAAGTTACCTTACGGGCAGTTTTCGAATAGCTAATAAATTTTATCTCAAGAATAAATTTTACGTTTTCACATTTTTCCTGTATAAAACTTGTTAAAACGTCAAAGTTATTCCATAAGATAAAATATTATTATTGACGTCTGAAAATTGCCCATAAAACAATATTTATTTGACAAATAATAAACTTGGAGTGGTACTCTATATACATACAGATTCCTCAGTAAGCTATAGTATTTAAATAGGAAATGAGCTTTGAGCTTTATCAAAACAAAACAAAATGTGTATAAATAAAATATATTTTTAATCAAAAACATACAATTTGTATTCAAATAAGTGATTAGTTAAAACAAACTAGCCAAGTGCGAGTTAGACTCGCGTACCGAAGGTTCAGTACCCACAACTAATTCCTTAGTTTATAACAAGATAGATAGATGCCAAACACTTGACTACACAAACACATATAGGTATTATTATAATTAATAAAAACTAGTTACCTGGCAAACGTTTTACTATTAGACCGATATTACACTGTACTATACATAGGATCTTATCTTGCACCACAGATCGTCATCCTATAAATATGATCTACTTGATACTATATGAATGTATTACACTAACCCAAAAAAACGTCCTGGTCGCAACTAAACACTAATAACACACGTCCTTTCCCAACTTAATTGACACATAAACAAATTGTGAAAATTTATAGCTGCTATTCATTACAATTAAATGTGGAAAGTTTAGCAAAACACTTGAACACTCGATCAACGCAGTACTTTGTAATTAAGGTAGGTACCATAATGGCGCTGACGGAATTTTTGACAATATGGCGGTCTATTTTTTTGTAATTTATTTTACGGCCCTGGATACCAGTCCTTTAAGGCATATATGGCGGTCTGAACAACAGTGTGACCAGGTTCTTTCTGAAAACAATTTTAATTTTTAATAATGGTATTGTTTACTAACGCACACATTGATTTTTAAGTATGTGTGCAAGGTCAAAATCTCGTCTATAGAAGTTAACAGACCCTGATCTGTATTCTGTAACTCTAACTGATACTAATTATTATCAGTGTTACAATACGTATAATACTGTAGTCACTGTTCCAAAAAAACTTTAACGTAATTACTGGGCATAATGGACGAGTCAACATGCAGTCCTTAGTATTACCATAACGGTTTTACAACTTGATAGTGCGACTTAAAGTACTACTAGCGCCACCTAGTTTTGAGTTAGTACCTAAACGCAAATAAGAAGTTCTGCATCAAAAAAAGATTCCGACGAATTGAGAACCTCCTTCTTTTTTTGAAGTCGGTTAAAAATGGTAAATATAAAGTATAAGTGTAACCATTTTTTTTTTTTTTTTTTTTTTTTCTCTTTATTTGGGAAACAAACAGCTTAAACATAATACATAATCTTAATCTAAATATATTTAGTACATAAGCCAGTAAAGTTTCCACTCTCTGGATTACAATTTTATGTTTTACTGGGAGTTGTACTAGATGTTACATTGATAATATATTATAGAAGTGAGATCATCTGCCACTAAGAAAATTAGTAACTTTTCTTAATGGCAGAAATGAACCCTGCGTACTTATATTGAAAATGATCTATGTTTTTATATTTTTTATTGTAAGTGTCGCATGAGCGTACTATAAATCTGTTACGGCTATAATTAGTTTTGGTAATTGCGAGATCAAATACATTGTTTTTACGTGATTTACGTATATTTAATTTTGGTATGCAAAATTTTATTTTGTGCAACAGATAAGGGCTATCAATGATACCATTAATAATTTTATATAAAAATATCTGATCCTTATGTTCCCTTCTCAATTGTAATGTTTTTAATTTTGTGGTATCAAATGAGCTAAATCTTTTATTTAAGCACTTGATAAATTTACGCTGAATACTTTCTAGCATTTCTACGTAGACAGCATATTGAGGGTTCCAAGCAGTGGAAGCATGCTCAAGTTGTGACCTGACTAGTGAGTTATATAGCAGGATGAGTGTGTCGGGATTTTTAAAGTCAGTTGTTTGACGAAGAACAAAACCAAGCATCTTATAAGCTTTATTTCTGATTTTGTTCAAATGTTGATCAAAAAGTAATTGTCTATCCAGCTGGACTCCCAGGTCTCTCACCTCATTTACTTTACGCAATTTCTTACCGAGCAAGTAGTAAGTATGAGATATTATATTCTTTTTTCTAGTAAAGGAAATAGTACAGCATTATGGTGTAAATTCGTCTGTCCGCCTGTCGGTCTGTCTGTCACTGTCAATTTTTACACATTACAAGTTGTACTTGACTGCCAATTAACCTAAGTCCTGAAAAAGTGATCTTACTTGACTGTTTTTGAAAATTTTTATAATCAATTTTAGTTTAGACTGAATACGAACAGATAGGTACATATTAACTTAAGCTTGTGGGGTGTCATTGGACAGGATTGCTAAAGGATTTTTATTTATAAAGTGAAGATTTGCGAAGTAGGCCGTGAGTAGGCTGAAATAGGCCGGTTGGGAACCGGCATTACCCACTCACAGTTGCCGCACGGCAAGAAGTCACGTGATCTATTTTGCGAATGGATATGTCATTCATTAGAAATGGATTAGCTAAATCGCATGGCTACTGCTGAAGGTACCTAAACGTGTTATGGCGTTTCCCAATATTCTATCTATCTTCCATTTGCCCTACTAAAGATATCAATGTGACATACTTAAGCTCCATACAAGTTATGTCAAACTTCTATCTCTTGTAAGGCAAACTATGGATAGATAGAATATTGGGACCCCCATAAGTCCCGCTCCCGGGTAGGTTGCGACTTGCGACTTGCTATTCTCCGCGCGGCGAACCATGATCCCTATGACAGTTCGTTTAGTGATGGGTCGTGTCTTTGGTCGTGTCGATAATTTTTTTTTTTAGACAAAGGCGTGCACTTAAGCCACGTTGGTAAACATGTTTTAAAAAATATTACAATGTGCATTTTTAATGTCCATTTTGTTGTTGTATTAATTTAAGATTTTTGGCATAGATTAAGTAGGTAAGTAAAACGAAAGTTTCCAACCTTGTTATTTTCTAATAATGCTTAACCCGGTAAACACGTTTTTGCTATATAAGTATATATTTTATCATGAAAATGAATGCTCCCCATTTATTTATTTTGTCTGAAAAATTGTGCACTCGTTTTCATTACCGACATTTTTTTATCGATACTTGCCGCCCTAGTCGATAAACGTCACACGACGTAAGTTTTGCAGGACGTAAACATAAATTCAGATTGACATAACTTCTTGTAAATGTTAAGAATTGTTAAAAATATCAACGGAATATCATTACTAATGGTATAAAGCTACGTAAAATTTATAAATGGCATTTTTAGACGCCCCCAATATGATCCCGATTTAATGGTGACGCCACTACAATGTTATATGGTGACATTAGCTGTCAGTGTCATAGAGATCACGGTTCGCTGCGCCGAGTATAGGTCTTAGTTCAGGGCAAGCCACTAGTTTAAAAATTAAATTATTGGTGCCGTGCCGCTCATAACGCGCGGGCGCGGCGCGCGGCGACGCGTCACAGTGCCGCCAACATTGACAGCTGTCAATCAGATTCAATATGGCCGCTCGGCCGGTTCCCGCCGTACAAACAGGCCTGGCTATCTCTCGCATCTGATGCCGGTTCAATACCAGATGTGTTAGATTATATGAAGAAGCTGTATTTTGTAACACGTATCAATATTTTAGGGATTAATGTTTGATGTTAGTAGGTAGCTACTTACCTACCGCATTTAGACATTATTCGATTTTGACTGCCACGTAGGTCTAGTGGTGTATCTACTTGACTCACAGGGTGTAATCTGTGACTTGACTGCAGATCACGAGGTCTTGGTTCGATCCACAGGTCGGTCCAGTAATTATAATAGACCTTGCTAGATCGTCCAAGTAACAGACAGACAGACAGAGTTTCACTGTTACGAAATTCTTAATAGAAGGCGGTAATTCACCCCAGTGCCTCGTAGAGCACGTTAAGCCGCCGGATCTGCACCTGATCTCTCCGATGGTGTCGAGCTGACTTTCCATATAACTAAACAAAGATTTGTCGTTTGTTTGCGCACACACTAATTATGCTCTATAGAAGGAAGGTAGGGATCTCCCGCTGGCTGGCTAAATCTACGTGGAGATTAACTAGCATACTTATTAACTGTTTATTAAGTTGCTAATTAATCTATGACTTATCTAGAAGAAGAACAAGAAGAAGTTGAGATGCTACTATATAGATCTACTAGGTACCTACATAATACTTTTAACAGCCTTTGTGAGTGAATGAAACCTGTCGACTGTTCAAATGGAACGATATTCAAAAATGAATGCAGGAAATGACATATCCGATTGCTAAATTGTACTTCACATGAAATATCGAAGACAAATGTCATGTGAAAATCACCTTATTCATTATAGATACAAAGTTTAACGAAAAGTTGAAATTATATTGAAGAGTACATAAGTGTAGGTACTTGATAAGGAATCACCCTGTAAAAATATTAGATGGAAATAAACATATCCATTTTTCCATACATTATGGAAAAAAATATGCTTATTTCTACTTATTTTTACAGGGTGATTCGTTATCATGTACACTTATATGTACCCTTCAATATTATTTCAACTATTCGTTACACGTATAGTTTTCGTTCCGCTTTCGATGTCGGGAATTCAACGTTTTTTCCCATCACAAAAAATGTCCAAAGCGCCGAAAGAAGTTTTCACTTTTAAGAAAGTCCCTTATTAATCCAAGTATGTTGTTACAGGTATGAAACAAGGACAAGGCGGACGCTAGTGATGTAACGTACCAGTGCGCCCGCGTCGATTTGACGCCCTATCGTTGGACTAGTGATGCTGATGTACACCGGTGGTAGATTGTGACTAGACGCCGAATGAATGCACTCATGCTGACGACAGGCGGCGCTGTGGATGATCAGCCCATGGACGGGAACATGTCTTTTTCATCTTACAAGTAAGTAATAAATATAGATATACTAGCTGATGCCCGCGACTTCGTCCACGTGGGATAAAAACTATTCTATCTTTTAAGTTGGACCAAATGACAGATATTCATTATTCACGAAGTTTGAACTAAATCGGTTCAGTAGTTTAGGAGTCCATCGCGGACAAACAACGTGACACGTGATTTATATATTAGGTCCTTACATATGAAATTGGCGTTTTGTATGGGAGGAACATAAAGTCGATTTTTTTTAAATATAATATATATATTTAATCAAAGTATGTACCATTGCTATCTATGCACTTTTGCCACGTTATAGGTAGTTCATTGATCCCTTTACTAAAAAAGCCATTCGGACGGGAATCAATAAAATCTTTGAAAGCGCTTTGGACTGCCTCATCGGAGTTAAATTTTTTCCCTTGTAAGAAGTTATCCAAATTTCGAAAAAAATGGTAATCTGTTGGAGCAAGGTCCGGGGAGTAAGGTGGATGTCTTAGGCATTCCAATTGAAGCTCCTCTAATTTGGTAGCCGTCTGTTGTGCAGTGTGTGGTCTAGCGTTGTCCTGAAGCAGCAGTGGCCTAGAACGATTGACCAGCCTCGGTTGTTTAGCAGCTAGCTTTTCCATCATGGATTGCAGTTGCTGACAATAGATATCCGCCGTAATCGTCTGGCCAGATTTAAGAAAGCTGTAGTGAACGACGCCGGCGCTAGTCCACCAAACGCTCACAAGTAATTTTTTTTGAGTCAATTTTCGTTTGGGGCAGGATTTGGCTGGTTCGCCAGGGTTCAACCATTGCGATGAGCGTTTCCGATTATCATACAGGATCCATTTTTCATCACAGGTAATGATTCGATTTAAAATCCCTTCATTACTGTGCCGGTTGAGTAATGTAACACAGCAGTCTACGCGCGTTTGTCGGTTTGCTGCACTCAATTCATGAGGTACCCACCTTTCAAGCTTTTTCACCTTCCCAATTTGCTTCAAGTGAACTAAAACAGTTTGATCACTAACACCGCAGCCTGCAGCTAGCTCGGACGTGGTTTGCGATGGATCCGCTTCCACAATAACCTTGAATTCTTCATTGTCAACTTTGGTCTCCGGCCGTCCACGGGGCTTGTTCTGCAGGTCGAAATTTCCAGAACGAAAACGTTGGAACCAAAAACACACTGTGTTTTCTTTTGCGACACCCTCGCCGTACACATCATTAATCCTTCGAGCCGTTTCTGCAGCACTGGTGCCACGATGAACCTCGTATTCGTAAATAACGCGATATTTCAAGTTTTCCATTTTGTAAACAGAGTGGCGCAAAAAAAAACCAAAAGAGAAAAAAACAAATGAATTACGATTTTCAAAACACAAAAGCATGAGTAAATAGCTGTATAAATTTGAAATTGGAATTTCTAACCAAAGAAGAGATATTTGAGATCAAAGTGGCCAGTACGAAAAAACGCCAATTTCATATGTAAGGACGTAATATACCTATTAAGATCAGGGCATTACACACGTCGCAATCTAGTCCCAAAATAAGCGATAGCTGTGTAATGTGTTATGGGTACTATAGTAGTGTTATTATCTCGCTGCAGACTCGTACACGATAGCTTGTGTTATGGGTACGTGGTGTTATTATCTCACTGCAGACTCGGTCATAAATCATTTGAGTGTTTCGCTTTTGTTGTTCTTTGTTGAGTTGTCGCTCGCGCTCCGACAGGATAGAGCCCAACCTAAAGCCCAACCTAACAACGACAGCTTCGTGAGTGCGGCAACTTTTTCTTGTAGTGCTGATGCCAGTGTGCGTGAAAAATTGTGTAGCGACGGCTCGGGTTTGCCAATTTGGGCAAAGTATTTTTTGAAGTCGAGGGTTCCCTCTTGGACCTCTATGCTAACGGGATATGAAGAAACTGAAATTCATGCGGGCGAAGCCGCCCGCAATAGCTAGTACCTATCTATGTTAAATGTACTAATTAGCACGAGTCCTCTCTCAGAATCAGAAGTTTTAAACCCTGCAGCTCTCTGCTCTAGCCATAACTATGTCCTCTCCATGAATTTCCATGAATTCATGGATGATTTTTTTTTTCTATGAATTCATGGATTCTTATGATTTTTGTAAATTGACGTGATATGGTTTAAGCATTTCTAAATAACCAAGTGAAACTAAAGTGGAGCCGCTTAAAAAAAAAAGTTAAAGTTTATTGCACCTTATTTTCAGTGTCAACCTACTTGTTTTTCAAACTTCGAAGTAAAGTTTATAGCTTTTAATAATGTGCATAAAAATTCACCTAACTAATTTGAAAATAAGGATTTTCCTTTTCATTTTTATCAACAACAAAGCGACTTCACCTTACAAAGAATCTCAATTTAAAAATGAAAAATGTTCATGATTTTCAATGATAGCTCTTTAGCCGTTTATAATAAGGTCCTCATTAACCAGTTGCATGATTAAACTTTTAACGTTGATATTCGCCGCAAAAACCGTAGCTGCTTTCACATATCATATTATTAATATATCAAATGCCTTGTTTTTCATAAAGTCCATGTAAAGTCATCATACCCATAAGGCGAGTACAACAGTAAGCTACGCGAGTACCATCGGATGAAGACATTTATTCGTAAAAGCGCAGACAAGAACTTTTGTCCAATCGAAAGCAGAATTCAGATGATTACTTATACTTGGAAATCGCGGTCAGCTTTCGATGCATCATTAACAGCATTATTCGATTTAATTATTGGCTTCTTGTCGCGGTGAAACTAGCATAATAAATTAATTGTCCAAAAGTGATGAAAATGAGATATAACTTTTCCGTAAAATACGTAAAGGCATGTAGATAAATGTTAATTAATTGGTGGGTAAAGGTGTTTCACAAATCACACTAAAAGATTGCAATGATTGTAAAAGTGTTGTTGAAAGTTACATAGCAATTAAAAGTAACTAATACCTTGATTTAAATAGTTGTATTTTTAGGGTTCCGTAGCCAAATAGAAAAAACGGAACCCTTATAGATTCGTCATGTCTGTCTGTCTGTCTGTCCGTCCGTATGTCACAGCCACTTTTTTATTAAACTTTAGGTAAAAGTTTTGGGTATAGGAACCTAGAATACTAGTGTTATCAAATTTGCTTATAAAATGTCATAAATATAAATAAAAATCATAATAAATATAAATAAATGTCATGTTTATAAAATATAGTCATTTTAGCAGAATATACTCATGACCTCTTAATTTTTTTTAAACAAAATTAAAGTAGGTATAAAATGTAGATTCTCGCAAAATCCTTCTTATAATTTCCCATTGTTGAAAAACGGTCGCTTTGTTTAATTAAATATAAATCAATTTATCTAAATATATAAAAGAAGATACTGACTGACTCACTGACATATCAACGCACAGCCCAAACCGCTGGGTCTAGAGACTTCAAATTTGGCACACAGGTTCCTTATGAGGTCTAGGGGTGCACTAAGAAAGGATTTTTCAAAATTCCCCCTCTAAAGGGGTGAAACGGGGCTCCAAAGTTCGTACTTTACCAAGCTTCAATACTCCTTCACGTCACAACTACTGAACCGATTTGGCTCAAATTTGGAATGGAGATAAATTGCATCTTGGGTTAACATATAAGCTACTTTTCATCCCGGGAAAATCCATGGTTCCCGTGGGTTTAGTTAAAAACCGAAATTCACGCGGAAAAAAATCTTCACGCCGCAAGTACAAGACCGATTTGGCTGAAATTTGGAATGGAGATAGATGATATCCTGGATTAGTAAAAAGGCTACTTTTTATCCCGGAAAAATCTATGGTTTTCGCAGGAAAACTGAAAAATTGATATTCACGCGCGAAAAATACTACTTAGTAACGCTGCACTTACTGAACTGATATGACTGAAATTCGGAAAGGAGATAGATTTTATCCTGGATTAATACATAGGCTACTTTTCATACCGGAAAATTTCATGGTATATCAAAGAAGATACTGACTCACTCACTCACTGATATATCAACGCACAGCCCAAACCGCTGGGTCTAGAGACTTGAAATTTGGCACACAGGTTCCTTATGAAGTCTAGGGGTGCACTAAGAAAGGATTTTTCAAAATGCCTCCCCTAAAGGGGTGAAACGGGGCTCCAAAGTTCGTATTTTTCAATACTCCTTCACGCCGCAACTACTAAACCGATTTGGCTCAAATTTGGAATGGAGATAAATTGCATCTTGGGTTAACACATAAGCTACTTTTCATCCCGGGAAAATCCATGGTTCCCGTGGGTTTAGTTAAAAACCGAAATTCACGCGGAAAAAAATCTTCACGCCGCAAGTACAAGACCGATTTAGCTGAAATTTGGAATGGAGATAGATGATATCCTGGATTAGTAAAAAGGCTACTTTTTATCCCGGAAAAATCTATGGTTTTCGCAGGAAAACTAAAAAATTGAAATTCACGCGCGAAAAATACTACTTAACGCTGCACTTACTGAACTGATATGACTGAAATTCGGAAAGGAGATAGATTTTATCCTGGATTAATACATAGGCTACTTTTCATACCGGAAAATTTCATGGTATATCAAAGAAGATACTGACTCACTCACTCACTGATATATCAACGCACAGCCCAAACCGCTGGGTCTAGAGACTTCAAATTTGGCACACAGGTTCCTTATGAGGTCTAGGGGTGCACTAAGAAAGGATTTTTCAAAATTCCCCCCCTAAAGGGGTGAAACGGGGCTCCAAAGTTCGTATTTTTCAATACTCCTTCACGCCGCAACTACTAAACCGATTTGGCTCAAATTTGGAATGGAGATAAATTGCATCTTGGGTTAACACATAAGCTACTTTTCATCCCGGGAAAATCCATGGTTCCCGTGGGATTAGTTAAAAACCGATATTCACGCGGAAAAAAATCTTCACGCCGCAAGTACAACACGGATTTGGCTGAAATTTGGAATGGAGATAGATGATATCCTGGGTTAGTAAAAAGGCTACTTTTTATCCCGAAAAATTCATGGTTTTCGCGAGAAACCTGAAAAATTGATATTCACGCGCGAAAAATACTACTTTACGCTGCACTTACTGAACTGATATGACTGAAATTCGGAAAGGAGATAGATTTTATCCTGGATTAATACATAGGCTACTTTTCATCCCGGAAAATTTCATGGTTTCCATGATAATAGTGATAGATAATATCCTGGATTAATACTAAGGCTACTTTTTATTCCGGAAAAATCCATGGTACCTTCGGGAACAGTGAAAAACAGATATCCACGTGGGAAAAATATTCCTTCACACCGTTGCTGAACTGATTTGGCTGAAAATTAGAAAAGAGAAGGCTATTTTTTATCCCGGGAAAATCAATGGTTATTTCTCCCGCGTGAATATTTTTTTTACACTGTTCCAGCGGGAGAAATACTCATTCACGCTGTAACTATTGAAAATTTTTGGCTGAAAGTTAAAATGGAGATAGATTTCGCTCTAAATTAACACAAAGGTTACTTTTTATTCCGGAAAAATCGTTGGTTCCCCTGAGAATAGGGAAAACTAAAATTTACGCGGGCGAAGCCGCGGGTATCTGCTAGTATTATATAAAAATATACTTACATAAACATATAAACATAATTATATGCATGTACCTACCATGCAGTATTTCATTGAAGTACCTAATACAGGTTTGTATCCGGAATTACAGTGGACATTTTTTGTTCTGTAAAGTAATTATTATGATTGTAAAAAAGAGTTAATAATAAAATTATTATGTTCGTCCGTATAGATTTATTAATCTAGATTCTTTTTAATCCTATTTTAGTCTCAAGAATGGCCTTTGAAGAATGGCTTTTGATTAGGTAGATAACTTCTTGGGATGATATGGCTAAGGATCCTGTCACTATACCTATGTACGATATTATAACCAAGGTAGTAACCTAGTAAGGTATTGTTGTTCTATCTAATCTTTTTCTTATTTATCCATGCATTTACTTCAATTTTAAAATTAAAAAAAATTGGTTGTCGGTAAAGTCGGTTTACGGACGATAGATTTACGTGATAACGTCATAATTGGCCTCTCTATCGTTTGTTTTATCGTGCTTCTCTATCGCTTGTTGCGCGCTCTCGCTTGCACGCACAGGCGGTGGAACGTTACGCGGAACGTTTTCATGTGCGTTGCTGGTGTTCATCAATTTATTAAACATTATCACGTCAAAAAACTAAGCATAGACTTTATTCTGTAGGTAATTCTTGGTTATCACGTATTAAATGTGTGAACGTAGGCGTTAAAAGTCATAGCTAATAAAAATAATTTGTTCTGAATCGTTCATCGCGGGACTTTATTTGCGGTTTGTCGATAAATTCATTTTATCACCAACTGACGTCCATGGTGGGTACAAATTTAGTTCACTCTCATAAACCTCTGCAAAGGTCAAGGAATTTTCATTCGGAAAGTTGTACGTAAGGTCGAAGATTTTCCATGGATTTTGTACTTTCGAGTAAATAAACATACAAATTACAAAGCAATTACCGAACGTAAAAAGCCGTTGACCAATGAATTCGTCAGGCGGTTACAGTCCTCAATCGGGCACCTTTCATTTTAAAAAAAGAACCATACGCCATTTCATGTCAATTTTTGAATAATTCATCGTGCGAATGCGCGAGCGCATCGATTGATGCAAGCAAAAAGCGCGCGCTCGCTAATCTCCGCCGTCTCTCGCGTCGCGTCGGGCTTCCTCGGGCTCAGTGCTGCCAACTGTATATTCAACTACTTTTTGCAGTCACGCTGAGCAAGGACATAACCGGGAATGCATTGGTTTGATAAATGATGTTTTTTCTCCTACAATCTCAAAGCAGAGATTTTTTTTTACATAATTTTTCGGTGTCAACATTAAATGGTGATTTTTTCTTTGAGAATCATTCACGTGGATACTATTTAAAATCGTTATTATTGTTTACGATGCGATATATTATTCTGTCAAGGCATCTAAACTTTGACTGATTTATTGTTATTTACAATGGAGTTAATTGTATGCACAGTGAAAGTCAATTATTGTAGCGTTTTTTTAAATAATTGATGACACTCAATCAGGTGGTCGCTGGTTTTTTACAGGTTGATTAAATGATGTAAATCGCTTTAATCATGTTTTCATAGCCCATAAGGTAAGATGTAACTAGAACTATTTACATTTAGTAGATAATTTATTTAATACTGATTTTGTTTTTGACCGATTAGCCAATTACAAGTATCATCATGATGCTTGGAGTGCAGAAAAAATATAGTATTCGAAATTCGAATTTCCGAGCGTTCATCCCCCGCGCCCGCACGTCCGCCGCGCCTCGACGCCGCGTCTCGACTGTACGTGATTGGTTTATTAATTAGGCGAATCATCGTCGGGTTCCAGTTTTAAAAATAGGCGGGATGCTTGCTGTACGACTTTTCTTTTTAATTTTGGCCGGCGTTGATCGCAATTAGAGTTGCCAGTATACTTTTTGCGGCAATTCCGCTTCTGACGATTAAAAATTCAGGTTAACATACCTAATTAGCAAGATAATCTTATTTTATCCGTTTATCAAATTAAGTTTGGGGGAACTTTAAATAAAACTTCTCCTACTTACTACGTATGAAGAAATAAGAAAGGATTCAATTTTACATTATGATTTATGATCATAAAAGTAGTTAATGATTAAAAAAAATCAACATAGGTTTGATGTTTTTTTATATTTCATTAATTTACCCACCGTTCAAGCTCTACTTGCTATTCAACAATAATTGTTATTTGTGTTCTATGCCATAAATAAATTTCATTTTTCCATAAATACCACTTTTTTATAAATCGATTAAACGGTTGAAACTCGAACGCGATCTGAGGTCAACCAGAAAAATAAAGTAAAAAAAAAGCTCTCCGCGGTCCGTCCTAAAGTTATGTCTCTCGGTGGATACCGTTAGGATGCCTTCGGTTCCTAAAATGAGACTAAAAAAACCTGAAAACTATGCCAATTGCCAGTATTCGGAATCCGTTTTGTCTGCCATAAGGTTTGGGCTCTCGGTTTTTCTCTAACATTATAGTAGGACATAAAAGTTTAACACTTCTCCGACCATTCACTGGTAATTTACAGTCCAAAAATGATTCCTTATAAGATACTTTAGGCTAATAAGTCGTCGTTTTTATGTTTGCTTACGAGAATCTGAATGCGTGAACAGTGCAGGACTGTGGATGCAATGTCAAGTATTGTTATGCTCTACAAAAATTATTCGACGAGCGTATTACAAAGAGCCAGTTTCTTGTTGGGTACCCATAATACAGCTTGCCAATACCAATTTGAACATTCACAGATGAAGTGTGTGCAACAAATGTTTTAACGTCAAGTATTGCCATCCATAAAATGAAAATGAAAATATTTATTTTCACATAGGCCTAAATAACAGGCTCTTATGAAAAGTCAAGACTCTACCGCCAGGTTCGGAAAGCAGGTTTGCACCGAGAAGAACTGGCAAGAAACTCGGCACTTGCTCTTTTCAGAAATGTCATTGTTATAATACAAGATTTTTTATAAAGTATTATAACATATTAATAGTATTAGTATAGATTATAACATATTTTTAAGATATCTCGTGAGGAGATGGATGCATATTTTTATCATTCCAAGAATCTTTGTCGTTAATAAATTCTTCAATGGTATAGTAGCCATGATTAATTAAATGTTTTTTGACAGTGTCTTTAAACCTGTGCAAAGGTAAGTCCAAAACAGACTTCGGGATCATATTGTAGAAGCGTACACTCAACCCCACAAATGACCTCTGTACCTTACGCAAACGGTGTGGCACTATAACCAACTTGTGTCCACCATTTCTAATTGGACGATTACTTATATCTATCCGTTGCTTATAATTATTAATATTTTGACGAACAAATAGTATGCAATTATAAATGTATTGCGATGCCACTGTAAGAATACCTATTTCTTTAAATTTTTGGCGAAGAGATTCGCGTGGCATAGATTCGGAATCTAAACTCTGAACTTATCATCTAAGGTCTGGAACCGATGGAGCCCAGACCTTTCTGGCTTCCGGCCTCCCAACAACGTCCTGTAATATGAGTAGTCGTACTAATGTAAGCGGATCATCTTCTGACAAGTGCGATATGAGTGTGACTTATCGATAAATTATAATATATTTGCAGCCATTACAAGAATTCGATGTTAATGTAACGAAGAGCTCGAGGATTTTTTACACTCTTCAAGGTGTGAGTTCTCAGTTGCCTAAGTGTACTTAGGTACTCACCTGATAATTAAATGATGATGTAGCTAAAGATGCAGTTATCGTACTAACTTGTACCGTAACGTAGTAGGTACCTTTACTTAGTAACGGTCTCTAATACACAGCATCGCGCCGTGTAGTAGTGCGTATTGCAACTTGCTGATTAATTACTAGCCACGGCTAGTTACCAGCAAGACAGAACAGACCTGAGCCAATTTAGAAATTAAAAAAATCTAAGGAATTGCGGGAATCGAAAGTACGACCTCGCGCTTGAATCCGAGCGCGGGCCACTGAGCCAATAAGGTTGTCAAAAACATGAAACACAAATCAAGTACTCAAAAAAAAACTCATACCTTTTAGCTGCTTTCCACCAATGAAGGCATGGCAAGCTAAACTTAGAGGCCAATCGAAGCAAGACACGGTGCTCTTAATTAAAGTGCACGCCGCACACAAGACAGTAGACACTGCAGCAAGCTAAAACCAATAAACGTAAATATAGCAAGCAGTGCCTTCGCAAAATCTCAACGCAGAAACATTTCGAGGGCCAGACAAGTCGGCTGACCGCTCGCTACTAAGTAAGACGGAACATAAATTCTTCAAAGGGCTAAACAAAATAAAAAATCAGAAAACCCCTTTTAAAAGAGCTACCGAACTATAATTTATGGCTCGCCCAGCGACGGCCATCGGTCCAAATAAAAATAAAATTGGTTATGCAAGAGCTTCGTTCTGTTCTAAAGGATTCCGTACATGTTCCTTTATGATTTTTCTGACTGCATACTTACTTATGAGTTTTATGTACTTTTACTTAACGTGGATTTACAATTAAATACAATTGAATAAAATTTGTTGAAATCTATAAATAATTCGCAAACTTCATTGTAGGAATTTATGCGGTTCAGAAAATTATTTCAACACTAGGAAACTTTATACTTAGGTACTACTACTTTACATCTGAATAAAAGGATAAAATTTAATTTTAAAATAAATAGGTACTGCTGATGAATTCATGGTGGGCGGTAGCTAGTCAAGTTTTTATTGAGGACATACTTCAATAAGCTCGACATATTAAGTTTACAATAACAATATCATTCTATCTCATCCTTATTTACGATATTTTCCTCAATAATTAATAAACTGTATAAGGATTGTAAAAACACATCTCGTTCTGCATAAGTCATAAGTATTATGAATTTACCAAGTGGTAGGACTATTTGAGTCAGCGGCAATCATACCTAGTCGAAGAAATTACTAGACAAAAAGTGGTTTAAGAACTGATGACTCCGAAAGACGTTCGCAATGTTTTGCATCGCGTGACATTGCAATGTGTTGTCGGTGGCAATGTGCTGAGACACTGCATCTGACATGGATAGGCGTGCCTATAATTTAGTACTACAAGTTGTAGCCTGTACCCATACGATTGATCTATTTCATTTCTGAGATTGCTTTTGGTACGAAATTAAAAATATAATTGTATGAGAACTACAGTTCTCTGCGCGGAAGTCAGGTGATCTTTTTTGCGAATGGAATGTCCTTCATTAGAAATGGATTAGCTAAGTCGCATGGCTACAGCTGAAGGTACCTAAACGTCTCATTATTCATAGCTGAAAAAAAATTGTACCTACCTATCAGGTAAAACCTCTTTTAGGCGTTATTGAAGTAATCTGCGATATCAATACGGAACCCCAGAAAGCATTTGGAACGGAGACGCAAAACGGTGAAATTGGAAATAATTTCAAGATAGCATCGTTCGCCGGTAACTTTCAATTTCTTGCGTTTGCAAATTTTTGTTTGTCTGTTTCTTCTGTTTGCATTGTAAGTTATGGTCATGCTTCGGTCGGTATTAGTTGCAAAGATATA
The DNA here is from genome assembly GCA_036785405.1 of Coenonympha arcania. Taxonomy (NCBI): domain Eukaryota; kingdom Metazoa; phylum Arthropoda; class Insecta; order Lepidoptera; family Nymphalidae; genus Coenonympha; species Coenonympha arcania. The sequence continues at coordinate 6,553,639 of CM072059.1, forward strand.
TTTTATTGCTCTAAAGCCATTTTCCGATAAGCCGAATCCTATACGTAGGATACCTGTGAAAACATAAAGTTGGGTAAATCTCGCATTGACAGACCGGCTAGAATGCTTGATACTCGCATACAATTTCGAAGTAAGTATCTATTTTGCCGAATGATTTTTTGTTTGTCTAGTGTTTGTCTATGATAATTTCTATAGAGAAAGATCACAGTTGTTTTGTTGCGGTTATTTGTATAGGAAATCCAGACACGAGCATACACTTTATAGAGCATAAACAAAAAGAACTATAAACACAACAACTCAACAACTTCCACACAGTTTACAACTAACTTTACATGTGATCTTGCATCTTTTTTGCAAGTTTACCTTGTACCTCAGTTTTTGAGTTATCGAAAACGATGAATGGCCGTTACTTTGAATTGACTCGTAGATCCAAGGTACCATGAAAGTAATTCAGTAGCTATTTATTTCAACTTGGTGGTTCCGTTGATGATTTTTAGTGCACACAGACAGATAAACAGACTACGAAGCAATCTCATAAGAGTTCGATTTTAATTTGAGGTACGGAACACTTAAAACTAGATTACTAAAACTGTTTTAGTTCAACACTCTAATAATATTAGTGTGTTGAGCAGATTAGCGAAGTTGCAAAATATCTCGACTCTGTTATCAGTGATCTAAATACGCTCAAAAGGCATTCGTAAGAGGAGCGAATTAGAAAGCCGATCGACTTGGATCATTGATAAATATCACTATGTGTAATACGACCCGAGCACGTGAGTTCATGCTTTTATATTATTAAGGTCGGAATAATATACCTACTAATTGTAATTTTACTGAAAAAAATGTCAGTATCCGTTGTTCTTTCTATCTTAAAACGAACAACTTTTGTCCTACGACTACTCGATGTTTTGTGAAATAACAAATTTCATTAAAATGATTTCTTAGTTGACACTTATTCTTCATATAACATAAAAGTATTTATATCTAAATGTATCAGTTAGACATCACATGTATTGCATTTTACAGTGTAATGCCACTTTACGGAAGTAACATGTTTTATTATAATTTTCAAAAGTCGTAGAACAAAAGTTGATAGTTAACTACAAGGCCGAGAGTTTTTAAGTATTTTTCATTTAACCCGACATGTATTATACAGTTTATGCTATATTACTGTAACGTACATTTGGTTTTCGAGAATAGGTGTGAAGATATCTCATAAACACTACACAGGGTTAAAAAAAATCAATTAATGAATGGTATTCGTATAAATTAGCCATTGTCCTGACCGGTTCGCTGCCAGCCGACCACATGCCATCACTTATCATATTATTATACTAAGCTATAATTCTTTTTAGAATGTTTCCTCAATTTTTGAGGTAGACATCGGCATTCGAATCACCCTGTATTTAATATATCCGAAGTAAACAAGAAGCGGTGGCAATTAAAATAGCTGTTTTAATAAGCTCATAATATACATCTGCTGTGGAGTATGTATGAATTATTTATTTAGTGTTACCCGAAGGATGCGTTACTTATTAGAGATCTAGGACAAGAGGGACAGTTGTTTGAGAACATAGATATATAATACTAAGGATGACGGGTCAGCGCTAAAAAATGTCCGAACCGAAAGAGAGATAAAACGCGAAAAGGGAGAGAATGGCTAGGTAGTTGCAAGTAAAATTAGGCTGTAAAATAATGGTTTAAGTCATAAATTACAATGTTTTAGTTTGTTAATAAAAATATACATACCCTCGTTTATATATAGGTTTTCTCGGGACAGTTTTTTCGTGAATTTTGTATTACACCCGGGGTCCTTAGATAGTTAAGTCAATGTTTGAGAAGTACACTTATATCGCTTTGAATAATATGTCTTTTTATCGTTGCGCTTGCTGTGTTTATGGTCATTTAATACACATTAGATTACGCTTTAACAAGAACTGAAAACAATTATAGGTTTTATGACCATGAAGAGCTAGCGATCAAAAAGTGAAAGGAGTAGAGAGTTATTTTTATTGCTGATTGATGTAAAATATATCCTTGTTCATCTATCGTTCTACCATCATATGCAGGTGTGGTTTCATTAATACGATGTGTTGCGTGCGCGTTCTTGCAAGAAGAAAAAAGATAAGAAGCAACTTATATGTCATATAAAAAGTAGGTACACAAAAAATAGCAAAAAGAAAGAAACGTCTTAGAAAAAAAAAGAAAACGGTTTAGTGGATTTGTAAGAATTAGTATTTCTGCGACAAATGATGCATATACCTACAGAGATACAATATTCTTGTATATAATTTCTGTAATAAAAATGTATTATGAGAGAAAATTGTCAACTACGATCGAAATTACCGCGTCAAGTGTGTAGTCAAGTGTAGTGTAGTAGTGTGTAGTATCTCTGTATGGAGATATATAATATACCAATTTAAGTACCATAAAACGTGTAATCACGTCAAAGATGGCAATGAAAAGTCTCATAAAATCTTCTTTTTAATAGGTAATTTTTTTTCTAAATAAATTGAAAACGTGTTTAAAACATTAGGTACCTAACTACTTAGCATAATGGTGATACGAATAAAATATCTTTAATAATATGTGCCTGAAAAACTATTTTTAGTTCATCGATGATACAATTCATAGAAAAATAAAAAGGAAAATTTTTTGTTCAAGACGAAGGGGATTTTATTAGGCCTGCAAGATTTATCTTAGCATACTACCTAACCAATAAAATTATATTTTAAGCAATACCAAAACACCACCAGTTTGAATTTGAAGTATTGCGTTATCATGATCAAGTAGCTCACGATCTAATAATATATCACGATCAAATCTATCAATAATGATTTGTCAAAATCGGCAGCTCACCCAGTTGCGAATCAAGTTATGTAATTAATTAGTTACCACAGAACTTGGTTTATCTGTTACAAGTTCAAAACATTAATTAGACTAACCTAAAATTACTTACAATTCGTGTTGTAAAGTCAACATCTCTTGAGGATGTTCCGGTGTCGGGACATTGCTCGCTTGGCAACTTGGCTTTCCTGCTTGAGTGGGAGAGCGGGCAGTGCTTGGTTTGTTAGGATCACGTTGGATTAAACAGATTATTTTCAGGTACTTAGCGGATATAGCAAAATACATTTAATCTTTCTTACTAAGTAACTAGTTATACTTAAATAAATATAAATATATACGGGACATTTGACACATCGCAATCTAGCCCCAAAGTAAGCGATAGCTTGTGTTATTGGTACTAGATAACTGATAAATATACATACATACTAATATACATAAATATAATATATTGAAAAACACCCAGACGCTGGAAAATATTCATGCTCATCACACAAACATTTACCAGTAGTGGGAATCGAACCACTACTGGTAAATGTTTATGATAATTGAAATAATTAATAAGCACCTTTACTAATAGGCTATAAGAGACGCTATTTTATCTTGACATCATCCAGAAGAAAAAGAGTGAATAGGCATCTTCTAGGTAAGCGCGCTCCATTTTCGACCACATCGTCAATTTCTATCAGATGAGATTTTGGTCAAGCGTATTTTTTTATCGAATAAAAAAATGCGGATTTTGTTAAAAAGTCTAGTATTATGACAGATTAACACTTGCATGTAGAGCAATAATTATAAAAGAGAATTATACAGTGAAGCATCGACGCATCTCCTCAGAGGTTTTTATACTATCATCGGACTGCAATAAGTAGTTAAGGACAAAGTTGTTAATTATTTCGAGTTTTTTGCAGATCAGTGGTAGCAATCATTTGTAATAGGTACTCTTGACGTGTGCAGGTAGTTATTACATTATAGAAATAGGCATTCATATAAGTAGATATGCGAGAAAACTTGATTCTATCAAATGATAATCCATTAAAGTACATAGTAATGTTGCTCTTCGTGTATTTTTAGGAAATCACATAAAAACCTATCATCCCTTTCCAACGTCTTTCGAGTCAGATAGTTTACCTGACTTAACACACATTGTAGCCATGCAATTGCAGTGTGTACTTTCTTGCCTTTCTAAGCCTTGCATTAAAGCACACAAAATATTACACCAAAATCGGTCGAGCCGTTTTCAATAAAAATTGTTCACCAGTGTGTGCTTTTGCAACTAGCAAAAGCACATATTGGTCAAAATATCTCGCTGCACGCGTGGCAATATATAGTTGTCGATAGGTGTGTCATAAACGACAGAGAGCGCAAATATAGGCAGCCTGTTTCGGGCCATCTTACTGTACTGAAGGTAGCGAGATATTGCGAGTAGGTTCATTCAAATATGAGCGTTGCAGTAGATGCACTTTGTGTTACGTAATTCCTTATCAGTGCATTCTTATCATTATCACAAGTGCGTCGTCCTTCCACTGATAACCAGATTTGCAATGTATGCCGATATAAATTTAATCGTACCCACGTGGATGGATAGTGTTTAGTTGGATGTAGAAGAATTTTAGACAGAACGATGGCGAAATTTTATGCCAAATATGTTTAGCGACTAGCCCCATTACAAATAAACATGGAATAGAGGTGGAATAGTTATAGCCTCTTTTGTCTCTTTCCTTCGAATGTCAAATGATTGACGACAGAGAAGGATAAAGCAGAGTATTCCACCGATATTCCACGTTTATTTGATAGGCGGCTTTTTTTTTTACCCACAGGAAATGCCTAACGCATACCCCTCCGTCAGGGGAAACGGAGGGGTTATGTGGGGCTTGCACCCACTAAAACCTGTGCTTTGCCACGACGGACCACGTTGACGGGAGTACGGGATTCACTTTCGTATTTACCGCGGTCCCACCAGGCCTCGACCCGCCACCAAAGCGGCAGGTCCCATCGCTGCTGCCGGCAGCCTGGCCACTGCCGACCCTCCTGGGAGGCGCGTCCCGAACAGGTCGCGCTACCACCTCGGCCTGTCGATGGAATTCGGGTGACGAGCGCCAGAACCCCTTACGTACGTCACCCGCAGGCCGGCACCGGTTGCTGAAGGAAGGTGTACGCACCTCAGCAACCGGTGCGTCTCCTGCGAGAGGGATGAGCCGCCGTAATTATCTCTCTCGCCGGGCGTTCCCACCCACTTTGGTGATTTTTTACGAGGTTGTCTTCCTCGTAGTGCCCCGAAGGGACTTGTGGGCGTTTCCGCCCCCGCCTGTAATTTTTTAATGCGATTTTCTTCCTCCTCCGGTTTAGGTGTTGACGTTTCGACACTGTGCCCTCTGCTGGGACCCAGAGGGACACGCGAAGAAACGTCACCTATCCACCGGGCCAAGCTATTAGCCGTCGGTTACTAACCGACGTTACCATAGGGAGCACCGGCCCGTGCGCTACAGAGGGGCACCGTAGCACTCGGGCACTCGTGGAGGTTGCTTGGCCAGCCCCCCTTGATAGGCGGCTAATGTTCTAAGACTATTCTTATAAAATTAATAACTGAATTTTTTAAGTTCCTTTTTTAAAGGTGTAAGTAGTTAAAAATTAAATATTTTGAGAAATTCAATTGATTAATGATAAGTTTCCACATTCCCGGCAGTTAGTGTTGCCGGATTTTCCACTTTTAGCGCCTTATTTTTGACGACGTAGGTACGCGTTATTCTATAATGATATTTGAGAATCGACGAATGATAACTGTATCGATTTCGATCGCTCCTTATTTGCATTTTAATTTACTCAAATATACATAAAAAGGTTAAATAGTTAACCTAAGTATTTAAAATCTATTGCATTAAACAGACTGTTTGAAGAATTTTTTGGCAGAAAATAACACACATTATTATATCAAAATCTATTCAGATATAATCTATGTGAATGAAAATAAATTTGATTTGTAAAGAAGATCTGGATAAGATGTTTTAAGCCAAAGATAGCCGTCCACATAGCTGGTAAAACTGATGATTCGTCCCAAAGCCTGTCTTTCTAATTACGAACCTTTTTATCACTTCAACACCACAATCTGAGTCCTGTGGGATTCTGTATAGTTCAGTTTCTTAGTAAGCAACACTCACTGGGTTGTTATCTAACAAAACGGAGAGAAAATCCTATTTTTTATATTCTTTTTGAACAATTTAGCAACTAGTATGGTATGTTGACATGAAACCATACCAACCTAGATTGGTAACTTGTGCCAAAAGAAAGCAAAAACAGGATTTCTGCTTACGTTGTAAGTTAACAACCCAGTGAGAGTTGCTACCTAACTAATAAACTGAACGAAGCAGATTCAGCCCACTGAGCCAAATTGACCCTACGTGAAATTGATTACGTTTGTATCAATTTAATAGTATCGCAATATGTCATATGCTGCCGTTAAACAACAGAATAAAGTATCTATGAGTCTGTATGTAACGTTTCTAAAGACGTTCATAATGGATTCATGGGTACAGTTCGCTTTTTGCACCACTTGTAGCACGTTCCCAGAGAAAGATCCAGTTATTAAATGGCATAATAATATGGTGCGGCATGTTCTAAGTATTTTCGTAGACAGTAGTTTCCACGAAGCTATTGTTTGCGGCTCCCAGTACAGCGTTTGTTGATGTTGATGCTTTCTGACAATGCCTTGTTTGCGTCTCCGCAGATATTTTTAGTTACGGCAGCGATCGTCACCATGTCTAACATTAACAAGTTCAAAGCTTTTAAATAAAAAAGAGAGATTTTCCCTTTTTTCATGTCGATAACAACCCTTTTAAAAATATCACTTAAGTTGCCAAATTACTTTTGTTACACACGTCAATTAATACTTGACTGCTATCTCACTTGATGGCAAGTGACAATGCAACCGAAGATGCTACTGTAAGTACTTGGAAGGGGTAAGCTTTTAAGCAACCACAAGGGTAGCCGCGGCCTAAACCTCCCACCAGACAAGATCTATGCCAATTTAGGAATTATATAGAAAGTATAAAATTCCAAAGTAGCCGTGGCGGGAATCGAACTCGAAACCTTCCACTTGAATCCGATTGCGCGCACACTGCGGTGATAAGAGATAAGCTTATGAGATGATACATAATGTAAGATGAATCTTTGTATTTATAATTTTTCTTGTATAAGTAATTAGTATTACCTATATTCATTTTTTTTCATTATTTCACTGCATTTTAAATGCAGCATAATGAAAGATTGAGTAAGTAGGAAGATAATTCGATAAAATCAATTTCGTAAAAATTCGTGAAATACTTGCTAATAGAAAACGTCACAGGGGTAAACGATATTACGATAGAGGAATAACAATAGATTACGTTATTTTATTACAATGACCATAGGAAATTAATCTAATCTACTCGCAGGTATGTCTAAAGATATGTTTCCCTTTTGTTTTAAACGCGTATGGAACAACCTGCGCAGGCGTAGACATGTGAACCGCCTGATAAGCTATCAGATAAGCGATCTTTATCGGATGCAACGGAGCACTTCGAAATGCCTTCCACTTGTACTGCACTGATATTATATTAATTGTAACTGGTTTACTACTTTTTTATACCTCCGGATAACAATCTAGGTAGGACCTGGTATTCTCTAAGTTGTTGATGATTTTCAAGTTGATACGTACGAGTAGCTAACTACTTAACTAACTATCGAACCAAATAGGTTACGATAAATGCAAGTACCTTTTTCAAAAGTATTGTGTTAAGGGATAGCCCCTTTACCTTTCGAACCTTTCGAAATTTATTAAAAAAAATTGTTCATAGAAGACTGTATTCGAGGTCTTATTATATACATCGTGAGGTCTCTGAATTGATCGTTTCATGTCGAATCATAACCTAACCTTACTCTAGTTTTGTAGAGCATTTTCGGAATATACCTAAACGGTCTTTTATTTTCTACATCCCTACTAGATACAGTTGGCCATTTTATGAAATACCTTAGTCGGTACAACAACCATTTTATGAAGCAGTCAATTCTGAGATATGGCAACGACATATTTAATTTATTTAATAAATATCCTGTAAAGCTATATTTGCAAGCTAAAAGTTTTGTATTTATTATAAAGTAAGTAGGTGTAATATGGCGGCACTCAATAGAGCTACCTAAGTATGTATATTTTAAAATATTTTCTGATCAAATCTCACACTCAAAAAAACTCAAACATTGTTACTGAAATCTTACTAAGTAGGTACTTACCAATAATAAAATGCAAATGCGAGTGCGTTTTGGACGTTCATATACCTAACTGTAATCATCTTGAATCTCGCGAAGAACAATGACTCACGCCATTTCCCCAGTCGACAAAACCTCCAAATGTTCGGAAGTAGGAAGCGGCGATCATCAAATCGATTGTCAGAGAGGAATCGATATCGCTCTTTCCAGAGATGGCTCGCGGAACGCTGACGCGCGGCGCGTCCGCAACAATGGGCATTGTCTCGGTTTATTTGAAAATAATCGACGCATCACCCTGCGGTGCGATTTAGATGACGGGTTCGCGGGTTCAGCTGGTTTGTGTAATATCTTTCACAGCTGAATCATTGGTGCTTTTTTGAGTCATTAGGAACTGACGATTAAATTACCTAATCGAATATATTGTATGTCTTGTATACCACTGCGCAACTAACCTGAATCTGCTAAGCCGTACTTTTTAGGGTTCCGTACCAAAATGGTAAAATAGAACCCTTATGGTGCGACTTTCTCCGTCTGTCTGTCTGTCCGTCACACTCGATTATTTCAGTAACTACCGGAGCTATCGATATGAAATTTGGAATAGTTGTGTATATTAGTGGCCCAATGACACTGGAATAAAAAAAAATGGAAATTATTTTTGTTCTTATTTAAAAAGGGGGGAAAATTGGAGGGTTGAAATTTAAAAGTGAGATAACTGTACTGTGTGGGGTATTATATAAAACGTTTACTTTGTACATTCTAAAACCGATTTTTAGTTATTTTTAGTCATGATAGTTTTTGATTTATCGGGGAAAATGTCTAAAAAAATACCGTTCCCCCCCTTATCTCCGGAGTTTACCAATCGAAAAATCTCAAATAATTATGGTCAATAGGAATTTACGTATATTTTACAGGAAAACAATGCTCTAACTAGCATAGTTTTTTTGATATTAACAATAAACCTCAACAAACAAAGTTAGTTTTGCGGTTCATTAACAAAGGTAATTATTACCGTTTTACATCTTTGGTCGTTACAGTTTTGGTCGTGTTACATCTACATTAGTACGAACGAATCTTAAAAGTACCTAGCTATAACTACCTAAGCTTATTTAATGTAGTACGGAACCCTCGGTGCGCGAGTCCAACTCGCACTTGGCCGGTTTTTTTTTATCAAGAAATAGAATTTGTAGTCAGGTATTTCTTGTAGGGATAAATGATGGGCTTGGGTTGGATAAGATCTTATAACAGTAAAGCTCGCGAGGTAGCTAAAGTTTAAATTTTAATCAAAATTTTTTGGTGGGATTGATTTTAAATTTGAATTTAATCAATAATATAATCCAACGTCTAATCCACATTAGATTACCATTATTAGAAGTACCTACTAAATTACTTTTTTGAATACAAATTATCTGGAGTAGGTATGATACATTCAAATTCAGTCTATTTCTATGGGTATTTTCTCTGCTCTTATGGCACCAATTTAACGCTTAGATGGAGGGGAAAAGAACATTTTCTCGTGTTTAACTTCGCTAATATTGGTACCTATGCGAAGATTTGTGTAGCCTACAGCTACCCAAGCTTAAGATTTTAAGTATAAGTATAGGTATCAAAATGTTGTGTTCTAAGACACATCCTTTATGTAACCCAAAATCTGTTAATATTGATGTTTTAGAGTCATCTAAAGGTCACACTTTTATACACTGTATAGAATCCTACATTATCTTATTAAAAGTTAATGCAACTTATAAAATATATATATAATATGTAATATAAAATATAAAATAACTGAATATATATAATATAAAATAACTGAAGAGATAGTACCTACTGAAGAAAACCCAACAAAAGTGTGCTAGAATAACATATTTCGATTATGCAGAATATTTAACTGCAAGAAACTAAAAAAGTGTTAACAAAAGATTGATGTAGGTATTGTGTTCCCAAATATTAAGATAGTAACTTTTACAAATTCTTATATAAATATAGATAATTTGATTTCAAACTACAAAATTGCATATTTTGAACAAAACTAGGTACCTACCTGATAAATAAATAATAATTGAATGTTCTGTATTTCGAAATCATACTCATATAGACATAGATACTAGTACGACAAAATAATCGGTTGCCTACAGGCAATATTCAGTGAGATGTAAACAGATGATCAGAATGTATTGTTTTTCTCTATTCTCGTGCTAACATAAATAAAAACCGCACAATCAAGCGAACTATTAGAAAACCTCAGATAACTTCAAACACAGAAGAAAACGCATTCCGCATAATCTAAACAAATCGCTGTGTGAAAACAACATGTTAGATTAATGTAAACTACGCGTAATATGTTGAAAGTAAACATTTATTAGCTTTGTAAATTATAATGTCAACTAAATATCTATCGAGTGACTGGAACTCCTGTATCTCACAGGCACCTAATATGTTTTTTTATCAGAACAATAGTAGGTATTACCATATCATTAATTATATCTATCACTATACAGGAGGTCTGTGCAAAATCGCTGATCTTAGTTCACTTTAGGGAATTAGGCTGAAAAACGATACCTATATGGGTACCTAAACATATTAAAAAACTGAAAATTCGAACTCATTTCTGAAATTGGACACTTTTATTGAAATTTGACAATTGGACACGTAGGTTTTGAATCTAATATGTGAAACTCTCGTGTCTTGTTTACCAAACTCTTTACGAAATGGCTCGACCGATTGTTATGAAATTTTGTCTGTGAGAAGTTTGTGAGCAATTTTTTATTCCCTAATGGCAAAACAACGTTTGCCAGTTCAGCTAGTTTATTATAAATATATCAACACTTAGAACACCTCTACAAAATACTAAGTACATCTTGTACGAGTACAGTATTAAATCAAGGTTTTGATTGAGCTGGCTGTTGGTTGAACTTTATTGAAGAACGTCACATAACTTGTCGGTGTTATGTGACTGCGAGAGATTGTCATCTCGAAATGTTCGTGTAGCGTTAGTATAAAAATATGGCACCTGGCCACTACAAATTTTGATTTTAATAACACCTTTCACACATGTGAAAATGAGAAAATAATTATTATTTGTGTAAAAAGGAGCCAAAGTGAAATTTTGTTCCTCGAAGGCGTGTCGTGAAGCAAATTGTAGAGTTATAGAAGTATTGAATTCAATATAAGTACCTACTACGCCCGAGAATAAATTATTTTGGCCCCGAGTGATGCGAACTATCTTTTTATATCGAATGTATAGAGATTGTTAGAAGACTATCGTGAAATATTTGTGAAAAATGAGACGACACGAGCGGACCAATCACCATAAAAATAAAATTGAATTTTTCTTTTGTTATCCTCTTCAGAGACTTAAGCCAACTTTCGCTTTTTCGAATAGATATGATGAAAAATCATTTTCATTATGTAAAAGTAATACTTCTTAAGATATTTATATGTTATGCAAGAAATGCTCAAGTTTTACTAAAGTTACTGAGACTTTTAGAAGTAAGATGTTAAAAGTAAGATAAATAATTGACAGACATTTTTTGCTATCTGTACGCAGACAGTAACTTATTATTGTAACCACTAAATAATATTTTTGTTAAAGGTCTTCTTAGCAATTTAATTAACAAAATCGTTTAGATAAACACAGTGTACTTCGTATACAAAGGTTAAATTACAACAAATCTATTTTCACGCCAAAACTAAGAATTCTCGATTTTGCTGATATTTGCATTGATGAAAAATTGTAAAGAATCCATGGTTCCCGAGGGTATGGTGACAAAAATTTTTTTGCGGGTGAAGCTGCAGGCAGAAGCTAGAGCTTCAAAATATACATCATAATAATGTTACAACGGGAGGCCGATTCTGTTAAACGATAAGCGCGTCCACTGTTCAAGTAAAGCACGGATTTCTTAAAATCTGCAGCCGGTGTCGTTTGCCGGGCGTCATTATCTCGAGTATCGAGAATATAACGATATCAGGAAACTGCAAGCCGACACGCTCGCTGCGATCGACTCCGATATAGCGGCTTACTTACTAAGCCTACCCGGAATTTAGTTTTAATCACAGCCATAATCACGGCCATAGGTAATCACGGCTGTAGATAATATGGGTACTTACATCTTAAAGATCAGTGAAGGCTTATAATTAGGTAAATTCGGAAAATTGGGACTTGAGGTTTGAATTCCATGCACATATTCGTATTTCTGACTTGTGTGAGTTTGAAGCCAAAATTTTAAACAGTGACATTTCGAAGTTTTTAGTTTTTGGACACGAATTCCTTTAAAATCGATATCTAACCATTGCAGTCAGGATGGAAAACAAATCTGTGTTTAAAATTTTTAAAACTAGACGTCATTTTTAATTACTGGACCGAATTCTTTCAAAATTGCTATTATAGCTAGCATAGAAAATTATAAGAAAAGCGTTACAGGTGAAGTATGTATTCAACAGTCAACCGGACAATTTGTGACGCTGTAAATTACGTAGGTAGCTATGGCAAGAATACTCAATGTATCACTAGCTTCGTATACGGACTACGTTTTTAGGGTTCCGTACCAAAATGGTAACATGGAACCCTTATGGTGCGACTTTCTCCGTCTGTCTGTCTGTCTGTCCGTCACACTCGATTATTTCAATAACTACCAGAGCTATTGATATGAAATTTGGAATAGTTGTGTATATTAGTGGCCCAATGACACTGGAATAAAAAAAAATGGAAATTATTTTTGTTCTTATTTAAAAAGGGGGGAAAATCGGAGGGTTGAAATTTAAAAGTGAGATAAATTTATCGGGGAAAATGTCTAAAAAAATACCGTTCCCCCCCTTATCTCCGGAGTTTACCAATCGAAAAATCTCAAATAATTATGGTCAATAGGAATTTACGTAGGTATATTTTACAGGAAAACTATAGCCAATGCTCTAACTAGCATAGTTTTTTTGATATTAACAATAAACCTCTACAAACAAAGTTAGTTTTGCGGTTCATTAACAAAGGTAATTATTACCGTTTTACATCTTTGGTCGTTACAGTTTTGGTCGTGTTACATCTACATTAGTACGAACGAATCTTAAAAGTACCTAGCTATAACTACCTAAGCTTATTTTGCTTCAGTACTTCTTGAGTACGGAACCCTCGGTGCGCGAGTCCGACTCGCACTTGGCCGGTTTTTTTAAATGTGTAGAAACAATTTTTAATAAAATATATTAACTTGTAATATAAATGTACTCATAAAAATAATAACCTACCACGGAACTCAATAACCTGGGAGGTTATAGGAAACAACCTGAGAGGTGGCAATATTCTGTAGAGCCAATCAGGAAACGGCGTCGTATTTCAAAAACCGCTGATGTATCTGCGATGCTCCAATTAAATTCACGTGTACCTAGTTGTTTTGTTTACAGTAAAATAGTGTTTTTCAAATTTGTCATCAAAATTTCTAGGAATAGAGGCCACACAGTTCCACCTACCACATATTACCGTAAAATGTTGCCACACAGGGAGTAAGGCGACACGATATTTAAAGGAAACTGCCGGCTATCGCGTACCCAACACGACACCAAACGATACCGAGCTTTCGCGGAATATCAGTACAAGCGCCTCGGTGGGAACTTTGGAACCAGTATAACTTGAGCTGGTTTATGCTATACAGTTATATCTTCATAGAGTTCTAATAGCATAGTTCTGCTTCTTACTTTTTACCTACTCCTCAGTTATCTTTTCCATACTCCACGATTTCTTGACGACCTCCCTAGGCGTATCTACTTGGCGCGCGCTCGGATTATAGCAGTAGGTCCCGGGTTCGACACACGCCAGTTTCGACTCGAGAGGTTTTATATTAGAGATAATGTCAAAATAGGCTCAGAAAACAGATATCGTCCCAGTTCCGTTATATAGCTAAGGAGGCAAGTCTGGACCCTTATTCTGTAAAATTGACACATGCAGTGATAAAATCACTGTTGTCTATGGTTCGTTGTACATTGCTGCTTTATTAAGTGGAACGGACAACCTTCAATGGATAAAAAACAATATGCCAATAATTGAGCTCCTTGAAGGTCACTGAGATACAGAATAAGGGCCCTGCTCGGGGGGAGACTTCTGCTACAGCCGGTTGCAGCCCTACCGGTAAAAGGCGCATTACCAAACGATTTAGCTTTCCGATGTGATGCTGTGTAGCAGTTTTTGGTATGAAGCAACTTTGGCTGCATTGTTTTTTACTCAGATGAGTGAAGTTACTACTTTACTGCAATCTCATATATCTACAATAGTGTTAGAAAATAATAATCAGTTATTAGTTAGTTCATTTTTCCGGGTTGTGCCACATGTGACAGGCGATGTCTGGTGCTTCTGTCACTTGGGCAATTATTGGTTTTTGTTGCCCGAGTGGGGGAATTTTCAGGCATCGTTTTAGTACCTACGTAAGGTTTAGTGTTTTGTTACATGTGTCACAAATTTTTTTTTAAATAAAAAGTATTTTTTTTCTTTCTGTTCAGTTATGATGTAGGCTACGGAAGTAGAGCACTCTTAACTTAGAAAATACTAGAAGCAGAAGTAAAAGACAAACAATAAAATGCTGTACCCATTCATATCTTGATAATGGTCTACGTAGATTAAGTGTCGCTTGGTAAGCTTCAAAGACTTTAGGAGAACGTCATGAAGAACTGTTGATACAAGTTATTATCGACGCGGAGACTTTTATCCTTCATTTTTAATTCGTCAAGTACCGTGAAGTCCTCAGTCATCGGTCACAGGTTTCTCGAAGGAAAGCGTGGCACCAGCTTGCGATGTCGAATTTTCTCGGAACACCGCAAGAGGCGCCACTGTGAGAACATGCATTGTTCCCGCGATTTCTCTTCATTCTTCTTCGAGTTACTTATGAGTAGGTAGCTACACTTCTTGTTATACGCAAGTACGCGGATTTGAAAACATAATTTCCACTTCATTAATGGAAAATCATACTTGAAAACCACAATATTATTGAACTGATAACAATAGTTTTGACAGTCCAAAAATCGTAATAAAACTGATGCCATTATGACTTATCTACATAATAAATCGATCGATCATTCCGTAACGAAGTATTATGGAATCATTCCGTAACTAATTATTTTGTAATGAAATTCAAAAAAAATTAGGTGTCAGAATATACTATGAGTTTTCGATAAGTCACGTGATCAAAGCTAACACAGATTCTTGTATTTAGAGGTACCTAATGAATACATTATTTTGAGCTAGACGAACCGTAGACCTGAGCTCTCTTGTTTCTGATGGCGCGAGCAACCATATTGAAATTGTCTGAGGGTCGGACGTGGTCCGCGGGCCGTATCTTTGACACCCTATAGAATCTATAAAGTAATTTTCCCATTTATTGCCTGTCCACTTGCAAACAGAATTAAAAACTTCTTTTCTTCCACAGCATGATGGACACCGGCGGAGGAGGCATCGAGTCACCACCGACCTACCACAGAACCTACGAGCAATACGTGCAAGGAGCAGTAGACAACAGCACAGACTCCGTCCAAGACCAGACCAGTCCAGAACTCGTGGTCTGGTCTACCCTACCCTACGGTTTGGACTACAGAGCTCAGTACGATTATAGGAGTCCATACGACACGTCTAGAGACTATTCCCCACAACAGTATGCGCGTGCGCCGTTTACCACGAAGATGGGACAAGCCAAGGCTCTGAAAGAAGCCAGAATACGAAGACCCATGAACGCCTTTATGGTATGGGCGAAAGTGGAGCGAAAAAAGCTGGCCGACGAGAACCCAGATCTCCATAATGCCGATTTAAGTAAGATGCTAGGTGAGTGATTTTATTATTAATAACAATTAGTATTTTTAATATTTCCTACAGCCACTCTGATGTTCCATGCACCGTATCTCACTGCCCGCGATGCAATAAAATGGGAACAGGACGCGTGGCGTGCACTGAGAAAAATTTCCTCTGCCGCACTACGTAAAATAAGGACAAAAATCGACCACAATGAAGTGTGTAACCCGCTCCATTACGCGTACGTAGTCAGTCGTACGTAGTCGGCATACTGACGCTCATCATGGAGCGGGTTACGTATTTACTCGTGGTCGATTTTTGTACGTACGTACGTAACCCGACATCCGGCTACGTATACGTAGTGCGCAAGTCCCACTGAATACTCCTGAAACTACGACTGCAACACCCGTATGCTATTGTTGCGGGCACAGTAGAACACGGTGAACCATACGTGTGTACCACGGCGCCTTACGTACGATACTGTAGCGGGCACAG
This sequence comes from Coenonympha arcania, assembly GCA_036785405.1. Taxonomy (NCBI): domain Eukaryota; kingdom Metazoa; phylum Arthropoda; class Insecta; order Lepidoptera; family Nymphalidae; genus Coenonympha; species Coenonympha arcania. Next base: position 6,569,975 of record CM072059.1, read on the forward strand.
TAAATAATGGTGAGCTATACGTATGCCTCGCGGCAGCCTACGTACGATACTGTGGCGGGCACAGTAAATAATGGTGAGCTATACGTATGCACCGCAGCGGCTTACATACGATACTGTAGCGGGCACAGTAAATAATGGTGAGCTATACGTATGCACCGCAGCGGCTTACATACGATACTGTAGCGGGCACAGTAAATAATGGTGAGCTATACGTATGCACCGCAGCGGCTAACAAACGATACTGTAGCGGGCACAGTAAATAATGGTGAGCTATACGTATGCACCGCAGCGGCTTACACTAGATCCGAGTCATTATGGTATTTGAGCTGCATATCTACATACGTAGGAAACACCATGTTGTACTAGATCGGAGTCATTATGGTACTTTAGTTATGTACTTATGAGCTATACGTATGCACCGCAGCGGCTTACACTAGATCCGAGTCATTATGGTACTTGAGCTGCATATCTACATACGTAGGAAACACCATGTTGTACTAGATCGGAGTCATTATGGTACTTGAGTTACTTATCTACATACATAGGAAGCACCATGCTGCACTAGATCTCACCCATTATGGTACTTGAGCTACACATCTACGTACGTAGGAAGCACCATGTTGTACTAGATCTCACCCATTATGGTACTTGAGCTACTTATCTACATACGTAGGAAGCACCATGCTGTACCAGATACGAGCCATTATGGTACTTGAGCTGCATATGTACTTACGTAGGAAGCACCATGCTGTACTAGATCCCAGCCATTATAGTACTTGAGCTACTTACCTACATACGTAGGAAACACCGTGTTGTACTAGATCCGAGTCACTCGAACCACTGAGCCAATCGTACATTACTTTTAACCGTGAAAAATTTGTATCGTATGCACCATTTGTATGTGGGTTCGAATCCTGGTTGGGTTATTGATTTTTTCTTTTTTTTTAAATTTATTATATTGTTTTATTTTTGTATTTTTTTTTCTTTGCTTCGTCAGTTCGTTTCGTCGTCAGAATTAATGTTAAAAACTTTTTTTATAATAAGCAATGTGTGTATTTTGTTCGGGTCAGCATCTGTAATTTTTGTAAAAAAATTGCTTTAATCACGGAAACTACACAATGAACAAAACAATGTACAATATAAAGAAAATCATTGTTTTATAGTGTTTTATTTGCATGTGCAAAGTAGGTTAAATAATATGAACATATACAGTGCTCTGTTGCTTGCTTTCTACGTATTCTCAAGTACCATAATGACGCGATTCGAGTGCAGCATGGTGCTTCCTACGTATGTATACAGTGGCCAGGTATGTCCGGAAGGATAGTCAATAAGTACGTAAAATGACCCAGGATACGTATAGCTGATGAAGTAGGCGGAGACATTATTAATTAGCCAGTGTGCGTACGTAATGTATCGGCATATCCCCGACCCTGCTTGTACGTATGTACGTAACCGGGTACATTATTTAATGAGACGGAGTCAGTACGATGATTTGGCAAGCAAGCCTGGCAGGTTACTATTATAAATGTTAAGAATGCGCCACAGTAATTTAATGATGCGGCTGACGTCGTAAAGTTGCTATGTACCGAACACAGTCTGTAAGTAAGCCGATTTCGTCTAATGTCCGAGGATACGTAAACGATTATGTAGGCGGAGACATTATTAACTATCCAGTGTCCGTTAAATGTTTCGGCATATTCCCGACCCTGCTCGTACATTATGTACGTAACCGGGTACATTATTTAATGAGACGGAGTCAGTACGATGATTTGGCAACCATTTACTGTTATAAAGAGCCTGGATACTGAAATAATGCGGCTGTATAACTTCGTACGTATAGCGCATACATATTTCATGTTACGGGTTAAATAAATTACGTAGCCTGCTCTGTTAATACATAAGCGGGATCATTAAACCGGATACGAAAATGTTACCAGTGCGGGCACAGTTATTTCTTGACGCGCTATACGTATTAAGGATACGGCCTTATTACAAGTAACTCGTTGACATTGTCTTTACAGAGCATTATGCCGCATACTTACCTAACATGGTGTCGTTCCATTATAAGGATGGCTCTTATAATTTACGTGTGAAAAGCACGTGATACGTATCTGGCTGCCAGATCATTACAAATTTGCCCATCGTAAGTAGCCCGTTTTTCTCAGTGTGGCTTGCCGTAAAGCCCGACAAAAAGAAAGAAAAGACAGGTTGCAACAGGCTATTTCCTCATTTTTTTCCCCGCGTGACAAATATTTTTCATTGGAAAACACTACCTTAAAAATAGTTTTTGCATAGATACCCACTAAAAGCTATTGCTTTATATGAAGCTGACAAAAAGCCTTACCCAGTAGATTTAATTAAAATTCTGAAATATCTTGAATTTTGATACAGAACAAAGAACCCTAGTCCCCAAGTAGGTTGTTTTCTAAGCCCTTATGAAATTCATTTTGTGATAATGACACCACATTATAGTTTTTATTTAATTTGATTTTAATAGAAGGGGCGAAGAATAACCCTTCTCCGATGAGTCATCAGAAATAAGCAACCTTCGTTGCTGACGATTTGAAATTCAAATTCGGAACGGCTAACTCAAAAAATTCTTAACCATTTAACATCTATCGCACCGAGCTATTTGTATTAGCATATTATTATTTCTTCCATGTATTTTGTGGTTTCCAATTTACATTTACAATTCTAAGAAAAGTAATTTTCTGTGAGTTTGGCTCAAGCCTTGAACTCTATTGAAGTGCCATACTTAACGAAATGTAAAAAGTTTGTGAACGGGAAAAATCCGGGTTAATTCCAGATCGTTAAATGGTGTAGGTTAACATTTTTACCTCAATTTTAATTACACAAAAATACCAACATAATTTATTCGAATGCATAAGAAGTACGAAATACTAAAAGGATACAACAAAACATATAGATGGAGGTGCATAGGTACTTGTTATAAAAATAAATTATAAATGTTAAACTTAAAAAATCATGCGATAGGTAGCATTGACGTCGATATTTCAAGCTAGTTTTTATTAAGCACATATTTTGTAGACAGCTAGCCGACCCGCCCTTGCTTCAAACGGATGACGAAGTCGGTTAAAAAACTTTCTTATCCCTCGTCTACGCTCTACATTCGGTATGAACGTAACCTACGTTTACTTGTTGTTGTGAAATTTTAATTTTCACTAATTTTTAAGCCAAGAATTTGAGTTAGACATTGTTGAGTCAGTGAATAAATGAATGTAGGGTCGATGTGCCGGTTTTCGGCCTTTTAGTGCTCCTATCAACTTCAGGACATCAGAAAAAAATGTTGCAGACATATTATAGTTGCACTCACTATCTTATATGAAAGCCAGTATAATCAATTTTATTTTTAAAAAACTGTTTTATGTTGGAAGTTATTAATTATTTTTATTTTTAATTTAATCTGGAAAAAAGCTAAAAATTCAGTTTTCGGCCACAAATTTTAGTTTTCGGCATGGGGTATTTCAATTTTCGGCCACTGCATTGCGATGGATTTAAAATGAATTTGTAAGTCTAAAATTACATGAAATGATATGAAAACTTAATCATTATTTTCATAGTATATCCAAATATTATTAAAATGACAATCAACATAATACAATATACTTAAATAAACAAATAACCAGAAATACATCATTACCAACAAGGCAGTGAAGAAATATTTCTTCCGCGTGAATTCAGTTTTTTTGCAAATCTCACGGGATCCATGGATTCTTCTGGGAAAAAATAGAAAATTCTTTAAAAAAAAACGACTATTGGAGTCATAATTTTAATGTACACCAATTCGAAATCGGGTGATTGTCTATGATATTATCGTAGTTTTTCGCACAGCGAATAGGTATTACAAAGAACTAAGATTTTACGAAACATTGCCCGACTTTCATTATTTCACTCTTTGTAGTGGCATTTGGAGTTGATTTTTTGAAAAGAATTTTCTATTTTGTTTCTATCTTCTTGACAAGCACCTCTGTAGCTTAAATTGAGTACAGACTTGAATTTTTTTACTTCCAAGAGACTAGCATAAACGTATAAATTAAATTTTGATGAATTTAGAACCACCTCCTTTATGAAATCGGTTTAAATATTGCTTTCTGGAAGCAAATGCACAAGTCAATGTAAAAAATACCCAAATCGCTGGAAGTGCGCTTATTGCAACTGAAGAGTTCAATCAATTTCCCCGAGATCCCATCAGCAGATTCTGACTTCATGACTATTGCCATTAAGTCAGCATCTGCAAGCAATTGCCATTAAAAATACCCAAATCCTTTCAAAAGTACTTGTAAAATTTGAAGAGTTCCCTCGATTTCACCAAGATTCCACGATCAGATTGTGACCTAATGACCATATAACAACCTGGAAAGCATACTCTTTCAAATAATACCCAAATCGCATCAAGTGAGCTTATAAAATTCTCTCGATTCTTAAAGAATTCCCTCAATTTCTTCAGGATCCCATCATCAGATCCTGACTTGATGAACATGAGACCATTTGGTAAGTATACCCTTTCAAACAAAAAAATAATTTTCCAAATCAGTTCAGGCGTCTTTGAGTAATCGGGGAACATACATAAAAAAAAAATTCGGACGAATTGTAAGCCTCCTCCGTTTTTGAAGTCCTTTAAAAAGTCGCCTATGTGTTTATCTAGGATATAATCTATTTCCATTCCAAATTTCTGCCAAATCAGTTCAGTAATTGCGGCATGAAGAACTATTTCTCCGGCGTGATTTCGACTTTCCACAAATCTCGCGGTAACCATGGATTTTTCCGGGACAAAAATTAGCTCATATGTTAATCCAGAATACGATCTAACTTTATTTCACATTTCAGCCAAGTCGGTTCAGTAGTTGCGGTGTGAAGTAGTAGGTATTTCCCATACGTGAATTTTGTCTTGGATTTTCCGGTATAAAAATTAGCATATGTGTTAGCCGGAACATAATCTATATTTCTACCAAATCGGTTCTGTAGTTGCGGCGTGAAGGGGTATTTCCCCGCGGTTTTTCACATATCTCACGTGAACCATGGATTTTTTGGGAACAAAAAGTAGCCTTTGTGTTAACGGCCTAGAAGCAGTATTTTAGCGATTTTGAATGAAGTTTTATGCAAAAACTATAAAGACAATTACTTTCAAATTTACACGTCATGTATTTTGGGTCTTTAATCTAAAATCGCTTAGAAGCAGAAACACGATTGGATAAAATTTTCTCGATAGAAAGTTCTCCCAAAAGTTGCTCCAAAATCTCAATTTTTCTATATTTTATCGGAAACTACAATGGATGTAATTGTAATTTTTGTTTTAATGTATCGGTAATAATAATATCCTAAAACGCTTAGAACAGATTTTTGATAACTAACTTAGTTTTTGAGTAATTAGGTAAAACGTCGTTTTTCTGCTATATTCTTCCGCCACGCTGCATGTCGCACCTACCAAATCTCCGTCAGAGTGAGAAAGACAAAAATAAATTCAATAAATCCCCTTAATACAATCTATTTCCAATCCAAACAGTCGAATCAGTTCCGTAATTGTGCCTGAAGAATTAATTCCCGCGCGTGAATTTTGGATTTTCACAAACCTTGCGGAAAACATGGATATTTCCAGGATAAAAAGTAGCCTATGTGTTAGCCTTTACTTCAATTAATCGATCGGACAAGTGAAAGAAAATAAGAAAGGTACAATTGCCAAGTAGTAAATGAGTTGATGATCTTCGGACGCTTGAACGCTTGAAAATCATTATAGCTAAGAAGTAAAAATTATTTTAGCTTATATCAGCTTGTAAACGTTGATTCGGCCCATTCTTTTGGGAGTTGGTTGTGATTTTACAAATAGACATAGTTAAAGACACACGTTTAAATTACTTACTTATAACTTTATACATCGTATGTTAAATAAAATAGCTCAAAAAATTTTAAAAATTATAACTTTGGCGTATGATGACCGAAATCTAAGGTGATATTTAATTTTTGGCCCCATGCTTTTCATACAATTTTAACTTATGCCGAAAACTGAAGTACCGTTTCATCTACCTTTTAATTTTCGGCCACCCCAAAATAGTCTTCCCCATTTATCCATATTTTTAATGATTACGACATAAACTGACGGCCGAAAACTAATGGCGTGAGTCTTCGCATTAAGTACATTATTAAAAGAAAGAATCGTGAGAAAAAATATTTCACCATTTGTAGAAAAGACATGAAAGTGTGGAAGACTTGATATTTCAGATCTCGGCCCCTAGGCCGAAAACTAAAGTTTTGAAAAAATTTAAATGCTAGTTCCCGGCCCCCATCATTATTGTTGTTTTATACAAAATATCCCAAAAGTTATATTAGGAATATGTTACCAAGTTATTTTTGAAGTGCATTATATACTTATTAATACCATTTGTTTAGAATAACTACACAAAGTTTACTTTGGAATGAAACGCGCGGCACTATTTTTTTTTTAATTTCTGCAGTTTGCGTTACCTCTAATCGTCACCTCCAAAATGAACAAATTCTGTAAAATCACTCGAAGGTGTTTTCTGACCAAAAATGTTTTCATTTAGAAAGCAAACATTTTCAAATATCTGGATAAAGATTTTACTTGGAAATAGTATTTCTAAGTGATATTTTCTCAATTTTACGGCATCGTGTACGCGTAAAGGCCGAGAACTGAAGGTGGCCGGCGAACCGGCACATCGACCCTATATGTCCAGGCCAGGCATGAGTGAGTGAATCAAGAAATGGGTACTTACTTACTACTTACGGAATTTTATTTTTATTCAGGTAGGAACCTGAGCTAAGTAGATTTTTAGATTGAATCAAGTAGGTAGGTACTTAATGCGTAAACACATATCAGGTATAAGTAGGTACCTCGATGCTACAACTAACATGAGAGTTTGATAAAAACTGTAGATACCTTGTGCTGTGGACAGCATCTGGAACCTTATTGGTCAGAAATACCGCGACAACATAACCGCATAGCTGCACTTACAAGGAGTAGCAATCTGTAATGGCTTCATTAGAACCTGTCGCAATCACTCGCTAACGAAGTTAGTGCAAATATTTCAACGGTATAATATTTCATCTACTTATGTATCTGAAAATTTACTGTTTGATTGTTTTTACTGTATCACAAATATAAAGTAAGGAGGCGGTGTTCACGAAATTGGAGCCAAATTGATGATAAAATGATACCTGCAATGGTACAAAATTTCGTGACGCGCGTTCTAAACTTGCTGCAGATAAACATTATATTATGATCATTTTATCTTGAAATAGTAAGATTTTAAAAACGTAAATACATAGATCCGCAGGCAGAAACTAGTATCTAAACTAAAATGTTTATCTCACATTCTCTAATTAAGTCCGATTAAAGCATTATTATATGCATATTTATTTTGTCCTCGTTTCATGGTAATTATGCAAATAATTGATACTCCCACTAGGTATAATGAATTGATATGCAGGTATTTTCCTAGTAAAAAAGTACCTATCTGTAACCAAATATGATATGATAATTTGGTGTTAATTGATTGAAAAACATCCATTTAAAAAGCACAAAAAACTTGAATGGAATTGAATATGCATCGAATTGGATGCCTACTTCGTTCTGTTGTACAATGCTTTTACTCGTATGCTTTAAAATAAATTAGGGCCAATGATCAAGATTGGGGTTTATGTCTTAACACATCTGTCTGTAAATCTGATGACACGATTCAGTCACTTCACTTCTTGTCATCAGATTCTGATTAAAAACGAGAACAGTCTATTGGAAGGAGGAGCTGCTAAGACAAGGCTGCTGTCAGCTGTTCACAGATGCAAGCTCTGCTATTATACATGATATTGTTATAATTATAATTGCCGCGACCTTTACAACTTTCTCCCGCCCGTGCGCATGAACCCGGCTCACTACGCAATGTAATATAACCCGAACATCCGAGCGCAAAAGTAGTTTTTTTTTCCCTCAAGTTTTTATCCCTAGCGTGAAAAGAGAAGCGCTATAATTCTGTCTCTTTACAAGAGAAGAGGTCTGTGCTAGATATTAAGGGCTCGGAAGAATGATCATCCCTGATTCAATTGCGCTTGACCACAGAATACTGTGCCACGCGTGCTAACTTGCGATGTCGTCAGGTTACGCTGCCGAATCGATTACAGGATCAGTTAACACAAGAATATTTAGTAAACACGACAGGTGTTCCCAAAATAGGAGTACAACACCATAATAGCACGGAATACAGTAATAGTATGATAGCGAAGCAAATACTACCTTGGCTATAATCATAAATAATGACAAAGCTAAGAAAAATGCCGCAAGATCTTGTTTTATTTAAAAAAAATGCAATTTTTTAAAATAAATACTTTTTCTCTGAATATTGTGTTCTGGATCCCTACATTAATTTCATGTTTCATTTCTTATCATTTTCATGACAGTATACGTAAAACTTTATTTAGTAAGGTACCCACTTGTCGTATAAATAAGATTGAAAACTTACAATAAAAAGTTTCAAACAGTAATTTTTTTAATTGCGTATGGATACGATATACGAGTCGAGGTAGGTACATCTAATGATGTGTAAGAAGAAGCATCAATTAATATTATCCATATTTGTGTCTCGCATCAAATATCATTCGTCATTTGCCCAAATTAGGCCACGGCTAACGGTACTGTAACTCTTTTGCCTACGACTGTACCGAGGTTAGATATGGCAAGTCATTATGGCGTTTGAGCGTGGGTGGTACGATCCTATCTTTCTTAATGAAATAAAACTCGTACCTATAAAAAATAAAAGCAGCCTCTACCCGTAAATAGGAACATACATTTTTAAGCATATTACTTTTTAAAACAACTACGATCGTATATCATATGACACGTGCGTTTTGTTCTATACCTACTAACAAAAATAGAAATGCATGTAGAAATTTCGTTTTCGTGTTTTCTTGTTCCTTATGTGTGATATTATTAAGGGTTATTTTTCGGTAGAGTTTAGCTCAGTAAGCGTAAGAGATAAGTGGTTTAATATTACACTATTATTCATACGTTCCCAATGAGTAATGTATGTTAGTTATCGACCAAAATATGGGATTACCGATGGCTTACGTGTCGCGTTCAGTTGACTCCTTAGTGACGATTATCGGCGAACGTCGTAATAGCTTCCGCTGTAATACCCTATAGGTAGGTGGTTAGGAAACTTATGTAATCTAAGCTGTGGAATTTAATATGACTTCTGTCCTTACGAAGTTACGCAGTTATAATGTAGCTTACAATGCTCTATTTCTAAGGTAACTATTATTATATATTATCTCAAATTTTATTGATTCGTTTTGCCAATTCATTCGTTTTGAACATAGAAGGTTTATAGAGAGTCTATTTTACGGCCCAATTCTGGGCACAGATCTAGAGGAGTTTGGCCCTTCAGAGACATCCTTTAGAGAACATTATGGAAAACTCTCAGGGCATGCAAAATTCTTCGGGACAGGTTTCATACCCGCTGTAAGTGTAAAAAGTCATATAAGTGAAGTGTAAGTAGATCTACTTGGTCGTCACTCACCACTAACTTCGAAAAGTCAGAGGTACATTCTTGGAATTCCCCGAATTTAAAGTCATGTTAATCACCATTCAATACAAAAACTTAAATATTAGGTTTCACATAAGACCTAAACTGGGTAAGTAAATACGTCCTACGTAGTTCCGTTATGCATACGTGAGAAATCCTACATAATATTAGGTACATTTCATATCACACGGGTTTCCAGTCCTGCATCCAGACTTGGGAAACCCATTTGTGGCCTTAGACCACATGTTATTAGTTGCATAACAGATAAGTGGGTGACTCAGCTTATATTACGACATCGTATCTCAAAATACGTTTGCATCGGGTAAGCCACGTTGATTCATACCAGCGATAAGATGGGTGATCGGATTTTAGTTTTTTTTTAATCTTCAAATATAGCCTGTTAGAGATGGCTCTAGCAAAGGTCGCCTTCTCGCTTTAGCATAAGGCTCACTGTGTTCCACTATATCGTGGTTCTCTATCTGTATTTTCTGTATTTGTGTGCAATAAAGTTATTTATATAAATAAATAAATAAATAGCCACGAAGACTTTGTGATTTTAAGTGATGCTTATGTGACGATGCAGCGGCGAATGCAGAAGTGCTAAGTAAAAGTATTATTGTCACCGTATAAGTTATTACTTACTTAGGTGCCAGTATATGAGTAGATAGTACCATATTATATGATATAAGAAAGTTCTATATAGCCGTACAGACTTCAGAGCTTGTTCTAATCCCGGGAATGCTCTTCTTAATTTTCGGAATTTTGTGTTTTTTTTGGAAACTAAATAGGTATCAGTTTCTTAAAACGGTACAGAAAGTGAGGACACCTACTGCTGAGAGTTCACCACAAAAACGTTAAAGGTGTGTAAAGCCAGCTAACCCACACTTGGATAGAGTAGTGGCCTATGGCAAAACCACTCCAGCCTATAAGAGAAAGCCAGTGCCACTGAATAATATATATTATTATTACCTACTAAATTACGGGGTTGAGACAAAATAAAAAAAATATAGCTACTAGGTACAACGACAAAGACCATAGTTTATAATAATAATTACTTACGTTACGCCCGTTAGTACACACATAGAACAAGACAATATTGCGGCCTACAAGCCGTATTTAGGTGATTTTGAATGAAGTTTTATGCAAAAACTATAAAGACAATTACTTTCAAATTTACACGTCATGTATTTTGGGTCTTTAATCTAAAATCGCTTAGAAGCAGAAACACGATTGGATAAAATTTTCTCGATAGAAAGTTCTCCCAAAAGTTGCTCCAAAATCTCAGTTTTTCTATGTTTTATCGGAAACTACAATGGATGTACCTAATAGTAATTTTTGTTTTAATGTGTCGGTAATAATAATATCCTAAAACGCTTAGAACAGATTTTTGATAACTGGCTTAGTTTTTGAGTAATTAGGTAAAACGTCGTTTTTCTGTTATATTCTTCCGCGACGCTGCATGTCGCACCTACCAAATCTCCGTGAGAGTGAGAAAGACAAAAATAAATTCAATAAATCCCCTTAAGTAATGAGACGAAATATTATACGAACAGAACTCCAATATTTTCGACCGATCTATATTTATTTTTGAGCACAAAACAAGAAATTGAACTGACAAGCTGGTTGAAAAATTCGGCAGCTGCAAATCCAAGGTTTGTCTGGGTCAAAATCAATGTTACATTTCTCTGTAATGTTTCAATTTTTTATCAGTTTGATTTCAGTTTCACAAAACATTCTATAGAATTTTCTAAATATCGTTGAATTATCATTTCGGTTTTATGCTTATGACAAAATAAGTAGGTTGAAGACGTACCTATGACCTTTATTCTGAGCTATAAATGTTGAGTTGGATATTTTATTGTTTTATTTATTTGTGGTTACACATCCTTGCTTGAGGTTCGTTTTAATATTTTCATTTCATTGTTTTATTACTGTTGAACGATAATTTTTATGCACCTTTATCTGCAATGAGTATCCCTACTGTATGAAAATATAAACAATATACCTATATATTCAGTAGGTACATTATATTATAGGCAGTTGTACAAATCCACTACAAATTAATTCTAAAAATAAGTAGGCTATTAATTATTCAAGCTTCTTTTCATTAATTGAGTAGAAAAATCATAATTATTTAATATCAGTAAGATTTTTTTTAAGTATACATCTCAGGTATACCTATATTATGCATTATTTTACATTTACATATTTACTGCCCTATACTCACTTAAAGTGAAAAAAAAGAAAAAAAGAAAATTGAATAAGAAATATTTTTATTCGAAAAAATTAGAGGGTTAGCTTCACACGTAAGTAGAAGTCACGGTCAAATGGTAGTGTAAAAAGATAAAGAATTTGTGTCTGGCTTTAAATTAAAATGACGCATAAAGATGCTTGTAAACAATACAAGGGGTTCCCCATATCGTTGGTGCATTTCAGTAATAATTCCAAGCCCAACCAATTAAGTTATAAACAACTAGTAGCTATAAACCTAATTATTGATAGAGTTGACCCCACTTTGCGAGGATGTTAATAAAAATTAAAGAGAAAAGAGATATTCATAATGCACTCGTCAACAGAAAACGTACTTCCGTTCATTTTAGCTTGTTAGGCCTAGGTCGATAGATTCAGTGAGTCACTAAATGAGTGAAAGAGTCGTTTTCGTCAAAAGTATATATCTCTTACTTAGTTTACATATCATAATATTTTAACCATATAAAACTTACCAACTTTTAAAAATATTATAAAAAAAAATTGTGGCCATCGGCAGAGCTTTCAGAGCCCATGCTATAATGGTCGGCATATGGCTTCCGCTTCACGATGCGTGGAGTTTCCAGTACTACGGCCTTCTGTACATACGGCCTTTGATCAAAGTCTTTATGTTGATCAAAAAAAATTGTATGCTGATCGAAATGAAATGTATGTTATTACTACCTGACCCGGCAAACTTTGTATTGCCATTATGAATAATAAAATAAAAAATTACTTTTGACCTAACGAACACATATTTAATAACAATCGGTCGAGCCGTTTCGGAGAAGTTTTGAAATAAGAATTTGCTCGACAATTTTTTTTTATAAAATATACCATCAGATGATAAGCCACGGTCTATTAATACTGTTTGATAGTATTTTTAAGTAGCACATTAAATAGCATTTACTAGATACTATACTTCTTACCAAATGACATTTTTACACGTGGATTTTTTTATTAGCAAGACTGTTAATTTTTGCGAATAAAGCATAATTCTAGTACTCCAGTCTGGCCATTAAATTAAACGAGTGCTTAGTACTTACATTAAATATATGTGTGAAGTCGTTTCATTAAATCACGTCGTAACCTTACAGCTTATCATTAAATATATTTGCGTATGTAATCGCTATTTCTGGATTTATTTCTCCATACAAGACTAGGTAAAGTAGGTACCTTATAAACTACCTTCTTAATTTTACATTAAAACTCAAAAAATACACGCTTATCCATTTGTATAAAACCTTAGTTTATCGCTATTTGCGAAAATACTTGCCCACTTTCTAACCTGGATTCCCAATTTTTGAGTTCTTTATTAGCCCTCAATTCCATTGTTGACTAACCATCAAATTAAAAAAATAATTGGTTACGTAATAAAATCACGTTTGCTGTATGAGAGCCCCTTAAATTTTTTTTTCTATTTTTTAGTATTTTTTGTTCTTAAAGTGGCAACAGAAATTCATCATCTGTGAAGATTTCAAGTTAGTAACTTTCACGGTTCAAGAGATACAGCCTGGTGACAGACGGACGGACACGGACGGACGGCGAAGTCTCAGTAATAGGGTCCCGTTTTTACCCTTTGTGTACGGAACCTTAAAAAAGGTTTTATGATAAGACAACGGAGTAAAACATACTAACGGAGTTAAACATTTCTTACCAAGAAAAGGCCTTGCTCTATCTCCATTGTTAATTCGTAAAATTGCATATCTATCTACAACGTACGTGGTGAACATCACAGTGGTATCACGCACATTCGCACGATGTCCATATCTTGATAAGTATATCCTAGGAAATCGCAGTTAAGAGATATCTTCATAGTCAACTCTGTTCTGTTAGATATAATCACGTATTAGTCTTTGGACATCATTGGCAACTGAAATCTTCAGCGATCTGTTACGTCTCAGATATCCTTCATAATTTGAAGACTTGAAGCGAAATCTTTTTTACACAGGTTCGGGCGCCATATCTGTAAAAGAATCATGAGAGTTTCAACAAACACATTATTTTACAAACTTGAGTACAATAGGTAAATTGGATTGGTAAATATTTGCATACTCAAACATCTTATTACCTAATTACCTATGCCTATACCTCAGTCAACGATCATATTTGCTTTGTCATGAATAGCCAATAGGTAAGTACCTAAGTGCGGCCAGAAAATATTATTTTGTTCTATTTGGCCAATGATATCGTTCGACATAACATTTTATACTATACTAGATGACCCGTCAAACGTTGTTTTGCCATTAGGCATATAAAAATAGCTTACAACCTACTCTCAGACCTACTGAACATGCAGAAAAAATTCCATAACAATCGGTAGAGCCGTTTCGGAGGAGTTTGGGTAGCAAAAATTGCCACGAGAATTTTATATATATTAGACTGGCGGACCGGGAAAACTTTTATTTGCCATTAGGGAGAACCTCCTCTTTTTCTTTAAAGTCGGTTAAAAAATAGCTCACGATCTACTCTCAGACCTACCGAAAATACACAGAAAATTTCATAACAATCGGTCAAGCCGTTTCGGAGGAGTTTGGTAACAAACACGAGATACGACAATTTTATATGCCTATACTAGCAGATACCCGCGGTAGGGCATGCACCCGGGATTTCCCGGTTCTTAAAATCGTTAAGATTTTTAAGGTGTTAAAAGAACCGGTTCTGAATATGACTTCCCGGTTCTCCCGGTTCTTTAAAAAAATCCAATTATTACGTATTTTATCGAAAATTATTTTTTTGTTTGAAAGAGTATACTTTCCAGATGGTTTCATAGTCATCGAGTCAGGATCTGATGTTGGGATCCTGGAGAAATCGATGGAACTTCAAATTTTATAAGAACACTTGAATGTTTCGTACAATCATAGTCCTTCCTAATACCTACTCCATGTGCGAAGAAAAGACGATAATATTATAAAAAATCGCCTGACGTCAAATTGGTATACATTAAAAATTATTTCACTCTTTGTAGTGGCATTTGAAGTCGGTTTTTTGGAAATAATTTTCTATTTCATGTTTACTACAAATCGTAATAGCCCCTTTTGTAGGAATATTAAAAATAATGCTTTAAATAAAACTTTTTTACCAAGAACCGGGAAATCCCGGGTACCCGGTTCTGAGCTCGGTGCAGAACCGGGAATTCAAAATTAAGAACCGGAACCGGTTCTGCATGCCCTAACCCGCGGCTTCGCCCGCGTAAATTTTCGCCTTGGCTGCATAACTGACGGAAGCATTAACCAATCATCGCATAGCTGATAGCTCGTCGCTGCTATAAGTATTTTTGCAGAATAGCACAGCTGATTTCTTGCAAATTAATATCTGAGGACTGATTGCGTAAGAAAAACGTATTCATCGTAATCGTAATCGTTAGCGAATTCTGCACCCCGATTGGCTGACTTAAATCAGAGAACTAATCAGCGGGCAGAATTTGTAAACGATTGCGATAACGATGAATACGTTTTTCTTTGACAGTCTAAGGGCAGTTCTGCATAGGAAGTTATTTATCGAGATGTTGCTATTGCTACTTGCGTCCTCAGTGCTGCCACGTCGCGGCCTTGGACCATCCTCAGCATTAATTGGTTAAATTGCACACCGTTTAAGGCGGGGGACACTTATAATGGCATCCTTGTCTACATGCGTCCGATCATACTAAGTGCATAATTATATGCCTTAACTCCGTAACTATGATTGAAGATCATCATTAAATTAGTCATATCGAAATCACTTTTTTGTCTTGATTGTAGAAAACAAAATGTAAAATAATGGTTAATATAGGTTGTAGGACTTTCGCTGAACCAGCCCGGTTGCTCATCACAGTAGATAAATAAATAATTATTGATTGGACGCAGTCGATATTTTAAGGAATTCCATAATTAGCAAGATAGATTAATTTGTTTTGCTATAATTCACTACTTGTCCATCCAATCCATATGGTCCAATATGCAGGAACACCGCCCACATGAAACACCACACACAATTCTTCCAACCACAGCTTCCAACACTTTCTTCGACGCATATGTTTCGTCCATACACCGGGACATCCCCAGAAGATGTTGACTTCACAATGCGAAATCGTAGAGATATATAATTGATCTGAAGTATAGCAGTAATTGTGTTTAAGTTTGAAGGGATTTGTGGCCGGCAAAATGGCAAACAAACAGTCTCAGTAGACGAGCGCAGTGCAGTGCTTAGAAGTTAGAATGACATTGCAATGCAAAGTCCAGCACTTTTTTTAACATCAGGGACCGCTTGCTGGGTTTGTATTTCCATTGTATTTAAAAAAAATTACGAGATATTAATGTAAAGGTACGCTTAGACAACCAGCATAGGTAGACGAAATTAATTAGAATTGACATCCTATACTTAATAAAATCTTTACTGTATTTTTCGGTAGGTACTTCTACTATAAGTGTGTTAAAGCATTTATCATGTCAGATTTTTTAAGTATCCTAACTCCTAAGTTTCTCAGCCATAAACAACAGCTAGAAAAGGCAACCTCGTAAACACTTCAAAGATATTTTATTACTAGCTCAAATATAATGCGATGTTGATTTGAGTTCAACGTTGTTCCCATACATTTTTTGAATCACGTTCCATAAGCAATCGTTGAAATAGAATGTGAAAATGGTAGAAATAACGATTAAAAAATAATAAATTATAATATTTACAAAATATATACACCATCCAACTGATCATTTATGGGCATAGTGCCCAAGACGCTGGCGCTGTTTCCTCTTTGTATGGCTACTAAACTTAGCCGTTGAGCTAAATAAGCGCCAGCTCTCGGGTCACCAGACGCTTGGACCAATTTTTGGGATACTATATGGATTAATTTTTTAGTATCCGATAACCATGGGCCCAGCGTTTCAAACGCTAGAGCCGCAAAATCACGTAGTCCTTACAAATGACTGAGTATTTGCGGCGCTTAAGCGTTTGTGCGGATTCTGCAGCTGCAAAAAAATAATATGTAGAAATAATAGAAATTATAAAATTCCAAACTGGCCCAAGCCCTTCCGGTTAAATCCCAATACGTGTCAACTGCGCCAAAAAGTCATAATATAAAAAGCTCTCGTACCCAGATTGACTCGTCCAACTGATAAACGGTGCATCGACGTGACAGGGCAAGAAATTTGCACGTCACTAATATGACACGCTTCAACCGGTGAACATTATTGCGTTTGGGGATCAATTTATTGTTATCTTTGCTCGAATGTTAAGCTTTAGCAACCTCATGCAAATAAATTCATCATCTATATATATAAAAGAACTAGCAAACGCCCGCGGCTTCGCTCACGTTAACTTCTGAGTTATGCTTTACTATGTTGGTTTAATTTCCAAAATTCCTGCACTACACACCATTTTGCCCACAAAATTTTCTCTTGCTTCCTGGTAATAGTCACATATTGATTTTGAAAAATTCGATCGTCACAAAAAAGTTAAATATGGTGGCCATTTTTAGGGTTCCGTACCCAAAGGGTAAAAGCTCTTACTAAGACTCCACCGTCCGTTCATACATCCGGCCGTGGTTGCTTGCTACCACGGTAAGACATATTATAAGTACAAAATTGTGGCCAATTCTTTTAAATTTTTACCAAAAATTCCTTTTCTATGCTCGCTGCGATAATCAGATATCAATTTTGAAAACAATCGGCCCAGTAACAAAAAAGTTCAAAATGGCGGCCACTTTTTAAAATGTTGACTACAAATTCTTTCTCTATGCTTGCTGCCATTGTCAAATATCGATTTTCAAAGCAATCGGCCCAGTAACAAAAAAGTTCAAAATGGTGGCCAAAAAGTTCATCATTTTTTAATTTTGACTACAAATTCCTTCTCTATGCTTGCTGCCATAGTCAGACGTCGATTTTCAAAGCAATCGGCCCAGTAACAAAAAAGTTCAAAATGGCGGCCACCTTTTTTAAATTTTGACCACAAATTCCTTCTCTATGCTTGCTGCCATAGTCAAATATCGATTTTCAAAGCAATCGGCCCAGTAACAAAAAAGTTCAAAATGGCGGCCACCTTTTTTAAATTTTGACCACAAATTCCTTCTCTATGCTTGCTGCCATAGTCAAATATCGATTTTCAAAGCAATCGGCCCAGTAACAAAAAAGTTCAAAATGGCGGCCACTTTTTTAAATTTTGACCACAAATTCCTTCTCTATGCTTGCTGCCATAGTCAAATATCGATTTTCAAAGCAATCGGCCCAGTAACAAAAATTTTCAAAATGGCGGCCACTTTTTTAAATTTTGACCACAAATTCCTTCTCTATGCTTGCTGCCATAGTCAAATATCGATTTTCAAAGCAATCGGCCCAGTAACAAAAAAGTTCAAAATGGCGGCCACTTTTTTAAATTTTGACCACAAATTCCTTCTCTATGCTTGCTGCCATAGTCAAATATCGATTTTCAAAGCAATCTGCCCAGTAACAAAAAAGTTCAAAATGGCGGCCACTTTTTTAAATTTTGACCACAAATTCCTTCTCTATGCTTGCTGCCATAGTCAAATATCCATTTTCAAAGCAATCGGCCCAGTAACAAAAAAGTTCAAAATGGCGGCCACTTTTTTAAATTTTGACCACAAATTCCTTCTCTATGCTTGCTGCCATAGTCAAATATCGATTTTCAAAGCAATCGGCTCAGTAACAAAAAAGTTCAAAATGGCGGCCACTTTTTTAAATTTTGACCACAAATTCCTTCTCTATGCTTGCTGCCATAGTCAAATATCGATTTTCAAAGCAATCGGCCCAGTAACAAAAAAGTTCAAAATGGCGGCCACTTTTTTAAATTTTGACCACAAATTCCTTCTTTATGCTTGCTGCCATAGTCAAATATCGATTTTCAAAGCAATCGGCCCAGTAACAAAAAAGTTCAAAATGGCGGCCTATTTTTTTAATTTTGACCACAAACTCTTTCTCTATGCTTGCTGCCACTGTAAAATATCGATTTTCAAAGCAATCGGCTCAGTAACAAAAAAGTTCAAAATGGCGGCCTATTTTTTAAATTTTGACCACAAACTCTTTCTCTATGCTTGCTGCCACTGTAAAATATCGATTTTCAAAGCAATCGGCCCAGTAACAAAAAAGTTCAAAATGGCGGCCACTTTTTTAAATTTTGACCACAAATTCCTTCTCTATGCTTGCTGGCATAGTCAAATATCGATTTTCAAAGCAATCGGCCCAGTAACAAAAAAAGTTCAAAATGGCGGCCACTTTTTTAAATTTTGACCACAAATTCCGTCTCTATGCTTGCTGCCATAGTCAAATATCGATTTTCAAAGCAATCAGCCCAGTAACTAAAAAGTTCAAAATGGCGGCCACTTTTTTAAATATTGACCACAAATTCCTTCTCTATGCTTGCTGCCATAGTTAAATATCGATTTTCAAAGCAATCGGCCCAGTAACAAAAAAGTTCAAAATGGCGGCCTATTTTTTAAATTTTGACCACAAATTCCGTCTCTATGCTTTCTGCCATAGTCAAATATCGATTTTCAAAGCAATCGGCCCAGTAACAAAAAAGTTCAAAATGGCGGCCAAAACATTCAAAATTTTTCCTCCTCAAAATTTGAATCTCGAAAATCCCTTTCTGAATACGAATTCATGATATACCTAATACCAACCTAGGTACTAAATTTCAGATCTCTACGACTTTTAATTTCGCTGGAATCCCTGGAACAACGCAAAAATTACACTTTTGTATGGAAAAATCCCTTAAAAGTAGGATTTTTATCCCTTCCAATTTGAATTTCTGGAATCCCCGTCTTAGTACGAATCCATGACCTAATATCAACCTAGGTACCAAATTTCAGATCTCTACGATTTGTAGTTTTCCGGGAATCCCTGGAACAACGAAATAAATTTCACTTTTGTATGGAGAAATCCCTAAAACCAACGGTTTTTACCCCTTAAAATTTGAATTTCTGGAATCCCCGTCTTAGTACGAATTCTTGACCTAATATCAACCTAGGTACCAAATTTCAGATCTCTACGACTTTTAGTTTTTCGGGAATCCCTGGAACAACGAAAAAAATTACACTTTTGTATGGAGAAATCCCTAAAACCAACGGTTTTTTCCCCTTAAAATTTGAATTTCTGGAATCCCCGTCTTAGTACGAATTCATGACCTAATATCTACTTAGTTACCAATTTTCAGATCCCTACGACTTGTAGCTTTTCGGGAATTCCTGGAACAACGAAAAAAATTTCACTTTTGTATGGGGAAATCCAAAAAACCAACGGTTTTTACCCCTTACAATTTGAATTTCTGAAATCCCCGTCTTAGTACGAATTCATGACCTAATATCAACCTAGGTACCAAATTTCAGATCTCTACGACTTGTAGCTTTTCGGGAATTCCTGGAACAACGAAAAAAATTTTACTTTTGTATGGGGAAATCCAAAAAACCAACGGTTTTTACCCCTTACAATTTGAATTTCTGGAATCCCCGTCTTAGTACGAATTCATGACCTAATATCTACCTAGGTACCAAATTTCAGATCCCTACGACTTGTAGCTTTTCGGGAATTCCTGGAACAACGAAAAAAATTTCACTTTTGTATGGGGAAATCCAAAAAACCAACGGTTTTTATCCCTTACAATTTGAATTTCTGGAATCCCCGTCTTAGTACGAATTCATGACCTAATATCTACCTAGGTACCAAATTTCAGATCTCTACGACCTATAGTTTTGGCGGAATCCTTGGAACAACCAAAATCACCAAAATGCCTCATTCTTTTATATATATAGATGAGGCATTTTGGTGATTTTGGTTGTTCCACGGATTCCGCCAAAACTAAAGGTCGTAGAGATTTGAAATTTGGTACCTAGGTAGATATTAGGTCATAAATTCGTACTAAGACGGGGATTCCAGAAATTCAAATTTTAAGGGGTAAAAACCGTTGGTTTTATGGATTTCCCCATACAAAAGTGAAATTTTTTTCGTTGTTCCAGGAATTCCCGAAAAGCTACAAGTCGTAGAGATCTGAAATTTAGTACCTAGGTTGATATTAGGTCATGAATTCGTACTAAGACGGGGATTCCAGAAATTCAAATTTTAATGGGTAAAAACCGTTGGTTTTTTGGATTTCCCCATACAAAAGTGAAATTTTTTTCGTTGTTCCAGGAATTCCCGAAAAGCTACAAGTCGTAGAGATCTGAAATTTGGTACCTAGGTAGATATTAGGTCATGAATTCGTACTAAGACGGGGATTCCAGAAATTCAAATTTTAAGGGGTAAAAACCGTTGGTTTTATGGATTTCCCCATACAAAAGTGAAATTTTTTTCGTTGTTCCAGGAATTCCCGAAAAGCTACAAGTCGTAGAGATCTGAAATTTAGTACCTAGGTTGATATTAGGTCATGAATTCGTACTAAGACGGGGATTCCAGAAATTCAAATTTTAAGGGGTGAAAACCGTTGGTTTTATGGATTTCTCCATACAAAAGTGTAATTTTTTTCGTTGTTCCAGGAATTCCCGAAAAGCTACAAGTCGTAGAGATCTGAAATTTAGTACCTAGGTTGATATTAGGTCATGAATTCGTACTAAGACGGGGATTCCAGAAATTCAAATTGGAAGGGATAAAAATCCTACTTTTAAGGGATTTTCCCATACAAAAGTGTAATTTTTGCGTTGTTCCAGGGATTCCAGCGAAATTAAAAGTCGTAGAGATCTGAAATTTGGTACCTAGGTTGGTATTAGGTATATCATGAATTCGTATTCAGAAAGGGATTTTCGAGATTCAAATTTTGAGGAGGAAAAATTTTGAATTTTTTGGCCGCCATTTTGAACTTTTTTGTTACTGGGCCGATTGCTTTGAAAATCGATATTTGACTATGGCAGCAAGCATAGAGACGGAATTTGTGGTCAAAATTTAAAAAATAGGCCGCCATTTTGAACTTTTTTGTTACTGGGCCGATTGCTTTGAAAATCGATATTTAACTATGGCAGCAAGCATAGAGAAGGAATTTGTGGTCAATATTTAAAAAAGTGGCCGCCATTTTGAACTTTTTAGTTACTGGGCTGATTGCTTTGAAAATCGATATTTGACTATGGCAGCAAGCATAGAGAAGGAATTTGTGGTCAAAATTTAAAAAAGTGGCCGCCATTTTGAACTTTTTTGTTACTGGGCCGATTGCTTTGAAAATCGATATTTGACTATGGCAGCAAGCATAGAGAAGGAATTTGTGGTCAAAATTTAAAAAAGTGGCCGCCATTTTAAACATTTTTGTTACTGGGCCGATTGCTTTGAAAATCGATAGTTTACAGTGGCTGCTAGCAAGCATAGAGAAAGAGTTTGTGGTCAAAATTTAAAAAATAGGCCGCCATTTTGAACTTTTTTGTTACTGAGCCGATTGCTTTGAAAATCGATATTTTACAGTGGCAGCAAGCATAGAGAAAGAGTTTGTGGTCAAAATTTAAAAAATAGGCCGCCATTTTGAACTTTTTTGTTACTGGGCCGATTGCTTTGAAAATCGATATTTGACTATGGCAGCAAGCATAAAGAAGGAATTTGTGGTCAAAATTTAAAAAAGTGGCCGCCATTTTGAACTTTTTTGTTACTGGGCCGAATGCTTTGAAAATCGATATTTGACTATGGCAGCAAGCATAGACAAGGAATTTGTGGTCAAAATTTAAAAAAAGTGGCCGCCATTTTGAACTTTTTTGTTACTGGGCCGATTGCTTTGAAAATCGATATTTGACTATGGCAGCAAGCATAGAGAAGGAATTTGTGGTCAAAATTTAAAAAAGTGGCCGCCATTTTGAACTTTTTTGTTACTGGGCCGATTGCTTTGAAAATGGATATTTGACTATGGCAGCAAGCATGGAGAAGGAATTTGTGGTCAAAATTTAAAAAAGTGGCCGCCATTTTGAACTTTTTTGTTACTGGGCAGATTGCTTTGAAAATCGATATTTGACTATGGCAGCAAGCATAGAGAAGGAATTTGTGGTCAAAATTTAAAAAAGTGGCCGCCATTTTGAACTTTTTTGTTACTGGGCCGATTGCTTTGAAAATCGATATTTGACTATGGCAGCAAGCATAGAGAAGGAATTTGTGGTCAATATTTTAAAAAGTGGCCGCCATTTTGAACTTTTTTGTTACTGGGCAGATTGCTTTGAAAATCGATATTTGACTATGGCAGCAAGCATAGAGAAGGAATTTGTGGTCAAAATTTAAAAAAGTGGCCGCCATTTTGAACTTTTTTGTTACTGGGCCGATTGCTTTGAAAATCGATATTTGACTATGGCAGCAAGCATAGAGAAGGAATTTGTGGTCAAAATTTAAAAAAGTGGCCGCCATTTTGAACTTTTTTGTTACTGGGCCGATTGCTTTGAAAATCGATATTTGACTATGGCAGCAAGCATAGAGAAGGAATTTGTGGTCAAAATTTAAAAAAGTGGCCGCCATTTTGAACTTTTTTGTTACTGGGCAGATTGCTTTTAAAATCGATATTTGACTATGGCAGCAAGCATAGAGAAGGAATTTGTGGTCAAAATTTAAAAAAGTGGCCGCCATTTTGAAATTTTTTGTTACTGGGCCGATTGCTTTGAAAATCGATATTTGACTATGGCAGCAAGCATAGAGAAGGAATTTGTGGTCAAAATTTAAAAAAGTGGCCGCCATTTTGAACTTTTTTGTTACTGGGCCGATTGCTTTGAAAATCGATATTTGACTATGGCAGCAAGCGTAGAGAAGGAATTTGTGGTCAAAATTTAAAAAAGGTGGCCGCCATTTTGAACTTTTTTGTTACTGGGCCGATTGCTTTGAAAATCGATATTTGACTATGGCAGCAAGCATAGAGAAGGAATTTGTGGTCAAAATTTAAAAAAGGTGGCCGCCATTTTGGACTTTTTTGTTACTGGGCCGATTGCTTTGAAAATCGACGTCTGACTATGGCAGCAAGCATAGAGAAGGAATTTGTAGTCAAAATTAAAAAATGATGAACTTTTTGGCCACCATTTTGAACTTTTTTGTTACTGGGCCGATTGCTTTGAAAATCGATATTTGACAATGGCAGCAAGCATAGAGAAAGAATTTGTAGTCAACATTTTAAAAAGTGGCCGCCATTTTGAACTTTTTTGTTACTGGGCCGATTGTTTTCAAAATTGATATCTGATTATCGCAGCGAGCATAGAAAAGGAATTTTTGGTAAAAATTTAAAAGAATTGGCCACAATTTTGTACTTATATGTCTTACCATGGTAGCAAGCAACCACGGCCGGATGGACGAACGGACGGTGGAGTCTTAGTAAGAGCTTTTACCCTTTGGGTACGAAACCCTAAAAATGGCCACCATATTTAACTTTTTTGTGACGATCGAATTTTTCAAAATCAATATGTGACTATTACCAGGAAGCAAGAGAAAATTTTGTGGGCAAAATGGTGTGTAGTGCAGGAATTTTGGAAATTAAACCACCATAGTAAAGCATAACTCAGAAGTTAACGTGAGCGAAGCCGCGGGCGTGTGCTAGTAATTCTATAAATATATAAAATTCTCTCGCTTTTCTTTGTTACCAAACTCCTCCGAAACGGCTCGACCGATTGTTATGAAACTTTCAGTGTATGATCACTGGGTCTGAGAGTAGGTTGTTATCTATTTTTTTTTTATATCCCTAATGGCAAAACAGCGTTTGCCGGGTCAGCTAGTATCTATACATATATTTTTAATTAATTTTTTTTGTAACTCTACTCATTAAATAAATGATATTTCGTTTATATAGAGTAAATATGCATAAAATTTATCGAATTGATCGAGTTTCTGTTATGCCTTAATTCGTGTGTATCATTAGTTCAACATTATGATATTATTATGCACCTATAGGTAATTCTTCCGTGATTCCTTATTAGTATTCAGTCCCCACAAACTAAATAGGAAATAGTTCTGTGTCGAGTGTCACGGTTTACGGTGTTTTATATTTAATTAAGCTACCATATTCTAACGTTAGTCCCTCTTCTATATATATAAAAGAATGAGGTATTTTGGTTGTTCCACGGATTCCGCCAAAACTATAGGTCGTAGAGATCTGAAAATTGGTACTTAGGTAGATATTAGGTCATGAATTCGTACTAAGACGGGGATTCCAGAAATTCCATGTTTAAGGGGTAAAAATCATACATTTAAGGGTATTTCCCATACAAAAGTAAAATTTTTTCGTTGTTCCAGGAATTCCCGAAAAACTAAAACTCGTAGAGATCTCAAATTTGGTACCTAGGAAGATATTAGGTCATGAATTCGTACTAAGACGGGGATTCCAGAAATTCCATGTTTAAGGGGTAGAAATAGTACATTAAAGGGATTTCTCCATACAAAATTGTAATTTTTTTTTCGTTGTTCCAGGCATTCCAGAAAAACTAAAAGTCGTAGAGATCTGAAATTTGGTATCTAGGTAGATATTAGGTCATGAATTCGTACTAAGACGGGGATTCCAGAAATTCCATGTTTAAGGGGTAGAAATAGTACATTAAAGGGATTTCTCCATACAAAATTGTAATATTTTTTGTTGTTCCAGGAATTCCCGAAAAACTACAAGTCGTAGAGATCTGAAATTTGGAACCTACATTGACATTAGGTCATGAATTCGTACTAAGATGGGGATTCCAGAAATTCAAATTGGAAGGGATAAAAATCCTACTTTTAAGGGATTTTCTCATACAAAAGTGTAATTTTTGCGTTGTTCCAGGGATTCCAGCGAAATTAAAAGTGGTAGAGATCTGAAATTTGGTACCTAGGTTGGTATTAGGTATATCATGAATTCGTATTCAGAAAGGGATTTTCGAGATTCAAATTTTGAGGAGGAAAAATTTTGAATTTTTTGGCCGCCATTTTGAACTTTTTTGTTACTGGGCCGATTGCTTTGAAAATCGATATTTGACTATGGCAGCTAGCATAGAGACGGAATTTGTGGTCAAAATTTTAAAAAATAGGCCGCCATTTTGAACTTTTTTGTTACTGGGCCGATTGCTTTGAAAATCGATATTTGACTATGGCAGCAAGCATAGAGAAGGAATTTGTGGTCAATATTTAAAAAGTGGCCGCCATTTTGAACTTTTTAGTTACTGGGCCGATTGCTTTGAAAATCAATATTTGACTATGGCAGCAAGCATAGAGAAGGAATTTGTGGTCAAAATTTAAAAAAGTGGCCGCCATTTTGAACTTTTTTGTTACTGGGCCGATTGCTTTGAAAATCGATATTTTACAGTGGCAGCAAGCATAGAGAAAGAGTATGTGGTCAAAATTTAAAAAATAGGCCGCCATTTTGAACTTTTTTGTTACTGGGCCGATTGCTTTGAAAATCGATATTTGACTATGGCAGCAAGCATAAAGAAGGAATTTGTGGTCAAAATTTAAAAAAGTGGCCGCCATTTTGAACTTTTTTGTTACTGGGCCGATTGCTTTGAAAATCGATATTTGACTATGGCAGCAAGCAGAGAGTAGGAATTTGTGGTCAAAATTTAAAAAATAGGCCGCCATTTTGAACTTTTTTGTTACTGGGCCGATTGCTTTGAAAATCGATATTTGACTATGGCAGCAAGCATAGAGTAGGAATTTGTGGTCAAAATTTAAAAAAGTGGCCGCCATTTTGAACTTTTTTGTTACTGGGCCGATTGCTTTGAAATCGATATTTGACTACGGCAGCAAGCATAGAGAAGGAATTTGTGGTCAAAATTTAAAAAAGTGGCCGCCATTTTGAACTTTTCTGTTACTGGGCCGATTGCTTTGCAAATCGATATTTGACTATGGCAGCAAGCATAGAGAAGGAATTTGTGGTCAAAATTTAAAAAAGTGGCCGCCATTTTGAATTTTTTTGTTACTGGGCCGATTGCTTTGAAAATCGATATTTGACTATGGCAGCAAGCATAGAGAAGGAATTTGTGGTCAAAATTTAAAAAAGTGGCCACCATTTTGAACTTTTTTGTTACTGAGCCGATTGCTTTGAAAATCGATATTTGACTATGGCAGCAAGCATAGAGAAGGAATTTGTGGTCAAAATTTAAAAAAGTGGCCGCAATTTTGAACTTTTTTGTTACTGGGCCGATTGCTTTGAAAATCGATATTTGACTATGGCAACAAGCATAGACAAGGAATTTGTGGTCAAAATTTAAAAAAGTGGCCGCCATTTTGAACTTTTTTGTTACTGGGCCGATTGCTTTGAAAATCGATATTTGACTATGGCAGCAAGTATAGAGAAGGAATTTGTGGTCAAAATTTAAAAAAGTGGCCGCCATTTTGAACTTTTTTGCTACCGGGCCGATTGCTTTGAAAATCGATATTTGACTATGGCAGCAAGCATAGAGAAGGAATTTGTGGTCAAAATTTAAAAAAAGTGGCCGCCATTTTGAACTTTTTTGTTACTGGGCCGATTGCTTTGAAAATCGATATTTGACTATGGCAGCAAGCATAGAGAAGGAATTTGTGGTCAAAATTTAAAAAAAGTGTCCGCCATTTTGAAATTTTTTGTTACTGGGTCGATTGCTTTGAAAATCGACATCTGATTATTTCACCAAGCATCGAGAAGGAATTTGTAGTCAAAAATTAAAAAATTGGCCGCCATTTTGAAATTTTTTGTTACTGGGCCGATTGCTTTGAAAATCGATATTTGTCAATGGCAGCAAGCATAGAGGAAGAATTTGTAGTCAACATTTTAAAAAGTGGCCGCCATTTTGAACTTTTTTGTTACTGGGCCGATTGTTTTCAAAATTGATATCTGATTATCGCAGCGAGCATAGAAAAGGAATTTTTGGTAAAAATTTAAAAGAATTGGCCACAATTTTGTACGTATATGTCTTACCATGGTAGCAAGCAACCACGGCCGGATGGACGAACGGACGGTGGAGTCTTAGTAAGAGCTTTTACCCTCTGGGTACGGAACCCTAAAAATGGCCACCATATTTAATGTCATCGTCATTATTTGTGACGATCGAATTTTTCAAAATCAATATGTGACTATTAACCAGGAAGCAAGAGAAAATTTTGTGGGCAAAATGGTGTGTAATGCAGGAATTTTGGAAATTAAACCACCTTAGTAAAGCATAACTCAGAAGTTAACGTGAGCGAAGCCGCGGGCGTTTGCTAGTACTTTATATAACGACCAGTAATTAAAACACAAGTAGCATATCTTAGACATTTCCCGCCACAGCCTATTTTCGGCTTATCTTTTGCAAGGGCCGCCATTTTTGGGCAAAGACAACTTTTTACTCGGCTCCGAATATGGCTACCGTCAAGTTATGGAAATATTATCTTGATGTGTATAATATAACGCATATATCATATTTTTTTGCCTTTTTAAATCTGACGACTGAGACTAAACGCCTTATCGATTATTTAGAAAATTAATCTCTTTCGTTACTGAACAGATTATTTCAGAAAATTAAATTTTTTTTTGTTATTCCAAAGTGAGTATAACCTATACCTACCATAACCTACCAAAGAGAGTTATAACCTATTCAAATCCTTATGCTCTCAAAAATTATTATTGTAGAAACTTTCCATATTTTTAAATAGACTAGAATACCTAGATGCTAACTTAAGTTTCACGTATCTCTGACAACCGTGTATATTTTTTGCCCTGCCCCGACTAGCAACAAGTTTCGAATTCCGCGTCGAAACGGGCTTTAATCAAAAAGAACTAAGAACGCGTACAGCTCGACAAACAGGAGTAGCTTTCCAGCAATAGGCACGAAACCTAGGCAGGTAACGCGAATTCTACGAACATTACACTCCGAAATCCATATAGAATAGTTCCAAACTGTTCTTAGAAGCTGGACAAAAAGCGACCGACCACCTTATCGATATTCCGCGCGCGTTGCCTATAATAATACAATTAATTCCGTTTGTCACATCTGATAACGACCAGGCAAACATAATTATATCACTGTCAACATCCTTATAACGATGTGGATAGAGTTCAAAATATATAATTTAGATGACTGATAAGTTTGTATGGCTATATATGAAAATATGAAGTGGGGGTCGTTACGACCTGGGAGGCGATCCCAGAGGAAAATTCACATCGCTTCTGCGCAGATCGCTTCGATATCCTCGTGGCACTTAAGTGGATAAAAATGATGATGGATCATCGTGCATTAACGTTCATAATAAAGAGCCTCACCTCACCTGCCTAACAATTCTACGTGGATATTTCTTGTATTCAACAGCGTCAGTATCGGATTCATCTCTGCTTGTCGTATCTGTTTTTAGTATACCTTCCTAGCCATCTTTACCGTACGGTGTACATATTATCACCTGAATGAGGCTTTTATATCGAGTTAGCATTCAGATGGATCGCCCAGCTTAAATCTACCTTATAGTCAAATTAAAGGTCGGATATATAATCAAAGGCTAAAACTATTCCATTACCTATATTTTGATGATTTTATGTTTTAATAAGGAACTGAGCATTTCCACCTATACCAATCCCCTTTGCTCTTACCTATACTTATGCCGACTCTTACAACTACTTGCCTCATCTTCCGTAGAATTAGTTCGACTTATTATCTCTCCATGCGTCGAAACTTCAGTATAAAAATAATATTGTAAGTACCTTATGCAATCACATGCATATGCATTAGTAACGTAGACTATTTCCTTCGTCAGAAAAAATTGCTGTTGGCATAATTCCAACAACAATACATAACTAGAGAGGAATGGCCAATTAACAGCAATTACCAAAATATTACCTATCTTATTAAGTCTTACACCCACGCATAATTTGCAATGAGCCCCGACAGATTTATGGGTGTGAATTCATTTGAGTCGGTTGCTAGGTACTTAAGATAAGCCATGCGAGCTGAGTTAGTATGTGATTCCTGAATTTTTTTTGTTAACATCAGTATTCAAACATATAGAACACTTATCTTGATCTGCATGTTTTTATTTTATTGAAACTTCAATAAGCAATTTCAATTCTTATTTTATAGAATATTCCACTCTCTTTCTTTCTCTTGTTCTCACTTCTTCTTACTCTCTGCTCGCATTCCTCTCTCTCTTTCTCGCTCTATATCTCTTCTCTTACAAGTATTATATTTATCAATAGATAAAGTTCTATTTCATAACCTCACTTTGAACGCGGACTCCCTAGTAGGTACATACAGTACAGTTAGATTTTTACGAATTTTTAGTACCTAATAATATTAAAATATAGAAAAGAAAATATACCTGCATCCATGAATAAATTAGGTGTAGGTACAGTAGCCAGCACAAATTTTAGTAGCCAATTTAGACACTTACTAATTTGATAAAAATTTCGTTTACACTAAAAAAGGGAAGTGCAGGCAGGACTTATTAAAGTGGAAAAGCATTTTAGTGATAAGAATATTACAAACTACCTAAAGGAAACCGCAATTACTTTTTTCAAAATATAACCGTCACGTTCCGTCACGGATGCCAAATGGAATAAAATACGAAATTTAAAATTTCTGTTGCGCACGCGCCGTGAGTCATACGCAATAGGGTCACGACTCACGACTGCTCGGGCCTACTACACCGATATATCCATACTTCATAGTTCATAGCCTTTCCAAGTTTTGATTGCGATGTGTACAGCTGACGAGATGGTTTTGATATTTAATATTCATTTCTCTTCAAAAGTGAAAAAAAAACATATTCTCATTATGTTAAATGCGGTGAAAATCTTTACTGGCCACTAAATATTTTCTTCCAATAAACTATAATACCTATGCATTGTGCAGCATTGTATGGTTTTGATACTTGAAATGAGTCACTGGTATTATCGTTTCGGTGGATCGACTCAGCGAAACTGATATATCTATTACTAGACTATATTTTATACTATTATCCATAGCTGTAAATGCAATTTTGATACTTGAAAATAGTAGAAACAGTTTATCAATCTTTAATTTTTTTCTATTCACTAAAAATAATTCACATTAGAAATATTAACACTATTTTTAGCATCCTTTATAAATTAGTTTCACGTTTGAGTTTCACACTTGTATATCCTGCATTTTAAAATCGTCTGCTACTACTTCACAGAGCAAGGAATGACTTTATATGTGTACTACTTCATTGCCTTTAACTTACATTCCTGGTGACAGCACAGGTGACAGTGACTAATACAAACGTAAAAATATTTAAATCGTATTACTAATATACTCTATTGTCTACCCAATTTGTGTCATATAATTCATGCGAAGTGTTTAATGTATTTGAATACATCCTAAATGTTCTACTCTACGATTTAATTTAAATAAAGCATGCATTACATATGCTCTGAATATGGGTTGCGTACGTGATGGTTTTATGTACCTAGGTCTAAAAGTAAACTTTATGGTCTGGATAGGTTTTTCCAAGCGTAAGTATTTCATTTTTCTGTATTACTAACTAGCGGACGCCCGTGGCTCCGTCCGCGTGAATTTTGGTTTTTCATAATTCCTGTGGGAACTATGGATTTTTCGTAACATGAGCATGAATGTTTTCTAGTGTCTGTGTGTTTTCCTATATAATATATTTATTTATATAAAATATTATGACTATTTATCAGTTACCTAGTACACATAACACAAGCTATCGCTTACTTTGGGGCTAGTTTCCAATGTATGTAATGTCCTGATATATTTATTTAATTAAAAAACAATTACAAAAATATACATACACAAACTTTCGCCTTTATTTTGATTTAGATGTTAGATAGTGTGATTAGTGACGTCTTTAATGACGTGTCATTGATTATACAAATTATTTGTAACGATATAAAATAAAATTAATAATATAAATACACAAATCAGTTCAGAGTTCAGACTTATCAATTTTCAATTATTTAGCTTACTACGAAATGCAATGGTACAACTGAGGTATAGTATGGAGGTCATAGTATGTATAGTGAAAGTAAAAATCCACACAATCGTTTTGAAATAATAATATGATCAACAATCAAGACGAGCCGAGTGCGCTACGTATGCGCCTACGCCGCTCCGCTACGAAGGTTCGAGCGTCGAATACATTATTTTGTTGTAAGTAGGCGACCCGATAGATATGACCGACGACAAATTGTTATTGCGAATTAATAGATGCGCAGGATTCGATCCAGTTACAGATAATCGATTACGTCGATTTATACGAGCCTCACCTCAACTTACGTAATAGACTGAGGTAAGTAAACTATTTTAATTGTTAACGCATCGGCCAAACGTTTTTATTGTTAAAACGTACCTACATGCAATACCACTAAAATACGTAAAGAAGCTGTGGTAAGGAGGTACTCGATGATCTGGGGTCTGATTGCGTAAAAAAACGTATTCATCGATAGCCATTCTGCTCCCCGATTGGCTAACGTAAATCAGGGATTCAATCTGTTCCTTGATTCACGTTAGCGTCAGGGACTGTTTTTAAGATAAAAATAATTATGTATCATCTAAATTGTTGATCTGCCGTTTCTCTCTTTGTAATAAATAAATTAATAGATACTATAATTTATATATATCAAATATAACTCATAATACCTATATTAAATAGCGTCTGGAATTGGTTTCTTAATCCTGTTTTAGTTTCACTACTGACTAATAGGGCTTGTTCGGAGTTGCAACTTGCGACATGTCTAAAAACATTTTTCTTTTAAATCGTAGCGTTGTTGTTGTGTTAACAACACCGGTATATGAACCTAAGGATGAGCCCATTTGAACACTTTACGTAAACCTTCTTAATTTAAAAATAAAGTAGTGCCAATTGCCAAATTTCCCGTTACTAAAGTAAATTTTTATACCAGTAACCCATAGATTTATAATACTAAGGATGACGTAGACGAACCAGAGTTACTGACATAGCTCAACGTATCGCGAAGCTGAAGTGGCAATGGGCGGGGCACATAGCTCGTAGAACCGACGGACGTTGGGGACCCAAAGTGCTGGACTGGCGACCCCGCACGGGAAAGCGCAGTGTTGGCAGACCTCCGACCAGATGGTCTGACGACATTAAAAGAGTCGCGGGAAGGTGCGGAGTCGCTGGAAAGCATTACAGGAGGCCTTTGTCCAGCAGTGGACGTCCGTCGGCTGAAACGAACGAACGAACGAACTAAGGATGACGGGTCAGCGTTAAAAAGTATCCGAACCGAAAGAGAGATAAAACGCGAAAAGGGAAACAATCGCACTATAGATAGTTGCAAGTAAAATTAGGCTGTATAATAATGGTTTAAGACATAAATTACAATGTTTTAGTTTGTTTATAAAAGTACCCTCGTTTATATATAGGTTTTCTCGGGACACTTTTTTTCGTGAATTTTGTTACACCCGGGGTCCCTAGATAGTAAGTCAATGCAGTAACCTGACATTTTTTCGCGTGGTCCGCCGGGTCCTGTGTATACGTCTATTATTAGGGTATAGGACATAGGTAGTTGTTGTTTAGATGCGCCTTGTACG
The DNA here is from genome assembly GCA_036785405.1 of Coenonympha arcania. Classification (NCBI taxonomy): domain Eukaryota; kingdom Metazoa; phylum Arthropoda; class Insecta; order Lepidoptera; family Nymphalidae; genus Coenonympha; species Coenonympha arcania. Next base: position 6,603,134 of record CM072059.1, read on the forward strand.
AAAAATAAATATACAACTTAGTGCAAAATACTTGAGTATTAAATAAGTTAGCGAGGCATTCATATGAACAAACTACTGCGAACGTAATAACAATCCATAGAGTTCAAGTAGGTCAAAACTATTAAGTATTTCTGTCATTTATTATACCTACCTATATACTTTATGTGCGACCATTCTGGTTAATTTAACAGTGCGAACAGTTTACGAATGTACAAATTTTTATAAGCCATTAACATTAAATTTAGAAAATGCCTTCACTAAAAATAAAATTGAATTGATTTAAGAACTCTAAGTAGTGGTACTTTTTGGAAATATATCTTCTTATACAGTTTTTGTCACTACAAATCCAACATAGATGGTTGTAGTATGTGCCAAGGGTAAATTATGAAAATGGAGTTAGAAACAATGACGATGTGGTCGATTCTGTTGTGCAAAATCTCTAAACTAAACTAATTTAAAATAGTGCTATCCTTTTCTATAGGGAACAGTTTGAAAAGGATAGCACTATTTTAAGTTAGTTTAGCCATGCCATTACCCTTTATGGGGGTAAATGGCATGGGTTATACATCCGATAAGTTCAGCGAATTCAGCACATTGCATATTTTCATGAACTATATTTTGTTCTGTATCGATTGTGGTATTTTCGGCCATCTCAAAGGCCAATGTTTAATTCCGTTCAAACAGTGTATTTTCCTAGTCCAATAATTCAAAGGTACCTAATTTAGTGGTTAGTGCACTAAGTGTATGCAGAGACAGCAATACGATTTGCATATAAACAAAACAGCAACCAATTATGCTAATAAATAAATAGCTTGTCTGCAACAAGCAAGCGCTGTATAAAAATCGTCCGTTTACAATAAAAATTTCATAGAAGTTAATGCCCTAGCTCACGTCCGAATGACATGAGTCAAGCGAAATAAAATCAGTAATAAACCGAGTGACCATACGAGCACAATCGCGAACTTATCGATTCACCGTCCGTCCGGCGACGCGTGCCAAACCGATGCTATTCGAGTAGCCATACGATTAATTTATTTATTGAAATCATTACTAATATCTGCCAATACAATGGCCTCAAATGAAAATGCGCACTCTGTTATGGCATGTCGGAATGCTTAACGAAGCGGCGTGATTTCAATACGCCATTTTGCATTTGATTTTGAGGTTATTAGATGCAATCGGAATGCGTGCGGCCATATTTGAACGCGATCGGCTTTATTCGGACGTCTTCGGCTCCTGTCGGCGATTGCTTTTGGTGACAATTGACGTGTGTCGGCGTCATTTGTTTCCGAGAAAATTTATCGATTAATTCACGGGGAAAATTATGGTTTACGATAATGGTTTTCGTATGGTCACTTTACGACTGTACCTACTGGTGTTTATGGGTTTCGAAATGTAATTGCCATTAGAACACTACGAACAACTGCAATCATGTGAGTAACTATAGGTACATTTCGCGTATTTTTACTATCAATTTTGCGTATTTATACGTAATTTTTTTACTAGGAATCATTCTTGTTTCGTTTCCACTTTCCTTGTCAATTCATCTTATATTTTAGATAAACTATAAACTTAAATAAAATAGGTTGAATCTTTAAATTACTGAATCGATTTTAATGATATATCTACATGGTTACTGGCATTTCTTTTTTTCTCAGATATACATAGATTAACATAGATAAAATTTAAGTAAATCACTTGCATTGAAGTCAGTTATAATATGTTTCACTCCTAACGCTACGTTATGCTTGTCCAATTGTAACAAGTTTATTTACAGCCTACAGTTGTCGCTAGTATAAAAACTAGTTCGACATATTTGGCTCTAATAAGAGACGCTGTCTGTTTGGTGCTAGATATAGCCAAATAAGAATCCGTTGAATATTGATGTCCTACAGATAAAGTGATTAAAAGTACTTCTAAGCCCATTTGTTGACACTTCATAACTATTTATAAATTTCGGGCACATATACCACGGCAGTTATATGAAATTCCGATGCAGGCATTGATATGGTTTAGCCATAAAAGCCTGCAGTTGTAGTCATGTCCCCTTATCTATGGGAAAGGAATATTGTCGATGAAAACCGTCATCCTCATACATTTTTTGAAAATTGTTCCAGTAGTTATCGTAGAAATAGAAAAGATAATGCCTACGTCTTCAGACTTTGTAGAGCGTAGTGTATCTACCAATTAACGAAGCTAAACTAAAACGATAAAAACTGTAATGAGTAGGTAATGAATAAATTATATTAATTGGATATTAACCTAACATAGCGAACTATCGCTTGGTAATATTTGGTAACTGGCTTTCAAATGAAAAAAAACCGCATCGAAATTGGTCAATCCCTTTGAGAGTTCGATACCACAGACAGACAGACACACACAGACATCGACGTCAAACTTATAACACCCCTCTTCTTGCGTCGGGGGTTAAAAAGATTGAGACTGCTAATAATAAACCTAATAATAAACCTTTCAGAAACTGGAGGGGCAAGATCACCTCCACTTTAGGTATAAAATACCATCGAAACCTCACAATTTTTTATCAAGCCATACATCATACAATAATTAGCGTTTTTACTTTTCCGACATAGCAATTAAAGTGTTCCATTTTTGGCTAACAATTAAAAGTTTTCAATTCTGATTTCCTTTGTCGCTTTACTAATTTGCATACTCCCGGGTCCCAACTCTTGACTTGTGGACAATCTTGGATATCACCGTTTCATGTGGATAAAAACTTTTGCCACTGCGTTTAAAATTTTTGCATGCCTTCAACACGTAGGTACCTACTCGTACGGTTTGTGTTAAAAAAATAAATAATTTGCTCTAGAATTTTTAATTTATTATTTCTACGTAAAAAAAACATTGCAAAACTATGATAAAATAGTATGTATATGTAACATGTGTTAATTAAAGAGATTCCTCTTTAATATATACCAACCAAATAGTATCAAGTTTTCTCATGAACCAAAGTCAAAATATTCTAGGAAAATGAAATAGTGTTATTGAGAACCATTCTAGAAATTTGTTTTTCATATCCGGAATTTAATTTTGCATACAAAAAGTTCTTTCTTTTCAATGCACATTTTGTCTTGTCATACAGATTTTATTGAGAATTATGTACCTACAACTTCTTTATATGCATATGCATCAGCATGTAACTTTGGAATCCGGATGCTAATTAAAAAAATGTTAATGCGGAGACCGTAGTCTATAAAAATAAAGTATGGTTTGGTATCAGTTTGGTACGGGATTCCATACATCCAAGGTCATTATCCTTTAAATTTTTTTTTAAGTGGTGGGGGCCTAACATATTATAATTTAATGAGCATTTATGTTGATGCTTATGGTTTTAAAATCCCTCGTGAAAATATTTTTTTACACCTTTTTACTTTTAATTCTATAATCATTTTCTGATCGATATGGCATGTAGGTACATTTTATCTACGCTCATTGCTTAAAGTTCGAATTATGAAATCGAAATGTTTCAAATAAATATAATTACCTACTTTATTCACAGACTTCTATAATAATTAAAAAGTTATTCATAATAACATCGCTCTACTATGGAAATATTTAAAGAAAGTTGTTTAATATCCATAACGATACACGGCTCTGGATTCCTGTATTTGTATCTGAGGTAATATTTTTTATGTAATATTTTTTTAAGTGAATCCACAGACAACATATAGTTGGTAGTCATTGCCGAGAGTATGGATGGGCCATGATTGACCATAGACAACAACACAATGTCTAACGTTCCGCGTAACGTTTCACCTGGGCCTGTGATTATGATTACGATTACGATTACTACTACGATTCCGATTACGATTACTATTACGATAACGATTACGACTACGATTACGATAACGATTACGATTATGACGTTATCTCGTAAATCTATCGTCCGTAAACCGACTTTACAGACAACCAATTTTTTTTTGTTACTAAGTCAAAACTTTGCGCTGAAAAATGACTAGCAGTGAAACCTACTAAAGAAAATTTCACTCCACCTGACATCTTAGTAGTTGCAATGATTTACGACAAACGTGAGCAAGATTTTATGGTTTGGATTTATGATAATAATATGAGCGTAGATAAAGTATAGTGTATGAAACTCTACATAATTAGGTATTAAAACACTCGTGTGATACTATTTAAACTCTCACTCGTGTTTTAATACCCCCCATTATGTAACCGTTACATAAACTACTATAAAACGTGCTCCATTAATTATTAGTCTTTGTCTTATTTTCATAACTCAAGCAGTGGTATAAGCTTATGGTTTTAAAATCCCTCGTGATAATATTTTTTTACACCTTTCTTCTTTTAATTCTATAATCATTTTCTGATCGTTAAAGCATGTACCTATTTAAAACGTGCTCCATTAATTATTAGTCTTTGTCTTATTTTCATAACTAAAGCAGTGGTCATAATTGAAATTACAGTCACATGTAATTTGCCCTTAACTCACTGTCCTGTACCTTAATGCTAATGATTATTATAATTTTGGTGCCGGATAGCATACAAATGTTTTTCATTAATAATCAGGAGGAAAATCCTGGATCCTTCAAGATCTTCAGCGATGCATTCGTACAGGTGGTCCTTAGGGTATTTGCTCCTTTCGTGCCTAGATTTTTTGATCGTGCCTAGAGTTTTTCTCGGTAAGTAAGTAATATTTATTTAACCGGGACCCAAAGTTTTGAAATTTTGTGAGATAATTCAAAGTGTTATGTATAAGGCTATTATTTTAAACAATAAGCAATTAAGCGCCTAACATGTTAAGTATTATAATATGCAAAATGTCTGCAAAACATTTTCCTCATTAAATCATAAATAATAGCAGAAATGTACCTAAGAGAAAGTTTAATGTGATGATCTAACTTGCATAATTTTATTCTGAACATTGCTTAATGTCAAACAATAAACATTAATAAAAAAAAAAACAAAATGAAATATGTTTATAATAGGTTACCTTATAGTTTATCTCTGCTGAAAGTATTTTCCAGTCCAGATTTAGATATATTTTAAGGATAAAATATTTTGTAAAGATATTTGCACATTTATTTAAGCATGTACGATTTGCGTGTTGACTGACTCATTACTAGCAAAAGCACGTCAATATGGGTACAGTCTGGACATTGTTTGAGTGTCGATGCAAATGTATTCTAGAATTTTATTTATTCACAATTTATGTAGGGGCAATGTAGCAGTGACCATGACAAGTCGAGACTGTGACGTTTTTAACTGTCTTTGTTGTCAATATTGGCTTCCTTTTTACACTTGCATAGGACTTTAAATACCAATGAGTACACTTCCGTTAGCATTACAACCCTTTGGGGGCCTTGGCCTCAATAAGTAGGTGCTTACATGGCTTCATTCAGTGCTGTTAAGTCTATATTCAATTAAACTCAAAAACTCAAACTCAAAATATCTTTATTTCACATAGGCCTAACGTACAGGCTCTTGTAAAATGACAATATGATATTTGTCGCATATGTATGGTGATAACTACAAGTTGACTTAAAACTAAGTTTACGAGGGTTCGTTACTTATCTCTATTTACTCAGATATTAATAACTAGCAGATACCCGCGGCTTCGCCCGCGTAAATTTTAGTTTTCCCTATTCTCACGGGAGCCATGGATTTTCCCGGGATGAAAAGTAGCTTATGTGTTAACCCAAGATGCAATTTATCTCCATTCCAAATTTGAGCCAAATCAGTTCAGTAGTTGCGACGTGAAGGAGTATTGAAAAATACGAACTTTGAAACCCCGTAACCCCCCTTTAGTGAGTGAGTGAGTCAGTATCTTCTTTGATATACCATGAAATTTTCCGGGATGAAAAGTAGCCTATGTAATAATCCAGGACAAAATCTATCTCCGTTCCGAATTTCAGTCATATCAGGTCAGTAAGTGCAGCGTAAAGTAGTATTTTTCGCGCGTGAATATCAAATTTTCAGTTTTCCCGCGAAAACCATGGATTTTTCCGGGATAAAAAGTAGCCTTTTTACTAACCCAGGATATCATCTATCTCCATTCCAAATTTCAGCCAAATCCGTCTTGTACTTGCGGCGTGATGATTTTTTTCCGCGTGAATTTTGGTTTTTAACTAATCCCAAGGGAAACATGGATTTTCCCGGGATGAAAAGTAGCTTATGGGTTAACCCAAGATGCAATATATTGCCATTCTAAATTTGAGCCAAATCGGTTCAGTAGTTGCGGCGTGAAGGAGTATCGAAGCTTGATAAAATACGAACTTTGGAGCCCCGTTTCTACCCTTTAAGGGGGAAATTTTGAAAAATCCTTTCTTAATGCATCCCTAGACCTCATAGGTAACCTGTGTGCCAAATTTGAAGTCTCTAGACCCAGCGGTATGGGCTGTGCGTTGATATGTCAGTGAGTGAGTGAGTCAGTATCTTCTTTGATATACCATGAAATTTTCCGGGATGAAAAGTAGCCTATGTATTAATCCAGGATAAAATCTATCTCTTTTCCAAATTTCAGTAATATCAGGTCAGTAAGTGCAGCGTAAAGTAGTATTTTTCACGCGTGAATATCAATTTTTCAGTTTTCCTGCAAAAACCATGGATTTTTCCGGGATAAAAAGTGGGCTTTTACTTACCCAGGATATCATCTATCTCCAATCCAAATTTCAGCCAAATCGATCTTGTCCTTGCGGCTTGAAGATTTTTTTCCGCGTGAATTTCGGTTTTTAACTAATCCCACGGGAACCATGGATTTTCCCGGGATGAAAAGTAGTTAATGTGTTAACCCAAGATGCAATTTTTCGCCATTCCAAATTTGAGCCAAATCGGTTCATTAGTTGCTGCGGGAAGGAGTATCGAAGCTTGATAAAATACGAACTTTGGAGCCCCGTTTCACCCTTTTAGGGGAGTAATTTTGAAAAATCTTTTATTACTGCACCCCTAGGCCTCATAAGGAACCTGTGTGCCAAATTTGAAGTCTCTAAACCCAGCAGTTTGGGCTTTGCGTTGATATGTCAGTGAGTGAGTTAGTCAGTATCTTCTTTGATATACCATGAAATTTTCCGGGATGAAAAGTAGCCTATGTATTAATCCAGGATTAAATCTATCTCCTTTCCGAATTTCAGTCATATCAGGTCAGTAAGTGCAGCGTAAAGTAGTATTTTTCACGTTTGAATATCAATTTTTCAGTTTTCCCGCGAAAACCCCGGATTTTTCCGGGATAAAAAGTACCCTTTTTATTAACCCAGGATATCATCTATCTCCATTCCAAATTTCAGCCAAACCGGTCTTGACTTGCGGCGTGAAGATTTTTTTCCGCGTGAATTTCGGTTTTTAACTAATCCCACGGGAACCATGGATTTTCCCGGGATTAAAAGTAGCTTATGTGTTAACCCAAGATGCAATTTATCTCCATTCCAAATTTGAGCCAAATCGGTTCAGTGGTTGCGGCGTGAAGGAGTATCGAAGCTTGGTAAAATACGAACTTTGGAGCCCCGTTTCACCCCTTTAGGGGGGAATTTTGAAAAATCCTTTCTTAGTGCACCCCTAGACCTCATAATGAATCTGTGTGCCAAATTTGAAGTCTCTAGACCCAGGGGTTTGGGCTGTGCGTTGATATGTCAGTGAGTGCGTGAGTCAGTATCTTCTTTGATATACCAAGAAATTTTCCGGGATGAAAAGTAGCCTATGTATCGATCCAGGATAAAATCTATCTCTTTTCCGAATTTCAGTCATATCAGGTCAGTAACTGCAGCGTAAAGTAGTATTTTTCACGCGTGAATATCAATTTTTCAGTTTTCCCGCAAAAACCACGGATTTTTCCGGGATAAAAAGTAGCCTTGTTATTAACCCACGATATCATCTATCACCATTCCAAATTTCAGCCAAATCGGTCTTGTACTTGCGGCGTGAAGATTTTTTTCCGCGCGAATTTCGGTTTTTAACTAATCCCACGGGAACCATGGATTTTCCCGGGATGAAAAGTAGCTTATGTGTTAACTCAAGATGCAATTCATCTCCATCCCAAATTTGAGCCAAATCGGATCAGTAGTTGCGGCGTGAAGGAGTATTGAAGCTTGGTAAAATATGAACTTTGGAGCCCCGTTTCACCCCTTTAGGGGGGGAATTTTGAAAAATCCTTTCTTAGTGCACCCCTAGACCTCATAAGAAACGTGTGTGCCAAATTTGAAGTCTCTAGACCCAGCGGTTTGGGCTGTGCGTTGATATGTCAGTGAATGAGTGAATGAGTGAATGAGTGAATCAGTCAGTATCTTCTTTTATATATTTAGATAAGTTTTGATAAAATCTCAAATAGTAATTATTGAACTCTATGTAAAACCAGTGCAGAAATGTGCCGTTTTATAGCTATTCTATATGTTATTTTAAAGGAAAATTCAAAGATCAAACATAAATAGGGTCATTAAATAAGTGCTGTAACTATTTTACACTTATTTGAAAACAATTTGACTGGCACACTTTAATCTGACAATATTAAGATGTGTTTCAGTAACTACTGCAATAAAAAAAGAGTTGCGACCGAATGGCGTATCGGTAGCGAACCTGCCTCTGCGTCGGAGGTCGTGGGTTCGATTTCCACTACTGGTAAATGTTTGTGTGATGAGCACGAATGTCTTCCATTGCCTGGGTGTTTTTCAATATATTATATTTATGAAAATTAAAATGTATATATAATTATCAGTTATCTAGTAACCATAACACAAGCTAGAGCTTACTTGGGGCATAGATTGCGATGTGTGTAATGTCCTGATATATATTGATTTATTTATTCATATTTATTTAAACTTAGACAGAGTAGTATAATTGCGTTTGTCAAGAAGCAGGGTCACAAAAGGCTGCCAGCCCGTCTCATTGCCAACTAATGCACGTTGTACTAGGCTGTACGACAACGCAGGCAGTCTGTGCATTGTTTAGTTGTTAATACTATTAATATTTAATTGCACTGCACAAAGCGATCCAAATTGATTCATGCATTCTTCAGTTAGGGCATCGGATGTCGCGCACGTGGGCGAAATTTTAATTTTTTGTGTTATCTAGTGTTTTTATGGTTGACTTTTAGGGTTCCGTACCGAAAGGGTAAAAACGGGACCCTACTAAGACTTCGCCCTCCGTCCGTCCGTCCGCCTGACACCAGGCTATGTATCTCTTGAACCGGGATAGTTAGACACTTGAAATTTTCACAGAATCTGATGATGATGTACTTAGTTATGTTGCCGCTATAACAACATATAGTAAAATATAGAATAAAATAAATATTTTAGCTCCCATACAACAAACAAACATAATTTTTGCTCTTTTTGGAATTTGTTGGACAGAGTGGGAGGTGTTTTGGTTGGAATTGGTCTTGATGGTACGGAACCCTCAGTGCGTAAGGCCGACTTGCACTTGACCATTTATTTATTCCACAGTTTTGACGTGATATCGTCTTATAAATCGATGAAAGCCAGCTGCACGCATGAAATAGCATGCTTCGTTATCTGCAAGCGAGAGCGAGGAACAAACGATAGAGAGGCACGATCGACCTAAGTGTTCGGCTTGTGACGAAAGGTTTTCCTATGGCGTTATTACGTAACATCATCGCCCGAAACCAACTTCACAGACAGCCAATTTTTTATAATAACCAGCTGTAAAAGAACCTTGCACCCAGAACCAATGCATGAGCCCGTTTATAAGTCATAAAATAAACTTTGATTAAACTGGCAAGGTAACAGTGTCGGGAATTAAATATTTAGGTCAAAACTATGGAGGTCAAAAATTATTTAGACGCTAATAACTTTCAAGAAAAGCCAAATTACTTAAAAATTGAAACGTACATGCATTTTAGGTTCATTGAAACTGAAACATTTCTAAAAATTATGAAAGTCGAACGACATTTTCGGGTAGTAAAACGTTATCGCGTTTTATATGAAAATCTACAGCTAGATTAACCCTTAAGAAGATCCTCTTAAGATTAACCCTTAGTAAGGTATAAGACCTTACGCACAGTCGTAGCTACAAGAATAAACAAAGTTATTTTCCAGGCGCGGGGCTAAATATAAAGTGCATATATTCATATTGCGCGGCGGACAGCGAACTGACAATTACAGCCTCTGTGTCGGACGCCGCCTTCCGCTTTGTCCGCGCCGCCCGCCGCCGGCCAATGGCGAGCGCGCGCCGCCCCGAGGACTGGCCGGCGCTGGCACCGCTCTCACTAGACATTTTTTTTGGTTTTAGACGAGGATACTGCACCTATAGTAGTGTTATTATCTCGCTGCAGACTCGGTCATAACATTCGAGTGTTTCGCTTTTGTTGTTCTGCAGTAATGCACAACTTAACAAAGAGACGAGGATACTGCACCTTTAGTACTTAGTGTTATTATCTCGCTGCAGACTCGGTCATAAATCATTCGAGTGTTTCGCTTTTGTTGTTCTGCAGTAATGCACAACTCAACAAAGAGACGAGGATACTGCACCTTTAGTAGTGTTATTATCTCACTGCAGACTCGGTCATAAATCATTCGAGTGTTTCGCTTTTGTTGTTCTTTGTTGAGTTGTGCATTACTGCAGAACAACAAAAGCGAAACACTCGATCGATTTATGACCGAGTCTGCAGCGAGATAATAACACTACTATAGAATGTCGAGTGCGAGTAGTGCTCGCTGAGGGCACGAAATACAAAATACATTTATTCTAAATCTGAGGGTTCCGTTCCGAGGCTTAGTGTTAGGTACCTATATACAGACGAACCTGAGTAAGTGAGAACTGGCTAAGCGAGTAAACTCTATGAATGAGAGTATTTACCAGGCCCCAGATCTTTGTGCTCTCCTAACTCTGAAACTAGAGTTAGCGAGAAACCTCTATAAGAGAAAAATAGATCTGGCCCGTTGAGCTCTCACTTAACCAGGTTTGACTATATTTTAGTTTCTGATATACCTATTTCTGGCGGCAGAAACCTCGATGTCATCAGGTATTATCCAACTTAATCTCTTTCTTACCAACCGCATACTATCTTCATGCAGGTCATCAAACATTTGTTATTGGTAAAGTAATAGAGAACATTTATGTAGGTACTTAGATATTAGATAAAGATTAGACGTAAACTTAAACGTATTTAAAACCTACTTACTTTGGACGAGAAATTTATGTACATATCTGATACATTTTAGATTTGAGCTACTGGTATCCTACTATGATTTAAATCATCCGTTTCCCAAGCCCATAAATCTCTTGAATTCTTGATTGATAATATCGTAAGATTATAACTATAACGTGACTTTACTTTATCCTGGGTCTTAACCTGAAAAGGCTTCAAAGGAGCCGCACTGAACCTGCAAAAGATAGCCATATATCTAGAGGTAATTTAAGACAATTGTAATATTTGTTGTTAAAGCGGCAACAGAATATACATCATTTGTGAAAATTTCAAGTCTGTAGCTATCACGGTTCAAGAGATACAGCCTGGTGATAGACGGACGGGCGGACGGACGGCGAAGTCTTAGTAATAGGGTCCCGTATTTACTCTTTGGGTAGCTACCGAACCCTTAAAACTAAAACTTATATTTATCAGGTAAAGTATCTGTAGATTAAGGAGATGGTGGCTAAGATGATTCCTTAACATTATTTTTCAATAATTTAGGGTATTAGTAATTGCAGATTTAAATAATAAGATACAAAAAAGGTTGGAAATTTATTGCAGACGCGAAATTGAATTGAATTTCAAATGAGGAATAGCCGCAGAGAGATAGCATCACATTTTGTCTTCGCATGTCGTTATCGATACCGACTGTCGCGTTCTCGACCCTAATCGCGACAGAGATCGATAAATCGAACGAAAAGAACCGCCAGCATTCAAAAATTTAGAAAAAAAATAATGAAGAAAACTCTTACATTTATTGAAGAAATTAAAATTAGCCCCGTCATTTTACAGTACCTGTTAATTTAATATTGCATTTGGAAAAAAAGAGTGTCGTGTTACTGTTGCAATGGGTAGAAACAAAGTTGGGGATAACACCTCTGTGATAATACCTAAAACAAAACTCCATTTCATATTTTCATCTGTTATTAACCACCCACGATAGATGGCTCTGTCATAATTAGCTCGCGCTAACGAGTTTTTCATACCAAACCCTATACGTGATTGTCATTGCAGAAACTTTAATTCTAGATTTCCCTACATTTTCGTAGATTTTCTCCAGGACGCGATTTACGTCACGCAAAAATTCCATTACTTCGCCTTCGGCTAGACCCTTGCGCAATACACCTGCGAAAAGAAACTTTGTTTCAAAAATAACTGAATTGCTAGTTTCATTAACCTATTGATTCGTATTTGCCGTGTCCTAAAAGTATTGTATTTCTGTAACTTTGTACTGAAGACTGTTAAAATTCAGCATATTTTTCGTAATGTTATTTTTAGTTCATGTTACGTCTCTAATACCTGGTCGTACATAATTTAAAATAAAATACTAATGTAGTTTTAACGTAATTAAAATAAATGTACAGAAAATTATATTTCAAGAAATGATTACCTCCACTGTATGTTGGCTCGTAATATTAGCATTGGGACAAACTCGATTTCCTGCTACGTCACCTGGTCGACCATTTTGAATTGCAAATGAATTCGGATTTTGAATTTTCGAACGCCTCTTGTGTAGGCGTACGCCGAGTATGAGCGAGTCGGATTTTTTAAATCGTTTTTTAGAAAATATAATTAGCTTTTTATATGTATATTTATTTAACCGAAATTTTATTTACATAGATGCGATCATTGTGTTTTTGTTGCAAATCATTTTTTATAACGATAATAACTAGGTATAGTTGGAAATGTTTGCCTTCAGCATGTAGGTATATTTTAATTTTCAGACACTATGAAATATCAGCAGACTACAGTACAGCGAGAATAGTTATCACATTTTTCGAAATTATTTAATTGTATTTGTTTAATCTATAAAAATGAGTCAAAAGTATAGAACTTTATTAGGTAATTTTTATAAACTATAGATACCTAATAGCTGTTACTCTCAACTGTATTACACTGTCGATTTTGTCGACGACATAGTTTTTCTGAATTACTTTTCACTACGGAAACAAGAAGACGTAACTTAAAAATGCTTACAGTGTTATATTGTAAAAAACTTGTAACCATTTAATTTTACAATAATATGTAGCCTGCTGGTAGAATTCAAATATCCACACCCCACAAAACCATATAAAAAGTGTTGTATGGTACCTATTATGAAACGATATGGTAATTTTTAATTTCATACTTACACTGAGCACCAAAAGTACAGTTATGTGAGTGGGAGGCACATTGAATGGAGTGTAAGCAAGATTGAGGTCTTTAATGAAACATATTTATTTCAACTTCGGAGAAATCGATCTCTATGTGGCATACATATAAATACATGTTGACATTCATAGGTACATAATTGTTATTCTTTATTGTTAGGTATAGTTAAAATGTTTGCTTTGTTCGGGTATCCCGTAGGCATAGCGCAAAAACCTAAGTATCTTATTACTTGTCTCCAGGCTTACTAAGACCTAAGCGATAGCGGGTCATAGAATAAAAGTGAGAGATAAGTAGGGACTTTCATAAGTACATATTTTTATTGCTCGCACTTTACTGCAATGACTCTACAAAGTACTCCAGTACCGGCTTTTATATCACAGAAAATAGTTCTTCATTCTTCTTATATAAATTCTATAAATTAGAAAATAGATCTAATTTCCTTAGATTAGTAGGTATAGTAATTCTGATATTCAATGAACTTTTATTAAATATAAGTGGTTATATTTTGTACAGATGCATTTTTAATGTCTATAAAGTCGCTATTTAAAATTAGGAAAATAATAAAAATAATATTGTGTGGGTAGCTTTTAAACTCAGTAACCGCATATACCAGAGTAACCGCATAACCATATGCGTTCTATTCATGTATGTATCGATACAGTCTGCTGAAGTACTACCTCCTACAGTTCTTGACTACACAACGCAACACCAGTTCCTGTCCTACACAAAGGGCCGCCATTCACGATGTGCCGAGCGCCAGACACGCGTCACACGTCATGCCACTCACGATGTACGAGCATGAATGACCACCGGCCGCCTAGTTAATTATGAAACGTTCCAATTTCGAACTTGAGGCACAACATAGAATTGAATTGAGCATATCATAATATGACATATTATTATAAGCAGCTCTAGCCAGGGTAGCTTTTAAAATCAGTAACCGCATATACCAGACCAAGCCTGCGTTCTATTCATGTATGTACCGATACTGTCTGCTGTAGTACTACCTCCTACAGTTCTTGACTACACAACGCAACACCAGTTCCTGTCCTACACAAAGGGCCGCCATTCACGATGTGCCGAGCGCCAGACACGCGTCACACGTCATGCCACTCACGATGTACGAGCATGAATGACCGCCGCCTAGTTAATTATGAAACGTTCCAATTTCGAACTTGAGATACAATAGTTAGTTCTTATATCTTTTTTTTTTGTTTTCTGTACCTACTTCGCTTTTCTTGTTTTAATTGTTTCCACATCCAGGGCATCTGGAAGAGATCCTCATTTGTAGCGATAAGATGTCCTCTCTATATGTACAGAATAAAAAAAAAATTACAACATAGAATTGAGCATATCATAATATGACATATTATAAGCAGCTCTAGCCATATGACATTACGATATAAAACCTAAAAGTTAACGAAAACACTGAAAAGTATAAAGATTTAGATAAAGTAGGAAATTCATTAAATTCTTTCGGTGATTAATTGGAGAAAAAACTTTATAGGTAGGTATGAACTGTACTATTGATCTAAAGAGCAGGCTCCTTTGGTTGATGATCTTTAGGCAGTTTGCAAGGCTGCTTGCTAAAACTTACGACACTCTAGGTATAGATACTAGGACTGCTATAGGTATGCTATATTTTACACTGCATTCGTATTGAAAAACTAAGCAAAAAGCCATAGATTTTATATCGATTGAAAAAGGGGCAGCGCACCAAAACTAGCCACAATTTAAGACCCATAAAGCGTAATTAAAGACTGAATTCTCACTATTGCCTCTATTTAAGAGTCGCTCCATACAAAGCTTCCGCTCCCTGCATATAAATGCATCATTATGACCCTTCACACAGCCCTTAATATCTTTGCAGTTCTAGGACCTTTTTTATTCCACTCCTTGCATAAGATATTTTTTTATGTTAGTTTTATAGGTTCTACTTATCCATCGTTTGCAAAGTTTAATAAAAATCCCTGAAGTTTCTCTTTTACCTGTTCGAGATAAGTATAAAGCATTTAATACGCAGTTTTAGAAACCGAATATATAAGTAACATGACTAGGTATAGATTGTCAATTGTATTAATGATTTTTTGACACATAAGACCGATCCTGCAATCTGCGCTGAAGGTCGTGGGTTCCCACAACTGGAAAATGTTTGTGTAATGAGCATTAATGTTTTCAAGCGTTTTTCAATACACATATTGAATTTAAAATTAAATTAAAATATTATATTAAATATTATGTGTATTTATCAGTTATCCAGTACCCTTTACACAAGCTATAGCTTTCTTTGGGGCTGGATTGCGATGTGTGTAAAGACGCAAAAAATAAAGATATAGTAATAGCGAAGAACCAGAGAAAGGCTGCAAATTCGGTATAGATACCTATATTAGGCCCGGTTTCCACCAAAGCAGGGCTGTGTTTGAGTAGCCAATCAGGTTTCGTCATTTCGAAATCTGCTCCCCCCTTAGTTTCGGAGATGTCAAAATGACGAAATCTGATTGATTACTAAAACACAGCTCCGCTCTGCTTTGGTAGAAACCGGGCCTAAGGGAAGGTATCTACTCTCTTCTCAATGATTAAATTGTAAGTAGATACGTAGGTATCAATTGTTAACACAGCATTGCTTAAATACAACAGCAAACGAATGCAAATGTCATTCATTATTCAGTACACAGTGAAACTAATAGGCTCTCGTTACATTCAAAGTGTGCTTAAATCAAATTTGATCTGTTGGCGGTAATGGTGGGCAAACGGTATAATTGACGCAAATTATACAGTGCATTATGATAACGCGGAGTGGGTATATCAATCGATTCCTTACGGCCTGTGATTCGACACGTAGTACGGGTGTTAAGTTTTACTACGAGATTGAGATCGGTGATGCTGCAGTTCGACCTGAAACTGAAAAGTCGCAGGTTCTATTCATAATTTTTGTGCATAAAGACCTTGAGACTTTAAATCAGGAGAGGAGAGGACAGTACTTATTTGTTACATATTTTATACATTATGACGAATACTCAAATTAATAAATAATAGTTTAAAAACTAAAAATAAAAAAAAAACGCTTTGTAATACTAAAAGGTAAATGTGGAGCAATAGCTCTATCTCTCTTACTCGCATGCAAAGGATGCGGAAAGAAATTAATTAATCCTGGCGAATCTAATTAAGATAATTGGATATTTTAATCGAATTATTGCATTGTCATCGGTCTTTGACAGGTGTGCAAAGTTTGAATTAAATCTGAGCCTTCAAAGTAGAACAAAATCGAGCTCAAAGGAGTCGGTTACAAACATAAAAACATACAGGTGAAGCTAATAAAAGCTTGTTAAAAAATAAACCTCCTTCGCTCGTAAATCAACTATTATACTGGCACGCGCGAAGCACATCGAGTTATCATCATACTCTTATGCACTAACATATATTAACCAAACATAGCTAAGAACCACCCAAGGAAACTAGCTTTCAAATAAAAAAAAATTGCATCGAATTCGGTCTGTTCATTTCAGAGCTACTATGCCACTGACAGACACACAGGGACATATCGACGGCAAACTTATAACACCTCTCGCGTTGGTGGTTAAAAATAGAATACTTAACTTTGGTTTGTTCATCTGGACACTTCAAAGTATAACTATACCAATTTTCAAAACAACCACTTCCGCTGATCGCTTATTTTCGGCTTACTTTGACTGAGCTAATTGTCAAGGAACGAGATTGCTTCCGTTTACGTGATGATTCAGCAAATGTTCATGGGATTCGGTAAATTTTTGAATAATAATATTACTTTAATCTTATTATTCTAGTACCTACATTACTTTTCAAACTACTACTTACAAAGACAGTGGGTGTGAATGAATGAAAAAAATAAAGTTTCAACTCATAACACCCTTAGTCATACGTGATTTCACCTTCTCACGACCATATTTTAATATCAGGCGTGTGTTTATATCGGAAACACATAACATTTAACTCGGACGGTAACACGATATTGTTTAGACTAATTTCAGATGAATGGATGTAATGAGAGTTGTACCAGAATCGCCAATTTGAATGAATGACTTACCTGTGTTTTTAAAATTATGAAGTATAACCCGACAAAAGTTGTTTTGCCATGAGGGATATAAAAAAATAGCTTTTGACTTACTCTCACACCTATCAAACGTACACAGAAAATTTCATAACAATCGGTCGAGGCGTTTCGAAGGAGTTTGGTAACAAACACGAGAATTTTATATTCTTTAATTATTAAATACTTTGTTAAAAATTATTAAAAAGTATTAATCACTTTATAATGAAAAATTATGCGGCAAAAAAATTAATATATTTTAAGACTGCATAATTTTGTAACAATACCAATAATTAAGTGACTGAAGTATATGTAAAATTCATAACAAAATTTTCATTTTTAATGAGGTTCCGCTAACCAAAAGAGGTAGATACCTACTAGGTAGAGGTATAAAGTAAATGAAAAAATACGTAGGTAATTAATTATTTATGAGAATCCTTTTTATAACTGGTTTTGGAACTTAAATAGATTCATGTGACAGCGAACAGAACTATTAATGTGTGCAAAGATGCAGTTTAAAAATATTTCGTTCGAGAAGTGAAGTATTAATAAAAAAAAAGAATTTCATCGTCGAATCGTCAAAACGTGCCACAAGAAAGCCTTGTGAGAAAAGTAAAACGGATGCCTTAGTAGGGTTACCATTATGTATTTTAATAATTATAATTTTACTTAACTAGTTAGAGCCTAGCAAAACTAGTAACGAAATTATTCAAAAACCCCTATTTATTTTACGATAAAATATCTTTTAATAGGTACTCATTTATCGAGAAAATTGTTGTTGAAAAGATGCTAAAATCAGGATGAGGACATTGGACAGAAATTTGTACAAAATTATTTATAACAAGAATTACATGTAACATGTTTTTTTTTTTGAATTTTAACAAAAACTGTGTCATAGAGCATTTATAAGGTGAGCTTCTGTAGCTAGAATTAGTTTGAAAAGGAACAGGAACTTTTTAATTTGGTTCCCCCGTCACCTTTCTACCATAGAACGGCAAGGCATCGTAAAGGCTTCCACCCATACATAGTTGACGTACCAATGACGCGTACGAAGCGGTTTGATTCCTCGTTCCTGATACGCACTGCAAAGGCCTGGAATACCCTCCCAGGCAGTGTCTTTCCTGCCACTTACAACCCGGGTGCCTTCAAGAGTGAATAGGCATCTTCTAGGCAAGCGCGTTCCACCTTAGACTGTATCATCGCACTTTCCATCAGGTGTGATCACAGTCAAGCGCTAGCCTATATAGTATAAAAAAAAAAAGAAAACATGATGTTTATCGTATGTCGACTTTGCGATATTATGTCTGACGAATGGTCCAATATGGGACTTCGGAAAAGCATTCGATGAAACTACAGTCGCTTTATGATGATGGTATTCACAAAAAGTTAAATAACTAAACCGAGGTATGCGTAATGGGGACTGGCGACCCTATCGGGCGACGTTTTATGCCACAAATGACCGACCGCTCTGTGTTAAATTAACGTGCAATATTTTGCTCAAAAACGGCAGTAGGCGTCATATTTCTCACCACCAGCCAGGGGACATACGGGTCGAAACTCGACGAATATAATTCTGCCTATTTTTAAAGCGAGCAGTAATTTTGTGCAAATGTAGGTAATTTTTTTAGGGTTCTGTACCCAAAGGGTAAAAACGGGCTACTATTACTGAGACTTCGCCGCCCGTCTGCCCGTCTGTCTATCACCAGACTGTATCTCTTGAACCTTGATAGAAAACAGAATAAAATATAAATAAATGGGGCCTCTAATACAACAGACTTGGCAGATTTTTTTCAAAACTGAAGTTGGATGAAAAACGAAAAATATGTACAGACTTCTGTAAATAGGTGAAACTTTATAATTGTGTAGCATTCAGTTCAAAAAGATGTATCCAAATATCATGAATCATGTGGGTAAGAACTTTTAAAGAAGTTCCCATAACATAGATGGTCTGGAGTCTACCACTTTGTATGTCAAATAGTCCGTTGATTTCAAAATGCGGATTTTCCAGATAGCTAAGAACAGTAATATTTTCAAAGACGATCCACCATATCGCGAGTCCAATAAAAATATCAAGAATAGGTATTATGTAATATTCAAAAAATAAATACGAAATCGCCTATTAACATCAACTTGAAGTACCCGAAAGAAATTGCAAGAAAGTTAAATGTTGCCATTTCGAAGTCACAAGTTCACGCAGTTAGCACTCGAAACTCCCAATAAATCACACTGCAACAGTGTTGCCATCGTAAATGCAGTTGTATGCGCGTAAAACCGTTCGGGAGATAATTCGATCGTTTCTGCGAAAGTATCTGGTATTTTTTTGTCACACATTAGACCGTTTTATGTGCAAGAAATGCGGTAGGATAATTTACAATTTTAAACACTCAACATATGGGGATAGGTATAATTTTTTGATGAGTTGTAGAAATCTTAAAAAATAAAGCAAGCAACATTGAGAAAAAATTATAAATGCAATTAGTTTATCAACTTATAATTTAAATGCGACTGTAGAGGCCAAGTCTATAAATGTTGTTATATTTAGTAAATAAACGAAGTTGTTAATTTCCGTGACATAATATCCGTGTTCTAAGTTACCTTCCTACCTCAAATTAGAGAAAGCACTACATTCTATATTTCTATCCCACTGTTTACATGAAACATGACCATGATGTATGAAATCCTGTATTAAGCTGCTTCAAATCCTTTATTTGTCATGACTACGGCCTCCACATTAACTCTTTAGGTATTTGTCTTTAACTACAATTATTATATTATTATTTTTAATAAAAATCCGGATTCAGAAGTAGTACATAAATAAACAAATTGTACCTACTTTTTAATAAAATCTGCATGACAGGAAACATGCATTGAAAAGAAAAGTAGGTACTTTTTGTAGAATTAAGAATCAAATTTCGTATCGGACAAACAAATTCATAGTGCCAATGGGTCTCAAAAATACTGTATTATTTTCCTAGAATATTATGGTTTTGGTTCGTGAGAACATTGATAACATCTTTGTTTGCAGGTACCTCTAGATACATTTCAGAATGACATACGACTTTATTTTGACAGTCACTAAAAAGTATCAAATAAGACGAAGGCTGAGTTACGCTCAGCCAATAACCTTTAAGAGGCACTGCTGCAAACACACCCTGATCGTAAAAGCAAATCCAACGATTACTTGACTTGTAGCCGACGAATAAATTCATCAGGTTGCGACATTTACGGGGTTTCTCACCTCCGTGGTTGCGCTCGAATCAGAGTGACTTGGTAACAAAATTTGAGTTCACAAAGAAATATTTATTTCCAGGCAGCTAAATGATAACTGTCTCGTAAAATAATCACGCGTAATGATGAAATATGAGGCGTTTTCGCACGTTCACGGATGCAGTTTTAGAAAAAATAAAGAAGCATCTATTTTTTTTTATACGAATATTCTTTGAAAAGGGTACCTATTCTATATTTACGAAAAAAATATTAAGAACATTTAAACTAAGTATCATAGATTAAGTTATTATTTATAAGGAAGATCCTATGAAAGCTCATATTTTTGAAGAAAGGCAAATTGTATTTAAGCATAAAAAATAATTTGTAATTACCTACATAGTAATTACGTCACTTGGCTGTAATGTCTAAGTACATTCCAATATTCGCGCTACGCGTTATTGAATCTGTCAAAACGTAGCCATAAAATAGAAAACACATGAGCGGTCCCGTAACCTTAGACGTGTAAGATTTACCGTTCGTATATAGTATACTACACCTATGATCTACACTCTAGTTGTAAATAGGTGAAATACACCCGGTGGTATGAACATCTACAATCTACATAAAGTAAATAGCCCAAAAATGGTCAGAACAAAAATAAATTATTATTTAAAAGTTGACGTGTAAATTTTACACATTTATAGCATACCTATACCTTAGGATTAAAACATTTATTCCTTTTCTTAGCCCTGCCTTAATATACCACCAGTGAAAGAAGATGTCAGAACAAATCCAGTTCTAAGTTTAGTAATGCCTGGAACTGTTCCAAAGTGCACGTGGATACTGCTAGTAAGTTCAAATTTAAATCCACCAGGTCCAACTCATGGCATGCATTTCATTGCATTCGTAATATAAAATTAGAACACATCAGAGTCCAAACATCAGTCACTCACCCATCCATTCATCCGAACCCGTCAATGGAAGAGGCTGAGACAATCGGCACCGTGTCGGATGTCAATTGAAATCTCAAGGACGGCTAGATGCAGATAACAATTGGTAAACACGGGCACGTGGAGATAATTGCGGTCCGGCCTAAGCAAACAATGCGCATTGTTACTCCTGCAGGCCGTTCACATTGTAGAAATGGCTCCGCTCCGGTCGCCGCGACACACTCGGTCAATCGCGTCTTCAAATTTTTCTGACTATAATATATGCCTACATATAGTTAGTTGCAGTTATTTTTATTACAAGCTTTTATTTAATGTCCTACTCTCGCTTTGCGAATTTAGTTTGTGGTTGGTAGAAAAATGACATTTTACTTATTTACTAAAAATTCCTTCTGTTCGTCTGAGCGCCAGTTATGCCCCTTTTTATCAGGAATGGACAGAGCTATGAAATTCATACCAAATACTGAACTCTATGAACTAGTAGCCGTAGATGCGTTAAATGCCCAAGCCTTTAAGTTCATCCCATGAAAAGTTACAGTACAGCTACATAGGTAACGTGATTAGGTCTAGGATGGAGCGCGCTTGTAGAGAAAATGTCTATTTACTTTTCTCTTGAAGGCACCCAAATTCTTGGCTAGGAACACAGAAGCTGGAAGGGTGGTCCACACCTTAGCGGTACGTATCAAAAACGTGGCAAAAAAAACGTTTCGTTCGAGTTTGCTGGATATCAACCACATAGGGATGCCACTTCTCTCGACGTCTTGCGGTTCTATGGTGGAAAGGTAATAGGGGTACTAGATTGTGGAGTTCCTTAGCGCACTCTCCAAAGTATATCCTGTAAGAAACCGCTAAACAGGCAACGTTGCGTCGGTGTTCTAAACTGAGCAATTTTTCCCTTCTCTGATGTAGTAAACGCAACTCAAAAAGAAACAAGTAATACAATTAGATTATAGAAGTATGCATAATCCACCTTTCATCATAACTCATGCAACACTCGCAACAGTATTCTGTTGTGTGGGGTACCGCGATCAATTGCCTTCCCCGCAGATCGGCCAAGTTTTCAAGATGCGCATATTTATGGCGCGGGTGTCAACATCGCAATGCCGTCGGCGGAGTCTTTGAGCGCGTTCGACATCCAACGGACGGCTCAAAGGGACACCGTGTCAGCCGCAGGTTTATTATCAAAGACCCGATTCACAAAAATATCCAACCTTCAACTTTCGGAAGCTTGACCTGAAAATGCAACGAAATCTCTCCTATTTAAAAGTCTGCAAGTCAGCACGGCCCGCTGTGATTTGGGAGACATTATAGACAATAATGTAATTGTCATTTACAAATACATGGCCCCCGTGTACAAAATTTAGCATGACTATTTTTAATCAGTCAATTGGCGTATAAGGTGGCGTCACCTAGGCTAGTAACTCAGTCCACGAACTTCTGACTACAAAACATGGCGCTCATAATGGCGCCGCATGTCACGCAAGGCTTGGCTGAATGAATGAATGAATGGGACATCTCCATAGTTTTGATATCACATAGCCATTTAACATATTAAAAAATTGATCAAAAGCGACTTAGGGACGCGCACTGAGAAATCCGTGTATTATCCACACCGTTTTAAAGTAAACTAAACACCTCCGAAAAATTACGTGTAGTATGGGAACCCCCATAAACACATTAATTTGAATTTGTTTCTTAGAATTTGTTGTTACAGCGACACGAGAAATACATCATCTGTGAAAATTTCAACTGTCTGACTACCACAGTTTCTGAGAAACTTACAGCGTAACAGTCGGATAGACATACTTCCGTTTTACCCTTTGGGTAAGAAACCCTAAAAAACATATAACTACACATTATTTAATGATTTTTACAGTGAAACATTCATTTTCAACTCATCTTTAATAAATAAAATTTTTATAAGCAAAGTACCTATATTTTATGCCTAAAGTCATATTAATAACATAAAAATTGCAGAAGCTGTTTTTAATTCATTCACTCACTCGTTCTCAGATATCAATTATATGCAAATGAGACTACGTCACCGTGGAACCTGTTAATTGTTGTATAAAAACGGTAAAATAGCACGGGAAGCGATTCAGAGGCTCCCGCTCCCACGCCACGATCAGCTGAGCGCCGAGCACCGAGCCACATTTGGGCCTCCGAGTCTGACCCATATTCCGAACTATGACGTAGCCGACAACAATAGGGCATTGTTCTTTTATATTTGCGCGTCAGGAGTCCCTCAAGGTGCACGGTTCATTCACATCTAGCTTTCATTTAAATAAATAGGTTCATTTGTTTTTCATTGTTCAAATCAGCTGTTTTCACGAGATTCCTATCTGCCATTGATCAGTGAGTGTAACAGTGAACTTAAATGTTGTCTCGTTCCATTGTTTGTTTAACGAGACGAGTATTAAATTGTATTGTTTCGAATTACGTAATGTAGTTGTCTCCCGCCCGTTTATCGCTAGGTTTAACTGTTATATTGTTTGTAAAACTACACGGTCGAAAACTTTAGTCTTAATCGAAAGCGATTCTATTCTGTTATATGTTTCCGAGTTGAAGTGTTGATTTGAATCGAATGCAAACAGGATTATTTAAAAACTTTTTATTATTATAATGAACTAGCTGACCCGGCAAACGTTGTTTTGTCATTAGGGATATAAATAAAAAAATAGCTTACGACCTACTCTCAGACCTACCGCAAATACACCGACGGTTGAGCCGTTTTGGAGGACTTTTTTACTAAAAATTGGCACGAGAATTTTATATACTTACTAGAAAGAGAGAGATAATCTCACTGTGGAAAACCCTGTATTGTTTGCATAATAAAGATTGAAAATTCCAATTTCAAATGAGATTTATTTGTATAGTCTGTCACCGGGCCCCGCGTTGGTGGTTGGATAGTCAAACGGTAGTGAAGAAAAAAGAACGAATGAATGATAAATAGTTCAAGTTAATCCGCTCTTATCGAACGCGCCTCCCGTGCGGTCCAAATATGAAAGATGGACCCGTGTACAGATAACAGTTCCAAGTAATAGCTTTCTAGGAGCGGAGAGGATTTGAACAGATTACCGATTTGATTGGCATGTTGAGAAAACATTAAGTTTATTGCTGTTGTACTGATTGAATGAATTGTTGCGATGCCTTGCACTACTGTTGACTGTTGGTACTCCAGTGTTCTATTTGAGCTTACGCATTCGCTAATTAAAGTGATGATATTTTAAAAGAAATATACATTTTTATTTGGAAATTTTTTTAAATAGCTTGAATGCTTTCTATTTAAACAAAATCAACCAATCCGCGAGAAGCATGAGAAATGGAGATCGCTAAAATCTCCTAGTCATCTCGAGAAAATTTCTCAACATTCTTGCTTATTCTTTATCTCTGGCGTAAAAGTTCATATTTTGCCATTTGGTGCTAAATGATTGTCTTAAAAACTTTTTAAGGGAAACTTACTATATCATAATGTAGATATGAGATATAAAATTTACTGATCAATTACGAAAACGTACACTGGTGCTTATTCTACTTTAGAGTCTGTAAGATTAGCTCGTTTTATAATAGTAGCATCTCTTTCACAACGGTCTGTGTGATAAGGGATGACATTTATAGTAGCAGATATTACATCCCTGCCCATACTAGTGTGCACGTAGTGTTGTGAAAGGGATTGAACTATTTTTGGACTAAATAAATAAATAACAAATATGTGGACCCTAAAACGGAATAAGCATCGATATATTTGTGGGACTGTCACTACAACTTTCATGGTGCATTTATCCCTATGTTCCGATAAGAAAATGAGAGAAATAAATGTATAAGCATTCCTCTGTGTGGTTCTGGCACCATCAGCGCGGCTGTGACAAATGCAGTGAACGCCGCGTTAGCGACCCGGCTCTCGATATTATACACTAATTGTATCGGTATGCGCCACACTAGTGAGGTACTTTTATCGACAACTGAAAATTAAGAAAGAAATGCGTTTGATTAGTAATGGAGCCGGTGGACAGCTCATAAAATGGAAACCGAAATTCTGGAGTTTAGCGTCTGCGCTGATTCAGAAATCAGAAGACTGTTTAAACCATAAGCTTTAAATTCGCGTTGAAGTATCGATATGTCTGCAAAAACAAAAAATTAAAAATGTTCATTGCAACAATAGTACATTGTTACCCTAGGGATGAAAGTAACTTATTTAGTCCCGAGACGGGGTTTGACGGCGTAGCGAGGGCGCCTATAGTTCGAGGGACTAAATAAGTCTTTATCCCGAGGTAAACACTGTGCTTTTCATTACGAATATAAGGAAAGTGAAAATAAAAATGAAAATTGAATAATTGTGTCAATAAAAATCACTGTTAAACAGAAGCCTATAAACAAAACTCTACAACTCGAAAAACAAATGAAGATCGGATTGCCGCTTGCCACTTTCCCGCCTTTTTTTTTCTTTGGCCTAGCCGGCGGGCTATGCATTTAGCTTTTTAATAGTCAAGTATTGTCTATGATTGTCTATGAATGTCTATGAATCAGTTGTTTTTACTTTATATCCAATCTGGAAATATTTATCCGCGATTCTTACTGAGTTGTGTTTTATTGAATATAAACAGGATGATAGAAATAGAATTCTAAGACTAAACATGCTGTATAAATAGATTTTCCTGGTGCAAAAAAAAACAAAAGTTTCGCATTGACTTAAGCACGTAGTCCTTGTTTTAAATCTCTCAGTTCTAAAAGATAAATCTAGAAACAAACAGCGATCGTTTATAACTTTTAACCTATC
Organism: Coenonympha arcania; assembly: GCA_036785405.1. NCBI lineage: Eukaryota > Metazoa > Arthropoda > Insecta > Lepidoptera > Nymphalidae > Coenonympha > Coenonympha arcania. The sequence goes on from CM072059.1 coordinate 6,629,398, forward strand.
GATAACAACTAGTGCCGGGCATCACTACCCACACTATTTGTCGACGGTATCTGGGTCTGGCATATCCATCATGCAGCGTCCGATGATAAACGCGCTGCCTTATTAACTGTTGCCTGCGGTTTATAATACCCGGTACCGGGTGTCCGGGACCCGGTGTTAAGTAACACCATTACCGAGCCTAGGCTTTGGATCAGTTAAGAATGTGAGCTATAAGGCTCGTCTCGTGGACATTACTATGATTTTTGAATTTCGAACTACGATCAATCATTGCACATACTCATACCTAGCAGGCCCTTTGGGAGTAATCTCTTACTCTGCTACCATGACTACGAGTATGTAAAAGCCACAAAACTCATTTTATGTATTCGTACATAGCACAATATTTTTCTTCTTCGCCTAAGAAAGTGATATTTAATTTTAGCAAACACACATTTAACACAGAAAAGCCTGTCGATCGCTCGATCCATATCTAAATTGATCACGTGACCTATCGAAGACAACTGTCATTCTCTTACATTTTCGTAAGATGAGTTTTCATTCCAATAAGAATGAGTGATCATACTGGTTTCTATGACGGTTCTGGTCATATGGCTAGGGTTGCTGAGATTCGAACCCCCGACTTCCCATCAGGAGGGCGGACACGTGAGACCCGCAGACAAACTGGCAGGATTCTACCTGTGTGTCAGTAAAATTAATACAAGCATGACTTTCGTTTTCACGACCCCTGTTGGGTCTCTATAACATCCTTCTTCACCGTTAGGGTCACCAAACGATCTACATCCCTCGGAAGAATCCTATAGGATGTAGGTACATTGGTAGATTAACATCGTTTTAACACAGTCACACATCCGTCATGTCGTTGCTTGAAGAAATCTACAAAAGAACTTTTTTATACAGACTGTGTAAGTTACATCACCGAAAGTTCGGCTCAATACGCTTGCAACGTTTTTTCAGTAGATATTATATTCAAAAGCAATACAGCTATGTTGAGTTCGCAGTAATGCCAAACTTTATGTCAAGGTGTAGGTGTGCACCGTGAAACGTATTGCTACTTTATAGGCATTTCGGTGTCTGAAATTGTTGTAAATGTGTACCAAATCTTGAAAACATGTTTATTTTTTTAATTGCACTATGTATTTTTCGCTAACTCAATGAACATTTTCAATGATACTTAAATTACAAAATAGATACTTACTTTACTACAAATATAATTTTAATTTATTACGCTTTATAAAAAAATAGTCTGTTAAGGTGTTTTGTAAATAAATCATTAGAAAGATTGCGATTTATTTTATTGAGGATGCGACGACATTTTCTTTTCAAGGTCCAGGAAATCATCCCATCTTTTTATTATTTAGTCCTATATTGTGAAATCACATGGGGTCTCTTGTACATTACGATGACGAAACATTTTGGGAATTAACTTCTTGTATCTCTTATATTGGAATAATTGGATGAAATATTAATAACTTAAACCTTTGTTGTGCATTTGACGTGTTTGACAGTTTTTTTAATCGGTTATAAAAAAATTGGTACCACGTTACCACTATGAAAACGTTCAACGGGCTTGAAGCTCGTCTCGCGGCGTGAAGTACTTTGCACCTAAAAGCTTATTCCCATTTAATTAACTAATATGACAGCAATCTCACTTGATGGTAAGTGATGATACAGACGAAGGTTTAATCTTGCTTCATGTTAACTTGATTATTAATTTGGAAGGGGTAAATAACTCTTTACAGCAGCTATACAGCATCGGACCAGGAAGCTAAATCTGTTCTTTTTTAAGTGTAAAAAAATTACTGTGAGGCAATTATCAGATAAGTCATAGACAACTAGTATCTTTGTGGTGATTATAGCTGATTCCACATCCTTAGGAATATTCTTAAAAATTAGAATTATTAATACTTAAGTAAGTACCTAAGTGATTAGTAAGTAATGGGAGTTTAAGCTTTTAATGAAATACGAAAAAGATGTGTTATTTTTTAATAATTACGTGAACAGATTGACTAACATTGACTCTATATGCATTGATAACACTGAAGTTGCCAGTATTTCTTTAATAAAAACTTTGCAGAAGGATAAATATTGCACCAGCACAAATCGTCAAAATATCAAAGCGTAGCCTTCGTGGCTTTTTTACCGCAGAGCTATTAAATTCAACGAATTAACGTCCATACCTTTTTCATATGACAATAAAAGCTAAAAAGGGTCTCCCTGTTTTTTGCGTAACGTAAAGTGTGTATTAAAAACGCGTAAAAACGAAAGCGTCAACCGCGATGTGTTTTTGTGCTCATACGAGTGTGTGAGTGTGTGCCTTCGAGGCGATGAAGGAAAAATTGCTACGCAGTAATATAACCGCACGTCTGAACTTATAGGTAGCGATAGCAAAAATCTTTGACAACACTGAAAACGTCTCGACAAAAAAAAATTTTGGAAACCATAAGTATTTATTAACTTTATTTGCCTCATTAGGATCCATAATGAAATAGATTGAGTTATACTTTCGAAAACCTATTTTATTAATAACTAGTTCGCACCCACGGCTTCGCTCGCGTTCTTAATATTTATCCTCTTTAATTCTTAAATTTTTGATGTTGACATAACTTCTAATTTTAAATTTTTTGATGGTAACCTAAGTAATAATAGCTATCTGTAGGGTTAATACAAGTAGTTGACATTTGTGATTTGAATCTCCATACGGTTTCGCCGTTAAGTCTGTACGCGGGGAGTCGGTTGCTTTCCCCTTAATTTATTTTTTTAATTTAAGACTGCTTCAATCGACCAATCTCGTCCAAATTTCGCAAAATTCTCTTTTACTCGATGTCTCCATTGCAAACGGAATTCAAAATTTCAGATTTCTTGGTTATAAAGCGATAATAACAAATAAATGTCATCTTCCTTATTCGTTTTAGGTATTTGCAATATTCACGTAAATGTGACCTTAATAATAAATATATTTCCTTAATAACGTCACACTTTTACCACCATTGTACTTGAGCATCAATCATCGAGAGTTATCTGCAATAATAAACTAAGGTACCTAATACTTTATTTTTATTATTGTTACCAGTCGGTACCTATGTGATTTTTAAAGAACTGAGACGTATATTTTAACTTTTAACAAAGTTTTAAACCTCTGTTGTTGTCTGCTGACTGTACATTGGTAATAAACGCAAGAGAAGTCACATAAAACCCTTATGTGATTTACTATGTACTTAATACAGCGTGCAGTAGTATTCCTACATATGAAGGAACGTAAGCTCGGAATACAGTTTTAACCGACTTATTACACAGAAAATGTTGTTTAGGTTAGGTTAGCAACCTACCTTAACACCCTAAAAAAGAAAATGATAAGCAGAGATTTTTTTAGGATTGAGTTGTTCGAAACAAATTCAAAAATTTAAGACGTGATTTTAATAAACTTTCCCACAAGAAACAAGAAATGATAAAAAACTACTAAACTACGACACTAGCTAGGTCACTGGGAGAAATTTCATAGAGATAAGTGTATCCTTAGTTCAAACAGTTTTCTTACTAATTTTTTAAATAACATGTTCTGGTACTAAATACATGAATAAATAAATAAAACAGGAATTGTGGTTCTATGAAATCAGAAAGTGAAACTTTTTCGGTAAAGTTATAACAGCGCCATCTCTTGACGCAACAGTTTATTAGTTGTGACAGTAAAAGTTTGTATTACAAAAATTAATATTCAAGTAAGTAACACATAAATTTTAAAGATGGCGCTATAAAATTACTAAGCAATTGATATGACACCCGACCTCAGCCCGGCTGTTATGCGACATTAGACATGCTTGGCACGACACAATAAATGCAGTTTTTCGATTAGGGCGGGTTTTTGGATCGCCAAATAAACTATCATTTACCTATTACTTAGGTAACAATTATAGGCCATTGAAAAAACGGCCCTAAATACTTAACTTAAATTTTTGAATTTGTTTCTAACAACAGGGATGGATAAAAATTACAGGTATCATTTTAAGACGGTTTTCTTCCTATCCCAAAAACTATCCGGGTATATCGTATCTGTTACATGTAAAGATTTAAATATTCTGTAAGTATTCCTCACACACCGGACGCGCTCCCCGCCTACGTACATGATAAGGCGATTCCTATAGGCGTGTTATAATTAAAGTACGACTACAAAACGTGATATTTACCGTTACTTTATGCAGACAACTGAATTAATATGGTTCATCTCGTTTAGACCTTTGTATTTAGTTGACACCGTTTTGATAGTTTGTACCTAAGCCACAGATCATATAATATATAATATTATATCATTCTCTTATATATTTATTCTCTTTTTTATATAATATTTTTTACGCTCTTTCATTTGATGTGCGATTCGATTGATTCCACCATACAGCGGTACGACCTCAGGTATTTGTATGGGAAAATTAAATCGGCCAGGGCAATCGTTCCTCTGCTTTTAGGGACATCAAATGTATCCTATAACCGTTTCCTGGCTCTAAGCTACCTCCTCACCAATTTTCAGCCATATCGGTAAAGCCGTTCTTGTGTTATAAATAGTGTAAATAACACGACTTTGATTGTACCTTCACTGGCAATAACCTATCCATCTCTAAGAATAAGGTAGGCTCTATCCAGATAGAAGAAAAGTTTCAGTGAATTTATGATTGTAAATCTTTAAATCTTTTTGAACGCGACCACTACCAGTATACTTACGTCTTTAACATTGTTAAAGTCATGTCGACTGAAGTTACCATACCAGGCATCTTGGGTCCCTGCTGAAGCGCGGTGAACACGAAAGTGAATCCCGTACTCCCGCCAGCGGTTCCCACTATACCCCCTGCAAGGTGCAACCCCACATAACCCCTTCGTTTTCCCTGACGGAGAGGTATGAGATAGGCATATTCTGTCTATAAAGAAAATCTTTGAATGCATTCAACTAGGTACCTGTGTCAGTTAGAACTTAGAATGATTCTTATTAGTCCAGTCATTTTAGACATTTGAAGTTACATTAATTCCCACCAAGCTGAAAATCGGTACGATTGTTTAAAATATCATTAAAAATAAAATTTGAAAGTTCCCCATATTTCCCCTGTAAGGAAAAAATTCGAAAGAAAAAACCCCTGTAAGAAAAAACGCGAAAAACTCATTTTTTTTACCTTTGGCCTTGAATAAAATTTTTTCCTTACAGGGGAAATATGGGGAACTTTCAAATTTTATTGTTAATGATATTTTAAACAATCTTACCGATTTTCAGTTTGGTGGGAATTTATGTAACCTTACACCTATTTTTTGGTCTAACTTGACCGGGCTATATTTCTTCTACGGATATTCTCTCTCCATCGCTCGCTACGCAATTCTGAACTTTCTTAAGTGCCCAATTTAAAAATAGCTTCGCATAAAGATTAAAATACATTTTTCTAATTCAAACATAAACGCACGCGTCTTTCGATTGTGAATGAAACAAACCGGTACTTAAAAGAAGTCTGTTAAAACCAGATAACAAAACTCATATCGACACCAAATTCATCCAATTTTGAACCTTATTTATACGGAAATAATACTTTGGAAATATTTCCGAAGTGCCAAATGGGACTGTCATAATAATTGTACTGTGCTAGTCGATTTCATTGATATTGAATGATAAATGGATGTAGGAATACAACGGATCGTGTATGGGCGTACAAAAAAATTTGTATGTAAAATGAGTTTGGCAGTTCATTCACCATTTGACACCGCGACAGATTATAAATATAAATAGACAGACTGTAATATTTGCTGTTTGTTTCTAAACTACGCATTTGATGCGACTTTCGTTTCGTAGACATGTGTATTTTACCGAATTAAGGTCTATCATTGAATTAATTGTTTTGATCAAATGCTTATGATTTTATATCAAATAGTGTTTGTTCCAACTTCATAATACTACTACTATGACTTTTTAATTAAAATACTGAAAAGTCTTGTCTACTCGTCAAGATAAAGCTAAGTACTTATATTATTATTATCAATTAAAAAAAGCTTAGTTAAGCGTGAGATTTAACTAAGTTCATAGGTATACACATACGATGAACTAATCTATAGAATAAGGAACTAATTTAACTAATAAATTAAATTATGTAGAATATTGACCATTTACGATGAACTAATCTATAGAATAAGGAACTAATTTAACTAATACATTAAATTATGTAGAATATTGACCATTGGCACGTACACCAAAATAGACATAAAATAAGAATAGATAAAAATAAGTGTAGGTATTTCGTATAAGTACTTATCTTGATGGAGTCACGTAGTCATTAATATGGAAATAGATTTGGCAAATACGAAATGGTTATAGTTAATAAGCATGATTTATGATTATATATTTTATCATTCATCAAATATAAACGATTGTCAATTTGTAGATAAATAAAATTGAATATATCTTAGTGACAGCATCCGCCCACTCTTTTTTTCTACCGGGATTAAAAGTAGTATATAGATCATACCCATGTTAATTAATTAAGGTTAATTACATACGTGACATTTTACACAACATTTAACGCAATCTAGCCCCAAAGTAAGCGATAGCTTGTGGTATGGATAACTGATAAACATATGTATAATGCATAAATAGTAATATACATAAATATAATATATTGAAAAACACCCAGACACTGGAAATCATTCATGCTCATCACACAAACATTTACCAGTAGTAGGAATCGAACCCACGACCACCGACGCAGACGGCAGGATTGCTACCACTACGCCATTGGGTCGTCAAATTAATTAATGATACAAACATATCCTTGCACTCTTCACGTATAAACTCACAAAAGTCGCGTTCTAATTAGTAGTTTTATGTCAAAACTCTTAATAAAATTAAGCTCAAGTCAACTTATTAGTAGAAGTTAGAACCTGATGTACAATAAATAAAATGATAAATTCGGTACTTTTATGTAAAAGTGAAATTATAGCTATTATTATGAACTTATTTTGTAAATACTAAATACTAATCGAAATAAGTTCGAACTAGAAGCTTCCTACTATTATGCTGCTAATTCAATAACAATCATTCAATTGGAAAAAAAACTATTTAGTGCCGCTTCAAAAAGATATATTTTCCAACCATTTGAGTCTACAGCGATTTTCGTTTCCAATTTTCGGGAGGGAAAGTTGGTATTTCTTGTTATCTGCGAGTTGTGGTGATACTGCTAAGTATAGGTATTATATAGAACACGCGAACGAATATTATTCGCGCTAGGCAAAAAGGCGGCATGATCTCACCAGGCAACAAAAAAGAGACATAAAACGCTGGTAGCATCCTGTGAGGTGCGGTCCAAGCGACGCGTGGCGGGACGTGTCGCCGCGTTGATGCATCGACTACGTAGTCGTACAGCTACGCACGGCCACACCGTGTTAGCCTGGGCTTTATGTATCGAAACCTAATAAAAAACGTATTATTAGGTATCACTATTATGAACAGGGGGGGCTATCCACGTAACGTTTTGACATAATCCGTGATGTGAATCAAGAAATAAAATAAAGAATTAACACTGAAAAATGTACTTCACGTCTGTTGGTTTAGTTAGACGGTAAAATTGAATGTATTTTAATATACAACCATTCAATCTTATCGCGCAAAGTAAATTTAATTTCACGATTATCGTCCATGCTGCGTTTTGAAATACATTCAATTTTACGCTCTATGGCAACAGTCGTAAAATTAGTTTCTCAATGTCCGCAAACAATTTTTCTGGTTTTATACGTAGACCTTTTTAAAAATATAGCCGACGCGTATATACTTAACGAAATATATATAGTTTAGGGGGGTAAACCTTATCACCCAAAGCCATATTTCAAGAATAAAATGTACGCCTAGCTCTAGACTTGCAACTTATAGAGAGTATAAGACTATCTAAGGGCATAGATATATCATTTTTGAACACACCTATTCGCGTTCCGCTTAGTCAGTATATAATAGCCTTAATCGAGATTTTAGTACATTGGCCAAACAAATTACTATTTATTTTCTGGTTACAGCAATTAATAGTGATGATATCTTTACTTACTGCATTAGTAAGCGGTAGTAAAATAACCTGCGTAACTGATTAATTACATAAAATAATAGGCTCCTAGGATACATTACAAACCGTATGAAATGACTGCAAGCTAAAAATATATTACTTCGCAGCCCGGTTAAACTAGATCGACCAGATATCATGATTGGACAGTCCGCCAAGCCTAGGCTAGGCTACTAGCATCTAGTGTAGTGTAGGTATCTAGGTTGTCTAGTACCTACAATTCACTGCGGTTGGTCGTAGCCTTCGGTAGGCGTATGCGACATCAAGGTTTTTTACTATCACGTGATTTCTTTAGTTATAAAGGTGTGCGTTAGAAACTACTTTACGATGTAGGGCTATCTGGCACATTTTCTCCGGATGGAAATTCTTGGAAATTTCGGATACGTGTATTGAAAGCTTTTATTGATCGTTTAGACTAATTTCTATCACAGTGGCTACTGGCTTAGCAGATGACGTAAGTGCACTTATAAACGTTAAAATTATAGTGCAGTTATTCCGTTACATTTATCATTTACCATTCTTAGCTAGGATATAAATTTTCCATCAAAAAAAAACTACCCTTTTCTTTTAAACATTTTAGTAGCCGTCGGTTACCTATGTTATTTTTCCAATTTTCTACCAATATGAAAATTGAAGATTTTCTATGACTGAAACTTCCCTATGTAATGTTGCTCGACTAAAATACTGTAACATAAGTAACTAGTGTTCGCTTTTACCAGAAAATAGACCTATAATCGTAGTGACAGATAATGTTACCGGGCATAGCGTTAAAATCAGATGTCTCAGGCTGTACTCGTAGCAATGCAAAGTCCTGAAACACAGTGCATGTTGTTCATAAGGTAACTTTTTCATCTCATTCAAAAGAAACGCTATTTGATTCAGCACCCAAATCCCTAGTGTAGTAATGTTTGGACAGGCACCTTGACTTTATACTGCATTTGGTTCTACAAAAGTAGAAAATATTGCTTGTGTAATGGTTAATTTTTAAACAAGCCACTTTAGAAGATAGACTAACGACTCTTGCCAAGATACGTGCAAACGTTATAAGCGTAGTTGATTTCGGCACTCAATCAGTGTCTGAACACTGAGGTCCGGATTATTCTCGACGTATATAAATAATCGTAAATGGAATACGGCGAAGTTGACCGTAGCTCGTCGCGGCCGCTCCCGTCTAACTGTAGTCGCAGTCACGGGTCGCGGCGCGCAATTACGACGCCCACCCGCCCGTGACGCTGCCCTCTGGGCTCTGGGAGACTGGCACCTCGCCGGAGCCGACTATCTGATATCTGTGCTTCGGATTTGCTTTACACTGATTACTTATGTGTGACGTTCGGGACCCAGAGTGCTTCAACTCCGTTGCCGTATATCTGCAAGGCTAGGATTCGCGCATAGAGGTAGATAAGTCTCTGAACTTTTATCGCTCCCTTTTCTCTTTCTGATCCATATTTATAGATAGGAAAAAGTGAAGACAAAATGTCTCTCTACTTTTGTCACCCTCCTCTTTCTGATCCATATTTATAGATAGGAAAAAGTGAAGACAAAAGTAGAGACACATATCTCTACGTGCGCATGCTGCATAGGCTGATAACCCTTTTTTATACTCATATAAGATTTTCCAACTTATTTTAGAAGACATACGCCAATCGGAATGGGTAGGTAATAGGTATCATCTCTGGGAGACTGGCTCCTAGCCGGAGCCGACTATCTGATATCTGTGCTTCGGATTTGCTTTACACTGATTACTTATGTGTGACGTTCGGGAACCAGGGTATTCTAACCCCGTAGCCGTATATCTGATAACCTTTTTTCATACACATCAGATTTTACAGCTGATTTAAGAAAATAGATCTTGCGAAATAGTTAGGTAACATATCTGGGATAATGGCACCTAGCCATAGCCGGAGCCGACTTTCTGATATCTGTGCTTCGGATATGCTTTACACTGATTATTACATTTGTTTGACGGTCGGGAGCCAGAGCGCTCAAACCCCGTAGCTGTATACCTACCTATCTGCAGGGCTAGGATGCGAGCGTAGAGATAGTGTCTCTACTTTAGTCGCTCTCTTTTCTCTTTCTGATCCATAAAGAGGAAAAAGAGAGCGACAAAAGAAGAGACATAATTATGTCTCTACGTGCGCATGCTGCATAGGCTGATAAAACTTTTGTTTTATACTCATAAAATTTTCCAACTCATTTTAGAAGACATACGCCAATCGAAATGGGTAGGTAATAGGTATCATCTCTGGGAGAATGGCTCCTAGCCGGAGCCGACTATCTAATGTTTTTTTTTCCACTGATTTCTTATGTGTGACGTTGGAGACAGGCAGAGTGCTCCAACCCCGTAGCCGTATATCTGCATGGCTAGGATGCGCGCGTAGAAATATGTCTCTCTACTTTCCTTTCTCTTTCTAATCCATATAAATAAACAGAGAATAGTGACCGTACAAATGTAGAGTTACATACAAGTGTAAAGAAGATGTCTAGCTAAGACAAAAGTCAAAAGATAGAAAACAAGGTTTCTTTTTACAAATCATTGGTGTGTACAAACATAGAATATTGGTGTTACCAGGGTATATCTCATTTCTGAAAGGTAATTGTAATGTATACGGTAAGTGGTAACACTCCAGGCTATATTATGAGCTCTCAGATCGGGGTCAAGTCAAGCATCAGTCTATCAAACTACAAAATAACATAAATTCCAATTTATGTAGATTAATGCAAATCGGCAGCAATAAATTATCGCCTCGGGAGACCGCCCAATCCGGTTGCCCAACTGAGAAGAAACAAAGCTTCGACCGGAAGTGGCCAGTTACCCGGCTAGATCCAAACGAACCAATGGCGGGCAATATCCGTTCCGTTTTCGCAATCGGCCGAGAGGCGCTGGTGCGTTGCGGTACGGTTCGAATTTTGAATTTGCATTCGGATCTACGCATCTGAATCGACCTCGATAGCTTTCTGTTTACTTTAGGAACATTTTGAAATTTTTATGGAACTGATTAATTAATGTTTTATTTATAAACCTATTTGTATCTGAATAGAATATTTGGGAAGGGAATAATAATAAATTATTTACTAGTAAGTTTAACTAAATCAGCAAAATGAAATGTGTTTGTCTTTTTTGCAGGTAAGCCACTGGTTTAGTACCTAGAAGAGATCTAAAATGCACAAAAAGGTAGTGTCTCTTAAATATTAATACACTCAACTACTATTCACATACAATCTTTTTAAATACCTACCCACAAAATAATTTCAAAAACTTGAGAGGTGTCAAGGGACACCCGGATGGAACGAAGTACACCTGGCTTGCTTTCTATAAGAGAGAGAAAGAGACAGACAGAGAAACATGCGCACGCCGCACGACTTACAGCTTACTATAGCAAAAAGTGTCGTTACAACTTTTCGTCTTAATTTTTTCCGTCTAGCCCCTTTCGCAACGCGCGATAAGGAACTTATTTCCAATGAATTTCTTGCAAAAATTTGCCATGCCAATGGTCTCGCTTGTTATTGAAATGATATAAATTTTTTTTTTTTTTTTTTTTTTTTTTTTTTTTTTTTTTTTTATTTATCAACCACCTTACACTATCATTACAGAACACTTCCAATTCGATAGTGAAGTTATACTAACCTATCTAAGTACTTAAATCTATCTTACATCTACACATAGGTACTTAGGAATAACAAATATTCCACATTGCTGTCCTTGTGAGTTCACTCAGAGAGCAACCAAAAATATCTATCTTTTCGGCCACGATATTAAGTGTGCGGAGGGCACGCGTCAGCGGCGCCTTCTTGAGCAAGTTGGTGCGCCCACACGGTACCGCTAGCAGCGGTGGACGGCGTCTCCGCTCCACGTACCTCTCTGGAGCACAAAAATTAACTTGGGCCAATATGTCTGGATTGTGTACCTTCCCTCTAATCACCTTAAAAATATATGTGACTAGTGTAATTTCCCTCCTAACTCTTAATTCATTGTACCCAACCATCCCTAGCACAAATAATGTTGGATACATCAATGGGTAATATGGATACACCCCATACCGCCTCAAGTATAAGTGTCGAACAAACTTGTTTTGAACCCGCTCCAACATAAGACTATATTTAGTTTCATGTGGAGCCCAGATGACTGCATTGCCTTCTAGTTGACTTCTAACCAATGCATTGTACAAAGCGACGATAGCTGTCATATTAGTAAAACCTCGAACCATACGAAGCATAAAGCCCAGATTCCTATATGCTTTTTTACAGCATTTAATGATATGATTACGAAACGTTAGCTGAGTGTTCAGTGTAACCCCCAAGTCTCTCACCTCTGTAACTCTCGATATCGGCACCCCGCCTATGTTATAATTATAAACAATAGGGGCATGCGAACGAGAGAAAGTGATGACTGCACACTTCGATGTGTTAAACTCTAAGATGTTGTTCTCGCTCCATCTCATCACTCTGTCGATGTCCCTCTGTAGTCTCACACAGTCAGTCTCGTCGTGTACTGTTAAATAGAGCTTAACATCATCAGCAAACAGTAAACATTTAGCATCCTTAACCATTTTTGGCAAATCATTAATCATTAAAATAAACTGCAACGGACCCAAGTTACTGCCCTGACTTACACCGGACCTTGTAAAATACGGTTTAGACTTATGCCCTCTGTAGTCCACATATTGCTGTCTATCCCGCATGTAACTAGCAAAGAAGTGCAGCAAATGTGGGGTGAACCCGAATGCTGCTAACTTTCTGAGCAAGACATCATTATCTACCAAATCGAAAATTATAACTCTTTCCATTCGTTTATTTTCTCTTTGACATATGAAACCACATGAAACAGATATAGCAATAGCGAGGCACTAGAGAGAGATAACGGTAAAGTGCTCTCTTTCTGGTCCCTCGCTATTGCTATATATCTGTTTCATGTGTCAAAGAGAAAATAAACTAACGGAAAGAATAAAAAACCTGTAAACAATAATGAGGTTCCTTGAAGCACAAGTACAAATAAACATAACCAAAAATCCAAAAACTCTGTGTAAAGCAAGTGAAGCGAAACAAAACGCAGAGATGGCGCGATACGCGGTCCAATGGCGTACACAATTAATACAGTGTTTATCTCAGCTAATTAGCGATTGCAACGACCTAGAATCTTTAATGAGGCTGAGGCAAGATCCGGTCGATTCAGTTGCGAGAGCATCGGGATTCGTTTAGTTTTAAATCGCCAGTGCGTTTTGTTTTTGCATGCACGCCTTCAACGTTTAAAACTACAAATTATTATTAGTGTTATTTACTGATTTATAAATTGAAATTTCAACAAAACTGATGCTCGGTAGTCACGGTAGCAAACGTCAGGGTAAAGGGTTACTTTCAATCTGGGGCTCAATAATGAAAATGGATGAATTCCTTTTACAACAAATAAAAGAAAAATCGACTTTATTTATAACTCTTACTTCCTTTTCTTTAATGTAAACAATTCTAGTATATAAAATTCTTGTGTCAGTATTTGTAACCAAAGTCCTCCAAAGCGCGGCTTGACCGATTTTTATGATTTTTACTGTTTACGTTCGTTAGCTCTGAAAATAGGGCGTAAGTTATTTTTCATATCCCTAAATGGCAACACAATGTTTGCCCGGTCGTCTATTAAAACAATAAAATAATAAAAAAAAAACTTTAATACTACTGCAGCGACACAGTGTATCAATAGAATGCTGGATGCGTTACCTCTTTGTTAACTGACCAGACTGTTATATGCCGACCAAGGTAACTTAACTTAACTTTAGAACTTAAAATTGATCAAGTTAAAGTCAGGCCCATTTTCAGGCATAGGGATCTTCTTTCTTCAACTGTAGAAAGCGGTTTTTTTTCATGTTATTAAGGACCTATAAAGATTCACCGTCAACAATTTCAAAGTCAATTTTATTCCGAGAAGCCACACAAATAAGGCAACATCTCAATACAATCAATTATGCTTATTTAAATCATGACACCAACGATCTGGAGCCGGCCAGTAATGGTGACGAAATATTCATTAAACTTGACGGATTTGGGCGATAAAAAACAATTATTGACCTAAACTGGGGTTGCCATCTTCAAAACCAGAAATACAGGATAGGTACTTAGCTATCATGTTTTGAAATGTACTAAGTTAATTCTTCTCTTATTTTTCAGCTTAAAATATTCGGCCAAGTGCGAGTCGGACTCATGCACGAAGGATTCCGTACCGTTACCTATATAACGTAGCGAGATGATAATCCAGAAGCCAGAACGCTCAATTATTATACGTTACTCTTACTTCTATACAAGTAGAATAATATTCAGTATTCTGGATCATTGACCAAGAACGAGCAAAAAATCACATTTATTGTATGGAATCTTTATTTTATTCTATTTTTTAGTATCTTATGTGGAAATTTCAGTGTGTAACTCACGGTTTAAAAGATACATACAGCCTGGTGACACACGGACAGACGGACGGCGAAGTATCAATAAGAGGGTTAAAAAGCAGATTACAAACATAATATATTACTCGTGATTTTGCTTTGGAAATAAAACTGAACCGTTTCAATCAATAAAGTGCCTGGAAAAACGGAGAGATGGTCATCCCAGCTCAAATAAAAAGGAACGAGTCTTGACTGTACCGGGAACACGAGATTGATTAACAATTAACCAATTAATGGAATAATTGAGACGTATTAAATCGTTTTTAATGGGCCCCGGATAACTTGGTGTATATTCGTGAATTGAATTTATTTACTTATTAATTCATTTATTTGAGAAACCGCATTAATTTTTTTCTATTCAAAATATTACAGTAAAACTTACCGCTTACTTATTTTAATCTACCACGAGTACCAATAGTAGGTACTACGCGGTACTACTAATGCAGTAGTGTAGATAGAAGTCAGTGGTACGACTAATGGAATTCCAGCTTTATTTCAAACGATAGAAAGAAACTAAAATTACTTCAAAATAATTATGCGTATAATAAAATTATTTTAGTCACACAATTAACGCTTCAAATAACGCGTAAAATTGTATTAATATAAACGACGCAAAATATAATAAGTAACTGGTACAAATTTTATCAGTATTATGAAGGCTTAGTTACTAACTATAATTATCATAACACACATATTACTTATTAGTTTTATAGCTAGTTATATAAAATTAATCGTTGATAAGCAATAGTTTCGGAGTGTGAATTTTTTATCGTGAAAGTACAATAGTTATTTGTCATTTAAATATACTTAAAAGGAGGTATCCAGCCTATCAATAACTTAGGTTCTCCCTTAACATTGTACGATTATAGAAATAGAATTTTTATATTTAACTATCTACCTAAGTAAGATAAATATTGTGTCATGTGAGAATTATGAATAAATATTATTATTATGCAAGGCCGCAAAATGGATTTTTGGGCCGAGTGTCAAATTTGAATGCTGAGCGGCGAAGGATTCTAGGGTAGAAAAGAATCCTGGGTAGGAAAGAATAGAATCCTGAGCATAGCGAGGCATTCAAAGGACACGAGACCCAAAAAAATTTGCGGCCGTACATAACACAAAATTTTTCATCTCGGCACAGCGAGGAAAATTACTAGAAGAACACTTGGATCGGCATTGCGAGTATGTAAGATGTTGTCTTTAGTATATAAAACTCTGCAATAACTTCACTCACCTAGTTAAATCCACCCTAAATCACCACTCATCTTATAACAAAAAAGGTAATGAATAAAAACAAGTTATTATTATTTATCACGATCAGAAAAAAAAATGAGATAAGTACATACTTTTTTTCTACTTTTATTTTGGATGCGTTCAGAAATATCAATTTCTAAGAACCAACGATAATAGAAGATTAAGAAAAAAATAATAACAATTAGATAAACAATAAGTAAATATCATGGATTGAATTAGATTTCCTTTATAATTAATAAAACTAAATAGGAGTTATTATTTTTATTGATATTCTAAGAAAATGTAAAAACAAAAAGTAATGTATACCTATACAAACTCAAAGGTCGAACTTCGTTACTGACCGTATGCATTATTTAAAAAAAAAAGAAGTCTTCAGTTTAATGGTGGCACCACACATGGCTATTTGTATTTGCCTATTTTTTATATTTGTCAAATAACTTCCATCTGTGGAGAGTATATTTGCCAAAATTATTGCCATATTTGCCTGTTTGGCAAATACAGCCAATAACATATTTGACTCCATGAGGTCGAAAATTTTGGCAAATACGCGATCATCCAATCACAAATACAAATAGCCATGTGTGGTGCCACCATTAGACATTATTATAAAAAGACGCAATACGAGATTACGTCATGTTCGAATTTAGAAATGCTTTGCGGCCCTAGGGCGGGAAAGGATTTTCATACTACTTTCTCGCCCTAGGGAGAAATGAAAATTCTTTTGGGCCCTAGGGAATATAATAGCATTTCCCGCCCGCATTTTGGGCATTAAAAATCTCCTTTCCGAGCGGATGAGATAAAAAATATTTTTTTTAAATTACACAATATAAATTAAAGTATATTTCGTACTACGCGCAGAAAATGAAAACTATAATATATGTGTTTATATGTGTTTCATTTTTGCTTCCATATAATATATCCCCGTTATTTGGACTTACAGCTATCGCTAAATCTAACTCTTGGTTAGCTAACTTCCCCAACCGAAACTAAAACTTGTTCAAATAATGCGAATCGGACTTACGCACTTTTTGAAGTTCCAAACTATAGCGGTCTTTACACCTTTCGTTTACAACAATAGTTACTTATTACGATAAACATAAAAGTACAGATAGGTATGTACTATAGCAAACATGTTTGTTTGTTAGCAAAACTATAAAAGCCTTAGGTACCTATATTTAATATATTTAAGTGCTATAAATACCTACCATACCTATCATTAATAAGTGCTATATCAATTCTGTGAAAATTTTAACCTCAAAGGAACAAGACTTATTGTTATTCCTAAAAATTCAGGACTACGTCTTTTATTAAGTACGCTCTGTCTGTATAGCAACTTGTCCTTTTTTCGATTTTAACCATAATTTTGTAGTAGGTTTAGATATATTTAAACTATCCTTCGAATTAACTCAAGTCGTAGCTAAGTAATAGACAAAAAAGACATACGATTAGATACCTACCTAACAACATTATTATTTCCTCCATAATGAAGTTTTTGCACACATCGCGTCACTGAATTAATTATATGGCCTGAAACGCAAAAACATGGCGTGTCAGTTTTTTCCTCATTTATTTCCACTGTAAAAGATAACAAGAGATTTAATAAATCTTCATTAAATCTGTTATTTAAAACTCTACAACTACCTAAGTACCAGTATGTTAATTTTTTTTATTCTATACTACTTAATACTTAAGGTAGAAGGCAAAAATTAGAGATTTAGGTAGACTAATTAAGATGATCGTACGTACGAGCGATGATGATAAATAATTTCTTAGCGATTACATAGTGTTTAAAATGTTACACTTAAGTATTTTGTTAAAAACATGTTAAAAATTAGCAGCCGATTTTATTTTCTTTTCTTTATTAAACCTGCTTACTGGAAATGTGCGTTAGGCCTATATTATGTGAAAAATAAAAAATCATAAGTATTCGAAACCTAATTAAGTGGGCATCTCAAATCGCTACAAGAAAATATACTTCGCCGGTTTGACCAGTTTAGTTAAGTAGCCTTTAGGCGTTGATAACAATCAAAATGGCTGTCCTTTTGAATATGTAGCAAATGTCGGATATGTTAAATTTTTGCGTATTTTGTTCCACGCAGTCTCCTTAAGAGGATATACTGAATTATTATATTATTTCTCACTCTTACGAATGCGTTGCGGGAGAATATACTCGTAATAGAAAAACGACGTTTTACTTAATCACTAAAAACGTAAGCCAGCTATCAAAAATCTATTTAGATATTGTTATTACCGACACATTAAAACGAAAATTGCAATAACATCCAGTGTAAATTATTTATTGATATAATTATGATTAAAATTAAAAACAGGAGATTTTGGAGCAACTTTTGGGAGAACTTTCTATCGAGAAAAATTTCATGCAACCGTGTTTCTGCTTCACAGCGATTTTAGGTTAAAGACCCAAAATACATGACGTTTAAATTTGAAAGTAATTGTTTTTATAGTTTTTAAACTGCAGGGGTCTGCTTGCTTAAGAAAAACGTATTTATCGTTATCGTAATCGTTAGCGAATTCTGCCCCCGGATTGGCTGTAAATCAGGGACCCTATCAGGGGGCAGAATTAGTAAACGATGACTATAACGATGAATACGTTTTTCTTACACAATTTTGGGGGAAGGTCACTAAAAATCGCTTAAATGGCCGTCTACGCCGTTAAGAGCCAAGGTCATGTTTTTGCCCCACCGCCCCCTGCTCTGAGCGGCCGGGGTCTAGAAATATTCCAAGTTTCAAACCTGTAAGTTCATTAATATGAAGAACACGTGCCCGTTCGGTTTTTGACGTCTTTATCTGCGGAAGAAAATCAACTTAGAGTTTTTGCTTCATTCCTTAATAAAATCTGAAATTGTAATTCGCGACGGGAGTTGGACTTCTCGTGAAGGCACCTGACTGCGGTATACGTAGCGGGTACCTATAATGGTAAGTGTCGGTTACGTCTTGGTTTGGAATGCGGTTGAAGCTGCGTTTGATTTTGACGCGTATATATCTCACCAAAAACCGATCAATATTTATCGGATTCTCTGATGAAATTCTGCGCATTTATTATTTATTAATACTACCTGTTGCCGCGTGATTTCGGTTCTTCACATATCCCGCGGAAACCGTTGATTGTTCCGCTGTAAAAAGTAGTCCATGTGTTAATCCGGGTTATGAGCTGTCAATATGTCAAATTCCAGCCAAATCGGTTCAATAGTTGCGGCGTGAAAGAGATTTAAATATCCAAACTCAGAAACTTAATAAACTTTGATATCTATAATATAATTTTTGATTGCTGTAATATAATTTTGAAATAATATTTCAAAATTATTTGTCGCACCAACTTCCTTGTAATAGGCATCTATATTATGCGGTATGCCCAGATACAGTAGGCAGGCTTAATTTTCAACCGTTCTTATTCGCAAAAACTTAACTTAGTGTTCATTACAATTGTGTTTATACATACCTTAGTTTTTCCAACAATATTGTCAACTCCGATTATAATTAACAACTATGACCTTCTATATTCCACTCTCCGCAATCAACGTGTCGCAATACATTTCGACACACCTCTACCAGCAGTTTTCCTTTTTTCGTGGGAAAATACGTTTTCACCATACAAGACATAATGTATAGAAAACTGCCAACTTATATCTCCACTTGCCTTATACCGTAATCTGATGATAATAAGGTCGATAACAAAGTTGTTGTGGTCGCGTTAAGTTTGTTATTTATAGACATGATATTAACGGTGCTTAGAGTAATAACTGTGGAGCAAAATCTAATGCTTAGTAGTTAGTTAGCGCTGATTGCTATCTGAAATGAGTATGGTATACTGCACCTTGCATAGAGATAGAGGAAGACGAAGCTTCAGTAATATTAGTTATATACAAACCATTGCATATTACAACTAGAGCTGCCGTAGACATATAAATTGCGATGGTCACAGAAATTATTTTTGAATTGCTTTCCATTTTAGCGATCGACAGCTTTTGTGACAATCTCAAATATCTCACATGGCTACGACTGCATCATACATTTACATACTATATTTACTTATTATGGCACTAAACATCATATAACATTTACTTACTATAGCATACATATTTGGGCTATCTTCGTCCTTTATTATCCCTGAAAGTTTTACAATATCATCGAATCTACGATTCTCGTCATTCGGTTGTAGTGTTCGGTTACTTAGTTGAACTTTACTTGTTACGTGATCGTCTTGAACATCGTGTATCTGATTTCTCAGACATGGCCCAAGTCTCCTATGATCTGAAATAATATTAAATTACAGTTTGCAGCTGTTTAATTGACAGTTTTTTCCACAAAAACAGAACGAAATGTGAATGCCAGTGTTATAGTGATATGTGTGTGCTCATATTAGTATTGAGGATGTCCCACACGAATCTATGACTACACATGTGTTTTCTAATCCCTGTCGGAATAACGACAGTACAGACTACAGTGGACGAGCAGCCTAAAGCTGCACTGTAAATATGCCATGTTGCTATAAAAGTTTTGTGTCAAACAACACCAATAGAGTCGCTTGGATTTCATACTATGCTATCGTGTTTTTAACAAAAAATGCATATACAATGCATTGCGCCGTTTATTACATCTCTAGTGAACAAACACCCTTTTACTCGTGAGGTTTACACAAGGCCTAATTTATGCCAAAAAGTAAGTGCTGTTACATATACTTAAATGTGCTGTGACACTATCTGATTAGGGTATTTCCAGCCTTCCTTACTGCCACTTAAAGACCACGTGGTCTGTTGTGCAAAATCTCTAAACTAAACTAATTTAAAGTAGAGCTATCCTTTTCAAACTGCTCCCGATGGAAAAGGATGGCACTATTTTAAATTAGCTTAGTTTTCGACATAAAAATTCACAAGCGCGTAAAGTCGTCGGGCGGAAGTTGCATCAGTCAGGTGCGCCCGCGCCGACGCGCTTAGTATGCGTTCTGTGTCTGTGTGTAAGGATATGGCAAAAACTGGGGAAACTTAGCTTTGAAATCATGCAGTGTCCAGCGTAATTTTAATACGAGTAAGCGCGAGTAGGTCGTAAGCGTAGTCGTAGAATGATCGTATCGTTACAACGCTTCGCGTGCGAGGCCTGCAGTGTTGCACAAACGAACCGTCGCGTAGACGTATAATGATTCGCGATGACGTATATAGACAACGGTAGTCTTGAACGAATTCAATTAGTTTTTCAGTCATATTGAAAATTAAAAGTCATAAGAAATTGAAGTTCAGTCAAACTCAGGTGTTTTTTAAAGAAAATAATGCAAATATAACTTTTCACGTCTTTGTTTTTTTTACGCCAGTATGCTACGACTATCGTAATGACAATAAACTCCTCCTACGATTCGCCATTATAGGTACCTATATGTTACCATTACAGTCATCGATATACCAATTGGTAGGTATATCGATGATTACAGTACTTAATAAACGAGCAGCTGAAAAATTTAGACGAGAGAATTTAAATGTTTAAAGTGACATACGAGTATGTTTGACTTATTGACACAAAATATGATATTTTTGTGAAATAGTTAATAATAATTATTTTAGAAGATTTCAAGTTTCAACAACAATCCTGCGTTAAGTAACCTCAAGGCTTCTAGAGCAGTGGCTCAGTCATGTTGCGAACTAAATTAATTGCTCCACTGAAGATTTGGTTGTACAGGATGTTTCAAAAACTTTTCTAAATAAAATAAAACTCCATACATATTCGTATCATTGAGACTTGCTGGTATTGAAATCTCTAATAAAATAGAATAAGAATCTCGTGTCGCAATGTTAGTAACAAAGCTGCTCCGAAACGACTTGATTAATTTTTTATGTAATTCTTTGTGTATATTCCGTAGGCCTGAGAATATGATTTAAACTATTTTTCATACATCTAAGTAAAAAAAATTATATGGCAAAACAACGTTTGCCAGGTCAGCTTGTTTATATATGAACTTTTCTAGATTGTTTGCATGATATATAGGTTTTTACTTTAAATAAAGTAATTAGGTGCCTACCACATGCTTCAAACTATCTAAAATAACTGTTTTTGAGAAAGTCTACGTCGCATTTGTTTTTATATTTTCCTACATACTTACGTCTTAATAAAAATCTTGATACATTATCATTTAATCAAATAAAACCTAACGGACACGAAAAGTGAACGCTTATGTTCAAATTTAAATATCTCAAAATTATGATCATAAAAAATAACCAACCTGTATAACAACAATACAGTTGCAAAGCCGTGCGAAAATCTGATAACTCATTTATGTGTGTCTTAGAGTATTTTTCCCAGACAATGGACCATGGACCCATATGGGCCGTTTTCTTGCTTACCTTTCTAAATTCTAGAGGTCATGCCGTAATATAAATTAGGATGAGATTTAGGT
Organism: Coenonympha arcania; assembly: GCA_036785405.1. Classification (NCBI taxonomy): domain Eukaryota; kingdom Metazoa; phylum Arthropoda; class Insecta; order Lepidoptera; family Nymphalidae; genus Coenonympha; species Coenonympha arcania. Next base: position 6,651,546 of record CM072059.1, read on the forward strand.
TAATTAGTCATTAAAATACGTGTTTAATTATAGGTAATCTTTTTAAAATATGATGTGAAGTGGTGTGTATAAAAAATTAAGTTCGAGTGGTGTTGTATACCAGACCATGTCAAACGCATCAATAGAATCGCTTAATTATATTCATACCAATAGACAGCATTAAGCGAAACACATAACATTATGTGTATCTGTGGAACCTACTACAAAAAACGCTTTTCTTCATACATTCTATTATCCAGATTTTCGACTACTTACGAAATCAATTATTGATAGACAACGGTTAATGTATTGGTTTTTTTTTCACGAAGTAATAAATGTTCACCAAAAATTGTAACTTGATAGTTAAATAAATGAATATAATATAATCAATCCAGCATGTTTGTGTTAGTAGCACTGCCGTGCTAATTTGATGTACCGAAAATAAAATAAAATAAATAAATAAGGCCAACACGTAGTAGTCTAGCTCCAAATTATTATTAATTATAGAATTAATAAATACATACATATACTTATAATCTATAATAATACACACACAGAACTGTGAAGTATTAATGCTCATCACACAAATATTTTCCAGTCATGGGAATCGAACCCACGACCGCCGATGCAAATGGTCTACTAAGGACAGAAAACTGTGTCAAAAAGTCTGCGCCAAATGCAAATCGGCCGGCCTTCTAAATGTTGCTCAGTTATAAAAAATCTATTTTTTAATATCAGTGTTGAATGCAACCTGAATTAGCATATTCCGATTCGCTCACAGCTTAGGCACCATTATCAATCAACAATACAATTAAGTTTCGTAAGGCACAATAATCACATAGGTCCAATCAACAAATGGCCGAACACGACAATGCAGAAAAGAAGTATGTTCCCATGGTATTGCAATGCATCTGTACAATACGTGCGTTGCGCAAAAACGGTTGCACGTAGCCTGCAGCCTGCAGGGCTGAACCTTGTAAACTTTATTAGATAATTGGGGTTTCTTACCGCTAAGTTAAGCAATGGTTCCCAATCACTAAGTGGTTAGGGCGTACGATGCCGTTTTGAGCTACCTGAAGGCACCGATATGAACCTCACGATGATTTCCCCTCCCTGGCACTGTCTTTCCTGCCATTTTCAACCTGGGCGCCTTCAAATCAAAAGTGAATAGGCATTTGGCATTTCCGAGGCAAGCGCGTTCCACCTTAGATTGTATCATTACTTTCCATCGGGTGTGATCACAGTCAACCTTGTAAACTTTATTAGACAATCGGGGTTTCTTACCGTTAAGTTAACCAATGGTTTCCAATCACTTACTTAGTGGTTAGGGCGTACGGTGCCATTTGAGCTACCTGAAGGCACAGATATGAACCTCAAGATGATTTCCCCTCCTATGCACTGTCTTTCCTGCCATTTTCAACCTGGGCGCCTTCAAATCAAAAGTGAATAGGCATTTCCGAGGCAAGCGCGTTCCACCTTAGATTGTATCATTACTTTCCATCGGGTGTGATCACAGTCATGCGCTAGCCTATATAGTTAAAAAAACCATATATGAACATTTTACGGAAACCTTATTCATATAGGAAAAAAAAGGAGTGCCATTTGTCAAAATTCCCGCTAATACGCCTCAATATGGCGGAAACTGTCCCTGTGGAAACCCGCGTGCGGACTAATAGTATAAATACCTACCTGTAGCATAGACAATACTGCGGTCGGTTACCCACTGACGCCGTTGGTGTCAAAACAAACATTTTTGATACCAGCAAACTGGCGATAATTTCCACGCGGTCCGTCGTGTACTGTATATATTATGTCTATTCCTGAAGGTTAAAAGTATCCCAACAAAAACATTTTCATGTAAAATGTTGCCAGACGAGTATATGGCTCACACTGTCAAAAAGTTATCAGATCTCATGTAGAGCAAGACTTCTGACTTTATACACCCTGAAACACAAGCTCTAACTTCACAAACTCTACACTTTTGTTACAATAACGTCTTGGTCGTTGGGCTACCGTCACATGGGCGTAAAGTGAAAAATTTATCCCACCAAAATCATTTTCCTGATTTCAAATTTTGATTTAACAGAACTTAACGGTATTGTTGCCGCTATAACAACAATTTTAAGGGGGTTCCCTAAACAACAAACGTGATTTTTTTTGGCGTTTTAATAGATTACGGTGCGGAACCCTTCGTGCATGCGTCTGACTCGTACTTGGTAAGTTTTTATAATAAAAAAAAATATCTAGGTGAAGATGTCTAATCGGCTGAAACAAGGAAGGAATTGAAATAGTAGAAGCCAAACAGTTCTTCTCTTTCCCAAAAGGAAACAAAAATAATTTCTAAAAACTTGGAGATTAAAGAACTTTATCAACTTTTAGCTAAATTTAGTTTTTTTTACCCTATTTAGTTGTAACTAAATAGGGTATTCCGTCTTGGAACAATTTGGAATATCCGAATCAGGTCGGATCGTGACATATGCTAATACGATTTCCCAATTATTCACATTACTCGGACTAACCTAAATAATGTGGTAAGCTAATTATTCATTTCAATGACCCACGACAACACCAACGGCGACTGTTTATATTTGAACATAGAAATAGCGTGCAAACTTAACTAAATTTATAATCACAGAAAAGAGCCATAAAGGACTAATAAACATAAAGGTCAAAACTTTTCATCTTGTTCGAAACCCACGGACCACCAAATAATTAAAAGAATTAATTTATGAATGTTTTAATCATCGTCCCCCCTCTTTTATTTCCCATCGCTGGGCACGGGTCTCCTCTCAGAGGAGTTTAGCCTTAACCTACTAAACTAGCATATTTGGCAAATTCTTATATGCAGTTTTCAAGAATATTTGATAGTGTGTAGTCCTCTACAAATATAGAGATATAGAGGCATCTGCGATTTGTTTATAGGTAATGTCTCTCAATTAATTAGGTATAAAAGTGCTGAATGGACAGAATATTTTATGAGTGTGGACAACATCTAGTCATGGAATAATATTAGTACTATAAGTATTTACATTACTCTAAATACTATATCTAAATACTCTAGATAGTTTTCTTATCTAACCTAATTCGTATAAGTAGATTTAGTAGATTTCTGTGTTTTAGATTTATTCGATTGTGGAGTCAAGCAGTCTATATGATATAATCATATGATGAGCCCAGCATATAAGCCGAACGTCCGCTGAATTTTAAACTCAAGTGAAAGGTCCATTTTGCAATACCGACGACGTGATGCGCAAAATTTTACAACATAAATCTATCGGTTATTCGCTTAGCCACTTTGTATATTTTTGATGTAAATATACCTTTTATTGTATGTACCTATCTTACTAAAGATATTTTTCATCAGAATTTTCCTAGTTATGTCCTAGGAAAAACTAGTTTACACTAAGTTTACGCCACGAACAAGGGGTTTCTTTGCGTAAGAAAAACGTATTCATCGTTATCGTAATTGTTAGCAAATTCTGCTCTTCGATTGGCTGACATAAATATGGGAACCAATCAGCAGAATTTGTAAACGATTACTATAACTATGAATACGTTTTTTTACACAATATAGGGACCTCTGATAGGGACATGTCAGTTTATTTAAATTTTAGTTGTAAATCTCTTACGGAACTCAAATTATACTAGGTATATCTCTTAATTTCTCTGGACTTACATTTTTAGGTAGGAGAGTTTTATTGGAAGATGAGATTTCTAATTCTTCCTTCACCTTTTATAAGTCTTCTCTTTTCAGTTTCGGCTGTTTTCCTGTGACGAAGTCTGATCAGTTAGTGCACTGAGGCTCGGAGAACACAGCTCAATAAACCTAGAAAGATACCTATAAAGTTTTTACTCGTAGTTTCACCGCGGTCTGTTCTTTCACCTTTGCACTACTTGGGCGGCCACCCGTGACTTACGCACTACGGTACCAACCGATCAAATCCATTGGATTTTCATCTTAATTCTCAAATGCATAGAGTTTATTAATGTTGAGCCATTACGCACCATCGCGCCGGGGTGAACAGAGCAAATTGCTCTCATATGTTAGGGTTTCCGTTCAAATTTTAATGTCTTAAGACGATTTTTATTCATGAGTTGCGGATGGTTTGGTAACTTCTGACAACAATGATTTGTGTGAAGTGATTTCAAAACGACAGAATCAACGTGTTTGAATCGTAACGAAAGTATTATTATTTAAGGTAAGCAATGAAGAATGAGGTAGAAATAATTGTAAGTTCTAGGGTCGTGGCCAAACTACGTTTTTGGACTGTGAAACCGAATTAATTGATACGAAACTAGATCGGTACACTATTATTTTCCTGGCTGGTCAAGGTTGCTACCTACTAATTTGGAATTGTGGTGTGGTGTGTGTTTAAAGTGTGTTAAAACTTAAAATATTATCATAACGCTATACTGTGCAGCCATTCCAAAAATTAATAAGTTCAGCTAATAGCTGCTGTAGAATTTAACTTTTCACCTAATGCATGTTAAGCGACGTTATAATAAAAATATTCATTGAGATACAATGTTTCGGATATACAGCTTCTGGTGCAAAATGTTTGTTTCAGAAACACATAGATTTTTGTTGCCGTAAATTACACGTAATGTAAAACAACAAACAAACTTTAAATTATCTTAGTAGTCCAACTTCAACAAGCTTCTATATTCTTTCAGGATTTTTGTTTTTATGCAAGCAGAAATCTTAATGTGAATGTAAAACATTTTTGGAGTTATATCGACTTTTGAAAACATCAACCAAGCTATGACATGGCTCGCTTAGTTGTCCAACCAGCGGTGCTCTTTCGCGGTTTCTCCAATTTTTTCCAAGCAAAGACCCTGATCCAGATGTAAGTGGGTGACGAGATGAACCGTGGGACATTCCCACTATTGTGCTGCGCGCGCTTTCTCGAATATTTTAATAATGTGTGTCGCCAATTCAAATTAACTTTATTAATACCACGCGCTATGTTGTGCGCTTTAATTAAATTGTCCCGTTCGGACTTACGTGGTTGTATTTTTTAATTAAAATTGTACTCATAAACTACTTAAATTATTTTGAGCTGCTCATGTACATGGTAATGAAAAATATTTTGTACTTATACCAATGAAAAAAAAAATTTTTTTGCATATTTACAAAACTCTTTGAGTTGCAGTGTAAGATGTGACTGAATGCAAAAATCGAAAATTTCAAATTTTTATTACTTGTATTTGCTTGTTTTCTTATGCGTATGATTTCTTACATGCACTATTATAAATAGTCTATAATATCGACGAACATATTCTATAAATTAGATGCGAAGATAGTTTACATTATGTAAACTGTAACGTTAAATATTATGATATCTATCGCTGAGAAAACAACGGTATTGACACAGCAAATATAAATAGATGTGTGATAACATCACGGGCGATATGACTGCACGCTCAATGCATCTTTTTTATGCAAGACAAAGAAAAGATAAAAATTATACCCCACAAAAACATTGTGGCCTCATAAGTAACAGGCCTCTAGCTTTACAGTAGGTAATAAAGTTTAGAATGGACTAAAATTGAACTTCCCCATAAATATAAGATTGAACTACTGGCTTGCTTGACTGGCTGAAAACTAAAGTTTTCAACCAGTGCGTTCTTCCCGTCCTCACGTATGGCGCTGAAACGTGGACACTCACACACGGCCTGATCCACAAATTCAAAGTCGCGCAGCGGGCCATGGAGAGGGCTATGTTAGGAGTTTCCCTGAGGGATAGAATCCGAAATGAGGAGATCCGCAGGAGAACCAAGGTCACTGACATAGCCCAAACCATTAGCAAGCTGAAGTGGCAGTGGGCAGGTCACGCGTGTCGCAGGGGCGATGGCCGGTGGAGCCGAAAAGTCCTGGAGTGGAGACCGCGTACAAGTAAGCGTAGCGTGGGGCGTCCTCCAGCTCGTTGGACCGACGACATTAAGCGGGTGGCGGGAAGCGGCTGGATGAGGAGGGCTGAGGACAGGGTGTGGTGGCGCTCACTTGGGAAGGCCTATGTTCAACAGTGGACGTCCGCAGGCTGAAATGATAAATATAAGATTACACATATAAGGGTACACTTAATTAAGGATACGTTTTCATATCTATTTTATGAAGAAAATAGCGTTGGTATGTAGTTATATATCTGAAAAATAAAACAAAAAATATAAAGTTGGTGAACATTCATTTTTGTGTGACATTCATATAATAAGTAAGTATTGACGATGCAATAGCAATCACTTGTTTTCATGGCAACTTAAATAATAATGTTACCTAAGCCATGTTCTATTATGTGAGTTGAGATTTAAATTATGTAATAAATATTTATCTAAAATCTATTATAATGACGTGAAGTTTTTGAGTTCACGAGTTATGAATTCACCAACCCAACGCCATTTTACGTGACGTTCTTTCTAATACCTAAACAGGAAAATTCGGAAATACTTGAAAATTTATATAGCTGATAGTGTTTTTTCTATACTGTGAACCAAAGAATATAGAGACAAGCCAATAGTTATTATGTATTTGGAGTGGAACTAGGTAGTTAGGCTACTTCTAAAAAAAATGTAAGTAGGTTAGTATAGATACCAACGCCTGTTTCTACAATTTTAATTAAATTTAGGTATGTATAATCTTTTAATGTTCATCCAAACGTTCATAAGTGTAAACGCCTCTCATAGACAATTTGCTCTTAAAAAGTGTCTTTCCAGTGTCCGCTCTCGCGTCCAAAGAACTGGAACCGCCCATTGATTTCCATAATTTCATTACATCTAACTGCACATTCCAAATCCACTCTTATGTACATAGCGGCACAGTATAATTTCCTTTGAATAATATTAATGACTGAATTCATTAATAGATATCCATAGAGCACGATGAAACCGTAATAAAATGCACTTTACGAGTTTCGAAATAGGGTTCATTTCAGTTTGAGGTTGGGAAACGGTATTTTTTGCTCTTGTATATCAAATTAGTCGCTTGGGTGGTGTTAATAGAGGCCGGGAGTGTAGCACTATGAAATATGGTGATACATGGTAATTAACTATGAAGCATGTAATAGCTTTTTTGTTACATTAATATTTAATGTCGGCATAAAACACCGTGTTGATTGCTTTATCTAATAAATTTTTGTAATAAATTATACATACTTAGTTATCTTTTACAATATGATTAAGTTGTCTCGTTTATTTACTTCGTCGAATTTGTTTACCTTCTTATTTTTAACTTTGGAGGCGTAAATCGCTTAAATCTATAAACAAAACGTAAATCTATTGGCAAATATTAGAATATTAAACTACAATTATGCCTTAAGTAACTTACACAAATCATGCTAAATAATTATTGCGTTAAATGTTACACTTTAATTAACACTTTATACCAGTAAAATTATTTAAGGACTCCTTCATAAGTGACAGTAAACTGTGGTAATAAAATAATTTATTTTGCATTTTAATTTAATAATGATCTTATGTTGATAATAATATGTTGGTAGTCGATCTACCTTTCTTACTATGTAAAAACTATATCTAATCGCCTATCGGTTATAACCTTATTCGCTCAAACATTAATTCATAAAAATAGTTTTATCCATAATAATATATAATTACTTACGTTACATTCCATTTACCTATTTTGGTTATGCGAATAAAAATGCACTCACACTAACGGTACGTAGAAGAGTAGAGTAACTTTTCTCACATACGCGATGCGTTGCTACTAGAAATTAGCACAGACGTGTGAAACGATAGACGGAATCCTTACGACTCATACGAAATAATAAAGCCAATTAGTTGTTGAGCTAAACACTGATTGCTCGCACAGGTTAATCAACGACATTTTATTAAAAGTAAAACTTATTCTAGCCCAAAAAGCATACCTACTTTATGTTTTTGAAAAACGTCCTCTCACGCTTGGTTTGGTTAGCGCGTAAAACTTTTGTTAGCATGAACTGCTCATACTGCTCAACTTACACACAATCTGTTGTGCACTTATTCGCTAGGTCATATGTCATATTTTACCTACAACATGCTGTTTTAGTTCTATTCATTAGGTTCAGCTCAGCAATGTACTTAATAACAAACTAAAAATTCAGTGGCGTTCATTTTGCGATAATCACCGAACGGGAATATAATATTTTTATGGAATTACAATGTTATTTCAGTAATTTTTCAAGAAGATAATTTATTTTGAATTTAAATTGAGTCGAAATATTAGATCCAAAATATTAGTTCCAAACCGAGGAATGAATTCTAAGTCGTGTGCTATGAATTTTCATATGCTAACAACAGCAATTTTTACAAGTGATCAGTTATTTCCGTTTGGTTTGGTTGTAGAGTTAAAAAAAAATTGGTTGTCTGTAAAGTCGGTTTACGGACGATAGATTTACGTGATAACGTCATAATCATTATTTTATGTGATACAATTTGTTTTATCGTGCCTCTCTATCGCTTGTTGCGCGCTCTCGCTTGCACGCACAGGCTCAGGTGGAACGTTACGCGGAACGTTACTATTTTTCATGTGTGTTGCTGGTGTTCATCAATTTATAAAACGTTATCACGTCAAAAGGTTTACCGTCTATCTTCTTCCACTGGTCTAGGTCGCCGCCGTATTAGAACGCAACGCAACGTGTGAACTGTGAACTGCAGCCGGTCGGAACACGGAAGTTGCGCGCGTCGCGGGTCACAGCTCGAACTGGCAGCGGAGAAAGGGTCATGCTGTGCTTGAAACTCGCGATGTTGAGACGAAAATTAATACTTTTTTTTCCATTGGTAGAGGCAATAGGGAAAATTTCCCTTTGGGCAGGAGGTTTACCTGGGAAACGCTTGTCGTCCATGCTCTTTGATTCAGAACTTGTATTTCTATAAATACAAGTTCTAAACAATATCAATAATTAATTCTTAAATATACATACAAGCTCTAAAGTGAAAAATATTTACAAAATGTTATATACATCGTCCAAATGCTCGCTTAATGGCCGGTGCCCAAAACACTGGCGCTATTGCCTCGCTGTAGAGCCAAGCTTAGCCGTTGGGCGAAGTAAGCTCCAGCTCTTTGGTCACCTGACGCGTAAACCAACTTTTTGGACACGATATTAACAAAATCTGAACTGCGTCCTGATGATGTGCGTGCTAACTTCTATGACGTTAGAAATTTCGCTTACACGTACCTACTAACGGACTAGTAACTCCATCTATCAGACAACTATCTGAGACTGCTACACTTTTATTATAGCAATGAAAGTCCACTTCCTCGTGAGTTTCGACGGTCACCATCCCCTGTGCGATTGAGTACGGGAGCGATTCAGGCGAAGACGACGCGAGGAAAATCACCGGACATAACTGTCCTCCCTGCATTAAATAGCAACACTGACGCTGGCAGGATACTTCAGACAACCCAACATCGCCCGGGTTGAAATATTTACCTCAAGGGTTGTATCCCCGAAAAGATATCACTCCCATCGGAATGGAAACAAGTCCATTATGCTCTGCATGTCGCCAGCTACAGTGCTCTTCAAACCGAAATACAGGACTTTATTTCATAGTAATATATTGAAAATTTATATTTAAATACCACATCGAAATATATTGAAAGTTTTGTAAATAAGTATTAAAAGTGGTAACTCTTCATTAATAAGTTTTAAAATCCGCAATCTCTCCGATATAAAAAGCGCGGTCAAAGATCACTGCCCTCGCCTAATTAATGCTAAAAAGAAATATGAAACTCAATCACGGCATACAGTTATGGTCATGGGAACCGCCTTTCATGCATATTGCACTATCGATGTTTAAAATTATGCTGCTATTGCTGTAATTATCGTTATTATAGAATCAAAAGCGCCCATGCGAAAAAAAACGTTTAACTGAACCATTTGTGAATATGAAAAAAACGCTCGTTGTAGATAATCTGTGCTTTTTCCCACATAATATCATGCGTGCATCGAGCGTGCATAGTAAGTAAGAAATGTAAGCTTTGCTAAATATGTGGCAATGTGTACGAGTATATTCTAAGCCTTCTTTAAAACAAGAAATTCTGACGTCCATTAATAGTACATTTCTAAACAAGTGTGGAAAATATGTCATTCCTTCACAAGTCCCAGTTTCTTGGCTCCTCACATAAAAGCCTCCTTCATACATTTGGATTTTGTATGAAAGAGAGAAATAAAAAGCAATATTATGAAAAAAAAACTTTTTGCACTCCTAACATACATGGAAAATCCTTCGGTTTGAGCAAAGATATAAAAAAATATTTCTATACAAATCTTGGCGCAAAATCAAAATCCTTTCTTGAGGAACATATATGTAGGTGCATTATGTTTTTTTTTTGGGTAATTTTTTTTAATTGACTCTTTGTTTCTAGGAGTTTTATTCACAGGAATATAATACATTATGTCATGGGTGTGTATATCTTAATTTCGTACTAAATCTCTATATGTAGTGTATACCTTTTACAATAAAATGATATGAATAAATGAAACTTTAACATCAATAATAATTAATTCTAAAATTAAGCTCTAAAGCGAAAAATATTTACAATTTATAAATGAAAAAAAGTTACAAACAGAAAATTTTAATTATGTATTACCTACTTACGATAAACAAAATTCATTTGAAAAGTAGCTTCTTGTACTGAATTTTAATGCCAAATTATTTGAGGTTCTTTGAATACTCGCACGCAACATAAGCTTCCACGCTTCTTCCGTTAGAATTGTACAGGTATTTGTTATGTGAATTGAAATCTTTTTCCATTTGTTCCAATTGTTGAATAGTTGAAAATAATGAAATTATAATTCACCTCTTTCTTGGTTCTCCGCCGCAATCCTTTTTTATGTCCCATTAAAGGAGACCTCTTAGAATTAAAAATGCTTGGCGATAGACCAGAGAACCTACTCCGACACCTACTCTACGATTTCGCATTGTGAAGTCACATGTCCTGACGATGTCCCGGTGTCGGGACGAAATGTGCGTCGCAGAAAGTGTTGGAAGAATTGTGTGGTGTTTCATGTGGATGTTGTTCCTGCTTATTGGACCATATGGTTTCTTTTTAATGTCAAATTCAAATTAATGTCTTTGCAAATTATGGATTTCTGGAAAAAATGCCTGCTACCATTCAATACATCATTCTTTGTTATCAAATATATATATGTATTTGTAAGTATAATCATCAAGATGATAGAGCTGTGTGAGAAAAAATAAGTAAATTAATGAATTAAATTAACTATGACTAAGTAGTTAATTATATCTACGAAATGCGGTAACCTGCTTCGATCAAAGGATATATACAACAGGATACACGATCCGATAGGTAAGGTAGGTTATAGGTAGGTACATTCTAATTGTATCGATTAAAAATCAATGGCAGTGAAGCATAAAATGGCCGTTCGAAAATCGAGTAATTTCCTGTCGAATAAAGAGTATAAAAGCGAAGTTCTGAGCTATAACATTTCTTTGGGGTCATAGCACCCAACAGGAAGCAGAGTCACGGGTCGCCGCGTTCGCCTCTTACGAAAAATAATACTTTCCTAGCTGCTATAAGTGTGTATAGCCGAGTTAATGTTTCAACAGTGTTATAAACTTCTTGTTAAATTTCAAACATTCGCGCAAACTACATCCATTGAGCCTGAGATTAGATAGATTTCCACAAAAGTTCATCGATATTTTCATGATCTGAAGGCCTCGATAATGTGATTTATCGATTCTATTTCTAAATTCGCTAATGCTTTAGCTCCGAAACGGTTAACATTTGTGTGGAAATGACAAGCGTGACTTAAGACTATTTGAAATGACTTGTCATAAGAACCTCTGTATGCTAGGCCTACCTACCTACATGACATAAAGTATTTTCCACCCTATTCTATTCTAAGATGTGTTGATCACGTGGCTTATCGATAATGTTGTCACAGATATTCACACCTATACTTTTTTTAGGTTTCTAAATAGATCGACTGTAAATACAGAACTTGTTACATGACTAGACCTTCTGAAATCATCATAATATCATATTATTCTATTTTCCCCGGATTAGGAGAAAAGACTGGAGAGACGAATAAAAATGCGTTAATATTCTCGCCAACTCTGTTATTTATTGCCAATATCTTAAAACTAAACTAATTTGACGCGTCTAAAAATAATGTTTTATTATCCTTTTCAAAATGCTCTCCATGGAAAAGTATATCAATATTTGTAGATGCGCCAAATTATTTTAGGTTGGAAATTTTGCACCACAGAATTGGACAAAATGTACTACGCAACTATCCAACTATACAGATAATGAAAGCTTTCACATGTAAAATATTGTAGTAAAGTGACTGGTGAAGAAAGTTGACCCGCAGTTTCCCATACGCTTCCATATTCATGACGATAGCAGAAATCATTAAAGTGTCATAATTATCGTGTTTTTTCCACATCTGCTAGAGGCTTCCGTGTCACAGGTTTCTTGCAATAGATTCTTGTAATTACGGTTCATTGAATTAATTAAAATGGCCATTTCATTATATTGTGCAAACGCATTATTTTTATTATAGTAGTTATAGAAGAAGGCTTTAATTCATAAATTAGTAGTATGTTTATGCGTATCTCAAAACAGTGATTTAAATAAGAGTTTAATTTGGAATAGTTATGAATACCAATGCCAACTTTTTTTTTGTTTTCGAAATATATTCAAGTTCGAAAATCAACATCGCATTTACCGTGAATAAACCGGCTCATCAAAAAACGATAAATAAAATTACGCCGCTTTCACGACCCCGCTAAAAACGTGTGACATCTGCTTTGCGCTTTTTGCCCGCCGTAAATATTGTCCAGTTAGCGCAATAAATAACGTTCAATTTTAAAAGAAAAACCACTTGAAAACTGTTTTATAAACACCTTCATAATAGCTGTAATCACAACAATTCGAATTCAAGAGTCCCACATTCACGCGTCGACGCAATTTCATATTTTGAACACCCACATTGCTCTGCGTTTTATATTAGACGATATATCGGTACACGCGCGTAACAATAATTCAAAAATTATAAGATACGGCTGCACTATATTAATGTTGTTGTTTTTTTTTATTATTATTTATTTGGGTTAACCAGCAGGTTTACATAATTCTTTAAATAATTACATTTACAATTAAAATTATTGGCAATACATTCTAAGGGTATGTAAGGTAAAACCACCAGTAATTGACACCGTACTAATAGTTGACACTTTGACGAAGAAAATAAAATACTAAGAAAACCACAAGTTGCCGAAGATCGAGATTGTGTCTGAGATATAGTATAGACATCTAGCGGCACCAAAACAAACTAACGTGGCGTCTTTAGACAACATCGCTAGTTACCCCGTTCGACTGATGACAACCGCACGCTTCGCGCCATATTTCTTGTTATTTTCTTGTGCAGTTTGTTTAGAGCAAGCCGAAAGATTCTTAATGTTGGAAAGGTAAATATTATTTTACAATTTGAAATAAATATTAATTTCATTCTTTATATTAGAGTTTGAAGCGTGAATACATATTATTTTAAATCACACACAATAAAAAATTATATACATGGCGTCATGTCATTTACTGAAACTTGAAATTACGTAAATTTGAGTAGTTGACATGTGGGTGTCAACTTATGGATTTTAATATAATTTGTTAATACTGTTTTATTTATTGTTATTTTGTTGCTTAAAAGTTAAATTAATCTATTTGACCTTCTAAAATATTTTTGAACCATTTTGTTCAGTAGTTGACAGGAGGTGTCAACTATTGGAGCTTTAAGTGTCAACTATTGAATTATTTATTTCTTTCGTTTTTTACATGCCACCGACAAAAGGAAATTTTAGAAACTATACACAAGAGGCTATGGAAGATACAGAAGAACCAGAGAGAAAACGGCCTACTAAAGAAAGAATGCCCGCTATAGTTTCGGGGCAGCTGTGTCAAAATTACTTTAAAAAGAAGTTAGCAAAAAAGGAAGAATTAGAAAAAATAAAAAAGGAACGTGCTGCCGAAAGACAAAAGAAAAGAGAAGAAAATGAAAAAACAAAAAAAGCGAAGATTCAGAAGCGTAAGAAAAAGACTGAAAAGAGGGTGCTTCATTTTGACGATAGTTCTGACTCAAATACTGATGGTATTTCTCTTGACAGTGAAAGTGAGTCTCAAAATGAGAGCGATGGAGAAAACATACAAAAAAACAATCTTAAAAATCCAGTACAGAGAAAAGTAGGAGAGTATGTAGTATTTTCCTACGAAGAAGAGTTATTTCCAGGGGTTATTACTCACGTTACCAAAACAGCTGCTTCTATTTCGGCAATGCAGAAATGTGGGAGACTTTGGAAATGGCCTCAAAAAGTGGATCAATTGGACTATGAATGGGAAGACGTGTTGTACCATATCAACGAGCCATTAAAATGAGTCAGACGAGAAATGTGTACTCGATCCCCGAATTAGAATTTTTATGGAACTAACTGATATAAAATTACTGATTACTGATATTATATAATTACACTTATAGATATTTTTAAGGTTATTTTTTTTATTCCACTACAAGTTAGCCCTTGACTGCGATCTCACCTGATGGTAAGTGATGATGCGGTCTAAGATGGTAGCGGGCTAACCGAGAAGAGTTGTGAAGTACTCTTCGCTGTACTTACTCCAGTGCTTTGTGTATTTACTTTCATTACATTTCTTTTTGTGTACATCTTTTTCGTATACCTATGTCAACTACTAAATATACCTATGTCAACTACTAAATATTTTTGTTTTCACTGGGTGTCAACTACTAGCATAGTACCTTTACTTTATTAAAAAATAACATAAAAAATACACATTAGTTTTATTGCTACAATTCTTGTCACATTCTGAAAGGGGAATAATTTGCGCAACTATTACCAATTAGCAGTTCCCTCTAAGATGATTTCATACCAAACTATGTCAATAAACATACTAATAAATCATTAAGGTGTCATCTACTGGGTATTTTACCTTAAACCCATTTTAAGGTAGGTAACCACAACTTGCTAAGTTCTTTGCTTTGCTTGCGAAGTTGTAACATGCTTTTCGTAAAAGCTGCTTAATCTAGAAGCCCACTGAATACATCAAAGTTGTTCTATTTTTTGAAATTCTTTAGATACATGATGGGCTCAACATAATAATGGTAATATTGACTTCAAATTTCATCGATGTAAGCACTTCAATAGTCCTCTATTTTTTTTCGGATCTCACGCTTCGAATGGCACCTGAATCCATGAAGCCGTTTAGGTTCCAGGAGTCTAGATTATGGCAAAAAAAATGGCAGTCGACAAACATAACGTTTCATTGTAATGAAACACATGATGAAATGAAAAGTGACCCTTCTCGGTCGGTGACTGCTACATTCTAAACATTCGAATCTGATCCGTGTCGTAATCGCATGTAATAAAGACACTTAAGAGCTTACGTCCTCGCACGTATAATTAGGAGAAATGATCGTGGATTTTACGCACGACAGGCGTCGAAAGGGCCGGCCCGCGAAATATATTGCAGATTTTTCTTACAACACATAAAACATGCTCATAAAATCATAAACCGTGCTGTTAATAATAATGTCCCCTTTGAATTGTGCTTATTAAGAAATATTGCGTCCATATTTTGCATAACTGTGACGTGAATAAACAGAACTTTCATTCATAAGTTCACAGATAGCAATCAACGTAATGGTATGTCATTGGCACTTTAATGTTGATATTCAATTATTCTTAGAAAATCGACCACACGCAATCGATACAAAATTGATCGATTTATCGATTTTAGAACGAAACGGTTCCAAATTTGAAACCGGCGAGCTCGGAGTCTCTAATTCTGTTTTCCCGACTATAATTGACACCGCCACGCCATTTCCTGTCTCTTTCTGTCTTTCATCAGGCTCCATGTCTGTCTCTGTCGAGTGTCGTTGTCACGTGCGACTATCATTGAAGTGAACGTTTTGACAATTATGTCATTTGCTGTCACAGGCTGTCATTTGGTGGACGGGCGATTGCTGGGTAATTTTGTATGGAATTATAGAATTTTCGGGGCCATTGACATTTGCTTTAGTATGGGAACATCTGTGTCTGCGTCACCATAAGTGACTGACCCCATATTATGTAGGTGTTAGGTTTAGGCACACGTAGTTTGTAATTATTTGTAGTTTATTAAATATCAAGAAATTATAAAATGAATTGGATGCTAAGCTAGATTTGTATCCACAATTATTAGAAGAATTACAACGTAATGAAAATAACTAAGTCTAGTCTAGCGAGCATAAAAGTCATGGCGTTATAAAGGGCTTAGGGATTAATTATTGCTAATAATTGGTGCAGCATCTTGTGAACAAACGGAAAATACACTTACTTACTTCCAAGACTACAGATTCTGAAAATCGTGACCACAAAATTTCACGTTAGAACCGGCCGGCGTTATTGAGATGGTAAACGGTATTGAATTAAATATGAGCCCTGAACTCTTGCCCTCCTGTCGTTCTGTTTTACCATTATTATTTATCGTACTTAATGTTATTACTTTAAATTACCCATAGGTAAAATAAACATAATGTGTAAGGTAAAAGTAAATCTTCATCGGTTAAGCACGGCAAAAAGGGAATGAAAATTATCTTTTTTGTTAATTTATTAACGGGCGATATCATTTCTCCTGTCGAAGAATGGATAAAACTTCTGTAGAAGGGAAAAATACTTCATCCTCTCCCCATAGTCAGATAGTGCCCGGCCCCTGCACTAATGCGACAAAAGTGAGAAAAATTAGCAGCTGAGCGCTCGTTGAAGTCTTTTTAAGGCAAAAATTTAGAATAACCAAAAAAGTTTAATGTGGCTTGTATTCATATTGGGACTGTGTTATTACCAAAATGATTTACTCTATTACTACTGCTTCTTTTAATATAAATATACTTGATTAGATTTAGAAGTATATTTATTATTTTTACAGTACTATAGTGTAGGTAGATATGTTTGTCGCTGTCTCTGCTTAAAATTCGGATTTCAAACAATCCCGCGCATAGCTTTTTTCGGTATAAAAAGTGACCTATATTCTTGTCTAGAGTGTAATCTATGCCCACTCAAAATTTCATCCAAATAGGTTCAGTAGTTTTAGCGTGAAGGAATAACAAACAGAATTTATTCACTTAACATTTACGACTTAAGTATCTATACAAATGATACAACTAACATGCGATTTTATGTCAAGAGAAAAAGAAATAAGGAATTGCACTTTACAACGTAATTTAGAGGATTTTTAGACCAAGTATTTAGATGATTTTAATTTCAAAATAAAGAAAAAGATTATGTATGGTACAGGAACACCGCCCACCTGAAACACCACACACAATTCTTCCAACACTTTCTTTGACGCACGTTTCATCCCGACACCTTGACATCCTCGGGAGATGTTGACTTAACAATGCGAAATCATAGGATTCACTCTACGATTTTTCATTGTTTAAAATTAATCTGTCCTGCGGGGCTAGACAAAGTAACAGTCGTTTGGCGTTAACGCTAGTCGACAAAAATGTATGGACAGAACAAGTGACTGTAGAAAAACCACGACAGAATAGTACTAAACACGCTGTGTTTGATAATCGACTACGACAACGTGAACGCTCCCCCTGGCGTTCTCGCAGACCTTGTAGATAACTTTAGCGTACTTCGCTTGACAATTGACAGCCGACAGTATCAGTTTGTCTAGCCCCGCTGCTAATTATGGATTTACGCAAAAAAACACCTACTTATTCAATTTAGATGATTTTTAGACCATTCAGAATTCATTTCAAAATGAAGAAAAGTGAAAACCGCAATGACTTGAGAATATCAATTTTCTGAGTACCAATCTGGTTGAACACCTGCTCAGATGGTGAAATGACTGAGTGGATCCTGTGCGCGCTACTAGATCAATATTCGTGAGCCGCGCGTTCGGCGAACCGGCGCGGGCGCAGCGGCGTAGACAAAGAGCTGAATTAGAATGCTGACAGTGTTGCCAACCCTACGCCTGAACTACTTGGTAAAATTAACGAGCCCTTCAAATACCCGTTTTCTACGTTATTATAGTATTAAAGCTTTTTTTTGTTTATTCGACCCTTATTCATAACAGTGAAATGGCGGTGGAATAGTTTTAATTTGTTTTGTCAACAGTAATTTGATATTTGAAGGCTTGGACACAAAACAGAGAAAAAGGAGGTTAGTGTAAATACTCAAATTCGTATTTGATTTCAATTTTCAACATTTATAAACCAAACTAAATCTTCACCCTACTCATAATTCTTATCTACTTGTATACCAAGTTTAATTGCTTGCAATATAAGGTTTTTGTACGTTTTCTTATTTTAAGGCACGTTTAATTACGACTTGTATCTTTAGGTGCTTTTTCTAATAGAACTTACAAGTATCTGTTGGCATACTACTGTAATTGAATTATTAAAATATATAGAAAAAACTAGCTAACCCGGTAAATGTTGCTTTGCCATTAGGGATATAATAAAATAGCTACTCTGAGACCTACCGAACATACACAGAAAATTTCATAACCATCGTCGTCGCCGTCGTCGGTCGTGCCATTTGGGAGGAGTTTGATAACAAAAATTGGCACGAGAATTTTATGTATGAAATGAAATGAAATGAAATGAAATGATTATATGAAGTATTAGAAAAGACAGACTAACGTAACGAAAGGTTATAATAATTCTTAAAAAAGAAAGTATTTTTAAGTCATTGCATAGCTTCTATCGCGGGCCTTGAGCGTGAGACCGAATCCAGAAATTCCGTAACGAAAATAACCTAACACTTTATAGTTTTGTCATCTATCGAAGAATAGCAGAACTTTTAATGACTTTTTGAAATATCACGCTTGTCTCTTGGGTTCAGCAACTCGTCTCTAGGTGGCATTGGTTGTATAATTATAATTGCATAAGTTGATAAAAACAGCTATGCAATAAATAGATTTACCGCGGCAGTCTCCGAGTGCCACACGTCTTTTTTTTTAATAGAACGTTTTGCCCATTTAATACCATGTCTTAAGGAATACAATATCTAACAAATAGTGGCCATCGCTAAATCCATATGGAGTGCAGTACAAATATCAATAATAACGTATAATAACGCGATGCCAGGCGAGCCGTAACGACAAAATTGCTCGTCTCCATTCACTCTCAAAACATCATCCGTTGCAAATTATCTTTGAAGCTTTCAATTTTCATCGTCAAATACAGGAACAGTTATCGTCTCATTATCATCGCCATTACTATATTCATCATGTATCAATGTTAAAAAATGAATTTAAGATGATTTATTATTGATGATTTATAGCAATTTGGAGGGTATTTTATACCCCACTCCAACACGATTAACCTTATTGCTATTTTGCGGATTTTTCACAGCCTACTATTATAAACAGAAGTTTAAGTCGCCACTTTATTGCAGTTTAGTGGGTATTTTATACCCTACTGTTAGAAACAGGAATTGAAAAAATATGCTGTGTAGAAACCGTTAGGGGTTGATTACCCCCTTCCGAGTTAGTAACTTAGTACAATAAAAATGTAATGTACGAACTACAAAGCATTTTCACTTACCTTCAAATGAGATTGCAGTCAAGTACCTACTAACTTTTATTACCTATATAAAAAAGTGAAATGTAAGAGTATCTACGAATGGCTCTGTGATTAATAATGACTTGCCCGACTTCACTGGCAAAACCTCCTACACTCTCTGGCCACCCTTTCCGGAACCGCACAAAGCATTACTTCAGGAAGAGGGCTGCCTGGCAATGCTACATTTTTCTCTTGCAAAAATTATAAAGCCGAATAAAACCATATAAAATATCTAAAGTAACCTAAAAACAAGTATTAGGTATATCTCTACCAAAAATACTGAGTACTTTTTTTACAACAAAGACGTTGATGACTGACGTCAACTGACGTCCGTCATAAAGTCGTATCATCCGACAGTGAAGGCGTGCGGCCGGCGCGTGCTGGCGACGTGACCGCGCCACGCGGCGTGAATACCTGCGCGGCTAATGAGTGTGCGCGCGCCTTTACGTCGACTACAATAGAACGCCTCAACAGGCCACACGACCGTAACACACTTCACACACGGAGCTGCTACTGTTGAGATATGCCTAGTTTACACGGGCTTAGTAGCTAAGCGCTTAGTACTTATCACTAATACTAAGTCCTCATGTGTAAACACGCTGATTAGTGCTTAGTATTAGTATTTGTGAATAGTGCAAGTGAATAGAAAACGATCCTATTTACTAAGCGACAAGTCGATACCCCCACCACGATTTACTAAGCACTTGTCGCTTGCTGACCGTGTGTAAACAGCTCGACAAGTTAGTTAGCTCTTCGATCATGCTTGAAATTTCAAACATTATTATGTTTGAATATTGCTGCGCAAAATCAGGCGGCGTCGCTCCATTTCGAATGTCTGGTCACTAATAACTTTTACTGGCTCCAACGTGTAAACGGTTACTTTTCACTTGTCATATTGAGGCTTAGTATAGTGACAAGTACTTACTAAACGCTGAGCTACTAAGCCTGTGTAAACCAGGCATTAGTAAAGAGGGGTAAGTACAGCGGGGCTAGACAAAGTAACAGTCGTTTGGCGTTAACGACAGTAGACAAAAATGTATGGACAAACCACGTGACTATAGAAAAACCACGACCGAATAGAGGGAAACACACTGAGTTTGATAATCGACTACGACAATTTGAACGCTCTCTGGCGCTCTCGCAGACCTTCTAGATAACTTTAGCGTACTTCGCATGACAAACGGCCGACAGTGAACAAGGCTAAGCATAAAGTAGATTCTGCTTTCATTTGTTTTCATTCGTCACGTGGTTTGCCCATACATTTTTATCTACTGTCGTGAACGCTAAACGACTGTTACTTTGTCTAGCCCCGCAGGTTTTTGTACGAATTTCGAGTCGACTCGCATCGCACAAACGAATCGAATTCTTCCATACATTTACAGCCAACGCCATCTATGAACAGTTACTGACATGCGGCTGACAGCCCTCGCTGGGTGTTACTAACAAAGCGGAGGCAAAAGTCCTATTTTTGCACAAGTTAGCAACCTGGGTTTGTATGGTTTCATGTCAACATACCAAGCTAGATGCTAACTTGTGCAAAAATAATACAAAAACATGATTTTTCCTCAGTTTTCTCAGTTAACAACCCAGTGAGGGTTCCTAGCTAACAAACTGAAGGAGACAGAATCAGCCCTCTGATAGTAGCCCTACCAATACATATATAGAGATAAAACACGAGCACATAAGGAAAAAAAATTGTTTGAGATTGCGGAGTAAGGGAAGCACATTTAATGAAGTAGTGTTTTACATGAATCATTTAATAGTAGACTTTAAAGCCAAGTTTTACTAAATGACAATAAACATGCTACAACAAAATGAAACGACGCGATGACGTCCTACATCTACTGAAGTTTTTTTTTTTTTTTTTTTTTTTATATTGATAGGCTTGCGCTTGACTACAATCAAGTCTGATGAACAGAAATGATGAGGTCTAGGATGGAGCGCGCTTGCCTAGAAAATGCCTATTCACTCTTCTCTTGAAGGCACCCAGATTGAAGTAGCTACAAATGGGATATTAAAAGACACAGAGAGTGTAGGTATTAACATGTTATTTTTAAATTTTGTATTTTTTTTTTTTTGGACCATTTTGGACTCATTATTAACCCGTATCGAGACGATGATCTCTTAAAACAAACGGAAATTACCCTAAACTACCTTTCAACAATCACTTCGTTTTATGGTTTTTCTTGTAATAGAAAAAAAAACTTCAACGACGTCACAGCACGCGCGGGCTCGCCGGCGTACGCGCATCGAATCCTAACGCGCAAGACAGTGACAAACATACCGGCATTTAGTATGGTAGAGAGAGATAAGTATATGATAAATGGGCACGACTATAACCGAGAAATGCAGTCAAATTAGGAGAAATAAATATCGATACTGCACAGGAAAGAATACTTGATAATCTGCCAAGCATTATACCTATCTACTAACTAAATTTGAATAGAACGCATCGCATTTGATCCGTCGGAAATGCGAATTTTAATTGAGATGAGAAACTATCTACTAAAATATTGATGCACAATCTAATACTTATATAAAATTCTCTTGATTTTCTTTGTAACCAAACTCCTCCGAGATGGCTGGACCGATCGTTATGAAATTTTCAGGGTATATTCTCTGGGTGTGGGAGCGGGTTGTTATCTATATTTGATGTCCCTAAACGGCAAAACGAAGTTTGCCCGGTCAGCTAGTTAATATTATAAGATGGATATTATGTTTTATATAATTTCGTTGATAATGGGTGCTGGTAATCCTAAATCCTTAATAACTTATAGCTTTCGTAAAGCAAAACTTCTCGCAAAGAAAACTAAACAAAAATGCAATCACGGGCGTGTACTGTACAATACATAATTTAGAGTGCGTTCGTTGTTTTGCTCCTCGTATTTAGTACATAAAATAAATTGTACACATAAGATTATAGTCTGTCTACGCCCGGGGCGGCGCGGCCTCAGCCTGACTAGTCGTAGTCACAATGCAAGCTGCAGGCATAGAATTTGCAGTGCTAGTAAAGTTTATTACTTGTCGAAGATATGCGTATAGGGAGTGGTACAAGGCGAGAGTGTTCGGCTTTTACCAAGTACTCGTAATTAGAGTTGGGTATTTGACTCCAATTTTTAATTGCAATATTATAAACTACAATATTATAAACTAGGATAAAATTAATAACGTACACTGAAAAAACTAATTAAGTAAATCGATCAAATAACAACTAGAACAAATAACGATTAGATAGAGATAGCGACATTGAATTGTTGTCACGCTTTAATAATGCCATAGTGGCTTCGTGAGGCTTCATCTGTGGGCTTCATACAAATTTTCGTTTTGCGAGAAAGGGAAAGAACCCTCTCATTCTCCCACTGGGACCCTCCCACTCCAAAATTAAAATTCCTGTAACATTGTAAATCTTCATTGGATTTTAATATTTCTTTCAGTGTGTGCTAGTTTAAAGTAAAGTAATAATTTTTATAAAATTCTAAAGCTGTGTAATACCCAATTCCAAAAAAGAAACCTATACGTAAAAAGATAAATCCTACCTCATAATAAAATAAAATATGCATATGTGTATGCGTTAACATAGATAATTAGATTGTTCTATTCAGCTATAAGCTGTTTTACTCTAAATACCTTAAGAGAAGCATATCACAGAGGTGGTTCAGACCTCAGCCTCCTTGCGGAATCCCAGCAACTCTGACATCTTCGAGTAATATAATGCATTTCCGGAAACTTAACTTAGCTGAAAAAAACAACATCACAAGGTAACTCCTGTGAATTCTTATATTCACAAAGGTGTCTTAAATTCTCCAAACCGCACTTGATTCATATACCATCGTATATCAAGTCTATAGCCATTATTTTAAGACCCGTGTCCAGCAGTGAATCGGAAAAAGGGCTTGAAACGTCGCACAGCGCCTGTGAATTGTACCACCGACCAAAGACTACAATTTCGTTTCCGCCAACATAAGTCGCCGAATAAAGCTTTCTTTATGGATTTCGGCAGCTTCGCAATTTTATTTCGCTGACCACTTCGCGGAATTCACAGATAAAAATAAAGAATGAGTCGTTTATGGCGGTATAGAATGTAAGCTTGAAATGTTGGCACTACTGGGAGGTGATTTAACGCTACTTCTAAATAATATATTTTAGTGCCTAGGCTGTTGAAGGACTCCTAAGTGCGTGTAGAGAGAGTGGCGTCATCAAATTTATGGTGAAGGAAATATGAATATAAATCTCAATGTTTCGTTGTATCTTTTAAATTATTAACTCTGTATTCTTGGATTTTATTCTTTAGAGCTGCAAACATAGATTGTAACTTACAAATTTAAACGACTATTTGAGGAAACTATTGCGGGAAAAATGAATGAGAAATTCGCTAGCAACTAACTCACTAACTAACTAACTTCACTGCCGTGTCAAATATTGTACTGAAGAGCGCAGTGCATTGCGTATAGTACTACAATGCAAATTTCCTAACTACTGAGACATGGCAAGCAAAACACTTGGAAATGGTGCAAAAAAGTTTATCAATATTCTGAATTAGTTCCGCCCAAAGATTTTATAGTACGAAGTTAGGTATCACTTCTTAGTCAATTCCTAAATAGCTGAAAACAGTCCTACCACCAAAAAAGTAAGTTTGCTAGCAAATCTTGCTTTGTCTTCGAGTACCTACAGAGTAAGTAATTTTAAAACAACGAGGTAGCTTTTGCAATTGTCCCTTAACATTTTAAGTATCTTTGTTTAGCAACTTGAAAGGAATTTGTATAACTTCTGTCGGTTGCTCCACAGCCTCACATCGTTGAAAGTATAAAGTAAGTTCAAGCATAAAGTAAAAAACTTGAAAGCAAGTAAGTATGTAGATATAACCAAAGTAACCATAGATTAATAACCCTTACCCCGACGACCGGGATAGTTTATTGAGAACGTTTTACGAGTATAAGCGCAAATAAAACAAAGCCAACTGCCACCGCAATACTAAAAGAAAAGCAGCCGCAAAAAACGACAAAAATGACCACGCACTCTGAATCGAAATGCAATAAAAAAACATGCTAGAGCGAGACGGCGATATACACCGTTCCAGATAGCGTGGAATGGCAGAAATTTCGAATTTAGAATGCAGCGCGTGCTGTTCGACATCCGTTGTGACAAAAAATCCAGACTGCCATCTAGCGGCGCTTTGTGACACCACGCCGATTTTCGATATTTTGCTTGTAGAATGTTTTCGGCTCTATTTAAATGTCTTTTTAATTAATTGCTTTTTTTGTTAAGTTCTAGCTCGTTTTCTAATGCACGCAACACTATAACACACAAACTAAATGATTCACTGTCAGTTACTACACAGCATTGCACCGAACACTTAATTTCTTAATGACTACAGCCTAGTGCCTAGCCTAGCCTTCATGACTCGGCTACAGCCGAAACTAGAGCCTAGATTTTAGTGCCTAGAATCTTGATGGACTCGTAAAACTCGTAAGTACCTACCTACTGTTTTTGTGCACTGTTTTTGAAATATTAAAAAGTATTTAAATACATGCCGTTGTTTAATGCACACACACAAACTCACTCTTCTCACTGTCAGGTTACTAGTACTACAGAGCATTCCACCGGAACACTAAATTTCTGGAAGTCTAGAATTTATATGGATGCCAGGAGAATATCAAAAGTATAAACTTTAGTCTTAAAAAGGATTGACAGTTGAAATTACGCTACTTTTATCTATCTACCAGCAATTACAAATAGAAATTAATCCGCCTGTTAAACAATCTCAGCAGTGTACATGTTAATGACATAATCTAATTAATGACACGTCCGGGGCCGGACCACCGCGCGTCATTACTCATTACACGCTTGATTGATCGGAGTCATTACAGCTTGTCATTAGGGTACTCTAACTTTTTATTTGACTTCTGTTTCCATTTTTAAAAAAAAGTTTAATTGTCTACCATTGTCTACTATCACACTAATTTTATTCTATAAACTTGTATATACGTATGGTTGTTAGTCTTTCAGGCGAACTCTGGATTAACACATAACACATTTTAACCATAAAAATAAGATTATATCACCCATATTATGGTACGGCCCATGTTAGCATAGAGCGTCACTGTATTGCATTGATATTATCAGAATAGAAATCAACGAAGCTTCACAAAAACGCCATGACAAAGATGTCACATTGACGGATTTGTGTCATTTCAGGGAAACCAAAAACTACTTTTAAATTCGGAATCTTGACCCATCTAATGACGTCATTTATTACAAATCTATATCGGTGCCAGTTTTTGTCCATATTCTAATAAATAGGGCTTTCTAAGATTTTTGAAATAGGTTTTCGTGATAGAAAGAATATCAGAACCGACGAAGATTTATTATACAAATTCAATTTTTCCTAGGAATCTGTGGCATATAGGTACAAATCATTTGGGTTATTATATTATGAAAAGTAAAATATTCCTTCGTGGTTTATTAAAATTGGCTTCCCAAATTCAAGATCACTATCAAAATTTTAGCTTACATACGTAAGTATAAAAAAACTAAAATTTTATATACTTTCATTATTTTATCAAGTTAGTAGGTAGGTACCTACTTAGTTCCAATCACATCTAAACTGGTTGCTGTGAGGCGCCAACTTACATAGATGATAGCGATTCGGTTCAATATTTTACAAAATGTCATTGGTTCCGGTAAAGATAATTGAATATTAATTACTCTATGGTTCCGGTACCATGCTATAATTTCAATTGATTGGAGTTCGTGTAAGTATCTACTTCTTCAGTTTCTGGGAACTTTTGCTCAATTTCGGCATGCGTTGAGGAGTCATCTATACCCTGGCTCGTTAGTTGCACTCACTACAGAATCCTTATAGACTTCCCAGGTTACTTAGGATTTATGGAATCAAAAGATCTTGAGGATCTGATGGGAATGCGGTGAATTAAAAAAAAATAGCCAAGTGCCTTTGTAATTTAGCTCATTTTGTCATTTCGACAACCCGGTTTTACAATTTTCAATTTTTAATGATTGCAATGACAACAACACATGTACAATCACTATTCCAAATTTCATGTCGATATATTTAATAGTTACTGAAATAAAGGGTCGTGACAGACAGACGGACAATGAAGTGTAGTATAAGGGTTCCGTTTTTTTTTCTTTTGAGTTACGGAACTCTAAAAACAACCGACGCCGAGAGCAGTGGCATCCTTATGTGGTTGACGTCCAACAAACTCGCACGAAACGTTTTTCTTCCACGTTTCTGATACGAACCGCTAAGGTGTGGAACACCCTTCCAGCCTCCGTGTTTCCAGCCAAATATAATCTGGGTTCCTTCAGGAGAAGAGTGAATAGGCATTTTCTAGGCATTAATTGTCGTCAAGCGGCAAGCCTATCTTTAATAAAAAAAAACAACTGCTAAGGAAATTATGTGCGTGGTATTGCTAGGCTATTAATATGAGCGCGCGTCGCTCCCCGCTAGCCCGCGATGCGCACGCGTCCGCTTTATCAACGACACTCAATATAACTGATAGCGACGCATCGGGTTTCAAGCGCTACTGGTGGTCTGTCTCGTACTCCCGTACCCACATTGCCCGTGCCCCGGACATGCCGTACCGATATTAATAAACATTACATACCATGCAATGATAGCATAGCTCAGTGGTCCAGACTGCTTCTTAACAGGACGTCCATGACTCGTATCCTAGGTTTAGAAACGCGCTCTAACTAAAATCACAGAACACTAAATAGTACAACAGAAGGTCCACTCCGCACGATGATTTAAAGAAATAGCGACTCTAGCGCTGATACAAAAAGTGCAATTCAGTTCGCAATAGCGCCTGGCCCCGCCCTCAAAATCGACACGCAACAAACGCAATTTTGTGGTCTCTTATATCGCCTAACTTTATCTCTAACGACGTACTAGGGCTGCCGTAGTCAGACGGCGTGTAAAATAGACCGTACAGAACTAGCGCGTACAACTCGGCCCGCGAGCGGCAACCATCTGAAATATTGAGTCCGAAACCCTACTTGTAGCTGGGACGATCACGTGATAAGTGAGACTGCCCTACTAAAATGTCTCTTGCTTCTACAATAAAGAAAAACCGGCCTGAGAGTTTTTTTTTTTATATTTTCAAAGGTGTGTTAAGCCTTCTTACAGTAAAAATATAATCAGGAAAATATACCAAATGACTAGCATTGCTGCTGCATGTTTGTCGCATAATCACCAATCAATATGTAATATCACCCATCACAATAGTAACTATTAAAACGACTCTAAGTAGAGTAACACTGAGCTTAATATAAACAGAAGCACAGAGTGCCCTAGAATTTAAAAGAAAATTTCAGTTCTAGTTCCTGGGGTTACCACCTTCACCAGTAAATTAAGGATTTTTGATTTTAGCTCAGGTCGAAGCTTTTTATTACAGGATCGCCAATAGCTGTCACGTACCTGTATACGTTACTGTATAGCAACGAAAAAGCAGATTATTTATTAGTCGAACTTTGGTAATTTTCTAAAGACAGTTCTTTGCTTTTCGCCTGCATCGCCACGTTACGTCATCATGTCATATCAAAGTCAAGCACGAATCCAATGTGTTCTTACTTCTAAAATGATGCAAACGGCTTCCATCAACCGTTCAATAAATCATTCTAATATTCTACCATTATCGATAACTCCGACATCGATAATCCGGCGCACGCTAATGGATCAGCACTACAGGAAGCCCGCACCCGTCATTTGTCAGCTTGACATTTGACATCACTCAAGCAGGTTCAACCTACCTGCGTGCTTTTTTGTTTTCGGTAATCGGTAAAAATTGATTTGAAGGTTTTTAATTGACCAAGCGAAGCCGGGTCTCCGAGATGTTGGTCATTGGATGGATTTGCATGGGATTTACTCCTATGCGCATGTCCGTCTGTCCGTCCGTTTGTCAGAGCCTTATAACTTCTGAATTGATGAGCTTCTTACTTACTTCAAACTCAGCAAAAGAAAATATCTTGCTAAGACATGACGGCCCAAAGCCAAAAATTACATATTAAATAAATATGCAGCCTGCAGGGCGGCTATAGTAAAATAAAGAGCACATTGAGGGGGGTAAAAGGGCGTCTTAAAATTGTTTAGAGCTCAACTTTATAAGTAGAGTTCTAAACAATTTGTATTTAATTTTAATTTACTATTGTGGCTTTCAAACCAACTGTTAGACCTATTTTGACCTGACGTTCTATCTTAAAAACGTGTAAAAAAAGAAAGAATTACGTAATTTTTTTGTCATACATGAACTTAACAATAACCACACTAATACAATAATCACTAAAATAAAAAATAATTTAAGTAGTATGGGAATTGCGAACTCCAAGAATTGGGTTTGTTCTCTAATAGACCGATTCTTTGAGTTATGACGTTGATATTGTGAAGGGTCTGCCAAAGAAGGGTTATTGATATGTATTTAAACTTCGTCCGAATCCATCTAAAGTCTAGACTCAACTTTATGAGTAGCTAGACGCACTAAGCACATGCATAAAGCTTTCTTAAACAAAGTAATTTCAAGAATAATGAAGAGAATTTATAGTGATTCATTCAAATTCCAACACCACTCACTTAATCGTAAACATTAAGCAAGTTATCGAGCTATCGACTATTATCGACACAGCGCCTCGAAAATTATATGCCAGTAGCGAGTCGCGTCTCATTGATAAATATCCTTAAAGATTGTTCAAGCTCCCGATAATGCTTCCACCACCTCACACGTACGTCGTACACAAAAATACACCTTAACATAAACGAATACAGTCCATAGTCTATTTACAACGACCTCGTTGTCGACGACCGAGTGTAATGTTATTTATGAGACACTCACCTTAGGTGTTTTATAGTTATTTGATAAAACACTATCGTGATTATTAGCCTCACTTTGTGACAGTTGCTGTCCATTTTGCATTCATAAAATTCAAGGAATGTTAGATATCTATATCGATATACGCGACGTCCACGACGTTTACCGAGAGCAATTTTTTATTCAGTCCAATCGGGTGTTCGAATCTATATCGTCATTTATTAAATTAAATACCAGTCTCCACAAAGGTATTTTACTGGATAAGGTTCAAAAGGGTCGCTACACACGTGCAAAGACCGAGAGACTCCTCAGCAACTACGCAATAAGAATTCCAATCAGTAAACTCAATATCCGTTTCTATTTTTCCAGGTAAAAAATGGCGTTCGTTGACCCCTCAAGATCGACGGCCGTTCGTGGAGGAAGCGGAGAGGCTACGCGTCATCCATATGACCGAACATCCCAACTACAAGTACCGACCGAGAAGGCGAAAACAGAACAAGACGCGGCCCAACCAGCCTGCCGCCCCCACCAGCGCGCCGCCCGCCTCCGCCGCGCTGGGCTCGCCCTACGCCGCCGCCACGGACTCCCCCGACACGCGCTTCTCCCACAACCCCGGAGCCGGGTTCTCCCCCTACCGGACATCGCCCCTCGCTTCGGACTCGTATCAGTCGAACCAGTACAACGGCCACGTGCAAACTCCCGAATCGTCTCCCGCGCGATCTCCTGAACCGCAAGGAAGGAGGAGCGCTCCCGCCGAAGCGCCTCTACCCACCCCGGACGCTTCGCCGGTGGAAAATGAGAAAGAGAACTTCCAATACGAGGAGAGGCGAAGGGCGATCAACGCGTCTTCCATGTCCGAGTCCTACTCCTACAAATCGTTCCGAACGCCCGGGTCGTACTCCCCGGCGCCCGTCGCCGCTATGGGAATGGCCAACGGCATGTACGTTATGTGCACTCAAAGGACGCTGGCGGAACAATCTCCTCTGGTGACGGGCACGTTCTTCCCGCCGGTCGCGACGTCACAGGACCAGCAGGCGTTGGGGACGAGCGCGCCGAGGGTATCCTCCGCACCGAGCGGGCCTCTCAACACGGAATACAGTATCCAATACCATCCTTACGAGCAGTACGAACACCAGATGTATAAAACCGAGGACTCCTACGTGTCTCACTACCCGGAACAACCGAAAACCGAGTACGAAGATTCTCAGTATAATTCGGGGGGAACGTACTTCGCGGAAGAGCCTCCCAATCAGCCGCAGGAATCGGAGCAGGGTATGATGAATACTCGGCCGGAGATGCGCACGGGATCTCCGGAGTCGGACGTCGACGCGAGAGAGTTCGATAAATATTTAGATTACGGATCGGAAGGGGCGATGGAGCATTATAGATACGAACAACAACAGCAGCAGCAACAGCAATATCGGCAGCAATACTGCAACGAGCCGGCGCCAGGTCCGGAATACTGCGCGGAGAGGATGTACCCGTCTCCGTATGCGTCGGTGATCGCGGGGACTCCGCCCGCCGGGCCGTACCTGCCGCCGCCGGCCGGCGCGCCGGACGCGCGACCCGACGACGAGTTCAGTGTGATCCTCGCAGGTGTCAGACAGACGTGCTACAGCAATTGACAATGACTGACACCTAGTATCCTATGTACTCTTTTCAAATCTAGCCCAAAGAGTTATTTTTGAGATCCGTGTAATATTGATATCCTAAGAAACTGGTGATGAAAATTTCAATAATTTCTCATCGTAATAAGATCTGCTTATAGAGTTGTCAAAAATGGAAACCTTTAAAGTTTTACTGAAACTTTTGGGTACACTAGATACACCAGGTACCTATCATGTTTTAACTTTTAGTTTAACTTTTGGTTCAGTGTGGACATATAAACATAAAATATATAGTTGTAATTATAATATTCTGATAAACATTGTTTCGAGACACTGCGTAAATCAAGAAAATATTGTACACAGAATATGAACTGTTTTTTTCTTATATCGTTATATTTTAGCATTCTTAATTTGTTACACTTTTTCTTTATAAATCTTAAATTTTTCGTTTCTCTAATGAACAGGTAAAGATAGAATATTGTGACTAGTAGTCGATTTAAAACAAGGTTTAAGTTCACGGTATAGTGAATACATCCTATCCAACCATTGGTGCTAACATGTTGCTATATAATTACCTAAATCAAATAATATGCTCGTTGTAGATTATTTGGAGCCTGTGAATTTTTTTTACGAGAGAAGTTAAACTTAACGTTTCCTATTTACTTAAAATGATAAAAGATTATTTATTTGTAACTATTTTTGTATATTTTTAGTAAAAAAAATCATTGTCAAATTATTATTCTAAAACGTAGTTCTTCCATTATGGCTGTAGATATAGTGCTTAAGATTTTTTTAGTTCGTTATTTAATATGATAATATGTTTACTACTTTTACATACACATAGAATGTATGTATTCTGTATAAATTGTAAGAACTTTTTAATTGAAAATATCTCATAGTTTTATTTAATATAGTTTGTACTAAAAGTTTAGCTGAATTATTTTGGTTAGATACATAGTTGGTTACGCAATCCTTAGATTATATTACAGAGACACTCGCACTGCGAAACTACGTTCTTCCTATTTGTAAGAAAATTTATAAGAAACAATAAAAATTATATTCTAAACTATTGCATTTTATTGAGTTCTACACCCTGAAAAAGATACCTAGCTGGAATATGTAGATAGGACAGAAAAGATAGATTATATGGGGTTTTTTATTGGAGATAGACTTGTGCTTGACGACAATCATGCCTGATGGAAAGCGATGATGAGGTCTAAATTGGAGCGCGCTTGCCTAGAATTCCTATTCACTCTTCTCTTGAAGGCACCCAGATTGTACTTGGCTGGGAAGGCGTTCCACACCTTAGCGGTTCGTATCAGAAATGTGGAAGAAAAAGGTTTAGTGCGAGTTTGTTCGATGTCAACCACATAAGGCGTCTAATAGTCCTATGGTAGTAAGGTGAAGGAGGCACAAGGTTACAGGTTAGGTTTGGTCTAAGGTAAATCCTGAGCACACTGACCAAAGATATCTACTTACTACGATAGAATCGGTTTATCTTTATCTTTGGAAGACGAGTTGCCTGAGAATGTGGTGGGATTTTGTTTTCAGGATCCATTTGGATGGTTGTGCTGTGGCCTGTGGCTGAAGTGTCAAAAAACATCAACTAGTAAATCAGGGTCACTATACATATATCATTGAAGAATTGCCGATGAAATACCAAAGAGCAATGACCGAGTTTTTTGCCAATTCTTCTCGATGCAAGCCTACTTCCCAAACTTGGCGGAAGAGCCTGTATAAGATATAGGCCTGTGTGAAGAATAAAGATTTTCATTTTATTTTATCACATAAATTATCTTCTGTAGTGAGGCTACAGTTATAATATGTAGGTAAATTTTCAATGTGAAAAATACCTAATCGACTGTGATAGACAGACCGGTATGAAGTACACTTTTAACAATAACGGTTCCATTTTTCACATTTCGTTACAAAACGTTAAAAATGAAAATGAAAATATTTATTTTTCACATAACTATAGGCCTAAATAATAGGCTCTTATTAAATGTCGAAACTCTACCGCCAATAAAAGGAATGGTTCCTCGATATCAGACGCGTCACTAAAAAAGAAACAAACGAAGAGTGCCAAAGCAATAATCAAAACACGACAAAAAACATTAAAATCAATTCATAAAACGATCCTAAATTTCTTAATACGCCAATAATTCAAACTGTGAGCATAATTATTAGTTACACAGTAACAAAACATATTAATCATTATCGTTCCTGGACCGAACCTCACACGCACTTCGCAAATACATTGTACAAAAAGAGCCTTTTGAGGCACTAACACTAAGCTAAGGATGCCACTTTCAAAATTAATCGTAAATGTTACTAAATTAAATCTGTGACTTTTGCCCAAGCAAATATAGCCATATAAATTATTTCTCACTTTGAAGAATGAAAAACATTTTACGTCATATTCTCATACACAGAATATACATTAAAATATCATAAAAAACGATACAGACTAAAGAATTTTATTCATTAAAAAAAGAATTATTAGGTATTTCTGGAATAGTTATCTACTTTAAAGAGACATTGTAATATGACACGCCGTAAGTGCCTATGAGCTAGGCCTATAATATGAAACAAAGAAGATTTTGATTTTTACGGTGTAGTCAAAATAGAACGAAAGCAAAGAAAACACAACTATAAACAAAGATAAACATTACCTTAGTATATCCCTGTTGTTTTATGTATACCTATGTCAAATCTAACTTTAATCAAAGTTTATCCAACCAAGAAGAGAATCAAAACTTATAAGTAACTTAGAAAGGTTTCAGCCCTACCACAAGTCCAAATAAGATTAAAATTACTAAATAATTTGTTTGGCACGGGTATTCGGCCCGCGGCCCGTGCCGCCTGTAATTACGGCCCGACCGCGGCCCGCCCCTGCCGGCCCTCATTGATGTATTGACGTGACGTCCCGAATATGCAAAAACAATGTTTTGAGTATGGAAAACTGTGCGATATGGGCCGTGACTTCGTGATGTTTCGGTAGTTGAGGTGAATGAACTTTTATACTCGTTAGAAACCAAACAGAATAAAAACCAAATGTCTCCAACATAGTCCTGTAAACTCATCTACTTGATTGGGAAGACTGGATTCATTGAAAATTGTGATTGGTAGTCTATTAACGTGAATGCAACGGCTTATCCGAGGAAGGATTGCCGCTAGATGGCGCTGTTTAAGATAGTTACAGTTTTTAATCATTTACTCCAATCGTATTGAACTATTTTTAATAATATGTGTTTTGCGGAAGTACAACGTTGCCTTTTATTTTATCACATCATTATTTTAAACTAAAACGTAACCATTTCGTTATCTAGTTCAAATATAAAAATCTGTCATCTCTGTTAGCGTAGAGACACGACGAGCACACACACATTGACGCTATGGTTTCAATCCAGGATCTGTGGTTCTTACGTTTTCTACCAATTGTTAGCGTAAAAAAGGACATAGGTGCAACATAGATGGCGTTAAATTAAAAAAAATACTCAGAGATATCATTTATAGTCTACAATATCAGATTTTCGGAGAGAGATCAATCAACTCCGAGCTGGTACTAAAAATTTTTACATCCACCTACTCATAGAGTATAATATCATTACAGTACTACTGTAATAATTATAACTCTATGCACCTACTACCTTGTTACTAAGTATCTAACAAGTAATTACCTACCTACCTATAGACATTTCACTCCACGAAGACGCGCCCCATTCTGTGAAAATAGCTAATGTTTCATTCGATTTGTATGAAGTTTGTCGGAGTGGGGCGCGTCGTCGTGGATTGAAATGTTTATACCTATCTACTTATACCATAATATTGATAATTATCTATTATTTTGACGACCGAATCGTTTTCAACCAAAACCAAAACTTTCAGAACAGAACATACCTACCTACCTAATAAATAAAATGACTGACCGAAAGTCTCTGCGGCACTTGTGTGCGTTCGCCGCGCTGGCTCAGTTCATGTAGTAGGTATAATTATGTAGGTACACTGATTGCAATTATTATAAATTTTAAAACATACTGATAGTGACTTCATAAATGAAAAGACGAATATATTTCAATATTTATTTATTTTTAATACATATTAAGTAATACGTTACAGCGACTGCCATAATAATAGAACGAAGTTTCAAATTTTTCCGTTACGAAAAACCCGTCACGAAGAAAATCTATGAAAATCCCACCATTTGTGCATTCCTGTAACTCCCACTGTGTAACTGTACTTTGTACTGCGTAACCAGCAAATTAAATTTGCAAATATTTATTTGTCATTATAGGTACATACGCTTTTTTTTATAGACAGAAAATGCCTAACGCATACCCCTTCGATAGGGGAAACGAAGGGGTTATGTGGGGCTTGCACCCACTAAAAACTGTCTGTTCCTACGACAAACCTTCTGGCGGGAGTACGGGATTCACTATCGTATTCACCGCGCTCCCGCCAGGTCTCGACCAGCCACCTCAGCAGCAAGTCCCATCATTGTCGGCAGCCTGGTCGCTGCTGGAACCGTCTGAAGGGCGCGCCTGTTTTTGCTCGCCACCTCCGGGCCTGTCTATATTTGAGTGACGGACGGCCCCTAACGTCCATCACCAGGCAGGCCGGCAACTCATGGAGGCCGGAGGTCATCTGCCCTCCGGCGCCCGGTGCGTCTCCTGCGAGAGGGATGCGCCGCCTGATGTTCTCTCTCGCGCTCCGCCGCCTCCTTTGCAAGAATCACCTCCTCACAAAAGTTGGCAAAGGCATTCCACGCTGTCTCGCTCTGAACCATCGCCTGAACGATGTTTGAGAGCGAGAGGCCACCAACAGCTGCCTCGAGTACACTGCGCTGCTGCGCCCACGCGGGACACTCCTCCAGTGTGTGCTGCGCCGTGTCCTCGAGGCGGTTTCCACAGTGGCGGCAACCGGGCGATTGCTCCCGACCTATGCGATGCAGATACTTACCGAAGCAACCATGTCCAGTAAGTATCTGCGTCAGCCGGAAGGTAAGGGCCGCCATGCTGGCGCCCCAGCCAATCCTCCATGACGGGCCACTATACCAAGATGGTGTGCGAGTCCGACTCGCACTTGGCCGGTTTTCTTTAAGATAATAAGATTTTGAAGAATTATATTTTATTTCGCGGTGAGTTTTGTACCAAGACTTCAAAGATTTGTAAGTCTTTCTTGAACTGCTATAATTATATCAAACTATAGCACGGTCGCTAACCACGAAGAATTTCGTACATCGACCTGTTACTACCTGTCTCTGTCACTCCCGTGTCAAAATAATGCGTCACGCTCGCACAGATGCCATGACCGCCGTCCTCAGAGATTTTAAACCTTTTACCTGCGAACGTAAAGTTTGTTTTTGTTTTTGTTATATTGTTTTGTTTGTTAGTTTTTAATACATTTGCTCAAAAAGATGATATTTCCGGGTAATTTTAGCGTGCGCAAAGTTATTCTTTTCCGCACCAGAGCTTTTTGATTTCCCCCTGCATGATGGATCCAAATCTATGAAGGAGGTTTTCAAGCAAAAAGTTTTCGCTACAAAATTATTGTAAAAAATAACAGTAATGTATTCTACTTTCTAACTACTATAAATACGTAAATTAAATTTAATATAAATTTATTACAATGATTTCCTTTAGTTTTCTATTTTTTTTTGGAAATGTGTGGCTGCGGCTGTTATATTTAATCTGTGCTTTGAGTTCTTTTTATTGTCTATGATTCCTTGTTATTAATATTGATTTTTCAAATTCCATGCAAAACTTTTTTTTCTCTTCAAATATTTCATCTAAACCGCATTAACAGAAAAATGTTTGTGCCACTGTCAGTAGGCATAGAGGTCAATGTACAAAATTCTTCGTGGTTCGCGACCGTGCTATAGTAGGGCGCGTAGGTGCGCGGGCCACAGGTGGCCCGCGGGCTGTCTTCCAGTCTTTTTTCTTTTTTTAATTTATTATCGACTTTTAATTTCCTCCCCATTCCCCAACTTGTAATCTCATCAATATTCCCCGTACATTTTCTATGGAAAAGTAAATTCTGCCATTATGAATTTTTTTCTATACATCAGATAGACTTACTGTTCCTGATCACATCTTGTCAAGGCCGTTCTTCCATCTTTTACACTTTTTGAGAAACCGACGAAATTCGAATGGCGGCCATTTTGAATCCGCCATTTTGATTTTTCAGCTAACTGCCATTGGTATGACGTTTCGAATGACATTTGGTCGAGCACCCCCCACCTATCTTCTTGTGTGCGTGACGTGGACGTGCTCTTCACCCGTCTCCGAAATCCTCAATCATTAGCTCTCTGCATATTTTTCATCGAGTCTTTTTTGACTTCTATACGAAGCCATAAGTGAAAGAAGAATTGTTCATATAAAATTTTACGAGAGGATATTTTGGGGAAAATCTCGAAAAGTACCCCAAATGTGGCAACACTGCTTACATATCTTGATACTCTCGGTTGATATACATGTCGACTTTCCGAAATGTCGCCATACTTGGCGACATTTCGGTAACAAACATCCAAACTTTACGAAAATTTTGATCATATTTTTATTTAGAGGTACTCCTCTAAATAAAAATATGATCAAAATTTTCCTAAAGTATTATTTCGTAAGGTAAAGCTATTGCATTGTGCATAGCATAATGTTCTCACACTGTTACCGTAACCGACACCTCACATTGTGTCACAATACTAATTATTCTGCTGGAAATAGAGATCTCTAGGTTTTATTGTAGATATAGGTACGAGTAGGTTTTATCCCGGCTAAATTTGTTCCCTGAGTTCAGCCAACGAATAATACCTAGGCTTCTTGAATAAATCTCCAAATACCTAAATATCTAGGTGACAACTAACAACGTCTAAGGGTGTTTACAGACGGACCGCATTTCAACTGCAATCCAACCGCAAATTGCAGTTTAAATGCGGTTGTCACGACTGCAATAGAACTGCAAACAAAACGCGCAGTCAGATTGCAGTTCAGTTGCAGTGGGCGTGCAGTCGTGTGAACTGCATACCGACTGCATCCAAACTGCACCATCCCACCCGCCCGCACGCTCCGCTCTCTCTGCAGTTTGGATGCAGTCGGTATGCAGTTCACACGACTGCACGCCAACTGCAACTGAACTGCAATCTGACTGCGCGTTTTGTTTGCAGTTCTATTGCAGTCGTGTCAACCGCATTCAAACTGCACTTGAACTGCAATTTGCAGTTGGATTACAGTTGAAATGCGGTCCGTCGGTAAACTCCCTTACATAATAATAAGTAGGCAGGAGAAGTGTAAGGGTGTTTATTGCATACATATATGTACATATATATGCAATAATAGGTACCCATAACACAAGCTATTTCTTACTTTGGGGCTAGATTGCAAAATATTGACTAATGTATTTCAATGTAGGAAATAGTTACGATGACTCAATCTTATCGAGCAAACACGAGTACCTATCGACGATGTTGCGTTTTCAACTACATTCAATTTTACGCTCTATGACAATATATAAGTAAAATTAGTTTTTCAATGTTCGCAAAAATATATAACACCTACTGCTATACCTATCTACATTTTAGACACGCTAGATGTTATGTATTATTATCTACTCGTAAAAGTAAAACCAAAACCGTATCAATATAGAAGGAATGCATTTTTGAAAATTTTCCTGCATAGATTTACGCGGTCGTCGCTCGGTTTCCTGTATGGCAGACTGCAGAACCCGTTATCATATTATATATATTATATATATTATATAAATTAGGTATTTATAATTAGGTACCTACCTACTGGCTACTGGACGCTCGTGACCTTACTTACGGAACCCTAACTAATAATATTGGCTTCCAAGCTTACAGTTCATAATTATGATAAGCTATGTGAGATACCTATTACTACTTACTTACAAAAATCTGGGGACACGGTAGTGTCCCCGCCAGACGAGTCAAGCGAAGCGCGAGGGCACTACCTATGTTTTCTCGAAGTGTTTCGCCGTATTTTTAAACAGTGCGGTGTCGGTTACGGTTTCAACGTGCGGTGTTGGTTACGGTAACATAACAGTGTGCGGTGTCGGTTACGGTAACAGTGTGTGGTGTCGGTTACGGTAACAGTGTGCGGTGTCGGTTACTATTATAAATACTGTCGGTATTTAATGAACCGAATATGAAGTTTTTTTTTAACTGTATAGGCTAGCGCTTGACTGTGACCACACCTGATGGAAAATGATGATACAGTCTAAGGTGGAACGCGCTTGCCTAGGAGATGCCTATTCACTCTTGATCTAAAGGCGCCCGGGTTGTAACTGGCAGGAAAGACAGTGCCTGGGAGTTCCATATTAAAATGTATGGCGTTTTTCGCGTATAAATATGATTGATTTGGAGCTCATATTATTTGCTTTTTGGTTTGAATTATAAAAAACTAGGCCGGTGAATGTATTATCGATACTTTCGTCTCATGTTTGAACCAAAAATATTTTCAAACATAATAATGAAATGGCTTGCATAGTTCAATTAGAAAAGGCTGTATTAGATGTTTTGACCTAAGTGACGCATTTTTTTTCTCTAAAATCAAGAATTATTGTATTAATATTCTATGGTGTTATCTATTTACATTATCAAGTGTAGGTACTCGTGTAACAAAACCCCTCCGAAACTTCATGGC
This sequence comes from Coenonympha arcania, assembly GCA_036785405.1. Classification (NCBI taxonomy): domain Eukaryota; kingdom Metazoa; phylum Arthropoda; class Insecta; order Lepidoptera; family Nymphalidae; genus Coenonympha; species Coenonympha arcania. The sequence continues at coordinate 6,691,190 of CM072059.1, forward strand.
CAATTTTTTGTGTAAATTTGGTAGGTCTTTAAACAAATTAAAAGGCAAAACAAAGTTTCTAAGGTCAGCTAGTCCTTCTTTTAATATATAAAATATTTTTGTGTCACAGTGTTTGTAACATAATTGCCCCTAAACGGCTTTTCCCTATTTTTATGATTTTTTTTATGTATTCGCTAAGGCAGAGAATAGGACGCAAACTTTTTTTTGTACCCTTGTATTTAAATAATCTATATAGCAAAACAACATTTGCCGGGTCAGCTAATCTTAATGTATATTGAAGCTCTTATTCGTCTACTTGCTCGAAAAAATACGAATAATTATATTACAAGCAGACACAACTCTGTCACTGACGACCCACCCCGCTATTCACAGAGTGATAAAAACAATATCGATCGCGATGTTGCAGCGCTGGAAGTGCTTCTTCAAACAGACGTGCAGTCAACTTGAGAACTGAAACCGCACTGAATTTTTCACGCTCGAAGTCTCGTATATAAAGCGATTTGTGGGAGGGTATTTTTTCATAGTAAAATGTATGGCGGTTTTCGCACATAAAGGTGATTGATTTGGGGCTCATATTATTTGCTTTTTGGTTTGAATTTATTTGGTTTTTGGTTTGGTTTGAACTTGGCTGGCGAACGTTTTATCTATACTTTCCTGTCATGTTTTAACCAAAAATATTTTCAAATATAATAACGAAATAGCTTGTAGAGTCCAAATAGAAAAGGCTGTTTTAGATGTTGTGTCATTTTTTTCTCGAAAATGAAGAATAATTTTATAAATGTTCCAAGGCGTTAGTGCAGGCTCATTCAGTAGCCATCTGAGTTTTTTTTTTTGGTGTCATATAATGAAGTGAGTTGTTCAATATAGTTAAAACCGTAACTCCCTTTTTGCACGTTTTACAGCTTCGCGACCCTTAAATACAAGCTCTAACTTCACAAACTCTACACTTTAGTTACAATAATGCCTTGGCTGTTTGGCTACCGTCACATGGGCGTAAAGTGAAAAATGTATCCCACCAAAATCATTTTCTTGATTTCAAATTTTGAGAACTTACAGAGTACTGAAAAGTGAATAATTTTTTGATTTTACGCCCAATGTAACGGTAGCCAAACGGTTAAGACATTATTGTAACTAAAGTGTAGAGTTTATGAAGTTAGCTTGTATTTAAGGGTGTATAAAGTCAGAAGTCTTGCCCTACATGAGATCTGATAACTTTTTGACAGTGTGAGCCATATGCTCGTCTGGCAACATTTTACCTGAAAATGTTTTTGTTAGGATTTCATTTCTTTTTGTTAGTTTTTTAAAACAATGTTTTTTATTAACTTAATTTTTCTTTTTTTTTGTGTATTTCTTGCACTTCAGGTGCGCCTCTTTTCACAGCCCACTCTCTAATATGTTTGTATTACGAGTAGATACGTACTTTGCTTAGAAGTATATTCTGAAAATTTAAAAAACTTATAGTAGATTTAAAGTTAGTAGTTTTGGCCTACCGAAAGTGAAACTAATTTTACATTTATCAATATAATCAAACTTAATGTATAGATCCAAATTTCAATTTCTAACTTAAAATTTTACCTATTAAAACAAAAAGTCAGATACAAATGAAAGTTTGGATGTTTGTTACTCAATCACAACACAACTACGGAACTGATTTGGCTGAAATTTAAAATGTAGACTGATTTTATCCTGGACTAACACAGACTACTTGTTAGCCATTAAAATGTACGGAAGATATCGGTGAGATTTGTGTGTTTATTAGTTTTTTAACGATTGTTTTATTTATAGTCTTTATTTTTGTTGGACCGCCATATTCATTTAGTTGGTCGCAATTTCTAAGGTAATAAGACTTACCGTAACCGAAACCGCACACTGATACCGTTACCGACACCGCACACTGTTACCGTAACAGGGCAACAGGGCCAACAGGCGACGCACTGTTTCCCCGTTTTATTGCATCGCGTGCAGCGAGATATTGCTCATAAGTCTTATTACCTTAGAAATTGCGACCAACTAAATGAATATGGCGGTCCAACAAAAATAAAGACTATAAATAAAACAATCGTTAAAAAACTAATAAACACACAAATCTCACCGATATCTTCCGTACATTTTAATGGCTAACAAGTAGTCTGTGTTAGTCCAGGATATAATCAGTCTACATTTTAAATTTCAGCCAAATCAGTTCCGTAGTTGTGTTGTGATTGAGTAACAAACATCCAAACTTTCATTTGTATCTGACTTTTTGTTTTAATAGGTAAAATTTTAAGTTAGAAATTGAAATTTGGATCTATACATTACGTTTGATTATATTGATAAATGTAAAATTAGTTTCACTTTCGGTAGGCCAAAACTACTAACTTTAAATCTACTATAAGTTTTTTAAATTTTCAGAATATACTTCTAAGCAAAGTACGTATCTACTCGTAATACAAACATATTAGAGAGTGGGCTGTGAAAAGAGGCGCACCTGAAGTGCAAGAAATACACAAAAAAAAAGAAAAATTAAGTTAATAAAAAACATTGTTTTAAAAAACTAACAAAAAGAAATGAAATCCTAACAAAAACATTTTCAGGTAAAATGTTGCCAGACGAGCATATGGCTCACACTGTCAAAAAGTTATCAGATCTCATGTAGGGCAAGACTTCTGACTTTATACACCCTTAAATACAAGCTAACTTCATAAACTCTACACTTTAGTTACAATAATGTCTTAACCGTTTGGCTACCGTTACATTGGGCGTAAAATCAAAAAATTATTCACTTTTCAGTACTCTGTAAGTTCTCAAAATTTGAAATCAAGAAAATGATTTTGGTGGGATACATTTTTCACTTTACGCCCATGTGACGGTAGCCAAACAGCCAAGGCATTATTGTAACTAAAGTGTAGAGTTTGTGAAGTTAGAGCTTGTATTTAAGGGTCGCGAAGCTGTAAAACGTGCAAAAAGGGAGTTACGGTTTTAACTATATTGAACAACTCACTTCATTATATGACACCAAAAAAAAAAACTCAGATGGCTACTGAATGAGCCTGCACTAACGCCTTGGAACATTTATAAAATTATTCTTCATTTTCGAGAAAAAAATGACACAACATCTAAAACAGCCTTTTCTATTTGGACTCTACAAGCTATTTCGTTATTATATTTGAAAATATTTTTGGTTAAAACATGACAGGAAAGTATAGATAATACGTTCGCCAGCCAAGTTCAAACCAAACCAAAAACCAAATAAATTCAAACCAAAAAGCAAATAATATGAGCCCCAAATCAATCACCTTTATGTGCGAAAACCGCCATACATTTTACTATGAAAAAATACCCTCCCACAAATCGCTTTATATACGAGACTTCGAGCGTGAAAAATTCAGTGCGGTTTCAGTTCTCAAGTTGACTGCACGTCTGTTTGAAGAAGCACTTCCAGCGCTGCAACATCGCGATCGATATTGTTTTTATCACTCTGTGAATAGCGGGGTGGGTCGTCAGTGACAGAGTTGTGTCTGCTTGTAATATAATTATTCGTATTTTTTCGAGCAAGTAGACGAATAAGAGCTTCAATATACATTAAGATTAGCTGACCCGGCAAATGTTGTTTTGCTATATAGATTATTTAAATACAAGGGTACAAAAAAAAGTTTGCGTCCTATTCTCTGCCTTAGCGAATACATAAAAAAAATCATAAAAATAGGGAAAAGCCGTTTAGGGGCAATTATGTTACAAACACTGTGACACAAAAATATTTTATATATTAAAAGAAGGACTAGCTGACCTTAGAAACTTTGTTTTGCCTTTTAATTTGTTTAAAGACCTACCAAATTTACACAAAAAATTGGCCATGAAGTTTCGGAGGAGTTTTGTTACACGAGTACCTACACTTGATAATGTAAATAGATAACACCATAGAATATTAATACAATAATTCTTGATTTTAGAGAAAAAAAATGCGTCACTTAGGTCAAAACATCTAATACAGCCTTTTCTAATTGAACTATGCAAGCCATTTCATTATTATGTTTGAAAATATTTTTGGTTCAAACATGAGACGAAAGTATCGATAATACATTCACCGGCCTAGTTTTTTATAATTCAAACCAAAAAGCAAATAATATGAGCTCCAAATCAATCATATTTATACGCGAAAAACGCCATACATTTTAATATGGAACTCCCAGGCACTGTCTTTCCTGCCAGTTACAACCCGGGCGCCTTTAGATCAAGAGTGAATAGGCATCTCCTAGGCAAGCGCGTTCCACCTTAGACTGTATCATCATTTTCCATCAGGTGTGGTCACAGTCAAGCGCTAGCCTATACAGTTAAAAAAAACTTCATATTCGGTTCATTAAATACATCAACTGAAACCACTGCCTAGCATTTCATACAGTGTAGTGACAACAGTAATAAGAATAATAAATCATATAGAAACCCAGATCTTACAAATGAGTTAAAAATTATCGAAATTCTCATTATTAAAATAATAAGTAAACTTCACGCCTAAACGCATCTGCGGGCATCTGCGGGCTGCAAAGTCGAACTGTCTCTGTATTAGGCCGCGAACTGCGAATGCGATAAACTAGTTTCTACGTATGCGTGTTTTCTGACAATTATTAACATGCTTCAAAGACTAAACGCGCGATGGACATTCAAATTGTCTGAAGTATCGAAGTTTGATTTTTCATGGTCAGGGTACGAAATTTACACCGCGTATTGTATCTGTGCGCCTAGAAAATATCAGGATCGAAAGTTCCCACGGTCTTAAGGGTGTATAAAGTCAGAAGTCTTGCCCTACATGAGATCTGATAACTTTTTGACAGTGTGAGCCATATGCTCGTCTGGCAATATTTTACATGAAAATGTTGTTGTTGGGATGAATTTTAATTTTTATGCGATAGGTAGATGTACGATAACAATTTTTACAAGCGGAACAAAAGTTCCAGAAATCCATTGTTTTGGAATTTCAATGACTCCTTTGTGCGATTTGTGTCAGGCGATTATGCACCTTGTCCTGCTTGTAATAGGGTTGATTCGTAAAAATGTTTACCAAAAAAAATTATCTAAAAATACTTGCGGTCTTCGATAGGCAACCTGATGGATACCTACGTAAATCTCCTATTTATAAATAAGTATACATAAAAATTTGGTTTTAGCAAAAAATAAGTAGGTATACATAAAAATTTGGTTTTAGCAAAGGATCTATTAGTACCTACCTACCTACCTACCTACCTACTAGCATTTTGCGCGGCGTTGTTGCCAGCCAGCACAGCCCATTTGCTACTTTCTTTACTCGGCTCATATAATAAAGTGTGAGGTGTTAGGTTACGGTAACAGTGTGAGGTGTCGGTTACTTTTGCCTCGGTAAGGGACTAAGGCCTCGACTTGAGCCCTGCTTGTGTGGTGTGAGAAACCTAAGCAACAAGTACCTATGCTAGTTTGGATAGATTTTGGATAGCTTACAATACTAAATTAGTAGGTACTATCCGTTGAAAGAAACTTTGCCGCTCAGATGAGAACGATTCTGCGAACGGGTTATACCTACCTACCTATTATTATCAATGAATATACTTACGTAGTTTCATCAGTAATTCTCTCTAGGGCGGAACGACTTCTTTTCCTAGATTTATACGACGCACTTGAAAATTCATGTTTTTTATACGCTATTTTGTATGGTTCATTTTGAACTCTACAAATAGCGCCAGCGAAGTATTCAATATACTCTATGGAAGTATTTTTATCATGTATCTATACAACGCCATCTATCATGATGGCGTTGTCCAACTTCAAAAACAATATGTCAGACACGTAGTTGTTTTAGGTAGTTACACTAGATGTCGCTCGTAACACAAGGTAAAACCATGTACTTACTTACACCGATACTGTATTTCATCATAGGTACTTACACACACATGTATGTAAATTTAGCGTTTTTTAAATGCCGTATTATTCTCTAACTAAAGTAAATATTCGCCTGATATTTAAATTGCGGGTATAAAAAGTCCTAAGTAAATCGTAAATATCAATAAATATAACAACAAATGTATATTTTTCAAGATTAATTCAAGTGAAAAATGTATGAGAGCATCTCCTAGCTTGTGGCCCTTAAGGCTATTCTTAGTCACCGATATGAACATTTTACATCAACATTTTTCATACTAGAAAAAGTAATCTCAAAATCTGTCAAAATTATATAAGTCGCTGCTGAGTGAACTACAGCGAGGCCTCACTGTTGATGACAAAGCAAGCATTTTTGGCACCAACAAACTGGCGACATTTTATAATTTTAGGTAATAGGTATGTCTATTGGTCTAGTCTAAAAATTTTCGCTGTTTCTTATACTTCTCCGAACACAAAAAATCTTGAATCTTGATACTCTTCTGTTAGGTATTTAGGTAAAACATAGGCTCATATTTGATGCCCCAGCGTTCCATTAATTTAAGAACGATCAAGAACAAAGTCAAAAGTCTAAGCTCCATAATCCATTTCAGTCTAGAGACAGCTGTAGTACTTTAGGGTTATTCTTCCAATAACGAAATTTCCCAGCATATAGTTTCCTGGATCACTTCCAGTGAGATTAGAGATTTGTATGTGCTGTGCTGGTTGAAACGACTCAGTGAGTATCCGCGTAAGTAGGTATAGTTAAGTAGGTAAGTAGGTACCTAAAGTTGATGTTGTGTCAAGTGTCCTCATTCAAAATAGCTACCAAATTTTGTCAAAATCGGTTCAGTTTTTAAATGCTTGATTCCAATCAATTACGTATATAACGTACGTGTATCAAACAAACATTCTACTCGTAATTTTAGTGTGAATATTACCTATAACTGAGTATAATATGGACTCTGCATCACAGTTACTTACACCATTAACTTCGCCGTCAATGATTGAGTGGATAGATAGTCGTATACCATGTTTATGCTATAAACGTGAATATAAACATTTTCAAGCTACATATGTAAGTGACTCAAGGAGGAAACGTGTGTTCTCATAAATAACCAGGGGAAACGCGACTTCACTCGCGTTTGCAGTCGCAGCTTATGAAATAAACATACGTATCAACACATTTGAACGAAACGAACATAATAATACATCCCCAATACTGTCGATTTTTTTCCGAGTAATGATGGTTTTTTATCGCTCACTATCATAATCTCCTGTGTTTCCTCGCACACAACTTCCATGTCAAGGTAGTTATGCCCTGGAAATGATGTTTTGCTTCAGCATTATCATTCGAATCGTTTTTGTGATACAATTTATTGTTATTATATTTTTTTTAGTTGCTGGGCAGTAAAAATGCTATATGTTTACTGCCCAACAACTAAAAAATTGCTATTTTGTTTTTAAAACAGGTAGTTTAGTTTTTTGGTATGTTAGTGATACCTAAAGGTGGCATTTTCAGTAGCAGTGTCCATACTTTAAATCTGAAAAACTCACTAAGATTACTTTATTTTTAAATAGGTGTTCAAATAGGTCAAACATTATTTTTTTTCACTCATTATAGTCATAGTTCAATTAGTCTGGCAAAAGTGGAACAGACGAATCTCTCACCGAAAATTGAAATGGATAAGGCCTTTATTTATAAGTCTGTGAGATAAGATTGGCAGTCATTCTCGTCCTAGATAGAAATGGAGTAAATAATACTAACAGCACTCCTATTAACAAAATTAATGAGATGAAAAGGAAATTTATAAAAATTTAAAAATAGCGATATGAAAATATTTAAAAAAAATGATCATCTAGTTGATATTATTTAAAATGCTGATGTAAAGTGGGTTTTTAAGAGCCGGATTTGATACCAAAATCTATCGAGAAAGTTTCACTTTTTAACTCTCTAATTGTGTGTGATCTTCAAGTCCTTATAACTGTGGTTATAAGCCTTGCTATATTTTATAGCTATCAATAACCAGCCTCATTAGGGTAAATTTAAATATTATCTTTTAATACGAGCAACAAAATAGAAGCCAAGTATGTAAAACTAAAGTAAATTAATTAGACAGTGTCAGGGATGTTTGTACCTAATAGGCTAACAGGTAACTAGGACGATAAATATACGAGGACTGAAGGTAAAGACGACTGTACAGGTAAAGCTAGTAAATTAAGCAGCTATAGACAAACCTGAATAAGCGAGAACTCGGTAAACGAGAAAACTCATGAGAGTATTTGTCAGGTCAAGGCATTTTGTCCTCCTAACTCTGAAACTCGGGTTACTGAAAAACCTCTCTAAGGGAAAAATAATCTCGGTCCCTTGAGCTCAGTTTTGACCGTATTTGAAACGTAACCTCTTATCTTGCTTGAAACTGTATAGTACGTAGGTACGTACTCGAAACTTGGTAGGTATAAGTACCTACTTTTATATTTTTGAATAGTTTGTTTACCATAATTTTGGACCTAACATCAAGTAAAGCTACGAAGGCTTACAATAAGTACAATTTCATATCATCCTTTTTCCTATATACAGGATTATATAAAAAATACCAAATCGCTCTCGGCCTGTAGTTGTTTACAATTACAAGTGCAGTTATTATCTCGCTGCAGACTCTGCACAACTCAACAAAGAACAACAAAAGCGAAACACTCGAATGATTTATGACCGAGTCTGCAGCGAGATAATAACACTACTATAGGTAATAACTTTCGTTCTACGACTTTTCAAAATTCAGTATTAAATTATTGCATACAAAAAAAAATATTATTTCTGTAAAGTGACATTACACTGTTGCGGTGCCGCGACAAAACATTGAATATTTGTTTATTGTTTTGTTGTAATACAGGCCAAGAGCGATTTGTTTTTTTTTTGTATAACCCTGTATATTGTCAACAATATCAATTCTCTAAATTCGGCTGTTTTTCCTTAAAAGTAACTATACACTTCGGCTGAAGGGCGTGCCAAATCCCAGTAGTAACAAATCACATAAAAACATATTTACTCGTACCTAAATAAGTCTGATGCAAATAATCGTTCGATCGATCGGATACGCTCAAGGGTCGCATATCTCCCACTGTGGATCGAGCCTAATCATATGCGCACGCGTCACTGCGGCGCGCGCAAAGAACGATGCGCCTTTGAAGATAGCGCCGATACATTTATTACTGATACTTTGCATTGCGAGATTTGGATTCCATTCAGTGGCCTTAACAATCCGTAAATATGCTACTAATTATTTTTATTTGCTGCCATCGGGAATTATTGTAATTTCAATACAAAGGATGTTGCGGTTCTCAGTAACTCATCCTTTCATTTTTTCAGAAACTGCTGGATGGAGATTTATCCCCAAGTTTGGTTGGAAGCGTTATTATCTAACAGGCTGTCCCTTTTTTCTTGTTTCCAACTGACATTATCATTACGGACACCGCGTCCAGTGATAATGCCATAACAATAAATTTGTCAGGTTGGTAGAGGCTTCGGCCGCGGCTAGTTACCACTCTACCAGCTAAGACGCACCGTCAAGCGATTTAGCTATCTACTACGATGGTTGCGTAAGTGTTTGCTTTCCCCCTTCCAAATCACGATACATTTTCGTCAGCATCATCACTTACCATCAGATGACGTTGCATTCAAGTAATTTACCTAACTAGCTAACTAACTAATCAGCCTTTAGATATCCACTGCTGGACATAGGCCTTACCGAGAGCGCGCCACCACATACGGTCCTCCGCCTTCCTCATCCACCCGCTACCGGCGACCTTCTTTAGGTCATCGATCCAGCGGGTAGGAGGTCGTCCTACGCTGCGCTTACCGGTACGTGGTCTCCACCCCAGAACACGTCTGCCCCAACGGCTGTCGGTTCTGCGACAGATATGGCCCGCCCACTGCCACTTCGGCTTGCTAATTCGTTGGGCTATGTCGGCAACCTTGGTTCTCCTACGGATGTCCTCGTTGCGGATTCTATCCTACAGAGAAACACCCAGCATAGCCCTCTCAATAGCACGCTGAGCGACTTTGAACTTGTGGACAAGGCCTACTGTGAGTGTCCACGTTTCTGCTCCGTATGTCATGACCGGCAAGACGCAGGCGTTGAAGACTTTTGTCTTTGTAGGCATTGGGGTATCGGCGAGTTGAAGACTTGACCCAGTTTTTCAAATGCTGCCCATCCCAGCTGAATTCTTCTGTCAGCTTCCTTGTCGAAGATGTTTCTACCTAACTGTATAATCTGTCCTAGGTAGTTATATTCTTGAACAACTTCGATGCTGGCATTCTCGACAAGGATGGGCCTTGTGATGACGTATTCATTGAACATGATCTTTGTTTTGTCCACGTTCACCTTCCAAGACCCACTCGTCTGGAAGAAGTGCTAAGATCGGTCAGCATTTGCTCAAGATCCTGCGGCGTGTAATTTACCTATAGTGAGAAAAAGAATGAGAGACGATGATGAGAAGATGTTGGAGACGTGACACAGGTATAAGTGTCACTTGAACCACAGCTTTAACCGTACTTAATAAGGCCAGCAAATTAAAAAAGTCTGAAACGGTAAGTATGCAGTTGGGAGCGTGTAATGCAAATTCGTCGCTTATCGCCCGCCTTATCTCAAAATCTTTTATTTTCTCTATAGTGTTTTGGAAACACGTATTACGTGCAAAACAATAGGTCGTTAATAAGTGTTTTGGTATCGAATATGGGTAAAAAGGACATCTTTGATAACACACGTGGCTACAGACGTGGTTTAGGTATTTGCTTTAGTAACTACTTAGCAAATTATAGCAAAAGACTTTGCTATTGCTATTAAACTTTTTTTTTTCAACTTATTTATCAAAACCGAACGCCATAGAATCGCGTACCTACGTACGATCGTAATAAATATTACAATGATCAGGAATCGAATTTACGACCGTTGCGATTTCAGTCATGGAGTGTAATTTGAGTTTTTTTAGCAGGACAGATTAATTTATTTTGCTATAATCAGCTAGGTACTTGAAAATATTCTGTATGGTACAATATGCAGGAACACTGCCCACATGAAAACACCACACACAATTTTCCAACACTTTCTTCGACGCACGTTTCGTCCCGACACCGGGACATCCTCAGGAGATGTTGACTTCACAATGCGAAATAGAGTTTCGCTCAGAGTTAAACAAATTAATCTGTCCTGCTAATCATGGATTTTCGCGAAATAACGCCTGCTTCCATTCAATATTTGAGTTTTTTTAATGTCAAGCAATCTCAAACTCAAAATTCAAATTGGGCCTAACGCACAGGCTCTTTACATGATATTATATTATAGGTACCTATTAGTATATTTTTCATTAAAGTGATACCTACAAGTCGACTTAAAGCTAAGTTTACGAGGGTTCAAACGCGTCCTGCACTGAGAAGCATAAGTTGTACAGATTAACATTTTATAGATTTTTTTTATCTGGTTCATCTAGTCAATCAAAAAGTCAATTCAAATACCATTGCTAATTTGCTAATTTTCTTTGTAAAGTATTTTATGTTGAATAAATACCAGTAAACCAATATCCGGTGACCGATTTTAAGGATGACAGTAAAAGACGAACTTCTGCCACGAACCAATCACGGATCTACCTAACTAAGCTCGTATTCTAATCAACGAGGCAAAAACTCACATATCAGCCTAGTCACCACATCCTGTCTGTCCGTCACTCGCACCATGTCTATCGCATTTACATAAACTTTGAGTTATGGGCTGTTTCTAAGTGATTTAAAAAAAAGTCACCGTCTTAAAAACATTGCAGGTACATATAAGTATAATACACTTAACCTACGAGTTAGTATCTTGGAGGATGGCTGACATGGCCTAGTACGAATTAGCTGTATAATATTTTGAACAATAAAAAAATGTGCCTGCAGCTTTTTTTTAACCGGCTTCCAAATGTTTATGAAATGAATTTGATAGCTGTGAGCTATTACATTCATTTTCGGCAGTCAGAGTTTTTCAAAGGATTTGTTTCAAAAGGCATCTAAGTCGATGGTTATTCTGTCTAGGTATAATTATTAAATTAACTTTAAAGGAGAAGTATTATTAGTAAATCTATATTGAATTAATTTTCCTAGGTTACATTAAAAATAACACAACTTCAATAAGTAGGGTCGTTTAGCTGGTTACGCGACCACGGTCAGTTAGCGACCACTGACAGGACCTACTGCATTAATAATACGAAAAAAATAAGAATTCTATCCTGCTTTTCCAAATGAAATTCGCTTAATTAAATAGGGAGATAGATCTGTTAGCTTTACCTACAAGAGTTGGCAGCTTTGTGTTTACCCGACAGTAAACAAATCTTAGTTCAGTCCGCCGCTCATATTTTTGGCGCGTACAGGTTCCCAAAACAAAGGAAAAAATAGTGAGCAAGTGATGCGTTCAAGGTAAGTAGGTATATCGTGTCGTGATATATTTATTAGAGACGACTTTTTAATGTTCCATTAAGTGTATAAGTACATATTTTACGTAATTTGTACATTTATTACATGTAATATACAAAATCTTGTAAAAAATTGAATGGTCGCTAACTAGAATTGGAATACTCTATTACGTTTGATTTGCGGCCACCTGGTCGCCAATAGATATTTGGATACAAAAACATCTATTTTAATTTTTTATAGACTACAAATCTAGTTCGGAATTCAATTACTTTCAATTTAATTTGTTTATTTTTATCTTCATATATTTTAGTTTACGACCGCCAAATGATTATAAATCTTATATTTAAACATCTAAAAATGTATGGGTCTCAAGTGGTCGCCAATTAAAAGTGTCACTTCTAATTGGCGACCACTTGATTAACGTGTGGTTTTACAACCATTTGCAATCACTACCATAATCTTAGTCTGTTTTTTAGGGTTCCGTACCTGAAAAGAAAAAAACGGAACCCTTATAAGATCACTTTGTTGTCCGTCTGTCTGTCTGTCTGTCGGTGTGTCACAACCCTTTATTTCAGTAACTATCAAAGATATCGACATGAAATTTGGAATAGTCGTAGATAATGATGGCCCGCCGTCAATGCAATCATAAAATTATAATTATTTTTTTTATTTTAATTAATCAAATGTAGTTTGCCCTAGCAGATCGCGAGGTCGCCAACTAGATAAGGGGTCGGTCGTCAACTAGCAAAGGTGGTCGCTAACTGTCATTTCATATAGTTTTTAAGATTTACTCAATTTAAAATGTTCTCGCAACTGTAATTCTCATTATTTTACTTTTAAACACAACTTGACAATGTCTAGAACCCCGTCAAATGACTTTAATATGTGTACTGTGGATGCGTCGTACTTAAATATTGACTTAAAGCTGAATATCCCGCTAATCGGTCGCCAACGGGCTAAACGACCCTATTAAGATTAAGTTTTTCTTTTTATTGAAGAATCATGTTTCCACTAACACATCAAAGAGTTTAGACACATTAATGTCTGTCTGTCACAACATTTTAATATTCATAATCGACACGTCGCGTCACATGCTCATAAATATATTAGAAATTCATAAAAAAAACTCACCCGACGGACCACCCCTAGCTTCACCTTTATAGAGGCTTATTGTGAATAATAAAATAATCATTATACCTACTGGCATCATATTGAGCAATATTTTTAATTTTGATATAGGTAGTAGTTTTAGATAGAGTAGGGTGATCTCAAGTAGGCAGGTATCATAGGTGTAAATGCTTTTATACTGTATGTTAACATGTTATGGCAAAATTATCAAAACTAAATGCATACAAATCACGTCTGTGCTATTGTTAGCTATGGAGTTAGAGTAGGTTTGTAGTGTTATTATCTCGCTGCAGACTCGGTCATAAATCATTCGAGTGTTTCGCTTTTGTTGTTCTTTGTTGAGTTGTGCATTACTGCATAACAACAAAATTTGACTATTGATTTTGACGATTTCAACGAAGATGAAATTATTAGAGATTCGAAGTGTACCAAGAAAATATGACGCATATCTTATAGTAGATACAAGACGTACATTACATTTAAAACAATGTTATAGACTAACTTACCTAGATTGTGGTTAAAGTAGGTATCTTAAGTTCTTCCTAATCATGTTCAGTACAAAGCAGTACCTAACAATACCGAAATGTTTGTGGAATATCATAGCAGGAGTCGGTGATTGATTTAGTCGTAAAATTTTATTAGCCATTGACGTTTTACTTTTATATTCAATTTACGTAAACAATAACATGACTTTTAATGTAAGTAAACCATCGCCATTGGTATTCGAGTCATGAGCCCTATATAGCTGCAATTGCTACAAATTCTACAATGTAAGCTAAGTATACGAGTTGCTAGTTGATTTTTTTTATATAGATTGTAGAAGTACGAAAATAAGCCTTAAAAGAAACATTGGAATTGCTTCATTATCGTAAATTATAAAAATACGAATAAGTAAGTCATCATAGATATTATATTATTACATGGACCCGGCTATTATTGCAATTATATAAAAGGCACCCGTGCTTTGGCTCCAAAAATGTTTTTTTTTGGCCTACAGCGACTTTTGAAATTTGACAGATGGCGCTATTTTTTGGTTGTATGAAAAAGGTTTACGTAAAGTAATCAGATGACCTCATCCTGCCATTTTAAAATCTTTGAGCTAAGTGAATGTACTCATAACGTTATTTTTTTACAAAGAGTAAAGTCCTATAGATACCTATATCATCATGGTTTTCTTTCTCAAAGATTTTCGTGGTAGGTACTTTAGGTAATTACCTACCCTGGTAAAGTGCTTTTTGCAATCGATTCGATTATGTGTTTGTGAATTTTAAATAACTGTGTTTAATAAGTCAAAAGCTTTAAAGCGTTAACAAACACACAATGTGTCAAATACATTCGTCTAAGTAAACCTAAGGAACTCGCTTCGCTCACGCCCTCGGTTATTCATCATTTTGGGCCGTATATTTTCCAAGTGAAAACTTAAACCAGTGTGTATATAAGTATATCAAAGTATGCGCCTCATTTACCTGCGTCGCCCGCTATCGCACCACCGATATCGTCGATAGCGGCGGCGATAAATAAAGTAACGTCAAGCACAGCTACAGGGACTTTATTTAATAAAGTATTTTTAACTTAAATTTTTTTTATTGTAGGTTCTAAGAAATTCGATACTTCATATTCACAATAACACACACACACACACACACAAACACACTAACAGAACACTGGTCAATAAGAATCAAATCAAATAGAATCAAAATATTTATTCCTTCACTTAGGCCTAGCTTACAGGCACTTATAAAATGTCAGACTCTCCTAGCAAATTCGGAAATCAGATTGACAAACATCCAAGTACGGTTAAGTAAGAGGAAAGTCTGTATGTTTGTTAATTCTTTACAATCTAAATACTAAACTACTGTTTGGAATGAC
This sequence comes from Coenonympha arcania, assembly GCA_036785405.1. Lineage (NCBI taxonomy): Eukaryota > Metazoa > Arthropoda > Insecta > Lepidoptera > Nymphalidae > Coenonympha > Coenonympha arcania. Next base: position 6,706,494 of record CM072059.1, read on the forward strand.
CTGGATTAACAAAGTGTCTATTTATTTAGCAAAAATCCATGATTTGATGAAACACGCAGGCATAGAGACACGACAAGAAGCTAGTATAAAACATAAAATGATCTTAGATAATATCTTTTACAAACACGTTCAAGTGCTAATTTAACAAGATTATAAATCGAAAACTATAACTTCCATTAATACATGCTTTATGCTTAACCTGCTATCTCCTATCGACCACCGATATCATGGAAAGTGGTATCGGTAAATAAAACAATGACATGCACAGCTACAGGGACTCAACTTGCAAAGGCTTACACAAAATAAAAGATGTTATAGATAGTGTTAGATTTTTTAGTTCTTTAATAAATTTTTATTTAATGTAATGCAAGAATATTACATCGAATGCCCAGTTCTTCTTGGAATAAATCAACCTTAATGCGGTAGTAGAATCGCTGTCAAGTACCTTTAACAGAAGAGATTTAGAATTTTAAACTCTAAGAGTTACCTAGGTAAGTACTTGACTGCGATCTCATGGTAAATCATCGAGCCGGAATGATAAATCCGAAGTAGCTAGCCACGGAAGGCTCGTACTAGAGCAAACCTGAGCAAAATTAAAAATTATAAAATTCTAAAGAGGCTCGCGGTCCCGCGATCTCCCACTCAAATCCGAGCGCACGCCACTTCCCCTGGGAGGTCGTCAGGGAAATGAATATACGAAGAAATACTTTTCGTCTTCCATTGCCATCCTTATGTAACATTGGTTAACGTCAATGATAATACATTGGTTAACGTCAATGATAATACATTGGTTAACGTCAATGATAAAACTATTCTAAGCAACCGATATCCCCCTCGCCTGTACATAGCAGCATCCAGTTTAAATTAGCCCGCGCTTTACTCTGCAATGTGTGATAAATCCGAAGTAGATAGCCACGGAAGGGTCGTACTAGAGCAAACCTGAGCAAAATTAAAAATTATAAAATGCTAAAGAGGCCCGCTGTCCCGCGATCTCCCATTCAAATCCGAGCGCACGCCACTTCGCCAGGGAGGTCGCCAGGGAATTAATAAACGAAGAACTACTTTTCGTCTTCCATTGCCATCCTTATGTGACATTGATTAACGTCAATGATAATATGAAACTATTCTAAGCAACCAATATCCCATTCGCCTGTACATAGCAGCATCCAGTTTAAATTAGCCCGCGCTTTACGCTGGAATGTGCGAGTGCCCATTAGCATAGCCCTCGCCCTGCTAAAAGCCTCACACACGCAAGTGCGTGGCATTCGACACCAATTACGCTCAATATTTGTAATATGTATGGTAATATAGCAGGCCTAACTGCTATTGAAGCTCTAAAGAATTGTACCCCACTTTAATATATTTTCGGTCTTAATTAGATAGGCGCCTATCCTAAGCTCAATCTGCGAAGCCACACAAGAAAATATTCAAATAGTCAGTTATCCCGACAATCTAATAAAACAAAACAATAAACATATTGAAGGAAAACCTAAGGATAAAGATTGATAATAAGTAACCGTCCGATTTGAAATGGAGGACATAAATTATGTTGATTAAGCTGTGGTTAAGTATAGTGCCACACCGTTTACAGGGTGCCGAGTGTTCGCTTCTACAATATTATGATCCCGAAGTCTGTTTTGGGCTTAACTTTACAAGGGTTTAAAGTTACTGTCTTTCGACAGTAACACCGAATAAATCAGGGCATACCTATACCATTGAACAATTCTTAAATGACAAGAAATCTTGTCGTAGGTTTGATGCACAAGTTCAAAGTCACTAGCGTGCTATGGAGAGGGCTATGCTGGGCTTTCTCTGAAGGATACAATCCGCAACGAGGACATCCGTAAGAGAACCAAAGTAACCAATATAGCCATATCTGTCGCAGAACCGACGGCCGTTGGGGCAGACGTGTTCTGGAGTGCAGACCACGTACCGGTAAGCGCTGGCGCAGCGTAGGACGACCTTTTGCTTGCTGGACCGACGACCTGAAAAAGGTCGCTGGTAGCGGGTGGATGAGGAAGGCGGAGGACCGTGTGTGGTGGCGCGCTCTCGGAAAGGCTATGTCTAGCAATGGATGTCTATAGTATCCTGTATTGTACTTACCGGAACGAAATTATATCTTGGCGGCACCGCTTTGATTAAGTATGAAGGTAATGGGAATTATTTTAATCACATGCGTTCATGTCACTAAAAATCACATTATTCGATCAATCCACGATCGATATCAAATCGCTATCCTTGTATCAACAGTTTAATACCTTTTCAATCCACATCGATCTCAATACGGCTGACTGAGACAATTGCTGTGAGAGCGGGTGACCAATCTGTTAATAGCGTTCATACCAATCTGTTAATAGCCGAGTTTCTTGCCAGTTCTTCTCGGTGCAAACCTGCTTATCGAACCTGGCGGTAGAGTTTTGACTTTTCATAAGAGCCTATATTAATTGGGCATGTGTGAAAATAAAGATTTTTCATTTTCATTTTCATACGTGTTCTTAGGTACTTGTCAATATGAAAATTTAACGGGGTTTAAACGTTTATTTAAGTGATTTTAACGTGGGAGTTACCCGAGTTAAAAACTGTAAAGACAATCATTTGCAAATTAGGTCACGTATTTTGGGTGTTCTATGTCTTCGAGGCCATAATTTCAAAAACTATTTGAAAGTTCTCCGAAATCGTAAGTAGTTTTTCTGTTAAATTCTCCTAGAATGTTCCCAGTCGCATCCGCCAACGTATTCGTCAGAGTGAGAAAGACAAAAACAAAATCCGTCTACGCTAAGTAGGTAAGTAAAAAAAAAAAGTCATCCGTGGCGTGGATCGCGATCCATAAACGATACTGCGGTCGGCTTACTACTGACGCCGTTGGATTCAAAACAAACTTTTTTGACACCAGTAGGTAAGTAAAATACGATTTTTGAAAATTTTTCTATATTTAATTTCGGAACAAATAGTATTACATCAATTGGTTATCAATTTGAACAGCAAATAAATTATTGGTTTCTGATAGAAAATAATTTGATAATCCAAAAATATTCTGTAAATACAGTCCTCATTTTTTTTAAACTTAGGTACAAACTTCGTTACCATATCTAGCAAAAGGGTCATAATATAAACGGGTGAACTTTAAAACATTGCAACTTAACGTCACTGCAAGACAGTTCTCCAGCTCTCGACCTATAAATACAAGTGACGCGTACAATCAAAGCACAATTAATTAAGCGGACATACACGAGCCGGTATCAAGATCGCCGGATTTAGATAGTGTGTACGCCGCTTTTAAGGACAAAGAATTTTCGTAATGGATTCAATTATTTAATACGATATTGTCGCGATTTGTTTCTTAGGTCTGGGTTTGACCATAGTCCATCACGCTAGTCAAAGGCGGGTTGGCGGGCATCGCATATCTTAGTCTGAGAGTAGGTTTTTTATGTCCCAAATGTAAGCGATTTTTTATATCCCTAATGGCAAAACAACATTTACCGGTCAGTTACTTTAATACAACGTTAACCGATGGTGTGGCGGTGGTGATTGTGTTTACACAAATAACACATAAGTATCTATCATGTTATAAGACTACACTATATTTAACATAATATATCACATCCATCTCCATCGTGCCCACAGCTCGGTATAAAAGCTATAAGGCTCGGCGTAAGCACATGTACGCAGCGGGTGCCCAGGGCCCACAAAGCGGTGACAGCGACAGGCTACCGGCCACAGATAAAATATACCGATAATATATGTAACCTCCGCGGAGTTGCAGTTTTAAATGACTACTATTATTTACGACTCTTTTATGTTCATGCGTTTTCTTTCCTATCTGCTTTATAAGTATTGTGTATAGGTAAGTACCTACTAGGTACTGTACATACGTTTAAAAAGTCGAACATCGCAATTTATTATTATCGAAGAAAAGTAGATTGCAAAAAAGAACTCATCGATAAGAATAAGTTTCCTCATACTTTTTCAATAATTAGACAACCATAACACAGATTCGAGTACGTATGTGGATATTTTAGAATAATTACTGTTTTAGGAGGGGTAGGGTATTGATAGGCATTTTATTTCCCACAAAATATTTCCCGCTGAATTAAATTTTTATTTACTCTAATATTTAAATGTGTACTAAAATTTCAATAAAGTAGATCTAAGCGCAATAAATTATTATACGCTTGATAAGCAATAAGTCCTACTGTATGAGGTAAGTTCGGAAACTATTTCGAGAAGCCTACAATTGAGCGAATATTTGAATAACGAACGTTTCCCGAAGTAAGAGCTTTCTTTAAATGGTCAGCGCTGCAAAATACCAGATTCAGCATTAACGAGACATAAGTATATCATTATAAAATATGAGCGCACTATCAATAGCTATCGGCTAATCAGTGGCTTTGGCGGGTATCAGCCGCTATCTGATACAAGCGCATAAAGATGCTGCGGATAGCCGTATCTCAGATGCAGCGATAAATGGCAGCCAGCCGAAATACGGCATTGGGCGCGCTGCAAAAAGGTGCTCGCCGCGGCCGGGGACGGTGTCGTCCAGTCGGCAACAGTCGGTGCGATTTCAGATCCCCCAGCTCACCAAAAACTTGGAGGCGGTTTCCACCAAAGCGGAGACGAAAAGAGATAGAGGAGATGCGCTACGAACTACCGAACGTTCGCAAAAAATTTCTTAACAATCGGGTGGGCCATTTCGAAGGAGTTTGGTAACAAACACGAGAATTTTATATATTAGACTAGCTTACCCGGAAAACTTTGTTTTGCCGTTTAAGGATATAAAAACAGCTTACGACCTTCTTTCAGATCTACCAAACATACACAGAAAATTTCATAACAACCGGTCCAGCCGATTCGGAGGAGGAAAGCAAACACGAGAATTTTGAGAAGATATTTGCTCGACAAAGTGTCCGTTTTAAGAAATTAGTTCGATTATTATTATTGAAGGTGATTGATACTAACTCAAAATTTGCAGGCTTATTTCCTAAAATAGCTTTTGGAAGAAAACGTTTTGGCCTACCACTTTGAATGAGTGCGGATTGGCAAACACTTTGATCATATAGGGGATCATAATACATTAACGCATGAAAAAATTTCATGATTTCACAAAAAAATTAAAAACAAGCTATGACTTACTCAGTTCATTTCTATAAAATGTCTCTGCCTCCCTGTAATTTTTTTCACTTATCTTTTCTAAAATCACAAACCCATAAGGAAGTTTAACTTAAAATTAACATAACTAATATAGGAATATTTAAATTGCCTGCGTCAGTATTGCATGCCACTGCCCAGGCGGTGTTCGCAAAGGCTAGTGTGACACTCTTATTTAGTATCGTCGACCGGTAGCACACGCCTGTCGCGGCCCAACGTCTACACGGCCCGCTCAGTGCCCAGTGCCCAGCGCCCAGTGCCCAGTCAACGCTGTAGGATATCCTACAGAATATTCCTTGAAAGTAGAATTATCTAAACTGCATGTGGGTATAGAGTGTAGAATATAGTTGAATAATATTTCGTATCACCCTTTTGTTGTTAAAATTTTAATACTATGCATAGCAGTATTTTGAGATTTGGGTAGCCAGCCGAAGCCTTCCATCAGATCGGAATTGAGTGAATTTAGTATAGAAAATATAACAACGTAATGTAACAAAAGCAACGCGTAAGCAACATGCGCCAGGAATATGCTTATGCCATTCAATAAGCCCAAAATCAAATTTCCCAATTCTCGGTCGTGCTTGTTTTTGGTACAGGTGGGAAATATCCATAGGGTTATCCAAACTGTAAGTCGGTTTTCCTGGGATTTTTACCCACTAAAACCCACTTAGTGAACATCATCAGCATAATATGTTGTTAGCCTCTGGGATCTTGCGTAAGACCTGTTGGGCTAGCTTCTGACTGAACTATGTTTGCTACTTACCGGAGTTAGAATAGCCCCGAAGTCCCAGGTTATTATGGGGACAGTTATTTAAGGCGTCTGCATGAGGAATCAGATGACTCTCAATCCTACTCCGCAGCCTCTTTCTTCATCATAACTCGCAGAAGGAGGCTTTTCTTTCTCCAAGCCCCTTCCCCCATCAGCATAGCTTGATCGTGCCTACACGCATACAAGATAAACTTGATTATAATTAATTAAATCGGAATTAAACCGCAGTGGTGCAACCGTAAGTACACGGAGGTTTTATTTTGTTTGGGCCCTTAAGTAGTTCCATCCCGATTCCCGGCCGGTCCGAACTAATTACGAATAAGTATCGCGGCCCGATCGCATCTCGCCGCTTTGCTCTCTTCCTGAAAGATCTCCGCGACGATCGGAACAGTACAAGGAAAAAGGCGACAACCGAGAAACCCAATGGGGATACGATCATTAATTAAAAACATATTAAGCTCCAATAAACTGATTCTTTGGAGTCACCTAGTGACCTATAGGTGACTCCTATAGGTTTGGTTTTACAAATAGGTGGACTTTATGGACATCTATAGATGGTAATATGTATAGCCCTGGTACTAGCACGTTTTGTGTCAGCAGATAAATCGTGAGTCAGTATTACCAACTATCTACGTACTATTATGGTATTCTGTGCTGAAGGTTATAAAAGTAGAAGTATTTTTTCCTCCGGGTCTGCCGCATTGCAGCATCTCGGTAGGTATTTTATAGCTATACTTGCTTTGCAATTCTTATTGCAACGCAAAAGCTATAAAATAGCTACTCAAATGTGTTACTTGAACAATACGCAAGTCTTATTGGTATTTTGAGTCATAATGGTCAATTTTACAATTACAATTAAAATTATTTCAAAATCGGCTTGCTCTTCGTCATAAAAGATGGGTATTGTATCTAAGAATTCGATTTTTTTACTAAGAGAGTACAATAGAAATGCATAATTGAAACTAAACTTTTATTATTTTGATCGTATCTTTATTATTCTTTCGCTCACAATCAAATATTCTTACAAGCAATTTAACAGCCGTTTAAGTTTAAAAACTTTATTCGTTTATTTTGGTTACTTATTGTAACTGTTTTAAATATTCAGCTAATTTTGTAACTGTTGTAAATGTTAGAGCAATGAACTATTCTCAACTTTGCACCATATTAATGGATACTATAACAGTTTATTGAACTTGGTATTTATTATTTTATTCGTTAGTGCTAATTCAATAAATAGTTTTTGGTTTGCTTCGGGTCCAGCCAATCGATAGGTCAGGTCAACTACCACACTTTTTATCCAGAATTCAAAAATGATAGTAGGTATACCCATCAATAATAAATGAAGTATGACATCATATTATTGCATGAACATGGAAGCCACAATTACTTTTATTTTATTTTACAAGCACTAAGCTTGTAAAATAAAATAAATAAACTTCACACGAATTAGCTAAAATTCATGATATTAGCTATTTGATCTATTTAGCTCGCAGGTCTACTGGTGGTGTGATTCATGTTCCAACAATTCAAGGCAGTTGCATAAGCCCCAGTATAGATCGTTTAATTTCATCTATAGTTAAATCAATAAATACTTAACGCTTAAGTAAAGGTCGATGGCGTGCGCGACCGCGTAAATAATTAGATAGCGCTAATTAAAAGCGACTACTTGGACTAAAGGGCCGGCTACACCAAATGGAGTTAACCGTTGATCAATGTCTCTTGAACTGTAAAAGAGTTACTAAGTAAGGGTGGTTTTAGTTTCGCTGTTTATGTGGGAATTTGGACGATAGGTAGGTACAATATAAGAATATTTTTTTAAGAAACCCTTTGAAAATTGCTCTAAAAATTGATACGAGTTGATATAAGATTGTAATGTACAAGCTTGTCATGTATCTACATGCATATAAATTTTTGAAATATATTAAAATATTTATAATAAAAAATAATATAATAAAAAATTTTGAACTTTGAAGAATTTGAACCCGCGCCTCTCACTCTGGGTGCACTACTAATAAAGCCACGAGTATTAAGAGCGTTCATGCAAAACGGCGCGCATCGCGTTTCTTGCCATACTAAATTGGTTTTCGTTGGCACTGACGCAATTTTGCGCTGATAATGCTATTACAAAATATAAAGTAATATAGTAAAATAAATATACTACTTATTAAAATAGTAAATAACCAGTGACGTTGAATATTAATTGAATTAAATTACTATAATTCAGAAATAACAAAATATCTTAGATTTTATCCTAAAATAATACGTTTAATTGATCGAAAAAAGCTAAAAGTGACACTTTTCGGTTTATGGTTTTTAATGAAAATCTAGGAAAATCGTGTTTTTTTTTAGACACTTTTTAGTAAATGTTATTAATTTTCTAAATATGTCATTGTTTTAAGTTTGTGTTAAGAAATATGGCAAATATCTTGCATCTGCGTAGAGCGTCAACCGCTATTTTAGCAAACAGCCTATACAAAAACTGTTCTAGTGAGAAAGTTATACACATATTTTAAAATATTTTTGAGACAAGTTCTAGATTATGAAATGCCAAATAAAATGAATTCAATTATGTATCTAATCTATAATTGAACACATAACTATTTTATGTTCCTTCGGAAATCGTAAATTTTGACTCAAGCATAATACTAACGCATGAAGCGCCTTAAGTATATCGCAGAGTGCGAAAATTCAATAAAATAAAATCCCTTAGGAAGAACTTAGGTAAAAAAATGTAAGTATTAGTGAAAATAGTAGATACTTACCTATTTTTAGTCACCTAAAATTGTATCAAACCTTTTTATCAATTTTTTATTTACGTTGATAATCCAGATATAATTTCAAGTAAGTATCAGGGTGGTGAGAGATACCTAAGTATTCAATAGATTATCATTATACCAATATAATTCGCAGATTAAATACGATTTTGGAGAGTTCACTCCGAGTTAAACCATGTATTGTATGGGTTCAACATTAACTGTCGGTGGAGCCGGCCCAACGCCAAATGCGGTGGTAATGTACCGCGGCGGCTGCAGGCTAGCTAATTCCAACTTGATACCGCGCGGTATTCTAAAAGCTATCTAATTTACTGCCGATACCCACCATTTGACGCATTTCCTTTGAAATTGCTAAACTTATCTGCTTTATTAAAAGAAGTCTCCTGTTTTTGAAATCGCGTTCTCCTAGCCCTGTAAGTAAATGGTCTTTAGAAAATAAATAGGAGATTGTATAAAGAAGCTCTATCTCAATTATTTAGTTACTGTTTGCTTACTTATATCTACTTATCGAATATAATTAGCTAAAACTAATTTGAATAATAATAAAAGTAAGACGGGACGTATAATACAGACCTAGGTAGGTACAGATGTCATGTTTTTTTCAGTAATAAATTTAATTTTTAATAACAATAAATTATAAAAGTTTTAAATGTCTACATAGTAGGTATTATATGTATTAACTTTTAATATTACAATTAAGTACCTAACTACCTGCTTTACAGATTTTAAATTCAGGCCATAAAATATATTAATTAGTATATACACTGATTTTGGGCGGACTCATCTAGGGCGGAATCTTTAAACCTATTCGTAGAGACGCCTACGGGCTACGGTTAATAAATGCGCCTTGCAAGGAGTAAGGTTCGTGAAACTCGTGCAAGAAACGGCATAAAGGCAATCATTACGTAAGTCACCTGACTAATGGGACCCTTACTTTTCTAATGCCAGAAAAGGTTTTATTTACGTAATTTATTCGGAATTACTTTTAATTTGCTTAATCGTTCTCCATATATATCTGATTGAATTACTCCCAGCCATCGGTAACCCAATGATACGGCACTTTAAACCGGCATTTAGGACCCATACTATTCCCAGGCCATATAGGGATCATCTGTACTTTATCTAATCTTAATTCCGTGAGTTATTTCATCGAGCTATTTTCACGCTTATAAGTATTGGCGTAACATTCAAATTGGTAAAATCGAGTTGTAATTTGTTCTTTATTAATGTTTAATTAAAATAGAACTCTACTCAGTGTACATAGAGTTTAATATTGATGATTGTTTTATATTTTTATATTTACAGACAAGCAGCAAATGCTACAGCAGTATCTGCATTTGTATAGGAAGTTTAGTTTTATTTTTCGTAGAATAGAGTAAAACATTTGAGGGTACCTACATGTGGCGCAAAATTGTGATATTTGGCAATCATTTCAGGAGGATTAAAGGACGAGGACTTTATTACTATGTTCAGATCTTCACCACTAAAGTCACTACCATTAGCAGTTAATCTGATCCCAGACAATGCTATAATATATTAGACAGATGGATACTGTCTAATTCGTACAAGCCTTTCCCTCTACCGGCAATAGGTAAATATTGTCAGTCCAAGGAGCCCTCAATACGCTTTCTCGTACACAGTCTTCAGACCAGGTTCCACCGACAATCAACCCTAGCCACACACTGCCCGCAGCCACTTCACTTTGCTAGCGGTTTGGCCTTTCGGCTACGTTCCGGGCCGGTTCTCCTGCGGATATCCTCATTTCTAATTTTATCCTTCAGGGAAATTCCTAACAGAAACCTAGCATACACTTAATTTTTTTTGTAGGGCAATTTGGAAGAACTAATTTGGTGAAGCATCACATATCAGAGCAAAGCTGCAAAGCAATGCAAATGCAAATGCAAAGCTGCTAATTAGATATTAGACCTAAAGTATGTATGTACCTATATAGGTACGAGTATATTACTCTGTATCTTCGTCAGAAAAAGTAACAAATTACAAAGTAAATACTGCCTGCCATAGCCATCCGCTTAGAGACAAGCCAAAAAAGTAGGACTCTAATTTAAAACAATTTCCGGCCGAACACCTATCCATCAACAGCTTGGTAACAAGTAGAAAAAAAACTAAACGCCATTTACGAATAAAGAGTTCCATATTCAAATCGTGGTAGCGACGATTAGCGTTCAAGATGGCCGCGCTTGATTTTCGGCCAGTGATACAGATTTCAATTTCCTGCCTTGCTTATCATATTTCTGTCATCTGAGTTTGACAAATAAGTTCAATTTGACGAGTCGGTTGCTGGGGGCAGGTCATTTGTTATTCTGGAAATATTAGGTACCCACCTACTTACATGGAACCATAGATCGTAACATGGAACTTAGTAACTAGTTAAGTAAGTAACAAGTCGTAGATTAGGTACTACGTATAGGTTAGGTGCTACAATTTACTAGTTATGTATAGATATAATTTACAATATATTATTATTATGTAGATACTCTATTACTATAGCACGGTCGCTAACCACGAAGAATTTCGTACATCGACCTGTTACTACCTGTCTCTGTCACTCCCGCGTCAAAATAATGCGTCACGCTCGCACAGATGCAATGATCGCCGTCCTCAGAGATTTTAAACCTTTTACCTGCGAACGTAAAGTTTGTTTTTGTTTTTGTTATATTGTTTTGTTTGTTAGTTTTTAATACATTTGCTCAAAAAGATGATATTTCCGGGTAATTTTAGCGTGCGCAAAGTTATTCTTTTCCGCACCAGAGCTTTTTGATTTCCCCCTCCATGATGGATCCAAATCTATGAAGGAGGTTTTCAAGTAAAAAGTTTTCGCTACAAAATTATTGTAAAAAATAACAGTAATGTAATTATTTTACTTTCTAACTACTATAAATACGTAAATTAAATTTAATATAAATTTATTACAATAATTTCCTTTCGTTTTCTATTTTTTTTTTGGAAATGTGTGGCTGCTGCTGTTATATTTAATCTGTGCTTTGAATTCTTTTTATTGTCTATGATTCCTTGTTATTATTATTGATTTTTCAAATTCCATGCAAAACTTTTTTTTCTCTTCAAATATTTCATCTAAACCGCATTAACAGAAAAATGTTTGTGACCACTGTCAGTAGGCAAAGAGGTCAATGTACAAAATTCTTCGTGGTTCGCGACCGTGCTATATCTATTAATATTGAGTTATTGTTAAGTAAGCATATGAGAAATTCCGTTATCATGTTTTGCAAACCAAATCAAAACCATTTCGCGTGATTATTTTTCACCCGAAGTTCCTACCCTCAGAATACAGAATAAATCTGTATTCTGAGTTCCTAACTTCCTACCTAAAGAAGCTACCCATTTCCTTTCCCGCTCTCTTTCCCAATGCTGCCATTTGGTTCACCTTGACCTATGCATTTCTCAAAAACTTTCATTTATAATAGTAATAGGATGACCACAAACCACCGATATGACCATGAGGATAAGCCCATCGGAACATTTTACGTCACCCTTCTTCATACAAGAAAAAAGTAGTGACATATTTTGTCAAAACTTGCGATAAAATGCCGCACCATGGTGTAGGTAAATCATCCCTGTGGAAACTCGCGTGCGGCCTTATAACTAGTATACTGATTTTTGGCGTGGGCCTTGGTCTATAGACAATATAGCGGTCGACTTACATCTGACGCCGTTGGTGTCAAAACAAACATTTTTGACACCAGTAAACTGACGACTTTTTTGGCACGGTCCGCCGAGTCCTGTATATACGTCTATTCCACAAACAAAATTTGTAGTGCCTTCAGTAGCAGGCAGGGCGCGCGGCGGTCGCAAAGAATGTCGTCGGCGAATTAATGCGCGAGCGCATCTGCCAGCCGGTGACAGCGGACAGCGCGGCCGGCCTCTCCGCGAGACATGCTTGAATTGCCCGCAACGCACATTATTAGCGCGGTGTTATTATGTGGAGCTATAAGAGTATGTACCCCTCACGAAAAAAAAATGAAAATCTAAATTTTTCACATAGACCTAAATAATAGGCTCCTATGAAAAAGCAAAACTCTATACCGACAGGTTCGGAAAGCAGGTTTCCAGTTTATTGAAAAGTTACATTTGGGGTTGCGTTTTTTAGAGGACGCAATTATATTTTTTTGATGTAGGTGTAGATAGGGAGGTCAGTGTTTTACGAAAAAATGATTAATGAAAAAAAGTTATATCAAAAAATATAAATTTTTTCTCGAATTTCTCAACATTTTCACTTATAACTTTTTTAGTTATAGTTCTACGACAAAAAGTTACTGGACCAAAGTTGTAGAGAATTTAATTTGCAACAAAATAGTTAACAATTTTTTTTATCAAACTAATAGTTTAACAGATATATCATAAAAACTATTTCAACCCCTATTTTCAAGATGGCGGCCGTGGGAAAAGGGTGGCGACCCCACAAACTTGGTTTTAGCTTTACACTGATGGGGGGTCAGTCATCTCCTTTCCCCTGAGTTTCAGAGATGTCAAAATGACGCAATCCGATTGGTTACTCAAACACAGCTCCGCTCCGCTTTGGTGGAAACCAGGCCTAAGTTCTGCTACTCTTTTTGTATCCGGGACTAAGGTACTTAAATCCATATTAATATATCTTATTAAATCTTAAGGTCTCTTAATCCAGATGAGAACATAATGCGAACTCTCAATGTAAACGAATAAATATTTTGTTTTGTAGAGATGCGCTTACGGCAAACCTACGTTAGAGCTGCGCCCAATGTTAGTAGGGTAACCATACATCTGTTATCCTCTTCGTGAACAGAGGATCACTTTTTTTTTCAATGGTCATAATCAAGTATATAAAAATTAATTAATACGAATACTAGTCAAGCCAAAATCTATTAAAATCGGTTTAAAGAGCTTTATTTCTCAAAGAACAACAGTTCACATAAAGAGAATACAATTTTTTTCTTAGATAGTTATTTTACAGTTGACGCATGCATTATTACATTATATTGTTACAGACTTATTTATTATTATAGTTTATTTTTATTATTATATTATTATACTATATATAGCTCGATTACCACTGACTGACTGACTCACTCACTGATTGATACAATTGTTCTCCCAGAAGGAGACTGAAAACGATATAATGATGTATGGGGGATGTGTTCCGGTGGGGGATTCGAGTATGGGAAAAATCTGACATTTCCGAAAAACAAGATGGCGGCCGACGTGATTTCTGTAACTTTTTTGTTTTCCGACCGATTTCGTTCAAACTCGCAACGATTGTAGATATTAGTAAACGATTAATAGAAAAAATGGAAAATTTTGGAAAAACAAGATGGCGGCTGAGCTGTGGTTTTTTAAAATTTTTCATTTTTCGACCCCGAACCGCGGCGCCACAGATCCTAAACGGGGTACTCGAGGATGATGATTTTTTCTTGTTTCGCCCCCAATTATCCTAAATTTTGACAGAACGGGAGTAATTTTTCAAAATCCAAGATGGCGGCTGTTCTGGCGGCCAATCAGTCTGAGGTACGAAAAAACGCAATTTTAAAATTCAAATTTCACACACTTGGCAACATCGGAGCATTTCGACTTCTATGGGGCGATCGCGAGTACATACTCGAAGTATTGAGTGGGGAAAAAAAATTACCCCATTTCTCGGGAATTTTCGAGATTTTCCCCAAAAAGTAAAAAATCGAAATACGGACTTTTTGCGAAATCCGAGTACGAGCGATCACGTGTCTTACTCGTACAAATGACATTTGGGTATTTTTGTCGCCCGGCACTGGCAACACTGGAATCTATCAGAGTAAAAGTGATTTTCAACATGGTCACTTTTCAGGGGCAATCATGTCGCCTGGGAGCGAGCGAGATAAAAAATTTAAATGTAATACGAAGCGGCATATCCTTTAGTTACTAGAAAAAGTACTAAACTTTGTAAAATATTTCTGTGAAATGCGGTGGCGGCCATTTTGTATTCATTTAATTTTTTTGAATATTTTGATCGTGTTTTTGAGGCACTTGGCAACATTTCGGAAAGTCGACATGTATGAACCGATTGTGTAACTCGACGGGCAGTATTGAAGTAAAAAAGCAGTGTTGCCACATTTGGGGTAGTTTTCGAGATTTTCCCCAAAATGTCCTCCTGTAAAATTTTGTATGAACAATTTTTTTTTCACTTGTGGCTTCGTATAGAAGTCAAGAAATGACTCGGTGAAAAATATGGAGAGAGCTGATGATTGAGGATTTCGGAGACGGGTGAAGGGCTCAGCCAGGGTATTGAAGATAGGTGGGGGGTGCTCGACCAAATGTCATTCGAAACCTCGTGCAATCGCCAATGCGCTGAAAAAAATTTCAAAATGGCGAAAAAAAGATGGCCGCCATACAAATTTCGTGGGTGTCTATCTCAGAAAGTATGAAAGATAGAAAAGTGGTTTCTTAGCAAGAAATGATCAGCACGAAGAGTTCTATCTATCGAAAAGAAAAAAAATTCAAAATGGCGGAAAAAAATTTTTCATACTAAATTGTATGGCGACTGGGTACCTACTATAAGAAAATCCAAAGTTTTTGCTAAATCCGAGTATGAGCGACCACGTAAATTGCTACAAGCAGTTACGCGGTCCGCTTTAGCGGGCCGCGCCCCCACGCGAAAAACTAGTTATAATATATATAGCTCGATTACCACTGACTCACTCACTCATTGACATAATTGTTCTCCCAGAAGGAGTCTGAAAACGATATAATGATGTATGGGGGATGTGTTTGGGTGCGGGAGTCGAGTAGGGAAAAATTATGACATTTCAGAAAAACAAGATGGCGGCCGACGTGATTTCTGTAACTTTTTTGTTTTCCGACCGATTTCGTTCAAACTCGCAACGATTGTAGATATTAGTAAACGATTAATAGAAAAAATGGAAAATTTTGGAAAAACAAGATGGCGGCCGAGATTTTCGCAAAATTTTCTCCTGTAAAATTTTGTATGAAAAAATTTTTTTTCACAAACAATTTCGTAAAGAGGAGAACTATTTCTTTCGGGGACAGTATGGAGAGAGCTGATGATTGAGGATCTCGGAGACGGGTGAAGAGCACGCTAAGAGTATTGGAGATAGGTGGGGGGTGCTCGACCAAATGTCATTTGAAACCTCGTCCAATTACCAATGAGCTGAAAAAAAATTCAAAATGGCGGAAAAAACATGGCCGCCATACAAATTTTGTTGGTCTCTATCTCGGAGGGTATGACAGTTGGAAAAGTGGTTTCATAGCAAAAGATGATCGAAATGGGGATATCTATTTAGTGACAAGAAAAAAAATTCAAAATGGCGGATTTTTTATTTTCATAAAAAATGTATGGAAGAGACCTAGAAGGAGACGGAAAACGATATAATGATGTATAGAGGATGTGTTCGGGTGCAGGATTCGAGTAGGGAAAAATTATGACATTTCAGAAAAACAAGATGGCGGCCGACGTGATTTCTGTAACTTTTTTGTTTTCCGACCGATTTCGTTCAAACTCGCAAAGATTGTAGATATTAGTAAACAATTAATAGAAAAACTGGAAAATTTTGGAAAAAAAAGATGGCGGCCGAGATATTCGCAAAATTTTCTCCTGTAAAATTTTGTATGAAAAATTTTTTTTTCACAAACACTTTCGTAAAGAACAGAACTATTTCTTTCGGGGATAGAATGGAGAGAGCTGATGATTGAGGATTTCGGAGACGGGTGAAGAGCACGGCCAGGGTATTGAAGATAGGTGGGGGGTGCTCAACCAAATGTCATTCGAAACCTCGTGCAATTGCCAATGCGCTGTAAAAAATTTCAAAATGGCGGAAAAAAGATGGCCGCCATACAAATTTCTTGACTGTCTATCTCCGAAAGAATGAAAGATAGAAAAGTGGTTTCTTAGCAAGAGATGATCAGGACGAAAAGTTCTATTTATTGAAGAGAAAAAAAATTCAAAATGGCGGAACATTTTTTTTTCATACTAAATTGTACTATGGCGATTGGGTACCTACTACAAGTAAATCCAAAGTTTTTGCTAAATCCGAGTATGAGCGACCACGTAAATTGCTACAAGCAGTTACGCGGTCCGCTTTAGCGGGCCGCGCCCCCACGCGAAAAACTAGTTATTATACTATATATAGCTCGATTACCACTCACTGACTGACTGACTGATTGATACAATTGTTCTCCCAGAAGGAGACTGAAAACGATATAATGATGTATGGGGGATGTGTTCGGGTGGGGGATTCGAGTATGGGAAAAATCTGACATTTCCGAAAAACAAGATGGCGGCCGACGTGATTTCTGTAACTTTTTTGTTTTCCGACCGATTTCGTTCAAACTCGCAACGATTGTAGATATTAGTAAACGATTATTAGAAAAAATGGAAAATTTTGGAAAAACAAGATGGCGGCCGAGATTTTCGCAAAATTTTGTCCTGTAAAATTTTGTATGAAAAATTTTTTTTTCACAAACTCTTTCGTAAAGAGGAGAACTATTTCTTTCGGGGACAGTATGGAGAGAGCTGCTGATTGAGGATCTCGGAGACGGGTGAAGAGCACGCTAAAAGTATTGGAGATAGGTGGGGGGTGCTGGACCAAATGTCATTTGAAACCTCGTCCAATTACCAATGAGCTGAAAAAAAATTCAAAATGGCGGAAAAAACATGGCCGCCATACAAATTTTGTTGGTCTCTATCTCGGAGGGTATGACAGTTGGAAAAGTGGTTTCATAGCAAAAGATGATCGAAATGGGGATATCTATTTAGTGACAAGAAAAAAAATTCAAAATGGCGGAATTATTTTTTCATAAAAAATGTATGGAGAGACCTAGAAGGAGACGGAAAACGATAATATGATGTTTATGGGATGTGTTTGGGTGCGGGATTCGAGTAGGGAAAAATTATGACATTTCAGAAAAACAAGATGGCGGCTGACGTGATTTCTGTAACTTTTTTGTTTTCCAATCAATTTCGTTCAAACTCGCAAGGAATGTAGGACTTGGTAAACGATTAACAGAAAATGTAGAAAAATTTGGGAAAACAAAATGGCGGCCGATATTTTCGCAAAATTCTCTCCTGTAAAATTTTGTATGAAAAAATTTTTTTTCACAAACACTTTCGTAAAAAGAAAAGTTATTTCTTTTGGGGATAGAATGGAGAGAGCTGATGATTGAGGATTTCGGAGACGCGTGAAGAGCCCGCTTCAGGTGTAAAAGATAGGTAGGGGGTGCTTGACCAAATGTCATTCGAAACCTCGTGCAATTGCCAATGCGCTGAAAAAAATTTAAAAATGGCGAAAAAAAGATGGCCTCCATACAAATTTCGTCGATGTCTATCTCAGAATGTATGCATGATAGAAAAGTGGTTTCTTAACAAAACATGATCTGGACGAAGAGGTCTATTTATTGAAAAGAAAAAGTCAAAATAGCGGATTTTTTTTTCATACTAAATTGTATGGCGATTGGGTATATTTTTGCTAAATCCGAGTATGACCGACCACGTAAATTGCTACAAGCAGTTACGCGGTCCGCTTTAGCGGGCCGCGCCCCCACGCGAAAAACTAGTTATAATATATATAGCTCGATTACCACTCACTCACTGACTGATTGACACAATTGTTCTCCCAGAAGGAGACTGATAACGATATAATGATGTATGGGGGATCTGTTCGGGTAGGGGATTCGAGTATGGGAAAAATCTGACATTTCCGAAAAACAAGATGGCGGCCGACGTGATTTCTGTAACTTTTTTGTTTTCGGACCGATTTCGTTCAAACTCGCAACGATTGTAGATATTAGTAAACGATTAATGGAAAAAATGGAAAATTTTGGAAAAACAAAATGGCGGCCGAGATTTTCGCAAAATTTTCTCCTGTAAAATTTTGTATGAAAAAATTTTTTTTCACAAACACTTTCGTAAAGAGGAGAACTATTTCTTTCGGGGACAGTATGGAGAGAGCTGATGATTGAGGATCTTGGAGACGGGTGAAGAGCACGCTAAAGGTATTGGAGATAGGTGGGGGGTGCTCGACCAAATGTCATTTGAAACCTCGTCCAATTACCAATGAGCTGAAAAAAAATTCAAAATGGCGGAAAAAACAGTGCCGCCATACAAATTTTGTTGGTCTCTATCTCGGAGGGTATGACAGTTGGAAAAGTGGTTTCATAGCAAAAGATGATCGAAATGGGGATATCTATTTAGTGACAAGAAAAAAAATTCAAAATGGCGGAATTTTTTTTTCATAAAAAATGTATGGAGAGACCTAGAAGGAGACGGAAAACGATAATATGATGTTTATGGGATGTGTTTGGGTACGGGATTCGAGTAGGGGAAAATATAACATTTCCCAAAAACAAGATGGCGGCCGACGTGATTTCTGTAACTTTTTTGTTTTCCAATCAATTTCGTTCAAACTCGCAAGGAATGTAGGACTTGGTAAACGATTAACATAAAATGTGGAAAAATTTAGGAAAAAAAAAATGGCGGCCGATATTTTCGCAAAATTCTCTCCTGTAAAATTTTGTATGAAAAAATTTTTTTCACAAACACTTTCGTAAAGATGAGAACTATTACTTTCGGGGACAGTATGGAGAGAGCTGATGATTGAGGATTTCGGAGACGCGTGAAGAGCACGGCCAGGGTATTGAAGATAGGTGGGGAGTGCTCGACCAAATGTCATTTGAAACCTCGTGCAATTGCCAATGCGCTGAAAAAAATTTCAAAATGGCGAAAAAAAGATGGCCGCCATACAAATTTCGTCGATGTCTATCTCAGAATGTATGAATGATAGAAAAGTGGTTTCTTAGCAAAACATGATCTGGACGAAGAGGTCTATTTATTGAAAAGAAAAAAAATTCAAAATGGCGGATTTTTTTTTTCATACTAAATTGTATGGCGATTGGGTACTACCTACCTACTAATTTTTGCTAAATCCAAGTATGAGCGACCACGTAAATTGCTACAAGCAGTTACGCGGTCCGCTTTAGCGGGCCGCGCCTCCACGCGAAAAACTAGTTATAATATATATAGCTCGATTACCACTCACTCACTCACTCACTCATTGACATAATTGTTCTCCCAGAAGGAGTCTGAAAACGATATAATGATGTATGGAGGATGTGTTCGGGTGCGGGATTCGAGTAGGGAAAAATTATGACATTTCAGAAAAACAAGATGGCGGCCGACGTGATTTCTGTAACTTTTTTGTTTTTCGACCGATTTCGTTCAAACTCGCAACGATTGTAGATATTAGTAAACGATTAATAGAAAAAATGGAAAATTTTGGAAAAACAAGATGGAGGCCGAGATTTTCGCAAAATTTTCTCCTGTAAAATTTTGTATGAAAAATTTTTTTTTTCACAAACACTTTCGTAAAGAGGAGAACTATTTCTTTCGGGGACAGTATGGAGAGAGCTGATGATTGAGGATCTTGGAGACGGGTGAAGAGCACGCTAAAGGTATTGGAGATAGGTGGGGGGTGCTCGACCAAATGTCATTTGAAACCTCGTCTAATTACCAATGAGCTGAAAAAAAATTCAAAATGGTGGAAAAAACATGGCCGCCATACAAATTTCGACGGGGTCTATCTCAGAAAGTATGAAAGATAGAAAAGTGGTTTCATAGCAAAAGATGATCGAAATGGGGATATCTATTTAGTGACAAGAAAAAAAAAACAAAATGGCGGAATTTTTTTTTCATACTAAATTGTATGGCGATTGGGTACCTACCTACTAATTATTGCTAAATCCGAGTATGAGCGACCACGTAAATTGCTACAAGCAGTTACGCGGTCCGCTTTAGCGGGCCGCGCCCCCACGCGAAAAACTAGTTAATATATATATAGCTGCTCGTGCTGATTCACTGACTGACTCATTGATCACCTCTCCTGAACAATTTTGTATGAAAAAATTTTTTTTCAATAACCATTTCGTATAGAAGGGAAAAAATGATTAAGAACAAAAATATGGAGAGAGCTGATGATTGAGGATTTCGAAGACAAGTGAAGAGCACAGCCAAGGGTATTGCAGATAGGTGGGGGGTGCTCGACCAAATGTCATTTGAGACGTCATCCAACTGCCAGTGAGCTGAAAAAAAATTCAAAATGGCGGATTCAAAATGGCCGCCATTTGAATTTCGCCGATATCTCGGAAAGTATAAAAGATGGAAGAGTGGTTTCTTGAAAAGAGTTGATCAAGACCAGAAGGTCTATTGGATGGACAGAAAAAAAAAATCAAAATGGCGGAATTTATTTTTTCATAGAAAATGTATGGGGAATATCAAAGAGACGAAAAGTTGGAAGGCGAATAGGGGGAAGACAACCCGCGGGCCACATGTGGCCCGCGCCCCCACGCACCCTACTAGTTAATATATATATAGCTATTTGTGCTGATTCACTCACTCACTGACTGATTGATCACCTCCCCTGAACAATTTTGTATGAAAAAATTTTTTTTCAATGACCATTCCGTATAGAAGAAAAAAATCATTCGGAGGAAAAATACGGAGAGAGCTGATGAGTGAGGAATTCGAAGACGGATGAAGAGCACAGCCAAGGGTATTGCAGATAGGTGGGAGGTGCTCGACCAAATGTCATTCGGAACGTCATCCAATTGGCAGTGAGCTGAAAAAAATTTCAAAATGGCGGATTCAAAATGGCCGCCAAACGAATTTCGCCAATATCTCGAAGAGTATAAAAGATGGAAGAACGGTTTCTTGACAAGAAGTGATCAGGACCCGAAGGTCTATTCGATGGATGAGAAAAAAATTCAAAATGGCGGAATTTATTTTTTTCCATAGAAAATGTATGGGGAATTTTGAAGGGATTTTTTTATGGGCGGGAAGACAGCACGCGGGCCACATGTGGCCCGCGCCCCCACGCACCCTACTAGTTAATATATATATAGCTGCTTGTGCTGATTCACTGACTCACTGATTGATCACCTCTCCTGAACAATTTTGTATGAAAAATTTTTTTTTCAATGGCCATTTCGTATAAAAGGAAAAAATTCATTCGGAGGAAAAATACGGAGAGAGCTGATGATTGAGGATATCGGAGACGGGTGAAGAGCACAGCCAGGGTATCGAAGATAGGTGGGGGGTGCTCGACCAAATGTCATTCGAAACGTCATCCAATTGGCAGTGAGCTGAAAAAAAATTCAAAATGGCGGATTCAAAATGGCCGCCATTCGAATTTCGTCGATATCTGGGAAAGTATAAAAGATGGAAAAACGGTTTCTCGACAAGAGGTGATCAGGATCCGAAGGTCTATACGATGGATAGAAAAAAAATTCAAAATGGCGGACTTTATTTTTTTCATAGAAAATGAAGGGGGAATTTTAAAGGGATTTTTTATAGGCGGTAAGACAGCACGCGGGCCACATGTGGCCCGCGCCCCCACGCGCCCTACTAGTTAATATATATATATAGCTACTCGTGCTGATTGGCCACTCACTGATTGATCACCTCTCCTGAACAATTTTGTATGAAAAAAAAAATTTTCAAATATGGTGTCGTATAAAAGAAAAAAATTCATTCGGAGAAAAAATACGAAGAGAGCTGATGAGTGAGGATTTCGGAGACGGGTGAAGAGCACAGCCAGGGTATCAAAGATATGTGGGGGGTGCGCGACCAAATGTCATTCGAAACGTCATCCAATTGGCAGTGAGCTGAAAAAAATTTCAAAATGGCGGATTCAAAATGGCCGCCATTCCAATTCCGTCGATATCTCGGAAAGTATAAAAGATGGAAGAACGGTTTCTTGACAAGAGTTGATCAGGATCCAAAGGACTATACGATGAATAGAAAAAAAATTCAAAATGGCGGGCTTTATTTTTTTCATAGAAAATGTATGGGAAATTTTGAAGGGGTTTTTTATGGGCGGGAAGACAGCACGCGGGCCACATGTGGCCCGCGCCTTCACGCGACCTACTAGTTACATTATATTGTTACAGACTTATTTATTATTATAGTTGTATCTAAGACCTTAGATTAAAAAGCTAACCAGACAAATATAAATTATTATTAAACAATGTATTTTTCAAAATTTTCTACAATATGTGATTTTAACTTGTTTTTGAATAGATTCGTCCCATTAAACTCTTTTATTGAACAAGGTAGTCTATTATATAACTGTGCACCCTCACATAATAAGTTTTGATTGCCATACTTAGTCGTACGAGGATGCCAAATATTTATCTTGTACTTATTTCTAAGATAACGATTGTTAACCCTATGCTCCAGAGTAATGTTCGACCGTATCGTCTTATTCAAAATCTTTTTTATTAGTAGGCATGTATTATATGTATACAGCTGTTTAAGATTAAATAGTTTTGTCTTCATGTATAGTTCTTTTGTTGGTGTGCAATAGTTATAATGAAATAATACCTTGATCAACTTATTTTGAGTACGTTGTAATTTGTTTAAATGGATTTGAGCTGCAGACCCCCAGACTTCTATTAAATACTCTAAAGGTGGTTTCGCTAAGGCGTTGTAAATAGTTGTACATATCTTATGTGGAATGCAATGTGAAGTTCTTCGTAAAGCCCCTGTAAGTGATGTCAGTTTTGATATAACTTGAATAATATGTGAATCCCATATCAGTTTGTCATCCAGTAAAAGCCCTAAGTACTTTTCTTTGTGCGATCTTTTTATTTTAATATTATTTATTGTTAGAGAGTTATAGGTTGGAATTTTCTTATTTTTAGCACTAAAGATCATATATGATGTTTTTGTTGTGTTTATTGTGAGAAGATTATATAGAAACCAATAGAATATAACCAATAAAATAGAGATGCGGATACAATTCTGCCGAGTGGGAAATGTATGTAATAAAAATTACATCTTATTGTTAGAAGCACTATAAAAAATATGTAAATAACCTTCTCGTTTTATCATGTTCGGTAAAACATTGCAAAGGGTAAGTACTGAGAAAAGTACATTTCGATAAAAGTGCGGAAAGTAGGTAGGTATACAATATTTGGAGAAAGTTGTCTTCTGTTGTCGAAACTTCTTTAGAATTTTTGCATTTTCTGAGAAGATGTAGTAAAGTAACATATATTTTTTTTTCACCATCGGAAAGTAGAGATTTCAACGAACAGAAAACATACCAACTTTTTGAAAAAAGCTGATATTTTCATGGGTGAATTTTCGATTGAAAATTAGATTGTTTTTTCGATATTAATTCAAAATAAGGTGAAAAAAATAAATATTTTTAATCAAATAAATTACAGCGTATTTGGGATACAAAAAGGTAAATTTTCACCAAATTTCATGAGAAAAAAAAATTTTGTTGTAAAAGATAAAAATAAAAAACCAAAAACTTTTTTTTAGTTTTTCACATAAATTTTGAGGTTATGTGAAAAAAGTGTAAATACAAAAGTTTTAGATCTTTTTATTACGTACAACTTTGTCATTTGTCTTTTTCCATAGGACTTTTAGTTTTGCCGGAAATTGAGAAAAACCGTTTTTTACCCTTGAAAACTCACCCCCACCCCCTTCCCGTCCTCAGATCGACCGTAAATTATTTTTCCTTTAATTTTTATAATATGCTCCTCCTTTCCTAATGGGTTTCATCCTACTATTATTTAATTTCACTTTTTATTATTTTTAAAGGCTTCTACCCTGGTCTAAAAAGCATAAACGCGGAAAAGAAAAACTTTCCGCACGCTAAACACATTTGGAAAAATCTACTTTTGGAGGAAAATATTAAAATTTTATATGACTTCCTGTTTAAATCAACGATAATGTTGATGATTAAAATACCTTCTTATCACATTAAACACATTTATAGCGAGAAAGGTCTTACAAGCGTCCTGACTCATGGTGACTCTAGTCAGGAGAGCACGATTTTTCCAACGATCAATAAAACCATCTCCGAGTGCAACGAACAATTGAACTGCACTCAAATTATAATACTTACAGCAAATTAACCTTGCTCCCAATAAGCAATTGTTATCTAACCTATTTTATAACCGATACATAACTGTACATACCTACCTATTTAACAATAAAATAAAAGTTTTGTGCCACTGAGCCAATAGATACCTACAGTCTGCAAAGATTTAGGCTTAGTTAGAACTTTAATAGTTTTCACAGAAAGTAGATGGAGCGCCAACCGAAAGACAAGATTTAAAGGAACTTAGGTTTTGTATTCTGAGAACTTAGGTTAGGACACGTTTTGCCGACTAGATAAACTCCAGAAATTTGCCGCTTTAGGTACCTACATTATATACCTTAATTTCTTTCCATATAGTTGTTCCAGAAGGCGTCTACTGAGTACCTACTAAGTTTAACAGCTTTCCATGGACCATAGCATATAATGACGTTGGAGCTTTCGACACTTGGGTTGACTGGTTAGACTTAATACTCCAAGAACTTGGGTGAGGCCCACGAAAAAAGGAAACCTTCACAATACCTAGATACCTACCAATATCATATAAGTACGGAAGTACCTACCATAGGTATAGTTCTCAGGCAGGTCTTCCAGAATGCGTCTACTGAGTACCTACTATGGCTGACGGCTTACTATGGGCCATAGCATAGGATGACTTTGGACATATGGGTGATGGGTTAGTTCACAGAGATAACAAAACTATGGAGGTGCCCCATTAATTCATTCCAACCTAGCCTTGCGTGGCATGTGGCGCCATGAGGAGCGCCATGATTTGTTGTCAAATTTTCATGTACTGAGTGACGTACCCTAGGTGACGCCATCTTTTGCGCCACTTGACAGATTTAAAATAGTCACGCGAATTTTGTAGAAGGGGTCAGTCCATATTTGTTTTTGCGCCATTAGACAGATTTAAAATAGTCACGCTAATTTTGTAGACGGGGTCAGTCCATACGTCCCACCCCTAGGTCGTAGAAGGTCCAAGAAAAAAGGAAACCTTTAAAGAAAAAACTAACACGAGTTCATCAACCCGCGCCAGCAGCGCCACACACGCGCGCGGCCGAGGCAGTGAGGGTAGATCCCATCGTCAAGCGCCACCTCGCGGCAGGCGGGGACGCTCACGACGCGTGACGTCACGCGGGTTGATTGAGCGATGAACTTTGAAGACTCGTGTCGATCACGGCGTATTATTATTACGGCTTATACGAAGGATTATCCATTCAGATTTGCCGTATACAGGCTGCTCCTACATTTATATCATACAATTTTAATTAACGTCTTTTTTCAAACAGCTCTCGAAACACTCATTGAAAATTACTGATGTAGACTCACTATTTATTCATGTATTTAATTTTATTCTTACCTAGATCAGATCAACCGGATTGTCCTACGCTAGCAGTAGTAGGTAGGACAATAAATATTATGCTACATAATGTCAACTATAATAGGTAAATGTTATCGTAACAGATAAAATCCACACTGCAACTATCAAGACTATATTAGATTCTTACAAATCACAGTTATCAGAGTAAGTTGTAAGAATTTAACTCCATTCCTAAAACACACAGACGCCAACATAATTATATACATGCATAAAAAAAAATTAAGCTAACAAAACTTTTTAGCTAATTGACTCAGTTTTGCAGAACGAAAATTTCATCATAACTAAAAGATAATACAGACAAAGAGATTTTGAGAACAATCGAAAGAAAAATTAGAAATATAACTACTTAATACATATAAGGTACCTATTGTTAGGCATGTTGATAATATTACATAAGTAGTAATATTACATGAGATAAATTATTATCTACCTAATCAATAAATTAAGTTGCCAAATCTGAGAACAACCTGTATATAGGACCGCTGGCATGGTTCGCAAGCTCTTATTAATACCATGAAGAAAGCTACACCAAATCTGATAGAAAACTAACAGTGGGAGTGCTTGAATTTTAATACAGCGATGCACACAAGTTTGGTTCTTCTTGTACATCTTAAAAAATATATAGGTATTTTTTTTAATATAATGAAATAACCGTGTAGCGAGTCTACACGGTTATTTAAATGATATATGATAATGATAATGATGTATGAAATACTTTAAACTTGATCTGGATTATGATATCATTTTCCTTTCATTTTTTTTATACGCTTAGCACTTGACTGCGATGTCACCTGATGGTAAGTGATGATGCAGTCGAAGATGTTACCGTACTAAATTGGTAAGCAACCCCTGACGGTTTCTACACTGCATCACGTCGCAACGCCAAATCACTTGACAGTAATTCTTTACTGGTAGGATGGTAAATAGTCAATTAGGAAATCATAAAATCCTTAAGTGGGAATTTCCCATGGTGGGAATTGAACCCGCGACCTGCCATTAAAATAAAACTAACCACGAGTACCAGTACAACGCCTTTTTACAACATATTTTTACGCGAGTTTTAGAAGTTTTATGTTTATTAACTTTATTAAGTTTTCATACTTGTAGTTCCACCCCTTATTTATATTAACAAGTGGAAAATTAAAAAAATTTAAAACACCCACGACCTTTGCAGACTTGTAATTGAAAAAGGATTAAATAATTTTTTTGAAACTCCCCGACTAAAGGAAAGTAAGAACTAAGAACCTATCAGCAGTTGATGACTAATTCAATTTCTTTATACTTCTCATATACCGGCAGTTTATCAGTACTTACTAATTACATTAATTGATATTGGAAACGAAAATAGCAATGACAGTTGTGTTTTATAGTTTTTCGATTAATATATTAATGTAATTTAAATTATTATGAGAAGAAACTAAAAATAATTTTTTAATTTCACAATGGCTGGCTGTAGTATTTAAATTATATTATTATTAAAAAATGAAAATTAATCTTCAAACTAGCCATTAGCTCCTCTAGCAGCGTTTGAAGGCATCAGCCCTTCCAAATCATAAAGAGACGTTTATTGTGGCGCCCCCTGCTGTTCAATCACAAGAACAATTATCTACGAACCATTGCCAATGACTCACTAATATTTTATACAAAACTGTATCCAAATCGGTTCAGTCGTTTTTGTAATAATTGAGAACATTCGTTTGCACTGTAAATGTTTTTTATGGCGCCCCCTGGTCATCGATGTTCGTAACAACTATCTAAGAACCATCGCCAATGAATACTAAACATTATACAGAAAACTGCATCTAAATCGGTCAAGCCGTTTTTGAAATAAATGGGAACATTCGTTTGCAATATAAATGTATTTTATGGCGCCCCCTGGTGATCGATGTTCGTAACAAGTATCTAAGAACCATTGCCGCTGAACGCCAAACATTATACAGAAAACCGCATCTAAATCGGTGAAGCCGTTTTTGAAATAAATGGGAACATTGATGTGCACAAACAAACAAACAAACAAAATATTTTTGCATTATTGGTTTTTGTGAACAATTTAACATACAAACAAATATAAAATCTTTTTAATAAAGTAATGTACAAACGGTCTCTCACCCTAAACTCATATACCCGTACCTACTCCGTTCCGTCGTGGGTAAAAAAGGGCATTTGACGTATCCACCACAGAAAGACCAATGGTGCAGAGGCCCCATCTTAACTTTTATTGTGTACGAGCAAGTGCCTACTTAGCTACAAGCTACAATACTTACAGATGCATCTATTTAGATATCAGCTAATCTGGATTATTTAAGTCCTTAATAAAATCCGTCTCTATGACTCTATCATTCCTCTTTTAAGCCTCTAATCAAAACAGCAGTTATAACTACTCCAAAATACCTACTGGTCCAGTAGTACTGGACTCAGCAGTTTCTTACTCAATAAACTCCTATTAATTTATTTATTAAACTTGGAAATACTAGTGTTTGGCCCAGTGTACGATTTAAACAAACACGCCACTCCTTTAAGTACCTACATTATATCATAATACCGATATCTTGCGCTAAGCTCGGAACGTAAAAGCCCTATTGAATAATCCACTCGCGAGATGGGGAGATACGCAACTCTGCTTAAGCAAAATTAATATTTTGTACGCATACTTAATTATTATAATTACTCCGATGGGTTTGTTTACATATTGTGCTCTCCAGTGGGAACTGTTTCATTCATATTTCATAAATTAAATTAGGAAAGGAGGTATTTAAGCAAATTAATAATGCGTGCAGCATACAGTTTTGCTTTTTCATCTTATTTTTAATGGATTTTTAGTTCTCATAATTTAAAAATGCCCGCCACGCCACGGCCCACGCCGCGGCATTGTGGTCGTAACGTTCCTTTACACGTGTTTCTTTGTTCCTATAATTTACACAATATTCTTTTGGAATATAAAATTTATGTTTATGATGGTTTATATAAATTTTGTTATTATATATTTTTTACCTAATTCAAATTAACATTTAAAGCAGTTTAACATTATAAAATTATGCATCTGTGCACAAAAAGAAATCCAAAGTGTCAACAGTCAACAAATTCTAATTAGAGATGTTCAAAAGCGTGATTTTCTCGTCACTGTGACTGTCGTTCCTGTTACAAAAAAGTCACAGTGAAAAATCACCGTGACTTTGTCACTTGAGTGATTTAGTGAAGTATGCCGTGCCGTGCTTTTTGTTCGGCTGACGTTTTTATTTGTACCGCTGTCCGCTAATAGTGAGATAGTTGATTTCAAACAACCTTCACACTTTTTACAGGCTTATGACTGTCACACAATAATTTGGTGGCGTGTTTATTATTAAATATTATTGTTTACAAACTTTCCAAAGTAAATAGTGTGCTGTGTGTGTGTGTATGTAAGTGAACGGGACAGCAATAGGGAATCAATAGCTGTCACTGTCGCACTCGTAATTCGTATTCACAAATCACAACCCGCTCGGTTAACTTCGTTTCGTGTCGTCGTGACTACTCGTGACTCTGACTTGTGACTTGTGAATCGTGTATTTACTCTATGGAGTGAACTCTATGAAGTGATCGAGTAAATGTGAAACCGTGACATTGTCACATTGATATTTTAAAAAAAGTCACAGTGATCAATCCAGGAGAGAGATAACAACGTTTTTTTGGTCGTGACGTGATTTATCACCCATCTCTAATTCTAATGTCAAATGTCAGTCGTCAAATTGCTAATTATAACTTGAAAAAATATTGTCAAAAAATTAATTCTTCCAAATTCAGAGCAGTGTAATCCACAAAACAATTTAAAACACTAATTATATTTGTGCAGAAATCCATGTATTGTAATCATTACAAAGAATAAATAAAGCAGTAGGATGGCAGAAAAGTAAGTAAATGCTTTCTTCAATTTGACAACTAAAATCTAAACAGCACAATATTAGCATATAAACATCGAAATTCCTAATCTGTTTGGGCGAAATACCTTGAAATAAATCGATTTTAGTTTATTATTCGTTTCCTGCCTTTCGTTTCGAGGAAGCGTGTCAATGTTTACAAGTTTAGACTTATTTGCTTTCATGGCTTGTCAAACGGAATCTAATTTTTGACTTGTTCACTTTATTAATTTATTTGTGTACATTTCTTATCACGTTACGATGTTTTCAATAGTTGACCTTTAATGTATTAATTTGCTATAAATTTTCAACCAGGGGAGCATTTATAAGACTAGATTCTTTGTTTTTATGGCTTTGAATATTGTTTTTGTATTGTCTAACTCGGTCAACACTTTATTTATCTTATCGAGCATGTTAACTCCAGTTTTTACATCACAGCCTTAATTGAAAGGAATGCAGCCTGATTTTTATCTTTAATCTAATTATTGTGTAAACACTGAGTTGATAACTAACCAAAGTCAACAAAAGGTAAATACTACCAAAAGTCTTTGTATGAAAATGTAGGTGAATTCAGACAAATAAGCTACATCTTGCTTCATTTTGGATCAGAAACTATTATGAGATTACATTATCATCGTTATCTCAATTAAACTATTGAAAAGAGTGTGTGTGTGTGTGTGTGTGTGTGTATGTATATATATATATATATATATATATATATATATATATATATATGCAGTCATTATAAATAAATTATAACTTTGTTATACTTAATCAAGGACAGAAACAAATCCCAGTGATGTTGCAAGTTCCCCGCAACAGGAAGACAAAGCCAGCGGCAATTGGTGGGACTCCTGGATATCTTCTGCTAAAACAAAGGTATGTGTTACATATAGTCTCCACCAGGAAAATAAGAAGATAGAACTGAAAACTGCCTTGTTGATCTAGTACAGTCTAGTATGTGGTGATCATGTTCGACTGCAGATCACAAGGTCCTAGGTTCGATTCCCAGGACAGACCAATTAAATTTAGTTTTGGGGTTTTCTGTCAGAAAATTCTTAGTACTAACCAAGAGTTCGGAAATTGAAGGTGATTGTTATCATAATTGTTTGTAAATTCTGCCAACCGATTGGCTGACATAAATCAGGGACCCAATCAGTGGGTAGAATTAGTAAACGATTACGATAACAAAGAATATGTTTTTCTTACACAATCTAGGGGCTGATCTCTCACTGTTCCCGCCAGAGCTGTGATCCCATCAGATTATTATAAAAGAGAGGGTATGCAGAGTGCATTTGTGTTTGCAAACACTGTGCACCAATGTAAAATCTCGGCGAAGATTGACTGTACAGCTGGATCGGCTTGAGGAAATTATTATTATTAGCAGCTCTAAAATAAAATTACACTAGCAAAAACATTTAATAGTAATTAAATTTATAATTGTTATTCAAGTCAGCTGAGGTGTACACCATGGTCAAGAAGGATCTGGATGAAATAGGCTCTGCAGTCAAAAGCGAGGCAAGCCACGTCTTCAGCTCTACTTCCAATGTTATTGGGAAAACACTGAAGGTTAGTTCATTCATCAACAGAGATTGTATTTTAGTAGGCAATATATACTTATACATATTATAAACTTATAGTAAAAAGTTGTAAATATTTAGTAGTGACGAAACAACGTATGATTTTGAAATATTGCATATTTAATTGAGTGCTAAGATTGAGTATGTTGATGACAGTAAGAAATGAAATTGATCCCACATAATAATTGCTTAATTAGTTTACTTATAATAAATATTTAATTTCAGCTGGACAGTCCAGAGTCGACAGCTAATGTTATGAAAAAAAGTTTCAGCACATTTATTGGTAAGTTGAGTAATAATAATTTGAAATAGTGTAATAATAATTTTAAATGTTTAATAATAATGTAATGGGCAATGGGCATGTTCCTGAATGTATTTAATTTGTCTTGAGTATAAGGAGAAAAAAGTTGGCAACCTTTTATATGACAGTGTCAAAAAAATGTAAATTTCAATTGTTAAAATTGTCACATGGTTCTGCAGGATTAAAAATTGAATTCACAATGTGGTTAAAAAGTCTAGTCCATAAAAAAATTAGCTTTGAAGCCAATATCAAGTAACGGCCCGCTCACACATGGGAGTCCGTTTTACTGGTACGTTTTTAACGGATACGTCATAAATTTATGCTCTGTTCACACATAGGCACCGTATAACGTTCAACTGATCCGTCATTACTGGATGCGATGTGTGAACACAAAACTCGCAGTATACCGCCGCTATTCTACAAGGATGGACGCTGTTGTGTTGTATTGATCTAGAGAGGGTGCTCATAGTTTAAACCTATCGCATCACTCCCCCTCCTACACCCCGCACACACCGCCCGCTACGCACACAGTATCTATCCGATAAAATTCCACGTATCCGTATATTTTAACTGTTCCGTCGTCCAGTATTCGATGACAAAACGGAATGTCATTTTTTTACGGAACGATATTTTTTACTGTATACAGAATACTGTGCCATGTGTGAAGTCGCTCACACAACTACATACGCCATCGACGAAAAAAAAACGTACACGATAAAACGGAACAGAAAAACGGAGACATGTGTGACGGCCCATTCACACAGAGTCCGTTTTACGGGTACGTTTTAACGGATACGTCATAAATTTATTCTCTGTTCACACATAGGCACGGTATAACGTTCAACTGATCCGTCATTACTGGATGTGATGTGTGAACAGAAAACTCGCAGTATACCGCCGCTATTCTACAAGGATCGTGTTGTATACACCGCACGCCCCGCACACAGTATCTATCCGATGAAATTCTACGCATCCGTATATTTTTACTGTTCCGTCGTCCAGTATTCGATGACAAAACGGAATGACATTTTTTTACGGACCGATATTTTTTACTGTATACAGAATACTGTGCCATGTGTGAAGTCGCTCATACTACGACATACGCCATCGACGAAAAAAAAACGTACACGATAAAACGGAACAGTAAAACGGAGACATGTGTGAACCGGGCGTGAACCGGCCGTAAGTGTTAAGGGAATTTTTCCCTCAGGGTTAAAAACAGGTTCTTCAAACTCTAATATAACAAAACTCTTTCCCTTAGTAAGGTGCTCTCTCACATGTTAAAAACACTTTTACAGGTCAAGTGAGCACAGTTCTGAACCCTGAGCCTGATGATGAAGATGACACTGAAGTTATTCTGTCTTCAGGAGACACCACCATGTTGTCAACTTATAAAGTAAGTTTACTTTGTGCACTAAAAATACATACAGTTTCAGTTCTTCTTTTAGGTGCTAATTCTGTCTTACAAAGTCTAAAATAAATAATTGTAGAGTGCAAAAAATATTGCTATCCTTGTGTATACTAAACACTGTAAAAAGAAAATTGTACTTGGTATCCCAAGCAAGTAAGTAGATACCTGGTATCCCATGTAGGAAAACAAAATTTAGCGAAAAGAAAGATTGTGCGACATTTTATCTCTTGTTGAGCAAGTCACAAACTGATAATAATTTTGTCAGTAGCCACTTATCTCTGGCTTTTACCTGTCCTAATATTTCGTTGGTTAAAGTTTCAATAATAGAACATATTATTATGTCATCAGTTTACCGGTGCCAAAAATATTTGTTTTGACACCAGCCGTTAGGACACCATGTAGTTCGCTCAGCCACCTATAGAATTTTGACAGATACTGTTTGCATGTACGAAAATAGTAGTTTATGTAACGGTTACATAATGGGGGGTATTAAAACACGAGTGTGAGTTTAAAAAACGAGCCGCAGGCGAGTTTTTTAATAGTATCACACGAGTGTTTTAATACCTAATTATGTAGAGTTTCATACACTACTTTATCTACGCTCATATTATTATCATAAATCCAATCATAAAATCTTGCTAACGTTTGTCGTAAATCATTGCACCTACTAAGATGTCAGGTGGAGTGAAATTTTCTTTAGTAGGTTTCACTGCTAGACATTTTTCAGCGCAAAGTTTTGACTAAGTAACAAAAATAACATATTAAAATGTTAAAAATTAGTATGTATGGCGCCAAAATTCTGCAAAAATCAAAATATGTGGCACAGAACCATAGACAATATACATTGTTGTTGTTGTCTATGGTCAATCATGGCCCATCCATACTCTCTTGGCAATGACCATACTCCATCCATACTCTCTTGGCAATGACTACCAACTATATGTTGTCTGTGGATTCACTTAAAAAAATATTACAAAAAAAATATTACCCCAGATACAAATACAGGAATCCAGAGCCGTGTATCGTAATGGATATTAAACAACTTTCTTTAAATATTTACATAGTAGAGCGATGTTATAATGAATAACTTTTTAATAATTATAGAAGTCTGTGAATAAAGTAGGTAATTATTTGACACATTTCGATTTCATAATTCGAACTTTAAGCAATGAGCGTAGATAAAGGTTTATGTAACTCGTTCGTCTGCCCACCTCACGGTTCTTATTTCTTGTTTTGCGCAGAAAGAACTAGAAGCGCTTCAACGCGTAGACGCCACATACATCGTGTCCACGCACAGTCCAGAGTTCGAGGCGTGGCGCGCGAGCCTCGAGAACTCGGAGTCCGTGATCACTCCGTCCGGGGCCATGCGCCGCCTGGACTCCAGCCCCATACTGAAGGCGCAGTATGAAAAACTCGTTCCCGATGCTGTGTCGAACGAGGACTTCTGGGAAAGGTGCATATTTATTTTGATTAACGGAATTTTTGTCTCTGAACACTTATTTACAGTTTTTTTTTGGTGTGTGCACAGAGTAATGTAATAGATAAAAGGACCCGAATGAGACTGTTACTGTGTGTATGTGTGTGCGTGAGTGCGTGCGAGCGTGCGTACGTGCGTGCATGCGTGCGTGCATGCATGCGTGCGCTTGTGTGGTTTTGCGTGCGTGTTTGTCTGCGTATCGAATCCCAGACCCATGAACATAAGGCCGATATCCGTTAGGCTATAAATGCACAATTAGCTATGTCTGTTTAAAAAAAAAATAGTAGATTGATTAGATTTCGCTTGTTCACAGATATTTGTTCCGCGTGGCGTTGCTGCAAGATCGACTGGCAGCAGCTTCGAGGAAGCAGCCCGTGGAGAACACCACAGAGGACCCCGTGCTGGCACACTTGCCGCTGCAAACCCCTATTGAAGAGTGAGTGGCTTTTAGGGGTCCGTACTCAAAGGGTAAAAACGGGACCCTATTACTGAGACTTCGCTGTCCGTCCGTCCGTCCGTCTGTCACCAGGCTGTATCTCTTGAACTGCGGTAAAGTGCGGCCACAATAGTCGCGGACAGAACTTAAACAAACCGACCTTTACTATGAAACCCTCGCGAAACCAACTAACTACGCCAAAACTATAACTGTCTCTTTCGCGCATAGAGTGAAACGCGCTTACGCGGTCGACAGAGGACATGACGTGGATTTGTTTTATATTTTGTCCACTGCCATAATGGCCGGACTATAGACACTTTTATGTTAATGAGCATTTTTGGAAACTAAATATCATCTGCTTTGTGATGGAAGAAATCTTGAGTCCCTAACAGTTATGTATAATATTCCACAGCGTGTGAACCCTGCCAACCTTCACTTGGCCTATGTGGTGGGGTATGACCACACCTCTTATTCGTTAAAGCGGTTTGAATCGAAAAATAAAAATAGTCACTTTAATTTTTCATTTATCTTTTTCAGAAGTCCCAAAAAAGTCTCTAGCATAAAAGCGGAAAAAATCTACGAGAATCCAGAACCTGAGAATCCAGATACTGTGGTCACTTGGGAGGACGGTAAGTTAAGTAACTGAGTCCAGTAGCTGTGAATTTCATAGAAGTTTAGCACAAACATATTGAATCTAGAGAAAAACTAATGTAGTTTCAAAGGTAAGTGCACACAGTGACCAGTTGCAGCTTAACGCATACGTTAAAAATTCACCATAATAAATACACCACGTATAGTGATATATCCAATGACAAAATACGCTACGCTAAGAGGTCGAGAAATATGTGACGTATGTTGAAGCCAAAAATTTCTCAAATATGGCGCCGCGCGTCGTACATTTCAGTCGCTTACATTGGCGCCATTTTACAGTTTTGACAAATTAAAAACGATGCTTCAGGGCGGAGCCTATAAATACATGTGTGACGTCACTAAGTGCTGATCCTTTAAATTATGTTTAATCAATGGATATATCCAACAAAGATTGTACTAGAGATGACAGGATAGTTCTGCAATACAATTTGCAAGCTCGCATACCGTCTCTGTGTGCGCTAACCTTTACCAATATGGTATTGAAATGCCAATTTAATATTTAGAAGGCTTTTTAAATTCACAGAAGATTTTGCAAATGACGTTGAACTGACCGAGGAACAACAGATCCTACTCCTAGAAGAGTATGAGAGGGAGATAGCGTCTAAAAAAAGTAAATCCCCACGAGACCCCACAAACAATAACAGGAAAAGAGAAACCAGAGACAAACAAAACAATAAGACCACAGACAAGAAACAGAGTATAGGCAACAAAAATAAAAATAAATCCCCAGTTAAAAAAACTGATGAGTGCGGTAACAATTTAGTTGAAGATTATTTCGGGGATAAAGAACAAGTTAAAGACGACGCGAGCGCAAACTCTGATGAGAGTTGGGAAAAAGAATTTGAATTCGAAGAACCACTAGAGCAGAAAGCCTGATTATTGGCCTCGGTGTTTACGTCCAAATAACGACCGGTTGTAGTCAAATACTGCGTTGGAACCAATACAAACAAACTCAAGGAATGTATGAAAGACGGGGAGAATTGCACCATAGACAAACTAACCTAGAGTAGAGTAGAAAACAATTCGCAGGTTTAAATTACTAAAAAATTGCAAAATGGACCAACGAAGTAACCCGTCTCCTTATGTCTCCTTATTATGCATCCTGTGATAGTTTAGCGACAGTCGTTACAAATCTCGTTATCAAACGTCACTTTTTATTAGAAAACCACAGATATAACAAAGCCTATATTTGCATGACATGCCGCGCCATGATCTGCATGATCTGATGAATCATGCTGCGCCATGATTTGATGTCAAATGTTTATGTACTGAGTTACTACCCTAGAGGACGCCATCTTATACGCCACTTGACAGATTAAAAATAGTCACACTGATTTTGTATACGAGCCATATTGATGTTTCCATATTGTCTCCTAGGTCTGTATAGAAAACATATTACAAAAGTGACGGTTTGACAACAACAATTATTGTGAGATTAATTGCGGCTGTCGCAAAAATACGTAATAAAGGGCCGACATCTTATATACGAGTAAATAACCGAAGTTTAAATGTGGTATGAATTAATATATAAAGAGGTATGAAAAAAGAATATCCCGCCCCAGCATCTGTAGACTTAAGTACGAATATAATGCTTTAAAGTTTTAGGCCAAAATATAATGAATAAAACTAAAGCTTTTGTTATGCATTATAACTGAAAATTTCTTGAAAATACGTAGTTAAATTCACGTGTTATGTGAAAATTTGTTAAAGGGTAGCTCTTTTTTTCTACGAATTATTTCGATATTTTTTTAACTTAAATAATAAAATCCTTCCATGATTCGGCCAATCAGCCCCTAGATTCTTCAAAAATACTGTCTAATTTTATTATTTTCGAGAATCACACCCCACTTAGTAGCTGAATTTGATTTTACCACAATTTAAATGGTACGTTTTGACGAAAACGAATTTCATTTATTTCCTCACTCGATCTTACCTGCCATTTGATCATTAAGACTCCCATCCCATAACATGTGATTATTTACGATGTATAAATGATAGAATCGAAATTCTGATACATAAAGACTAAATTGGTTGGAACGCATCGGCACGACAATAGAAATTTGTATAGAAAAAACCTAAAAAAAAGTCCATTGCATTTGTAATCCTTATCGATGGTCTCCGATAGGTAATGGCGAAATAATTAAGTGTAATCTTGAATAATGTCCATTATAAGAACTTTGTCAAACATGTAACATTAAGTTGAATTCTCATAAGGTAAGCAGCTTAAGGCTTTAAGAGCTGGCAAACTGGCTCTTTTTACCATGTTTAAGGCATTTTGTTTAAAGAACTGATCATCGAATACTTACAGAAAAAATATGTAACGGAAAATTAGGGTCTTATGAACAATCGGTATTGACAAGAAAATGAATTTTCTCAAACCCTGTTTCAGAAAAAAAATCCCAAAAAGCATCTAATTTTGTCATACTTTGAAAATTGTCTGTAAAACGGCACACGCCATTTAATTAATTCTTGCACACAAAAAAGTACATAAAAAAAATTACAACAACTTTGATTGAGAGTTTTATTTTTAGGCCTTCTAACAATCGTGTAAAGTAATAATTTCCTCAAAATTTAAGTAAATCAGTGTGAACGCGGCTGCTCCGTCCCCCTGTAAACTGTCATTCGCCCTTCTTAAAGCCTTAAATAGGTATTATATTCGAGTGGCAGCATTATTAAAAATTTTGTTTTTTTTCGAGCTGTTTGACTCCATGAAAATTCAGCTTAACACAGATAGTAATTAAGATAATTATTCAGGCGCTAGATACAGTGCACATGTTTATTATAGTGCAATTATTATTGATAAAAAAGCTAAAATATAAAAAGAATGTATTTTTAGACGGTAAAAACATTATAAGTAATTTTCTTGTACAGGTAAGTACATAAATTATACATTAGTTTGTTTTATTAAAAGATTTATTATTGACATTCTATTCATATTGTCTATTTTGGTAGATGTTTACTTATTGTGTATTATTGTATTTCCTTTGAAATTTTAGCTAATAGCGCACTACCAAT
This sequence comes from Coenonympha arcania, assembly GCA_036785405.1. NCBI lineage: Eukaryota > Metazoa > Arthropoda > Insecta > Lepidoptera > Nymphalidae > Coenonympha > Coenonympha arcania. Next base: position 6,745,205 of record CM072059.1, read on the forward strand.
TTTTTTAAACATGACATTGTTTTGTTTGAAACTAAGTTCTGTATTGTAGAACATTTTGTGTAGTAAATTTATCCTAGAATCTGCTGCGTTATAAATAGACAGTACTTTATCATTTTAGATCAAAACTTTAGGTGTTAATTGTTTTGTGCAAAATTTCATACTAATATGACGCTTCTAAAAAATAGTGGTATTCTTTTCAAAACGCTCCTTATGGATAAGGATAGCAGTTTTAGACGCGTTAAATCAGTTTGGTTTTGAGATTTAGTACAGCAAAATTGGCACCATTACTAATGACAATACATCCCTAAAGTTAAACACGATTCCTTAGCAAGTCCATGACCGCAGCGCTCTTAGCCATATGAAATATGAATTATCTACCGTCGTCATAGAAACCTGTCGATCGGTCTTTCGTTATGTAAATAGGACCATGTTCAAAATATTTTGAGAATGACATAACCGATCGACGCTTTGTGATCACGTGACTTATTGAAGTCAGTGTCATTCTCATATACCTTTTTAGGGTTCTAGTTCTAGGGATTTTGGTAAAAATCGACCGTCTGTGACACTCGATTAATTGAGTTACTATTAAAGTTAGGTTTGCATTCGTTATGAAATGTTTAGTTCAATGAACAAAAGTGTATTTTTTTCAGTTTTCACTTTTGTAGTATAGAACCCTCGGTGCGCGATTTTGACTCGCACTTAGCCGATTTTTTGATGCCTATCATGGTCGTAGATAAGTCGTATGGCTAAGGTGTTATTGTTATTAATTAATAATTGCTTATTTACTGCCAGACAAGAGCTTGCCCAGATCGCTAGTTACAACATGCAAAGACCAAAAAAATATTAAAACGTTTATTATTAAAACTGCACATATCAAAATTCTGTGCAAGTAACAGATTAACACCAAAAAGTATTGGATATTTACTGAAGGAAAAGTTAAAGCTTTGTGCCCAGCCTTTTGATAGAAACTCTGCTTTTTCTTCACATACATGTTATAATATTACCCATACGTCAACTACCTACTAAATAAATCTACTGATTCGTTGTTCAAAAACTTTCGATGACGATCCTAAAGTCATTTAATATTTATATTAAATTTTGTAATAGCTATCCGGACAAGCTCTAACTCTAATCATTCCAATTTTTGTTATTATCCAAATGTCCAATGTACTATTTATTGTACTATTAATTTTGACTGTTATTTTTTATTTATACATATCTTATTATACAATAAACAAATATTTAAAATTTAAATAAAAGATATGAGCAAACAATTTATTGATGCAAAATGGTTTTCTCCTATAAATAACTTAATTTAAGGGTTGATTTAGGAAATGGTTATGGTAAATATGATAACTACAAGTACTAACAAAACTATTAGACCGTAAAAGTGTGATATCCCGTTTTAATTGTTTTATAGAAAAAATAAATGTTTAGATTTTAGTTTTATAGTTGACAAGCTTGTATTTACTTAATATTTCAATATTAATTATTGTAAACTAAATTACCTGCTAAAATTAAACGAAAATTACTAAGTTACTAAGTTCTACTAACAATATGTACGTGCACAGAAAACAATAATTATGTACGTTATGTACTACATACATGCAACGTATAACTATAGCAATAGGTTTTAAGTAAGTCACAGCTGTCTTCTTTTGGAGATGAAAAATTTCGTTATGTTTGTGTAAATTATGATTATATTTAAGAATATGAATAAAAGTTGTTAAAAAATTGTATATTTTGTATTTTATTATTATTTCACGCTAAGTATATTCTCTTATGTAACATTTTTATAGCAAACCATGTCGAGGCGAGGAAGATGTTCGCCTGATGTTAAGTGGACGTATCACTTAACACCATATGGACAGGTGGATCATATGCCTGCCTATGTCAGGTGCAGTGCGTCCCACGACTTGGCTCGTCATCCTGATATATAATTCTTACAAGTCAAGTGGCGCTTAAGATGGCGTCATCTAGGCTAGTAACAAATCTTGGCGCTCATAATTTTTTTTTTAATCGTCCTAACTTAGAAGGGTAAGTAAATTTACTCTAACGGTTTCTACGAGCATCGCACCGGAACGCTAAATCGCTTGGCGATGCGTCTTTGCTAGTAGGGTGGTAACTAGCCACGGCCAAAGCCTCCCACCAGACCAGACCCGAGCCAATTTAGAAATTATAAAATTCCAAAGTGGTTCGTGGCAGGAATCGAACCCGCGACCTCGCACTCGAATCCGAGCGCGCCACCACTGCGCCAGGGAGGTCATCAAATCAATGACGCCGCATGTCACGCAAGGCTAGGCTAGAATGGATGAATAAGGCGCCTCCATAGTTCTGTTATCTCTATGTTACAGAACGACCACAGACGAAAGTTTATAATAAGTATTTTTTCTGTTCAGCCTACCACAGATCAAAGAAGTATGTATAAATTGCCTTCTCTCTTCCGTGTAGCTGTGCAAAATGACGTAAAATATGATGACTCGGGGCGATGAGCTAGCTACTACTGGTAGTAGGTTGTTGGCTTTTCTGGATTAGTAATTATTGTTGTTATAGCGGCAACAGAAATACATCTGCGAAAATTTCAAGCCTGTAACTATCCCGGTTCAAGAGATACAACCTGGTGACAGACGGACGGGCAGACGGCGGCGTCTTAGAAATAGGGTCCCGTTTTAACCCTAAAAAAAGAAAACAAGCGTAACGTGGTAATATTTAATTAGTGTTAACATGGAACGTTGGTAGCTCTGGCTGCAGCAGCGCGGGCGACTGGTGCGGGTAGAACACCCCCGGCGCCTCCGCCGCGAGCTCCGCCGGGGAGTCCCCGGAGCGCGGGTACGGGTGGTGCGGCGGCGCGCCCATCCATTGCGGGTACCAGTACAGACCCTGCAATTATAATTACAAAAATAGACATATAAACAAGACCAGGCGGACCGTGCGAAATGTCGCCATGGTTTTCGCAATTTATCGTCAGTAGTAAGCCAATCGCAGTACTTATTGTCTATAGTCTATGGACCGCGGTTTACGCCACAGATCAATATACTTGTTATTATTCCGCACGCTACGCAGGGACGATTTCCGCCTTCTTCTTTTCTTGCTTTATGGCTTTCTGTAGTGCCTAAACAATGCACTTCGCCAATGTCGAGTAGCTTGGGGGAGGCACAAAGGAGATTGGCCGGTTTAAAATGACACAGTTTCGAGATGATCTGTAATAGAAGGGTTGGTTAGTGGGATTTCCGCCTTGTTGCGGCGTGTTAGCGGAAATTTTGACAAATTGCGCTACTTTTTTCTTTTATGAAGAAAGTTTACTTTTCGGCTCCACCGGCCATCGCCCCTACGACATGCGTGATTTTACCACTGGCCACTACAGCTTGCTTATGGTTTGGGCTATATCAGTGACATTGGTTCTCCTGCTGCATGACAATTGTGTTCGACAAGTCACTTGATCAATTTGTCAAACTCGATACGAATCGAAAGAAACAAGCGCTTTTGACAGAGTGGGGCGCGTCTTGGATTGAAATACCTATACGTTTCTATGACAGTCTTCGATAAGTTAAATGGTTAAGACCGCAGTTCGTACCTTGTTGCCTGTACCGGTGCAGGTGTACCGGTACTCGTTGACAGTGAGCGGGTCGAGGTAGCTGATGCCAGCTATAGAGCCGTAGTTCGGAGGAAACATAAACCAGCATCCGTCCAACGTATCTGCAAGACAACAGTTTTATTGCATGTAACTTGAAGAAGAAACCAAAACCCATATTCAATATTAGGCTTCATAATATTATTAAAGGTACTTAGTTGTTTGTACTTGTAGAGCGATTGTTAATATCGTATGACTTCCGATAATTATCAATAATTTATCTATGAAGCGGCAAAGAAACGAAAAGAAGGCAATAATAATGTCGAAAACGACGCTAACGGTATCCTTCATTTCACAGAAAAATTGATGACAATATACCTAACTACCTACCTAAAACCTATACCTACTTAAGTATAGAACATGGGATTAAAAGGCCTTCAAAATAATGCTACTCTATCACACGATCGTGCAACAAAAGGCAAAATCATAAAATGAACCATACTCACAAGTGATATTGCCATACTCATGACCAGGTGGCTCTGTGGAGAAATGGTACGCCTCCGTGGTTTGTTCGAGGAACGGTGGGATCGGAGACAAGCCTGTGCCAGGGTCGCCCGGGATTATGAAAGGCCCTGAAAAATCATATTTTATCGTACTGAGTCAACAACAACACAAACAAACAACAAAACAAGTAACAACAAAAAAACAAGTAACAAACGCTCGAGGACTTCTTTCTTTAACAATAACAGCAGCACCTCCTGAGGATACTCCAGTGTCGGAGCGAAACGTGTGTCGAGTGTAATCAGGAAGTTGAAGAGTTAGCTTACCTCCATAGAAGTTAGTGTTGTTCCATTCGCATACGTGATGGTCACAAACAAGCGGTGTCATCTTTTCTTTTGTGTAAAACGAGTGACCGTTTGGTAGAAACTAAAAAAACATAACATGATTTTATCATAAAGTAGAGTCGCTTCAAGTAACGCTACTTTATGAAACGACATAGCAGACAGTTTTATTCTAATAAAGATCTATACGTATTATAAGTAAGTAAGTAAGTTCAAGCTTCGACCAACTTTGCATCCTATATGCTGCAAAGTCGACCTATAGTTATAACTTTCGGTCGTTCAAAAAAAACCAGTCTAGTGGTATACAGTGGGTTACCCACAAAGACTGATTTTTGGAAAGGCTAACTTTCGAGTTCTGGTCAGCTCGTCCTCTTTCTGCAATCACTAACTCTATGAAGAAAAGAATAGAAGAACTCTATGCTTCATGGATCAAAATAATCTGGAACTCCTATACCCATCTTTGCAAATGAAACATTAAAAAAAATCTAATACCCACCAGCATATAGTCATAATGCCTAAACCGTATCCCTTGAATATTGAAATCCAGTATAAACGATCCGGATGTGATGATACAAGATGCCGCGGTTAGTGGGGGTAGTTTGTACGTAATGAGACCGCACTTGACGATCGCCTTCGGAAGCGTTGACACGTCCCTCACGTGCTGAAGGCCCTTCTTGAAGGGGAATCTGGAATAAATAGTTGGAAGAAGATTTTAAGTACCACCTACTTACTTACTTAACAAAAACTGGGCGGGACTTATTATATTTGTTCTTAGCTCCAATATGATCATTGACTTTGATCGTTGATAAACCATGTTTAATGGAGGAATACAACCCGCAACACCTTCACGCCGCAACGACAGAACCGATTTGGTTGAAATTTGGAATAGAGATAAATATCCTGGATTATACATAGGCTGATTTTTGTCCCGGAAAAGTGAATGTATGTTTGCCACGGGATAGGATGACCAGCGGCAAAGCGTTTATCCAGCTATAAAAAATATGAGAAGATTTACCGACTGCCTGATCCTTTCTAGTGAAGCCTATACATATGCTACTATTTGAGAATAGATGAATTATATTGCTTAGTATAAAACTACCTTCACTCTCACCTAAATATACATATGCCTAGATGACACTCCAGGCCGTGTATAAAGTTGTCTCCCTGGAACACAATGCTCGGATCCTCTTCCAAGTAGTATTTGTTGTCATCCGCGAAGTGCACGAAGCCCAGAAAATGGAACCCTCGGCCTCTGCAGTGTGGGGTTATTCCTTTACCCATGTTGTAGATATCGCTGTACAACTCCGATATGAAGATGTAGACGTTCTTGCCGCAATAATACTCTGCGCAATAAACAAAGATTAAGTGTACATAACATTAGCTTAAAAAAAAGAATGCAAAAGTAATTTCAGGGGTGAACTAAAGAGCGACTCAAGCTCATTCCAGCAACCCAAACCCATGATAACCATTTTTTATAACTATTGTTATTTAAAATAGTAGTGCATTAGTAATTACAGTTTACCGGCAGGTAACTTGGCAAGAGATGCGTTAGAAGATGCTTTTGGGTCTCTGGTTACAGCGCGGAGCACCTACCTACGCAGCTGTTCCTTATTGATTACACGCGTAAGAATACTTAAGTAGTCTGTATATTTTATTTCGGAGAACTGATTCTTATAGTCCCGCTTGCTTGAAGTAGAAGAAACCTTTGTGTATCTATTTATGAAGCAGCCTTACCTTGGCTAAGATAAAACTCAGACGGAACGGCGCCCCCAGCGGCGGAGTTGAACGTGGCGACTCTTTCAGTTTTGATCGCGTTGTGGTTGTCATACATGGTCAGCATATTGTCTATTGCGTCTTCTAAAGCTATTAGCAGCACCTTCAGCAAAAATAAAGAATAAAGACATGGTATAGAGTATAGACTATAGAGGTATGTACGTAGATAGTAGGTATGGGTGTAGAGATGCGCTAGAATGAGCTGATGTTAGATCATTTTGTGAGGAAATAAACAACAGTTCAGTTGGTTTCCCAATATCAATTAACTTAGTCCAATTCAGAATATAATATAAAGAAAATATCAAGAAAAAATAATGCGGGAGTATTGTGGAACACCCGGTTGAAACAAAAAAATCTATTCATGGGAGCAATTGCGTAAGAAAAGCATAAACTTAACTAATCGTGAACAATAATATTATTATGGACTATTTGTATTATGCGAGTTTAGTCTCCGGAGCTTACCTTCAACTCTTTTATGTGCATGTTAATAAATCTTCCGAGGTGATCAGTTGCAATGTGGACAAGTTCGTTGATGATGTACTGGAACAAACCAAAAAAATTGTTCTCTTACTAAATCTTTTTAATGTTTTTTTCCTAGGTACCTATAGGCAGCTGCACATTTGCAAAGCTGTTAATTTTCGTTGTTTGTAAAAATGGAACTGGTCCAGCTTGCCGTGGTCGTAAGTACCTAGGTACTTAGGTGCTAGGGGTTGAAACGTGTCACGGCTCACCTGATCGGGCGCCCTCTTGATCTTCATCATCTGTATCTGGTAGTGCGCGAGGTGGTCCAGCTTGTCCGTGGAGTCGTGGCCGTAGATCTCGTACGCGTCGATAATCATCGACAGGCTAATGTTGTCGCTGGGCTCTTGGCAGCACGGGTGTCTTCGGATGTCGTGAGTACCTAGGTAGGTGCTAGGGGTTGGAACGTGTCACGGCTCACCTGGTCGGGAGCCCTCTTGATCTTCATCATCTGTATCTGGTAGTGCGCGAGGTGGTCCAGCTTGTCCGTGGGGTCGTGGCCGTAGATCTCGTACGCGTCGATCATCATCGACAGGCTGATGTTGTCGCTGGGCTCTTGGCAGCACGGGTGTCTTCGGATGTCGTGAGTACCTAGGTAGGTGCTAGGGGTTGGAACGTGTCACGGCTCACCTGGTCGGGAGCCCTCTTGATCTTCATCATCTGTATCTGGTAGTGCGCGAGGTGGTCCAGCTTGTCCGTGGGGTCGTGGCCGTAGATCTCGTACGCGTCGATCATCATCGACAGGCTGATGTTGTCGCTGGGCTCTTGGCAGCACGGGTGTCTTCGGATGTCGTGAGTACCTAGGTAGGTGCTAGGGGTTGGAACGTGTCACGGCTCACCTGATCGGGAGCCCTCTTGATCTTCATCATCTGTATCTGGTAGTGCGCGGGGTGGTCCAGCTTGTCCGTGGGGTCGTGGCCGTAGATCTCGTACGCGTCGATCATCATCGACAGGCTGATGTTGTCGCTGGGCTCTTGGCAGCACGGGTGTCTTCGGATGTCGTGAGTACCTAGGTAGGTGCTAGGGGTTGGAACGTGTCACGGCTCACCTGGTCGGGAGCCCTCTTGATCTTCATCATCTGTATCTGGTAGTGCGCGAGGTGGTCCAGCTTGTCCGTGGGGTCGTGGCCGTAGATCTCGTACGCGTCGATCATCATCGACAGGCTGATGTTGTCGCTGGGCTCTTGGCAGCACGGGTGTCTTCGGATGTCGTAAGCATCCTTAACACACAATTCTGCTACAAAATATTCTAAACAATTCGGAGAGTGTTCAGGAACTAATTTGGGTGGCGTCACCTTTTTACCAATTAGAACTGAAAGGCATCAGGCTTACAGCCTTATACATGTAGGTATATTAGTTGACGTACTAGTAACACGTACAAAGCGATTTGATCCCCCATTCCTAATATGCACTGCTAGGGTCTGAAATTCTCTCCTGGTCGTCTTCTCTAAATCTCCACCACCTACAACTTGGTTACCTTCAAATCAAGAGTGAATACGCTTTTCCTAGGTAAGAGCGCTTCACTTAGACTGTATCATTACTTTCCATCAGGTGTGTGTGATAGATAACTGATAGGTATATAAAGTGTTAGGCTACCTATACTCAGAGTTAATAAAAAAACAAAAAGTGGACCTTCAAGGACTAGATGCCAGGTAAGTATAGTTATTTTTTTATTTGTTATTATCATAAAATATTGATTATAGCGGAATAGCCCGTGTCTACACTTTTTATACATCATTATAAGCCTCGAAAGGATCAAAAAGCGATAGGTATGATAGGAGGTACTTACGGTAAGTCTATAAAAAAAGGATTTAAAAAATACTATTTTTAAAAGGCACACTAATAAGCCCATATTGTAGAAAAGTGAACTATAAAGTACCTATCGAAGCAAGGAATGGCGTATCAATTATAACTAACGACCAATCACTGCAAAAATATCAAAACGAGTTAATAAATAAAATACCTATTTGTTTACAATATATATTTTATTATTTTATAAATATTAATTTTATAAATAAATAAAAAACACGACTGCCCTGGATGTAAGGATTTTAACGATACCCCATGTGTCCAAATCTCTTCAGCCGTTCAGAAGTTATGGTGGGATATAGAAGTTCACATACATACATACATGAACCCTAAAAACATTTACTCCTTTTTTTGGGCAGTCGTGTTAAAAAATTAGAAACGTTTCATAACCTACAGGGATGGAGTTTGAAATCGCGGATAGATAGAAGGATGTTATGGATGATTTTGACATTCGACATTCACACAAAACAAACAAAAGGTACATTAAAACCTCAGAATACAGAGTTTATTCTGTATTCTGAGATTTAGGCGCCTTAGGAACCATTCTTGTTATTGAAAGTCGATTGAAAACCAAATCGTGGGGTTTTCTACGAAAATGTGAAAGGCATGAATGACCCTTATCCTGACTACATTTAAGGTCCAATTTCACTAAGCAGTTCGAGCGGCCAAGTTGGGACTTAAACTAAGGGGGGACAAAAGCCTAACTAGAGGTAATGTTCACTTCATCTGCCTAGTTATATTTTTATTTATACGCAGAAATATTCTCCTTTCAAGATGAATAAGGTCACATATTTTATGTTATTTAAAGCTGAGTTATGTTATAAAAAATGAGTAATAAGTAACGACAATAAGTAAGGATTTCGAATATAGGTATAAAAATTGTGATGTAGAGTTAAGGGATCAAAATTTGTATTGCTGTGCCCTGACAGGGTTCCATGTAGGTACCTACACGCTATAGCAATTGTATACATGATGCAATGTATAAATAAATGAAATGAAAATTAAGTGCTAAATAAAGTTTTAATAAACCTAATATGTCTAGGAAAATGTATAAAAGAAATAATTTTCAAAATTGGTCTTTTCATTTATGCAATTCTCATCGGTTTTACAGGAACGTTATGTTAGTGTGCCAGGAAACTTTGTCCGCATATCGATCGCCGTTCCGCGCATCTCCCTCGCGTCGCACCCTCACGACTCGAGTGAGTGCCGTGCAGCCATTATATCAAACGGAAAACCTCCCAAAAATGAGAAAATCTTTTATTTAACCAAAAAAAAGCGTGTTAAACGCTTAACTCAAATAATATCTGTAAAATAAAATAACTCGCTGCAAACCATGGGGGGTTTGATATCGTAAAAATGGCTCGTCAATAGGGCACGCTAAAAATAATGTAAAAGATATATCATATAGTGTAATGTAACGAAGTCTTCCATTTAGAGTTAATTAATAAAGTGTAGAATTAAAATACGGGTCTTCCTGTAACGTTAATTTTTGACATAGTTATACAAATCGATAGTTGAAGCAATCAAATATTGTGAACTTAAAAGGTTTATATTGAGTAGGTATATTGTGAAGATAAAGGAAAGAAGATGATGAATCTGGGACGGATCAAGTTACCACCTCTGAAGAATGTGCTGGACGTAGCCATGCAAACTGTGAGACAGCAAGTGCCTGACAAACCAGGCGCACCACCACGTCCACCACAAAATGTCCGTTTTGCTAACACGGGTAAGTTAAAACTTTTAAGGATGTAATACACTATAAAATGTAAGTTCTTATAACATAAGAATTTTGACCTTTGACATTCAGCAGCAACTAAATGACTACAAATAAAAATGTTTGAGTTTTAAATTCCGTGAGTTAAGATATAATATTATTTATTAGTATATTATCTAATATTAATACTTAAATTCTACAATAAAATTTAGATATGGGTGAAAGCTGCGAGTTGTCAACGATGAATGAAACGACTTCACCCACATACCAGTCGACTAATCCTACCAACCCATTTCTCAGTGGAGATCTGCAGGCCGAAGATTCGTTTACCAGTTATCAGAACACTTATCCACAACAAGATGGAGCTCCAAGGTACGTTTAACAAGGCGAATAAATTATAAATAAGTAGGTTCCTTATTTTTATTAGTTAAGGTACAACTACGTATAAAAAGTAGGATTTCTTCAAAACACTTATCGCTTTACCAATTTATATAGAAGTCCTGTTTTAAGGCACGCGTGAGTACCTAACAAAAATGTGAACACTTGATGATAAGTGATGAAACGCGCTACCTAAAAGATGCCTACTCTATCTTGATTCCAAGTCGTGAAATCAAGATAGAGAACGAAAAAAGAAGAGCACTTCGTACATGTGTTAGACAGGGATATATCGTGTTATTCAGAAATTTAACTTTCAGGGCGCAAAGCATGCAAAGTGTTGACTTTTACGCATCATCAGAAGAAGGGGGTTTTGAAGAAGGCGGTGGAAAACCCGGCGCAAAGATAAATGAATTCCAAGCCGCTTGGAATGTCACTAATGCTATCCAGGTGACTAATTTTGAAGACACGCCTGTTTCAACTCTATGAAAATAAAATGAAAACTAAGTAAATCATATCATTTTCCACAGGGCATGTTCGTGGTGTCGTTGCCGTTTGCTGTTCTTCAAGGAGGATATTGGGCTATAGCCGCCATGATCGGAATCGCACATATCTGTTGCTACACAGGCAAGATCCTCGTCGAATGCCTCTACGAAGATGACCCAGTGTCAGGACAACGCGTTCGAGTTCGAGACTCTTATGTAAGCATTGCTAAAGAATGCTTCGGACGCAAATATGGTGCTAAAATTGTTAATGTCGCGCAAATTATTGAACTACTCATGACTTGTATTCTTTACGTTGTCGTCTGTGGTGATCTTATGATTGGCACCTTTCCTGATGGCTCTATTGATACACGATCTTGGATGATGCTGATTGGAATATTCTTGTTACCACTTGCTTTCCTCAAGTCCCTTAAGAGTGTAAGCATGTTGTCTTTTTGGTGCACGATGAGTCATTTGATCATAAACGCAATCGTTCTCGGATATTGCATTCTTTACATCGGCGACTGGGGTTGGTCAAAAGTGAAATGGTCATTAGATTTCGAAAACTTCCCGATCAGTTTGGGCGTGATTGTATTTTCATACACATCACAAATTTTTCTGCCCACTTTGGAAGGTAACATGGAAGACCGGTCAAGATTTGAATGGATGTTAAACTGGTCGCACATCGCCGCGGCTGCGTTTAAATCTATCTTCGGCTATGTATGCTTTTTAACCTTCCAAAACGATACTCAACAAGTAATAACGAATAACCTCCGGTCAGCTGGTTTTAAAGGATTGGTAAACTTCTTTTTGGTAATCAAAGCAGTGCTAAGTTACCCTTTACCATACTACGCTGCATGTGATCTTTTGGAAAGAGTTTTATTCAGAGGTAAGCCGAAAACAATTTTCCCACCAATTTACGCTTTAGACGGAGAGTTAAAAGTTTGGGGTTTGGCTTGGAGGCTCGGTGTTATTATGTTCACGATTCTGATGGCAATTTTTATTCCACATTTCGCAATCCTCATGGGCTTTATTGGAAGTTTCACCGGTACGATGTTGAGCTTTATATGGCCGGCATATTTCCACCTGAAATTGAAAGGAAATCAACTCGAAAGCACAACAATCGCCTATGACTACTTTATAATTGGTCTTGGAGTGCTGTTTGGTATTATTGGCATGTATGACTCGGGCTCAGCTCTTGTTAAAGCGTTCAAGATAGGTTTGCCGTTTTAATTAAATGTAGTATTTAGATAATTGTTGAACTATTTTTAGATTTTACGCATTTACTTCATGTATCAGGATTGAAACTTCGGCACAGTTGAGATATGTTTAAACAAAAAATTTAAACGCCAAACAATATTATTTAGTCTGATGTGATTAAAATCTATGTAAGCTAGCTCTTTTAGAAATAAGAAAACGATAATAACAGTTACATTACGATGTTCAAAATGTCTTCCAATCGTATTATATAGTTATATGTATATACGTAAATTTAGAAAGCTAAATTTATATTTACAACTATTTAGAGAAATCAATGTCTTCCAAAAAAGAAAGTTCGAAATTCTTCGACAACGAAGTCTTCCATTAATTATTACGATTAAATAAATAGGTGAAATTTGCTTACATGTAAGATAGGCTCTAATTCACTATTATGTGCAAGATAATAAACTTTTTAGATAGTATATATTGTACACGGTGTTGAAATAAAAAATAAATAAAAAAAAACTAATATTATACAAATTTTATTTGCACATCATATCGAAGTGATATGGATAAGATTGAACATAAATGTTATTATTTGCACTAAATACCTTTCTTATCCATACTTGTTTGATGCATTCATAAAAGTTTAACCTCAAAATTTATATGTCTACCCTACTTATATAATATACTTAATCTGTACTTAATTGTTGTTGATTATAATATCGAATAGAATTATACTTATATAGACACTTACTATATGTATACAATATACATGTTGTTTTATCTGACAACTAGTCAACTATAGAGATCAGGAACTGTATAAGAATATCAGATATTTATAAGGAGATTGTGAGTTAGGTATTCAGTCTTTGACGTGCCGTCATAAAGCCAAAGATTATTTTCAAATCCGATTTTGTTATTCTAATAATAGCTGGTAGTAGACCATATTTTTTTTTTAATTTAAATAATTCTTAAGCACCTAAATAGTTACATAGCTACTTATGTTACAATTATTATGTTATGTAACTATCAATTCACGATACCTACTGTCGAAGTAGAGTCATTTTGGTGACGGTTTAGTAAAACTTGACCTTAACATATTTTTTGTACTTTAACGCCTACATTAATATAAAAAGGGTCACCAAATTCCTAATTTACTGAAATTATAGACATTTGAAAATATAGTTACATGTGGATTTAAGTATGATCAAAACTTAATTGTTGTGTTTTAACTGAAATAAATGATTATCTAGGTACTAATTATATTTTCCCGATATAGACATGAACCATGATACACTTAACTAGAGATGTAATCAACTGCAATAATATTTTATAAATACTCAGTATGCATGTATTGTGATGAAATTAATTCTAGGTGTGTATTTTAAATAATATTATAAAATGTTATTCGATTTATTGTCTTATTTTCCGCGGGAATCGTGAATTTTCCCGGTTTTAAATGTGTTCTCTTTCCCTTTTTACTTATTACACTTTATTTATATTTCGACAGGTAGGTACCAAAACCACAACATTTTGTAAGGAATAAAGTTTTTATTTTAATTTTCTCGACAATTTTCCAATGTTTTAATAGATAGCTATTCAGCTATTCGGGACGGAGACAAATTAGAAAACAGGGGGGCGATTTACGTAACGTTTTCACAGACCTACTGAGTGATGTAAATCAAAATATCAAAAATGCAAACACTGAAAAATTAACTTTACGTCTATTGCTTAAGAGTGTAAAATTGAATGTATTTCAACATAGGAAATACAACCCTTTAAACTTGTCGCGCAAAGTAAATTCAGTTTTACGATTCTCGACCATGTTGCGTTGTGAACTACATTAAATTTTACGCTCTATGTTATTAGTCGTAAAATTAATTTTTCAGTGTTCGCATAAAATGTTGTGGTTTCAAATTTCAATATCGTCTGCTTACAAAGGTACGTAAATGCCATGACCATTTTAAACATTTCACTTCACGAAATATAGCCGACGAGTTACGTACCATGTAGTAAATACTAACATATACTTTGCCTCCATTAAATTATTTTAGTTTTTATTGCAAACAATAAAAAATAATAACAGTTTATCAATCATTTTAATTGGAGCAACACAGTCGGCGCCATGCTTTCAAGATGGACGGCTCAATTCGCGCGCGCTTTTTGCTCGCAATATGTGTTGGATATCTGCAAATGACGGTAGGTGTAATAATACTAATATTAAATATTTTTTATGAATATGGAAATTAAAAAGGAGACAAAATTATTGCTCGCATGGTAGGGCTGGTACCCGTTAGAAGAAGCTATAATTGCCGGTAACTATAACCCCTCCTACTTCAGGCTCGTTGTACTGACTGGACGATCGCGGGTGCGGTCGTCTGAAGTAGGGGGTAGTCGTCGGCAAAGCTTCTGCAAACGGGTTATACTTAATATCAGGGGCCGTACCACCATTTGTTAAAGTAGTAATGCTGCAGTACTGTCTAGTATTTTCATTCAAACATAGTATGAAAATGTCAAAACAAAACTGCAATATTACTGCTTTAAGAGATAGTAGTACGACCCCTGGTGAAAGAATGATTAGATGAGCAAGAGTTTAGCTGATATTAAGAGATACACCTGCCCATGCCAGATACAATGCGTCGCACAACTTTGCGTTGTCTTATCATACAACGCACTGCACTGCACTCACAGAAACACAGCAATAAGTGCATGGCTGAATCAAAGCACTACAAGTGACACTGCAATAGAATCTAGCTATCCGAATTAGCGATTATGTACTGGAGGAGGACTCTTGCAAGAAGAGTCCTAACCCTAGTACATAATCTTCCATTTCAAAGAAAACCATGACGCTATACGACATTACAAAAAAAATACATCCCTACTTAGATAAAGATGTATCATATTCTAACCAGTCTCCATACAACATACGCAATCACCCTTGCTGCTTGGAGCCAAACGTGAACTTGACGTTAGCGATGATCATAGATGCGTTTGAAATCTACGGCCACGATCCCACCGACAAGCTGGACCACCTGTGGCTTTACCAGCACGAAATGATGAGGGTCAAAACTGCAGAAGACCAAGTAAGCTTCCAAAAAACTTTTTTTTTACTTTTTACGCTAGCGCTTGACTGTGTGGAACGTGACGTTACAGTCTAAAGCGGGAGCGCGCTTGACTAGGAATATGTCTATTCATTCCGCCCAAATTGTAAGTAGCGGGAAAGACAGTGCCCGGGAGGGTATTACAGACCTTCGCAGTGCGTATCAGGAACGAGGAATCAAACCGCTTCGTACGTGTCTTTGGTACGTCACATGTCAACTTATGTAGGGGTGAAAAGTGAAAACCCTTTCGATGCCTTGCAGTTCTATGATAAAAAGGCGACGGGAGAACCAAATTCCTGAGCACAGTCTCCGCAATATAACCTATAGAATACCGACAGACAGGCAACTTTACGACGATGATTACCTACTTATTGGTTATTAAAGAACACGCTAGTTTTTTCTGATGGCCGTTAGGTAATTGGTTACTATGTATGTGTGTATGTATTGGTTACCATTTTTAGGGTTCCGTACCAAAATGGTAAAATGGAACCCTTATGGTGCGACTTTCTCCGTCTGTCTGTCCGTCACACTCGATTATTTCAGTAACTACCGGAGCTATCGATATGAAATTTGGAATAGTTGTGTATATTAGTGGCCCAATGACACTGAAATAAAAAAAATGGAAATTATTTTTGTTCTTATTTAAAAAGGGGGGAAAATCGGAGGGTTGAAATTTAAAAGTGAGATAACTTAACTGTGTGGGGTATCACATGAATGGGTTTACTTTGTACATTCTAAAACCGATTTTTAATTTTAGTCATGATAGTTTTTGATTTATCGGGGAAAATGTCTAAAAAAATACCGTTCCCCCCCTTATCTCCGGAGTTTACCAATCGAAAAATCTCGAATAATTATGGTCAATAGGAATTTACGTATATTTTACAGGAAAACTATAGCCAATGCTCTAACTAGCATAGTTTTTTGATATTAACAATAAACCTCTACAAACAAAGTTAGTTTTGCGGTTCATTAACAAAGGTAATTATCTATTACCGTTTTACATCTTTGGTCGTTACAGTTTTGGTCGTGTCATTAATATATATATAGCTGCTTGTGCTGACTGACTGACTCATTGATCACCTCTCCTGAACAATTTTGTATGAAAATTTTTTTTTCCAAGTATGATGTTGTATAGAGGGCAAAAATTCATGAAGAGGAAAAATACGGAGAGAGCTGATGATTGAGGATTTCGGAGACGGGTGAAGAGCACGGCCAGGGTATCAAAGATAGGTGGGGGGTGCTCGACCAAATGTCATTTGAAACGTCATCCAATTGGCAGTGAGCTGAAAAAATTTTCAAAATGGCGGATTCAAAATGGCCGCCATTCGAATATCGTCGATATCTCGGAAGGTATAAAAGATGGAAGAACGCTTTCTTGACAAGAGTTGATCAGGATTCGAAGTTCTATAAGATGGATAGAAAAAAAATTCAAAACGGCGGACTTTATTTTTTTCATAGAAAATGTATGGGGAATTTCATGCAATTGGCACTGAGCTGAAAAAAATCCAAAATGGCGGATTCAAGATGGCCGCCATACGAATGTCGTGTTGTTCTATCTCGGAAAGTATAAAAGATAAGAGAGTGGTTTCTTAGCAAAAGGTAATCAGGACCCTAAGGTGTTTTTGATGGGAAGAAAAAATCAAAATGGCGGAATTTATTTTTTCATTAAAAATTTACATATCGAATATTAAAGATACAATAATTATGCAAAGCATTGATGCAGTTTTGCGGTGAATTGCCAGAGAAAAATGTGAAAAGAGATGATGATTTGATTAGGTTGATGATTGAGGAGCACGGTCATGGTTTTAAAGATAGTTAAGGAATGTTTGAATAAAAATTACGCTGAACCTCATCCGATGAGGTTCAGCGTATTTTTTTGTTCGAACAGTAGTTAACTATCTTTAAAACCATGACCGTGCTACTAGGTAATTTTTTTAGCCCACTGCCAATCAAATTCCAATTGGCGATGGAGATTACAGCGATACTTATATGGGCGGGAAGACTGCACGCGGGCCACATGTGGCCCGCGCACTCACGCGCCCTACTAGTTAATATATATATAGCTACTCGTGCTGATTGGCCACTCACTCACTGATTGATCACCTCTCCTGAACAATTTTGTATGAAAATTTTTTTTTTCACGGATGGGGTCGTATAGAAGAAAAAAATTCATTCGGAGGAAAAATACGGAGAAAGCTGATGATTGAGGATTTCGGAGACGGGTGAAGAGCACGGCCAGGGTATCGAAGAGAGGTGGGGGGTGCTCGACCAAATGTCATTCGAAACGTCATCCAATTGGCAGTGAGCTGAAAAAAATTTCAAAATGGCGGATTCAAAATGGCCGCCATACGAATTTCGTCAATATCTCGGAAAGTATAAAAGATGGAGGAACGGTTTCTTGACAAGATGTGATCAGGACCCGAAGGTCTATTCGATGAAAAGAAAAAAAATTCAAAATGGCGGAAATTATTTTTTTTCATAGAAAATGTATGGGGAATGTTGAGACTTAAGTTGTAAGGCAAATAGGGGGAAAGACAGCACGCGGGCCACATGTGGCCCGCGCCCCCACGCGCCCTACTAGTTAATATATATATAGCTGCTTGTGCTGATTGGGTCATTGATCACCTCTCCTGAACAATTTTGTATGAAAAAAATTTTTTTCAAGGATGATGTCGTATAGAGGGGAAAAATTCATGAAGAGGAAAAATACGGAGAGAGCTGATGGTTGAGGATTTCGGAGACGGGTGAAGAGCACAGCAAAGGGTATTGCAGATAGGTGGGGGGTGCTCGACCAAATGTCATTTGAAACGTCATCCAATTGGCAGTTAGCTGAAAAAAAATTCAAAATGGCGGATTCAAAATGGCCGCCATACGAATTTCGTCGATATCTCGGAAAGTATAAAAGATGGAAAAACGGTTTCTTGACAAGAGTTGATCAGCACTCAAAGGTCTATTGGATGGATAGAAAAAAATTTCAAAATGGCGGAATTTTTTTTTTTATAGAAAATGTATGGGGAATTTTGAAGGGGTTTTTTATGGGCGGGAAGACAGCACGCGGGCCACATGTGGCCCGCGCCCCCACGCACCCTACTAGTTAATATATATATAGCTACTCGTGCTGATTCACTGACTCACTGATTGATCACCTCTCCTGAACAATTTTGTATGAAAAATTTTTTTTTCAATGACCATTTCGTATATAAGGGAAAAATTCATTCGGAGGAAAAATACGGAGAGAGCTGATGATTGAGGATTTCGAAGACGGGTGAGGAGCGCAGCCAAGGGTATTGCAGATAGGTGGGGGGTGCTCGACCAAATGTCATTCGAAACGTCATGCAATTGGCAGTGAGCTAAAAAAAAAATCAAAATGGCGGATTCAAAATGGCCGCCATACGAATTTCGTCGATATCTCAGAAAGTATAAAAGATGGAGGAACGGTTTTTTGACAAGAAGTGATCAGGACCCGAAGGTCTACTCGATGGACAGAAAAAAAATTCAAAATGGCGGAATTTATTTTTTCATACAAAATGAAAGGGGATTTTTAAAGGGATTATTTTATGGGCGGGAAGACTGCACGCGGGCCACACGTGGCCCGCGCACTCACGCGCCCTACTAGTTAATATATATATAGCTGCTTGTGCTGACTGACTGACTCATTGATCACCTCTCCTGAACAATTTTGTATGAAAAAATTTTTTTTTACTGATTGTTTCGTATAGAAAGGAAAAAATCATTAAGAACAAAAATATGGAGAAAGCTGATGATTGAGGGTTTCGGAGACGGGTGAAGAGCACGGCTAGGGTATCAACGCTAGGTAGGGGGTGCTCGACCAAATGTCATTCGAAATGTCATCCAATTGGCAGTGAGCTGAAAAAAATTTCAAAATGGCGGATTCAAAATGGCCGCCATTTGAATTTCGTTGATATCTCGGAAAGTATAAATGAAGGAAGGACGGTTTCTCGACAAGAAGTGCACACGAAGGTCTATTTTATGGATAGAAAGAAAAATCCAATATGGCGAAATTTATTTTTTCCATAGAAAATGTATGGCGAACTTTGAAGGGATTTTTTATGGGCGGGAAGACAGCACGCGGGCCACATGTGGCCCGCGCCTCCACGCGCCCTACTAGTTAATATATATATAGCTGCTTGTGCTGATTGGGTCATTGATCACCTCTCCTGAACAATTTTGTATGAAAAAATTTTTTTTCAAGGATGACGTCGTATAGAGGGGGGAAATTCATGAGGAGGAAAAATACGGAGAGAGCTGATGATTGAGGATTTCGGAGACGGGTGAAGAGCACAGTCAGGGTATCGAAGCTAGGTGGGGGGTGCTCGACCAAATGTCATTTGAAACGTCATCCAATTGGCAGCGAGCTGAAAAAAATTTCAAAATGGCGGATTCAAAATGGCCGCCAAACGAATTTCACCAATATCTCGAAGAGTATAAAACATGGAAGAACGGTTTCTTGACAATAAGTGATCAGGACGCGAAGGTTTATTAGATGGACAGAAAAAAAATTCAAAATGGCGGAATTTCTTTTTTTCCATAGAAAATGTATGGCGAATTTTGAAATTTTTTTTTGCCATAGAAAATGTATGCGGAATTTTGAAGGGGCTGAAAGTTGTAAGGTAAATAGGGCGGAAGACTGCACGCGGGCCACATGTGGCCCGCGCCCCCACGCACCCTACTAGTCTACATTAGTATGCCTGATTGTTTTGCTTCAATACTTCTTGAGTACGGAACCCTCGGTGCGCGAGTCCGACTCGCACTTGGCCGGTTTTTTTTCCTTGGTTTCACCTGAAAACTAATTACCTACCTAAATTGGTTGTAATTTTTGGATCTTAGCACTGAGTACCTAGGTGCTCATATAACTTGCTTAGTTCTTGGGATTTTTTAGTACATGATAAATGAGCGAGTACACATAGCGACCGATCATCTAGGGCGGTTCATCAAGTCACACATACAAGAGTTGAAGGTTCTTCTCATAACCCTCGACGATGTAATAGACAACATGTTGACCATGTACGAGAATCATAACTCTATCGCTGCCGAGAGGAAGGCTACGCACACAGGTGGTCCAGTGCCTACGGAGTTTTATATAAGCCAAGGTATTTCAGATTTCTAGCTTTTACTCATAATACTATTGACCACCTACCTGCCACCGAGCGTGCTCGTGTCCGAATTCTGGTTTGATTCCCGCCACGGGCAACTTTCTTTCTTTCTAATTCTATCGGTCGAACCGTTTTAGAGGAGTTTGGTAACAAAACTTTCGCACGAGAATTTTATCCTACCTATTAGAGATAAATTGACTCAGGTGTGGTCTGGTAGAAGGCTCCGGCCGTGGCTAGTTACCACTCTACTAGCAAAAACGCACTGGCAAGCGATTTAGCGTTCGGCGCGATGCTGTTTAGAAACAGATAGGAATATAAGATTGAGTTCTTTATCCTTTCCAAGTTAATACGATAAAATCTTCGGCTGCACCATCACTTACCATCAGTTGAGATCGCTGTCAAGTAGAGTTAGTAGCACTTGACTTGATGGTACGGGAGCTAGCAACGTTTGAAAAGTAAGAATTTTAGAAGAGCTGATTTTGTGATATGTCGTGCTTCTTGCACTTTCGGTTAGAGTCGGGGCCATCTGGAAGCCGAAAGCCGTTGCGTTCATTAATGCGCATCCTTGGTCTGTCCAGGTGTTGCAGCTTACGCCTCCATAATGTTTATACCAATGTTGTTGGGGCTACTAATTGCCCTTAAAATTATTACAGGCGCACTACCATTTATGATGACGTTTCATATGTTAACTCGTATGTGGTTGACAATTATTGACTACAAAAATGAAACGTCATGATAGTGCGCCTGTAGTTATTTTAAGGGCAATTAGTATCCCCGACAACATTGGTATAAACATTGTGGACGCGTAAGCTGCAAATAGGATGCGCAGTAATAAACGCAACGGCTTCTGCCAGCCAGATAGCCCAGACTCTAACCGAAAGTGCAAGAAAGACAACATATCACAAAACCAGCTCACCTAAAATTCTTTCTCGAAAACGTTGCTAGCTCCTATACCATGATTTGAGTGTAGGTTGAGTGTAAAAAAAAAACTAATTTTATTCTTCCGTCGATATCGGTTCCAAAAATTTACCTCCACGTTGGGCGCCATTGAGAAAAAACACTGTAATTACTATCATTTCTTTTTAATTTCTTACAAATACCATATTTTACGTAACTTTTGTAAGTTTATTTGTTTTCTAGAATTTTACTGTGGAAAAAACGTTTACATTTTCCTCTCTGAGCTCTACAGTGACATTTACAACATGGGCAAAGGACTGGCGCCGTATTGCAAAGACCGCTCGTTTGTCTTCCTCGGATTCCTCCATTATCACGACGAACCAAAGTATTACCTGATAGATGACCCCAGCATTTCCTTTCCAACGGATAGCTACTTACACGGACTAGAATGTCAGATTGGCATTTGCATATTTAGGTAATTATAATAAAATCTCACATATCTTTCCAAATCCAATATTATCATCAAAAATTATAATGTAAAAGTTTGTGAAGATGTGTGGAAGAGTGATAGATAACATAGGATATAATACAATCTTTCAACCTTATTGGGTAAAGTAAATTTAATTTCACGACTGTCGACCATGTACCTTGACGACCGAATCTCGTAGCGGTAGCGATTAGCGAACCTGCCGTCTGCGTCGGAGGTCGTGGGTTCGATTCTCGCTACTGGTAAATGTTTGTGGGATGAGCATGAATGTTTTCCAGTGTCTGGGTGTCTTTCAATATATTGTATTTATGTGTATGTATATTTATCAGTTATATACATACATACACATAAAAACATATTGTATATCAGTAGCGATAGCTTGTGTTAGCAAGCTATCCTATACTTTGGGGCCAGATTGCGGCGTGTGAAATGTCCTGATATTTATTTATGTATGTTGCATTTTCAACTACATTCAGTTTTACGCTCTATGGAAAAAGACAAAAGACGTAAAATAAATTTTTCAGTGTTCGCAAAAAATGTTTTTGTTTCAACTTTCAATATCTTCTACTGACCTTTTCAAACATGACACTTCACGAATCTACCATCTCGACCGGGTGCTAAGCAAGCACATGAAACTAGTGGTTTATTACGCACTGGCTGACTCAGTGATAAATTACGGGCTAAGTACTTATGGGAGAACTTTTAATACCTACCTTAATGAAATATATAAAATTCAAATTAGATTAGGGAAAATTATAGTAGGCAATAAAAAGAAGAAAATTTACAAAAATAATTATGAAAAAATACTTCAGGACTTGAAAATATTACCAATAAAATGTAAAGTAGACTATCTTATAGCAAAAGAAAATTATTATACTAACTTATTTAAAAACCCTATTAAGTTAAGGGATAATGCTAGAAGCTGTAGAAAGGTAAGGTTCATGTTACCAAGAATCAGTAACTATTATGGGAAAAGATTAAATGAATACTGTGTGCCAAAAATCTACAATAAAATTGAGTGGCTAAGAGAAGTCGGCAAGGTAGGTGAAGGAGTCCTTAAGAAAAGACTAAGGGAACACCTGCTTAAGGATTTCTTCAAAGACTAAATTACAGCAATTAATTTCTCACTTTTAATAATTTTGTATCATATATTTTGCCATTAGAACTTTTTATACAGTACTCCAACGAGTCATTGTGCATTTAAATAAACATAAGTGTGTATATATTATTTTTTATATATAAGTTAAATTGTAAAAGTAGTTAGTTAGCTAAGAAGTAGATGCGTAGTTTGATAAGGTTAGGAATAAGAGCGCTAACTCGCCAACAAACTGTTAATCAGTTTGGCGGGATATTAGTTTATAAGAAACAATTGTGCATCTATTGAAATAAATAAATAAATTAAATTAACGAAATGTAACCGACGCATTACGCCTTGCCTACATGTTCTCTGCAGTCAGAAGTTTATTCCCTTAATTTAATAGGTTTCCGTTTAAAAAGATCCTACAAAGGGAGAGAGATATTATCACTTTACCGAAAGCCATTGTGAAATGTGGTCTGATCATGTACAAGCTGCCGCCACTGACTGCTGCGTCCTGCATCATTACCTCTGGATCATTCATTTTGGACTTCAATATACATGGACTCCGGTATCGGCATTATGATTATTTATTGGTAATTTTATTTACAAATCCTGTTAACATTCAATATGTAAAAGTTTGTAGGATTTATACGTTTGTTACTACCCGTTCGCAGAAGCTTTGCCGATGACTTCCCGCCCCACTTCATACTACCGCAACCCGCGTTCGTCTGTTAACGGACAAGCGAGGGTCGGGGTAGTATGAAGTGGGAGGTGAATTCATCGGCAAAGCTTCTGCGAACGGGTTATAGGTACCTACCTACACTTTTCACTCCGCAACTACTGAACCAATTTGGCTAGAATTTGGAAAATATTTTTAAGGCTACCGGAAATATCCACGGGTTTTGTGAACAGTCGAAATTGGGGTTGCATATTTGCTGTGTTCGTTAATCTTATTTTCGATTTATGAATCGAAAATTCAGTAAAATTTCAGTAGACACGTCTACAGATTACAAAAGCGGCTCAGGACGCGCACGACAAACGAGCGACCCTCACCCGTCACTACACCGAGGACATTCCGGACATTGACGTAGGCGAGATGCGAATAGCCCTCGAACAGCTCAATAACAACAAGGCGCCGGGTGATGACGGCATTACATCAGGGCTACTGCGTGCAGGAGGCACTCCTATCCTGGCAGAGCTGGGAAAGCTGTTCAATGACGTCATCTTGAACGGTACTACGCCGAAGGCATGGAGCAACAGTATGGTGATCCTTTTCTTTAAAAAGGGCGACAAGGATCTCCTAAAGAACTATAGGCCGATATCACTGTTGAGCCATGTATACAAGTTGTTTTCGAGGGTTTTGACAAATCGCCTCGCCCGAAGACTTGACGAATTCCAACCACCTGAGCAGGCTGGGTTTCGAAAAGGCTATAGCACCGTGGACCACATCCATACCTTAAGGCAGATAATACAGAAGACCGAAGAGTATAATTTGCCACTCTGCCTTGGATTTGTGGACTACGTGAAAGCCTTCGACTCTATCGAAACCTGGGCTGTTATGGAGTCTCTGCAGAGGTGCCAGGTCGACTGGCGTTATATCGAGGTGTTGCGAGGTATCTACAACTCCGCCTCAATGACCGTCCAAGTACAGTCTCAGCGCACAAAACCGATTAACTTACGGAGGGGTGTTAGACAGGGGGATGTTATCTCCCCGAAACTGTTTAACAGTGCACTTGAAGAAGTCTTTAAAACGCTGGACTGGAAAAGACGAGGACTAAATATTAATGGGGAATACATCTCGCACCTACGGTTCGCCGACGACGTTGTTATCTTGGCAGAGACTCCTCAGGACCTTGAGGACATGCTGAACAGCCTAAGCCTTTCTTCCAGACGGGTCGGTTTAGGGATTAACGTGGACAAAACCAAGGTCATGTTTAATCAACACGTTGTCCCGAGACAAGTGATCGTCGAAAACGTTGGCATCGAAATTGTCTCTCAATACCTTGGGCAGACCATTGCGCTAGGCAGAAATAATTTCGATGAAGAAGCCAACAGACGAATACGGCTGGGCTGGGCAGCATTCGGTAAATTGAATCAAGTCTTCTCCTCGTCAATTCCTCAATGCCTGAAAACTAAAGTTTTCAACCAGTGCGTTCTTCCCGTCCTCACGTATGGCGCGGAAACGTGGACACTCACACACGGCCTGATCCACAAATTCAAAGTCGCGCAGCGGGCCATGGAGAGGGCTATGTTAGGAGTTTCCCTGAGGGATAGAATCCGAAATGAGGAGATCCGCAGGAGAACCAAGGTCACTGACATAGCCCAAACCATTAGCAAGCTGAAGTGGCAGTGGGCAGGTCACGCGTGTCGCAGGGGCGATGGCCGGTGGAGCCGAAAAGTCCTGGAGTGGAGACCGCGTACAAGTAAGCGTAGCGTGGGGCGTCCTCCAGCTCGTTGGATCGACGACATAAGCGGGTGGCGGGAAGCGGCTGGATGAGGAAGGCTGAGGACAGGGTGTGGTGGCGCTCACTTGGGAAGGCCTATGTTCAACAGTGGACGTCCGCAGGCTGAAATGATGATGATGATGATGATGATGACGTCTACAGATTAGAGGCGAGGCGAGGCGAGTGAGAACTCGCCTCAGCCAACGGCTAGTGCATGCAAGAACAATAATTAGAATGCCAAATGAAAATTAAGTAGATTAATAATAATTACAACTAAATCTCTCTTTCAGACAACTCCAAACGGTAATACCTATTACACAAAGGAACCTCAGACGCCGCTAGTTTGTGACCATCATGTTTGCGAATGGAACTACACAAACCATTATGGCGGTCAGTGAATTTTCTTTGGAACACAATACCCCATGTTTTTTCTTTCCATCTTTAAAATTATGGGCATTTTATTTTAAGGTCATCAAGTTACAGGTTTTTTCATTATTATTAAAATTGCAGGTCCATTTCTTATCCCTGGAGATCCGGGCACAGGAATAGACCCCGTGCCTCCGTACATTGAGCCCACACCAAAACCCGAAGAGGAGCCAGAGGAAAACATTACCATACCTTGTATGTTTACAAGTCTAACGTCTTATGCTTGATGAAAATCTAACCATGACCTATTACATAGTGTTTATTTCATTCACTATGGTATAGGAGCTAGCAACGTTTTCGAGAAAGAATTTTAGGAGAGCTGATTTTGTGATATGTCGTCCTTCTTGCCCTTTCGGTTAGAGTCTGGGCTATCTGGCTGTTGGTAGCGGTTGCGTTCATCAGTGCGCATCCTACCTGTCCAGGTAATAATCCTGGATTTTAAAATCATTTTAGAAGGCGTAATTTTTAATTTTTGTTTTTAAATAAGTCTACCTGACATACTTTTTTTTATTGCCAGACATTTTCGACATTGCTAACTATGTGCCATACGCGATTTTTTATTTATTTTTTATAAAAATTTCAAAGTATTTTAGAATGTCTGTAATTTTAATATTATGTTATTTAAAGATAAGAAAAACTTAAAATAAATTTGCCAGACATTAATTCGATTGTTAAGTCTTAAATTAAATTGAAAAAGTCATGAAAAGTATTGCAGTATGATGTAAATTCGGCCCCATCATTTCGCAGCTGAACTTAAAAATGTGCAATTTGAAGAAGCTTTGATTAACTTTTTCATTGATCACTGGGGTAGTGAAGACATGTTGCCTTTTATTGGTAATAAAAACATTTAAGTAAATTTCAATAAATGTTATTCATACAAAGTGATAAATAACAAAGTAATTAAAACTATTGAAGAATCATTATCGTGTGAAGAACACGAAGAAGCTGATTCTAGGATTATTTTTCATATTTGCCAAATCGATTTTGACGCAGACGTTGTTATACGCTGTTCTGATTCTGATATTTTAATTATACTTCTGGGAAATATGGATCACCTGAAAGCATCTTTGAAAATTTGGATAAATATGGGTGTTGGAAATCATCAGCGTTACATAAACATCAATGAATTACAAAATAAATAATTTAAAAAAAAATACATAATTCTTGGTGACTCTTTATGCAAAGCTTTACCATGCTTCCACGCAATAACTGGATGTGATTACACGCCAGCTTTTTTTAGAAAAGGCAAAGTTAAGCCTTTTAAAATATTAGAAAAATTTGAAGAATACCAGTTAGCTTTTGATAGTATAATTACGGATGACGAAGAAGTACTTGAAACTACGTTTGTAACCCTGGAGAAATTTATTTGTCAAATGTACGGAGTTAAAAATTGTTCCAATGTTAATGATGTTCGATTTCATTTATTTTCAAGTACGGTTAAGTCTAAAAAATCAGATGAGAACTTCGACAAAAATTTTCGAAACTTTGACTCATCCAGTTTGTCACCCTGTAAAGCGGAATTGCAACAGCATTTATTGAGGGTTCGTTACGTGACGAAAATTTGGAGAAATGCTCACTCAAAACATCCAACATCTTTATCTCCAATGGCTTCCGGTTGGACCATTAACGGTGACAAATATGATTTTGTCTGGTTTTTGGGAGATCCAACCTTAGTTGCAGATATTATTGTTTAAAGTAAGTGTGAAATGGAATATTTATCAATAATAACTAAAATGTTTTATAACGAACAAGAAGAATTACACTGTTTATTTTTTTTTCTGTTGCAGATGATAGAGTTTTAGAAGATAACGAAAGTTCCCAAGAAGATGATATGAATGACACTGACAAAGACAGCGACGATGATGATGATGATTATGAAGATGCCTCTTTTTTTGTGACGTCACTTTAGGCTGAAACATTATACTGCAATTAACTATAGAATTAATAATTTATAGCATTATACTGCAATACTTTTCATTACTTTTTCATTTTAATTTAAGACTTAACAATCGAATGAATGTCTGGCAAATTTATTTTAAGTTTTTTTTATCTTTAAATAACATAATATTAAAATTACAGACATTCTAAAATACTTTGAAATTTTTATAAAAAATAAATAAAAAATCGCGTATGGCACATAGTTAGCAATGTCGAAAATGTCTGGCAATAAAAAAAGTATGTCAGGTAGACTTATTTAAAAACAAAAAATTAAAAATTACGCCTTCTAAAATGATTTTAAAATCCAGGATTATTACCTGGACAGGTAGGATGCGCACTGATGAACGCAACCGCTACCAACAGCCAGATAGCCCAGACTCTAACCGAAATGGCAAGAAGGACGACATATCACAAAATCAGCTCTCCTAAAATTCTTACTTTTCAAACGTTGCTAGCTCCCGGACCACTAGTTACAAACAATAGAACAGAATTTTTAACTACTACTTGACTTAAAGTAGCCTGTACACAATGGCGTATGCTGGCCCACTGCAGGCCACGCACAACTGTAGGCCACGATCACTTGGTGTTCAGACAATGGCGCATGGCTCATTGCTGCCCGGTGAGGCACTTGCGATGGACGGGCGAAATCAACAACTCTGCGCGCGAAATTCAAAATTTTCGTGGTTTTTCTCAATTTGTATGCTAGTTACAAGCAGAGATTTTTATATAAACACGTGAAGACGACTGGAATTCCCGCAATTTGACTGCCATGAGCCTACTATCTCTTATTAGCTTAAAAATTGCGAAAAACCACAAAAAATTTGAATTTCGCGGGCACACCCGTGGCATGCTCCTTACGTACCTACATGACTAAGTAATTTTTTATCATTTTTAGGCAAACCATGAACAATCTGCTGAGCGAAATGCTTGCAGAACCATCAGGAGAATTCGATAATTCGAATTTATCAATAATTTAATAGATCAAAATTTTACAACAGAGCAGGACAACGTCTGTCGGGTCAGCCAGTTATTTCCCCAAACCACGCAACTATTGAACCCATTTGCCGTTTGGGATAAAAATATTTTTATATAAAAATATTTTTATATAAAAATATTTATCAATAATTTATAAATTATTAATTTGAATTTAGTAATTTAATTTTGTTGGAAGTGGTCGCAACAAAAGAACAGACTGTTCAGCGGTCGGTGGCGAACTGAGCAATGGGCCATTGTGTGAACACCACAGACCACGCAACGCCACGATTCCTTTGAAGTGTGCGCCAAAAACCGACAACTTCCCGATCGCGCGCCATCGTTGACCATTGTCCGCCATTGCATACCATTTCCCCCTGTACACAATGGCGATGGCCTGCAGTGGGCCAGCATACGCCATTGTGTACATGCTACTATAGGTACTACTAAGTAAAACACTAGGTATCTACAAATATTGTTCCTCTTTAGTTATTACTAGGAAGTATAAACTACTTAAGACTATTTTCTGACTATTGCCATATTTCACAGATATTTTAGAAGGTTGTCTTTTTGTGTACCCGCCTAACTACGGTTCTATAGCTGGCAAAAGTTACTTGGATCCAGTGGAACTGCATGACGACAGATTCACTTGCAGTGCTGCTGGTGGCAGCAAGGTCAGTTATCAACTCATTGGAAAAGAAAATAAGTACGAATACTTAAGCCTCAGCTGATATAAAAAATTGTAATGTACTATCTGGAACATTTTTTTTTTCAAACATCTGCTTCGAATTCAGTAATTCAGATAATTCATTCGATTTCTGAATAACTTGCAAATGACTTAGGTACTGTTGCTATATTGCAGCAGGTTACAAACCATCATTTCATAGTTTGAAAAAAAAACTTACAAGAAAATGGGGGCGCCACTCCCATACGTGAGTTCATTTATATTCGAGTAAAAATTGACAATAATACCAATCTCAAAATATATAAATGACGCAAGACTGAGAATAATCAGTTCGGATTCAAGTTTTTGCTATGCGAATTTTGGGTCAATTTACTCTTATGACGGGGAAAATAATTACACAGTTGAAGTGACATGAAATTGAAACCTAATCTAGATTTGTAACATTTACACCGTGGCGGAATGGAATGGAAGCATCAATTTCGCTTCATGACGCGAGAATTCGCTTGAATGCTCGTAAACGCTTAGCACCGCACCGTAATAATGTAACCGACCCAATCCCTGTTCGCGCCACTTCCCGCGTGTACCACAGATGGCACCGACAGTCGCTAGGGTAATTCTCGAGAATGCGCGAGGATTCCCCGGAAGACGCACGACCTCTTTTTTGCTCTTATTCAATGTGTATGTTAAACAATTGACATAAAGGTCGTTATGCTATGTACAATTTTTTCGTTGCAAAAAGTCGTTTCCAATAGAATAGAAGTCGTGTAAAATGTAAATTGATCCTTATGTATTTAAATAATAATTAATAATTATTACTTACAAAAATTTCCGTTTGCAAGATCGAGCTGATGTTTTGATGAGTTACATTAAAAAGTTCAAAGAATCAATGGCTCTAACGGTTAGAAGCTACTCATTTCAAGACCCTTTTTTTCTCAAAATAACTCGTTTCTTTGAACAGGGTTTATACTGGTATCCACAATGGATGGGTGCCGCGCCCCACCACCCTTATCCATCAATGACGGTCGACAAAGGCACCTTTGAACCCCCAGGACCTGTCTACCCACACCAGAACTACGAAATGGGTGAAGAATATGATTTTACAGACAATTAGTGGTATTATTCAGGTAACTCTTTTATAAAGGAAAAATAAAATTTGAATTAACAATGGAGAATTTTTATTCATTCTCTTTACCTGGCGATAGTGGTATATATATATGTACCCACAGATCAAGATATGTACCTGACGTATTATGCATAATTATTACAAATTCAAGAAAAAATAATATACTTACGAAAACAGGGCAGAAATGAAATAGATATATTTTATCAAAACTTTATTATAAACATTTAGATTATCATAAAATTTAACATTCAAATATATTAAATGTTAGACAAAAGTTTGTACTTAGATCTATAATAATAGAAAACACTTCATTTTTTTTACAATTAGACATACGTGGGACAAAAATTAAAACAGGTTAAAAAATGAGACGAGATACCCAATTCCCAAAGTAACAAAAAACCCTGTAAAGTGCAAGTCGAATTCCCGCACTGAGGATTCCGTAGTACCACCATAAGTAAGAGCGTATAACATTTATTTCTATTTATTTATCAATTTGATGATATATTGGCCAATAATCAAAAAAAAGAATTTATAAAATGGTAAATTAAGTACCAATTTTATAAATCCTTTTTTTTCGTAATATGATAGTTTGTTTGAAGTTGGGTAAAAAATAAATTTTTCTTATTTCGTTTGTTCTATTATTGCCTTAATTCTTCTTGTCAAATTTGTACGAAATGCAAAGAAACACTGAAAAAATGGGTGGCCGGATAAGGTTTTCTCATATAAGGTACGGAGCCTTAAACAACATAATGGTCAAAAGGTTGTTTCAGTTTAAAGGTATGCTTCTAAATAGCTCTTTTCCATACGAGTTCCTCTTGGCAAGCAGAAAAATGATGGTGTACCCGATTTCAATACATAATGCTTCTCCTTCAAGATGTCACCCAAGTTCTTTGTCGGATCCACCTTATGAGGAAAATTATCCGAGCCTTCATAATACAGATTAATCGTACTCATGCTATACTTATTCTTGGCATCCCAGGGGGCAGGAAAAATTTGCACCACTTGATTTAATAATGGCACGTTTTCTGGGCACGCTCTGATAAAATCGGTGGTTTGGTACTCCGGGTACAATAATAGAATGGGCCATTTTAAAACACCATTCTCTAAGCTAACTGTCGCGTTTTCGGCGCCAGGAATGCAAGGTTCTAGTTTGGTCAAGTCAATATCATCTGCGTCTTCGCAGTCAGATATTTTTATGCCTCTATCGAGTACAGCTTTAATAACCGCTTCCTTTTGTTCACATTTCTTGGCTTCTGTCATGTTTTTCTTTCTTTCGTCTCGCTCATGGATTGTCTTTTTCTTTTTGGCCACGTTAAGTAAATCTACTACTTCTTTATAATTGGACTGTGTTTGTAGTAACTTTTCACAGTGTTCAATACACGTGTCGAACTTAGAGGCAGCGAGTGCCGATTTAGCAGCACGTAAGCGAGCTTTGGAGTGATCCGGTTTGTACGCCAAAGCACGTTCACTATCGAATAACGCTGATCGGTAGTTCTTTAAATAATAA
The DNA here is from genome assembly GCA_036785405.1 of Coenonympha arcania. Classification (NCBI taxonomy): domain Eukaryota; kingdom Metazoa; phylum Arthropoda; class Insecta; order Lepidoptera; family Nymphalidae; genus Coenonympha; species Coenonympha arcania. Next base: position 6,777,264 of record CM072059.1, read on the forward strand.
TGCGCCGCGGCTCGGTTGTTGTATAAACTAGCATTCACTTCTGGATCGTCGCATTTCACTTTGATCCCCTCTGTGTACCTGAAAAACATACGATTCCTAAGATAATGACCAACAGCTAAACTAAACTCTATTAAAAAAAAATTGATTTTAGACTACTATGGTCTGCAGGGCGCGGGGCGGGAGGCGCTCAACTAATCAGCAAGTCTGTCGCTGTCCGCCGCTAGCGCTGACGTATCGTAGCGAATCGCATCACCCACCCCGCGTCCCTCAGATCATCAGGAGGGTCAAATTTATAGCGGTTTATCTATACCTAATAAAAAATGGGCCAACCGAACGCATAATCTCAACTAAAACTTAATTTTCTAGTTATTTAGTTTAGTTCAAATAGCAGTTCTAGAATTTGGCTTAATTTATCTGATAGAGATATTTTTTTTTAATTGAAGACATTGTTGATTTTCGTCTTACTTTAATTCACTATAATATTAATTTAAGACTGATTGCTGATTTTCGTTTTACTCTTTAACTTTAATCTATATATATAAAAGAATGAGGTATTTTGGTTGTTCCACGGATTCCGCCAAAACTATAGGTCGTAGAGATCTGAAATTTGGTACTTAGGTAGATATTAGGTCATGAATTCGTACTAAGACGGGGATTCCAGAAATTCCATGTTTAAGAGGTAAAAATCATACATTTAAGGGTATTTCTCATACAAAATTGTAATTTTTTTCGTTGTTCCAGGCATTCCAGAAAAACTAAAAGTCATAGAGATCTTAAATTTGGTATCTAGGTAGATATTAGGTCATGAATTCGTACTAAGACGGGGATTCCAGAAATTCCATGTTTAATGGGTAGAAATAGTACATTAAAGGGATTTCTCCATACAAAATTGTAATTTTTTCGTTGTTCCAGGCATTCCAGAAAAACTAAAAGTCGTAGAGATCTGCAATTTGGTATCTAGGTAGATATTAGGTCATGAATTCGTACTAAGACGGGGATTCCAGAAATTCCATGTTTAAGGGTTAAAAATCATACATTTAAGGGTATTTCCCATACAAAAGTAAAATTTTTTCGTTGTTCCAGGAATTCCCGAAAAACTAAAAGTCGTAGAGATCTCAAATTTGGTACCTAGGAAGATATTAGGTCATGAATTCGTACTAAGACGGGGATTCCAGAAATTCCATGTTTAAGGGGTAGAAATAGTACATTAAAGGGATTTCTCCATACAAAATTGTAATTTTTTTCGTTGTTCCAGGCATTCCAGAAAAACTAAAAGTGGTAGAGATCTGAAATTTGGTATCTAGGTAGATATTAGGTCATGAATTCGTACTAAGACGGGGATTCCAGAAATTCCATGTTTAAGGGGTAGAAATAGTACATTAAAGGGATTTCTCCATACAAAATTGTATTTTTTTTTGTTGTTCCAGGAATTCCCGAAAAACTACAAGTCGTAGAGATCTGAAATTTGGTACCTACATTGACATTAGGTCATGAATTTGTACTAAGACGGGGATTCCAGAAATTCAAATTGGAAGGGATAAAAATCCTACTTTTAAGGGATTTTCCCATACAAAAGTGTAATTTTTGCGTTGTTCCAGGGATTCCAGCGAAATTAAAAGTCGTAGAGATCTGAAATTTGGTACCTAGGTTGGTATTAGGTATATCATGAATTCGTATTCAGAAAGGGATTTTCGAGATTCAAATTTTGAGGAGGAAAAATTTTGAATTTTTTGGCCGCCATTTTGAACTTTTTTGTTACTGGGCCGATTGCTTTGAAAATCGATATTTGACTATGGCAGCAAGCATAGAGACGGAATTTGTGGTCAAAATTGAAAAAATAGGCCGCCATTTTGAATTTTTTTGTTACTGGGCCGATTGCTTTGAAAATCGATATTTGACTATGGCAGCAAGCAAAGAGAAGGAATTTGTGGTGAATATTTAAAAAAGTGGCCGCCATTTTGAAATTTTTAGTTACTGGGCCGATTGCTTTGAAAATCAATATTTGACTATGGCAGCAAGCATAGAGAAGGAATTTGTGGTCAAAATTTAAAAAAGTGGCCGCCATTTTGAACTTTTTTGTTACTGGACCGATTGCTTTGAAAATCGATATTTGACTATGGCAGCAAGCATAGAGAAGGAATTTGTGGTCAAAATTTAAAAAAGTGGCCGCCATTTTGAACTTTTTTGTTACTGGGCCGATTGCTTTGAAAATCGATATTTTACAGTGGCAGCAAGCATAGAGAAAGAGTTTGTGGTCAAAATTTAAAAAATAGGCCGCAATTTTGAACTTTTTTGTTACTGGGCCGATTGCTTTGAAAATCGATATTTGACTATGGCAGCAAGCATAAAGAAGGAATTTGTGGTCAAAATTTAAAAAAGTGGCCGCCATTTTGAACTTATTTGTTACTGGGCCGATTGCTTTGAAAATCGATATTTGACTATGGCAGCAAGCATAGAGAAGGAATTTGTGGTCAAAATTTAAAAAAGTGGCCGCCATTTTGAACTTTTTTGTTACTGGGCCGATTGCTTTGAAAATCGATATTTGACTATGGCAGCAAGCATAGAGAAGGAATTTGTGGTCAAAATTTAAAAAAGTGGCCGCCATTTCGAACTTTTTTATTACTGGGCAGATTGCTTTGAAAATCGATATTTGACTATGGCAGCAAGCATAGAGAAGGAATTTGTGGTCAAAATTTAAAAAAATGGCCGCCATTTTGAACTTTTTTGTTACTGGGCCGATTGCTTTGAAAATCGATATTTGACTATGGCAGCAAGCATAGAGAAGGAATTTGTGGTCAAAATTTAAAAAAGTGGCCGCCATTTTGAACTTTTTTGTTACTATGCCGATTGCTTTGAAAATCGATATTTGACTATGGCAGCAAGCATAAAGAAGGAATTTGTGGTCAAAATTTAAAAAAGTGGCCGCCATTTTGAACTTATTTGTTACTGGGCCGATTGCTTTGAAAATCGATATTTGACTATGGCAGCAAGCATAGAGAAGGAATTTGTGGTCAAAATTTAAAAAAGTGGCCGCCATTTTGAACTTTTTTGTTACTGGGCCGATTGCTTTGAAAATCGATATTTGACTATGGCAGCAAGCATAGAGAAGGAATTTGTGGTCAAAATTTTAAAAAGTGGCCGCCATTTCGATCTTTTTTATTACTGGGCAGATTGCTTTGAAAATCGATATTTGACTATGGCAGCAAGCATAGAGAAGGAATTTGTGGTCAAAATTTAAAAAAATGGCCGCCATTTTGAACTTTTTTGTTACTGGGCCGATTGCTTTGAAAATCGATATTTGACTATGGCAGCAAGCATAGAGAAGGAATTTGTGGTCAAAATTTAAAAAAGTGGCCGCCATTTTGAACTTTTTTGTTACTATGCCGATTGCTTTGAAAATCGATATTTGACTATGGCAGCAAGCATAGAGAAGGAATTTGTGGTCAAAATTTAAAAAAAGTGTCCGCCATTTTGAAATTTTTTGTTACTGGGTCGATTGCTTTGAAAATCGACATCTGATTATTTCACCAAGCATCGAGAAGGAATTTGTAGTCAAAATTTAAAAAATTGGCCGCCATTTTGAACTTTTTTGTTACTGGGCCGATTGCTTTGAAAATCGATATTTGACAATGGCAGCAAGCATAGAGAAAGAATTTGTAGTCAACATTTTAAAAAGTGGCCGCCATTTTGAACTTTTTTGTTACTGGGCCGATTGTTTTCATAATTGATATCGCAGCGAGCATAGAAAAGGAATTTTTGGTAAAAATTTAAAAGAATTGGCCACAATTTTGTACTTATATGTCTTACCATGGTAGCAAGCAACCACGGTCGGATGGACGAACGGACGGTGGAGTCTTAGTAAGAGCTTTTACCCTTTGGGTACGGAACCCTAAAAATGGCCACCATATTTAACTTTTTTATGACGATCGAATTTTTCAAAATCAATATGTGACTATTACCAGGAAGCAAGAGAAAATTTTGTGGGCAAAATGGCGTGTAATGCAGGAATTTTGGAATTTAAACCACCATGGTAAAGCATAACTCAGAAGTTAACGTGAGCGAAGCCGCGGGCGTTTGCTAGTTCACCATATAACAATATTTATTTATGTTTTCTCATTGTTTTGCTGAGAAAACAAAGGGATCTCTGTCTCGTTGGAGACTGCTTTGAGTTACTCTCCCTCAAGAATCTCCCTTCAAAAGAGACGATCCGCTTCTCTCTTCTCTTCGCTGCGTAGTCGATCTTGTTCTGCACGCTTAGCTCTTCTTTTCCGGACGGATAGTGCTGTTGCAATTTTCATTACATTTTTCCATTTCACTCGTATTAAATTTATCAGAATGATATCGTACGGTGAACAAACTTGTGCTGAAATCGCTGCGTCAGTTACTTATCGATCGACCATTTATAATATTATGTACCTAATGTAACAACAGACTTGCAGGAATGAGCAATACTTCAAGAAAATCCGACTTCAATACTCACCCTAAAATCGCCAATCTATAGTTCTTGTGTTTAAAGTTGAAGTTCCCGTCCTCTTTGTAGTTATTTGCAAGCTCCAGGGGCGTGTTTTCCTCAGGATCATACTTTAGCTTGGCCAGGCCCTCGGCAAGTGGTGACAGCTCCCCATCCTCCGGTGTAGATTTCATGAAGAAAGGATGCTTGTTCATTTCTTCCTGAAAGAATGATGCTCTATGAAATTCTATGGTCTTGTTAACGTGATAACGTTTAATAAATTGATGAACACCAGCAACGCACATGAAAAATAGTAACGTTCCGCGTAACGTTCCACCTGAGCCTGTGCGTGCAAGCGAGAGCGCGCAACAAGCGAAACGATAGAGAGGCCAATTATGACGTTATCACGTAAATCTATCGTCCGTAAACCGACTTTACTGACAACCAATTTTTTTTATTTTGGTTAAAATTGGGTATTACACTACTTTTGAATTTGATAAAAAATATTACTTTATTATAAACTGTTATAAAAATAATAACATACACTGAAGGAATTATTAAAATCCAACAAAGATTTACAATGTTACAGTTACAGAAATTTTAATTTTGGAGTGGGAGGGTCTTCTATTCCTTTCTCGCAAAACGAAAATTCGTATAAAGCCGCACGAAGCTACTATGGCATTCGTGAAGTGTGACGTCACAATTAATGTCGCTATCTCTGTCTAATCTGAAATATTTAAATGCTTATAACTTTTTTGTTATTTGATTGATTTAATTAGTTTATTTCAGTGTATGTCATTATTTTTTAACCTAGTTTATAATAAAGTTTTAAAAAATTGGAGTTAAATACCAGTTTAACATCATTCTTTCAGTTTACACACATGACAACAACACATGACGCATGACATCAAGGTATACTATTCCATTTGTTTATTTTCTCTTTGACACATGAAACAGATATAGCAATAGAAAGGACTCTCTGGTCCCTCGCTATTGCTATATCTGTTTCATGTGATTTCATGTGTCAAAGAGAAAATATACGAATGGAAAGAGTATGGTAAAATCTGGGGCCCGTGGGGCCCCTAGGTCAAAAAAATGTCAAGGAAATATTCTGCTTTAGTATTTAAATAGATTATAAGAATGAAAAGTATAGGTACTATGATACATTGTAACACTTTACGATTACATTTACAAGAAGCCTATTGTTAGCAAAACATGAGCAGGGCCAGGCCAAGAATGCTGTTTCCGGTGAAACATGAGATAAGAATAAACATTACATACACATGTACCTAGTTATATTAATTCTTGTTACAGGAAATAAAGATTCCCTGCTGTTGAAATAGAGACAAATTTTGTTTGAGCAAACCTTTTAAATGTTTTTGGTTACCTCAGGACTTATCCATACAATCATAATACCAAAAGGAAGTAATCTGAGACTCAAGCATATTTTGATCACATTATTCAGATTACCAAAGCAACAACTAATATTCTAAAAGCAAAAATTTATATGTGTAATACTAGCTGACTCGGCAAACGTTGTTTTGCCATTAGGCATATAAAAAAAGTTTACATCCTACTCTTAGACCTACCAAACATACACAGAAAATTTCATAAGAAACAGTAGAGCCGTTTCATTGGAGTTTGGTAACAAAAATTGGCATGAGAATTTTTATATAAGGGATAAATACAGGTAGATAATGAGATATAATAACTTTGCTTAGTACAAAGGCATCCCAAGTAATATCCATTCCCTGTAAATAATCCCTCTATATCCTGGAAAAGTACACACATGGTTTGAAGTGGAATACATGTGAGAAAAACCACAGTAAACACCTATCTGGTCGAATAAGTAAACAGTGACAAGCTGTTCATCAAATAATAACCCAGGTTCAAATGATTAATCAGGGGGCACGGCAGTGCCCCCGCCAAGTCGAGCGCGAAGCAAACAATGCCGTACCATCCTTTACTGGAACCATTTCGCCGCATTTTCTGGCCCCTATTTGAGAACCTCTGGATAAGACCAGAACGCTGAAATTTTCGTCATCCAGTAAGCTGCAATCACATACTTAAATCCCAAAATTTTAAGACTGTAGGTCATTTAGTTCTGAAGTTGCAAAGTAGTAGCAAAGTTTCGCATTTATGTAACTCACTCACTCATGATCATCAAAATAGAACTAGTACTTCCCATAAACTCAGAGAGCTGAAATTTGGTATAGAGTTAGGGTTTAATGGCCACATAAAGGGAAAACTATAAAAACTAGGATAATCGAAGACTTGGAGTACCTGGTGACCCTGATTAGAAAACACAAAGCCCAACCAAATCTAAGGGCGTACCGGTGAATGGTGGAATCAAACAAATTGTACATCAAATGAAAGAGCGTAAAAAATTACGCGATCCGAGTCGACAACTTATATGCGGAGAATTAGGATCATCGAGTATTTTCAAAATAAAAATAAAATTAATAAATTGATTTAATGGCGTTGAACATTTCATTGGTGTCACTTGGGTGTCACGTCAGCACCTATGACAAGTTTGTTTCGAAATTTTTAGCTGGAGTACGAGGTCCGACGTCTTTGGTCTATTTAATTTATAAGCCCAATCAGTATAGGTTTTGGACTCAGTTTTGGACAAAATCGAAGATCGTGTTCCACCGTGAGTTCCACAGTCAGGCTCCGATCGATGCGACACCCTAAGTAGCGCACCGAAGTCTGCCATTGTAGGTTCTGTCCTCGGAGGTGTAGCTGACGCAGCGGTTTTCACCTGCCGAAAATGATGGCGGCCGTCTTGCTCACCAAAAAGAAGTGAAATCCCACCAAAAACATTCTGTAAAAACTAGCCAAGTCTCGGTGAAGCTGCTTGTTTATCTCTAAAAAGTAATGAAATCTAGACAAAGTCGTGCCAAGTCTAAGGTTCCTTACTGCGATTTCTTTATTATTATCGTTAATGTTGTGTGACTTGGCCGTTGAAAGGTACACAAGGATACAAACTGTGGCAGTGGCAATTTTCCATCATCAATGGGTAGCGGTTCTGGCGACAGATTTTTGCAATGGTGTCATGGAGCACCTGGTTTTGTACCCTTGTGTACCCTTGTACATGGTACAAACTGTGGCGGTGGTAATTTTCCATCGTCAATGGGTAGCGGTTCTGGCGACAGATTGGTGCAATGGTGTCATGGAGCCTTGTGTACCCTTCAGCGGCCAAGTCACACAACATTAACGATAATAATAAAGAAATCGCAGTAAGGAACCTTAGACTTGGCACGACTTTGTCTAGATTTCATTACTTTTTAGAGATAAACAAGCAGCTTCACCGAGACTTGGCTAGTTTTTACAGAATGTTTTTGGTGGTTTGTTTTTATTATTATTCTCTGTTCTGAGCTGTTTGATCTGGTCCTTCCCTCACCATTTTTCCACCGCACTGCAAGACATTGGGTGGGGGGGGGGGTCTCTCATCCCTATGTTGTTGCTATACCACTCTATGCACAAAGCTGTTCGCTTCTTCATTTATGGTACACATTGCTAAGGTTTGAAATGCGGATCAACTTTAACTTTAAAAAAATATTTCTCGAACACTAGTACAGTTTGGTTTGGGGGTCAGACTCACCCCTCCAACCCCCCTCCGCCATGGGTCAGATGCTAAAGACCACCGGAATGCTTTCCCGAAATCTGTTTCCCGCATCTCACGGCCTGCGGACCTGGGTACCTTTAAAACAAGAGTGAATAGGCATATTTTCTAGGTAAGCGCGCTCCATCTTCGACCACATCGTCACTTTTCATCAGGTGAGATTGTGGTCAAGCGTAAACCTATATTGAATAAAAAAAAATCATAATAGGTAAATAGAAAATATCTAACCTCCCAACGATCTTCCGGCCATCCTTCTGTATATCGTTTTTTTTCCAAGCCATTGATGAAATCGTCGAGTGCTTTATCCAGCTTACGGCAGAGAGCTGCTCTTTCTTCCTCAGTCATTGGTGGTTTCTCACTTTCGTCCACCTTCTCACTCATTTTGAATACTAAGTAGGAATTCGTTACTAATTACATAAATCGTGTATACGTCCTCTTCGATAGACGTAACACATTTGAATGACTATTCAGTTGTCCATGATTGTAGTTTGCTTTTCCTTAGTGTAAGAATGAAATTTGAAACCTGCAATTCGAACGAAGGAAATGAAAAGTAAACAAAAAACAAAGCTGCTAAAGTGCAAAATGTGCAACACAGAGTACCTACCTACTTTTTTGATGTGCAAACCTGCTGTGTTGGTCTATGGTGCAAACTGCAAACCTGTGGTCTGTGCTGCAAACAGCAGTCGGCAAATTGCAAAAGCAATTTTTTATGTGTTGCTGCCAAGCACAGAACATTATTGATTATTCCTCCTAGCGGAAATATAACTAAAACGCGGTTTGCCTACAGAGTTGAGAGTAGGCTATGAATGAAATGTCATCTCCATGGATTTGTTATCTCTATGTTCACTCGAGCTGTCAAGTGCTGTGGTCATAAAGTGTCAAATTAATTTCAAGAGGTTCAAATCAAAAATTCCATTGAAAAATTCAGTGTCAATTTGTCAAATGTCAATGTCAAATTGACTTCGCTGCAGCCTGCAGCTTCGCTCGTAAATTAATAAAATTAATTTTAGCAAGTTATGTATTATCTATGTTAGTAATTTTGATAATATTTAACATTTCTGTTCTGTTTGGATTTTAAATTATATTCAATAACAATGTAATAAGAAACAAAATTCTTATAGGTATTTAAGAACTGTAAAAGTTACGGGAGTGTTTAGACTTGGTTTTACGATTACGTTTTTAATTTAACTTATAAGAACCATGTCGGATGCATGGGAAGAAATTCAAGCGGTGAAAAGCAAGAGGAACAGTCTAAGAGAGAAATTAGAGAAGAGAAAGAAAGAAAGGCAAAGTATACTTGGCGCAACCTTAGCGAGCGACAAAAATGACGGGACGCCGGTTACCTCATCAACTAAAGATAGAACGGTTGGGAGCCCGGCACCGGCGAAAACCGAACGTAGGTCTTGTTTAATGAAACAACATAGTTTTTCACCTTTGTCTAAAAAATTGTAGTTGATTAAAGTAAGTGTTTTTAAAAGGCAATAAATAGTTCTGAAAACAGTACATATTGTGCTGAACCAATTAACTATAATATAAATAGAATATCATTATCCTCTTGTTTGTTGCTCAAATTAAAGAGGTTCCTATGCTGAATTATAATGGTATTTAATCCTCTACAATTCCAGCTCAGACAGAGAAACCCAAGCCAGTGCCTTCAGCATCGTTGGAAGTGAGGTTACTACAAGTGCTATCAGACATGCAGCTGCAACTGCCTGCGACAGCCAGCGCCCTGCTGCCAGGCCTAGGTGATGTGGACACTGGTATTGTTGCCAGCTTATTACAAAAGTTTGCCACACAAAAACTCATTGTGTAAGTATAAGTACATCTTTTATTTAGGGACCTAAAAAGTAAATATGGGACCCACGAAGACTTTGCTGTACGTCTGTCTGTCACCAGGCCATATATCTGGAACTGTGATAGTTACAAACTTGATGTTTTCACAGATGATGTATTTCTGTTAACACTATAACAACAAATAATACTACTAGAATAGAATAAAATAAATTAATCCAGACAAAAATGTGATTTTTTGCTTCATGTTGGCCGATGATCCAGTCAATTACTACTAGTAGTAGGTAATTCGCTTTTCTAGGCTTCTGCATCATCATCTTGCAACTTTAAATAGATAATTGTATGGAACCCTTCGTGTGCGAGTCTGGCTCGCATTTGTGGCAGATTCTTTGTTATTTTTAACATTCTTAGAGCAGTGGCCTGTGTTTTACTATTTTTCTATTTATAACTACAAACTGACATCATAATCGCCTAACAAATAAATGAGAAACAGTTTTAACAATAACAGTGGAATAGTTTTACTCTGTTAGACAAAACAGACCAATGTTTCATGTTTATTTGTAGAGGGGTTAAGGTTTTGAATAATTTATGCACAGAATAAAAGAAAGGACAGAAAGCACAACAGATGCCAGCATAGAAGTAGTAAGTGCTGAATCTGTGAGGTTAGCAGCAGTTTTAGCTGCACTCATTGAAGAGCAGTCTGCTCCTACTAAGAGAAAAGGTAAGTTAATATTACTGTAAAATGTCTTACAAAGGTGTTACACATTGACGCAAAGAGTGTGGTGTCATCGGCATAACGCAAGTTGCTAATCTTCACGCCTCCTTCACACCTTCACACTTCCTCCCATGCTTCCAGGGTCTTTCTCATGATGTTTCCCCATAAATATTAAAGAGAATACTGCTTTTATAATAATAAATATACCATATCACCATAGTATGCAGCATACCTTATTTCAGAATTGGTTGAGTAACTTTACAGCTCTTAATTTGTCAGTTGTCCTCACTTAAATAATGATTTTACATGTTCTCCTAAATTATGTTAGTAAAACTTTCATTTCAGGTGATAAAAAGATAGAGGAAGGGTCAAATCCCAAAGTTTCTAAAACAACAACAGATGAGAAAAAGACTGGAAAGGATGATACAGATATTATTATGGTTGGTTTTTCAAATAACACATCTTGATCTACCTAAATGAAACAAAAAAAAAATGATAAAATGTAATAAATTTTTGTAGTCTCTGCTGGCAATGCCTTCGAGTCGAGAGAAAGCAGTGAAGAGGATCGGAGAAGAAATTTTGGATCTATTAAGTAAACCAACAGCAAAAGAGAAGTCACTTGCAGACAAATTCAAAAGTCAAGGAGGTACCTAAATTACTTTTAAACTAAGGTTCATTAAATCAAGCACATTCATAAGAATTCGAATTCGAGGTTCCATTAAAAAAAATATACAGTGTCAATCATGTCAAATCTAATTAGTTCTTCTGTTACACACTTGGGCAGAGTAGACCTGTTAAATATTCGCATAGGCAAATATAAATCTCGTTACAACACTCATCAAGTCTTCAACCACTACATTTTATTCCATCCCTCAAATGCTAAAAAAGAAAATTTTTACACTGTTTTGCACTCACTCTTTCTCTTTCTCAATTTGTTGGCCATCTGTCCACCATTGACAGCCTTTTATTCAGAAACGGGTATTAAGTTTAAAAAAGCCAACCCAACAAAAACTTACATCCAATTTCCGTTTAAAGGTCAAAACCTTTGGAAAACTTCCTGTGGTTTAAGTGTAAAGAAAAGTTTTCTTGTCCTAAAGGTGCACAAGTAATGGAGTTCTGCCCGCACGGCACGCGCGCGGAGTGCGTGCGCGCGTTTAAGACGCCCGCCGGGGAACCCGACAACGGCTACAACTGCAAGAAACTACATTTCCGGAAGATCATCCAGAGCCACACGGACGAGAGTCTGGGCGACTGCTCCTTCCTGAACACCTGCTTCCACATGGATAGCTGCAAGTAAGATCATTCATCTCGCCTACGGCTCGGGTACCATGTAGCAGGTGGCCATGCCAAGTAATGGAGTTCCATCTGTACAATAGACATGCGTCAAGACGCCTGCTGACGACCTTTGAAATTCTTCTTTGGAATACTTGCGTCTATGGCAATAAAATGTACGCAATTCTTTTAATAGCTTCGTTCTACGCTTTTATTATCATAAAGCATTGTTTTGTTTCCAGGTACGTTCACTACGAAGTAGATAACGCCGATCCTAATTTGCACGCGAACAAATTAACTGCTGAAACTATTGCGAAAGTTGGTCACAACGGTGAGTATTATATCCTTCTTAACTTATCAATTTTTCTTTTGACTCAGGTAATTATTTTTTAAATATTTATTTAATAAGAAATATTTTTTTATGTATATAAATAAATAATAATAAATTAGAAACAGAGAGGTCCCATGACACCTAAATTTCTCAACATAGGAAAGAAAGATCTAAAATGGCGGAAATCATAAAATCATATATCTAAAATATAGGTGAAAAGGCTGCCTGTGGGCCATATGTTGCCCACACTCTACTGGTCATTATTGTACAGTAGATGAACATTAAGACATTTTTGAAAATCAATCGACAATTGCCTACATAAAGGATAAAAGTTTTCCCTAAGCTTGGAAGATTACATGTGTATAAGTATGTTATGCATTTTTATAGGTACGAACGCAGCGCCGAAACAAGATGGAGTTTTAACATTGACACCTCCACAGTGGATTCAATGTGATTTGAGATATTTGGACATGACGTTTTTAGGTAAAGAAACCGCATAATATCATACATTTTTACAAGTATAGATCATATAATCTAAAGTGAACGTCCCTCCACATGTTTACGCTTATATGTTGAAAGAAGAATGTAGTGGAGGGGCGTTCATTTTCTAATTAGACAATGCCCACCCACATATTTTATTGTGTGATTCGATATTAAAATTATAGTGATAAAATTATGATTTGTAGGAAAGTTCGCAGTGATAATGGCAGACCCGCCGTGGGATATTCACATGGAATTACCATACGGCACCATGTCTGATGACGAGATGAGGTGCTTGGGGGTCCCGCAGCTGCAAGACAGCGGACTTATATTTCTCTGGGTCACCGGACGGTAAGTTTGGTCTTGCCAACGATCAGATGACGATCTTCGTATCCATCAATGCCGTAATCAGCGTCAAAAAAAACGTCAAAAAATTATTTATTGATGGCTTGATTACTAAACTCTATAATTTTTAACGCTTTAAATTAGTGAAAAACGCACTAACACACAAACAAAGATAATAGTATACATATATTTATAGTATTTGCACTGTAACATGGTGCGGGTGACAGATGAGATGAAAATAGAAATAGGGGCGGACCAGAGTAAGACAGACTAAGAATGTACTCGGTATGCGAATGACAGCTGTTTTACGTACTATGCTACAACGCAAATACTATAGCTATAGTGTTTAGAGAAGAAATTTTATCTGCTATGAAAAAAAGTGCGTCACACGATCTATTAGTGTATAATGCTTCTCTGTTGTGGAAAGTCCCGCATTGCGTATTTTTTTTTAATAATTGATAGGCTAACGCTTGACTATAGTCATGTCTGATGGACAGAAATGATGAGGTCTAGGATGGAGCGCGCTTGCCTAGAAAATGCCTATTCACTCTTCTCTTGAAGGCACCTAGATTGTACTTGGCTGGGAACACGGAAGCTGGATGGATGTTCCACACCTTAGCGGTTCGTATCAGAAACGTAGAAGAAAAACGTTTCGTTCGAGTACGCTGGATATCAACCACGTAAGGATGCCACTTCTCTCGACGTCTCGCGGTTCTATGGTAGAAAGGTGAAGGTGGAACAAGTTGAAGTTGAGGTGAAGTTTACTCAGTATGCAGTATGTACTTCATAATTCCTTTCCCTACAGGGCCATGGAGCTTGGCAGGGAATGTCTCAAGCTGTGGGGCTACGAGCGCGTCGACGAGCTGATTTGGGTGAAGACGAACCAGTTGCAGCGAATCATACGTACCGGGCGAACTGGACACTGGCTCAACCATGGCAAGGAACATTGTTTGGTGAGTGCAGACACGCACGCACGCGCGCGCGCACACACACACACACACACACACACACACACACACACACACACACACACACACACACACACACACACACACACACAAGACACAACACACACACACACACACACACACACCATACATTCACAGTACCATGCTGAGTTGGGACCTATTTCTGGGTTGTGGCACATGTCTGGTGCTTTCGTCGCTTGGGCAATTAGTTGTTTTTTGTGGCTCAGGTGGGGGAACCTTCAGGCATCGTCTTAGTACGTAAGTACTTTATGTTTGTTATGTGTGGCATAATTATTTGAAATATATATTTTTTTTCTTTCTTTTTTTTCATGTTGAAACACTTCCATCATTGTATCATCGTGTGGCAGTTTCAAAGATTATATCAGCGGCTTATATCTCGTCGCTTAGCGTCGTTGCAAACACACAAACAACCATTCGTTTTTAGGGTTCCGTACCCAAAGGATGGAAACGGGACTCTATTACTAAGACTTCGCCGCCTGTCCGTCCGTCTGTCACCAGACTGTATATTTATGTTAAAAACTTGAAATTTTCACAAATGATGTATTTCTGTTGCCGCTATAACAACAAATACTAAAAAAAAAATAGAATAAAATAAATATTTTACGGCTATATAGGCTCCCATACAATAAACCTGATTTTTTTCTCGTTTTAGGGTTCTGTAGTTTTTTTTTAATCTGAGGCGTTTTTGTTTAATTGATCGTGATGGAACGGAATCCTAAGTGCGCGAGCCTGACTCGCACTTGGCGGGTTTTATTTAATAGGATATATGTTTTGCAGGTTGGAATGAAGGGTAACCCAGACAACTTGAACCGCGGCCTGGACTGTGACGTCATCGTGGCAGAGGTGCGCGCCACTTCACACAAGCCTGATGAGATTTACGGGATTATTGGTAATTAAAATTGCTTTGTATATCGAAAATCGATATAGAATTTGCAAGCAAGATTCCTTAGCTTGCATGTATTACATAAAAATATTTTGAACCTAATTGTTATTGACTTAAGGTTGACATTGCTAACAGTTTGATACACATGCTATGTATGCACTTTTGATCGCGACCGTACATGACAAAATAAAAATAAGAAGAAACACTTTATTTAACCCAAACATTATAAACAAGATAAAACAGAAATAGAAACATATATAAAATAATGATGGTATGCAGAGGCGGCCTTATCGCCGCAAGCAACCTCTTCCAGGCAACCTTTGGTTATAGTAAAGTTGAACGGAAAAGTGGGATATGGCAAAGAAATCTCAAATCAATTCTGACTCTTGCTACATCTAAATAACATGCTCTTTAGTTTGCACAGTACTACGTAATTTAACTTTATGTTCATCAACAAGAATCAGTCTTCTTATCACATATTTGATTTTAGTTTAGATCTTACTTCGAAAGAAAAAATTAAATGATTGTTATGATAAAAATATTTTGTTTTTCAGAGAGGCTGAGCCCAGGAACGCGAAAAATAGAATTATTCGGTCGGCCACACAACGTCCAACCGAACTGGTAAATATATTAATAAAAAGTTACTTTGATTTATTACGCATATCTACTCCATGTGCGTCATTTTAGTTACTGAGGCCTGGTTTTGGCTTACACTTACAAGTTTAGCTTAAAGTTATTTGGAATGGAAAATACCACCTTTCTTTTTTTCTACAATAATCTCTAATATATAAAATTCTCTCCATTTTTTTTGTAACCAAACTCCTCCGAAACGGCTGGACCGATCGCTATGAAACTTTCAGGGTATGATCTCTGGGTCCAGGAGCGGGTTGTTATCTATATTTGATGTCCCTAAACGGCAAAACGAAGTTTACCCGGTCAGCTAGTGATAATTATAATATTTACCCTTTTTACAATTGATCCACTTTGGTAGTAGTTTTGTTGTGAGAATTTTGTCAGTCATAGAGAACTTTTCTATGTTAAAAGCAATTGTCATGCAATGCTGTATAATAACCAGAGACTTGCACGTATTTTTATAGTATTTTAGACTTATGCCACAATTTGCACAATTTGGCAGGATAACCCTCGGCAATCAAGTCGACGGCGTCCGTTTGGTGGATCCGGAGTTAATAGCTGCCTTTAAGAAGAGATATCCTGATGGTAACTGCATGGCGCCACCGCCGCCGGATCCGGGCCTGCCTTAGTAATACGTAGAAATCTTCTATTTATGTACCTTCTTTTTATGAATCGCTTTGTTATGCTGGCCATCGACTTGTCCTCCCTAATAGTTCAAACGATATGACGCTGCCGTTTGGAATTAGAACTGTGTAGGCGTGGATTGGAGGTAAGGGTCAATTTACACCGCGGCAGAATGGAATGGAATGGAAGCGTTAATTTCGTCTCATGACGCGAGAATTCGCTTGAACGCTTAAGTATCCCAGCGAATTGGTCGTCAACGTTTGGCACCGCAATGCTGTGTCCAACCAACCGACTCCCCGTTCGCGCCATTTCCCGCGGATTCCACAGATGGCGCCTATAGCGCCGCGCGCTAGGGGAATTCTCGAGAATGCGCGAGGATTCCCCGGAAGACGCGTGACCTTTTTTTTGCATTTAATTTGTATGTTATACAATTGATGTAAAGTTCTTTTTGCTATGTACAATTTCGTTTTAAAAAGTCGCTTCCATTCCATTCCGCGGTGGTATAAATTGACCCTTAATGTCAGCGCCGTTTGCACGATAGGAAGGATGATGTATGGCTGTCATTTAATTATATGGAATATACTCGTATTGTATATTTTGTATCGATTAAATTAATCGTTACACGGCACTAACTCTCAGACTATAGAAAAGTGACTAAACAACTATTTTAAATAATTATAATTGACAAACTGTAATTCTAATAAGATTTAAAGATTTTAGCAATAAATGTAAAATAAATGAATTACTGTAAATAAATGAAATATTTTTAATAGTTTTTTTCAGTTGTATTATTTGAGAAACTAACATCATTTTAGATAGAGACTATCCATCACTTGTCACCATTGACTACTTGTAAATGTGAGCAAACCAGACTGTACTTTTTTATCTCAGAATACGTTATTCTGTATTCTGAGTTTTTTATAAATCAAAATAATGTTCCCGTAAATTAAAATACATATTATATTCAAATAATATTCCAAAAAATACAATGTCACACAAGTTGAACGTTAACATCACTCGTAATTTGAATAATAATATCATGGGTACACATACAATACACTGATCTCTAAATATTCTATGGATCGCACACTGTCAACGTAAAAATGAAGACGCTTGATTTTCGCCATTTTGGCGCTGATTGTTGCGTAACCTGGCGTGAGCGGCTATGGTACTAAAATAAAATGATAATCAAAACGACGGTCACTAAGAACAAATGTCAATTTAGTACCGTGGACGTTCGAGGTTAGCGCTTCAATTGGCGGCAAAAAGGAACTGTCAGATGTACAGTGCGACAAGGCTATCTTGGCGCGTGGCCAAAATCGGAACTAACGCCGTAATCTTGTGACACTGTTTGATAGTTCACTTTGTCGGCATGTCTATACTCTATATGTGTCTGTCGGTCTTTATGTGGCAAGTATTTTGCGTTGTTCTGGCTTCTTATTAACTAAAATTGGGGAGATTTTATTCGCTGGCTGCCTTTTTTCCACAACTACGCTCTCCTGACAATGTCATTCAAGTGCCAAGAGAGCCTTGTCGGACTGTATAGAATGATTAATCCATAGAATAGAAATCAGTGGTACAATACAAATAAAATTGCTAAACAAATGGCTAATAGAAAGATGGATGTGGCGATCTTCTTCCCTTGGGCGAAGCAGGTCTCGGAGCGCGGAAAAACCCTCTTGCCGTGACAGTACTATTTACTTCTCTCGAATTGTTTAATCTGAAAATATTAAATTTTTTGAAGGGGCTAATTGGAGCAAAATCGACTACTAATAATATCATCGGTTAGAGATTTTCAGAGAGTGGTTAATTATGTTGTTATGGAAGCAATTGCGTCTCCAAAATCTCTACCTTTTTCAGATATCTAAACAAAGTCTAGTGATCCCTCAAGAGAAAGTTAAATGAGGCTATCACACCAATAAGAAACCTCAGGATATGGGTATTCGAACGATTTTCATAAACCTTTTTCGTACAAGCAAACAGTAGCACCATCTGTCAAAGATATATGGCTGCTGAGCGAACTACAGCATGATCCTTACTGTTGGTGGCAAAATAAGCGTTTTTGGCACCGATAAATTGGCGCCATTTTTTCGCGCCGTCCTCCTTGTCCATTGGCTATCATGAGGATTCACTACCAGACCATAGATGGCAGCTAAATAACACCTACTATCTGTGCATAAATTATGATTGTATTGCTTGCAAATATTATGGATTTTTGAGACAGCTACTGTGCGCAAGGTCGCGAAATACCATAATAGTACAAGGTCTTGATCATCGATTTCACAACAATTTACCCACCCATCACTACGCGGCTTCGATATGGCACTTGTCCTAGAGTTGATGATTCTGATACTCGGCTTATCTTTGGTGGTCGTGCTAAAATCATATTATAACAACTTAGTCACAAGATAATCTAATGAAGAAAAGTTTTAATTAAATCTGTGCAAGATAGAAAAGGCTAGGTAGGAAAAGCAAGGGATCAAGATGGCGCGGGCGTTAACGTTGTCTATCTAACCAATACTTAATTAGAATACTATAATTGCAACTCATAACTCTGATAAACTGTATCTTGTAGGCGAGCAACAGATAAGTAGGTACCTTTGGTTGTCTTTGAGTTTGTTGGTAAATTTCTCAGTAGTTATTGTGTCACGAAATCTTCTTTGGAACTGCAACGGTAAAATAAAATCGATAGATTTTTTATTAGTATTGAACCCTATTAACTAATATTTACGAGGCGTGACGCCTACGTAAGCCCCTTCGCACACGGCGTAAGCGTAAGCGTAAGAGAGCAGTACGAACACGAACGTGTTCAAACATATCCGCAGACGAAGCGGTGTTGCAGCGAGAATCGTAGGAGGCATAACTGTCATATTGGTATGTGTAGCGTCATAACGATACGCTAAGGCTGTGTTTCCACCAGAGATGAGCTAGGCTACGTTGCTATGGATGCGTTTGATATCCACCAATCATATTCAACGGATTCAACTAACATATGTTTTTTATATGGCAGGATGCGTGCAATGGATGTGTGTTATGTTTATGGATGCCTGCTATGGGCCGTTGCGAGTGGTGTAGCTATGTGCAAAGCAGAGTATCCTCCTACAGTATCCTCGCACAGCTACATAGTTTAGTATAGGTTGAAACGGTCATATATTTTCGTAGTGTAGATTTCACATCGTCGCAGAATAGCTGCATAGCACATCTCTAGTGGAAAGGCACCCTTACGCTTACGAGCCGTGTGCGAAGGGGCTAAGGTAGTGTCACAACTCAGGAGACTGGAACAGATAAATGCAAGATGGGAGAGTGTTAACAGATAAATGGAAGAGAGAAAGGTGTTAGACTATGTAAAGTTTGACTGACTTTGATACTGTTGAGCATATCTCCCTGTGTAGCGAGCGGTCGCTCGTCCGAGCGCACAGAGGGCGCGCGGCGCTCCGGCGGGGCGTCCCGGCGAGCACCCAGCGACGCGGCACCCATTGATCCGTGCCTTGGTGCTGTTACTGTAGAGAAAAACATAGGAATCGTCTCTACCACATTTAGCCCTAGATGTTGTCGTCAATCGATTATAGTTATACTTACACTCTAATGGAAGTTCCCAATATTCAATCTTTCACTACCTGCTACAGTTTTTGCATTACCAAAAACATTGACATTCTGAATTATTGGAAACAGGATATATTATGTATTACTTAATTAAGTAATTAAAATAAAATTTCATTTAACAAAACATATTTATATTTTCTAACTACATCTAAATCACATTGTAATAATATGTTTAACAATAGATTACTATTAAAACCGACTGGGTGTTATAAGCCTAAATAAAGAATGCATTGAGGAAACAACTTTTTAACGTGAATGCAACGGTTTATCCGAGGAAGGATTGCCGCTAGATGGCGCTATTTAAGATAGTTACAGTTTTTAATCATTTACTCCAATCGTAATGAACTATTTTTAATAATATGTGTTTTGCGGAAGTACAACGTTGCCTTTTATTTTATCACATCATTATTTTAAACTAAAACGTAACCATTTCGTTATCTAGTTCAAATATAAAAATCTGTCATCTCTATCAGCGTAGGGACACGACGAGCACCCACACATAGACGCTATGGTTTCAATCCAGGATCTGTGGTTCTTACGTTTTCTACCAATTGTTAGCGTAAAAAAGGACATAGATGGCGTATATCAATACTCAGAGATATCATTTATAGTCCACAATATCAGATTTTCGGAGAGAGATCAATCAACTCCGAGCTGGTACTAAAATTTTCTTGATAAAAAACAAAAAAAAACTAGTTATTGCCCGACCCAGGGATCGAACCAAGGAGCTCATAGAGTAGGTATATCATTACAGTACTACTGTAACTCTATGCACCTACTACCTTGTTACTAAGTATCTAACAAGTAATTACCTACCTATAGACATTTTACTCCACGAAGACGCGCCCCATTTTGTGAAAATAGCTAATGTTTCATTCGATTCCTATGAAGTTTGTCGGAGTGGGGCGCGTCGTCGTGGATTGAAATGTTTATACCTATCTACTTATACTATAATATTGATATCTATTATTTTGACGACCGAATCGCGTAGCGGTAGCGAACCTGCCGTTGCGACGTCAGTCGGTCGTGGGCTCAATAGTGGGATATTGGTAAAGGTTTGTGTGATAAGGAGGAATATTTTCCGGTGTCTGGGTGTTTTTCAGTATAGGTATTATATGTATAATATTATATTCTCTAATATTTAAAATTCTCTCGCCAATTTTGTTACCAAACTCCTCCGAAACGGCTCGACCGGTTGTTATGAAGTTTGCAGTGTATGATCGGTAGGTCTGAGAGCAGGATGTTATGTTTTTTTTATATTCCTAATGGCAATTCAACGTTTGCCGGGTCAGCTAGTTTATGTATATTAAGTATATATAGTATATATACATATATATATATTTATCCCGCAAGCAATCTGACACCCGCTGAAGAAAAAAAAACCTGTCAAGTGCGAGTCGGACTCGCGCACTGAGGGTTCCGTACTTCAACCGGAGGAATAAAACCATAAAAACCACTTTTCTTATCGAACCGCAAAACTAACTTTGTTTTTAGAGGTTTTATTGTAAATATCAAAAAACTACTTATTAGATCTCGTTCAAACCAATTTTCGGTGGAAGTTTGCATGGTAATGTACATCATATATTTTTTTTAGTTTTATCATACAGTACGCGCGGCGAAAGTTTGGCTTTGACCGTTATTGCGCAGAAATCAGAAATTGGGTATCAACCAATCAGAGAAATCAGAAATTGGGTATCAACCAATCAGAATATGGGTACCCATGCGCAGTAATCCCCTCCACCCGAAGGTCAAAGCCAAACTCTCGCCGCGCGTACTGTACTCTTATTTTAGAAGTTACAGGGGGGGGGGACACACATTTTACCACTTTGGAAGTGTCTCTCGCGCAAGCTATTCATTTTAGAAAAAAATGATATAAGAAACCTTAGTATCATTTTTGAAGACCTATCCATAGATACCCCACACATATGGGTTTGATGAAAAAAAATTTTTTGAGTTTCAGTTCTAAGTATTATTACAGTATTACAGTACCCCCAAAATTTATTACTTTTTTAAAAATTTGTGTGAAAACCTTAATGCGGTTCACAGAATACATCTACTTACCAAGTTTCAACAGTATAGCTCTTATAGTTTCGGAAAAAAGTGGCTGTGACATACGGACGGACAGACGGACAGACGGACAGACAGACATGACGAATTTATAAGGGTTCCGTTTTTTGCCATTCGGCTACGGAACCCTAAAAATCAACGCAAAAATGGTTGCATTTACCCACAACACGGATTTCCTTTAGAAAAAGGTTTATACTAGCAAAAACTTCGGGTTATTATAAACCTTAAAGTGAAGCAGGTAAGGCTTAATTTTGATTGCTAAACACATAACAGTTACGACGTTTATCATCAGACTCGGGATAGGCAATAAATTTTAACCGTCACTCGAAAGTCGAAAATCTGTATTACAATATGTACAAAAAATATTTAGTCTAATACACAACATTACCCGTACGCAATAGAGTTGAAAATAGAAAACGCGCGTGTGCGCGTATAACGTGGTGCGGTAGTTCAATTTTAGCACATAAATATTACCATAATCCTAGGTCCTCTTTAGGTAGATACTTGATATTGTACCTCACATATTTTGCTACTTTCTTTACTCGGCTCATAATCTAAATATATAAAAGAAGATACTGACTGACTCATTCACTCATTCACTGACATATCAACGCACAGCCCAAACCGCTGGGTCTAGAGACTTCAAATTTGGCACACAGGTTCCTTATGAGGTCTAGGGGTGCACTAAGAAAGGATTTTTCAAAATTCCCCCCTAAAGGGGTGAAACGGGGCTCCAAAGTTCGTATTTTACCATGCTTCAATACTCCTTCACGCCAAAACTACTGAACCGATTTGGCTCAAATTTG
Organism: Coenonympha arcania; assembly: GCA_036785405.1. NCBI lineage: Eukaryota > Metazoa > Arthropoda > Insecta > Lepidoptera > Nymphalidae > Coenonympha > Coenonympha arcania. Next base: position 6,799,878 of record CM072059.1, read on the forward strand.
GAATTGAGATAAATTGCATCTTGGATTAGCACATAAGCTACTTTTCATTCCGGGAAAATCCATGGTTCCCGTGGGATTAGTTAAAAACTGAAATTCACGCGGAAAAAAATCTTCACGCTGCAAGTACAAGACCGATTTGGCTGAAATTTGGAATGGAGATAGATGATATCCTGGGTTAATAAAAAGGCTACTTTTTATCCCGGAAAAATCCATGGTTTTCGCGGGAAAACTGAAAAATTGATATTCACGCGCGAAAAATACTACTTGACGCTGCACTTACTGAACTGATATGACTGAAATTCGGAAAGGAGATAGATTTTATCCTGGATTAATACATAGGCTACTTTTCATCCCGGAAAATTTCATGGTTTCCAAAATAATAGTGATAGATAATATGCCTTCATGCCGTAATATTACTGAACTGATTTGGAATAGAGATAGATTATATTCTGGATTAAAATCAATGGTTATTTCTCCCGCGTGAATATTTGTTTTTCACTATTCCAGCGGGAGAAATACTCATTCACGCTGCAACTATTGAAATTTTTGACTGAAAGTTAAAATGGAGATAGATTTCGCTATAAATTAACACAAAGGTTACTTTTTATTCCGGAAAATCGATGGTTCCCGTGAGAATAGGGAAAACTAAAATTTACGCGGGCGAAGCCGCGGGTATCTGCTAGTATATAATATTGCTACCTCGGGGTAGAAAGGTCGTAAAAACCAAAACCCTACTTTTCAGGACGAGCAAAAAAGAAAATTTTTTAAACTTTTTGGCAAATAACTTTTTTGTTTTTATAGGTATATTGACCCTATTAAGCGATATTTTATTAATTCTATATGTTTTTTGCAATGGATAACCTTATTTTATTCTCAATCTCTTAGTTTAGAAGTTAGCTTGGATTTACGACCAATAATTTTTTGAAACTTGGTTCATACACCCCCTAATTATTTCAGTTGTGACATTGTAATGAGTTGTAACTAGATATAAGTCGTTGTTATTGTGCTAAAAAACCATCAACATAAAATAGAGAGAGTCGTAAAATCAATAGGTACCTTCTGGACGTTGAGAGTCGTAACTATGATAACTTTATAGTAATTTACATAACTTAATATAAACTTGAGTGATAAAATCCATTTAACCTAAGTACCTACAGGTACCTACATATGAACTTATTACAATTTTTAACCAGTTAATAAATCAAAATTACTATTTAAGTATTTTTTTTACATTACCAATTTACTTAAAGCAAAGTACAAAGTGATTTAAGGCTTTCCTCGTGGTTTGAAGACAGAATTTAACGATTTTTACGAGTACATACCACGATTATTTGTAAATAAATAAATAAATAAATAAATATTAGTATTGGCTAAGTATTGGCTAATTTAAACCCGTCTTCACGATTGAAATTCCAGTGTTTTTGAATTTCTAGAAGCTAGAACCAGCCTAGGTATAAAGTGACGGTCTGTGGATAAAACCATGGGGCTCAATCCAGTGTAGTACCTGGTTGCAGAAGATTCTCCGCGATCGATGACTTCTGAGGTTCATTATTCCTAACCGTTTTTATATTTAGCACACGGGTAGCTATGGATCTCTTCGTTTGCCCAAAGTAAAAAAAGTACAAAATACTTAAGAAGACGTAAAACACAACGTTAATCAGTAATTATTATCATTAACGCTGATCAGAGCATCATCTTCTTATGTTGGAAATTAACAAAAATATAAAACTTTGACAGCACTTTATTTCTATATTAATTTTCACCTCGGTCATCTTCATCGTCTTCGTTTATTAGGGTAAATTCAAAAATTCATCTTGATATGGTTTAAGTATGATTTATTCATCACATAAACGTATCAAATCATTGTATTTTGCAGTTGAAATAGGCAACTGATGGTCATTCAACTTTAGTAATAATTTACCAAATGCTCGCTATTTCCATTTTTGTGAATTTATCAGTTATCGTGAATTCGTACTCATCCTTTTCCCTTTTTCCTTTTTATAGATTCTTCATAAAGATTGATTGTTTCTTCTAGTACCTCTTCACATACAGAATACTTAATTTGTACTTGTTTTTAAAAACTTTACAATCCTGATATGTTGGATTTTTCTGAAATGAAAGTGTGTTTTCGGACGGTACATCGCTGGGGACGAAAATCCCGAGACGAAGAAAATTCGGGAAATCCTTTCTCGTAAATTGTTTCTTGTTGTCAAATACAAAACTCTACGTCGATGGGAGTTTGTCTGTCTTGTTTGTTGGAGAGTCGATGGGATGTTTCTAGTAACAATTCATCAGCTGATAACAATATGTTATCAGCTGATGAATTGTTACTAGAAACTAAATAAGTATGTTAGTTTTCTGTTTCATTTCATTCATATTCTCATTGTACACAAAAGAAATATATCTTTCCTTGGCTTAGGAAAACTGATATTCTATTCATTGTTGAATAATATCATGTAAAAACCGATTCTCGAACACGTTACATCTGATCATCATTACCATTACTCTTACACTGTTTCTGGTTCTTAAGTTTCTTAAATTCTACACAAATGATAACGTTTTTGAGTTCCCGAGGAAGTGCGCAGGTAGCGTTTCAATCAACATCTTTACGTATTCTTTATCATCGGAAGAATATTTGGCAGGGACATTGCCTATCCTTGAGTCATTTTTCATTACTCTCACACTGTTTCTGGTTCTTAAGTTTCTTAAATTCTACACAAATATAACGTTTTTGAGTTCCTGAGGAAATGCGCAGGTAGCTTTTCAATCAACATCTTTACGTATTCTTTATCATCGGAAGAATATTTGGCAGGGATATTGCCTATCCTTGAGTCATTTTTGGCCTTGCATTCTTTAAAATGCGACTAACTGTACAGTAAAAATTTCTTAGTACAATTTACAAGGCAGTATTTATCCAGTAGAAATTGTAAATAGATTGTTATTAAATTTTGTAAGACCCCTTTGTTCGGCTCACAAGGATTTTGTCCCATAGTTCTTTATAGTTCTGAGTCTTCTTCTCTGTTTTTGTACCTTTCACCTTTATCTTCAAGTTGTTTCCGAAACATTTTTGTATTAATTGTTTTTTCTTACGATTATATTACGTTGTTAATGTTGGTCAACGTTGGTTGCCTTTTTATTATGTTGGTTAATGTAAAATAACCTTTACTAATAGGAGTCAGTGTGCTGGGAAAGAGATTGGAAGGATTCTAGTGACGGTCCCCGTAGATTCCAACTAAATTATTTGAATTTATTCATCTGAATATTATAAAAAAGGAAGAAAGTGATTTGGAAGTAGAAGCCTTGAGAAATAGTAAACTACGTCGTATAAGCCCTTAATATCATCAAAACAAAAAATCAATTGAAAGCAAAAGGTGTATAAACCATGTATAGATATTTCAATCTACAATGACGCGCCCCACTCTGTCAAACTCCATGCGAATCGAATAAAACATAAGCGATTTTGAATGAATGGGGCGCGTCTTCTTAACATCTATTGTCACCGGCGTCAATTCACTATCTGTTCTCATTGAACCACACCACTTGACCTCTTGAGAAAACGAAAATTAAAACTAAATTCTTTAACTATTATCTGCATTACTCTAATCTATGACGTTGATAAAAAATGGAATGGGAGGCCCGTTATTATTGTAAAAAAAAGTATATTATTTTATAATAACGTAAAAAATTAGTATGACGAGTCGCCGACGATGTACCTACATCTTCTTAAAATGTATTTTTTCGAACGTAATTTCGTTTCAAGTTATTTGTTTAGGGATGCAAAAGCCAATTTGCACTTCACGAATGTATTCCGAATGGGTGTAGATACTTTATCGTCAGTTGATCAACTTGAGTTCAGGGTGTAAAAAACTAAATTGTAATTATCATTGGTTTTTACAACCAAGCGCATTTTGTTACTTAGGTATTACACCATACTTGGCTCAAATCTACTGTCTTTTACACCCTGAACTTCTAAATTAATATGGTATTACTCCAAATAGTTATAGCAATAATAGTTTTTTTGGTTCTTACATCATAAATTCCACAAAAACTGTGTTCAAACTTTGAAGTCATCTGGGTCGTATAACCCGTTATTTTGCGAATTTGAAAGCGTCACAAAGACAAATCGATAGAGCGGGAAATTTTGAATAAAACTGCATTCATAACTCATTTTCGGTAAAATGGTTTATACGACCTTTCTACCCCGAGGTGTCAATATTATATAATGATATAATGCTCGGCTCCATCTTTTTATATGCTCGCCAAACTCCTTCCCGACTGTTTTATTAGCACAAAATGAAAAATGATTAGGTATAAAAATATCAGTAAAAAGAAAGACCTGTGGCACTCGGAGACTGCCGCGGTAAATATAAGTTTTGCCCAAATGCAAGAACAAGACGAGACTCAGCCAGTCTTGGTCTTGGTCTTGCGCTAGTATATGTGGTCTTGGTCTTGGTCTTGGTCTTGCACTCCGAGTCTTGGTCTTGGTCTTGGTCTAGCAGCAAGAGTCTCGCAAGTCTCGCAATTATCTATTAGCCTATTGCTGGTCCCGAACTCGTACACTCTCCGAAACGACACTCATAGCCACAACGACCTCCTATAGTAATGTTATTATCTCGCTGCAGACTCGGTCATAAATCATTCGAGTGTTTCGCTTTTGCTGTTCTGCAGTAATGCACAACTCAACAAAGAACAACAAAAGCGAAACACTCGAATGATTTATGACCGAGTCTGCAGCGAGATAATAACACTACTATAGCGCAGTGACGCGCGCCTGGATTGAATGGGAGGTCGCGGGTTCGATTCCCGCCACGGGCCACTTTGGAATTTTCAATTTTATAATTTCTTATTTGGCTCAGGTCTGGTCTGGTGGGAGGCTTCGGCCGTGGCTAGTCACCACCCTACCAGCAAAGACGCACCGCCAAGCGATTTACCGTTCCGGTGTGTGCTGTGTAGAAACCGCTAGGGGTTGCTTACCTCTTCCAAGGTAGTACGATAACATCTGCAGCTGCATCGTCACTTACCATTAGATGAGATCACAGTCACGTACTTACTTGTAGTGTGTAAAAAAAACGGAGGTCGGCCCGCGAAATTCAAATTTTATTTTGTATTTCGCAAATATTTAACTAGTAGGTACAATGAATTAGGCTCATGGCATCCATTTTGCGAAAAAATTGGTTGCCTGTAAAGTCGGTTTACTGACGATAGTTGAACGTGACAACGTCTTCTTTGTCGCTCGTTCCGCGCTCGCGAGGTAACGCCGCATGAGCGAGGTAACGCCGGTAACGCCGGATGAGTCATGTTTTTTCGTGCGTGCAACCGGCTCTTTCGATTTATAAGACGTTGTCACGTCAAAAAACAATATCATCTTCACAGGTTTATATAAAAAAGTTTGCCGAGTTTGACGTGAGTTCGCAATTCACAAATTGGTTGATATTCGAACTACATTTCTAAACTGGACATTTTCAAGTACTTAAACATCTTTTTCTTCTAATATATAAAATTTTCTCGCTTTTCTTTATTACCAAACTTCTCCGAAACGGCTGGACCGATTGTTATAAGTGAGAAAAAAAAATTGGTTGTCTGTAAAGTCGGTTTACTGACGATAGTTGAACGTGACAACTCTCGCTTGCACTTCAAGCCTTACATGGAACGCCTCAGAGCGAGGTAACGCGAGCGAGGTAACGCCGGTAACGCCGGATGAGTCATGTTTTTTGTGCGTGCAGCCGGCTCTATCGATTTATAAGACGTTGTCACGTCAAGAATTATATGGCAAAACAACGTTTGCCGGGTCATCTAGTTTTACACTGTGAAGATTTTAGTAGGTAGGTACCTACTTTTATTTTCGCAAAGTGAATTCCATAAGCCTACTTCGTTGGATTAGTTAAATAATTGCGAAAAATAGAATTTTTATGAACTCAACAAATTCGAGTAGGTACCTACCATGTAATTCGGATGTAAACAGCCGCGCCAGCGAAGTATTTTTATCATGTATCTATACAACGCCATCTATCATGATGGCGTTGTCCAACTTCAAAAATAATATGTCAGACACGTAGTTGTTTTAGGTAGTTATAATAGATGTCGCTAGTAACACAAGGTGAAGGTATGTACTTAGATACGCACACATGTGTAAATTTGGCGTTTTTTAAATGCCGTATTATTCTTTAACTAAAGTAAATATTCGCCTGATATTTAAATTGCGGGTATAAAAAGTCCTAAGTAAATCGTAAATATCAATAAATTTAACAACAAATGTATATTTTTCAAGATTAATTCAAGTGAAAAATGTATGAGAGCATCTCCTAGCTTGTGGCCCTTAATGTACGCAAAAAATCTAAATTAATTTCCAAAAGAAAGGAACATTAATCAGCAGTAAGCGGATTGACCAATATTGGTCAAATTTTGGAAAAAGTGTCTTACTCTTGTTTACAATATTTGCACAATATTATTACGGTTTTACATAACAATAAAACCGATATTATGTGCCGAGAGGAGAAACATGTACCATTGTTGAAGAAGCAGTCTGTACTTCGCCATGCATCTGTGGACTTACCATAGACAAAGTCGATACATAAGTCCTACCATAGACAAAGTCGCTTATCTTACCCAATAGAGGGCGCTAGTATTTCATCCAGCAAGTGGCGATGCCGCCGCCATTTCACGTTCATAGTCTTCACCAGGAAGAACTTCCTGTAATGGTACATGTTTCTCCTCTCGGCACATAATATCGGTTTTATTGTTATGTAAAACCGTAATATTGATGTGCCTTGGAGAAACATGTACCATTGTTGAAGACGTGTTTGTTATCTGCTGGTGAAATGTATTATAAACAACGCTATGATGAAAATTGAAAAATAAAAATAAAAAAGGAAATTAAGTATCTGTCAAATAAAATAATCTTCAGATATTAGTTATTTATTCCTTTCGTTCATATTGCCAATACTTATTTTCACAGAGTTAGTAATGCAACAAATTATGACATAAATAATATTTATTTATGAAAAAACAACATAAATTATTCAATTGTAATTTAAGTGATTTAGATTCACATTAATACTAGTACATTAATATGGATGTCGAAAACAGAAGAAAATAAAAATCAAATCGGCTTAAATGTGTTGAAAAATAAGTTTCGATCATTTTTAGGTAATTCAATATCACGGCAATAATGATTAAAAAATGTATCTGATGATTTCCAATTGCCTCGAGATAATATATCGTCTATTGGTTGGTTATCTGCCCATGCCAAGGAAGCTATTGCTGATCTACAACTCCCCGGAGGTGCATGAATGCCACTTTCCCTAAGAACTGTTCGAACCCAGTTGCCTATTACAGTCCGTGATGCAGCTTTTATTTTACTACAACCAGTAATAAGAAGACATCTTTAACTTCAGATCTCTTTGAGCTACTTTCCTCTATTAGAGATCTCACTAATGTCACCGGGCATATGTTTTTATCATGATGTTTCGAAAGTTTCCAAGCTGATTGCCTAGAAGACTGTGTGTCTTGAAATCAAAGGCTGGTATTAAGTATATATTATATAGTCCCCGTGTCTAAACTACTTGAAATTTTTAATAAGGTAATGCCAGCAAGAGCAACAATAATCAATATCGTATAGTTCGTCTAGATAGAAGATAACCACTCAAGCACAACCCTTGGGTCCTATATGAAAGAAGGCTTGGTAACTTTTGGTTTAGAAACACTTACTGCTTTAAGGGCGTGTTTAATTATGAAATTTTAAAATGAATGTTTTTCTAAGTGGGGAACCAGAATAGTATTGAATGATAAATTTTCGTGTAAAAAGAGATATATCAATATTTTTTTACTACATCTGTTGGTAGAGGTGATTTAGGATACTTTGCTCCATTTTAACCATTTTTTGACAGCTGGAAAGTGAGTCGCCAAGGTTGATTGTGTCCAACTCTTCTTTAGCAAATCTTTTTCTTGACTAGACCAGACCACTCTTTTATTCAAGCACCCAATCTCCAATCTTCCAGACTTTCAGGGTCAATATCTGCATCAGTGGCGGATGCTGTAATGTCGTGGCATCTATTAGAGTTAGAGTCTCTGATTGGTTCTGTAGTACGTGTGGGTGATGTAATGCTCTGGCTTTCAGATCTTGTAGCCAAAATGCACGAAGCCATTTGGGCGTTGCTACAAGATATACTCCTGTCACACCATTCAGGTGTCACTACTACCGGCAAGAGGTTTGCAGGAGGCAATACCCGTACTAACTGATGTGTCCGTGGTCTGCTGAAGGCATCTATATAGCTTACTGATTGATTAATTGGCAGTCTAAGGTAACGTGATTCTGCACAACCGCTGCCTGCCGTGTCGCGAACAAGTCAATACAAAATTCAAAATATCTTTATTTCACATAGGCCCAACGTACCGGCTCCTGTAAAACTTTAATATGATACTCGTCACATAATATGTATGGTGACAACTACAAGTCGACTCAAAACCAAGTCTACGAGGGTTCAAACGTGCCCTGCACTGACACCACTGCACTGCCCACAACAAACAATCTCGGGTTGACCCCCATTTCACAAAAATCTTCGCTGTCGCACGTAGAAGAGGATGCCACTCTGCTGGAGGTTTTCCTCGTGACAGTTTGTCTGCGACTAACGTTGTATCGTTCCGAACGATAATGAGCCGATAATGTGATCTGAAACTTGCATGTCAGATACAGGAGTTCCCATGTTAACGACAGGGCCATTGACTTCTCTCCTACCTCGTTTCGAATGTACGCTATGAGCGTTCGACGAGACCATGACGGGCAAGTTTTGAAGCGTCTTCGTGCTCTTCTTGATTGCCATTAGTGCAGCAAAAGAGTTTCTTTTTGTTGTTGTGCCTGGTGCCACTATTTTTGGTGAATCGACCAAGCTTAACATGACATTAATTTCCCGTCTACTTGGGCCACAGCCCGAATTTGAGGCGTCCGTCGCCAGGAAGTGGAGGGCAGGTTTCAGATGTATTGGTGACTTGAGAAAAGTGGCTCCGCGCCACCACCTCGTTCCATGTTCCCGACATGTGGTATTCGTCGTTTGAGAGCAGGCCGTTTCTTGTCGAAATGTCTGAGGAATATTTGGAATTTGCGCCAATGTAACCTGGCTCTGGATCACGAAGTTTGCAAAGTCTGCAAAGCAACCGTTACAATTCACAAAGACTGATGCAATTTTTCATCAATGATTCACATTGAATTTTTCTTTGTCTGCCAGCGGATAGGTATTCTAGGTCTTATGCGGGTGTTAAAATTGATTTCTGGTAATTTATGGCAAATAAATGGCTGAGGTGTTCCAAGTGTCTCACGGCTTCCGCAGCCTGACGACATAACTTGGAGTGGTCTTGATTTACCAGAAGGAAGTCGTCTAGATAGACTAGAACTCGACATCCCTTCGCATGCAGGGTTTCCGCAACCCAACATGTTACAGATGAAAATAGGTGCGGCGCTGACACCAGGCCGAAAGGTAGAGTGGTCTTGATTGACCAGAAGGAAGTCGTCTAGATAGACTAGAACTCGACATCCCTTCGCATGAAGGGCTTCCGCAACCCAACATGTTACAGATGAAAATAGGTGAGGCGCTGACACACGGCCGAAAGGTAGATAAGTCATCTGGTACAATGATCTTGGTAGCTGATTCTCAAAAAATTGCCGGTGAGATGTCGCGACCGGAATGTGAAAGTAAGCCTTATCATCAGCGGGTTTTAGGACTTTTTTCGCAACAAAATAAAAAATAGTTTGCAAATTAATTTATAGCGTAAGCTGTTATATAATTTGTTATTAAATAATATAATATTTAAGTAAAGGTTTAATTAGTATGGCGTAAGGACAACCCTTATAAATAAATAAATGAATCAAAATTAGTCTTACGGAAGTCAAGATCCAATGGTTTCTATTTTTCCGCTGACTGGTTCATTAAATCTTCATCGATATCATTAGGTTGTTTAGCTGACACCTCATGCTGGTGCGCATTTGCATTAGGTAGGCATGGTTGATACATTATAAAATTAATGAGAAAACTCACCTCGTCGTATAACGCGTCGATCCGAAGACCGACCGTTACCTGTGTATCTCTTTCGAGGTTTCTCTCGTTCTTGCTCGCTACTCGAATCGCTGCTAGAACGAAGTCCCCTCGTTCAGAATTCCTCTCGGGCGCCATTACGACACGCGACGAAAACCAAAGTTTGCACACGATTGAAAATACGAATCGCATTTACTGCATAACTTAATTTCTTACGGCTTTTAATTATATTTCATTGCAAGATTAGCCGGATTAACAAAATAATTTTAGATTTGATGTGCACGCGGCGAAAATACACAACGCTATGAACGTGAAATGGCGGCGGCATCGCCACTTGCTGGATGAAATACTAGCGCCCTCTATTGGGTAAGATAAGCGACTTTGTCTATGGTAGGACTTATGTATCGACTTTGTCTATGGTAAGTCCACAGATGCATGGCGAAGTACAGACTGCTTCTTCAACAATGGTACATGTTTCTCCAAGGCACATCAATGTGCAAATATTGTAAACAAGAAGAAGAAGGAGATTAAAAATATGATAATAATATTGTAATACATTATGTATTACAATTATCATATTTTTAATCTCCTTCAAGTGAAGTATATGTTAACAGCTTTAAAAAGCTTTAATTATATGAATAATTTCTTGGTACAAGAATACGTTTTTTATCATGTATTAAACCTCGCTCTTTTACAACAAATTTAGCCCTACTTTACAAAAACATTGGGTATGTCCTCCAGTTATAATAATCTATCTAATGATAAAATTAATTTTTTAGACCAGTTTTAAAAATAATAAGAAGTACTTCACACAATCCATTTTTTCTAAAAACTATCTAGGAGAGTATAATAAACTCATAAATAACTTGTTGAGATCCAAGTATAGAATATTGCGGAGTGAGAATAGAATAACTTTCCTTACTTTTATATATCAGTTGATACCATAGAAGCTCATAATTAATTTCAAATTCATTATGATAATAGAATTTATTCATTTATTAATCTTCTTCATTTGTGCTTCTCTACTTTCTTCAATTGTGTCCTTTTTGTCTTCAATTCCTTTAACATTAGACTTCAGTAACTGCCTTCTCAGTTCAGTCGGGCCTGCAAATGTAGCTGGTGTTGTCTTTGTCGCTGGCATATACACTTCATATGTCTTAAAGTATTTGAGTATATTCTCTACGTCTTCTACTTTTAACTTATATTCGAAAGCTATTTTGGCAGCCGTGACTTCTTCAGGGTTGATTTGGTGGGAGGCAATATAGTCTATGGCATGTCGTAATGTGGTTCTTCCGTATGGGATTTTGTCTGGTTCCTTCAGTCCAAAGTCGAAGTCCGGAACCGCTGTGCGGTTTTGCGGTAGCGGTCGGTTCGTGCTTTGCTCCTTGGTAACGTCGTCCTCGGGCCGGCCGTGTGAGGTTACATAAACATCTTTCAACCTGTCATCGAGTTCTGGGTCTTTTCTATTGAGCTTTTCGTCTATGTCGGGCTCCGCTTCCCGCACCCTCTTCAACTCTTCGACCGTGGATGGGTAACTAGGCGCTACTATTGGTTTCTCTTTAGATATCACCCGGTGAGCCCGGTTTTCTATGTTAAAGCTCTTTAACGGCCGCAACGCTTTTGTAACTAGGGCACCCATCTCGGATAGCGATAGTTGATTTACGATTTTATTAATTACTTCGCAAGGAATATACTACTGCTTCGCAAACATTGTTTCTAATATCTTTTTGTGGGTCACTTTCAAGATTTCTAGGTTATTTTTTATTTGACGTTTGAGTTTGACTTTGATTGTTAGGTACTTCACCTTACCTGTCATTTAACAATGACATTTAGGTGTTGACAGTTCTTAATTTTAAAACAAATCATTGTAAGGCTTAGAACATACAATACAGTACGGGTTACGACCAATAAGTCTAATGCCAAAGTCCTTCATCATCGGTTATGGCTTACGGTTATACAAATACATTTATATTATTTTTGGATTGTACAATTATTCGCGTAGATGAAAATATAATGAAATATCGACGAGACAACGGAGTTGGCATGGTGAAGTGGTAGGAGTGATTATCGGCAAACTTGACGCGTGCGATCAAAAATTTTATAGATTGGAAAGTAGGTTTTATTTATAGCTAATAAGGTCATTACTTGTCTTTAGTTGTACTTACTTGATAAGATAAGTTGTAGCTACTAACATTTTAAACTTGATAATTCCTTTTTGAGATTCGTAAAAGAATCACGACTTTTACAAGCTTCTACCGTTGTAGTCGTGTTTGTAGCCCGCGACTGTTCTCTCATCATTTTAACAGCAGGTGGACTTGGACTTCGACCAAGACGACGTCGTTGTTGGGATTGCGTTGGACCTTTGGAAACTACGAGTGACATTTAATTTTTGCTTATAATTAAGTTTGATGAGTCAATAATTGGTCTATTGCGAGATGATGAAAATATAAACCTGTACTGAAAATATGAGAGGGTTTAGCGATATTGCCAGAAATTGGACGATCGCTGAAATGGTTTGCGTTATCCATCCGAAAAGAATATTGTGGCTTGATGATGATGCTGGAATTCAAATTTCTCGCCCGTTGATCAGACAAAGATGCCCTTTGATCATTATAAAAACTTCTTCTTTGATCATTATACAATGTGCTTTGCATTAAAATGTTCTGTAACAAAAATTAAAATTCGTGTGTAAAATTCATTTTGTCTACAATCCTCTAAATTCAAATCTAACCTAATGCAACTTACACGAGCGTCATTTAATGTCTTTTCAATTGATGTCTGATTTGTTTGAAATATAGGTACGTGAAAGCATCCACTGCGATTCCTATCACTAGACTCCTAAAATTAAAAATCTTTGAGCATTACATATAATATATCAAGGAAATGCCATAATTATATTGAAGTGGTAATTATGAATAACATTTTTTCTATCTCGTTGTTTAGTGGGACTGGCTCTAGATGACGAAGGCCCTGAAAAACGTGGTTCACCCGAACCACTTCCACGTTGTGGAGTTACACTACGGTCTTGCGATATCCTAAAAAAAATAATCTATAAGTATTTGTACAATAATAAATTCGATTTTTATGTTAAAAATTATTAACAATTTATTACACTTTGATAGGGTTTTTATGTATATCGTCCATTTTTTCCTTCTTGCCAGGTTGTGATATTCTCATCAAATCGGATCTTAAATAAAAAGGAAAATATAAAAAAAGCACATCGAAAACTGTTTCTATCGTTAAAACTACGATAACACCAACAAACAATTACCACGCTACTGTCTACTATAGATACTTATTAATAGTTGTGCCTCAAAAGAAATAAAGTACCTACATGTACTCAAAATAGTACTTTCATGAGCGTAAAATATAAACACTATTTTTTGATATGCGTAAAATGTAGTTAGTACCTTCTGATGGAAAAAGATTGTTAAGTAATAAGTTATAGAAGATCATACGAGTGGTAAAACCAAAACATTGCTTACTATATTTTGTATAAGTACATTAACTTTTAATTATAATTACCCTCCGCTGCTAAGTTTTTGATTTCCAGAGTTCATTCGCTCCTTCCGTCTTCTTTGTGCTTTTTCGGTCGTTTTACTAGGAGCTGCCACAAGGAGGAGATTTTATTGTTATTAGTGGTTTTAAGTTTTAACCATGACATTTTAAGAAATAACTTACACAATCTAGCAAAATGCAACATTTATTTGAGAAGCATTTATTCGGTGCACAACGCACTGCCAACATCCATAGTTTATCGTAAAAACTTTCTCTGCATTCCGTACAACATAAACATTTTTTCCAGAGAGGTATATTTATTTCACTTTCTAGATTACTGCATTCCTCTGTTATTTTTCTATTATAATGAATGACATGTTCTTTCTCAGGCTCAACTGTTAAATCGCATGATGCAATAAATATTTCCTCTTCATCTACATTTTCAATATTATCTGCATACAATTTAAAAAGCTGTTTATTTTTTACAATTTAAAATTCGCACTCCTTACCGAATCTATTTTAAAATTACACTGTTTTCCGTAGGTAATTGGCAGTGCATTGTACAGATCATTTATATAAACAATATTAACACGTTCTAACAGCGTTACTTTGAAGAAGGTGTTTTAGAGTTAATAACACTGTTTTGGATATTCTAATAGTTAGATCAACTATTAGAATATTCAAAACAGGGACATACCTTCTCTTGTTTTTGATGCTTGTGGCCTTGCTGCTGGTGATAAATCTGACTTAGTTTGTCTCTGAATTGGTGGTGGTGGAGATGATGACTTTCTGAGCATTTCTAGCTTTTGATTGCGCGATTTTTCGGCGATGGAATAGATTCCAAACTCGTGTGTTCTTACTTTATTTACATCCTGGTTATTTCGTCTCCTGTCAGAAACTTTGTGAATTTTAATTTATTTTCACAAACGAATTTTACATACACTTTTATTTACAAGTCTTCACCTTATTACCTATATAGATTGCCCTGTTTTGTCAACCATGGTTCTAGCTCCTCCAGCCATCCCTGCAATATTATTTACATGTTATCAATTGTTTGGAAATTTTACATTCATCATTATTTGAAGTACCATTAGTTTCCTTTTTACCTGTTGATGACCAATCACGGAACCAGGTCTACATATTCTCATCCACGCTATGGCCTCGTGGGCTGTCATTCGATAGTGTTTTATTAAATAGCAACCAATAAGGGAACCCGTGCGGCCTAAACCTGCCTAAACAAAAATTTCATGAAAATCAAAAATCAAATGCTCCTTCATCAAGGATTTAACAGGCAATGGTTTAATATTCGTTCTCTTTCTACTACTAAAAATCAAATTGATAACCTTGCAATGAACAGCAATAGCGCCTTCACATTCTTCGCTGATTTGTAAAAACTTTAGTAGTACATGTCGTGGTGGACATGACCCATCAGGAAAAAATAAATTATAATGCGTTATACCAGCATTGATAAACCTAAAGAAAATTAATTATAATGGTTAAAGCATTTTTCAATTTTACTAAAAAAAAAGAAAAAATTACTTACACGTTGCCATCATAAAGCTTTTTGTTGAGTCTTATCACAATTTGCACATTGTTCTCTTTAAAGTAATCAATATACATTTCAGGAGGATGATATAGAGAAACACAGTAGTCTACTGGTCCAATAAATGCTAAAAATTTACCTGAGTTTACAATAAATAAACTGTTTGTCTTAGGTCATATTATAGCTGAGCTATTATATATTATATTCTCACCAGGTACAATCCAGTTCAAATCTCCTCCTTGGATTTTATCTAATCTATCATATTCGATCAAATCGAAATCTTGAAAATTGAAAAATCCTAATTCGCGAGCTTTAGCAAAAGCTTGAAGACAGTCCATTATAGAAATTGTGTAAGCTGATTCACCCTGAGTTGCATCTTGAAATGGTCTGAAATAAAATACATTTTTGTTTAATTTCTTCTATTTTCTGACCATGAAAATTATTTGTATTTTTCGGTATTATTGTACAGATACTCTTACTTATAACTTTGTCCATGAATTAGAAGAGGTTTTAAGGCGTCTTTAGGTTGTAAACTCAAATGCAATACACCATAACATCCCATTAGGAAAGCAGCGTTAGCCTTTTTCTTTGGATCAATAGAAGTATAGTGCACTATGTACTGCTTATTTAAGTATAATTTTATTTTTTCATTGAGTAATTTACAGTATTTATACACACATCCTATGTTCAAAGGTCCAAAATCAGAGTAGTAGTTTTCATATATTAATTCGTCATCAATAGAAAAATAATGAGTATTGGCGGTGTGATTAAGAATTTTTCCTTGTCTTACTGTAGCAAAATATAATACATTTTTTATGTATTCAGTCATAAAAAGTATATCTGAACTACGAGACATTGTTTGGTTCATTTATTGAATCATTATTTTAATTATTAACATATTCTCACTGGTTATTTTTAAATATTAGTTAAACACGATTTAATAATTTACTAAAAATATAAAATGATTTCAATAAAACTTTACTAAAAGCTTAGCTAATAGCACTGTGCTAAAAGCAGTAAATTAAATTACTGTATAAATGTTGTGACAAAATAAAATTGAAAGAAAATAAAAAGACGTTGACATTATTATGTTTCTCAGGTATGTTTCTACAAAGGTTTCTATTATATATTTTGAGGAGCCCTAATCTAAGAGACAGACCGTCAACTACAAATTGTTGATGGTTGATTACTATATTTAATGTATATTTATTATAATGATAATCTCTATATAAATAGTATACAGTGCTTTATTATATTTTTTTGTTCTTTAGTAGTCTGAACTAAGCCTAATACTTTTTTCTGGTATATGACTTATTCTCCAATCTTTGGTTTCTTTGATGGGATCAATGACCTAGGAAACAATATGGACAGGGACAGAGGGGGACAGGCACCGTCTAAAAAAAATTGCGTGACTTTTTTTAATCTATAGTTAGTCTGTTATTTAAGTCAGTTTACTTTGATAATTTTGAAGGAAATTAAAAATCGCAATGGGGCAACACTATACTTCCTGTTTCTGTAGAACGTCAAACCTTGTTTTATACTTGATTATTTATTACTTAATTTCTGTTTTTGTCTCTACATATTAATAATAATATTATGATTAGTATGTTAAAAGTTAATATTATTGCATTGAATGTATATAAATAAGTAAACAATAAAAATAAAACTAACATTGTGTGGTTTTATTAAACAAAGAAACAAGTGGAATTTTGCAAGTCATGGGCGCCATAAATCTAATTTGGGGTTTAAATAAAAGATAAATTTTGCCGAAAAATATAAAGAGAGAAAAGTAAGAAATTCTAATTTTTGGGTGTATTTTGTACGAAAAATTAGCATGTACATTTTTTATACAAAGTATCAAAATTATTCGATCCATCGATAATAATTATTTTAAAGTGTTGCTCTATACCACTTTTCAACTACCTTTTAATTTACCCAAGTAAACTGACCTAAACTTGACATCCTATATCACGTGGTGTTTATTGTGGCGTCCGCGACACCTCGTACATTTTTTTTAATAATTGATAGGCTTGCGCTTGACTAGGTCTTTCTAGGACTTTGATGAGGTCTAGGATGGAGCGCGCTTGCCTAGAAAATGCCTATTCACTCTTCTCTTGAAGGCACCCTGATTGTATTTGGCTGGAAACACAGAAAAAAGAAAAAAGAAAAAGGGATAGAAGTGCAAAGCGGGCGTGCCAAGCGCGCCACAGTCCGGTTTAAGGCGAGGCTTTCCCATGCGAAGCAAGATTTTAGGAGGTGAGGTGTGGGGTGCCCCCCGCGCGTCTCACACTTCGTAGGTAAGACGCAACGACTCTCGTTACGCGCGTCCCGATGTTAGCGCTGCGGCATAGAATACAATATTTCAGAACAGCAGTCAAATAAATAGCAACGGTGGAATTTGTCCTGCAATTGGAACATAAGATAATTTATTTCCACTATTCGTCGCCCCTTGACGGGTTTCTTTTTATATTCGAGGATATTCGAGGTAGCTCATCATCATATTCTATAGTATGTACAGTAATATCGTCTGCTTATATACGTAAATGCCATCAGCTTTTTCAACATTTCACATCACGAAGTGTAGCCGACACGTAACGTAAATAGACCAGACCCCCAGACCGTAATTTATCTCATACTAATCTCAAATCTGGGGACACGGTAGTGACCCCGCCAAGACGTGCCAAGCGAAGCGCAAGCCTACCTTTACTCGAAGTGTTTCGCCGTATTTTCAAACCCTTATAACTTAGGCCAGAATTCGATTGTCGACATCATTTCCCGAAAATTTTGATTATTATTCCAGATAATGAAAGCCCAGTAACAAAAAAGTTCAAAATGGCGGCCACTTTGTTAAATTTTGACCACAAATCTCTTCTCTATGCTTGCTGCCAAGGTCAGATGTCGATTTTTAAAGTAATTAACCAGTAACAGAAAAGTTCAAAATGGCGGCCACTTTTTTAAATTTTGACCACAAATTTCTTCTCTATGCTTGCTGCCAAGGTCAGAAGTCAATTTTAAAAGCAATCGGCCCAGTAACAAAAAAGTTCAAAATGGCGGCCACATTTTTAAATTTTGACCACAAATCTCTTCTCTATGCTTGCTGCCAAGGTCAGATGTCGATTTTTAAAGTAATTAACCAGTAACAGAAAAGTTCAAAATGGCGGCCACTTTTTTAAATTTTGACCACAAATTTCTTCTCTATGCTTGCTGCCATAGTCAGATATCGATTTTCAAAGTAATCGGCCCTGTAATAAAAAAGTTCAAAATGGCGGCCACATTTATAAATTTTGACCACAAATTTCATCTTTATGCTTGCTGTCATAGTCAGATATCGATTTTCAAAGTAATCAGCCCAGTAACAGAAAAGTTCAAAATGGCGGCCACTTTTTTAAATTTTGACCACAAATTCCTTCTCTATGCTTGCTGCCAAGGTCAGATGTCGATTTTTAAAGTAATCGGCCTAGTAACAGGAAAGTTCAAAATGGCGGCCACTTTTTGAAATCTTGACCACAAATTCCTTCTCTATGCTTGCTGCCAAGGTCAGATATCGATTTTCAAAGTAATCGGCCCTGTAACAAAAAAGTTCAAAATGGCGGCCACATTTATAAATTTTGACCACGAATTTCATCTTTATGCTTGCTGTCATAGTCAGATATCGATTTTCAAAGTAATCAGCCCAGTAACAGAAAAGTTCAAAATGGCGGCCACTTTTTTAAATTTTGACCACAAATTCCTTCTCTATGCTTGCTGCCAAGGTCAGATGTCGATTTTTAAAGTAATCGGCCTAGTAACAGGAAAGTTCAAAATGGCGGCCACTTTTTTAAATTTTGACCACAAATTTCTTCTCTATGCTTGCTGCCAAGGTCAGAAGTCAATTTTAAAAGCAATCGGCCCAGTAACAAAAAAGTTCAAAATGGCGGCCACATTTTTAAATTTTGACCACAAATCTCTTCTCTATGCTTGCTGCCATAGTCAGATATCGATTTTCAAAGTAATCGGCCCTGTAACAAAAAAGTTCAAAATGGCGGCCACATTTATAAATTTTGACCACAAATTTCATCTTTATGCTTGCTGTTATAGTCAGATATCGATTTTCAAAGTAATCAGCCCAGTAACAGAAAAGTTCAAAATGGCGTCCACTTTTTTAAATTTTGACCACAAATTCCTTCTCTATGCTTGCTGCCAAGGTCAGATGTCGATTTTTAAAGTAATCAGCCTAGAAAAAAAAGTTCAAAATGGCGGCCACCTTTTTTAAATTTTGACCACAAATTCCTTCTCTACGCTTACTGCCATGGTTAGGTGTCGATTTTGAAAGCAATCGGCCCAGTAACAAAAAGTTCAAAATGGCGGCCATAGTACTTTAATGATTTTCAACATTAGACACGAAGTAGCAGCACCTGTAAAATCAAAATTCGAAATCAGGAACATGTTCTAGGTGGGATAAATTTTTTACTGTACGCCCATGTGACGGTAGCGAAACGGCCAAGACATTATTGTAACTAAAGTGTAGCGTTTATGAAGTTAGAGCTTGTATGTTAGATAGTATTGTATAGATTTAGAAGAAATTAAATATATAAGAAATTTGATAACTTATCGACAGTGTGAGCCATATGCTCTCGTCTTGGCAACATTTTACATGAAAATGTTTTTGGTGGGATACGTTTATTTTTATATCGATACTTTATTTATTATATATTTATACTACGACTTTTAATTAGATTCAGTAAAATGACGTTTTAACTGTCATTTGGTAAATTAATACAACAATTTTACTGAAAAAACGGCTAAAACTCACTATGACTTGGTCAGGATCGCCCTATGGCTTGGCACTATGGCTTGGTCGCAGTTTTTTCAGTAAAATTATTATGTCTACTCACGGAAGTCTTAATTTTAATACAACAAAAAAAATATATATATAATCAAAGTATTTTATTGGGAAGTACATTCTCCGCGAGTTTTCTCCCCATGTTTTACCGAATGCCCTATACTCAATATACTCTATGCGAATGCCCTCGCGCGAGAAGCCGATCGACGCGTCACGCGAGAGTGTACAGAAATGCAATCGCGTCGCCTCGCGAGGGTTAGCGAGGTCCTTTGACTCGCGCACAAAACCGACACACACCCGACGTTGGCAAGCGCCGAATTGATACTGGCGGGGTAGCGGGCGGCGCGGCATGTCCTGAAAACGCTGGTTATTATTCCAGTTCTGGGATAAATTTGAATTTGCTGGATACAGGACTTCAACTGAACACCAAAATTTAGCAGGTTCTCTGTAGTACTTCAAGACAAATATTTCTATATAAAAATTATGTGCATATTTAGAAATTTTCTTAAGAAATCATTCGTTTAAAAATTTTATTTAAGTCAATTTCAGTAACAAAAAGTTCAAAATGGCGGCCATAGTACTTTAATGATTTTCAACATTAGACACGAAGTAGCAGCACCTGTAAAATCAAAATTCGAAATCAGGAACATGTTCTAGGTGGGATAAATTTTTTACTGTACGCCCATGTGACGGTAGCGAAACGGCCAAGACATTATTGTAACTAAAGTGTAGCGTTTATGAAGTTAGAGCTTGTATGTTAGATAGTATTGTATAGATTTAGAAGAAATTAAATATATAAGAAATTTGATAACTTTTCGACAGTGTGAGCCATATGCTCTCGTCTTGGCAACATTTTACATGAAAATGTTTTTGGTGGGATACGTTTATTTTTATATCGATACTTTATTTATTATATATTTATACTACGACTTTTTAGATTCAGTAAAATGACGTTTTAACTGTCATTTGGTAAATTAATACAACAAAAAAAAAATATATATATAATCAAAGTATTTTATTGGGAAGTACATTCTCCGCGAGTTTTCTCCCCATGTTTTACCGAATGCCCTATACTCAATATACTCTATGCGAATGCCCTCGCGCGAGAAGCCGATCGACGCGTCACGCGAGAGTGTACAGAAATGCAATCGCGTCGCCTCGCGAGGGTTAGCGAGGTCCTTTGACTCGCGCACAAAACCGACACACACCCGACGTTGGCAAGCGCCGAATTGATACTGGCGGGGTAGCGGGCGGCGCGGCATGTCCTGAAAACGCTGGTTATTATTCCAGTTCTGGGATAAATTTGAATTTGCTGGATACAGGACTTCAACTGAACACCAAAATTTAGCAGGTTCTCTGTAGTACTTCAAGACAAATATTTCTATATAAAAATTATGTGCATATTTAGAAATTTTCTTAAGAAATCATTCGTTTAAAAATTTTATTTAAGTCAATTTCAAGATTTTATATGATCGAGTAAAGTAAATCCTATCGTGTTACAAATTAGCACATTCTTTAGATGATATCTTCATGTGTATTGTGTATTTTTTGTAAGATCGGGAATGACGATTAAACACCTAAATTATTCGTTCAAAAAAACTGTTTTCCCCGCTTTATGCCCGATGCCTCGCCTTAAATGCACATAAACCATCAAAAACAGACCTCAGTCGACAGCGGACTGCCTTGCAAATACTTAGTGCAAAAAAACAGTGTAAAATGCCGAGTTGCGCGATAATTACATGCAGAGCATGAAGCGGGACAGCCAGAGTCACTAATGAAAGTATTTCTTTTCACTGGGAAGTTCATTAAACCTTGATTTTTAATTATTTTAACGAAAACATTTAAAACATTATGTTTTCTTGCAAAAGTGTGAATGGATCACTGCTGATAACCATGGCTGCTGATGTACCTATACGAATCAACAAGTTGAGTACGCAAGCAGCAATGTAATGTGTAGTGCGAACGAACGATCAATTCCCAATGTTACCGGTTTTACGTAATATGAGTAACTTATCGATAGGGATTGGTAGCATTTCTATCGAATCGATAAAATTAGTGTATTTGTTTCTGAGTTTATTATTATTTTAATTGTGAGTTTTAATGATAGTACCTGCCATTAACACATGATGTTTTTTAGTAAATTTAAACTATTTTAGCTGCATATTTGAATGATGTTGTTTTTACTTATAGTACCTACCTAAATTAATTCCAGCGTTCCTAAAGATTCTATTAAAAAAGAACAGTGGATTGACGTCACCGGCAGAGAAAATTGGATGCCCACTAAAACAAGCACAATATGCTCAAAACACTTTAGAGACACAGACTTCATAAAATAAATCAGAATATAAATACTTAAAGTGTGGTGCAATACCGCAAGAAAAAGTTGTCCGCATACATTTCACTGTAGTATGTATACATTTATTCTTATCAAAATTCATTTAATATGACATTATAATATTGTATCGTAAATGATTAATGTAACACCTATTGTTGTATAGTATGTATTAGGTATATGTTATTGATTTATTAAAATAAAACTATACATATACATAATATGGTTTATAGATATTTCTTTTATTTATATATCTTAGAAAGAGATAACAATTATAATCATAATTAATGTTATGTCTACATATATCTTTCATGTTAAAATTAAATTAGTAAAATCACAGGTTATATGCCTTTTTCAATTATGATTTTTTGAACCATAAACATTTAAGACATAGAATAGGTACAACTCGAATTAACAATACTATACGATTTGGTATAATAAAATAAGATCGAAATGCCGTCGACTGCATAAAAAATAAACATCGATAAAAAAATATTGTATTCAAACCCTAGCGTAAAGTGCTATTTTACACGTAACACATCCAAGTGGATGTTGTGTTGGTGTGAGTTAGCTTGGCCAATCGTAGCGCTTTTTTCAGCCTCACGCATACATCGGAACTCTCGTGTGTATTTATTAGATTAGTAGTAGTGAGGTATGGTGGGGATCAACACGGCGACAGCGGTTCCGGTACAAAATTTGCACGAGGCCGCCTCTAACCTAGTTATTATGTGCTCTGTGGCTGGGAACACGGAAGCTGGAAGGGTGTTCCACACCTTAGCGGTTCGTATCAGAAACGTAGAAGAAAAACGTTTCGTTCGAGTACGCTGGACATCAACCACATAAGGATGCCACTACTCTCGACGTCTCGCGGTTTTACGGTAGAAAGGTGAAGGAGGCACAAGGTTGTGGAGTTCTTGAGCACACTCTCCAAAATATATCCTGTAAAAAACCGCTAAACAGGCAACACTGCGTCGGTGTTCTAAACTGAGCAGTTTCGCCCGTATTAGCGATTCCTTGCCGATTATTCTGCGTGCGCGGCGATCAACCGAGTCCAATGCATCGAGCTGGTATTTGGCAGATCCATCCCATAGGTGACTAGAAGTTAATTTATATTGTAAATTGTGTTTGTTTTGTATAATTTTAAATGAGATAATTTTTATTATTCCTATAAATCCCTTTTTGCTCCCACTTCTGATTGTGGATTGGTGGGCTTCTTACACCTTTGAAAACATAGTGCTTAGGCATGTAGGTTACCTCATGATGTTTTCCTTCATAGCTACGCAAGTAATATTTAGTCCTAAGACGCTCATTACTCCAAACAGTTAAAAGACGCGAACCCGGGACTCGAATCCCCAACCCCCTGATGAGAGGTAGAAATAATAAATAGGTAAGCAATTTAATAAATTTCTACTCGTCTCTATTGTTGAACCACGAACCGGGACACGTGTATTGTATTATTTAATAAAGACTTGTGTGAAAACCGATATAAAAAAATAATTAAATTGCAAGTATCAAACTGAGTTATTCCAATATTTGCACTATAATTTTGGGGATGACCTACGAAATTTTTTTAAATTTGCCGGGCGATTTCAGTGTCTACTTTCAGTAGACAGACTATACAGTACTCCATGCCGGAACGAACTTGAGCTTCATACAGCGTCAAAAACTGTTCGGGCTTGAAGTACCGCTTAACCTTGTTCAGGATGCCAAGTTTTTTGGTGGCTGTTTTTGCCCTTTCCTCGATGAATTTCCCAAAATTGAGATTGGGTGAGATGTTAATACCCAGGAGGTCGATATGATCGCCAATCGGAACGGATACATTTTGAAAAGTGGGAGCCAAGGTGAAAGGGCTCTTAAATCTTTATAAAACTCAGTACATAATGGTGCCGCTGGTCACACAAAGTTAGGTAGAATTAATGAATAGGTCGCCTCCATATTTTCTCATAGGATAAGATCGAATCAATGAATGGTTAGTTTTCTCATGCTGCATGTGTGGTCTGTGATGAGTTATGTTGTCTATACTTTTAAGTTTCAAAGATTTATTGATTGTAAAATCAGAAAAAGATATTTTTTTGAGTGTGTAAAATGAGTATGATAGGTACATAACGCCAGTGATAAAAGGTAATCTGTGGGTACATGATTCCGTAGTGATTATATTCTCTTTGCATGATTCCATTCGAGAGGCTCCTAATATGTCTGTGTCCTACATAGATCGTAATAGACAGTACCTTATCAAAGGGATCAGGGATCCTAAGGCCGATATCAGTGTCATAACAGTCCATACAAATACTTTTTCTTTAGAAAAAATAGTTCTGTCGCAGAGCTGTAGTTGGTGCTACTGAGATTATTTTCGGTCTTTCATAAATATTTTTAGGACAGACCTAAGGACTGAAATGTCATGAATTACGTCATCACGTGGGCCGGCCGCCATTTTGGCCGCCATTGATCGGTCATTCCGTTTCCCTCTGCGATTCGTGAATGTGCTCCTCCGTTTGTGTTTTTGTGATATATTCTACGACTTGGCTTGATTTCTGGACTCCGAAGACTTCGCCCTTTACATTGGACCTACGCGCAAACCCCTGGACACCGATTTTCCTAACGATTAGACTGACCGAATAAGTATGGCTGCTTCTGAAAGAGGTTGCTGTGTACCAAGATGCGGAAAAACTCGTAAGTAAACTAAAATTTCGATTAAAATTCAACATAAGCATAGGTATATTGATGTTGTCTTCTTCTGAACTCCTATTTTGGCCGATTGGCAAGCTTTACGAACCTTTGAGAACATTCATGTATGTTTTCTTACGATGTTTCACTTCACCGCCAAGCATGTGATAATATTTATGATTAGGGCTCCTTATTGCACTGTATGTGTTGTCTTGAGCATGTCACATCGTCGTCTGCCTCTGTTTATCCAGTACATATCTAATTTTTTGCGTTTTAGTAAGTATTACAAATATGGAAGTATGGTTTTTGATATTCCTTTCTACCACTGTTAAATTAGCAACAGAGATAGTTTAAACTTGCCAATAATTCACCAGTGCAGGTCAGTTTACAGATATTTTTTTTTTCAGGCAAAGATAATACTGTGTTGCATTTATTTCCCAACCCTGTTAAGGAACTGGATCGATATCATTCATGGACTCAAGCTGTTGGACTTGATACATCATTGGATCCGCAATATGTATTTCGGGTTCAACTATAGCAACGCTACCGTTACGGAGGGGGGTGGGAGGGGGGTGGGTGGGGAGGGGGGGAGGGGGGTAACCCTCCCCCCAAGCCATATTTGTAGAAACGTAATAGTTGCCGAGAAATAAATTTTTTAAATTTAAAAATTTCGAAGTTATTTTTACTATGAATTATGAAAATTACGAAGTGCATTATGAAAATTATAAAGTGCCGTGGTGAAGGGAGATGAGAGGGGGGAGGGAGGAAGGGAAGAAACACCCTTAGCCATCACCTTCTCCCACTTACCACCTCCAAGGGCAGGTCGACGGAGCCCCGCTTCGCGGGGCTCCTAATTTCTGGGTGGTCATAAAAGAAAATAACCACTCAGAGGATGGCGGGGCCTTGCAGGCCCCGCCATCCTCTTCGTCACCTAAATTATCCGAGTCGGGGCGCCCTATAGTCCCGAGCTCGCTTCGCTCGCTCTTGGACCCTAACTCGTTTGAGACAAAAATCGTACGAAATTACGTAGGTACGAAAACAAGTAACGACCATAGACAACCACAGCAGAGAGACCACTTTTTTTTTTAATGTCAAACGTTTCGTTTTCATTTCAATATTTCAAGTGAAATATATTTCACTAAATTATAATTTACTTTAATATAACTCAAATATTAATGCTAATGAAGTATACTTTTGTAGGAAAACTAACCAAATGCTAATTAAATGTATTTATTTTTAACTATTAATGTTTTTCTATCGTTTGTATTTCATAGTATAAACAAATCGTAACGTAAAACGAAACGTTTTGACGAAACAAATGTCAAATTGCGTAATGACATATGAAACGTCATTTTTCTAGTTGTCAGATGCTATGGTCAGTTAATTGTCTTGAATTTTACTCCAATGTTGTGAATTTTCAGTAATAATTTTTTCTTAAAATTTTCGTCTAATTTATGTGATAATACGAAAGTTAGAGACGGTATAAAAGGTTACGTGATAAAACTTTGGTGAAAATGTGAAAGATTGTCCGGAAAATACCTTGGGTAGCGTTGCTATAGTTGAGCCTATTTCGTAACCGAAGAGTGTGCCATGCTCATTTTGAAGCAAAATTTTTAACATGGAGCAACAGATTGTGCTTTGGGGCCATTCCAACTTTGCTTTTACCAGGTGAGTAGACTTGTCTTTCTTCACATAGTTATTCATTCACTAAGCACTAAAGCAAACAAAGTTAGTTTGAGCTCCAACTGACGTGTAAAGCAAAGTAGTTATTTTTCATCAATTGTAAGTTCTCCTTTTCTAATACTATATAAAAAAAAAAGATTTAAGTATAATACTAGTTTTCCCAGTAATCATAGCAAAAACAAACAACAGCAATCTTTTGGAAAGTAAAGCTAAGTTAACCTCCAAAAAACTGGGAGTGCTCAACAGAGCTAGCGCTATTTTACTCCTAAGCACAGGCTCCAACTATACAAAGTGCAAGTGCTGCCGCACATGGAGTACTGCTCCCACCTCTGGGCTAGAGCACTTCGTTACCAACTACTTCCATTTGACCAGATACAAACGCGGGCAGTTAGACTTGTTGACGATCCCAGTCTCTCTAAGAAACTGGAATCTTTAGAACACCGTAGGGACGTAAGCTCTCTATGTGTGTTCTATCGATGGTTCAATGGGGAGTGCTCTGAGGAGCTGTTTGAGATTATTCCTCCTTCCACTTTCTCTGTACGGACACTTAGGCGTAGAAACATGTTCCATCCATACCACCTAGATGGCTGGCAATCCACGACTACCCGGTATGCCAGATCCTTCTTCCCACGCATGTGCAAACTATGGAACCAACTACCAGCAGCAGTGTTCCCTCAAAGCTATAACAAAGGGTTATTCAAGGGGCGGATCAACAAACTCCTTGAGAGCCAGCAACGCATTTGCAACTCCTCTGGTGCTGCACATGTCCATGAGCAGCGGTGATGGCTTATCATCATGTGACCCGCCTGCTCGTTTGCTAGCGTTATAAAAAATAAACATCATTATAATGTTTATTATCTTGCAGGTTCTGCAATGGCTAGAGACCCACTGGCTGACATAACAAACAGGCCTGAAAATATTTCTTCGGATTCTGAATTGCCATCCACTTCTAGAGGTACATATGACTTTTAAAATATATACCATGTTTATGAAAAAAACATAATAACTATTATGTTGTCTTCAGATTCTGCGTTGCCATTCACTTCTAGAGGTACATTTGTTATTAATTAAATGCTTTTAAAATATATACCTACAGTGTTTATGGAAAAACCATAATAACTGTTATGTTTTTTGATTTCATTTGATGAAACAATTTTCACAAACATGGTGTATACTATCATACTAAAAGAAATGATGCACAAATTTTAATCATGTTCATATTTATTAAGAAAAATCAAACTGACATTACATATCAAGCTATTCTTATTTCAAGGATCATTGTAAAGGAGGTATTCACCACAGAGGTTATATTTGCCTCTCCAAGTCTCCACTATCTCATAATTAATTCTCTAAAAATAGTATATTAAATACTAGCTGACCCGGCCACGCGTTGCTGTGGCTAAAGTTTTTGTTATATTAATAAATTAAAATTGCGACTATAATTTGAGATTTAAACTATCCTATCTCTCAAGTTGGATCGAACTGCACATGGTGTGCGAATTTCATTATAATCGGTTAAGTGGTTTAGGAGTTCATGGAGGACAAACATTGTGACACGAAATTTATATATATTAAGACTAAATTTTACATTACTAAACAGTCTTTGAAAAT
The DNA here is from genome assembly GCA_036785405.1 of Coenonympha arcania. NCBI lineage: Eukaryota > Metazoa > Arthropoda > Insecta > Lepidoptera > Nymphalidae > Coenonympha > Coenonympha arcania. The sequence goes on from CM072059.1 coordinate 6,828,056, forward strand.
TTACAGATAACACTTCATCTCGAGAAACAAATCAACAACAGGCAAAAAATTTGAAATCACCCAAGTTCAATGAAAAGTATTTTATTAAAGCTGTGAATAAGCTGCAAATTAAGACAGACAGCTATGCAAAAAGGTTAAAAAAAGCCATGAAGTTGTCTGAAAACAAAACATTTTTAAATGCATTAAAGAAATTTACAAGCTTGGCCAGTTTCGAGAAGCAGGCAAAAAAAAAATGGGCCGGAGATTTACTGAGTCTGAGAAAATTATGACACTGAGCCTTTATAAAAGAAGTCCACGTGTTTACAGATGGCTTCAGAAAATATTTGTCTTGCCATCTACTATGACATTAAACAGATTGATAGCGAGGGCGAATTTAAAACCAGGGCTGAATAAAAATCTTTTTAAACAATTAGCGATGAGAGTGCAGAAAATGAAAGCAGACGAAAGACTGTGTGTTTTGTTATTTGACGAAATATCTATTGCCCCACATTTGGATTACAGTGCAAGAAAAGATGAAATATCAGGATTTGTAAATAATGGAAATACAAAACAAAAAAAGATAGCTGACCATGCTCTGGTTTTTATGGTCAGAGGCATACAAAGAAACTACAAGCAGCCAGTGGCTTATACATTCTGCTCCGGTAGCACTAGCTCAATGGAGCTATCTAGATTATTAAAAGAAGTAATTAAAGAATTACATAGTGCAGGTCTCACTGTCCTAGCCACAATTTGTGACCAAGGCACAACCAATGTAAGTGCCATAAATACTCTAATAAAACAAACCAAAGAAAAATATTTAAGAAAAAATGAAGAATATTATAGAGACACATTTGAAGTTGAGGATCAAGAAGTTATCCCTCTGTATGATACTCCCCATTTAATGAAGGGAATAAGAAATAATTTAATAAATAAAAATTTAACATGCTGCATTGGTGGCTCAACAAAAACAGCAAAATGGGAGCATATAGTTAAACTATATGAAGAGGATCCTGCATACAAGGGAATAAGACTATTAAAAAAATTATCTGAGCATCACATCAATCCCGATAAATTTCAAAAGATGAAGGTGAAATACGCAACGCAGGTCTTCAGCCGAAAAGTTGCAGTAACAATGGGATTTTTAGCAGGTAAATATTTGCAAAATTTCACAACAAAGTTAACTATGAGAGAGTGATAAGTAAGCTAAGCTCAGAACAGTGTGGGATTGTTCTATTTCTTTAGAGCTAGAGATATATATTTTACCTACAACTGCACAGATGTTTAAAACTTTAGTGTTTAAATGTATACAAAAAGATGCTGATGCTGAAGATGTCTCTGCACCAGCTGCTATTTGCTCTCATAATTTGGTTTACACCATAGGATCTACCATACAAATTAAATTTGACTGGTTACTGGATATTTGACTTTACTTATTTATTTCTTATTCATTAATATTTAAATGTTTGTTCAAACTAAATGAGCTGAACTTTTTTACAAAGACGACCCACCTTTTTTACAATGAGACAACTGAATGGCGCAGCGGTAGCGGCCTTGCCGTCTGCGTCATTTGTCGTGGGTTGGATTCCCACAAAAAAAAAAACAGTGTCTGGGTGTTTTTGTAGTATGTGGTTTGAGTGGAAAAAATAAATCACTTAATATGCACTCCATACTAATACTAGTATTTTTTTGATTTCAGAACGGAATATTTTGCCACCTGAATGCACACAGACTGCTGACGTTTTATTGTTTTTTGATGAGCTCTTTGACTCCATGAATGGCAGCTCCACCAACTCGAAGAAGAGGAGTGGTAAAGATTTATTAGCCAAATCAGAAGCTTGTCACAGTTCCCACAGTCAACAATTGGTTACAAACTATAAAAAATATGGAATACCTCATACAAAAATTATTTAATGACTTTCATGTTAAATCTGTGTGGATGAGACATTTAAACCAAGATCCGCTAGAAAATTTCTTTGGGGCGATTCGAAGCCATGGCTGTAGAAACAATAATCCAACAGTAGCTGGCTTCGAATCGTCCTTTGCCGCTTTACTAATTAATGATTTAAGCAGCGGACAGCACTCACTTGGCTCCAACTGCGAGGAAGACAATTGTCATACTATTTTTAATTCAATGGAGACCTTATTTGAGAAAGTGGAAAACGAACCCATCTACACAGATTTGATAGATACTATTGATGATACAATATATGTTCCTTTTGAAGAAAAAAAAAATTGCCCCAGAATATTAGCAACTTTACAGTTTGTAACTGGTTATTTGTTAAAAAAAGCAAAAATAAAGATATTCAAAAATTGTAAAAAATGTAAACAGTGCTTACATGACCCAAATAATACTTGCGATTTCTTGAAATTAAGGGAATATAAAAAAGGAAAAACTTATTTGACTTATCCCAGTAGTAAATTAGTTATTATTTTTTCCAAAATTCAAGATGTAATCACACATATAATTAAAAAGAATCCTATGAGCCCAAATATAAAAGTACTTTTAAAAACTTATTTATATACAGAGCTCGATTTTGACTTTTTAGATTGTGAAATGCATAAATCACAGGTAATCGAGATAATACTGGAATTGTCATGTAATTTTTTTATTTACAACTGGTGTAGAGATGTAAATAAAATAATTAACGGTACCAGATTAGATTTAGACGATAGTGACACTATAAAAATTGCTGCATTTAATTTATTTAATAAAAGGAAACATAGAAAACTGTTAAATCAGTAAACTGTTGTTTTATTTACCTCAATAACTAAAAATCCATTGTCTCCAAAGTAATTTCCACCAGACAAATAAAATATGATTTGTCTTTTGGAAATTGCTTTGGGGATTAATTAGTTTTAATATTTAAAATGTAAAAGGGAGCGCGCGATTTGCTTGCCTATTGAGTTGTCGCAGAGCGCTAGGTGGCGCTATCGCAATTTTTTGGCTGTTATCTCTATACCCCTATATTCAATATTATTCAATATACTCTATGGCCGATATTACACTATCATATATCATATATTCATCTTAAATAAATGATGTCATATCTGTCAAATTCTATGATCATTTTTATATGATTCAGTTCTTCATTTTTACATATTACACTACAATGATCATATAAACGTCATATACTATCAAGATGGATAACGATTTAGCCGTGTATTCGTTGATATTGAGATCTGAGGCATATTATATTTTTCGTACATCTGCAACGAGGCATACTCTTCCCGATAAATCCGATAGTGTTTCTGCAATGACTACCATTATTGACAATCGTTTGTCACGATTTTTATAATCTGGAACCAGATTATTGTACAAACGCTCATTTTCTTCGTAAAGGCTAATTAGCTTTTTTGTACTTGCAATATTCCAGTCGAAATTCGTTTTGGAACACGCCATTTTTTTGGTTACACAGACGAGAGTAGAGAGTAGAGACATATGATCCTATCTGTGCGCATGCTATCAAATAGGATCCTAGAACTATGATTATAGACAAATCTACATATTACACTGTCATATGTTCCTCATATAAAAATGACTCACATTTCTATGATCCTATATATATGATAGTGTAATATCGGCCTAAAAAAACAATTCAAACAAAACCTGGATTCACCACAGTTTTTTTCATTCATTTAAATCAATGGTCTTTTCAATATCCCCTCCAGCCTACCACAAACCAAGTGATATAATTATTTTAATAATTTGCAGTATGTAGTATGCCGTGAGCACACACAATATTTTATTTTGCTGTGTCAACTGTCAGTCAACTCACCTGTCAAGTGTCAACTTTAACCATAAAAATCTGCTTTGTGGTCTGTGATAAAAATGGCAACCCTAGTCTTTTTCCGGTGCGCAAGGTAAAGTGTCAGTCAGATTTTAATTTGTTAATTTTGGAAATCGACTCAAATACCTGGGATCTTTTTACTTTCAGTGATATTAAATTTTGTACAAACATGTTTATTAGTGCTATAATATGTTTCATTCCATATTTCAGGCCTTTAAAGAGTTTTAAACCATGGCCGATGTCGATGTGTGAGTATTATTTTGTTTGTTTATTTTACCAAAAGCACAATGAAAGATAAAATTTTAATTTGACTGTTTAAATAATCCCATAAAATTACATCGTTTTTTATCAAGCTGACCCTTGAAACTTGTGAAATTTGTGTTTATTTGCCGTTGTAAACATAACCTAAAAAATGTACCTTATCTCGTGTGACCAAGCCAGATTTTATTGTTTTTGTTATTGATGCTATTGTGTGATAATGTTATTATTTGGATATCTTACCAAAATCTCTAAACTGCGAAATAAAATCAATGCATAAGTCGTTCTGCTTGTGTTTCAATCTTAGTCAAAATTGTCATGTTTTGCTGTGAAACTAGTGTTTCTTAGTTTAGAAACGACTCAAGGATCTTTGTCGTCTACTGAGCACGTAATGTGATTTTCGTGTATGAGCCAAAATGTTTTTTTCTTCAACATCCATTGCGTTTTCAGGGAGGTACCCAACAACCCCGTCATCAGCGGAGGAGCGATGGACGTGAACACAGCCCTGCAGGAGGTTCTCAAGACTGCACTAATTCATGGTGGACTTGTCCACGGACTGCACGAAGCTGCAAAGGCTCTGGACAAGTATGTTTCTATTTTCTAGTATATAATAATAATAGTAATAATTTAGGTTTAAATCTCCAAGTCTATTCTCCAATGCTAGCTTGGCTGGCAGAACTCATTAATATTTTCTTTCATTTAAATAATGCCTCAAATGCACATAATTCAGACATCAGTGGGTTGATTCTGTATTCTTTAGTTAATTACTTAGTAACCCTCACTGAAACATTAACTAAGAAAACGGAATTAAACATCCTATTTGTACACAAGTTATTACCAATCTTGATTGTTATGGTATAATGCTATTATACCATGTTGCTAACTTGTGCAAAAAGCAGACAAAAATAAACGAGCGATGAAACTAACTTACAAACTGAACAATACAGAATAAGCCCACTGGTATTTATTATCTATGAATGTATCTTGGAACTTGAACTTCAACCCAGGATTTCCCCTTTATGGCTATGGAATTACATCAATATTCACTCTACGTGTGTCTGTTCTAGTCTCATGTACAGTGGAAATATCCTTCTCAGCCTGTACTTGGATGGATTCTCTCTGTAGCCTAGAGTGACGCATACACATAGTACCACAGATCTCGCTGCCTCGGGACTGTGGCCTCCCAAGTGTGCTACATCTCTCTAGAGTAACAGTAAATCTTTGCCTTACTTCAAAACTGTTTATTACACATGCAATGAAAATTTCTTGCCAGTAACCTGATAATTAAACTGGTTCATACAAATAAAGTGTTAAGATACAGCTAGTTTTATAAGTGTTACATAAATACTGTTACATTTTTGCAGGAGACAAGCAGTACTCTGCGTATTAGCTGAAAACTGTGATGAGGCTGCTTACAAGAAACTAGTGCAAGCCCTTTGCAATGAGCATCAGATCCCCCTTGTTAAGGTAGTAGAACTAAGCTACCATCTTGAGACATGTAACAGCAGACAACATAATGCTTGAGTTTTGCACACAGTATAGAAGTGTAAGATTGGAAGAATTGGCTAACAAATTAACATCATCAATATCTATTTTTTGCATTGTTTTAACTTATTAGTATAATTTTTTTTAATGACCATGGGCTATGATATAATATAATGTGGTATGAAAAAATAGAGTTATTGAGTCTCATATATAATACTAAACAGTTAAGAAGTATTTTATTTCAAATAGATCTGCTCCGCACGAGCCATCCTGTCCACATGGCAGGGCTGGCCAAAGGAGCAGAGAGTGAAATGTGTGCCCCTATGGAGGCCCGCACCATGCGAGTCAACTTTCCTAGCACCCAGACATTTATTTCTTAACTTAATATATCAGCTCTAAACAAACTATGAAAGTATTGATTAGGAACATTTTATTCTTTGCCTTAAAACTGATAAAACCAAACATTTATCAAAATTTGTGATTTTACTGTAGTTAGTCAAATTTATTTAAGCAGTTTTGGGTTAGATAAACAGTGTAAGCCACTGGCCCCAGGACCGAGACAATATAGACAGATAGCATAAATACAGCACATACTAAGAGATAATTTAAATGAGTTTTATTTTAGTATTCTTCATACACATGTTCAAAAGTAAAATGTAAATTATAATCATCTTGGTTTCCCGCTAGGTTGACAACAACAAGAAGCTTGGTGAATGGGCGGGCTTGTGCAAGATCGACAAGGATGGCAAGGCAAGAAAGATTGTTGGATGCTCATGTGTAGTTATCAAAGTGAGTGCACAGATATTGAGGTTTTTGGAATTAAGCTGCACATCACCAACATCATTTCATGCAATGTTTTTATGATGTCCATTTATGAATATCCATTTGTATCACTAAACCCTTTTTAGTCTAAAAATTTCCAAGCATTTCTGACCATTTGACATGTTTTCAATATATTAATATCATAACCCACATTATTACCTGTAATTTACCTGTATTCTCTTACACAGTTGATTTTATCACTCAGTTTTGTGAGTTAAGCAGTGGTTATGACAGAATGCGCTATGCACGAACACTACCTACTTTTAATAGGTTGTTAGTGTACAAACCGGTGCTATAGTAAACTGTGTGACCCTATGGTGGTGTGCCATTGCTCAGCCAACTTTCCTATCACTCAGACAAGAATTCATGAACTATTTGTTTATTATTTTCATTTTTTTTCTGTGGAATGTAGGCAGAAATCTTTTCCTAAATAATCTTTTTTTTACCTACAGGACTTTGGTGAGGAGACGCCAGCGCTGGACGTGCTAAAAGACTACCTGAAGTCTTCAAGCTAATCTATAGGTGTAATTGTCTTCATAAAAATAATAAAAACCCAAAAAAAATAATTTTTGTTTTATTTATTAATAATACGTAAATAAGTTCACGGAAAATAGGAATGATAACTTTACAAGTTCAAGCATTTAAAGTAAATAATCAATCCGCCAATGCAGACTGGTATTCTGTGCCAAAGCTAGCAAATATGAAATGCGAATACAGAAATTATTATAAAAATGAACTTTCTTCTGTTAAGATTGATGAAAGTAAACCATAAAATTATATACATAATTTTGCAAACTGGTCACAGATTTCTTTGTGCTTAGGCCATTGTTGTACTTGACATTCCCTGTAAAATAAAAACACATATTTTAGGTGGATCTTAGTTCCACGCAACTATAATATAATAGATCCAACTACTTTGTACAACCAGTTGAACTACTTCGATAGGGTCTTCAGACTTCACACACCAAATATCTCCGTATAGTAAATATTAGTAGGTACATTTTTAATCTGGCACATTACCTACTACTTAGAATACATTTTTTTTTTACAAATAGCGTGTTTTAGTAGTACAAATTGTACGAAAAATATGTAATGTAAAATTGTATTGTACGGAAACCTTCACTAATAATGATACTTTATTTTGAATTTGGCGGGCTAATACAGAATCTCTCTATTCTATAAAGATTCTATATCTTTCTGGTCGCCCCAGAGTATAAACCTCAGACCAATAATCCCATAGACACAAGGCTAAAATAAAACAAAGTAAACGTATATCTTATTCAAGTTTCTAAATAGTATCAGTATTAGTGTGAGTGAGACAAAAATCAGGTGTCAGTTTTTATTTTTTTTGACATGTCACAAGGTCCAAATATTTTTGCAACCATTTGCAACCTTTTAATACTGCCAATTTTAAAAGTATTCGCGTTTCTGGTCGAATTACCTCAGTCGTCGTATATATTTAATTTTGTCTCATAATATTTGTTGATGTTTCGTGAGAAGTGCTGAAAAGATTATTTAGATTTTCTTGTGAAAAAATGTGAAAAAATTGAGATTTGTATATAAATTTAAGTATAATGTGACATGATTAAAAATGTCTTGTTCGGTAGAGGGTTGCGAAACACGTATCTCACAGAAAGAAAACGAAAATAAATCAGTTGGATTGCATCGGTAAGTTTTAAGCTATTTTTTTCATATTATAGAAGTAAGTATTTTGCTCAGAAAAATGTAAAGAAGAAGCGCAATTTAGTAAACGTCCGGGTAAACACCCAATTACAAGATGGTTAACGGTGATTAAAATATTTTTTAAATATTTCGGAAAACGCAATTTTACGTTATTAGTGTTGTGAAATTTCACTATATCGATAGTGTCAATATATCTGTAATTAGAATAAATAAATACCCTTTAGATTTCCTAAGTATGAAGATTTGAGGACGAAATTTTTTAAACTTTCGTGTACGAACATTTTTTAATAGTTGTTGTTTGTTATAGGAAACACCATCACCAAACCCCAGAGAGGTGTTGAACAATATGGCTGAGCCAAATATTTTGAAAAGAAAACTTTCGTGTTTGTGGCACTAATACTGAAGATGAGTCTTATAAAAGAATACAAATATTAGAAAAAAGTAGAACATTTTAAAAATGTTTCGAGACGCCGCCTTAAGAAAATCAATACCCTCACAAAAAGAGTAACGCGACTGAATGAAAAATATATGGCAAAACAACGTTTGAGGCGTTAACTAGTCGTCGTAATATATAACATTGTCGTGTCAGTGTTTGTATGTTTGTAACCAAACCCCTTCGAAACTGCTTGAGCGATTTCTCTGAAGTTTTTTGGGTACATTCTTTAGATGTAAGTATAGGTTGTAAGCTATTTTTTATATTTCAAATGGCAAAACAATGTTAGCTCAGTCAGATTTATTATTATAATAAACTATTTTAAAAATAAAATGAAGTTTTCTTTCATATCCAGTAATAAAAAGTCTAGATATTATGTCCAAGTCTCTTCAGAAATTATGGTGGTTTGTAGGCAGTAGTGTAAAATTCTCATAACCCAAAATTTTGGGTTACGCTGTGGTTATGCTACAATTTTTAATTTATCCGCGAATCACGCGATGTTTTTTCCGGATAATTAATAGTGGATTTTGCTAGCCAAGAATAGTGTCACTTCCTCTTGCTGAAGAAACTATAATAATGGTTGGGTAAACAATATTTTATCTTTTATATTTATTATATATTATTATTATTATTTATTTATACCTTTAAACGAGCAATTTTTGTATAGGTATATATTTCTATATAATCTGAATCTCGAAAACGGCTCGAACGATTTTCATGAAATTTAGTATACGGGAGGTTTTGAGGGCGATAAATTGATCTAGCTAGGATTCATTTTTAGAAAATGTATTTACCAAAAAAAATAACGAGCAAAGTTCAGTCACCCAACTAGTTAATGTTAATCGTCGAATCTAATCGACTCCAGCTCATCACTAGCATAATCGAACCTTGTGACAACCTACTAATTTTAGAAAGAGGCATTATGGAATTGTCTCTTTTTAGCAACCTACCAAGCACATAAGTAAAAAGAGTACAAAAATAGTGCATGTCGTTGCTATTTTAACTGTCCATCTATTGGATCATTCATCTGAGGTATAAACGATGGAGTAGGACGACTCAAATAGTGTTGCCACACTAATATTTTGAATTTATTTCTCTCCTTCATGTTTTTTTATTTTTTGCGATTTTATACCTAGAATAAAATAATAGATCTACCTGCCACAATACCATTCAGTCTTGCATCTCGAACACTTTTTTCTCGCCTTATCACCACATTTGCCGCACTTCGCACCACCGCTGTCGAGTGCTAGAGCTGCGTCACTGGTGTATGAGTCGAGAAGCTTTTTTGCCATGTTTCTTGATGCTTCCGAGCCATCCATGTGAAAATGTTCTAGCTGCTCTTTCGCCAACGATTTGGTTCGTTTATGTACTTCTTTCAAATATTTCTGTTTTATCTGAATCAAAATTAATTCAATGTGTTTATTTAATGTAATGAATACGTTCAAAGATTCTTTTTTTTTAAGTTTTGATTATAATTGTCTCTTTTATCGGTTTCTATCTACAATTCCAAGATCGTTCGTTGTACTGCATTGACTGACTGTGTTAACTTAGTACCAACGTCAGCCATTTGTCCACCGCAGCCTTCACCACGATGTCACCGAAAACGAGCAGACGGCGGTTAAGTAGCAATCATACTATATGGCCGCATAGGGGTCGTATGCAGCCAGCACGCGTCCGTTTTTTCATAATGATCCTAAGCCAGCCAATCTCGGCCTCGGTGACGGACGTCCCGATAACGGCTGCAGTGGACAAACTGTCTATGAAGACGGAGAATAGAGAAGACCGAAATATTTACCTGAGGCACAACTTCAATGAGCGTACATCCTGGATTCTTAACACCGTTTGTACGATTGTGAATGCTGGAATAGTCGCCCACAGCAAGACGGCATAGGAACATCTTGAGATCACCCAACGGGGGTACTTGATCCAACATCGTGTCTGTAATCTTCGCCTGGAGCTAGGATGGTTTTAGAGCCCAGGGAATATTAATTTATACTGTAGTTACATGGCTATGCTTATAGTTTGCGTTGTAATTTTGGAGATGTGTAAGTGTGATAAGCGATAAAAAAAATGTGGGTAGACAGACCGTTTAAGCATTGATATGGGATTCAATGTGTTTAAAATGTATTTATTGGTATTATAAATGCAGCTATTTACCGAACAGAATGCCGATCGGCGACACTCGTCTATAGTATAATGATGCGGCAGTCGCGGTTCAAGCAGCAGCTGTCGAAGACAAAGCCAGAGTTGCGCTTCGCTGCGATGTAGCTGCGTGTAATCCTCCGCAGAAGGCTTCGACCAACGACCAACTGGAGCACATTTTATTTATTTAAAAATAATTTATTACAAAAGAGGAGGAGGAGATATTATACTATGAGGAGTTGAGTTATATATCGTGAGTCACGTTCCTAGTAATCAGCCTACAAGCTATTGAGCTTGATTACCACTGCACGAAACAAAATAATATTATCAAGTTGGATGGCACTGATTTTAAATCAGTACACAGGACAGGAGCACAGAATAAGGGTAAATAGAGTCAATACATGTAACCTTGTTTGATGGCCAAGTATGAATATTTTAATTAAACTTACAGTTGAACATTTGCAGCTCTCCTTTCTCGTCAACCCGTCTCCACGGTTCTAACTGTATAAGATGGCAAAGGATAGATGGTACATCGTATGTCTTGTACAAGTTACTTGATATGGATGCACCCACTCCAACTACCTCCATGTGTTCAGCTAAATAACTAGAAAATAAAAAAAGCATACCGGAAATTGGTCATGATTACAAACGCTATTCGATTTGTTGTTTGATGCTGCGTACAGACCGGCCAAACGAACGCCAACGAACGGGTTTCGTTGGCCTTCGTTGCTGCAATCTGGACGGCTTAGCGAATGCCAACGATCGCTCGTTGGCGTGTGCCGGCGATCCGAAGCGTGGCGGTAACATCAAAGAAATCGAGCTATTTGACCGAACTCTGTTTGGACGGTCGCCGAAGGCCAACGAACGAACGCTCATTTTACTTCCACTATATACAGTCCTATTCTTAAAATATGTGGTTGTCCACCATCTTCGCTTACGTTTATATTTTCTTATTCTTGCTAACTCGTTTTGGTATATAAAACTAGCAATTATAATGATGTCGTCGTCGCCATGATTAAATTGCGAAAGAAAGAGAAACGAACCGGAATCAAGTTCCAACGAACGTTCGTTCGAGCACTAAATGTATTTGGACGTATTAACGAACTCCAACGAGCGTGCGGAAGCCAACGCTAGCGAACGATAAATATCCATCGTTGGCCGATCGTTGGGCCGGTCTGTACGCACCTTACTGCTTACCGCACTATAGAGATACATCTCATGCTGATATCGAATTGCAAATCTTTCTTCTGACGTTCCAGTTCTTCGGCTGCGGTTTCACATTCAAATTCTTTGGCAGATTTGGTTTTCAAATAACCATTGCTAAAACAAAATTCAGAGATGGATTAACACGAATAGTACTTTTTATATGAAAAGACAAGCTGACCTGGCAAACGACGTTTTGCCATTAGGGATATAAAAAATGGATCCTCTCAGACCTAGTGATCATACACTGAAAATTTCATAACAATTGGCCGAGCCGTTTTGGAGGAGTTTGGTAACATAAAGAATGGCACGAAAATTCTATATACTAAAAGATTGAAGTTCTGCGATGCTGTTTCTGCTTATTTATGAAAATCATCATGCGTGATAATTTCTAAAGCATACTTGATGAGCGCAACAAGGGCAGTCAGCTGATCAACGGCGTAATGAAGCAGATCGATTACGACGTCGCTGATACACTGGGCGCCGTCTTCGTGGAACAACACGGTTTCCAGGAGTCCCACGACCGCCGCTTCGTGGTACAACTGGAAAATATTATTGCTTAGGAGGATTCACTGAATTTAATTTTGAACTTCACACTCTTACGAATTTGGTTGGTGCGACATGGAGCATTGCGGAAGCATATATAACAGAAAAACAAGTTTTACCTATTTAATAAAAAACTATGCCAGTTATCAAAAAACCGTTCAGCGTTTTGAAATATTATTATTACAGATAACTACATAAATACAAAAATTACAATACGAACGGATACACCGTTGTAGTTTCCGATAAAAATTAGAAATATTTTGGAGCAACTTTTGGGAGAACTTTCTAAAAATTACTAAAATTTTATCCAATCGTGTTTCTGCTTCACAGCGATTTTAGATTAAAGACGACCTTTTAATTTGAAAGGGATTGTTTTTATAGTTTTTAAATTAAATGTCACTGAAAATCGCTTAAATACACAGTCTACGCCGTTAACTAGCAGACGATAGGGCTCCAGGGTTGAATATAAATAGGACAAAAGACTCCGTGCAATGGGACAAATAATGGTTCTGATACTTACCACCATGTAAATGCCAAAAGTATTTGCGGGTGCTGGCTCCAATTTCATAATTTGCGGGTAAATTTTTAATCGCCATACTTGAATAGATATTGCTTCATGAACTAATACAGGTAACTGAAAAACGTATGGTCAGGACACATTTTTATTGATTATGAAAATATATCAGCAAACAATATTGATAAAATATAATATTGGTATAAAATATTATAATAGGTAACACCTTTCCGTATGAAATTAATGTCTCCTTAGTTAACTCTTCCTGCATGGACGAAGCCTCTAAAACTGCTTGTTGATTTAGTTTCTGTAGTCGAATATGCCAATCGGTCCATCTAAAATAGTAAAGACGAAAGTAAACTAACATCCAGCTTCATCCGGCTCGAAGGACTGGTTGTAGCCAGGCGCAATCCAGGACAGATTTTTATAATAACATCAAAGTAAATAAATTAATTAAGAAGTAAGTAAACTACTAAATTATAAATTGCATCTTTTTTAAATTTAATCTTAATGATGTATTATAGTGTTTAGTAATTTGAGCGAAAATAAGGAATAAGGGAATAAATGAGATAATATTATTTAAATCATATTAGGTACATACGCTTGGTTGCCAATAGACTCGATGTGCCAAGGTTCCATTGTTTGAACGTACATATCTAATTCTCCAATATCTAAAGCAGCAAGTTGCGCTTCCTTTTCTACCATATTTTATTAAGTCTAATATCGCTAATAATTATTTTGGGAATAAGCTCAAAATTAATCAGAATCAGATATTTTTATGAGTTCGTCAGTTAGACATATTTCTTCATCTGAGTTTCTTCATGATTATTTTGTTGTTATGGTAACGAAAAACAATGAAAGTTTTATTCGTTTTATCAATATTATAGTGGGTTATACGCAGGATCTCTATTCTATGAGGTCTCGGCTAAGCCTTCATACATTGTTGTTTCCTGGAAAAGGAAAGGTTACTCTAGCCCCAAGGCTAAATTTTTATTTTCTAATATTGCGGTTTTTTTTTTCAATATGACTTCTAGGGATTTAAGTTTGACAAGATAATGTCTATGCTCCAAATGTTGCCATTTACAAATCTCCAAAATGGCGACTACCGGAAGTCTATGGAACTTGCCTTTCTTTCTAAAATTTGACGCACGTGCCGCGTGGAGTTTTACCTCGCAGGGTAATATTTTTTTAAATATTGAGTTGTAATTTAGCACTAATCGGACGATAATTTATTGAAGAATATTTTTGTAGTGAAGTTTTATGTAAAAAGTACACGCCTTGTAAGAAAAGTGAAATTATAACAAAGTGCTTAGTGTCTGTCATACTAACCACCCCGGTTACTGTTTATAATAATTTAGTTCATTAACCCTTTTGAAGGGCTATATAATTAAAATTTAACATTTAAAATGAACTACAATATATTTGGAGAGAAGTCGTTGCTTTGTGTATATATTTCATTTTTATTGACAAGTTTCTAACCTCTTTTAATAGTGCATGCTTATTGCTTAATTCGCGTTGGCTGGCTGCTCACAAGCAAAATATACAACGAAATTAAATATCGTTAAAGTAGTTATAATATACTTACTAGATTCATGACCAACAATTTGTTCTAGTGTAGTAGATTGTTAGTTTTCATATCAGCTCCAAATACAAAGTAATTTCCACTTATGTATCTGCATGAGCTCGTAGATCGTTTTCGTCCTTTATTTGCCATAACCTTTCATAATGTAATATTTTATATGCATGATAAATAAGAAATGAATACTTGCAGCACAATGGTGGCGATAACGGAGAAGAAAGCTCCGGCCGAGAAGAAAGTGGCCAAGGGTAAGGAGGGCAGCAAGAAGCTCCCGGCCGTCCCCGAGTCTGTGCTCAAGCACCGCAAACGCAGAGATGCCCTCCGTGCTCGCAGAGTTCAGGTATATTCCTTTACACAACCACCAAAGAAGAAGTTTAGTGTTTTTATCAAACAAACAAACTCGCATAAAACGTTCTTCCACGTTTCTGGGAACTGCTAAGTTGTGGAACGCCCTGCCAGCCTCCATGTTATCAGCCAAATACAACCTGGGTGCTTTCAAGAGAAGAATGAATAGGTATTTTAAAGACAAGCGCGCTCTAACCTAGACCTCATCATTGCTTCCCATCGGGCATAATTGTCATTAAGCGCAAGACTATCTACAATAAAAAAAAGTATGACTTAAAACAATCTTGATTTTCAATGTGATACTAGAGATATTATTAAATATTTTCACTGGACCATCTGTTTGTATTGTTTTTAATATTAAAATTAAGTAGGCAAGTAAACTGTAGTTATCAAAGATTTGATTTCGATTTAAGGTAACAATCAAAAGGCGTTCAGCCGCCATCAAGAAGAAGAAGGAAATCTTCAAGAGGGCTGAACAGTATGTCAAGGAATACCGCATTAAGGAGCGCGATGAGATCAGGCTTATCAGACAGGTAAGCATAAACAATTTGATAGTATACATATAATTACCATTAGAGATTTTACTCGAAGTTGTACACATTTTGGTAGAGTTAAGGCAGATTGGTTGAACAATTTTAAACTAAACTACCTATAACATTTGTTCTGTAGCATCACATTTAACTATTGCATGTCTTAAAATTTCTTGAAGCCACAATCTCACCGTGGCTGATAGAAGATATATCTAAATATCATTTTATAAACTAAACCCCTTTTTGACTGTATTACAGATTAGATTGACAGATTTTGAATATTGTTCCAATGTTTTATATTTTTTGGGGTTCTATAATAATTGTTTTCCAAACCAAAAGTAGTTTTACAAGCATTGCAGGGGCAAGTTAAAATTGGTATATAATTCAATAAAGAGCCTACAAATAAAAAATGGATATAATATGTATGTTTCATTGTTTGCAGGCACGGAACCGTGGCAACTACTATGTACCCGGTGAAGCCAAGCTTGCTTTTGTTATTCGTATCCGTGGTATTAACCAGGTCTCACCAAAGGTAGGTTTTATTTTATTTACCCAGTTTATACAGTTGTACTATGACTAGCTTCCAGACAGGCTTCAATTTGTGCATCTTCTTCTAGCAGCCGGACATATTGTTTGGATCTATACTCTAATTATGCATGCATGTATGCATATGTCATATATAATATGTATTCTGTTTTATCTGCGATTTTAGTCTAACCTATAGACAAATGACAAAGAAACCCTGAAATTGAGAACTGAGAAATCATGTGATTGATTATTTAAAATGAACATAGAGCATTTATTACTACCAGATTTTAATGGCAATGTTCAATAGTAATTAATAAGTAATTGTTGTAGGTTCGCAAAGTTCTGAAGCTGTTCAGACTGCGACAGATCAACAACGGCGTGTTCATTAAGCTCAACAAAGCGACAGTGAACATGATGCGTATCGCCGAGCCCTACATCACATGGGGCTACCCCAACCTCAAAAGTGTGCGAGAGGTGAGTCAAACAAAACATGTTTCAACAAGTTCTTCTTTGTTTCTTTATTCTTCCTGCAGGGCTAGGATGGGGAGATATGTCTCTGTACTGTTGTTGCTCTTTTTTATCTTTCTGATCCATATTGATAGACAGAAAAAAGAGAATGAGAAAAGTAGAGAGTCATATCTCTACACGCCCATGCTGCATAGGCTGTATCCACCTTTGGAGCCTTCTTCCTCTGTGCATTGTTTCACCAAATTGTATCAAGATAAAGTAAACACCCTCTAACCTGTGACGATAATTATGCCATTCAGGCAATTTTACTGTCATAATCTTACGATGTCGTACGAGTTCAGTGACTTTTTCCTATATCAGAAATGCCATTGCACCAGTGTCAGATACATTACCAGTGTGAGGTGGTGACTGTGTTGCGAGTTGAATTTCTTTTCTCATCTCAAAAATACTCGTTGAGCCTAAGCCTTTGTCTAAGTGTAGTCTTTTCGTTCCAGCTCATCTACAAGCGTGGTTTCGCCAAAGTGAGCGGCCAGAGAGTTCCCATCACGTCCAACAAGATCATTGAAGACAAACTCGGCAAGGACAACATCATCTGTGTGGAGGACCTCATTCATGAGATCTTTACCGTCGGTGACAAGTTCAAGGTAATTTCCTTGTATATTTTGACTTAAAAATTATATGGACTTACTGTCTACTGATTGCCATGCAAAATTCAATTCAAATGCAAAATCCATTTCCATCATGCAAAATAATGTCTTGTGATATTGTTCAGACGTGATGAGAAATCAAGATTTGTGGCATCACACTATTGTTATAGAAAGTAATATTATAGAAGAAATTCTGTATTTGTGTGTGTTTGTTATTCCACAGTAAAATTACTGTAAAGTTAGGAATCGAGGATACTTATATATTGAATAAAACGTTAAGGGTTATATAAAAAATACCAAATCACTCTCGGCCTGCAGTTGTTGTAAGACTAACAACTTTTGTTGATTTGTAAGGTTGCCATTCGGTCGGTATTCTATAGAATATTTTTCGGAGAGAGTAGCAAAGACGCGTCCGAAGCGGTTTGATTCGTTATTCCTGTTACAAACTGCAAAGGCCTGGAATATCCTTCCAGGCACTGTCTTTCCTGCCATGCAAGCGCGTTCCACCTTAGACTGTATCATCACTTGCCATCAGGTGTGATCACAGTCAAGCGCTAGCCTATATGTATATTAAAAAAAAAACAGGAAACTGAAGTCGCTTTTCATATTTTCCAGTACGCAAGCAATTTCCTGTGGCCATTCAAGCTGAACAACCCGACGGGCGGCTGGCGCAAGAAGACCATCCACTACGTCGACGGCGGCGACTTCGGCAACCGCGAGGACAAGATCAACGAGCTCCTCAGGAGAATGGTCTAAATTAAATAGAGTTTAATATCACGCCCGTCTTTCATTTACACTGAATCCACAGTATAGCCACGGAATGAAAAGGTTCGTCCTTAGTGTCTGTATTCTTTTTTTTTTTTACTTTTAATTCACTTGCACTAGTAAGTACTGCAAGAGTCCATTATGTTAACATATCAGTGCAAACGTATCAATTTGAAAATCAACGAACCTTTTCATTCCGTTACTGTATGTACAGTCCAATATAAAGGCTCTCTTGGTACTTGAATGTCATTGACAGGTGGGCGTAGTTGTAGAACAAAGCCAGCGAATAAAATCTCAATTTTAGCAGGCCAGTCTTACTTATCACCTGGCCGTTCCGGATACAAGTAGGGTCCGGATGCCAAATGCCAATATTTCAGATGGTTGCCGCTCGCGGGCCGAGTTGCACGCGCTAGTTCTGTACGATCTATTTTACGCGCCGTCTGACTACGGCAGCCCTAGTACGTCGTAAGAAATAAAGTTAGGCGATAGAAAGAGACCACAACATTGCTTTTGTTGCGTGTCGAGATTTTGAGGGCGGGGCCAGGCGCTATTGCGAACTGAATTGCACTTTTTGTGTCAGCGCTGGAGTCGCTATTTCTTTAAATCATCGTGCGGAGTAAGCCTTCTGTACCTGTACTAGTGTTCCGTGATTTTAGCTAAAACGGTAAAACTTGCAACATACCGTCAGAGGGAACTATCAAACAGAATCACAAGATAGCGGCATTAGTTCCGATTTTGGCCACACACGCGCCAAGGTAGCCTTGACGCGCTGTATCCTATACGTTTAAACGAGAAATTCTTGTATAGTTGAATGAATGAATGGATATTCTTTTATTGCAAACCACAAAGAAATAAAAGGACATCACAAAACAACAAAAAAAAATACTTGTAATTCTTGCATATATGTATATTTCTATATAATCTGAATCTCGGAATCGGCTCGAACGATTTTCATGAAATTTAGTATACAAGGGGTTTAAGGGGGCGATAAATTGATCTAGCTAGGATTCATTTTTAGAAAATGTATATACCAAAAAAAATATATAAATCTATACCTGACATCTATTGGCGATAAAGTAAAACTATTACAGTAAACTCCTGCTGCCATCTATTGGTAAGTAGCTGTAATACTACCGAGCAAAGCTCGGTCACCCAACTAGTATTTATTTTATTAGATATGTATGTAGTATGTATTTAGATTAGATGGACCAAATGTAGGGTTTGTACGTTTCAGCCGCTGAAGGGAACTCCAACCTGCAGTTGTGCCGCTCTTTAGCTCATTTACTTCATATTGGTTCCCAATAGATAGCTCCAAATAAATTTGAATTTCGCGGGCTAGTTTGACCGAAACGGAAACACCTTAAATGCGGGGGAGTTGAATAAAAAATACAAGTAAAAATAAAAATATTAGTAAGTATATTTTATTATTTTTGTCTACTAGACCAGTCATTCCAGCTGCCTAGGTAAGTTTTGGATCTGTTGAAAACAAAAGAAATATATAAAATTCAGAAAAAATATAAAACATTAAACTCATAATACTTAATTGTCTGGTCAAACAGCAAGCAAGGCATCGGCGGGTGGAGTTGTGTGGCTCCTTCTACAGTATAAACAAAAAATTATTTGACCTTATTCATAAACGTGAAGCGGTGCAATGGTAATTGTCTGTTATGTCTCTTTCCTCTGAATGTCAAATTACTGTTGTTAAACAAAGACAAAATAGACAATAACATTAACGGCGTAGAAGCCGTATTTAAGCGATTTTGAATGAAGTTTTATTTAAAAACTATAAAGACAATAACTTTCAAATCTAAACGTCATGTATTTTGGGTCTTTAATCTAAAATCGCTTAGAAGCACAAACACGATTGGATAAAATTTTCTCGATAGAAAGTTCTCCCAAAAGTTGCTCCAAAATCTGTTTTTCTCATTTTTATCGGAAACTACAATGGATGTAATTGTAATTTTTGTTGTAGTGTGTCGGTAATAATAATATCCAAAAACGCTTAGAAACAGATTTTTGATAACTTGCTCAGTTTTTGACTAATTCGGTAAAAGGTCGTTTTTCTTTTATATACTTCCGCGACGCTGCATGTCGCACCTACCAACGTATCCATGAGAGTGAGAAAGACAAAAATAAATCCAGTAAATCCCCTTAATAACTATTCCACCATTTTACGTTTGTGATTAACCACAATCATCAGTAACCACTCGCGCATTTGACATAATATAGCAACAATTATATAGCTCCCGCCAACATTCCGCTCGCAGTTTGATCGGACCTCTTGTAGGTATTAAAAAATTACTTAGTAAATCCAAGTTTCAGTGCTTTATCCAAAGCCTCAGTTGACCGTTTACCGGACTGGCAATAAAATATGAGCTCGTCTGAAGCAGATGGCTTCGGCCTTTGAAATTGTTTCTTAAACTCTTCTTCCGACATAGATGCTAGGGCGTCTTGGACATGACCCACTAAAAGCAAACAAAAGAAAAAAGTATTGATTTAGGTATACCTACAACATAAGTCCTACATACCTGCTCAACATAGTTCGTTTTGTACGGTCTATTTTACGCGCGGCGTGCGCCCGTCTATTCAGCCACGGAATACCACGATTACGAGGCAGCTCCAGTACGTCGTAAGAGATAAAGTTACGCGATAGAAAGAGACCACAACTTTGCGTTTGTTGGGTGTTGTTTTCGGAGGCGGAGCCGAGCGCTATTACGAACTGAATTGCACTTGCAGTGTCAGCGCTAGAGGCGCTATATCTTTAAATCATCTTGCGGAGTGAATCTTCTGTACCGTTATGTATTCCTAAGTAAACATTTATCGTGGCAAAAAGCGGATAATAGTCATTATAAATGAATACTACTGTATTACTTATAGTTATAGCGGGATTACAAAGGTTACTTAGTAGGTATTGTAATGAAAATTACGTGGTATATTAATGCTGGATGGTATTTTCCCCGTAGAATTAACTTCATCCGGGTTACGAACGTCTATGATCACTTTCTCCGGCTGGTGAATGACTTTCAGCATGTCTTCGTAGCTCATGACTCGTTTAGGATCAACCATAGTTGAATAGGTTAGGTTTATGGGTAACGCACGATCTAAAATTGAAATGCAGTTTTAATACCCACACCCATTTAAATAATGTACCTACTCTGTGCCCACACCTACAATAGGTACCTATAGCGAATTTTAGGTAGGTACTTAACGTGGTGGCACCAGTTATGGACAGGGTTAAGCGCTGGGTAAACCACGTTGGGCTATATATTTTTTAATTTATTGAATCTTAGGGTTGCGAGTTACAAATGATATTGTCAGATAATAAGAGCTTCTCATTAACTTCTAAAAACTAGAAATATATGCATGGGATTAGAAATAGAAATATACTAAAAACATTCAACAAAATATCTGCAAAATCCCTAAAATGGACAGTCGAAATCCAGTAATGGACAACCAGTGATGGACACATTTTGGAGGATATTATAATTCTTCTCGTATCAATCTATATCAAAGAAACAGGATTCGACAGGTGCTCTAGACATTAAACTTTCAAAATTATATTATCATACCTAATAGATAGGGCAAAAAAAGAAAAGGCTTAATATTTTTTGACCCGTGTATTTGGTTAACCCTACAAAAAAGTATACAGTATTATCGTTAGTTTATATTTAATCATAACAATTAAGGTAAGTGTACACTATGCCGGTATAGTACATTATGCCGTGACATTTTGGTTTTAGTCGAAAAATAAGAAAACTATCAGTAAAATCGTAATTTCATAGAATTCTACATAAACTATAGTTTGTATACGACCAAAAAAACTTAATTTTCTCATATAAACAATAGTTCTACACCCCATACCGAGCTTCTGAACGCGTCAGTCGCTATTGTACTTCGGTGCCTATACACGCTGTTGTTGGTGAGCGTAAGGCAACAGTGGTATTTTCATAAGGACGTGATGTGATACTGGTAAGTTAGAGTTATCGAAATTTATGAAATTATCGATGTGCAGTTATCAATGGTATGTTTTATAGTAAATTCAAGGTGTTATAAAGTATATTTTAAAAGAATTTGTCACTTTTCTCACTGCCGTAATTATGTTCACAATTCTGAGTCAGTGAACCTAATTGCGTGCGTATCACGTAATAAAGAAAAATCCCTTCGAAATGTTTCCTTCTTTTCTTTCTTTCTTGGGTTAAAGTCACATATATATTTAATGTAAATAAGTTGAGTAAGAACTGCACATTACTGTGACCTAATTGCGGTATGTGAGTTTATATATGTTTACTTCTATAATCGAGTCTGAAATGACTACACTTTAAGCCATACTTTGGAATTAATAGACTAAGTACGTCAACATAATTCTATGAATATTATTGTAGTGAATCATATATTAGACATTATATATATTTATATTACATAAAAACTATATGAGCTTGCATTTTACTTAATTTTTTTATTGAAAATATGAAATAGAAACCATTTTTTTCAGTACCGTAATAAGGTACACGTATTTTCTACTCATGTCCCTTATTCTGGTATACCCGAAATACAGCATTCGGAGAGAAAATGAAACGTTTTTTTTACTTATTTTTGACTAAGAATTAATAAAACTAAGTAAGGGAGGCAGCCATGCAATATCTTCTTAGGGTTCCGTACCCAAAGGGTAAAAACGGGACCCTATATGACCTCACTGTCCGTCCGTCCGTCTGTCCATCCATCCGTCCGTCCGTCTGTCCGTCCGTCCGTCCATCCGTCTGACCATCCGTCCGTCTGTTTGTCTGTCACCAGGCTATACCATGATCGTTAGACACTTGAATTTTTCACAGATGATGTATTTCTGTTGCCGCTATAACAACAAATGCAAAAAAAAATTATAAAATAAATACTTTCTCGTATATAAATGAAAATAAATGAAATAGCTAAATGAAAATAGGATAAAATATTTAACGTGACAACAAAAAACAACAAACGTGTTTTTTTTTTGTTTGTTTTGCTCGATATTTATAAAGGCAACAGGTAGACGCTTAAAATATTCACAGAATATTTAATTATATACTTATGTATGCACTTTAAAAATAAATAGTTAAATTAAAATATTAGTTAAAAAAAAAGTTACCACACTTACCATCAGGTGAGATTGCAGTAAAGTCACTTGTAATGCGTTATAAAAATAAAATAAAAATATCACGGAATTATGGACAAAGACTACCGGAATTATGTCGTGAGGCAAATTTTAGCACGGAATTAGAGACAAACAAGAGGTTCCGTAAAATAACGATTATTTATATAATTTAAAGGTTACGGCGCAAAATAATATTCCACATTAATCTGATAATACTCGTCTACAAAATAAAATAGTTTTCAGTTCTAGCACATTTGTACTTTTTCTGAAAATCACCCTCAAAGTTGAAAATGCCTTAACATACCGTAATATGGTATGGTATTACCTTAAGAGCTCACAACTCTCAGGATAAACCTACCTAACTAATTATGTTTATCAATTTAAAATCTTTTTTTTAATACTTATACAAACAAAGACACGAAGAAAATGATTATTATGACTATGACATTCAGTCTGTTCCAAAATGCTATAAAAAAATATTATCTATTTAACAAATCTTAAGTAAATTAAAATCTAAGTTACGTATTTATCAAGATCAGGCGAATACTTTCCATTTCTATTACTTTGTGAAAGCCTCTATTATTAAGTTTAACAGGTTTAATTATTTCAATGACATCCCTAGTTGGATACAAAATTTTGTCTAGTCTTTCCCGCCATCTAAAAGTGTTTCCAGTAGATAATGTCATGGTGCTAACTTCGTATCGTCCTCTGTCCGTATTTTCGATCATCCCTGGGAAATATTCACCTTCATACTTATTAATGACATAACATCCCTTTTCTAGATTATATATAGATAGACCAAAAATAGCATAAAATATGCTATTTTTGGTCTTTAGTTTTGCCGGAGGTAATGCGCTGTCAGATTCGCTGTCTTTCGTTCTTTTCTTTTATTTTGTAAGTTATTTTCTGGTTTATTTTCAGACACAAATTCCTCTATAGTCAAGTCTTCTGTATCCATTTGAACATTGTATTCACTATCATCACTTTCATTGTATGGAATTTCCACATCTGTATCTTCAGAAGAGCTGTCTTGCGCCTTTTTCTTTTTAATGCTAGTTTTTTCTTTTTTTCCTTTTCGATCTGTAGTTTCTCCAATTTCTTTTCAAGCCTCTGCTTAGGTCTCAATTCTTTTTCTTTTAAAAGTTTTCTTTTTTCTTACTCTTTATTCTGGCGGTATATTTGCCAAGCTTGGCTTGTAACAGCAGAAGGCACTTTATTTTTATTTCTAATGTTTTACTTCTTGCTAAGGTCTTCAGGCCAAAACACTTTTTAAATGGTGAAGGGACATTTAAGCCCAAAACATTGCTTAGGTGTATTTTTATGAGGAGTGCACCCATCCCTGTTCGGGTTTTTATACGATTGCGCAATACTAATAGTGGACGCCATAGCAATTACCCATTTAACCAATAACTCCTCTTCTGTAGATGTTAAAATGGTGGTAGGTCTCATACTACATACTAATGGGCTTTTTCCGGAAACTTTATTATACAGTGTGATTCGAGGAAAATTAAATCTCGCTGCAGAATTCACAGATGCTCCTTGGGATAGCACAGCCGCAACAGCTCCGTTCCATCCATCTGTTCCGGTGTAAATATCTTCTTGGGTGCCATCTAAACAAATAATATCCAGTTATGGACACCCAGTCATGTACAAATAAGACCCAATTATGGACACCCATTTATGGACTATGTCCATAACTGGAAGGAGTCGTTTGTGATCATTTTTGTAAAGATGTATAGGTGCAGGAAACTTCAAAGTTGCAACTTATTTATAAAACTTTAAATATACTTAAAATGATAAGAATCGACATATGTCCATGACTGGATTTTGATGTTATGAGTGATCCAGTAATGGACACCCCTCTCAAACTTAAAAATAATTGTATGTCACTTTCAACATCTTCACAAGTAGGTATGTTTTAAATTTCATAACTTACGGATATGCTTAATGCAAATTTTTGTTTTAATCAGAAACAAGCACCCATAGATCAAAATATTCACTTACCTTCTTAGCGATTTGGTTAAGAAAACTTCTTCAATCCAAAAATATTGCACACGAAATATTGTTCACTTTGCCATTTTGAAACTTAATGGCCGCAACCAATGTCATTTGTCTATGTGACAGACAAATGTCTATTCTTTATGATTTGAGTGTTGGAAATGGTAAAATATTTTTATAGTTCTTATTATATCCTAAAGGTAAAAGTGTCCATCACTGGTGCTTTGTCCATAACTGGTGCCATCACGTTAGTTAGATTAGAAAAATACAATTTTTTATTCGCATCATATGCGTTTGATAATGTTATCCGAAAATAAAATAAAAAATGCTTATGTAAGTAAGTAGGTATTATTATTCAATAGATAAAAGAAAAAACAAACTGATGAAATATCCCTCTTTAGATGGAGCCATTTTGAGCGCGGACCGGAAGAATCGTAGTGAACCATGCAGAGCAAACATTATTAGTATATTTTAGAAAATAAATAAAGGATGTGTCTATGTGTGATGCTGTCTATGTGACGAATTTATTCTAACAATTCACAATCAACACCAACACCAATCAGTAATCAGACTTTCTAATAAAAGTATTAAACTTAAAATCAGAGCTGAAATGGTCAAACCAAAGTATCAGCTGAAGGAATTTTCGTAATTACTCATCACTTAATATCACCTAAAGTCTATTTTATTATTTATAACTCATAGAAATCATTGATAACTACTTTAATCAGATCAATATTTATAATCAAATGTCACATATTGAGATTACCTGATTATTCTAATCTGAGAGTCTAGATATCACAAATGTCTAGGTTCAAAGTCGAACAGACTGAAGCACCACAGATTATGTACTTATTATAGATAGTATAGTCCGTGCTAATGCTACAGAAGTACAGGCTACAGCAGACCAGAAACAAACATTGAGATAAAAAAAGATTCCGACGAATTGAGAACCTCCTCCTTTTTTTGAAGTCGGTTAAAAAGACTTTTAAAGGAACCAAAGTAAAAGTACAGCACGATACCTGGAGCGGATATGCAAGGAATCTGTCGTTTTTACGAATACAAAACAAAATCGACAAATTGATCACGTGACTTATCGATGACGACTGTCATTCTATGAACATGACATGTACGAGAACGACAGTGGTCATCGATAAGTCCCTACCAAAAGCGATCGTAGAAATTGTAAGTTAATCGCAATAGTACTTGCAAAAAAGTAAATATTAGCTTACCATCTACTTACAAACTTACAGTAAGCTACTTTTACACATTTGAACTGGTTCTGATTCTAAATCAGTTTCCTTTGTAAATTTTTATACCTATCCTATTATATTTTCTTAGACTAAAGTTTCACTTAGACATATTTTATATCTTTCATACAATTTGAGAAATTCTTCAAAAGGCCTTCTCTCCTCTGTGCATTTCAATACAGCTTTCTCTATTTTCTGTAAAAAAAAGGAATTTAATATACCATTAACTTATGTGCATGCACACTTTATTACAACATAGAGATCGATTGATAACTGGAATGTTAGATGTTTTATTCCCTGTTTGAAGAGGGCAAAGAGAAAATTAAAAAATGTATTTGTATCCAAACTAAAATACCTCGAGTGAAGAAATTATTTTTGAATTGTTCAAAAACTCTTGTCTGGGTTTATATTGTTGGAAATTGTTGTGAGCTAAATTCGAAAGGAAATTTCTCATTTCCAAGGCCAGTATGGGATTCAGACTTGATACTCGCATTATATTTCCTGTTGAGGGACTCGAAAACCCATCATTTATAATCTGTACCTCAAATTTTTCATTGACTACTGAAAATGAGATACTCTTTCTGGCATTTAAAAATTCATTTGAAGATATTTCTTTCAACAAGTATTTAGCTTTAACCGACTCAAAATTATCATTGTAAAATGTTTCGTTATTTAAAAATTCTTTGTATGCAATGGGTAGTTTTATGTAAAATGACCATG
Organism: Coenonympha arcania; assembly: GCA_036785405.1. Taxonomy (NCBI): domain Eukaryota; kingdom Metazoa; phylum Arthropoda; class Insecta; order Lepidoptera; family Nymphalidae; genus Coenonympha; species Coenonympha arcania. The sequence continues at coordinate 6,854,861 of CM072059.1, forward strand.
TCAGTAAGTCTTGTGATGATTTTGTAATTCTGTATAGATGTCCGTGATATTTGTTAGCAGTTTTATACAATAGCGTCTCTATAGATTCGCTAGGGTCTTTCAGCGCATGTACATTTTTTGAAAAATGGTTTAATTTTATGAAGTGCTCAGGAGTAACAGTGATGTCCTTGCAATACAAAGCAGTCCATAGGTTGTGTTTCCTATTGAAAACTTTAGGAATCTTCTTTACTATTTTTATGTTCAAACAGAGATCTGTTACATTTAACGTTTCCATTCTCAAAGGTATGACAATGTTGAAACTCTTTAACTGATCTAAAACTTTGACACAAAATGTTTTTACAATTTTTTGTGCTGAAAGAATTGTGACGTGAATTTTTGCATCTGTAAACATGTTCTCTAGGACATCATCAAAGTTCTGCTGTTTAGCTAAATACATTTGAATAAGAAAACAAAATGTATCTTTGGCAAAGTAATCCTCAATTCTATTTGTAAGATTGAGAACTAAGTTCTCTTTCAGGATATCTTCATAATATTCATAAACATTGACTTTGCATTTAATTACTTCTTGCATAATATCTTGTCTATTTGATAAAGCCAAAGTTGTAATATGGTTCTCTTCTTTTTTTATGTTATTGATAATTTCATTGTTTTTTTCAACTTCCTCCATTATTTTGTGCATGTAATGCATGTTATTGAGCAGATGCTCTGCAGGATAGTATTCAATTGTAGTAACGGGTATTAAATATGATGATTCGTCTTTCAAATTAAATATATAGACCAGTTTTGAATATGTTGTGCAGATTATTTTACTGTCATCAATAATAATAAAATCTCTAACATTCTTAATGAACAATTGTTTTAATTTGCAATCTGACTCTGAAAATGTATTTGTGGAGACCCACATCGTGCTACAATCAGAGTATATTATTTTGTCCTTTAGTACTGAAGATTTGTGAATGGCAGTATTCATGTGTGCTATGTTTGGAGTATTATTATTCAATGGTTGTTTTATTACAGTGCCAGAACTTAGGCTTATTATCACATGTAGACAATCTTCTTTAATTACAGTGACACTGCTTATCTCTTGTGGGCATGTTGATAGTTTTACAGGTGTTAAGACATTTTCATTTAATTCCAAATCTACTAGTACAGCATACAACGTTACTTTGTTGAAACTCATGATGACGATAAATTGAGGATATTGTGATCTGTTCTTTCCTTTGAGAATTAGATTATTACTGTCAAAATCACTTTGATCTACCCGATGGCAGCAGAGTATACATTGCTCCCTTTTTATCTCACTTGGAATTGTTAGCAAATTTTTATTTGCAATTTTATTTGCGCTGTATTTTTTCACGTTTAAATTGATATTATCCTTCGATATTATCTTATCTATTCTTATATACAGTTCATCCATTTCTAATTTCAGACTAATTAAGAAGTCTTCATACGATTGGATACTTAAAATGTTACGAGCTAAGTTTTGGAAATCTTGTCTGGGTCGTTTTTGTTGAGTTGCAGTTTGCGTCAATGTGTAAGCCAGTAAGCTCCCCTTATTGTCTAAACATATTAAATGTTTGGCTAATAACAACCGGTGAATCTCAAATTCCGTATTACACACAGGTCGCCAATTCAAAAGGTGTCCCTGTGTATCCAATTTTGTTTTATCCATTATTAATATTTGATATTTGTTCCAAAACACTAACACACTGGATTCGTTGTTATGCACTACATTGAGATTATCCACTACTTCTTGTGGTAATTTAAAACTCTTTCTACGATCCATGTTTTGTTACAACAAAAAAAGAAGATTGATAGTGTAAAAAATGTAAACAAATCACTAAGTCCTACTCCTACACTTTAGCGGCAAAAAAAAAACAAATTAGCAGCAAAAATCATGTGTCAATTGTCATCTTGACTTTTGGTTTTGGCTCGAAGCTCAGATCATTTGACTTAGGCACTATTACCTAGGAAAAACTATAATATGAACTGGCTCCGTCTACGAAAGTTATACTTAACATGATTGTTTTTAATCTGTCAAGTGGCGTATAAGATGGCGTCACTTAGGGTATTAACTCAATACCAGGCCAAGTTCACTTATCACGTGGTCGAAGAAACTACAGGAATCCGTCAGGACGTATTAATTTCAGACGGCCGCCGCGCGCCGGCTAGGTTGCACGCGTTAGTTCTTGTACGGTCTATTTCACGCGCTGCGTGCGCCCGATTGCGAAGCAACCTGCGCACGTCGAAAGAGATAAAGTTACTCAATAAAAAGAGACCACAACCTTAGATGCATAGCGGCGGCGAGGTCAGGCGCTAAAGCACTTTTTTGTGTCAGTGCTAGAGCCGCTATTTCTTTGTCTAATCATCTTGTGGAGTGAAACTTCTGTACTGTAGGCACTATTATGTATTCCGTGTCAATACATGAAATTCCGACAGCAAATCTTGACGCTCATGATGATGAATGAATGAATGGGGTGCTGATTGGTCACAATCAGACCTCTGGTTTTTAAACCGCTAGCCGTAATAGTTAGTTACCCCTTAAACCGTCCAAGCGCTATATCGTGTTTGACCTTGAGCGTCGAGCCGCCTGGCGGCGATGGGACGCTTCGGGGTCTAGGGTTGGCGCATGCGCAGTATATATTTAATTACTCGTTTTCTATTGATTACTAAATTTTAACAAAAATTGAACAAATACTTGATTAAGTAATCGATTTTCTGTAAATTTAACATTCATTAGTAATGAATTTTAGGCAAGCTGACACCCTAAATACACGGGAAGGGTACTCCGGGTACTATTTTATTGATGTTTTCAAAGATATCCATTTCTAAACTAAAGTATATTGTTTAATTTACACCTTATACATTTAGCAATAAGAAACAAGAAAAATATCGTAGGTCTTCATACATTTTTTCGTCACATTGGTCGTTTTTGTAATGTCGTACAAAGGAGTACAAAAAAACGCCCTCTCAAACGACCGGATTTGCCATAGACCAATAATAATAAGTCCACTTTCAACGGTCGATTTTGCTGTCTCACTTCATTGACATTAGTTTAAAACAAGATAAAAAAGGTCAACAATAGATCAGTGAGCACAGTTTATGGAAATACGAAGAGGCGGAATTCGCGCCATTTTTAACCGTTGACTCGCCGCCAGGCGGCGATGGGACGCTCTAGGCCGAATGTGACATTCGCCGCCTGGCGGCGATGGGACGCTTCGAGGGGTAATATTCGGTGATTTATGCCATCTGCCTCGACCTCGAAGTTAGTATCTCAGACCAACAAATTCGCATACGTGAGAAGGAGTAGAGAATCTTTTAGAGTATAATAATAGAAAGAGAAAGCGAATTCAAAACAATCTAACGGCTGGTTTTAATGACAGGCTATCAGACCTAGGAATCAATCTGGACAGGCCCCATCTACAAAATTAGCGTGACTATTTTTAATCTGTAAAGTGGTGAATAAGATGGCGTCACCTACGGATAGAAACTCAGTAAACGAATACATTTTGACAACAAATCTTGGCGCTCAACATGGCGCGGGCGCCGCATGCCATTCAAAGCTAGGCTAGAATGAATGAATGGGTTTTGTTTGTTATCTCTATCGTTTTTTATCCCTAGTTTTGTTATCTCTATGGACAGGGTGGGCTACGGCGACCCACGTAAAATGAAAAGATTAAGATTATGTAACAAACATACTTTTGTATAAGAGACAAATAATTGTCTTGTACAGTCGCGGAATGAAAAGGTTCGTCACCTTAGTGTCGATATTCGTTTGCACTAGTACTCTAGTACTGCAAGAGTCCATTATGCCAACATTCCAGTGCAAGAAACAGCGCTGCTAACATTTGAATAAATATGACGTTTGCTATCGAATAAGGTTTTGCTTGTTTTTTCTATCCCGTCAATGCGTTACTAAAATGTATTAAAACCTCACTAAAACCTTAGTTATTTAGGAGAAATTATGATAATTTGAAATTATGACATTTGATATTGACCGATTGACAATAGTTTTAACAGAAATAATAATGTCAGGTTGAATTAACAAGAAGGTTGCAGTTTATCCATAATAATCTCGTTGACAAGATAAATAGTCAAACTACCTTGATCTGAACAATTTTGAACTTTACTAACGAACAGTTAAACTTTATTTTCTCTAACTCGAGTCTATTCTGTAACATAGTTTCAAAACGTAATATGTGCTCGTGATACGTTGAACGAATCAATTTGAAAATCGACGAACCTTTTCGTTCCGCGACTGTACATACCTACAAAGGTATATATTTTAGTTATAAATAGATACATACTCTTACTTTACACATTCGTTTATTTTCTCTATGACACATGAGAGCAATAGCGAGGGACCAGAAAGAGCCCACTTTACCTTTATCTCTCTCTCGTTAGCTCTCTCGCTATTGCTTTATCTGTTTCGTGTGATTTCATGTGTCAACACAGACCTAGTAGGTCTGTGTGTGTCAAAGAGAAAATAAACGAATGGAAAGAGTATAGATAAGTATATTGAACTCCACGTGTGCATTGCAGTTTTAGTGGATAGGGATTGGAAGGTTTATCATAAGGTTTTACAAAAGCAAAATACAGTTTGTTGATTTTTAAATATATTTGAATAATTTCAGTAACGTAAGTACATATTTACAAAACTTGTGTTAAAAATAATTTATTTTATTTTTAATTCGGATGTAAGAAAATAAAAGGGGTGCAGTTTTGAATCGAGTCGCCATGACTAGAAGTTGCGGTGACCATAGCCAGATGAATAACATGTGTTGGAACACTTTTCTAAAAGGAAATATAAACAAAAAAAAACCGGCCAAGTGCGAGTCGGACTTGCGCACCGAGGGTTCCGTACTCAAGAAGTACTGAAGCAAAATAAGCTTAGGTAGTTCTAGCTAGGTACTTTTAAGATTCGTTCGTACTAATGTAGATGTAACACGACCAAAACTGTAACGACCAAAGATGTAAAACGCTAATAATTACCTTTGATAATGAACCGCAAAACTAACTTTGTTTGTAGAGGTTTATTGTTAATATCAAAAAAACTATGCTAGTTAGAGCATTGGCTATAGTTTTCCTGTAAAATATACGTAAATTGCTATTGACCATAATTATTTGAGATTTTTCGATTGGTAAACTCCGGAGATAAGGGGGGGAACGGTATTTTTTTAGACATTTTCCCTGATAAATCAAAAACTATCATGACTAAAAATAATAAAAAAATCGGTTTTAGAATGTACAAAGTAAACCCTTTCATATGTGTGGGGTACACAGTACAGTTATCTCACTTTTAAATTTCAACCCTCCGATTTTCCCCCCTTTTTAAATAAGAACAAAAATAATTTCCATTTTTTTTTATTCCAGTGTCATTGGGCCACTAATATACACAACTATTCCAAATTACATATCGATAGCTCTGGTAGTTACTGAAATAATCGAGTGTGACGGACAGACGGACAGACAGACGGAGAAAGTCGCACCATAAGGGTTCCATTTTACCATTTTGGTACGGAACCCTAAAAATTAAACTGTTGACAAAAATTAGATAGTAAGTATATAAGGTAGACCAATACGGTTCGACCCACAAGCCGAGCGAAAGAAGCGAGTGGTGCCGCGACAGCTGCCGGCGAAGTGCCAGAACTAAAAAAAATGCGATTTTATTTATGATAGTTATAAAAATACTACCGAGGGTTCGGCCTGGTATCTGGAATAGGTTCCGTTCATCGCAACTATGAATCATTGGCATCTGTTTCAAAACCGTAACCAATAGGTAAATAAAAGTTAAACATTCTATTTTTCATTTATAACATTAACCTGGCACATTATTAGTTTCGGGTGAAGTCGTTCAAAACATTCATTTTTGTTGACCGAACGAAGTTTTTTTGCTCACTTTTCAGATTTCACACACGGCACGATTTACTCTGAAGTGAAATGATGACAACACTTTAGGTAGACTTCGTTCGGATCACTTCGTTCCATTATTTATTTCCTCTGCCCGAAACGTATTATGTTATTGATTAAATTAATGTTTTATTTTCTATTCTTTTCTCTTCTTATAAAATACAAGAGTGCCATTTTTGTGTACAAATCTTAATCTCAAAAGTAAATTGACAAGACGTGTAAAAATAGTGATAGACAAACAGACGTACTTATACACAGAACCTGTCGGACCGCGTCAAAAAAATGTTGCAAGTTTACTGGTGTCAAAAATATTTGTTTTGACACCAACAGCGTCAGTTGTAAGCCGGCCGCAGTATATTGTCTATGGACCGCGGTGTACGCCACAGATCCACTGGACTTGTTATTAGTCCGTAGTGAGTTCCCATCCCATCGTCGCCATGTCTGTGGCGGCGTATAAGCGGTTTTTACAGGCTCAGAAGGGCTGGAACCCAGAGCCGTAAAGCCAGTTATTAAAAAAAAAGGAAATTTTTACAAATGGCGGCTGCTATGGGTTGTAGATCATGATGGCGGCGTAACTTTTTTCTTGTGTGAAGAAGAATGACGTATAATTTTCAGATGGGCTACACCACGGCTACACCGAAATTAACCTAAGGCTGCTGATTTCGGTGTAGGTACTTAGACATAATTTTAATGTTTCGGCTGCAATTAATGGAAAAACTATTTTAGACTTGTCAATTTATTTTGGTGGAGATTTTGCGAACCCGAATAGGCACTTTCTCATCAAGTTACCAGTTTCAGTAACATACAAATGCAATGTCAGTTAAAACTAATTGGCACACTCACAATAATTGAATCACTAGCAAAACTATAATCCTAATTATAAATTACAAACTAAAGAGGTTCTCGTGTTAAAACTAAGTTAAGAATGAATGTCAAAAGGCTAGTCTTTAATCTTTAATATTTCTATAATTAACTACTTATTTACAAATTTTAACAAATTTGATATGTGTCCGTTATTGCGGTGGTGAGAAATTCTACATTTCCCTGATACAAAAAAGACTGTAATTCTGTAACTGAATAGATATTATATTATCTACGTATGAAGTTATTGCCGTAATAACTTGAGCCCTCGTAGCTCAGTGATAGAGCACCCAGCCGTGATAGCTGGGAGGGCGCGGGTTGAATTCCGCCGATGCGATAATTTTGATTTTTGATACCTCTAAGTACGTATTACTTTTTTATAGGAATAACAACACACAGTAACAAAAAAATTTAGTAAGATCACATGAGTGATTCGTATGAACGAATGAAAAAAAAACAAATTACGTTACGGTATTCATATTATGCATTAAAATAAAGATATGATTTGAGATTCTGATATTTTTGTTAGATATAACCCGTTCGCAGAAGCTTTGCCGGTGACTTCGCCTTTCACTTCATACAACCGCAACCCGCGCTCGTCTGATATCCGCACTTCTGCGAAAGGGTAGTATCTAGATAGGTGGTCCTTTTAGTATCTGGGACTTTAATGGGATTATTGTTTCTTTTTATGTGAAAAAATTACAGTAACCAAACTTCTGTCAAACCTAAACGAAACTGTTAACTTAATTTTAGATTTATAAATACAAAATTGTAATTCTTTTTACATCACACACTGCAAAATTTTCTTAAATAATCAACTATTTATAGTTCTATATTTACAAAACTCTCACAATCTTGAGTATTTCATAATTGCACTTTATTAAAGGAGTTTTGTTTAGTCGTAACATAATAAGGTGTCGTCATTTAAATGTAGTGAATTTAAAGGTGAACGCACATTTATCAGAGCTGAACGAATCCAACGAAACGAATTTTAGAATTCTGTAAGTACCTATATATGAAATCTCATGAAACTAAATGTGCGTTCACCTTTATCATCAACGAATATGAGAGCTAGTTCGTAATTTCTATAAATACCAGGTTCTATAAAACGATTTTGAAAATAATTGATATTAAACGAAATACCTACGAAATAACATGATGGGGTTTGACTGCTGATAGCTGTAGAAATAATTGCCAAAATATAAATTAGTGAGTCTTTAAAATGAAAAGGTGACTGACTGACTGGCTCACTGATCAGTGATCTATCATCGTACTGCTCAACTTCTCAAGCCACTGAATGAATCGGGCAGTGGGCTAATAAAATTAGGGTTTTTGTTTCCATTCGAGTCGATTCGAATGCATGAATTCGAAATTTATGCAATAATCTGTACTTTCCCTAATAGCTAACTTAATATACAACCATCCGATAAGAAAAGATTTTTGAAAATTTTCTCCCTGAGGGTTCTTCCTTAGCCAGCGACAAGTCCTTAGGGAGACAATTTCTCCTGGAAGCGTCACGTGAGCCAAGTCATGGGCGCACTTAATCACAGTAGCGTAGGTATTTAATTTTTCTATCAAACTGATTGGCAGTATAGATTGTGCGATTTATACCGCCCCCTGAGCCAAGTGTCAAATAGCGTTACGTCGAGACATATTAAAGAAATGGAACAAAATTCAGTGAGCGCCACCAACTGTCAAAATAGGGATAGTAGGATAGTTCGCATACACTTTTTTGAATTTTGTTCCATTTCTATACTTCGCGATGTACCGCTATTTGTCACTTGGCTCAGGCAGCCGAAGTATACACGTTTGGGGAGAATTCAGACAACTTAAAGTTATGGCTATTATAAAATGCAAGTGATTAAAGAATTAATTTCTCATAACAATGGCGTCTGCGACTCCTGCGTCGGACGCGGCCGAGGTAGTGCATTTGTTACTTCTTGATGTCGGGATCCATCTTTGTTTTGTCCATCGTCGACGACACCATACCGCTTTGTGGGTACAACTTGTCTAAATGCTTTAATGACTCGTTGAGGAAATTCTGGAACAAAAATTGGTTGTCTGTAAAGTCGGTTTACTGACGATAGTTGAACGTGACAACGTCACGATTGTGCTTCTTTGTCGCTCGTTCCGCGCTCTCGCTTGCACCTCAAGCCTTACATAGAACGCCTCAGAGCGAGGTAACGCCGCATGAGTCATGTTTTTTCGTGCGTACAGCCGGCTCTATCGAATTATAAGACGTTGTCACGTCAAAAAATATACAAGCGCGGTTATTTCGACTAGTTATATGATGACATTACCGTTGATTTGAGTCATGTTAATAATCCTTAATACTATAGCACAGATAATATAATACTATACTAAAGGTTAATTAATGAGCTTGCGTAGGTAGTCGTACCTGTATGGCAGTGAGCGCGGCGACGATGGCGGGCCCACCGAAGCCGTGAGAGATGAGGGAGAAGTGGGTTAGATGTCGCTGGATGGCGGGCTCCAGGAGATGCGGTGGTCGCGTGTTGCACAGCGGAGACCGGTCCTGGTTCAGAAGGTCCATCACCTCCTTCACCACCTGGGCAATACGATATGGAACTATCAGACCGAATGACGACCGAACGGCGTAGCGGTAGCGAACCTGCCGTTTGCGTAGGAGGTCGTGGGTTCGATTCCCACTACTGGTAAATATTTGTGTGATGACCATGAATGTTTTCCAGCGTCTGCGTGTTTTTAATATGTTATATTTGTGTATATTAATATGTATATATATTATATTTATCAGTTATCTAGTACCCATAACACAAGCTATCGTTACTTTGGAGCTAGGTTGCGATGATGTTTAGTGTTCTGATATTTATTTATAAAACACTATCGAAAAGGCATCTGTAGATGCTCGTAGATTGTGCAAAAGTACATGCTGATTGCAAGCGCATATAGGTTTGCTTGTGTACGTATAGGATATAAGATCAACTAAGTAATTAAGATTAGTCGAAATTATATTAAAGGATTTCTTCTACTGCTTGGCGAGGTACTTCGTTTCACACAGTTGGCTAAAATGATTGTTTGTGGTTACTTCCTGTTCCCATAAACTTCGCCGATAACTTTCCCTCCCATTTCATATTACCGCGACCCTTGCTCGTCCGTTATCAGACGAATACGGGCCGCGGTAGTATCAAGTGGAAGGGGGAGTCATCGGCAAAGCTTCTGCGAACTGGTTATACCTACGTACCTGTTTGGTCGCCTGCAGCAGGTCCCTGCGTCGCCGCGCGTCGTGCTCGGCGTACTGCCTGGCGAGGTACTCCGCCAGCGCACGCGCGGGGAACTCCGTCTCATAGATGTTGCCACAATGATTGGTTGAGGTTACCTGTTTGGTCGCCTGCAGCAGGTCCCTGCGTCGCCGCGCGTCGTGCTCGGCGTACTGCCTGGCGAGGTACTCCGCCAGCGCACGCGCGGGGAACTCCGTCTCATAGATGTTGCCACAATGATTGGTTGAGGTTACCTGTTTGGTCGCCTGCAGCAGGTCCCTGCGTCGCCGCGCGTCGTGCTCGGCGTACTGCCTGGCGAGGTACTCCGCCAGCGCACGCGCGGGGAACTCCGTCTCATAGATGTTGCCACAATGATTGGTTGAGGTTACCTGTTTGGTCGCCTGCAGCAGGTCCCTGCGTCGCCGCGCGTCGTGCTCGGCGTACTGCCTGGCGAGGTACTCCGCCAGCGCACGCGCGGGGAACTCCGTCTCATAGATGTTGCCACAATGATTGGTTGAGGTTACCTGTTTGGTCGCCTGCAGCAGGTCCCTGCGTCGCCGCGCGTCGTGCTCGGCGTACTGCCTGGCGAGGTACTCCGCCAGCGCACGCGCGGGGAACTCCGTCTCATAGATGTTGCCACAATGATTGGTTGAGGTTACCTGTTTGGTCGCCTGCAGCAGGTCCCTGCGTCGCCGCGCGTCGTGCTCGGCGTACTGCCTGGCGAGGTACTCCGCCAGCGCACGCGCGGGGAACTCCGTCTCATAGATGTTGCCACAATGATTGGTTGAGGTTACCTGTTTGGTCGCCTGCAGCAGGTCCCTGCGTCGCCGCGCGTCGTGCTCGGCGTACTGCCTGGCGAGGTACTCCGCCAGCGCACGCGCGGGGAACTCCGTCTCATAGATGTTGCCACAATGATTGGTTGAGGTTACCTGTTTGGTCGCCTGCAGCAGGTCCCTGCGTCGCCGCGCGTCGTGCTCGGCGTACTGCCTGGCGAGGTACTCCGCCAGCGCACGCGCGGGGAACTCCGTCTCATAGATGTTGCCACAATGATTGGTTGAGGTTACCTGTTTGGTCGCCTGCAGCAGGTCCCTGCGTCGCCGCGCGTCGTGCTCGGCGTACTGCCTGGCGAGGTACTCCGCCAGCGCACGCGCGGGGAACTCCGTCTCATAGATGTTGCCACAATGATTGGTTGAGGTTACCTGTTTGGTCGCCTGCAGCAGGTCCCTGCGTCGCCGCGCGTCGTGCTCGGCGTACTGCCTGGCGAGGTACTCCGCCAGCGCACGCGCGGGGAACTCCGTCTCATAGATGTTGCCACAATGATTGGTTGAGGTTACCTGTTTGGTCGCCTGCAGCAGGTCCCTGCGTCGCCGCGCGTCGTGCTCGGCGTACTGCCTGGCGAGGTACTCCGCCAGCGCACGCGCGGGGAACTCCGTCTCATAGATGTTGCCACAATGATTGGTTGAGGTTACCTGTTTGGTCGCCTGCAGCAGGTCCCTGCGTCGCCGCGCGTCGTGCTCGGCGTACTGCCTGGCGAGGTACTCCGCCAGCGCACGCGCGGGGAACTCCGTCTCATAGATGTTGCCACAATGATTGGTTGAGGTTACCTGTTTGGTCGCCTGCAGCAGGTCCCTGCGTCGCCGCGCGTCGTGCTCGGCGTACTGCCTGGCGAGGTACTCCGCCAGCGCACGCGCGGGGAACTCCGTCTCATAGATGTTGCCACAATGATTGGTTGAGGTTACCTGTTTGGTCGCCTGCAGCAGGTCCCTGCGTCGCCGCGCGTCGTGCTCGGCGTACTGCCTGGCGAGGTACTCCGCCAGCGCACGCGCGGGGAACTCCGTCTCATAGATGTTGCCACAATGATTGGTTGAGGTTACCTGTTTGGTCGCCTGCAGCAGGTCCCTGCGTCGCCGCGCGTCGTGCTCGGCGTACTGCCTGGCGAGGTACTCCGCCAGCGCACGCGCGGGGAACTCCGTCTCATAGATGTTGCCACAATGATTGGTTGAGGTTACCTGTTTGGTCGCCTGCAGCAGGTCCCTGCGTCGCCGCGCGTCGTGCTCGGCGTACTGCCTGGCGAGGTACTCCGCCAGCGCACGCGCGGGGAACTCTGTCTCGCACACGTAGCCAAAGTCCCGAGCTAAGTGCACTGCTTCCGCTGTAAAATTAGAAAACATACGTTCATCGTGGTAACTACGTCAATGTGGTAACAACAAAGCGTGACAGACCAAAAGCCACGTGGAAGCGATGCCTCAATACCGAATTGAAGACTGCCAGGGAACACACTCAAGTCCGCAGCACCACAGAACACTAAATAGTACCAGAAGGTCCACTCAGCACGATTATTTAAAGAAATAGCGACTCTAGCGCTAACACAAAAAGTGCAATTCAGTTCGCAATAGCGCCTGGCCCCGCCCTCAAAATCGACACGCAACAAACGCAATGTTGTGGTCTCTTTCTATCGCCTAACTTTATCTCTTACGACGTACTAGAGCTGCCGTAGTCAGACGGCGCGTAAAATAGACCGTACAGAACTAGCGCGTGAACTCAGCCCGCGAGCGGCAACCATCTGAAATATTGAGGTCCGGACCCGTACTTGTAGCCGGGACGTGCAACGTGATAAGTGAGACTGTCCTGGCAGCACAGGAAAATAGTCTCCGCCCTTGCACCACCAGGTGATACCAGGAGGCAGAAGAGCTCACAAGGAATTCACCAAGGTGCCTATAAATATTTTTTCCATAGCTACCAACCTTCAACTAACGAGGTAAGTAAGGTCACGTTGGCAGCTTTCCGTCTCCCTGCTGGCAGGTTGAGACCGATTTTCTCTAACTTTTCCCGCAGGAGTCGACCGCCATTTTTGCTTTTTGCCCTGGAAACAATGATTTCAATTTATTACTGAACACTCCATGCAAATGCGTTCTCTCAGTATTACTTGCCATAACCATACTGGCCGAGGAGGGATTGGCAAGCTAACAAATTTTCCAGAATATTATAGAGATAAGAGAACTCTCACACAAGCAGGTTTCCTTATGATATTTTCCTTTCCTTAAGCAAGTGTACTAACAGACCTTAACAGCTACAATAAAAAATGATTGTTGATGCCACAGATATATAATAATGATTTATAATTTGCCACAGATTTATAGATTAAGTAATGGCCGTCGCTAGCGCTCAGAATAGATAGGTAGAGCACTACCTAACATTCCTAACAACGACAGCGCACCGTGAGTGCCGAGTGCGGTAACTTTTTCTTGTAGTGTGGATAGGTAAAAGAGTAGAGAAGAGAGAGCATCAGTAAACTCGGACAATTATGTGCCACATTCAAACAAAGGCGGTAAAAAGTTTTGACAGTTTATAAGAATCTGTAAGTTTTGTAAAAAATAAAGATTTTCATTTTCATTTTTTTACAAAGTAGTTAGGTAGGTAGGTACTATTTATGTATTTATCAGTTATTTCTCGAATAAAACCATTTCTTCTGACAGAATGTCTTGGTAGACTATTAAAAACTTTAAGCTCCCCTAAATGGGGATGTTCATAACGAGCTCAATTTCGCAAACCGACGTCTGGTTGAGCCTCCCTCTGGTATGCGCGGTACCCGGAGCACTTGGATATGAAATGGATATTTAGGTATAAGTACAAAGTTTATAGAGGATTTGATGAGTAAATTCTTCCTTCCTATACGTAGGTTTATTCTGTATTCTGAGGTAGGGACGTATGAAAATTGAATGAAAATCGAGTAAATTACATTTGCTTTCAGCTAGGGTCTTCTTTTTCTAAAAAAATCGTAATACTGACAACACGCTTACTTAACAATGAACATATTATTTTATTTAAATTTGGCAGTTGCCCGGTCAGGGCAAGAGTTGATTTGCCACTTAGGGGTATGAATAATAGCTTAAGACCTATTCTCAGACCTACCGAACGCAGAAAAAAAATTTCGTCTGATGTCGGTTTCTCAATATTCTATATCTATCATTTTTTTGTCCTACTAGAGATATCAATGTGACATGTGTAAAGTAATAATTTTCCCGAAATTTAAGTAAATCAGTGTGAACGCGGCTGCTCTGTCCCCCTGTAAACTGTCATTCGGCCTTCCTATAGCCTTAACATATAAAAAAACTTGAGAGGTGTCAAGGGACATCCGGATGGAAAGTTGTTGTAATTTTTATGTACTTTTTTGTGTGCAAGAATTAATTAAAAAGCTTATGCCGTTTTACAGACAATTTTCAAACTATGACAAAATTAGATGCTTTTTGGGATTCTTTTTCTGAAACAGGGTTTGAGGAAATTCATTTTCTTGTCAATACCGATTGTTCACAAAACTCTGATTTTCCGTTACATATTTTTTCTGTAAGGATTCGATGATCAGTTCTTTAAACAATTTGACTTAAACATCGTAAAAAAGAGCCAGTTTACCAGCTCTTAAGCCTGAAATAAATAAGATATAAAAGCTTCATAATTAGGGAGAACGCCCCTTATTATGAAGCTTTCTATAGGTGAAATAATAATTCTAACGTTGACTTATTAACTCAAACGATATCATCAATAATATTATCAACAAATCTTTTCCCTTTATGATTTCAAAGTACACATAGATAGTATAGAGAGGTATTGCTGCATTTAGTCACAAAGACATCTAAACTCTTTACATAAATGTTTACTTTAAAGATAACGGGACTCTAAACATTCGCGAAAAGATCCCACGGAACTTAGTCTATGATCACTTTTGTTCGTTCATATTTTCACACGTCCGCTTGACCATCGACAAAAGAATCTCGAATCATCTAAAGCTAACGAGCCAAACAATGATTTGAATTTGGAATCAATGGAAAACTAAATCGGATGAATCGACAGATTGAAAACTAATGGGCACCGAATAATCGGATATCGAGTATCGAATAGATACTGTCCGAATCTGATTTAAAAAAGATATCAATCATGTTATGTGCATAAGTACTCGTAGGTTATCATGTCTTCGATTTCTTTTATAATTACGTTGGGAAAGAGACAAGATAAGTATAGATACCGTTGGTGTTTGAACTTTCAACTTGCATGATACCTATCTACCAATATTTATTAGGGTTCCGTAAATATACTAGTAACTAATAGTTTCACTATGTTCATCCGTCCGTCCGTCCGTCATCCTGATGTATTTTGACACTATAGTCGCCTACCTACTTTCAAAAAAATATAAGAAAAATCTGCAGACCATTTTGCATACGCGTAGGATATATAGGTGTTTGTAGGTAATACAAAACTATTGGAAAGTATTTCGTACGCTGTGACTTTACGTAGGAAGGAACTAACTAATAATATTATTTGATTGTTGTGATTGCTCCAGTGATTGAAAACCAATTTTTGAAGCAATAGCATCAATATATGCTTCATATGCATGAAAGTGCTATAGGGAAATAGAATACCACAATCAAGCTGCATTGTGTGTTTGAAACAAAGAATTGTTAGGTACATATCTTACTTTTGAAAAGATACCTCGAAGATGTATACCTACTTATTCTATAGCTATTTTACAGCTATGACTTACAGGTGTATCGTAAGATATTAGAGGTAGGTATATCAGAGTTAATTAATCAATAGGTAATTAGTAGTAGTAGGCATAGAGTAATGAACAAACCTTCATCATCTTTGATAGTAGTGATAGCCCAATGCAGGTCTTTTTACTTTTCTGGGTAGGTAGTTATGTTCGTTAGCGGACATAAAAAGGGGTAGATGGTGTACCGCAATAATAAGAGGTAACTAGATGGTTCGGCGATAAATTGAAATAGTCTCCCAACGATTCTCTGGCGCAGAGGATTCGAGTGAGAGGTTGCGGGTTCGATTCCGGTAACGGCCGCTATAGAATTTCTAATTTGGCTTAGGTCTAGTCTGGTGGGAGGCTTCGGCCGTAGCTAGTTACCTTACCCTATGAGCAAAGACGCACCGCCAAACTATTAAGCGTTCCGGCGGGATGCTGTCTAGAACTAGAAACGGTAAGAGTTATACTCCTTCAAGTCAGTGCGATAACATCTAAGTACTATCTTGTAGTGTGTAAAAAAACTAGTGTAAACCTCAAGTAAGGTGATTCAGCAGTTTTACACGTTATTGGCAATGTTCCCATGGTCTATGTGGATTATAAAAGCAGTTAGGTACCGTACATTTTATACCTAGACTGAGTCTAGAAGTCACTTAGATAGTAATCCTAACTCGAAACGCCTATCTAAATGACCATACGATACTCATTACAATTTCTTTTGTAGAATAATTGGATTTCTGAGACGTGATTCGACCACCGCTAAAATAAATTAGCAAACGTTGAATAAAAAAGTAAAAAGGATGAAAGGAAAAAAGGCAACAAAAAGTAAGTAATTATCGATATGTAATGGTGTGTAATAGGTTTTTTCTATCGCTTAACACCTTCGATAAAAGCTGATCTTACAAGTGGCTGGACAGCATATTATTATAATTATTGTTTTTTTAAGTAGATATCTCATGATGGAAACTTACATCATAACACAAACTTATATGTTATGCGCTTGTTAATAGTGTTACCTATCATGGATGTCATTCATATTGGTAGCAGAAATAAAAAAAAAATTCAATCCCAGCCCAAAGAATCAATTCGAACTCCAGTAGTAGATAAGTAGGCTATCCCTATCATGTTAGCGGCAAAATTTTAAAAATAATTTCTCAATTACGCATAAATTACTAAGAGTAGGTACATAACGTCTCAAATTACCTTCTGTAAACGTGCACTTATAGAACATTTGATCCAACGCCTTACCGCACTTAAAAAATGCAAAATAACCACAGAGTAGACTATAAGTTAAAACGATCACATCGAATAAAACTCAAACGACTGGAGCTGCTCTATTCTCTTTACCACATATGGGCGCAAAAAATTGTAATAAATACACCGCACATGAGCGATAGGGCTGCCACAATTGTATTTTTAAGTCCCACCCATTCCACATAACCATCTCCTTGGATTAAGAGAGTGAGGCAATAGAGAGTACCTGCGTTTGTGCACAAACTTTTGCACTCTAAGAGCCCACGCGTACCTTGAAGATTCTAAAAGAGATAAATCTCCTTGTAGATTAACCACCTTGCCAAAATCAATATTTTTAAGTAGGCATCATTTTAAATAATTAAATTTTAATTAAGGAGAGAAAATCATAAATGTCATTCTCGAAACACCTGTGCTCCAGATTGCATACAATTACTGAATATACAGTCTACAAAACATAGCATGGGTAAGTCGTCGAAAAAATATGATGATTTCTTATACGCAAATGCAATGCCATTAAACATTGACAAATCAATTTCATCGTAATTGGAACGAGTAGTTAGGAAGTAGCAGACACACCGACAGACTAAAAACAAAGTATAGACAAGCCACAAAACTAAACTCAAACAATGACAGACACAATATGCCAGGAGCGAAAACCTTAAAATAAAAATGCCAACCCTAATTTAAAACGGGAGTAGGTAATTTCTAATGATCGGCGAGATGAATGAATAATAAAAAGGCTGCCGTTTTCTAGCGCGTGTAATAATAATTATTATAAGAATTAGTTTGCTTAGAATATTGTACCTACCTACTACCTACGTTAACTTTAAACCGGTTACTCGATCTCAATTGCTGTGTACAGTGTAAGCACCTAACCACAGAATGTGTACTAAAGAAATCCTACTGTGGTCAAATCTTTAAAAGCGCTTGCTACTTATTTACACGGACCAAACTGGCCACCAGAAATGCAATAGAAAAACTGGCGTTTTTAAGTGCAGCGATGCCTAAGCCGGTGTGTCATAATCTACTGGAAAACTAGGCACATACAGTTTTAGTATCGTATGAGAATGATAGTGGTGTTCGATAAATTTCGTCATCAATTTGTCAACCGTATATGGAATTCCAATTGTTTGACTGACTGATGCGTCGTGCACTCAAATTGCGATAGTTCTCATAAATTTTTTGGATTTCGTTCCGTTTAGATATGGAATGAGCGGTCGACATTTCCATGACGATAGTAGATAAGTTATAATAGCAGGTCTTCTCTCAGAATGAGCTTGTGAAGAAGGGGTTGCACCTAGGGAAACTGTCACTTTATTGTTAGTGGAGAACAGGAAGATGCACTTCAGCCACTGTCAATTTGTACTTACTAGTGGAGAACAAACCCCTGAGCCAAATGACAATTAATAGCAATACTGCGTATGGCATAGAAATGGAACAAAATTAAAAAAAATGTATTTGAGCGGACGACGCATCAATCACTTGATAACTTCGTGTCGGAATAGCACATATTAGTTCGCATGCATTTTTTGAATTTTGTTCCATTTCTAAACGTCGCGGTACTTCGTGACGCATAGAAAACGTAACACTATTCGTCACTTGGCTCAGGCAGCAGCGCCCAATTTAGAAATTATAGAGAAATAATTCGCGGACACATTTTGAATTTTGTTCCATTTCTATACCACGCGTAGTATCGCTGTTTGTCATTTACTTCGGGGGGCTAGTGGGATAATTTTTCTGGAATGGAACAGAACTTTTTATTTTATTTTATTGAAGATAGGCTTGCGCTTGACGACAATCATGCCTGATGGAAAGCAATGATGAGGTCTAGGATGGAGCGCGCTCGCCTAGAAAATGCCTATTCACTCTTCTCTTGAAGGCACCTAGATTGTACTTGGCTGGAAACACGGCGGCTGGAAGGGCGTTCCACACCTTAGCGGTTCGTATCAGAAACGTGGAGGAAAAACGTTTCCTGCGAGTTTGTTGGACGTCAACCACGTAAGGATGCCACCGCTCTCGGCGTCTTGCAGTCCTATGGTAGAAAGGTGACTTGCTTACAAAAAAAACACACCACCGCTTGTACCTACGTGCTTACGCGCAGTCATCTTTGTGAACTCACCTTCTGAGCACTCCTCCTAGTAAGGAGGCGTTGAGGCACTCCGGCGGCGACAACCGGCGCTGCACCTCGGCCACCGTCACTTTGTACTTGCTGGTGGAGGACAGCAGCGACAGCCGGCCCGGCACCGAGCAGAACACGTCGTTCGGCGCGCAAGAGCCGCCGCCGCCGAGCCCGTCCCGACCTTTAATTGCTGTTGAATAAATAACACATTTCGCATTAGTGTTGCAATATGAGACCCAAGACATTTACGAATCGCTCTTACGAATAGAGCTGATAGTGATAAGTAATAGTTCAATCCACGAAGGCGCGGTCCACTCCTTCACAATCGCTTATGAAATATGTTCTAAGCGATTTGTAAGGACTAAGTAGGAGTTTATTAGGTAATTAAGTATACCTCCGTTGATAAGTGCGGCAGGCAGCGTTGCGGAAAAATATTACAGAAAAACGACGTTTTACCTAATTATAGGCACTAAAAAAACTAGACTAGCCAGTTATCGTTTTTGCGTTATCAAATTATGCGTTTTTAATAGTGTACAGATACAGATTGGTTGGAATGAAAACTGGGCAAATACTTTACGATTACTTGTACGTTGTACCTAAGTACCTAGGTGGAACTTAGGTATAACGTACAAGTAATCGAATTATACGAGAGCAAGAGAACCGAATGAGCTAGTTGTATAACTGCTAGTTCAACTGTAGAAAAAAATTACCCCATAGACTCTGTACCTCTTAAGTATTCAGAGAAATATTACGCTCGGGGAAGTAACAGACGTTCAAAGTCGAAAAGTACGGGTGTTTTTAAATTCCACAGTTGAATATTAACAATAGTACTCGTCTACACATTACGGCCCCGCCCCAAACATGCGCTCAGCGTGAATCCATTCGCATTACAATATTTTTTCTATGGCCGCCCTAATACAATAAACATTACTGTGTCATTAGCCGTGCGCCACGCTGGCTAGTTAGCGCCGCGCCTTTTCAATTTTTGAAAATGGAATATTAGCACAAGCACCTTTTTATTAACATTGTTATATTTTGTTAGCGACCAGAGAGTTCGTTCAGATAAAAAAATTCTCTTCAAAAAATTTTATAAGAATGAATAACTTTTTTTGGCTTGAAAATATTTTTTTTTTTGCTAAGAGTACTTATTAGGAGAAAAGCAAGTTCGCCTGATGTTAAATGATACTTCTGCATATGTTAGATGTAGGGCGTCTGAGGTTGTTTGTTCAGTCACTCGTCTACACACTGCACTGCGCTTGCCATCCTAAGACACAGTTGTTGTCTCATCTACGTCCAGTAATTTGTCGGGCGTCCGGCTACCCTTCTCTTTAAATCCGAAACACGCTAATGTTACGCAATTACTGCTTGACAGCGGAATACCTGACCACTGATTAATAAAAATAGTTGTCATAATTATAGATATTACGAAAGATTTGAAGACCTCTCTGGCACAGTTCCTCACCTCATGGTGCTCGGATTTGAGCGAGAAGTCAGGCCAGTTTAGAATTTTATAATTATTTTTCTATAATTTCTAAACTGGACTCAGCCGCCTGATGAGCCAACTGACAAATAGCGTTACCTATGTTTTCTATACGTCGCGATACTTCTCTTAGAAATGGAACAAAATTCAAAAAATGTATGCGAACTATCGCTATTTTGAAACTTTTGACGCTCAGCTGAGGGTCACCGAACGTCAAATCGCATACATTTTTTGAATTGTGTTCCATTTCTATACGTCGCGACGCGATGTAACGCTATTTTGTCACGGCTCACGGGCTCATTTTGTTGGCTCACGGGGCTGGTTTGATCTAATAGGAGGCTTTTGGCATGGCTAGTTACCACCCTGCTGGCAAAGACGCACCGCCAAGTAATTTAGTGTTCCGGTGCAATGCTGTGTAGCAACCGCAAGGGGTTACTCACTCCATCCAAGTTAGTACGATAGCTAACATTTTCGATTGCATCGTCACTTAACAACAGGTGAGATTGAAATCATGTACATACAAAATTACTGACTTGTAGTGTATAAAAAAGATTTTAAATTTTAATCATAACTGGCAAATCATGAAAAAAGCATTTAAACTTCGGTCGTGTAGATAATAAACCCTTCGATCAATTTGAAGCATGTATGAATAAAATTATTGGAACGAAAAAAAACTGTTCGTATCATACCATAACAGATAAATATCAATTAGAAAGAACCATACAAGAGCAATGTGAGTGATTAGAAAAGTATAAAACAAAACTGCAGAAGTTACCTACTTCAAAATGTTTCACCTCGATTAACCGACATAAAAAAACGTGCGGCTATCTAAACAAGTCGCGTCTCATTTCCGTATCCGACCTACGCTATTTAAATATCGAATGATTGATCGATAGGTACTTTTATTTCTATGAATCGATTTATTCGTTCGAATGAGATGAGAGGTTCTTTTTTTGAAAAATCGATACACCTATCCGATAACTGAACGGGGCCTAATTATTGCTTATCTGTCAGGTCATCGTTGAGAAAATGATAAGTTAATAACGTGTTTTGATTTGTGATTGTCTTTGTACCGTCTAATGGTTCAAACGGACCCACAAACTACGCAGTAGACGTTTTACAAGTGTATTTAAAGATAAAAAGCTTGTGCCGCTTGTGATGCTTAATTGTTTAAATAGCAATAACTTTTTCTATCAGTCATTTGTTTTAAATTGTTTTAAACTAGTTATGAACGAATACCTCCAGATACTCATGGCCGTATGATATTGGTATGAATTGTTTAGTTTTTGGATATTTTTTTTAAAATTTTCTTGTTATCATAAACCCCTTTAGAGTGGTTTGTCCATAGCCCACTATTCTGGCCAAGTGCACCTTGGTCTAAGGCATGCGGGTTTGCTGACATGCCTTAGACCGGGGTCGCAAACCCCGAAGGGGCTAGGTACTTACAGGCGCGTGCGGCGAATAATTTGGGTGGTAGAAGGGTGAAAAATACGGTAGCAATAGGTCTGTTATATCTATGATAGAACATTATTTTGTTAGACATATATATACTCACTTTTTAATAAAGGAAGATCTGTCATAAATCCAGTCGTGTCATCCATGCCTGCATTCTGAAAAGAAATGGGTACAAATTAATTAGTCTATATTATATTTTCTGAACTAAAACTCATAAAAATGTTAGACATCCCGGGCGCGTTCAGCGGAGGGAATTTAATTATTTAAGTATCAAACTTATTATGAAATTCCGATTCGCCGGCGGACATTATTACTTGTGTCGATGTATGATATTGACGGAAAGAATAGACGGACGTTTACCCGGACAGATTAATTTGCTTTGCTATAATCCGCTACTTGAAAAGATTCTGTATGGTACAAAATGCAGGAACACTGTCCACATGAAATACCACACAAAATTTTCCAACACTTTCTTCGACGGGCGTTTTATAAAGTCGATATTTTTTAATAATAATTAAACTGCGAGGCTCCATAAAAGATAGGTACTTTTTATGACACTCACATTAATTATCTAAAAATAAGGCTAAATATCCACACAGTAAGTTCCAAGGACGAAAAATGTTCATCGCAACCATTATCGGGACGTCACAGAGATCGAGATTATTTTTGACATGACGGGCGTGCGATGGACAGACTCCATACACGACCATAAATGTACGATTACCGCTACTTCGGCGACGTCCCGAGGACGGCTGGTGTGGACTAACGGCCCTACATCCATGTACTCGTATTTCATCAGTATTTTGCTAGAATGCTATGAATGTCTACGCAATGATCTCTATTCTCTATTATACTAGCACGCTGGATCAAACATTTTGTACAAGTGACTGTTCAATTTATGTGCCGATTTGAAGCACTCCCCTCGGTGGGCCACGATACTAAATTGGCATTTGTTGGTAGTGACCGTCATTTTAAATGTCATTTTATTTTAGTTCCTTGTACGCTCACGCTAGGTTACGCAAAAATCAGCGGCAAAATAGCGAAAATCAATCATGTTTACGTTGACAGTCTGAGGTCTAGCGTATTAGTATTCTAGAGGTCACTGTGTCTACGTCTCTAGCACCGCGTCGTTTTTGCCGGGGGTCCACGCGTCCCAAGTGTGACGTCACACGTATGCAAGTGTGGGTCTGTCTACCTGCGTGTCGTCGGCGGAGTGCAGCGCGTGGTGCAGCGCCAGCTCGTGCTGCTCCCGCGCGCCGTAGTCCGCGCGCCGGTCGCCGCCCGCGCCGTAGCTGAACCCGCCGTGCGATAACTGCGTATACATAAACAGAGATCAGCCCCCTGAGCCAAATGACAAATAGTACATTTCAATGTAAGTGCGGAAAGTTTGTCATTTCTTTACGAGTACCGGTTTGTTGACCCAAGCCGAAGGCGAGGGTCAACTATAAGGACGAGTAAAAATGACAATTCCGCACGTGCATTGAACGACGTTTTTTAATACATTTGCGAAAAAAATATTGGTTTTTGCCTGCTCCGTGTTTGCATGCCGTGTTCGTGTTCATGCGCTCCTGGTACGCCCGCTCCGGTGCCGCGTAGAAAGAAAACACAAAAGCATAGGAGGAAAACACAAAAGCACTAGTGCGGAAAAGAATATCTTTGCGCACGCTAAACACACATGGAAATGTCAACTTTTTGAGCAAATGTATTAAAAATAGTATTACTTCACGACGTAAAGAAATGGAACAAAATTCAAAAATGTATGCGATTTGACATTCAGTGACGCTCAGCGGAGCGTCACCAAGTGTCAAAATAATGAAAGTTCGCATAATTAATGCTATTTGTCACTTGTCTCAGGCAGCTTAGGCAGGCAGCGCGATAGCCAGACTCCAGAGTCCAGACTTAGGTCCCTCCTAATTGGATGGCAGAACTTTTTGAGCTATGTGCGTCGTGGCAACATATTATACTTGCTTTAAGAGGATTATATATTGTTGTTGAATATATTTTTGTCTTTCTCACTCTCACGAATACATTGGTGGGTGCGACATGCAGCTTCGCGGAAGAATACAACAGAAAAACGACGTTTTACCTAATTACTATAAAAATAAGCCAGTTATTAAAAACCTGTTTCTGAGCGTTTTTGGAAATTACTATTAAAGACAAATTAAAACAAAAATTACAATTAAATCCATTGCAGTTTCCGTTAAAAATCAGAAAAACAGAGCAACTTTTGGGAGAACTTTCTATCGAGAAAATTTTATCCAAACGTGTTTCTGCTTCATAGCGATTTTAAATTAAATACCCAAAATACATAACGTTTAAATTTGTATTTGTCTTTACAGTTTTTAAACTGCAGGTCACTAAAAATCACATAAATACGCCGTCTAAGCCGTTAATAGTGAAAGAAAACTTTGTGAGAAAATCGGCACGCAGAGAAAATTGTTGCGATATTAAAAGGAACAACATTTAAGAAGGATCCAAAATCGAAGGAATATAAATTACAAGATACAAAAATAAAATTCAACTGTGTCTATTAAAAATCCCTTCAGAATTTTCCCGGCATTGTACACGCCGCTTCAATTTTGCAGAACTAATCTTCATTGAGAAGTACTTAATCTTCTATAGTGACCTTTTAGTGAAATGGGTGTATTTTTCAGTGAAAAGAAAATATTGACAATCTTTTCACATAATATCTCTTCTCAAGTTTAATGCACTAGGTATGAAGGTTTCAGTTTACGGGGATTTATAGTCAATTTTACAAGGGAACTATATTTTCTATCACCAAAATTTATATTTGTCATCAAGTTGTATCACCTAATAAATAGATCTATCGCCACGAAATATTTTCGTTCTCAGATAAACAAAAATTGTTCCCAGGTATGAATTATCAAATTAATGTTAATATATGTGTAAAATAAGAGATCGATAATCAATAAAATCATATTGCATTACATGAATATAAACTTCGTTCTTATAATAACAGTTTTGTACTTAAATAATAGCTCTGTGCTCAGAATGGTAGATCTGTCACCAAATAAATCGATTATCGATCCCTGACTGCGACTCCGTCGACATGCTCTTGGAGGGGAAGAGGGTGACGGCTAAGGAGTTTTCCTAGGTCCCATGTGCACCTATAGGTAAATAGGTTAAGGTTATTTTCCTTTTTTGACCACCCAGAAATAGGAGCCCCGCGAAGCGGGGCTCCGTCGACATGCTCTTGGAGGGGAAGAGGGTGACGGCTAAGGAGTTTTCCTAGATCCCCCACTTTTTCTTAGGCTATAGTCGTAAATTCTTATATAAAGTTAACACATAAGCTCAAAAAATAAAAAAAATTATAAACATAATATGATTTATTGGTGATCTCTTTAAATTAGTTTGCTTAAATACTTATTAGGACACACCTATTATAACACATACAAAAACATTTATTTGGTACTAGACCTTATATCTCAGGATTTTAGGTGATTTATTGTGGAACTGATTTTGCATTGTTTGGTAACTACATTTTGGTGACAGATCTACTATTTTGAGGACAAACCCTATTATTTAAGAAACACAAAGCTAATTAAATTGGTGATAGCTTAAATGATACCCATTTTACAATAGGCAAGTACCTACTTTCCTTTACTTTTTTTACTGAAATTTATAAACTTTTAAGTGGGAACATATCGAGTCGAAGAAAAGAACGGAATGAAAAGACTGTAGGAAAAATACAGAAAAGTATTCTTGCTTCGTAATCATACAGTCAAATCATTTATTTGTTTCCGATTTTATATGATTAGTATGACGAGTTTTGATGATAGGAGTAGGCAATTCGAAAGTAAAGCCAGTAGGCAAGTAGGTAGTGATCGTAGATCGTAATAGATACCGTCCGGGTCGGTTGTTTTGTATCGGTATTGGAGGATATTTTAATAACATAATTATTTAGGGTTGAAGGGTCGGGGAAGAATGCTAAGACTTCGTCGAAGGCACGCGGTAGGGGTACTTGCTCAAGAGCAGTGCAGTCTTATTTAATCGATAACATGATGTTCGGAATCATGTGTTTAACTGTGATTGTTTGCCTCGACAAAAACATTTTATTTTAGGGGTTACTTCGTACATGAACTACATACAGTGCGTTCACAGTAATTGTACCTGTAGAGATGGAAAGTAAAGTGAGTTTAACTCAAGTGAGACAGTAAAAATTGAAAAATAAGTAAAATTAGAGCTAAAAGAAGTATGATCTATGTGCTACAGGTTTTTGATAAGTATATCCTATCTTCTACTTTTAAAATGAGTGTGGGCCTTAAAACATTAATGTCCTAAGATATAATAGGTATTTGTTGTGTATGTATATTGTGTGTCAAAATTGTCGTCTGTGGTGAGACGCACCACCTAAGCAGCAGCACTGCAGTATAGCTGCTGCGGCGCGAAGTGCTCTCCGCACCGCGCTGTACTCCACGCCATGGCTCCGGAGAGAGCATCTACATGAGGCTGCAGGTCTCTTACGTGGTGCGAGTGTATGTCGTGGTGGTCGCGGTGGTGCCGCAGGTGCGCGTGCGGCTCGTGGTGCGCGTGGTGGCGCGGCAGCAGCTGCTGCGGCGCGTAGTGCTGCGCGTACTCCGCGCCGCCGCTGTACTCCACGCCATGGCTCCGGAGAGAGCATCTACATGAGGCTGCAGGTCTCTTACGTGGTGCGAGTGTATGTCGTGGTGGTCGCGGTGGTGCCGCAGGTGCGCGTGCGGCTCGTGGTGCGCGTGGTGGCGCGGCAGCAGCTGCTGCGGCGCGTAGTGCTGCGCGTACTCCGCGCCGCCGCTGTACTCCACGCCATGGCTCCGGAGAGAGCATCTACATGAGGCTGCAGGTCTCTTACGTGGTGCGAGTGTATGTCGTGGTGGTCGCGGTGGTGCCGCAGGTGCGCGTGCGGCTCGTGGTGCGCGTGGTGGCGCGGCAGCAGCTGCTGCGGCGCGTAGTGCTGCGCGTACTCCGCGCCGCCGCTGTACTCCACGCCATGGCTCCGGAGAGAGCATCTACATGAGGCTGCAGGTCTCTTACGTGGTGCGAGTGTATGTCGTGGTGGTCGCGGTGGTGCCGCAGGTGCGCGTGCGGCTCGTGGTGCGCGTGGTGGCGCGGCAGCAGCTGCTGCGGCGCGTAGTGCTGCGCGTACTCCGCGCCGCCGCTGTACTCCACGCCATGGCTCCGGAGAGAGCATCTACATGAGGCTGCAGGTCTCTTACGTGGTGCGAGTGTATGTCGTGGTGGTCGCGGTGGTGCCGCAGGTGCGCGTGCGGCTCGTGGTGCGCGTGGTGGCGCGGCAGCAGCTGCTGCGGCGCGTAGTGCTGCGCGTACTCCGCGCCGCCGCTGTACTCCACGCCATGGCTCCGGAGAGAGCATCTACATGAGGCTGCAGGTCTCTTACGTGGTGCGAGTGTATGTCGTGGTGGTCGCGGTGGTGCCGCAGGTGCGCGTGCGGCTCGTGGTGCGCGTGGTGGCGCGGCAGCAGCTGCTGCGGCGCGTAGTGCTGCGCGTACTCCGCGCCGCCGCTGTACTCCACGCCATGGCTCCGGAGAGAGCATCTACATGAGGCTGCAGGTCTCTTACGTGGTGCGAGTGTATGTCGTGGTGGTCGCGGTGGTGCCGCAGGTGCGCGTGCGGCTCGTGGTGCGCGTGGTGGCGCGGCAGCAGCTGCTGCGGCGCGTAGTGCTGCGCGTACTCCGCGCCGCCGCTGTACTCCACGCCATGGCTCCGGAGAGAGCATCTACATGAGGCTGCAGGTCTCTTACGTGGTGCGAGTGTATGTCGTGGTGGTCGCGGTGGTGCCGCAGGTGCGCGTGCGGCTCGTGGTGCGCGTGGTGGCGCGGCAGCAGCTGCTGCGGCGCGTAGTGCTGCGCGTACTCCGCGCCGCCGCTGTACTCCACGCCATGGCTCCGGAGAGAGCATCTACATGAGGCTGCAGGTCTCTTACGTGGTGCGAGTGTATGTCGTGGTGGTCGCGGTGGTGCCGCAGGTGCGCGTGCGGCTCGTGGTGCGCGTGGTGGCGCGGCAGCAGCTGCTGCGGCGCGTAGTGCTGCGCGTACTCCGCGCCGCCGCTGTACTCCACGCCATGGCTCCGGAGAGAGCATCTACATGAGGCTGCAGGTCTCTTACGTGGTGCGAGTGTATGTCGTGGTGGTCGCGGTGGTGCCGCAGGTGCGCGTGCGGCTCGTGGTGCGCGTGGTGGCGCGGCAGCAGCTGCTGCGGCGCGTAGTGCTGCGCGTACTCCGCGCCGCCGCTGTACTCCACGCCATGGCTCCGGAGAGAGCATCTACATGAGGCTGCAGGTCTCTTACGTGGTGCGAGTGTATGTCGTGGTGGTCGCGGTGGTGCCGCAGGTGCGCGTGCGGCTCGTGGTGCGCGTGGTGGCGCGGCAGCAGCTGCTGCGGCGCGTAGTGCTGCGCGTACTCCGCGCCGCCGCTGTACTCCACGCCATGGCTCCGGAGAGAGCATCTACATGAGGCTGCAGGTCTCTTACGTGGTGCGAGTGTATGTCGTGGTGGTCGCGGTGGTGCCGCAGGTGCGCGTGCGGCTCGTGGTGCGCGTGGTGGCGCGGCAGCAGCTGCTGCGGCGCGTAGTGCTGCGCGTACTCCGCGCCGCCGCTGTACTCCACGCCATGGCTCCGGAGAGAGCATCTACATGAGGCTGCAGGTCTCTTACGTGGTGCGAGTGTATGTCGTGGTGGTCGCGGTGGTGCCGCAGGTGCGCGTGCGGCTCGTGGTGCGCGTGGTGGCGCGGCAGCAGCTGCTGCGGCGCGTAGTGCTGCGCGTACTCCGCGCCGCCGCTGTACTCCACGCCATGGCTCCGGAGAGAGCATCTACATGAGGCTGCAGGTCTCTTACGTGGTGCGAGTGTATGTCGTGGTGGTCGCGGTGGTGCCGCAGGTGCGCGTGCGGCTCGTGGTGCGCGTGGTGGCGCGGCAGCAGCTGCTGCGGCGCGTAGTGCTGCGCGTACTCCGCGCCGCCGCTGTACTCCACGCCATGGCTCCGGAGAGAGCATCTACATGAGGCTGCAGGTCTCTTACGTGGTGCGAGTGTATGTCGTGGTGGTCGCGGTGGTGCCGCAGGTGCGCGTGCGGCTCGTGGTGCGCGTGGTGGCGCGGCAGCAGCTGCTGCGGCGCGTAGTGCTGCGCGTACTCCGCGCCGCCGCTGTACTCCACGCCATGGCTCCGGAGAGAGCATCTACATGAGGCTGCAGGTCTCTTACGTGGTGCGACTGTATGTCGTGGTGGTCGCGGTGGTGCCGCAGGTGCGCGTGCGGCTCGTGGTGCGCGTGGTGGCGCGGCAGCAGCTGCTGCGGCGCGTAGTGCTGCGCGTACTCCGCGCCGCCGCTGTACTCCACGCCATGGCTCCGGAGAGAGCATCTACATGAGGCTGCAGGTCTCTTACGTGGTGCGAGTGTATGTCGTGGTGGTCGCGGTGGTGCCGCAGGTGCGCGTGCGGCTCGTGGTGCGCGTGGTGGCGCGGCAGCAGCTGCTGCGGCGCGTAGTGCTGCGCGTACTCCGCGCCGCCGCTGTACTCCACGCCATGGCTCCGGAGAGAGCATCTACATGAGGCTGCAGGTCTCTTACGTGGTGCGAGTGTATGTCGTGGTGGTCGCGGTGGTGCCGCAGGTGCGCGTGCGGCTCGTGGTGCGCGTGGTGGCGCGGCAGCAGCTGCTGCGGCGCGTAGTGCTGCGCGTACTCCGCGCCGCCGCTGTACTCCACGCCATGGCTCCGGAGAGAGCATCTACATGAGGCTGCAGGTCTCTTACGTGGTGCGAGTGTATGTCGTGGTGGTCGCGGTGGTGCCGCAGGTGCGCGTGCGGCTCGTGGTGCGCGTGGTGGCGCGGCAGCAGCTGCTGCGGCGCGTAGTGCTGCGCGTACTCCGCGCCGCCGCTGTACTCCACGCCATGGCTCCGGAGAGAGCATCTACATGAGGCTGCAGGTCTCTTACGTGGTGCGAGTGTATGTCGTGGTGGTCGCGGTGGTGCCGCAGGTGCGCGTGCGGCTCGTGGTGCGCGTGGTGGCGCGGCAGCAGCTGCTGCGGCGCGTAGTGCTGCGCGTACTCCGCGCCGCCGCTGTACTCCACGCCATGGCTCCGGAGAGAGCATCTACATGAGGCTGCAGGTCTCTTACGTGGTGCGAGTGTATGTCGTGGTGGTCGCGGTGGTGCCGCAGGTGCGCGTGCGGCTCGTGGTGCGCGTGGTGGCGCGGCAGCAGCTGCTGCGGCGCGTAGTGCTGCGCGTACTCCGCGCCGCCGCTGTACTCCACGCCATGGCTCCGGAGAGAGCATCTACATGAGGCTGCAGGTCTCTTACGTGGTGCGAGTGTATGTCGTGGTGGTCGCGGTGGTGCCGCAGGTGCGCGTGCGGCTCGTGGTGCGCGTGGTGGCGCGGCAGCAGCTGCTGCGGCGCGTAGTGCTGCGCGTACTCCGCGCCGCCGCTGTACTCCACGCCATGGCTCCGGAGAGAGCATCTACATGAGGCTGC
Organism: Coenonympha arcania; assembly: GCA_036785405.1. Classification (NCBI taxonomy): domain Eukaryota; kingdom Metazoa; phylum Arthropoda; class Insecta; order Lepidoptera; family Nymphalidae; genus Coenonympha; species Coenonympha arcania. The sequence goes on from CM072059.1 coordinate 6,885,178, forward strand.
AGGTCTCTTACGTGGTGCGAGTGTATGTCGTGGTGGTCGCGGTGGTGCCGCAGGTGCGCGTGCGGCTCGTGGTGCGCGTGGTGGCGCGGCAGCAGCTGCTGCGGCGCGTAGTGCTGCGCGTACTCCGCGCCGCCGCTGTACTCCACGCCATGGCTCCGGAGAGAGCATCTACATGAGGCTGCAGGTCTCTTACGTGGTGCGAGTGTATGTCGTGGTGGTCGCGGTGGTGCCGCAGGTGCGCGTGCGGCTCGTGGTGCGCGTGGTGGCGCGGCAGCAGCTGCTGCGGCGCGTAGTGCTGCGCGTACTCCGCGCCGCCGCTGTACTCCACGCCATGGCTCCGGAGAGAGCATCTACATGAGGCTGCAGGTCTCTTACGTGGTGCGAGTGTATGTCGTGGTGGTCGCGGTGGTGCCGCAGGTGCGCGTGCGGCTCGTGGTGCGCGTGGTGGCGCGGCAGCAGCTGCTGCGGCGCGTAGTGCTGCGCGTACTCCGCGCCGCCGCTGTACTCCACGCCATGGCTCCGGAGAGAGCATCTACATGAGGCTGCAGGTCTCTTACGTGGTGCGAGTGTATGTCGTGGTGGTCGCGGTGGTGCCGCAGGTGCGCGTGCGGCTCGTGGTGCGCGTGGTGGCGCGGCAGCAGCTGCTGCGGCGCGTAGTGCTGCGCGTACTCCGCGCCGCCGCTGTACTCCACGCCATGGCTCCGGAGAGAGCATCTACATGAGGCTGCAGGTCTCTTACGTGGTGCGAGTGTATGTCGTGGTGGTCGCGGTGGTGCCGCAGGTGCGCGTGCGGCTCGTGGTGCGCGTGGTGGCGCGGCAGCAGCTGCTGCGGCGCGTAGTGCTGCGCGTACTCCGCGCCGCCGCTGTACTCCACGCCATGGCTCCGGAGAGAGCATCTACATGAGGCTGCAGGTCTCTTACGTGGTGCGAGTGTATGTCGTGGTGGTCGCGGTGGTGCCGCAGGTGCGCGTGCGGCTCGTGGTGCGCGTGGTGGCGCGGCAGCAGCTGCTGCGGCGCGTAGTGCTGCGCGTACTCCGCGCCGCCGCTGTACTCCACGCCATGGCTCCGGAGAGAGCATCTACATGAGGCTGCAGGTCTCTTACGTGGTGCGAGTGTATGTCGTGGTGGTCGCGGTGGTGCCGCAGGTGCGCGTGCGGCTCGTGGTGCGCGTGGTGGCGCGGCAGCAGCTGCTGCGGCGCGTAGTGCTGCGCGTACTCCGCGCCGCCGCTGTACTCCACGCCATGGCTCCGGAGAGAGCATCTACATGAGGCTGCAGGTCTCTTACGTGGTGCGAGTGTATGTCGTGGTGGTCGCGGTGGTGCCGCAGGTGCGCGTGCGGCTCGTGGTGCGCGTGGTGGCGCGGCAGCAGCTGCTGCGGCGCGTAGTGCTGCGCGTACTCCGCGCCGCCGCTGTACTCCACGCCATGGCTCCGGAGAGAGCATCTACATGAGGCTGCAGGTCTCTTACGTGGTGCGAGTGTATGTCGTGGTGGTCGCGGTGGTGCCGCAGGTGCGCGTGCGGCTCGTGGTGCGCGTGGTGGCGCGGCAGCAGCTGCTGCGGCGCGTAGTGCTGCGCGTACTCCGCGCCGCCGCTGTACTCCACGCCATGGCTCCGGAGAGAGCATCTACATGAGGCTGCAGGTCTCTTACGTGGTGCGAGTGTATGTCGTGGTGGTCGCGGTGGTGCCGCAGGTGCGCGTGCGGCTCGTGGTGCGCGTGGTGGCGCGGCAGCAGCTGCTGCGGCGCGTAGTGCTGCGCGTACTCCGCGCCGCCGCTGTACTCCACGCCATGGCTCCGGAGAGAGCATCTACATGAGGCTGCAGGTCTCTTACGTGGTGCGAGTGTATGTCGTGGTGGTCGCGGTGGTGCCGCAGGTGCGCGTGCGGCTCGTGGTGCGCGTGGTGGCGCGGCAGCAGCTGCTGCGGCGCGTAGTGCTGCGCGTACTCCGCGCCGCCGCTGTACTCCACGCCATGGCTCCGGAGAGAGCATCTACATGAGGCTGCAGGTCTCTTACGTGGTGCGAGTGTATGTCGTGGTGGTCGCGGTGGTGCCGCAGGTGCGCGTGCGGCTCGTGGTGCGCGTGGTGGCGCGGCAGCAGCTGCTGCGGCGCGTAGTGCTGCGCGTACTCCGCGCCGCCGCTGTACTCCACGCCATGGCTCCGGAGAGAGCATCTACATGAGGCTGCAGGTCTCTTACGTGGTGCGAGTGTATGTCATGGTGGTCGCGGTGGTGCCGCAGGTGCGCGTGCGGCTCGTGGTGCGCGTGGTGGCGCGGCAGCAGCTGCTGCGGCGCGTAGTGCTGCGCGTACTCCGCGCCGCCGCTGTACTCCACGCCATGGCTCCGGAGAGAGCATCTACATGAGGCTGCAGGTCTCTTACGTGGTGCGAGTGTATGTCGTGGTGGTCGCGGTGGTGCCGCAGGTGCGCGTGCGGCTCGTGGTGCGCGTGGTGGCGCGGCAGCAGCTGCTGCGGCGCGTAGTGCTGCGCGTACTCCGCGCCGCCGCTGCCGCCGCTGTACTCCATGCCATGGCTCTGGAATGATCATCTAAATGAGTATCTCATAACGATGAGCGCGAGCACTCCATCAGCGAGACTAGACGTGTGTTGTACCTGTTGCTGGTGGTGCGGGCTGGCGGGGTGCGCGGGCGCGAAGGGCGGCGGGAAGTAGGGCGGCTGGAAGTCGGCGAGCGAGGGCTGCGCGCCGCGGAACCCGCCGCCGCCCAGCCCCAGCCCGCCGCCGCCGAGGCGCTCCTGCAACAAGCACCGCAGCGTTCAGTTGTACAGCCACGCACTGCATACTTATTGTAAGATAATTATGAGATGGTTGCCTGGAAGACATCGCTGTGTAGCGAATAAGGCCGCCTTACTTGTACATTTGTTTAGTTATTTATTTTATTTGTTATTTCTTTTGTTTTGTTTTGGTGTACTTACAATAAAGAATTTTCGATTTATTTATCTTTCTATGAGATAGTTCAGAGACAAGTAAAACCAAGACAAGACGCACGAAAACCCCGAACTTCAAAGCACAGGACCCGGACGTTTAAACAGGTTTTTTAATATAGTCTGTAAAGAGCTGGTTCGTCTTAAAAATTTTAAACCTGGACTGCAAATTAAGACCGGCCCGGTTACTCCCCGGATGCTAGGAACTAAACTAGGACAAATCCGGGGAAACCCTGACCGATGGCAACCCTACATGTAAGAAATGATCATATTAGGCGCGTTGAAAACTTGAAAGCACCGTAAACTTACTTAGTACCTTCATTATACATATGATCACACTACACCTAACAATACATGTTACATGCTCTCAACTCATCAATACTTCAAAAATGAAATAAAAGTTAATCAAGGGTAATTAGATTTCTTGTAACACACGGACGCCAATTAGCCGCATGTGATGGATGTTATCAAGTAATTATCAAATCAACAACTTTATTTCTATGCTGAGACTGTTTTTGATCATTTGGCTATTGTGTTGTACAAAATTAAGCGTCAAATTACCGAATGGGCAATAGAGACCGTGCTGAGGTCTTTGAACGGGTTAATAAGGATTGTTATTACTTATTTCATAAATTTAATTCATTTGTTTGTAGCGGCAATTTTTAAATTAATGTCAGCTGACACGCAAACATTGTTTTGCCGTACAAATTATTTCTCACCTTGGGGATATGAATTATAGTTTACTTCCTAAGACCTACCTCTTGACCTACCTCGAGTATACACCAAAATATTTCATAATAAAAATCGTTTTATAAAAGCCGTCATGTCCTACCTACAAATCCTTGTTTTAAAATTGTCTTAGAGGAAGAAAACTTGAGTACGCTTACTACTAGGAATCTTTAAAATTATTATTAGGTTCGTTTTACTTTCTTTTTTCAGAATTCGAGCTGGGTTTCTTTGGTGTCATTTTGGCTCAATACAGTAAATAGAGTGTTTCAATCAATATAAAAGTCATTCCTTGCTCTGTGGTTTCAAAAGAGTAAATAGAGTATTTTCGTAATAATATATCAAACAGTCAATACCTAATAACGATAAAAGTTAAAAACCAATAAAAAAATAACATAAAATATGACTAATCCTATGTATGTATCTACAGTTTAAATTAAATATCAACTTGATTCATAAAGTGCGAGATGTTACATTAATATTATAATAACTATCATAATTATTATCATTTAGTTAAAATTTATTTATGATTTTAATGAAATGTGTTAATAAACCTTTCTCTCTATACTCTTAAAAATAGTTCTCTTAATTTGAGAAAAGATTTATGCGCTCAATCATAAATGCCTTCATTTATATTTGACCTAACATTAAGTGTAATAAAGTATTGAATTTAGATCGATTGCCAAATATCCAGTTACGGATAATTTTGTACGTCACAGCCTTGCGACAAGACAATCTTGATTTATTATAAACGAAATTAATTACTAACCTAATTAAGTTTAGGAACTAGATTTATGAATCTCTTTGATTTCTCATATCTCAATGTCAAAACAATTTATCATGCCATATATTTTATCATTACCTCTTTATTTTGTACATCTTAATTATTTTATTAGTAATATTTTAGGTTTTTAAGCGTAAATATTTAAGTAACATTTGCGTTGACTTGTAAAAAGATTTCTTGAAAAGATAATAATCGAGAAAAAGATAAAAGTATTTGTAATAATAGAGCTATAGGAAGGACAAAGGAATAAGTTGCCTGATTTTTTTATTAGGGTTCCATACCCAAAGAGTAAAAAACGGGATTCTATTACTGAGACTTCGCCGTCCGTCCGTCCGCCTGTCACCAGGCTGTATCACTTGAACCACGATATATGAGTTACACACTTGAAATATTCGCAGATGACGTATTTCTGTCACCGCTATGACAACAATCACTAAAAATAGAATATACGTTTTTTTTATAGGGGCACCCATAAAAAACGTGATGCTTTGGTCGTTTTTGGCCGATGTTCCAGAAGACCCAATATTACCTACTCTACTCATCCTTTCGCCACGGAACCCTTTGTGCGTGTGTCCGACTCGCACTTGGCCGGTTATTATTACTATGCGTTCGTTATACCTAGAGAATTAGTTCAAGTTATGGTTTTATTTCATTAATTGGCTTCAAAACGCTTGCGTCGCAAGATGGATAAATTATACGCTTATATTACGCCTGTCTCAAGTTTGCGTCTCCATTAATTACTGTCGATCCAGTTTTTTTTTATAATTTATGCGATGGCCACCGGATGTACGGTGAAAACTAAGAAGGCGTGTGACATTGCGGTGAGATTTGTTGCCGAAATATCAATTAGATGCTGATTAGAGATTATTTATCTACAATGAATATTTTACTATTTTTTATCGACTCTTTAAATGACAGCAGTACAGAGTCAGACATTCTGGGATTAACTTCGTTGAATTGTGATGAGGCTTTAAATACATTTTTCATTACTCATACACGGAAAGTAGGTCTGAAGTTGCCTGAGAAGCGGGTTGAAAGTAATACTTTTCAGCCCTAGGGAGAATCGTTTTCAACTGACAGCTGTCAAATAATTAAAAAAAACTAGTTGTCACATTTTTATTGGAGTTCAAATGAAACACGACATACCAGAGTGCATCCATAGACAAGAAGAAAGATAGACTTTATTCATAAAGTAAAGACAACTGATTCATAGACATTCATAGACAATCATATTGACTATTAAAAAGCTAAATGCATAGCCCGCCGGCTAGGCCAAAGAAAAAAAAAAGCCGGGAAAGTGGCAAGCGGCAATCCGATCTTCATTTGTTTTTCGAGTTGTAGAGTTTTGTTTAGGCTTCTGTTTAACAGTGATTTTTATTGACACAATTTTATTTTGACTTCCTTATATTCGTAATGAAAAGCACAGTGTTTACCTCGGGATAAAGACTTATTTAGTCCCTCGAACTATAGGCCCCCTCGCTACGCTCGGGCGCCAAACCCCGTCTCGGGACTAAATAAGTTACTTGCATCCCTAGGGTAACAATGTACACATCTCTGAAACTTTACCTAAACAAACAACAGTAAACTTAAGTAAACTTCATACTACGATTCTTTTATTCGTAATTTTAGGTTGCTGCGTAATTAATGTTTCAATCATAATAAATTAATCTTAATTAACATTGCATAATTGATTGACAAATTACTCTAAAAGAAATTAAAAAAATCAAGTTAATATGTTTGCGAAACTATTGAGAGCGCATACTTGAAATAAATATTTATTTCATGACCTTTTACTTGACATTGGATTAATTAATTTTAATTGTGCCAATGAGAGTATATATCCATTGATGAATAGACAGAAATATACAAGTGATCTAAATGAGATCCTTTATAATTATAACGTAAACATATCTCTACAATACATGAGTTACCCACTCATGTATTGTAGAGATATGTTTACGTTATAATGTTGCTACGAAAAAGTTAATCTGGCTGCAATTTGTCTTTTTTTTATTACTTTCTAAAAGTAAAACCAGAGCACTTACACAACTAGTGTTAAATAGCTCGAGTCCGAAGCGATAGAAAATTACGATATTTCAATCAATATAATTACATCGCAATAAACAATTTGTTGAATTACCGCCTGAGACTGGGAAGGTAGGTTCGTCTGAGGAAGTACCTAGCAAGTAGCAACATTTTTGTGCAAACCGGATAGATTCGGAACATGCTTTCAATCATTAACAACCATTTCATTGAATCTACTTTTACGTACAATGAAAAGGGTTTGAATCTTTAAACTCAATACAATGGTCTGAGGGTTTTTTCAGCATAATATTTTTTCAAACGTCTGCAATCCAAACAGTTCAAGGTATCTACCCCTTTAAAGTTTTAACCTCCGGATCGTTAACCACTGACTTATTAGTGAAATATTGCCCTGATAAGTCAGTGCAATATTACCCCGAATTAAATTTAAATTTTTAATGCATACCTATGCATTAGGAATAAAATTTATCTTACCCGTAGCATAGGCCTACGATACGTCTAAGCTCTTAGCGTAGTGCGTAGCATTATAAGCAATTATATTATTTTTTCTAAATAAATAAGTAGATATTTTTTTTACCTTAATTAATGTGTTATAGTAACTGTAGGCTATATTGCAATACTATATCAGCCCCTATAGCCAAGAAAAAATATCGTAAAGGTTATATCAGATTGGCTATAATAAAGGCATTCCAACTTTAAGGTTAATTATTATTTAACTAAATAGTAGGTACTTCAATTTTATAGCTCTATGTCTACTATACTTTAATTCAATACAAATTTGATTATCGATAGGCCTAACTTACAAGCACTTAAAGAGTCAGTAAATTGTTAAATAACAAAACTATAGTTATGCCATCATTTATTTTAAAGGCGATCGCATTACAAATAAGCGAGTCGCTTCTCAGAGCGCCTATCAAAATCAAGTTAATCAATCAAAAACCAAGTGCGCAAAGTATTACATCTCAATCATTTTGTAATTCATCGATACTTGATTAGTGATAAGTTAATAAGGTATTGTTTGAACCGGTTCAGGAGTAAAATGGACTTCAAATTGGATGTTTTGTTCCAATTTAACTTTTCACACACGTTTTTGTCTTCAAAATTTGATAACTATACAAGATCGATTGGTTTTTAAGAGCTATTGTAAAATGGTGATAACAAAAAACAAAACCCGGCTAAGTTTAGTGTAGACTTCTTCTCAGTGCAGGGCGCGTTAAAAACCTAAACTTAGTTTTAGACCGACTAGTACTTGTCACCAAATACATATATCAAATATCGTACCTTTTGTACAAAATGTGAAATAAAGATACTTTGACTTTTGATAAAGAAAGAAAATACGAGTACTATAAGAATAACAGTAACAAATACCTATCGAATTGCTTGGTTCAATTATATCGTTTTATTTAATTGTTGAAAGAACTTTTCAATGTTTTTCTGTTTTTCTGAGAAGATTTCTTTATATCCCTATAAATAATTATAGTTAGTAAAGTTAGTAAGTAAAATAGTTTTTATGGTCTTGTACAAGTTGTATGTAAGTAGAATGCATATTATAAAAGTGATTGAAATTCTATCGATATTCCACGAGTCATTTCATTTACTGTTATACATCCACTTGTAACTTTTAAATCAATCAATCAATCGAGGTGCGCGTAATAGGAGTATCTCTATTACAATGCAATATAAATTGATCGGTATGTCCGACTCATTAACATACGAAATGGGCCAAGACCGTTCGTTAGCGGTGTGTAAATCTGTGTTCTGTGTAATGATGTCTACATTTAATTTATGATGGCTTATTTCTCTGTGGCTGTGTATGATACAGCATTATTTCACAGGTGTTAATGGAAATCATCGTTTAAATAGAAATAATGAGACGAAAATGACATTTGATAGGCAATAGGTACACACTGATTACAGATGACGCTTGAGCCGCATAGTTATAAGAATCATACTAATATAACTATATATTATTAAGGTTTGTATATGTATGTGTGTGTTTGTCACTCGTTTACGCGTTTTTTTTCGTTCTCTTTAGGTACGTTTACGTTACGTTACTCCTTTACGTTACGTTCCGTTCTTTATCCTTGTTCCGCATACTCGCGACTACAAAACCGATTTATTTGACTTAAATTTGAAATGGAGATCATACCATTGAACTGTAAAAATTATCCGTCGGCTTCATTTAGAGGTAGGTAAAGATATTTCAATCCACGTTTACGCGCCCCACTCTGTCAAACTCCATACGAATCAAATTAAACAAATGCAATTTTTATAGAAGATTTGAATATAAAGATTGAAATATCTATATATGCGTAATTATCAACCAATTTAAACTTCAATTGTTTTAATAAACGAGCACTGGTGAAAAAGCTTTCGCAAATTCAAAGCGCTATGTCCTCTAAAGTTAATTCCTACTTTAAAAATTCGCTCCACCAAATTACAATTAGCTTATTACAAAACACATTCAAATTAGGTTACAGTTTTTACAACATAAGTTTTTTTTCATTAAATTAAATGTACAATAGTACTAACAATTTATGAATGGGATGTTCTGAAATAAACGTTTATTTATTTATTAATAGTTAGATATACCTATATTTTAGTTGAAAATCGTTGGTTCACAAAGAGTTTTATGAAAAGTTTTTTAACACAATTTATTGTATCATTTTATTACATTTCTTCTGACATGCCAAATCAAAATTTAAAATAAAAGCCGTGTTTGATACCATTAAGGACTATTCGCGCTTAATGATGCCCAAACCCCCTCATTAACAGCAGATCAATTCATCAATTTTATAGTTCGTGTATTTGACAAACATAAAACATATTGCTATTTTATGGGATCATTTGCATATAAAACAAACGATAGTGTTTAAATCAATATTTCAGATTTGCTATGACAATTTATAGTTTAGTTTGGTGCTTAAGTGCAGAACGCGCGTTTTGTGATAAAAATTGTCATTAAGACATTTTGAATGAAATTTTAAGGTATAGAGAAGTTTTTCTTGCGGGAAAATAATAATAAATAAATAAATAAATAAATAAATAAATAAATGTAAAATACTCTTATCGAAGCTAGCAACTTTTAACCCAGAAATCTTTACCTACTGCTTAAAATCAATATTATTATTATGAACCCATAATAATATTCAATATTTTTAATAATAGATAACGTCCCATAAGAGATTAGAGTTAGATCTTCATAAACTTCTCGTGTCACAGTGTTTGTCAAAACGTCTTGACCGATTTTCATCATTTTTTTATCTACATTTGGTAGGTCTGAGAATTACCTACTTATCTATTTTTCATATATATATCGTGTTTTGTGTCAATTGGAAACGTGAGTGTGAGCTTAATCTGGAAAAATTGGATAGTTTAAAGTGAGATTTGTAAAAACCAAAATTCACACGGGCGCAGTCGCAGGAAAAACCAAGCGTCATCATAGGGTTTTCTCGCGACTCTGCCTAGACGTATCTACTAACTACTACTAACTAATCAGCCTATAGATATCCACTGCTGGACATAGGCCTTTCCGAGAGCGCGCCACCACACACGGTCCTCCGCCTTCCTCATCCACCCGCTACCAGCGACCTTCTTTAGGTCATCGGTCCAGCGGGCAGGAGGTCGTCCTACGCTGCGCTTGCCGGTACGTGGTCTCCACTCGAGAACACGTCTGCCCCAACGGCCGTCGGTTCTGCGACAGATATGGCCCGCCCACTGCCACTTCAGCTTGCTAATCCGTTGGGCTATGTCGGTAACCTTGGTTCTCCTACGGATGTCCTCGTTGCGGATTCTATCCTTCAGAGAAACACCCAGCATAGCCCTCTCCATAGCACGCTGAGCGACTTTGAACTTGTGGACAAGGCCTACTGTGAGTGTCCACGTTTCTGCTCCGTATGTCATGACCGGCAAGACGCAGGCGTTGAAGACTTTTGTCTTTAGGCATTGGGGTATCGGCGAGTTAAAGACTTGACGCAGTTTTCCAAATGCTGCCCATCCCAGCTGAATTCTTCTGTCAGCTTCCTTGTCGAAGTTGTTTCTACCTAACTGTATAGTCTGTCCTAGGTAGTTATATTCTTGAACAACCTCGATGCTGGCATTCTCGACAATGATGGGCCTTGTGATGACGTATTCATTGAACATGATCTTTGTTTTGTCCACGTTCATCTTAAGACCCACTCGTCACAGAAGTGCTAAGATCGGTCAGCATTTGCTCAAGATCCTGCGGCGTTTCTGCCAATATTACTATGTCGTCTGCAAACCGTAAGTGTGAGATGTATTCGCCATTTACGTTTATGCAGACGTATCTACAAGCTACTAAAACCCATATTAAAAATTCGTCAGTACCTGCACCTCAATCACGCTGGATAGGTCTACGTACGCCACCGCCACTGTTTTATGTCACTTCACTGCAAATTGTACGAGGGTTTTCTTCCACACACAAATTTTAACAAACCATTTCACAGCAATTCATATTCCGATTGATTTATTTCAAGATTAATAATACTTTGCTTCACTATGTATAAAATTAAAAACGAACTTTGATAAATAATACAATTTTTTCATGATCAGGGTTAAAAAAAATGTTCGAAGAATGAATATTCGATAATTACTGCCACCATAAAAGGCGGACGAATCTGGCAACGATCAGTAAGTGATTAGTTCTTAAATTACCACCTTACGATCAAGGCGCGCGTCGACCTACTCGGACTACCGGATTTGATTTTATAACAACAATTTACTCTCATTGAATAATCGATTAAATTACAGCGCATTTTAATACACGTGTGTAATAATACAATAAAAAGAAACCCAAGTAAAATGTAACAACGCAAATTCCGCGACCCACATATCGATAGCTTCATTTATCGATAAAGGCAATTAGGCGTCGGAGCTCGGAACGTCTCTAATGTTTATTAAAATTTTTATTATGCAAATAACATCATAAAATTGATTCTGCACGGATATTAGAGCTGTTACTCTAGAATAGACACTAAAAAATAATTTACATTAAAATAGTTTAGGCGTTGCTTTACTGTAGTTCGAAGGTTTTTTATTGTGTTCATTAAGCTCGTGCGTATTTATTTTAATTGCCTTTTTTATTGTGATTACTCGCTTACTGGATACCGTTACAATTGGTGAGTGATTAAAGATTTTTAGATAAGGCTATTGTGATGTTACTCACTATATTATAGTTAAACGTTTCACAAAATGATTTCGTTATATGCATATGCATATTCAAAGACGTAGAGGTTTCTTTTGCTATGTTTAATTTTTTAAACAGGTTTACGACTATATCAAACAGCTCCAAAATTACAAATCTGCAGGAAATTGAACTTTTTCGCTGGTTTTGTGGTTTCATTTAAATTAAAATCATGATCCAATAGACGTCTAAAAAAGCATTGACTCATTTATAAGGTAAATAGTAATAAAATCACATTACTTAGGCCGCGGGCGCTACGACAGTGTAGGGCGGGCGGGGGAAACGGCGAAAACAGGGCAATCCTATTATAATTTTATTAATTATTAATATTAATTATAATTTTACCACTTTACTTGCGTATTGTATAAAATAATAATTATAATTTGTATATTTGTATGTCGAAGGTTAGTATTTACTAAAAAATGGTTTTGAAAACTACTATATGTATGTAACTTATAGATCACTAATCCTCGTCTAAGGGTGCTTATCCACCTCACAAATTATTCGTTGCTGAGCTACATTCTGTGTCAAACACTTCATAATGTTTCAGTTCATAATGTTACGAAAGCAAATGTCAATCGAACGCGAACTACCTACGTATGTCATCTCTGGTGGACAAGCATCATATTGGCTGTTCGACTAATATTCGCTACATGTGAACGAATTCGCGGGCTAGTCATACATATAAGTTGAAATAAAATAAAAGACGGTAATTGTTTGGTCTCTACACTCCCTCCTGTCTTCGCTGTCGTCCAAGTTGCAGCCTAATGATATTACGCTTGGGTGCCAGATGACTTTGCGGTAGTAAATAAATCGACTACTCATTGATGAGAAAGATAAATATTAACTTATATCCACGGCCAGAAGGGCGTACAATGCAATTGCGGATTTTGCTATGAACAACTTTTAGCTTAGTTTTTTAAGTAGTTAAGGAAAAACGTAGTTTTTTATGATATTCGCGCGCAATGCACCCTGTCGCGCCTACACAACGTATTCGTAAGAGTGAAGAGAGCAACTGCTCAGATTGATAAACACCCTCAATTATTTTGTGATTGAATTTACTTATTATCCTCTACTCTAGTACATTTTTCACACTTAATATTAGTTTGTAATGTAAGTAATGTTTACGTGGAACCGTTCAGTGACCTTGCCGCGATCGCGCGCGCCGCGTGCCCGGCGTCGACTGCCGAGGGCGGTCCGCCCTGCGGGTATGGGCTTCACTGCGAGCGATGGGTGACCCTCTTATTACGAGAGTTACTACGAGAATTTACCCGACTGTAGAAAAAGCATGTTTCTGCTAATAATATTAAAATAAAATCATACTAATGGTATAAGGGCGAACGTTTGTTTGCGGTGTTTGGGAAGGCAAATTATCCGAAACTTCATTTTATTTCAAAAAAAAAAGTTTGGTTTGAGATTGGTGAAACAGCGACATTAGCAACAGTTTATATAATTCGTCAAGTAATGAATATTAAAAAAAAACTAAATAAATATGTCTCAAAGCACTAAGTGCTATTCTTTTTCATGGAGAAATAAACGGATATTAGTTAGTTTATTGCCGCTACCGAAACTGCTTTTTCCGATGGACCCACGACCAGTGTACAATGCTGACCTATCTAGATGCAGGAGGAGAGAAATGTCTTGTCTCTAGAAGACTCTTGGCAGGTTGATTCGATATTTGCATGCTTTAAAGCAGACGTGCCTAAGACGAACGACGTTTTAATCAGCTGAATAAAGAAACAAATATCTTGAAATCATAATCTCTCCGTATTGGTTTAAAAGCACCTGATATTTCCCGCTGTCATTTTTACATTTTTGGTCTGGCTAAAGTATCAAATGTTTAATCTTGGGTATAATTTATCTCCATTCCTTCCAGTTATATCGTATCAGTTGTTAAAGCACGAAGAAATAAAATATAAATACATACAGACAAGTACAAACTTTATCCTTTAAACTAATATGAGTGCGATGCTTCAGTGGAAATTAGAAATCCTAGTCATCGAGTTACAATCGAGAACATCTGTTAGAGCTAAACCCCACCCCGAGGCGATCGCTAATTAATAGGCAGTGCGAACGCACTCCGATTGGTGGTCATTGAAGTGTGCAATGAACTTTGCGTTCGATACACCACGATCACAAAGAAGATCCTCGCAATATGACCCTTAATGTGAGAGGCTTAGGTCTTACGGAATGGGGGGGTTGTACGCGAAAATAAAAATGTGCGCTTGACCAAGCGGAAAATTGTATTTAACTAAGTGGCTGGCTGTAACAGTGCGAATGGGTGAACCTATGTACCTACAATGTACATCCATTCAAGTGAGAAGTCGTGAAGAACTTAATTATAGATGAGGAAACGATGGAGGGTCACAAAAGTAATTTAAAAAAAATAGTACTGTGGGAGTGGTAAGGAATAATTTGAGTATTTACAATTTAAACTGTGCAGATAGAAAGACTGGAAACTTTAGTACTGTAACTGAAAATTGTGAATTTCCGTAGACAGAAGAGAAGAAGGTAGAAGAGAAGACAGTTTACCGAAAACTACAATTTTTATAAAGAGGAAGCCGTAATGAACAAATTGGATCGACTGATTAGTATTAAATGAACTTTTGAAAATATCGCTTTATGATTCAGTTGAGTAAGAAACGAGGTTGAGGAGGAATGTGTAAACAAGGGCTTTTGACGGAAAATTCATTTTTCAATTTATGTTTTATCAAAGAGCTTAGTTGTTCCGAGCATCGTTTAGAAACATTATGATAGGACTGAGCAATCTCTCAGCTTCGAGTTTCTCACTTGAGGGTATGAAAAAACTATACGTCCTATTCGCAGACCTACCAAATATGCACATGAATAAACAAAACATACATTTACCGAATTGATAACCTCTTTTGTTTTTCAAAGTCGGTTAAAAAATCAAAGTAAAAGCCGTATTGGAGGAGTTTTGTTACAAACACTGTGACACGATAGTTTTATATATTACACGGAAAAAGGTTAAACCTTGTTTGGTTTGAAGTAAACAAAATATAAGTATTTCAATTAGCAGGAGTTACGGGAATTCAATACATTTGCGACCCAATATAGTCAATGCCCCAAATGCCCGTTGCGTATGGCAACGAATTTCCTGATTCGCTCACTTTTGTTCAATATCCGTTATTAGTCACCCTTCTGTAGATGTGCACTTCGCCTCGGGGCTGAGGGACAGATATACATATATTATACGTATAAATATGCTAATCAATATGATTGGAAGGGATCATAGAGTTTTACCGATTTCGAAGAAGGCTTCAGAATGGTACTACATAGCATTTTTGATTTTAACACCATAAAGAATACAGAGCTACTTTCTGCGATGTACCTACTTGTATGTATCTATACTAGATATTTTCTGTAACACTTTCACTAAATAATGCAATGAAACTTAATTTAAAGAATTAATCATTTTAATTAGTCAAATTCAAACAAAGTCAATCAGACAGATAGATAGGAGTCAATTGACTCACCTATGGGCATTGACCTCTATATAGAGACAGGGCGAACCGCGCGAAAAAATGTCGCCAGTTCAATGGGGAAATGTCCCCATTGTACGCGCACTATTGTCTATGCCGCGGTCCCCGCCTCAGCTCACGACGCTCCGCACGCACGTTTCCATGGAGACGGTTCCCGCCATTTTAGTAAGTACGCTTAGTAACGAGAGAATAGTGGAAAATTTAACTCTAAAAGATAAAAATGCCTAATTGTGCGATAAAAGACTGCAAAAGTTACACCAAGAAATTTAAAAAGAAGCATGGGATAACGTATCATCGCTAAGTAACATCAAGAAATATTACATAAAAAAAACAAGTATTTCGCAGGATGTTTGATAGATGGCGCTAAATTTCCTTGTATGAAAAAGGCTTTGGCAAAATGTTCGAACAGGCCTATCCTTAGTAATGATCAATGCCTATGGGACAATTATTCCGAGTCATTGATTTAAAAACAACCTGCCAAGTGCGCGAACCAAAGGTTCCGTACTACCTACTATAGAAAAAGTAAAACCATAAAAATAACTTTTCTTATCGAATTGCAAACTTAACTTGGTTTTTTTGAGATTTATTATGATCGTATAAAAAAAACCAGCCAAGTGCGATTCGTACTCGCGCACCGAGGGTTCCGTACTACCTACTATAGAAAAATTAAAACCATAAAAATCACTTTTCTTACCGAACCGCAAACTTAACTTTTTGTTTTATAGTTAATTGTTATTAGCAAAAAAGTATAATAGGTATAAAGTTAATTTTATTTTGCCCATAAAATGTACATTAATCCCAATTAAATAATCATAATTATATCAGATTTTTTGATTGGTAAACTTCTTTTTTTTTTTGAGGTAGGTACGGAATCCTATAAATAGATAGGTAGGTACGTACTGAGTTGATTGGTATTAACTGAACTACGTGTAACGAGTGGGTACAATTAATTCTATTTGATTTCCAATAGCAAATGAAAGAGCTGCCCAATTAATGGAACACAATGTCAAAATGTAAATGAATAGAAAAAAAAAATTCGTTGCGCCCAGTTTCTTTTTGTATGTGCGTGCGCCAATCGGCCGGGTCGCAGTGCCCGGGGCAAAATGGCGGGGCGCCTATATTGCTGGCCTCTCGTCCGGAAATACGGAATTTTATTTGTCTAATCACGTTCAGAATTTACTAAAAATGTTTGGGAGTTTTCTATTTTTATGCTTTGGTTCATCATCTCTTTCGTAACGCTCTTGTCAGAGCGGTCGTGGTCATCACTTTCCAGTCACACGCTTGACAATTCGTCTCCATTCCTCCCGGACAGCTGCTTTCCTGGTGCACACATGTAAGGGGACGTCCACTGCAGCCTTAACTTGGTCCGTTCATCTCATAGGCGATCTGCCGCGGGGTCTGGTTCCATCTACTTTTCCTTGGACGACTAGACGTTCGATGGAGATATTGTCACGTCTAGTCACGTGACCAAAGAAAGTGAGAATTCGAGCCTGAACGATGGAAGACAGACGCTGCTTGATGCTTTGGTTACGTGTTATTTTTTTATCACGGGCCTTCGGTCGCGGCTCGTGATGTTCGGTTTTTTAGCAATCATGGATTTTCCGGAGTAAAAAGTAGCGTATGTATCCGTAGTATATGTAATCCATGGCCTACAACGTGTAATACAGGGTGATTCGCTATCAAGTACACTTATATACCCTTCAATGTTATTTCAACTTTTCGTTACACGTTGTATAGTTCATTTCGATTCAAAATTTCAGCCATCCGGTTAAGTTCAATCAAAGTCACAAACACACCTTTATTATACTAGTGTAATTATAAGAACGGACACTACAAAACTTTAAGTTCTTTAAAACTTTTCGAAAATTTAAGACCTCAATGTCGCGACATTCAGATATAATAACAATTATAGACTGTATTAGCTATCTTTTACCCCTTTGACATTGCTTAGTTGTATTTTATTTTATATTTACATACTTTATTTTCCAATTATATTTAAGGCCATTTTAGTATTTGACATTGTTTAAACTTATTCATGACATTCTATTATACTCTGTAATTAGCCGTATTAACGATTTATGAGCAATTATGAATATTTTAATTCTAAATGTATTTAATAACATAAGGGGACAATAATAATTATTTGTAATTGCCATGTCCTGACAGGGCGTCTTGTGCACGCTTGTGATATGTAATTGTAAGCACATGTGCATAAAGCAATTGTAATAAATAAAGAATAAAGAATAAAGTTGAGCTTCACAATAAGCCCACTTGTTTTTTCCTAACTCTCGATACAAAAAAAATTATCAAGTTCAAATTGCTGCGAACAACTTTTTTATATTAGACGCATCTGTGATCTGGGTGTCTGAAATAAGTCGATGTTAAGTGTCATTGACATCTCAATAAATTCTTAATACCCCCACGGAGGTAGGAAATTGGCCGTGATTCACGCTCGTGCCTCGGAGAGCACGTTAAGCCGTCGGTCCTATACCTGCTTTCTTTCCCATCGTATCGAGCCTCCGTTACATTGGACTAAGAGAGTCAGGACTAAAGAGTTAGCTTGTTTTTTTTTTAATTTTATGATTAATTAAAAAAAATTAAGTCTCATGCATTTCTTCAGGGTTAACTATCATCAGTGTTATTAAATGAAAATGGAATACATGTAGGTCAGTATGTCTCGTTTGCTATCTTTTATTTCAATGTTGTATAGACCTAAACCTACCACAGTCTATTGTGGAGTAAGCATTAGTGATAAATCATGCAAAACGCCGGTGAAAGGCCGTTTCATTCCCTTTTGCGTGTTATCAGTAGCCGACACGTACAATGGGTAGCTGGTAGCTACCAGGGTCCTAGGGTCACTGGGATAATCGTGAACACGTGCGCTTAGATCGGCTCAATTATACCTCATGTTAATAGACAGATACTATAATTAATATCAGAGCTTTTCTGTTTCTAATAATGATTTCGGTAATGTAGGTACAGATTTAGCCCGAGAGGATTTCGGTGCACAAAAAATCCCGTGGGATTATGCCATATCCCATTTCTGTACTCAATCGCGCTACCTTTGCCAATAACTTCTTTAAAAGAAGATTTCTGTTTCTTCAACATCCCAAACTCAAAGGAACCGTGGATTTTTTCGGGATGAAAAACAGCCGTGTATCCAGTGTATAAGCTGTCCAGTGACTTCCATATAGTTCTAGCTAAAATAAAAAAATTACTAACACGTGATAACATACTATAGGCCGGTATCAATTAGTTAGTCCTACAGTTGAATTTAATTTTCTTTGTGATTTTTATCATTCAATTCGTATGGAGTTTGACAGAGTGGGGCGTGTCATCGTGGATTTAAAATATCTATACACTTTTGGCGTCACATTATGACATGTGGAAAGTTTACGTGTGACCTACGTGACATAAAGTCATTCCTTGCTCTGTGTACGTGACCTCTCGGATGTGATCTATCATTATTACTATTTCTGTGGATCTATCTAATTGGCATAAAAAAAGCTACAAACCAATTTCCATGATATCCAATTCTTGGTAGATACACAAAATGACCGGTGCTTCTGTGCTTGTAGATACATTTAATACACATAAGCATAATAATTTGAGGTTAAAGTTCAGTTTGAGTCTGTTACTCGTAAATATAAATAATGCTACCGAACTTTCTTGGCCTATGAGCTTTTAAGATGTTAATAAACTTTATTTGCTACTTTATACTTTTTTAAGACCCGGCAAAGGTTAGTTTAGGTTAGATGGTTTTTCTTTTGATTCTTATAAACTATTCATTTAGCCTACAGGTTAATAGAAGTAATTTGCATAATAATTACTTAACCCATTAGTTTTCTAAGTACCTATCTATCTATTTTATTTTTCTATACCTGTTTATTAATTTATATGCTTACCATTAGTCAAAACGTTTACTTATGATACAACTTCCTGCTGGCACTCGTATGTTCTATAAAATAATGCCAATTGCAAAAAAAGTTAATAATAAAAAAAAGAAAGTACAAAGATGCCGGTTCGTGCCCGTTATGTTCTTGGAAGAGATTGATTCTGTAAGGCCATTGTGGTCAGATATATTCTTGCTATTATGACCAACGACTCTACCATAAAGAAAAACTAATTTTTTACCTTACGGCTTTGCGTTATGATTGATATCACGCTGCTATGTATTGTGCTATTTGTACTCTTTTGAGTCGGGAAAAGCTTAACCACAGAGCTAATTTTATACAAATATGAGTGAAACTATATATTATTTCCTTTATCATTCCATAAAATTATGGGCATTACGTATTGGTGAGAAAATAAAGGAATTTGAGTGAGCTATTTGAACAACATGGATTTGTGGTTGTAAGATTTTATTAATAACACGAAATTCTAAATTACCTAACATGTATGGAAGCTTTTGATGAACTTGCATTGTTATTGCTCGGTAGGTTTAGATATTAAATAAAATGGTTCTATTAATTTTTTTCTATTAAAAAAAAATCTACCTTTAACAATCCACGTATAGTATATAATTTTAACACCATTCTTAAAAAAAGTACATTTTTATGAATGTAGAAATATTAATTAAAAAAGCATTGCGCGAGCAACAACCTGTTTATAAATCTATGGTATTTGGTTACAAATTCTATTGCAATTTTTTCTATTCACCATAATTATCTACTTGGATAAAATAACCCAATTATTCTTCCAATTTGCAGTTTTTTTATACCTTTATTTGCGACTTATATGTTTTCTTACATAATCAGAGCTCATCAGGATTTCCCAAACAATACCTATACATATACTATTTATATGATTTACGTTTAAACCTCCAAAATATTTTACCGACGTAATAAAAAAGAACTTGTTTTCTCAAATGCCTTGCAAGTTCTCTTGTAACGGCGAATCGAAACGAGATAGAGGCAAGCTATTTATCAAATACGTGTCTATATGTAAAAAATACAATGCTAGTACAAAATGAAGTGGCCATATATTATTGTTAGTGGCCTGATAGAGTCTATTACAAGAACTACCATCGGTTCTCGATTTGGTTTTACTTTTAAAATTCGCATGTTTAAATTATTAATCAATTAAAAAGTAATTCCTCATAAAAAATTGAAAACCGCCTTTTGTGTGGTCGATGAATAAAAACTTGATGAATGAAACTTGTAATTCCAGAAAGCATATTTTTAATTAACAAAAAGGGCTTATATGTACCTTCTGTAATTCTATTCTTTGTATTTGTAAGTTACCTTTCTTATGTGTACAATATTTTTTTAATCACTTTAACGTAGTACGTAGGTATATTATGAAAATTCTTTTCATTGCACTAATGGAAATTAAACGTAGATGACTGTTAGCAAAAGAAAATAAAAAAACCTGTCAAGTGCGAGTCGGACTCGCGCACTGAGGGTTCCGTACTACAACCGGAGGAATAAAACCATAAAAACCACTTTTCTTATCGAACCGCAAAACTAACTTTGTTTTTAGAGGTTTTATTGTAAATATCAAAAAACTACTTATTAGATCTCGTTCAAACCAATTTTCGGTGGAAGTTTGCATGGTAATGTACATCATGTATTTTTTTAGTTTTATCATACTCTTATTTTAGAAGTTACAGGGGGGGGGACACACATTTTACCACTTTGGAAGTGTCTCTCGCGCAAGCTATTCATTTTAGAAAAAAATGATATTAGAAACCTTAGTATCATTTTTGAAGACCTATCCATAGGCATAGATACCCCACACATATGGGTTTGATGAAAAAAAATTTTTGAGTTTCAGTTCTAAGTATGGGGCACCCCCAAAATTTATTACTTATTTTTTAATTTTGTGTGAAAACCTTAATGCGGTTCACAGAATACATCTACTTACCAAGTTTCAACAGTATAGCTCTTATAGTTTCGGAAAAAAGTGGCTGTGACATACGGACGGACAGACGGACAGACGGACAGACGGACAGACGGACAGACGGACAGACAGACATGACGAATCTATAAGGGTTCCGTTTTTTGCCATTCGGCTACGGAACCCTAAAAACGATATGGATGTTCCAGCTATTTCAACAAATCATCTGGAAGCTATCATCAGCATGTCAAATAAACGTGAGTGTCGTGGAACACTCGGTAGAAACAAAGTTTGGAATAACACCAAAAACAAAACTCCATTTTATATTAACTTAAAAGAATGACACGCGATATAATAAAAAATTAAAACACAGATTGAAAGATTCGTAGCTAGTCAGTATGCAGCGTAGGCGTAGCAGTTTGGCGCCACGGACAAAATATCTTTCCAAGAAATTTTAATTTTTAGGACATGATCAATAAATGAAATATTCGCAAAATGAATGTGCTCGTTACACAGAAAATAATAATGTGCATAAAATATAATGGAATTTTCGTGATGAAAAAAAATTGGTTGTCTGTAAAGTCGGTTTACTGACGATAGTTGAACGTGACAACTCTCGCTTGCACTTCAAGCCTTACATGGAACGCCTCAGAGCGAGGTAGGTAACGGCAGCGAGGTAACGGCAACGAGGTAACGGCACATGAGTCATGTTTTTTTGTGCGTGCAGCCGGCTCCATCGATTTATAAGACGTTGTCACGTCAAAAATCCATTTTCTTTCACGAAAAGAAATTTTGTTTCAAAAATATTAAAAGTAAAAAATCGAGAAAAAACTCATCGAGAAACCTTAGTATCTGCTAGACAGTTTTGAAACTTATTTCGAAGTACGTTTAGGCGTGCGCGCGTGGGTGGTATCCAGTGTAACTCGACCTTTCTTTGCTAATGCACTGTATGACAAGTGATCTAGAATCATTGTTACGAAATAATGTGTGATAGACTGATTGGAGTGTGTCCATGTTACAGAATCGTATTGAACTTAATATGTTAGTAGGCACGCAAGTTGCTGTTTACTAAGTTAGAAATATTTTTAATGCCATTTCTTTATTTGCATTCCGTTTTACTGCAATTTGTTGTTCATTGACGTAGCAATGTATAATGTATTTATCTACGGAATCTAGGTTACATAGGTATTCTACGTAAAGAATGGTGGAGATTTGTTTCTTTCTGAATAATCGCATTAAATTTATTCAGTAGCCAATAATTGACGATAGGGTTCTGGAGTTAGACCACGGATTTTTCGTGGAAATGCGCGTATCTGAAAATTGTATATCATTGATTAATTGTGAAGAACAATATCGTGAGAAAAACTGCATACTTGAGGTTGAGCAGAGAGTTAAGCCTCCCCCACACAGGCGCGTTATTATCGCGCGATAATATCGCAAGCGTTATTGCGATTTCTGTTTTCAGTACATTTTGTATTAGGATGGTCATGTAGTTACACACTGCTGCGATAATAACGCTGCAATGGAAGTATATCGGTCGATATTATCGCAAGCGTTATTGCGATATCTGTTTTCAGTAAGTACATTTTGTATTAGGATGGTCATGTAGTTACACATTGCTGCGATAATAACGCGCGATAATAACGCGCCTGTGTGGGACGACGGACGCAGCGTCCTACTTCCATGACCATCCTAATACAAAATGTACTGAAAACAGATATCGCAATAACGCTTGCGATATTATCGCGCGATAATAACGCGGGACGCTGCGTCCGTCTGCGCGTTATTATCGCGCGATAAAAACGCAGCTGTGTGCAAGGAATCGGGACGCATTATCGCAATGACGCTTGCGATATTATCGCGCGATAATAACGCGCCTGTGTGGGGGAGGCTTTATTCATAATGTTCTTAAAGGTCATGTGTGAAGTAGTTATACAAAATCGCACCTGGAGAGCTACCTATGATCAAACCCCTCTCATTCTTAGAGAAGAATCATGCCGTTAAAAGGTAGGATAGGTCATCATCTTCAGAAAATTAAGAAATTTATGAGAACAACTGCATAGTACTATCCGCTAAACACAGGTGGCCCTGTGATTGATTGACAGTAATGGTCATTCCCACAGGTTTCTCAATTTTCTAAAGCAATAGTGATTGTAGAAAGAGAATAAGAATGTAACTCGGATTGGCCTACAGAAGCTTTTCGTAGAAGCTCCGCTACACTAAAGCTGTCAAAACTGTTGTGATCACACATTTTATTCATACGTATCTACCTAATAACAGGTTATAACTTAAAGCTTAACATAGGGCGTAATAACTTTACGAGCATAAAAAAACTGTCCCGTCAACTTACGCTTGACACATATCCGAGGAGATGGGTCGTTCACCTCTGACCGGCAGATTTTTTTGGTGGTTGCGT
Source organism: Coenonympha arcania (assembly GCA_036785405.1). Taxonomy (NCBI): domain Eukaryota; kingdom Metazoa; phylum Arthropoda; class Insecta; order Lepidoptera; family Nymphalidae; genus Coenonympha; species Coenonympha arcania. Next base: position 6,908,629 of record CM072059.1, read on the forward strand.
AAAGTTACCTGTTGGTAGTCACATTTTTGGGCTTACGCAAAGATTTTATGCGGCGATGAAAAATTTGTTAAAAGGTTATTTTGGAAGTTTATGTTTCCTTCTTTACCTCGGATTAAATAAAAAAATTGTAAACGTAAGTAATAAAAATAAGACTACAATTTTCACAAACGATGAACCATAATAATATTTACTTTTTTATAAAACTTTGCATAACAAGTTCTATAAGTAGCGGAAATAAGCAATACGTTTTTATTATATAGAAAGTTTGTAGATATAAGGGCTTTTAGTATCATGAAATTTCACATGTGTGAGTTGTGACTACCACAGAAGCATAATATAATATGTTTTGAAGTAATAATAACTGCAAGAAAAAAAATACGTTCGTAGAGTATTAAAAAGTGTGAAAATCCGTGAAATCCTTATTGGGTAAACAATAAATTGTCTGTTTATAAGCGCGGTGGCACAAAAGCTATAAACTTCGCAAGGTGTTAACAAAAAAGTTTGCTTATCTTGACGTGGGTAGGCCGAATAAATTAAAGATAAATGTCGTTACGTTTTAAGGAGTGGTGTACACTACCACACGCCTATTGCTGTCCTAACATAGCTTTACCTCTTAGGCTGGGTTGCTTGACTTGACTTTAACCGAAACGTTATAGTTAAATATGACGGTCTGACCCTTATTTCAAAAGACATAAGAGTCAGGCCGCCATATTTAACTATAACGTTTCGGTTAAAGTCAAGTCAAGCAACCCAGCCTTAATATAAAACGTCAAAAAACAACAGTTTCTTCCCTGTATAACAATATTGTAGATAATCCAAAAGTCCAAAATATCACAATAGCTAGAATATCACAAGAAAATGACAGGTGTCCTAAATTCATGTAGGTAGGTAACAGACGTACATTTGATCTTTTAGGTACATTTGATCTTTTTCAAATACAAAAATAATCATGCTTAGTTTAAACAATTGGAGAAAGCTCTAATATTTACTGAATTATGTAATCGCCATCAACCATGTTTATAAGATCTCTAATTTATAAAATTCTCGTGTCAGTGTTTATAATTAAACTCCTACGCAACGGCTGGACCGATTTTTATAATTTTTTTATCTATATTCGGTAAGGCTGAGAATAGGTCGTCAGCTATTTTTCATACCCTATATGGCAAAACAAAGTTTGCCGGGTCAGCTAGTATTTTACAAAATGCAAACATTTTCGGTACGACCTACAAGAATTTATAATTTTACTAGCAAACGCCCGCGGCTTCGCTCACGTTGAACTTCTGCTTAACTCCCTCAAGCGTTTAATTTCCAAAATTCCTGTCGTCGCCATTTATTTTGATTAGGACCACAAAATTTTTCACTACCTTGCTGATAATAGTCAAATATCGATTTTCAAAGCAATCGGCCAAGTAACCAAAAAAATCAAAATGGCGGCCACTTCTTTAAATTTTGACCACAAATTCCTTCTCTATGCTTGCTGCGATAGTCAGATATAGATTTTCAAAACAATCGCCCCAGTAACAAAAAAGATCAAAATGGCGGCCACTTTTTTCAATTTTGACCACAAATTCCTTTTCTGTGCTTGCTTCTATAGTCACATATTGATTTTCAAATCATTCGGCCTAGTAACAAAAAAGTTCAAAATGGCGGCCATTTTTTTATATTTTGACCACAAATTCCATCTCTATGCTTGCTTCTATAGTCCCATAATGATTTTCAAATCATTCTGCCCAGTAACAAAAATGTTCAAAATGGCGGCCAATTTTTTAATTTTAGACTACATATTCTTTTTCTGTGCTTGTTGCAATGGTCAGATATCCATTTTGAAAGAATTCGGTCCAATAACAAAAAAGTTCAAAATGGCGGCCAATTTTTTAAAATTTGACCTCATACTCTTATTCTATGCTTGATGCAATGGTCAGATATCCATTTTGAAATAATTCGGTCCAATAACATAAAAGTTCAAAATGGCGGCCATTTTTTTCAATTTTGACCACAAATTCCTTCTCTATGCCTGCTGCTATAGTCACATATTTATTTTCAAATCACTCGGCCCAGTAACAAAAAGTTCAAAATGGCGACCATTTTTTTCAATTTTGACCACAAATTCCATCTCTATGCTTGCTTCTATAGTCCCATATTAATTTTCAAATCATTCGGCCCAGTAACAAAAAAGTTCAAAATGGTGGCCATTTTTTTAGTTTTTGACTACATATTCTTTTTCTGTGCTTGCTGCAATGGTCAGATATCCATTTTGAAAGAATTCGGTCCAATAACAAAAAAGTTCAAAATGGCGGCCAATTTTTTAAATTTTGACCTCAGATTCTTATTCTATGCTTGATGCAATGGTCAGATATCCATTTTGAAAGAATTCGGTCCAATAACAAAAAAGTTCAAAATGGCGGCCAATTTTTTAAATTTTGACCTCAGATTCTTTTTCTATGCTTGATGCAATGGTCAGATATCCATTTTGAAAGAATTCGGTCCAATAACAAAAAAGTTCAAAATGGCGGCCAATTTTTTAAAATTTGACCTCGGATTCTTATTCTATGCTTGATGCAATGGTAAGATATCCATTTTGAAAGAATTCGGTCCAATAACAAAAAAAGTTCAAAATGGCGGCCAATTTTTTAAATTTTGACCTCAGATTCTTATTCTATGCTTGATGCAATGGTCAGATATCCATTTTGAAAGAATTCGGTCCAATAACAAAAAAGTTCAAAATGGCGGCCAATTTTTTAAATTTTGACCTCAGATTCTTATTCTATGCTTGATGCAATGGTCAGATATCCATTTTGAGGGAATTCGGTCCAATAACAAAAAAGTTCAAAATGGCGGCCAATTTTTTAAATTTTGACCTCAGATTCTTTTTCTATGCTTGATGCAATGGTCAGATATCCATTTTGAAAGAATTCGGTCCAATAACAAAAAAGTTCAAAATGGCGGCCAATTTTTTAAATTTTGACCTCAGATTCTTTTTCTATGCTTGATGCAATGGTAAGATATCCATTTTGAAAGAATTCGGTCCAATAACAAAAAAGTTCAAAATGGCGGCCAATTTTTTAAAATTTGACCTCAGATTCTTATTCTATGCTTGATGCAATGGTCAGATATCCATTTTGAAAGAATTCTGTCCAATAACAAAAAAGTTCAAAATGGCGGCCAATTTTTTAAATTTTGACTTCAGATTCTTATTCTATGCTTGATGCAATAGTCAGATATCCATTTTAAAAGAATTCGGTCCAATAACAAAAAAGTTCAAAATGGCGGCCATTTTTTTCAATTTGGACCACAAATTCCTTCTCTATGCCTGCTTCTATAGTCACATATTGATTTTCAAATCATTCGGCCCAGTAACAAAAAAGTTCAAAATGGCGGCCATTTTTTTCAATTTTGACCACAAATTCCATCTCTATGCTTGCTTCTATAGTCCCACATTAATTTTCAAATCATTCGGCCCAGTAACAAAAAAGTTCAAAATGGCGGCCAATTTTTTAAAATTTGACCACAGATTCCTTTTCTACGCTTGCTGTTGAGAGAAAAAGAATATAAAAAAAAATTATTCCAAAATCAAAGAAGTTCGCAAATGTCCTTATGATCCTTAAATTTGAAATTCGAATATCCCCGTCGCAGTACAAATTCAACAACCTATACCTACCCTGATTAGTACGAATCAAAGTTTTGTCGGAATCGAAAAAATGAAATCCCTAAAACCAACGGGTTTTACCCCTTTAAAATTTGAATTTCTGGAATTCCCGTCTTAGTACGAATTCATGACCTAATATCAACCTAGGTACCAAATTTCAGATCTCTACGATTTGTAGTTTTTCGGGAATCCCTGGAACAACGAAAAAAATTACACTTTTGTATGGAGAAATCCCGAAAACCAACGGTTTTTACCCCTTAAAATTTGAATTTCTGGAATCCCCGTCTTAGTACGAATTCATGACTTAATATCAACCTATGTACCAAATTTCAGATCTCTACGACTTGTAGTTTTTCGGGAATCCCTGGAACAACGAAAAAAATTACACTTTTGTATGGAGAAAACCCGAAAACCAACGGTTTTTACCCCTTAAACATGGAATTTCTGGAATCCCCGTCTTAGTACGAATTCATGACCTAATATCAATCTAGGTACCAAATTTCAGATCTCTACGACTTGTAGCTTTTCGGGAAATCCTGGAACAACGAAAACAATTTCACTTTTGTATGGGGAAATCCATAAAACCAACGGTTTTTACCGTATTGTAGGTACAGATTTAGCCCGAGAGGATTTCGGTGCACAAAAAATCCCGTGGGATTATGCCATATCCCATTTCTGTACTCAATCGCGCTACCTTTGCCAATAACTTCTTTAAAAGAAGATTTCTGTTTCTTCAACATCCCAAACTCAAAGGAACCGTGGATTTTTTCGGGATGAAAAACAGCCGTGTATCCAGTGTATAAGCTGTCCAGTGACTTCCATATAGTTCTAGCTAAAATAAAAAAATTACTAACACGTGATAACATACTATAGGCCGGTATCAATTAGTTAGTCCTACAGTTGAATTTAATTTTCTTTGTGATTTTTATCATTCAATTCGTATGGAGTTTGACAGAGTGGGGCGTGTCATCGTGGATTTAAAATATCTATACACTTTTGGCGTCACATTATGACATGTGGAAAGTTTACGTGTGACCTACGTGACATAAAGTCATTCCTTGCTCTGTGTACGTGACCTCTCGGATGTGATCTATCATTATTACTATTTCTGTGGATCTATCTAATTGGCATAAAAAAAGCTACAAACCAATTTCCATGATATCCAATTCTTGGTAGATACACAAAATGACCGGTGCTTCTGTGCTTGTAGATACATTTAATACACATAAGCATAATAATTTGAGGTTAAAGTTCAGTTTGAGTCTGTTACTCGTAAATATAAATAATGCTACCGAACTTTCTTGGCCTATGAGCTTTTAAGATGTTAATAAACTTTATTTGCTACTTTATACTTTTTTAAGACCCGGCAAAGGTTAGTTTAGGTTAGATGGTTTTTCTTTTGATTCTTATAAACTATTCATTTAGCCTACAGGTTAATAGAAGTAATTTGCATAATAATTACTTAACCCATTAGTTTTCTAAGTACCTATCTATCTATTTTATTTTTCTATACCTGTTTATTAATTTATATGCTTACCATTAGTCAAAACGTTTACTTATGATACAACTTCCTGCTGGCACTCGTATGTTCTATAAAATAATGCCAATTGCAAAAAAAGTTAATAATAAAAAAAAGAAAGTACAAAGATGCCGGTTCGTGCCCGTTATGTTCTTGGAAGAGATTGATTCTGTAAGGCCATTGTGGTCAGATATATTCTTGCTATTATGACCAACGACTCTACCATAAAGAAAAACTAATTTTTTACCTTACGGCTTTGCGTTATGATTGATATCACGCTGCTATGTATTGTGCTATTTGTACTCTTTTGAGTCGGGAAAAGCTTAACCACAGAGCTAATTTTATACAAATATGAGTGAAACTATATATTATTTCCTTTATCATTCCATAAAATTATGGGCATTACGTATTGGTGAGAAAATAAAGGAATTTGAGTGAGCTATTTGAACAACATGGATTTGTGGTTGTAAGATTTTATTAATAACACGAAATTCTAAATTACCTAACATGTATGGAAGCTTTTGATGAACTTGCATTGTTATTGCTCGGTAGGTTTAGATATTAAATAAAATGGTTCTATTAATTTTTTTCTATTAAAAAAAAATCTACCTTTAACAATCCACGTATAGTATATAATTTTAACACCATTCTTAAAAAAAGTACATTTTTATGAATGTAGAAATATTAATTAAAAAAGCATTGCGCGAGCAACAACCTGTTTATAAATCTATGGTATTTGGTTACAAATTCTATTGCAATTTTTTCTATTCACCATAATTATCTACTTGGATAAAATAACCCAATTATTCTTCCAATTTGCAGTTTTTTTATACCTTTATTTGCGACTTATATGTTTTCTTACATAATCAGAGCTCATCAGGATTTCCCAAACAATACCTATACATATACTATTTATATGATTTACGTTTAAACCTCCAAAATATTTTACCGACGTAATAAAAAAGAACTTGTTTTCTCAAATGCCTTGCAAGTTCTCTTGTAACGGCGAATCGAAACGAGATAGAGGCAAGCTATTTATCAAATACGTGTCTATATGTAAAAAATACAATGCTAGTACAAAATGAAGTGGCCATATATTATTGTTAGTGGCCTGATAGAGTCTATTACAAGAACTACCATCGGTTCTCGATTTGGTTTTACTTTTAAAATTCGCATGTTTAAATTATTAATCAATTAAAAAGTAATTCCTCATAAAAAATTGAAAACCGCCTTTTGTGTGGTCGATGAATAAAAACTTGATGAATGAAACTTGTAATTCCAGAAAGCATATTTTTAATTAACAAAAAGGGCTTATATGTACCTTCTGTAATTCTATTCTTTGTATTTGTAAGTTACCTTTCTTATGTGTACAATATTTTTTTAATCACTTTAACGTAGTACGTAGGTATATTATGAAAATTCTTTTCATTGCACTAATGGAAATTAAACGTAGATGACTGTTAGCAAAAGAAAATAAAAAAACCTGTCAAGTGCGAGTCGGACTCGCGCACTGAGGGTTCCGTACTACAACCGGAGGAATAAAACCATAAAAACCACTTTTCTTATCGAACCGCAAAACTAACTTTGTTTTTAGAGGTTTTATTGTAAATATCAAAAAACTACTTATTAGATCTCGTTCAAACCAATTTTCGGTGGAAGTTTGCATGGTAATGTACATCATGTATTTTTTTAGTTTTATCATACTCTTATTTTAGAAGTTACAGGGGGGGGGACACACATTTTACCACTTTGGAAGTGTCTCTCGCGCAAGCTATTCATTTTAGAAAAAAATGATATTAGAAACCTTAGTATCATTTTTGAAGACCTATCCATAGGCATAGATACCCCACACATATGGGTTTGATGAAAAAAAATTTTTGAGTTTCAGTTCTAAGTATGGGGCACCCCCAAAATTTATTACTTATTTTTTAATTTTGTGTGAAAACCTTAATGCGGTTCACAGAATACATCTACTTACCAAGTTTCAACAGTATAGCTCTTATAGTTTCGGAAAAAAGTGGCTGTGACATACGGACGGACAGACGGACAGACGGACAGACGGACAGACGGACAGACGGACAGACAGACATGACGAATCTATAAGGGTTCCGTTTTTTGCCATTCGGCTACGGAACCCTAAAAACGATATGGATGTTCCAGCTATTTCAACAAATCATCTGGAAGCTATCATCAGCATGTCAAATAAACGTGAGTGTCGTGGAACACTCGGTAGAAACAAAGTTTGGAATAACACCAAAAACAAAACTCCATTTTATATTAACTTAAAAGAATGACACGCGATATAATAAAAAATTAAAACACAGATTGAAAGATTCGTAGCTAGTCAGTATGCAGCGTAGGCGTAGCAGTTTGGCGCCACGGACAAAATATCTTTCCAAGAAATTTTAATTTTTAGGACATGATCAATAAATGAAATATTCGCAAAATGAATGTGCTCGTTACACAGAAAATAATAATGTGCATAAAATATAATGGAATTTTCGTGATGAAAAAAAATTGGTTGTCTGTAAAGTCGGTTTACTGACGATAGTTGAACGTGACAACTCTCGCTTGCACTTCAAGCCTTACATGGAACGCCTCAGAGCGAGGTAGGTAACGGCAGCGAGGTAACGGCAACGAGGTAACGGCACATGAGTCATGTTTTTTTGTGCGTGCAGCCGGCTCCATCGATTTATAAGACGTTGTCACGTCAAAAATCCATTTTCTTTCACGAAAAGAAATTTTGTTTCAAAAATATTAAAAGTAAAAAATCGAGAAAAAACTCATCGAGAAACCTTAGTATCTGCTAGACAGTTTTGAAACTTATTTCGAAGTACGTTTAGGCGTGCGCGCGTGGGTGGTATCCAGTGTAACTCGACCTTTCTTTGCTAATGCACTGTATGACAAGTGATCTAGAATCATTGTTACGAAATAATGTGTGATAGACTGATTGGAGTGTGTCCATGTTACAGAATCGTATTGAACTTAATATGTTAGTAGGCACGCAAGTTGCTGTTTACTAAGTTAGAAATATTTTTAATGCCATTTCTTTATTTGCATTCCGTTTTACTGCAATTTGTTGTTCATTGACGTAGCAATGTATAATGTATTTATCTACGGAATCTAGGTTACATAGGTATTCTACGTAAAGAATGGTGGAGATTTGTTTCTTTCTGAATAATCGCATTAAATTTATTCAGTAGCCAATAATTGACGATAGGGTTCTGGAGTTAGACCACGGATTTTTCGTGGAAATGCGCGTATCTGAAAATTGTATATCATTGATTAATTGTGAAGAACAATATCGTGAGAAAAACTGCATACTTGAGGTTGAGCAGAGAGTTAAGCCTCCCCCACACAGGCGCGTTATTATCGCGCGATAATATCGCAAGCGTTATTGCGATTTCTGTTTTCAGTACATTTTGTATTAGGATGGTCATGTAGTTACACACTGCTGCGATAATAACGCTGCAATGGAAGTATATCGGTCGATATTATCGCAAGCGTTATTGCGATATCTGTTTTCAGTAAGTACATTTTGTATTAGGATGGTCATGTAGTTACACATTGCTGCGATAATAACGCGCGATAATAACGCGCCTGTGTGGGACGACGGACGCAGCGTCCTACTTCCATGACCATCCTAATACAAAATGTACTGAAAACAGATATCGCAATAACGCTTGCGATATTATCGCGCGATAATAACGCGGGACGCTGCGTCCGTCTGCGCGTTATTATCGCGCGATAAAAACGCAGCTGTGTGCAAGGAATCGGGACGCATTATCGCAATGACGCTTGCGATATTATCGCGCGATAATAACGCGCCTGTGTGGGGGAGGCTTTATTCATAATGTTCTTAAAGGTCATGTGTGAAGTAGTTATACAAAATCGCACCTGGAGAGCTACCTATGATCAAACCCCTCTCATTCTTAGAGAAGAATCATGCCGTTAAAAGGTAGGATAGGTCATCATCTTCAGAAAATTAAGAAATTTATGAGAACAACTGCATAGTACTATCCGCTAAACACAGGTGGCCCTGTGATTGATTGACAGTAATGGTCATTCCCACAGGTTTCTCAATTTTCTAAAGCAATAGTGATTGTAGAAAGAGAATAAGAATGTAACTCGGATTGGCCTACAGAAGCTTTTCGTAGAAGCTCCGCTACACTAAAGCTGTCAAAACTGTTGTGATCACACATTTTATTCATACGTATCTACCTAATAACAGGTTATAACTTAAAGCTTAACATAGGGCGTAATAACTTTACGAGCATAAAAAAACTGTCCCGTCAACTTACGCTTGACACATATCCGAGGAGATGGGTCGTTCACCTCTGACCGGCAGATTTTTTTGGTGGTTGCGTAAAGTTACCTGTTGGTAGTCACATTTTTGGGCTTACGCAAAGATTTTATGCGGCGATGAAAAATTTGTTAAAAGGTTATTTTGGAAGTTTATGTTTCCTTCTTTACCTCGGATTAAATAAAAAAATTGTAAACGTAAGTAATAAAAATAAGACTACAATTTTCACAAACGATGAACCATAATAATATTTACTTTTTTATAAAACTTTGCATAACAAGTTCTATAAGTAGCGGAAATAAGCAATACGTTTTTATTATATAGAAAGTTTGTAGATATAAGGGCTTTTAGTATCATGAAATTTCACATGTGTGAGTTGTGACTACCACAGAAGCATAATATAATATGTTTTGAAGTAATAATAACTGCAAGAAAAAAAATACGTTCGTAGAGTATTAAAAAGTGTGAAAATCCGTGAAATCCTTATTGGGTAAACAATAAATTGTCTGTTTATAAGCGCGGTGGCACAAAAGCTATAAACTTCGCAAGGTGTTAACAAAAAAGTTTGCTTATCTTGACGTGGGTAGGCCGAATAAATTAAAGATAAATGTCGTTACGTTTTAAGGAGTGGTGTACACTACCACACGCCTATTGCTGTCCTAACATAGCTTTACCTCTTAGGCTGGGTTGCTTGACTTGACTTTAACCGAAACGTTATAGTTAAATATGACGGTCTGACCCTTATTTCAAAAGACATAAGAGTCAGGCCGCCATATTTAACTATAACGTTTCGGTTAAAGTCAAGTCAAGCAACCCAGCCTTAATATAAAACGTCAAAAAACAACAGTTTCTTCCCTGTATAACAATATTGTAGATAATCCAAAAGTCCAAAATATCACAATAGCTAGAATATCACAAGAAAATGACAGGTGTCCTAAATTCATGTAGGTAGGTAACAGACGTACATTTGATCTTTTAGGTACATTTGATCTTTTTCAAATACAAAAATAATCATGCTTAGTTTAAACAATTGGAGAAAGCTCTAATATTTACTGAATTATGTAATCGCCATCAACCATGTTTATAAGATCTCTAATTTATAAAATTCTCGTGTCAGTGTTTATAATTAAACTCCTACGCAACGGCTGGACCGATTTTTATAATTTTTTTATCTATATTCGGTAAGGCTGAGAATAGGTCGTCAGCTATTTTTCATACCCTATATGGCAAAACAAAGTTTGCCGGGTCAGCTAGTATTTTACAAAATGCAAACATTTTCGGTACGACCTACAAGAATTTATAATTTTACTAGCAAACGCCCGCGGCTTCGCTCACGTTGAACTTCTGCTTAACTCCCTCAAGCGTTTAATTTCCAAAATTCCTGTCGTCGCCATTTATTTTGATTAGGACCACAAAATTTTTCACTACCTTGCTGATAATAGTCAAATATCGATTTTCAAAGCAATCGGCCAAGTAACCAAAAAAATCAAAATGGCGGCCACTTCTTTAAATTTTGACCACAAATTCCTTCTCTATGCTTGCTGCGATAGTCAGATATAGATTTTCAAAACAATCGCCCCAGTAACAAAAAAGATCAAAATGGCGGCCACTTTTTTCAATTTTGACCACAAATTCCTTTTCTGTGCTTGCTTCTATAGTCACATATTGATTTTCAAATCATTCGGCCTAGTAACAAAAAAGTTCAAAATGGCGGCCATTTTTTTATATTTTGACCACAAATTCCATCTCTATGCTTGCTTCTATAGTCCCATAATGATTTTCAAATCATTCTGCCCAGTAACAAAAATGTTCAAAATGGCGGCCAATTTTTTAATTTTAGACTACATATTCTTTTTCTGTGCTTGTTGCAATGGTCAGATATCCATTTTGAAAGAATTCGGTCCAATAACAAAAAAGTTCAAAATGGCGGCCAATTTTTTAAAATTTGACCTCATACTCTTATTCTATGCTTGATGCAATGGTCAGATATCCATTTTGAAATAATTCGGTCCAATAACATAAAAGTTCAAAATGGCGGCCATTTTTTTCAATTTTGACCACAAATTCCTTCTCTATGCCTGCTGCTATAGTCACATATTTATTTTCAAATCACTCGGCCCAGTAACAAAAAGTTCAAAATGGCGACCATTTTTTTCAATTTTGACCACAAATTCCATCTCTATGCTTGCTTCTATAGTCCCATATTAATTTTCAAATCATTCGGCCCAGTAACAAAAAAGTTCAAAATGGTGGCCATTTTTTTAGTTTTTGACTACATATTCTTTTTCTGTGCTTGCTGCAATGGTCAGATATCCATTTTGAAAGAATTCGGTCCAATAACAAAAAAGTTCAAAATGGCGGCCAATTTTTTAAATTTTGACCTCAGATTCTTATTCTATGCTTGATGCAATGGTCAGATATCCATTTTGAAAGAATTCGGTCCAATAACAAAAAAGTTCAAAATGGCGGCCAATTTTTTAAATTTTGACCTCAGATTCTTTTTCTATGCTTGATGCAATGGTCAGATATCCATTTTGAAAGAATTCGGTCCAATAACAAAAAAGTTCAAAATGGCGGCCAATTTTTTAAAATTTGACCTCGGATTCTTATTCTATGCTTGATGCAATGGTAAGATATCCATTTTGAAAGAATTCGGTCCAATAACAAAAAAAGTTCAAAATGGCGGCCAATTTTTTAAATTTTGACCTCAGATTCTTATTCTATGCTTGATGCAATGGTCAGATATCCATTTTGAAAGAATTCGGTCCAATAACAAAAAAGTTCAAAATGGCGGCCAATTTTTTAAATTTTGACCTCAGATTCTTATTCTATGCTTGATGCAATGGTCAGATATCCATTTTGAGGGAATTCGGTCCAATAACAAAAAAGTTCAAAATGGCGGCCAATTTTTTAAATTTTGACCTCAGATTCTTTTTCTATGCTTGATGCAATGGTCAGATATCCATTTTGAAAGAATTCGGTCCAATAACAAAAAAGTTCAAAATGGCGGCCAATTTTTTAAATTTTGACCTCAGATTCTTTTTCTATGCTTGATGCAATGGTAAGATATCCATTTTGAAAGAATTCGGTCCAATAACAAAAAAGTTCAAAATGGCGGCCAATTTTTTAAAATTTGACCTCAGATTCTTATTCTATGCTTGATGCAATGGTCAGATATCCATTTTGAAAGAATTCTGTCCAATAACAAAAAAGTTCAAAATGGCGGCCAATTTTTTAAATTTTGACTTCAGATTCTTATTCTATGCTTGATGCAATAGTCAGATATCCATTTTAAAAGAATTCGGTCCAATAACAAAAAAGTTCAAAATGGCGGCCATTTTTTTCAATTTGGACCACAAATTCCTTCTCTATGCCTGCTTCTATAGTCACATATTGATTTTCAAATCATTCGGCCCAGTAACAAAAAAGTTCAAAATGGCGGCCATTTTTTTCAATTTTGACCACAAATTCCATCTCTATGCTTGCTTCTATAGTCCCACATTAATTTTCAAATCATTCGGCCCAGTAACAAAAAAGTTCAAAATGGCGGCCAATTTTTTAAAATTTGACCACAGATTCCTTTTCTACGCTTGCTGTTGAGAGAAAAAGAATATAAAAAAAAATTATTCCAAAATCAAAGAAGTTCGCAAATGTCCTTATGATCCTTAAATTTGAAATTCGAATATCCCCGTCGCAGTACAAATTCAACAACCTATACCTACCCTGATTAGTACGAATCAAAGTTTTGTCGGAATCGAAAAAATGAAATCCCTAAAACCAACGGGTTTTACCCCTTTAAAATTTGAATTTCTGGAATTCCCGTCTTAGTACGAATTCATGACCTAATATCAACCTAGGTACCAAATTTCAGATCTCTACGATTTGTAGTTTTTCGGGAATCCCTGGAACAACGAAAAAAATTACACTTTTGTATGGAGAAATCCCGAAAACCAACGGTTTTTACCCCTTAAAATTTGAATTTCTGGAATCCCCGTCTTAGTACGAATTCATGACTTAATATCAACCTATGTACCAAATTTCAGATCTCTACGACTTGTAGTTTTTCGGGAATCCCTGGAACAACGAAAAAAATTACACTTTTGTATGGAGAAAACCCGAAAACCAACGGTTTTTACCCCTTAAACATGGAATTTCTGGAATCCCCGTCTTAGTACGAATTCATGACCTAATATCAATCTAGGTACCAAATTTCAGATCTCTACGACTTGTAGCTTTTCGGGAAATCCTGGAACAACGAAAACAATTTCACTTTTGTATGGGGAAATCCATAAAACCAACGGTTTTTACCACTTAAAATTTGAATTTCTGGAATTCCCGTCTTAGTACGAATTCATGACCTAATATCTACCTAGTTACCAAATTTCAGATCTCTACGACTTGTAGCTTTTCGGGAATTCCTGGAACAACGAAAAAAAATTCACTTTTGTATGGGGAAATCCAAAAAACCAACGGTTTTTACCCCTTAAAATTTGAATTTCTGGAATCCCCGTCTTAGTACGAATTCATGACCTAATATCTACCTAGGTACCAAATTTCAGATCCCTACGACTTGTAGCTTTTCGGGAATTCCTGGAACAACGAAAAAAATTTCACTTTTGTATGGGGAAATCCAAAAAACCAACGGTTTTTACCCCTTAAACATGGAATTTCTGGAATCCCCGTCTTAGTACGAATTCATGACCTAATATCTACCTAGGTACCAAATTTCAGATCTCTACGACCTATAGTTTTGGCGGAATCCGTGGAACAACCAAAATACCTCATTCTTTTATATATATAGATTTAGATGTTATGTCTATACTCAGCTTAAGCAGTCAATTAATATGGAAAAGACTTCACGATAATTTCGCTTTGTTGCTCACAGCGCGATAGGAGGCATGAAATTCGAGATTTTCGATACAGGTGCGTGAGGAATTCTTTTGAGATAAGGTTGCCAATTCCGCTCTTTCCGAAAATACACACACAGGGATGTATCACAAGAAATTTTAAAAGCAAAATGTAAAGTGCAACTGAATAACATTCATAATATGCTTAAATGTGATCGGAATAAGTATTTTATTGAGTAGGTTTTTTATAAACAAAAATCGCCTACCAAAACCCCTCCGCCACGTCAGGGGAAGTGGCTTGCACCTACTAACAAACTGTCTGTTTCCACGACGGACTTGCCGGCGGGAGTACGGGATTCGCTGTAGTATTTACTGCGCTCCTGCCAAGTAAGTGGGTCCCATTATTGCCGGCCTGACCTCACCTCCTACCCGGTCTATGTTTTGGTTGTCAGACGGAGTGTATAAAGGTACACTTTTTGTTAATATTTTTTTAACTGATGTGAGAAAATACATATCTTCTTATTAACTTATTTATTCCTTAATTTACAAGAAGGTAAATAACTAATATGTGCCAGTTTAAAAATAGTTTAAAGAGTTCCTTGATTTATTTTATAATATATCGTTACGAAAATAACCATATGCCAACCCTATCCTTAAAATATTTGTTGAAAGTTCCCGGTCAAACGTGAGTCAATTCAAGTAGGCATTTTTATATACCAAAATTATTATGTTTAACATGCTGTTTATGTTTATAGTTTTGACTTAATTATAATGTCGTCTCCTTAAAGGAAAGGAATTTTAAAACATAATTACTTACGTAAGAAATATTATTTTGATTTACTACTAATGTGCTTGACATAATTAAATTATTATATCACAGTGCAGTAACATTTAATATTTCCCTTATCAATGTGAAAAAAAAAATAAAAACGGCATCAAGATTAAGTTTCGCACTGTATTTATGAGTACATTTATATTTTTAAAATACCTAGATTGAAATAGTTGTACTGAATGAGCGGTTTGAAACAGGAATATTATTTCACATAAAACTGCATTAGACAGCCATCTGGGATTATTTTGAAATCTAACTGGGTCCTTTAAAAACAAGATTTTTACTTTCACTGGTCACAGACTTATTGGAGGCATAACATACATTTTAACGTGATTTTCAAATCACTATACTTATTGTTGAAAATATTTAGAGGCGTTAAATTGTAACATAATATGATAATATTAAATACGAGTTTAAAAAATACCTATACTCGTATTAACAATTAAAATCGTCTAAGAACAGTCTAAAGTAAACTTTGTTATATCTAAAAAAAAAATTTTTTTTACTCCCTACAAGTTAATACTTTACTGCGATCTCACCTGATGGTAAGTGATGATGCAGCATAAGATGTTATTGCACTAACTTGGAAGGGTAAGTAAATTTACCCCAACGGTTTCTACAAGCATCGCACCGGAACGCTAAATCGCTTGGCGGTGCGTCTTTGCTGGTAGGTAACTAGCCACGGCCGAAGCCTCCCACCAGACCAGACCTGAGCCAATTTAGCAATTATAAAATTCCAAAGTGGCCCGTGGCGGGAATCGAACCCATGACCTCCCACTCGAATCCGAGCGCGTCACCACTACGCCAGGGAGGTCGTCAAATAATGTCGGGAAAACAACATGCATGAAATTCCAAAACAGTTCCTCTGATGAGTAAACTTCCTAATCGTCTACGTGTAGCTATTAATATTGGTTGTAGAGTCTGTGAGCGTTCAACTTAAGGGGACCCTTCCCGGACCATCCAAGTACAACGAATACGTGGTCTACATGCTTGCTGTTTCGTCTAACGCAATCCTAGAAAAAGACTCATTGCGAAAAAAACGAGATAACGCCTGTGTCGTCAATCGCGCGATCCAGGGACAAAAAACAGCGCGGCAATTTCATGAAACTTGTTCCAGGACATACGTTTTTGAAAAAGCCTTACAAGTATGTGTAAATAATGTTCGTTATTTGAATGCTTATACGTGTACTCGTATATAGTTGTACTAGGTTTCTATACAGTTGTTTTTTTTATTTTTACAGTAGTATACATGAGCTGAGCGAAACGACCAAAGTTTATGTAAAATTTCAGCAAGAATGCAGATATTTGGAGGCTGGTACTGAATTTGTGGCTAATAATAATTTTTGTTTCTATACAATCCTAGATAAAGCGTGCAAGGTACCTACTTGTTAAAAATATTTCAAGAAAATTTTGTTAAAACGTCATAATCGCGTACGAGCGTTTGTATGAAAAAATCTACCGGGCAGGCGGCTCTTAATGTAGTTAAGAGTTCATTCGACCCAGATTCGGCTGCCTTTGTGCTCGGCATGGCGGTAAATTCACTCGGACACTTGGTGTGCACATATTATACTTACTTACATAGCGTGTATGCTACATCGGTCACAACTCACAACTAACAAACTCCTCGAGTTGCCGACGCATTGAAAAACATTTCAAATTTTCTAAGAATATACAAATCACTTCACCAAACTTTCTCATGGAATTTACCAGGCTTTTTGAAGTAAAGATCATGAAGTTTCAGCAATGGCAGACGGCTATGTAACAAGATATGGCCGATGATGATGTAACATCCAGAATCCAGATGGCTTCTTTATTTACAGTGATATTGTAAAAAAAGAAAAATCTGCTTGTTTGTTTTCATATCTAATGTACCGATTATACGTTTCTACCTTTCATCATAGGATATTTATGGTTTCTAATATAGCTGTTGTTACAAGTAATCTTACACTTGGTTAAATATACGGTGTAAGGTGTAAGAAACCTTATAACTTAGCAAGTTTTATGAATCCGTGGTGTAAAAACCCATAAAAAGCGTGTTGAAAACTTTTGCAGACAGATTTTAACACATAGGTACAAACAGATTTTACAAATTTTGTTTGGCTATGTCCATTTCAAAAAACCTTGAATTAATTGCATTTCGAATCGAAATGTAGGCCACAACTCGTAAAATTGACATATATTTAAATCAAGTAGACATTAATTTAATTAACCTGCAGGTATGTATTAAATATATTATGCGATAAATGTATGTAAAACCCGTACACCCAAGAGAACGGTATTAGCGTAAACAAAATGTAAACACACACTTACGAATTTCATACGCACGCCGCACGCACCCAAATACCTTTAGAATTAAGGCTATTGTATACTGACTCAACGGAACGCGAATAAGTGTTTTCAAAAATGATATGCCCGTATAGACAGAGTTGCCAGTACGAGCCAAGCGAAGCGCGAGGGCACTACCTATCTTTTCTCGAAGTGTTTCGCCGTATTTTTAAACCCTTATAACTTAGGCCAGAATTATTCCAGATAATCAAAATTCTCGGGAAATGATGTCGCCGGTGAACTTATAAAACGTATAATGTTTCAATATCACAGGTCTTATACTTTAGATTTTATTGACATCTAAAAACCCCCAAACGTTTACCAAATTGGATAATTTTGGTGTCATTAGATTCATACACCTTAATCTAGGCTCTTACGTTTTATTATTTTGGTACTTTAATTTATTTAAATAAAAAAAAATACTCAAGCAAGTTTTCAGGTCAAAAATGTGGATATTTAGGCTCAAATAACTTTTAATATATGCAATATTTCTTGAAAAGTAAAACGTACGAGCATGGTACTTTATAGTATCTGCAACATATGCAAAAATTATGAGAATCTGACTTCATTTACGACACGTTATCGCTTTTTGTATGAAAGATTACAGGTATACAATCCTCTCAATGCCACATTTCGAGAAATCGCCCGTTAAAATAAACTGCTTCATTCTTATCCACTATCACCGCAAATTAGTGGCTGTTAATGAACCCGCTCGATTTATGTTCATATTAACCTGAATTACACGCTTTATGAATGTCGCGGACGTTTGTTACTACACACAAATATTTGAAAAAGTCTCCACGAATTAATTTACTAATTTGTCAATCGCAACGTCTTTATGGTACAAAGAAAGTAGACTTTCTTTATTTTTCACAAGATAAGTTACTTTATACCATTATAGAAAAATTGCCATTAGGCGTGTATATATAAGTTATTTCAGTTTTTATATTCCACCTTGAGCGCTTGAGATAAGTTGAGATAAATGCAAGTAGTTAAGACAAAAGGATGCCGCTTTATCAATATTTACAAAATGTTAATAATCTTGTACATACAGTACAAGATTATTAACATTTTGTAAATATTGATAAAGTGGCAACCTTTTGTCTTAACTACTTGCATTTATCTCAACTTATCTCAAGCGCTCAAGGTGGAATATAACATACATACATATAAAAATGTATTATCGACTTTATAAATTTCATAAAATAGGTAAGTATTTGTAGGTATCTACCTACTTTAAGATTAATATATATAGGGTTATACTATAATGTAAATACTGTAGTTGTTTACATTAATTCTCCCAACTTTTGTTCTACGGCTTTTCAAAATTCAGTATTTCATACAAAAAAAGTTATTTCTGTAAAGTGACATTACACTGTCGCGTTTTCGCGCTGCGAGTTCGCGCGCCTGCCACCGCGCTGTTGCCGCGTGTTTACATTACAGAGTAGGAACAAGTAGAGTATCTTTGTAAAATATTAAATATATTTTGATCTTCCTCAAAATATCGAGTAAAAAAAAAGTCGTAGAACAAAAGTTGTTAATTTTAATGTAAATAAATACAGCCCGAGAGCGACTTGGTATTTTTTATATAACCCTGTGTTTGCCGTAATTATAGTCATCTATGTTTATGGGTAGGTAGTTTTAATAGGTACCTAATCTAAGCAAACTCAAGCACATAAGGGATTTTTTTTTAAATTTATTATCATGTAATCTTAATGAGCAGTAAATTAAACCGGTACTCGTCATTGATAATGTTTGCAATAGTCAGCAACACCTCTCGATGTGGATTACAGAACAATTGACAGCACTGTTTCGCAATACGTCATGTCAATGTGACAAACTGTCACATGCGGGCTCCGAATGACTTATTGTTCTTGCTCAGTGTGTCACGAACTATTAATTTTAATCGTTGAGATAAGTTGCTCATGCGTAATCTATTCTCCTAGGTATAGCTCGGTAAATAATTTGACTCAAAAGGGCGCAAGCACATCTCTACAGGATTTTCCTTATTCCGCACCTCAGTAGAAACCCGAAAATCTCTAGTCTCTAGTATTGGATGTGATGAAAAGGCAACTGACATAATATGTTTAAGTAACTCAGATCATTAAAGTGTTACGAAACATAAAAGTAATATGTGTTTACCTGGAGCAATAACCACAGAAAAGAATCTCGTTTTCAAAGGACGCAAATGCGATGGTCATCAACATTTTTCGTAACTTTAAAAGTGTACCAATGAATAATGATATAGATGTTGGTAAAGTAAGTAATATCGAAGTTTGTTATTTTGGAAAATAAATAAATATAATTAAATACCGTTCCCCGTTTCATTGGTAGAGCAACCAGCCGCGATAGCTGGGGGGGGTTCAAATCCTTCCAAGTGTGATAATTTGTAACGGATTCAATAATTCATAGAGACCCATTAGCTACAGTTCTTGTTGTCTCAACCGACGACGATAGTTACAAATGTAACTTTTATCTCATAAAGTTGTTTCGTTTAGCTAATTAATTAGGACCGCACTAACTTCTAAACGGCTTTCTAAATGGCGTATCTACGAAATTGTAACTAAAGAGAATTATCAACAGACTGACAGTTATAAATTATATGCAGAAGACGTGCGTGGGTTACGTAGCGTATAATGAGTGTTGGCTTTATTTGAGAAGATAAAGTTTTATTTATTAATTAAATTAAATGCTGTTGAATATATTCGTTGATAACTTTAAAAATGAATTAAACTTGAGTGGTAGTAGGTTAATGACGATACTATCTAATTAAAAAAAAAACTTTTAAAGTATTTATTTAAGCGTTCTTTAGTGACCTGCCGGCACCAATAAGAAACCTCAGGATATGGGCATTGGGCATCCGAACGATTTACGTAAAGCTATTTCGGACAAGCAAACAGTAGCGCCATCTGCCAAAATTATATAGGTGGTTGCAGAGCGAACTACATCGTGGCCTTACCGTTGGTGGCAAAACAACCATTCTTGGCACGTCCGATAAACTGGCGACATTTTTTCGCGCCGTCCGCCCTATCCTGCAGGGTAGATATCTATTCCTGTCGGTTAAAAACTATAAAGACCAATAACTTAAACTTATTGATGTTCAAGTCCAGTCCGCGTGGAATGGTGCCAAGAATATCGGCTCCTTTTCCACCCTTAAACAGGATGATAACAGTGAAATGTCTAATCGAAGAAATATGAATGCTTCATATTTTTAAAACCATTCAATCTTCTAAGATCACGATTCACAAAGTGTTTAATTCCAATATCCATATTCCATTCTACGTCAGACATATTTTTTATTCCAATAAATACGTTTCTTTAATACTAATTAGCTCCGTGCTACTTGCTAGTCTAGACTCCGTGAGTAAAGTGCTTGAATATCTCAATCGAAGCTTTTGATTGACGTACGATTTTAGCAAGCACTAGCAGGTAGCCTCAATGCGATACTAAGAAAGCATAATCAGATTTTTTTTACTCTATACAAGTTAGTACTTTGCTGTGATCTCACCTGATGGTAAGTGATGATGCAGCCTAAGATGTTAACGTACTAACTTGGAAAGGTACGCAAATTTACCCCAACGGTTTATATAAGCATCACACCGGAATGCAAAATTTCTGGCGGTACGTCTTTGCTGGTAGGGTGGTAACTAGTCACGGCCGAAGCCTCCCACCAGACCAGACCGGAGCTAATTTAGAAATTCTAAAATTCCAAAGTGGCCCATGGCGGGAATCGAACCCGCGACCTTCTGCGACTCGAATCCGAGCGTGCTGCTCAATCGTCAATATGGGTCAGTTTTACGTGTTTCATTTTCAATCAGCGCAGAACGTTAGTTCCGCGCCATTTCGCTGTAAACATTCGAGAGGTCGGCTGGTGACTGGTCCGCTGATCGTTATCTTGTAACGGATCTGCAGCTAATCTCTTGCATCTACACGATCGGTTATGAAATCCCATAAGAGTAAGTAGACGTTGAAATTGGATTCTTATTAAGGACGACGGTTTTTTCTTTATACTTATTACCAACTGTGGGGGTTAGTCAGCGATATGGACCTGAGGATGAGCCCATCGGAACATGTTACGTCAACCTTCTTCATACAAGAATTTAGCACCATTTGTCAAAATTTCCGCTAATACGCCGCAACATGACGGAAATCGTCCTCGGAAATTCGCGTGCGGACTAATAAAAAATATGACTGTGACGTGGACCGCGGTCCAGAGACACTAATGCAGTCGGCTTACAACTGACGCTGTTGGTGTCAAAACAAGCAATTTTGACACCAGTAAACTGGCGACATTTTTTCGTGCGGTACGTCGGGTCCTATGGATACGTCTATTGGATTAGTACAAGTTGTTCGATCGACTCGAATCTCGATCCGTTTTCGCCATAGCAATCTATATGCCGGGAGTAGCCGAAAACGTATAAGGCTATCGAATTCTTAGCAATGTTGTATCTTGTACTAACTCTCCAGATAGCGGCAAAGATAAGTAACCAAAACGAATAATTTGTTTAATCTTACGGTTTTGTTTTCCGTTCTGTATTCCATAATGCTTTCATGAATACAAGACTAAATTTTGGTAACTGGTTTGCAAGTTTTTCTTCAATTTGTGGCAGTCACTGCTAATAATAAATATTGAAACTGTGTATCTATAGGTACTTTGTAGCAGGGGTTGCTGCTAGCTTTAACCTCAGACCTATTTGGTTCCTATTAATTGTTTGTTACTGATACATTCACTTTTCTTCTTATTAAAACTAAACTTCCAGTTCGGATTTTCGAGCAGCAAAATGCTGGCGTACGTAAAATCCACCGGAGACTGATTTTCTACTGCGCGTGTAGAAATCTTGATGCACGAAATAAAAAGGTGCGCGCATTTGTGTACTATATATCTCACGCATAGATGGCATTTTTTTGTTGAGATTAGCTACCTCTATAATCGTTAAATTATGTTAGGTCTTAATTTGCATTAGATCTTGTTAGAAATCTGTATACCTACCTTTACCTAGTTGATGTGTACTTTGGGAAATTTTAATGAATTCAATGTATGAGAATAATTCGATAAGTATGTAAGTAAAACGCGTTCAATAAATCTTAAATTAAAGCACTTCACATGTACTCTCGGCTATTGTTTTCCCTTCTCCTAATAAAGTATGTGTACCCATTGAAGTCGGCAGCGCGGCGTGATCAAAGCTGACCTCCTGCTCAATCTAACCTCTTCGCCGGCCTGTTACGGCTTCTGTAATGTATACTTTATAGTTTATACACTACTCCTTACCAGTGGTTACAGTTTCGATTTACTTGTGATGCATATCAGGAAATGTTCAATAACATCTCATTGGGATTTAGATCGATAAATCATACTAAAATTATCATGATTGTGAAAAATACAATACATATATTGTCTATTGGTTTGTTTGTATTTCAATCACTCTTCAATTACCGATATAATTTCAAGAAAATATGAAATCGGTCCATTTATTTCATATTGCCAAAATTGCGAAGAAAAGGATGATTATATTAATATGAACCATTTAGACTAATAAATTGGTTTTTTCTTACAGCAATTTTAAAAACCTGTAGAAAGAAAAAGTTTAAACTGACGAAACAGGGGACAAAATCGATGAAGTATTGGGGGGTGATTTCAAAAGTTGTGAGCTGAGAGTCTGAGACCTACCCTAAAGAATATACTCGTTCCATCATTTAGACAGAAATTTCAATTTTGAGCAGATTTGCGATTTTATTTAGCCTTTCACGAGATGATTAAATTGATAAGAGCGACACTTATTTTCGATTCGTTTTCCCCTAATCAATTAAATTATTTTTCAATTTGGAACACTGTAACCATAATGAGAGAGTTTTTTCAATGGGAACAGGTTACGCGAAGTTTTGTAAGAAATTCTGAGAATTATAATTACGCTATGCTCTCGAGTCATAATATATCAACTGAGTCAGAGGCGATATAACAGGAAAATTTGAACGCACTTTGCGTCTCCGAGGAAATACGATTATGTGAACTTATACCTTTAGCCTTTAAGGTTGACACTTAATTTTATGTCAACCTTATGTAACACAATTCCCAGTTGACGTTGATCTGCAAAATCCAGATGAACACGGAAATGTCAAATGTGACAATAGCATTTTTATATACCGAAAAATATATATACGACACAAACTCCTCCGGCAGGGGAACTGAAGTATATGGCAAGTACCTATATGGCATTATAAGTATAAGGCAAGGCCTATTTAATAATAGCCACTGATCTCTATTCTATGAATCTCAGACTGTCTACGTAAAAATAAAGATACTCGATTTTTGCCATTTTGGCGCTGATTGTTGCATAACCTGGCGTGAGCGTCCATGGAACTAAAATAAAATGACATTCAAAACGGTGGTCACTACCAACAAATGTCAATTAGTACCGTGGACCTTCGAGGAGGGCGTTTCAAATCGGCACAAAAAATTAACTGTCAATTGAATTGAAATCTAAAATTGTATTGAATTTATCCAGAGTATAGTAATCGAGATCCTTTAGAATAGCACTTGTTTAGAGATGAACAAAAACACCATCACCAAAATTGCACGAGTAAGAGTTCTCCATAATACTCTCAAAAGTGTGTGAAGCCTACCCAACTGCACTGCGTCTTTAAGAATGAAAAATGTATCCAATAGATAGTGGTAAAAAGTGTAGAAATAAAGTGTATATACAATTTTTTTGTATGTTAAGTTCCAAGTAAGTACTTACTTTATCGTCTCCTTCATTTTCATTTACAAACTCTTCATTTTGAGCGCTTATGTCTTCATTCCCCGCTTCGTTATCTAAACTCAAGTTAGTTTTCATGGCGTACCCATTTATATCTTCGTTTTCAAGAGTCAGTTCCTCGCCATTCTCGTTGAGTGGCTCATTTATTTTATAGTCTGTGATCACACACTGGTTATCTGGATGCCGTAACTCAAGCCTTATTGTCTTGTTACAATCTTTGTCTATTGTTATGTTTATATTTGGTTGTGTAAGTTTTCCCGTATCGTAATTTGTATTATGATCAAATTTTGGCTTTCTTTTTAAAGTCTGATCAACAACTTTCGTGATAGGTGATTTGTTTGTCGATTTTGCTTCCTCTATTGTAGTGTAATTGACCTGTTTGCTTTTGATAATCAAATTTTCGTTGAAAATATCGTCGACTGTTAGGTTTTGTTGCGTCGTCATCCCGGGCAGGTTGGTTTCGTTAATTTTGGTCATGTTGCCGACAAATTTAATTGGTCACATTGTATCGAACGCTTGGGGGTTATCGCGCTATTGTCGGTTTAACGCGGCGTAAATCATCGACAGATCATTATCTGTGCCGAGATGACCGCTATTTACAACTAACGTACTATGACCCCCGATTTCAGATATCGGCTCCAATTGTTAGAGATTTGCTCAAGCTCAACCTCAGCTGGCCGGTATTGTTACCGCGTTGGGCAATCGTGAACTTTTACACGATTATTGGTACCATTACGATTCGTATGAGAATTCTATTTTCTTTGGAAAGATTATTATCTCCATCCTCGTCTGGTGTGTACGCTCGTCTCTCTCTAGCTAATGATGTTATTGTTTACTCGTCCGTTACTCATGTTAGAAATGGATATTAGATATCAATCCAATAAGTCATTACGTTGATGTAAAAAACTAGACAACACGCGACTGATTTCTAAATAGTAATAATATCCTTTATAATTAATACAAACAATTTTCAAGTAGTTTTAGAATGAAAACGATCACTCATACACGCTCGATTTGGCAAAATATAAAAACTTCTTTTGAATCTAATGCGACACGATCGAACACTGGTCATTCACAAAAAAAGCTATCGGTCGAAAAAAGAAATGATTCTAAATTCAAATTTCCCGCGTGTTCGCCACGTGAGGCGCGCGTCGCTCGAGGCTATCACATGGAGTGGGCGCTGCGCGCGCGCCGCCGCCAGACACGATAAAGATGGGGATTGCACAGTATAGGCAGGAAAATGCGATAAATTCTGCGTCCGACCATCACGACAGTTTAATAGTTTTCAGATAAAAATTCCCGTCGTTATTCATGTATTTATAGTTTACTGTTCATAATATCAGATGATAGAGCATTTAAAAATAACAAACATGGGGCTAAATGGGTCTAAGATGCTATTTTATATTCTGCTTCACGTATTATTATATTCTAACTGTTTATTTTTTTAATATCCGTTCAAAGCAACTGAAATATTAATTCGAAATTGAACTTGACCATAGTCAAGAATGTGCATACAAAATAGCTGAACTACACAAGCTACACAATAAGTATAGCATAACTTACTTGAATGTAATTAGGTGCTTAGTCTGAGGTGCGTAGTATGAGGTGCGTAGTAAAGTCGTGTCACTTTAACTGAATGAAAAAAATTAAAGCTTTTAATGTTTTATCTGATGATTTCACATGGCTCACACCAAAAGCTTCCTCGTCGCACCACGTCGCGAATCTATAACATTACTCCTTTCATATTATATCCAGTTTGATTGTGCTGCGCGTGTGTGTGTGCAAGTAGGTCGAATGTGTTGCGTGTGTGTGCGTGAAATGATTGCGTACATATTTTGACGCTGCGCTGGACAGAGGGCAGTTTTGTTTTTAAATTAGTTTTTTATGAGTGTGCACTGTACGGCGTACGCACTCGTGGTTATAAGCTACGCATTACCCAAGTACGCAATTTGCATAAAACACGCACACACATATACGTCCTTAAACACACATTCATGCATATATGCATACTCACACACACATACACGAACACAACACATTTACACACAGAAATACAAATTAATTAATTTATTATTATAGCGTCTACGAGATTTCGTAGCAACCTTTATCTACGCTTCCTTAGAAAAGAGTTCAACGCGTTCCAATCTCTTTTTTTGGTGATTATGTTATAATTATTTTCTCCCCTGACCTCATGATATTATTCCTACTTTTATTGCATTGTGGGCAGCAAGATATCGCTACCATCTGTAACTAGTGCAAGATAAATGTCAAAACCTTCCGGTCTCCACTCACAAGTTAAAAAGATTACATGGTATAAGAGTTGTATGCAAAAGTTAAAATGTTCTGGTAAATCTGACCTGATAATGATGATGTAGCCGATGAAGTTATCGTTCTAACTTGAAAGAGGTAAGTGACTCACCCCTAACGGTTACTACTCAGCATAGCGCCGGAACGCCGGAACGTAGGGTGGTAAGTACCCACGCCGAAGCCTCCCAACAGACCACAATTGAGCCAATTTAGTAATTATAAAATTCTCATAAGTTGGCCGTGGTGGGATTCAAACCCGCGACCTCCCACTCTAATTCAAGCGCACACCACTGCATTAGGGAGGTCGGTGGTTCTATGTACCTTTAAGTAAGTGGGTAAAACCGGTGAAGCACCGAAAATCAAACAATTCGTGGGCGGAGGTCATCACTTCACATTTGGCTTATTGACATGTCAACAGCTCTTCCCGGGTCAACGACATACCACCGTGAAACAACAAAACGAACCTACGTCTAGTTTGCCTAACGATACTTCACGCCTACATACCAATCATCAGGTAGGCAGGTATAGGTACTTATCATTATCGTTTCATAATAGTTCCTGCAGTTCTTCACTGAAAAAAAAATGAATTTACTGAACAGTTTAACTACTTTTACTACTAACCACTACTTTTACTA
Source organism: Coenonympha arcania (assembly GCA_036785405.1). NCBI lineage: Eukaryota > Metazoa > Arthropoda > Insecta > Lepidoptera > Nymphalidae > Coenonympha > Coenonympha arcania. Next base: position 6,935,798 of record CM072059.1, read on the forward strand.
TTAACCAAGCATTTAGCAGTCCTTCGGTAGCTAAACAGCTGTGTACAATTTTACGTGAAATTCGGTAAATAACTTACAACTATTTATCTCAGTGTTGCCATTTGTACCTACCATCCATGCATTTTTAGGGTTTCGTACCTCAAAAGAAAAAAAAAACCGAACCCTTATAAGATCACTTTGTTGTCCGTCTGTCTGTCACGATCTTTTATTTCAGTAGCTATTAAAGATATCGACATGGGAATCGTTGTTAGTAGGTAATAATGATCCGACGTTATTGCAATCAATAAAAAAAAGTAAATTAAATAATTTTTATTTTTATTTAAAAAGAGGGGAAAATAAGGTCGTCGAAATCTATCCCAGAATGCCATATGGCCACTGGTCTCCCCTCAGAACTATAGTAGTGTTATTATCTCGCGCAGAATCGGTCATAAATCATTCGAGTGTTTCGCTTTTGTTGTTCTTTGTAGAGTTGTGCATTACTGCAGAACAACAAAAGCGAAACATATTTTCTCTCCGATGCATATTTTCCGGTAGAGTATGCGGCTGAAGCTTCCCAACATACCAGACCTGATCCAATTCAGAAATAGTTTTTCGAATTGGCCCGTGGTGTGGTGGCAGGAATAAAACCCGGGATCTTCCGCTCAAATTCCAGTACGCGACCATATGCACCAGTAGGTAATCAATATCTTATCAGAATCGACTGCGCTTAGCGCGATCAGTTAAGGCACGGGGCCACCATCTCATACATCGAAAATTGTAGTACTAGAGTATGTTCATAGAGGGCATTAGGGGTAGCCATTTGAAAGAAATTATTAATTAGCGTCAGCTCACTAGCGACAAGCGATAATAATTTGAACTACATTGCAAGATGTGGTACGATACGGTCAGCTAGGCACATCAGCGCCAATAGATGGCGTTTATTTTGTAATTAGATAATTTTATTTTGTTTATGAATGAAAATGTGCATATTTTTTTATAATAATATGGTTCCCGGCTATAGCACTATATTTATAAAGTATCCAACTACAGTTCAGATGTATTTTAATTGTCAAAATACTTTCATTTGTACCGACAATTACGAGGTGGTAGCAGCAGAAATTTTCACACACACATTCAAGCTGTTTACTAATTTCGTTATTATTGACAAATACTCACTAGCCTATTGGTACAAACACTAGCTACAATGACTACGTATACTGGGTTCTATTCACTGACTTGAAATCCTTTTTTTATTTTTTTATTGTTTAAAATTATTATTATATATTAAATATAAAAATGAATTTTTGTCTTGTCTGTGTGTATGTCCTTTATAGAATCGTAAACTATGCATTGATCATGGTGATCTTCAGCAAAAGTGTTGTGCATCGGCCCACGAAGGTTTCAGAGTTAGTACGGGTTGGCGGGCTTCACACACCCCTATCATTCCAATATTTTAGTTAGTGGCGTAGAAACGCGCGCAGGGTAGGTACAGCTAGTATGTAATATAATATTTTTATACCTAAATAGCCTGTATTTGTCCAGCTGAGAGCTGAGAGCTGATGATTGAGGATCTTGGAGACGGGTGAAGAGCACGCTAACGGTATTGGAGATAGGTGGGGGGTGCTCGACCAAATGTCATTTGAAACCTCGTCCAATTACCAATGAGCTGAAAAAAAATTCAAAATGGCGGAAAAAACATGGCCGCCATACAAATTTTGTTGGTCTCTATCTCGGAGGGTATGACAGTTGGAAAAGTGGTTTCATAGCAAAAGATGATCGAAATGGGGATATCTATTTAGTGACAAGAAAAAAATTCAAAATGGCGGAATTTCTTTTTTCATTGTATGGCAATTGGGTACCTGCCCACTAATTTTTGCTAAATCCGAGTATGAGCGACCACGTAAATTGCTACAAGCAGTTACGCGGTCCGCTTTAGCGGGCCGCGCCCCCACGCGAAAAACTAGTTATTATTATATTTATACTATATATAGCTCGATTACCACTCACTCACTCACTCACTCACTGACTGACTCATTGACATAATTGTTCTCCCAGAAGGAGTCTGAAAACGATATAATGATGTATGGGGGATGTGTTCGGGTGCGGGATTCGAGTAGGGAAAAATTATGACATTTCAGAAAAACAAGATGGCGGCCGACGTGATTTCTGTAACTTTTTTGTTTTCCGACCGATTTCGTTTAAACTCGCAACGATTGTAGATATAAGTAAACGATTAATAGAGAAAATGGAAAATTTTGGAAAAACAAGATGGCGGCCTTTGGATTGGATTTGGAAAAACAAGATCAAAAACTACTACTATAGGCAAATAAAAGAAAGTATATTTATTTATCATAATCATCATCCTCGCAATAGCGGTGGAATAGGTATACCTACCACCTGTATAATAGGTAGTCCGTTTTGTCTTTGTTTGTCAACACTAATTTGACATTCGAAGGAAAAAGAACAAACAGAGTATAACTATTTCACAGCTATTTCACATTTATGAATAAGGGGGTTAGTATAATACTGCGATATAGTTCATGTTTTCAAAAGAATTTTTCCCTAATTTCTTCCGAAAATTCATACAGTTGGCAATACCTGACCAACGCAACGCAAACGTCGAAAACAAAGTTTTAATTTTGTATCAAATGCATACAACGAAGAGCGGCAACATCGCTTGCTGTCTTATTTTATCAGCGAACTGGCAACGCAGCATTTACTTACACGCAATCCAGCTGATTCGCCATCTATTAGCATTTTCATAACTGCAACTATTGCCAAAGCAACGTCATCTATCGGGGTTCGATCAAACTGTTCCGTAGCAGCAGCGCCTCCTATTTTTAAACTTATTATCTGCTATGAAGCTACTCGCAGTAACAGCGCCATTATTTCCAGTTTTATCCGTCGGGTGGCCCACCCGAAGAAATTAAGCTTGTCGCATTTCTTTCTTCGTGATGGGGTATCTGTACTAGTATAGTATTATATTATCTGTGGTTAAGGGATGAAAAGCCGCCTTTTTTCCCTAAAGGTATGAAAAATAGCTGACGACCCATTTTAAAACGTACCGAAATTAGACTAAAATTTCATAAAAATCGGTCAAGCCTTTGTAGAGACTAGATTTGTAGTAGAGTAGTTTGGTTACAAACACGAGAATAATAAATTGCAATAAAATTATCATTAGGTCCTTACATATGAAATTGGCGTTTTGTCGTACCGGCCACTTTGATCTCAAATATCTCTTCTTTGGTTAGAAATTCCAATTTCAAATTTACACAGCTATTTACTCATGCTTTTGTGTTTTGAAAATCGTAATTCATTTGTTTTTTTCTCTTTTGGTTTTTTTTTGCGCCAATCTGTTTACAAAATGGAAAACTTGAAATATCGCGTTATTTACGAGTACGAGTTCCATCGTGGCACCAGTGCTGCAGAAACGGCTCGAAGGATTAATGATGTGTACGGCGAGGGTGTCGCAAAAGAAAACACAGTGCGTTTTTGGTTCCAACGTTTTCGTTCTGGAAATTTCGACCTGCAGAACAAGCCCCGTGGACGGCCGGAGACCAAAGTTGACAATGAAGAATTGAAGGTTATTGTGGAAGCGGATCCATCGCAAACCACGTCCGAGCTAGCTGCAGGCTGCGGTGTTAGTGATAAAACTGTTTCAGTTCACTTGAAGCAAATTGGGAAGGTGAAAAAGCTTGAAAGGTGGGTACCTCATGAATTGAGTGCAGCAAACCGACAAACGCGCGTAGACTGCTGTGTTACATTACTCAACCGGCACAGTAATGAAGGGATTTTAAATCGAATCATTACCTGTGATGAAAAATGGATCCTGTATGATAATCGGAAACGCTCATCGCAATGGTTGAACCCTGGCGAACCAGCCAAATCCTGCCCCAAACGAAAATTGACTCAAAAAAAATTACTTGTGAGCGTTTGATGGACTAGCGCCGGCGTCGTTCACTACAGCTTTCTTAAATCTGGCCAGACGATTACGGCGGATATCTATTATCAGCAACTGCAATCCATGATGGGAAAGCTAGCTGCTGAACAACCGAGGCTGGTCAATCGTTCTAGGCCACTGCTGCTTCAGGACAACGCTAGACCACACACTGCACAACAGACGGCTACCAAATTAGAGGAGCTTCAATTGGAATGCCTAAGACATCCACCTTACTCCCCGGACCTTGCTCCAACAGATTACCATTTTTTTCGAAATTTGGATAACTTCTTACAAGGGAAAAAATTTAACTCCGATGAGGCAGTCCAAAGCGCTTTCAAAGATTTTATTGATTCCCGGCCGAATGGCTTTTTTAGTAAAGGGATCAATGAACTACCTATAAGGTGGCAAAAGTGCATAGATAGCAATGGTACATACTTTGATTAAATATATATGTTATATTAAAAAAAATCGACTTTATGTTCCTCCCATACAAAACGCCAATTTCATATGTAAGGACCTAATACTATCCGCTACAGCCAACATACAACCTAGAGAGTAAGCGTATATTATTATTAGTAGCGCCACCTTTTGTTGAGTAGAAGGCTTACAAAAAAGTCATGTACGTTGTAATGCCATTTCCCATCCAAGATGTCGCTTTATTTATTTTAATGATAGATTTATTTCCTATGAAATGAATAATATTTTGGAATTCTGTGGTCTTTTAAGGAATATTGGTTTGTTTACATTTTATTATACATTTTTTTTTACTTTATGCATGTTTATAGCGCCCTCTAGCGGTCAGTAGTGTTACAGCTACGAAAAAATTACACATGAACTTACCCAGGTGGCATTACTGTCGTTAGACACAGTTTGAAATGCTGGCACACAACGAAAAGTCATTTTCTTCAAAAATTTTCCTGATTTCGGTCATCAATTAGAAGATTTCTTCTTGCAGCTTACCTGTTAGCAAAATAAAAATAAGTTATAAATTACAGCTTATAGACTTCTTTAATTTAAGATAGATGGAACTTTTATAATATTTTAAGAGCGTTCATGCGGCGCAATGTGCCTCGCGTTTCGGTCCATACTAAAAAGGAAATTCGTTGGCGCTGACGCAATTTTGCGTCGATTATGGTATTACAAAAAAAATTGTAGTAAAATAAATATACAACTTAATAAAATAGTAAATAACCAGTGACATTGAATATTAATTGAATTAAATTACTATAATTCAGAAATAACAAAATATCTTGGATTTTATCCTTAAATAATACGTTTAATTTATCGAAAAATGCTAAAAATGACACTTTTCGGTTTATGGTTTTTGAATGAAAATCTAGGAAAATCGTGTTTTTTTTGAGACACTTTTTAGTAAATGTTATTAATTTTCTAAATATTTCATTGTTATATGTTTGTGTTAAGAAACATGGCAAATATCTTGCATCTGCGTAGAGCGTCGACCGCTATTTTAGCAAACAGCCTATACAAAAACTGTTCTAGTGAGAAAGTTATACACATATCTAAATATATAAAAGAAGATACTGACTGACTGATTCATTCACTGACATATCAACGCACAGCCCAAACCGCTGGGTCTAGAGACTTGAAATTTGGCACACAGGTTCCTTATGAGGTCTAGGGGTGCACTAAGAAAGGATTTTTCAAAATTCCCCCCCTAAAGGGGTGAAACGGGGCTCCAAAGTTCGTATTTTACCAAGCTTCGATTTGGCTCAAATTTGGAATTGAGATAAATTGCATCTTGGATTAACACATAAGCTACTTTTCATCCCGGGAAAATCCATGGTTCCCGTGGGATTAGTTAAAAACCGAAATTCACGCGGAAAAAAATCTTCACGCCGCGCCGCAAGTACAAGGCCGATTTGGCTGAAATTTGGAATGGTGATAGATGATATCTTGGGTTAATAACAAGGCTACTTTTTATTCCGGAAAAATCCGTGGTTTTCGCGGGAAAACTGAAAAATTGATATTCACGCGCGAAAAATACTACTTTACGCTGCACTTACTGAACTGATATGACTGAAATTCGGAAAGGAGATAGATTTTATCCTGGATTAATACATAGGCTACTTTTCATCCCGGAAAATTTCAAGGTTTCCATGATAATAGTGATAGATAATATGCGTTCATGTCGTAATTACTGAACTGATTTGGAATAGAGATAGATTATATCCTGGATTAACACTAAGGCTACTTTTTATCCCGGAAAAATCCATGGTTCCTTCGGGAACAGTGAAAAACAGATATCCACGCGGGAAAAATATTCCTTCACGCCGTAATTGCTGAACTGATTTGGCCGAAAATTAGGAAAAAGAAGGCTATTTTTTATCTCGGGAAAATCAATGGTTATTTCTCCCGCTTGAATATTTGTTTTACACTGTTCCAGCGGGAGAAATACTCATTCACGCTGCAACTATTGAAAATTTTTGTCTGAAAGTTAAAATGGAGATAGATTTCGCTCTAAATTAACACAAAGGTTACTTTTTATTCCGGAAAAATCGATGCTTCCCGTGAGAATAGGGAAAACTAAAATTTACGCGGGCGAAGCCGTGGGTATCTGCTAGTTTTAAAATATTTTTGAGACAAGTTCTAGATTATAAAATGCCAAATAATATGAATTTAATTATCTAATCTATAATGGAACACATAACTATTTTATGTTCCTTCGGAAATTGTAAATTTTGACTCAAGCATAATACTAACGCGTGAACAGTCTTAAGTTTTTTTTTTTTTTTTTTTTTTGTCGAGGAGGAAAAAATCCCTAACGGATTTCTGCCTATGGCAGGGTATGTCCGACTCGCACGGACTAAAACAACCTCCCCGTCTTCCAGGTCTTCAGCACGGAACCGCAAAGCATTACTTCATGCCGGACCTCTATTTCCTCTTCTCCTTTTCTTCTTTTTCTCTTTTTTCCCTTCTCCTCATAATGCTAGTAGTCTTAAGTTGTTCGCTCCTAAATTTCGGTCATTCATTAGCTTAGCTTAGCTCTACTTAGTGGCTCGCCCCGCCACTAGACTCTCTTAATGTCACCCTAGGCTCACATTTTCAATCGTTTTTCTTCTACTATGCTATGTGCCCCGACCATTTCTAATTGGTCTGGCATAGCTCTCTCTGTGGCCTGCTGTTTTCTGCATGTGGCCTGATTTTTTAGTTTATTATGAAGCTTCATTTATCAGAAATAGGCTTGCGCTTGCGGCTTGACAGCACGCATGCGGATTGCTCAAGCAATGATGAGGTCTAGGTTGGAGCGCATTTGCCTAGGAAATGCCTACTCTACTGGGTGTTTTCAAGAGAAGAGTGAGTACCTACTTCACTCTTTTCTTACACCCAGATTGCTACACACATCGATGTGTGATGTAACTGCGTGTGTTGTGTGAACACGGGCGATGATTGATAGTGAAGCGGGTCGTATTGACGAGTTAAATGCCGCCCATTATACCGAAGACGGGTCAGTACCTACCTGCCTAGTGCCTGCTGAGTGCTTGGCTTTTATTTTGATAGTTTTGAGTAGCACACTTTTAGATGATCTTCGTGAAAATATTCTTATTTTTTTTTATTACCACAGGCAGCAGTACAGCACGGCACGGAACGCATTTTTACGTGATTTGCATAGTTACGTAATTTAAAAACCCATAGACTTGGATTATATTATTATGCCTATAGGTAAAGATCGAATTGAAAACCTCAATTTATTGATGTCGATTGACAAGCTTCTCCGGTCGTTTACAATAAGCTATTTAATCATAATTTTGTCTATACCTACCTACATTTCATAGTCGTAGGCAAAATCGTAGTTAGATAACTTATTGAAAGGTGGACTTCGGAGAATTGAGGTTTATACCTAGGTACCTATATGTAGAGCTCAATGTAGAGCTAAAAATTCTAGAATATTTCAAAGCGTTCTATATGCTTTACTGAAATGTTGCAAGCACTTTTCTTTCGGTCCGGTAGGAATTCCAATCTAGGGCTATGAGTAGGTAACTACACTACCTACCTATGTGACATGCCTATCTTATAAGGAGGTTGGTACCTATAACATTTTATTGCAGACTCATAAAGAGAGGTCTCATATTTATTGACAGTTATTTTTAACCTGCGCCAAGCACTGATTATGTTAAGATTCCTAGGCATTCCGCCGGCCCGTGCCAGGCCTCAGGCGATCGCCGGCGAACGTTAAAAAAAAACTCACATTTCATACAAATCTCATCTTTATTGAACAGAGATTCGGCAGATTTTCGTTTGTAGTAGAAGTCTTTTTTATACGTTGCATTTTGTAAGGTTTTATGGTTCATTGTAGCTACAGTTATGATTTACGCGTCTTTATTTGTAATTTTCGTGCTGAAATTATTATTGTAGAGCGTGTAATCGTTTGGCCTAACTGAGGTTGTAATCAGTTAAATTTTCATCGAAGATATGTTTCGTCGCCATCCCCGCTTCTGCCGAAAGTGGTTCGTGTCATATCACATTGCATCGGTCTATTTGGGGGCTTTCCGTGGACAGGGCGGACGGTGTGAAAAAATATCGCCAGTTCATCGGTGCCAAAAATGCTTGTTTTTCCACCAACAGTAAGGCCATGCTGTAGTTCGCTCAGCAGCCTCCTATAGAATTTTCACAGATGGCGCTTTTGTTTTCTTGTACGAAAAAGGTTTAAGTAAATCGTTCGGATGCCCCTATCCTGAGTTTTCTCATCAGTGCATCCTCTTCTTTTAATATTACTTACACTGTTTACAGCAGTATCAACCTGTTGCTACCTATTTAACTTAGGTAATTTTTGATGAAAAAATTCCAAAAAAACGGTCAGCTAGATTTTTCAAATCGGAATCTTGGAAGTTCAAATGTAGTTATAAATAATCTGAATCCTATATGGCAAGCTAGAGTTAGGTTTAGCTTGTAGTTTAAACAGAGTGAGTACCTAATTTTCTTTAGTGAAAAAGTATTATACCTCAATTTTTTTTGGAAAATAATTGATGAGTCAAGCCGCGCGTATTTCATAGTCTTCGAAGGTCTATTAACAAATTCCAACCCGTCCACGTCCTATAAGCTTACACGATGTTCGTAATTTATGTAAAAACGGAAGTCAAAAAGCGCTTCGGTTTAATTAAAAACTGTCTTAACTCCTCGAATAATTTTAAAGCAAAGTGAATTTTATCATCCAAAAAATAGTGATTGTTTTTGGATAGAAATTTCTAAATGCGTATTAAAAATTGGTAGCCCCGTTCATTTCAACATTCCATCCCGCCTGTTCTTTTTTGAGTTCAGGCTCGTATTAAATTGCCAGTGATTTGTTTTCATTTTTTAATGAATGTATTCTCTGGATGTATACAAAATGGTACCTACCATCAAAAAATTCGATAACTAAAATATCTACATAATATTTAACTCTCATTAAACAATGGAATACCTACTCAATTAGAATACAGTAGGTACTTAACTACTTACCTATATATGTAAAACGCATATTTAGATAAGAAAAAGGTTTTTCATTTCAGTTTATCCATATTCCATACGTATTTTTGAGGTATCTATAGCATTCTTAATTTCTTACAAGTAAGTATCTACTTAGACCTTTAACTTAAAAGTGGTCTTAAAACATAATTACCTAATTTCTTGTTACCTATTTGCATCAAACATTTAAGGGGCTCATATAATAACTGGGGTAGTTTTTGACGTGACAACGTCTTATAAATCGATAGAGCCGGTTGCACGCACGAAAAAACATGACTCATCCGGCGTTACCGGCGTTACCTCGCGCATGCGGCGTTACCTCGCGAGCGCGGACGAGCGACAAAGAAGACGTTGTCACGTTCAACTATCGTCAGTAAACCGACTTTACAGGCAACCAATTTTTTTTTAGTAGGTAACCTACTTGTAAGCATAAGCAGGAAAAATGTAGTTTTTTGTTACATTTGCGCAAGATGCACCCTGTGGCACCCACACAAAGTATCGTAAGAGCATTACGGCTAATCGATGTTCTTACGATACTCTTCTTTACTGGAGCTATTTTTACCCTTTAGAAATCATGCTGTCACGTTTTGGTAGATGACATAGGCCATTAAAAAAAAACAGAAATAAAACAATTCCAGGTGCTTTGTGAAAATATTGAAGCTAGGTGAAATTGATGCTTAGTTGCCCAAGCAAAAGATTTATTAATTAATTCAATGAAACAATTCTTATACCTAGAGAAATAATAGTAACTTAAACATGTCACAACTATATTTTCAAGTTCATTGTTTTACTAGTACCAATATTCTAAAATGCTTTTAAGATGGCTTTAGATTTTAATCACCGGGCCGCGGCTAAGCGCGTAGGGCGTGGCAGTATGATGGATGCCTTTGCCTCTCCGAGATCGAGTGTCGTGGCTGACGTAGACATGTAGTGTTGCCAGGTGTCCTAGTTTATGCCGGATCTTCCAAAGTGCGTTGAAGCTTTTTGTATGGAAACTCTACAACAGTGAAATTAGCGACCATTTAATCATTAGTTGGCATAACCGCAGATAAGAGACAATTAAAGGAAACAAATCATATAAAGTGACCCTTTTAAAGGCTTAAAGAATATAGATATTACTTATTAGGTATAGGTACCAAATATAAAAGTATCTTAACTCCAGCAAAGTAATTGGTTAAAATAAATGGTTGAAATAAACAAACGAGCCTCAAAGGACAATGCCTTTTCTTGTATGAAAAATGGGCTATACTTGCGTCTTAACGAAATCATCGGTAAAACATTAGAAATATTCCTAATATTATGTAAAAAAAAAATCAGTGAGAAATAAACCGGGAATTCGTAGTAATCTAATTTTCTATTTTTTAGGTATTTTGAGGTTTGGTTAGTAGTTCTCGCGCACTATAAGTTGCTCATAGTGATTATTTTATTGAAAGCGACCTCGTTATTACCGTGGAACCCTGGATGATGCATATAGATATACTTAATTATTCCTAGGGCCTACCTACACATATATTACGTTAGTACTATAAAACAAGATAGGTGCCTACCTCAGTAGTATCGAGGTACTTGATAAAAATACGGTTTACCTATTTATTTTTAAACAGTACTTAGGTAGTGTTTTAAAATATAGGTATAAACCTGTGGCCTGCTAACATCAAAAAGAGGTTCCCAGGCTCCAAGCTAACGTTGGCTAACTTAAGAGAGAAAATAGTTAATATTCCAACTCCTTGCTTACCTACTTATTTAGGTACTTAACTGCTTGATAAACAAACAAATATAGTTTGAGATACAATTTATATAAAGAAAAATATAATTGTGTTCTGCAATATACTATGGTTATAGGGAGGTAGATAGGTAGGTACCTACCTAAATAAATGGCCTATCTGCTGGCAGCATCAAGAACAGATTCCAAGGTCCAAGCTATCATTGGCTAAGTCTCAAGAAGGAGGAATTTTCTGTTATGATGGAATACTTAGGTAGGTACGTACCTACTTGATAAAAAAAGCGGTTACGTGCTTTAAATTGTTTAATATATAGGTATGTACATAATTGTCTAACAACCAAAGCAAAATTGTGATGTCCAAAGTCTGGTATAGGTGTGGTCTGGTCTTCAGAAGTTGTACGAGGAATCAATGTAAAGCATGCATCACATAAGATGCCTCCATCTGTTATCTGCAACAAAATGTTTGAATTTAAATAAGCATCCAGTTGGAATACACTTCCTAGAAGACCTTATGCAATTCTAAATTAAAGCTCGAGCTGAGATGTAGTCTCATGAAATGTTACATCTGGTCCACATTCTTCTATGGCTGCAAAACATGAGTTCTCATAAATCATTGTGTACATATATATAATACGCAATGATTTATTGTTATGTGAGAAACGGCCCCGTTCACCAAGAGCATAAAAGCTTAATGTATCATTTTATTATATTTTGTCCATTTAGCAGCCATAACTTAACTACCAATTATTCTTGTTAGTTTAAATGAAATGTTTTACAGCAGGCTGCCAGTTGTAACCAAGGCATCGTGTATCACATTACAGGTCGAGTTTTGTCAGCCCTACGGGCTACAATGACATTACTCACACAATGGAAAGCGTATGCGAGTAGGGCCAGCGTTCTAGTAGTAGTGTAGGTGTTTAGGCCTGTTATTTGTACTGAGTATCAGGGGCCTGACACTACAATGAGTTAAGTTAGCAGAAGGAATTAAATATGCATGTGTTAGGTATATAATAGTACATAATACTTACTGAACGCGGTGCGATCCAGGAGTTCAATACATTAAGTGCATGTGATAATTCATCCAGAGAATGTACTAGCTGGTTCAGTTAATGCACCGGCGTGATACACTGCCAGGCCTAACTCCTCGAGACGACGCTGACGACATTGTTATTGCGTATTAGAGAGTCTATATCTCATTTAAATTATTGCGTAGAATAGGAGTCCATTTCTCAACAGTCAACATGCACAAACACTTGTTAGTTTTCACAGAGAATCGCTTTAGTCGGAGTGAAACTCAGCAAGCGACAACACTGATCACATTAATTACCGTCCAGAAAATAAGTTAATAAAACACTGGGTTTTCCAAGTTTTCCATTCGAATTACTTTTCCAATGGTTTTGCGATTAGATACGACAGACGATTATTGACATAGACAATTATCGAGACACGAGTTGATGTCTTGGTGACATTTAAACCAGTGTTTCTACTTACGAGTTTGGTTTTACCCTAGTTTCGACGGTGGCGCCGCTGTGGCAGATAACATTAGAATCGTTTCAATAATTACGAGTCAAAGGTGTAATGGAAATAGGTTACAGTATTATAATTAATAATTTTAAATAAACTAATGAATAGGGTTTAAGCCATGTAGGATTTTGTCACGATTAGCTGCACATGAAAAGATCAAACAACACAATAAATGATGTACTCTGTGGTGTTGCAAGTGCTATTGTTTGTCGCAATTAAAATGTTTGGTGAAGCATTCCTTACTTTTCAATATACAGCTATGAAAATAATTTGAACAGGTGGTGCAGTTCTAATCTGTATAGATCACTGATCTGATCTCTTCTATTTATCTGACAGTTCCTATTTGTACCGATTTGAAGCGCCACCCTCGAACGTCCGTGGTACTAAATTGACATTTGTCGGTAGTGACCGTCGTTTTGAATGTCATTTTATTTTAGTTCCATGGACGGTCGCGCCAGGTTAGGTACGTAACCATCAGCGCCAGAATGGCGAAAATCATTTTTACTTTGACAATCATCCATCCATGGAATAGAGATCAGTCACTGAGCTCTATCTCTGGATTAATTATTCTATACATCTGACAGTTCCTTTTTTGTACCGATTTGAAGCGCCACCCCCGAACGTGTACGGTACTAAATTGATATTTGTTAATAGTGGTGATCGTTTTGAATGTCGTTTTATTTTAGTTCCATAGGCGCTCACGCTAGGTTGTGTAACAATCAAGTCTTCTGTGACGCGCCGCGTTGCCGCATGGGGGCGCCTCGGCTGCTGTCGGCGGTGGTCAGCCGGCGCGAGCGGTGGCGCCTCCCTCGATCTGAGGCGCTGCCGGCCTGTCGAGACACACTCTGTTGGCTCTGTGGTGCACGCGACTAGCGGGATGAACTGTCATGTGAATTCATTGATGATTCTCGATTTAAAATTCTAAAAGGCAAATCCGGGTGTTATTCATTTTAATACTTCATTTTTACGTTGACAGTCAGAAATCCAGAGATAGAGATCAGTGGGATCAGTGATCGCCATCAAAATGCATGCAGCATTCCGTACTTTTCAATAAACAGCTACGATAATAAGTTGAAGTTTTTTATCATTGTGCAGTTTTTAATAGGAGGCAAACGGAACATTTTATTAATATGTTTATATAAAATGATATTTAACCAGTTGTGTGTAAAAAGCTTGCCTTGTTTCGGTTTTTATTATTCGATCTATTTCCTGAATTATTGTATCCTAGTTTTCCCTTAAAAAGTGGGTTTATTAAAAACTGGTATCATTCGCCGAGTGGTAGTGGCTGTGACGTTTCCAGACTCTATTATGGCAGTTCCGCTTGTGTCGAAACGTTTTATTACTTTTATTTTAATAATACTTTTAAACCCCGGTTCGCACATCATTAAAAAAAATACATGTAATATTATAATTTGAAAGACGATTTTTCATGCATACGTGCTTCAGACGCAGAGTGACGCAATATAGCCCATTTTCGGTCAATCTCCTTTAACGTAGCGTTAATGTTTCTTTAATCGTAAATTCAAATTACGTTCAAAGCACTTTCACATAATAACTGTAGGTAGTGTTTTGTGTAATTGTAGATACCTATGTGTATCGTTGTGTGACGTGTCTATCGTGATTTCGGCACGAGCCACTCGGTTAATCGTTAAGGTCTGGTCAGACAGCGGATGGGACTTGTTTGAGTAGTTTCAATACTAGGTATACCTAGTCTACAGAATATGTCAACGCAACCCAAAAAGGACGGCGGCAATCGGCACCCCTGCATGGTGCTACCACAAGCCTGCTGTAAGGCCCGTGTGACAGTTTCCCCTTTTTTTATGCCTCAAAGTGCAGCAACATACATATTATTGCGTTGACTAGAACACTTATTAGATAACTAGTATGGACGCACCCAAACAGGCATTTCATAGCACCGTCGAGACCGGCGCTTTGTGGGTCACCAGGCTGTATGCGCGTCTTCATATAAATTAGTGTATTTTTTGATGAAATAAACTAGATAACTAGGATATGGAAGCAAAAACGTTGTTTGCACAAGGAAAATTTTTATTGAGAGTCACATGACATAAGTCATTATTAAAAACACACATTCGAATATCAATTAAAGAATGTCGTAAACTAAAAAGTTTCCACACTTCCCCTCAAACAACATCCATCATCAGATATCCTCACATCACACCACACCACACACACCCAAACTCAGATCGCGCACACATTTGGTAAATGCCACACGACCTAGTGGTTTTGTCAACACATCTGCTGGATTATCCTGCGTACACACATAGTCCAGACGTATAACATTTTTAGCAATGCAATTTCTAACATAGTTAACCGCAGCCGCAATATCCGGGCGTGTGTTACAGGCCAAATAGTTCAGCGACCCTATGAGCGCCTGATAACGACGATATAGTCTTGGCAGGACAAGATCATACCTCCTTCCCCTTCCGCCAAGGCTTTATAGAAATCCATTTCAATCGGAGTTTTCACTGGTTTGCAATCGCTCATACCATATTCATCCAAGATCTTCGAAATAAGTCTCTCTTGATTCAAATATATTCCGGTATCCGTCCTAGACAAAAGCATCCCCAAAACTTGTCTAGCTTCCCCTAAATCCTTCATCGTGAAATGCTTACGAAGATTGTTAAACAACACTTCCTTTTGCGCTCTGTCTTTGTAAAATAATAAAAAATCATCAACGTACAAAGCGATATAAAAATTATTATTTTTGTAAACGACGGTTCAGACATTGGACCACAGATATCTGCGTGAACCAGTTGCAGTCTGTCAATTGCCTTCTCAGCCTCACCAACTGGAAAAAGGTAAACGATGTGCCTTCCCCTTAATACAAGAGACACAAGGCTCCATTACGCTCTTTCCAAAATCCACACCCGGAAGCTTACGTAAATCTCGCTCATTTACGTGTCCAAGCCGCCGGTGCCACAACATCAAAGGATTACCTGCTTTCACTGACGCCAACGCAGCCCCATCTACAACCGCCTGACAACTTTCAAGCTTGTAGATACCAGAGACTTCACTTGCGATAGCCAGAAGCTTTCCATTGAAATGGCCTGGAACCAAATGGTGAATTAGCTTGCACCCATCCCTGTCAAAAATCACCTTCCATCCTCTCTCTACTAACTGTGAAACTGATAACAGATTAACACGCAAACCAGGTACATACATGACATCCCTCACGGCAAGCATTCTACCTTTCATACTCACCATGATGTCACCCTTACCCGCGCATTCCATCTTATCATTATTCGCACATGTCACGTTACTCATACTGACATTCATAACCAAATCTTTAAACCAATGTTTCTGGAAAGACATATGTGAAGATGCCCCGCTGTCGATGTACCACTCCGTCGGATTGAAGGAGTCCCCGGCACTTGATGAAGACAGGCTCACGACGTCTTTGATTTTGGAGGTCGAATCATCTGCTTTCCTTCCTTCAGGACAGTTCGGCTTCTTATGCCCATGTTTTCCACATCTATAGCATTTCACTTTGGTCATATTCTTGTCTTTGTTCCCATTCCGTTTCCGACTCTTACTCACTGCCAATGCCGAGTCCGTTGAAGACGATGTACTGCAACCTTGACGTGAATCCTCCTGTAGTAACTTCTGTCGTACGTTCTCTGAAGTCAACTTCATCCCAGAGTGTTCCAGTGCCATACGCATAGGTCTGTACTCTTCAGGTAGTCCTCTCAGTAACACAACAGCTACAAGATCATCGTCAAATCCGGTGGCAATATCCTTCAACTTTTGAGATAGAGACATAACTGCAGAAACATAATCATGCATCGACGAGTGTCTCTCTAGCTTCTCATCCAGCAACGCGTTCATGAGGGTAATCCTTCGATTGACACCTTTATCCTCAAACGCTTTCGCTAAGCTATCCCAAGCATCTTTGGCATACTTTGAATCCTGTACATACGCATAGAGTTAAGTATCCACATGCAGACAGATCAAAACCAGTGCATCTTGGTCCTTCTCGATGGCGGTGGAGTCTTTGGAATCCGGGTACTTTGATGTATACGTGAACAACTTTTCTCGTATCAGAATCATTTTAATTGCGAATTTCCACGTAGAGTAGTCATCTAGGCCGCAGAGGTTTTTAATGGCGACTTTCGTGGATAGGGCCATAACCTTTTGATGAAATAAACTAGATAACTAGGATATGGAAGCAAAAACGTTGTTTGCACAAGGAAAATTTTTATTGAGAGTCACATGACATAAGTCATTATTAAAAACACACATTCGAATATCAATTAAAGAATGTCGTAAACTAAAAAGTTTCCACAGTATTCCAAATTATAACTGCCATACTATAAAATAGTTTTACTTAAAAACAGGTTTTATTTAAAGTTTTAAACTACTGACCTTACGTCCTCTACAGATGAATACCGTTAATACATATACTGTTACCATACTATAATGTTATTCCTCGCAACAGCTCAAATCGCTCCCGCCCTCTTTTCATCCGCGCCCCGTCCGCTATTTGACTAGACCTTTATTTTATTTGATGTTTACGGAACATTTTACTTTTCTACAATTTGTTCTTAAAATAATATATTCCTATTTTCATTCAATGTTGCCAATAAGAATATATCAATCGCCTATTCATCTATATTTGGACGTAGTGCGTATTAGGTACTTAGTGCAAGCAAGGTAAGTTAGGGTAAGCAATTAGTACTAATTAGTGATTAGTAATCACTAAGTACTTGCTTACCCTAACTTATTATAGCTGATTACCTTGAGGGTAAGGTGAATGGGTAACATCCGGGCATGAAAATTTAAATTTTATTTAGTTTTTCGCAAATTGTGGAATAATTAATACCTTCAGGCATCGTTTTAGTACGTACCTAAGTATTTTATGTTTAGTTACATATGACATAATTATTGGAAATAAATATTTTTCTTTCTTTCTTTCTTCGTTCTTATAATCATACACCGCAGGCATGATCAAGAGTTGGAGGATGCATAAACGTTATGCTTGCAAAATGCATTGGCATAAGCATAAGATGTATAATTTGCTTACTACTAATAGGGAAAAAAATAAATAAAATTAGAATTTCGCGGGCTATCTGGGCCGAAACCGTAAAAACATCCATGGCATCAGGGTTGGGGTTCGAAACCCAAAACCTTTTAAAGCCATAATCCGTAAGATAATCAATTTTATCCACATAATGTCAATAAAATCAAAATATCAACATTATGAACATGGGAAATAATCCACGGTATTTAGTACTCGTTCTGGTGCTACTGTGTAGTGTACACCTAATCGATAACGATAAAACCAGCAGGGAGTGTAATTACAAAAGTGCGGTTACCCGTTACCGCGTTACGGCGAGGCGGGGCTGCGCGTGCGCCGGTCACGAGCATGACCCGACCATACTCGCTATGAGACGGACTTTGGAGGAAAAAGCTCTCAACATATAGGTATATGTTAAAAAAACACATTTCCAAAAATAAACTTTTAACTGAACGAAGTATGTACTTTTTGACGTGACAACGTTTTATAAATCGATAGAGCCGGCTGCACGCAAAAAAAAATGACTCATCCGGCGTTACCTCGCTCATGCGGCGTTACCTCGCTCGCGTTACCTCGCTCTGAGGCGTTCCATGTAAGGCTTGAAGTGCAAGCGAGGGTTGTCACGTTCAACTATCGTCAGTAAACCGACTTTACAGACAACCAATTTTTTGGACGGTACGATGGAAGGGGTAAGGAGAAAGGAAATTGAATTTTTTCGTCATGAAAATCCCACCACGAACAACATCTATTTAAATCCCATCATTTATGGATTTTAATATTTTCTGTGTAACCAGCACATTCAATTTGCAAATATTACAATCTTAATGAACGACTTTTCAATTCGCGTATCGCGAAATATACAACGAAAGGAACTTCGTTCACTACACACTGCACGCATTCTTATTCTTTCCAGCAAAAACGCTTTCATTTGATGTCCAAATCATGGAAATGCGAACAAAAAATACCTGACTAGTCCGCCATCTTAGGCTATCCGCTATTTTCGAAAACCTAGAGAGCTCCATTTGCCAAATTCACACAACCCAAGTAGATTTGAACATGGTTTTTAAAGATTCAATCATCTTGTTTAAAGAATTATAATGTCATTTTTAATCTCAATACCTCTGCATGTATGCACGAAATTCAAATTAAAAGACGACGTGTTCGAAATTTGAAACATTTAAATTGCACGTTATTGCTACCGTGCACGCGGTGAATCCGATTCTTTTTCCAAATTCCATTCGCAGGTTGTTATTATCTGTGCCGATTTGCTCATCATTTGGTGTTGCCAAATAAAAATTCTTAGACTGATTCGTGAGAGTTGAAATTGTGTTTAGCGTGAGAAAGGACTTTGAAGGAATTTAGAGGAAACCTTTAAAATCATATAGCATAGGATAATTGAGTGGGGATTAGAGGCAATTTATTTAATCTTTAGTTCTGAGAGCTTTTCTCGGAGTTCATGACTAGGATCGCAAATCAATGGTTACTTTCGTATTTGATGGTATAAGCATACTGTAAATTAGGGTTTAGGTATCTATAGGTAAGCATTTAACTGATTTTGCTTTAGCGTCTGTAATTGTGTTCAGATTTTTAACCAATTTTATGAGCATTCAGTTAATAGGTACCTATCCGTTAGTTAAGTATAATAAGTTATATAGATAAATCTAGCAAGAAATATATAATATAGAGACGGATACCTATTACTTAGTTAAGCCAAATTATTGTTAGACTTAAAAGTCTACTACTTATTACCAGAAAAGGTAATTATTATTTTTACGACTAGCGTAGCATTCTGCTACGATTATAGAAAAAAAACGGAAAGTAACAATGTTTGTCTTGAATTAGATAGTATTATCTCTACATGTTGCTTGATTTTTCCTATACCTAGTCTAATACAGTACCTATTTCAGTAGGTAAACAACCAAAGTATAATAAAAGGTGTATGAATAAGGCAACATCATTAAAAACGAGAGCGCGGCAAGTAAATTAAATTGAGATAATTTAAAATCCCAACGGTTGCTGCAGCGACCCGCTGCGAGGTCGCACTTCAAAAAAAGAACACCGTCAACCGAACTGTCAGTGCGGGACCGAGAATGAGAAATGTTGCCACACAAAAAAAAAACGACAATTCATTCATAAAACACAGCCAATCGCATTTAGAAATTAGTTTATTTTAATTACTCGGTAAGCGGAGTGCTATATTAATAATTATTGTTCGGCCGATTGTCAGACTGGACAATATATTTTATTGTCTCTCCCGTGATTTATACATCTAGTTAGTAAGTTATTCGATTTTTAATTTAGACGAGTTTTAATGGGATTCGTTTGAATGGACTTCTAATTAGGAAAACAACCGGACGGGAACGTAATATGAATAATGTCAGATATAAATTCCGTTTATGGGTTAGAAAAGCGATATGCCCGGCCTCATCGGAGGCACAATGGCTTTGTGCGTCTAACAAATTGCTTTTAGAAAAAGTTGAGTATGAAAAATGGCTAAATGTGTTCCTATAATGATTTGTTAACTCTGACCATCACAAACACCGTTACGAAAAAATGGTCAAAAAACAAAGTGTAAATAAACATGGTTATGAACTTATTGTCTTAGCCATATGAGTTATCTACGTTTGTCATAGAAATCTGTCTGTGTATAGTCTAAAATTTCAAGTGGCTCGGTAGTAGGGCATGCAGAACCGGTTCCGGTTCTTAATTTTGAATTCCCGGTTCTGCACCGAGCTCAGAACCGGGTACCCGGGATTTCCCGGTTCTTGGTAAAAAAGTTTTAAAATTTTAATTAAAAGCATTATTTTTATTATTCTACAAAAGGGGCTATTACGATTTGTAGTAAACATGAAATAGAAAATTATTTCCAAAAAACCGACTTCAAATGCCACTACAAAGAGTGGAATAATTTTTAATGTATACCAATTTGACGTCAGGCGATTGTTTACAATATTATCGTCTTTTTTCGCACATGCAGTAGGTATTAGGAAGGACTATGATTGTACGAAACATTTCAGTGTTCTTATAAAATTTGAAGAGTTCCCTCGATTTCTCCAGGATCCCAACATCAGATCCTGACTTGATGACTATGAAACCATCTGGAAAGTATACTCTTTCAAACAAAAAATAATTTTCGATAAAATACGTAATAATTGGATTTTTTTTTAAGAACCGGGAGAACCGGGAAGTCATATTCAGAACCGGTTCTTTTAACACCTTAAAAATTTTAAGAACCGGGAAATCCCGGGAGCATGCCCTACTCGGTAGATATAAGTTAGACCAATGTGAAAGTATTTTTTTTTGCAGATTTTGATCAATCTAATAAATCTTAAATGATAGAGTAGGCCGAAACCTCCCACCAGAACAGACCTGAGCCAATGTGGGAATTATAAAATTCCAAAGTGACCCATGGCGGGAATCGAACCCTGTGACCTTCCATTTGAATCTGAGCGCGCACTAACAACTGCGCCGATGTGGTATCATCAATAGTACGGTGTAATTAGCTCAAAAAAAACGACCGAACCAAGCTTATCACGATTTTTACTTGCACCTAACGTAGATTACGTTTGTCTTTGACACTTTTGTGCTATATTGTGTAGATTTTGAAATATTTAAGAAAAACTGAAAAAACACTACTTCTCCACCCCCTCCCGCCCAAACCCGACGCTGTCAGGGGTGTAACTTTTTACCAAACAATATGTGGACTGCATAGAACAATTTGGCATTGCAATAAAACTTTGACTTTGGATGTCCTGGTTTAAGTCTAATAGCACCGTATTACTGAATATTACCTTACATTTATATTGCTATATGATTGCTATGATATATAGGTACCTACCTCTATAGGTTCTGATACAATCAACATTAATTGTTTCAATGCTTTACTTACGTAGATAAATACCTATATACATTTTCAGGGAGCCATAAACTATGCTCATAATAAATAATTAACCGTCTCAAGAGGAACCCCAATAAAGCAGTGCATCGTAGCTCACTGGTCAATGCTCAGCGACATTACCCGCCCCATTACCTGCCGTGCCGATGGCCGTTTGTAAATCAAAAATCGAAAAACACATCGGAAAACAACCGCAAGCTGGTTTCGGTCCCGTACCGCTTCTTTAATCTTATTCATAACTTGAATGAATTGTGTGTTGAATGGATTAATTTCAAATTGTTAAAAATAACGAAAAATTACAAATCAAATCGAGGGCTTCATGTAGACAGAGGGCAGATAGACGTAGGTAAATGCAAATGTATCTACAGGAGAAACAAAAAACTAAATAAAATCATAAAAAAATAGGCTGATATTGACGTGACAACGTCTTATAAATTGGTTTGCCGGGTGACACTTCAAGAAACTGCGTTACGCTCCGCTCACGTTATGCGCTCACAATGAGAGCGAGTGAGAGGCACGCGTCCCTTCCACTCGGGCATGGTTAGCCCGCCTAAGAGCGAGAGAGACAGACATAAAACATTAAAATTATTTTACCACTCAAAGTCGTTGTCACGTAAAACTTTCGCCCGTATACCGACTTTACAGGCAACCAATTTTTTTTTCAGTAATTTCTACTATACCTAAGCGACACAGGTATTTTTTTTTAATTTGGCATTTATGACTTTTTAAAATCAATGTAGGTATACTCGTATGGGGATGTAAAAAAAAGATTCATTTCAAAATAATGGCAATCCCTTCACAAATACCTTGATTAAAGATATATTGTTTACAAAAATCTAAAAGACATGATCATATTTAATATAATAATCAATGTTACAAAAAATACATTTCATACTTGATCGCTATAAATGAAAAATTTCATAATTGTTGACACCAATGACTTCTATGTATGATACATAGAAGTCATGGAGTTACACTTATGTTTTAGCTGTAGGTACATGTAAATGTCCGTTTCTGAGATAAAGGGACGTAATCGGAAATCAGACGGACGGACGATGTAGTGAACCTATAAAAGCGTTTAATTTGGCTCAGAAACGGTACCCTAAAAACAGGCAGCAAGACAAAAGTATAATTCTTAACAATCAATAATATCGTTCTTCACAAATCCCTTACCATACTTATTCATTTTAAAATTGTATTCTGGCCGTATTCTGGAATGGAATGGTCAATTAAGCGCGTTGTTTGAATAATTACAAATCGATTTGTGGGCGGGCACTGTACGACATGTCGCATTTATTTTTAACAAAATCTATTACTGACCGTAATTTATTATAAGATTCTCATTAATAAAGATAATAAAAATATACTTAAATTTGGTTATTGACTACAATTTTTTTTGAACGAAAATATTTATACAAGAACAGATTTGTATTTTTATGAATTGAAATTATTGTCTCCTTCTAAATTCATATAAGAAAAATATTGTCAGGCATGCAAAACAAACCCCGCCTAGTGGACAGACGACATCAAAATGATCAAACACTGAGCGCTGTTGCCTATACGGGTGTCTGGTATTATTATAGCAACAGAAAATCCATTGAAATGACAACTACAATAATATCGTACAAGTTAAGATAAGCAATAACTGGATTTTTAATCAAAAACACAATAAGCTAAAAAAAGAGATAAGTACCTATAGTATAAAATTGTAATTCAATTTATAAATGTTGAGTTAGCATGTAAGTGGAGCATAAAACATTGTAAATGAATGGTTAAATTAGATTGTATGCAATAATAATTATAATTTAAAAAAAAATCTAAGTAAGCGTCTACCAAAACGTGCGTCACTGAACTTCTGAAGTGAATAAAATGGCAACACCGCTCCCGTTCCAAATTCGAAATTCGAAATTAATGGCCGATTTGACAGGAGCGTTATTGTACGGCTAATTTTTGTTTTTATTTTATTTTTTTAATCTTATCAACGCGATGACAGCGACTTAATGGGATCGTACCGGTTGTTTTAAAGAATTCTTTTCATTTCATTTCAGATTATGGTATTTTTTTAATTTCCTTTGAGACGAAGTGGCAATGGCGGACTCAGGACGGGTATCCTATTATACTTATCTCACAAACAACAATGAAGAGTCGAGTACATAATTGGATTGAGATGCGTTTAATTATTTTACTAATAGACCTTATTTTTTATATTAGTTTTATTAATACTGAGAAATGAATACGCGAGGGATATAGGATCTACGTAAGTACTGTGTACCTATCCACCTATCCACCGCGTACCATCGCCAATATGCCGCCACCGGCATAATTTGAAGACACGGTAGTGTCCCCGCCAAGAAGAGCCATTAATTATTTCCTGTAGTTTTATCTTATGAGTATGGATTGATGGATTTGCTGCACATGGTGATGCTAGTGGCCGCCACACTCTGCAAATCGCCGCTGCTCACTTGTGGCTCGCACCGGCCACTAATCGGTCGACATACAAAACGTCACGCACGCGAATACACGATTCTTGCAATTAAATCCTCTTCGTCACAAATAGCAATCGCGCGCTTCATTTGTAGCTGTGGCGTTTGCAGCGTGACGG
This sequence comes from Coenonympha arcania, assembly GCA_036785405.1. NCBI lineage: Eukaryota > Metazoa > Arthropoda > Insecta > Lepidoptera > Nymphalidae > Coenonympha > Coenonympha arcania. Next base: position 6,959,959 of record CM072059.1, read on the forward strand.
TTAGCTTGCTTTGCTGTTGTTGCGTAGCAAATAAGTATAAAATAACAATATAAAACTGTCACGCGGTTCAATCCTGTACCAACATTGAAGAAGCGAAAACTGAATTTTCATGTTTGTCTGCCTGTTTGTATAAGGGCAGTGCATCTCGGCGGATGTCTTGGAAGAATTTAAATAAAACTTGCATGATTTGAGTTCATGTTACGAGGTAGATCACGTATCTAGCTGTGTTTATCCCAAAATGACACGGGTCCCATTATAAAGCATAAAAGCCCAAATATTATTATGTACGAACACATACTTACCTAAATGCAAATATGAATAAAAGGTACAAGTGGTTTTGTATCTTACATTTAGATAATTCCAATTAGATGATTCGGTTCACATAAATCTATAGTGGCAAATAATTTCGTGGTTAAAACAACCGCAACGTAGAAACTTAGCACCTACTCTATCTTTTTCTTGAAACTCTTTACGTTTGATAAGTGTAACTATTAGTCTATATGGTATGAGATATCCTCCAATTACTTAATTACCTGATCTATTTTACAATTTACAACTTTACTATGTGTAATATAAGTAGCTATTTAGTTTTTGAAGGATAGCGTATGTCCAGATCCCAGACTAATATTTTATTTTCTTTCACAAAACCACAGATAATATAATACTATACTACAAAACTAAGTAGGTATGTCTCCCAAGTACCTGATTGGTCGGGCCGTAATTACCTATAAAGTTCAAAATAGGTATACCTAAGTATCCGTCCACGAAGGACCATAATTATAGGCTGTTAGGGATTTTATAAACACACCAACGTTTCTTTTGATTATTGGTTCACCTCATAAGACACTTACAGAGAAAAAAATTAACTTGGAATGTTTATAAATAGGTGGGGGTACCTATTAAGTGTCTACCTGTACCTACCTAAATACTATTTTAAAAAAAATTAACCTAATTTAGATATAGATAAACAGGTAAATGGTGTTACGTCTAGGTATGTTTAGGTACATATTACCTAACACGTAAATAATTAAGATTCTCATAGGCACTCACTTATGGATTACTAATTTAACCCTTCAATGCCCGCTGGCCTTATTGTAGTCACTGAGTGATTATTCATCGAGTAGGCAGGAATTTACTTAGGTAATAAAATAAAATAGGTATCTGCCTATTTTTAAATTATATCAATTTCTACTTAAATTCGACATTTAAGAAATTCGGTAAAAACCTAGAAAAGTTGTTAAATTATTATTTGAGACTAAATACGACCTATAAAATAAAATTGTTACAAAATCAACAACTCCGTCGCATTGAACTGCTACCGCAAACACCAACGCTTGTCAAGCTTTACTTAGTTTATTAATGCATGACCTGCCAGATATCCTTTTATTTTAAACCATTTTGTTTTATATTATTTTTATAATTAGTGTCTAAAGTAAGTCTACTTTTTCCACCACATAAGTAGTTCGACAAGTTCAAAGGATGATCGTCAGCTGAGCGAAAGATTGTCCTCAGTACTTTGCTGGCAATAGTACCTAGATAAGTAGGTACCGATATACCTGGACAACACAACGTAGGTAGGACAAAAAGCAGAGAATGCAAGAAAATAACAGATTTTTTAATTTGCCACGTATAGACATGAGAAGGCAGATACTCAGATCCATGGGTACCTAATGAATAAAATCCAGATAGGTACCTAAGAACCCACGAAGCGCAGTTGAAACGGAAAATCTGGAACATGCAAACTGTAGGTATAAATATATCATAAACATGACACTCATACCTCACGATGGCACTGCATGTAAAGGTTCATGCCGTGTTATATCTATACTAAGGCAAACATATCACAGAACGCACAGTCTATCACAAGTGAGTCAGAGTCTATGGTGCCTCGCATCGCTATCGATTCGGCAACGCCCGGGGCAGAGATCACAGAATCACGCGTACAAAATGTAATAATAATCGACCATCCCGCGGGCTTATCGGTAAACGACTGGAGGCGAAAAGGTTTTCGCTGGGGGCGAAACGCCGTGCGTAGCTGGAGGCTCCGCCCCGGGCCGGCGTCATTGGCCCGAGAGCCCCGCGCGGCGACTGCACCGCCTCCCCATTGGGTGCGGACCCCGCCGCGCGCCGTGGGGGCGCTGTGTCCGCGGACAATATTTTGACGTTTTTGTACCGCGGTGGCATTTCTCATTGAGGCGATTAATTGTAATTCTCCACGGCTATTGTAGGGTTAAGTGAGCAGCGTGATGTTTGTCGAGTGATTTTTTTCAAAGTGTCAGCTTTTCGTAATGTTGGAAGGTTTTTTCATGTTTGCGTAGGTTCAAGCGACGTTGAATTCGCAACGCTCCCGGTGCGCGGGAATCACCTGTGTGGATCTCAAAGGTTCTATTATTTAGTTGTAAAGAGGTACCTACCGATTAATTGTATCGATCCATAGCTTGCAAAATTTTTATAACTTCAATGGCTAAGAATAGAGAGTGGGTAAATAAACATTTTAACCGTGTTCTTGCAATTTCGTGTAAAAAATTGTTTTTACAACTTTTTTGTGATGAAGCGGTTAAAGTGCCAGGATGCGTGGTACAAAAGGAGGCTTTTTTGCGAACTGTTCATATTAATAATTGTTTCCGTCAGTGGGCCCCATGCTGCCTGGAGGCACGACATGCGATGTTCGTAGCGACATAGGTAGGTACAGACGGTGTGTCGCCTTTTAATTCAAAATTCGTCAGTTACAAAAGAGCTTTTTTAGTGTAATCACCCATGAGCAAGTATCCTCCTTTCTACGTAGGTATATGTAGGTATTATCCTCCGCTTTAACCTCAATGAAATACTTAGGTACCTACATACTAACTTTTTGGGTGTATTTTTTCGTAAGCTGATCCATAATTAGCTACGTACTAATTACTTTGGTAAGTAGGTAGGAACCTACCTACCTACATGTCATTGATTTAATATTCTCAATGAAAATAACAACATAATAATACCGAAATATTATAATATTACTCAAAGAGACGCTTCAGAGGTCTGAGCGTGCTCAGTATACCTATGACTGCTTCTTTTTTAGGGTTCCGTACCTCAAAAGAAAAAAAACCGAATGTAACATCACTTTGTTATCCCTATTTTATTATCTAAGTAGGCATTTGGTATAAGTAGGGAGGTCTACCTTCGCACGTTACCACAAATATGAAGGATAATGCGAAAAGTTTTGAATTCATAAACGCTGAACTTTTTCCCATTCGACCAAATGACCCAAAACCACACCTCGGGGTTGGTATTACGAGAATTAAAATATATAACTAAGTTGATACCTTTAGGTTATTTAAATGCACAGGTGTTGCGATCAAAATTTAATACCTTAATACCTAATTAATTGTAAGAGTCTGCTTTTCAAAGTTACAATTCACCTACTTAAGTTATTAAGCCTAAGCATAAGATTGTCGAGGTCTTCATCATCATCAGTTCATGAATCAAGTTGACACCAATGCTAGACACAGCACTTTAGGAGTAAGAGATAGGTAAGTACGTACCTATAGGTAGAGCATAAAGTAGGTACCAACTATACCTACCTACCTATATATCCTCCCTATAAGAACTCTTACCTAATGCAATTAATTGCAATTAGCATTAATTTTCTTCTAGATCCTAAAGCAGATATCGCTCTAATAAGCATTATGAATTTATGGGCTCTATATACCTACTTACCTATTTGCCGATTCTCATAATTTTGAATAGAGTTTTGCAGCATAAAAACATAATCGTCAATTCCGTATCATCCCATATGTACAAATCCGTTAGTTTCGTTTCAGAATTCGAAATAACGGTATGACAAATCGGTCGGCGTAAAACAAAGGTTTCCCGAGACAAAAAATGTGAATTTATCAAATCGGACCGACATTTTTGTGAGCTTTTATTACATTTTAATAGATGGCGGCCGGGGTCACCGTAGTGAATTATTGACAAATGAGCTGTTAATGTGTTATGCTGATTTCATTAACCGTTATTAAAATAACAAAAAATAGATCGAGTTGGGAAGGCACATTGGATGAAAATGCGAACAAACAAGGCTTCCATAACAATTAATGTTAAGGGCATGTAAGGCCGAGCGATTGATTTAATTAAAACCGTTATTAAAATTCTTTGATTGTATAATAAATACTATGGATTTTGGGTCAGCGCTAAAAAGTGTCCGAAACTCCGAACCCAAAGAGAACCAAAACGCGAAAAGGTTTCCAATCGCACATTAGTTTCGTGTTCGATCCATCAGAGAAAACACGCCTTAACAATGCCGCTCAAAGCTGCATTGGGTGAAAAAATAGTCTGTATAAAATTAGGCTGTATAATAATGGTTCGAGACATAAATTACAATGTTTTAGTCTGTTTATAAAAATACACATATTGTACACTCGTTTATATAGGTTTTCTCGGGACACATTTTTCGTGAATTTTGCATTACACCGAGTCCATAGATTTGTATTATGTCAATGTTAAAATTACAAAAAAAATAGAGGTAAGTAGGGTAAGCACATTGGATAAAAATGCTAGCTTACATGGAGGTCCTTGACAATGAATGTTCATGTAAGACCGAACGATATTAAAATTAGAGTTCATTAAAAGCGTGTAAAATACGTGTCTAATGTGCATAAATATACCTACTCGTTAGTTACAGGCATAAATGCATATTGTTAAGTGGGACAATTAACGATGCCTGCAGTAGGTAATTATAATTGACGTATTCAAGAAATTTCATTTACAACCAATTATGAAGAGCAGATGTTTTTCGCATAAGACAAGTAAGTATACTTACTTACCTACAGTTATTAATTTTATTTTATCAGGAAAGAATGAATTGTTTTATTTTGGTGTTTACAATATTTCTTAAGGTTTCTTATGCTCTTACATGATGAGTGCCTACCTACTTATATTAAAAATACCATGCCTAAGTACCTACCTACTGTAATGTTATGGTTATGTGTTGTAGGTAAATGTTTTCTGTGTCTGCACTGTTAATACAATCATACCTATAAAATCTTTTATCTACGCTCATTGCTTAAAGTTCGAATTATGAAATCGAAATGTGTCAAATAATTACCTACTTTATTCACAGACTTCTATAATTATTAAAAAGTTATTCATTATAACATCGCTCTACTATGGAAATATTTAAAGAAAGTTGTTTAATATCCATTACGATACACGGCTCTGGATTCTTGTATTTGTATCTGGGGTAATATTTTTATGTAATATTTTTTTAAGTGAATCCACAGACAACATATAGTTGGTAGTCATTGCCGAGAGTATGGATGGGCCATGATTGACCATAGACAACAACAACAATGTCTATTGTCTATGGTTCTGTGCCACATTTGCAAAATTTTGGCGCCATACATACAAATTTTTAACATTTTAATGTGTTATTTTTGTTACTTAGTCAAAATTTTGCGCTGAAAAATGTCTAGCAGTGAAACCTACTAAAGAAAATTTCACTCCACCTGACATCTTAGTAGTTGCAATGATTTACGACAAACGTTAGCAAGATTTTATGATTTGGATTTATGATAATAATATGAGCGTAGATAAAGTAGTGTATGAAACTCTACATAATTAGGTATTAAAACACTCGTGTGATCACACTCGTGTATCACACTCGTGTTTTAATACCCCCCATTATGTAACCGTTACATAAACTACTATATACGTACTGAAGTACTTTCCTACTTGTACACTAGATATTTAATCTAACGTAGTTGCTACCTAGTCCCTGCAACTGTCACGTAGTACCTATCTAATAGTACCTACATAAGTTAGGTACCTCTTGATTTATACAGTAGGTAGGTACTAAGTATATTAGAAGTCAATTCTTGTTAGCATGACAAAAGGTAAAATCAATATTCTTTTACGCACATAATTTCCATTAGACTTAGATATCTACTATAATTATATACAAATTTCAATAATATATAATATTTAAGTAGGTATATTAGTATGTTGTATATATTTATCAATTATCTAGTACCTACCCATGACACAAGCTATCAGGTCCATCATATAAACAAGTCCATCTGGTAGATCTAGATTTTACTTATTCATAACTGACTTTTTTTTAATAATATTCTGAAGAAGGTTCCTAATACCTATAAGCTAAAATCACCACATTCCTAGCATTAGTTGTCTCTGTGACTATCTAATAATTCCCTTACGCTAGGTAGGTATAGGTACGTATAAAACTTTTCTCTTTCTTAGCATAATATGATATGCTCAAAAACATGTCTAAGACCATTTGTAACTTAAGAAAATCTTAGTTATATGTGAACCTACCTACTACATACCTACCTTTAATTTAATATGAATAGACATTCCTAAAAGAGTTTCCGACCAAAAAACTATAGTGTATTAAAATACTTTATAATTGTAAGGTGCGGAACCCCGTATTAGAGGTCCTCTAATTGTAGCTCCAACATAGTCATTTGATGCTTTATGGCTGCCATTTAGTTCAGGGTTCCTTGATCATTCAAATATTTTATTTTAGATATTTTCTGTAGGTACCTATAATATTTATAATAACCTTTATTCAATAATATGTACCTTATTAGGGAACAAAATTGATTTAGAAAATAAGTATGTACTTATATAAAACCTATTATAGGTAGGTCTAAGGTACGGTACATCTAAATGGTGCAGGTATTTAGTAGGAATTATTTATCTCTTGTGGAAAATGGTAATCTTGGAATGGGATTCTAATCCTCGGCTCGATCTCAAATGATGGACTCATCTCGCAAGTTGATAAAACATTTGGTATGCATACTGTAATTTGGTAGTGACTAACAATATGGGCGAGGTACCAAATTGCTCTGCGGCATGTAATTTGGGAAGTATTCCAGGCATTTGTCCGTCTATCACAATTACGCAGCTATGTCTACGACACGCGAGTCTAATATTACCGTGTAATTTTCCCTATTTAAGTGCATCATCTCATTTGGGACGGTTCTACACATAGGAGCAAAGATGAAACTTCGTCAGACAGCTTAATACAAAATCTCTTTTGACACCTACGTCAAAAATATTTACAAAATATCTGGGGATGATACTAATTCATTGGGCTGGCTCTACACGTGGGAGCAAAGGTATAAGGCTCCGCCAGACAACATAATACAGAATCACAAACAAACTATATAGGTACAATTGATGTTTCAATACCTACTTCAAAAATTCTAAATAACTGTGGATGATACTAATCCATATAAGCTCAATTCATACTCAATATTTTGACAATTAAGTATTTATGTACAGTCGCGGAATGAAAAGGTTCGTCACCTTAGTGTCGATATTCGTTTGCACTAGTACTCTAGTACTGCTAAGAGTCCATTATGCCAACATTCCAGTGCAAGAAACAGCGCTGCTAACATTTGAATGAATATGACGTTTGCTATCGAATAAGGTTTTGCTTGTTTTTTCTATCCCGTCAATGTGTTACCAAAATGTATTAAAACCTCATTAAAACCTTAGTTATTTAGGAGAAATTATGATATTTTGAAATTATGGCATTGACCGATTGACAATAGTTTTAACGTCAGGTTGAATTAACAAGAAGGTTGCAGTTTATCCTCAGAGTTTATCCATAATAATCTTGTTGACAAGATAAATAGTCAAACTACCTTGATCTGAACAATTTTGAACTTTACTAACGAACAGTTAAGCTTTATTTTCTCTAACTCGCGTCTATTCTGTAACATAGTTTCAAAACGTAATATGTGCTCGTGATACGTTAAACGAATCAATTTGAAAATCGACGAACCTTTTCGTTCCGCGACTGTACCTACCAATAGCAGCACAAACAAAGAAGTTCTAGTTAGTAGTAAGTTTTTTTCTGATTAAGTACTTCAATAAGTTTTTACTTTTAACTATTTACCAAACAATAATTTTAGTTTTATTGTAACAATTCAAGCCATAATTTGCATTGATAATCCAAACAATAATGTTTTTTAAAGAAAACACGTACATTTTTATAATGCAGGCCATGTGAGAGAGCGGCACAAAATGCTTAATTTTAGTGGGTTTCTATACTTATCTTACGATCGATTTCTGCATATAGTCTTGTAACTCATTTTGTAACATATATACCTATGCGGTGATCGTTATTCAGGATTTTTTGGAATTAATTAATGCATAGAAGCGTGTTCGAAATAGCTTTAGGTGATTTTCATTGCAACAGGGAAAAAGCCGATTGGATTTTTCAACGCATACATACCTAGTAAATAAAATAAATCAGTGCAGACAGGAGTGAAATGCATTTACAATACAATAGTCTATTGACAATTTGAGTATGCGTGAGTTTGGTTACAGTAACAGGGCTTTCGCGAGTGCCGAGTTTAATGGTTTTGGTGGTGATTGAAGTGACAATTTCTCAAGACAGAGAAATTGTCACTTCAATAGAGGAGATAAATAAAGGAGATATGCAGATATTTTTTAAAGCAAACTATCACTATACTATAGTACTACTTTAAATAGGTAACTCAAACTATGTACTAACAACAATAGCAACTTTAACAAAAACAATGTCGAATAAGTAACAACAAAAAGTTAGTGCGTGCAACCCTCAAAGTTCAAATCAATCACAATTTACTCCGCAGTAAAAAGACGATTATTTTACACTAAAACGATACGATAGATGGCAACACGAAGGAAAATTATTATAATTTGAGCTAAGGATCATATGGGCTAATCCGATAATCGCCTCATTCAACCCCTTTTGTTTTTAAATTTCTTTTTATCGTTGATGTTTCCAGTCACGAAGGTAGAGCTTATCAATTATTGTCAAAAAAGTAAAAAAAGGATAGAAAAGCGGAGGAGAAGATGTTTATTAAATGAAATTTGCCCTAACCAAATTTCATCACGTACATATTTTTTATTAAAGTATTCTTTATTAGTTGACACCTTTATTATCCCTTAACGTTATTATTTAGGTAATACTGTTCTTAAACCAACTTAACCTTAGAACTTAAAAGTAACGGTGACATCAATATCGTTTTCTTGCATTTTCTAAGGGCACGAGTCTCCTCTCAGAGATGTATTGATTTATGCATGGTGACCATGCATAAATCAATATATTTTTTAACCCCCGACGCAAAAGGGGTGTTATAAGTTTTATCTACGCTCATTGCTTAAAGTTCGAATTATAAAATCGAAATGTGTCAAATAATTAACTACTTTATTCACAGACTTCTATAATTATTAAAAAGTTATTCATAATAACATCGCTCTACTATGGAAATATTTAAAGAAAGTTGTATAATATCCATAACGATATACGGCTCTGGACTCCTGTATTTGTATCTGGGGTTTTGAAGGAATTGATTACAGTACCGCTATCGGCAATACAACAATAACGGTTACAATTATTATCTGGGGTAGGTAATATTTTTTATGTAATATTTTTTTAAGTGAATCCACAGACAACATATAGTTGGTAGTCATTGCCGAGAGTATAGATGGGCCATGATTGACCATAGACAACAACACAATGTCTAACGTTCCGCGTAACGTTCCACCTGGGCCTGTGATTATGATTATGATTACGATTACGACTACGATTACGATTACGATAACGATTACGATAACGATTACGATAACGATTACGATTATGACGTTATCTCGTAAATCTATCGTCCGTAACCCGACTTTACAGACAACTAATTTTTTTTGTTACTTAGTCAAAACTTTGCGCTGAAAAATGTCTAGTAGTGAAACCTACTAAAGAAAATTTCACTCCACCTGACATCTTAGTAGTTGCAATGATTTACGACAAAAGTTAGCAAGATTTTATGATTTGGATTTATGATAATAATATGAGCGTAGATAAAGTAGTGTATGAAACTCTACATAATTAGGTATTAAAACACTCGTGTGATACTATTAAAAAACTCGCCTGCGGCTCGTTTTTTAAACTCACACTCGTATTTTAATACCCCCCATTATGTAACCGTTACATAAACTACTATTAGGTCCTTACATATGAAATTGGCGTTTTGTCGTACTGGCCACTTTGATCTCAAATATCTCTTCTTTGGTTAGAAATTCCAATTTCAAATTTATACAGCTATTTACTCATGCTTTTGTGTTTTGAAAATCGTAATTCATTTGTTTTTTTCTCTTTTGGTTTTTTTTTCGCGCCACTCTGTTTACAAAATGGAAAACTTGAAATATCGCGTTATTTACGAGTACGAGTTCCATCGTGGCACCAGTGCTGCAGAAACGGCTCGAAGGATTAATGATGTGTACGGCGAGGGTGTCGCAAAAGAACACACAGTGCGTTTTTGGTTCCAACGTTTTCGTTCTGGAAATTTCGACCTGCAGAACAAGCCCCGTGGACGGCCGGAGACCAAAGTTGACAATGAAGAATTGAAGGTTATTGTGGAAGCGGATCCATCGCAAACCACGTCCGAGCTAGCTGCAGGCTGCGGTGTTAGTGATAAAACTGTTTTAGTTCACTTGAAGCAAATTGGGAAGGTGAAAAAGCTTGAAAGGTGGGTACCTCATGAATTGAGTGCAGCAAACCGACAAACGCGCGTAGACTGCTGTGTTACATTACTCAACCAGCACAGTAATGAAGGAATTTTAAATCGAATCATTACCTGTGATGAAAAATGGATCCTGTATGATAATCGGAAACGCTCATCGCAATGGTTGAACCCTGGCGAACCAGCCAAATCCTGCCCCAGACGAAAATTGACTCAAAAAAAATTACTTGTGAGCGTTTGGTGGACTAGCGCCGGCGTCGTTCACTACAGCTTTCTTAAATCTGGCCAGAGGATTACGGCGGATATCTATTGTCAGCAACTGCAATCCATGATGGAAAAGCTAGCTGCTAAACAACCGAGGCTGGTCAATCGTTCTAGGCCACTGCTGCTTCAGGACAACGCTAGACCACACACTGCACAACAGACGGCTACCAAATTAGAGGAGCTTCAATTGGAATGCCTAAGACATTCACCTTACTCCCCGGACCTTGCTCCAACAGATTACCATTTTTTTCGAAATTTGGATAACTTCTTACAAGGGAAAAAATTTAACTCCGATGAGGCAGTCCAAAGCGCTTTCAAAGACTTTATTGATTCCCGTCCGAATGGCTTTTTTAGTAAAGGGATCAATGAACTACCTATAAGGAGGCAAAAGTGCATAGATAGCAATGGTACATACTTTGATTAAATATATATATTATATTTTAAAAAAATCGACTTTATGTTCCTCCCATACAAAACGCCAATTTCATATGTAAGGACCTAATATAACGTGTCTGTGTATCTGTGTATCTGTCTGTGGTAGCGTAGCTCCCAAACGGATGGACCGATTTTCATGAAATTTATTTTGTGTCATAGATAATTTTATTCCGAGTGTTCTTAGCCATGTTTCATGAAAATCTGTTCTGCCGTTTGAAGATTATCAGGTATTTTCTAGTTGATGAGGGGATCTGACTAACTTCTTTATGTCCGATCGATTCGAAATTTGGTACCGTGTAGCTTCAATGACATTGAAAGTATATGGTATGGTAACCATGACCTGATATGCCGTTTGAAGATCATCAGCTCTTGTATAGTTGATGAGGGGATCTGACTACCTTCCATATATCCTATCGATTAGAAATTTGGTACGGTGTTAATTCAATGATATTGAAAGTATATAGTAAGGTAAACATGTCCTGATTTGCCGTTTGAAGATCATCAGCTCTTTAATAGTTGATGAGGGGATCTGACTACCTTCCATATGTCCTATCGTTTCGAAACTTGGTACCGTGTTATTTCAATGATATTTAAAGCGTATGGTAAGATAATCATGACCTGATCAGCCGTTTGAAGAAGATCAGCTCTTTAATAGTTGATGAGGGGATCTGACTACCTACCATATATCCTATCGATTCGAAATTTGGTACAGTGTTACTTCAATGATATTGAAAGTATATGGTATGATAACCATGTCATGATTTGCCGTTTGAAGATCATCAGCTCTTTAATAGTTGATGAGGGGATCTGACTACCTTCCATATGTCCTATCGTTTCGAAACTTGGTACCGTGTTATTTCAATGATATTTAAAGTGTATGGTAAGATAATCATGACCTGATCAGCCGTTTGAAGAAGATCAGCTCTTTAATAGTTGATGAGGGGATCTGAATACCTTCCATATATCCTATCGATTCGAAATTTGGTATCGTGTTACTTCAATGATATTGCAAGTATATGTTAAGGTAACCATGTCCTGATTTGCCGTTTGAAGATCATCAGCTCTTTAATAGTTGATGAGGGGATCTGACTACCTTCTATGTGTCATATCGTTTCGAAATTTGGTACCGTGTTATTTAAATGATATTTAAGCGTATGTTAAGGTAACCATGACCTGAGGGCCTACCATCAACTCTAATCGCGACTCAACAATAGACCTAAACTGAATTGCATCGCTAATTCGTGACATAAATTCTTTTAATTTGACAAAAGGATGACATAAAAATAACCAAAACATACGAGTAGGAAGGTAAAACTTAATCTAGTAAAAAAAACTAATATTATACCTAGCAACTAACTAAGTTACTTACTTATCACTATTAATACCTTCCCTATATTTAATACCTACTTTAAAAAGGACAAAATAAAAGTAAAATTACAAATTTTAAAAACCCCCGACACAAAAAATAAAATATAAAAAGTAACAAATAATATTTTAAACCTATTATAATAATTTTTATCGTCACAATATAATATTAAGTACGTTCAAATATTTTTAATTCAAGCGTCGCCGCATCGTCGGGGGACCGTTAGAGAGATACCTACTCCGGAAAATGAGTCCCCCGACGATGCGACGACGCTTGAATTAAAAAATATTTGAACGTACTTAATATTATATTGTGACGATAAAAATTATTATAATAGGTTTAAAATATTATTTGTTACTTTTTATATTTTATTTTTTGTGTCGGGGGTTTTTAAAATTTGTAATTTTACTTTTATTTTTTGTTTATTCACCGATGTTCAGTAATACGTTATTAAAACTATCACTAAGCACTTAGAAAACCAACATTGCGTATAGAAACTCAGGACAGATGTAAACTTATTTCTTGAACCAGTGCGACGTTTAACCAATATTAAGTATATTAAGTAGATATGTTGATTCAGCTATTATGTGATTACACATAATATACTGTATTAAAGAAATATACCTAATAATTCATCCTATTTATTCGTAGTTTATATTCGATTATATTATAGCGATCAAAGCAATTATTTAAATTGTTTCATAAAATTTTGTTGCTGGTACAATAATTCGTCTTAATTCATCTATAAACACTTAGGATCATCTGTATAGCGCGTTTACAGCAATTTAAGCGGAGTACACATCGCTGGGCTGTTCGGGACAATTTGGAGCGATCTCTAAGACAATATAATTTGACTGATTGATTGCCGCGACGGACACGCGAGCGTTCGAAATTCGAAACGAGAACAAAGGAATTTTAAATTTTTGGAATTTTGAACAGGATTTATTGCCACATAAATTTTATTTCCTTGTACTTACTGAGATTTCTTTTTACATAAGTTCATTTTCTATAACTACAAGACCAAATTAAATTTTCGGTTATAGTTCCTACTGATCATAGGTTTTTTCTCAGAATGAGGATTAAGGGGGTGGACTAATCCACCACAATGTGGGGTAGCAGGCTTTTCACACCTTTGTGGATATTATGGAGGAATCTCAGACATGCAGATTTCCCAAAGATGTTTTACTTCAGCGCAAGTAATATCTATTTTTAATACATTTGCTCAAAAAGTTGACATTTCCATGTATGTTTAGCGTGCGCAAAGTTATTCTTTTCCGCACTAGTGCTTTTGTGTTTTCCTCCTACGCGGCACCGGAGCGGGCGTACCAGGAGCGCATGAACACGAACACGGCATGCAAACACGGAGCAGGCAAACAAGTAAAACCGATGTTTTTTTTTTCGCAAATGTATTAAAAAACGTCGTTCAATACACGTGCGGAATTGTCATTTTTACTCGTCCTTATAGTTGACCCTCGCCTTCGGCTTGGGTCAACAAACCGGGACTCGTAAAGAAATGACAAACTTTCCGCACTTATATCGAAATGTACTATTACTTCCCACAAACGCTATATCCATAGGGACAAGAAGAAGGTCATGCTTATATCTGAGGCTACTAAAATGATAAAAATATTCAGATATCATATTTTTCGTCAGATGTAGGTAAGTACCGTATTGTAGTTGTACCTACATACAATTTATGTTAAAATTATTCGTAAATTTAAAATAATATATTACGTTTATTCTTAAAGCTGTACCTATCCTTAAATATTGTATTAAAGTCTCTAGGGAAATAAATAAGTAATATTATATAAAATATATAGTATCTACGGTATAAAAATCCTGCTGAGTAATCGTTAATATATATTTAAACACTATGTAAAACCCGAAGACTTCACTGGCCGTATACGTCTGCCAGTCATATAGAACAGTTTTAAAATCTTTTGGGTGAAATGAAGAACTTTTTGTAATCAAAGCTTGGTGATTTATTGCAATACATTAGGTTGCATCAAAGTTTGTAAAGTTTAATGGAGGTTATTTTGCACAATCAATGTTATTTCGTGATTTATAGGTTAACGCGAAAACATAATGGTTGTTTTCAGTAAAAGACCTAAATTGCCAACAACATACAAATAGAATCTATACTATAGTAGTATTAATAAGTACATCCTCAGAAAATCCTCATCCTATCCTGAGGCTCATGTCGGTGGATTGACATCACACTGATCGTATAGGAATCTTTTTAACCCCCGACACAAAAGGGGTGTTATAAGTTTTTAACCCCCGACGCAAAAGGGGTTTTTTTTTTTACCCACAGGAAATCCCTGACGCATACCCCTCCGTCAGGGGACACGGAGGGGTTATGTGGGGCTTGCGCCCACTAAAACCTGTGCTTTGCCACGACGGACCTCGTTGGCGGGAGTACGGGATTCACTTGCGTATTCACCGCGCTCCCGCCAGGCCTCGACCCGCCACCGAAGCGGCAGGTCCCGCCGCTGCTGCCGGCAGCCTGGCCGCTGCCGACCCTCCTGGGAGGCGCGTCCCGAACAGGTCGCGCCACCACCTCGGCCTGTCGGTGGAATTCGGGTGACGGACGCCAGAACCCCTTACGTACGTTACCCGCAGGCCGGCACCGGTCGCCGAAGGAAGGTGTTCGCACCCCAGCAACCGGCGCGTCTCCTGCGAGAGGGATGTGCCGCCGTAAATATCCCTCTCGACGAGCGTTCCCGCCCACTTCGGTGATTTTTTTACGAGGTTGTCTTCCTCGTAGTGCCCCGAAGGGACTTGTGGGCGTTTCCGCCCCCGCCTGTAATTTTTTAATGAGGTTTTCTTCCTCCTCCGGGGTAGGTGCGTTCCGACACTGTGCCCTCTGCTGGGACTCAGAGGGACACGCGAAGAAACGTCACCTATCCGCCGGGCCAAGCTATTCGCCGTCGGTTATCAACCGACGTTACCAGGGAGCACCGGCCCGTGCGCTACAGAGGGGCACCGTAGCACTCGGGCACTCGTGGAGGTTGCTTGGCGAGCCTGATGTTTTACTTCAGCGCAAGTAATATCTATTTTTAATACATTTGCTCAAAAAGTTGACATTTCCATGTATGTTTAGCGTGCGCAAAGTTATTCTTTTCCGCACTAGTGCTTTTGTGTTTTCCTCCTACGCGGCACCGGAGCGGGCGTACCAGGAGCGCATGAACACGAACACGGCATGCAAACACGGAGCAGGCAAACAAGTAAAACCGATGTTTTTTTTTTCGCAAATGTATTAAAAAACGTCGTTCAATACACGTGCGGAATTGTCATTTTTACTCGTCCTTATAGTTGACCCTCGCCTTCGGCTTGGGTCAACAAACCGGGACTCGTAAAGAAATGACAAACTTTCCGCACTTATATCGAAATGTACTATTACTTCCCACAAACGCTATATCCATAGGGACAAGAAGAAGGTCATGCTTATATCTGAGGCTACTAAAATGATAAAAATATTCAGATATCATATTTTTCGTCAGATGTAGGTAAGTACCGTATTGTAGTTGTACCTACATACAATTTATGTTAAAATTATTCGTAAATTTAAAATAATATATTACGTTTATTCTTAAAGCTGTACCTATCCTTAAATATTGTATTAAAGTCTCTAGGGAAATAAATAAGTAATATTATATAAAATATATAGTATCTACGGTATAAAAATCCTGCTGAGTAATCGTTAATATATATTTAAACACTATGTAAAACCCGAAGACTTCACTGGCCGTATACGTCTGCCAGTCATATAGAACAGTTTTAAAATCTTTTGGGTGAAATGAAGAACTTTTTGTAATCAAAGCTTGGTGATTTATTGCAATACATTAGGTTGCATCAAAGTTTGTAAAGTTTAATGGGGGTTATTTTGCACAATCAATGTTATTTCGTGATTTATAGGTTAACGCGAAAACATAATGGTTGTTTTCAGTAAAAGACCTAAATTGCCAACAACATACAAATAGAATCTATACTATAGTAGTATTAATAAGTACATCCTCAGAAAATCCTCATCCTATCCTGAGGCTCATGTCGGTGGATTGACATCACACTGATCGTATAGGAATCTTTTTAACCCCCGACACAAAAGGGGTGTTATAAGTTTTTAACCCCCGACGCAAAAGGGGTTTTTTTTTTTTTACCCACAGGAAATCCCTGACGCATACCCCTCCGTCAGGGGACACGGAGGGGTTATGTGGGGCTTGCGCCCACTAAAACCTGTGCTTTGCCACGACGGACCTCGTTGGCGGGAGTACGGGATTCACTTGCGTATTCACCGCGCTCCCGCCAGGCCTCGACCCGCCACCGAAGCGGCAGGTCCCGCCGCTGCTGCCGGCAGCCTGGCCGCTGCCGACCCTCCTGGGAGGCGCGTCCCGAACAGGTCGCGCCACCATTTCGGCCTGTCGGTGGAATTCGGGTGACGGACGCCAGAACCCCTTACGTACGTTACCCGCAGGCCGGCACCGGTCGCCGAAGGAAGGTGTTCGCACCCCAGCAACCGGCGCGTCTCCTGCGAGAGGGATGTGCCGCCGTAAATATCCCTCTCGACGAGCGTTCCCGCCCACTTCGGTGATTTTTTTACGAGGTTGTCTTCCTCGTAGTGCCCCGAAGGGACTTGTGGGCGTTTCCGCCCCCGCCTGTAATTTTTTAATGAGGTTTTCTTCCTCCTCCGGGGTAGGTGCGTTCCGACACTGTGCCCTCTGCTGGGACTCAGAGGGACACGCGAAGAAACGTCACCTATCCGCCGGGCCAAGCTATTCGCCGTCGGTTATCAACCGACGTTACCAGGGAGCACCGGCCCGTGCGCTACAGAGGGGCACCGTAGCACTCGGGCACTCGTGGAGGTTGCTTGGCGAGCCCCCCACACAAAAGGGGTGTTTTAACGTGTCTGTGTATCTGTGTATCTGTCTGTGGCATCGTAGCTCCATAACGGATGGACCGATTTTCATGAAATTAATTTTGTGTCATAGATAATTTTATCCCTAATGTTCTTAGCCATGTTTCATGAAAATCTGTTCAGCTGTTTGAAGATTATCAGCTATTTTCTAGTTGTCGTCGGGGGACGATGAACGCAAAAGGGATGATATAAGTTTAATGTGTCCATATGTCCCCCGACGATGCGACGACGCTTGAATCAAAAAATATTTGAACGTACTTAATATTATAGTGTGACGATCATTATTATTATAATAGGTTTAAAATATTATTTGTTACTTTTTATATTTTATTTTTTGTGTCGGGGGTTTTTAAAATTTGTAATTTTACTTTTATTTCAATTCAATTTCCACCTTTTAAGCAAATCGCAAAATGCCATATTATTATGGCTAGAGAGAGTGATATGCTGTAATACGTCTGCCTAACCATACTGTACCTGCGACGCGTTTCGAATTCTTAATATACCTATCTCAGAGAACCTACTCGTATATGCAAATCGATTCTGTATAATCGGGAACAGGTGCATCGATGTTTCCGATAAGGCAAAATATCTGCGTCCTGCGATTCCTAAAACTTTCAACGAATTTAAATTAGTCCTTGATTGTTTATTTTGTTTCGAAAATTAGGTTAAAGAATTTAACCTAAGATCACTGGGTAATCTTTTACAGAGTGTTTTGCATTAGGTATAACTATAAGTTATAACGAGAAAATTTAGATAGATATGCATTTGACGATAATGTTAAATGCTTAAATATCTATCTAAGTAATTTTTAAAAATATTTTATACTTGTAGAATATTGTTGGATCCTGGATATACCTACCTACTGTCTTAAGGTAAACTGAATTTGAGTGATACCTGCCCTCTATTTAATGAAGTATTTATTTAAATTGTGATTCCACTCTCAAATAATAATGAGACAAAACTCAGCAATGAAAATCACTGCTCTCCTTTCTCGATTCACCCTATTTATCCATTCCAAGATTCACCCTCAATGTACGTGACGAGCTTATGTCAAAAACAACTTGAAGTTTTTTTTTACATTCACAGATTGCACCAAACATCAAAGATTCGTGCAAATCGGCGCGAATTGAAGATGGAATGCGATTTCAAGCATCGATTCCCGCCAATTCTCGCCCTCGAGTGCCGCATGCGCGGGGAATAACAACTCTTATTGCAAGGACGAGGACACATTCATGCAATGTTTTAGCAGGTTTTTCTGTTGGAAATCGGTTGGTTACAAATTCCGCTCAATCGTGACTTTTTTTCCTGGCATAAAGTAGCGTAACTATGGGTTAATTCACGATATCTATATATATAAAAGAATGAGGCATTTTGGTGATTTTGGTTGTTCCAAGGATTCCGCCAAAACTATAGGTCGTAGAGATCTGAAATTTGGTACCTAGGTAGATATTAGGTCATGAATTCGTACTAAGACGGGGATTCCAGAAATTCAAATTTTAAGGGGTAAAAACCGTTGGTTTTTTGGATTTCCCCATACAAAAGTGAAATTTGTTTTGTTGTTCCAGGAATTCCCGAAAAGCTACAAGTCGTAGGGATCTGAAATTTGGTACCTAGGTAGATATTAGGTCATGAATTCGTACTAAGACGGGGATTCCAGAAATTCAAATTTTAAGGGGTAAAAACCGTTGGTTTTTTGGATTTCCCCATACAAAAGTGAAATTTTTTTCGTTGTTCCAGGAATTCCCGAAAAGCTACAAGTCGTAGAGATCTGAAATTTGGTACCTAGGTAGATATTAGGTCATGAATTCGTACTAAGACGGGGATTCCAGAAATTCAAATTTTAAGGGGTAAAAACCGTTGGTTTTTTGGATTTCCCCATACAAAAGTGAAATTTTTTTCGTTGTTCCAGGAATTCCCGAAAAGCTACAAGTCGCAGAGATCTGAAATTAAGTACCTAGGTTGATATTAGGTCATGAATTCGTACTAAGACGGGGTTTCCAAAAATTCAAATTTTAAGGGGTAAAAACCGTTGGTTTTTTGGATTTCCCCATACAAAAGTGAAATTTTTTTCGTTGTTCCAGGAATTCCCGAAAAGCTACAAGCCGTAGGGATCTGAAATTTGGTAACTAGGTAGATATTAGGTCATGAATTCGTACTAAGACGGGGATTCCAGAAATTCAAATTTTAAGGGGTAAAAACCGTTGGTTTTATGGATTTCTCCATACAAAAGTGTAATTTTTTTTCGTTGTTCCAGGAATTCCCGAAAAGATACAAGTCGTAGAGATCTGAAATTTGGTACCTAGGTTGGAATTATATCATGAATTCGTATTCAAAAAGGGATTTTCGAGATCCAAATTTTGAGGAGGAAAAATTTTGAACTTTTTGGCCGCCATTTTGAACTTTTTTGTTACTGGGCCGATTGCTTTGAAAATCGACTTTTGATTATGGCAGCAAGCATAGAGAAGGAATTTGTTGCCAAAATTAAAAAAAGTGGCCGCCATTTTGAACTTTTTTGTTACTGGGCCGATTGCTTTGAAAATCGATATTTGACTATGGCAGCAAGCATAGAGAAGGAATTTGTGGTCAAAATTTAAAAAAGTGGTCGCCATTTTGAACTTTTTTGTTACTGGGCCGATTGCTTTGAAAATCGATATATGACTATGGCAGCAAGCATAGAGACGGAATTTGTGGTCAAAATTTAAAAAAGTGGCCGCCATTTTGAACTTTTTTGTTACTGGGCCGATTGCTTTGAAAATCGATATTTGACTATGGCAGCAAGCATAGAGAAGGAATTTGTGGTCAAAATTTAAAAAAGTGGCCGCCATTTTGAACTTTTTTGTTACTGGGCCGATTGCTTTGAAAATCGATATTTGACTATGGCAGCAAGCATAGAGAAGGAATTTGTGGTCAATATTTAAAAAAGTGGCCGCCATTTTGAACTTTTTAGTTATTGGGCCGATTGCTTTGAAAATCAATGTTTGACTATGCCAGCAAGCATAGAGAAGGAATTTGTGGTCAAAATTTAAAAAAGTGGCCGCCATTTTGAACTTTTTTGTTACTGGGCCGATTGCTTTGAAAATCGATATTTGACTATGGCAGCAAGCATAGAGACGGAATTTGTGGTCAAAATTTAAAAAAGTGGCCGCCATTTTGAACTTTTTTGTTACTGGGCCGATTGCTTTGAAAATCGATATTTGACTATGGCAGCAAGCATAGAGAAGGAATTTGTGGTCAAAATTTAAAAAAGTGGCCGCCATTTTGAATTTTTTTGTTACTGGGCCGATTGCTTTGAAAATCGATATTTGACTATGGCAGCAAGCATAGAGAAGGAATTTCTGGTCAAAATTTAAAAAAGTGGCCGCCATTTTGAACTTTTTTGTTACTGGGCAGATTGCTTTGAAAATCGATATTTGACTAAGGCAGCAAGCATAGAGAAGGAATTTGTGATCAAAATTTAAAAAAGTGGCCGCCATTTTGAACTTTTTTGTTACTGGGCCGATTGCTTTGAAAATCGATATTTGACTATGGCAGCAAGCATAGAGAAGGAATTTGTGGTCAAAATTTAAAAAAGTGGCCGCCATTTTGAACTTTTTTGTTACCGGGCCGATTGCTTTGAAAATCGATATTTGACTATGGCAGCAAGCATAGAGAAGGAATTTGTGGTCAAAATTTAAAAAAAGTGGCCGCCATTTTGAACTTTTTTGTTACTGGGCCGATTGCTTTGAAAATCGATATTTGACTATGGCAGCAAGCATAGAGAAGGAATTTGTGATCAAAATTTAAAAAAGTGGCCGCCATTTTGAACTTTTTTGTTACTGGGCCGATTGCTTTGAAAATCGATATTTGACTATGGCAGCAAGCATAGAGAAGGAAATTGTGGTCAAAATTTAAAAAAGTGGCCGCCATTTTGAACTTTTTTGTTACCGGGCCGATTGCTTTGAAAATCGATATTTGACTATGGCAGCAAGCATAGAAAAGGAATTTGTAGTCAAAATTTAAAAAATTGGCCGCCATTTTGAACTTTTTTGTTACTGGGCCGATTGCTTTAAAAATCGATATTTGACAATGGCAGCAAGCATAGAGAAGGAATTTGTGGTAAAAATTTAAAAAAGTGGCCGCCATTTTGAACTTTTTTGTTACTGGGCCGATTGCTTTGAAAATCGATATTTGACTATGGCAGCAAGCATAGAGACGGAATTTGTGGTCAAAATTTAAAAAAGTGGCCGCCATTTTGAACTTTTTTGTTACTGGGATTGCTTTAAAAATCGATATCTGACTATCGCAGCAAGCATAGAGAAGGAATTTGTGCTCAAAATAAAAAAATGGCCGCCATTTTGAACTTTTTTATTACTGGGCCGATTGCATTGAAAATCGACGTCTGACTATGGCAGCAAGCATAGAGAAGGAATTTGTAGTTGAAATTAAAAAATGATGAACTTTTGGCCGCCATTTTGAACTTTTTTGTTACTGGGCCGATTGCTTTGAAAATCGACGTCTGACTATCGCAGCAAGCATAAAAAAGGAATTTGTGGTCAAAATAAAAAAATGGCCGCCATTTTGAACTTTTTTTTACTTGGCCGATTGCTTGGGTACCTTTTTACACTTTGGGTATGGAACCCTAAAAATGGCCACAATATTGAGCTTTTATGTGACGATCGATTTTTTCAAAATCAATATATAACTATAACCAGCAAGCATAAAGAAATATTTAGTGATCAAAATTAAATTAAATGGCATAACAATGGTTAATACAAGAATTTTGGAAACGCCTGAGGGAGTAAAGCAGAAGTTCAACGTGAGCGAAGCCGCGGGCATTTGCTAGTAAGCTATATAAATTCCGTATGTCAGCTAAATCAGATGATTAGTGAAGGAGTAATGAAGGCCAAATTTTAACATTCACTCATAAAAATGTTAGTCACTGGTGCCAATTCAGTTGTGCATAATTTCTAAACTAAACTAATTTGACGTATATATTATAACTTCATACACTATTAATTAACATAAAATGTTCATGAAAATTTGAATTCCAGGTTAATTAGGAATATGGAAATAATTATTTTTAAAGTGTACAATTAATGGCGGTTAACAAGTAAATGGACTTGTCTTCTTACAACCATTTATGGCAAGCTTTGTAAATGGCCGATATTCTGTATCGACATAAATGCCGGGCTAGCATATAATTACAGGTAGGTTGTGCACATAGAAGAAAACGCCCATTTCATCACACATATTATGTTGGTAAAAATCATGCATGGAAATCATGGCATGTAGCCATTGTAACCAGTTTTAATATACAATGTTTTGTGTCTATTTTTAAATAAGCAGAAGGACTACTTACTTCACATTTTAATATCATAAAGGCGAAAGTTTGTGTGTAAGTAAATGAACTGAAATTGTGTGCATCAGTGAAAACACCTCCTAACATTCAAAAGTGGCATTCGAAATTCAAATTCAAATTGGAGTGGCAGGTGGCGTGGCGCGTGTCTTATTTTCCCAAGAACCTAGTACCTTCCTATCTAAACTTGGCGAGAAAGTACTTTGAGTAATATTCGTAAAAATCCAAATATGGTGCAGGAACAATTATCTCGTACCTAGGTAATTAATGGTAAAGAGGAAAACTCCACTAAGTACTAGATATACCTAAGATTATATAGCGGCGGCAAAATACATTAGTCATTGTGGCATCGGTGGCAGTTATGGCTCATACTTTGAAATATGTTAAAAATAGGAATAGGTAGGTAGGTACATACCTAGTTCATTGGTGGTTCATGGCTACGTAACGTCAATTTTGTTTTAAAAATTAAAATGAAAATCTTTAGTTTTCACATAGACCTGAATAGGCTCTTATGAAAAGTCAAAACTCTACCGCCAGGTTCGGAAAGCAGGTTTGCACCGAAAATGCTCTTCTCAAAAATGTCATTACATGCAGAGCATGAAGAATTATTACATATTTTTGTGATATCTCGCGAGGAAATGGAAGCATGTATGCTCCCATTTCCTCGCGAGATAATGATCAATATGTCTTCTACCGAATGGCGCAGCGGTAGCGAATCTACCATGTGCGTCACAGGTCGTGGGTTCGATTCCCACTACTAGTAAATGTTTGTGTGATGAGCATGAATGTTTTCCAGTGTCTGGGTGTTTTTCAATGTATTATATTGAAGTATATTAATATGTATATATGTTTATCAGAGTTATTTTGGGACTATAGCGATGTGTGTAATGTCCTGATATTTATTTATATCATTATTATTATTTTACCTATCTGCCTCTCGAATAGTTATTTTTTGTTGTGTTTTCATTGAATTAACAGTTACCAATATCAAATTATCGCATTTTCTCAGGTCCTCCACGTATTATGATACCCAACAATACGCACTCAGCGGGTCACGCGGCGCCCATTAGAGGGCGGGCGGGCGCGGGTGGGGGCTAAAAAATAGCTCTTTGTGCGCCACGTGCCCAGTGCCCACTCGATACCACTACTTTATTAATTTTGACATTAGCTTGTTAGTGTTGAAAACTAATTATTTATTGGCTGTTGCATCTTTTAATAGGATACTCGTGTCGGCTGAAACCACTTTAAAATATTGTATTTTTTTATTAATAGATAAATAATACCCGGATACACATCATCACAATCTAGCTCTAAAAGTAAGCGATAGTTATGAGTAAAGATATTATAGTATGTGAGTTACTAGCATAGTAGCGATAGTTATAGTATATGAGTACTAGCATAAATACAATAAACTGAATAACACCCACATTCTTGAAAATATTTATGCTCATCACACAAACATTTTCCAGCTGTGGGAATCGAACCCACGACCTTCGTGCAGACGACAGGATCGCTACCGCTACGCCATTCAATCGTCAATTTCTAATTTCTATACAGTTTCTATAGTAATTCTATAGTAAATTGTCTCAGGAATATTCTAGTGAGAGGTTTCGACTATGGATATATCATCCTACCAGCAAAGACGCACCGTCGTCGTTTCAGCCGATAAACGTCCACTTCTGGACATAGGTCTCCTGAAATGACCGCCAAGCACCACGACCTTGCACCGCCTAGCGTCAGCGACTGCCCGCGACTTTTTTTGTCGTCAGATCACCTGGTGGCTGGTGGGGGTTCTGCCGACACTGCGCTTCCCGGTGCGTGGCCACCATTCCAGCACCTTGGGTCCCCAACGTTCATTGGTTCTACGAGCAACATAGCTACGAGTACAAACCCTACGTAGTGTGGCAAGCAAACTTGGGACCGAATCTGTGAAACCATTAAAACTAACGGCCGGTTCACACATGTCTCCGTTTTACTTTTCCGTTTTATCGTGTACGATTTTTTTTCGTCGATGGCTTATGTAGTTGTATGAGCGACTTCACAAAAAAAATATCGTTCCGTAAAAAAATTACATTCCGTTTTGTCATCGAATACTGGACGATGGAACAGTAAAAATTTACGCATACGTGGAATTTTATCGGATAGATACTGTGTGCGTGGCGGGCGGTGTATACAACACGACAGCGTCCATCTTTGTAGAATAGCGGCTGCGAGTTTTCTGTTCACACATCACATCCAGTAATGACGGATCAGTTGAACGTTATACGGTGCCTTGAGTAGTACGGTGTGAACAGAGCATAACGGCCGGTTCACACATGTCTCCGTTTTACTGTTCCGTTTTATCGTGGACGTTTTTTTTTCGTCGATGGCGTATGTGGTTGTATGAGCGACTTCACACATGGTTGCGAGTTTTCTGTTCACACATCACATCCAGTAATGCCGGATCAGTTTAACGTTATACGGTGCCTATGTGTGAGCAGAGCATAAATTTATGACGTATACGTTAAAAACGTACCAGTAAAACGGACTCCCATGTGTGAACGGGCCGTAATTGTACGGTTGCGCCGCTCTCCGCGGGAGGCTGTTAGCATTAGCGCGCGGCTCTGCGGGCACCGGGCGGCGGGCACGCTCGCGAGTGACGCGACTCTTTGATTGTTTATACCCATCAATTCTCGCTTTACATTTGACAGGTACGAGTATGTGTTTGGGGATCACACCTCATTTGTGTTTTACATGATCCAAAAGAATGTGTAATTTTAGGTAGCACTATTTCGTTTTTTTCTTTCTTTATTTGTCTTTCTTCTTTTCTTCCTTCTTCTTCTTTATCCTTTTTATGCTTAATTTTTAGTCAAACTTCTGCCTTCTGCTCTAACGCGGTTTCACACATATAGTATTTTGAGTGACAGTATTTTTTAGGCGTTTAGCATAACATTACCGCAGTACCTATCAGATATTCTGAATTCTGATGTACATCAGTATGAGCATTAGGTAGGTACTGTGTTTCAGTTTGAAGGGCACAGCTGTAGCCGGATAAATAACTGAACATTACGTTACTTAAGAATCCATGTCACAGAATGACCAATGCAATGCAGCAAAGTCCTAGAAGAGGCTCGCACTGCTCAACATTAGCGTATTTACACATACTTAATATCAGGTGAATTGGTCGTCCTAGCTATAAAGTCCTAGACACTACTTGCTTCAACGGTGAATGAAAACATCGTGAGGAAACTGAACAGCAATCGCAGCAAAAGTCAGATGGACTCATAGTATTTTTTTGATTCGATTCGCTCAAATGAAACGGAATTAATAAAATATATGAGAATGACAAATATGATCGCGTCACTTTCGCGAAAATATCATTCCCATAGATTCGTGAATTTTGGTCCATTTCAGTGAATTGAATAGAAGTATTATGTTGTATTATATGTAGGTACGAATCTAATTCACACGCTGATGCCCAAGGTTCCAAAGACCAAATATCATGCCGTTTTTTCACTTGGTATTTTACCAGTTTATATACTACAATGACAACTTTAAATTGAATTCATTCGTATTACTATTTTACTATAGCGTGCATTCGACTCGTAATAATCGTACGATTTAAAAGAACTTCTAAATTGATATAAAAGTCGACGAAAAACCAAATCATCGAATGGTGCACTATGACAAAGTATAAAAGCATAAAGTAATAGATCTTTTACGCGGCGAGACGAATACCGTCATTAGTTATATTAGATTTGTGGCCGATATGGGGCTTGATAAAAAATCAGATAGGGTTCCGTAATTATAGTCGGTCGGAGAGCGTAATTTAGGGGTCTGCGACGCTCGCTAGGGTTCGCTTTGTGAATGTTTTTTGCTAAGCTTGATGGCGATAAATACGTGGTTTGTTATTGTTTATTCATTATAATATTATACTCATAGCTGGAACGTCGGAATATTTTTGTTCTGAACTCTTTAAGAGCCATCCTAATATCTTTATGCTAATGACGTCCGGTATCTTTTTGGACATTATAAACTATCCATATAATTATAATATTAGGTCCTTACATATGAAATTGGCGTTTTGTATGGGAGGAACATAAAGTCGATTTTTTTTAAACATAATATATATATTTAATCAAAGTATGTACCATTGCTATCTATGCACTTTTGCCACCTTATAGGTAGTTCATTGATCCCTTTACTAAAAAAGCCATTCGGACGGGAATCAATAAAATCTTTGAAAGCGCTTTGGACTGCCTCATCGGAGTTTAATTTTTTCCCTTGTAAGAAGTTATCCAAATTTCGAAAAAAATGGTAATCTGTTGGAGCAAGGTCCAGGGAGTAAGGTGAATGTCTTAGGCATTCCAATTGCAGCTCCTCCAATTTGGCAGCCGACTGTTGTGCAGTGTGTGGTCTAGCGTTGTCCTGAAGCAACAGTGGCCTAGAACGATTGACCAGCCTCGGTTGTTTAGCAGCTAGCTTTTCCATCATGGATTGCAGTTGCTGACAATAGATATCCGCCGTAATCGTCTGGCCAGATTTAAGAAAGCTGTAGTGAAAGACGCCGGCGCTTGTCCACCAAACGCTCACAAGTAATTTTTTTTGAGTCAATTTTCGTTTGGGGCAGGATTTGGCTGGTTCGCCAGGGTTCAACCATTGCGATGAGCGTTTCCGATTATCATACAGGATCCATTCTTCATCACACGTAATGATTCGATTTAAAATCCCTTCATTACTGTGCCGGTTGACTAATGTAACACAGCAGTCTACGCGCGTTTGTCGTTTTGCTGCACTCAATTAATGAGGTACCGACCTTTCAAGCTTTTTCACCTTCCCAATTTGCTTCAAGTGAAGTAAAACAGTTTTATCACTAACACCGCAGCCTGCAGCTAGCTCGGACGTGGTTTGCGATGGATCCGCTTCCACAATAACCTTCAATTCTTCATTGTCAACTTTGGTCTCCGGCCGTCCACGGGGCTTGTTCTGCAGGTCGAAATTTCCAGAACGAAAACGTTGGAACCAAAAACGCACTGTGTTTTCTTTTGCGACACCCTCGCCGTACACATCATTAATCCTTCGAGCCGTTTCTGCAGCATTGGTGCCACGATGGAACTCGTACTCGTAAATAACGCGATATTTCAAGTTTTTCATTTTGTAAACAGAGTGGCGCAAAAAAATAACCAAAAGAGAAAAAAACCAATGAATTACGACTTTCAAAACACAAAAGCATGAGTAAATAGCTGTATAAATTTGAAATTGGAATTTCTAACCAAAGAAGAGATATTTGTGATCAAAGTGGCCAGTACGACAAAACGCCAATTTCATATGTAAGGACCTAATATTAGCTGTACCTTACGATGTTATAATATGCAGGGCAGAGAGTTTTTTTTTTTTAATTCTATACAAGTTAGTACTTGACTGCGATCTCACCTGATGGTAAGTGATGATGCAGTCTAAGATGTTATCGTACAAACTTGGAAGGGTAAGTAAATTTACCCCAACGGTTTCTACACAGCATCGCACCGGAACGCTAAATCGCTTGGCGGTGCGTCTTTGCAGGTAGTGTGGTAACTAGCCACGGCCGAAGCCTCCCACCAGACCAGACCTAAGCCAATTTAGAAATTATAAATTTCCAAAGAGGACCGTGGCGGGAATCGAACCCGCGACCTCCCACTCGAATCCGAGCGCGCCGCCACTGCGCCAGAGAGGTCGTCATCTACTTGACTGCGATCTCATCTGATGGCAAGTGATGATGCAGCCGAAAACGTTATCGTACAAAATTAGAAGGGATGATTAAACTCACCACTAACACCACCGAAATAATTTGTCAAATAACTTGTAATAGCCAAATGTGAGTTAATTCTGTACCTACTGTGCTACGGAAGTTTACGTAGATTTTTACTACGCCGTAGACCCGTAGTACACCTAAACCTATATGCGGAGAAAAGGCGGTAGGCTAGGACTAATACATATTTACAAAGAAGTTTCAGCTAAGAACTAAAAGTTATAAAAAGTAAAAAGAAAAATCATTATAGAATCATCACGTCATCAACTTTCTCAACAGTTATACACTGGTTGAACTGTTACCGCTATAGGGGTATATATATTGCACTGTTTTATTAAGAAAAAGTATTGTAAGTGTTTGTGTTTATTTTAAAACCGTTACGCCTTTTTTATTCTTACTTACTTAAAAGTTAGATACCTACCAGATGTTCGAAACAATAAGAAATTCAAGCTCTTCATAAAAAAGATACTATAAAAACTTATTTATCATAGCAAGCTGGTAAGAAGGTCGCCGTGTTCGTTTTTCGAGCTCGTAAGAAATAAAAAGAGTTATTTTCAAGAGTGCGGTCCGGTGAAATTGTCTATGGGCGGCGGGTTGGGTCATTTATCGTGACGGCCCGAGGCCTGTGCTTACGTTCTGCGACTGAGCCGACTATTGGACTATTACCTCGAATAGCTTGAATGTGGAGTAAAGTATACCTTACTTTTGTTTTATCTGTACTTCGTAGGCAGATAGGTATGTACCTGTGAAAGTCGTAGGTATTGGTATAAGTAAATTGGATTCGGTTCTAGTTGAATGCAAAATATTAGGTAATAACTAAACAACACTCAATGGTCCATCAATACTATAGACAAAAGCTACTTTTTAGGTACTTCTAATAATATAAACGGAACCCAATTACTAAGATTTATCGTCGTCTATCCGTCCGTCTGTCAACAGGCTGTATCTCTTGAACCGTGGTAGTTACACACTTCGTGTTTCTACCGAGTGTTCCATGACACTGTCTCCAACAGAACAGACCTCATCCTATTTAATTCCAATGTAACCCGTGGCGGGAATCGAACCTAAGACCTCCCGTTTGCATCCGAAAGCTCGCCAACTGTGATAAAGTGGTCGTCAAACTGCATGTTACACTAGCGAGTTCAGAATAAACTACATACCTTATTATTTTGATCAAGTTACTGGCTGGTTGTATTATACCCTGCAAGTCGTCGTAGATGGGATGATTATATTGTCATTTTTGCTTAATTTGCCACAAGCCATCATTCATCTACTAGAGCAAATATAAACATTCCTCTATGAATTGAACAAAATTGCAGAGCCGTTGTTTGACACGTCCATCTAACCTCGCGTATTATTCTCCTTATTTACTGTCCTCGCAACAGCTGCCATCATTCAGGCGATTCAATAAAGGCTGCTTTTGAAACAAAAGCGCTGCGTAGAAAAGCGCTCGTGATGGCTTCAGGCTGTACAATCTGCCACTTCGGTAACTCTGGGCTGCGGTGCGCCCAAAGATTATAGCGGCGTGCAGAACTGACGCAGCTGTAGCATGTGCCGCGTTTTGAACCTACATCGCATTAACGTGTGACAAAAAATAATAGACAAATATAATGTACCCCGGACAGGAGGGCAGACGGCGCTAAAAATGTAGCCAGTTTACCTGTATCAAAAATGCTTGTTTTGTCACCACCAGTAAGACTAAGATGTAGTTCGCTCAGCAGCCGCCTATATAGAATATTGACAGATGGCGATACTATTTGCTAGTACGTAAAAAGGTTTACGTAAATCGTTCGGATGCACATATCCTCAGATTTCTTATCGGTGCAAAAACGAAAAACTAAGTTTTCCTTATTTTTTTATATCTAAATATTATTGGATCAAATCAACCCATTAAGCTTATTTTAAAAGTCTTTCTTTATCTATCCTTTACTTACATAGTCCCATGGTGGAAAATCTCAATGCGAAAGCTGATTCTACAATTTTCGGGTAAGTTGTGCGAGCCCATTTATATCTTGGGATGCTGCGCATAATTTCTTAAAAATAAAGTACTATCTAACCTATGCAAATAATGTAAAAAGGTCACAACCTTTAAGAATTTGGTGCAGATAACGTCTAAAATCTTCTCAATATACCAACATATTATTTAATTCTTATAATTGCATAAAAGGGAATAACACTGGTATATCTATAATATTAAATAGGTACTGAAATACTCTTTGACCTTTTCTTGGCTGAAGCAAAATACTTGAATAATCAGCATTAATCTCTAGTATACCTTTATCATATAAACATAGGGCATAAAATCCCCTATCAAGTATGCATTAACTGCAGTTATAAATTGTGAAAAATATTGTAGGCGTGATTTGAATGGCAGGTGTGTGGTATTCCATGGTATACCTACCTACGCTCTCCCGTTCGTAATGGTAGTATAATAAGATATAGGGAAATGAAGGCTCGCCGCATTATATTTTATATTAAGAACGTAGTCGTATAACGTATCATAGGTCTAGAGACAGAATAATTGCTACATTACACATAAACTAGCCATTTGTAGCCCATAGGTACTACTTTTAAAAATAGGTAAGTTTAATATCAGGAATCAGGATGTCATTACTTTTTAACATTCACGTACCTGCAATGATGGCTCTTTATTAGATTCCTTTGCCCTATTATTGAGTCTTTTTATGTTTTTCATAACTACAATGTTGCCTTCGCAAAAGACAAAAGAAGAAAAAATAACAAAAACACAGTCTACTTAAGTGAATAAGAAAAAGTACCTAACTGAAATAGTTTTTTGTATGTCAATTTTGATAAATAATTTTACAAAATAAAACACGATCTCTTAATTTTTCCCTCCCTTTTGTAAATAACACAAACAACATTTAAAAAACACCACGATAAAGAACTCATTTACACGCCATATTAGCCGGGAAATGAGACGTAAAAAGACCTTTTACAAAATTGTCAGTGAAAGGGATAGTGAACTCTAGTGCACATGAAACAAGATATAATGGATTGTGCAACTTGTTTGGTTTGTGATAGAACGATAGGCAATTTGAACAAATGTCACTTGCCACGGACATCGCAATTGAGCTGTCTGATTTAGAGGGAAATAATCACAACCTGTGCATTGTCAAGAGGTTGATTG
The DNA here is from genome assembly GCA_036785405.1 of Coenonympha arcania. Lineage (NCBI taxonomy): Eukaryota > Metazoa > Arthropoda > Insecta > Lepidoptera > Nymphalidae > Coenonympha > Coenonympha arcania. Next base: position 6,991,700 of record CM072059.1, read on the forward strand.
TGTACTGTTTTAGGCTCTGTTGTTGCCCAGTTCTACAATAGTCTTAATAATGACTTGCCTTACACTATTCCTAATTGTTGTTGTGAATGTTCTAGTAGAATCATTTTATAGTGGATAAATTGTGAAGTTCATCAGTAATCAGATCATGAACATCGTGACTTGTCACAGTTTCATTGCAGAGAGATTTTTAGCAGTATTTAAGCGATTTTGATTGAAGTTTTATGCAAAAACTATAAAGATACTTTCAAATTTACTCGTCATGTATTTTGGGTCTTTAATCTAAAATCGCTTAGAAGCAGAAACACGATTGGATAAAATTTTCTCGATAGAAAGTTCTCCCAAAAGTTGCTCCAAAATCTCAGTTTTTCTATATTTTATCGGAAATTACAATGGATGTAATTGTAATTTTTGTTTTAATGTATCGGTAATAATAATATCCTAAAACGCTTAGTTAGAACAGATTTTTGATATCTGGCTTAGTTTTTGAGTAATTAGGTAAAACGTCGTTTTTCTGCTATATTCTTCCGCGACGCTGCATGTCGCACCTACCAAATCTCCGTGAGAGTGAGAAAGACAAAAATAAATTCAATAAATCCCCTAAAACAACTGAGTACGAAAAATTAAATATAAATAGCCGTGTCTCAGTCCTAGTCTTAGGGTTTTAAAAAATACAACATCTTGACCTTCATGTTCATAAATAATTGACATTCCGACAAAACGGATTGAATGCGTATTACTTATTTCAAAGAGCGTTCTATAGGACGGAATATAAACTACAATAGTACATTTCAATATAAGTGCGGAAAGTTTGTCATTTCTTTACGAGTCCCGGTTTGTTGACCCAAGCCGAAGGCGAGGGTCAACTATAAGGACGAGTAAAAATGACAATTCCGCACGTGCATTGAACGACGTTTTTTAATACATTTGCGAAAAAAAAATATTGGTTCCGTGTTAATGCCGTGTTCGTGTTTATGCGCTCCTGGTACGCCCGCTCCGGTGCCGCGTAGGAGGAAAACACAAAAGCACTAGTGCGGAAAAGAATAACTTTGCGCACGCTAAACATACATGGAAATGTCAACTTTTTGAGCAAATGTATTAAAAAGGTCTTACTTTTTTACACTACACTATCATTCCCTTATACTAGGCAAGTAAATCTAATCACAATCCCCCTTATTAATAAACGTGGAATAAAGATGGATTAGTTAAATTCTGTTTTGTATTATTTCTTCGAATGTCAACTTCCACGAGACAGATAAAGACAAAACAGAGTTTAACTATTCCATTTTTATTCCACTTTTATTATTAAGGGGCAAATGTTTTACTATATTTTAACAAAAAATACTTTCAAATGAAAATGATTTCAAAAACGATGTCTAATTACCCATTAGCTTGAAAACTTCAAACAAATAGCGCGGCTTTTAATTTTTAATTTAAATGACTCTATCGTCGAGTGAGCGAGCGCATCCGAGAGGGTCCGAACTCATTTCGCGCCCAATTTGAGCGCGATTAAAAACAAATTTCTATCAGAATGCATTCGTGTTTTAATAGGGCTGCAATAATTTATGATGACGTTAGTTATCGATAAAAACAAGCGATGATTTACGCACTAATCCGTGTAGCCTTCATTCACGAATTTTATAATTGTAATAAATTGGTTTATTCACATAAATTAGCCCTTTGACCGCCGCTGTTATGAATCACACTACATCTTACTGATTATAAAATATCTATCTATATTAAATAGTGAACTAAATCGGTCAACTAGATATTTAATTGCATAAATGATGTAATGAACGTAAATAATTTTTATTTAAGTCGTATATTTTATGATGGCTTGAGGCGCTTAGTACGGCGATATCTCTAAAGCTTACGTGCGTTATTTATCTACAGATCATACACAAAATTGTAGAGTTCAATCAAGAAATAAATCATTGAGTTAATAGTTACTTATACGTAGGAGAAAATTGTCAGTTCTTCACGTCTCATCTAAATTGAACGCATTGATCGCTTAACTGCTCGCAATGAAACGCTGATATACCTAAAAAAAATTGGTTGCCTGTAAAGTCGGTATACGGGCGAAAGTTTTACGTGACAACGACTTTGCCCGAGTGGAAGGGACGCGTGCCTCTCACTCGCTCTCATTGTGAGCGCATAACGTGAGCGGAGCGTAACGCAGTTTCTTGAAGTGTCACCCGGCAAACCAATTTATAAGACGTTGTCACGTCAATAATCTGTGCAGGGAATCATATCTTTCCGTGACATAACTTACAAGATTTATTTGCGCATGGTAGGTATATACTAACCTATAAAAAAATATCGACAATAGTTTCTGGGTTATCACAACACTAATCTCGGCTCAATGCTTTGACATATTGCGCCGACCAAACACTCGGCACTTGATGTTCTTTGATGACACGTTTGAATACGCGGCCACCCTTCTGGCCCTTTGCGTTGCGAAACGCGAACAAACCTTTAGATGCTGGTGACATGTTTGAAGAGCTTTGAACGAGATAATATGGCTATTGCGATACAAAAATAATGATTTTTCGTTACACTAATATTATTAGCAAGTTTGTTGATATTATTCATGTCAGTCAGAATATGTGTTTTACTCTTTCACGCCAAAACTACTAAACTAATTTGAGTGGTGGAGTCGCGGGCCACAGAAGCCATTAATGACCTCCAGTGGACTCATTCTGTACCGTTGATTTTGTTAGTTAGTAACCCTCACCGGGTTAGATATTAACTAAGAAAACGTAGGCAAAAATCCTCCTATTTTTGTATTCTTTTTGCACAAGTTAGCAACTAGCATAGTATTTTGACATGATTCCATACCAACCTAGGTTGGTAACTTGTGCAAAAAGAATGCAATAATAGGGTTTTGGCCTCCGTTTTGTTGAGCTAACAAACTAAACGATACCTACAGAATCAGTCCATTGACCGTGTTTTGGCCACGGCGGCTTTACAGAAAAAACTGTTCGAGTGTACGCGATAGGTCCCGAATTCCCTTCCCTAGTCTGAAAGTATGCTGTTTTGGGCTTATAATATTTTTAAATTTATACTTAAATTGTTTGTATAGTCACGGAATGAAAAGGTTCGTCCCCTTAGTGTCGCTAAGTAGGGACCTACTCTCCTTAGTATAGGTTTTCGCTTGCACTACTACTGCAGGAGTCCATTTTGTCAACATACCAAAGCAATCGATCAGTGCAAACAAATAAATTTGAAAATATATACGAACCTTTTCATTCCGTGACTGTACATATCGGTGGACTTCGGTTACTGTAACAGCCTGAATCTACCAACAAACATTCTATACAAGCGATTGAGCTATCTGCGATATACAGGGTTATATAAAAAATACCAGAAATCTCTAGACACTTTAATGATATCATTAAAAGTAACAACTTTTGTTCTACAACTTTTGTTTTAACTCGATATTTTGAGAAATATCACTTATTCAATATTTTGCACACATTCTTTCTTTGTAAGTACTCTGTAGTCTGCACGTAATATCGGCAACGCCGCGCGTGGTCACTGATCCGTGATTCGTCCTCCCCGCCTCGCACGCTGCACCCCTTCGTCGTTAGGCTAAGCGCACACTGCGAAAAGTAATCGCATGTGATTAATATTCGCAAGTGCGATGCGAATTTGTCAATATTTTGTGTTTTAAGGAAAAATACTTGAGTCCCGCGCACTGCGGAAATAGTCGCAAGCGCAACTCTTTCATGTGACATGATTGCTCCCTGTCTTTCGTGATGCGAAAATAAATCGTGGGTTTTTTACACACTACAAGTTAGTACTTGACTGCGATCTCACCTGATGGTAAGTGATTATGCAGCCGAAGATGTTAGCGTACTTAACTTGGAAGGGGTAAGTATAACCCACTCCTTACGGTTTCTACACAGCATCGCGCCGGAACGCTAAATCGCTTGGCGGTGCCTCTTTGCTGGTAGGGTGGTAACTAGCCACGGCCCAAGCCTCCCACCAGTCCAGTTCTAAGAAAAATTAGAAATTATAAAGTTCCAAAGAGGCCCGTGGCGGGAATCGAACCCGCGACTTCCCACTCGAATCCGAGCGCGCGCGCCACTGCGCCAGGAAGATCGACAAAAAATCGACAAAGGTTGTGGTGCGCGTAGGTATAATATTAGTTTCGCATTGAACATGCGGAAAAAAATCGCATCGCAGTGTGCGCTTAGCTTTAATCTTTCGCCAGTTATTGTGAGTATTGTGCATCTTTATCTTTCTCATTAGCACCGCCTATGTCTTAACCTGTCGCAGCGGTTTGGCAACAGGGACAGTCATAATCGCTGATTACCTGTATTTCGTTTCACAGTGTAATGTCACGTTACATAACATAATTTATTAAATTTTTGTATGACACAAATTAATACGAAATTTTGGAAAGTTGTAGAACAAAAGTTGTTACTTTTAATGATATCATTTAAGTGTCGACTAGAGATTTCTGGTATTTTTTATATAACCCTGTATATAAGGATGTTGTCTGGCACCCTATAGATAAATATAAATATAAATATATAAGTACGGGACATTTTACACATCGTAATCTAGCCCCAAAGTAAGCGATAGCTTGTGTTATGGGTACTAGATAACTGATAAATATACATACATACTAACATAAATACAATATATTGAAAAACACCCAGACGCTGGAAAACATTCATGCTCATCACACAAACATTTAACAGTAGTGGGAATCGAACCCACGACCTCCGGCGCAGACAGCAGGTTCGCTACCACTACGCCATTCGGTCGTCCCTTGCAATCTCTGTCATCTTCAATTGCATTCTCACTTACCATCATGCGAGATTATAACCTCTTGTTGCATAGAATACCTACTTTTACCTAATATATAAAATTCTCTCGCCAACTTTGTTACCGAACTCCTTCGAAACGGCTGGACCGATTGTTATATTTTCAGTGTATGATCACTGGGTCTGGGAGCAGGTTGTTATCTATTTTTATATCCCTAATGGCAAAGTAACGTTTGCCGGGTCAGCTAGTAATGTTATATAATAGGTATCTGCTGTAAGTGCCTTGTATTTTTTTAATGTATATCAGGACATTACACACATCGCAATTTAGCCCCAAAGTAAGCGACAGTTTGTGTTATGGTATCTACCAGTTCTACCACTTACCTACTAGATGTAACCTGATAAATATACATACATACTAATAAATAGTGGCTTTATTCATTCCTGAAATGTCTTAAAGTCTTACATAATACATATATGTCACACATTGTATTTTAGTACCTACTCAGTGATTTAACGAACCACAGACGAAACTCCAAAAATATACAACAATATTTTTTTTCAAAAAGCCTTTGTGCATGGGTGCTATGGTGTTATGCAGAGAGTGCGTTATTTCATAAGAACAAAGGCATAACAAATACAGTCGACACGTAATTGATTGTAAATCTTAAAAATAGCCTTTTTTAAGAGTTCTGTGTATGGAAAGTGTTGCTAATTTAGGCTCACATTTGTTTCTTTCTTTAGTTTTATGCATCAAACGTGTTATGGATGTGTACCTCTTTTCCGAAACAGGGCGACACCAATAATTGAGAGTGAATAAGTAAGTTTTTTTAATTCATTGTACCTAAAATTAGCTTCAATGGAAGTATTTAATTCTCTTAAGTAGGTTTACTGGTGTAAATATCGTATTTCTCTTCGAAGTAAGTATGTTAAAGTCTTTATAATACCTAAGTCTTCGAAATAAGTACAAGTATAATGATTTCTTGTTGACGACATCATTTACTTTGATTTTTCAAGTTAGCATGTACTTCTATCGTAGGTATAATTACCTGCAGAGATAGATACCTACTATTTAAATTTTACTTTGCGATTTGGTAATAACCTTTAATTTCTTCTTTTTTCGTTCTCTCTGTCAGAGAAAACAATAAAAACGAAACTAAAGCTATATGTGGCTCACGGAGAGCCACATAGCTTTCGTTTCAGGTAGGTAAGTATATTCATGGTGGAAAGGCAGTCCAACTTATAATATAGGTGGTTACTATTTTATATGGTCCATATAAATATATCATATTCCACATAATACCAGGTTGTTACATCGCATCGCAGCTTGCGAGGCGGGGCTGGAGCCGCCTGCGCCAGCGCAAGTTGTTTTATTTCCATGTACAAGTACAACTACAAGACGCTACAAGTAGGGATATCGTACGCAACTAAGACTACAGATGATCAGCCAATTGCGGTACCTACCTACATGAAAAGATCTACCTATCTACTTACATTGTACCTAGTTATCCCTGATAGCTGGTGGGACGTGGGTTCAAATCCCGCCGATTATATTTTACATTTCCTTTAAAAGACTGTTTCCGATATTGTGGTTGGGAACATGAATATGAAAAGTAGTGAATTGAAAAATTTACATACTTGTAATAGCAGCACTTTGCATACACATTAGTTAGCGGTTAGTTGTTACGATCCTGATACAAATTGCGAAGACAATTTTTTTAAGTACCTGTCAATGTGTCAATACAACTATAACCTTTTGCAAAAAAGTGCAGGCAGTTGGTAACAGCAGGTTCTTAGTAACAGTCACCTAACACTGGATAAATGGTCTGTGGTAACTGACAGCCAAACATCGAAAACAAATAATAGGTAGGTATAGGTATTTACAAACACATTTGGGGCACATAGCTCGTAGAACCGACGGACGTTGGGGATCCAAAGTGCTGGAAATGCGACCCCGCACGGGAAAGCGCAGTGTTGGCAGACTTCCGACCCGATGGACTGACGACATTAAAAGAGTCGCGGGAAGGCGCTGGATACAAATGGCGCAGGACCGTGCGGGCTGGAAAGCATTGCAAGGAGGCCTTTGTCCAGCAGTGGACGTTCGGCGGCTGAAACGAACGAACGATACGATAGGTATTAGACGTTTTCCATGGTAGCCTGTAGACCCCGTAAGGGTGGCCTATTCTGCACGCACTAGGTAGACTTAGGCGTGATAGTAGAAAAATAATAGGTAGACTTATGAGCCAGAAAAATATTTTAAATTGTTTAAATTTTCATTTAGGTAAATATTTTGTTGTTTTCTGTTGATTGCGTCTATGTCTGCGTCTCGCGAGAACTGATAATTCGTGTGTTTACCAACTGTTCGTAGCAAAAAATTATTAGGTACCCAAATAGGTGCAGCCTTTTGAAGTGATGCGCTTACACGCATTAGGCAATATACGATCGAATCGCTAATGGAATTAATTACATCGAACAATTACATGGATTCAAGTGTTTCGCTTTTGTTGTTCACTAAAATAGAAAAGCAGCAGTGAAGCTCAGTAGTGAAAATTGAAATACAAAAGCGAAACACTCGGATGATTTATGACCGAGTCTGCATCGAGATAATAATACTACTACAGTTGTAATTATGTTTATACACATATGAAAAGGTTTTAATCTTCAATTCTTCACGTATGAGTCCTAAATGCTCGGCGCGGCTCGTCAATCCGTAGTCCGTACGCACGCGCACGGCGCGCCGCGGGCTGGTCGTGGACTCCTGACCGCCTGGAGTCAGCCCAATTACCAGGAGGCTGTTGCTGCATACGCGTATGCATAGGCAAAAAGTTAATTTTTTAATACCACAGTCATGCAATGGCAGTGGTGCGTGCAATTTTGTTAAACGTACAGATAGTCAAATTGTATTCTGCAGTTCCATTAAAATTAGAATTAATTTTATCAATACTCAGCTATTTCACTGTTTGTATTAAATTATGTCACATAATCTAGAGTCATGCATGTACACAGTCCTTTGCTAGAAATCCTATTCCGATTTATTCTACCTGAGATAGTAGTAGGTATGACATAACATGAAGAAATAGAAATTTAACATAGCGTCAAATTCCTATCTCTGATAGCGCAATGAATATCTGGCGTTAATGTAGGTACCTACGTACTTCTGTATCTACTTTCCATTATTACATTTGATTGTGGAATTCCACTTTTATCTATTAAGGTATACCTACTTTCTTTACTTATCCATCCTGAAAGTAGGTTTTAATCACTGTTCTGGTTATTGCAATCTCTATTTCAAAAGCTCGTGATAATATAATTACGATTAAATTATACTTACCCAGTTATTATGAGACCTCTTGTAATAAGATTTATTTAAACCTAGACAAAGTATTAGGTACAACATGTTCAAGTAAAGTTAATGTAAGGATATGTAGCTACTGTGAAAATGAAAATGAAATTTCACATAGGCCTAAATAATAGGCTCTCATGAAAAGTCAAAACTCTACCGCCAGGTTCGGAAAGCAGGTTTGCACCGAGAAGAACTGGCAAGAAACTCGGCACCTGCCAAATACAATCTGGGTGCCTTCAAGAGAAGAGTGAATAGGCATTTTCTAGGCAAGCGCGCTCCAACCTAGACCTCATCATTGCTTTGCATCAGGCATGATTGTCGTCAAGCGCAAGCCTATCGTCAATAAAAAAAAAAAAAAAAAAAACCTGCTCTTTTCAAAAATGTCATTGTTATAATACAAGATTTCTTACAAAGTATTAAAAATTATAACATATTTTTAAGATAACTGTGTAAGTAAAATAGTAAATATTGGTAACCATGTTCGATAAAGTAATTACTCTGTACCATCACGAACTGGAATCGTGAACTGAGAAAGGTTTGGGGGTGAAATTTTTGGCATTCGTGCGTTTTTCGGCTTAGCCTTAGGGTCGCAATTAGTTGATTTATCACTGGAGTGTTCCCAGGGACTGGGAGCCAGTGACGTGTGAACGAACTGGCTACCTTCCCGGAATCGTGTCATGCATGTATCACGGGATACCTACTTAAGGTGAACATATTATAGAACGATTTATTTATTGTTTTAACAGTAGACCGAAACCTTTACTTTCATCAATTTGTAAAAATGTATTCAATTTGCATATTCTGGCTTTATTTCTATGGTCTAAGTGAGTAGCTATTGCTATGGTCTAAGACCTATGTTTCCGACTTCGTCTGAGTGAATTTAGCTTTTTAGTAGAACTCCCGTGGAGTTGCGTATACAGACTTATCTTTTATTTTTAATAGATATTTTTAAGTATTATTTAAACTCATTGTAAAAATAATTCGTACGTCGCTTTGATCTATGCACATACCGTTACAAGTTACCTACCTAATGTCCTTACTATCAAAGGTAAAATGGTAAAAAAATGATAGTATATTTAACATTTTTTTACCATTTGAGTTAGCTTTTAGCACCTACAAGACTTTTTTTTAACTATTGTGATTCAAAATCGGTTTAGTAGCCTGTGACTTGACACATTTATACGTAAGGTCTTTATTTTAATAAAATTAACTTATTAAGTAACCTTGACGAAAATTTTAACTAAGTCTTTAAGTAGGTACTTATACCTAATGCTTAGAATAATGCAGCGTACTTTAGCAACAAATAACGTTTGATCCCTTTTGACCTCGTAACTTTCTAAATAAACTCCTCCAGCTCGTTTCCTCGATAAGAACTAACAAAGCCGGTGTAAATTGCCATTTCCGGTCGGTCGCGCCATTTCCGCCAATAGAGCCTACTTCCGGCAGGTGGCTTCACTATTTAGTTTGCTCTCTGAGCTTCCTGGCCGAGGAAAATTAAGTTTAGTGGGAAATTGCTCGTGCCTTGCTTTCTATGGGAATTTTATTTTCACAAACTGTTATGATGCTTCTTTCTGAACGCGGTGGCAGCAAAATTAATAAGAATAATAAGAATGTTCTTCATCCTTCTGTTATCTCTGTTTCCACTTGGATATGTTTTTTCATAATTTAAAAGAAGTTTTGATACAATTTTTCTATCAAAAGAGTATTTATACTACTTGTTTTTAGTAGGCCTAAGTACTTAATGAATTTTATAGTTAGTAGGTGACGCATACTGTTTCGCTAAGGTGACCTGCTATTTTTCCCATTGGAGATATAATTTAAAAAAAATGGTGCTTTATATTTTAAAATAAGAATGTTATAGTATGGTACTATATCTCGTAACGGTTAAGCTAAAAATTGGAATACCTACGGATTGCTTAAATTCTTTAGTAACATATAATAAGCTATTTTTATCCCAGTTAAATTAACAAGGACTGAGGGGGAAAGCTCGCATGTTATTACCACATACTGTACCTACGTACATCAAAGCTCGGTGAATTAAGTGCACGAGATAAGATGTTATCGCCCTCTCGAGTCAAAGTTAACTGGGCGTGACTAAACGTTACACGTAACTTCGTTAGCTCGACTTGGGGTAGTTCCACGGGAAATTACTTTCAACTATTTTGAAAAATATATCAAATCTAATGTATGAAATTCTCGCGTCAATTTTTGTTACGGTAATTTTGTTATTGTTATGAAATTTTCTACGTATGTTCGTTAGGCCTGAGAGTAAAAATCGCTTATGTTTCATTTGATTCGTATGGAATTTGACAGAGTGTTTTTAAGAAAAATAACCTTATCTGATGATCACGACCGCTCTTTCAATAGGAACACGACTAAGATATGTTAGTTTTTCCTATTAAATAAATTAAATTAAATAAATTCGCATTATTTCAATTGAACCTACACTTACCTAATCATTTTTATTTGTAAACTTTAAAACAAAATATTATCCACGTTTATGCTTACTAGTGCTTTCTTGCACTTTGAATTTTCATTACCGTGTGTAACAGGCGTGGACAATCACCTTAATACAGCCTCCATCATATTGTGATCTTCTAATCAAACAATGTCATACTCTATTCCGTGTAACATAAGGATATTTTGTATATAAAATACGGATCTTGCTACGATGGTTGCATAGATGCATCATCAAGAGAACTCGGCGGCAATTTTGTAGTTTTGATTGTACTCTATTTATATTTGCGTAGAGTAGATTTCAGTTTAACGAAGGATGCTTTTCATTTGGTCGGGTAAATGCAAAACGGAGCAACTTCACGCTTATTTTGTCGCGTTACCCCGTAGTTTGATTGTGGGGTAATAAGCGAGGCAATGACGTTTAAGCCGTTGTCATGGTTACGTGTTTGATCGATAGTTACTTGTCAATATAAACTTATACTTTGGTGTGTGGGTATGGGTTTCTTCTAACAGCAACTTCGTATTTCACATGTTTCAGAGTACCAAGGCATCAAGCCTGCAGGGTCAGATTGGCTCACTGAGCCGCGGAAATAACTAGTATATCAAAATTTGACAACCTCAAAATTTAACGACCGATTAGCACAGCTGGTAGTGGCCCTGCTATCTGCGTCGGGGTCTTTGGCTTCCAATCCCACAACAAAAAATATTTAAGTGCAGAGCATGCATGTTTTTCTGCAAAGTCGGGGTATGTTACCAGCTGACCCGGCAAACGTTGTCTTGCCTTCTAATTATTTCTCCCTTCTGGGTATAAAAAAAACTTACGATCTACTGTCAGACCTACCAAACATACAGAAAATTTCATAACAATCGGAGGAGTTTGGTAATAAACACGAGACATGAGAATTTTTATATGCATAATTTTTACATGAAACAGGTCTCTTATGTCTAGTCGCTACTCTTAATGGCTTACTTTGGGGCTACTTTGCAATGTGTTGAAGACCTTCCACAGCCTTCCCCAGTTCGGGTGAACAATCCATAGACACAGTTTGATTTCATTGTTACAGTATCGTTCTTGATTAAACATTACCTCTTTCGTTCTTTAGCAATAAGCAGGTAAAGTAAAGGGTTCGATTGGATCGAGCGAGGCACAAGAAACGAGACTATAGGTATTTGTGCTCGCCTCTCTACAATGCCAGTCGATGAAAGGGAAAGGGTTAGTTACCCTTCGCGAACCACAGACCTGCTTATATTTTACAGAGATCGAAATATTTATAACCTTGAAAACGAGTTCCATTGGGATGCCCCTTAAACGTAAAGCTCTTGGTGAAATTTTAATACTTTCATCGTTGACATATAAATCTATGAACCCCGGGCGTAATACAAAATGTACGAAAAAAGTGTCCCGAGAAAACCTATATAAACGAGTGTACATACTATTTTTATAAACAAACCAAAAAATTTAATTTATGTAAAATATATTAACTGCAGACGAAGTGCAACCGGCCAAGTAAAAGTTTGGGTAGTTTTTATAACACAGTGCGGCATTCTCTCAGATGAATCAAACACGAGACTGAATTGCGATTGGAAACCTTTTCGCGTTTTGACTCTCTTTCGGTTCGGACACTTCAGCGCTAACCCGAAATCCATAGTGAACATCGTTTACCTACTTGAACCATTAGTACTTTATAAAAGCGTTGCTCCAAAAAATTGTTAAATTATTGCTTTTGTACATTATACAAAATATAGGCCTTTTTATAGACACCATTTGAAATATTACTATTAGGAGATTTTAGGTAAAATATAAAATGAAAACAACATTTAATCACTGTGAATACCTACGATTCAAACTTAGGCAAATCATCAATCTCACAGATAGCAAGTTAAATTTTATAGTTAGTAGAGCAAATAGCTGAGCATTCTTTTTAGAATAATAATAATATTATTATAGTTATTTGTGAATATATAAACATCTGGATAACCTCATTTTCTATTTGAATTTAAATCTTTCACCCCTATCAAGTGGAAAGGATTTTTACTTTTTAGTGTTAGTTGTTGTAGATTATAAACTCTGTGGCACACAGAACGTACTTCAATAGGTAACCCTCCCTTTGTAAGATCAATAGAGGATTAAATAACAATAATAATTTTCGTTTGCCTAGCAATGCGTTTTAATAATCGCTTCTTTGTTATTCTATCACGAACTTGAAGGTAGATAGATGAAAAACTATTTTTGAATTTAGTTACAGCTTTACCGTCATTGCTTTTTACCAGTTTTTCTTTAATATTTCAAAAACTATGCGACTTACCACAAAAGTGTAGTCTACATTAGATTGCAAACAAAACTCGTCCTTAGCATAATCTTGTGAACAATTCCAAAGATACAGAGGGTGTAAATTAGCAATTACACCCATAGATATATAATACTAAGGATGGCGGGTCAGCGCTAAAAAGTGTCCGAACAGGAAGGGAGATAAAACGCGAAAAGAGAGACAATCGCACTATAGCTAGTTGCAAGTAAAATTAGGCTGTATAATAATGGTTTAAGACATACATTATAATGTTTTAGTTTGTTTATAAAAATACAGATACCCTCGTTTATTATAGGTTTTCTCATGACACTTTTTTCGTGAATTTTGTATTACACCCGGGGTCCTTAGACAGTAGGTAAATCAATGCAATTACACCCTACTATTTGGGCACATAGTAGTGATAAAAGTGATTACTATCGTCAATAATGTATGAAATGTGGCACTTGTTTAGGAATAGTAAGCACATTTTTTTGTGTCGACTTTTCCTGGAGTAGGTATTAGGTATAAACATTTTGAAGATAAAACAAACGCATCGAGTTCTGTATAAATTGTTTTCATAATAATGAAAATGCATATAATGAAAAGACAATCAGTTTGTTAGTTATGATTCCGGAGCGGTCCTCGGAGTCGCCATACAGTACGGCGCAGGCGCAACACAGCCCGCGGCGCGCGTCCGCCGGTAATGACGCTGCGCACTGACCGGCAGTTGAATGCTATCTACAGGCTGTTCTGCATACAATCGTGTACGACTATAATAATTATACCACTGCGGGGCTAGACAAAGTAACAGTCGTTTGGCGTTAAGGGGATTTATTGAATTTATTTTTGTCTTTCTCACTCTCACGGAGATTTGGTAGGTGCGACATGCAGCGTCGCGGAAGAATATAACAGAAAAACGACCTTTTACCTAATTACTCAAAAACTAAGCTGGTTATCAAAAATCTGTTTCTTAGCGTTTTTGGACGACACTTTAAAACAAAAATCACAATTACATCCAATGTAGTGTCCGATTAAAACTAGAAAAACTGAGATTTTGGAGCAACTTTTGGGAGAACTTTCTATCGAGAAAATTTCATCCAATCGTGTTTCTGTTTCTTAGCGATTTTAGATTAAAGACCCAAAATAGGTACATGACGTGTAAATTTGACAGTAATTGTCTTTATAGTTTTTGTATAAAACTTCATTCCAAATCGATTAAATACGGCTTCTACACCGTTAACGACAGTAGATAAAAATGTAGGGACAAAACAAGTGACTGTAGAAAAACCACGTGACCAAATAGATGATAACACGCTGTGTTTGAAAATCGACTACGACAATTTGAACGCTCCCTGGCGTTGTCGCAGATCTTGTAGATAACTTTAGCGTACTTCGCATGACAATTGACAGTCGACAGTGAACAACGCTAAGCATAAAGTAGATTCTGCTTTCATCTGTTTTCATTCGTCACGTGGTTCGTCCATACATTTTTATCTACTGTCGTTAACGCTAAACGACTGTTACTTTGTCTAGCCCCGCAGATCTCTATTATCCTTGTACGCTGGATAAAACATTCTATACAATTGACAGTTCATTTTACGCGACAATCAGCGCCAAAATGGCGAAAATCAAGTGTCTTCATTTTTACACGACTGCCCCAAAAAAAAAGGAGTGTAATGTTTTTAGGGTTCATGTATGTGTGTATATGTATGTATGTATGTGAGTTTCTTTATTCCACCATAACTTTTGAATGGCTGAACCGATTTGGACAAATAGGGTATCGTTAGAATCCTTACATTATTCCGGGTAACATAGGCTATATTTTTTTTGGAAAAAGTTAATATGGCGACCGTGAGGCGCCAATTTCAAAAGTGGAAATAAAGTTTTTCATTTTCAATTTTTGAATACAGGCATGATGGCAACTAAGTAGGTATTGTGTTGTGGAGTATATTTCCACAGACTTTAATGTAGTCTGAGTATATTTGAGTCATTTTCCTCTCGATTGCTAGATACTTTTTGTAGGAGTGATTTTGGAAAAGAGACTAATTTTGGAATAATTATGTAACGGGAAACCTCAGCAGCGATCGCCTGTACCTGCGAAGATCGTCGCTAAGTCGCTAAGTTTCAGGCTCAAGTCGCTGAAAACACATCTTTGACAGATGTTTCACAAAGTTCTATTGCTAACATACCATTAGTATTAGAACTAAGTGTGTGAAGCATCCTGTATAAACGCATCTGAGCGCATTACATATGCGCGGCATAATAAATGTATCCGCTTAATTATTATTTTGAAAATATCCGCGCCCGCGGCTCCCGGCCACGACCGCGGACCGCGGCCAATAAGAACACGACGCGCTGCACAATATTATCTGCGGCCCCAGGGCTGCGGGGCTCGCGAGACAAGTGGATGGTAGGAAACGACGGCCGGTCCCGCACCGCCGCATCGCACCGGCTATAAGTATAAGACGTATACACAGGACCCGGCGGATAGCGCGAAAAAATGTCGCCAGTTCACTGGTGTCAAAAATGTTTGATTTGACACCAACAGCGTCAGTTGTAAGTCGACCGTAGTATTGTCTATGGACTGCGGACTGCAGTCCACGCCACAGATACCTATAGATACTTGTTATTAGTTCGCCGTCCGAGTTTCCACAAGGACGATATCCGCCATGTAACGGCGTATTAGCGGAAATTTTGTCAAATTACGCTACTTTTTTCTGTATGAAGAAGGTTGACGTAAAATGTTCCGATGGGCTCATCCTCAGGTTCATATCAATGCAGCCTTTATAAAAATTTGGGGAGGTATAATGCAACTGCCTGGGTGGAAGCATCAAGGACTCTTTTCATTTAACACATTCACAATAATTTTCCAGGAATGATCCTCAAGAAGTCTCATCAGTCGTCAGTTAGTGGACGACTGAGAGAGCTATTCTCGGAGTGTTTGTACGTGATCAAATCAGAAATCAGGAAATCCGCAGATAAATCTAAGTCACTGTACGTATCGCGACGCTAAAGTGCCAATGGGCAGGGCACGTGGCTCTTAAAATCGACGTAAGTACGTTCGGGACTCAGAGTACTGGAATGGCGATGCAACGGAGAAACACAGTGTTGGCAGACCTCCGATCATACAGTCTGGCAACATTAGAGAGTTGCGGGAAGTCGCTGTATACAAGTGGCGCAGGACCGTGCTATTCATGTAACGTTTTCACACACTGAGTGAAGTGAAACAAGAAAAAGAAAAAAAAAATTAACACTGATAAATTAATTTTACGTGTATTGGTTTAGATTGTAAAATTGAATGTATTTCATCATACTAATTACAATGCTCGACTTTGACGCGCTTAAGTAAATTTAATCTCACAATTGTCGACCATATTAAGTTTCGAACTACAATCAAATTTTACGCTCTATGTCGTATGCCTATGTCGTATGTATATTTATGTGTATCTAGTAGTAAAATTATTTTTTTATTGTCCGCAAAAATGTTTTGATTTCAATATCGTCTGCTCATAAACGTAAATGCCTTCACTTTTTTAAGCATTCACATCACGAAATATAACCGACGCGTTACATGAATAGCCCCCCCCTGGTAAGAAATCTTTGCAGGAGACTTCTGCCAATAATTGCAGATGCAGAATTTTAGTGAGATATGAGTGGGAGTGAAGGAGAACACCGTAAGGAAACCTACTCAAGAGCAAATCTTACGGTTTGCTCGGACGGCGAATTTTCCGCAGATGTTGACTCGACAAATATAGTTGTTATTTTTTTAACGAAATTATAATGAGACGAGTTAAACTTGCAGATTAGTGGTACGCCTGCTCGTGTCAAATGCAGTGCGTCCCACGACTTTGGGTTGCAATATCACATGCATTTCACTGTGCTCATCAGTCCTTTTTTTTTACCCACAGGAAATGCCTGACGCATACCCCTCCGTCAGGGGACACGGAGGGGTTATGTGGGGCTTGCACCCACTAAAACCTGTGCTTTGCCACGACGGACCTCGTTGGCGGGAGTACGGGATTCACTTGCGTATTCACCGCGCTCCCGCCAGGCCTCGACCCGCCACCGAAGCGGCAGGTCCCGCCGCTGCTGCCGGCAGCCTGGGCGCTGCCGACCCTCCTGGGAGGCGCGTCCCGAACAGGTCGCGCCACCACCTCGGCCTGTCGGTGGAATTCGGGTGACGGACGCCAGAACCCCTTACGTACGTCACCCGCAGGCCGGCACCGGTCGCCGAAGGAAGGTGTTCGCACCCCAGCAACCGGCGCGTCTCCTGCGAGAGGGATGTGCCGCCGTAAATATCCCTCTCGACGAGCGTTCCCGCCCACTTCGGTGATTTTTTTACGAGGTTGTCTTCCTCGTAGTGCCCCGAAGGGACTTGTGGGCGTTTCCGCCCCCGCCAGTAATTTTTTAATGAGGTTTTCTTCCTCGTGCTCATCAGTCCTATAGACCAGGGTAGAAGCCCTTAAAAATAATAAAAAGTGAAATTAAATAATAGTAGGATGAAACCCATTAGGAATTTTTTTTTTTTGTAAAAGATAAAAATAAAAAACCAAAAACTTGGTTTTTTTAATTTTTCACATAAATTTTGAGGTTATGTGAAAAAAGTGTAAATACAAAAGTTTTAGATCTTTTTATTACCTACAACTTTGTCATTTGACTTTATCCATAGGACTTTTAGTTTTGCCGAAAATCGAGAAAAACCGTTTTTTACCCTTAAAACTCACCCCCACCCCCTTCCGGACCTCAGATCGACCTTAAATTATTTTTCCTTTAATTTTTACAATATTCTCCTCGTTTTCTAATGGGTTTCATCCTAGTAATAATAGTAGGATGTATTATTTTTTTTTGTTTTAAAAATTATCGGCCCTGGTCTACTAGAGTCACATTTTGTTCAGTTGTTTCGTCAGCTACATTGCCATTCAAACCGAGACACAGTATCGCAGGTACCTAGATACTACATTCTTGCTTCACAGTAGTTCCTACCGGAACAGACTCTACAAGAAGAGTCCATCACTAGTAAAGACAGTCAAAAATCTTACAATATTAACAAAAAAAACAAATACTACATAACACATAAAGAAAGTCGCAAGTTTCCAACAGTAGAAGTAGGGGTAGTCCCACTGTTTGTTTGAGACGAAGTTTTTCACAAAGACCTTCTTAGCTATGGAGTTGTATGGATGTTCCTTAAACCCTTATTGTGAAAACAACAAACAATTGTTTGGAATACTTCATGTTGCTCCTTTATATGCGCCTTGTTTTGCAGTTTTTTTTATTATTATTTTTAATCAACGAGATGCTCGCGATACTCTTAAGATAAAGGTCCGAACAGATGAAGATATTCCCCGGTTTAGATCATCTAATCTATCAAATGAACGCCTCTCCACGTGTTTACGCTCACATGTTGAAAGAACAATGTAGTGGGGGGACGTTCATTTTTAAATAATACCTTTATCACTTATACCTTCACTTTATAATTTATTCCGAATCATATTTAATACATTTGCTCAAAAAGTTGACATTTCCATGTATGTTTAGCGTGCGCAAAGTTATTCTTTTCCGCACTAGTGCTTTTGTGTTTTCCTCCTATGCTTTTGTGTTTTCCTCCTACGCGGCACCGGAGCGGGCGTACCAGGAGCGCATGAACACGAACACGGCATGCAAACACGGAGCAGGCAAAAACCAATATTTTTTTCGCAAATGTATTAAAAAACGTCGTTCAATGCACGTGCGGAATTGTCATTTTTACTCGTCCTTATAGTTGACCCTCGCCTTCGGCTTGGGTCAACAAACCGGGACTCGTAAAGAAATGACATACTTTCCGCACTTATATTGAAATGTACTATTACTTGAATTTTTTGTAAACTGTAGATTGGGCGTATATAGACGCGGAATGACAAGGTTCGTCACCCTAATGTCGATTTTCGCTTGTACTAGAACTGCAAGAATCCATTAGTCAACATACCAAAACAATCGACTAGTGCAAACGAATCAATTTGAAAATTGACGAACCTTTTCATTCCGTGACTGTACAATATAAAAGTGCAGGTCCACACACATCTCGCCCTAATTTTTCCCAAAATACAAACTCACAGGAAAGTTTCAGGAAAAATAATTACAAGAAGGACTCTTTCACCGCGGGCCGCTCCCTTTGTGGGGCCTCCTTAAATAATTACTCTTCGCCCCCCAAAACATTTACCTAACAAGATTACAGGGAATTACCTTTTGGCTTTTCTCATTATGGATCTTATTTATTTTGTTTATTAGTCGGGTAGGTACCTACATTGGGATTTCAGTTCTTTCTTGTGTTTTTTTTTTCATTTTAACTTTTCTTTAATTTTCCGATTGAAAAATTTCTTGAATTTCGTTTCATGCTGTTCCACCCATCGAAGCGAAATAGGTTTGTCATTTTATGAACTACATACCTAGGTATCCGAAAACATTAGAATCGTTAGAGCCGTTTCCGAGATCCGCGTATACTACATTTTTATGTACAAAAATTGCTTGTTTCAATACCTATATATATTACTAGTAGGGTGCGTGGGGGCGCGGGCCACATGTGGCCCGCGTGCTGTCTTCCCCCATATTTGCTTTCCAACTTTAAATCTCTTCAACATTCTCCATACATTTTCTATGAAAAAATAAAGTCCGCCATTTTGAATTTTTTTTTCTGTCCATCGAATATACCTTCGGGTTCTGATCAACTCTTGTTAAGAAACCGTTCTTCCATCTTTTATACTTTTCGAGATGGACACCGATGAAATTTGTATGGCGGCCATCTTTTTTTCGCCATTTTGATTTTTTTTCCAGCTCACTGCCAATTGGATGACTTTTCTAATGACATTTGGTCGAGCAACCCCCACCTATCTTTGATACCCTGGCTGTGCTCTTCACCCGTCTCCGAAATCCTCACTCATCAGCTCTCTCCGTATTTTTCCTCCGAATGAATTTTTTTCTTTTATACGACGACATACTTGAAAAAAAATTTTTTCATACAAAATTGTTCAGGAGAGGTGATCAATCAGTGAGTCAGTCAATCAGTGAATCAGTACGAGTAGCTATATATATATTAACTAGTAGGGTGCGTGGATGCGCGGGCCACATGTGGCCCGCGTGCTGTCTTTCGCCTGTAAAAGAATCGCCGCCATCTCAAATTCATATTCGCCATACATTTTGTATGGAAAAAAATAAATTCCGCCATTTTGAATTTTTTTTTTCTATTGTTCGAATAGACCTTCGTGTCCTGATCACTTCTTGTCGAGAAACCGTTCTTCCATCTTTTATACTTTCCGAGATATCGACGAAATTCGAATGGCGGCCATTTTGAATCCGCCATTTTGAATTTTTTTTCAGCTCACTGCCAATTGGATGACGTTTCAAATAACATTTGGTCGAGCACCCCCCACCTAACTTCAATACCCTGGCTGTGCTCTTCGTCCGTCTTCGAAATCCTCAATCATCAGCTCTCTCCGTATTTTTCCTCCGAATGAATTTTTCCCCTCTATACGGAATGGTCATTGAAAAAAAAATTTTTCGCGCGGGCACATGTGGCCCCCGCCCATAAAAAATCCTTTCAAAATTCCCCATACATTTTCTATGAAAAAATAAATTCCGCCATTTTGAATTTTTTTCTATCCACCAAATGGACCTTCGGGTCCTGATCATTTCTTGTCAAGAAACCGTTTTTCCATCTTTTATACTCTTCGAGATATCTAGGAAATTCGTATGGCAGCCATTTTGAATCCGCCATTTGAATTTTTTTGGGCATCCGATTGGCAGTGGGCTGAAAAAGTTACCTAGGAGCACGGTCATGGTTTCAAAGCTAGATATGGGCAGTTCGAACAATAAATACGCTGAACCTCATCGGATGAGGTTCAGCGTATTTTTGTTCGAGCAGCCCTTTACTATCTTTAAAACCAAGACCGTGCTCCTCAATCATCAACCAAATCCTAGATCATCTCTTTTCATATTATTCTCTGGTGGTTCTAGAACTGTGTCAATGCCTTGAATACTTCCCTACTTATTGTAGCATGTACATTTTCCACGAAAAAATAAATTTCGCCATTTTCGCCATTCATCCCGTTAACCTTGAGATCCTGATCACCTCTTGCTAAGAAACCACTCTCTTATCTTTTATACTTTCCGAGATAGAACAACACGAAATTTGTATGGCAGCCATCTTGAATCCGCCATTTTGGATTTTTTTTCAGCTCAATGTCAATTGCATGAGGTTCCGAGTATTTTTTGTTTGAGCAGTCCCCACCTAACTATAATACCTTGCCCGTGCTCCTCGACAGTCTTCAAAACCCTCAATCATCATCTCATTCCATATTTTTCTCTGAGAGTCCTCCAACAACCGCATCAAAGTACTACATGTTTCACAACTTTTCAATAGTCTCTTCAAAATTCCCTATACATTTTTTCTATGAAAAAAATAAAGTCCGCCATTTTGAATTTTTTTTCTATCAATCGTATAGACCTTTGGATCCTGATCAACTCTTGTCAAGGAACCGTTCTTCCAACTTTTATACTTTCCGAGATATCGACGAAATTCGAATGGCGGCCATTTTGAATCCGCCATTTTGAATTTATTTTCAGCTCACTGCCAATTGGATGACGTTTCAAATGACATTTGGTCGAGCACCCCCCACCTATCTTCGATACCCTGGCCGTGCTCTTCACCCGTCTCCGAAATCCTCAATCATCAGCTTTCTCCGTATTTTTCCTCCGAATGAATTTTTTTCTTCTATACGACCTCATCCGTGAAAAAAAAATTTTTCATACAAAATTGTTCAGGAGAGGTGATCAATCAGTGAGTGAGTGAGTGAGTCAGTGGCCAATCAGCACGAGTAGCTATATATATAGTAATATGTTACGCTCAAAGATCAAAAACGCTCATTGAGCGGAAAAATAGCTCACAACGCGATGTGGTCACAGTAAAATATCCACATAGCGAAATTCATGTTATGGCTCTAATGAAAACGCGCACGACGCGTTGTGGCAATCAAAGAAAGACCAAATAACGAAATTTGTGTCGTGGCTTACATGCTATTCGATCTCAACGCGTTGTGGCAATGAAGAAAAGCCATGACGCGTTCGGAGCATTAATTGTGTTAACCATATCACGACGGACAGGTTGTAAAAACTTCACCTCTTCTAAGGTGATCTTTAGCTTAATCCTCTTAAAAGACAGGTCGACGGAGCCGTCATCCTCTTCGTCACCTATCCGTTATCCGAGTCGGGATGCCCTCGAGTACCAAACTCCGATTTTTTATAGTAGGATCTATATCGGAAAGTAGTGTGCGTTGGAATCAAATATAGTATTCCATACGCTTCATGGCTTTTCTTCATTGCCACAACGCGTTGAGATCGAATAGCATGTAAGCCACGACACGGATTTCGCGATTTGGTCTTTCTTTGATTGCCACAACGCGTCGTCGCGCGTTTTCATTAGAGCCTTATCACGAATTTCGCTAAGTATGTGGATATTTTACTGTGACCACATCGCGTTGCGAGCTATTTTTCCGCTCAATGAGCGTTTTCGATCTTTGAGTGCAACATATACTTAAATAAGATTTGGCAGATGTGTGTTTACTTGAAGGTAAAATGATTTCGATAAAAAAATAACCAATTTACCAACATACCTTACCTATTACAAATTTTATGCAATAGCAGCCTTTACACCACCATACCATAATCCATAGATATAAAAGAAAGCAGTAGGCACGTTAGAAGTTCAGTGTTCTATAGCTAGATATAAATTCCAAAGATTAACCATCTCGTTTAACATTCCCTTCCATCACCGAATATAAAATGCGTATATAGATACAGATTACACACCTACTGCCTACATAGGTATGAATCTTCTTGGAAGGGATCTAAGCTACGCTCGCTTAAAAGTTTTCCTCTGTTCGGGCTCTCGGAAAATGAGGGTAGGTGTGTGTAGGTGTGTGTGTGAGTGTACACAGGTTGTTTGTGCGTGTGAGCCTCGAGCGACGCAAGACGGCGCCCTCGGTGTCGCCGCCGGGGATCGAACAGGAAAAGTGCGGAAGTGACTTTTCTGAAAATTTTAGCTGAGTATCACGTGATAATTCAGTGTAATTGACGTGACAACGTCTTATAAATCGGTAGAGCCGGTTGCACACACGAAAAAACATGACTCATCCGGCGTTACCGGCGTTACCTCGCTCATGCGGCGTTACCTCGCGAGCGCGGAACGAGCGACAAAGAAGACGTTGTCACGTTCACCTATCGTCAGTAAACTGACTTTACAGGCAACCAATTTTTTTTGTTATAACCACAGATCACTGACTTCTAAAATACAAGTAGGTACGCTGGACTAAATATTCTATACAATTGACGATTCCTTTCGTGTGTCGATTTGAAGCGCCCCCATCGAAGTTCCACGTTTTAAAAAAATAATTAAACACTAAAACAAATTTTGAACTAGATTCTTATACATATTATAATACTTGGCGACTTGATTAATAAGTACTTACATGAGAATTTTTAATTTATGGCAGTTCCAGAGATCTGCTAACTATGCTACATTATGAAAAATTACTGAAAAAGCTCAATTGAAAAGTTTGTGTTGGGTCTGTGTTTGTTGACAAGGCCATGAGTGTTTTACATAATTATTATTAGGTATATCTAGTTAAGTATAGGTAATTTTATCTCTATCGAGTCGATATATTAGGTCCTTACATATGAAATTGGCGTTTTGTATGGGAGGAACATAAAGTCGATTTTTTTTTAATATAATATATATTAATCAAAGTATGTACCATTGCTATCTATGCACTTTTGCCACCTTATAGGTAGTTCATTGATCCCTTTACTAAAAAAGCCATTCGGACGGGAATCAATAAAATCTTTGAAAGCGCTTTGGACTGCCTCATCGGAGTTAAATTTTTTCCCTTGTAAGAAGTTATCCAAATTTCGAAAAAAATGGTAATCTGTTGGAGCAAGGTCCTGGGAGTAAGGTGGATGTCTTAGGCATTCCAATTGAAGCTCCTCTAATTTGGTAGCCGTCTGTTGAGCAGTGTGTGGTCTAGCGTTGTCCTGGAGCAGCAGTGGCCTATAACGATTGACCAGCCTCGGTTGTTTAGCAGCTAGCTTTTCCATCATGGATTGCAGTTGCTGACAATAGATATCCGCCGTAATCGTCTGGCCAGATTTAAGAAAGCTGTAGTGAACGACGCCGGCGCTAGTCCACCAAACGCTCACAAGTAATTTTTTTTGAGTCAATTTTCGTCTGGGGCAGGATTTGGCGGGTTCGCCAGGGTTCAACCATTGCGATGAGCGTTTCCGATTATCATACAGAATCCATTTTTCATCACAGATAATGATTCGATTTAAAATCCCTTCATTACTGTGCCGGTTGAGTAATGTAACACAGCAGTCTACGCGCGTTTGTCGGTTTGCTGCACTCAATTCATGAGGTACCCAACTTTCAAGCTTTTTCACCTTCCCAATGTGCTTCAAGTGAACTAAAACAGTTTTATCACTAACACCGCAGCCTGCAGCTAGCTCGGACGTGGTTTGCGATGGATCCGCTTCCACAATAACCTTCAATTCTTCATTGTCAACTTTGGTCTCCGGCCGTCCACGGGGCTTGTTCTGCAGGTCGAAATTTCCAGAACAAAAACGTTGGAACCAAAAACGCACTGTGTTTTTTTTTGCGACACCCTCGCCGTACACATCATTAATTCTTCGAGCCGTTTCTGCAGCACTGGTGCCACGATGGAACTCGTACTCGTAAATAACGCGATATTTCAAGTATTCCATTTTGTAAACAGAGTGGCGCAAAAAAAAACCAAAAGAGAAAAAAACAAATAAATTACGATTTTCAAAACACAAAAGCATGAGTAAATAGCTGTATAAATTTGAAATTGGAATTTCTAACCAAAGAAGAGATATTTGAGATCAAAGTGGCCAGTACGACAAAACGCCAATTTCATATGTAAGGACCTAATATTATCGTAGCTTCCGAGTGGTGCTGTAAACTTTTGGATGTAGGTATAGCTGAAACTCAAAACTGTATCAGCTCCCACTCGTCAAAAATTTTCAGGTTTAGGTGCGTCTTTTTTCTTGAAGCCCATCATCGTTTACAGTAGACATAGGGCGGGCTACTGTTCACAGCCCGCGGCCTTCCTGACCAATCACAGCGCTCCGAGCTATATCACCATCCCTCTCGTGTCCAGCAATTTCCTAATAACGTCATCTCCTTCCCTCCCCCCGGCGAAAATCCTAGCAATAATCACTTATTACAGCAATTTTAGCTCTAAAACCAAAGTACATAAGGTGCAGTTTTATTTCGCGAGTCTACAGTCGCTTCAGGCGTTCCGTGTCGCGACATTGTTTATTTGATATCGAGCGTCAGCGAGGATTTTCAAGTTCAGATTTCCCTTTCAAATGATTGTGGACCTTATTCTTTTCCACATTAAATCTAACACGGTGAACCGTTTTGACGAATCGTATTTACGTGTGCAACGCTGGCATTTTCATTGTTACACTTCAGAACGTTAACTCCACCGAGGAAAATGTGATTTTACCTTGTTGAGTAAAAGGTGGATTTTCCATTATCGTACCAGCAGTTATGTGGTTTTAGAAGTGCACAGTTACATCGCTCGAGGCGAAAGCTATTTGCGATGACAATTTTCCGAGAGTCGGACGAAAATATGCCTTTATTCGGAACTAGAATCGGGATTAAAGTGCTAAAACGGAATTGCTGTCAGGGGGCTTTGTCGAAATTTGTGAACGACACCTATCTCGGTGCTGGTAATACCTATCTGCACGGATGATGCGAGGTTTATCTGTCATCCAGAGAATTTAATGTAATAAAGTTTTCTCAAAAGCAAACTCAGATATTTTAACAATGAAATGTTTTATATCACCTAACGTCCTACACGTTGATATTAACTTAATCAAAAGTATCTACATTTTTACTTAATCGTGTAAAATTTGCAGTTTACCTGTCTTTTATGCAAGCAAATATTTTTTTTATCTAGACTCCGCGACCATTGACATCGGTTTTTTACCGACATTATCATCTTTATCAGACCATTAACGACTCACTGTTGGACATTACTTTGGTACTTGCTAGAAAAAAAGAAACGCTCTAAGCCTTACATGGGAACTCGAGGTCACTTGTAGAGATTTCTGTAACTGCCATAGAATTTTGAATAGATATACAAATAACGCCTTTTCATATTATACCCCACTCAATATTAGGTCATGACATACGCCTGCGTCTTGCCGGTCATGACATACGGAGCAGAAACGTGGACACTCACAGTAGGCCTTGTCCACAAGTTCAAAGTCGCTCAGCGTGCTATGGAGAGGGCTATGCTGGGTGTTTCTCTGAAGGATAGACTCCGCAACGAGGACATCCGTAGGAGAACCAAGGTTACCGACATAGCCCAACGGATTAGCAAGCTGAAGTGGCAGTGGGCGGGCCATATCTGTCGCAGAACCGACGGCCGTTGGGGCAGACGTGTTTTGGAGTGGAGACCACGTACCGGCAAGCGCAGCTTAGGACGACCTCCTGCCCGCTGGACCGATGACCTAAAAAAGGTCGCTGGTAGCGGGTGGATGAGGAAGGCGGAGGACCGTGTGTGGTGGCGCACTCTCGGAAAGACCTATGTCCAGCAGTGGATATCTATAGGCTGATTAGTAGTAGTAGCAATATTAGGTATCATCATTTTGAAATTTCAACACCCAGGTTTTCCCCCCTTTTAAGTAAAAAGAAATACCATTTTCGATTTATTATGATTGCATTGACGTTGGGCCACTATTACCTCCAAATTTCAGGTCGATACCTGTAATAGTTACTGAAATAATCGAGTGGATAGGATGGACGGACGGAAAAAGTCACCATAAAGGTACCTACAAGTTGGTAGCCGACTGCACGCAGCAGCAGCAGACGACGTGTCGCAGCGACACTACTGGTTTCTATGTATTTCTATGAAATTCCCTCCGTAGTTAGCGACATGAAGCTAGCGACGCGTCGTCGAGCAGCAGACGACAGTGTCGTCCGACCGCAGATCAGTGTAGTGTCGCTAACGCTCGAGCAACGACACGTCGAGCGTGTTTCTTTTCAAAATGGATGTTTTTATTAAAACGACAATCCTCTCTGAATTCTTTTATATCGCTTTTCAAATGGTTTTTGATCAGCATTGAATAAGTTCCCTCACTTGCTCTGCGTAGGACGTGTGGCTTTTCGTCTTTTTCTGTATAATAAAAACAAGTCATCATCGTCTTCTTTCTCTTCCAATAAAAGATATAAAAAAAATGCGATCACTATTCTCGAACACGTCAGACACCTTGTTTCACGGAGCACTCGGAACCAACTGGATGCTCTGCTGTTGCCGTCTGCAGTCGGGTTCGAAATCATGACTGCAGCGACATGACGCAACGACGTGTCGCGACGACATGAAGCGACGACACGTCGTCTGCTGCTGCTGCGTGCAGTCGGCTACCAACTTGTACCTTAAAAGGTCCATTTTTACCACTTTGGTATGTGAAACCCTAATATTTACAACAGTACTACCTGCTTTAGTAGTGACATAACATTACAGCAACGATTTTAAATTTGGAATGGGATAGGTTACTATTGATTGATTGATGGTAGATACTATTGATTGATCCTTTCTTCCTGTTCAGTTGTTTAACAATAAAACACGACAATTCAAAGACAAATATTGTTTGTTCTCTGTACATCCCCAACATTAGTTATAAGCACGAACATTAACCATATCAAAGACAAAGAACAAAAAACAACCGAAAAAATCTCCAAGAAATTTCAGCGAATAACGAAAATTAATAAAACTGTCAGAGCGGAAACAGACTTTTTAAATAACATTTCCCTCATTATGCGTAACTTTTAACCTTTATCGTAAAGAGAATAAAGAATATTTTCGTTTGTTTGTGGCGTTGTTTCTTTTGGAATGTTACGTTTCTATTAAGAAACCCGGCAAACAATCTCCCCTAAGAAATTCAGAAAAATGTAATTTGAAATAACAACGCGGTTTGATTTTTCCTCCCTTTGTGCCGCCTACGTCGAATGCATAATGTATTTGAAATGTATTCGACAATGTTTATTTTTTCCGTTTAAATACCTACCAATCTTTATCAGATTTAGTTCGAGCTGTCCTCGGTACCTGATCCTTGTTATTTCTCTACATTTCCCTCATTTTTGTGATTTTTCGTTTGTGTTGATAGGTACAATAAAATAAGTAAGTACTGCATTTTTCGCAAAAACTGACTCAAACGTTTTATTCTGTTTTAAAGTGCATGTTAATTAGGCCTATTTGTAACTTAAAAACACAGATTTGATAGAATAGTTGACTCTAACTTGTAAAACGAGATAGCTATAATATATGTATCTATTTGTATTTCTTGTAGAACCAAGAAATAGTACGGAATCTTTGCCGAAAACATTGAGTAGGTAATGATGATGGCTGAAGACCACGAAAAGTTAATAGATATAGCGATTATAATTCATAGCTATACACAAGTTTTGTTACTAGCTATTTTTTCACATAATTGGACTGCCTATACAAAAAGTAGGTACTGAGGTATTTTTGTTTATAATCAACATATTTTTTGCACAATGGGAATATAGGGTTTAACTTGTGTCCAAAACAACCTTTTGATTATAGCTTCATTTAGCGGCTTTAACTTTAATACAGTGGACCATAGATTAGAGTATTTTATATCAATTTTAACTTAATTTAGGTACTCGTAGCTCCACCGGTCTTGAGAAGAAGGCCGTTAAATAGCACACAGATGGACAGACGAACAGTGAACAACTTAGTGATCCTTTTTGCCAGATTATGTTAAAGTTTATAATAGAGTTTGATTTACTCGTACTTATCGTTAAAGTGTTCATATTGTATAGTAGTTACGGATGGATTTGGTAAATCCGCACCGTAAAATCGGAATCCTTGTGGGAGTCACCTGTTTTCTTTGCAAAAATTCGTATTCACTTTGCAGTGTGACGAATTTCTTATGAGATCCTAAAAAACGTTTTGGTACAAAAGTTTTTTGGCTTCCTATTTATTTATTTAGAACTATAAGGGACGGTCGTAGGTACCTGCTAGTAAATACTAAAATACTAATTTAGTTTCGAACATAGTAATTTTTTTATACTTGTACGTAAATGTGCAATACGTTCACAACATACAGTGTGTTCGACAACTTAGCAATGCAATATCAAACGTCTTACCATTATCTTAAAAGTAACTATCTCATCACCCTGATCAGTCATTTTACCCAGTAAGGGCGTCGGCATACAGTTTTTTTTTATTATTGTAGATAGGCTTGCGCTTGACGACAATCATGCCTGATGGAAATCAATTATGAGGTCTAGATTGGAGCACGTGTATACCTAGAAAATGCCTAGTATTCAATCTTCTGTTGAAGGCTGGAAGGGCGTTCCACATCTTAGCGGTTCGTAGCAGAAACGTGAAAGAAAAGCGTTTCGTGCGAGTTTGTTTGATGTCGACCATATAACTATGGATACCACCGCTCTCGCCGTCTTGCAGTCCTATTAGACCAGGGCCGATAATTTTTAAAACATAAAAAAATAATAGTAGTAGGATGAAACCCATTACAAAAGGAGGAGAATATTATAAAAATTAAAGGAAAAATAATTTACGGGCGATCTGAGGTCGGGAAGGGGGTGGGGGTGAGTTTTTAAGGGTAAAAAACGGTTTTTCTCGATTTACAGCAAAACTAAAAGTCCTATGGAAAAAGTCAAATGACAAAGTTGTAGGTAATAAAAAGATCTAAAACTTTTGTAGTTACACTTTTTCACATAACCTTAAAATTTATGTGAAAAATTCAATTATGGGACCGTTAGAGAGACGCAAAAGGGGTGTTATAGGTTTGAGGTGTCCATATGTCCCCCGACGATGCGACGACGCTTGAATTAAAAAATATTTGAACGTACTTAATATTATATTGTGACGATAATAATAATTATTATTATAGGTTTAAAATATTATTTGTTACTTTTTATATTTTGTGTCGGGGGTTTCTAAAATTTGTAATTTTACTTTTTTTTTAAATTAGGTGCTGTAAAGAACGCCGTATGTGCAAACCTCTTCACAGCTCGCGCCGGGTCGCTGTCGTGTAAATTATTCAGGCATCATTAGTCGAGCTTTGCTCGGGCATTCATTGTTCTTGCGATCTTTTCTGCGCGGCTTCAATGCACTGTTTGCTCATGTCTCTTCAGAACTGTGCGACATATGGAGTTCAAGATTGCACGTGTATACTGTATGGCTAACTAGAGATACGCTTCTGTGACCTGTGATGTTCAACATTAGCTGCTTCACTATTCTGACGCATTTGATGAAAGATTCGTTGACGTAGCTACATTATATCTACAAAGTGCTACGTACACTACTGCTAAACTTACTTGATGGTTTCTCTCTCTTACTTCATTGCTAAAGATTGTCGATTTCTCGTCCGTCCTCTCCTTCCTACAAATCAGGCTCTGTATCTAGGTCTCTAAATAATCTAGGTATCTAAATAAGTTCCACTTTTTAACATGTCTCTTTAGAACTGTGATATACATATTATGGTGTTCTAGATGGCACGTGTATACTGTAACTATAGCTAACTAAAGATACTCTTCTGTGACCTGTGATGTTCTTTAGGTGTTTACCATTAGCTGCTTCACTATTCTGACGCATTTGATGCACGATTCGTTGACATAGATATTTACCAAAATCTACACTACTTATACTTCATTGCTGAGCTTACTTGATGGTTTCTGTCTCTATCTCTCCACTCCTTGGTACTTCATTGCTAAAGATTGTGGATTTCTTCCAAATCAGGCTTCCACCGTCTAGTCTAGTTATGGTATCTAAATAAGTTCCATATTGAACATGTTGCTCATGTCTCTTCAGAACTGTGCGACTTATGGAGTCCAAGATGGCACGTGTATACTGTAACTTGAGCTAACTAAAGATACGCTTCTGTGACCTGTGATGTTCTTTGTAGGTGTTCGCTATTAGCTGCTTCACAATTCTGACGCATTTGATGAAAGATTCGTCGACGTAGATATCTACAAACTACTACACAACTTACCTCGGTTAAAGCCTTCCGATTATCTTCAACGACCGATCAAAGGCGGAAACTCAGATGAAGCCACGAGTCACATTATAGTAGTGCAATAATGGACAACTCAACAAAGAACAACAAAAGCGAAACACTCGAATGATTTATGACCGAGTCTGCAGCGAGATAATAACACTACTATAGTTGAAACATCGAAGAGTTATGTCTAAATACCGTTACAGTAGTAGCGTACAAAATAAATCGGGCTCCGGTGAAAATAATCAATATTTCAACGGCAGCGGCCGCGCAGCATGGGTCGTGCGTGGCGCGAAAATTATAACCTCTTTGTGAGCCGCGCGCACAAATCAATTTGTAGACTTGTAAGGAGCTCCGCGCAGCGCGATCGATTATGATGCTAAAGGCTGGACACAGCTTTGCTACAACTATTGAATTCTCAGCGAGTCTCGGAAATTTAGTTGAACATCGCCCAAAACGTCGCTGGTAACAATAGCAACGCAACTCTCACCAGCCAATCGGTGCTTTAGCTGCATAACCAATGCAAATATTTAGCAATCATTGTTAACGCTGCAGGCTGCTCAACGGATGCACGCATTAAGTAATTCTCGTAAATTAGGAGGATATAAGTACCTACTGAATTTATTTTTGCCCTTGTCACTTTTACGAAAACGTTGGTAGGTGCGACATGCAGCATCGCGGAAGAATATAACAGAAAAACGACGTTTTACACGTCGCGTCGATGTATATCCCCGGTAACCATAGAAAAGCAACTCTCACCACTCACCAGGCAATTGGCGCCTTGGCTGCATAACCAATGCAAATTTAACCAATCAGTGTCTACGCGGCTCGACGGCTAATCAGTGCCTAAGATGTAACTTTGTCGATACAATAAAGTATTTTTGCAGAATCACACGGCTTTTTTCTAAAATTCTGACAGTTGAAGTAGCTTAGCGATTGTAGACTCGTAGAGGCGTACCACGTAGTAATCACAAATGTTGTGTCTATACCACAGTTCACTATACTATATTACTAGCCCGTACGTGCGTTTCCACAGAGATGGTATGTAATTCCACCAAGCTATATTAACACGAGGGATAGTGAAAACTGTTCGATTTTCGATTCGGTTTCGGCATTCAATATATGTATGCGGGGAATAACCGAAAACTTGTAACGTTACGTTGTTATGTCTTTAGTTTGTATCATGCCTTATAGCGAAGATGCTGACGCGGGCAGAAACAAGGTAACGCGAAGTTAAACACGCTATACGGTTACATGTTTATTTATGTTTTATGATAATTAAATTATCGATAAAAACTCTATTTACTCGCCGTCTGGGATAAAAATACTTCCAACCGGCATCATTAAAAAATGAAATGGTGAACAACTCTATAAGATTTTTTTTTTTGTAGATTCTATGTCTGTGCTCATGAGTTTTGGTTTATATCACAAATCCCATGAGAACCACGAATTTTACTGGCATCTCCTTTTCAAATTTCAGCCAAATCGGTTCTATATAGTTTTAGCGTGAAGGAGTAACAAATAAGTACACACACATAAATACATGCACACCTAAAAATTTTGGTATGTACCTACATTAACAAAATAGGTCCACCATCTTTGACCTTTTCGTGGAAGTTCGTTGTGAAAATAACCATTTTGGAAGCTTCTAAGGTACGCTAGACCTCTCAAAATCCTGATAGGTTTTTTACAGGAATAAGTTTATATTAGGGAATTTGAGGTAAGTAATTAAGTTATTCACAACTTTCTGTGAAATTTATTTAACAGACTTATTTTACATAATTATAAGAATGCAGTCAGTAGTTACGCTCGCATAGGTAGGTTACATTAGGATGATGGCAAAAGCTCCCCACGCCAGTAGGTGGCGTTAAGTAGGGATCAAAGTGCCCTGCGAGTGACGTCACTTTGTGGCATTACGACCCTGTTCTCTTCCCTTTGACATTTTATAAAGATCTAATTTAAACAAAATTGTTAAACCATTAATGTATTCTGCATGCAGAAGCTGGGATCCCATGTACCCACATTGTTATTTAGTGGCTATAAAAATCGCTTAATTTTAGACACGTGACTTTGTCCTGACTTTCTGACAAATCGAAATTGTGCTTTGTGTTTTGTGACATCCCCCTAGATTGTGTAGGAAAACGTATTCCTCGTTATCGTAATCGTTTACAAATGCTGCCCGCTGATTGGTTCACTGATTTACGTCAGCCAATCGGGGGGCAGAATTTGATAACGATGAATACATGCATGTTCAACTATTGAACGGGAAGTAAAATTCGTATAGGTAATAGGCATGTCTCTAATTGCTCTCTTTTGCAATACAAATATAATTCGAAAATCAACAGCTTTGCCCCAAATTAAAATACCATAGGACAAAAAATACATGTGAAAGTGGGTGTACCTATACCTAATAAACATGCTTGGCGTACCAATGTCTGTAAATTGCCTAACTTTTCTCACTGCATATAGGCAGCTAAATTAAGTTTTTCTGCCAGAGGCTCTATTAGTGCCTACATTTTAACCGACCGCGAAAATAAACTATAAAACTGAAAGTTTTGTACGTGTCTTTAGTAGCGAATTGCATGGAAAAAATGTTGCTACCTTCACCAACCTATAGGCATCAAAACGACAAACGGATGCAGACATTTTACATTTTAATTTTTATAACCGTTAAAAATCGCGTTACATTTACCGATACGGTAGACAAAAAAACATCATGACAGTAATTGAATTACACGAAGTTATTCCTGTTAACAGACCCGAAGCATGGCAACACCGTGGTTGTCGTGTTAGCGTCATATTTATCAGCAGCGCCGGCGCAGCGTGGGCCCACGTATGAGACTACTTTATAAATAAAATAAATTATTGAAACACTTGATTAAATGTTGATGGGTCTATCGAACTTTACATTCATAAAAACACTCGTCTATCGAGCCTAAACGAGATTTTATGCGTTGTTAATTTTACAGGTTGAGTAGATACTGTTGTTCAATTGATATGACCAAAAAAATACTTTTGACCAAGTAAAGTATTTTTTTATTAATGTTACATCAAACAGCATGGTTCTGGCGGTTTTATTAATACCATACCTAATTGTCAGGCGCTGAAGAAGGCAAAAATGGTGTAAATTAACTAAAATTCTTTCAACTTTTTCGTACCCTGCTCGTTTAGTGCTGATTTCCTCATCAAATATCCACCAATCAAATATCAATTTTTATGGATCGTTGATCAAAATAGTCTTATCACGTCAAGTGAACTTTATTTTCATATCTTACTAGAAGTCAGACCGCAGGTCCCGCTTGCGAGGCCTCTATTTTATCCACTTAGGGGTTGAATTTTCAAAAGCCTTTTGTAGGGGATTTTTACGTTATTAGTAGGTACCTACCTTCTTCTTATTCTTGACGACCTCCCTGGTGCAGTGGCGGCACGCTCGGATTCGAGTGGGAGGTCGCGGGTTTGATTCCCCTAGCAAAGACGCACCGCCAAGCGATTTAGCGTTCCGGTGCGATGCTTGTAGAAACCGTTGGGGTAAATTTACTTGCCCTTCCAAGTTAGTACGATAACATCTTAGGCTGGATCATCACTTACCATCAGGTGAGATCGCAGTCAAGTACTAACTTGTTTAAAGTAAAAAAAAAACCTATGCCTCCAGTGCTTTGAGCTGCTTTGACAAATGACAGATTCTTAGATACTAGATAGTCTATACATAACTTCGGAGCAATTTAGTATTACGGACATACGGTATTAATTGCACAATACATGAAAGAGATAGAACGATTACTTGTACTCACCTTGTACTCTAAGTGATTATTTGCATCTCGCTCAGATAAGTTCAAGTTGTTTCGTATTTAACGGTCCATTTGAAAACTAATTTTCGGTAAACAACGCCATCTGTCACTCGCTTCAAGCTCTGGTAATGAGTAAAAAACTATACACTGAATAATTTATCATATTTGAAATGAGAACTTTAGTGATGGTAGTGGGTATTTGCTTATCGTATCGATATTCCTATAAAAAGTATTAAAAGCATTTTATAAGAATTGACCTAATATAGTCGGCGCAATATCTCACTGCCCACGGTGGAATAAAACAGAGAAAGGTGCCTGTAAGTATCCCGGCAAACATGTAAAGTCCTTAAATGAGACATATTGCTCAATTTATTGCACCGCGAGCAGCGATATTTGGCGCTGAATTATAGTACTAATTTCAGCTTGACCACGAGTCGTAAGAAAATACAAAAATAATAAAAAATAATAAGAAAATACGTTTCGAAAATTGTATTTATTTCTGTTATTAAAAACAGACAACTATTATTATTCGCTGTACTAAATACCAAGTTGGTTAAACATCGATCATTTAGAATTCCCCACCCTAGTGTGCTCGACGTTCCATCAACGTTGACAGATGTTGCGCCGGCGACGACCGGATGTGTAGCACCATCACTGATTTGTGAGATTTTAGGGTTCCGTAGCAAAATGCAATGAATTAGGTTGGAATGTTGTTCGTCTGTTTGTCTCTTTATTTTATTAGTTTTGTTAAAATTGATCCTTTTACTTGTTGTGTTTATCTATTTATTCCTTTAACAGCTATATTGCTCTTCGTTATCGTTTCATGGTTTCTCCTATCTTTTGAATATTTTATCCAATTATTATAACGGTTTTCACTATTTTTAAAACCAATATTATTCTCTATGATTAAAGAAACATTTTTTATCCGTTTTTAGTAATTTTTCACTTCGATATTTCGATTGACTATTGTGATCACCTATGGAAAGATTAAAACAACGATATAATATTATGATCATCAAGCAAATAGCAAAAAAATAAAAGAAAATGTTTTACAATCACTTTGTCAAAGGGTTGATCGGAATGATTAAACACATCACACCTGGATGGTATAATGCAGTAGCCAAAACTCATAAGGTCCTATACGATATAATTTTTAACCTTTTTGTTTAATTATTGTTGTTGTCTATTGAAATTATGCACAGTGTCAAAAAAAGTATAGTAGTTTCATGTTTATAAAACTTAATTATTTTTTTATTATAATCATCACTTTAGGCTTTTCCCGTTCCTTTCTCGTTTCGTTTTCTACAAAGCTCGCAACTACGCAACACTTTTTATCTCGTTTATCAGCGTTTAAAGATTCAAATTTCAATGTCCCACAATTTTATAATATCTTAATCGATAGGAATTGTGAAGCTGCGAGACCAAGCTGTTCCTAATTTCGATATGAAATATTACAAAATTTGACGACCAAATGGCCAGTGTCTGTGTGTTTTTCTATATTGTATCTATGAAGATAAAATATGTCGTATATTTATCAGTTATCTGGTACCTATAACACAAACTATCGCCTTCTTTGGAGCTCGATTGCGCTGATTTATAAATTAAAAAAAAAACTATTCTCCTTGCAACGATGTCGACATTGCATAACGCAATCACTCAATCAATTATTGAAGAACACTTAATTGTCAGAGGGCGCTGCAGGTTGCGGACATTGTTTTGAACACCAGTAGGTACTCTGGCGCCAGGAACCAGCGTTCACTCCACAAGGCTATCTTGGCGCGTGGCCAAAATCGGAACTAACGCCGTTATCTTGTGATACTGTTTGATAGTTTGCTCTGTCGGTATTATTAACTAAAATTAAATTAAAATTGGCGTAAAATTGAGGAGATTTTATTTTCTTTGAACAGAGTCAAATAACCTCTGATAAGAAAACTCAGGATATCGGCATCCGATCAAATTTCGTAAACCTTGTTCGTACAAGCAAACAGTAGCGCCATCTGTCAAATTTCAATAGGTGGGTGGGTATGCTGAGCGAACTACAGCGTGGCCTTACTGTAATTGTCTGCCTTGTCCAGGGCCGGATGTCAATTCAAATACCCCACTGAATACACAAAAATACCTCATTGAATACACAAAAAGCAATAGGTACAGCAAAACATGCCTGCCATTTCCCATAGCCTTTTCTTAAAAATCAACCCATTAACGACACTGCAAAATCATGACCAAGCATAGAATAACAATGACGAAAAACCAAATAACGATACAGTCTCTCTCTTTTTGAAACCAATAGTCAACTCGTAAGCGCATCTATAAAATTTTGTGATGTGCATAGAGTTTTATGGTGATATACGAGTTTGAAATAAGAACGCGCGGTAGCGTGCCTTCGCGGTCGGACATCGCCGCCCGCTGAGCTTTTGCCGCGATAAAGGGCTCTTCACACACTTACGGAAATTAAAAGTTTTAATGTACTTTTTTATGAAACATCGAATGTTGCATGATGCAAGGAGCTTTCGCCCCATGATTGTCATTTGAAAGTTGGTTATAACTAACTATGTTATTTTAAATAAAACTTTAATTAGTATTGAAACTTATTTTCTACTAGGTATACCTACCTAATCCTGCACGTTTAAGAGAATTATGGTTCATTTTTATTCTCATTTTTAAAGCTAAGTCATATAGACTATGTAGCTCTGGTGGTGCTAGAAGTAATATTCACGGCCTTCGTATTATATAACGAATAAGTACCTAAACCTATGTACACATAAACGACCGAAATAGCATTTCCTCCTAAACATAATCAAAAGTGCTCCCCTAATATGCCATTAGGTAATGAAAGATCGACGTAATCCCAGCTTTATAAGAGAAGTGCACACGTTGCCTAATGTAAATAGCCTGGAGCGCACGGTGGAACACCGACCTATCGATCTGCGAGGGGATTCCGAATTTGAATTCTTGGATTGTTTTTTTTTTACACATCAAAAGTTGCCAGCTGCCAAATTTACGTAGTTATAATATTACCTACCTAATATTATATTATATTAAATATCGCATGAAAAGCATACATACTATATAAATATTAACATATTATTTTTGTCTTTGGAAGGTAAGTAAAATAATTCTTTTGAATAAAAAAAAATAATATGTAACTACGAAATGTTTGTCTCAAATAGGTCGCTTTGACCAGAGGTCGGTGAGACCAGAAAACTTGGAATAAATTCAGCACCTAATTCCATTAGGGAAACTGATTTTTCAATCGCCAGATAAATCTGAGAAATAAATTTGAAACATTCGCCATACAAAATCTGTCAAAACGTCATATTTATTCCTTATTTAACGTTTGAAAAATCGGCCCTAAAAAACGATTTTTTAATTAGGATTGAAACAAATGACACTCAAAACGTGCAAATTCACTACTTTTTTAAAAGAAAAACTATTGTCTTTGTCGACTCCCGCTGCGTTGCAACGGGTTCGTTTTCCGAGTTGTCAGGTTTGAATAGAGGATTGTTTTTTTTTAATTGGAACATATTCGCGCAGATCAATCGTTCGGTGGGTTTTTTATGGAAACGTGGGGTTCTGAATGGGGGAGTACCGCCTGGAGGTGTTTGGTTTTGGATGAGTAGGCATATTGGAATAAGACAATCTGGCCCCCAATAATAACTCCGTAACAATGGATTCAAGTAGAGAGCGTTAGGTAGGTACGTATGGGTTTTCGTATGGGGTAAAATATTTTATGTTATTTTAGGAGCTAGTAAGAAGCTACTGGCTGAACATATTTTTTTACCCAAACCCAAGAATTATCTATATTAAACTTTAGTTATCAACATCCATATGCGACAAATATCATATTGACGTTTTACAAGAGCCTGTACGTTAGGCCTATGTGAAATAAAGACATTTTGAATTTTGATATAATTATTTTGCTTTAAAAAAATTTAAAAACTTTTTACTGTCTCAGATTTCAAAGGGAAATATTTTCGATTTGAAATTTAATTTTCTAAATTCCAGTTCTGGTCTAGTGGGAGGCTTCCGAAGCGGTTGATTAACACCCTACCGGAGAAGACGCCAAGGGTTTAAGCGTTCCGGTGCGATGCCGTGTAGCAACAAGAGGTACTAATTTCCTTCCAAGATAGTATGATAACGTCTTCGGCTGCTTGTCACTTGACATCAGGTAATGTTACAATAAATACAATGTGTATGTGTAGTGTGTAGAAAAAAAACTACCTTTGTTAAGACTTTACAGCTTAGCCTTTTTGATCGGAGCCTTTCGACAGATAATATAATTTATAGATCAACCACAGCCTAGACAGTAATAAAATCGACTCGTAGGATTTGAAATCAGAATGCACGTTCGAAGTAATGATGCCATAGACAAAACAAGATGGACCGGAGTTAGGAGCAGGGAGTTGTGAGGCGTGGTGCGGGGATCCATCAGGGCTCGCGGCGATCACGACGCGCTAAACTCGCGACCACACCGTCCACTGACCACAGACCACTATATACCTAGAATGTAGATTCTTAACGGCGTAGAAACTGTTGAATGAAATTTATTTAAAAACTAAGTATAAAGACAATTAAGTACTTTCAGATTTAAATGTCATATATTTTGGGTCTATCTAAAATTGCTTAGAAGCAGAAACACGATTAGATTTTTTTCTCGATAGAAAGTTAAAAATATAATTTTCTCGATAGGTAGAAAGTTCTCCCAAAAGGGAGAATTACTTTTAAACCAAAATCTCAGTTTTTCAAATTTTTATCGAAAACTACAATGGATGTAATTGTAATTATTATTTTAATGTGTCGATATTAATAATATCGAAAAACGCGAAACAGATTTGATAATTGGCTTAGTTTTTAAGTAATTAGGTAGGTAAAAGGTTGTTTTTCTGTTATATTCTTCCGCGACGCTGCATGTCGCACCTACCAACATATCCGTCAGAGTGAGAAATTATGAGTGAGTGAGAGAGAGTTTTTATATTTGTTCCTCTCATGCACTGGTCAAAAACTTTGGTCAAAATTACTCATTTACTCCATATTGGTTCCCCATAGCTTCAAATCTGGGAAACTGCAGAAAATAATCTTTCGGGAACCAATATGGGGTCAACGGGAAACTAAAAGCAAAGTTTTTATCAAAAACATGTAGATGCATACGTTATGCTCGCAAAACTCATTGCCATAATAATTAGCCTACTAATTGCGAAAAACTAAATAGATTTTGAATTTCGTAGGCTACTAGGGCCGAACCGCCTTAACATTTTACTCTCTACCTATATGAAGGTTTATCCCGGATTTTTTTTACTCTATACAGATTAGTACTTGACTGCGATCTCACCTGATGGTAAGTGATGATACAGACTAAGATGTTATCATACTAACTTGGAAGGGTAAGTAACCCCAACGGTTTCTACAAGCATCGCACCGAAACGCTAAATCGCTTAGTCTTTGCTGGTATAGGGTGGTACTAGTAACTAGCCACGGCTGAAGCCTCCCACCAGACCAGACCTGAACCAAATTAGAAATTATAAACTCCAAAGTAGCCCGTGGCGGGAATCGAACCCGCGACCTCACACTCGAAACCGAGCGCGTCGCCAGTCTCCACTGCGTGAATTAGGAATGACGTTTATTAGAGAAAGACACATTTAGACACTAAACCTTCATGCCTAGGTTGGTATAAAGTTGGAAACAAAAATCCTTAGCGGTGTATCGTGCTGGCGGTTCCGTCAGGACCGGCCACGTCAGGGGCTTGCGGCCATCACGACGACAATTGGTGGTAAGGCCGCAGTCACGGCGACACCAAAGAAAGAAAGAAAGAAAAATATTTTTATTTCATAAGATTATCCCACACATAAAAACAATGTATACACTTAAGTACTAAAACGATGGCTGAAGCTTCCACTACCCGGGCAACAAATACCAGGGGTCTGATTGCGTAAGAAAAACGTTTTCATCGTTATGGTAATCGTTACTGAATTTTGCCCCGCGATTGGCTAACGCAAATCAAGAACCCAAATCAGCGGGCAAAATTAGTAAACGATTATGATAAAAATGAATACGTTTTTCTTAGACAATCTAGGGGCAGATAATTGCCTAAGTGACGGAAGCACTAAACACCGTTTGTCATGTGTGGTAGAATCCAGAAATGCTGCTGTTGGTCAAAGATTAACGTAGTTTGTACAAAGAAAAGATGTGATCTATCGACGCACGGATTAAAAGCTAAATTGGGGATTTTCAAATAAATATTTCTGTAATTGTCATTATTGCAGGACATTACGGATGACACTTGCTAATGTTGTTAAGAAACTTGAAATAGTATCCTAGGTACTTACCAATTTTTAGGGATCCGTACCTTAAAAAAAATGGAAACCTTGTAAGATCACATTGTTTTTATTGTCAAGTAAATATTTTTTGAAACATATTTTAGGCACGCTACTAGGTACTTTCTGAAAATCGATGATTTAATAATTCAAAAGTTGGGATGTTTCAATGAGGGGCTGAAAGCTACCAAAACTTGTCATACGCAAAACATCGTTCTGGTACAAAAGAGCAAGGCGTATTACGTGAAATAAGAATGTAATGAACGCCATTATAGTTTATATGTAATAACTTTTAAAATACATAACTAACTTAGAAAAAAAACGATAATGTAGGTACGTACTTCGTAATATTTATTGGAATTATAATCCTAAACCTGGGCTGTCTAGTACGTATAACACTGATAATAAATTGAAAATTGTAAAAAATTGGACGCAACTTCGGGATTTTTTTTATCGACAAAAAATTATCCTTTTATGTTTTCACTAAAACAGTTTCTCGAAAATATGATGTTATATTTGTGTGTTTTATTTCAGGTAGTTGAGACTTGATTTACTACAGTAAAAATCTAATCTTGAACTGACATCTTCAGTTAATATCCCCTCTTAAGTTAATCTCCAAGTAATCTAAGAGATTAACTTAACTTAAAACATCGGAAATACTTTTAAAACTTTTTTGTAATATCTGCAAGATTTCTAACCAAGAAAAAAATACTGACCAAAAGGCATGCACCGTGTACGCAGCCTACTCGGCGCGCGACTCCGCTCGCGTGCCAGTAATTGCGCGTTCCTTTTACGAACAACTATCACGACTTTTTCGCTCCAAATATACTTTTTCTTTTTCACAGCATTCCGCGCATACGGCCGGCCAATTTTGTGCGTTTGGAAATTTAAAGCATTCGGTGTAATCAGCCCTTATCCCTTATGGGCTCTGTGTGATGTACGTACGTTTCGCTTGATAGTCATTTATGAAGTGATCTTTACATACAACCTGTTGTTATCGAAGTTTTATGGAGTTGGTTGATATTAAA
Organism: Coenonympha arcania; assembly: GCA_036785405.1. NCBI lineage: Eukaryota > Metazoa > Arthropoda > Insecta > Lepidoptera > Nymphalidae > Coenonympha > Coenonympha arcania. The sequence continues at coordinate 7,033,786 of CM072059.1, forward strand.
AACTTCTTTTTGAGCATTGGGACTTTTCTGTGACAGGACCATTTCGTTAGTTTAAGGACGTAAGTTTTCAGTTCTGTCGGCACTCCCGGAGTACCACGTAATTTTTTTATTATTATCTTTTTTATAATTATTTTAAGATACTTTGTAAACGAAGGATGTTTTCAGTAAAGAAGGCTTGTTTATTAATTTATTTTAATATTATTGTAGGTACCTACATAGGTACTTGAGCAAGGAAATCTAGTCAAATTACATACTTAAAGCTGTGACTTAAAGATTACGCCTAAGTGTCGGGAGTGGGATCATCTGCTTGAGTTAATTAAATATTTCACTTCGAATTCAGGAATACACGTTAAACTAATGATTAGGTACTTAGAAAACTTTAACACTATTACCAGTTACACCAACTTACGTAATAAATAATAATCAATCTAAATGTGATTCAGTCCGTTTCAACATCAAAGAGTGCAACAAATGGAGTATTAACGATATAACTTGTGAATTGTGATAATCTAAATTGCTAGTGATGGGATACTACACTCAGTCACAATAATATTATCTATTGATTAAAATACTCATTTTTAACCAATAATATGGTTGAGGAGTTGAAAATGAATTTATTTTAGATGTAAACCCATCACAAGTATCGAATTCGAACAGACCTTCCCGTAACTGTATGTTAGGCCTATGTGAAAGGAATATATTTTGAGTTTTGACCGCGTATGCGGTTAGTATCTAATGTTGTAGAAATGTTGATGTTGAAATGTATATTTTTTATTCGACTGTTAAATTATATCTTCTCGTAGAGTCGTAGATGATGGGATGCTTCAATAAGTGATTTCAAAGAATCTTCTACAGGTAAGCACAATATGTACCAATAATGTATATTCCGTTAAAGTTACCTATTATAGTATGTTATAAAATATTGTGTATTGTATGTCCTGATGAGTTCAAGAATGTTATTATTTTCAAGACTTATCTACGCAAAAAAAGCTTATTAGTTGAACTGGTAAAATAAATAATGTAATATAATCATAATCATGAAATATGGTGTACTCATTCATAACATTCATGGGTGCATCACTATGACAAAAAAGCGTCCTCTTTAGAGTAATGGACCTATTAGTGGGGTAGTTACTGTGGAAGTTTAGCGAGGGGTCATTTCCATAGAGCTAATCGGTGGGGTCACTGACATCGGTTACGCAAATGGCAAAAAAATTAGTTCCAGGGACAGATCAAGTCGATCATACAATTTTAATTTTACTTAATTTTGGAGGAATTTCTAAAGTCATATCTTTGGATATATAACTGGATATAACTAACTTGGATATTTTTGAACAGAATTATAACTGTGTTTTTATTTTACGTAGGTAGGTAGGTACGAATTACGTTAGAATCTTTCCTGTCAGATATCGAGGTTTTTTCTGCAATTGTTATGTAGATACCAACATAGGTATAAGGTACCCACTTACCTAAGTTTAGAACATAGGTCGTCGTACACCGTCAGAACTCACAACTCAGGGTCCAATCTTTTTTCCCTCTTCGATTTTTTGAATACATAGCTTGTGGCTTAAGATTTTTATTAGTTTCATAAAGAATTTAACAATTCACTTTGATGAAACTTACAGGCTTCATTAGTATGGTAATAGTTAGCTTATTTGTGATCTCCTTTTCAAGAGGATATGAATATTCCTAGCGTTGACAATTATCTGATCTAAACTGTGCCCAGGTGCACTTTGCGTAATACAAATACCTACCTACGAGTTTGTGTTTAGTTATTGGAGTTTCTTTGAATGAAACAGCTGGTTCATTTGGTCAGCTTGGTTAGCAAAACATGATACTAGAAGATTTTTCATAGAAGTTAAAATCAACGCGGACGAACATATAGAACAATATCTCGTTAAAAATAATAATAATGAAAAAATATATACCTAGGTGCCTGCCTACCTACGTGACAATCACAAAGCCCTAGATTAAAATAAACCCTAGCAACCCTTCAGATCCCGAATGACAAATTAAAATCCCAAATACGCGAAACCGAAGGGGCGTCGGACAAACAATGGTTCCGTATTTAAACATGTAGTCGTCGGGCCCCCACAGACGGTTAAATGACAAATTTTGCCAATTGACTACCCGCAGAGTCATCGCCATATGTAAATTACTATGAAACAAATCATTTGTCGAAATGTGTCTAATGAGCGGTCCACCCTCCTGCGTTTAAACAGCGTGGAGGTTCCGAGCTTAATATTATCCTTATCAGTGATGATATAGGTATGACATACTTTGACGACGGGATGGCGTAGCGGTAGCGAACCTGCCGTCTGCGTCGGAGGTCGTGGGATCGATTCCCACTACTGGTAAATGTTTGTGTGATGAGCATGAATGGGTGTTTTTCAATATATTATATTTATGTATTTTAGTGTATATGTATACATATTTATCAGTTACCCATGACACAAGCTATCGCTTACTTTGGGGCTAGATTGCGATGTGTGTAAATATGTCCTGACAAAAAAACTTTCATTTTTCCTCAGTGACAAGTAATTTCTGATGAAAAGTGATAGGTATATTAATTGTGTTGAGTAGACGAATGAGCTTGAAGATGTGCTGCAAGTTGCAACAACTAACACAAGTAGTATAGATAAGTGCAGTAAATAATTATACACTGTAATCTGCAAACTAAAATAATATGTTGTCTCCCAAAAAGATGTCTAAGTAAAGTATGTACGTTAGAGCCTAATGCTATAAACACATTAGTCCAAATACCTACACAAAAGAGTTGAAAAGAGTCGACAGCAATGAGATTTTTCTGCTTGGCACGAACTTTAGTAAGTAGAGACCCAAGTACCTATATTTTCCAGAGAAATGAGAAAATTTGAAAAAAAAAATCCAGAATGAGTTTTCTGTGTATTTTTCAATCGAGAATACATAATATAGGGCTTAGAAGTCCAAGAGGCCGCGTGCAACTTCAAAAGTGCGGCAATAAATGCTCTGTCAAAGTTCGCATACCCGAGCCGTCGCTACCTACACAATTTTTCACGCACACTAGCATACGCACACCATACTTTCAAATTGACACACTCACACTACAAGAAAAAGTTGATGCACATTGCACTCACGGAGATGTCGTTGTTAGGTTGGGCTCTATCTAGTTGGAGCGCGAGCGACGACCTATTATAAATCTATGATTAGGGATAGACTGTATGTAAGCGATATAAGAATATTGCATAAATATCTGACAGGTTTATTATAGGTACTTTATTAGATAGACTAACTTTATCATAGGATCGCAGCCTATAGTATATTGTCAGCAATAAAAAAAATCTTCAAGGAGGTAACTAAGTTGGCGTAATTATAAAGCCCACGCTTACTTTAAAACGTAAGTGCCAACGACATGTCTATAGAAGATATTATCGATTTGGACAGTAACGTAGGTACAAAATATTTATTACATGGTTATTACACATATGCGTTTATATGAAAATTATTACGTGATATACTATCGCAAAACTACAGCAAATAACAGTGCGTTAATTCACCTCAGTAATTTATAGTTTTATTTATGTTTAGCGGCTGTCTTACTTATTATCCAATATTAAAATAATTGTACATTGATACGTTCCTTCCCCTTCCTTGATCTCATTTTAGATTTTTCAAAAAATTAAAATAAAACATTTGGCGTGAGAAACGTGTAGAATATAGATATACCTAATATAAGTATAGGTACTTAAATCTATCTGCCAGACAAACATAGGTTTTTTGGAAGAAATACATATTATTATGTGTTAAATCAAGACATGAGCTATATAGCTAGCAAAATCATTCCTAAACACAGAAACGTCCGGAGTTTTATTTTCATAATACTAAATGGGATAAGCAAAACATCCTACATATTATTTTAGTGGACTACACGCCTTGAACACAGAGAGAGCGGCGCACGCGCGATATGCAATGGACTAATAACTAATAACTATAGCCGGACACCCGGACAGGCTGCAATTATACGCCGTTAGATGTTATCAGCCACTAGCTATGACACGGGTGACGCTAATTGAAATATAGACAACGCTCAAAGAGCTCTTACGAAACCTCAAACTTAACATCTGAAAACCGTCGGGTAGTGTTGCAAATGATGACCTTTGCCATCATCTGCCAAAAACGCTATCTTTCATCTGACTCTCCTTTCTATAAGGCCATAAACATGACACTTAGTTGCTGTACCTTGAAACCTGGTGGATTTTCAGTTATCTCCTTAGTTAATCCTTCGTTAGCCAAAGATAAACTTAACCATGACAATAAAATAATAACTTTTTCAATAGAGCTAACACCTTATTTAAAGATTTAACTATTAGTAGACTCAATACCGATGTGAGGCTGTTCCATTATTTCATTGTTTATTAACTTTTTAAAGTTTTGTAAAGACATCATAGGGTATATTTCGAATCCGCCTACTGTGTTAGCCAGTTTGTACCTCAAGATAGGTACTTCTGAGCCAAGACTCCTGCAAGTATATTTTTATCGTAATTTTATGCTAGTCTTCGGATAACTTATAATTATAGCACGCGTTAGGAGATATACTTTTATGTTCACTAATGTGCTTGGAAAGTTGTAACGCGTATTGTGTATGGCGACTAATCATAGGGCGGGGTCGCGGCCGCTTGCGCTTAGAATCCCGGGAAAGTTCAGTCATTCGTAAGTTGTAATTAATACTCGTATCCTGGACTGCGGTCCCCCTAATTTAGTACTTTACGCCCTGCCCTGGGTTTCGTGAAATGTTTTTTTTTTTTGGAGAAAACCAACTTAAAATTGTACTGATTGTACTTGATTTTCTAATTGATTCGTTTGCACTGGTCGATTGCACTGGTATGTTGACATAATGGACTATTGCAGTACCTTCTAGTGCAAGCGAAAACCGACACTAAGGTGACGAACCTTTTCATTCCGTGACTATACCTACTAAGATAAAAAGGTACAGGAAAAGTATAATTGCCGGAGACATTAGGACAGGAAAAAGGAAAAAAGGTCTGTGAGAACGCAAATATTTCAGAGAAAGTGGGCAATAAATAAGAGTAGGCAAAAAATTATGGCATAGGCAAAAAGTTCCGTTTTAAGCAAACCCGTGTCGAGGTCAAAGCAAAAATCTAAATTAATGCATTATTAATGAATGCTTAAGTCCTCATTATAGAATCAGCGAAACATTAAAGAAGCATTTGCAAATCAACACCTGAGATAAATCAGGCTCCGGCGCCACAAGACACGGTACTTGAAAGCGCGCCGCGATGCCTCGGCGTTTCTGAACGCACTCAATAAATTACAATGCCTAATCACCCCTAATTGGGACGTGTCGTGACCCACCTTAACCTCGGGTCGCTCCGAGAAAAAAAATAAAGCAAATATAATGATACGTGGCGTTCGAGATCGCCTCAACTCTTTTAATTTTCAAACGTTAAACTCAGCGTTTCTGGACTGTAATTATCGTCGCGTTTCCGAACGTAAGTATAAGGATAGAGATATTAATAGTGTGTTTGCTTTTTTCTTGATTTATTTAGTTTTATAGAATACATATCTGGTAAAAAAAATTAAAATTAGTGGTTGTAAGAGCCCGCTAATGGTTATAAATGTTTGTGACCGGTGCTTAAAAATATTTTAGGGCTTAATGCTCGGAACGAGCCCTGTTATGATTTCATCGTCATGTGTGGTTAAGGTCCTTTCATGGAAGTCGTAACCAAAGACAATATTCCGCTTATTTGTTGCTGTTTTTGATTTTACCTTTTAAACAACGATATGAAAATTACATTAGTGTCTTGATGGTTGAGGATAAAAATATAACACTCAGTTTAAAACTTTATCATCGACAGCACCTCTGGACGACTGTTATTGATTCAATTTCTACAAAACTGTTCGAAAACTACAAGTAAATTTATGGCAAAAATTTATGGCAATGTCGTAACCATTGGTGCATTATTTATCTGTAATGAACGGTAGGTATTTCCATACTTTTTTAGTTTTTGAAGCGTTAGCTACACGTTAGCGATTGTAGAAAGAGAATTGATGTTATGTAACATGTAAGTAAAGATAGTACAAGCACAAAATACCTAATAGTACCTCAAAGTGATTTTGTCAAAGCTCGAATTATATGGTAAATTCATTTTTCGTTTACTAAAACTACACTTTAAGGCGAGGCATCGGGCATATAGCGGGGAAAACAGTTTTTTTAAACGAATAATTTAGGTGTTTAATCGTCATTCCCGATCTTACAAAAAATACACAATACACATGAAGATGTCATCTAAAGAATGTGCTAATTTTTAACACGATAGGATTTACTTTACTCGATCATATAAAATCTTGAAATTGCCTTAAATAAAAATTTTAAACGAATAATTTCATAAGAAAATTTGTTAATATGCACATAATTTTTATATAGAAATATTTGTCTTGAAATACTACAGAGAACCTGCTAAATTTTTTTGTTCAATTGAAGTCCTGTATCCAGCAAATTCAAATTTATCCCAGAACTGGAATAATAACCAGCGATTTCAGGACATGCCGCGCCGCCCGCTACCCCGCCAGTATCAATTCGGCGCTTGCCAACGTCGGGTGTGTGTCAAATTTTGTACTCCTGATCTTTCGTTCGCGCAACGGTTAAATAATTAAAAATGGGGGGTAAAATAATTAAATAAGAAACAAATCTGTGTTAGAAGTACAGGAAAAGAGAACTATAAGAAAAGATATGTAAATTACTCTCTTAGTAAAGTTAGGTTGATTTGATTTCGTTATTACGTTATGACATAATATAGAACACAGATTAGAGAATTGTACAGAATGACCAAACAGCTAAATCTATTAGTACGAGTACTCTCGACCGTTCAAGCATTCGCGGTCGAGTAAGTGATAATATTGAAAGATAAAAATAAAATATGTTTAACTTCTTAGGATTTGGACATTTAGGAATTTCAATAAAACAAGAGTTTATTAATACTCCGAATTTTAATTCGATGCAGTAAAATAACTTTTCATATTTTACTGATGATTGAGAATTTCGGAGACAAGTGAAGAGAACAGCCAGGGTATCGAATATAGGTGGGGGGTGCTCGACCAAATGTCATTTGAAACGTCATCCAATTGGCAGTGAGCTGAAAAAAATTTCAAAATGGCGGATTCAAAATGACAGCCAAACGAATTTCGTTGATATCTCGGAAATTATAAAAGATGGCAGAACGGTTTCTTGACAAGAAGTGATCAGGACCCGAAGATCTATTCGATGGATAGAAAAAAAATCAAAATGGCGGAATTTATTTTTTCATAGAAAATGTATGGCTAACTTTGCAAGGATGAAAAATCATTAGCAACAAAAATATGGAAAGAGCTGGTGATTGAGGGTTTCGGAGACGAGTGAAGAGGACAGCCAGGGTATCAAAGATAAGTATGGGGTGCTCGACCAAATGTAATTTGAAACGTCATCCAATTGGCAGTGAGCTGAAAAAAATTCAAAATGGCCGCCAAACGAATTTCGCTGTTATCTCGGAAAGTATAAAAGATGGAATAACGGTTTCTTGACAAGAAGTTATCAGGACCCAGAGGTCTATTCGATGGACAGAAAAAAATTCAAAATGGCGGAATTAATTTTTTATAGAAAATGTAAGGGGAATTTTAAAGGGATTTTTTTATAGGCGGAAAGATAGCACGCGGGCCACATGTAGCCCGCGCCTCCACGCGCCCTACTAGTATTATTATTACTTTAAATATAGCTACTCGGGCTGATTCACTGACTCACTCATTGATCACCTCTCCTGAACAATTTTGTATGAAAATTTTTTTTTAAATGACCGTTTCGTATATAAGGGAAAAATTCATTCGGAGGAAAAATACGGAGAGAGCTGATGATTGAGGATTTCGAAGACAGGGGAAGAGCACAGCCACGGCTATTGCAGATAGGTGGGGGGTGCTCGACCAAATGTCATTTAAAAAAACGTCATCTTATTGGCAGTGAGCTGAAAAAATTTTCAAAATGGCGGATTCAAAATGGCCGCCAAACGAATTTCGCTGATATCTCGGAAACTATAAACGATGGAAGAACGGTTTTTGACAAGATGTGATCAGGACTCAAAGGTCTATTTGATGGCTTGAAAAAAAAACAAAATGGCGGAATTTATTTTTTCATAGAAAATGTATGGCGAATGTTGAAGAGACCACAAGTTGTGAAACATGCCGTATTTTGATGCGATTTTTTGGAGGACTACTAGAAAAAAATGGAATGAGATGATGATTGAGGATTTCGGAGACGGGTGAAGAGCACAGCCAGGGTATCGAAGATAGGTGGGGGGTGCCCGAACAAAAAACACTCATAACTTCATGCAATTTGCAGTGAGCTGAAAAAAAATTAAAAATGGCGGATTCAAAATGGCCGCCATACGAATTTCGTCGATATCTCGGAAAGTATAAAAGATGGAAGAACGGTTTCTGACAAGAAGTGATCAGGACCCAAAGGTCTATTAGATGGAAAAAAAAATACAAAATGGAGGAATTAATTTTTCCATAGAAAATGTATGCCGAATATGGATTCGAAATGGCAGCGAAAAGACAAACCGTGGGCCACATGTGGCCCGCGCATCCACGCACCCTACTAATATAATATATATAGCCTTTTGTGCTGATTGGGTCATTGATCACCTCTTCTGAACAATTTTTTTTTCAAGGATGTTTTCGTATAGAGGGTAGAAATACGGAGAGAGCTGATGATTGAGGATTTCGGAGACGGATGAAGAGCACAGCCAGGGTATTAAAGATCGGTGGAAAGTGCTCGACCAAATATCATTCGAAATGACATCCAGGTGGCAGTTAGCTGAAAATAATTTCAAAATGGCGGATTCAAAATGGCCGCCAAAAGAATTTGGCCGATATCTCGGAAAGTATATAAGATGGAAGAACGGTTTCTTTACAAGAGGCGATGGTGCAGGTCCCGAATGTTTATTCGATGGATAGAAAAAAAAATACAAAATGGCGCAATTAATTTTTCATAGAAAATGTTTGGGAATATTGAAGTAACTAAAAGTGGGAAGGCACATAGAGTGGAAGACAGCACGCGGGCCACATGTGGCCCGCGCACCCACGCGCCCTACTAGTTTACGTATATAAGCAGACGATATTAAAAACAAAACATTATTTGCGAATACTGGAAAATTAATTTTAAGACAATTGACATGTACAGCGTAAAATTGAATGTATTTCAAATGTTATGTTGGTCGACAATTCTGAGAATGAAATTATTTAATCGCGTCAAAGTCGAGCATTGTATTTCTTGTGTTGAAATACATTCAATTTTACACTCTTAAGACAATAGACGTAAAGTTCATTGTTCCGTGTTGATTTTTTTTCTTTTTCTTGCTTCACATCACTAAGTGTGTGAAAACATTACGAGAATGGTGGAGGTGACTAACTAAAAAAAACTAAGAAGGAACTAGATGAGTAGAGCTCGATGTGGCGAGTTTGGAATTGTTAGTTGCGATGAGATCTTACACAGCGACTGGCTGAATTTACCTGATGGTAGACTTTGAACACTTCTAGTCTACTGGACCTCATAGACACCTTGAGCCAAATGGCTATAAATAAGTAAATTAATTCGCGAGTAGGTTTTCTGTTACATGTACAGACTCAAAACATTCGTGAATTTTTAAAGTTTAATTAAAAATACTTAGTTTTTCAATCTATTTTTTTATTTTAGGTAGGTAACAAACGCAGCCACGAGTGCCTGATGTGACTAATCTGTTAGAATTAGAATTGTAGCCTGCGAATTTTAATACAATCCTTGAATATCCGAAAAAGAAGATTATCAACCCGTCAAGGGGCGACGAATAGTGGATATAAATTATCTTATGGTCCAATTGCAGGACAAACCCTCCATTGCTATTTATTTGACTGCAAAACTGGGTATTTTCAGCTGATTGGTGAAAAATGGAGCTTTAAAATTAAATTAAAAAAATTGATTAAAAAATAATACTAATACCTACTTGAAGTTCTGAAATATTTTACTCTATGCCACAGCGCTAAAATCATGACGCACGAAACGAGAGTCGTTGCGTCTTACCTACGAAGTGTGAGACGCGCGGGGGGCACCCCACACCTCACCTCCTAAAATCTTGCGTCGCATGGAAATGCCTCGCCTTAAAATACCTACACAGAAACCACCGCGATAAATCATTTAACATATTCCATAAATCCATAGATATCGCGATTTGCATTCCACCCTTAACCACAGAGCGGCCGCGCTACACGCTTCTCTAATTGAGCCATTTCACAGATAAGCAGATAAAACACGGAATGGGCCAAACCCTAAATTATGCGTATTATTTGCATATAATAACTGTGGGGGTGACATATCTATGGCTTTTTCTAAAACGTTCTAAACATGTGCTTTTCAATAAAGAAAATTAACCGTAAATCCCTTAAGTTACAGTTTACATTTCCGTAACAATTTCTATGGTTGTATCTAGGTTCCGTTATAACGAAACGTATAAACTGTCTACAGGTCACAAAGAAAATGCAACTTTTTTTATATTCATATAGAGTTTAAACTCAACTTTGACTTCGGACGTAGGGATGTGGATAACAAGGTTACAATTGTGTTTCATTGCACGGGACGCGGTCCCGCGGGATTCGGCATGCGACAATCCACCAACAGAAATGCAGTTATGCAGATTCCGTAATGATGCCGCTTGCGGTGCGTTTTGATGAAGTCTTGTTGCGTGACGAAAGTGTTTGCTTTAGATGTACTCAAGCAGATAATATGGTATGGGAGCAAAAAGTTTTATTACTATTTTCGAGAGAAATCGACTAGACATTGAGTAAGTATACACGCGACGTAAAATATTTTGACTTTTAGGTTGGGTTGTTAAATGAAGGATAATTTGTTTTCATGGTACATCATGTACCTCTGTTTTAAATGGAATTAACTCCAAGACAACATAATTGCTTCACCGATTTTCAATTACTAATTGCCAAGTAGCCTTACACCTATAAACAACTTATGGATAAGACAGAACAACAGTTTCGAGTCCGTTACTTTGCTTGCCTAAAATTCACCAATAATTATATTGGGTATAGGTACCTACTTATGCCTAATTTTAATTGCTGATTTTTTTTTTAAATAAATATATATGGGACATTTTACACATCGCAATCTAGCCCCAAAGTAAGCGACAGCTTGTGTTATGGGTGCTAGATGACTGATTAATATACATACATACTGTTACAAATGAACCCTATGATAAGCGCCATAAGGTTTATAATCGCACTGCCGAAATACCACTCGTAAGTTGTAAACAACTTGAGGGGTCAGTGACCTCTCTAAACAATGGGTTTCTGGTAATTCCGACTTCTCGAACGATCTACTATTTTGATAAATAGCGAGGGGTGGAAACTTCGAGACTCGTTCAGAATTCAGATGTATATAAAAAGCGGGCCGCGCGCCGACGAGTCAGTCTGACTGAGGGACGAGAGAAGTGAACAAGCGAAGCAAGCGATCAAGAGCGAAGAGGAAGCGAACTACAAGGAAGACCAGGGATATTGGATACTGGAATTACCGAATAAAGTCTCATCAAGGATCAGCAGGTGTTTTATTCCAAATCGTCGAACCCAGCACGTAACAATTGGTGTCAGAAGTGCGATTTGGAAGAGATGCCATTGACTCCAAGAGACGACTCCAGCAGTGAGGGTGTCAAGACCAGGGCCCAGCGTGCTGCGGAATCCAGCCGTCCACCTGCAGTGGAGCACCTGGAAGAGCCGGCGCTCGTTGGGTCTCGCCACCATGAGCCACTCACGGGCTCCGCCCATCAGGCCACGCCCCCTCAGGCCACGCCTACCTCATCGGAAGCTCCGCCCACTGGCCCCGCCCACCAGGCCACGCCCCCTGAGGCTCCGCCCATTGGCCCCGCCAACCAGGCCACGCCCCCTGAGGCCACGCCCACCTCATCGGGAGCTCCGCCCACTGACCCCGCCCACCATGCCCCGCCTTCTAAACAAGCCACGCCCAGAATCGACTTATCCAGTTTGCTACGGATGATGCAACTACATTTTGCAGCTCAGGACAGCAAGTTTGCGGCGATTCAAGAAAATCAGGACAGCAAGTTTGCGGCGATTCAAAAAAATCAGGACTGCAAGTTTGCAGAGGTTCAGCAGACCGTCTTGACTGCAGTGAACGAAGTTGGCGGCATGGTGACCAAAATACGGAAAGATTTGGATCTAATGGAGGAACGGGTCAGCTCCTTGGGAACCGACGTGGAGAGCATGATGGCTGCCCTCACGGAATTGCGGAAGAGGGTCGTACGACTAGAAACCACTAGGGCATCATCGAGTGGAGCGACAGAGGCAGTCCAGGGACCGCATGTGAAGGTGCCCCCATACGACGGCAGCACCGCTTGGTCCGCATACCGGCAACAGTTCCAGACGGTTGTTGCTGCCAACGGATGGACGGATGAACAATGCTTAACTGCCCTCACTATCGCTTTGAGAGGGCAGGCACTTAACGTTTTGGAGGCGTTGCCAAGTTCGGGTTTTGGATATAAGGAACTGTTGGATGCACTCGAAGCTAGGTATGGGGAACGACATCTGGAGCATGTTTTCCGCGCTCAGCTGCGAGATAGAGTGCAACGAGCAGGAGAAGGGCTACAGGAATGGGCGTTGGAAATCGAAAAACTTGTGCGAAAAGCGTATCCATCGGCCGAAGACAAGATGATAACCGCAAATATCGTGCAAGGTTTCGTGGACGGAATCAGAGATCTGGAGGTAAGAGCTGCCGTGAGGCTTCGCCATCATGCCTCGTTAAAGGAAGCGTTGGCGCATGCCTTGGAAGTCGAAACAGTGCGACACGACATCCGGCAGACACCTGTTTATAAACTGCGTGAGGTATCAGAGGAGGTGGGAGAGGTCAAGGCCTCATTCAAGAAGAATCTCGGCGCTGTGTGCTTTAAATGCGGTGGACGAGGGCATCTGCAGCTAAATTGCCCACACAAAGAGTCGCAGATGTCCAGGTTCAGGAAAGTGGAAGAATGTTTTGAAGACCTGTCGAAGAAGATCGAAGATGCTTCAAAAGGGAGGTTTGAAGTCTCCACAAAATCAGGGAAAGTAGTAACAGCCAGGACTAAGGGGCGAGTACTGGATGCCACAATGGAAGCCCCAGCACCTGTTATCTCACAAACAAGGACGGACAAATCGGGCATTTGGAATAATTCTACAGTCAAGGAACTCCTTAAAGACTGCAAAAGTAACCTGACTTATTCACAAAGCATCAAGGCTAAGAAGTTTCTTTTACGCTACGCGGACATCTTTTCTAGTCAGGAAGGAAACCTGGGACGAACGTCGTTAGTACAGCATAGAATTGATACCGGCAACGAGAGACCCATCCGTCAGCGAGCAAGACGGATACCGACAGCGAAAGAAAAAGAAGTCAAGGATATGCTGCAAGAGATGGAAAGGAACAAAATCATTGAACCATCCTCAAGTCCATGGTGTTCGCCTGTTGTGTTAGTAAAGAAGAAAGATGGAAGCACACGGTTCTGTGTGGACTATAGGCGACTCAATGACATCACAAAGAAGGACAGTTACCCGCTACCCAGAATTGATGACACTCTGGACACCTTGAGTGGCATGACATGGTTTTCGACTCTAGACCTGAAATCTGGTTACTGGCAGGTGGAAATCCATCCAAAAGACAAGGAGAAGACAGCGTTCTCAACAGGAAAAGGATTATGGCAGTTCAATGTCATGCCATTTGGTTTGTGCAACGCGCCTGCCACCTTTGAACGACTCATGGAGTGTGTGCTAGCAGGGTTAGTAGGAGACGCCTGCTCGGTATATCTGGATGACGTCGTTGTCATGGGTCGGGACTTCGAGGACCATTTGCGAAACTTGGAACGCGTCTTCGCAAAAATATATGGAGCAAACTTAAAACTGAACCCAAAGAAGTGTCAGTTATTCAGGAATGAAGTGAATTATCTCGGCCATGTCATCACTAGTGAGGGCATACAAACTGACCCAGCGAAAGTTGAAGCGGTTAAAAAATGGCCCACCCCCAAAGACAAGACAGAGGTAAGGGCATTTTTGGGCTTGTGTTCCTACTACAGGCGTTTCGTCAAAGGGTTTTCGGAGATCGCAAAACCATTACACAAACTAACAGAAGAGAAACGACAGTTTTGTTGGGATGAAGCGTGCGAGGATTCCTTTCAAAATCTGAAGAAATGCTTATGTGAAACACCAATTTTGGGTTATCCACGACCAGAGGGCCAATTCATCGTCGATTCAGATGCAAGTAATACGGCGATTGGAGGAGTGCTTTCTCAAAAACAGGGCGATAGAGAAGTTGTGATTGGGTATTTCAGCAAATCACTATCGAGACCGGAACGGAACTACTGTGTGACAAGAAGGGAGCTTTTGGCCGTGGTAAAAACGTTACAGCACTTCAGCAAATACCTCATAGGTCGACAGTTTTTACTACGCACCGATCATGCAGCACTGAAATGGCTACTGCAATTTAAGAATCCTGAAGGTCAGGTCGCTCGATGGATCGAACAACTTCAGGAATATGACTTCGAGACTCAACATCGCAGTGGGAAGTCTCACGGAAATGCAGATGCACTTTCACGAAGACCATGTCCGGAAGACTGCAGACATTGCATGAAACAGGAGTCCATGGAAGTGACATTGAAACTTACCAGGACGAGTTCCTTAGGAACCTGGGAGGATGATGCAATGAAGATGGCTCAAGAGGGCGATGATGATCTGCGGCATATCATCGGGTGGAAGAAAAGGGGGGACGCTAGACCAACCTGGAGTGAGGTTGCACCTACGAGTGTTGTCACTAAGGCGTATTGGGCTCAGTGGAACAGTCTTATTCTACAGAATGGAATACTTTACCGGAAATGGGAGAAGACTAACGGCAGGGAGTTCCATCTTCAGATAATTGTTCCGAGGTCCAAAGTACCCGATGTCCTTCGTGAAGTGCATGACGGTGTTTCGGGAGGCCATCTTGGCGTCAAGAGGACACTAACGAAGGTACGAGAGAGGTTCTACTGGCTTCATTGTCGGGAAGATGTGCAGGCTTGGTGCCGTAAATGTACCACTTGCGCTGCTGTGAAGGGACCACAGACAAGGAGTAGGGGTAACCTGCAACTGTACAACGTTGGTGCACCTTGGGAACGTATAGCTGTGGATGTAGCCGGGCCATTTCCTGTGACGGAATCGGGGAACAAATACTTCATGGTTGTTATGGACTACTTCACTAAGTGGCCAGAAGTGTTTGCCATACCTAACCAGGAAGCTACAACCGTTGCAACTAAGCTAGTCGAGGAGGTCATATGTCGTTTTGGTGTACCGCTGGAGATCCACTCCGATCAGGGGAGGAACTTTGAGTCACAAGTGTTTCAGGAAGTATGCAGAACTTTAGGTCTGCATAAAACGCGCACAACTGCATACCACCCGCAGTCGGATGGAATGGTGGAAAGATTTAATCAGACTCTTGAAAGACATTTGGCTAAACTGGTGGACACCCATCAGAGAGACTGGGACAAGTACATCCCACTGTTCCTCCTCGCCTACAGGACAGCAGAGCATGAGAGCATTAAGGCAACTCCGGCGTTTGTCAACTATGGCAGGGAACTCCGGTTGCCAATAGACTTATTGACGGGAGGATCACCGGACGAACCTTGCACCATTCAGGATTACGTTGCCAACCTGAAGGAAAAAATGCGGGAGATACATGCCTCAGTTCGGGAAAACGGATTGCAATCGAGCGAGAAAATGAAAACCAGATACGACCGTAAATCGAACACGAGCGGATTCGAAGAAGGCGCCTTAGTATGGCTGCATAATCCGACTCGTCGGAAAGGGAAGTCTCCAAAATTGCAAACCAGATGGGAGGGTCCGTACAAAGTGGTCACCCGTATGAATGATGTCACGTATAGGATTCAACGTCAACCAAGAGGTGCATTTAAGGTGGTACACATCGATCGCCTGGCGAGACATCACGGGAGCAACAGTGATGCTCGGGACGAGCATCGCTAAGAGGAGGGCAGTGTTACAAATGAACCCTATGATAAGCGCCATAAGGTTTATAATCGCACTGCCGAAATACCACTCGTAAGTTGTAAACAACTTGAGGGGTCAGTGACCTCTCTAAACAATGGGTTTCTGGTAATTCCGACTTCTCGAACGATCTACTATTTTGATAAATAGCGAGGGGTGGAAACTTCGAGACTCGTTCAGATGTATATAAAAAGCGGGCCGCGCGCCGACGAGTCAGTCTGACTGAGGGACGAGAGAAGTGAACAAGCGAAGCAAGCGATCAAGAGCGAAGAGGAAGCGAACTACAAGGAAGACCAGGGATATTGGATACTGGAATTACCGAATAAAGTCTCATCAAGGATCAGCAGGTGTTTTATTCCAAATCGTCGAACCCAGCACGTAACAATACTAATATACATAAATATAATATATTGAAAAACACCCAGACACTGGAAAACATTCATGTTCATCACACAAACATTTACCAGTAGTGGGAATCGAACCCACGACCTCCGGCGCAGACGGCAGGTTCGCTACCACTATACGCCATTCGGTCGTCAAATAAATACCTGAAGACTGTCATTTCGTGCATCTGTTTTAATCACTTATCACTAAACATATATTTCATCCTACCTCTATAATTAACGCCTACAGCATTTTCCTTACCATTGTTAGTCCAATCCAATAACAGCTATAACTATTGACAAAATTCCACGTACGGCACCAAAATTCCTAATTACTTGCAAATCCACGAGGGCCATAACAGGCTTACCGTTACCGCGATCCCGGGAGGAATGATATTTCATTACTCCCTGGGAAAGCGCGCGCCGCGTCGGGAGCGCCGGGATATCGCTGAGCACAAAAATCAACACTTTCCGTACACCACTGTTCGTGTTGTTCATTTTAAGAGATGTAGATACAACGGTGCGAGAATAGTTTTGGATGTGATAATTCGACGACAATAATTTGAACGCCGATTAATCGAAATAGTGTCGAGTGCAAGGGTCAAATTATTCTGATGACCTAATGTACTCGTACATTTTTGTATAGAATTTCAGCTCAGATTACTACTCTACATAACTACTAATGTGAAAGTTCCGTTAAAATCAGTTCAGCTGCCACACTTATAACATAGAAACAGATGGACAAACGCATGACACACAGACTGATATAAATAGTCAATTTATTGATTTTAGATTGGTATTGCCATCTCTCGATTTTCCCTTTGCTTAATTAATTGCTGTACTTGCAATTAAAATCATTGCCGGTTGTAAAGTACACAAATATGTCGTTGAAACAGATTATGCGAGTGCTTGCCCATTGGAGAGGTGACTACGTTAATAAATATTTAGTTGTTTATCAAACGGCACCAAAAGGTAGGTATCGCTTGATTTTCATTTCATTTTATACTTTTGACTTAGCTACATAGCACATCTCTAATAATTGGTTTCGTAATTAACATAACGCTATCGTTATACGATACGATAACGTTTCTGTTAAAATTAGTTGACGAAAGCGGGGCTTAGTCTCAAATAGCACATCCATAATTTCCACGACACTTCATACAGCCTCGAAGCCCTTTGGGATTAGCGCTCTCTGTACGTCAAGTGTCACTCAGCGGAATATTGACCGAGCAGATTACATGCGAGCCGCCGCGCTGTGGACTGTGACCCACGCACGCACGCATGCATTATTACTGCATGGTGCATGCCAATTGACGATCTAATATATCTACAAAACGGTCTTGCGTTTCGCTTATTATGAAAAGAAGTGTATTTTGTGACCCAGATCTGACTGACTGGGAAGGCTAATTGCGGAGTACTTATAGGTAAACCGCTATAAACTTGATAAACGGGATATAAACGGGGCGGGTGATGCGATTGGCTATAACGATACGTCAGCGCTGCCAGCGGACAGCGACAGACTTGCTGATTGGTTGAACGGCCCCGCCCCGCGTCCCGCAGACCATCAGGAGGGTCAAGTTTATAGCGGTTTATCTATAGGTGATAAGTGATACTAATTACTAATATCGCATGAAGACAAGAAACTCAACAAGAAAATATTATTGTTCGTAGTTCAGTAGGGTTAGGATGCGCGCATAGAGATATTATGTCTCTCTACATTTGTTGCTCTCTTTTCTCTTTCTGATCCATATTGACAGACAGAGAAAAGAGAGCGACAAAAAATGCCAATCAAAACACATGATATTTCAATTTCTTTTTTTAAAAAAAGGGAACAGCCTTCAAAAAACAAACCCACTGAAAAGCAAAAAATAATTTTCAAATAAATCTGGGTATAACTATTTAGTTTTTGAAGTCGGTGCCAACTGCCTAATTCGCAGTTGCAAGTCATTTTGAGCATGCTGATTACAAATTCTAACTAAACTAAAATGTTGGTATGGCACCGACTTCAAAAACTAAATAGTTATACCCAGATTTATTTGAAAATTATTTTTTGCTTTTCAGTGGGTTTGTTTTTTGAAGGCTGTTCCCTTTTTTTAAAAAAAGAAATTGAAATATCATGTGTTTTGATTGGCATTTTTTTTACTTACTTTTATTTCACACTTTTTAGTGATAAGTAGGTACTTCATATATCTTAGGATTTTGGCGAATTACTACCTATCAATTTATTTTAGTGGTAGGTTTTTAGTGACAATCTTAGGCTTAGTACTTGCCTAAAACTTATCACTAAAAACATATCATATCATAGTATAATAATGACTTAGACATACCTACTATTATTCTCTATATCTAATGACGAGGATGAGGAATGGTCTTTCTCGATAGATCTAATAGATCGGTTCAGCCAATAGCGATATAATTGAGGATAAACCTAATGTTTACGCGAGAGTAGCTCACGCGCTCGATGTTGTACCGTATCGTTCGCTCTCTCTCTAACCCGCGGAAGCCCTCATCCGCGCGTCTCGCTCACGCTTTGGTTACGGCGAGTTTTTTGTTTGCATTGAATCGTGCGCTCCCTCGCTAACCCGCAGAGGCGCTTATCTGCGTGTCCCGCTCACGCCTCGGTTACGAGAGTTTTTTGTGCCTGCAATGACGCGGCGATAACGGGGCGCGCACAGTACGAATCGGAGTCAGCTAGCAACAGCCGTGCGTGCGGCTGGGTTTTTTGCGGCGCCCTTTTGCCCCGGCGGTTTGTACCCCAAGAAACGTGCGTTTTGGGACCGCGTCAATTCTTATCGACAGTTTTTGTGGGGGCGCGACCTTTTGTGCGTATTCGTGAACTCATCTTGTGGACCCAGTCTGCTGTCGACCGACAAACTTAGCGGTCCCCGCGCGTGGCTGACGTAATTTTGATCACGTGTCGTCCTTGAAACGCGTAGTCGCGAGACGTAAATTACTACGTTTGAGTAGCCACGTTTATATTTGCGCGGGTGTGTAGTCACCGACTAACTGCGCAACGAGTCGCTCGTTTGGAAGCGCCGGAGTCGTTTTCGTGCCGCGGTTTGTTTTCCCCGGACCTGATTGTTTGGGGACCGCTTCGACTTGCGCTGTGATATCGCTGGGTTTTTTGGACATTGCACGCGTGTTTGGGACATTGACTAGTTGTTGTGCCGGCCTTTGTGAGTTCGCTACGCTCGCCGGATCTACCTAGTAACACGCGTGCCCAGCTGCGTTTAGCGGCGATAAAGTTCGCGGTAGTTAAGTAATTGTAGACCGCGCTGTCATTGACCGCTGACCTTGTGTGTCGTGAACCACGTACTTTATTTTATTCGCTTGAGTGTTTGTGGGAGTTGAAGCCAGCCTGAACGTTCGACATATTTTGACCGTCGCGTTCATTGTTGCGGGTTGCGACCCACTGTGCTGCTGCATTGAGCACTCCACTCATAGGAGGCGAACGAACGATTGGAGCTGTGTTCGTGTTTGACGTGTCTGGGAGCTGATTGGTGCAGAGGACCTACGGTTGCAAGCCCCACACACACACCTACACACCCCTTTACACTTTCACGTCACATACTGTCCCACATCCACTACAGGGGGCGTCGCATCGAGTATCGTCGCATGCATCAACCAGGTTAGTGGCCTTCTATTTTCCTTGTCTATGTCGAAGGCTGTCGCTGCCCGAGTTGACGATTGCCGTAGTAGTGCTAGTAAAAGCCGCCTGTTATTTCCACTGATCGGCTAGTGAGACTCGGATATTACTATCCGACTCGGATTGGATACCGTCATCCGTACTGATCACTGTAGTCTCACTAGTCGGTCCCCCCTCGACCTGTCCGGGCTCGTTCCTCTATGGGCCCGGGAACTCAGCCCTCGTCTGGACAGGCAAGGGGCCGTAACACTTGGTAGCAGAGCGTGGTTTCGCGCCTTTTGGTTAAGCGGCTTTTACACGTTCGGCGCGTCGATATCGATATTTTGTTGGATATATTAAATAATAATGTCACAATATTTTATCTATGATATTTTGTTATCTGTGGCTGGCAACACTCTCTTCCTTCCCTTCTTGACTTTGCAAATGGCGTGTCGGCTGTACTTCCTTGTGAGTTTTTTATTTTTAATTAAAACCAAGTATCAAGTACACATTTATTATTTGAAATCAACCACTCCTGCATCCACGGACCCTGAAATTACAACAGGTTACGGCCCCGAACGCAAGTAAAAGGAGTGGAAAAGGAAATATACCACGCTGTGGGAGGCGTGGGTTGGGCATTGGCCATTTTTGTTCATACGATTTACGACCGCCAATAAACAATGGAGGACAAAGAAGAAGCAAAATTAAAATTAAAGGGCGAAGAAAACTGGACCGTATGGAAATTTCAAGTTTCCTTATTACTGAAATCAAAAGGGCTGTATGACATACTAACCAACAATGCCAAGGGCACCGACAAGGACGCGAAAACAATGGCGCTGTTAGTCAGCAGAATGAGTGAACAAGTCATTTCTCAAGTCTTATCATGCGATAGTGCATTTGAAATTTGGAATAAATTATTATCAATTTACGAACAAGAATCTCAAGTAAGTGTGCACTTGTTGTATCAACAGTTTTATGCGTTGAACTACCAAACTAACCTAACAGATCTCCTTACGAATGTTGAAAACATAAGATCAAAAATAATAGCCAGAGGCGAAAAACTGCCTGACAAAATGCTTATTACAAAAGTGTTGATGAGTCTTCCACCTACATACAAACATTTTATCTCCGCTTGGGAGTCCCTACCGGAAGAGCGACAAACATTCTTAGAACTTAGTGCTCGTTTACACATCGAAGAGATTCGGGTGAAGGAGGTTGAGAACACAGAGGCATTAGTGGCAAAACAACTGCAGTCAACCAACAACAATAAGTCTAGATTACAGTGCAGATATTGTAAGAAATTTGGCCATAAAATTTCCAACTGCTGGTTCAAACAGAAGAAGAGTCAATGTAAGGATTCAGATACCAATGCATTCATGTTAGCTTCCGAGGACGAGGTGATGGCAGCCACAGCTACTTCATCGAGTGAGTGGGTGCTCGATACAGGCTCGAGTGACCATATGTGCTGTGACCGGTCTCTATACTCAAAGTTCTGTGAAAGTTCCCAGCGTAAAGTGAAAATTGGTGATGGTACATCTTTAGATGTATTAGGTGTCGGTACCATACAGTGCGAAGCGTGGAATGGTAAAAAGTGGATCTCAACAACACTCTCTGACGTTCTTTATGTTCCCTCTCTAAAAGCAAACCTTTTCTCTGTAGGTAAATGTTTAGATAAAGGTTATTTTATGCAAAGTGATCAAAATTTTTGTAAAATTTTAGATTCTAAGAATAATGTAAGAGTACTTGCTAAGAGATTGGATACAAAATTGTATAAATTAATTTTCAGAACAAAACCTTCTATGGCTAACTATGTTTGTACTTTAACAGAATGGCATGAAAAGTTTTGTCATCAAAATTATCAATATGTTAAAAAATATCTTGATCTTCATAACATAAAGTATGTAAATTCAAAAGTATATCCATGTGAACCCTGTTTACTAGGCAAACAACACCGAGCATCATTCAGTAACAGTGAATCTAGATCTTCTATCCTGGGTGAGTTACTTCATGCTGACCTATGTGGCCCCGTAGATTGTGTTTCTATTGGTAAATCAAAATACTTTTTATTAATTAAGGATGATATGTCAGGTTATAGGTTTGTCTATTTTTTGAAAAATAAACATGAGGTTAAACAACATTTACAAAATTGCATTAAATTAATCAAAAATCAAACTGGTAATTCTATAAAATACTTGAGAACAGACAATGGCTTAGAATTTTGCAATAGTGATATTAAAAACATGTTGGAAAGCTTAGGTATTAGTCATCAGCGTACAGTTGCCTATACTCCACAGCAGAATGGTCATGCAGAACGTGAGAACCGAACGATCATGGAAGCTGCGAGGACATTAATTTCAGGTATGTCAAAGAGATTTTGGGCTGAAGCGGTCAATACTGTTGTGTTTACACTTAACAGGTCTGGATCTAGCCCGGTGAAGAATAAAACTCCTTATGAGGTATGGTTTAATAAATCTTTTGATGTTAATTATCTTAAGAAGTTTGGTCTGCAGTGTGCAGTACATATACCAAAGGAAAAAAGGAGGAAATTGGATAATAAAACCAAGTTTGGAATATTTGTAGGCTATGATACAAATGTTAAAGGCTATAGAGTATATTTCTCTAATACTGATAAAGTTGAAACGGCCAGGGACGTTGTCTTTCTGCCGGATTGTGGGGAAATTCCACACAAAAATCAGGTAAGTAATAGCCATGATAACTCTGATAATATATCTTCCACAAGTGAAGAGTCTGATATGGAAATGCAAAGTCAGAGCAGCACCAAACACTCTCAAGAGGTAAGAAATGACTCACAGGTTGAAAATGGCTCTACGGAGAACACTGATGAGGTAGAAAACAAAACTGACTCGACTTCAAGTACGAGTTCAGGTCTACGACAAGTGGGTGGTTTAACTCTCCGCAGTCGTGATAAAATTCATAAGCCAATAAGGTATGAAACTGAATTTGCAAGCTATGCTTATTTCTCTGAGCTAGAAAACGAACCCCAATCTTATCAAGAAGCTATGGAGTCCAATGAGTCTACTGAATGGAAGCAAGCTGTCAAGAGTGAGCTTAAGGCATTGGAAGACAACCATACATGGGATTTGGTAACGGTGAAGCCAGAAGAAAAGGTCATAGATACCAAATGGGTATTTAAAAGAAAGAAAAACAGTGAAGGTAAAGTACAAGTGTATAAAGCACGCTTGGTTGCACGTGGGTTTCAGCAGACAGGTATATCACTAGATGAAGTTTACTCTCCTGTCACCAGTTTAACTACGGTAAGAATCCTCATTTCTATAGCTGCCTATTATGGCTGGAATATTTATCAATTTGATATATGTAGTGCTTTTCTACATAGCACTATACATGAAGAGATATACATTTACTTACCAGAGGGTCACCAGCATTCAGGACAGGTAGGAAAACTTAATAAAGCTATTTATGGGCTAAAAAAGGCACCCAGATACTGGTATGATACATTTTGTAATTTCATGATAAGTCAAGGTTTCAAAAGATCTAAAACTGATATGTGTTTGTATATTAAAATATGTGAAAACACAAAGACATATGTTATTCAGTATGTTGATGATATTTTGATAGTTAGTTCACATGAATATATTATTGAAAATTTAAAGCTGCAGATGGGTAAAACATTTAAGATTAAAGACTTAGGTCTTGCTTCATATTATCTAGGTATCCGAATAATGCAAAATAAAGATTTTATTTCTTTAGATCAGTGTGAATACCTAAAGAATGTATTACAATTGTTTAACATGTCTGAATGTAAAGGTGTGAGTATACCCTTAGAACCTAATTTCAACAGTACTTTGTTATTAAAAGAATGCTCTGAAAACTCAGAAATAGAACATAGATGCAGAAAACTAATAGGTTGTATTATGTACGCTATGTTAGGTACTAGACCTGATCTATCAATATGTTTAAGTATACTTAGTAGATTTCAAAACTGTGCTAGTACAGATCTATGGAAACATTTGAAGCATGTGTTGAGGTATGTAAAAGCTACTTTAGAACTAAAGTTAGTGTATAAAATTAATTTCAATAATTTAATTTGTAAAAATCCATTGAAAGCCTATGTGGATAGTGACTGGGGAGGTGACACAGTTAGTAGAAAATCAACCTCAGGTTATTGTTTAATGGTTTTTGATAACCTAGTCTTGTGGTGTAGTAAAAAACAAACATGTGTTTCTCTCTCGTCCACTGAGGCTGAATATATAGCATTAAGTCAGTGTGTTGCCGAGGCATGTTGGGTGAGGAATTTATTTTCTGAGTTGTGTTTAATATCAGAAAATGAACTCAATGTCTTGATTCTTGAAGACAACAGGTCTGCAATTTGTGCAGCTAATAACAATAGTGTATCAAAAAGGTTAAAGCACATAGATATAAAATATCACTTTATTCAAGACAAATTGTCAAAAAATTTAATATCTTTGGAGTATATAAAAAGTGATGACCAAATAGCTGACCTGTTGACCAAGCCTCTACCTAAGATAAAATTAGATAAATTTAGGAGTTGTCTTAGTCTAATTTAAACTCTCGAGGCAAAGTGGGACAAGTCAAAAAAAATCAAAAATTTTATTTTGTAATTTTGTTATAATATGTAATTATTATTTTTTAAAATATTGTTCCATTAAGGGAGGGTGTTGGATATATTAAATAATAATGTCACAATATTTTATCTATGATATTTTGTTATCTGTGGCTGGCAACACTCTCTTCCTTCCCTTCTTGACTTTGCAAATGGCGTGTCGGCTGTACTTCCTTGTGAGTTTTTTATTTTTAATTAAAACCAAGTATCAAGTACACATTTATTATTTGAAATCAACCACTCCTGCATCCACGGACCCTGAAATTACAACATATTTGTTGCGCGTATTTAATTCGTCGCGTATCTCTGTCGGTCACACGTTTGTAGGCGCGGTACGCCACGTGTCGGACCGATACGCCGCGTTAACGGCCACAGATTATTGTACCGCTACACCACGCGTTTTTGTAGCAACGCCGCGTTTATTTACCGCGTGCCGCGCGTTTGTTAACCGCGACCTTGATTAGCGTTCTGCACGTGTTGGTGTTTGCATCTGTGCTTGTTCTACTTCCTTGTTGTTTTATTTTTTGGTTTCGTGCTTCCTTGTAATTATTCTCGCGCAGTCTCGCCATGCCTTCGCATAAGCCTCCGGTGCGCCGTATGCAGGATGAGCTGCGGTGGGCAGCTAGCGCGCATGCGCTTATTACTCGTCCAGACAGGACGGCTAGCTTGCTCCACCGCCTTGAGCAGCTCCCAGCCAGACGAGCCCATTTTGAAGAGGCCTATTCGGAATTCCTTGCTACAGTGGAGGACGACGAGGCGCGAGAATCGGCCCAGAAGGACTACGAGCAGTTCTTCGAGTTCACAGACGATGTGCTCGAGGCTGGGGCCAAAATGAAGCGCGAGGCTCGACAGAGCATGCTGTGCGAGTCGCCTCGCCCGCAGCCGCAGCCCGCCCTATTGGGTCGGCTGCCTACTTTGGACCTTCCACACTTTGGTGGGCGGCTTCAAGACTGGATGGGGTTCATCTCCATCTTCGACAGTCTAGTCCATACCCGCCGCGACCTATCCCCAGGCCAAAAAATGGCCTATTTGCGGACCTCCCTTCAAGGGGAGGCACTTGGGGTAGTCTGCCATTTGAAGTTGTCTGACGCCAGCTACTCCACGGCCAGAGAACTCCTCGAGAGGCGCTACGCCAATGTGCGCCGCCTTGCTGACGCGCACATGATGGAGTTAATATCCCTCCCGGTTTTGAAAGACCTAGCACGTCTCCGGGAGGTGATCATTGACCCAGTCGTGGTTGCTTGCAACGCCCTTCGACAACTTGACTTACCGGTGGATCAGTGGTCCTTCTGGCTTCTTCACCTGGTTCTGTCCCGCCTGCCTCTCGATCTGCGGATCCGATTTGAAGAGAGGTACGGCGGGGACGGGGCTAATTATATACCCCCGTTCAGTGACCTCTTAAAGTTCCTTGAGGAACAGAGCCGCCAGGTGGAGAATGCCGTGGCCTCGGGAACACCGGCAAAGGAGCCGGCGCGACCGACGCCACCTTCTAAACCCACGACTTCCACCAGGGGTTCCAAGCAGCCAGAATTAGCGCAGGAGACTGGACGCCGCCCAATTCTAAACTTTAGTGGTCTTGCTGCGACCGAGGTGACCCCCTGTCACTATTGCCGTGCTTCCACGCACTCGACGACCTACTGCCCTAAATTCTTGGAGAGACCGCCCAAGTCCCGTAGGGCCATCGCTAGGGAGCGCCGTTGGTGCTACTCTTGCTTAGGTCGGCACTTACAACGAAATTGCCAGCACCAACGGCCTTGTCCCCATTGTCAGGGCAACCACCTTCCTATTCTTTGCCTCGACCGCAATGGCGTCGGTAGGCAGGAGGTGGTTGAGCGGACACCCGGCAGGAGTGGAGTCTCCTCACCGGTCACAGGCCCAGCCGATAGAAGGCGTGGTGACACTGTTAGTGCGGCCCCTGGTTTTGATAGGGCTTCACCCCCCCCTCGGGCGGGGGTGCAGCCCTCCAGGGGCGGGGGCGTTCCGCCCTCTGTCAACCCTGAGGGAGGTTTTGCCGTCGCTCAGCCTGATCCAAGGAGGTACTCCCCTCCTCTGGCTGAATACCCCAGGCTGCAGCGACACCTTCCTCGATGGCCTGGACACCCCCTTCCGCACTACGCCGCCCCGCGGCTGTCGTACATGGCCAGACCCCCTCAGACCGGGAGAGACGCTTGGGTGTACCCTGGGGGAACCCCACCTCTTGGTGTGGTCGAAGTTCCCCAAGAAGGCCCTTACGAGCGCCCAAGGCTAGAGGAGTTGCCCGAAAGGGGCAACTTCCGTTGACTTGCTGCTGCCTTGGCTCCCACCACCGCCACCTCACCTGACAATTTGAACGACCATAAGCCGGTCTGCCAGACTGTACTTTTACCAACGGCTTTGGTCAGGGTGTACAACCCGAAGGGTGAGTGGCTTATGGTACGCGCGCTGCTAGATCTCGGATCACAGCGCTGGATTGCGTCGTTGTGGTGGGTGAGCGCTTCGGGGCAAGTCTCATTGCACCTTGTCCTAGCTAAGTGCAAGGTTGCATCTATCAGGCCTCGTCTAACAATTCCTAAGTTTGAACTTGTGGAGCCAACTATTGACCCGGTTACTGGACCACGTCCACGCTTCTTGGAAGTCTTTTGTAAACATGGTGGACGTTTTTGCGTGGTCGGACGGTGAGATTGTCCTGTGTGGCTTCGGACTTCGGTCCATAATCTTGGCTTTTTTAAATACTCATGCGGGTTGCAATACCCTCTCAGCCATTTTGCAGCGTGAGTTTGGATTTTGGCAGGCCGACGAACCATTCGAAGCGTGATCTTCAACTGTATTGCTTGCTATCGTTTGGAGGCATCCATTGCACAGCTTGTGATGGGTGACCTGCCTGCGGACCGCGAAAAGGCTGCTCGACCTTTCGCCGGTGTTGGAACCAATTGCCGGTCCTTTCTTAGTGAAGAGCTCTAACCTTAAGAATGCTCGGTCTTTTGAGGCCTACTTGTGCGTCTTTGTTTGCCTTGCAACCAAGGCAGTCCACTTGGGACTTATCAGTGCCCTCAGCACGGAGGCGTTCGTGGCCACTCTGGGCCGCCTCGTGAGCCGTCGCGGCCTACCCGATTTGGTTCGGACCGACTGCGAGACTAATTATAAGGGAACCAATCGTTATTTGAAGGAGGTCGTCGACTTACTTGTTGAGAGCAAGCACTGTGTAGGCACCGCCATGCCCACCATTTTGCGTCGTGGACGCATTGTTAAACTGTTATTTGGATCGGATGGCGTTCCGCGGGTGGCCGAGGTTTTGTAGGGGACTCCGTATTGCAACGTGCCGTGGCCACGTTGTCCCAACGGCCTATTGATTAGCGAATCTACATTCTTAGATTCGGAGCGGGGGATTGTTTACGCGAGAGTAGCTCACGCGCTCGATGTTGTACCGTATCGTTCGCTCTCTCTCTAACCCGCGGAAGCCCTCATCCGCGCGTCTCGCTCACGCTTTGGTTACGGCGAGTTTTTTGTTTGCATTGAATCGTGCGCTCCCTCGCTAACCCGCAGAGGCGCTTATCTGCGTGTCCCGCTCACGCCTCGGTTACGAGAGTTTTTTGTGCCTGCAATGACGCGGCGATAACGGGGCGCGCACAGTACGAATCGGAGTCAGCTAGCAACAGCCGTGCGTGCGGCTGGGTTTTTTGCGGCGCCCTTTTGCCCCGGCGGTTTGTACCCCAAGAAACGTGCGTTTTGGGACCGCGTCAATTCTTATCGACAGTTTTTGTGGGGGCGCGACCTTTTGTGCGTATTCGTGAACTCATCTTGTGGACCCAGTCTGCTGTCGACCGACAAACTTAGCGGTCCCCGCGCGTGGCTGACGTAATTTTGATCACGTGTCGTCCTTGAAACGCGTAGTCGCGAGACGTAAATTACTACGTTTGAGTAGCCACGTTTATATTTGCGCGGGTGTGTAGTCACCGACTAACTGCGCAACGAGTCGCTCGTTTGGAAGCGCCGGAGTCGTTTTCGTGCCGCGGTTTGTTTTCCCCGGACCTGATTGTTTGGGGACCGCTTCGACTTGCGCTGTGATATCGCTGGGTTTTTTGGACATTGCACGCGTGTTTGGGACATTGACTAGTTGTTGTGCCGGCCTTTGTGAGTTCGCTACGCTCGCCGGATCTACCTAGTAACACGCGTGCCCAGCTGCGTTTAGCGGCGATAAAGTTCGCGGTAGTTAAGTAATTGTAGACCGCGCTGTCATTGACCGCTGACCTTGTGTGTCGTGAACCACGTACTTTATTTTATTCGCTTGAGTGTTTGTGGGAGTTGAAGCCAGCCTGAACGTTCGACATATTTTGACCGTCGCGTTCATTGTTGCGGGTTGCGACCCACTGTGCTGCTGCATTGAGCACTCCACTCATAGGAGGCGAACGAACGATTGGAGCTGTGTTCGTGTTTGACGTGTCTGGGAGCTGATTGGTGCAGAGGACCTACGGTTGCAAGCCCCACACACACACCTACACACCCCTTTACACTTTCACGTCACATACTGTCCCACATCCACTACAGGGGGCGTCGCATCGAGTATCGTCGCATGCATCAACCAGGTTAGTGGCCTTCTATTTTCCTTGTCTATGTCGAAGGCTGTCGCTGCCCGAGTTGACGATTGCCGTAGTAGTGCTAGTAAAAGCCGCCTGTTATTTCCACTGATCGGCTAGTGAGACTCGGATATTACTATCCGACTCGGATTGGATACCGTCATCCGTACTGATCACTGTAGTCTCACTAGTCGGTCCCCCCTCGACCTGTCCGGGCTCGTTCCTCTATGGGCCCGGGAACTCAGCCCTCGTCTGGACAGGCAAGGGGCCGTAACACCTAAATACCAACATAAGGATTAAACTGAGAACCTCGTGTTTTTGAAGTCGGTTAGTTAAAAACATTATTGTCAACTTGAGAATCTCCTTCATTGAAGTCAGTTAAAGTCTACACTGTAAACTAGGTATTATACTGATTGCAATCGATTTACTCTTTTCCGTTGAGGAGTTCTGCTCTCCATCTCCGAAGATATTCATTAGATCTCGACCAAATTTAACTTAGACTACCTCTAATGTATGGCCTCCCTAACAAAAAAAGAATCGTCGAAATCGGTTTTGCCGAACGGATAGATCTAATAGATCGGTTCAGCCAATAGCGATATAATCGCGGATAAACTTAAATACCAACATAGGGATTAAACTGAGAACCTCGTTTTTTTGAAGTCGGTTAGTTAAAAACATTATTGTCAACTTGAGAATCTACTTCATTGAAGTCAGTTAATCTACATTCTACACTGTAAACAGTTTACAGTAAGTATAATAGTTTACATAAACTATTATACTGATTGCAAGCGATTTACTCTTTTCCGTTGAGGAGTTCTGCTCTCCATCTCCGAAGATATTCATTAGATCTCGACCAAATTGAACTTAGACTACCTCTGATGTATGGCCTACCTAACAAAAAAAGAATCGTCGAAATCGGTTTTGCCGAACTCGAGATATTCCTGGACAAACTTAATACAAACATATCGATTAAACGGAGAACCTCTTACTTTTTTAAGTCGGTTAATGCACTAAAACCTTCTCCAGGATGTAACAAATACTTTCCTGAAAACCGCATCAAAATTGGTTCAACCAAACGCGAAATAATCGCGGACAAACATACATACATACATACGGGTCGAATACAGAACCTTCTTCTTTTTTTAACCGACTTCAAAAAAAAAGGAGGTTCTGTATTCGACCCGTATGTTTGTATGTATGTATGTATGTATGTATGTATGTATGTATGTATGTATGTATGTATGTATGTATGTTTGTCCGCGATTATTTCGCGTTTGGCTAAACCGATTTTGATGCGGTTTTCGGGAAAGTGTTTGTTACATTCTGGAGAAGGTTTTAGTATATTAACCGACTTAAAAAAACAAGAGGTTCTTAGTGTGATAGATATATTTGTATTTAAGTTTGTTCGCGATTATCTCGAGTTCGGCGAAACCGATTTTGATGATTCTTTTTTTATTAGGTAGGCCATACATCACAGGTAGACTCATTTCAATTTGGTTGAGATCTAATGAATATCTTCGGAGACGGAGAGCGGAACTCCTCAACGGAAAATCGCTTGCGATCGGTATAGGTTATTAGTTTATAGTGTAGATTTTAACAGACTTCAAACGAGATAGTGATTCTCAAGTTGACTAAAAAATATGTTTTTAATTGGCCGACTTCAAAAAAAGAGGTTCTGTCTTTAACCCCTATATTGGTATTTAGGTTTGTCCGTGATTATCTCGCGTTTGGTTGGACCGATCTATTTGATCTATCGCGAAACAACATTCCTCGGCATTAGGCATACAGCATATTATATATAATAGTAGGTATGTCAAAGTCAGTATTACATAATGATATGATATGTTTTTAATGGTAAGTATAATTATCACTAAAAAACCTATCACTTGAATAAATTGATAAGGTAGTATTAATTAGCCCAAAACCTACTTATCACTAAAAAGTACCTATGAAATAAAAAATTAAAAAAAAAATCCCATTTAAAACACATGATAATTCTATTTCTTTTTTTAAAAAAAGGGAACCGCCTTCAAAAAACCAACCCACTGAAAAGCAAAAAAATAATTTTCTAATAAATCTGGGTATACTTACCTACCTACTTAGTTTTTGAAGTCGGTGCCAAATCAAAATTCGCAATCCATTTTGAGTGCTAATGGCACCGACTTCAAAAACTAAGTAAGTAACTGGGTAAGTATACCCAGATTTATTAGAAAATTATTTTTTTGCTTTTCAGTGGGTTGGTTTTTTGAAGGCGGTTCCCTTTTTTTAAAAGAAGAAATAGAATTATCATGTGTTTTAAATGGGATTTTTTTTTTAATTTTTTATTGAAGTCTGTTAAAAATATTGAGTTGAGACATATCTCTATGTGCGGATACTGCATAGGCAAGAGTACAACTTTAGGAAATAAGTATAATTATTGATCGTCGCTGCACTGCCGATTGTCCCTCAATTTCTACTCCTTTATTTCAATTTTCATCCCATTACTGGGCAAAGGTCTCCAAGTACAGAGTGAAAAGGTATCTATATATGGCCTTAGTTTCCCCCGCTAACCGAACCATGTGCACCAAACATGTGCACCAAACCTTTAAGAACATTCTCTCAGACATTCAAGCTCAAGCAAGCAAGGATACGATTTCACATTTTGAAATCAACATCTCCTGAGGGTGTCCCGGTGTCGTAACGAAACGTGCGTCGAAGAAAGTGTTGGAAGCATTCTGTGTGGTGTTTCATGTGGATGGTGTTCCTGCATATCCGACCATACTGATTCTTTTCAAGTAGCGGATTATAGCAAAACAAATTAATTTGTCTTGCAAGCAAGGATATTTTAGTCTCTAGGATAAATTGAAAATTCAAAACATCTTTATTTCAGGCACAGGCTTTTGTAAAACGTCAATATGATATTTGTCGCATACCTATGTATGGTGATAACTACAAGTCGACTTAAAAGTTTACGAGGGTTCAAAAGCGCCTTGCACTGAGAAGAAGCCCACAACAAACTCAGCCGGGTTTTCTTTTCTGTTATCACCACTTCGATATTTTTGACTCTGAAATATTACACGTGATTGCCAACCAATGAGGAGGCAAACATCTATAATGCCATTAGGTATAAGTAACGAAAAAGTAATTTAACTGAAGCTCTAGTAGGTAACTAGTTGGAAAATGCGAAAAACCTCTCGCACAGACAATTTCGCGGGCGAAAGATCACTATCACGCCACGTGACCGCTGCGAGGCGCGTCACGTGCCAGTGTTTGTATACGATGTGCCGCGCGTTATATTAACTTCCGCAGGTTCGCTCTGGAGAGTGTGGGCACTGGGCACAAATCAATACATCAAGAGGAGACTCGTGTCTCCACTCCTATTCATGTTTAGGTTAACTAAGAGAGTTGGCAGTGGGATCGGCTACATCATTCGCAAAACCGACTTACTTGTACTTAGTTATTACCCACCGTTAAGAAACTTCAGGATATCATCTGAACGATTTACGTAGGTAAACCTTTTCCGTACAAGCAAACAGTAATCTTTACAAATAGTAATCTTTATAGATCAAAATCTGTCAAAATTCTATAGGTGGCTGCTGAGCGAACTACAGCGCGCAGCGTGGCAGCTTACCTACTGTTGGTGGCAAGACAAGCATTTTTGACACCGTTAAACTAGTGACATTTTTTCCCAACACACTCCGTCCGGCCTCCGTCTGGCCAGTGTATAAATCTATTTTATCACCATTAGGTACATATTTTATAGTGTATAAATCTATTTTATCACCATTAGGTACATATTTTATTTATAATGATAACTGATAACTAAGTTCAAGTACAAATAATATATTGGCTTTTTACAAGAGCCTGTACGTTAGGCCTATGTCAAATAAAGATATTTTGATTTGAATTTGATTTAATAATGATTGAAGCAAATGTACGTAGGTACTAAGGACCTCTGATACAGCGTAGGACCTTAGGCTTAGGGTGAATTCCGAGAAAATCATCCAACTAAGACAGAAGAAAAGCAGCCAGATGGGCATGACATGTCCGATGGAAAAATAGGTCACGTAACTTCTACGCAGGCAACTGTCATTTTTAATATTAAATTAGTGCCTCTAGTTAAATTCGTACCTACCTACCTGCATAACAGTTAAAGAAGCAAGCATAAGTAGTTCATAAATAGAAAGTGATAACTCATTAGCCACATCACCACATCCATAACAGCATCTAATGACCAAGCTTTAGGCAATTTCATTAGTTCCTTGGTCCAACGAGTTTAACGCTACGAGCGATTTTTGAGCACTTTTTAGAGTTTGGCTCCAGGGCCCTGTCAGCGTGTTACAATGCGTAGTCGTTTATACCCACGATAAAGTACGTAATTACTGTTGTTGAGATCAATTAATCATGGTATTAATTGAGATTTCATTGAATAGGTCAAGTGAATGTATAGTAACACTGGACAGTCCGAAAATACATACGTATAAAATTATTAAGTGCTTAATAAGTAAATAAGTGGAAGAGATGCTTATATCCAAATTAGTTGCTCTAGGAAAATAACATCATTTTTAATTTTTATGCAAAACCAAGCGATAGGTAGGTACTTTGTGGGTGGGTAATTGCTTCGTAAAAAGTAATTGGATAAGTTTTTCTTAGGTAAGCTTCTTCTTGCAAATAATAAGACTAATATTTTTGTATGAATTCTTATCGACACAAAAAAATACGGATGTACCTAATACCCACAAAATAAAAGTCATAATAGAAATAAACTCTTATTTTTATAGGAATTGTAATTGTAACTGTCATAGGTGCTTAAATTCTGAAACGATAATAAAATTGCTGCCATACCAAGCCCTCGACTTCAAAAGTGCGGCAAATAATACTTTGCCCAAATTGGCAAACCCGAGCCGTCGCTACACAATCCTTTACGCACACTAGAATCCCATACAAATTTCAAATTGATACACTCACACTACAAAAAAAATGTTGCCGCACTCACGGAGCTGTTGTTGTTAGGTTGGGCTCTATCTAGTCGGAGCGCGAGCGACGACCTATTATAAATCTATGATTGCTGCACTTAATTTTAATACGTAATACTTAATATGTGTTATGACGCAGTTTATTTAATTTTCGTATACTTACAACATCACAGGTTGGACAAGATAAAAAAATCAAAACCATGAAACTTCTTCTGTCGAGGAAATCGCTACTGCACGTGGCGCGTTGCTACGACTGCTACGGGAAGTCTACATTGGTACTCGTAGTACAATGACTTACGTTCTTTAGGTACCTGTTCAGGTAAGTAGGTAGGTTTTAGGTATTGTCAATTATTGTGCCTCGTTGGTCTAGTGGTGAGATTTGAGAATGTTTGACTGCAGATCACAATGATGGGTTCTATTCTCGCGTCGGACCAATAAAATTTAGGAAGTACCTAGGTAATTATTTAGTAGCTTCTAATAGATTCAAATTTTTCGGTGTTTCACCCCCGTGCCTCAAAGAGTACGTTAAACCGTCGCTCCTGTGGTCGATCTTTCTCCGGTCTTATCGGAGCTGCCTGTCGTTCCACTAGATTATAAGAGAGAGGAAAAGAGAGTGCACTAAGCACTTTTCTTTGCGCCCACAACTACTGTGCCCTATAATAATACTTATGTCCCGCGCTGATGGCAAATCTCGGCAGAGATTGACCGCCTTTGCGCCCACAACTACTGTGCCCTATAATAATACTTATGTCCCGCGCTGATGGCAAATCTCGGCAGAGATTGACCGCCGCGTCCGGATTGGTCTGGAAGGATTCACTCATTAACTCATTAAGATGCATTAATAAAATATGTTTCTATGAATATTCCAGTAACGGACTGGTTGTCGACGACGACAAATTACAAAACCGATTCTCCTAACTCCTTTTATCATTGTTGTAAAATCTTAACCGTTTATCAATTTTCTTCACTTCTCTTGGTATGCATTTGCTAGTCGTCATAAAATTTTCAAATAATAGTGTTCCTAAATCTTACATCTTACGAAGAGATCGCTATTATTATAAATTTGAATATTGGAGTGCAACAGCAATACAGATTAGTTATGCGTGTAAAAGAGACAGACGACGATAATGTTACTCGATGTGAAATACGGCGTAATGTTGCACGCTGCTTATTAATATTCAAAAATAAAGAATGTTGCCATCTGCCCCGAGGTAAAGGGAGTAAATTTTTGTGATAGAGCTGGCAATCGGTATATCGATAAATCGCTAAGATTAAAAAAATCTTAGCGATTTATTGATAAACCATTATTATTAAATATGAGAAATTACAGTTTGCTTAATTCATAGATATTTGCTATATTGTTTTATCGCGAGCATCTATTTACTAGATTGCCATGCCTGAATTACGGTTTTATACAAATACCATGGGAACCTTAGATTTTTCCGGCACTGATAGCCTATAAATAATTTGGTTGAAATTCGCAATGTAATCTTTTGACTCACTTTGATCCGTCATTTTTCTCTTTGAATTTCAGACAAAGTTCATGCTGCTGAAATGGCGGCTATAGGAGAACGCGGACCCTCATTAGGTAGAAAGACGTCATCAAAAGAGTCGCAGGCGGTGGAATATCTTGGTGTCTAGTCAAAAACATCAAGACATTTGATTGAGCCTATTTCCAGATATGAACAATGGACATCTATCAGCCATCAATGTCTATTACTTACTTATTATCTTATGAGCAACCAAGGTACCAAAGCTGAACCGTTTCTAAAATAGGAATTTTGGTTGAATATTTATCGACAGTGTACCCACTATATAACATCACTAGCTTCAGCGTGCTCGATGGTGAACGATAGTAGTGGCCGCGCCGCGGGCTGCGTGCGCGCCACCCTTTCATTTTCTAATTATACAACTGGCAACACCGGCCCGTGCGCGACCGACCACTGCCTCGAACAGATTTTGAATTTGGAATCCATCATAGACTTGGTGTCTCTTTATAGCTTCTCCATAATTATAAAAAAAAAAAACAATAGATCAGTAAACGAGTGGCGGGGGCATCTACTTTACTTACTGTATTTTTTGTTGGGTAGGTATGTATTTATTTTACAAATGTGTAACAATGTAATGCATTTGTTATGGGCCACGTTTGGAATTTAATTTAAACGTTAATAGAAAATTAAATAATTTTAAGTGTGTTTGAAATGGCGAAAAACGCGAGCGAAGCAAGCTTGCTTTTTTATTTTTACTGGATAATTCAAAATATAAAGGTCATTAATTTTCCTGAATACATTATTTTCTTAAAGGGTAGAGGAATGATTGTTGACGATATCCCTGGCGCAGTGGCGCGCGCTCGGATTAACGAGTAGGAGGTCGCAAGTTTGATTCTCGTCACAGGCCTCTTTAGATTTTTTAATTTCTAATAAGCTCAGGTGTAAGACTTCGGCCGTGCTAGTTACCACTCTTCCAGCCACTATGCATCGCCAATCGATTTAGCGTTCCGATGTGCTGCTGTGATGTAGAAACCGTGGGTTTACTTCTAAGTTAGTACGATAACATCTTCGGCTGCATCATCGCTTACCATCAGGTGAGATAAATATAAATAAATAAATATTATACGGGACATTTTACACGTCGCATTCTAGCCCCAAAGTAAGCGATAGCTTGTGTTATAGGTACTAGATAACTGATAAATATC
Source organism: Coenonympha arcania (assembly GCA_036785405.1). Taxonomy (NCBI): domain Eukaryota; kingdom Metazoa; phylum Arthropoda; class Insecta; order Lepidoptera; family Nymphalidae; genus Coenonympha; species Coenonympha arcania. Next base: position 7,070,674 of record CM072059.1, read on the forward strand.
CATACATACTAATATACATAAATATAATATATTGAAAAACTCGTCACACAAACATTTACCAGTAGTGGGAATCGAACCCACGACCTCCGACGCAGACGGCACGTTCGCTACCGCTACGCCATTCGGTATAAATTTACAGTGTAAAAAACACGTGTAAAATAAGTAAATAGTTGATAGGTAGCCTTTGCCTATGTAGATCTTACTTGCAACTATAAAACTAAACAAGGAAAAGTAGCTAATTCATAAATAGCTAAAAACTGTAATTTGCACTAAGTAAAATTTATTATTATCGGTTGGACAGCACACACCTAACTCCCGTACTACCATTGCCTGTACAAGGTTCTCATAATAAACTAATTTCCTGTGAAATAGCCCATAGCGGTCAGTATCGCGGTGTGGCCTGATCTAAACGCTAATTTCTACCTATACGCTATTTCTATTTATTATTATTTATTAAAAATTTCGGTGTCATAGCGACAGGCCATTAAAATGCCTCTGAAATGTATGACATTATGACATGCCTTCCAAACAATCAACTACGTTATCCATATTTTACTTTATATCATAGACTTCTCTATTATTATTTATTACCTTTCACCTTTTGATTTACATTGTGGGTTGCGCGGGTTCGATTCCCGGCAGAGGCCAATTCAGAATTTTAGAATTTCTAAGGTCTTGGGGGCAGGGGGCTGTTCACGTAACGTTTTCACACACTAAGCGAACACACACACCGTAATCAAGAAATAAAATGAAAAATTAACACAAAAATTAACGTTAAGTACGTATATCGGTTTAGAGTGTAAAATTAAATTTATTTCAACATAGGACATAAAACATGTTGCGATTCGAACAACATTCAATTTTACGCTCTAGGTATGTCAATACTGTAAAATATTGTTTTCAGTATTTAAACATGCCAACTGGGTCAGGTAGTTCGTCTAGAAATTTAATATTAATAAGATATTCATATTGTATGTAGAATACCTAATGTACCTAATGCCACACATACTTTTGACTCAGGCTCACCTACCTATCCACGTACCTATCATAATATTATCTAATAAATTAACAAAAAGTAAGTAATAATTAAAAGTTTGTTACAATTAAAATTCTGCAACAGTTAGATCCTGTACAATGGAAAATGAGGAACATAATATTAAAAAAAAACATTACGTCAAAAAATATTTTTCTTTATAAACTATTTCGTTGAAATATTTTTACAAGCAAAAGTTTTTTCTTTCTCCGATAGCTGTTGTGCTTGTGGTGGACTATGCTTGTACGGCCGCGGGGTGGAAACATGTTTAAAATTCACTAACAAGGACAACTTCCTGTCTAATTATTATATTTTCTTATACTTTTAGCCACAAGTCGTGTGCGAACCCGAGGCATAATTTTTATTTTGTATATCTGAGGATTATTTAATTTAATATTTAGGTATCATAATTGTTTTATTCGGACTTAGATATATAAAAGCCAAAACAATAAGAACGATAAAACAATCGAGTGTGACAGACAGACGGACAAACGGACGGAAAAAGTATCACCATAACTTAAGGGTTTCATTTTTACCATTTTGGTTTTGGTATGGGACCCTGAGCCTGAAAACAATATTGTAGTAACTAACACCTATTCTATCTGCTAACCAGTACGAGTAGCTTTGTGACCGCAGCTTTACCTCCTTAATTTAATTTTTTGCTTATTCTTTAAAATAGAATAGATTTTTTCATTTTCTCTCTGTCTACAAAGTAGTAGGTACGTAACTAACTACGTACGTAACCTACCTACGTAACTACGATTTACCTGATGGTTAGTCGTGATGGAGCAAATAAATATATTATCGTACTAACTTGGAAGGGCATAGTAAACTATGCTCGGTTTCTACACTTTATCGCACCGGAACGCTAAATCGTTTGGCGGTGCGTTTTGCAGGTAACTAGCCTCGAACGAAGCATTCTACCAGACCAGAACTGAAGCAAAATAGAAATTATAAAGATCCCGAAATCATAAAGTTCCGTGGAGGGAATCGAACCCGCAGCCTCTCAATCTAATCTGAGTAGTAGGCAATCGTCAGAAACGTAAATCAATGCCAGGCCGCACTCATCATGGTCACTCTAATGAATACCAGAAAGGGCTGATCGCGTGACAAACCAGACAAGAGTCACTTTCGACGCACAGATTCCTATGGGAACCGAACCTAAACCCCGGCCCTCGCCTGTCCGACTTGCAAGGGTTAAAGGAATGCACTAATGTATGCCACTGCGTGTTACACCGAAATGTAATATTGTGGCTCCATACCAAAATAGTATAATGGAATCCTTATTTTGAGACTTTCTCTGTCCGTTAGATTGTATGTCATACTCGTTTATTTCAGTAACTATAAAAGTTATCGTCATGCAATTTGGAATACCTATTAATATTATTATAATATTATTATTTTATAGTGGCCCAGCATTATTGAAATAAAAAAACGATAGGTAGCTACTTAAAGTTTTAAATATTTTGTTGTAGTAGGTACTTGGTACCTACTACAAAAAAATATTTAAATGGTACTTGGATAGTAGGCTTTTTTAATAGCAGCAGAAGAATCTAAATGTCTTTGTATTACTGTCGATCTATGTTCTCGCTTTATTTGTCTGGATAGTTTGTTTATTTGCTTACTAATTGTAGTTATTTTCCTTCTATTTTTCTTTCTATTTTGTAATAATTTTTTGCGTGTAAACACCAAACAATGGATGCCCAGCATCCAAAATAAGGCAAAGGAAATAATTGGCAACAGAAAGGAGATGATATCAGTAGCCACTGAGTTCTATGAAAATTTATATAAATCTACGCAACAGAATTCTGATGAGATAGACCTAAACAGGATAGAGGATCCAATACCTTTGATCATACCTGAAGAAGTGTCAAAGGCTTTATCAACACAAAAGAATAATAAATCACCAGGTGAGGATGGTTTTTCTAACGAATTTCTAAAGTCAGCAGAACCAGAAATTAGTAACATCCTGTGCATAATATTTAATGCAATATTACACCAAGAAATAATTCCTAATCAATGGACACGATCTGTAATAAAATTACTATATAAAAAAGGTGATGCTAGTGATATTAATAACTACCGCCCCATCAGCCTTTCTTCAAATATATATAAAATATTCTCAAAAATAATACTCAAAAGAATAGAAGGCATACTTGACGAAAACCAAACTCTCGAACAAGCGGGTTTTCGCGCTACATTCTCGACTATTGACCACATTCATACACTTAACCAAATAATTGAAAAATATAATGAGTATAATAAGACTATTTACATCATATTCATAGACTACTCCAAAGCATTTGATAGCTTAGAATTCAACGCAATATGGAAGGCACTTTTCGAGCAAGGAATATCTCCAAAATATATTCGCATAATAAAGAATATATATATAAATAGTACAGCAAAAATAAAAATGGAACAGGAAGGAAAATGGTTTCAGCTATCAAAAGGAGTAAAACAAGGTGATCCTTTATCACCAAAAATATTTAATGCAGTGCTTGAAAACGTGTTTCGCTCGTTAAATTGGGAAGAGAAAGGAATAAAAATAAATGGTAAATATTTAAGTAATCTAAGGTTTGCAGATGATCTAGTACTGTTCTCCGAGGATCCTTTCATACTTCAATCAATGCTAAATGAGCTATTGCACGAGAGCAGAAAAGTTGGCCTTAATATGAATATACAAAAAACAAAGGCAATGACCAATGGTGTTGAGAAAAGCATTAAAGCAAACAATATAGAGATAGAATATGTTAAGGATTATGTTTACCTTGGAGAAATTGTATCAACAGAAGACGCAACAAACAAAAAGATAGAACGTCGAACTACAAACGCATGGAAAAGGTACTGGATGTTCAAAGAAGTAATGAAATCGAAAACGATGCCCATTAAGAGTAAACAAATACTTTTCGATACCTGCATATTACCTATATTAACATATGGATGCCAGACATGGTCTTTGACGCAAAAACAAGAGGAAAAATTAGCAATTTGCCAACGCTCAATGGAACGTAGTATGTTACATGTTAAAAGATCACATAAAATAAGAAAGGAAACACTGAGAAAAGAAACTAAGATATTAGATGTCACCGTAAAAGTTAGGAAACTGAAGTGGAAATGGGCAGGACACTTATGCAGACACAGGCAAGACAGATGGGCTAAAATTGTGAACGAATGGTACCCAAGAGATGGAAAGAGGTCACGAGGAAGACAAAGAATGAGATGGAGTGACGAGTTTGTCAAAATGCTAGGCACAACCTGGCAAAGAATGGCACGTGACAGAGAAGTGTGGAAAAGACTGGAGGAGGCCTTCGTCCAAAGGGCGTACTGAGGAACAAAAAGGCTCTTAAAATAAAAATAATATAATATTTATTTGTAAAAATTAGTAATCTTAGAATAAGTAATTATTTTTGTTAATGTATTTTCTTTTCTTCAGTAATAAAGGCTTTATTTATTTTATTTTATTTATTTACTTGGATAGTAGGTACTTAGATATGGCTTGGGTTGTATGGAACCCTCGGTGCGTGAGTCTGACTCGCATTTGATTGGTTTGAATTTTTAACGGTTTGCCAGAAAACATACTCTACTCTTCTACTCTTTTTTTCTTTTTTTCTATTCAACGCTCTTTTTTCTTTCTTCTAAAGATTGCGACCTTCATTTGAACAAATAACAACTTCATTGCTACCTATTTCTAAATGTTGGTTAGGTATACCTACCCACATAAAAAATAATAAAAATAATTATTTATTATAGGTAAAATATGTTAAAAACTGGTTGCGGGAACACACAATCCACAATAATTCAATATAGATATTACACGAAAACATTTGGCGTTATCTGAATGTTACAATACGGTGTAACTGTCGGCCATCGTGAGTTGCAATTAGGAGTTTTTAGGCTATCATTTCGTTGGGCTAGGTTACCATTTTACATTTGTTAATATGCACTCTCTGAAAACGGGTCGTGACTTCCACGGATTCACGACTTTTGGATTTGACTTAGCGATGGGTGGATATGGCGCCGAAAGTTTTAAGCCGCATTTTCACTAGGGGACATTTGATGCGCGACTCTGTCCCGCGACACGAAATTCACGTGTCCCGTGCGATGTCGCCCGACATCGCCCGACGTCGCTCGGGACATTTACGGGTCGCACAACATGTCGCAAGTCGACGGTCTGCGAGCGTCGACTTCGTGCGACATTCGTGTCCCTCGACAGTCGCCGGACAGGCTTGGAGTGGTGAGAACGTGTGTCGCTTTGTGTTCCGAAAATGGCAGTAGTGTGGTCTAACGAAAATATATTGACTTTAATCGATAATAATTAATTTAATCGATAATACTTACTTTAACATAAGAATTTAATGCCTTTATCAATTCTTTGCAAACTTCTGGTATAGTATGACAAATTACTGGTTTTGACACTCTTAAAAGTATAGGACAATGAACCGTAGCTATCTCCAGTTGCCAAGTATTTCAATGTTGTTGCGAGTCTGATGGGAGGGTCGATAGATTTCCGAAACTTTGTGTCTTGCTTGACGATGTCCGGCCCAACCATATTTAAAAGTATCTCGAAAACGGTTCTAGACATTCTAGTAAAATTTTGGAAAGATCCATCGCGCATTCGAAGACTGGTTATTAGACTTGAACTTTCCCTTTGGAGCAAATATTCCCGGACCCACCACCTCTTTTTTTTACGTTTTGCTAATGACTTTCGAATAATTATGTAAGCTGCACTGAACAACACTACTTCCTCGGGCGACATACTGATCACGACTGGACAATTAGAACGAGTCGTATGTCGCGGGACATTGTCCCGCAACTTTTGCAGGGACAACTACGTGAAATGTCGAGCGACATGTATCTGCGACATGTCGCCTAGTGAAAATGGGGCTTTAGCTCTAACAAATTATACGCTCAACGCATCAAAGAGAACGATTTAACGCGGTTAAGAAAATAATATTTTGTTAAGGTTAAATTGAGGTTGGTAAATAAGTGTCTGGCCATGAATCATGAAATTCCTATACTTACCTAAGTGTGCTCGAGTAAGGAGGTACTTATCTAATTAATAGACCAGAATAGGCCAGTTTGTCCCGATATCCTCAAATCTGGAATTTGGAGCTATCGGGACAAATAGGTAAAGTAAAGAAATGAAGTAGGTAACTTCTTAAACGAGTATTTTGACCAAAGTTTTTATGGCAAACATAATAATATCGCAGATGCATAAATGTTATGCCCGCAAAATTCATTTTTATTATGTCGCCTATTTTCGAAATTTGAATTCGAATTACCTTAAATACCTATATGCCTAGGTACATTAAGCAGTGATAGGACCATTGGTTCTGCCTTTCGTCAGGGGGCCGGCGGCCGGTAGATACTTGCGTGCAGTGCGTGGTAAATTCTTTCTTTATTTGTGGTATTAGCTTACATGTATGTGTGTTATATTTTAACATTAACATGTGGCCCTGTCAGGGCGTTGCTAACAATATACAGTATACATTACTCAATAATATAATGAAGCAACAATTTTACAATTCATTTTATGCAAGCAAATTTTACAATGTAATTTTTTTTTATAAATATAAAATTTGTAATATGAAATTAAAATATATAATAATTAGTCAATGAAAGTACACGATAGCAAGTATAATTAGTCAAATAATAATAATTAGTCAATACAACAAGCAGTAGAGTAAAGATCAGAATGTCAAGATAATAATTATGTACTTATTCTTAAAATTTAAGTTGATTAGAGTAGGTTATAGTACTGTCACAAATGTAAATCAGTGCAAATTATATTAATTAATAGATAATAGTCAGTTATTACGAGAATAATATAAGATAAATTAGTGTAGTCCATGTTAATAAAAACTTATTTCGTGCTATTGAGGTCAGATGTAAGGAGTATTAACTATTACTTTTGGGGCTGTAGTAACTCATCAATGTCATAAAAACAGTTATATACGAGCCATTGCTTAAGTTTCTTCCTAAAAGTAGTATCGTTTGTTTCGTCTGTGATATAATTTGGGATTTTATTATAGATACCTATTTATTGTTCGGTGTAATGGGCCACTGCTAGTCATTTTAAGTTTGCAGCTGGGATATATGAGTTTATTTTTCCGACGCGCACTTCGTTCGTTTTTTGTTGCATTTCCTGCAGTTTTATACAAATAGGGGTGTTTCCTTACAAACAAAGCCGTCTCCATTATATAAATGGACGGTAAAGTGAGAATATTTTTGTTCAAGAAATGGGGTCTGCAACTCTCGCGTGGTTTTATATTTACTAATATGCGGATGCATTTCTTCTGTAGGATGAAGATATCCTCTGCGTTGGTACTACCGCCCCAGAGGATAATCCCATACCTAAACCAGGAGTATGCGTACGCGTATCTAATATGCAGAGAGTGCAGTTTCGTAGTTTGTGTTTGCTTTCAGGATACTGAGAGCATACACAAACCGCGAAAGCTTTATACTTAAGTTATGAATGTGGCTCTTCCAATTTAGGTGAACATCAATTGTCAGGCCGAGAAGAGAAAAGTCTGTGACCTCTTTTATTTTCGTGATATTTCCGAGCGGTTTAAGATTAAGTGGTTGTTTCTGATATGGCCGGAATTGTATACCTAAGCTTTGTTTTATTAGGGTTCATCTCTAGGTTATTGGAATTAAGATAGGTTTGGATTTTTGTTTTCTACGATGTGGTTTTCGCAATCAGTCTCGTTTTGGCACTTGCATAATATGGACACGTCATCCGCAAACATTACACATATCGAGTGTGAGTCTATGTGGTTAGGTAGGTCGTTAATATATACTAAAAAAAGGATGCATCCAAGGACGCTTCCTTGTGGTAGGTATAGACCAATTTGAAACACGTATGTCCGAATCAAAATCACTCGTTGCATTAGTCTGTTCGTGGCGATATCGAATTTGCACGAATTGCTGTCGGTCTTTCAAGTATGATTTCAGCCATCGGTGGGCGTTTCCTCGTATACCTGAATCGTAAAGTTTGTTCAGCAGTACTGTATGTGTGACTTTGTCGTATGCCTTGGTCATGTCCAGCAGTAGTCCGACACCGTACTTTTTTTCCTCTAAGCAGTTAAGGATTTCTTGTATGTATTTAAAGACGGCTAGAGTCGTTGAGCGGTTTTTCCTAAAGCCGTATTGAGTCTCATTTAAAATGTTATATTTTTCCAGGAATCTGTATATTCTGTTTGTCAAGGTTTTTTCGAAAATTTTAGATAGCGCTGGCAAAAGAGCGATAGGTCGATAGCTACTAGGATCATTAGGTTTTCCGCCTTTTTACACGACTGCCCAAAAAAAAGAAGTGTAATGTTTTTAGGGTTCATGTATGTATGTATGTATGTATGTATGTATGTATGTATGTGAGTTTCTTTATTCCACCATAACTTTTGAATGGCTCAACCGATTTGGACAAATGGGGTATCGTTAGAATCCTTACATTATTCCGGGTAACATAGGCTATATTTTTTTGGAAAAAGTTAATAGGGCGACCGTGAGGCGCCAATTTCAAAAGTGGAAATCAAAATGTTTTCTTCAATTATCACAATATGGGTATCAAAATGAAGGTATTAGAGAGTAGTAACCGAATATATATATATATTTAAAAAAGTATAAAATAAAAATAAATAATTAAAAAACTAAAAAACACGACTGCCCTGTTTTAAAACGAACTAAAAAGTAAAAAACAAGTTATTTTAGTTCATCTGCATATTGACAAAGGGAAAAGTGGTCAATTTCTCATTAATTAAAACAGATAAACATATTATGGCAGTCGGGGGACCTCTTAGAATAGAAGGTGTTCCTCAGAACGGTCCCCCGACTGCCATAATATGTTTATCTGTTTTAATTAATGAGAAATTGACCACTTTTCCCTTTGTCAATATGCAGATGAACTAAAATAACTTGTTTTTTACTTTTTAGTTCGTTTTAAAACAGGGCAGTCGTGTTTTTTAATTTTTTAATTATTTATTTTTTTAAGTATGGGTCTTATTTTTGCAATTTTTAGTTTGTCGGGGCAGTAGCCTTCGTCAAAAGACTGATTTATTAAAAATGTCAACGGAGGGGTTAATTCATTGATACAGTATTTAATTAACGTCGGTGGAATGTCGTCCGCGCCGAAGCTGCTTTTATTTCCTAAGCTGCGAATTATGGTATGAACTTCCTTCTCGGTTGCAGGCTCAAGGAACAACGAGTTTGTCAAGGAACATCTCGGGTGCGGATCACGCACCGGGTTTGGGTTATAAGTGGATGAAGTTTTGCCAACTGACACAAAATATTCATTAAATACATTTGCGACTTCTCGCGGTTCCTGAACTAAGCAGCCCGATTTTGTCAAGAGTGTTATATTTTTTGAGTCTGTCTGTTTGGTTTAGTCCGTAATGTCCTTTATTATTTGCCACATGGTCTTCGTTTTGTTTTTTGAACCACGCATTTTCCACGCATTATCTATATTCTATTTTCTTAGATTGTTTGATGCATCTTTTTAGTAGTTTTCCGTAGGTCTTGTGGTGTTTTTTTAGTATGTTATTATTGGTCTCTTTAGCCATTAGTTTGACATTCGACATTCGAGCCAGACAAGCGCGGGCCGCGGTCATCTAAAGTGGGAGGGGTACTCATCGGCAAAGCTTCGGCGAACGTGACGCTCTCTGCTCTTAAAGTTTTGCGAAGCCCTCCAACCCTCACTTAGCCAGCTTAGTGGGCTATGACCAAACCCCCCTCATTCTAAAGAGGAGTCATATTAAGCTCAGTTATGACTAAATATGAGCCTTGAAAATTGAGGGATTTATCATGTTGATACGACGTATTACATAACGGTAGGTAGATATTTAAGTACCACTTATTACACATGCTGCTAAGCTAAGTAAGCTGTACAAGATTGGTAGATTCGTGGGTAATTTATTAATTGGATTTCGATATGTAAGAGTGATGGGGAGAACCAATGTTAACGTTTAAAATTTTAAGTGTCGTCGGAAGAGCTTCCCTCGGTTCCGAGTCTGCAGGCCAAATTCCAAAAGCAAATAAAATAACAATGAATTTTTTTAAACTTGTAGCGCCATCTTTTAGAGAGTAGTAGTTAGAATGTAAAATAAATATAGTAACGCCACCTATTATTGAGTAGGCCTCGCAGAAAGCTTCTAAAGCTTCTTCTTCCTCTATATAATAAATTTTTGTATAATGAATCTATTGTCAATAGAAATAATCATTTTTTTATCTTCTTTTTTTTGTTTTTCTTCTTTTATATTCTTCATAGCTTTCATAATATTTTTCGAGGCTCCTATTTTTCAACGAGAGTTGTATTGAATCTGTAAACTAACGGGTCTAATGTCACTGTCAAAATTTCAATTCAACTGTCATGCAATTATTTTGCATTTTGGTTTTCGCTTGTCATCCTAATTCTTAGATCATAATAAAAGTTTTAATTAATTCAATAATAATTAAATATAGAAATGGCTTTAATTGACTACTGCCGCTTAGATGAGAAGATAAACTTAAAGCCTGCAGATGCGCTGTCATCTATAAACGCAGACGTGTTGGGATACACTCAAAACTTCATGAACAATGTTCAACTCGCAACACCGCCTTTTGCTAACGTAAGTGTAGAGATTTATAGATACAAAAATAACGCACCAACGTATTGGAAATGTAAATAATCGGCTTCAATTCTCATTAGTTTACTGCACGACCTTATGAGGATAGCCTCAAATGACTCTGAATTTGATGAAGTTAAGTTCGTTACCGGCTTAGAAAAAGCATGGTAAACAGTAAAAAAAAACCGGCCAAGTGCGAGTCGGACTCGCGCACCGAGGGTTCCGTACTCAAGAAGTACTGAAGCAAAACAATCAGGCATACTAATGTAGATGTAACACGACCAAAACTGTAACGACCAAAGATGTAAAACGGTAATAATTACCTTTGTTAATGAACCGCAAAACTAAGTTTGTTTGTAGAGGTTTATTGTTAATATCAAAAAAACTATGCTAGTTAGAGCATTGGCTATAGTTTTCCTGTAAAATATACGTAAATTCCTATTGACCATAATTATTTGAGATTTTTCGATTGGTAAACTCCGGAGATAAGGGGGGGGGAACGGTATTCTTTTAGACATTTTCCCCGATAAATCAAAAACTATCATGACTAAAAATAATTTAAAATCGGTTTTAGAATGTACAAAGTAAACCCTTTCATATGATACCCCACACAGTACAGTTATCTCACTTTTAAATTTCAACCCTCCGATTTTCCCCCCTTTTTAAATAAGAACAAAAATAATTTCCATTTTTTTTATTCCAGTGTCATTGGGCCACTAATATACACAACTATTCCAAATTTCATATCAATAGCTCCGTTAGTTACTGAAATAATCGAGTGTGACAGACAGACAGACGGACAGACGGAGAAAGTCGCACCATAAGGGTTCCATTTTTACCATTTTGGTACGGAACCCTAAAAAGTGGTAAGGGTTTTGAAATCGGTCGCATTGAATATTTCTTATAACATGATATATACCTTTAAACCTCTTAAAAGCTCGGTTGACGGAGCCCCGCTTCGTGGTGCTACTACTTCTGGGTGGTCATTAAAGAAAATAACCACTCAGAAGCACTCTTTGTCATCTATCCGTTATCCGAGTCGGGGTGCCCTCAAGTACCGAAATCGCTTCGCTCCCTCTTGTACTCTTAGTTATCTGTGACAATAAACTTCTGCGAACGGATATATGGCCTTCAGCCTTGTGGTAGATTGTGGTGACTCTTTAGCGTTCACTTTTTCGCTTTGACCCTCTTAAAAGCTCAGCTTCGATTGAAAGAGCCTCGATTTAAAGCTTCACCCTAAAAAGTTAATCGTTAATATCTGGGTGGGTGGTATTTTTTTTTATTTTTGGTAAATATGACATTTTCCAAAAATGAATCCTAGCTAGATCAATTTATCGCCCCCAAAACCCCCTGTATACTAAATTTCATGAAAATTGTTCGAGCCATTTTCGAGCTTAAGATTATATAGAAATATATATACAAGAATTGCTTGTTTAAAGGTAATAATATGAGGTAGGATAATATGTAACCCATCGTTTTAATGTCGTAATGATGTTTTTTCCCCATGAGCATTCTACAGTTTCAATCTTTGTACCAGAATGCTTGGTAGTCGTATTTGCTTGCAGTGTTCCAGCTGTAGCCAAAGCCTCGCAACAAGCCAGAACAATGCAAATTTAAATTACTTTACAAAATCCTATATAGGAAATGAACCTGGACCCCTGGAAATTGATCTTTATTACTTTACTTCAACTAACTTCTCCTTAATTATTTGGTAACATAAAGAAGTCAGCAACCAGAGTCTCAGACTTATTATGAGAGCACTAAACTCCATTTGGATATTGTTATAATTGTCTTCTCTTCATATTCTGTTGTTTGTTCACAGCCTGTTGAAACTTTGGCCCAGTTTAACTCAAAAGATGAGACAGGAAGACAGATTAAAATAGAGTTTGATCATGGCACAACCACACTTGGCTTCCGTTATAAAGTAAGTAAAATTTCCTCCAAACTTATTACAATAAATAAAAAAAAAAAATTCTAGAGAATTTTTTTCTGCTGAAACAAAGGTTTTTGTTTTAAAATTTCTCTTCATGCTGTTATCTCACGCTTGTCATGAAGCAAGCCATAATGCTTAGCAAATCCGCATTGACCCACTTCCTGAGGTTACAGAGCCATATAAGAAACAATCTGTACACACTTAGACTGAAAATAAAGTCAAGTCAAAATCAAATTGAATATATACTTCCGCAGGGTGGAGTTCTGTTGGCGGTGGACTCCCGAGCTACCGGTGGTCAGTTCATTGGCTCACAGTCCATGAAGAAGATTGTTGAAATCAATGACTATTTACTTGGTGAGTCATTTGTAACTGAATATTGAGACTTGCATGACATGCATCTTTACAACAACATGATCCCCAAGGCTCTTGAAGATTAGCATAAGTTGAAACACAGTTAACCATGCACTATAATACTAATGTCAGTACAGAAAATTCCCTAATTTAATTGCCTTCACTATGTGACCATTACCTTACCTCTCTTTCTGTCACATAACAGCGACATATCGCCAACTTCATTTATCTTTTTTTTTTCAAATCTTTTTTTCAAAATCCCACACGAACGGACAGGCAAATAGATTGAGTAGTTATGCCACGATTGAATAACATTCAAACTCACAAACTTTCTCATTTGTAATATTAATAGGATATCAAAGTTTGTCTGTCTGGCATGGCCTGGAGCAAATAGTCTCGATAACTGCAGTTCCTTCTTCCTTGCAGGCACGCTGGCGGGCGGCGCGGCGGACTGCGTGTACTGGGACCGCGTGCTCGCCAAGCAGTGCCGCCTGTACGAGCTGCGCAACCGCGAGCGCATCTCCGTGGCCGCCGCCAGCAAGCTCATGTCCAACATGGTGTACAACTACAAGGGCATGGGGCTCAGCATGGGCATGATGCTCGCCGGCATCGACAAGAGGGTAATGAGGCTTTTTAACAATTTTTCTCCTGTATTTGAGGGAGATCCTATTTGTCTGTGGTACAAGAAGTCATAAATTAAGTTTATTTTTTCATTTTTGTGGTCCTCAAATAAACTATTTAACTCGGGAACTATTTAATTTGGTTCCCCCGTCACCTTTTTACCATAGACAAGGCATCGAAAATGTTTCCACCCATATATAGTCGACGTACCAAAGACGCGTACGAAGCGGTTTGATTCCTCGTTCCTGATATGCACTGCAGAGGTTTGTAATACCCTCTCAGGCACTGTCTCTCCCGCCACATACAAGTGTGCTCCACCTTAGACTGTATCATCACTTTCCATCAGGTGTGACCACAATCAAGCGCTAGATAAACCCTAACAAATTAGAGTTATCCAAATGGTTCAAACTTAAACATTTAGAAGTTTTCACTTCAAATAAAAAATGTTTTCAGGGCGCTCAACTGTACTACGTGGACAGCGAAGGGACCCGCACTCCCGGCAAAGTGTTCTCCGTGGGATCGGGCTCGGTGTACGCGTTCGGCGTGCTGGACTCCGGCTACCACTGGGACCTTGAAGATCTGGAGGCGCAAGGTACAGTTTGTTTTTTTAATTTCCGCTAATACACGGCAACATGGCGGAATTCTTAGTATCCCTGACAACAATAAACTGGCGACCTTTTTTCGTGTATTATGCTAACTAATATTAGTCTATAGAGGAATGTCGTTGTAACAAAAATGTCTAGCTCTAAAATCTTTATTTAAAGGTTCCACTTTACCAAATTAGTCGAGTATCGATTAATTTGTGAGTTACATCGATTTCTTAAAATGGACACTTTTAAGCAAAGATTATTTATAAACATATGAAGGTGATGCTCCCATTTCCGCAATTTTCTTGACGATAAATTTGTAGGAGTTAATGTGGATACCTTAGTCTATAATAAACAAAGTTAGGATTTAAATCAGCTCAGTACTGGATTCCATACATCCATGGTTATTATCCCCTTTGTTCGTAGAGCTGGGCCGGCGCGCGATCTACCACGCGACGCACCGCGACGCGTACTCGGGCGGCATCATCCGCGTGTACCACATCACCGACAAGGGCTGGGTCAACATCTCCAACGAGGACTGCTCCGACCTGCACTACAAGTACCAGGCCGAGAAGGACGCCAGCGATCAGTAAACTTTAAGGGCTTTGTATTAAATAAAATAATGTGTAACGGTTTTGGTTGTTTTATTTGACTGATTTTTCTATTCGAAGTAGGTACTTATCTCGACTAATGGTGCCAATCCATCAGAGCAGAGCGAGGCAGCGGAGCGGAGAAACTGAGAAATATTACTTAATAGGATGGCACAAAATCTCCGCTCCTCTGAATTTGTGCAATCCTATTGGTTAATATTTCTCCGATTCTCCGCTCCGCTGCCTCGCACCGCTCTGATGGATTGGCAGCCTTATTTGGGAGATCTGCACCTATTAGGTGCAGATCTCCCAAATATGCGTATCGCAATATGCCTTATGGCATATTGCCATTCGCTAAAAAGATAGAAATGTAACGAAATTCGATAATGTATGAAAATGATCGCAAAATTGGTCACGTCACCTCCCCGCCTTCTTGGGGCTACCGCATAGGTACTGCTCACGGCATGGCGTGGCATGATTTTAAAGCGTAGCAATTTTAGGTCATATTTCTATGAAAACACGTTTGAATATCCATTTGTAAGAACTTGAAATCTCTTGCCATGCCGTGACCAGTATGCGTTAGCACTGATATATTTTAGGAGTAAGAATCCGCACTATCTCCGAATTTATTGAACTTTGTGCCACTTGTATTAAGTTGACCCAAAATGGTGGCCGTCAGCGCAGGTACATCACCTTTATTACTCTCGACTCCGTTGTCATAAATGTGTTCTGCTTAGGGTTCAACTTATACGCCACCTACTTACTATACGTGATGGTAAAAGGTGGGAAATTGGATGACTGATCAACAAAATTTCACATTGTAATAGGAAATTTTCGTTAATGATCTAAAGATTTATTAAAACAATTGTTTTGCTTGTTAAACATATTTTTAATAAATTAAGTACTTAACCATAAATAAATAACAATAAATTACAACAAAGATGCACAACTTATGGCGAAATTAGCAATAAAACAACTTCTAAATCTAGCATTAATACTGTTAGATTCAATATTTCTTGTCTTTCTTTTCATCTTCTATTTTTATGTTGACCTCTTCAAAACCTTCTTCGATTTCCCAATCTTTGAGTGGTACTTCAGTGAGTTTGTAGAACTTGCCATGTTTGCCAATACCTGATTAACAATAAAAAAAAATAGTTTCAGACAGATATTTCTGTTCTTGCAATATTGATTGCAACAAAGCTGATTGTTAAACAATTACTCTTTTAACTACTTCAAGTGGAAGAGCGCAACTGTCAATTATTTAAGTTAATAGAATTTAAACATCCATATTACGTAGTAGGGAATTTATAATTATGAGAAGACCTATTTGGAATTTGGAGTGTACGTTTCTGCTTCTTTAGAGTAGAGTAGTCTCTAGGATTTTTAAGAGCTGGGTTTTTCTGGTCCTTTGCTATTGCTTTATCTGTTTTATGTGTCAAAGAGAAAATAAACGAAATAGTATACACATTGTAGGTTTATAATTTTATATCATCAGGAGGCAATATCAACTAAATGTGTATTTTTAGCCCACTATTAGCGAAAAAAATGGAATTTTCGCGCTCAGATGGATACCTATCCCCCTTAAGTGGATGAGGAATTTAGGTGGTTTATGAAAAATGAAACTTGAATACATACCACCCTGAAACTTCTTGATGCCCTGGCTGAGGTCTTCGATGGCGGAGCCGAGGAGGCTGTTCATGATGGCCTCGTCGCGCATGCTCTCCTCGCTGTTGGGGTTGAGCTGCGAGTTGACGGCCGCCAGCTTGTCCATTATCAGCGCGTTTTGTGGGAACTTCACCAGGGATTTGGCAAGTTTTACCGATTCCCCTAAGGCTGAAAAAAAATCCATTTGATCATTGTTATGAACCTAAAGATGAGCCCATCTGAACACTTCACGCAAACCTTCTTCATACAAGAAGTAATGCTATCTGTCAAAATTTTCGCTTATACGCCTCAATATGGCGGAATCTGTCCCTGTGAGAACCCACGCGCAGATTAATAGTATAAATAGTGAACTGTAGCGTGGACCGCGGTGCAAAGACCAGTGTCAAAACAAACATTTTCACCACCGGTAAACTAGCGACATTTTGCCTCGCATTCAGCCGGGTCCTGCGTATATGTCTATTCAAATGATCTTCAAAGTGTTTGTTAGTGCAAAAGCCATAAATATGCTGCCAATACTTCAGCAACTGAATGAATGACCACAAAAACTTGAAGCCGCAATCAGCAGAAGAAGAAGTTGGCATTCCAAATTTCACTCCAATCGATTCAGTATTGCAGCATGAAGGAGTAACATATTACATACACACACATACAAATATTAAACCTTAATAATACTAGTGTGATTACCTCACCTGTGCCAGTGGAAGTGAGCTTACAAGCCAGCCCCATCGCGTTAGCGTCGACACCAGATATCGGCCGCCCTGTGATCAGGAGGTCCAGGGCGCGAGATAGACCTATCAGCGCTGTGAGACGCCTGCCACCATACAAACTTTGAGGAGCACCTAAAGTATAAAGTAACATAATATTATTAATAGCTAGGTATAATTTAATTTAACTGACGACCGAATGGCGTAGTGGTAGCGAAGTGCGAACCTACCGTCTGCGCCGGAGGTCGTGGGTTCGATTCCCACTACTGGTAAATGTTTGTGTAATGAGCATGAATGTTTGCCATATTTATGTATATTAGTATTTATGTATATTTATCATTCTCTAGCACCCATAACACAAGCTATTGCTTACTTTAGGGCTAGATTGCGGTGTGTAAAATGACCCGTATAATTTTTTTACGAATAAGTCTTGTATTTTTTATTATTGATTGCTGCGTGCCTAATCATTAGCATCAATATAACCGTGAGTTGTGACGCATATTCGGCGTCAGTAGCTGTCAACCAATAAAAGAGTATCGGCATTCGGCGCACTCACAACCGCGTAATCCCTTTGATGCGTGCCAAAAATCTCCGAGCGTCCATGATTACTGCTGATTATTGATGATCATCGACGAAATGAGAATCAAACCCCAATACATAATGGTGTCGTCTCTACTATATGCCTAATGTCTAGCAGTGCCATAAAGTTAATGTTTGGGGTTTGATGTCACTTACCAAATCGCCTTCCCAAACATCCGAGTATAGCAGTGTCTTCAATAACGCGAAGGTCGCACGCCAGGGCCAACTCGAAGCCCTCGCCCACTGCGTAGCCTGTCACTGCAGCTATAGTGGGCTTGTCGCACAGCGGCCGACGGAGGAGACGAGACTGGAGAAGTCAAATGACTCTTAAGGTACAGAAACACATTGTACGTAGTAACACTTACCATAAAAGTACTTAGAACTAAGTTTAGTAAGGTTCATTTACATTATACACCCTGCACTGAGAGGAAGCCTGGAGCAACATTTAGTATGAGTATTCTCAACTAATTGGTATGAATAGGAAGCTGAGAAAAAAGATTCCGATGAATTGAGAACCTCCTCCTTTTATTTGAAGTCAGTTAAAAATTGCCAACAATTTAGCATACCAGTATAATGCTGTTTAGCTACTGATTCCACTAATCAATTCCCAGTAACACTATTTCCCTATATTTATATTTCACTATATTTATTATATTTTAATAATAATTATTAAATGGATTGTCATTAATTGCACGTGTGTGCACTCCATGTAGGCATAAAGGCAAGTGCCTACCCTAACAAATTCATCCAATAAACCAAAAAAGAAAAACTTCTGAAAGAACTATCTGCCTTCACTTGTTTGATGTGATTCGCAATAGAGACTGCTTGATATTTTAATTATTATTATAAGCAAAAGACCTTAAATAATAATAACTTTTAAGTTCTTTTTTGGTTTATTGGATGAATTTGTTAGGGTAGGCACTTGCCTTTATGCCTATATGGAGTGCACGCCACTGAATTTAATTGTCACTCACCATCAAGACAGATCAGTCAAATACGCACTTGAACTTGAGATATAAACAAAGTGTGTTAAAAAGAACTTAAGTTAAGTAAAGTTGTTAAAAAGAACTTAAGTTGTATTGCAATGAACTCACAGCTGCATCAGTAAGTGTACTATAACCCTTCTCCTCAACCTCATCCAAATCAAATCCAGAGCAGAAACTCCCTCCCTCACCATTGAACACCAAGACTTTGGCTTCAGCGTCTTTCTCAAAGGCATTGATAGCCTCCGTCATTTCTCTTAGTGTGGCTTCATCAAGACTGTTGCGAGTCTTTTGACGGTCTATGTTCAGGGTTGTGACAGCTCCATACTTCTCCACTACAATGTCTAGAACAAAATATATATTCAGAATTATTACAATAATATCAAAAGCACTAGGCACTGGGTCTATTCTGTTAGTTGATGTTGATGAAAAGTTGATGTAAAAAGTGTAAGATTCTGATAATAAAAAGATGGCTCATAGGTACTAATTTAAAGTGGCTTTTTACACATCCCTCAAGAGTGGTCCCTAATCTTTGAAACTAACTATTGAAAAAATTTAAGAACCATACAGATCTAAATAAAATATAAATTTTCGAAGAACCTGAATCTATCTGATTCTAAATCTCTGCAGCGTTGTCAGTTGCGGTTTTCTAATTATTGTAATTGTAATAGATGATAAAAACTTTTAGGAGAAAAAAACCATTTACTCTTTTTAATTTTAATGTCTTCTACATCCTTGGCCTCTTCTTTCTTCTTCGCATCATTCTTAGATGAAGCTAATCTCACCGTGTTAATCCGAGTAAAAGATAAATTTCCGAATGAAACGCACTTTCTCAATAAGCTCTTCATTGCAAATAATATCAGTAAAATGCACGTAAAATGAGATAACGTTTATATTAATTCTAATAATCCGACTTGTTTATGTTAGGTTAGATTTAACTTTTTAGGTTATTTTATTTTGTTGTTGTTTAAAGTAAGGTAATAGTTGTCTGTGTTTTTTCTATTCCACAGATCACTATAACGGCGGTATACAGTATTGTGTTCTGTGGTTTACAGTTTTGTTCCCTGTGGTTGCAAACGTCAAAAAAAAAATGCACAAGAATGGATGAGATTACTTTGCGAATTTTTCGACAAATTCATTGAAGACACGTGTACTTATTGGATCTATTGAATATTATTGTTGTTTTTTGGTATCTTCATTACATTGTGAAAGAGTTCTCTGAGGCAAGAAAAGTGTGAGAGCGACAAAATGTCTGAATTTAAAGATTGGTTTAATAGTATTCCGTTTTTCACACGGTACTGGTTGGCTTGTACGATAGGATTAAGTCTTATAGGAAGATTTGGACTGGTTAATTACTCCTATTTCATTCTGGACTATTACCCTATAATAAGACAATTCCAGGTAAGCTTTTTCCAAACTTTTGATGTACATGGTACATTAGTTTTATTCATTTTAGATTCGGATGTATTATCTCATTTCTTATCAGTTAAACAGTAACAATTATTGTTTGTTGTGCTCTTACTGCCATATTAATACTTAGTCTTATTGTGAAATAATGTACAATGCCATTTTATTAGTCATGTAATGTCATATAAACATTTCAGTTTATTTTTGTAAAAATATAATCTTGGCAAATAAATCAAAAGTATGTCTGATATTTATATTTCCAAATTGTTAAGTTAAGGTGTTTTGGCCCTACTAGCCCACAAAATTCTAATTTTACTTAGTTTTTTGGAAATATTAGACTAACTGCACGTTGTAGGTTTATGGCAATGAGTTTTGCGGGCATAATCTTCATGTATCTACATTTAACAATTTAGTTTTTTAATTTAGTTTTTAATAAAAACTTTGCTCAAAAATTCCCATACTCACATTGGTTCCTGAAAGATTATTTTTGTTTCCCAGATTTGAAGGCATCAATATGAACCAAATGCGTATTTTTGAGCTATTTTTGAGCTTAGTTTTTTAATTAACCCCCTATTAGCGAAAAACTAAATAAAATTTGAATGGTACCAATCCCCTTAAATATAAATAACTATATACCATTAGAGCGCTTGTATACGTCCGTGTTTTTCACCGGATACCGGAGCGTCAATAAACGGCTATCCTTGTATACGTATTATTCTTTACCGGATGGATGTTACTTTGGAGTGCCGTCTATATGTGCTAGTTTTGAACTGGTAGTCAGAGATTACTCAAAATGTTCAATAATAAGAAAAAAGAACTCGTATTGGCCTACTATTGGTACAAATAGAAATAGAAAAACGAAAAAGGTCATCGTGGGTGCATTCTATATTATTGGAAAGGGAAGAATATGGCGCATTTCATACTCTTTTACGAAGTTGGAAGAAGATGAAACTAAATTTTACAATTA
Source organism: Coenonympha arcania (assembly GCA_036785405.1). Lineage (NCBI taxonomy): Eukaryota > Metazoa > Arthropoda > Insecta > Lepidoptera > Nymphalidae > Coenonympha > Coenonympha arcania. The sequence continues at coordinate 7,091,693 of CM072059.1, forward strand.
TTTTCGGATGAAAAAACACTGAACTGAACTCTTGGGTTTTGTCCTACAGTACCTACAGGCCTATTTTCAACCAAACTTAATTACAATTCCATGTAAATAGCATCCATTTTTAAAAGAATGCAGGTAGACGGCACTTAATTTAAAGAAAACCGGCGAAACGTCCGGCAGCGTCAACACTCATCAATACACTGGCGTGGATGACCGCTCTTTCTTACACCGGACCGATGTCCGTCGCGCCGAGGGGGAGCGGTGGTGCATCCGGCGTAAATTGTTCGCCGGACCGATGTCCGGTGCATGTACACACATTCATTCTAAATCATACACCACCGCGAATCCGGCAAAAAACACGGTCCGTTATCCGGTGAAAAAAACGGACGTATACAAGCGCTCTTACCATTAAAGATTAAGCATCTGTAAGTAAGCCTTAAAAACAAATTATTAATTTTATTTTGCAGATATGGCGACCATTGACAGCTCTATTCTTCTACCCAATCACTCCGGGCACTGGCTTCCACTTCCTGATAAACTGCTACTTCCTCTACCATTACTCCCAGAGGCTGGAGATGGGAATATTTGCTGGAAAACCAGCAGATTACTTTACCATGCTGTTGTTTAACTGGATCTGCTGTGTTGTCATTGGATTATTGGCTAATTTAATGGTAAGGATTGTGTGGTAAATCAACCCAAATACGGGTTAGCTGATGTCACTTTTTTTCTACTGGCTTGCAAACATGAAACCCAGAAAGGGGGATTTTGGTGGTTACTTGAGCGTCATGGGGACATATAGGATTGTAAATAGTAGGTGCTAAAAAATTTGGTTAAATGATGTATGCTATTTCAGTGATGGGGGAAGCAATTGTGACCTTGAAATTTTTTCTTGAGTGATATGTACATGTAAGGGTCAGTATTCCAGCACCTTAGGTCCCCAACATCATTTTGTCCTACCCTACATGCTATGTGCCTTCTACCTCTATTTGAAATTTATCTTTCAAGCTATGTCAGTGATCTACTCATTTTCAGTATGTTCAGATATAGCTCTTACAAATGTAGGTCCCAGTTAATGACAAAAGATTATTCTGTATTTAAAATTATTTATACATATTATTTCTCTCTTTATCTTACTAATTTTGTATAATTTCAGGTACTAATGGACCCCATGGTCTTATCAGTTCTGTATGTTTGGTGCCAACTCCACAAGGATGTGATAGTGTCCTTCTGGTTTGGAAGCCGTTTCAAAGCTATGTACCTGCCCTGGGTCCTTTTGGCTTTCAACCTTGTGATAAGTGGAGGGTAAGCATTGTTAATAATTTAAAACTATAAAATAATGATAAAAGAAACTGGAGCTGATTAAGTTATAAGTTTATCTCTATTTTTAATCTAATTTGAAAAAAGCTGAAATAATATTCAATCAGAATAAGCACTTGTGTAAACATAATACAGTAAAGGCTTTGCAAATATGTGTTGAATTTCAGAACCTTGCCTCTAGCTGTAAACAGATGATAGATGATTTTCATGCGAGGCATTTTTCATGTATGCCATAGAAAAGATGTTTCACAATAATAGTTTATTAATTCTAGTTCTAACTAATTACTGAAAATATCTCACTTCTGTTGTAAATTTTATTTCAAAGAGTCATAGTGCCAAAAAATTCATTCGAGAGCTTTCCCCGTGTTTAATAACCTCAACTGGTGACCGAATGGCTGGCTCATTTTTTGCACAACGTATCAGACTAGCTGTTCAATGCGGAAATACAGCCAGTATTTTTGTCACCATTCCACGCAGGCAAGACTTGTATAGTAATTAGAATAAGCTAGTGATAAGTTTCAAGGTGAATATTAATTATATGTATATTTTCCAGGGGAGTGATGGAGCTTCTGGGTATCCTGATTGGACATGTTGCTTTCTTCCTGTTGTTCAAGTACCCACAGGAGTTTGGGGGACCAGCACTTTTGGCACCTCCTGCTTTCATGTGAGTAAATAATTGTTTATGTCCTTCAAAGACACAAATCAACCTGCATGACCAGTGAGATAAACTTAACAAGAGTAACCTTATCTAAATACAATCTTTTTTGTCCATTACTGAGATCTACGGAATAAAAGAGACAGCCAAGATTTATTCAGGAAACTAAATTGGTTTAAATTATACCTTTAATTTTATATTCCAAATAGCAGAATTTTGATTAAATTCCTGAAACAATAATAAAAAATAAAATAAATAGCCTTTTTATTCAGATCAACTTAATACTCTAGAACATAAATATAAGGTAAACATCTAGATAAAATTATTCAATTAATTGTACTCTAGTATTTGTTTCTTCTTTATATTTTGATGATCTGTTTGCCAGTCGGCAAAGGCCTCCTCCAACCTTTTCCATTCATTTCTTTCTTGAGCCACTCTGTTCCACGTCACTCCTGCTACTTGTCTGATGTCGTCATCCCACCTTTTCGGTTGTCTTCCTCTTTTTCTTTTGCCTAGTCTAGGGTACCATCTTGTAACAATTTTACTCCATTTGTCTTTTCCTCTTATCATATGGCCAGCCCATCTCCATTTCAATCTCTTGATTTTCGATGTTATATCTATGACCTTTGTTTTATTCCTGATGATGCGGTTTTTCACTCTATCTGCCTTTTTAATATTTAGCATACTCCTTTCCATTGCGTGTTGGCATGTTGAGAGTTTGTTGATTACGTTTTGTGTCAAGGCCCAAGTTTGGCTGCCATACATAAGGACAGGTAGTACGCAGGTGTTAAATAATTTACTTTTTGTATTTATGTGAAGATTTTTATCTTTCATAGCCTCTCTTAGGCTCCAGTACCTTCTCCAGCCGTTGGTAATTCTTCTTTCTGTTTCTTTGCGTATAGAATCATTTTGCGTTATTAGCTGTCCTAGGTAGATATATTCATCAGTGTAGTCAATTTGAGTGTCCCTTATGTTTATTGTAGTTTGCTTTCCATTTGTCATTACTCTTGTTTTTTCAGGGTTTAGTTTTAACCCTACCTTCTCGCTTTCCGATGCCAGTTCGATAAGCATTCTATTTAGGTCTTCTGGTGTTTCAGCAAATAAGACTATGTCGTCTGCGAATCTTAAATGTGTTAATGGTTTTCCGTCTACATTGATCCCAGCATTTTCCCACCTGAGAGCTCTAAATATTGATTCCAGTACCGCCGAGAATATTTTTGGAGACAGGGGGTCTCCTTGTCTCACGCCTTTTTGTACTTTGAATGATTTGCCTTTTTTTTCTAGTTGAATTCTTGCAGTACTATGACTATATACATTTTTTATTAAGCGAATGTACTTGTGCTCAATTCCTTGTTCCTTAAGAGTCTCCCATATCTTTTCATGAAACAGAGAATCGAATGCTTTGCTGTAATCTACGAATGCAATATAGTATGTTTGCTGGTATTCATTATACTTCTCTAAGATTTGGCGTACTACATGTATGTGGTCTATTACAGAGTAGTCTTTACGAAAGCCTGCCTGTTCAATAGGTTGATGTTCATCTAAAGTTCCTTCAATCCGTTTTAATATAATTTTGGCAAATATTTTATAGATGTTAGACATAAGGCTTATAGGGCGGTAGTTTCCGATTTCGTGTTTGTCTCCTTTCTTATAGAGAAGGATAATATTGGACTCTGACCATTGTTTTGGGATGATTTCTGTGTTTATTATATCATTAAATATATCTGTGAGGATCGGTATAACTACTTTCTTGCTTTGTCTTAGGATTTCATTGTTTATACCATCTGGTCCTGGTGCTTTGTCTCTCTTTTGGGTATCAATAGCTTTCTCAACTTCGGCATGGAGGATAATAGGGATATTTGAGGTCTCCTCCAGGTCAACTTCATCTTGTGGAATGTTGCATTCATATAGATTTTTGTAGTAGGCTGTTGCAATTTCTAATATATCTGATCTGCGATTTTTACATATTCCCCTGTTATTTTTCATTTTTACTACCCAGTCTGTTGAGTTGCTTAGTTCCTTATAAGCTTTTTTGACGCCTCCCGTTTTGATAATGTATTGTTCAATACTTTCCATTCTGCTTGTTTTTCTATCGGTTCTTATACTTTCTTTAATTTCTTTACTAATTTTTGCTAACTCTTGTCTTCTATTTTTTGTATCTCTTGCTTTAATTAGGTGATTTCTTTCTTCTAACAGTCTTATAGTATTAGATGAAAGCCATTTTTTTCGTTCAGTTCTTGTATTTGCTGCGAGTTGTGTCTCAGTTTTAATGATGTTTTCTATCCAATCGTATTTTTCCTGTGTTCCTAAACACTTTGTGTTTTCTTTGAAGTCATTGAATTTGTCTCTCAGGGTGATCGCTAATTGTTCCATTTGATGTTTACCGAGTTTAAAGTTTCCTATTTCACGTTTTGGCCTGGGTTTTCCTGGCTGTACAGTTTTTAGTTCAGCTCTGATCAATCTATGGTTGCTATTGAAATTGAACTTGTTAATAACGTCGAAGTTAGTAAAGTAGCTGTCTCGGTTAGTCATTATGAAATCAATTTGGTTTTTTGTTTTTCCATCTGGCGAAATCCAGGTCCACTTTCTCTTCTTACTTTTCTTGTACATTGTGTTTAAAATCGTTAAGTTATTTTCTAAAGCAAAATTTACTATTTTTTCTCCGTTTCTGCTTCTAGTTTTGGTACTGTATGTGAACGGTCCAAGTACTGTGTTTTCACCCGAGATCCTTTCTCCAATTTGGCCATTGCAATCCCCCATAACTATTAGGTTTTTATGGGCGTGTTCTTGAATAGCTTTATTAAGATCAAGGTAGAATGCGTCTATTGTTTCTAGGTCAGATTGTTCTGTAGGCGAGTATATTTGTACTATAGACCATGAATCTTTGTAACCTGGTAGCTTCAAATTCATTATTGCTATGCGCTCAGAGATTCCTTTAAATCCTTCTATGCAGTTTGTGAGATGTTTTTTAATAATAAAACCTACCCCATGATGACCAGGGGTCGTTCCAATATGATATAGCAAGAAATCTGAGTAAGAGGCAATTCTTTCTCCCATTCGTCTTGTTTCGCTTAGGCCGACAATGTCCCATTTGATTTGTTTTAGCGCATATGTTAGTTCTGTAAGGTTTTCTTCGTTTTTCAAGGTAAGTACATTGAGGGCTGCGACATAAATTTTATCTTTTTGTCTCTTTTGTTTTGTTTTTGGTATCGTTGAGGGTTGTAGTCGGGCTCTCTTCGATGCGATGAGAGCCCGATCAAACTCCTTAACTATTAACTCGACACACAAAAACCAATAGCAATTACTAACCGGTAAACGGAAAACACAAACAAATAATGAAAACCTACAAAAAGTTAAAACTTTACCTCCCCCAAGCCGACTGGTCCTTGTGGGGGAGGACAGTGACTACAACCCTCCAACGATACCAAATTCCTGAAACATTAATCAACAAATAATAACAAGTAACTTAATAATAATTAGTATCAAGATTCTTAAACGCCTGTAAAAAAAAATCAAAGTTAAAGTTTCATTTGGTTTTTATATTATAAGACTATATTAACCTAGTAGGTCGCGTGGGTGCGCGGGCCACATGTGGCACGCGTGCTGTCTTCCCACCTATTTGCCTTACAACGTTAGTCCCTTCAACATTCCCCATACATTTTCTATGAAAAAAATAAATTCCGCCATTTTGATTTTTTTTTCTTTTCATCGAATAGACCTTCGGATCCTGATCACCTCTTGTCAAGAAACCATTCTTCCATCTTTTATACTTTCTGAGATATCGACGAAACTCTTTTGGCGGCCATTTTGAATCCGCCATTTTGATTTTTTTTTCAGCTCACTGGCAATTGGATGACGTTTCAAATGACATTTGGTCGAGCACCCCCCACCTATCTTTGATACCCTGGCTGTGCTCTTCACCCGTCTTCCAAATCCTCAATCATCAGCTCTCTCCATATTTTTGTTCTTAATCATTTTTCACTTCTATACGAAATGGTTATTGAAAAAAAAATTTTCATACAAAATTGTTCAGGAGAGGTGATCAATGAGTCAGTCCAAGTCCAGGCCAATCAGCACGAGTAGCTATATATATAGTAACTAGTAGGGTGCGTGGTGGCGCGGGCCACATGTGGCCCGCGTGCTGTCTTCCCGCCTATAAAAAAATCCCTTTAAAAATCCCCTTTCATTTTGTATGAAAAAATAAATTCCGCCATTTTTAATTTTTTTTTCTTTCCATCGAATAGACCTTCGGGTCCTGATCACTTCTTGTCAAGAAACCGTTCTTCCATCTTTTATACTTTCCGAGATATCGACGAAATTCGTATGGCGGCCATTTTGAATCCGCCATTTTGAAATTTTTTTCAGCTCACTGGCAATTGCATGACATTTCGAATGACATTTGGTCGAGCACCTCCCACCTATCTGCTATACCCTTGCCTGTGCTCTTCACCCGTCTCCGAAATCCTCAATCATCAGCTCTCTCCATATTTTTGTTCTTAATGATTTTTCCCCTTTTATATGACAGTATACGTCAAAAAAATTTTTTTCATACAAAATTGTTCAGGAGAGGATCAATGAGTCAGTGAATCAGCACGAGCAGCTATATATATATTAACTAGTAGGGCGCGTGGAGGCGCGGGCCACATGTGGCCCGCGTGCTGTCTTCCCGCCTATAAAAAAATCCCTTTAAAAATCCCCTTTCAATTTCTTTGAAAAAATAAATTCCGCCATTTTGATTTTTTTTCCAATCCATCCAATAGACCTTCGGCTCCTGATCACTTCTTTCCGAGAAACCGTTCTTCCATCTTTTATACTTTCCGAGATATCGACAAAATTCGAACGGCGGCCATTTTGAATCCGCCATTTTGAAATTTTTTCCAGCTCACTGCCAATTGGATGACGTTTCGAATGACATTTGGTCGAGCACCCCCCACCTATCTTTGATACCCTGGCTGTGCTCTTCAACTGTCTCCGAAATCCTCACTCATCAGCTCTCTCCGTATTTTTCCTCCAAATGAATTTTTTTCTTTTATACGACACAATTCTTGAAAAAATTTTTTTTCATACAAAATTGTTCAGGAGAGGTGATCAATGAGTCAGTCAGTCAGTGGCCAATCAGCACGAGTAGCTATATATATTGTAATGCTTTCATATGAAATTTATTTAGCCTGTGCACTGTGCCTGTGTGTATTGTGTGTAACTTTATTCATAAAATTCAAATAATCCAAGCGATTATTTGAATTTTATGAATAAAGTTAGCCCGCTTTATAAGCAAGCCCTTATAAAGCGGGCTCATTTAAATCATCTCCTAGATATAAAATTCTCGAGCCAACTTTTGTTACCAAACTCCTCTGCGACTGCTCAGCCGATTGTTTTGAAATTTTCTGTGTGTTCAATAGGTTGAGAGTAGGTTGAAAGCTGTTTTTTTTTAAATATCCCTAATGGCAAAACAACGTTTGCCGGGTCAGCTACAATGTATAAGATTCTGTGATAAATTAATAATTTATGAGTGAGATTACTTACAAATAACTCTACACTCTCTTATAAGAGAATGCGTATTTTTTCCAGTAAACGTCTCTTCCCTGACACACGGTACGTGGGCGGTTTCGGCAGCGCGCCTCAGGCCAGAGTGCCCACCGGTGGTGGAAGGGTTTTTGGGGGCCACAACTGGGGGCGTGGGCACCCGCTCGGAGGAAACTGAGATGTGTACATAAAGAAATACTAAGTGGACTATACACGCATGAATTGGATAGAATTGTATTGAACAGTGCTGTGCAAATCATGCTGTTAACAGGACTGTGATAGACACCTCAAGTCATGTCCTCATAATATTGAGTCTTCGTATCGGTGTTAAATTCAAAATCGAACCATAAGTAACATTGTAAATGAAAATAAATAAATTATGATTGAATACCAGTTTAAAATTTAAATGGAATCAAGTGCAATAGACTCCTGAATGAAACAGCTATTTGGTTTCTGTGGTTTGATATAATTTTTTGATAGACTTGATTGATTGACAATATAATAAGTTGTAAGTAGGCCTGCTTGGGAAATTATTTTTTACCCACGACGGAACGGAGTACGGGTATATGCGTTTAGGGTGAGAGACCGTTTGTGCATTACTCTATTAAAAAGATTTTATGTTTGTTTGTATGTTAAATTGTTCACAAAAACCAATAATGCAAAAATATTTTTGTTTGTTTGTTTGTGTGTTCGTTTGTGCACATCGATGTTCCCATTTATTTCAAGAACGGCTTGACCGATTTAGATGCAGTTTTCTGTATAATGTTTGGTGTTCAGCGGCAATGGTTCTTAGATAGTTGTTACGAACATCGATCACCAGGGGGCGCCATAAAATACATTTATATTGCAAACGAATGTTCCCATTTATTTCAAAAACGGCTTGACCGATTTAGATGCAGTTTCCTGTATAATGTTTAGTATTCATTGGCGATGGTTCTTTGATAGTTGTTACGAACATCGACCACCAGGGGGCGCCATAAAAAACATTTACAGAGCAAACAAATGTTCTGAATTATTACAAAAACGACTGAACCGATTTGGATACAGTTTTGTATAAAATATTAGTGAGTCATTGGCAATGGTTCGTAGATAATTGTTCTTGTGATTGAACAGCAGGGGGCGCCACAATAAACGTCTCTTTATGACTTGGAATGGATGATGCCTTCAAACGCTGCTAGAGAAGCTAATGGCTAGTTTGAAGATTAATTTACATTTTTAATAATAATATAATTTAAATTACATTAATTAATCGAAAAACTATAAAACAAGTGGAAAATTAAAAAATTTCAAAACACCCACGACTTTTGCAGACTTGTAATTGAAAAAGGATTAAATAATTTTTTTGAAACTCCCCGACTAAAGGAAAGTAAGAACTAAGAACCTATCAGTATAATTACAAATCCAAGAAAATCCGTCGGAGCTGCCATTGCTATTTTCGTTTCCAATATCAATTAATGTAATTAGTAAGTATTGATAAACTGCCGATATACGAGAAGTATCAAGAAATTGAATTAGTCATCAACTGGTAAACAGCACCATCAACACCGCCATAGGCAAAACACAGCAGCTCCGGCGGATTTTCTTGGATTTGTAATTATACTGATAGCACAGATAATATAATACCTGATAGGTTCTTAGTTCTTACTTTCCTTTAGTCGGGAAATTTCAAAAAAATTATTTAATCCTTTTTCAATTACAAGTCTGCAAAAGTCGTGGGTGTTTTGAAATTTTTTAATTTTCCACTTGTGTCTGGTATGGTGAACAATTGGTTAAATATGTGTTTATTCCTATATATAGCTATGTATTTTAGAATGTATTAAGGTTTTGGGCAGGGTTTATCTTCACTCAAATATTTCCTATGCATTTACTTTATTAATGGCATATCATAAGAGGTCTTTTAATAATAATTAATTGACTGATCTCCACTGTGCTCCTACCAAACAGGCCTATGACTATCATTTATCTTTTTGTCATAATAAAATTAGTATTAATTTTATACCAAACTGACAAACTTTCTTTTAAGGGAAGTGTCTACAGTTCTGCTACGTTAGTAATATTACATTTTCGGTGGTTCTGCATTGCACAGTTTAAATGCATAATGGTGGATAGCATTGAACAGATGTTTGTAGATATTGTGGTCGATTCAGCCGTGCAAAATCTCTTAAACTAATTTAAAATATTGCTATTCTTTTCCGGAACAGTTTGAAAAGGATAGCACTATTATTATTTTTTAATAAGTTTGGTTTAGAGATTTTGTATAACAGAAGTAGCACCAGCAACTGAAGGATTTGTTAATACTCCATAGTAAGTGAACAAATGAACTGGAGTATATGATGATGGATTTACAATGTGATGAGGAACAATGTGTTGTCGTTGCATATTTGTTGACAAAACATAAAAGAAAAAGGAAAGGAAGGAAGGAAGATAAAGGATCCACACAAAACTTTTAACAACTGCATAAACAAACATCGCATCAAATAATCCATCTGAAGCCATGGTCACATATCAGAAAAGTTTCCGCCAACATTATTGACAGAACAATGTGAATAAGTGGACACAGTAAAAAGAGCTTCAATACAAAGAACACTTAGTTAGCTCTGTTGTATTCAGTGCAGAACTGTAGATGCTTAGCTTTAGTTATTAAAACTTTTTAATTCTAGCTTTAGTTAATAATAATAACAAATGAATAATGTATGAAAGAGTTTATTAATCTACTTTAGATTATTAAAAAAAATAAGATTTTATCTGCCTTTTTGTACGAAGTGATTGTTTAGTTTTTATTTAGCTTTTTTGGTTACATTAAATATATTTTAACAAAACTTGCGTTTTTTTTTGGAAGGGGCATCAGACTCCTTTATATTATTATCCTGAAACAGACCTACAATAGGTTAGGCAATAAGTTGAGAGTAGGTCGTAAGCTATTTTTTTATTTATAGCCCTAATGGCAAAACAACGTTTGGCAGGTCAGCTACAATGTATAAGATTCTGTGATAAATTATTAATAATTTGTGAGTGTTAACTTACAAGTAACTCTTCACTCTCTTATAAGAAAATGCATTTTTACTGTTGCAATAGGTATTAGGCCTTTCTGATTTATTACTCAAGGATATAAATAGTTCAGTAGAAACTCAATTATATGGATCAAATAAAACCAGGGGCAATCCATATAATTAAAAATCCAGATAATTTCAAAGTCAAATCTAATAATAAAAAAATTAAACTAATAATTTTTATGTTAAGGGCTTTATATACATCATTTAAGCAAAATAATATAAACAATTTGTAATTAGAACAAAAAAGAATAAATCTGGATAATCAAAAATCTGTATAATTAATGTTCAGATACATTTTACTGTGTTTCTGTTTTCTAATATGGTGTGATTACAGACAAAATATGATTAATTGATACAACCAAATTAATAACAAATACTTTACTACCATAAATAACTACATACAATGATTAATGGTGTTGATCTTTAGGGTCAGGTTTGCCGTACTCTTTCTCCCACATGGCAATAAACTCTTTCTTTCTCTGTTCACGTCTCTTAAAGTATTCTGGGTACTGAGCTTTTTCCAGTGGATGCCAGTAATCTAGGACCCAGTCTGGTGGATGAACCACTCTCTCGTAGGCCACACCTCCTACGCTCATTGGGACTGGAAAACAAAATTAAAATTCAAATGACAAACAAGGTACAGGATTAATAATACTGTTTGATAATAACAATAAACTAGGGCAAAAACAGATGTTTGTGAGTTTGAATGTTAGTTGTTAAAAAGTTTGTAAGTATGAATGGATGGATCTTTGTAACTCTTTCACATCGCAACTACTGTACCGATTTGCCTGAAATTTGGAACATAGACAGCTTAAAGCCTGGATTAACATATAGGCTACTTTTTATTTTGGAAAATTCCATCGGGATTAGCAAGAAACTGAAATTTCACACAGGCACAGCTGCGGACAACAGCTAGTTAGCCATAAATCATCTGTAAACAATTGCAATGAATTTTTGATTGTATTAATAAAACATCAATAAAAGCTTCTCAAGTTCTTACATTTTTTGGGAATAGGGTGCTGTTTCAAGAACAGTTCCTCTTCGCCTTCTTTGAGTAGCTGGGCAGCTTTTCGCATGTCTGGCAGTTTGGCGTTTTGGTCAAAACGGTCTCGCAGGAGCACTGCTTGGTAACGATATACATGTCTGTAAGATAAAATGTTAAACGAAACAAAAATGTTAAACGTAGAAACTCAAGACATATTATGTACGCTAATATAGTGAAATACTATTCAAGATCGAATTATGGAATGGTAAGATAGACATGATTAACTAAGAGTCGTACTCAAATGAAGCAAATTATAATGTAGATTCTCAAATTATTTTATTCTATGGTTACATATTTTAATAGACTAAGGTAGGTACTGAAAAGTATTGAAATGTGTGACAAACATTCTGTAAAGTAACATTTACTTAAACCTTGAACTTGTTTTCTTTAAACTATTATCTTCTTAGATTCCTTTACAAACAAACATAAAAAAATCTGCAAAAAAATTACAAAATGCAGATAATATTGTTGATATCATTACGTAACTTTGGACTTGTTTTAATGATGGCAATGAATTTTTTATAAATAATCCAACTTACCGTCTATCGTAAAACGACTCTAAATTACGTAAAGCTCTTTTATAAAGGCTACAAACTTTTTGAGCATGAGTTTTTATGCCAAGAGGAAGATTCGCCATTTTTTTGACTTTATCAATAGATTGACAAATGTCAAATGCCAAACCATCAGATGAATGATCCCCTCTATGGATCCAATGGTCTGAGGCCAAACCCTTCTGTCAAATCACAACAACAATCACAGAGTTAACAAAACTATGGAGATGCTCCATTCATTAATTCTAGCCTAGACTTACGTGACACGCGGCCATGGCCATGACGAACACCATGATTTGTTGTTAAATGTTCATGTACTGAGTTACTACCCTTAGGGACGCCATCTTATACGCCATTTGATAGATTAAAACTAGTCACGCTAATAATAATTTTGTAGACGGGCCAGTCGCACAGCCTTATATGTCTGTGGCCAGTCGGGCCAGTCTAAACTGCGTTCAGCGTTATTTTGCCTCTGACAGCTGTTTCTGTTAGGTTGGCATTACCCGCCATTCTTGCTGACAACAAGTACCTTTAACACAGTGTGAAGCTCCTTGCGTTTTTCTTAATTTTTTTTTGATTTTAAATGTGTTAATCATGCCAAAAAGGATTCAAAGTAGCGGCAGAAAAATTGTATCCTCAGTTCGTAATTTTTGTGAACGGGAAAAAGCTAATGGAGGACCAATAATCCCATTTGAACATGTTCGTCAACGTGTAGCCGCCATGACTGGTAAGTAAATTAGTGTTACCTGCTATTAATAGTTTCCCGTTATTAGGGATCGAAAGTTATTTGTTTTGCTAATAGATTATTGTTTGTATGTAGGCACGATGTTTTAATTGTAATACATTCCGTACATAGGTATATGTATAATAATAATTATTATATTTGTTTTAAAAACATAGTATTTGATTCTTATTGTATAAACTAGCTGCGCCCTGCGGTTTCACCCGCGCCAGTCCCGATCGATTTTTTTCTTTAATACAAACCTTTGTGTTTTATACTTAATTAAACTCTCATTATTAATTTAATAATCTTTTATTTATCACGAACACATATCGACTTTTCTGCCTGACATAAAAGTGAGTCATCCGCCATAGACTCCTATCAATCAAACCCGACCACAGATTACACACTATGTCCTTAATACAACATCTCTCTCTTTCTAATTTAGAGAACTAATCAAATAATAATTGTAGTAATAATATTCTAAATTAACTTATGATTCTAATTAATAATCTAAACAAATAGGTCAAAATCAAACATAATACTCTAACATACATAATCCTGTAGATACTTAGGTCTACTGACATGTCTTTCAGATTTTCTCTGTACAAAACAATCAGTATTATTATTCTGCTCTGAATTAACCCTAGAAGACTCTACTTCTTGAGTCTTTTCAGATTTTAACTTAATATCTGACTCACTGTCTGAAACACCTTCATCACTATCATAATTTAATGGCACTCCCATGGATACATTTGGTATTTTTGGAACTTTATTCAAATGCCATCTGTTCCTTCTAAAATTCCCTCTTTCTGTATTTACAATATAAGATCTAGGCTCATCACCTTTCTTTATAACTGTTCCATACATTTTTAAATCAGTAACCCAAACCTTATCATTAATTTGTAACTCTGATAAATTTGAAGCTCTATGCCGTTTATTGTAATAGAAAGCAGATTTATATTTCCTAGCTATTTGTGTCTCTTTACATTCATCTGATATTTTAATAGGTTTGTTCAACTTACTTGGAATCATGGGAAGATTGTCTCTAAGTTTGCGATTAAACATTAATTCGGCTGGACTGTAACCCAATTCCAAAGGTGTGTTTCTGTACACTAACAATGCTAAATAAATATCATCATTTTTAGAAAGCAATGATTTTGCAATTTTCACTCCTGCCTCTGCTAATCCATTACTCTGTGAATAATATGGACTGCTTGTGATATGTTTGAATGCATACTCTTGTGCAAAACTCTTAAATTTTGACTTAAACTGAGTACCACAATCTGTCCGGACAATCTCCGGAATACCAAATTTCGAAAACACCTCCTTGCACCGAAGAATGACTGTATCTTCAGTGAGGTCCTTCAATATTAAAACTTCTAAAAATCTTGAATAATAGTCTATAATTACAATGTACCATTTGTTATTAAATTTAAACAGATCAATACCTACTTTTTGCCATGGTCGATCTGGTACTGAATCTATCACCATCTCTTCTTTATGATTTGTATAGAATTCTATGCATTTATTACAAGTCTTTACCTTATTTTCGATTTGCTTAGACAATCCTAACCACCAAACTGATTGTTTAGCACGCTCTCTGCACTTAGAAATTCCCAAATGACCCATATGAATTTTATTTAGTATTTCTTCTTGCATGCTTTTAGGTATAACTATTCTAGAATTAAATAAGAGAAGATTCGCTTCTATTGAAAAATTTTGTCTGTATTGATAATAATCTTTAAATTTACCTAATTGGTTTGTTCTTGGCCACCCTCTTATTGTGAATTGCTTTAAGTTAACGCAGATATCACATTTACTCTGTTCATTTTTTATCTTTTCTAAAGTATCATTAGGTAAAGTTTCACTAATAAATGAATTAATCTTTAATTCTTGATCCTTAATATTTTGTGTGTCCTCTGAGCAAGGCAAAGGGTGCCTTGATAATGCATCTGCAATTACTAATTCTTTACCAGGTGTGTACTTGACTTCATAATTAAACTTTGTCAGTTTGAGCCGTAACCTCAAAAGACGTGGACTTAAATCACTAAGCTGTTTGGTTTGTAAAATTTGTAGAAGAGGTTTATGATCAGTCTCCAAAATTACAGGAATTCCTATTATGTAATCTTTAAATTTTTCAGCAGCCCATGTTAACGCTAAACATTCTTTCTCAATTTGTGCATAAACTCTTTCGGTATCTGTCAAAGTCCTACTAGCATACATCACCACATACTTATTTCCTTCTATATCTTCTTGCATTAGTGCTGCTCCTAAACCAAAACAACTACTATCGGCAGAAACAGTTGTTTTTAAACTTGGATCATAATGTGCCAAAGTAGGTGATTCTTTTAGCTTTTCCTTTACTTCCCTGAATGCTTTATCTTGAAGCCTACCCCAGACAAACATACGATCGTCTTTAAGTAACTCATGAAGCGGCTGCAATATGCTAGATCTATTTGGAATAAATCTACCAACAAAATTCACCATACCCAGAAACTGCAGTAGTTGTTTTTTATTTGTAGGTGTATTAAAAGCATTTATAGCTTTAATTCTTTCAGGGTCCACTTGCACTCCTTTTTCATTGATTACATGTCCTAGGTATGTAACTTCTTTTACACCAAACACACATTTACTCCTGTTAATTGTTAACCCTTCCATGTGCAGCCTTTTTAAGACTTCCGTGAGCACTCTATCATGTTCATCTTTGCACTCTTCAAAAATCAGAATATCATCCATGTGTATTGCTACTTTCAAGTCTTTAAACAAATTTGAGAATTTCATACTAAAGTACTCCGGTGCACAATTTAACCCGAAAGGTAAACGGTTATATAAATACCTGCCAAATGGTGTTATAATGGTAGTAAGTTTCTTTGAAATGTCATCTAATTTTATCTGATGAAACCCTGATGTTGCGTCAATTTTAGAAAAAAATTTTACTCCTTTGATCTTTGCCAGAGTATTTTCCACTTTTGGAATTGGGTATACAGGCCTCAAAATATTTTTATTAACTTCAGTATAATCTCCACAAATCCTTACTTTATCATTTCTTACAACTACAACTATAGGAGATACATAATCAGTAGCTTCTTCTATTGGGCTAATTATACCTAGTCTCTGTAACCTGTCTAACTCCGCCTTGACTTTTGGTAGCAAAGGAATAGACACACTTCTAGGTGTAGCATGGACATAAGGTCTTGGATTTTCCACCAGCTGAATATGGAATTCGTCTTTAAACACACCTAATTCATCAAAGATTTTAGGAAATTCTTTTTCTATGGAATTACTATCATAACAAGTTAAATTATTAGAACTAGAAACCGCACATATTTTTATTATATCCAAACACTCGATTGAAGGTCGACCTAATATTGCTGTTTGCAAATCCTTAATTATATAGACTTTACCTTTGAATATTTTATTCTTGTATCTTAAATTTAAACATACAGTTCCCAAAACCTGCAGCTGTTTTCCATCCGGTCCCTTGACTATATCACTGCACTTGTCTATGTGAAGTTTACATTTTGCAGCTACTCCCTCTGACACTGCACTGATCTCTGCGCCTGTATCAATTAAAAAAGTCACTTTGTCTATAAAATGGTCACCTTGGTACACATCTATTTTAATTAAATAGTTTTGCTTTGTCTCGACCAAACTGACCTCAAATTCTTTGTCTTCTTTTTCCTCTATACTTCTTATTGCTCTATCCCTGCAAACCTTGGCATAATGTCCTATGCGCTGACATGACCGGCATGTTACTTTATAAGCTGGACACTGTTTCCGGGGATGACGCTGTAATCCACAGAACCAGCACCTGTCATTTTTATTAACTCTATTATAAGTACTCTGCACTTTCATCCTTTTTAACTCCAGGACATCTTCACTTTCAGTACTGTCTTTGGTTTCTTCTTTAGGAATTTCTGACCTAATAATCTTCGTGCCCTCTCTTTGTATTTCAGCTTGCTTACCTATCTGTGTAGCCTTTTCTAAAGTCAAATCGCTTTTTAATAGCATTCTGTCACTCACAGACTTGTCCCAAATGCCTATGACTAAGCGATCTCTGATCAATTCCTCTTTAAGGGCTCCATATTCACAATGCTCGGCCAACATGTGCAAGTCTGTAATGAATTCATCGAACTTCTCTCCCTCTTTCTGCAATCTTGAATTGAATTTATACCTTTCATAAATAACGTTCTTCTTTGGAAAAAAGAAATTGTCAAATTTAATCAGTAGGCCCTCGTAGTCCAGATCCTTTTCAAACTGTAATAGGATGTCTTCTGCCTTTTCCCCCATGCAGTACAACAGGCAATCTATCTTGCTTTTATCCGCGCAATCATCATTGCCGGACACCCGCATGTACCTGATGAAACGTGTTTTGTATTTGGGCCATTCCTCAGCTACAAAACTGAACGGCCCTGGAGGTGCCACTTTCATTTTATTATTTTCAGAGTCTGCCACCATGTTTTATACTTAATTAAACTCTCATTATTAATTTAATAATCTTTTATTTATCACGAACACATATCGACTTTTCTGCCTGACATAAAAGTGAGTCATCCGCCATAGACTCCTATCAATCAAACCCGACCACAGATTACACACTATGTCCTTAATACAACACTTTGTTACATTATGTATTATTTAATAATATCCTATACCTTTAAACGAGCAATTCTTGTATATATATATATATTTCTATATAATCTGAATCTCGGAAACCGCTCGAACGATTTTCATGAAATTTAGTATACAGGGGGTTTTGGAGGCGATAAATCGATCTAGCTAGGATTCACTTTTAGAAAATGTCGAATTTACCAAAAAAAAATAATGAACCCTGCTGCCATCTATTGGCAACCGAGCAAAGCTCGGTCACCCAGATATTTATTTAATAACAAGATCAATAAAAAAAATGTACAATATGCATGTTATTAATGTAATGTTTTGTATTTCAGGCGTTTCTGAGAGAACTGTCACCACTATTACCAAGGAGTGTGAGGTTGCTGCTTCCACGTCTAAGAAAATATGTACTCCCAGGAAAAAACGCTGCCAATCGAATAAAATTCAGTTAGATGATTTTGAACTATGTGCAATCAGAACTAAAATACATCATCATCAAATGTACGTAGTCAGAAAGGAGTTGCCTACTCTGGGCAAGCTTTTGGCTGAATTAAAAATTGATATTAACTTCAATGGAGGTCGTACCACACTATTGAAAATAATTCGGCAAATTGGATTTAGATTTAAAAAATGTGGTTCTAAAAGAAAAATTTTAATGGAACGATATGACATTGTAGCCTGGAGGTACAGATGCTTAAATATTTTAAGACAAAATCTAAATGAAGGCCGACCTATCGTATATCTCGATGAAACTTATATACACGCTTCATATTCTGTCAACAAATGTCGGCAGATGGAAAATGAACAAGGTGTTTTAAAAAGCGATTCAGTTGGTGCACGCTGGATCATCGTTCATGCAGGTGGCGAAATGGGGTTTATTCCAAATGCACAATTTATATTTAAATCGCAGTCGAAATCAGGAGATTACCATGATGACATGAACAGGACGAATTTCATGAAATGGTTAGAAGACAAACTCATCCCCAATTTACCGCCTAATAGTTTAATTGTTATGGATAATGCGCCCTATCACACTGTAAAGGTGAACAAGGCACCAACAATGAGCTCTACCAAAACTGATATGCAAAATTGGATCACAAATAAGGGGTTATCTTATCTTCCTACTATGGTGAAAGCTCAATTATACGAAATTATAAAAGAGCATAAAGAAGCTCCAAAATATGAAGCTGATCAACTTCTTGAAGCGCATGGACACAAAGTGGCTAGGTTACCACCATACCACTGCGAACTTAATCCTATAGAATTTATGTGGAGCCTGTTGAAAAGGCGTGTAGCTGCTAAAAATGTTGGACAGGAAGCAGACAAGATACTACGATTAACAGAAGAAGCGTTCCAATCGATCACTGCAGAAGACTGGCAGAAGCAGTGTCAACATGTGTGCCATATTGAACAACAGTTTATTAAAACAGATGGAATTATAGACTCTGAAATCGACAAATTTATTATAGAATTAAATGACGAGTCTGATACAGAATCGGACAGCAGCAGTTCCGACGATTCACGTTCATCAGCAGACAGTGACGAACCACTAGCGACCCGCTTGGATCACTCTTATTCAAAATAAATAAAACCTATAAAAATGTTGTTTTAATTTAGTCATATATTACCTATGTATATAGATAAATGCAAACTTGAGGTACTTAATACTAATTCAAATACCTATCCTAATTATTTTGAAGTATCGGCGCCGCGCCGGCGCCCTGCAGTTTTACCCGCATAAGTCCTGAGCCCGTACCTATGAATATTGGGATAAAAATATACCCACAAACCAAATCCAAAGATTACAAACTTAAATTCTAACATCCAAACTTTGAGAAATTTAACTATGAAAATATTTCGCAGTTTCATACCGGGTATCTTACAAACCTTAAGCGGCAACACAGAGCTCAGGGGGCTGATTGTGTAACTTTTTACGATGAAATGGTATTCCTTGACCATCAAAGTAAAATATTCCTTAAGTGTATCAATTTAAAGTCACAAATTCATTACAACCGATTTCAACATGGAGCGTTATGGAGCGTATCGTACATACCTAAACGTATAAGAACGCATACACAAAATTGAGCTCTAATTCAATGTTGTTATGGTTTATTTTACTTTGATGCCGACGGCCATCAAATGAATACCATTTCATCGTCAAAAGTTACACAATCAGGGGGCAGGTTAGCCAATATGACAGCCAGAGGCAAAATAACGCTGAACGCACTGTAGTGTTTTCCTTGTGACAAGAGCATTAGGACTTGACGATAAAGTATCCCAAAGGGACTTGACAATTTTTTCAACAGTGTCGTACGGCGTACCTACGACACAGATAAAATAATAACTTCGGCGGAAAAGATGCACACATGGAATTAATAAGTACTTCGTACAACAGTACCTATTAATTCCATGGATGCACATGTACTTCACATCCGCTGTCAACACCGGAAGTGACATAATCTGGTTTCAAGGCTGAAATATGGTGGCAATTTTTAAAAATGTTAATGATTTCGTTGAAAGAAGTTGTACCTACAAGCATGTAATACCAAAGACTTCATAATTAATAAACAGACAAACACCTTGAACTCACAAGTCTTTAGCTTACATTGGTTACGAGGTCGATTGATGACACAAGCTAAGTGATGTCTAAGATTGAAAATATTACAATAGAGCATAGAACATATTATTTATTACTTACTAAATGTTAATATTTTTAAATACGGAAAAAATGATAATTATTGTTATCTGTTTACTCTGCTTATGTAATAAAATAAGACTCTGGAGCCTGCCCGCGAAATAAAAATAAGAATAAGAATATTCTGAAATTTTGAAAAGAAATTCCAAATTTTCGGTTTTTTTTTTTGCATTTTGTACGTTAATTTATACACTTAATAGGCTTATGGCAGTCAGATTGCGGGAACAGCAGTTACATCATCTTTACATGATATATCGTTTATATATCAAAATCTTTGCTTAAAATGTCCAAAATAAATGTTGGAATTTAGTCCGAGATTTGCGAGTTACTTCATACTCGATTGGACTCGGACTAATTTCTCAGAATGGACATTTTTAAGCATAGAATTGGATGATACTTTTTCCCGCAATTTTACTGCCATAAACCTATTACGTCTTTAGCATACAAATGGCGAAAGACCACAAAAACTTTGAAGTTTGCAGGCGCACCCGTCGTATTTAAACGCCCTTCCTTTCGCCGGTTCTCTTTTTAAAACATATTTTGGTGTACCTCTACCTACCTACTTTCAAGCCTCTTTGTATATGGGTTACTTTAATTAATGTAATAGACCTAGAGTAGGGGACCCTTTTTCAAATTTTCCGCAGCAAATCATAATATTCGTGGTAACTTGAAAACAAAAACGCCATAGCAAAAACATAAGTGCATTACAAAACGCTCACGAAAAATGCAATATCACATCGTTCGATCGTTCGATATTGAGGTCAAAGAAAGTTAGAAAAACCGAGGAGAGATGGCTACGCAAGAGGCAAGAACCGGTCGCACAGTCGGTGGAGAAACGAAAAGGCGCCGGGTTTATATTTATTTCTTTTTTGGAAATAGAACATGTAACTTTTTTTTTTATTAATATCCCACAGATGCATAATGCGAGTGCTCACTGCTCAGAGGGTTTTTTCAGGCCTTAGAAAGTTCAAAGTGGCTATAATGAGATAGTCGTGCGACCTACTGACTGTGTTACTATAGACGACGCACGCCAGTGTTACACGGACACTCGCTACGGTGGGTTCTATTACCATCGTATTCTATTTTTAAAATAAAAATAAATAAATTGAATAAATTTTAATAAAATACACAAGATTAAATTACAGTGGCAGTAAGATTAAAGTGCATAATAATCGTTTGGATTTACTCGTTGCTTGATCGACTTTTCGGAAGGGGATTTTTAGCGGTTCCTACTTTCTTGGTAAGTACATACTCTAAGTAGCAAGTCTCTATAAAGCAAGTGCCGAGTTTCTTGCCAGTTCTTCTCGGTGCAAACCTGCTTTCCGAACCTGGCGGTAGAGTTTTGACTTTTCATAAGAGCCTGTTATTTAGGCCTATGTGAAAATAAATGTTTTCATTTTCATTTTTCCACATACATTTTTCAGAATATTTAATATTGGATTACCTACTTCATGATATATAATATTTATTTTATTATAACTTCATAAGCTCCATAGGACATGAAAAAATTAGTGAATAACTAGGAAATCTATCTTCAATTCTTCACCGTCCACCCCGTCCACCCCTACAACCGACGTTTGGGACCATTCATTAGAACATGGAAAAGTTTGTTTGCCTCAACTCAACGCGACTTTATTGAAACACAATCTGCGATCGATTTTACAGAGATCTCATTTGTTTCATATTTTGCGCAACGAATCAGCCTGGCTGTCCTGACTGACGTGTATTATTGGGAGAGTAATTACAGAGATTTACTGGAACCTATTATAGGTGGCCTGATCTTCCCTTTTATTATAATTTTATGACACCAGTTTCTATAAAAGGAAGGATAATATTGTGTTTCCTTACAACTTACAAGGCAATTTTGTTTCGTATGAGAAGTCTACCCAAGGTTAAGTAGGTATACAGTTCATCCTATGTGTAGAAAAAACTCTGTAGGTATATCTGTTTTATTTTAAACCACCGAAGTCAGTACCTTTCCCCTAAAAGAAGTAATTATAGACTGTGTAGAGCGTAGTACCTAATGGCGGGAGATTTAGGCCAAATTTTGAATTTTTTATTATATATTTTTTTCAATCTAACCATCTACTTAGTCTCTACAGTTTTATGGTCTATGGGCTCCTAGCCGCCATCGTGGATATTTTTCAGTGGAGATTTCGCATTTTCAGACAGCGTTATAAAAAGGTCATAGACTAATCTGTGGTTAGCGTCCGTAACTCCTAAAAATAAGTAAAGATTCCTAAATACCCAGATACCTAGTCCGAGAGAGTTAACCACAATATTCGAAGCTAGGGCATCGAGCCCGGGTTTACCCGGACCGAAAAAACCCGGGTTTTCCCGGTTTTGAGGATTACAAAAAAACCCGGGTTTGATTTTTAAAACTCGGGTTTTTCGGGTTTTTTTAATATATTTGTTGTTGTCTCGGGTCTGGGTGTTGTCCCATACATTATGATTCAAAAGACAAAAATAATTATAACATGCAAGAATGTTCTATGGAAATAGACGATTTAAAAATAGAACAATCCAATCCTGCCAACATTATAGATGAAACTTTTGAAAAAAGTAATAAGTCCGAATCCAATACAAAACTCTGCCTAAACGGCCTTTTATTGGATTCCCTAAATGTATTGAACGATGAAGAAGATAATTTGTTTCAAACATTATTTGATAATTCACAAGAACACGCAAAAACGTCCCAAGAGGTTAAAAACACAGTAGGTTCTTTCTAAGAGCGAATCATTCAATTCTGTCGTTTCTTTGAATAAAACTTATAAAGATCTCGGTAATAAGAGTTTGGAGACAATCCATAAACAAGGAGATGCGTTTTTAAACTCTCAGTCGCAAACTTTTTTACTTAGTACCGATTGCAATGATACAGATAATAATAAAGATAGCGTAGACTATAAAACACCTACTGGAGATGATTTTTTTAATTTATTCAAAGGTGGGAAGTCAATAAAGCCTGATAAAATGGTTCCTTTGTCAACTAAAGTAGGTGATATGGGCTTGAATGCTTATTTTAAAGACGAAGGTATTATTAATGAAGAGATGGACACAAGTGATGTAGGTAGGTACGAAAATTTTAGCTATGTATCCGAAGGAAAATGAGATTCGTATGAAGAATCAATTTAAACTTTAAGAATAAAGTTAATTTTATATTTATGATTGTAATTCAATAATAAAAATATACTGTAATTGCGATTTTTGTAAGTAGTTGAGATTCTTAGAAAATAATTTATTAGATAAATTTTTATTTCAAGTTTTATTAAAATTTGTACCTATGCAGATTCATATTCTCTCACCTATTTATTTGTTAAAATTGAAAGAATTTGGTAAGTTTATAAGACACTAGCTTTTGCCCGCGGCTCCGCCCGCCTTAAATTTGATTTTTTACTGATCCCGAGAAAAAATTTAATTTCCTTTTCAATGACCTTTACTTACACCTACTTTTTCTTGGAAAGATTGTCAAAGTAATCTACCTATAGCTGTAGCTATAGATTACTGTTGAAAATTAGGGTTTTGTTAAATATCCCATGGAAACTATGGATTTTCCGGGATAAAAAGTAGCCTATGTTTTAATCTGGGTTATAAGCTATCTATGTTCTAAATTTCAGCCAAATCGGTTCGTAGTTGCGGCGTGAAGGAGTAACAAACATACACACTAACACACGCGCACACACACACACACTTACACACAAACTTTCGCTTTTATAATATTATTAGTGTGAGTGTGATAACAGGTAGAGTAAAATTGCGAGTACCTATGGCATTATCATCTCCACTGGCCATTTTCAGAAAGAACAATGAAAAGATTGAAAAGAATCGATATATAAACGCCGATTAGTGTATTTAAAAAAATTACAATAAAAAGACCGAAAAGCTCGAAAAACCGGTCTACCCGGGTTTTGATTACTCTTAGACCCGAAAACCCGGGTTTTTAAAATTGAACCGAGTTTCGATGCCCTATTCGAAGCTATGCGTACAGTACAATAATAATACTTAAGAGGAAATGTCGTCGAGAGACTTTTGAAAATTAGGTATTTTAGAAAACTATCGCTGTCGCTCTGCGACGTTGCTGTATCCTATTCGTGCAATAAGGACAACTGCAGATGCTCAATGTAAAAAGTTATTTTTCGAGGTTTGGCTCTCGGCTGTTTCCTCATCCAAAATTGGACCAATTTCAAAGATATTTCGTAAACTAAATATAAAGGATATATGCTGTGTCGCTATGTTTTTCTTTTTTCGTTAATAGTTGTCAAATTCGTACAATAGGCATCTGTTAACAGCGGGGCTAAATAGGCAATTTTGAGCATTTTGTAAGGCTTCTAGTGCTTAAAAAGATAATGTATTATCAAAAACGAAAACATAGAAACATAGAAGATATTGATATTTATTTTTCTGAAAAAAATCATTGCTCCAAGTTCATAAACCAGAAAGAAAACAGACGAGAACGTTTGTATGGAAAAAAGACCACTATCGTTTCCTCTTAATGGTCCTAAAAAAGAAGTAGAGTACCAAACTTTACCTTACTGTTAACTAAGTAAGTACATACCTACTTAAAACTGGGTAAATAGTAAATACCCAACCTTTCAAGGTTTTATTACTTAAGTGCCAAGTACCTAACTACCAAGTACTACAAGCACATATCTACATACTTGGTCGAAACTTTAAAAAGTGGCCGGACAAGATAATATAGGAAATTTTATTCAATGTTGAAGGTCTTGAGTCATGGATATTTTAAAAAAGGAACTATCTACCTACTGCCAATAATTTATCACCTATTTCCTAATTAATAGAGTTTAACGTTCTTTAGATACTTTTACTTCACATAGGCCTATCGCCTACCTAAGCTCTTGAATAATATTGGACATAGTCCGTAGATACATTTCACTTCACGAAATGTAGCCGATGCGTTACAAGAATTGAAGAAAAAGAGAAAAACCTACCTTTACATAATATTTTATGTAGTTAAGGTACCTTTACATATTTTATGTAGGTATCGTAACTATTTGTCTTTCAATTTTGTCTTCGAGACAAATAATGTACTTATCTTCATTGCCAACTTGATTCTTTACTATACTTACCTACCTACTTATCATCACAAATGAAAACGGCATTTTTTTTTGTTGTACTATATAAAACTCAAATTGCCGTAGTACATTATATTATTTTACCATCAGCAATGTACTACGTATGTTCTGTAGAACTGACGGCGGTCACTTTGCCTGTACATAGCTGCAAATAAAGTGTGTACTGTGTATGCTATCACGATACCTATGGCGTTAGTAACAGAGATTATATTTGCATGTATAATTTACGTTTTATTGCCCTATTGATTTTATAGATTACACAACGAGCTTTAGCGATATGGTGTTGATTGGCTTATGACTTATATCAATATCAATATTGATCTTTTTTTTCAAGGCTTATGTTTGAGCATTTTTGAGAAAAGTGTTTATGAAAAACATAATAAGCATAAAATGTTCGCAAATCTAATCGACATAAGGTTACAGTGAACCTACTAGTTTCGTAAAACTAAATAACATTTGAATTTTCAAGGCGGGAGTGCGGGATGTTCCCATCCACCGTTTTCTAGTTTCAAGTGCCATATAAAGTATTTCTAGAGCAATTCATATTGTACCAACCTGGTACCAACACAGTAATCCAATATAAATCCAAACGAATTATTTATAATGAATACAATTTTCGGCCGTGTAATTTTATACATACATTAAAATTCATAATTTTGGACTCATTTTCGCCAAGATTAATTATCTACATTAGGTATAACATGGCTTAGGTTGGTACGATGCACATTCAGCAGGCGACAGATATGAGATAGAGCCATCATTGCTCGGAATATCTTCATCAAGTTTGTTCCAGGGACTGACTTATAGTAAGGGAGCCCAAGAGGGGATTTTGGTAGACTCGCACTCGAGCGTCGTGGGGACCTATTGGATTTTCAATATTACTTAGATGCTAAAAAAATAGGTTATAATAATATGGATGTATGCTATTTCTGTGGTGGGGGATGAAAAGAAAATCGTGACTGAAAAAATTTTCTCGTGCGCGTCAGATTTTATACAGACGCTTCATCTTGATGTGCTTGTTGTCCTGACCCCATAATCCGACAATTATGTCGAGTAGTTTTCTTAATCTGCCGGTTTCAAAATTTTATTTTTACCTAGCAAATTAAATTCTTTGTCATATTTGTCTGATTACGGGTCAGGACGACAAGCACAAGAAGAAGCGTCTGTATAAAAATCTGATGCGCTCGAGTATACTTTCATAAACAAAATTTTATTTTTTTAATTTTTGAAAACATGTATTGGCTTTTCCACCACTGAAATAGCAAACTTCAAATAACCTCTTTTTCATTTTAGCACCTAATATTTGCAATGCTTCATATTGCAGTCTTCACGACTAGCATCGTGGGCTCCCGTACTACGAGTATATCAGTGATCTGCAACGCTCTCAAACCACTGGCTGGATCAGGGACTGATTCTGTGTCGTTCAGTTGGTTAGTAAGCAACCCTCACTGGGTTATTAACTAAGAAAACGGGAGGCAAAAGTCCTATTTTTGCATTCTTTTTACACAAGTTACCAAGGCAACATTCTGTGCTACCCACTTGCCATGCGGAGCATTGAAACATTGTTTACGGAAACATCTTAGATACTTACGTGAAGTTTCAGAAACTGTGTGTCTGAATTTTTAAATATTGTGTTTCAGTGGATACGTACTGGCTTTAGGGTTACTAACTCCTTCCAAGTTATTAAGTAGGTATGATAATATCATCGTCTTCATCGTTACTTAAGGCCTGAAGAGGTGGCAAACTGGCTCTTTTTTACGATGTTTTAGTCAAATTGTTTAAAGATTTTAGCATTTCGATCCGATACGAAAAGGTAGAAACTAAAAGAAGTTCACATTTTTTGACAAAAATATAAAAAAATAGGCACTATCCCATAACCGAACCGAAAGAAAGATAAAACGCAAAAAGGGAAACAATCTCACTAGGTATAGCTAGGTGCAAGTAAAATTAGGCTGTATAATAATGGTTTAAGACATAAATTACAATGTTTAATCTATAACTATAAAAGGCTTTGTCCTGAGTGACTGACTGACAGACAAGCTACAGCCCAAACGGCTGAATATAAGAACTTGAAATTTTCTGGGAAGATTCTTTGTTAACCCAAACTGCTCGCTAAGAAAGGGTTTTTTGAAATTCTACCCCTAAGGGGGTTAAATAAGGGATTTAGGTTTGTATGAAAGTCCTACATTTTTCAAGTTAGATTCTTGAAAATTGGTATATAGACTTACTCGAGTAAAAATAAGAGAATGGGTGTCCGAGGGATTTTGGAAATTTCACCCCTAACTCTCTAAAAAGGGGGTTGAAACTAGAAAATGCTTGGTCCCGGCTGGCTGGCTTTTGGACAAGCTACTGCCCAAACGGTTGAACGTTGAAACATGAAATTTTCAGGGAATATTCTTTTAACACCCTAGATGTGTACTAAGAAAGGAATTTTCGAAATTCTACCGCTAAGGTGTTAAATAAGTAATTTTATTTTACATATATGGAAATCCGCCAATTTTCAAGTTGTGTTCATTAAAATCGGTAAGTAGGCTTTTGGATAAAAATAACAAAGTTCCTCGATTTTTTAATTCCACCCCTACTTATGAGACTACCTCTTAGGGGGGTGAAACGGGGGTCTAAAGATATTACGAAGAAATGCTTCTTCACGCCGCAGTTACTGATCGGAATTGACTGAAATTTGAAAAAGAGTTAAATCATATTCTGGATTAATAAATAGACTACTTTTTATCCCACAAAAATCTATGGCTCCCGCGAAATTTGTAAAAAATTGAAATACGCGCGGGGGAAATGCTCCTTCACGTCGCAATTTCTGAATCGATTTGTCTAAAATTTAGAATAGAGGTAGATTATATCCCGGTTTAATACATAGGCTACTTTTTATCCCGAAAAAACCCATGCTTTCCGCGGGATGTCTGAAAAACCAAAATTCCTGTGGGAGAAAAACTCCCTTACGCCGCAACTACTGAAACGATAAGGCTAAAATTTGATTTAAGGTAGATTATATAATAATCTAGCACTTAGGTTACTTTTTATCTCGGAAAATTATATGGTTTTTGCGGGATATTTGAAAAATCGAATTCCACGCGAGAGAAAAATCGTTCACGCCGCAATTGCTGAACCGACTTGGCTGTTATTTGGAATAGAGGTGGATTATATCCCGGATTAACATATAGGCTAATTTTTATCCCGAAAAAATCCATGGTTTCTGCGGGGTGTGTGAAAAACCAAAATTCCTGCGGAAGAAATTATCGTTCATTCCGCAAATACAGAACCGATTTCGTAGATATTTTAAAATGGAGCTAGCTTATATCCTGGATGAACACAAAGGTTACTTTTTGTCTCGGCAAATCCATGTTCACCGCGGAGTTTGTGAGAAAGTCGAATTTTACGCTGGAAAATACTCCTCCACACAATATACATTCTTAAAACATAAATTAAAAATACCCAATTTTCCAAAGCAATACCGTCAGCTGCTTTCTTGAAAGTAGGTAGGTATAAAGGTTAAGGTTGATAAGGAAATTCAGGTTTATTAAAAATCTGAATCTCTGGGTTTGTGAAAAATCGAAATTAACGCGGGCGAAGCCGCGCGCAAAAGCTAGTTTGTTTGTAAAAATACACATACCCTCGTTTATGTACCTATAGGTTTTCTCGGGACACTTTTTTCGTGAATTTTGTATTACACCCGGGTCCTTAGATAGTAAGTCAATGTGCGCAATACATAATTGCAAAGCTCCATATTGTCTCAGGAAACTGCAGTAAGTGCATAATATAACTTTACTAGCAGATACCCGCGGCTTCGCCCGCGTAACTTTTAGTTTTCCCTATTCTCACGGGAACCATCGATTTTTCCGGAATAAAAAGTAACCTTTGTGTTAATTTAGAGCGAAATCTATCTCTATTTTAACTTTCAGCCAAAAATTTTCAATAGTTGCAGCGTGAATGAGTATTTCTCCCGCTGGAATAGTGAAAAACAAATATTCACGCGGGGGAAATAACCATGGATTTTTCCGGGATAAAAAGTAGCCTTAGTATTAATCCAGGATATATCTATCTCTATTCCAAATCAGTTCAGTAATTACGGCATGAAGGCATATTATCTATCACTTTTATCATGGAAACCATGAAATTTTCCGGGATGAAAAGTAGCCTATGTAATAATCCAGGAAAAAATCTCCTTTCCGAATTTCAGTAATGTCAGTTCAGTAAGTGCAGCGTAAAGTAGTATTTTTCGCGCGTGAATATCAATTTTTCGGTTTTCCCGCGAAAACCATGGATTTTTCCGGGATTAAAAGTAGCCTTTTTATTAACCCAGGATATAATCTATCTCCATTCCAAATTTCAGCCAAATCGGTCTTGTACTTGCGGCATGAAGATTTTTTCCCCGTGAATTTCGGTTTTTGACTAATCCCACGGGTACCATGGATTTTTCCGGGAAGAAAAGTAGCTTATGTGTTAACCCAAGATGCAATTTATCTTCATTCCAAATTTGAGCCAAATCGGTACATTAGTTGCGGCGTGAAGGAGTATTGAAGCTTGATAAAATACGAAATTTGGAGCCCCGTTTCACCCCTTTAGGGGGGGAATTTTGGAAAATCCTTTCTTAGTGCACCCCTAGACCTCATAAGGAACCTGTGTGCCAAATTTGAAGTCTATAGACTCAGCGGTTTGGGATGTGCGTTGATATGTCAGTGAGTGAGTGAGTCAGTATCTTCTT
This sequence comes from Coenonympha arcania, assembly GCA_036785405.1. Classification (NCBI taxonomy): domain Eukaryota; kingdom Metazoa; phylum Arthropoda; class Insecta; order Lepidoptera; family Nymphalidae; genus Coenonympha; species Coenonympha arcania. The sequence goes on from CM072059.1 coordinate 7,121,665, forward strand.
TGATATACCATGAAATTTTCCGGGATGAAAAGTATCCTTTGTATTAATCCAGGATAAAATCTATCTCCTTTCCGAATTTCAGTCATATCAGTTCAGTAAGTGCAGCGTAAAGGAGTATTTTTGCGCGTGAATATCAATTTTTCAGTTTTCCCGCAAAAAACATGGATTTTTTCGGGATAAAAAGTAGCTTTTTCACTAACCCAGGATATTATCTATCTCTATTCCAAATTTCAGCCAAATCCGTCTTGTACTTGCGGCATGAAGATTTTTTCCGCGTGAATTTCGGTTTTTGACTAATCCCACGGGTACCATGGATTTTTCCGGGAAGAAAAGTAGCTTATTTGTTAACCCTAGATGCAGTTTATCACCATTCCAAATTTGAGCCAAATCGGTTCAGTAGTTGCGGCGTGAAGGAGTTTTGAAGCTTGGTAAAATACGAACTTTGGAGCCCCGTTTCACCCCTTTAGGGGGGGAATTTTGAAAAATCCTTTCTTAATGCACCCCTAGACCTCATAAGGAACCTGTGTGCCAAATTTGAAGTCTCTAGACCCAGCGGTTTGAGCTGTGCGTTGATATGTCAGTGAGTGAGTGAGTCAGTATCTTCTTTGATATACCATGAAATTTTCCGGGATGAAAAGTAGCCTATGTAATAATCCAGAATAAAATCTATCTCCTTTCCGAATTTCAGTCATATCAGTTCAGTAAGTGCAGCGTAAAGTAGTATTTTTCGCGCGTGAATATCAATTTTTCAGTTTTCCCGCCAAAACCACGGATTTTTCCGAGATAAAAAGTAGCCTTATTATTAACCCAAAATATCATCTATCACCATTCCAAATTTCAGCCAAATCGGCCTTGTACTTGCGGCGTGAAGATTTTTTTCCGCGTGAATTTCGGTTTTTAACTAATCCCACGGGAACCATGGATTTTCCCGGGATGAAATGTAGCTTATGTGTTAACCCAAGATGCAATTTATCGCCATTCAAAATTTGAGCCAAATCGGTTCAGTAGTTGCGGCGTGATGAAGTATTGAAGCTTGGTAAAATACGAACTTTGGAGCCCCGTTTCACCCCTTTAGGGGGGGAATTTTGAAAAATCCTTTCTTAGGGCACCCCTAGACCTGATAAGGAACCTGTGTGCCAAATTGGAAGTCTCTAGACCTAGCGGTTTGGGCTGTGCGTTGATATGTCAGTGAGTGAGTGAGTCAGTATCTTCTTTGATATACCATGAAATTTTCCGGGATAAAAAGTAGCCTATGTATTAATCCAGGATAAAATCTATCTTCTTTCCGAATTTCAGTCATATCAGTTCAGTAAGTGCAGCGTAAAGTAGTATTTTTCGCGCGTGAATATCAACTTTTCAGTTTTTCCGCAAAAACCATGAATTTTTCCGGGATAAAAAGTATCTTTTTTACTAACCCAAGATATCATCTATCACCATTCTAAATTTCAGCCAAATCGGTCTTGTACTTGCGGCGTGAAGATTTTTTCCGCGTGAATTTCGGTTTTTAACTAATCCCACGGGAACCATGGATTTTCCCGGGATGAAAAGCAGCTTATGTGTTAACCCAAGATGCAATTTATCGCCATTCTAAATTTGAGCCAAATCGGTTCAGTAGTTGCGGCGTGAAGAAGTATCGAAGCTTGGTAAAATACGAACTTTGGAGCCCCGTTTCACCCCTTAAGGGGGGAATTTTGAAAAATCCTTTCTTAGTGCACCCCTAGACCTCATAATGAATCTGTGTGCCAAATTTGAAGTCTCTAGACCCAGAGGTTTGGGCTGTGCGTTGATATGTCAGTGAGTGCGTGAGTCAGTATCTTCTTTGATATACCATGAAATTTTCCGGGATGAAAAGTAGCCTATGTATCAATCCAGGATAAAATCTATCTCCTTTCCGAATTTCATTCATATCAGGTCAGTAAGTGCAGCGTAAAGTAGTATTTTTCACGCGTGAATATCAATTCTTCAGTTTTCCTGCAAAAACCATGGATTTTTCCGGGATGAAAAGTAGCCTTTTTATTAACCCAGGATATCATCTATGGCCATTCCAAATTTCAGCTAAATCGGTCTTGTACTTCCGGCGTGAAGATTTTTTTCCGCGTGAATTTCGGTTTTTAACTAATCCCACGGGAACCATGGATTTTCCCGGGATGAAAAGTAGCTTATGTATTAACCCAAGATGCAATTTATCTCCATTCCAAATTTGAGCCAAATCGATTCAGTAGTTGCGGCGTGAAGGAGTATTGAAGCTTGGTAAAATACGAACTTTGGAGCCCCGTTTCACCCCTTTAGGGGGGGAATTTTGAAAAATCCTTTCTTAGTGCACCCCTAGACCTCATAAGGAACCTGTGTGCCAAATTTGAAGTCTCTAGACCCAGCGGTTTGGGCTGTGCGATGATATGTCAGTCAGTCAGTCAGTTAGTCAGTGTCTTCTTTTATATATTTAGATGTACCTATGTATATACTTTTATTGTGCACCCAAGAAACAATTAACAAAAATTAAAGTAGAAGTAAAAAGAAGATATAGGGAACAATGAGGCGGACTTATCGCTAACTAAATAGCTAATAGTATCTACCTACTTTAATGAAGCCTAAGACGTTATCTACAACTTGGAAGGAACCCCCCTGACGGTTGCTACACAGCATCGCGCCGGAGCATCGGCAAGTCAATGTGCGCAATACATAATAATTGCGAAGCTCCATATTGTCTCGTTCAGGAAACTGCAATAAGTGCATGTAACTTTATAACGGCATGACTCACGGTCCGTACCCATTCTGCTTCGCTTGTCCGGACTTTCCCTGCTTTATGCTATGCTCATGGTATAAACAACTTTATGACAATCGAAATTAAGCTCATATTGCGTTTTTCAAAGATGTCTCCGCAGTCATGACTGCATGAGATGAGATGAGGCTGTGAAAGCCAAGTAGGTCAGGCTGGTAAGGTGCCTTATGTATATATTTTAACATAAAAAATATAATACCTATACGTACTAATACATACAAACCACTGCATTATATATGCAGCAGCACCTAATTGACCGAAGGGTGCCAATTTTAGAAGAGTCAGAAGCTTTGACATCCTTTATCGAAATTCCGCGGTGAATGCGCAAGTGACTCCCGTACTCCCGCCAACATGGTCAGTCGTTGTAAAGACGAACTTTAGTGGAAGCAAGCCCGCAATAAGTCAAAACCCCTCCATTTCCCTTGATGGAAGGGATGCGTCAAGGACTCAAGGCATTCCCTGTCTGTGTCCACAAAAAAACAGATGCCAGCTTCAACATTTAATCTGTATTCTTCCATGTGCAGATAATTAATAATCGAGATTTTCCTCTCCATTACCATAGAAAGAGCAGTTCCATATCATTTCATATTTCATATTATAAAAATATAGGAACGACAGAAGGTAATAAATAACAATGGTTGCGTCGCTTGTTTCTTAAAAGTAGGTAGTATTTTAATTGATTAACCTTGAACTCTTTCATGCTCATTTGAATTACAAAATGAAATAACTCATAGGTACGAGTATAAATGGTGAAATATGGCCACTTTCCGCTAAAAGATCAGTGAGATAGCAATCGCTCCTTTTGTAACTTTCGCGCTACGAGATTTAAAGTGATGAAACCAATGCTTTTTGGTTTAAAACAGACGTAGGTACCTACGTAATGAAGTGCCTAGTTAGGTAGGTATACGCGTAAGTAAATAATCGGCCAAGTGCGACTCGGACTCGCACACGAAGGGTTCCGTACCATTATCAATATAGGTACCTAACGTAGCGAGATGATGAGAAGACGAGATGCAGAAGCCAGAAGAAGAAGAAGAATCTACTGGATCAACGAGCAAAAAATCACGTTTTTACCTCACCCTCTTGGAAAAGCAAAATGCGGGCGAGAAATGCTATTATATTCCCTAGGCCTAAAAATAATAACTCCTATTTAGTTTTATCAGTTATAGAGGAAATCTAATTAGTCAATTGGTGAAATGAAAAATTTTCTAGTATACGGTCGCAAAGTTTTTTGGGTCTCGTGTCTTTGGAAGCTTCGCTAGGCTCAGGATTCTATTCTTTGAAACCCTCGCTGCGCTCAGGGTTCAACCCTACAATCCGTCGCCGAAAACCCTACAATCGTTCGAATTTGACACTCGGCCCAAAAATCCACTTTGCGGCCTTGCACAATAAATAACTATATTGTGGGAGCCCCCTTTATCTTCATTTAATTCTATTCTTTAGTATTTATTGTTAAAGCGGCCCGGCAATACATCATCTGTGATTTCAAGTGATAGTTACATCACGGTTCAAGAGATAGGTACCTGGTGGCAGACGGACGGACAGACGGCGAGGTCTCAGTAAAAGGGTATTTGGGTACGGAACCCTAAAAGGAACGTCCATTCGTCGCAAGTATTTATTGTATCTTGATAATATATCTTCTTTACATTTTTGAGTTCCTGGTACATCAGGTAGACATTATGTTCACCATAATTCGTCCATATATGGATAGTTAATGGGTTACAAGTACATATAAAGAAGTCGTGAGGACACTGTGAATGGGCTAATTTAATTATTTGCAATTATCTTTATTTTGTGCTGATGTCATGAATTGACACGCTTAATTATGTTGCGGATGTCAAATGACGATCAATGTTAAGCCTTCGAATTAACAATCGTTCCTCCTATACAATTTTTGACGTGACAACGTCTTATAAATCAATAGAGCCGGCTGCACGCACAAAAAAATTGGTTGCCTGTAAAGTCGGTTTACTGACGTTAGTTGAACGTGACAACGTTTTCTTTGTCGCTCATTCCGCGCTCGCGAGGTAACGCCGGTAACGCCGCATGAGCGAGGTAACGCCGGATGAGTCATGTTTTTTCGTGCGTGCAACCGGCTCTATCGATTTATAAGACGTTGTCACGTCAAAAACATGACTCATCCGGCGTTACCGGCGTTACCTCGCTCGCGTTACCTCGCTCTGAGGCGTTCTATGTAAGGCTTGAAGTGCAAGCGAGAGTTGTCACGTTCAACTATCGTCAGTTAACAGACTTTACAGACAACCAATTTTTTTTTGACGTGACAACGTCTTATAATTCGATAGAGCCGGTTGCACGCACGAAAAAACACGACTCATCCGGCGTTACCTCGCTCAAGCGGCGTTACCGGCGTTACCTCGCGAGCGCGGAACGAGCGACAAAGAAGACGTTGTCACGTTCAACTATCGTCAGTAAACCGACTTTACAGACAACCAATTTTTAACTAAAGTATGTAAATGGTTTCTAAGTATAAAGTATAATTCATGTTACGACACAGTTATGGCTATATAATAATTTTATAGGCTTTTAAAAAACGTGCTATGAATGTTAAATAAAAAGTCGGTTAAAAAGTGGACACTTTTCGAATTTGTATTTAAAATGCATCAGATAGAGTAGGTAAGAAGTTTAAATTCGTGTCAACGCGCTGTGTCCGCGGAGCCGCGTAACGAAAATGACTGGTTTGTAACTTCTTACAATATTGCGAAAAGGTTCTGCACATTAGCTAATAAAAGTGTCAAGTCACAACATTATTCATCTGAGTTTTCTATGCACCTATTCATTATCAGATAAGCGCGGGTCGCGGTCGTAAAAAGCGGGAGAGGAAGACATCGGCAAAGTTTCTGGTAACGGGTAGTAGATACCAATTATGCCTCTCAAAAATATTTTGCTAAAATTCGTTATTCGCAGTATCAAAATGATGCGATATCGCACATTATGCATTTTGAAAGGACTTTCCGCAAAGTGCACCTGCAGCCATAGGATGACAATATGTTGACTGTGTTCGTCACAGAAACATTGTCAATCAAGAATTCGAAAAAATGTATAAATGACAGTTGTCTGCGATAAGTCATGTGATCAATTTAGCGACAGGATTTCTGTGACGATCGCAGGTATGCCATACGGCTAAGGCTGATGGAAGTGTAGGAGCCATCAGGATATCCAGTATTTAAAAATTGTAACTAGGTAGGTAGGTACTGTTTAAAAAAAATCAATAAAAAATAATTTTCGCCAAAATGTCAGGGGCAAGGTGTGAGCTAGATATGTGCCGAATGACAGTTTACAGGGGACGGAGCAGCCGCGTTCACACTGATTTACTTAAATTTCGGGGAAATTATTATTTTAGACGATTGTTAGAAAGCCTAAAAATAAAACTGTGAATCAAAGTTGTTGTAATTTTTATGTATCTACTTCTTTTGTGTGCAAGAATTAATTAAATAGCTTTTGCCGTTATACAGACAATTTTCAAAGTATGACGAAATTAGAAGCTTTTTGGGAATTTTTTTCTGAAACAGGGTTTGAGAAAATTTCCGTTACATATTTTTTCTGTAAGGATTCGATGATCAGTTCTTTAATCAAAATGCCTTAAACATCGTAAAAAATAGCCAGTTTGCCAGCTCTTGACTTGAAAAGATGTTGATTAGTTGTGATTATTTCGCAATAATTAAACTATTGAGGTAGATTCGTTAGATACAATAGCTTCCACAGCCACATTTTACGTTTCCCAACGGAACCCTAAAAAGCAGTCCCACGGGACGGTCGCGATTCGGGAGTAACGGTCCGGGCATCGACCTCAGGCGAGCTCCAATTTTCTATATAACCTTTGTTTCAGGTGCTTTTATATACAGGGTGAAAAAAAAAAACAAAAAAACTGACATGGAGGAAAAGTAACTTAAATATTAAAGATATTTTTCACTCAAAGAAAAATATTGTAAATTTTTACAAATTTACAATATTTACACTGATTACAATTTACACTGATTACTGAATTAATTTACACTGATTTACATTTCAAAAATCTTTCTTGGGTCGGGAATCGTACCAACCAAAATTAAAAAAAAATAGCATTCACATTTTTACTGAACCAATCGATAGGGCCAATAATATAGAAAAAAATATCTCCTGTTACGACTACAGCAAATCTTGTCCATGAAAACTAGGTAGGAACGTACAGGTAAATATATAATATTATGATCTCAAACCACGAAGTACTTAAGTTTAAAATCATTAATCGCAATCAATGTCGTAAATGTCAGGAGTGGTTTGACATTTCCTGTGATTGAATTAGTTTAGGTTTCTACCACTTAAGGGCTGATTTTTCAATCGCCAGATAATCGTTAACTAAGGAATAAATATGTAAGATGTTTTGACAGATTTTGTATGACATAGGTACAGATAGTTTATCTGGCGATTGAAAAATCGGCCCTAAATTAAGTTTTGAACAATTCGGCGTTAGGCCCTTAAGTTCTGAAAGTGTTACTATCAAAAGATGTTAAGTATTTACTATGTTGAGTTATGCATATTTTAAAACAGTTAGGTACATGACTTGAATCCACCAGTTGATTGAAAATTAGAATTATCCAATCAAATCTGACGTAGATTGTAGAATGTAGTTACACCCAAAATATACCTCTTTGAAGAGCTTATGTAGGAACTAAGTAAAATACATAGTCGGTATCGCAAGTTGCAAGTGGCTTATCCACGACGGGCTATATTTCGGGAGCTAACGGTGGGCCCCGGCCGGTGCATCGACCGCTCAGTTGCGCTCGACGTACGTTTGTCACGTGACGTGCGATAGGGATACCGAATTTTGTAGCTGAAATGTGATCTCGTAAGTGCTGATTTATTTACTTTATAGTCCATTATAATTATACGGAAAAGGATTATTTTAAACAACAAAAAACTCGAGCGATATGCTACATAAAAAGTGATAAAACAACTTGTTATTCAAAGTAAGAAGCATGACAATTACGAGTATAGTTTTTCAATTAAATATTTTGTAAAATATACCTATTTATTTCAATTAGATACCTTTACCTATGCATTTAAAAATATTTTTGTGATAGAAGGTTCCAAACTCAACACCGGAAGCAAATTAATTGGCAACGAACTTGGACGTAATGATTTGTGACGGTTAAAAATTTAAATATAGGTATTATTTGCCTACACGTCGTAAATATCGTTATACATAATATTTATCGTCTACATTCCAGTTACAGTACCGAATTATCTAGTTTCCGACAACGACAAGCACCAGAAACGATCTTTTCAAATTAATTTATTCACTGTTTATCATTGATTCTACATTCGAAATTTTAATATTAACCGACCTAAGCCTGAAAGAAGGACTATTGCATTTATTGGTATGGACTATGGTAAAAGTAGGTATTGCATTTATATAAATGCAATATATTAAGTATATACTCAAACATACTTCACTAATCTGCGACATTTGATATTATATTATCGATGCGAGCATATATACATATTTGCATAGATTTATAATAGTCGTCGCTCGCGCTCCGATTAGATAGAGCCCAACCTAACAACGCCAGCTCCGTGAGTGCGGCAACTTTTTCTTATAGTGTGAGTGTGTCAATTTGTTTGTATGGTGCACGGATGCTAGTGCCCGTGAAAAGTGTAGCGACGGCTCGGGTATGCGAACTTTGACAGAGTATCTATTTATCACCGCACTTTTGAAGTCGCGTGCAGCCTTTTGGACCTCTATGCCCACTGCCCAGTCGATACATTTTTTTATTAGAACGTACTTACTTCGCTTTTATGTACCTACTTACATGAAAATATAGGTAGGTATCTTTTTCTAATTCCATCTATTTAGATATCAACTTAGTTCCTTTTGCCTAGGAACGAGTTTAGCTTGAACGAGCTTAACAATACGTTGACCAGTGAACACGTAAGTGATACGCAAGTGGACTCCAAATGGATTAGTTGATAATGATAATGGAGTCCTCAGAACAAATGCGGTCATACTGTAGAATAGTGTGTACCTAATGTCACGGGCAAGGAATGCTGTATGACGTAGAATGTAGATAGTATCAGAGACCTAGCGGGTATTACTTAGCATAAAAATACAAGATCCTATGAGTCCTATGACTGGCTGACGGACTAACATTTAACAGTTTGGATCTATAAAAACATAAATTGTATTGTACGAGTATCCATGTTGATTAAGTAATTATGTAGGTACTTACTCACTAAGATTACATACCTATAAGGATTTTTAAAAATTCATTAGGTATGGCCTTCTCTTTGGAATTGGAATGCAAAAACTTGATATTATCATTGCCAATACCAGTGGTAAGTAAATCGCAAAATCAATTTTTTGGTCAGACTTTTTAGGTACAGTAGGATGATGGAGTCAAAGATAATGTAGCCTCAACCAGCCATGCCAAATTTCAACAGTGAAGTGTGATCGCACTCATGGAATGTAAAACTGTAAACACTCATTTCTTGTAAAAACATTTTGCGACTTTACAAAAATACTGGCCATAACTAGGTTTTTACCTAATTTAATACTCGAGATCGAAGTTAATTTTGCATTCAGTGGCAGTGCTAAACTTTTGACCTTCGGATCAGCTCACACGTTCTAAACTTTCACTCGCCTTTCACGTCACAGTAAAAGTGATTTTGACAATTATGGCTATACAAAATAAGCAATTTCGCTTTCATTTCGCGATTCGCGAAATACCTACGTAGGTACTTAACATTAATTCGTCGATTCACGTCTACCTAGGTAAAGCTACCTATATCTATCGTGGATTTTATTATTATAGTTTTAAGCTTAAAATCAGTTGTCCAGATCTAGATTCTAGACGCTGGCCTATTATTTTAAACGGCAGATTGAGAAATTCCCGGCTGCATGTTAATGTCAGCTGATTTTTCTCAGGAACCAGTAGATCTTGTACAGATATCAAATTAACTACATAATTACTTTTTATTAGAGAAATACTTGAATCAGTCATAGATGATCAGTCTGGCGTATTCGTATGGCGTATGGCGTATTCGAGCTCGGATTTGAGCAGGAAGTCCTAGCTTCGGTTACGATTTATTTTGAATTCTAAAATAGGTAGGTCTAATGGTCTAAGCTTCGGTCACGGCTACCACTGCCCTATCGGCAAAGACTTATTTGCCATGGGATTTATGCGATGCGTTCCGGTTAGGTTTGCCAGATGGCCGGGAATTCCGGGCAAGACCCGGAATATCACGTGAGGTCCCGAGTCCAGTAATTACACTTTACTGTCCCGGAGTTCATGAACTCTAGTTTTTTTCCACAAAATTAAGTACGACACCACGGGGCGGCGCGATTTTAGCTCCAAAGTCAAAAGCACTGTATGGAACATCTACACCAAAAACTAGTGATAAACATTAAAAAAGTAGGTACCTAGTCGAATAGGATTTCTTTTTACAATAAGTAGTAGTAATAAAAAGTATAGTAATAAAAAGTAACTAATAAATTATAAACAACTAAGACCTAAGTTGTAGTAATTTTGTAATATTTTTATTGCGCGTACAATAGCAAACACTAATTGTAGTTGGTTTTGGACTTACTCCAATTCCGTTTGTAACCCCAGGAATGTCCAGGAAATGATAAGCGTGTATCTGGCAACCCTAGTTCCGGTACGATGCTCTCTAGTCTCTACCTTCTTAGCAAATTTTCCGGAAAACCCAGTACGGACCACTTTGGAATTCTAAATAAATAATTAAAATAAATAGGTTCTTTTGTTACTGCCAAGTAGGGATACCTTACCCAAGTCCAGACTCCAGGTTAGTACCTACGATTAAATCTTCGGCTGCATCGTCAATTACTATCAAGTGACGATTGTAGTCAGGTAGGTACCTACTAATTCATACACTGAGTAAATAATATTTACTTAGAACGTGTTTATAGTAAATAAAAGCCAAAAGAGTATATTTTGTTAGTTGAAGTGGGAGTAAAATAATACGCAACCTGTCTATATAATAATTTAATCATAGCGGCTTTTTTGCCTCTGTAAATGCTTTTAAAAGTCACCTCAGATCATAATATTAGCTAAGTACGCAATTATTATTATAACATACCTAATACTAAATCATATGCAAATAAGTTCCTACCTAAGTATAACAAGTTTGGTATTGAACTAGATTAGCAACTTGATCTTGAGGAACAAAAAACGGATTGTAGGGAAGCTAAGTACTTTTAACTAAACCAAATAATAATTAATCAGTCGTCGAATTAAAGATTGTTTAATATTCTAGCTGCCTTACTGAATGTTACTTACCTTAGCTATGACATCCTTTGCGTAACTAAAACATAAAGCCAGCCATGTTTCTCGTTGCATAAGAATGATGGGTGACTTGTAGAGTGGGTCAATAGATTATGGTCTGAGAGATTCAATGTTGAAACTCAAAGCAACCGGGGGATTCCAGTTTTCGAATCGCCTCTGCGCAGCCGCTGGCCGACTTTCGCAAAGTTGCGGTTCGGAGCGAATTATAAAGTATCTCAATCATAGGCTATAAAGCTATATTTTTCATAATACCGCATTATTTTACTTACTTAGCCATCCATCCAATAAAAAAATATCTGGACCAAATACCTAATTGAGACACCATAAAATTGATGGCTCTTTAGGAAATCGAGGATTCGAATATAGAAACGGACTTATTTCCGGTTAATTGGTGAATCTGTCCACACCGTTTTATCTTATATATTTTTTTATGTAGGTATCTAGGTCTGTCTATTGCTGGAGATCTAAAACCTTACATCAGGATTTTTACAATCTTGGTATACCTATATTATGTCGGTTATCTTTTAAGCTATCTCTAGCGACTAGCTTGATGTTTTTGTATACCTTTTGGGGAGTATTGTAAAATAAGTTCAACCTATGTAACATGCGCACGTATAGATAATTCTCTCTTCTTTTGTTGATCCCTTTTCTCTATCTATCAATATGGATCAGAAAAAAAAGGGATTGACAAAAGTAGAGAGACATATCTCTACGTGCACATCCTTGCCCTGCTGGTATTTCCACTGAAACAGACTCGAACTGAAACATCCTAATGTCTCCCTAAGTGTTAATGTGTACTTATAGTCTCTACAGTCTACTTAAAGCATTCTTACATAATAAAATATATTGTTTTGCAGGTACAAATATGGCAACGTCCGTCCTCCAGCCCGAAGAATGTCGAAGGGAGCACAAACCCAAAACAGAAGCACCACGACTGACTGACGACGAAAGACTTACTATCTTGGAAAAAAATGAACGGGAAACCGGCGAGCTGCCTCTAGAATTAAGGGAAAGGGCCAGACTAGACATACGAGAGGAGGCGGCCCTGAGAGACCAGGCCCTTGCGCAAATGAGGCACTTTATTGAGAAACATCCTGCAATCAAGAAATGCAGAACCGGTACGTTTATGCACTTTAATAAAATTTTGAAATTGCTGATTATGCAGTGAACGTAGACCTATAAGTTTATTGCAGCTTTAGCCTTTATTGGTACCTGTTTACATTCCCCATACTTCGCAATTTCCGCCTAAAGTAGGTATAAGTAGGTACTATAGGTTGACTGGGTATGGGTAACGGGGGCCTAGATAAATAAGCAAGGGGCAAACCGTCACCTCTGCTGCAATTAAAGTGTTTAACAAATTATAGTTAAACCTATACATACAAATTCTAATTTCGTAAAATGAACTTTATGGGGTCAAGAATGATTGGACTGTATTTAATCTACTGAGTGAAGAACGATACTGCTTCATAGATACTTCGATTACGCCCATAATAAAGGCTTGCCGCGGCCGCCTTGCCGAAGCATAACAATTTATGTAGTATTTTTATGAGAACAACTTTGAATATCCTTTGGTAAAAACTTGAAATCCCTTGTTGTAAAAACTTGCTGTCATTCTGTAATATTTTTGACATTTCCCCTCGCTCTTTTAGCACAAGAAGTTTTTTCTAACTGCCATCAAAGGCTCACTTGTATTTTTTTACAGATGCTCCTTTCTTACTCCGATTCCTACGCACGAAGAAGTACTCCATCCCGCAAGCTTGCTCGATGCTGGAGCGCTACCTGACTATCCGGCAGATGTACCCGCACTGGTTCCAGAAGCTGGATCCCCTGGACCCCAAGATAGCTGCGGTCATCGACGCGGGCTACTTGGTGCCACTGCCCAAACGGGACTCGGAAGGACGGCGAGTTGTTTTATCATGCATGGGTAGGGTATTAAATTATGTCCACATTTTATAAAAATCGTTAGTGACGCAAACATGGGTCATGGTCAATGGTCATCATACTAAATCTGGCGTTCATAATACTAAGGCCACTGCAAAATTGTGTTTCTTGACGCAAAAGGAACAGGAAAAAGCACAGATTATTGCCAAAGGTTACTTCTTAACCCGGTAAAATTCCCAATCAATAAACGATTCCTGCGACAGTTTTTTTGACCCAATAGAACTTAAATTGACCCGACATTCGCGTTGTAGACAACGCCTTTTTATTATTATTGGCTTAAAACTTCTTAAAAAATTCCAGGTCGCTTCGACCCCCACTTGTACGACAGCAGTGTGATGGCGCGCGTGCACTCAATGATCGTGGAGCTGCTGCTTGACGAGCCTCGCTCGCAGCTGCTCGGCTACACGCACGTCAACGACGAGGCCGGCATGCAGATGCCGCATGTCAGCCTGTGGTCCCTCACCGACGTGCGCATCATGCTCAACTGTATACAGGTGAACTGCCTTCCACAATAATGTTTTAGGATATTACTTCGCTGGATGAGCCTCGCTCGCAGCTGCTCGGCTACACGCACGTCAACGACGAGGCTGGCATGCAGATGCCGCATGTCAGCCTGTGGTCCCTCACCGACGTGCGCATTATGCTCAACTGTATACAGGTGAACTGCCTTCCACAAGAATGCTTTAGTATATCACTTCGCTGGATGAGCCTCGCTCGCAGCTGCTCGGCTACACGCACGTCAACGACGAGGCCAGCATGCAGATGCCGCACGTCAGCCTGTGGTCCCTCACCGACGTGCGCATCATGCTCAACTGTATACAGGTGAACTGCCTTCCACAAGAATGTTTTAGTATATCACTTCGCTGGATGAGCCTCGCTCGCAGCTGCTCGGCTACACGCACGTCAACGACGAGGCCGGCATGCAGATGCCGCATGTCAGCCTGTGGTCCCTCACCGACGTGCGCATCATGCTCAATTGTATACAGGTGAACTGCCTTTCACAAGAATGTTTTAGTGTATCACTTCGCTGGACGAGCCTCGTTCGCAGTTGCTCGGCTACATGCACGTCAACGACGAGGCCGGCATGCAGATGCCGCATGTCAGCCTGTGGTCCCTCACCGACGTGCGCATCATGCTCAATTGTATACAGGTGAACTGCCTTTCACAAGAATGTTTTAGTGTATCACTTCGCTGGACGAGCCTCGTTCGCAGTTGCTCGGCTACATGCACGTCAACGACGAGGCCGGCATGCAGATGCCGCATGTCAGCCTGTGGTCCCTCACCGACGTGCGCATCATGCTCAATTGTATACAGGTGAACTGCCTTTCACAATAATGTTTTAGTGTATCACTTCGCTGGACGAGCCTCGTTCGCAGTTGCTCGGCTACATGCACGTCAAAGACGAGGCCGGCATGCAGATGCCGCATGTCAGCCTGTGGTCCCTCACCGACGTGCGCATCATGCTCAATTGTATACAGGTGAACTGCCTTTCACAAGAATGTTTTAGTGTATCACTTCGCTGGACGAGCCTCGTTCGCAGTTGCTCGGCTACATGCACGTCAACGACGAGGCCGGCATGCAGATGCCGCATGTCAGCCTGTGGTCCCTCACCGACGTGCGCATCATGCTCAATTGTATACAGGTGAACTGCCTTTTACAATAATGTAGTTGGACGAATCTCGCTCGCAGCTGCTCGGCTACACGCACGTCAACGACGAGGCCGGCATGCAGATGCCGCACGTCAGCCTGTGGTCCCTCACCGACGTGCGCATCATGCTCAACTGTATACAGGTGAACTGCCTTCCACGAGAATGTTCTAGTTTAACACTTAACCGCTGGACGAGCCTCACTCGCAGCTGCTCGGTTACATAAATCGGACCTATCTAAAGTCACCGTCGATGCAGGCGAAATATATAGGTAGGTAAACTTTTTATGGGCAGCTACAATATAAAAGTCATTCCTTGCTCTGTGGGCAGCTAGATGTCGTTGTGACAAACGACTATTTAAATTCATCAGGCACCATAATGGAGCGGTTAGACCACTAGACGAACAAACAATCTTGGCTCTTTTAACTATGCTGCGATAGTAGCGCCACCGTATTATGTCGTGTTCTGAATGACAGTTTTGATACTCACAGACGTTTATAATTACTTTTACGATCCTTATCACCCAGTTTGCACCTCTACACTCCAACTTCAAAAATTTCACTATTATATTTTATTTTTTCGCAGAACTCCACTCCAATGCGTCACAAGCGCACGCACTTCGTGAACATACCGCACTATGGAGTTAAATTCTTCGAGTTTGCAGTTTCTCTGCTCAGCGACAAACTGAAGGATCGGGTTTTGGTAAAAATAAATTTTGAATATTAACATTACATAACTACAATTTCTGAAGCTATTTATTATAAACTGTAATTATGTCTAGTAACTTCCAAGTGTAGTTTCAACTTGACAGAAGTTCTTTTGTAACTACCCCTATGGCAAACTAACTGTAAAATGTTTATTGGTCGTTTTCACCCAACAACCGCTAATTTTAAGTAACACCTAAGCACAGTTGTTCGTTAAACTATAGTTCCTATAGCTAATAATGTTTTCGTTTTTGCAGTTCCATCGTTCTTCTGAAGACTTAATCAAGCACGTCGATCCCGCTATTCTGCCAAAAGAATACGGAGGCACGGTTCCTTTGAGGGATATGATCGAAGAATTAAAACGGAAACTTTTAAAACATAGAGACGATTTATTGGCTCTAGACGACATGTGCGTGGATCTTTACGCCCTTGAAAAAAATGACTTGACTCAAGATATACATTCCACTGCGGGCTCATTCAGAAAATTGGAACTCGATTAGATTTAGTTTTTGTTTATGTTCGCGATAGTAATAAGTAATGTAAAAAAAAATTGGTTGTCTGTAAAGTCGGTTTACTGACGATAGTTGAACGTGACAACGTCTTCTTTGTCGCTCGTTCCGCGCTCGCGAGGTAACGCCGGATGAGTCATGTTTTTTCGTGCGTGCAACCGGCTATCGAATTATAAGACGTTGTCACGTCAATAAAACTTAATCTTAATTCTCGAATAACTAAGTTTTTGTAACACCAATCAATAGGCAATCGGTAACTTTTAATCGGATCATTAGCAATCTTTATACTAGAGCGCGTGACGGCTTTAGAAGAGCAAAAACGTCGTTATATCTTCGCCCAGCCTAATTCTAATTTATTAACAGACGAAAAATAAAGGAGGAGGTTCTCAAATCGACGTGCATGTATGACCACAATAATTGATTACCACGCATTTTTAACTAAGTACTTATTACTTACTTGGTCATTCTTTTGACGTGACAACGTCTTATAAATCGATGGAGCCGGCTGCACGCACAAAAAAACATGACTCATGTGCCGTTACCTCGTTGCCGTTACCTCGCTGCCGTTACCTACCTCGCTCTGAGGCGTTCCATGTAAGGCTTGAAGTGCAAGCGAGAGTTGTCACGTTCAACTATCGTCAGTAAACCGACTTTACAGACGACCAATTTTTTTTTTCAAAGAACTCTGCTTTCAAAACGAACTCAAAATATACTTAGGCTAGATTCTTATCGTAGAGTACTGACCGATTGCCTATTAATCAGGTACCTACATCTATTTCTTGTGGTACGTAATCGTATTTCCGTTGTTTCGTTTATATCCGATCTCATGTTACTTACTTAATGCAATGCTATAAAACGATGTGAAAATATTTTAAAGATAGTTTACTTACTTAGGTAGTTTTGAATTTTGAGTAAAATATCTGTTCTTAATTTTTACAATAAAGGTAGTAAGTATTTTGTAACTTTGTAGATAAACTATGGTAAATACTTAGTGGCAGCCGTCGGTGGAGTCGTTACCATTCATAAAGTGAAAGTCAGTGTAAAAGTTAACTACAATGATTTCTAGGGATTTTTTCATAAAGCAAGTCTAATAAAGTTGAAAAGACGTGACAACCTGACTGCTGCTTTTTATTTATAAGTATCTAGGTAGGTACTTGTATTTACTGCATTTTGTAAACTTTTTAACCAGTTTACTTAAATAACTTTCTTTTAGGTTTTATTTTTATAATATTTTGTATCTACTATTAAAATAAATGAAATGAGAACAAAAGACATTGGTTTTATTTTTAACATCGCCACAATTTTTTTACCGTCCAGTGAAGAGGTCGCTAATGGTCCTACGCTGAGGTCCTACGCCTATCATTCCGCCTATCATTCAATTTCTATCAATATAGTTACAGCACAGAGGTAACAAAACTATGGAGATGCCCTATCATTCATTCTAGTCTAAACTTGCGTGATATGCGTATTATTACCATTTCTGTGGTGATATGTGGCGCCATGATGAGCGTCAAGATTTGAGTTTCTGCCCTAGGGAGTAGGGGACGCCATCTTGTTCTATACATGTAGCTGTAATAGTTCCTAAAATTCTAGCATTCCTAAAGTGCCGGTTTTGACCACTGGACATGATCTTAAATAGTGTTCATTGTCTTTAGTATAAATAAAATGAGGAACTATCAAACAGTATCATACGATCACATAACTAGGAAACACAATAATATAGCAATGACGAAGTAAAGTAAGTTTACGCCGTTTTACGCTGCAAGATAGTGGCGTTAGTTCCGACTTTGGCCACGCGCACGTAGCCCAGTATATTCAATGTAGGTACCTACTCTATGCACGTAGCCTTGTTTCACTGTAGCCTTTGTAGCTGATCAAATCATAGACAACGCAATGAAACGCAGGCAACATTTTCACTCTGTTGATCCCTGTGGTTGATCCTACTATCTATTACGATCTATGGGTTGATCCCTTAAATTAGGTAGGTAGTCTAAGAAAATTTTCGTAGTATCTTTATTCAATTAGTAATTTAATTAAAATTAAATATCTGAAGATTACACTGAAAATTAGAAAATAATTTCTAATTTAATAATAAAACTGGATTTCATCAAGAATATTTTCATTTCTAAACGGATACCATAGACTACAGAGTAACCTTGAAATGCGAGCAGACTTGTCGCTAACTTCGCTGTAGTTTTTCCCGCAGTTTGGCGTCCACCGATTGTTGAATTTTACTACGAGTTTTCTATGTATTTAGATCAATAGGACATTTCTTTATCCAAAGCATTTGTTTTCTAGTGATGATTTTATAATAGAATTATGTTACTGTCCTGATTACTTCTTTCGTGTTGAGCTGTTATCGAGATTTTTGTAAACATCGGGAACGCAGGCCCCACGTCTATGATTACTTGTACGTATTTTAGCCATTGCAAGGTTCTCGTTGCTTTATTTTGTGTTAATTTAGTATTAAAATGACCAATGTACGCGATTAAGAGATAACCGATGGTCGATTAACCTCTAAATTGGTTGTTTGTTTGGATATAAAAGCTTTTATGACTCTTCAATTATTAAGAGTTAGAGCCGCAGTGTGCTATGGAAGCCACCACGAATGCAAACATTTACGAAAAACAAATAGCCTTATAATGCAGTTATGAAAATAATACGATGTTTTAATCAATGAATGCTAATGCACTGTCAATGCATCAATGTTATTGTGAATGCAGTGTCTAAAATCAGTAGACGGTACGGTATGGTAATCAAGTCATGATTGTAATCCATAGAAGTCAAATTGGCATAGATTGTTTCTACATCATGTTGATATTATGATTTATTTAGTAACCATGCATCTGATGCATTAATTTGAATGAACACTGTACATAATTAGATGTTTGTTTAAAGTAAGAAAAGAAAACCACACGGCATAAGTGCACTGGTTCATCCACTATAATAGCATATGAAAATCAAGCATTTCTATGTAGCAACTAGTCAACCAACATAGTGCACCTCTAGTGGACAAGCGACTTTATGCAGTGTCCCCAAGCTCTGATACAACTGTACAGTTACTGTATAGTACTAGTAGACCCACCACACGTTGTTTTACCATGTAAACTATTTCTCACTTAGGAGCATGAAAAACAGTTTTTCAGACCTACAAGAAAAAAAGTAATAATTGGTCAAGCTGTTTGGACGAGTTTTGTTACAAACACTAAAAAGAGTTTTTTTGTTATTCCTCTTTTTTTCTGTTTATTAGGAAAATTGGTCTTTAATATAAGCCACATTCTTTCTTATTCAATAATTTCAAAACTGCCTCATCTTTGTAATGAAATATTAAGAATAGAGGTGTAAAACTTACTCCTAGGTCTGGAGGTCCTAGGCTAGGTAGTAATGATCTACAGTATCTTTTCAACTTGAATAAGACTTTGCTCTCTCTATTTATTTCACTAGACAGTAAAGACTTTGATCAACAAACAATACTCATTTACTTCTTATTGGTTCTTGATAGCTACAAATCTGGAAAACTGCAGAAAATAATCAGCCATAACATAAATATTGTGCTTGTAAAATTAATTGCCAAAAGCCTATGATATATAATTGGCCTAATATTAGCGAAAAGCTAAATACAATTTGAGTTTCATGGGCTACTTGGGCCGAAAGCCTTTAAATATTAACCTGGCTGCCTGAAAAGATGGGCTGGTCAAAATATATTGCCATGTTCCCATATTCAGTAAATAAATTATTTTATTGTCCCTGATTCTTGTCTTTGGTCGTGGCTTCTTACACATTCTTCCCTAAGCTCTACAGTGACTAGCTGCATACATCATACTCAATATTACATTTTTTGCTATTACATTTATGCTTCATTTTATATTTTAAAGCTAGAAAATCTTGCATTTGAAATTAATTTCAAGTATATTTCCAGATTGGCAGCATGGCGGAAATAGTGTACCCGCAAGGCTGCCGACCAATTACCGATGACCTTGGACCAGATGAGCTTGTGCGGAGACTGAAGGTACTCTTCTTCAACCTACATTATTTATTATTATTATTTTATTACACTATACAAGTTAGTACTGCGATCTCACCTGATGGTAAGTGATGATGCCGCCTAAGATGTTAGCGTTTTTATTACTCCCAGTTTTCCAAGAATAATGAGAATTCCAATTGCCTCAATTTAAACATTTAAAGCTCTACCTGACAGAGACCCCGTTGTTGAACCTGGTGTGAGGTTTTAAATTATGTTGTCTTTAATTTATAGGTTGTTTTACATTTTTTGTTATTATAGGAAGTATTAATTATTCATTCAATTTATTGTTAGTTCCATTTAATAAACATATTATTGTTAGGGCTTTAGAAAGAAAGAAAGAAAAAACGTCTATTCATGAACTTTAACTTTATTGTCATGTATTTCTTTTTATACAATATGACTGCCTGTTAACAATACACTCTGTATTGTTAACTCATTTAGCAAGATCATATAACAAGAAACAGTAATATCATAAAAACTGTTATAAGAAATGGAACAAAAAGGTAATTACGTAATTAATTCTTTGAATTTCACCAACATAATGATATTGTAATAATGCTGATATTACAATATTATTATGTTTGTGAAATTCAATACCAGTGGGAGCATTGCTGTATTCAGGTTTTTCTTTTGCATATTGAAATTTGAGGCGCTTCACTGTTTTATTTTAGCCAATGCAATGCATAGAGTTCATAATATTATTAAGAGTGCACTGAAGCTGCCATTTTTAAAAGGTTTATGTTAGTTTCACTCCTGCATCGGTTTGGTTTTAACTAATTTTGTGGGTATCGTGGATTTCCCCAGGAAATGGATTCTTGTTTGTGCTCCAGCTCCCTTTTCCAATTTTTATACCTAACTTTATATTGTAAAGGAAGTCTACTATATAAAAATAAGTTGGTTTTTTCTTCCTGACGCTGTAACTCCAGAACGCACGAACCGATTTCCACAGTTTTGCATTCGTTGGAAAGGTCTCGGGCTCCGTGAGGTTTATAGCAAAGAAAATTCAGGAAAAATTTCAACAGAAAAGCGGGAAAATCTTTTTAGCGGAAAAGCCATCTGGTGGCGAAACGGAGTTCGCCGGGTTTGCTAGTTTGTTATAAAATTCTACCTATATCCACAGCTATAGATTGTTGTAACAAACGGTTTTTCAAAATCCTGAAGTTCTGTGGATTTTTCTGGCTAAAAAATAGGCTATGTGTTAATTCAGGGCCTTCATTTAGAGCCAAGTCATATCATACTGTACATAGCTGTGGCGAAATTGAGTAACAAACATTCAAAAATACAAACTTTCAAATATACAATACATATTAGAATTTTGAGATGGAATCGTGAATGAAGTTCAAAGCTAACACATTAACGTGTAAGAGTATCCCATTGAAAGCGAATTGCAAGAACCAAGTCAGACACTCCATAGAACTTTGACCCATTTCATGGAGAGCCATTTACAAGAGTACCTAACATATCCAACATTTTGTTACTGATAACAAAACATGAGATACGTTGAGTTTAAGTAATGCAAAATTTAAAGAAACAAAACTGACTTCAACTCTCACCAAAGTACCTATGGATAACATCCTTTTTAATAAAAAAGAGTCATTTAAATTGGTTGGTTGATATTGAGTTATTTGTCCATATCTCGCGCACAAAACTTAATTCAAATTTAAGATTTACTTCTATGGTTTTCTCATGGATGTCACTGTCAGAACTGGACAAATTGAAATGGGGCCAAACAGAAAGTACCAGCTTTCAAATAAATAAAGAATTATCTAAATTGGTTCATCCAGTTGAAAGTTCTGAGATAACATACAATAAAAATACAGTTGACTTTAGAACATCCTCCGTTTTTGAAGTTGTTTGAAAAAGTATAACTAATGTTTTGTCTAGCATCATTAGAAACCATAAAGCCATAATGCTATAATCTGTCTTGAAATTAAACAGAGTTTCTTTCAATTACTGTTGAACTCGTAATGACATGAGAATAGGTACTTACATGGTAAAGTTTTAATTGAATCAATAACAATATCATTTATTACAATGCACAATATTTTATACCTACCTTCTATCTGACCAACGCGACGGAAGTATTACAACATACTTGACACAGCATTATTTTGTACAAAACAATCGAATGTAACGACTTTTTAGATTATAATTTACGACATAATAATGTTATGCATATTCGTTTATTTAATAAGGTACGACGATCGATGCCTTCATGTTTTGTTCTACAAGAGAATACATAAGCAAACATTTATTTCAAGATGTTCTTGAAATAAACCATATAGTACCAAGGAAGCAAAACTTCGTCATTGATTACAAAAGAGAATGACCAAAGGGGGTATCAAATTTTCTCATGAAGCAAAACCAAAATAGTCTAGGAGATTGTAAAAAAATATGATAACAGCTGATGGAGACAAAAACATTGCTTGACTAAACTGTTGAGCAACATTATAAGTAAGGCATTGTGTAAAGATTATGTAGTGTCTGCTAAGCAGATTCGATTGAGCATAAAGGGATTTAGCTAAAGTTGGAAATAGAACAAGGACATCATATTGCATACATTATGTACTTAAATGAAATATGAAGTATTGATGTTGCCAAAGTTTCGGATAGTTTTCGTTCAGAAATCAGGATGAAGGAATAATTTCTGTAATTTCTTGATTTTTAAAACAATACCTGCTTCTATTCAATGTAATTGTGTTGTTTTCAGGCCTTGGCTCACACCCTACAGGGTTTGGGTCAAGATGAAGGCATGTACCAGCAGTTCATACCGCTGGCGCTGCACCTCGCAGATGAGTTCTTCCTCACGCACCCGTCGCGCGACGTGCAGCTGCTCATCGCGTGCTGCATCGCCGACGTGCTGCGAGTGTACGCGCCGGAAGCACCGTACAAGGATCAGGAACAGGTATTGAACCTTCCAGCATCTACAGAACATTTCCAAGGCATGTTACTAGGAGTATATATCGCTGGCGCTGCACCTTGAAGACGAGTTCTTCCTCACGCACACATGCTGTTAAAGCTTAAAGGTTTATTTTGTAGAATTTATTTATCTATTTTCTAGACAGAATTTTTTAATAATGTATGTACACGTATTAGAGGATCCCTTCGACATTTATCTGGAAAAGAAAATCGTGATTACCAAGTTGTTACTTAATATAATAAATTCTATGACTAATAAGTAATCCATGAATTCAAATTGGGTTATTTCGGTTTTCTGCAATCCTCGTTTCTTCTTCCTAGGTGAAAACAATATTCCTGTTCCTGATCAACCAGTTACAAGGTCTCCGGGACCCGAAAGACCCGGCCTTCAAACGGTATTTCTACCTGCTGGAAAACCTGGCCTACGTCAAGTCTTTCAACATGTGCTTCGAGCTGGAAGATTGCCAGGAGATATTTTGTGCGCTGTTTTCACTTATGTTTAAGATTGTCAAGTAAGTACTTATATTTATTTATTTTTTATTCCAATTTTCACAATGAGTAAAACACTAATTTTTGGGTCTATATTGGCACAGTGTTACCGTAAATTTTAATAAAAAAGTATTTGTAAGTTTTTAATCCATCGTATGTCAATCAGTAGAAAGATAAAACACAATCACGCGACACTGGTGAAGCAACTTGTCCCAAATTTGCACAATTCAGATGCATAAATTGGGAATTGAATTGGATTAAAAAACACAGTTGAAACTGGCATCAAGTTGCCCATACCATCAAATAAAATAAGTGGTAGCTGAATACAATTTTCATCGTATCCATTCGGTCTTTTCTGATCTTTAATGCCCAAAATGCTGGCGGGAAATGCCATTATATTCCTTAGACTGGAATTTTTTGCTAGGAACTAAGAGTTCCTTTATTAAAAATAAATAACAAATACTTACGTTCAGAAACGAATTTCATCGTTATGGTTAGTATAAGTACATTAGTTACATCCCGCACACGCAAGCAAAAAGCTACTTTGCGGCCTCGCATAACTAGTAACTATTTTTTAAGTGAAATATCAATTTGTCCCCAGCACTGAGCACTCTTCAAAAGTCAAGTCCTTCATGCTGGACGTGCTGTGTCCACTGATCACGGAGTCTGACGTGGTGTCCAACGAACTGTTGAACGTCATTCTGATGAACCTCGTGGAGCCCAACAAGCGCGAGCACAAACACGCTTACGCGCTCGCCAAAGAGCTTATAATTAAGACCAGTGAGACTTTGGAACCCTACATACAGGCGGTGAGTATTACCAGTTACCCCGTACAGACCCGATTTCCACCAAAGCGGAAAGGAGAAATGTGTTGAGAATAATCATTCAGATTTCGTTATTTCCACATCTCCTCTCGGCTCATTTCTCAATAGAATTTTGTGTTGCGGTTGCTGAGCAGAGATGTCGCCACTGGCCTTCGCTTGGCTCGTTCCACGTCACCTAAAACATCATTCGATTGACGTTACAAATAGCTTACATCTCTGTTACGCACAGCTTACATCTCCGTTACGCACAGCTTACATCTCCGTTACGCACAGCTTACATCTCATCTCTTCGCATTGGTGGAAATAACCGGACAGTTTCGTAGCGCATCTCTCGTCTCTTCTCGTTAACGCTTTGGTGGAAACGAGGCATCATAGTGGAGAATTCGAAAATTTTCATTTTAATACATGTAATTACACATTTCGAAGTTCAATAAAGTTTTAAATTACCTACTTCTATTTCAGTTCTTTAATCATGTCCTTATACTGGGAAAAGAAGAAAAGAATCTTGTTATATTTTCGAAGGTTTATGAATTAATATACGAATTGAACCAATGTTGCCCGTCTGTATTGCTATCAGTGCTGCCGCAGTTAGAGTGTAAACTGAAGTCTGCTCAGTTCCAAGAGCGCCTGAGCGCTGTGGCGTTGCTCGCACGAATGTTCTCTGAGCCAGGGTCGGAACTCGCCAAGCAGTATCCGGCGCTATGGCGAGCGTTCCTCGGAAGATTCAACGATATATCCATACAAATCAGGATCAAATGCGTCCAATACTGCATGCATTTCCTCGTACATCACCCGGATTTGAGGAAAGACATCACAGAAACGTTAAAGATGCGCCAACACGACGCTCACGAACAAGTGCGTTACGAGGTAGTCATGGCCATCATAGCGACCGCTCAAAGGGATTTTCAAGCCGTCGCTGAGTCGGAAGACTTGCTACATTTCGTCCGCGAAAGGACCTTGGACAAGAAGTTCAAAATCCGCAAAGAAGCCATGTCGGGCTTGGCAATGATATACAAGAAATTCCTGACGGAAGAATCCGTACCTCCGGCGACGGAGAAAGCGGTGCAGTGGATCAAGGACAAAATCCTCCACGGGTACTACATGACAGCTTTAGAGGACAGATTGTTAGTCGAGAGACTGTTGAACACTTCTCTGGTTCCGTACACGCTGCCTGCGCCGGTGAGAATGAAGAAGCTTTTATATCTCATGTCAAATGTCGATGACAACGCTACGAAAGCGTTCATAGAACTACAGAAGCACCAGTTGGCCGTGCGAAGGACGGTCGCCGAATGGATCGACCTGCACAGGAAGCCGCCCACGCCGGCCGTACAGAAGGAAATGATCGCCAAAGTTCTACACATCAGTTCCAAGTTTCTGCCGGAATCTGTGAAGGCGCAGGAGTTTTTGAACAAATTCTCTAGTCATATGAAGAAAGCGCCGGAACTGTTGCAAGGGATGGAGACGATTTTGAGTCCAAATGTCAGTTGCGAAGTTTGCGTGCGTACTACAGTGAGTATGGCTATTTAGTTTTTTTTTATAAACTAATTTTGTCTAGTTTACTTAAAATTAATTTAACATTCGTATAATATGTTTCTTTTTTTGCGTAACTATCGCTGTCCCTTTTGATGAAACTGCGATTTTCAGAAATAATAGGTGTATTACAGATACAAAGAATGTCTCACCCAATCATGGTTTCTGTTGAACTATTGTTCAACTAAAGGGGGGTTAAATGCTTTGTGAATTGGGCCTTACAGTTATATTTTACAAGCTTTTATTGAACTTGCAATTTTCAAGCGATTGAACTGAAATTATGGATAGACGTTTAGTTTGGATGACAATATATGGTAACTGTGTGACGTCATTCTAAAACCAATATGGTGGAACAGCCGTTGCGTTAGTCTTCTTATTTGTAATACACTCTTTATCAAAATATGGGTATCAAATTAAAGGACATTGGCATAATATAAGTTTGTTTTTAAAAATGTTTTTTGAAGGATGACTTATTAACGTTTCTTTATTGAAATGTTGAGTGTATTTTCGTATTAGTACTCAAAAATTTTCAGTCTTGAAAAATTCCCACTTCTGAAGTGATTTCTGATTCCTCATAAGCAACTACCCTACAATCTTCATTGTCTTGACAAATTCCCACTTCTGATGTGATTTCTGAGCTCTTATATGCTGTTGTGACAATTTTTCCATTTTCCAGTCAAATGTGCTCAAGAAGCTCGGTCAGCCGGTGATGACTAACCTATATTACAACACAGTGAAGATGCTCCTTGAACGAGTGAGCTCCGTGATGGTGGACCACGAGTCCTTACTGATACTCGTGGGCTATGTGGAGGGAGCGGTCAAAGGCACGGACTCTTCTATTGCTGAGGAATGTGGTGAGTGTGAATTTTATCAAGGTTTCAATAAAATCATTGATCACACTAATATTGTTAAGGCAAACGTTGTGTCTTCATGCCGCAACCACTGAACCGGTTTGGTTGATGATTGAAATAGATTATACCCTGGATGAACACATAGCCTATTTTTTATCTTGCATAAATCTTGTGTTTTGAGACTTTAATTTTGTGAATTGTGTTTT
Source organism: Coenonympha arcania (assembly GCA_036785405.1). Taxonomy (NCBI): domain Eukaryota; kingdom Metazoa; phylum Arthropoda; class Insecta; order Lepidoptera; family Nymphalidae; genus Coenonympha; species Coenonympha arcania. The sequence continues at coordinate 7,148,387 of CM072059.1, forward strand.
CTGTGTTCAACAAATGAAACATGTTTCCAGGCATCGACATAAAGAAAGCGGCCGAACGCGGCCTAAAGCTGCTCGTGATGCTGTCGTTCGTATTCCCGGCGCACTTCCTGCACGAGGACGTGTTGAAGCGGCTGACGTCCCTGCTGGAGATGGACGACGAGACCGTCGCGCCGCACATCCTAGCCGCGCTCACCTTCCTGGGCAAATACAGACCATTGAGTGAGCATTCATTGTAACTAAAGCTGCTCGTGATGCTGTCGTTCGTGTTCCCGGCGCACTTCCTGCACGAGGACGTGTTGAAGCGGCTGACGTCCCTGCTGGAGATGGACGACGAGACCGTCGCGCCGCACATCCTGGCCGCGCTCACCTTCCTGGGCAAATACAGACCATTGAGTGAGCATTCATTGTAACTAAAGCTGCTCGTGATGCTGTCGTTCGTGTTCCCGGCGCACTTCCTGCACGAGGACGTGTTGAAGCGGCTGACGTCCCTGCTGGAGATGGACGACGAGACCGTCGCGCCGCACATCCTGGCCGCGCTCACCTTCCTGGGCAAATACAGACCATTGAGTGAGCATTCATTGTTTTGTAACTAAAGCTGCTCGTGATGCTGTCATTCGTGTTCCCGGCGCACTTCCTTCACAGGTTGAAGGCGCCCGGGGCTAGCGAAGGACCAAACAAGAGCAAGTACCCAAACAAGAGCAAGTACCCACTGGCGCACTTGCGTGATTCGGCCCCCATAAAGAGTTGGCCCATGATTCGAGGAGGATAGTCCCTATCATCTTCCTGTAAAATAAAAATAAGTAATGACTGTCTATCTCTATTATTAGTTGTGACAGCAACCATAGCTTAGTGCTGGTATAATGCCTATATAAACTATGATTTAATGTGGCCGCAATTTTTGACATCATTGTATTGTTCCCCAGGTGAGGCGTGTCCAACATTGTTCCCAAATCTGACAGCTCTCTGCAAGGCTTACGCAGAAGTCGGGACACCGAAACAGGCCAAAAACGCTGTCCGGTAAATACTTTAACAAATCTTTTATATTTATGTTGTCCTTGCTTTTTAGACGTCTAGATTATATACTGTGGTGAAAAAGTAATTGCATTACCATGTTTCGGCTTAAATGACACTGTTGTTGACGGAATCACAAATTATAACCGTTATTCTTTGATATAATGAAGTACGGTAGCTATCGATACAACAACCTATAAACTACAAAATATTGAACCAAATTTTTTTTTTGGACGGTATCGCGCAAGGAGCTAGTCGGATGTAAATAGATTTTTTGCGTGACGATATACCTGTCACGAAGAAAATCTACGAAAATCTTCTTAAATCTAAAATGAAAGTTTATCTTACTTCAACGAACGGGCACGCATGCAATCACGTACAGAGGCTTGGTATGACGAACTCGTTAGCGCTAGCTAACTGAAGATAGCGCCATCTATCGAACGATGGGTGAATTCACACATGAAAATATAAATAGAGGCAAGCCTCGAGGCCCGTACCCCGTTGGGACTGGTTCCAGAAGACCACACAAAAGAGTTCTGTTTTAGGTGTTATTCCTTTGTTTCTACAGAGTGTTCCTTGACACTCATGACTTTTTATTCTAGGTGTCTATTCGTAAATGTGCCGGAGCAACGGTCACAAATCTTCACGGAAATACTGGAGACCCTCAAGTCCACGCTGAGTCCGCATTCTGAGCACTACCGCACCGCCATCGTCACCCTGGGACACATCGCGCACAACCTACCCGAGAGCTTCCCCGTCATCATCAAGAACATCGTGTCTAGGAAGGTGAATATGTGAATATAGTACACACACACGGACTCTCACGCGCACACACACACACACACACACACACACACACACACACACACACACACACACACACACACACGGACACACACACACACACACGGACACACACACACACACACGCGCACACACGCAAACACACACACACACACACACACACACACACACACATGGATACACACACACACACATACACCACCGGAGAGAATTTGACATTACCAGGGTGTCCACGGACCTGGAAGGTCAGGGAAAGTCAGGGAAAAGTCAGGGAAGCTATTGTGGGTCAGGGAAAGTCAGGGAAATGACTTCTCTACCTGGAAATGTCAGGGAAAACCAGGACTTTTTGATGATTGATCTTTAAAATTAATGTAAAAGTCTAAAAATGTATAGAATAAATAAAAATAATATTATCTTATCAGTCATCAGTACTTATTATATACATATTTATACTATGGTTATATATTATGGTTATAGTGTGGCAATCTACCTGTGTTGAAAATTGTCACCTTGATAGTTGGACACCTTGGGAAGCCAATAACATAAATCTCTGAGTGTTTGTGAAGACTTAATTTTTGTCTCTTACAATCATTCGCAAGACAAACATTTTTACTTTGAAAAATTACAGCTAAAAAGGTCAGGGAAAATTTTAGAAATGGTCAGGGAAAGTCAGGGAAAAGTCAGGGAAATGTTTTGACGATTTAGAGTGGACACCCTGATTACTCATTTATGATTGCTACATCTAGATTATTTAAGAAGAGTGAAAACCACACTTAATATTATGATACAGAATTAACTTTTTAACGTATTTAATTACAGATAGTAAAAGAATTACTGGTGAGAGAAGGCGGCGGAGGCCCGAACGCGCCTGAAGGCGAGTGGTGTGAGGAAGAAGACTTGCCAGAAGAGACTCGATGCAAGCTGGAAGGACTCAAGTGCATGGCGCGCTGGCTTCTGGGACTCAAGAAGGACGAGTTGTCCGCTCAGAAGACATTTAGGATGCTCAACGCGTTTATCATACATAAAGGAGATTTATTACAGGTATAGTCATCGTTTAAAAGGGTTATCCATTATTCTGAATATTTTTTTTGGGTATGAATTACCCATATTATAGATTTTTAAGAAATGGGAATTTTTATAACTGTTGCACACACACGTGTTTTGTATCAATCCCGCCTATCAATAGGTGCTATGTTACTATGTGCGTTTACATACAACACAAATAGGTGAGTTCGCACAAAGAGGCTTGTGAGGCATTTGCTTTACAAGTTTGACTCGGTGCTCGATAGATTTGGCTGCTTTTATCGTCAAGTAATGTTCTATCTCAGCATCTCCACCATTTTGTACCGCGAATCTTGTCCCTCAACTAAGGGCAGGTATGTAACACATGATATTTATGTAAATGTAAGAACCAGGGTAGTTGTACAAAGTCAATCCCACTCCAATCATGCTTTAATACTAGGTCAAATCAATCCACTATTTCCACTGAAATATTGCATTTCAACAGCAAAAGCGTGTGTCAGCCGCGGAGATGGCGCACCTGCGGCTCGCGGCCGGCGCGGCCATGCTGAAGATCTGCGAGCAGAAGGGCGTCGGAGACCAGTTCACCGCCGACCAGTTCTACAACCTGTCGCATCTCATGGTGGTACGTGTGCTCAGTACTGTAGAGAGCCGCGGAGATGGCGCACCTGCGGCCCGCGGCCGGCGCGGCCATGCTGAAGATCTGCGAGCAGAAGGGCGTCGGAGACCAGTTCACCGCCGACCAGTTCTACAACCTGTCGCATCTCATGGTGGTACGTGTGCTCAGTACTGTAGAGAGCCGCGGAGATGGCGCACCTGCGGCTCGCGGCCGGCGCGGCCATGCTGAAGATCTGCGAGCAGAAGGGCGTCGGAGACCAGTTCACCGCCGACCAGTTCTACAACCTGTCGCATCTCATGGTGGTACGTGTGCTCAGTACTGTAGAGAGCCGCGGAGATGGCGCACCTGCGGCTCGCGGCCATGCTGAAGATCTGCGAGCAGAAGGGCGTCGGAGACCAGTTCACCGCCGACCAGTTCTACAACCTGTCGCATCTCATGGTGGTACGTGTGCTCAGTACTGTAGAGAGCCGCGGAGATGGCGCACCTGCGGCTCGCGGCCGGCGCGGCCATGCTGAAGATCTGCGAGCAGAAGGGCGTCGGAGACCAGTTCACCGCCGACCAGTTCTACAACCTGTCGCATCTCATGGTGGTACGTGTGCTCAGTACTGTAGAGAGCCGCGAAGATGGCGCACCTGCGGCTCGCGGCCGGCGCGGCCATGCTGAAGATCTGCGAGCAGAAGGGCGTCGGAGACCAGTTCACCGCCGACCAGTTCTACAACCTGTCGCATCTCATGGTGGTACGTGTGCTCAGTACTGTAGAGAGCCGCGGAGATGGCGCACCTGCGGCTCGCGGCCGGCGCGGCCATGCTGAAGATCTGCGAGCAGAAGGGCGTCGGAGACCAGTTCACCGCCGACCAGTTCTACAACCTGTCGCATCTCATGGTGGTACGTGTGCTCAGTACTGTAGAGAGCCGCGGAGATGGCGCACCTGCGGCTCGCGGCCGGCGCGGCCATGCTGAAGATCTGCGAGCAGAAGGGCGTCGGAGACCAGTTCACCGCCGACCAGTTCTACAACCTGTCGCATCTCATGGTGGTACGTGTGCTCAGTACTGTAGAGAGCCGCGGAGATGGCGCACCTGCGGCTCGCGGCCGGCGCGGCCATGCTGAAGATCTGCGAGCAGAAGGGCGTCGGAGACCAGTTCACCGCCGACCAGTTCTACAACCTGTCGCATCTCATGGTGGTACGTGTGCTCAGTACTGTAGAGAGCCGCGGAGATGGGGCACCTGCGGCTCGCGGCCGGCGCGGCCATGCTGAAGATCTGCGAGCAGAAGGGCGTCGGAGACCAGTTCACCGCCGACCAGTTCTACAACCTGTCGCATCTCATGGTGGTACGTGTGCTCAGTACTGTAGAGAGCCGCGGAGATGGCGCACCTGCGGCTCGCGGCCGGCGCGGCCATGCTGAAGATCTGCGAGCAGAAGGGCGTCGGAGACCAGTTCACCGCCGACCAGTTCTACAACCTGTCGCATCTCATGGTGGTACGTGTGCTCAGTACTGTAGAGAGCCGCGGAGATGGCGCACCTGCGGCTCGTGGCCGGCGCGGCCATGCTGAAGATCTGCGAGCAGAAGGGCGTCGGAGACCAGTTCACCGCCGACCAGTTCTACAACCTGTCGCATCTCATGGTGGTACGTGTGCTCAGTACTGTAGAGAGCCGCGGAGATGGCGCACCTGCGGCTCGCGGCCGGCGCGGCCATGCTGAAGATCTGCGAGCAGAAGGGCGTCGGTGACCAGTTCACCGCCGACCAGTTCTACAACCTGTCGCATCTCATGGTGGTACGTGTGCTCAGTACTGTAGAGAGCCGCGGAGATGGCGCACCTGCGGCTCGCGGCCATGCTGAAGATCTGCGAGCAGAAGGGCGTCGGAGACCAGTTCACCGCCGACCAGTTCTACAACCTGTCGCATCTCATGGTGGTACGTGTGCTCAGTACTGTAGAGAGCCGCGGAGATGGCGCACCTGCGGCTCGCGGCCATGCTGAAGATCTGCGAGCAGAAGGGCGTCGGAGACCAGTTCACCGCCGACCAGTTCTACAACCTGTCGCATCTCATGGTGGTACGTGTGCTCAGTACTGTAGAGAGCCGCGGAGATGGCGCACCTGCGGCTCGCGGCCGGCGCGGCCATGCTGAAGATCTGCGAACAGAAGGGCGTCGGAGACCAGTTCACCGCCGACCAGTTCTACAACCTGTCGCATCTCATGGTGGTACGTGTGCTCAGTACTGTAGAGAGCCGCGAAGATGGCGCACCTGCGGCTCGCGGCCGGCGCGGCCATGCTGAAGATCTGCGAGCAGAAGGGCGTCGGAGACCAGTTCACCGCCGACCAGTTCTACAACCTGTCGCATCTCATGGTGGTACGTGTGCTCAGTACTGTAGAGAGCCGCGGAGATGGCGCACCTGCGGCTCGCGGCCGGCGCGGCCATGCTGAAGATCTGCGAGCAGAAGGGCGTCGGAGACCAGTTCACCGCCGACCAGTTCTACAACCTGTCGCATCTCATGGTGGTACGTGTGCTCAGTACTGTAGAGAGCCGCGGAGATGGCGCACCTGCGGCTCGCGGCCGGCGCGGCCATGCTGAAGATCTGCGAGCAGAAGGGCGTCGGAGACCAGTTCACCGCCGACCAGTTCTACAACCTGTCGCATCTCATGGTGGTACGTGTGCTCAGTACTGTAGAGAGCCGCGGAGATGGCGCACCTGCGGCTCGCGGCCGGCGCGGCCATGCTGAAGATCTGCGAGCAGAAGGGCGTCGGAGACCAGTTCACCGCCGACCAGTTCTACAACCTGTCGCATCTCATGGTGGTACGTGTGCTCAGTACTGTAGAGAGCCGCGGAGATGGGGCACCTGCGGCTCGCGGCCGGCGCGGCCATGCTGAAGATCTGCGAGCAGAAGGGCGTCGGAGACCAGTTCACCGCCGACCAGTTCTACAACCTGTCGCATCTCATGGTGGTACGTGTGCTCAGTACTGTAGAGAGCCGCGGAGATGGCGCACCTGCGGCTCGCGGCCGGCGCGGCCATGCTGAAGATCTGCGAGCAGAAGGGCGTCGGAGACTAGTTCACCGCCGACCAGTTCTACAACCTGTCGCATCTCATGGTGGTACGTGTGCTCAGTACTGTAGAGAGCCGCGGAGATGGCGCACCTGCGGCTCGTGGCCGGCGCGGCCATGCTGAAGATCTGCGAGCAGAAGGGCGTCGGAGACCAGTTCACCGCCGACCAGTTCTACAACCTGTCGCATCTCATGGTGGTACGTGTGCTCAGTACTGTAGAGAGCCGCGGAGATGGCGCACCTGCGGCTCGCGGCCGGCGCGGCCATGCTGAAGATCTGCGAGCAGAAGGGCGTCGGTGACCAGTTCACCGCCGACCAGTTCTACAACCTGTCGCATCTCATGGTGGTACGTGTGCTCAGTACTGTAGAGAGCCGCGGAGATGGCGCACCTGCGGCTCGCGGCCATGCTGAAGATCTGCGAGCAGAAGGGCGTCGGAGACCAGTTCACCGCCGACCAGTTCTACAACCTGTCGCATCTCATGGTGGTACGTGTGCTCAGTACTGTAGAGAGCCGCGGAGATGGCGCACCTGCGGCTCGCGGCCATGCTGAAGATCTGCGAGCAGAAGGGCGTCGGAGACCAGTTCACCGCCGACCAGTTCTACAACCTGTCGCATCTCATGGTGGTACGTGTGCTCAGTACTGTAGAGAGCCGCGGAGATGGCGCACCTGCGGCTCGCGGCCGGCGCGGCCATGCTGAAGATCTGCGAGCAGAAGGGCGTCGGAGACCAGTTCACCGCCGACCAGTTCTACAACCTGTCGCATCTCATGGTGGTACGTGTGCTCAGTACTGTAGAGAGCCGCGGAGATGGCGCACCTGCGGCTCGCGGCCGGCGCGGCCATGCTGAAGATCTGCGAGCAGAAGGGCGTCGGAGACCAGTTCACCGCCGACCAGTTCTACAACCTGTCGCATCTCATGGTGCTACGTGTGCTCAGTACTGTAGAGAGCCGCGGAGATGGCGCACCTGCGGCTCGCGGCCATGCTGAAGATCTGCGAGCAGAAGGGCGTCGGAGACCAGTTCACCGCCGACCAGTTCTACAACCTGTCGCATCTCATGGTGGTACGTGTGCTCAGTACTGTAGAGAGCCGCGGAGATGGCGCACCTGCGGCTCGCGGCCGGCGCGGCCATGCTGAAGATCTGCGAGCAGAAGGGCGTCGGAGACCAGTTCACCGCCGACCAGTTCTACAACCTGTCGCATCTCATGGTGGTACGTGTGCTCAGTACTGTAGAGAGCCGCGGAGATGGTGCACCTGCGGCTCGCGGCCGGCGCGGCCATGCTGAAGATCTGCGAGCAGAAGGGCGTCGGAGACCAGTTCACCGCCGACCAGTTCTACAACCTGTCGCATCTCATGGTGGTACGTGTGCTCAGTACTGTAGAGAGCCGCGGAGATGGCGCACCTGCGGCTCGCGGCCGGCGCGGCCATGCTGAAGATCTGCGAGCAGAAGGGCGTCGGAGACCAGTTCACCGCCGACCAGTTCTACAACCTGTCGCATCTCATGGTGGTACGTGTGCTCAGTACTGTAGAGAGCCGCGGAGATGGCGCACCTGCGGCTCGCGGCCGGCGCGGCCATGCTGAAGATCTGCGAGCAGAAGGGCGTCGGAGACCAGTTCACCGCCGACCAGTTCTACAACCTGTCGCATCTCATGGTGGTACGTGTGCTCAGTACTGTAGAGAGCCGCGGAGATGGCGCACCTGCGGCTCGCGGCCGGCGCGGCCATGCTGAAGATCTGCGAGCAGAAGGGCGTCGGAGACCAGTTCACCGCCGACCAGTTCTACAACCTGTCGCATCTCATGGTGGTACGTGTGCTCAGTACTGTAGAGAGCCGTGGAGATGGCGCACCTGCGGCTCGCGGCCGGCGCGGCCATGCTGAAGATCTGCGAGCAGAAGGGCGTCGGAGACCAGTTCACCGCCGACCAGTTCTACAACCTGTCGCATCTCATGGTGGTACGTGTGCTCAGTACTGTAGAGAGCCGCGGAGATGGCGCACCTGCGGCTCGCGGCCGGCGCGGCCATGCTGAAAATCTGCGAGCAGAAGGGCGTCGGAGACCAGTTCACCGCCGACCAGTTCTACAACCTGTCGCATCTCATGGTGGTACGTGTGCTCAGTACTGTAGAGAGCCGCGGAGATGGCGCACCTGCGGCTCGCGGCCGGCGCGGCCATGCTGAAGATCTGCGAGCAGAAGGGCGTCGGAGACCAGTTCACCGCCGACCAGTTCTACAACCTGTCGCATCTCATGGTGGTACGTGTGCTCAGTACTGTAGAGAGCCGCGGAGATGGCGCACCTGCGGCTCGCGGCCATGCTGAAGATCTGCGAGCAGAAGGGCGTCGGAGACCAGTTCACCGCCGACCAGTTCTACAACCTGTCGCATCTCATGGTGGTACGTGTGCTCAGTACTGTAGAGAGCCGCGGAGATGGCGCACCTGCGGCTCGCGGCCATGCTGAAGATCTGCGAGCAGAAGGGCGTCGGAGACCAGTTCACCGCCGACCAGTTCTACAACCTGTCGCATCTCATGGTGGTACGTGTGCTCAGTACTGTAGAGAGCCGCGGAGATGGCGCACCTGCGGCTCGCGGCCATGCTGAAGATCTGCGAGCAGAAGGGCGTCGGAGACCAGTTCACCGCCGACCAGTTCTACAACCTGTCGCATCTCATGGTGGTACGTGTGCTCAGTACTGTAGAGAGCCGCGGAGATGGCGCGGCCATGCTGAAGATACAATTAAATCACTACTTAATTTTTATTTTTTGACTATGTTAAATTTTTTTGAATTTTTGATTTGATCAAAGCTGTTTTGTTTTATAGGATGACGTACCACAAGTGCGAGAAGGATTTGCTGCAAAGCTACACAAAGGTTTATCAAAGGTAATAATGTTTTTTTACAAATATTCATCCCTATTTCATGCTTCAATTTAGTGCCTACCAGATTTAGTTCAATTTAGTGTTTAGCCATAGCCTCGAAAACCCTTGATATAACAAACATACACGTTTTTCATTAGGGTATACCAAACAAATGCCTGCCGTTGGACTTCATGGGCATGTACGCGCTGGCGGGCCGCGAGCCGGACAAGCGCATCCGCAGCCTGGTGCGGCAGTACATGCTGGCGGACGTGGTGCGGCGCAGGGAGTACGTGCGGAACATCACCGTGGGCACCAAAGGTAGGTCGCTCGTTACTACGACATGTCTGCTGTTACACTCATGGGCATGTACGCGCTGGCGGGCCGCGAGCCGGACAAGCGCATCCGCAGCCTGGTGCGGCAGTACATGCTGGCGGACGTGGTGCGGCGCAGGGAGTACGTGCGGAACATCACCGTGGGCACCAAAGGTAGGTCGCTCGTTACTACGACATGTCTGCTGTTACACTCATGGGCATGTACGCGCTGGCGGGCCGCGAGCCGGACAAGCGCATCCGCAGCCTGGTGCGGCAGTACATGCTGGCGGACGTGGTGCGGCGCAGGGAGTACGTGCGGAACATCACCGTGGGCACCAAAGGTAGGTCGCTCGTTACTACGACATGTCTGCTGTTACACTCATGGGCATGTACGCGCTGGCGGGCCGCGAGCCGGACAAGCGCATCCGCAGCCTGGTGCGGCAGTACATGCTGGCGGACGTGGTGCGGCGCAGGGAGTACGTGCGGAACATCACCGTGGGCACCAAAGGTAGGTCGCTCGTTACTACGACATGTCTGCTGTTACACTCATGGGCATGTACGCGCTGGCGGGCCGCGAGCCGGACAAGCGCATCCGCAGCCTGGTGCGGCAGTACATGCTGGCGGACGTGGTGCGGCGCAGGGAGTACGTGCGGAACATCACCGTGGGCACCAAAGGTAGGTCGCTCGTTACTACGACATGTCTGCTGTTACACTCATGGGCATGTACGCGCTGGCGGGCCGCGAGCCGGACAAGCGCATCCGCAGCCTGGTGCGGCAGTACATGCTGGCGGACGTGGTGCGGCGCAGGGAGTACGTGCGGAACATCACCGTGGGCACCAAAGGTAGGTCGCTCGTTACTACGACATGTCTGCTGTTACACTCATGGGCATGTACGCGCTGGCGGGCCGCGAGCCGGACAAGCGCATCCGCAGCCTGGTGCGGCAGTACATGCTGGCGGACGTGGTGCGGCGCAGGGAGTACGTGCGGAACATCACCGTGGGCACCAAAGGTAGGTCGCTCGTTACTACGACATGTCTGCTGTTACACTCATGGGCATGTACGCGCTGGCGGGCCGCGAGCCGGACAAGCGCATCCGCAGCCTGGTGCGGCAGTACATGCTGGCGGACGTGGTGCGGCGCAGGGAGTACGTGCGGAACATCACCGTGGGCACCAAAGGTAGGTCGCTCGTTACTACGACATGTCTGCTGTTACACTCATGGGCATGTACGCGCTGGCGGGCCGCGAGCCGGACAAGCGCATCCGCAGCCTGGTGCGGCAGTACATGCTGGCGGACGTGGTGCGGCGCAGGGAGTACGTGCGGAACATCACCGTGGGCACCAAAGGTAGGTCGCTCGTTACTACGACATGTCTGCTGTTACACTCATGGGCATGTACGCGCTGGCGGGCCGCGAGCCGGACAAGCGCATCCGCAGCCTGGTGCGGCAGTACATGCTGGCGGACGTGGTGCGGCGCAGGGAGTACGTGCGGAACATCACCGTGGGCACCAAAGGTAGGTCGCTCGTTACTACGACATGTCTGCTGTTACACTCATGGGCATGTACGCGCTGGCGGGCCGCGAGCCGGACAAGCGCATCCGCAGCCTGGTGCGGCAGTACATGCTGGCGGACGTGGTGCGGCGCAGGGAGTACGTGCGGAACATCACCGTGGGCACCAAAGGTAGGTCGCTCGTTACTACGACATGTCTGCTGTTACACTCATGGGCATGTACGCGCTGGCGGGCCGCGAGCCGGACAAGCGCATCCGCAGCCTGGTGCGGCAGTACATGCTGGCGGACGTGGTGCGGCGCAGGGAGTACGTGCGGAACATCACCGTGGGCACCAAAGGTAGGTCGCTCGTTACTACGACATGTCTGCTGTTACACTCATGGGCATGTACGCGCTGGCGGGCCGCGAGCCGGACAAGCGCATCCGCAGCCTGGTGCGGCAGTACATGCTGGCGGACGTGGTGCGGCGCAGGGAGTACGTGCGGAACATCACCGTGGGCACCAAAGGTAGGTCGCTCGTTACTACGACATGTCTGCTGTTACACTCATGGGCATGTACGCGCTGGCGGGCCGCGAGCCGGACAAGCGCATCCGCAGCCTGGTGCGGCAGTACATGCTGGCGGACGTGGTGCGGCGCAGGGAGTACGTGCGGAACATCACCGTGGGCACCAAAGGTAGGTCGCTCGTTACTACGACATGTCTGCTGTTACACTCATGGGCATGTACGCGCTGGCGGGCCGCGAGCCGGACAAGCGCATCCGCAGCCTGGTGCGGCAGTACATGCTGGCGGACGTGGTGCGGCGCAGGGAGTACGTGCGGAACATCACCGTGGGCACCAAAGGTAGGTCGCTCGTTACTACGACATGTCTGCTGTTACACTCATGGGCATGTACGCGCTGGCGGGCCGCGAGCCGGACAAGCGCATCCGCAGCCTGGTGCGGCAGTACATGCTGGCGGACGTGGTGCGGCGCAGGGAGTACGTGCGGAACATCACCGTGGGCACCAAAGGTAGGTCGCTCGTTACTACGACATGTCTGCTGTTACACTCATGGGCATGTACGCGCTGGCGGGCCGCGAGCCGGACAAGCGCATCCGCAGCCTGGTGCGGCAGTACATGCTGGCGGACGTGGTGCGGCGCAGGGAGTACGTGCGGAACATCACCGTGGGCACCAAAGGTAGGTCGCTCGTTACTACGACATGTCTGCTGTTACACTCATGGGCATGTACGCGCTGGCGGGCCGCGAGCCGGACAAGCGCATCCGCAGCCTGGTGCGGCAGTACATGCTGGCGGACGTGGTGCGGCGCAGGGAGTACGTGCGGAACATCACCGTGGGCACCAAAGGTAGGTCGCTCGTTACTACGACATGTCTGCTGTTACACTCATGGGCATGTACGCGCTGGCGGGCCGCGAGCCGGACAAGCGCATCCGCAGCCTGGTGCGGCAGTACATGCTGGCGGACGTGGTGCGGCGCAGGGAGTACGTGCGGAACATCACCGTGGGCACCAAAGGTAGGTCGCTCGTTACTACGACATGTCTGCTGTTACACTCATGGGCATGTACGCGCTGGCGGGCCGCGAGCCGGACAAGCGCATCCGCAGCCTGGTGCGGCAGTACATGCTGGCGGACGTGGTGCGGCGCAGGGAGTACGTGCGGAACATCACCGTGGGCACCAAAGGTAGGTCGCTCGTTACTACGACATGTCTGCTGTTACACTCATGGGCATGTACGCGCTGGCGGGCCGCGAGCCGGACAAGCGCATCCGCAGCCTGGTGCGGCAGTACATGCTGGCGGACGTGGTGCGGCGCAAAGAGTACGTGCGGAACATCACCGTGGGCACCAAAGGTAGGTCGCTCGTTACTACGACATGTCTGCTGTTACACTCATGGGCATGTACGCGCTGGCGGGCCGCGAGCCGGACAAGCGCATCCGCAGCCTGGTGCGGCAGTACATGCTGGCGGACGTGGTGCGGCGCAGGGAGTACGTGCGGAACATCACCGTGGGCACCAAAGGTAGGTCGCTCGTTACTACGACATGTCTGCTGTTACACTCATGGGCATGTACGCGCTGGCGGGCCGCGAGCCGGACAAGCGCATCCGCAGCCTGGTGCGGCAGTACATGCTGGCGGACGTGGTGCGGCGCAGGGAGTACGTGCGGAACATCACCGTGGGCACCAAAGGTAGGTCGCTCGTTACTACGACATGTCTGCTGTTACACTCATGGGCATGTACGCGCTGGCGGGCCGCGAGCCGGACAAGCGCATCCGCAGCCTGGTGCGGCAGTACATGCTGGCGGACGTGGTGCGGCGCAGGGAGTACGTGCGGAACATCACCGTGGGCACCAAAGGTAGGTCGCTCGTTACTACGACATGTCTGCTGTTACACTCATGGGCATGTACGCGCTGGCGGGCCGCGAGCCGGACAAGCGCATCCGCAGCCTGGTGCGGCAGTACATGCTGGCGGACGTGGTGCGGCGCAGGGAGTACGTGCGGAACATCACCGTGGGCACCAAAGGTAGGTCGCTCGTTACTACGACATGTCTGCTGTTACACTCATGGGCATGTACGCGCTGGCGGGCCGCGAGCCGGACAAGCGCATCCGCAGCCTGGTGCGGCAGTACATGCTGGCGGACGTGGTGCGGCGCAGGGAGTACGTGCGGAACATCACCGTGGGCACCAAAGGTAGGTCGCTCGTTACTACGACATGTCTGCTGTTACACTCATGGGCATGTACGCGCTGGCGGGCCGCGAGCCGGACAAGCGCATCCGCAGCCTGGTGCGGCAGTACATGCTGGCGGACGTGGTGCGGCGCAGGGAGTACGTGCGGAACATCACCGTGGGCACCAAAGGTAGGTCGCTCGTTACTACGACATGTCTGCTGTTACACTCATGGGCATGTACGCGCTGGCGGGCCGCGAGCCGGACAAGCGCATCCGCAGCCTGGTGCGGCAGTACATGCTGGCGGACGTGGTGCGGCGCAGGGAGTACGTGCGGAACATCACCGTGGGCACCAAAGGTAGGTCGCTCGTTACTACGACATGTCTGCTGTTACACTCATGGTACATTGTCATGGTAGGCATTTATAGACCGCGTACAGCGTCCCGTCGGACGCGTCTGTTGAAGACCACCGTCTAATGAAAATAAATTATGCTATCAATAAAGTTTATTGTATACTGTTTCTGATGAGACTGTTTGTGGTGCAGTGGAGAAGGCGGTGAGCCAGCTGCCGCACATCCTGCCGGACTACATGATGGTGTTCGCCGTGCCGGTGCTGGCGCACGACCCCGCCTTCACCTCCTACGACAACGTGCCGCAGCTCAAGGTCAGTTTACTATACTACCCCAGTCCCCCACAACCTTCAAATGGCTCGCCGTCTCTATTGTTATTCAATACTCACTTTCTAATGGTCCCACCGCGCTTTCGGACTCTTGGCTCGAAGCGCGGATGTGAAATGGAAATCCCTTCAGTACATGCTTCAGCCTTTTCATAGAGCGTCCTCTTGATGTCAGTCTCTTTTGATCGCGTGTAATTCTGTTGACTGATTGTTCATAAGTCTATCACCATGCGACGTCGGACAGAAATCGTATGAAAAACTTCACGCGAACTGCGACGGAATGAGAGACTATTCTCGACCTTTTTCATACGATTATGTGTCCGTCGCCGCATGCCGTGAACCGCAGCGCGTTATGATCGCGAGACCAAGGCTTCAGGGGAGAAGGGTCACCGCTAGATTTACACCCGTATTCACAAACATTACTTCCTTGGGTATAGCAGCTACACTATGCTAAGTACGGTGTTTTGCAGTGCGTCCGGTATGTCAAGCCTTTCATTTCATAAACAATACATAAAGAACTTTTTGCTGTGAGGACGCATAGGGTTAAATGGAGCGCTGTGATTGGTTGCCGTTGCGTTTCGACTTCACTCGAGTCGACTGACAGGATAGATGAAAGACACAAACGTCAAAAGGAAATTTTCACCTGGCTGTCATTGCTTGGTGCTCAAAAGCATATATGATAGTGTACCTATTCACACATTTAATACATAATTTGTAAGAGAAAATCTTTTAGGTCCCTATATTAATAAATCATTCGTCATTACTACCACCATTTAACAAATAGATCTTTTACTTTTTTATACGTCTATAATCTTTCTGTAATACTTTTGAAATATTTCTATTTAAAATTTTTAATTCTACACCTATATTTGTGTTTTGGTTTGTTTGTTTTGTGTATGTATGAAGTCGGGCGAGCATACTAAAAGGAACTCGCCTGACTTCAAACTACAAACAAACAAATAAACTAACACAAATAGATAATAATGAAATTAAGATTATTTTTTACTTTTTAGTGTTTTTGGCAGTCGGTTTTTTAATATTTTACAAGTAATATTTATTAAAGGCAAAATAACATTTATAACTATATCTTTGGGAAATCTATATCGTCTTTTGAATTCCTCGGCACTGTAATATTCAAAAGGATTTTGGAAATCCCGTATCACTTTTCTAGTGGTTATAGATCTTCGGAAGTACAATCTCTCACGAATATAACTATCAAAATCTTCTTCATCATTGTAATCCATTGTATTAAAAGCAATAAAATACGAAAAATCACTGGAAAGTTGCAATCGACAAGCTAACACAACCTAAAAATGTAAACATGCCATAGATAACAAACTATAAACCAGCACTATGCGTCGCGAAAAGTACCTCGCGAGCTACTTTACCTGTGCGTTTGTTTTGGTGAACGCATAGTGTCGCTCGACCCTCAAGTGTTGTTTATGATTAGGTTTTCTGTACGCTGTGCGTTCGAGCTCACTATGAGACCTCATAGTAACGTTTGTGAATACGGGTGTAAGTCTCGATCTTGAGTCTAAACTCGGTTCAGTTTTTTTTTACTGTAGATAGGCTTGCGCTTGACTACAATCATGTCTGATTGACAGAAATGATGAGGTCTAGGATGGAGCGCGCTTGCCTAGAAAATGCCTATTCACTCTTCTCCTTAAGGCACCCAGGTTGTACTTGGCTGGGAACACAAAGGCTGGAAGGGTGTTCCACACCTCAGCGGTACGTATCAGAAACGTGGAAGAAAAACGTTTCGTTTGAGTTCACTGGACACCAACCACATAAGGATACCACTTCTCTCGGCGTCTTGCAGTTCTGTAGTAGAAAGGTGAAGGAGGTACTAAATTGTGGTCAAAGATGGAGCGCGCTTACCTAGAAGATACCTTTTCAATCTTTTTTTTTACTTACTGCATTAGTACTCGCAGCATGAAGGAGTTACAAACATACACACACCCATACAAAATTTTGCCTTTATAGCTAGTGCCATAGCTCTGCTGATGTTGAGATGTTTGGCAGGTGGTGAAACAGTGCCTGTGGTTCGTTCTGGAGCCGCTGATAACGCGGAACGACTTCTACTGCTACGGCTTCTACAAGAGCCTCGTGGAGCGCATGAAGATGCACAAGGACGCGCTCAACGAGATGGACGACGCTATGAATTATGTGAGTTTCTTTTGCTACAGACTATGGTGAAATTTCCCCTTTGGCCCTCCGTATTAGACATACATAGATTTACGAAGATGCGCCCCACTCTGTCAAAATCGCTTATGTTTCATTCGATTCGTATGGAGTTTGACAGAGTGCGCCGCGTCATCGTGGATTGAAATATCTTATACCATGGACGGAGCGAAAAAATGGTGCCAAAAATGCTTATTTTGTCACCACGCCACGATGTAATTTGCTCAGCAGTCACCTATAGAATTTTGACAGATGTCTTACTGTTTGCTTGTACGAAGTTTGAGGTTTACGTAAATCGTTCGGATGCCCATATCCTGAAGTTTCTTATCGATTCAGTAATGAGAATAACATTATGTAGTCCTGTAGGTCAGCAGCGGGGCTAGACAAAGTCACAAGCGTTTGGCGTTAACGCTAATCGACAAAAATGTATGGACAAAACAAATGACTGTAGAAAAACCACGATAATAATTACTAAACACGCTGTGTTTGATACTGTCGGCTGTCAATTGTCAAGCGAAGTACGCTAAAGTTATCTACAAGGTCCGCGAGAACGCCAGCGAGCGTTCAAGTTAGCGTAGTTAATTATTTAAACACAGCGTGTTTAGTACTATTATTATCGTGGTTTTTCTACAGTCATTTGTTTTGTCCATACATTTTTGTTGACTAGCGTTAACGCCAAACGCTTGTGACTTTGTCTAGCCCCGCTGGACAGATTAATTTGTTTGTTATAATCCACGACTTGAAACGAATCTGTATGGTCCAATATGCAGGTGTTGGTGGCAAAACAAGCATATTTGGCACCGATAAACTGGCGACACTCTTCCACGCCGTCCGCCCTGTTGAGGGTGCATGTCTATTATCATAACTAAATGTGTTTTATTTCTGATTTCCCGATCCAGAAACTATGGGCCACGTGCGACCTGGCGATGTCGGTGATCTGGACGCGGTCGACCAGCTTCGAGCTGCGCGACTTCCCGTCGGACGCGCGCATCCCCACCATGTACTTCGCGCCGCAGCCCGAGTACTTCGTCAACACGCGCGTCTTCCTACCGCCCGAACTTCAGGTACGTTATATTATTCAGCTTCGAGCTGCGCGACTTCCCGTCGGACGCGCGCATCCCCACCATGTACTTCGCGCCGCAGCCCGAGTACTTCGTCAACACGCGCGTCTTCCTACCGCCCGAACTTCAGGTACGTTATATTATTCAGCTTCGAGCTGCGCGACTTCCCGTCGGACGCGCGCATCCCCACCTTGTACTTCGCGCCGCAGCCCGAGTACTTCGTCAACACGCGCGTCTTCCTACCGCCCGAACTTCAGGTACGTTATATTATTCAGCTTCGAGCTGCGCGACTTCCCGTCGGACGCGCGCATCCCCACCATGTACTTCGCGCCGCAGCCCGAGTACTTCGTCAACACGCGCGTCTTCCTACCGCCCGAACTTCAGGTACGTTATATTATTCAGCTTCGAGCTGCGCGACTTCCCGTCGGACGCGCGCATCCCCACCATGTACTTCGCGCCGCAGCCCGAGTACTTCGTCAACACGCGCGTCTTCCTACCGCCCGAACTTCAGGTACGTTATATTATTCAGCTTCGAGCTGCGCGACTTCCCGTCGGACGCGCGCATCCCCACCATGTACTTCGCGCCGCAGCCCGAGTACTTCGTCAACACGCGCGTCTTCCTACCGCCCGAACTTCAGGTACGTTATATTATTCAGCTTCGAGCTGCGCGACTTCCCGTCGGACGCGCGCATCCCCACCATGTACTTCGCGCCGCAGCCCGAGTACTTCGTCAACACGCGCGTCTTCCTACCGCCCGAACTTCAGGTACGTTATATTATTCAGCTTCGAGCTGCGCGACTTCCCGTCGGACGCGCGCATCCCCACCATGTACTTCGCGCCGCAGCCCGAGTACTTCGTCAACACGCGCGTCTTCCTACCGCCCGAACTTCAGGTACGTTATATTATTTTGTTACTGACTTCAGAGCAGTGTCACACCTAGAACACGCGGATTACACTGCTTTGAAGTAAGTAACACCATAATTTAGTCGTCTAAATTTAGGAAGGTGTAATAATCCCATGCGACGAGTGTGGCCCCGAAATTCATTATTTTTTTTTGTTTTTTATCGATTTTTAAGCTAATAAGACATCATAGGCTTATGGCAGTCTAATTGCGGGAACTCCGGTATCATCTTCATAAAATATTAAAATCTTTGCTTGAAAGTGTCCACAGTCCACTCTGTGTGTCCAAAAATGTCCCGTCTGACTGCCATAAATTAGCGTACGAAATGCAAGAAGCCACGAAACTTTTGAATTTCGCGACAGACTTGTTTTAGCCTTAAGAAGGTCCCCTTAAATTTATTTTTAATTTAATTTATTTATTTTTACTTTAAGTTACACAGTATTTTTTAACCAGTTAACTTATACTTATACTTACTTATACGTATGCGTTTTGTGCACTGACCACTGAACTAGTGAAAACTATTTTACAGCGGTCAGAACCTTCCAGATTGCACAGATGAAATATACAAAAGAGCACCGATAACAGTTAATGTGATCAAAAAAAAAATAGGTCAGATGTATAAAATAAATGTATTTCGTTGTTACAGTTCCAACCTAAGAAACAATCCTCAAACATGGCGGACATCAACTCGCGCGCTAAGAAGCGCGGCCGCGCGCCCGAAGACCGCGAGCCCGAGTACGCTAACGACGTCGAGGTGAGAACTTTATTATTAGAAACATATAGCGAATAATCACACTTCACACTAACATTATAAAGGCGAAAGTTTGTGTGAGTGTGTGTGTGTATGTATGTTTGTTACTCCTTCACGCCACAACTACTGAACCGATTTGGCTGAAATTTGGAACATAGATAGTTTATAACCTGGATTAAAACATAGGCTACTTTTTATCCCGGGAAAATCCATAGTTCCCATGGGATATTTAAAAAACCCTAATTTTCTACAGTAATCTATAGCTACAGCTATAGGTAGATTATTTTGACAAGCTTTCCTGAAAGTAGGTGTAAAGGTCATTGAAAAGGGAATTCAATTTTTTCTCGGGATTACGGGCGGAGCCGCAGGCAAAAGCTAGTATGAATAAAAAAAAAACATTTGAATTGAATAAATATTCATAACAGCGCCATCTCTTGATGCAACAGATTAGTACTTGATGACAATAAAAGTATTAATTATGACAGTAAAAGTTAGTAAGACTAAAATTCACATTCAAATACCACATAAATGTTAGAGATGGCGCTATAAAATTATTACACCAAGCGAAATTAATAAAATGAAAAAAAAAAATCTAATACCGTTGTGAATTTTTTGGCCATTGTGTTGATATTAATTGTCGCGATACTTACTTGGTTTAGTAACTATAAAAACAAAAAATAAAAACAAAAATTGGTTGTCTGTAAAGTCGGCTTACGGACGATAGATTTACGTGATACCGTCATAATCGTAATCGTAATCATAATCATAATCATAATTTTATGTAATTTTTATCGTGCCTCTCTATCGCTTGGTGGAACGTTACGCGGAACGGTACTATTTTTCGTGAGTGCTGCTGGTGTTCATCAATTTATTAAACGTTATCACGTCAAAAATTTTTCCACAGCCATCAGAAGCGTCCGAAACCCAGATCATACTACCCGGCCTCGAGCAGCCTCCGGAAACGGAGCTAGAGGAGCCGCAAGCCAAACGTGCCATTAGCGACTGAGAGGCTGCGTCCTGGAGTGTACTCTGAGTACTTCACCACATCCACAAGGTTTGTGTACCTTCGCATCTGTGGCAATGGCTAGATCGATCGATACTTACTGCCATGAACTGTGAAATATTCAAATTTTGTTTCTTCAAAAACTATAACGTCCGATATTATGTCGGTCAAATTATGTGTTAGTGTGTAATGAAGCTAAATTAAAGTTTTACATTTTTGTTAAAACCCACATCCTACTGTTTTTGATGACGGTTGGTAAATGTCCCAATGTACAGTCGCGGAATAAAAAGGTTCGCCACCTTAGTGTCGATTTCCCTTGCACTAGTACTGCAAGAGTCCATAATGTCAACATACTAAAACAATTGACTAGTGCAAACGAATCACTGAAAATTGACGAACCTTTTCATTCTGCGACTATACCATCTCTGCGTATGACGATCGGGAGGATGGTTTTGTACCAAAACTCACAAGTTTTAAATAATTTTATACTGCGTTTGCGTTACTAAGCAATAAGGTTTTATTCAAATTTTAAAAAATATTTATTCAATCAGTCAAGCCGTATCTAAAGCGCTGTTAAGAAGCCGGCAGATTGATATTACATGTATCTTGACACACCATTTCTTCGGGGGTCTTAAATAGTGACTTGTTTGTTTACATTAAAAAATAAGTTATTTATAGTACATGCTAAATCGTACCTTCTTACCTTTTCGTTGAAAATCGCAACTGTTAATCTTGTCTTCTTCGATTGAGAGAAAAAGAATTTTTTATAATTCGACGCTCAGATTGAGACAAAAAGAGTTTCATTTTAATTAAAATCTGAGTAGAATATCCTTATTTGTCTACATCTGATGTTTTACCTGTTATTATATACCTGGATTCAACTTGATATTATTTTTTATCCTTTATTTATTAAATGCAATCAAATACTGAATTATGAATAGCCAAATTCACGATATTCGGTCAATATTAACTTTTAAGGTCTCATTATACTTACTTACTTAGATGCAGTAATTTACAGAATTAACAGCACCTCAACTATTTAAGTTTACACTTTCTCTTTACACTCTCTTAAAAGCTACTGCAATTTTTGAAACAAAATTTATATCCCGTCGTTCGTAAAGCCTCAGGCCATCGTCCAGTCGGTAGGTCTAGTCACAAAAGTGCATTATTATTTGTCTGTCAAAGGATTTTATTAGCTTGGCCCATAACCTATTCAAAAATGTTATCTCCGATTTTGCATTCTTTGTCTGTCAAAGGATTTTGTTAGCTTGGTCCATAACCTATTCAAAAATATTACCTCCAATTTTGCATTCTTTGCCTGTCAAAGGATTTTATTAGCTTGGCCCATAACCTATTCAAAAATATTACTCACCTCCGATTTTGCCTAATAAGTGAAATAATTAAATCTCCCTTTGATTCTTGGACCTTCATCTACATAATGCCATTAGTGTCAAGGTAGCAACAGCAATTTTTAAATCAGGCCATGCTTTGCCGGTATTTGGACTAGACTTACATAATAATTAATCATTACGCTTAAACAATCGAAGACTGGCTATTTAGTAATATTGATATCCCGATTTAATCTTAACAAAAGGATAATATAAGATTCGTATTAGATTGATAAAACCTTACTACCAGGATGAGACATAATGATATATTATATAGTGATTATATTTTGACATTTGGAGAATTTGCAAAAATAGTTCGTGAATATACACAATGCAGGTGATCCGGTCACCTGCATTGTGTATATTCACGAACTATTTTTGTGGAGAACATATAAGGTTATTAAGGTTTTAATTAAAAATTACGTCGCAACCCAAGGTCAACGCTCTCACGCCACGCCCGAACAGCTGATTTCCGTTACGAGGCCATAGCTGTAGTAAACATGTACTCAAGTTTGACTGATGGACGTGTTTATGGAACATGATGCGATATGTTAATGATGTTTAATTAAAAAAAAATTGAGCCCGGGGACTGAGATTTCTTCACTATTGAAGTGTATATGTATGGCACATTCACCTCCTGGAACGGTGGCAGATAATTTGACTACACCTTTTTGTTAGTGTATACTAACAATATGTATATTTGCGTTAAACACTTGCGATGTGCGAAATATCAATTAGCTGAACAAAAAATCATTAAAGTACCCAAACGGTGTGGTGCATATTTTCTTGATTTATAAAGCGATGGTTCCTTTTTGAGTTAAGGACTTTTTACTGGATTTACATTAGTACACGACTGGAGCAATTAAGTCTCACTGTTCATCACTTATCGGTTTTGATAAAACATACCTAATTCCCTCATAAATTGGATTTGATTGCCTAAAAGTGACTATTGGCCTTTCGTGGCTTACATTGCGGAAACCAGGCGTAGTAAGAATCCTAAACACTACGAATCATGGATTCACTAAAAAGGTCGAAAATCGATTTAATTTTAATTTTACACCTAGACATAGCATAAACCATCACGAGGTTTAGACCTGAACTTTTTGTTGTATATGAGAGTACTTCACCTCTAAAGACTTGTCAGATTTTTATAATCATGTGTTTGAAAGTATGGATTGCTTAACAAGTTTACACTGTTAAAACCAGTTTTTAAACTATCATGAATTTCTTATTATTGATTGTAATATAGACATTGTAATGTTTATTTTAATTCCTGAACCAATAGTCGAGTTACGCGGATGTAGATTTGAAATAATCAATTTTTACACATCAAATAATTTTAGAGTGGTAATTTTAGCATAGGTATTCAATTACTGTTATTACACACTTTAATTTTGTAGTCTCCATTGTCAAAAAAATGTCATAAACGCAATATCACTTCAGGTTTTTTTATTGCACGTGACCTAAATAATTCTTTGACTGTTTCTAAATCTTCTTCGCGTAACTTCGTTCATTTTATAACGACTATTTATGCCAAAGTGATTAATCTAGCGACTCTATAAACTGTGCTTATCGACTTGTTTGATAAAAAATTATAAGTTTATTCTTTTAAATATTGTGGAAATTAGGCCTGTCAAATTATTAGTACTTCACTGAGAAATATAGCCAAAATGATTAATTGGTCGGAGTTTTAGCTATTTTAATTTTAATAAATACATAAAAAGTTGAAGACAGAGTTCATCAATCAAATTAACTATGTTTTAGTTAAAACCTTGTATGTATGTATCCTTTTTGAAAATCGTTACTTTATTATTTCAAGAAGTTAGAAGAGGCAGAAGTGTTAAATGATTGTTAAATACTCCATTTTTAGGGTTCCGTAGCCGAATGGCAAAAAACGGAACCCTTATAGATTCGTCATGTCTGTCTGTCCGTCTGTCCGTCTGTCCGTCTGTCCGTCTGTCCGTCTGTCCGTCCGTATGTCACAGCCACTTTTTTCCGAAACTATAAGAGCTATACTGTTGAAACTTGGTAAGTAGATGTATTCTGTGAACCGCATTAAGGTTTTCACACAAAATTTAAAAAAAAGTAATAAATTTTGGGGGTGCCCCATACTTATTCTCCGCGCGGCGAACCATGATCCCTATGACAGTTCGTTTAGTGATGGGTCGTGTCTTTGGTCGAGTCGATAATTTTTTTTTTTTAGAGAAAGGCGTGGCTTGCACTTAAGCCACGTTGGTAAACATGTTTTAAAAAATATTACATATTGTGTTTTTAATGTCCATTTTCTTGTTGTTGTATTAATTTAAGATTTTTGGCATAGATTAAGTAGGTAAGTGAAACGAAAGTTTCCAACCTTGTTATTTTCTAATAATGCTTAACCCGGTAAACACGTTTTTGCTATATAAGTATATATTTTATCATGAAAATGAATGCTCCCCATTTATTTATTTTGTCTGAAAAATTGTGCACTCGTTTCCATTACCGACATTTTTTTATCGATACTTGCCGCCCTAGTCGATAAACGTCACATGACGTAAGTTTTGGAGGACGTAAACATAAATTCAGATTGACATAACTTCTTGTAAATGTTAAGAATTGTTAAAAATATCAACGGAATATCATTACTAATGGTATAAAGCTATGTAAAATTTATAAATGGCATTTTTAGACGCCCCCAATATTATCCCGATTTAATGGTGACGCCACTACAATGTTATATGGTGACATTAGCTGTCAGTGTCATAGGGATCACGGTTCGCTGCGCCGAGAATAGAACTGAAACTCAAAAATTTTTTTTTCATCAAACCCATATGTGTATGCTAATCTATGGATAGGTCTTCAAAAATGATACTAAGGTTTCTAATATCATTTTTTTCTAAAATGAATAGCTTGCGCGAGAGACACTTCCAAAGTGGTAAAATGTGTGTCCCCCCCCCCCTGTAACTTCTAAAATAAGAGTACGATAAAACTAAAAAAAATATATGATGTACATTACAATGCAAACTTCCACCGAAAATTGGTTTGAACGAGATCTAATAAGTAGTTTTTTGATATTTACAATAAAACCTCTAAAAACAAAGTCAGTTTTGCGGTTCGATAAGAAAAGTGGTTTTTATGGTTTTATTCCTCCGGTTGTAGTACGGAACCCTCAGTGCGCGAGTCCGACTCGCACTTGACAGGTTTTTTTTGTACACTGTAAACTAGGTTAAAAATAATTACAGACATTGAAAATAAAATTCTTATCCGACAAGGAAATCAAAAGTTACAAGAAAATTAGAAGTAACGAAAATTTGAATAGAGTTACCACGAGTTACTATGGCAGGAGTGATAGTCACGTCTCTATCCGATAAATCTAAATATAAATCCGATATCTCTGTCTAATCAGGATTTTTAAATGCCTATAACTATTTCGATATTTGCTCGATTTCATTTGCTTTTTCAAAAGTTTTGTTTATTGTTGAATATTGTTTCAAAAACAAGTTAATTAAATAAAAAAAATGATTTGAGTAAAATACTTTTATCCTGTCACATAGATATAGCTTCCAGAGCACTATAGCGCCAACGAGGCCAGGTGCGATGGACTGACGATGGACTCACTCGCCAAATTTTTTTTTTGAATCCCATGATTTTTGAGGGGCCTTCAACGAGCTATTAAAATAGCTAATTCTCAATTGGTTACTACGGTTAATATTCTAAGAGTCGCTTGTATTATTACTTTGACATACACAGACATTTAAATATTGTGCGTTTTAATGAAAAATCTGTGTCAACGTCTTGGTGATCCTTTAATATTTAAGAAGGAGAACAGTGTATTATAGAATTTTAGTTGTAAGTTAATGATAAAATGTTTGTTTGCTCGTTGTTTTTAGTTGTAATTTAATTTCGGCTGGTCGATTTTTTTTTTGGTATATAATAATAAATATAATAATTAAGCATCGTGGGCTTCAGTTTTCATAAAATTATGAATACACATGACTTTTATTTCGTGTTTATTTATATTTCATTTTACAGAAACAAACTACGTGAACTGCGTGAGCGTTACGTAACTTCGTTATTTTTTCATGTGTACTCAATAATTTTGCAATGGATAAGTTAAATGCTTTTAAGGAATATAATTTAAATTTAATGACACAAACTAGTTTAATGAACGTTAACAGTGGGCATCGCGCGTCAATTTTTTTTTCAAGTATCTTAAGTTAGTGACGAAATGATGAAAAGTTTGTTAATTTTTATTAGGTTATCTTTAAGTGTTTGTTAAGCTAAGTCGATAAATATGTAACTCAGTTTGACCTGACAGGGGAGCTATTTTCTGACGCAGTTAAATGAAAGCTCTATGTTAGTATCTTATACACTTTTTGGGATACTAAATAACATTTTATAGCGAACTTTCAATTTTTGATATTTTTAAGAACAGCTAATTTCCCCCGAAAAGTGAAAAAAGTGAATAATTGCAATTAATTGTAGAACTCGGCATTTTAATTTTTGTAGTGGTGGGCACTATTTATCCCTGTATTAAGTTCCTAATTGCTCACCGGAATCTATTATAGTATGAGTAAATACCTAATCTCCATTTTTGGATTCTCTAGATTATTTAGTTGTTCGCAATATATCTAGTTTTCTTTCAACACGCTTCGATGTCCATTAGCTTGTGATAAGTAATAATGTATTTAATTATTTTGTGTCGTAACTTAATTTTAAGTGTACCAAAAAAAACCAGAGCCTGTGAGTTGTGAGGACGTGCGCAGTGATGATTCTCTGTAGTTATATTGTATTAAAATAAATAAAAATAAATACATTTAAATACATGTTTCTATTTCATGCCCAATTTTTATGCCTAATCGTGCCTGCTGCACTACATTTAAAGGTTATTCCAATATGGGACAACCACACATGGAACAGAATGAGTTGCCTCCTTTTTTCATGGAACAAAAATATATAAAACTAGCAAACGCCCGCGGCTTCGCTCACGTTGAACTTTTGCTTTACTCCCTCAAGCGTTTAATTTTCAAAATTCCTGTCGTCGCCATTTATTTTGATTAGGACCACAATTTTTCACTACCTTGCTGATAATAGTCAAATATCGATTTTCAAAGCAATCGACCCAGTAACCAAAAAATCAAAATGGCGGCCACTTCTTTAAATTTTGACCACAACTTCCTTTTCCATGCTTGCTGCGATAGTCAGATATCGATTTACAAAACAATCGCCCCAGTAATAAAAAAGATCAAAATGGTGGCCACTTTTTTTCTAAAAATTCCTTCTCTATGCTTGCTTCTATAGTCACATATTGATTTTCAAATCATTAGTAACAAAAAGCTCAAAATGGCGGTCATTTTTTCCAATTTTGACCACAAATTCCATCTCTATGCTTGCTTCTATAGTCACATATTGATTTTCAAATCATTCGGTCCAGTAAGAAAAAAGATCAAAATGGCGGCCATTTTTTTCAATTTTGACCACAAATTCCTTCTCTATGCCTGATTCTATAGTCACATATTGATTTTCAAATCATTCGGCCCAGTAACAAAAAAGTTCAAAATGGCGCCCTTTTTTTCAATTTTGACCACAAATTCCATCTCTATGCTTGCTTTTATAGTCCCATATTGATTTTCAAATCATTCGGCCCAGTAACAAAAAAGTTCAAAATGGCGGCCATTTTTTTCAATTTTGACCACAAATTTCTTCTCTATGCCTGCTTCTATAGTCACATATTGATTTTCAAATCATTCGGCCCAGTAACAAAAAAGTTCAAAATGGCGCCCTTTTTTTTCAATTTTGACCACAAATTCCATCTCTATGCTTGCTTCTATAGTCCCATATTGATTTTCAAATCATTCGGCCCAGTAACAAAAAAGTTCAAAATGGCGGCCATTTTTTTCAATTTTGACCACAAATTCCTTCTCTATGCCTGCTTCTATAGTCACATATTGATTTTCAAATCATTCGGCCCAGTAACAAAAAAGTTCAAAATGGCGCCCTTTTTTTTCAATTTTGACCACAAATTCCATCTCTATGCTTGGTTTTATAGTCCCATATTGATTTTCAAATCATTCGGCCCAATAACAAAAAAGTTCAAAATGGCGGCCATTTTTTTCAATTTTGACCACAAATTCCTTCTCTATGCCTGCTTTTATAGTCACATATTGATTTTCAAATCATTCGGCCCAGTAACAAAAAAGTTCAAAATGGCGGCCATTTTTTTCAATTTTGACCACAAATTCCTTCTCTATGCCTGCTTCTATAGTCACATATTGATTTTCAAATCATTCGGCCCAGTAACAAAAAAGTTCAAAATGGCGGCCATTTTTTTCAATTTTGACCACAAAATCCTTCTCTATGCTTGCTTTAATAGTCACATATTGATTTTCAAATCATTCGGCCCAGCAACAAAATAGTTCAAAATGGCGGCCAATTTTTTAAATTTTGACCTTTGATTCTTATTCTATGCTTGATGCAATGGTCGGATATTAATTTTGAAAGATATCGGTCCAATAATGAAAAAGTTCAAAATGGCGGCCAATTTTTTATTTGACCTCAGATTCTTTTTCTATGCTCGCTGCAACGGTTGGATATTAATTTTGAAAGAATTCGGTCCAATAACGAAAAAGTTCAATATGGCGGCCAATTTTTTAAATTTTGACCTCAGATTCTTTTTCTATGCTCGCTGCAACGGTCGGATATTAATTTTGAAAGAATTCGGTCCAATAACGAAAAAGTTCAAAACGGCGGCCAATTTTTTAAATTAAGACTACATAATATTCTTTTTCTATGCTTGCTGCAATGGTCGGATATTAATTTTAAAAGAATTCGGTCCAATAACGAAAAAGTTCAAAATGGTGGCCAATTTTTTAAATTTTGACCATAAATTCTTATTCTATGTTTGATACATTGGTCGGATATTAATTTTGATAGAATTCGCTGCAATAACGAAAAAGTTCAAAATGGCGGCCAATTTTTTGAATTTTGACTACATATTCTTTTTTTATGCTTGCTGCAATGGTCGGATATTAATTTTGAAAGAATTCGGTCCATTAACGCAAAAGTTCAAAATGGCGGCAAATTTTTTAAATTTTGACCTCAGATTCATTTTCTATGCTTGCTGCAATTGTCAGATATCCATTTTGAAAGAATTCGGTCCAATAACGAAAAAGTTCAAAATGGCGGCCAATTTTTTAATTTTTGACTACGTATTCTTTTTCTATGCTTGCTGCAATGGTTAGATATCCATTTTGAAAGAATCGGTCCAATAACGAAAAAGTTCAAAATGGCGGCCATTATTTTAAATTTTGAGTTCATATCCTTTTTCTATGCTCGCTGCAACGGTTGGATATAAATTTTGAAAGAAATCGGTCCAATAACGAAAAAGTTTAAAATGGCGTCCAATTTTTTAAATTTTGACCACAGAGACCTATTCGACGTTTGCTGTCATATGAGAAAAAGAATGAAAAAATTTATTCCAAAATCAAAAAAGTTCGCAAATGTTCCCATCCTTAAATTTTAAATTCGAATATCCCCGTCGCAGTACAAATTCAACAACCTAGGTACCCTGATTAGTACGAATCAAAAAAATTACACTTTTGTATGGAGAAATCCCTAAAACCAACGGTTTTTACCCCTTAAACATGGAATTTCTGGAATCCCCGTCTTAGTACGAATTTATGACCTAATATCTACCTAGGTACCAAATTTGAGATATCTACGACTTTTTGTTTTTCGGGAATCCCTGGAACAACGAAAAAATTTACATTTTGTATGGAGAAATCCCGAAAACCAACGGTTTTTACCCCTTAAACATGGAATTTCTGGAATCCCCGTCTTAGTACGAATTCATGACCTAATATCTACCTAGGTACCAAATTTGAGATATCTACGACTTTTAGTTTTTCGGGAATCCCTGGAACAACGAAAAAATTTACACTTTTGTATGGAGAAATCCCGAAAACCAACGGTTTTTACCCCTTAAACATGGAATTTCTGGAATCCCCGTCTTAGTACGAATTCATGACCTAATATCTACCTAGCTACCAAATTTGAGATATCTACGACTTTTAGTTTTTCGGGAATCCCTGGAACAACGAAAAAATTTACACTTTTGTATGGAGAAATCCCGAAAACCAACGGTTTTTACCCCTTAAACATGGAATTTCTAGAATCCCCGTCTTAGTACGAATTCATGACCTAATATCTACCTAGGTACCAAATTTTAGATCTCTACGACTTGTAGTTTTTCGGGAATCTCTGGAACAACGAAAAAAATTACACTTTTGTATGGAGAAATCCCTAAAACCAACGGGTTTTACCCCTTAAAATTTGAATTTCTGGGATCCCCGTCTTAGTACGAATTCATGTCCTAATATCAACCTAGGTACCAAATTTCAGATCTCTACGACTTGTTGTTTTTCGGGAATCCCTGGAACAACGAAAAAAATTACACTTTTGTATGGAGAAATCCCTAAAACCAACGGTTTTTACCCCTTAAACATGGAATTTCTGGAATCCCCGTCTTAGTACGAATTCATGACCTAATACCTACCTAGGTACCAAATTTCAGATCTCTACGACCTATAGTTTAGACGGAATCCGTGGAACAACCAAAATGCCTCACTCTTTTATATATATAGATTATAGAGTGCCCTCGAAAAAAAATTTTCAAAATATCTTTAATGTACAGAATTTGACCTGTTACAGATTTATTATAAGTATAGATAAGGATGGCGTCATGGAACAAATAAGAATTGAAGGCTTAATAAAATTAATAAATAATAAATATATACGGGACATTTTACACATCGCAATCTAGCCCCAAAGTAAGCGATAGCTTGTATTATGGGTGCTAGATGACTGATAAATATACATACATACTAATATACATAAATCTACTAATATATATAAAAGAATGAGGCATTTTGGTTGTTCCACGGATTCCGCCAAAACTATAGGTCCTAGAGATCTGAAATTTGGTACCTAGGTAGATATTAGGTCATGAATTCGTACTAAGACGGGGATTCCAGAAATTCCATGTTTAAGGGGTAAAAATCATACATTTAAGGGTATTTCCCATACAAAAGTAAAATTTTTTCGTTGTTCCAGGAATTCCCGAAAAACTAAAAGTCGTAGAGACCTGGAACTTGGTACCTAGGTAGATATTAGGTCATAAATTCGTACTAAGACGGGGATTTCAGAAATTCCATGTTTAAGTGGTAGAAATAGTACATTAAAGGGATTTCTCCGTACAAAATTGTAATTATTTTCGTTGTTCCAGGTATTCCAGAAAAACTAAAAGTCGTAGAGATCTCAAATTTGGTACCTAGGTAGATATTAGGTCATGAATTCGTACTAAGACGGGGATTCCAGAAATTCCAATGTTTAAGGGGTAAAAATCTTACATTAACGGGATTTTCCCATACAAAAGTGTAATTTTTTTCCACCAGGAATTCCCGAAAAACTAAAAGTCGTAGAGATCTCAAATTTGGTACCTAGGAAGATATTAGGTCATGAATTCGTACTCTAACGGGGATTTTTGGAATTAAAATTTAGAGGCGGAAAAATTTCGAACTTTTTTGTTACTGGGCCGATTGCTTTGAAAATCGACGTCTGACTATGGCAGCAATCATAGAGAAGGAATTTGTGGTCAAATTTAAAAAAATGATGAACTTTTTGGCCGCCATTTTGAACTTTTTTGTTACTGGGCCGATTGCTTTGAAAATCGACGACTGACTATGGCAGCAATCATAGAGAAGGAATTTGTTGTGAAATTTAAAAAAATGATGAACTTTTTGGCCGCCATTTTGAACTTTTTTGTTACTGGGCCGATTGCTTTGAAAATCGACGTCTGACTATGGCAGCAAGTACAGAGAAGGAATTTGTGGTCAAAATTAAAAAAACAAGAACTTTTTGCCCGCCATTTTGAACTTTTTTGTTACTGGGCCGATTGCTTTGAAAATCGACGTATGACTATGGCAGCAAGCATAGAGAAGAAATTTGTGGTCAAAATGAAAAAATGATGAACTTTTTGCCCGCCATTTCGAACTTTTTTGTTACTGGGCCGATTGCTTTGAAAATCGACGTCTGACTATGGCAGCAAGCATAGAGAAGGAATTTGTGATCAAAATAAAAAAATGGCTGCCATCTTGAACTTTTTTGTCAGTCGGCCGATTGCTTTGAAAATCGACGTATGACTATGGCGGCAAGCATAGAGAAGGAATTTGTGGTCAGAATTAAACAATGATGAACTTTTTGGCCGCCATTTTGAACTTTTTTGTTACTGGGCCGATTGCTTTGAAAATCGACGTCTGACTATGGCAGCAAGTACAGAGAAGGAATTTGTGGTCAAAATTAAAAAAACAAGAACTTTTTGCTCGCCATTTTGAACTTTTTTGTTACTGGGCCAATTCCTTTGAAAATCGACGTCTGACTATGGCAGCAAGCATAGAGAAGGAATTTGTGGTCAAAATGAAAAAAATGATGAACTTGTTGGCCACCATTTTGAACTTTTTTGTTACTGGGCCGATTGCTTTGAAAATCAATATCTGATTATCGCAGCGAGCATAGAGAAGGAATTTGTGGTCAAAATAAAAAAATTATGAACTTTTTGGCCGCCATTTTGAACTTTTTTGTTACTGGGCCGATTGCTTTGAAAATCGACGTCTGACTATGGCAGCAAGCATAGAGAAGGAATTTGTGGTCAAAATGTACAAAATGATGAACTTTTTGGCCGCCATTTTGAACTTTTTTGTTACTGGGCCGATTGCTTTGAAAATCGACGTCTATAACCAGCAAGCATAAGGAAATATTTGGTGGTCAAAATTAAATTAAATGGCGGTTAATACAAGAATTTTGGAAACTTAACGCCTGGGGGAGTAACGCAGAAGATCAACGTGAGCGAAGCCGCGGGCGTGTGCTAGTATAATATATTGAAAAACACCCAGACACAAGAAATCATTTATGCTCATCCCACAAACATTTACCAGTAGTGGTAATCGAACCCACGACCTCCGGCGCAGACGGCAGGTTCGCCATTCGGTCGTCAAATTGATTGATATTTGTCACAGAGCAAGGAATGACTTTATATTGGCTGTCTTGTTTTGTAGTAATTAGGTAAAGCGTAGTTTGTCTGCACTTTTTCTGTTATATTCTTCCGTGACGCGCCGTCTGTCGCACCCACCAACGAATTCGTAAGATCGGAGGACAAATATAAAAATCGTCTTCGGTCTTAATAATTTGATTAACTTAACGTGCATTGAACGACGAACATTTGCTCAAAAATTTGACATTTCCATGTGTGTTTAGCGTGCGCAAAGTTATTCTTTTCCGCACTAGTGCTTTTGTGTTTTCCTCCTACGCGGCACCGGAGCGTGCGTACCAGGAGCGCATGAACACGAACACGGCATGCAAACACGGAGCAGGCAAACACGTAAAACCAATATTTTTTTCGCAAATGTATTAAAAAACGTCGTTCAATGCACGTGCGGAATTGTCATTTTTGAACAAAGAAACATCAAGAACATTAGACATCAAGAAATGACAAACTTTCCGCACTTATATTGAAATTTACTATTTTTATGAAATAATATTAACTAGGTTCAGTCGTGTCTATTGTCGGGCTCGGTGACTTCGTCGGGGTTCTCGGCGTAGACTTCCTTGTCGTCGCGCACGTGCACCGGCGGCCGCAGCACCGGGTCCACTTCGCGCATCGCTTCGATCAGCTCCGCTGTGGTTTTGTACGACGATATCGTGTGCTTCACGAAGTCTCTGCAAGGGGACGATTCACGTAACGTTATCACACACTGAGTGAAGTGAATCAAGAAGTAAAATAAAAAAGTAACACTGAAAAATTTACTTTTCGTCTATTGGTTGAGACACAGGGTTTAGAGTGTAAAATTGAATGTACTTCAACATAGGACATGCAATGCCTCAACCTTGTCGTGCAACGGATTCTCGACCATCTTGCGTTTTTAACTACATTCAGTTTTACGCTCTCATAAATTTCTTTTTCAGTGTCTGCAATAAATCGGTATTAGGTAGGTACACTACTTTCGAATTTGATAAAAAAACACTCCTTTATTATAAACTAAGATAAAAAATAATACACACACACTACAGAGACGTACACTGAAAAATATATAAAAATCGAAGGAAGATTTACAAAGTTACAGGCATTTTAATTTTAAAGTGGGAGAATCTTCTATCCCTTTCTCGAAAAACGAAAAGTATGAGGCCGCACGAAGGTACTATGGCATTAGTAGGGTGTGACGTCAAATTCAGTGATCTCTATCTAATTAGAAATATGTAAAAGATTATTACTATTTGGTTATTTGATCGATTTAATTAGTTTTATCCAATTTACGTCATTGCTTTTATCCTAGTTTATACCTAATTTTATAATGAAGGAATAAAAAAATTGGAGTCAAATACCTATCCAATTATTCCATGGGAGTTTACTAACTCCTTACGAATCGATTTTTATACAAATACTATACTGTAAGTAGGTAAAGCCCTGGATTCGAAAATTATGGAGAGTGTGTTGGTTAAAATGTCTAACACATTCTTTATGTATGGGAATGATAGGCGAGGCAGTACCTGAAGTAGAACGCCTTAATAAACACTGCGGGCTGATACTCGTGGCCGCAGCGCTCCGGCCCGAAGCTCATCACCCCCATCAGGCGGTTGAACTGCACGGCCGGCGCTCCCGCGTCAAACTAGCACCAAAACAACTACTAATCTTACAAGTGTACAGTAACAGTAACTTCCGTCAAAAGGGGTGGACTGAAAATCGAAATGATGAAGGTTTGATCCACGTTTCATATTCATTTGGTGTACTTAGTACCTATTATTAATAAAATAATTGTCGCATCGACCTCTGCTACCTATAGTAACCTGTCCGAGTGCCCGCTGAAGTTTTGCCGATGAGTTTCCCTTCCACTTCAGACGACCGGCGACCCTGTCCCGTGGAAGGGGGGCTGGCAGATCTAACATGCTATAACAACTCTGATAAGCAAGCTCGGGATATGGGCATCCGAACATTTTACGTAAACCTTTTTCCTACAAGCAAACAGTAGCGCCATCTGCCAAAATTTTATAGACATTTTTACGCCGTTCGCCCTGTCGAGGGTAGATGTCAATAATTATGCTACATAATTATTGGAACACAAAATTCACAAAATTCACAATTGGAGGTTTCACAAAAGTTTCCGGCTAGCATCAGAACGTCGAGCTAAATTTCGTCTCACGTACCAAACACGCGTCCCTGGTACCGTTCCTCAGGGAGGCGCAGAAGAAGTCGGGCGTGAACTGGAAGCCGTTGACGAGCTGGTAGGCGTCGCTGCAGTACCCTCGAGTGCGCACTTTCAGACGCGCCGTCATCAGGTCCGGCGTGTGATCTCTGAACGCTGTCTCTGAGCCCTGGGTGGAAACCAACTCAATTTAACAATAAGGTTCAGAATGGAGAGAGTTTTTACTTGTTTCCATCTGAGTATTACCGGGCCCCCCTGACACTCAGTACAAATATTCATTGATTCAGCCGAGAGAAGTGGCATTCTTATGTGGTTGATGTCCAGCGAACTTGAACGAAACGTTTGTCTTTTTCCACGTTTCTGATACTGCTCTGTGTTCCTTAAGCAGTGGCGTAGCGTGTGATTTCGCCGCCCGGGGCCAAACCTAAATATGCCGCCCCCCTTGTTTTCAGGCTTCCGTACCTTAAGGGTAAAACGGGACCCTATTACTAATAAAATGGAAAATTCTTTCCACAAAACCAACTTCAAATGACACTACAAAAAGTGATATAATTTTTAATGTTTAACATTTTCCATTAAATTTTTTACTTTTTTTTAGTGGAAAACAACAAATGCGCAAGGCATTGGAAAAAAAATGCCCAAATCGCTTGAAGTGTAAATTTAACTTTTTTACGTTTTAACTTAATTTTGTTTTGTTATTAATCTTTGTTGATTTGTTATCTACCTAAAGCATATTTTAATTTTCAACTATGGTTCAAGGGATAGAGCCCAGTGACAAACAGAATTTATGCCGAAAAGCAGTTTAGAGCGGATGTTTATACTAGACAAAATATATCAAGAAACGCGAGTGAAGCGAGCGAAAAAATTTTTAAGTTTTTCAGAATAAGTCACTTTTTATTCCAGTCTGAGTCTGACTCGCACTTGGCCGTTTTTTTTCCGTGTGCCGCCCTTTCGTATTCAGCCGCCCGGGGCGGTCCGCCCCCCCCCCCCCCGCCCCCCCCCCCCCCCATGCTACGCCACTGTCCTTAAGTATATAATCTGGGTGCCTTCAAGAGAAGAGTAAATACGCATGTTCTAGGCCAGCCAAGACATGATTGTACGTAGTCAAGCGCAAGCCTATTAATAACAAAACATAACATTAATTTATTAATCTACCACCGATGCTATCCGCATACCATTATTGTAATTACTAGACTAGATATCAGTGGTCATAGGATTACTTACGAGTAAGTCAAGATTGAGCATACAAGCTATACGTACCTACCCGCAACGCGAACAATAACATGGTCACAGGCAACAATCCCTTATACCCTTTACTTACAATTATTAATTAATTCAGCAATTTATCCCTTGACTTACTAACGTAAACACTTTGTCATGTCATACTCGGCGCTGTAACTAAACGAATGTTTAAGATATTTCTAGGTCGATAGTAAAATATTTACACGAGTCGCTCCCCAACCGGTAACGGACACAAAGCTTTGCGCGTATGGCTCCTTCATTCCATCGTAAATCTTTATTAAATTGATATGGTGTCCAAATTCTGTAATCAAATGCAAACCATTAGCATGGCGTACTCACAGGTTATGCGTTCATGCAAAGAAAATAGACGCCATGGAGAGCTATGTTGCATATCGTGAACTAAAAAAATGTATCGGAATGACATATCCGTTCCACAGGTTGATCACGTGACTTATCTGCAATACATGGTGACCTTCCTGGCGCAGAGGAGCGCCCTTGGATTCGAGTGGGATAATTGGTTACGGGTTCGAATCTCGCCCCGGCAACTTTGGAATTGTATACTAATTTCTAAATTGGTTTAAGTCTGGTCTGGTGGAAGGTTTCGGCCGGGGCTAGTTACCACCCTACCAGCAAAGACGGACCGCCTAGCGATGTAGGGATTTAGCGTTCCGGCGTGATGCTGTGAAGAAACCGTTAGAGGTGAGGTTACTTACTTATCCTATTCAAATGGGATAAAATCTTCGGCTGCATCATCACTCAGGTGACATGAGACATCGCAGTCAAGTAGGCTAAGTAATTTGGTTAAAAAATATGTATAATTCCCAACTATTTTTTAGTTTTTCAAGTGCTATAGCGACTGTAAAAGAGAATGTAATTGCTAGAAGGGGACTTATTTATTACGGTCGCCTTACTACTCATCCCATCTACTATCTCAGGTGGACTGTGGAGGTTATCTACGCTTGACGTACCTATATAAGGTGCTTACAAATTATCTGCCACGGTTCCAGGAGGTGAATGTGCCATACATATACACTTCAATAGTGAAGAAATCTCAGTCCCCGGGTTCAATTTTTTTTTAATTAAACATTATTAACATATCGCATCATGTTGCATAAACACGTCCATCAGTCAAAGTTGAGTACATGTTTAGTACAGTTATCGCCTCGTAACGGAAATCTGCTGTTTGGGCGCGGCGTGAGAGCGTTGACCTTGGGTTGCGACGTAATTTTTAATTAAAAAAAAATTGGTTGTCTGTAAAGTCGGTTTACTGACGATAGTTGAACGTGACAACTCTCGCTTGCACTTCAAGCCTTACATGGAACGCCTCAGAGCGATGTGCGTGCAACCGGCTCTATCGAATTATAAGACGTTGTCACGTCAAAAAAATTGAGCCTGGGGACTGAGATATCTTCACTATTGAAGTGTATACGTATGGCACATTCACCTCCTGGAACGGTGGCAGATAATTGGACAACACCTTATAATATTATGTTAATAATCTGTGCCTGCATCGCAATGATGTTTCATGTTACCGAGATTTTCAGCAAGCTTCAGAAGCGCGATGTCCGCGTGGGGCACCGGCTCCTCTTCGAACTTGGGGTGTCGCACCGCGCCCGCGACGTCCACCAGGCGGCCTCCCTCGTGCGCGCGCGCGCTGCCCACGCGCACCTTCACGTATTTCCCCAGCGTCTTCATCGGCGAGACGTGAAGAACGCTGTCGAAAGGCAGACTCGTGATCAAGAGCGGATTGCAAACCTAACCTAACCTAACCTTTTTTTTGTCGCTGGGAAATGCTTTTACGCATCCCGTCCGGAGACTGAGCGGGTCAAAACCGCGCTGTTTCCGGCCGGATATGTGGGACTCGCTGACTGAGAGGCAGTCAGAATACCCACTAAAACCCAGCGGAGCCGCCTGCGTCCCAGATGGGGCACCAAAGGATCGCGAAAGCATGCACTTTGACGAACCTTTTTTTTTTGTCGCTGGGAAATGCGTTTACGCTGCATCCCGTCCGGCACTTTGATGAACCTAACCTAACCTAACCTAAGTCTAACATAAGTCATTGTTATAGATAATGTATATTGTAGTCTATGGAATTGGTTGCTATGACAACTTGTTGTTTATTTCTTAATGTGTGTGTCAAGTAAAAATATAAATGGTAGAATACTTTTCTTGTTCAAATATGTAATATTATTTATCTATCTAATTACTCGCTAAAAGCTGGACTGGTGTGCTCTAAATTCACTGTAGCATTGCTCTGCTACTCCCTCTATATACTAAAGGTTATGGGCTTTACGTGAAAAAATAAAAAATGAGTCACCACATAAAAATTGAGCCGTTGAAGCGAGATAATTATGATACGTGGCGAATACATGCCAAAGCATTATTATCGAAACTTGGCCTATGGAATTATGTTTCCGATCAAATTAAAAAGCCTGAACATGACGGTGATGAATTAAAAAATATATTGAAAAAGATAATCTTGCATTGTCTGAACTACTACTAATAATATCACCAGGCGAGTTAAAGCAAGTGAAAAATTGTAAAACTAGTAATGAAATCTGGAATACGCTGGAAAACATATATTACAGCAAAGGTCCTGCTAGAAAAGCAACTCTCTTAAAAGAATTGATACTGAGAAAAATGAAAGATGAGGACAATATAGTTGATCACTTAAACAAATTTATGGATATTGTCGACAAATTAGCAGACATGGGCATAGACATAAATAAAGATCTATTAAGTATTATGATGCTCTATAGCTTGTCGCAATCATTTGAAAATTTTAGGATTGCTATTGAATCCAGAGATGATTTACCGGATCCAGAATATTTAAAAATAAAAATTATTGAAGAAGCGGAAGCAAGAAGAAATATCGCCAGTACAAGTGAACAGAACTCTGAGCAAGAGGCGCTATATGGGAGACAGCGAAATCAAAATAAGAAATTTGTGATTGAATGTTTTAAATGCAAGAAGAAAGGGCATACGGCTGACAAATGCTGGTCAAAAGGGTCAAAGTGAGTAAAGGTAATAAAACAAATAATTCCAACCTATATTGCTCTGAAGAAACATGTCTAAATACTAATGATAATAAAGAAAAAGCAAAAAATTGGTGTCTAGATAGCGGATGTACGTCACATATGACATTTGAATTAGAAAGATTCAGCAGTCTAGAAAAAGAGGACATGAAGTCTATAAAATTAGCTTCAGAAAATTGCACTGCAAACATTGAAGGACATGGTCCAGTGAAACTGAACATTGTAAAAAGACCCAATTTGCAACTGACCGATGCATTATATGTACCGTCACTAACTACCAACTTAATGTCAGTAGGTAAAATGACGGACAAAGGCGCAACAGTCTTATTTAAGAAAAACAATGCAACTGTTATGCGAAATGGTGAATTATTGCTTAAAGCTGACAGAAATACAGATGGTTTATACTATATTAATGAAAACTTAGAAGAAAAAGCAAATTTGAGTCAATTGAGCCTAATGCAGATATGGCATAGAAAATTAGGACATCTTAATGAAGGGCAAATGCAAATAGCACTTAATAAGAAAAATATGCAAGGCTTAGAATTTAATAAAAATGAGTCAGTAAGAGACTGCGAGGTCTGTGCTGAAGGCAAGGCAACAAGAATACCATTTGAAAATGCTAAAAATGAGCAAAGGACAAATGAACGATTAGAAATTGTGCATACAGATGTATGTGGTCCCATGAGGCAACCATCGATAGGGGGTTTTAAATATTTTATTACATTTACGGATGATTATTCTAGATATACTAGAGTATATATGATGAAAACTAAAGATGAAGCCCTATCAAAATTTAAGGAATTTCAGAAAGAGGCTGAACGATTTACTAAGCAAAAGATAGTGTGTTTGCAAAGTGATAATGGGACTGAATATATTAATAGTAAATTTGATAATTACTTAAAAGAATGCGGAATCAAAAGGAGGCTATCAGCACCATATACGCCACAGCAAAATGGTTTATCAGAAAGAAAGAATAGAACCTTACTTGATAAGGCAAGATGCATGCTAATTGATGCTAATTTAAAGGAAGAATTTTGGGCTGAAGCAATCAACACTGCAAACTACTTAGCTAACCGTAGTACATGTAGCAGTATTGATAATACAACACCATTCGAGAAATGGGTACAAAGGATTCCATCAGTAAGACATTTACATATTTTTGGATCGAAGGCATTCGTTTTAAGAAAAGGAAAGAAAAATGGAAAGTTTGAAGCCAGAGCGACACCTGGAATTTTTGTTGGATATTCGGAAAATCATAAGGCATATCGAATTTTTAATCCAAAAACAAGGATGATGATATTTAGCAGAGATGTTAAAGTAATAGATAAAATATACTATGAAAAAGAAATTAACGAAGAACAAAAACAGGATGATATCAATAAAAATGAAATTGAATTAATATTATCACCTGAAAATAAATGTTCAGAAAATTATGAAGACTTGGAAAGTCATGAAGTTAATGAATCGGAACAGGAATCAAACGTTGATGAAATGTTTGTCGATGCAAATACAGAATCAGATGAAATGAATAATGAAATTTTAAATAATGAAGAAGAAACATCTATTTCCGGCAACGAAAAGCGTCAAAGAAAGCCACCTGTATGGCAGAAAGATTATGAAATGGATGTAGAACAATTGTTTCTCTGTGAAATAGATGAAAATAGTGATGAATGGGAAGACTCAATAAAAAGTGAGATTGAATCCCATCTCAAAAATAATACATGGAAGGTCGTAAACAAGAATGAAAGTAGAAATCTGATAGATAGTAAGATGGTTTTAAAATATAAATACAATGCAAAGGGTGAAATAGATAGAAGAAAAGCGAGATTAGTAGCGCGAGGTTTTAATCAAAAAGAAGGTATTGATTATACAGAAACATTTGCACCTGTTGCGAAAATGAGTACGATAAGACTACTCATTGCATATGCGATTGAAAAAGAAATGAAATTATCCCAACTAGACGTGTGTACTGCTTTTTTGAACGGCGACATAGAAGAAAAAATTTATATGAAGATGCCGAAAAATTTGATTAAATATTTAAACATTATAATAAAAGAAGGAAAAGATAAAGACATAGTAAGAAAAGCCAAAGATATGCTACAAGATGTAAATAAATACAAAAATAATGGGATATGTCAACTAAATAAAGCGATATATGGATTGAAACAAGCAGGTCGGCAATGGTTTTTAAAATTGCATGAAAAATTAATGGAAATTGGCTTTAAGAACTCCACAGCGGATCCCTGTTTGTATATATTAGAAAAAGATGGAGAAAAAGTATTAGCTAACATTTACGTAGACGATTTAATACTGGCATATTAGTCAGAAAATTTATTAAAAGAAGTCAAAAACAAATTGCAGAAGGCATTTGAAATAAGAGATATGGGTTCACTCCATCATTGCCTGAGCATACAATTCACCCATGTAGGGGCAGAAATGATGTTGTCGCAGGCGAATTATATTGAAAACTTGATAAATAAGTTTAACATGGGCGAATGTAAGCCGGCTTCAACACCAATGGAAACGGGTTTAAAATTACAGAAAGAACAGAATATAGAAGAGATGAATGAAATCCCATATCAGGCTTTAATAGGTTCTTTGATGTATCTGGCAGTAGCAACACGTCCAGACATCATGTTTACAGTAAGTTATCTAAGCCAATACAATACCTGCTATGGAAAAACACATTGGCAAGCTGCAAAAAGGGTTATTCGTTACCTAAAGGGTACGAAGGATGTAAGCATCAAATATAAGAAAAACGGGATGGCATTAGTAGGTATGGCTGACGCTGACTGGGCGGCATGTACAATCGATCGTCGGTCATACACCGGATACATTTTTAAATATGGAGGAGGATTGGTCAGTTATGCCACCAAAAAACAAAGATGCGTAGCATTATCAACCGCTGAAGCGGAGTATATGTCATTAAGTGAAGCAGCTAAAGAAGCGTTATATTTAAAGCAGTTATTGGAAGATATTGGAGAACCTGAACAAATAATTCAAATATATAATGATAATTTGGCCGCGCAAAAATCAAGCAAGCAACCTAATGACTGGTAAAAGGTCAAAGCATATAAGTATAAAAGAACATTTTATTAGAGAATGTGTTCAAAATAAGAAAATTAGAATCTCTTATAAAAGCACTGAACACATGGAAGCAGACCTTCTTACCAAAGCAATACCTCTACCAAGACTATTGAAATTACTGAAGATGGTAGGGTTGATCACTCCGACTTGTGAGCAGATCCCAAGGTCGTAGTGAGGGGGAGTGTGGGAGAGTGATAATGTATATTGTAGTCTATGGAATTGGTTGCTATGACAACTTGTTGTTTATTTCTTAATGTGTGTGTCAAGTAAAAATATA
This sequence comes from Coenonympha arcania, assembly GCA_036785405.1. Lineage (NCBI taxonomy): Eukaryota > Metazoa > Arthropoda > Insecta > Lepidoptera > Nymphalidae > Coenonympha > Coenonympha arcania. The sequence goes on from CM072059.1 coordinate 7,191,021, forward strand.
AATGGTAGAATACTTTTCTTGTTCAAATATGTAATATTATTTATCTATCTAATTACTCGCTAAAAGCTGGACTGGTGTGCTCTAAATTCACTGTAGCATTGCTCTGCTACTCCCTCTATATACTAAAGTCATTAACACAAGTCTTTTTAGTTTTGAGGTCGATATTTAATAAAATAAATAAAAACACGAACGATCAAGAGCGGATCACCTTTGTGGGCATTATGGGTATGGCCACAAACCTTGTAGTCTTTTTAGTTTTGCGGTCGATATTTAATAAAATAAATAAAAACACCTACGATCAAGAGCGGATTCACCATCACCTTTGTGGGCATTATGGGTATGGCCACAAACCTTGTAGTCTTTTTAGTTTTGCGGTCGATATTTAATAAAATAAATAAAAACACGAACGATCAAGAGCGGATTCACCATTCTGGGCATTATGGATATGCCCACAAACCTTGTAGTTTTTTTAGTTTTGAGGTCGATATTTAATAAAATAAATAAAACACGAACGATCAAGAGCGGATCCACCATTGTGGGCATTATGGGGTATGCCCACAAACCTTGTTGTCGTTTTAGTTTTGAGGTCGATATTTAATAAAAAAAATAAAAAACACGAACGATCAAGAGCGGATCCACCATTGTGGGCATTATGGGTATGCCCACAAACCTTGTAGTCTTTGTAGTTTTGAGTAAAAAAACACGAATTTCGCGAACTTTCTGTTATTCGGAATGCAGCGATTTCCGACTCAAACTTAGCCGAGTTTTGGGTGGGTGTGCCTGTTTTGAGGGTTGGATCAGCCCCTGCTCGTGATATCATTGTGAAAGATTCATATTTTTAAAGTAAGTTAAAAATTCTTTAGATGCGATATCTTTCTGAAGACAAGAAAACCATTGAACTCGCGACACTGTTACCATTACCGACACTTCTGTGTTTAAGTATCCTTTAGAGTACAAGTTTTCAAGAGCCGCCAGAAGTCAAAACTTGTACGGTACCTATGACTGCAGCCTAAGACGTTATTTATAACTTGGAAGGATTAGTAACTCCTGATGGTTGCTACGCAGCATCGCACCGGATCGCTAAATCAATAGCCTGTGCGCCTTTGCTGATAGGGTGGTAACTAGCTTCACCAAGCCAACGGTAGAATCTTAATCTTAGAATGGGCAAGACGTTTGTTGACTTGGCTGCCAAGGCCTGGCCTGGTGATCCTCTTGATATGATTCACACAGCGTACCACTACCAACTTGTGTTCAGTCAACTTACTAGTTCAAGCAATGCGCAGCCGTCAGCACCCAGTTTACGTCGACGATCGTCCCCGCACACCAGAGCCTTCCATTTATAATGATAGCAGCAATGTAAGGAAAGTTCTTCGTATCAGTCGCATTCCCACCGCGTATCCTTAAGTTCTCCTTGTTGAGGTTCAGAAGGTAGTCGTTTCGAATCCTAGCAGCTTCCTTATCATACTGACGTCTCCCACTCGTGACCTGAGCTGGTTGAGGCTCGTTGTATCCTACGTTTATTTTGAATTTAACTTGAAAATTAAAACGAATGGTTTAGTTTTTTGAAAGGTAATCATTATTCGTCAGGTTTATACAGTTTTTCAGGTATGCCCGACTAGTTTCGGACTCATCCGGAGTCCTTCTTTAGGGACCTTAGGGACAGAGAGTAGGTTCGCGCGTACCTATCCCTTGAGTAGATTACTTTTTGGATATTAATCTTCAGTTGTTCGAAACAAATTCAAAAGTTTAAGAGGTACCTAAACGTCTAAACGTCTTGCAATTAAATTAGTTTGAGACTTTGAGTAACTAAGTCTTACTTAAACTTTTGAATTAATTTCGAACAACTCAGGAATATAAAACTAAATAGGAGGCTAAATAAAGTCGTTCGTTTCAGCCGACGGACGTCCACTGCTGGACAAAGGCCTCCATTCTGCGCAATTGGTATCCAGCAACTTCCCGCGACCCTTTAAAGGTCGGAAGTCCTCCGACCAGAAGTCATAAGTACCTAAGATTAATTAACTTTCAGTTTAAGCTTCAACTATTTATTAATTTAAAGGTGTATTTAACCACTGCTTACCAATTGAGGCGCCATCTTGATCCTTATAAGTTATGCCAAAATTTAAACACAAACAAATAGTCGCAGTTCTTATCACGTACATTTTATTTTATGTTTATGACTAGTGTTTTGCTTGTATAAACCGAATGTATTTTTTGCTACAGTTATTGAACGAAATGTTACACGTTGACCATAAACTTTTATTGTTTTTTCCCATGATACTTTGTTTCCGTTGTTCGTTATAAAAGTTGCACAATCATGTAGGTAGAAATTTAAAGAATAGATTAAATGAAAGTCTATATTGTGCATAAATTTATTTTATGGCATTTTAACTTATCTCTAATAATACCATTTGTTTATTTGTCAGTAATATCACAATCGGGATTCGATAAGAATAGTAAAAAATATATATATTTTCGTTAACAATTTCAATTTTTATAACTATCACAGTGTGAACTAGATTCCATTGCACAAAAACTTTCAAAAAAAAAAAGATTCAACCATATATACTTTTTAAGTCCTTGACGTAGATCCCCAGTTTGGTCTCTATTAACAAGAATAAAAAAAATTATCTAGATTTTTTTTTATATCAGCTGCGCTTGTGATCAAGTTTGTCGATATTTATTTTCACATAAAAGTCTATTTCGAGGTCTACCATCAGTCGATGTAAGACATTTAAGTACGTATACTTTCAGTAGGAAAACACCTAGGGACACTACAATCTACTAATCTGGTCCTCACACTCGACATCTTTCCTTTTCTCCTTCTGCCTTCCGTCGAGTATTGCGTAAATCTCTTCAAGATTCCTGTCTTTCGTCTCCGGCACGTATAGTACCTACCGTGTACAGTGTCCCGATGAAACAGACTAACGAGAACATAATGAAGACCCAGTGGATTCCCAGGAGCTTCAGGAGTGTGTCATAGGCTTTGGTTTGTAGGAAGTCACTGAGATGTTTGTTAATATTTATATTCACATAAAAGTCTATTTCCAGGTCTAACATCAGTTGATGGAAGATATTTAAGTACGTAGGTATACTTTCAGTAGGAAAACTCTGAGGGACACTACAATCTACTAATCATGTCCCCACACTCGACATCTTTCCTTTTCTCCTTCTGCCTCCCGTCGAGTATTGCGTAAATCTCTTCAACAGTCCTGTCTTTCGTCTCCGGCACGTATAGTACCGTGTAAAGTGTCCCAGTGTGTACCTACCGATGAAGACCCAGTGGATTCCCAGGAGCTTCAGGAGTGGGTCGTAGGCTTTTGTTTGTAAGTAGGAAGTCACTGAGATGTTTGTCAATATTTATATTCACTAAGTCTATTTCGAGGTCTAACATCAGTTGATGGAAGATATTTAAGTACGTAGGTATACTTTCAGTAGGAAAACTCCGAGGGACACTACAATCTACTGATCTGGTCCCCACACTCGACATCTTTCCTTTTCTCCTTCTGCCTTCCATCGAGTATTGCGTAAATCTCTTCAAGATTCCTGTCTTTCGTCTCCGGCACGTATAGTACCGTGTACAGTGTCCCGATGAAACAGACCATCGAGAACATGATGAAGACCCAGTGGATTCCAAGGAGCTTTAGGAGTGGGTCGTAGGCTTTTGTTTGCAGGAAATCGCTGAGGGCGTCGACGCTGCTCACGAAGGACGTCACCATGCCGCGGTACTAAAACAAAATTAATGACGTTAACAACCCCGACAAATCACTAATATGTAATCTTTAATATACCAATTTATTCAAATTCGAACAAAAAAAAATACTACAAGTTCGTAGACGCTTTGCCGATGACTGCCCCTCACACTTCATGCGACCGCCATCTGCAATCGTTTGATAACAGACAAGCGCGGGTGGCGGCCGTATGAAGTGGGAATCGAAGAAGTTATCGGCAAAACATCTGCGAACGGTTTATAGGTAGGTACGTGTCAAAATTATTCCACATAAAAATGGCGCCATCTTTCTCGTACCTAACTTTTAGCTTATCTTGATGCCTTATAGCTTAGCTAGATAGGCACTGATTTGTTGATGTTGACAATAAAAGGAACCAAAGGAAAATTAATAACTTAAGGATCACTCAAGAAGAATGTAACAGTGTGTCTTAATATTCAGAATACGTTTAGAATACACTTTTCCTTCCTTCCTTGTTCCTTGAATATTCTCATTTGATTAATACGTATGGGACAAATAAGATTTCAATTTTTCAACTTAAAATAGATTTTTCAAATTATTATTTTTTGCAATTTAAATTAACGTGCCTACCTGAAACGAAAACAGCTCCGACGTAATAACATATGGGACAGGCTGGTACCCGGCCGCATCAGCGAAGATGCAGAGGCACATAGCAACAACCGGCAGCCAGCCAGGCAGCCATATTGACATGGAGGTGATGTAGAACCAAGCTCCGAGGGCAAGCATTGACAGGCCCGTCGCAAACGACGTCCCTGCTAGAAGCCACTATAAAGAGAGAAGATGTGAATTAAGAAAATCTGGTCCTTTCCTATTATCATCATATTATTATTAAACCATTTTGTGTGCTGTGCCAGTATTGTGCATTGTGTAGTACACAAAACGGTAGCAGTTTAGTTTATGACTCATCTCTTGGATTTCATGCTTACGATCGAAATTCAAAACATATATATGGGAATGAAACACACAGAGTAATGACATAGGTATCCAATTTTAAAATAGATTACGCTGGTAATTTCTGCGCAGACAACTGTGATTCACATCATTTTTTAAATTACGTTTTTTACTCGTGTCACAGTGTTTGTAACAGTTCGTAACCAATCTCCTCCGAAACTGTTTAATAATTTTTTATGAAATATTTGGTCTACATTCGGTAGGCCTGAAAATAGATCGTAAGCTACCCCATTCATACCCCTTTATGGGAAAACAATTTGCCGTGTCAGCTAGTTTCGATATAAAATACACATACCTTTCGCCCAGTCTTCTCTACGATGCAGCTGGCTACGATAGACCCCAGCAGCTGTATGGCACCCACGAGTATCGTCTGCTTATTGGGACTCAGTTTCAAGCTGATGGACTCTGACGCCTGCTCGAAGATTGACCCCGCGTACATAAGAACTACCAGGTAACCGCAAGTTTCTTGCGACAGCATCACGTTTACTGATATCCGGAACGCCTTGAATGTTGTTTTGTCTTTCACTGAAAACATAGACGAAGTTGTAAGAAGGAAACTTGGGAAACAAAATTAAATAAGTAGGTGGGGAAATAGAAGGAAGAAGAAATAGAAGAGGACACTCAGAAAAAATGTTCAGAAGAACAGTGAAGAACAGGTAATAAACGTAAGACATATTATGTTGGACCTACCAACAAACCCAAGCATATAAAAGTTGTGAAAAAAGATTTGACTGAAGTCAGCAAATATACCTTTCATATTGGTTCTGAAATAGCCATTGAAATACTACTACATTCTTACAAGATATCTTTGAACTATAGTTATAGTAAGAACCTATACGAAAACTATACTGTTAAATAAGCACAATAGACCGATGACGTATTGATGACTTCATCAATCATTCATATGCAGACAATTTTTTGCTCATCAGGCTAGCCATGGTGGCTTATATCTTTAATCTTATGCTTCGAATGACGAGATATAACGTGCTCAGTTTAATAAGCAATTAGCAGATGGCAGACAAATATTTAAATGTGTGACAATATTGTCGGTTTCAATGAGCAATTAAGTAATAACTCACATACTCGTTTAGATCACATAGGAATATTTTTTTAGTACACAGCAGAAGGTACAAACAAGTATGCAGGTGGTAAACATCATAAAAAAATGTGTGAGAACTGAGAACATTATGTTGCTTGTTTTTTGTGATCTCATTCTTCCGAAACGTTTGGCATGTACGCCAACTAGTTATTATGGTGGAAGTTTACTGAATTATTAGAATGCCTGTACTAGTGTACCTCCTCACCTTAGGTATGTACTAAATCATTCTAACGTTCTGTTAACTTACGAAGTGCCATTTTTCGCAGTGCTTTTGCCACTAACCTAAGCTTTTCCAAGAGGCTTTTTTCACAGACCTGGCGTAGTCCTCTTCTCGCTCCATTTGTTGCACCTCATCTTCGAGGTTTTTGTCATCGACTGAGGTATTTCTTAACCACGCCAATGCGACTCTGGCTTCCTGAGAACAATTCGTTTAAAGTCCGTTAATTAGTACATTACAGAGGCCTTATTTTCTATGACAACTCAATGATTATCAATAATCACAAAATGGAAGCTACTGGAACTACATGACCAATTATCGGGTAAGTACCTACCATAAAGTAACCTCATGCAAGACGCCCAAACTGCCTACGTAAATGATGCCTAATAAGAAAAATATGCGTACAAAAAATTTGTCCTAGTAACGTAACAGCACGCAGCCAGCCGTGTTAACTGTATTTATTTATTGCCTACTTGGTAATCTAACTAAAATCGTTTGAATTCATTTTTGTAGTTCATTTTTAAACATAACAAAATTTAATGATTTTTTTTAAATTGTAGATCTAGGCTTGCGCTTGACGACAATCATGCCTGATGGAAAGCAATGATAAGGTGTAGGTTGGAGCACGCTTGCCTAGAAAAAGCCTATTCACTCCTCTTGAAGGCACCCAGATTTTATTTGGCTGGGAACGCGGAGGCTGGAAGGACGTTCCACAGCGTAGCGGTTCATATCAGAAACGTGAAAAACGTTTTGTACCAGTTTGTTAAATGTTAACCACATAAGGATGCCGTCGCTCTCGGCGTCTTGTGGTCCTACGGTAGAAAGGTGAAAATAACGTACAGCCTTCTGTATTTTTTTTACTCGAGATGAACGAGAAACGATGGATGAGACAAGTAAGTCGTAGTAGGACTTAAGTGATACGTCTGCCCATGTCGAACGCAGTTAACTGTCCAGTAAATTCCACGTCCATTGCGATGATATGCGATGCACTGTACCTACTGCGTTCACCGTCGTGTACATTGGTTCATAAGATTGCCTTGAGTTCATTTGTATGCCTTTGATTTCGTCTTCTGCCTACCTGCTTATTACCTAATCGAGATATTAGGACCTATAGTTGTTTTAGATTCATTTTCGTATCTATTTCATTTTAAAACATAGCAGGAGTGTTTTGGTAGTTGGTAACTATAAACTACTTAAGCTGTGAATGGACTCGATAGTAACTAAATAAATAGGTAGGTATGAGGCATATCTGTACATTGCACAACTTGCAATGGCCGCGTTCTCGACTTGTCCACAGATTAGATTTACGTGACCGATGTAAATATCCGGTGTTAGTGAGTATGGACTGGTATTGTGACTTACATATTTTAGAGCAGTGATGAGCAGTGCAGTATTGTGAGATAATGCGAACATTTTTTCAGGTAGGTATATCTACTAACTATGAGGTTGCGTTTTTATGTTCGCGGAATGAGAGGGATGTAGGGGGTGATGACGCTCACTATGATCTTCATTGACTCAATAATTAGAATAATTACAAGAGCTTTAGGTAGGTAGAACTTACACGAAAAAATGAGTCGAAATACTAAGCTTACCTCGAATGACCGTCTTCTTCAGACCATCATGATAGTCAAAATTGAAGATAAAAGTTGTTAATAATACAGAATACAACTTACAGGTAACTTTGGTACGTAACTGCCGACTCATGTGTTGGTGCTTTAAAAATAGGGTTTTCATTACCTACTATCCATAGGTACATATTATCCATATTCCTGAGGACCATGCAAAATTCCGGACACCAGAGTGAGAAATCTCCACACAATATCGTCGTATCGTCTCCAGGAATAGTTCTGTATCGCCAGGATCCAATATTTGAGCGAGAGCGTCTTGAGAGTTGGTCAAAGTTTTTCGCAATAAGGCCGTTGACGGTTGACCAAAACGAATGTCGGAAGTCGGAACAGACCTTGAATCCACTAATTACATAACGGTAATACAAAAATTATCACAACTGAGCACCAACTGAGATTCACCTTTAACTTTCCTTGCTTGACTAGAAATACTGGTGTTTCGGGCATAGCCAGGAACACCAGCATGTGCACGACGGGTATGGCAGTGCAGAGCCACATGACGGCCGAGAAGGAGAACACGTCTCCTGCTATGTAGACCAGCAGGTAGCCCAGGTTTTGAGAGAGGATGAACAGGGAGCCCAGTGCTCCCCTGATTTTATCTGCTGCCACCTGCAAATAATAAACTTAGCGTAATGAACACTAGTTCAACAGTCAACTGTCCCCTTGAACACCAGTTACGGAATCAGGTCAACTACACTGTGCAAAAAACATATTTGTTGAAATCGGCAGCAAATTCACGCTGTTTGGCTAAAATATGTAAACGGCAAATTCAGTCAATCAATGAATACCTCGTTCTTAGATAACCAGGGATCAGCAGGCCGGTCGCATAAGACGTATCAACAATCATTGAAGAACTTTGTCAATATCGAAACGTTGATTTTGCCCAATCATAACACTTAAAAATCACGTTTTGATGCAGCTCTTTAATGATTGATATTTTTTTACTGGACTGGGAGTTTTCAGGATCTGTGTTGGCTGCATCGTACATAATTATAATAGCCTTTATTACCAATAATAATACAGTTACATAATATTACATAGTATCGTACATACCTCCTTTAAATACAAGGGTGTGACGACGTAGCAGCCCGCGCAGGCGAGGCCCGCGACCGCTCGAGACGCTATCAGCGCCCACGGACGCAGCGAGAACAGCGTGATGGCCCAGCTGATCTGTAGAACGGTAGCACGAGCTTGTTGAAAATAACGGAAAAAGTAGAAGGAAAATACCTAACATTATTTAGCTATATCGAGGTTGCCATCCGACCGGTCGTCCCCAGTTTTGTCCTAGTTTAGAGGACTTCCGAAACCGTCCAAGCGGGGACATTATTTTGTAGTCCGGGTTTAAAAATTTAAAGTTTAAGGCCACCCACGATACACGCACTGTGCCCTCGTGCACATGCGGGCAAAAAACCTGTCGATATGTCTGGGTTCTGGACTCTAAAATCCGGGGTTTTACGCGTCTTGTCCTGGTTGCCAAATATTAGGGATGGCAACCCTATCAATAGCCAACAATGGCTACTTCATGGTCCTATGAATTTGTCCTATTTCTCGTAGTTCGACAAGTAGGGCAAATTAGTAGGACAAGGAGGAACTAGCTATAACTGTCTCGTTACTAATGATCGAGAAGAAATCTGCATACCTATAAGAGTTCATCTTAATGTTTTCGAAGGCGTGCGAAGAAGGATCATAATGTTTTTGAACTTCAATCCATAAGCGAGTCATATAAATGAGAATCGCTATCAGTCGCTACTATTTCCACGTCGCCAGCGACGTAAATGGTTGGATGACATAAGGGGTGGCCGGGTCTAAGCTACCCGCGCTTAAAGGAGGCGGCAAAAGAGAAAGGGGTTTTTCGAAAGTTGAACGCCCAACTTCATTTGAAGATGGCACAAGATGACCATGATGACTAAGGATGGCTGAGAAGGATATGATGTGATATGGATGGAAGGAAAGGTAATGAGAACGGCCTACGACAACTCCAAAAAACTGCGAAAAGAGATTGTAAGTTTGCACTTCAACAGAATTGGGGTTTTGTAAAGTGGTGGTGTCCTTGTAAGGGAAAATAGGGGCAAATAACGATGGCCTAAATTCCCTCAACAATTAAGCCCTATTTAAAATGATTACGTAAATGTAACTAAGTACTGATAGCATGTTATTATTCAATTGCCTTTTAGGCAAGTAAATCATTGCAATTTTGTTACTGTAATTGGAGTGATTGGAATTTAGAGCGGACTTGTTAAGTAGACCAATACCATAGGCCCCGTAACTAGGTAGCTAATAGTCAAACAATTCCATTGAGTTATAAGTGATTCATGAAAATGATAAAAAAGGCTGCTGTAATGGCCGTAACTATAATATAGTTATTTCTTAAAACATAGACGCATGCATTTATGTAATCTACATAGATACAGTTAAAATTGCACAATTCTAACTGTCATTTGTAACGTAATGATACCATTTATTTGCTATGAGAAATTCTAACATAACGACTTTTTATACCTAAACATACTGCAATTATGAAAATTACGATAGATTATGATGTTTATTCAGTTGGTGTAAGGCCATTCGCAATTAAATCAGTAGGTACCTAGGTACTTATTACACAACAACTTACTTATTATATAAAAGATTCCTACGAATTGAGAACCTCCTCCTTTTTTGAAGTCTGTTAAAAACTCAATTAAATAAAATATCTGAGATAAATAATTGGCCAAACGCTACCGGCCAAACGACCTATTCGACCATTGCTAATAACCAAAACTTTTTATTTTTAGCCATTATATTACATTCCTTTACGGCTTCTACACCGTTAATTCGGATCTTCTAAGAATCTCCTCATTGCCAAATGCTATTTTATATCAGGTTTTACTACAGTTTGACCTCGTTGAACTATGATTCACTTTGGGTCTTCTACTTTATGGCCATGAGAGATGCTTAGGTAAGTAGGTAGGTATATATACTAGATAAATGAACTCCGCTAACGAGGTGAGCAAAGTGGTGATTTTCCTTCCCCATCGGTCAACTGCTAGGTCATCGTAGAAGATTTGGAGGAAGAAGGTGATGGAAGTTATTGGTGGTCTGCTCCGTGATTGATTCCATAGGTGTAGACCCGTTCTACGTCTTCATGAATTCAGGATGGATATCTTTGAAGTACTTACAAAATATGTACAAGTGCTTGGAATTTTCTACTCCATTGCCACTAGGGAAGATTAGGTAGGAACTAGTTAAGTTAACACTTACAACAAGCGATAAAGAGGTGAGCAAAGTGGTGATTTTCCTCCCCCACCGGTCGGCTAGGTCGCCGACGAAGATGCCGCAGAAGATGGGCGGGAAGAAAGTGACGGACGCCATCCAGGAGATGGTCTCGTCGGTGATGGGCTCCGGCGCGGGCCCGTCCTCCGCCTGCAGGATGGGCGTCATGGGCGACTGCCAGCCCATCAACATGCCGAAGTTCAGCACCGGGATCGTTACTGAAATAATATCATGGAATAATTACTTTCCGGTTCAGAGGTATATATTAGATCTGATCTCTCACGCAGATGCCCTAAATTTTTCTCAGGGCCTCAAGGCTGACCCTAACCTTCCCTAGAAGTGGCTGGCATCTATTGTTAGCCAGAGGCGAGCCCAACGGAGCATTATCTAGGCAATCGCGCTTCAATCTCATCACTGCTTTATATTAGGCATGCCGCATGATGTATGTATAGGAAGTCTACCAGTTTTATTTAAACAGAATGGAGGTAGATTTCCACCTATCCGACCGTCAATGACAACTTTCATAACAAGAATAAGTTACCGTTTTGGTTTCCCCGTAAAACTTTACTCGATTTACGTTTGCAACTTTCCTTAAAAATACAAAAGTAAAATCACAATGAACTTTTATATATCTGTGCAATGAAGACATAGAAAAACACCCGTGCACGGAATTGGGAAACATTCATGGTTTTGGTTATCACACAAACATTTTCCAGCTGTGGGAATCGAACCCACGACCTTCGACGAAAACGGCACTACCGCTGCACCATTAATTGGTTGTCCAATAGTATTCAAGTAAGGTAGGTTAGTTAGGTAAGTTAGGTATACCAAAATGCGATTTGAACTTTGATCCTCTTAATCGCTATAGATTCTGAGAAAAGCTGGAGAACTCGTTTGGTGATCCCAACACGCGGTTAAATTGTGGTTCATGATTTCATGAACCTGTTTAACGTCTCGAGAGGTTCAAGTTCCTTGCAAATCGTCCGGTCACGGTGTGAAGAAACTTTCGTCTCATGTATAATTTCTCTTATTATCGTTTCTTCAGTCTCAAAAGTCAATTCCTTGGGTAAAGCTATTTATCTTTCTTACAGATGTTTAATAAATTTTTTATTCATTGAAAAGATAGACAAATAAAACTGTATCACAAAAATTAAAAACGGAGATAAGCAAGGAAAGTTACAAACACGGCCTACAAGCCGTATTTAGGTGATTTTGAATGAAGTTTTATGCAAAAACTATGAAGACAATTACCTACTTTCAAATTTGCACGTCATGTATTTTGGGTCTTTAATCTAAAATCGCTAAGAAGCAGAAACACGATTGGATAAAATTTTCTCGATAGAAAGTTCTCCCAAAAGTTGCTCCAAAATCTCAGTTTTTCTATATTTTATCGGAAACTACAATGGATGTAATTGTAATTTTTGTTTTAATGTATCGGTAATAATAATATCCTAAAACGCTTAGAACAGATTTTTGATAACTGGCTTAGTTTTTGAGTAATTAGGTAAAACGTCGTTTTTCTGCTATATTCTTCCGCGACGCTGCATGTCGCACCTACCGAATCTCCGTGAGAGTGAGAATTCAATAAATCCCCTTAAATCGAGTAGAGTTCTTTTCTTACGGGGAAACCAAAACGGTAACTTATTCTTGTTATGAAAGTTGTCAGACGGCCGGATAGGTGGATACTGGCTACCTACCTCCGTTCTATAATAAAACTGGTAGACTTCCTATATTATCTTTAAATAGAATTTCCTTGAGCTCGCATTTTGTATAATTATGTAAGTACCTATATAAAACAGGAAAGATTATTAATTTTATGGTAAACTTAACCATAACATAGAGGTAGGTACCTTGAACGTAATATGTAGGTAAATAAATCAGACGTAGGTATAGGTATATAACGAGAATTATATTTCCTCTAGCTTTTGTTTATTTACTTCAGCCCATGTGAAATTCGGTTACCCATTCCGAGGGAAAAAGTCCAATCGATATCTGTGGTTCAGTAGGTATAGTTGCAGCGCGGTAGAGTAGGTAACAAAAATACACACCTATCGAATTGCAAACTTTCACCATTTCAATATTAGGGCGATGTTATAGAATAATTGGATACTTACAATCATAGAATAGAAGTAATAAGTAGGTAGGTACCTATGTCTCAATCATTTTAAAGGAGAGATAGTAAAAGTAATATGATAAGAATAGCCCGGTCGAGTTAGACATAAAACAAGTGGTCAAATAACAATAATTCCGACAGAGCCAAATCTTCGTAGAGACCTTAGGTTTACCACAAGGAATAAAGTGTCAAAAGTCCCCATCAATCCTACGTGTGCAACAAAAGTTATTCGGGGTCAAACGTCAAAATTTGAGGTTTTTTGGATTTTTCTCGAAAACGGTAAGTTTTCTCAAAAATAACTTCTACGAAGGTCTCTACGAAGATTTGGCTCTGTCTGAATTTTCTTTATTTCAATTGTCTAAATTGACCGGACTAGAAATGAATATAAGTTTTAATCATCGACATGGTACGAGTTACTTACCTATTTACCTTTTTTCCTGCTCTGCTTGATTTAATAATCAAGTTTAAGAATATTATTAATTTTTATCTCCACAACCCGTTTTATAGTTTTGTTCCCAGAACTTGGGCTTGTATTATTTTATCTTAACTATTTTTTGTTATTAGTAATTTTGTGAATGTAATTTATTGGTAATAATTTGTTGATAGCGTCTGGCGTCCGCTACCGTTACCATACTGTAGGTATTCGAGAGGATTTGGCTTTTTGACAAAAAACAGTAGGTATCTATACAAGACAGGTAGGTATATCGCAGTAGGTAAAAACCAAAAAATGGCTCAACTACTGGGCGTTACTAAAACACGTTACTAAGCGAAAACAGGCAATGTGGTTGATTCTGTTGTGCAAAATATCTAAACTAAACTAATTTAAAGTAGTGCTATCCTTTTCAAACTGCTCCCTATGGAAAATAAAACACTAATAGCACTATTTTAAATTAGTTTAGAGATTTTGCACAACATAATCGACTACATTATCTACTTAGTTCACGTACTTTAATACGTACCTATAAAATTTGTTATAGTAGATACATCATCCAATGTAGTAAGTGTTAACCCAGTGTATAAGCTGTAGATAATCACAATTTCAGCCAAATTGGTGTTATTTGTTGTGGCGTGATTGCGTAACAAACAAACTCACAGTTTCATATTTATTATTATGTAGTTGGATAACTAATAGGAATTCTGTATCTTCTAAAGGTTATCGTCTAAAAATTGACATTTAAAATCACGAACTTAGATAGTGGGAATTAAGTAGGTACTTATCCTTTAAAACGAGAAACCAAGTAGGAAATTGCGTATTATAGAGAGAATGTGGTTAGAGTTGTTTCTCGAAAGAACTTCAACGTCATATAGATTTCATTTCGTATTTCCGTATCTGAGAATCGCACTTCGAGCATTGATTTTTTTATATTTAAGTAACGAGGTACAAAACCGTTGACGTTTATTAATGATTTCTGAGTAATTGTAAATATTTTAATTCTAAAATAAATGCAATTATAATGTATTATATCGAATTTGCTATGCCTTGACAGGCATTGCATTCTTTTGTTATGTATTAAAAATATAATACTTGCAGAAATTGTATGTATTATATTTAATGACAATGTATATAACACATACAGAAATTAATGTACATAAACAATGAATAAATAAATAAAAAAATATGTAAAACCCGGCATCAATACACAATATGTAACGAAAAGTTGAAATAATATTGAACGGTACATAAGTGTAAGTACTTGATAACGAATCACCCTGTAAACGTATTAAATAGAAATAAGGATATTTATTTTACCAAAATGTATGGAAAATAAAAAAAAATCTATTTAATATTTACGTTGCGTTACGTTACGCTTGGAGATTGTAAGAATGTATAGGTATCCAACGACGTGGTGTAATAGTACATTGTTACCCTAGGGATGAAAGTAACTTATTTAGTCCCGAGACGGGGTTTGGCGCCCGAGCGTAGCGAGGGGGCCTATAGTTCGAGGGACTAAATAAGTCTTTATCCCGAGGTAAACACTGTGCTTTTCATTACGAATATAAGGAAAGTCAAAATAAAAATAGAAATTAGCTAAAGAAAATTGAATAATTGTGTCAATAAAAATCACTGTTAAACAGAAGCCTAAACAAAACTCTGCAACTCGAAAAACAGATGAAGATCGGATTGCCGCTTGCCACTTTCCCGCCTTTTTTTTTTTCTTTGGCCTAGCCGGCGGGCTATGCATTTAGCTTTTAAATAGTCAAGTATTGTCTATGATTGTCTATGAATGTCTATGAATCAGTTGTCTTTACTTTATGAATAAAGTCTATCTTTCTTCTTGTCTATGGATGCACTCGGGTATGTCGTGTTTCATTTGAACTCCAATAAAAATGTGACAACTAGTTTTTTTTAATTATTTGACAGCTGTCAGTTGAAAACGATTCTCCCTAGGGCTGCAAAGTATTACTTTCAACCCGCTTCTCAGGCAACTTCAGACCTACTTTCCGTGTATGAGTGATGAAAAGTATGTTTCCGCCCTCATAAATAACGGTAGATGGGCGTGCTGGATACAGATTGAAGTAAGATAGAGTTAACTAACGATGTTTATTTTGCGAATCCAGCAATTTAGCGAGGTGAAATGTGGTCAAACTAGTTGTGGATAGACAGTGGACACTGGACAGAGACACCCCGCCGTCAAACGGATTTAATTTTGTATTTCCAATATTATTAATGGCAATAAATTACATACGAAGATAATAAATAATTAATTCTAAGTCTCCAAGAGAACACTCTGCTGCTAGAGATCCTTACTAATATTATAAATGGGAAAGTGAGTTTGTTTGTATGTTTGTTCCGCTTTCCCGCCGCTACTACTGAACCGATTTGGCTGAAATTTGGAACATAGATAGCTTATAACCCGGATTAAAAAATAGGCTACTTTTTATTCCGGGAAATTCCATAGTTCCCGTGGGAAATTTTTACAGCAATCTATAGCTACATCTATAGGTACGTAGCTAAAGCAAACATCTTTGAAAGTAGGTATAAGGTTGTAATATTGAATGGGAACGGGAAATTTATGTTTTCCTCAGGATTTGTTAAAAAGCAAATTTGACACAGGCAGGGCGGTGGGCAAAAGCTAATGATACTACAAATCTGATACTACTACTACTGATCACTACAGCTGTGATAATGGGCACCATATAAGTTCTTAACTTAGCACTGTACGCTTTTAACAATGTGTGTTTAGCAATGGGTTATGGGTTAATCCTTACTATCCTTACTAATATTATAAATGGGAAAGTGAGTTTGTTTGTATGTTTGTTCCGCTTTCCCGCCGCTACTACTGAACCGATTTGGCTGAAATTTGGAACATAGATAGCTTATAACCCGGATTAAAAAATAGGCTACTTTTTATTCCGGGAAATTCCATAGTTCCCGTGGGAAATTTTTACAGCAATCTATAGCTACATCTATAGGTACGTAGCTAAAGCAAACATCTTTGAAAGTAGGTATAAGGTTGTAATATTGAATGGGAACGGGAAATTTATGTTTTCCTCAGGATTTGTTAAAAAGCAAATTTGACACAGGCAGGGCGGTGGGCAAAAGCTAATGATACAACAAATCTGATACTACTACTACTGATCACTACAGCTGTGATAATGGGCACCATATAGGTTCTTAACTTAGCACTGTACGCTTTTAACAATGTGTGTTTAGCAATGGGTTATGGGTTAATAACATTATAACTGAGAAAACGGGTACCAATACAGACCCTAAACTTACAACTTTTTCGCTATTAACAATGTGTGTTTTAGTTGAAAAATGGGATATGGGATTATAATGCTGTAAATGTGAAAATGGGTACCTAAATAGGTCTCTATTTACATTGTGTGTTTTAGTTGAGCAATGGGATTCGGGGTTAGTAATATTGAAACTGTAATATTAAATACCTATATAAATTCTGACTTACCATTGTTTCACTATAAGTTTTTTTGTTTTAGTTGAGATAGATGAGTTTAGATTCAATGAGATACAGGTTGAAAATATTATATTTGTGAAAACGGGTACCCATATAACATAGGTTTTAAACTAATAACTGTTTTGCAAAATGGGTACACAGCTGCTGAAATTGCAAGAACTCCAGGTTAGCTTAGGTAATTGTCATAATTGGCTTAGGTTGGTATGCAGCGTTGCGGAAGAATATATCAGTAAAACGACGTTTTACCTCATTACTAAAAAACTAAGCCATTTATCAAAAATTCGTTATGAATATATTATGTTTTAGATGACCAATGTGATATGGGATAGTAATGCTGTAAATGTGAAAATGGGTAGATACATTGAGACCCGTAGTTGAAACTATATTGATTAAGGACGGAAGCGGGAAGAGCAGTAAAACAACTAAGCCGATGTTTCTTTTAGTTGTTGTAGTAGTTGACAAAGCAGAAGCAAAGTTGTAGCAGAAAATCGTTGGCTCCCACGGTATTTGTAACAGCCCGAAATTCACGCGGGCGAAGCCGCGGGCAAAAGCTAGTAAGAAAATATTACAGAAATAATAACATTAACTTAGTAGGTAGAGACGTCTCTCTTGACTTAAGAGCATAGAGTATATTGAATATAGGGCTTAAGAGTAAACTCCGACTACTATTCTAGTTAAGATTTTTACTCACATCATGAAAATTTTCATTTATATTATTACAATGGCAACTTTGGTGAATATCTTTAAAATGACTAAATTATTATTTGACGAGGAATCGATTTAGAAATCATACAAGGAAGTTGGTTGTATAAATGCTCTTTGACCTGCCAATAATAATAATATTTTATTAAAATATCACGTCAATCGTGGCATAATATCAGTAGCAATATGTTAGCAATAGTATAAAAAAATAAATGGTATTTTATGACATATTGTTTCGACAAATCGATCGCATGTCTTATCATACATTTCATATCTCATACATTTTTTAGGGTTCCGTACCAAAATGGTAAAATGGAACCCTTATGGTGCGACTTTCTCCGTCTGTCTGTCCGTCTGTCTGTCCGTCACACTCGATTATTTTAGTAACTACCGGAGCTATCGATATGAAATTTGGAATAGTTGTGCATATTAGTGGCCCAATGACAATGGAATTAAAAAAAAATGGAAATTATTTTTGTTCTTATTTAAAAAGGGGGAAAATCGGAGGGTTGAAATTTAAAAGTGAGATAACTGTACTGTGTGGGGTATCATATGAAAGGGTTTACTTTGTACATTCTAAAACCGATTTTTAATTATTTTTAGTCATGATAGTTTTTGATTTATCGGGGAAAATGTCTAAAAAAATACCGTTCCCCCCTTATCTCCAGAGTTTACCAATCGAAAAATCTCAAATAATTATGGTCAATAGGAATTTACGTATATTTTACAGGAAAACTATAGCCAATGCTCTAACTAGCATAGTTTTTTTGATATTAACAATAAACCTCTACAAACAAAGTTAGTTTTGCGGTTCATTATCAAAGGTAATTACATTTTACATCTTTGGTCGTTACAGTTTTGGTCGTGTTACATCTACATTACTACGAACGAATCTTAAAAGTACCTAGCTATAACTACCTAAGCTTATTTTGCTTCAGTACTTCTTGAGTACGGAACCCTCGGTGCGCGAGTCCGACTCGCACTTGGCCGGTTTTTTTTATATATATGTCGTTCCACAAATGTACCAAAAGCAATCGAAATAGAATAGTTCAAAGTCAGTCACAATAAGGCTTCTAAAATTTACCGTGCACAACTGTGCGTAAGCAGTATACCACAAGTTTTCTAGATAGGTAAGTATCCCTACTAATATATAAATGTGAATGTGAGTTTGTTGGTTTGTTGGTTTGTTGGTTTGTTGGTTTGTTGGTTTGTTGGTTTGTTTGTCCCTCAATCACGTCGCAGCCACGCAACGGATTGATCTGATTTTTTTTCAGAGATATAGTTCAAGACCCGGAGAGTGACATAGGCTACTTTTTGTCCCCGGAAAACAAGCCTATTCCTGTGGGATTGCATTAAAAGTGAAATTTTTCACTGTTTCACAACACACGTATACGTAACTATACTCACAATATATGTTGTACCCTAGACTCCATACACTTGAAACGGTAAATCCCTACTAATATATAAATGTGAATGTGAGTTTGTTGGTTTGTTGGTTTGTTTGTCCCTCAATCACGTCGCAGCCACGCAACGGATTGATCTGATTTTTTTTCAGAGATATAGTTCAAGACCCGGAGAGTGACATAGGCTACTTTTTGTCCCCGGAAAACAAGCCTATTCCTGTGGGATTGCATTAAAAGTGAAATTTTTCACTGTTTCACAACACACGTATACGTAACTATACTCACAATATATGTTGTACCCTAGACTCCATACACTTGAAACGGTAAATAGGTTATAAATATTCAAAACTCCATTTATATA
Source organism: Coenonympha arcania (assembly GCA_036785405.1). Classification (NCBI taxonomy): domain Eukaryota; kingdom Metazoa; phylum Arthropoda; class Insecta; order Lepidoptera; family Nymphalidae; genus Coenonympha; species Coenonympha arcania. The sequence continues at coordinate 7,210,407 of CM072059.1, forward strand.
GCTCTCAAAACCGTAAATAGGTCATAAATACTTAAGGCTCAATAGAAGGTCAATACCGACACTCAAAACTGAAATAGGTTGTAAATACTCAAAACTCCATACATAGCTCTCAAACCGTCAATCTGTAATCTGTAATCTGTAAATTTGTAATCTGTAAATCTGTAATCTGTAAATCTGTAAATAGTTCATAAATACTCGAGACTTTATCGACACTGAAAAGTGTAATCGATACTGATAAGTGTAATCTGTAAATAGTTCATAAATACTCGAGATTCTATCGACCCTAAAAAGTGTAATCTGTAATTAGTTCATAAATACTCGAGACTTTATCGACACTGAAAAGTGTAAATAGGTCATAAAAATAAGTTCCAATACTCACACTGTTTTCGCCTGAATGAATGTTTTTAGACAATTTGGACAGAATATACTCAGTTCTGTAAAGGGGTCATAAAATGCTCATATTTTGTGACAGATTATTAGCAAGTATTCTGTATCTGTAAAAGACCACTCCTTTTTATTTTGCGTTCACAGGTTGTTTGCCATATAATATGGTACTTCTAAATTGCCATGGTCTTAAACAATTCTTACGTCTGTCGTTTTTTGTTCCAGCGCAGTTTATTTTTTTGTTCCATATTTATCAATATTTATCTGTTCCATAAATGACGCGGGCGAAGCCGCGGGTATAAGCTAGTTTTGTTATATCTACAATTCTGGATATTTTTATCTAAGGTTAGAAAAGATTGACCTGCTGACTGCGAACGGTCAGACCCTTGGTTCCGAGGCAGATGAGAATCGTATCAAGTCTCAACCATTGAGTTATTTATACATATATAATCATCAGGAATATGTACGTTAACTCTAATATAAATATGAGGATGCAGGTTCTTACCCATAAGCGCCATCAGGAATTGGTTGGCGATGCCGCCGTCTTGGAACTTTGCGAGCCATTTCAGCGGGAGTAGTCTGAGCATATCTCTGCTCTCACTATCCGTAGTCAATGTTCCCTTGATTCCGATCAGTGGCTCATTTTCTGGGTGGTGTCCTGTAACAAATAAAACTTCATAAGTTTTATAACACCGCATAGGTACCTTACCTGCATACAAGTATTTTTTATTGATTCCTATTTATATAATGTTGATGACCGAATGGCGTAGCGGTAGCGAACCTGCCGTCTGCGTCGGAGGTGGGTTCGATTCCCACAACTGGTAAAAGTTTGTGGGATGAGCAAGAATGTTTTCCAGTGTCTGGGTGTTTTCAATACATTATATTTATGTATATTTATCTACAATATCCATAACACAAGCTAACGCTTACTTTGGGGCTAAATTGCGATGTATGTAATGTTCTGATATACCTATGTTCTGATTCTTAATTATAATTTACGTTGTAGGTATGTATGTATGTGCGAACACTATGTTTGTTTGTCAATTTGTCACTCGATGAAGGTTATTATTGAAAACGAACTAGGTAGGTACCTATTATTTGTCAAGAAAATATACCATGGGTATTGGTAGGTATATTAACTTAATAATAAATGCGTAAAAACAAGAATTTTACAGAAAATACCCGAATTTTCCATCAACAATAAGTTAACTAGGTAGGTACTAGGGAGGTACGTAGTACGTACACTACTTATTAAAATATTATGTTTATAATAGGTAACAATATCACCTTCGGCCGATTCTCTACAGAATTTTGCATCTGCGCGGGAGATACCTAGGTAATATTATTGTGTTTGAGACAGTGATCAGGGTGTAGGATCGTCGACGCGACGACTTCGTGCTCTACGAGGCACAGTTATTCAAAGCCAATTTCCAAACTCCAGGCTGCTATACTAAGAATTTCTAGATAGCAAACCCCAATACTTATTTTATTTATTAGTCCAAACAAGGAGATCAAATCTACGACCTTGTGAATTGTGATATAGTTAAACATGTTTACCGGCTCATGCCACTAGACCAACGAAACAGGTAAGTAAGTTACCTATAACCTAGTAAAAAAGTTGTAAACCGCAATTGCTCCTATCATTACCACACTCCAGAAACCCGACATGACTAAGCATTACTTAATAGAAAAACCCAGCTAATTTTTCTGGCCCGACCTGGGAATCGAAACGAGCCACGTGATCCACAATCGAACATGCTAACAAGTAACAACTATGTATAGACATTGGTGTTACGTATGCAGCTAAGCTGTAATCCAAGTATTGAATCTATACTAATATCATAAAACTGAAGAGTTTGTTTGAATGTTTGAATGCACTAATCTCAGGAACTACTGGCCCGAATTAAAAAAAATCTTTTTTTATTGCATAGCTCATTTATCAAGGTAGGCTATATAACATCACGCTATGTCCAATAAAAGCGGGAGAAATTTTAGTTAGTTTATCTGACGATTCGTGAAATCAGCCCTAAAAAGGTTGACGCATAACAACGGGATATGTAAAAACCGAAATTCATGCGGGCGAAGCCGCTGGCAACAGCTAGTACTAAGATATGCAGCTAAGCTGTAATCTAGTTGATGAACTTGGGATCACAAAGTTCTTATCACGAAAACTAAGCGTGCTGCGTGATCTATCGTATATATACAGGGTTATATTAAAAAACACCAAATCGCTCTCGGCCTATACTTGTTTACATTGTAACTAACAACTTTTGTTGTACGATTTTTTACTCGATATTTTGAGAAATATCAAATATTCAATATTTTACAGAGGTACTCTACTTGTTTCTACTCTGTAATGTATCATCGGCAAGTAGCAACAGCGCGGCACAGTCACTTTACAGAAATAACATTTTTTTGTATGAAATAAATTAATACAGAATTTTGAAAAATCGTAGAGCAAAAGTTGTTAATGTTAATGTAAACAACTACAGGCCGAAAGTGATTTGGTATTTTTTTTATATTATAACCCTGTATATAGGATGCATGTACGATGTGAGTAAGTGCAAACGTTGCATCTTATTGTGTAGTGATTGTTGTAAAGCGTGTGCTTTCTTATCTGCGACGTAAGCCTGTAATAAAATGTACTTATACATTTTATTACGCTTGTAAATACATAAAATCACACCACATTTCTCTTTTAATTTTAAAATACATAGGTACTTTAGGTAAAGACAATTACAATAGTTATTTACATCCTCACAAATGATTTTAATTATAAACAACAATTACCTAAAGGAATTGTAACCATGCCACATTTGAATGCAACGGTTGTATTTTTGATTAAAACAAAAAAAGTTGTGATGGTGAGACCGGCTGAACCCCATATTAATTTTATCACAGAACAAAGATCATAAAATAAAGAGATTTTATCATAAGACTTTCATGAGAGCTACGTATAAGATACTTCAATCTCTGTAAAACTCCATAAGAATCGAATGAAACAAGCGATTTGACAGAGTGGGGCGCGTCTTCGTGGATTTAAATATCTTATACTCGTATATGTACGAAATGCTATACTCTTGTCTGCCTCCGATATTCGCAGGAAGCGTACCAAAAGTTCTTATTTCTCCTTTGCATTAAGATTTTGCACTTATCTTGTTTGATAAAAAGAATACAGAAATTTATTTTATCTGTACGGTCTACTTTCACAAAGTGGGCGTTGAGTTTTCGATAATATCTAGGGAGACCTAGTTCATTCACCTAGATGTCATTGAGTTAGACTGTAGATTTACATATCTATATCAGGTAAGGTTTTCAATCCTACTTATTTCTACTATAACAAATTATTCCTTTAAGAGAACGGCAAACCTGATAATTGATATAGCATGACATGTAGTTAATTGCTGCAAATGCCTAACTATCGCATTTGCGTATATAATTGTTATTGCTTGTTACCAGTTTGAATCGGATACCGAGAACAGTGACATAACATTTCAAATCTTAGGTTGAAGCCACATTTGTTCCAATCCAGAATCTTAGAACAGCTGTTCAACGCACCACATACAGCTCCAGGGAGCTTAGATTTGCAGTTGGATCGGTCTTGTATATAAAGTTAGATCTTGGATTGGAAACAGTCTGACGGTAGCGTTTACAGACAAGCACAAACACTTGGATCGGGTATTGGATGCGGCATCTCTGTAGCCAAAAGCCTCAACTGCCAACGTCTTTAGCGAAGGCTTTTATATGGAAACATCTGTCGTCGCTGTCGGGGCGAAACGTACGTCGCGTTTACAAAGAAAGTTTTTGGAAGGATTGTGTTTTGTGTGAGGGGGCGAATAGAGACTAAGCAAATCAGCTGATTTTCTGCATTCTCATTCTGCCCAAGAAACTGTCAATGTTAGACAAGTATAAGAGATAATTTTACCATGATATACCTACTCGTATCAATATACCTAACGTGGACTGTCAGTTTGTTGTGTGTAAGATTTATTTGGGCATCAAAATCACACGCTCTTCACACGTTATCAGAAGTTTTATCTCACATGAATCATGATAAAGATAACAAACTTAATCGTGTTGTAATTGTAACCTTCTCTGGGTTGTCACTTAGTTATATAGGTACATTTTTTTGCTCTATACAAGTTAGTACTGCGATCTCACCTGATGGTAAGTGATGATGCAGCGTAAGATCTTATCGTACTAACTTGGAAGTGCGGGCAAATTTATCCCAACGGTTTCTACAAGCTTCGCACCGGAACGCTTGGTGGCGTCTTTGCTGGTAGGGTGGTAACTAGCCACGGCCAAAGCCTCAACCAGACTAGACCTGAGCCAATTTAGAAATTATAAAATTCCAAAGTCGCCCGTGGCGGGAATCGAACCCGCGACCTCCCACTCGAATCCGAGTGCACCGCCACTGCGCCAGGGAGGTCGTAATCTAGAAAAATCTGTGCATTTTATTATTATCATATGAAGACAATTTTTTACGCTACTTTGTAGGGTTAAAGCGGGCTCTCCTTATAATAAGTCTTTTTGACTAGGATCATACACCGTAAGCAATAAGCACAATCAGTAACTACTTTGGAACGTACCTACGTAAAATTGCTGGGTTTAGAGAGGAACTCAAAATACCTGTACACACATACTTACGTGTAAATAAGACAGACGACCAAATCAGTCACTAAACATAATTGCCAACCCTATGTTATCTTGTAAGTCTCACTATGAAAGTAAAATGCTACTGGAGTATTTCCCATCTGCTCAAAAACACTTTTGTTTTATGAAGATTACCCTATCTTGATCCATGATGGGTGGGAAAATATTTAAAACATAAATATTAGGTTTGATAATTGCCACCCTATTCATTAAGTCACAAAGAATTGAACTTCTAATAGCGAATATATCTATACTTTTATTTCGTATGTAAACAGTGAAAGCTTTACCTATGCAAATGAGAACTCACATAAACGCAGTCTACTTTTCTAATACGTTCATGAAGTTATTCCTAAAGGTCTGTAGGCTTTGAAGCACCTATCTGTCTTTTCTAAGTTAACATCTCTCCCCATGTCTACCCACCTTTACTATACATATTATAACGAATAGAAATAGAACCAAATTTTAAAATGTATAAGAATGCGCGGAAGTCACGTGATCAATTTAGCGATCATTTTCATACATTTTTTTTTTATTCCATTACATACATCGTATCTGCAATATATCGTATCGCTAAAGCAGCTGTAGCTTCCAATAGCGAAGATCGAAACAATTGATGCAAAATGAGGACGCCCGGTCTTAGGTCACTAATGACGGTTCACTTTACACACGTCAATTTCTATCAAAAGCATTCAAACACCTGTGGATATTATATCACTAGCAAACGCCCGCGGCTTCGCTCACGTTAACTTCTGAGTTATGCTTTACTATGGTGGTTTAATTTCCAAAATTCCTGCACTACACACCATTTTGCCCACAAAATTTTCTCTTGCTTCCTGGTAATAGTCACATATTGATTTTGAAAAATTCGATCGTCACAAAAAAGTTAAATATGGTGGCCATTTTTAGGGTTCCGTACCCAAAGGGTAAAAGCTCTTACTAAGACTCCACCGTCCGTTCGTCCATCCGGCCGTGGTTGCTTGCTACCATGGTAAGACATATAAGTACAAAATTGTGGCCAATTCTTTTAAATTTTTACCAAAAATTCCTTTTCTATGCTCGCTGCGATAATCAGATATCAATTTTGAAAACAATCGGCTCAGTAACAAAAAAGTTCAAAATGGCGGCCACTTTTTAAAATGTTGACTACAAATTCTTTCTCTATGCTTGCTGCCATTGTCAAATATCGATTTTCAAAGCAATCGGCCCAGTAACAAAAAAGTTCAAAATGGTGGCCAAAAAGTTCATCATTTTTTAATTTTGACTACAAATTCCTTCTCTATGCTTGCTGCCATAGTCAGACGTCGATTTTCAAAGCAATCGGCCCAGTTACAAAAAAGTTCAAAATGGCGGCCACCTTTTTTAAATTTTGACCACAAATTCCTTCTCTATGCTTGCTGCCATAGTCAAATATCGATTTTCAAAGCAATCGGCCCAGTAACAAAAAAGTTCAAAATGGCGGCCACCTTTTTTAAATTTTGACCACAAATTCCTTCTCTACGCTTGCTGCCATAGTCAAATATCGATTTTCAAAGCAATCGGCCCAGTAACAAAAAAGTTCAAAATGGCGGCCACTTTTTTAAATTTTGACCACAAATTCCTTCTCTATGCTTGCTGCCATAGTCAAATATCGATTTTCAAAGCAATCGGCCCAGTAACAAAAAATTTCAAAATGGCGGCCACTTTTTTAAATTTTGACCACAAATTCCTTCTCTATGCTTGCTGCCATAGTCAAATATCGATTTTAAAAGCAATCTGCCCAGTAACAAAAAAGTTCAAAATGGCGGCCACTTTTTTAAATTTTGACCACAAATTCCTTCTCTATGCTTGCCGCCATAGTCAAATATCGATTTTAAAAGCAATCGGCCCAGTAACAAAAAAGTTCAAAATGGCGGCCACTTTTTTAAATTTTGACCACAAATTCCTTCTCTATGCTTGCTGCCATAGTCAAATATCGATTTTCAAAGCAATCGGCCCAGTAACAAAAAAGTTCAAAATGGCGGCCACTTTTTTAAATTTTGACCACAAATTCCTTCTCTATGCTTGCTGCCATAGTCAAATATCCATTTTCAAAGCAATCGGCCCAGTAACAAAAAAGTTCAAAATGGCGGCCACTTTTTTAAATTTTGACCACAAATTCCTTCTCTATGCTTGCTGCCATAGTCAAATATCGATTTTCAAAGCAATCGGCCCAGTAACAAAAAAGTTCAAAATGGCGGCCACTTTTTTTAAATTTTGACCACAAATTCCTTCTCTATGCTTGCTGCCATAGTCAAATATCGATTTTCAAAGCAATCGGCCCAGTAATAAAAAAGTTCAAAATGGCGGCCACTTTTTTAAATTTTGACCACAAATTCCTTCTTTATGCTTGCTGCCATAGTCAAATATCGATTTTCAAAGCAATCGGCCCAGTAACAAAAAAGTTCAAAATGGCGGCCTATTTTTTAAATTTTGACCACAAACTCTTTCTCTATGCTTGCTGCCACTGTAAAATATCGATTTTCAAAGCAATCGGCTCAGTAACAAAAAAGTTCAAAATGGCGGCCTATTTTTTAAATTTTGACCACAAACTCTTTCTCTATGCTTGCTGCCACTGTAAAATATCGATTTTCAAAGCAATCGGCCCAGTAACAAAAAAGTTCAAAATGGCGGCCACTTTTTTAAATTTTGACCACAAATTCCTTCTCTATGCTTGCTGCCATAGTCAAATATCGATTTTCAAAGCAATCAGCCCAGTAACTAAAAAGTTCAAAATGGCGGCCACTTTTTTAAATATTGACCACAAATTCCTTCTTTATGCTTGCTGCCATAGTTAAATATCGATTTTCAAAGCAATCGGCCCAGTTACAAAAAAGTTCAAAATGGCGGCCTATTTTTTAAATTTTGACCACAAATTCCGTCTCTATGCTTTCTGCCATAGTCAAATATCGATTTTCAAAGCAATCGGCCCAGTAACAAAAAAGTTCAAAATGGCGGCCAAAAAATTCAAAATTTTTCGTCCTCAAAATTTGAATCTCGAACATCCCTTTCTGAATACGAATTCATGATATACCTAATACCAACCTAGGTACCAAATTTCAGATCTCTACGACTTTTAATTTCGCTGGAATCCCTGGAACAACGCAAAAATTACACTTTTGTATGGGAAAATCCCTTAAAAGTAGGATTTTTATCCCTTCCAATTTGAATTTCTGGAATCCCCGTCTTAGTACGAATTCATGACCTAATATCAACCTAGGTACCAAATTTCAGATCTCTACGACTTTTAGTTTTTCGGGAATCCCTGGAACAACGAAAAAAATTACACTTTTGTATGGAGAAATCCCTAAAACCAACGGTTTTTTCCCCTTAAAATTTGAATTTCTGCAATCCCCGTCTTAGTACGAATTCTTGAAATAATATAAACCTAGGTACCAAATTTCAGATCTCTACGACTTTTAGTTTTTCGGGAATCCCTGGAACAACGAAAAAAATTACACTTTTGTATGGAGAAATCCCTAAAACCAACGGTTTTTTCCCCTTAAAATTTGAATTTCTGGAATCCCCGTCTTAGTACGAATTCATGACCTAATATCTACTTAGTTACCAATTTTCAGATCCCTACGACTTGTAGCTTTTCGGGAATTCCTGGAACAACGAAAAATATTTTACTTTTGTATGGGGAAATCCAAAAAACCAACGGTTTTTACCCCTTACAATTTGAATTTCTGAAATCCCCGTCTTAGTACGAATTCATGACCTAATATCAACCTAGGTACCAAATTTCAGATCCCTACGACTTGTAGCTTTTCGGGAATTCCTGGAACAACGAAAAAAATTTCACTTTTGTATGGGGAAATCCAAAAAACCAACGGTTTTTACCCCTTACAATTTGAATTTCTGGAATCCCCGTCTTAGTACGAATTCATGACCTAATATCTACCTAGGTACCAAATTTCAGATCTCTACGACCTATAGTTTTGGCGGAATCCTTGGAACAACCAAAATCACCAAAATGCCTCATTCTTTTATATATATAGATTACATGCCTGGATACAAGCGAGCTTCAGCAAATCAATATAAATGTCGCCGCTGTCGGGGCTAAACGTAGCTACTTTATACAGAGCAAGTTTTTGGAAGAATTGAGCACTGCAAGGAGTCATCTGTCATACACAATTCATCCGATGTTGCAGAGTGCAGACTACAGCAAAACAATTTGTGGTCCGATTGGTATATGAACCTACATTTTTTACAAGTGCTATTATTTCTTTCTTATCTTGAAATAGTATGGAAATAGTATAGCAATTAATTTTTATCGCAAATAACTTTGATCGTGACCTTTTGCCCTTTGCCTTATAATTTTAGATACGGCAAAATTATATAATTAAATTTAGACGTTCTTATCGACAAATGTAATAAAAATGTTCAATATAATTTTGCGAAAAATGGACTTTGAACATGAATATCGTCGGTAGACGCAATTTAGGAAAACGCGCGGTGGCAAAAAAATACAGGGAAATAAGCATTACTTTGTGAAAAAAATAACTTTTTGAGAAAAAACTATGTTGAAATTCAAAAAAGTATGAGTGTGACAACTACACAATAGCTAAATTGAATACGTTACTTTCGCGCAAATTAAAATAAAATGTCATACTCGTACATTTTTTGAATTTCGTTCCATTTGAGCGAATCAAATCTAATCGAAGAATGTCATATTATGGCTACGTAAGATCACTGGCACCATTATTGTTTCCGAATGTACTGAATAAGAACAATGGATGTTATGGGAGCGGCCGGAAGATCTGTAGTCTGTGTTTGGCGGATTGCGTCAATTATATCTGTCGACTGTCGATCTGTGACCTACGCTACGGCTACATAATTTATTAGTAGTACTTATGAATATATTGAGAATAATTTGGAATATTACGTATTTAATGAGACACACATTTTAATCTCTGTCTTTGTTGTATTGATATAATATGGTAGATCTGATTTTTTTATAATTGTTTATGATGTTGGCTGAATAATCCAAGTTTGTGACCTCGAGCGCTGAACGCAAATTTGGCAAAAATCGAGACAACTGTTAAAAACGTTTTTTTTTCAATTTTTTGCGATCATATCCCTAAAGAACTAGTTTTTGAAACAACTTTGTCTTTTTTTTTAAATAGACTTAATTTTCTACATTATGAAATTAGAACTGTCTCTGTAGACCCTATAAAATCAGAAATACCGCATTTGACTCATGCTGTCATGTGTAATAACTATCGGATCGACCAGCGCGGTCTGCTTTGCATCGGTGATTTATAAATTAACAAAGCTAGCTCAACCCAACATGACAACTCATATTAACCAACCACAACAGCCGCACCGAGTTTTAGCCAGTCACAGCTAGGTGTAGCCTACTACCTACTGCAGCATGTATCCCAGACGAATTTGGAAAAAAAGTTTGTTTGGAGTTCAATAAATTCTAAGTTTGGTTGGAGTGAGAGGCTTCGGACGCGACTGACGACCTTCCTGGCGCAGTGGTGGCGCTCTCGGATTCGAGTGGGAGGTCACGGGTTCGATTCCCGCCACGGGCTACTTTGGAATTTTATAATTTCAAAATTGACTCAGGTCTGGTCTGGTGGGAGGCTTTGGCCGTGGCTAGTTACCACCCTACCAGCAAAAACGCACCGCTAAGCGATTTAGCTTACGGTGCGATGCTTGTAGAAACTGTTGGGGTAAATTTACTTACCCTTCCAAGTTAGTACGATAACATCTTAGGCCGCATCATCACTTACCATCAGGTGAGATCGCAGTCAAGTACTAACTTGTATAGAGTAAAAAAAAAGCCTAAAGGAAGAGACGAATTGCCATGCGATTTAGCGTTCTGGTGCGATGTTGTGTAGCAACAGTTACAGGTTACTGAGCCCTTTCAAGGTAGTACGATAACATCTTCGGCTGCGTCGTCACTATCAGGTGAGATCGCATTCAAATACTAATTATACTTGAATTACTTGTAGTGACTCAAAAACCGTTCATCGACCCGCATTTATTGGATTTTTCAGGATTATAGCAGAAGCACCGAATTTTCGTTTGAGGTTTTGTACATTATAACCTAACTTCGTGAATTATTTGCATCATGGCCACGTTGGTATAATTTGAATTTAAATTACCGGTTCGGAGAGTTGCTCCTGAGTGAAACCAGAAACACTTTGGTTTTATTGCTGAATCATAACGATTAACACATCAAGCTAATTACGTACAATCTCTAATTCTTCTAATATAATATGTATAGGTACAATTCTCGTCTCATAGTGCTTGTAACCCCTCCTACTGCGTAAGCTTCTTACTATCTTTCATACCCTATATGGCAAAACAACGTTTGTCGTGTCAGCTAGTCAAATATTATATATGTATATCTAAAATTTTCGTGACGCAGTGTTTGTAACCAAACTCCTCCGAAACGGTTCAGCCGATTTTTCTTGAAATTTTTTGTATACGTTCGGTAGGTGTGAGGTTATAACTTAGCTATTTTTCATACCCCTAAGGTCCACTTGCGCGAAACGGTTAAATATTAACATTTTAAAACCAGATTCAACGTTTTACATTGTTTTTTTTTTTGACAACTTCATCGTGCACGTTAACTCTAAGTTAACACACTAACCCGGGTTGGCTCGGGTGAACCTACCTAAATGGCAAAATAACATAAAAAGTCCACGGCATGCCGTAATCCTATCAAATTATCTAGGTAGTTGCTCCTCAGCAACACTCCAAGAAATCCTGTGCGACCTGGGAGGCCTCTTCGGATTCTAGAGTGAGCTCGGCTGGCTGGAGTGATCCGGCGAGGACCCGCATCGACGACTCCACGCGCAACGGACGAAGAGATTTCGGCCAATCGCGGAAAAGTCCCAGGAGCAGAAAGAAAGAAAAGAAAAGAACCGAGGTGCTCCAAGGTTTAGGTAGGATGAGTTTGATTCTGTAAACTGTAAAGGAATGCCGAAGGTGCTTCCAATCAGTTGGATTCATTAAAGTCAGACAGAGAACTTGTTTTGACCTTCAAAATAGTAGAGTTTATTTTGCTTGTGTTTTATTGACAAAACCCCCGAACTTACTTAACGTCGTTAAAATGCCCGTTTAAATGTATTAAAAAACCGGATATTATGCGAGTCGGACTCGCGAACGAAGGGTTTCGTACCATTCTCTTTAAAAAGTATTGTTTTATATTACTTAATTATTTAATTTTTAAGTTATAACTAAATATTCTGTGAATATTAAAGTGTCTACCAGCAAAACCAAGCAAATAAACCTGAACATTTGTGGTACAGGGGCCACCTTAAATACATATATATTTTACTCTATTTTTTCGCATTTTTTGTGATAGCAGAAATACCTACATCATCTGCGAAAATTCCAACTGCCTAACTATCACTCTTCATGAGATACAGCCAGCTGATAGACAGACAGACAGGCAGACGGACACACAGACAGACAGACGGATGGACGGACAGCAGAGTCTTGGTAATAAAATAAGTAAAAGCACAGGGCCCCGTTTCGCCACTTTGGTACAAAACTCTAAAAATGAATCAATTTATATTTTGGTACGGAACCCTACTAAAAATAAGAAACCAATTGGTAGCGGAACGCGACGTCGAATAAACACAATCCAGGCCCATTTTAATGTTGTAAATCACTTTAAATTATTAAAATAATATAACAATTATTATCAAGAACAAAATAACAGACCTTACGTTGTTCTTGGTACGTTCACGTATCAATCACCATATTTTTTTATTCACTCTAGAACTCTAGTTAAGTAGGTAGGTACGTCTTCCAATTTTTTTGAGTGTTATTTAGGTAGACACAATTAATTTTCACTTTTCCTTAAACTTCTGCACTTATTTGAAAAATATTGCGTGATTACAACTGTTTAATAATCAAGCAATTTAATTACAACTGTTGTTACAATTTAATTACAATTGTTACAACTGTTTAATAATCAAGCAATTTAATAAACTTTCGCCCACGTCGCGCGTCGTAAGACAGATCGATTTTAAATTATAATATTATTATGGTACGCACAATACGCGACTTCCCACGACAGATGCGATCCAATCACTAAAGAGTTGAGAGAAGTTTAATCGCTCGTTGCTTTTAAAATTCAATGTAAACAAACAAAGCCAAAACGAAGCCTTTCCAGCTATGGCATTCTCGTAACGTTTTCACATACTCAGTGATTCGATAAAAGAAAAAGAAAAAAATATTAACACTGAAAAATGAACTTTACAGTAATTGGCTTAGAGTGTAAAATTGAATGTATTTCATCATTGGAAATACAATGCTCAACTTAGAGGCGCTTAAGTAATTTCCGACCGACCGAGTCGACCAATATGGCGTTTTGAACTACATTCAATTTTACGCTCTATGCTAATTGAATTAAAATTAATTTTTCAGTGTCCGCAAAAAATGTTTTGAATTCAATATCGTCTGCATAAGTACGGAAATAGAATCACCTTTTTAAACATATCACATCACGAAATGTAGCCGACACGTAACGTGAATAGCCCCCCAGTTCCCAGAACGCCGTGATAATTTATAGTTTACGTATTTAAGGCTATCGTCTTGTGACTTAGCGCGACTTGAATAGTTTTCAAAAATGCTATCTAAATACGCTCGTATAGAGAGAAAGTTGCAAGTCCATAGCTAGGCTTATATTTTATTCTTGAAATATTGCTTTAGGTGATAACGTTTTTACCCAAACGTTTACCAAATTGGACATATTTGTTCTTATTAGATTCAGTACACCTTAATCTAGACTCGTACGTTTTTGTTTTTGGTTTTTTAGTTTATTTATATGAAAAAATTAAAAATACTCGAGAAAGTTTTTAGGTCTAAAATATGGATATTTAGACTCTTGACTTTCTATGACTTTCAACATGAGCACTATTTTTTAAAAAAGTAAAACGTACGAACATAGTACTTAATTGTATCTGTAACATTTCTAAAATTATGAAAATCGAACTATATTTACGGGTTGCAAAACGTTATCGCTTTTTGTATGAAAGCTTACAGCTAGACGCTCTTCTTAATCGAGGGATTTTACCTGCTTGCTGACACTGCAAACTTTAACATTTTGCCATAGATATTATTTTCAGTTGGGCACAGAATGCTAATAATACCTTGACTTTGATAGCTTGGCTATGAAAAAAAAATGTTTATGTCCATTTCTCAGAGCAACCGAATATACCCAAAAAAGAAACGTCCAATTGGCCACTCCGTTTCGGAGGAGTTTTGTTACAAACACTTCAAGAATTTTAAATAGAGCACTATTATGTGACAAGTCATTTGTATCTTAAAAAAAAACTTAAGAAACATTGTCATATTTAACCATGTTTACAATATGTTCACACAATTTATAGAATAGTTTACTCTAAGTTTTCATTGTTAATTTCTCATTGAGTGAAATTATTGTTTTGCTTTTGAGAATAAACGTCTTTAAACCTAAATAATTAGGTATTATAAATTATGTACGTACTTGCTAAGGTACTTTGGTATTTTGGGGAGCCCAATACTAACAGCACAGTATAAAGATATTTCGGAGAATATCTTTAAGAAGATTTATTGAATTTATTTTTGACTTTCTCACTCTCACGGAGATTTGGTAGGTGCGACATGCAGCGGCGTCGCGGAAGAATATAACAGAAAAACGAGCCTTTACCTAATTACTCAAAAACTAAGCTGGTTATCAAAAATCTGTTTCTTAGCGTTTTTGGATATTATAATTACCGACACTTTAAAACAAAAATTACAATTACATCCAATGTAGTGTCCGATAAAAACTAGAAAAACTGAGATTTTGGAGCAACTTTTGGGAGAACTTTCTATCGAGAAAATTTTATCCAATCGTGTTTCTGCTTCTTAACGATTTTAGATCAAAGACCCAAAATACATGACGTGTAAATTTGAAAGTAATTGTCTTTATAGTTTTTGCATAAAACTTCATTCAAAATCACCAAAATACGGCTTTTAGGCCGTTAAACTGTTACCAATGGAGTCGCATCAATACGATCAGATTTAATGGAAATAATAAATTTTGTCCGTGTGTCGATGGGCTCAAATTAAAGGGAAAAAACGTGACCCTTCTCTGACTGTCAACCGCCTAGGGCCCTTTTTCTCAGGAACGGGTACCTACACGAGAACCCTTAAAGGTGTAAACAATTCAAAAGGTACGACATAAATGTCATTAATTTCGCGGTTTGGAAACTTACGAAAACGAAATAAATAATCGAGTGTGACAGACAGACGGACAGACGGATGATGAAGTCGCAACAGGCTTCCATTACCTACTACCTTTTTGGTATGGAGCCCTAAAAAGACAGTTCTAGTACAGAATCTTAATCTAGTGTGCAAGCCCGACTCGCACTTAACTAAACGGTTTAGTAAATTATAGAGGACATTGAAAGGCGTTCTTCAAGGCTCAATTCCAGCTCCTTTCTTGTTTCTAGTACACACAAATCATTTTTTTTGTATTGAAAATAATTACATAGGAGATAGGTATCTATTGGCTATTGCTTGTACACCAATATTAAATGAAACCTGGCAGTATTACACAATGCTTCCAATTTCCTACGATAGACTAAATTCGGTTCTATGATGTAGCGTAGGTGATAGGTCCGTTTCTTTCCGACACCAGTGCATCATCAAATATGTTGATTCTACAAAGTGTATGTGTAACAAGTAACGACTACCTAAGAATTATGGAACAGTTTTAGGAACATTGTATGAGCTTTGGTTGACTGGTTTGTATACTTATTCAACAATAAATAAATAAAATTAAACGGGACATTTAACACGTCGCAACCTAGCCCCAAAGTAAGCGATAGCTTGTGTTATGGGTGCTAGATGACTGATAAATATACATACATACTAATATAAATGAATATAATATATTGAAAAACACCCAGACACTGGAAAACATTCATGCTCATCACACAAACATTTACCAGTAGTGGGAATCGAACCCACGACCTCCGGCGCAGGCGGCAGGTTCGCTACCACTACGCCATTCGGTCGTTAAATCACAACAATATCACAGGCACCTGCCTACCTGACTGGTTGACAGTACAATAATTAATAAAAATATAAACTTGCAGAACAATAAATATAAATAAAAACCTACAGTAGATACTCAAAGGTTATTTAAGTGTTTAGTGTTACAAAAAAGTAGAAAATGATTACTGCTTAAACAGACACTGTTTGCATGCTTTTTTAAAAGAGGTCAAAGAGCTACAGAAAACATCGCAGCTATTTCTGTAAGCATTAATTAAAGAGCATATGCGGTAGAGAGGCGCATGTTGGCCTACGTTTGTGCGACATAGTGGCAAATGAAACGGCTTCCGATTCTGCAGACGACTGCCAGGGCGGGGTATGGAGAAATTGAGACGCTCCAAGACCTCCGGCGACTCAATATGGCCATTGACAATTTTATAAAAGAACATCATGTCCAACAATTTGCGCCTGTTTCTTAAAGATAATAAATTGTACGACCGTAAACGTGAGTCGTATGAATCTAACTCTCGACATCTGTTGCCAGTATATGCTAGGTGGTACAGGAAGCGCTTCTGCACGCGTTCCAATCTGTCACAGTGTACGTTATACGATGGACTCCAAATTGGACTACAGTATTCTAGAATGCTCCCTACCAACGCGTAATAGATGGTAATGGACAGATACGGATCACGAAACAGTTTCATTTGACGCGAAATGAAGCCTGATAATTTTGATGTTTTTTTATAATCGCATCAAAATGATTACGAAAAGATAAAGAACTATCTAAAAGCACCCCCAAATCCCGTACCACACTAACTTCCTTTAACGGTGTATCAAAAGTGTGTGTATACACATGATTAGTTTTATTTTTTTTCCTAGTAAATTTAATAAACAGGCATTTATCCAGATTTAAGGCCATTTGATTGTTCTTACACCATTCAACAACACTATTAATATCGTTTTGAAGCATGACAGAGTCGGATGTATTAGTAATTGTACGATAGATTTTAAGGTCGACGGCGTAAAATCTGAAGTTAGAGGTGAGAATATAGCTTAGGTCATTAAAAAATTTTTAAAAAAGGAAGGGAACCCAAATGAGACCCTTGAGGAACGCCTGACGGGATGGGTTTAATGTCAGATTTGAATCCGAAAAGAGAGACTAATTGAGAGCGATTTTTTAAGTCAGATTCACACCATCTTAACAGCGATCCATGTATACCCAACTGGTTAAGCTTCATTAATAATAAATCATGATTCACTAGGTCAAATGCTTTTTTAAAATCCGTGTACACTGCATGTACTTCTACATTCCTATCTAACGCTTCAGCTATATCCGTGACATATCCAACTAGGTTGGTAGTCGTCGATCTCCGTGGGAGAAAACCATGCTGATTGGGGTTAACGTATGTTTTTAGCAAATGCAGAAGTTTTCGTTGCACGAGTGCCTCAAAAGCTTTCGCACTAGCTGATAATATAGAGATAGGCCTGTAGTTGCTAACGTTGTTTATGGCTCCAGTCTTGTGTATTGGAGTAACGTGAGCTATTTTCCATTTGGTCGGAAATAAACCAGACCTTAATGATAAGTTAAATATAAACGTTAGGGGGTAAGCCAGACGCTCAGCACATTTTTTAAGAAAAATTGGAGGGATTTGGTCTGGACCACTGCCCATAGTGACATCCAAAGTAAGTAAATATTTATGAACCTCTTCAACACTCAACATAACTTGTGAAGCTGATACTGTTTCCCTATAGTCCATGTGACCTTCGGTACTCGTTACCGGTGGGTCGGGGGGTCGATCTTTGTAGACTGATCGAAAATATTTCGAAAATAAATTACATATTTCTTGACCGCCTTTAGCTGCTTCGTTACCGAAAAACATTTCATTTGGAATTGGAGTACAATTGGTTTTTCTATGATTACAAAATCGCCAAAAATATTTGGTATCAAATATTTTATACTTTTTATATCTATAGTGATATTTAGCTTTCTCCTTCAAAGCTTTTATAAGGCTACGTGAAAACCAGATAGGGTAATTATTACCTTTGCTTTTTGACAACGGAGTATGTAAGTAAATAATAGGCATCATAGGTTTATAAAAAGAGTCTACGGCCATATCAATGTCACTAGAATTTAATATTAGATCCCAATCGATCTGAGTTAAGTCGTTGTTAACTGAATCAAAATCACACATGGAGAAATTAAGGGAGGCACCTGAGAGACTTTTTAATAATTTTTCATTGCTGTCCACAAAATCTACTACCAAAGCAGGGTGGTGGGGGTCAATTGGAATTAGAGGAGAATCAGATCTTGTTACACAAAATGCTGGCTAATTGGATATGACCAAGTCTAGCATTTGATTGTAGTCGTTTAAAACAGGATTATATTGGCGTAAATTACAAAAGGCTAGTGTATCTAAAAAATTATTAGCTATAACGTTATTAGAAGACTGTGGAGAGAGAGAACTGCTGTCAGACTTAGAATGCCAATATATTATTTGTGGCAAGTTGAAATCCCCAAATAGTAATAAATGTGAAGATAAAACTGTATTTTGGCAAACGTATGTCAGGTTATTTAAAAATGTATCCATATAATTAGAATCGACTGGAGGTGGAATATAAACAGTGCAAATGTACAATTTTTTTTTGTTACTAAGCTCGATCGAAACCCACAGTTCTTCACAAGAACACTCCAGCTCGACTTTTCTTTGTGCCTGGTGTTTCCTGTGAATGGCCAACAACACCCCACCACCGTCTTTCTTGTTCAGGGAAGATGACGTTGATGCCCGATCCCGTCGGAAAACAATATACCTGTCATCCATAAATTCGCGATCGAAAACCGTCTCATTCAGCCAAGTTTCTGTTAGAATAATTGCATCATACTCAAATAGCAATATAGATTGATATAATTCATCTGTTTTCGTTCTTAGACCTCTGATATTTTGGTAAAATATACTAAAATCGAATGTGAAGAAAGTGATACTCATGTACATACCTACATACACTGTTTGAGAGAGAAAAACAAGTTACAGTGATTTTAATGTATCCACACTTTATAAGAACCGAAGGTGACTCATCGTTGCGACGCACAAAGATACGACCTCCACGCACCCATACATATTTGTAATTTTTTTCTCGGGCCGCCAATCTGGTGGCTGCATGCAGACGTTTGTTATCCGGTGACAAGTGCTCTGAGACTTAAAACTGTTGCCCCTGCTATACCCAAATGCGAGGTGTTGAGTTTATCATTGCCATGGTTTTTGTTATAAATTTTTATCGCTGCCAGAAAATTATCTCGTTTAAGCGGGGTCGATAGTTTAACAACAATGTTGCGAGGTCGTTTAGAGTCGGAGTTCATTTTTGCAACTCGATGAAAGTTAACTATATCACTCGATCCTAAATCAAAGTTCATAACCTTAGCCAGTTGTAAAATCAACGTCTGCAGGTTTTCTGAGCGGTGCTCGGGAACACATTGAATTTCTAAATTACAGTCTCGAGCTTGTTGTTCCATTTGGGCTAACTTGAATTCAGTTTCACACGACTTGTTGCGCAGAGCACAGTTCTCAGACTCCAATCTTGATATACGTTCAATAAAATTTTCATTTAAGACTTTTTGCTCGTCTTGAAAATTCGAGAGGAAGTTGAGGGATTTGACAGCCTCGTTTAACTCGTCTTGTATCATAGTAAAATTCGTACCTTTGACTTCCTCCTGCAATTTTTTTAGACTACCATTGAAGGTGTCCAGCGTGCATTGTTGCGACTCGAACCTGGTGCACATCTCAGTACGAAAACTGCGTAATTCAGTCATTATGGAGTTCAGAGATAAGTTATATGATCCCGGAGAAGTAGGTGTTAAGATTTCTTCGGCAGGCTGCATTCGTTTTCCTTTCACCGATATGGGAGTATTGCTATTATCTTGTTTAGGTCGGCTAGCAACACACTCCGGGCATATCCACTTAGATCGGTGAGTAGTGTTTTCGTCGTAGTTTACGCTGAATGATATAGGAGCGAGCAGTCGCCGCTGGAACACTTCACACGTTTTTGAGTCACAGAAATGCTGGAGTTACAGGCGCTACAAATCATGTTTTAATTATTTGTAAGGATTTTGAGATTTATATTTTGCAATAATGTAACTAATAATTTGTATAATAAAAAAAAAAAGTAAAATCTTGTGTCGAGAGTGAGGATCGACCTCGGTGTTAACAATTTGACATTCAAGCGTTTGCAACCGGTGCTATACGTGTGTTTACATTTTAGGTGAAAAGAACCGTCTAATTCGTCACTCGTTGTGATAAAATTATAGAAGTAGATAGTTATATAACATCACGAAAACACCACACTAAATATTTGAGATTTTTGAGTTTTTTGCCAAAAATTGATAACTGTCCTTTGAGATAACACTTCACAATGTTCACGTACCAATATGGATCACAATAACTATGAAATTGTAACAATTCTGCAAGTAAATACTGTTTATTTTTGCTAATAAAAGTATAACGTGCTAGCTTCAATGACGACAGCTCGCCTCTGTATTTAAGTTTCTTTACAATTACTTGCGCGATGCGTCCGGACTCCGGTTCATTTAAATTCCACGTTGATTTTGTAGACCTTGCGTCATAAAAAATGTGTACCTAATCAATTTTGGACTTAGTAATTTATAGGTAGACACATAATATTGTTACTATGCGAACCTACGTTTTGCAGTGTACCTACTTATAACTTTTATTTTTTACCAATTAATCGCTGTACCGTGAATTCGTATATTAGTCAAGAAGAGTAAAAAAATAAGCAATGATGATATGTCAAAGGTCACGCTAATAGCACCTAATAAATACCTAATGTAAATTACCCAGTACCGTACCCAAAGTAGGTACCGTACCGTAAAATAGGTGCAGCGATTCAGCTTAGCCCTCGAAGCGTCTCATCGCCGCTAGGCGGCGAATGTCACATTCGTTTGCAATTTTACGGCGTAGACGGCGTAAAGTACTTACAAAACTATTTACCAAACTTACTAAAAAACTTACTAAACTTACCTACTTACTAAAGCCAGTTATCAGAAATCCGTTTCTGAGCGGTCTAGGATACCTATCTACTTTTTATTTTTATTCTATACAAGTTAGTACTTGACTGCGATCTCACCTGATGGTAAATGATGATGCACCCCCAAGATGTTACCATACTAACTTGGAAGGGTAAGTAAGTAAATTTACCCCAACGGTTTCTACAAGCATCGCACTGGAACGCTAAATCGCTTCAAGCGATTTAGCGTTCCAGTGCGAGACGCACCGCCAAGCGATTCGCTTGGCGGTGCACATACATAGGTACAACAATACATTACATTTGATGAATACATAGGTATTCATTAAAGAATTTGTACCTACTTAGATGTTACGGCCACTTGCCTGTCCAGACGAGGGCTGAGTTCCCGGGCCCATAGAGGAACGAGCCCGGACAGGTCGAGGGGGGACCGACTAGTGAGACTACAGTGATCAGTACGGATGACAGTATCCAATCCGAGTCGGATAGTAATATCCGAGTCTCACTAGCCGATCAGTGGAAATAACAGGCGGCTTTTACTAGCACTACTACGGCAATCGTCAACTCGGGCAGCGACAGCCTTCGACATAGACAAGGAAAATAGAAGGCCACTAACCTGGTTGATGCATGCGACGATACTCGATGCGACGCCCCCTGTAGTGGATGTGGGACAGTATGTGACGTGAAAGTGTAAAGGGGTGTGTAGGTGTGTGTGTGGGGCTTGCAACCGTAGGTCCTCTGCACCAATCAGCTCCCAGACACGTCAAACACGAACACAGCTCCAATCGTTCGTTCGCCTCCTATGAGTGGAGTGCTCAATGCAGCAGCACAGTGGGTCGCAACCCGCAACAATGAACGCGACGGTCAAAATATGTCGAGCGTTCAGGCTGGCTTCAACTCCCACAAACACTCAAGCGAATAAAATAAAGTACGTGGTTCACGACACACAAGGTCAGCGGTCAATGACAGCGCGGTCTACAATTACTTAACTACCGCGAACTTTATCGCCATTCGCCGCTAAACGCAGCTGGGCACGCGTGTTACTAGGTAGATCCGGCGAGCGTAGCGAACTCACAAAGGCCGGCACAACAACTAGTCAATGTCCCAAACACGCGTGCAATGTCCAAAAAACCCAGCGATATCACAGCGCAAGTCGAAGCGGTCCCCAAACAATCAGGTCCGGGGAAAACAAACCGCGGCACAAAAACGACTCCGGCGCTTCCAAACGAGCGACTCGTTGCGCAGTTATTCGGTGACTACTCACCCGCGCAAATATAAACGTGGCTACTCAAACGTAGTAATTTACGTCTCGCGACTACGCGTTTCAAGGACGACACGTGATCAAAATTACGTCAGCCACGCGCGGGGACCGCTAAGTTTGTCGGTCGACAGCAGACTCGCTCCACAAGATGAGTTCACGAATACGCACAAAAGGTCGCGCCCCCACATAAAACTGTCGCGGTCCCAAGACGTACGTTTCTTGGGGTACAAACCGCCGGGGCAAAAGGGCGCCGCAAAAAACCCAGCCGCACGCACGGCTGTTGCTAGCTGACTCCGATTCGTACTGTGCGCGCCCCGTTATCGCCGCGTCATTGCAGGCACAAAAAATTCTCGTAACCGAGGCGTGAGCGGGACACGCCGATAAGCGCCTCTGCGGGTTAGCGAGGGAGCGCACTATTCAATGCAAACAAAAAATCTCGGCGACCGATGCGCGAGCGGGATAGGAAGATTGGCGTTTCCGCGAGTTGGAGCGGGAGCGCACGATTCGATACAAAAAACTCGCCGTAACCAAAGCGTGAGCGAGACGCGCGGATGAGGGCTTCCGCGGGTTAGAGAGAGAGCGAACGTCGTGCGCGTGAGCTACTCTCGCGTAAACAATCCCCCGCTCCGAATCTAAGAATGTAGATTCGCTAATCAATAGGCCGTTGGGACAACGTGGCCACGGCACGTTGCAATACGGAGTCCCCTACAAAACCTCGGCCACCCGCGGAACGCCATCCGATCCAAATAACAGATTAACCATGCGTCCACGACGCAAAATAGTGGGAGTAGATTAGATTCTTTAAGCATAACAAGATCTCCCATTCTAGACATGGCGGTGCCTACACAGTGCTTGCTCTCAACAATGAAGTCGACGACCTCCTTCAAATAACGATTGGTTCCCTTATAATTAGTCCCGCAGTCGGTCCGAACCAAATCGGGTAGGCCGCGACGGCTCACGAGGCGGCCCAGAGTGGCCACGAACGCCTCCGTGCTGAGGGCACTGACAAGTCCCAAGTGGACTGCCTTGGTTGCAAGGCGAACAAAGACGCACAAGTAGGCCTCAAAAGACCGAGCATTCTTAAGGTTAGGGCTCTTCACTAAGAAAGGACCGGCAAATTGGTTCCAACACCGGCGAAAGGTCGAGCAGCCTTTACGCGGTCCGCAGGCAGGTCACCCATCACGAGCTATGCAATGGATGCCTCCAAACGATAGCAAGGAATACAATTGAAGATCACGCTTCGAATGGTTCGTCGGCCTGCCAAAATCCAAACTCACGCTGCAAATGGCTGAGAGGGTATTGCAACCCGCATGAGTATTTAAAAATGCCAAGATTATGGACCGAAGTCCGAAGCCAACACAGGACAATCTCACTGTCCGACCACGCAAAAACGTCCACCATGTTTACCAGAGACTTCCAAGAAGCGTGGACGTGGTTTAGTAACCGGGTCAATAGTTCGGCTCCACAAGTGCAACTTAGGAATTGTTAGACGAGACCTGATAGATGCAACCTTGCACTTAGCTAGGACAAGGTGCAATGAGACTTGCCCCGAAGCGCTCACCCACCACAACGACGCAATCCAGCGCTGTGATCCGAGATCTAGCAGCGCGCGTACCATAAGCCACTCACCCTTCGGGTTGTACACCCTGACCAAAGCCGTTGGTAAAAGTACAGTCTGGCAGACCGGCTTATGGTCGTTCAAATTGTCAGGTGAGGTGGCGGTGGTGGGAGCCAAGGCAGCAGCAAGTCAACGGGAGTTGCCCCTTTCGGGCAACTCCTCTAGCCTTGGGCGCTCGTAAGGGCCTTCTTGGGGAACTTCGACCACACCAAGAGGTGGGGTTCCCCCAGGGTACACCCAAGCGTCTCTCCCGGTCTGAGGGGGTCTGGCCATGTACGACAGCCGCGGGGCGGCGTAGTGCGGAAGGGGGTGTCCAGGCCATCGAGGAAGGTGTCGCTGCAGCCTGGGGTATTCAGCCAGAGGAGGGGAGTACCTCCTTGGATCAGGCTGAGCGACGGCAAAACCTCCCTCAGGGTTGACAGAGGGCGGAACGCCCCCGCCCCTGGAGGGCTGCACCCCCGCCCGAGGGGGGGGTGAAGCCCTATCAAAACCAGGGGCCGCACTAACAGTGTCACCACGCCTTCTATCGGCTGGGCCTGTGACCGGTGAGGAGACTCCACTCCTGCCGGGTGTCCGCTCAACCACCTCCTGCCTACCGACGCCATTGCGGTCGAGGCAAAGAATAGGAAGGTGGTTGCCCTGACAATGGGGACAAGGCCGTTGGTGCTGGCAATTTCGTTGTAAGTGCCGACCTAAGCAAGAGTAGCACCAACGGCGCTCCCTAGCGATGGCCCTACGGGACTTGGGCGGTCTCTCCAAGAATTTAGGGCAGTCAGTCGTCGTGTGCGTGGAAGCACGGCAATAGTGACAGGGGGTCACCTCGGTCGCAGCAAGACCACTAAAGTTTAGAATTGGGCGGCGTCCAGTCTCCTGCGCTAATTCTGGCTGCTTGAAACCCCTGGTGGAAGTCGTGGGTTTAGAAGGTGGCGTCGGTCGCGCCGGCTCCTTTGCCGGTGTTCCCGAGGCCACGGCATTCTCCACCTGGCGGCTCTGTTCCTCAAGGAACTTTAAGAGGTCACTGAACGGGGGTATATAATTAGCCCCGTCCCCGCCGTACCTCTCTTCAAATCGGATCCGCAGATCGAGAGGCAGGCGGGACAGAACCAGGTGAAGAAGCCAGAAGGATCACTGATCCACCGGTAAGTCAAGTTGTCGAAGGGCGTTGCAAGCAACCACGACTGGGTCAATGATCACCTCCCGGAGACGTGCTAGGTCTTTCAAAACCGGGAGGGATATTAACTCCATCATGTGCGCGTCAGCAAGGCGGCGCACATTGGCGTAGCGCCTCTCGAGGAGTTCTCTGGCCGTGGAGTAGCTGGCGTCAGACAACTTTAAATGGCAGACTACCCCAAGTGCCTCCCCTTGAAGGGAGGTCCGCAAATAGGCCATTTTTTGGCCTGGGGATAGGTCGCGGCGGGTATGGACTAGACTGTCGAAGATGGAGATGAACCCCATCCAGTCTTGAAGCCGCCCACCAAAGTGTGGAAGGTCCAAAGTAGGCAGCCGACCCAATAGGGCGGGCTGCGGCTGCGGGCGAGGCGACTCGCACAGCATGCTCTGTCGAGCCTCGCGCTTCATTTTGGCCCCAGCCTCGAGCACATCGTCTGTGAACTCGAAGAACTGCTCGTAGTCCTTCTGGGCCGATTCTCGCGCCTCGTCGTCCTCCACTGTAGCAAGGAATTCCGAATAGGCCTCTTCAAAATGGGCTCGTCTGGCTGGGAGCTGCTCAAGGCGGTGGAGCAAGCTAGCCGTCCTGTCTGGACGAGTAATAAGCGCATGCGCGCTAGCTGCCCACCGCAGCTCATCCTGCATACGGCGCACCGGAGGCTTATGCGAAGGCATGGCGAGACTGCGCGAGAATAATTACAAGGAAGCACGAAACCAAAAAATAAAACAACAAGGAAGTAGAACAAGCACAGATGCAAACACCAACACGTGCAGAACGCTAATCAAGGTCGCGGTTAACAAACGCGCGGCACGCGGTAAATAAACGCGGCGTATCGGTCCGACACGTGGCGTACCGCGCCTACAAACGTGTGACCGACAGAGATACGCGACAAATTAAATACGCGCAACAAATATCGATATCGACGCGCCGAACGTGTAAAAGCCGCTTAACCAAAAGGCGCGAAACCACGCTCTGCTACCAAATGTTACGGCCCCTTGCCTGTCCAGACGAGGGCTGAGTTCCCGGGCCCATAGAGGAACGAGCCCGGACAGGTCGAGGGGGGACCGACTAGTGAGACTACAGTGATCAGTACGGATGACAGTATCCAATCCGAGTCGGATAGTAATATCCGAGTCTCACTAGCCGATCAGTGGAAATAACAGGCGGCTTTTACTAGCACTACTACGGCAATCGTCAACTCGGGCAGCGACAGCCTTCGACATAGACAAGGAAAATAGAAGGCCACTAACCTGGTTGATGCATGCGACGATACTCGATGCGACGCCCCCTGTAGTGGATGTGGGACAGTATGTGACGTGAAAGTGTAAAGGGGTGTGTAGGTGTGTGTGTGGGGCTTGCAACCGTAGGTCCTCTGCACCAATCAGCTCCCAGACACGTCAAACACGAACACAGCTCCAATCGTTCGTTCGCCTCCTATGAGTGGAGTGCTCAATGCAGCAGCACAGTGGGTCGCAACCCGCAACAATGAACGCGACGGTCAAAATATGTCGAGCGTTCAGGCTGGCTTCAACTCCCACAAACACTCAAGCGAATAAAATAAAGTACGTGGTTCACGACACACAAGGTCAGCGGTCAATGACAGCGCGGTCTACAATTACTTAACTACCGCGAACTTTATCGCCATTCGCCGCTAAACGCAGCTGGGCACGCGTGTTACTAGGTAGATCCGGCGAGCGTAGCGAACTCACAAAGGCCGGCACAACAACTAGTCAATGTCCCAAACACGCGTGCAATGTCCAAAAAACCCAGCGATATCACAGCGCAAGTCGAAGCGGTCCCCAAACAATCAGGTCCGGGGAAAACAAACCGCGGCACAAAAACGACTCCGGCGCTTCCAAACGAGCGACTCGTTGCGCAGTTATTCGGTGACTACTCACCCGCGCAAATATAAACGTGGCTACTCAAACGTAGTAATTTACGTCTCGCGACTACGCGTTTCAAGGACGACACGTGATCAAAATTACGTCAGCCACGCGCGGGGACCGCTAAGTTTGTCGGTCGACAGCAGACTCGCTCCACAAGATGAGTTCACGAATACGCACAAAAGGTCGCGCCCCCACATAAAACTGTCGCGGTCCCAAGACGTACGTTTCTTGGGGTACAAACCGCCGGGGCAAAAGGGCGCCGCAAAAAACCCAGCCGCACGCACGGCTGTTGCTAGCTGACTCCGATTCGTACTGTGCGCGCCCCGTTATCGCCGCGTCATTGCAGGCACAAAAAATTCTCGTAACCGAGGCGTGAGCGGGACACGCCGATAAGCGCCTCTGCGGGTTAGCGAGGGAGCGCACTATTCAATGCAAACAAAAAATCTCGGCGACCGATGCGCGAGCGGGATAGGAAGATTGGCGTTTCCGCGAGTTGGAGCGGGAGCGCACGATTCGATACAAAAAACTCGCCGTAACCAAAGCGTGAGCGAGACGCGCGGATGAGGGCTTCCGCGGGTTAGAGAGAGAGCGAACGTCGTGCGCGTGAGCTACTCTCGCGTAAACATTAGATAATAATTTTGCAAGTAAATAACAAACTTTTCAGATGAGTGTGAAAAAATTGAGTTGACTTTGAGCACCTAGAGATGACACAGAAGTTGACTGAGTAACATAGGTACCTACCCACCTGCCTAATATTATCGTTACCTTAAAAGGCATTGAATATAGAAATACTGTACTTATTTATGTCTATAGATACAACTAGTAGGACGCGTGCTGTCTTCCCGCCTATAAAAAATCCTTTCAAATTTCCCCATACATTTTCTATAGAAAATAAATTCCGCCATTTTGAATTTTCTTTCTATTCATCGAGTAGACCTTCGAACCCTGATCACCTCTTGTCAAGAAACCGCTCTTTCATCTTTTATATTTTCCGAGATATTGACGAAATTCCTTTGGCGGCCATTTTGAATCCGCCATTTTGAAATTTTTTTCATCTCACTGCCAATTGGATGACGTTTCGAATGACATTTGGTCGAGCACCCCCCACCTATCTATATCTTCGATACCCTGACTGTGCTCTTCACCCGTCTCCGAAATCCTCAATCATCAGCTCTCTCCGTATTTTTCCTCCGAATGAATTTTTTTCTTCTATACGACCTCATTCACGAAAAAAATAATTTTATACAAAATTGTTCAGGAGAGGTGATCAATCAGTGAGTCAGTCAGTCAATCAGTCAGTGAATCAGCACGAGTAGCTGTAAATATATTAATACAGTTTTGGCCACAAATGTTTTAACACCTCTATATTTTAGTTTTCTGTACCTAGATAGGTACCTAACTCATAAGAAAACATATTTTTTTCTTTGGTACGACTTACGACAGCCTGCCGCGACTGTAAAATTATTGCTATAAAAATACGACATAAATTGCCATGCTATGCCGTGCCCAGTATGCGGGTGTATTAGTAGGTATAAGGGAGTAGGAGCATAGCTAAGCTGTTATTTTTCAGGATTCTTGTTTTTATTTTCAGGTTTGGGAAAAAGCGATATCTCATGGTAAACAGTAACTAATCTGTGATGGTAAAAGTAAAGTCTAGAAAACAGGATCTTGAAAAACAACAAAATAGTACATTGTTACCCTAGGGATGAAAGTAACTTATGTAGTCCCGAGACGGGGTTTGGGGCGCCCGAGCGTAGCGAGGGCGCCTATAGTTCGAGGGACTAAATAAGTCTTTATCCCGAGGTAAACACTGTGCTTTTCATTACGAATATAAGGAAAGTCAAAATAAAAATAGAAGTTAGCTAAAGAAAATTGAATAATTGTGTCAATAAAAATCACTGCAGAAGCCTAAACAAAACTCTACAACTCGAAAAACAAATGAAGATCGGATTGCCGCTTGCCACTTTCCCGCCTTTTTTTTTTCTTTGGCCTAGCCGGCGGGCTATGCGTTTAGCTTTTTAATAGTCAAGTATTGTCTATGATTGTCTATGAATGTCTATGAATCAGTTGTCTTTACTTTATGAATAAAGTCTATCTTTCTTCTTGTCTATGGATGCACTCGGGTACCTATGTCGTGTTTCATTTGAACTCCAATAAAAATGTGACAACTAGTTTTTTTTAATTATTTGACAGCTGTCAGTTGAAAACGATTCTCCCTAGGGCTGCAAAGTATTACTTTCAACCCGCTTCTCAGGCAACTTCAGACCTACTTTCCGTGTATGAGTGATGAAAAAAAGTTTATAAAGTTTCTTTAAACGGAATATATTGAAAACAAACAATATTTTAATAATTTACAGTGTATCTTATCGAATAACTCGTTTGAATTATTAGTTTGGTGTAGGTACTTTACAATAGACACATATTTTGTTTTTATTGTTGGGAAATTGTACTTAGTTCTTACAAATTATTTGGATTTTTTGACAAAAATTATTGATTTTCATAGTGCTGATAAAGTTAGAAAAGGAAAATATTGAATACATAATAACATTAAAAATATGTACAAGCAATCTTAAAACAATGTGGCGTTTAGAGATAACATTATTATTATTATTTGACAGGCGCAAGCGCTGTTTGTTAAATTATAGAATTTATTTAGTTATATTTACTTTGATAGCTATCATAAGGTGTATGATAACGTTTTTGTATCTAATATATAACAAATCAAAATAGAATACATACTAAAGTCTGTTCAAAAAGTCAGTTTACTTGGGTAAATTAAAAGGTAGTTGAAAAGTATAGAGCAATACTGTAAAATAATTATCGATGGATTAAAGAATTTTGATACTTTGCATAAAAAATTTACATAATACCAAAACTTAGAATTTATTACTTTTCCCTGTTTATATTTTTTTCTGCAAATTTTCTTTTTCTTTAAACTCCGAATTAGAATTATGGCGCCCGTGACTCGCAAAGTTTCCCTTGTTTCGTTGTTTCATAAAACCACACAATGTTAGTTTTCAATTCAATAATATTAACTTTTAACATACTACCTATTCATAATTTTATTAATATGTAGTAAGAAAAACAGAAATTGAGTAATAATCAAGTATCAAACAAGGTTTGACGTTCTACAGAAACAGGAAGTGAAGTGTTGCCTGATTGCGATTTTTAATTTTCTTCCAAATTATCCAAGTAAACTGACTTATTTAACAGACTACATCTAAAACATCATAAATAGTTTACGCTACTCTTAGGACTTTACAAACATACTAAAACCTTAAAATTGGATTTTTGTCAAAAGATAAAATTATAAAAGTTACATTTGTTTTGCATACAATATTATATCAGATTGTTTTAAAACATAAAATTGTAATTTATTTAACATCGGGAAAAGTCAATCGGTTTATCACATAAGTACCTAATTAATGCAAACTTATGTAGTATCGCATAAGTTTGCATTACAGGACATTTAATTACTTTAAATACTATTTGATTTACAGGGAATCATAAACTCTCTAATATACCTAAAAAACTATTCTTTATTCCTTCTCTACGACAAGTGATTACTCTGTAATAATGAATCTTATCAAACAAAGATTACCTTCTTCTCTTAATAAAATTCAATGCAACTTGCAAAAATTCAACAAGTATTGTTCAATTAATACTTAGATAAGAGTATGGTGTAACTCAAAAATGCTTCTGATAATACTTACTCGTTACATGCTTCTGATAATACTTACTCGTTAGCAATTGTATTCTAAAGTAAACCTACTCCTTTAATATTATATTATTAAAAGACTGCTGTGCAATGTATCACTTAAATAAAGAATACCTTAATATAACTTGGAAATTTTTATCACTATTAATAATATGGTTTTGTTAATTTTAAATTCGTAAATAATATATTATCTTAACCTACTGACAAAAATGTATCTAGTCTACAGGTGTAATTTAAATCATTTATACAATTAATTACTTAAAATTATTTATGACGAGATTCATCAGAATGTAATTATTATTCTAAAACAGTCTTGATTTGTATTTATATTACAAACCTTTAGGATGGATGGTACCAAGAGACACATTTCTGATATTAAAAATATCAGCTTGGTTATATTCGTAAGAATATATCGTTGATTTTAAATATTTTTTTACTTTAAATGCATTTGTAACCTTTTGCAAAATAAGCTTTTAAATTACAATTATTAACTAGAGGAATATCATCACTAGAAAAAGGTTATCAAATCGTGTACGATGTACGAACAAAATGAAAAGTTTCGTAGATGTTCTACAGTAAGTACCTACCTACCTAACCACTTCTGATGACGCTAGAAGCGAAAGTTATTCAAAATCAACGATACATTATGTAGGTAATTTTCCCAAATCACAACCTTCGAGTAAATTTTCATAAAATGCCATACGAAAACCCCATGCATACAACGCTCCATACTCGAATAATATTGCAGCATTAACTTCATCAGCATTCGATACTCGAATGAATGTAGCATTCTACGGCACAGCTTTTATTCTATCGTCTCTGTTGTCTTTCTTTTTGCTGGACAGCTTCTCGTATATTTCGTCTATCGTCTTGTTCCTTGTTTCGGGGAACGCTATCATCGTGAAGAAGCACGCGAGGAAGGAGACGGTGGCGAAGAACAAGAAGGTCCAGTGTATGCTGATTAATTCGCACAGTTGGGTGAACCATTTCATCTGCACGAAGTTGCTGAGCTTCGCGCAGATGTTCGCGAATGATGACACTGTGCCGCGGAGCTGCAAAAACAATTTACTTTAGTTGCAATTACTGTAGCTGCAAAGCTGCAAAAACAATTTACTCTAGTTGCAATTACTGTAGCTGCAAAGCTGCAAAAACAATTTACTCTAGTTGCAATTAGAGTAGCTGCAAAAATAATTTACTGTAGTTGCAATTAATGTAGCTGCAAAAATAATTAACTGTAATTTGTAGCTGCAAGAACAATTTACGTAGCTGCAAATACAATTAACTGAAGTTGCAAATTCAAAACATATTAATATAATTTTGATTGATCCCATTATTGAGGCGTTTTTAATAATATGTACGTACCTGGAAGGTGAACAAATCGGTGATGATGATATAGGAAATCGGCTGGAAGCCGGCTGCGTCGGCGAATATGCAGAGGCACATGGCGAAGACCGGCAGCCAGCCCGGCAGCCACATGCCGATGTCGGTGAGGTAGAACCACGCCGACAGCAGCAGCATGCCCACGCCCACCGCGAACGACGTGCTCACGAGGAGCAGCTGGGAAAATACAACGGAGGTGTATTGGTGAGAACTGCCTCGAAGAAGAGTAACTGCACCTCTAGACATATCGCATTTTGCGATACGCTAAAAAGATAGAAATGGAACGAAATTCCAGAA
Source organism: Coenonympha arcania (assembly GCA_036785405.1). NCBI lineage: Eukaryota > Metazoa > Arthropoda > Insecta > Lepidoptera > Nymphalidae > Coenonympha > Coenonympha arcania. The sequence continues at coordinate 7,242,810 of CM072059.1, forward strand.
TTTTAATAACAGACGCTGGATTGGTCTCGATGTCCGCGAATTCTTATACATTTTTTGAATTTCGTTTGAAAACAATGCCATAGGAATTAAATAACGCATGGATGGGGACATATGGCTAGAGCCTAGAGCTGCAGAGCCATAATATATCTTCTCATATCTCAGAATAATGGGATGACCTTTGTCGGTGCGGGATGCTTTTACTCCAGCACGCTGGCCAAATTCCTATTATATACAGGTTCCTATTATAGACAACCCGAGAAGTGATAAGTTTTATATATAAGTTATAATTCACATAATGTTTTTTTGGATCCAATATTTTGTCCAAGCGAACATATGTATAACTCCGAAACCCCCGATTTCAATGCTTGAAATGCGAATTCGATGTCCTGTGTTCAATTTAACATTTGGTTTTTTATTCACCTTTCGGCCCATCTTCTCGACTATGCACGTAGCGACAGTGGAGCCCAGCAGCTGCACCAGGCCGATCATCATGACCTGCTTGTTGGGGCTGAGCTTGAGGCTGATGGACTCCGACGCCTTCTCGAACACGAAGCCCGCGTAGATCAGCACGATGAGGTAGCCGTCGAACTGCTGCGCGATCTTAATTACCAGCGTGATGAAGAACGCTTTCAACGTCGGCCGGTCAAACACTGAAAAAGGGTTTTTTATTTACCTTTCGCCCCGTCTTCTCAACTATGCACGTAGCGACAGTGGAGCCCAGCAGCTGCACCAGGCCGATCATCATGACCTGCTTGTTGGGGCTGAGCTTGAGGCTGATGGACTCCGACGCCTTCTCGAACACGAAGCCCGCGTAGATCAGCACGATGAGGTAGCCGTCGAACTGCTGCGCGATCTTAATTACCAGCGTGATGAAGAACGCTTTCAACGTCGGCCGGTCAAACACTGAAAAAGGGGGTTTTCACTATAAGAATTATCAAAGTACCTATCCTAGAAACGGTTATTGAAACAAAATTAAGGAGGCTATCGTCCAGGGGGCAGGGGGAAAGAAAATGGAATTTCACGAAGAAAATCTAGGATGAAAGTTTCTCTTACTAGCTAATAGAATGGCACGCATGCAATCAAGCATAATATTATAGTTATTTGGTATTGAACTCGTTGGCGAAGGGTGAAATCACACTGAAAATTAAAAATAAAAGCTATGATTGGAGAAACAAATGGGCTTTCGGAAGAGCTGTTCCATAAATATGGCAATATTTAAAATTATTCAAGGAATCATGTCTAGAGTGGATAAAGGTGCTATAACTTGTGCTCTTTTTATGGACCTAAAAAAGGCCTTTGACTTTGTCGACCATAACATTCTACTTAATAAAATGTATAATTATGGGGTAAGAGGCAACGTCTAAGAATTGTTAAAGTCATATTTAAGTGATAGATTGGCCCTCTGTTATTTATTATATACCTATATTAATGACTTTCCAAATTCAATTGAACATCCTATTTTCATATTCGCTGACGACTGTAACGTACTATTTAGTGACGAGGGTAAAACTGATCTCGAGGGAAAAATTAATGACACACTGTCAAGTATTGTAAATTGGGTTACAGCAAATAAATTAATATTAAACTTTGGAAAAACGAAATTTATGACATTTGTAAATAAAAATATGAAACACCCTTTACTACAGATTCAGTATAAAAAAGATACTGTAGATGAAACTGCATCGATAAAATTCTTAGGACTTGAAATTGATCAAGATTTTAGTTGGAAGGCACAAATCGAGACTGTTTGTCTTAAATTGAAAAGATTTTCATATGTTTTCATATATTTCACTCTGAAAAACTGTGAATAGAGAAACACTATTAGTCGCCTACAATGCTTATGTTGCCTCAATAGTCAATACTAAGATATGGTATAATTTTTTGGGGTAACTCCGTAGAACGAGAGCAAGTATTCAGGGCTCAAAAGGAATGTATTCGGTCAATATGTGGCTTAAAACAAACAGATATAGTTGTAGACCTTAATTTTAACCGACTTCAAAAAAAAGGAGGAGGTTCTCAATTCGTCGGAATCTTTTTTTTTTTTTTTTATGTATGTTCCCCGATTATTCGAAGATGCGTGGACCAATTTCGAAAATTCTTTTTTTGTTTGATAGGGTATAGTTCACAGATGGTCCCATAGTCATCAAATCAGGATCTGATGATGCGATCCTGGAGAAATCGAGGGAACTCTTCAAATTTTATAGGCACACTTGAAGTGATTTGGGTATTATTTGAAAGAGTAATTTTTTCCAGGTAGTCTTATGGTCATCAGGTCGGGATCTGATGATGGGATCTTGGTAAAATCGAGGGAACTCTTCAAATTTTGCTAGTATACTTGAAGCGATTTAGGTATTTTTTATAGTTACTATTGCATTTCCTTGCAGTCATCAAGTAATGACTGTATTCATCAAGTCAGGATCTGATGATGGGATCTTGGAGAAATTGAGGGAACTCTTTAGATTTTAGAAGCATACTTCAAGCGATGTGGGCATTTTTTCCAATGCCGTGCGCATTAGTTGTTTTCCACTAAAAAGTATAAAATAAAATGGAAAATTCTTTCCAAAAAACCAACTTCAAATGCCACTACAAAGAATGAAATAATTTTTAATGTACACCAATTCGAAGTCGGGCAATGTTTCGTTCATTCAATAATAGTCCTCCGTATTGTCGATAATTTTGTCGTTTCTTTGCACATCAAGTTTTATAAAACGAAGGACTATTAATGATTGAACAAAACATTGCCCGACTTCGAATTGGTGTACATTAAAAATTATTTCATTCTTTGTAGTGGCATTTGAAGTTGGTTTTTTGGAAAGAATTTTCCATTTTAAATATCTAAGGATCCTAACAGTACCCTCTCTGTACTTTTATGAATCGTTGATATTTGCGAAGAAGCACTTATGTCTGTTTAAGAACTCAAGCCGTGAACGCCATAAACATAAGCTTACTGCTGCCTCCTTCAAGAACGGCCAAATATAGTAACAGTGTGTATGTTATGTTGCCTAATAGTAGTTTATGTAACGGTTACATAATGGGGGGTATTAAAATACGAGTGTGAGTTTAAAAAACGAGCCGCAGGCGAGTTTTTTAATAGTATCACACGAGTGTTTTAATACCTAATTATGTAGAGTTTCATACACTACTTTATCTACGCTCATATTATTATCATAAATCCAAATCATAAAAACTTTTGTCGTAAATCATTGCAACTACTAAGATGTCAGGTGGAGTGAAATTTTCTTTAGTAGGTTTCACTACTAGACATTTTTCAGCGCAAAGTTTTGACTAAGTAACAAAAAAAATTAGTTGTCTGTAAAGTCGGTTTACGGACGATAGATTTACGAGATAACGTCATAATCGTAATCGTTATCGTAATCGTAATCGTTATCGTAATCGTAATCGTAGTCGTAATCGTAATCGTAATCATAATCATAATCACAGGCCCAGGTGGAACGTTACGCGGAACGTTAGACATTGTGTTGTTGTCTATGGTCAATCATGGCCCATCTATACTCTCGGCAATGACTACCAACTATATGTTGTCTGTGGATTCACTTAAAAAAATATTACATAAAAAATATTACCTACCCCAGATAATAATTGTAACCGTTAACCGTTGTATTGCCGATAGCGGTACTGTAATCAATTCCTTCAAAACCCCAGATACAAATACAGGAGTCCAGAGCCGTGTATCGTTATGGATATTATACAACTTTCTTTAAATATTTCCATAGTAGAGCGATGTTATTATGAATAACTTTTTAATAATTATAGAAGTCTGTGAATAAAGTAGGTAATTATTTGACACATTTCGATTTTATAATTCGAACTTTAAGCAATGAGCGTAGATAAACTTTATAATAAATTGCCAGCTGAACTAATAAAAATAAATGAAATAAATGTGTATAAAATTAAATTAAGTAAAGGAACATCTTCTGATTAAATGTTATTATACATTAAGCGAATACTTAAGTTAATCTTGTTCTTAATTAATAAAATTGTATTTAAAATAAATTTGTGCCGACGCGATGTTTGAATATAGAAATTTTGTAATGATTAATTAATATGACATTTTGTGATAATGATAATGATTGGACATAGATATTTTGAAGTTCAATATTGCACACCTGAAAAGGTAAACTCTGTAAGCCTTTCTTTAATTATAAGATCTTCATATGTACATGTAAGAGTTGATGCAATAAATATATTATGATTATGATTATGAATAAAATGGACTTTTATTATTTGTGTTATTCCAAACTTTGTTTCTACCGCGTGTTCCACGACAAGCACCCAAAGCGAATACGAAGTGGCGCACATACCGAATAAAATTGCATATACAATTCAATTGCAATGGTAGTTCCTTCACTAGCCTTGCTCTCGTTTTTTCTATACGGTCAGATGTTACTGGCACAAAAGTAATTTTTCGTTTTTCTACAGTTTTCTTATACAATTCTTGAAATAGGAAAAAATGTTCATATTTGTACAAGAAAATTTTACCGTGTAAATGGGCCTTTTTTGTTATATTTTGTATTATAATAGGTGGTAGGTAGATATGTAAATTAAATGCAAATGAACAGTCGACCTACTTGCGTATGTCTTAAGAATGAAACTGACCTTTAGGTATTACCTATCCGTAACCGCCATGAATTTACAGACTTGAGTAAATATTTTTACTTTTAAAATCATACCTACTTCTCTTTTTATAACCTGAAGGTAATAAAAGTCACGAGAATTTATCGATATATCTACATTAAAAACTAAAAACAGCTGAAGTGCGATTCAGACTCCCATACTAAAGGTTCCGTATCACAACCATATTATGTACCTACTTTTTTCTACAGCGACCAAATGAATGAGATGAAAATTCTAAGTGCCCAAAAAAATTACATATTCTATGTAAAATTACTAGGAAATCACTCCTTTCGGATTTTGCCTTATTATCGTATTTATTATCGTATCGTAGATTTACTAGAGATTTATTCTGTGTGTATGACACACACTTGGTTTCTACCCCATGTATCTGGGCAAATGGTCATGATTTAGAATATAATTAAATTGCAAAATTAACAGCTTAAGCGGCCGTGGCTTTTGAATCTGTATTGTGTTGACTTTGATGCTGGATTTTTTTTTTCACCTCCAAGTGGGCAAATTGAAAACAAATAATTTCATCGTTCTACCGCTATCAATCCTTAATAAAACAAACATAAACGGCGACAGGCAGACGGACAAGCAGAGCAGACATACAGCAAAGTGATTATTATAAGGTTTGCGTTTGTATTTACGTACAGAACCCTAAAAAGCACTGAGCAAAATGAAAGACTATTTACTGTATGACTGTAAGTAACGGTCAAAAATAACATTTGCAGAACTTATCACAATGACTCACACATTTACTGGATTTTTCACAAAGACTCACATCATAAAGACTCACAGATTTGCAGGACTTTTCACAAAGACTCGCACACTTGCGAGACTTTCTACAAAGACTCGCACATTTACGGGACTTTCATATAGACTCACACATTTGCAGAAATTTTTCATAAAGACTCGCAAATTTGCAGGACTATTCACAAAACCTCGCATATTTGCAGGACTTGTCATAAAGACACACATTTGCAGGACTGTTCACAAAGACTCACACATTTACAGGACTATTCATAAAGACTCACACATTTGCAGGACTGTTCACTAAGACTCAACATTTGCAGGATTGTTCACAAAAACTCGCATATTTGCAGGGCTTGTCATAAAGACACACATTTGCAGGACTGTTCACAAAGACTCACACATTTGCAGGACCTTTCACAAAGACTCACATATTATTTTCCAGACGTTTTTAGCCTCAGCCTTTGTTTGCTTCTCGATCTTCACCAGGCCCTCAATCTCCTGCTCCAAGGAGCCGTCGACCACGCTCACGCCGCGGAGCCACGCCAGAACAGTTTTGGCCTCCTACAAAAATATAAATATTCAATAAGTCACGAGATCAATTTGTCGATCGAACATTATGACATTCCCATACAGTTTCTTCCCATTTAAGTAGATATGGATTAAGCGATTCATATGGCTAAGGGTGGTGGTCAACTTTTTTCTATCCACTACACGTTACGACTTGACTGCTATCTCACCTGATGTTAAGTGATGATGCAGCCAAAAATGATATGGTACTAAATTGGAAGGGGTAAGTAGGTAACGCACCCCTAACGGTTTCTACACAAAATCGCATCACTTGGCTATGCGTTTTTGCTGATAGAATGGTAACTAGTCGAAGCCTGCCAAACCTGAGCCAATTCAGAGAATATAAAAAAAAACTAAAACTAGAAATTCCACTCACTCACTAACACTGAATCGAGACAATCAATTCTTCGATCATAACAAGGGTGTTCCCATTTTAATGTTTCATTGTATGTAACATCTTTGTATAATAATAAAAGCTATGACAGGATCGATATGATAACTATAACGCTATACCGCTATAACTTGTAGTTTAGCGTTCATCTATGACAAGGAAATGAATCATTTATCTTAGAAAAGGCATCAGAAGAAATTGCCGTGAAGACGGCATAATTAAGGTATTAGGATCCAGTTCGGGTCGAATGTAGTACCTACCTAATAAGAATATTATTGTAATGTCGTTCTTACATCAATCTTGCCCTGCTTGACCAGAAACTCCGGGGTCTCCGGCATTACTAAGAAAATGAAGAACACGACGGTCGGCACCACGAAGCCCATCCACAGCATCGGTGTCAGTTGCAGCACGTCTGCGAACACGTAGCTGGCCAGGTAGCCGATGTTCCTGGAAAACAGGGAATCGTCATCATCATTATGGCATCACCGAATTGCGTACTGGTAGCAAACCTGCCATCTGCGCCGGAGGTCGTGGGTTCGATTCCCACAACTGGTAAATGTTTGTGTGATGAGCATTAATATTTTCCAGTGTCTGGGTGTTTATCAATATATTATATTTATGTATATTAGTATGTATGTATATTTATCAGTTGTCTAGTACCCATAACATAAGTTAACACTTTGGGGCTAGATTGCGAATTGCGATGTGTAAAATGTCTCGTATATATGTATTTATTTATTATCATCAGCAAAGGCACACCGCCAAGCGATTTAGAATTTCGGTGTGTTGCTGTGGATAAAGCGTCAGGGGTGAGTTTTGTGTCAAACGCACCATAGAGGACTCGCGCACCGAGGGTTCCGTACTATTGTAGAAACAGTAAAACCAAAATAATGACTTTTCTTACTGAATGCAAACTTTACTTTGTTATTATGGTTGCATTGACGTCGGGCCATCGTTGTTTACAACCATTTCTGATGTCGACATCTTTAATAAAGGGTCATGACGCACAGACAGAGAGACGGACAACAAAGAGATCTTATAAGAATTCTGTTTTTTTCCCAATGGTGCCGTTTGATTCAGAAATCAGAACTTATCATAGCAACGTAGCATATATCTGGTGGAAAATCTGGTGGTCTTAGTCTTCTTTTGGGATCTACTTTATCAATAATTCTCTAACAATTCTTTTGGTTCCAACAAGTAAGAACCCGAGGTTGAAACTTGAACTTTCGAAATGCATTGCCCGACCTGACGCTCTCAATCTCAATCGAGAAAACACAAATTACCTATATTATATGCATAAATTTACCGAAACGACCATAATATTCTGAACGTGCGTCATTCTTTATACGTCGCAGACGTAAGATTGCATCCTTATTATATAAAAGAATAAAAACAAGAATTTGTATGTATTATTCAGTAAATTTTTCCTAAAACCATGATTCACGATGTGCAAAATCTTTAAAGTAAACTAATTTAACGAGTCTTAAAAATAGTGCTAGGAATTCTTTTCAGAATGCTCCCTATGGAAAAGGATAGCAAGTCAAATTAGTAGTAAGAAATTTTTGCATATAACATTGTATGTATTGGCAACAGTAGCTAATATACCTTTGTTATTTTTAGGGCTCATACTTTATAAAAGGGCATGCCCGCGAAATTAAAAAAAATATTTTGTTTTTTGTCGACTGTACTACGCTAATTGCTGGCTTACTACAGTGAAATTGTGGGTATAGCAGAATCATCCTTACTACACTTTTATTCATAAAAAATATTTTTTTTTTATCAGAACATAAAAAATTGCACACATCGCAATCTAGTCCCAAAGTAAGCGGTACCTTGTGTCATGGGTACTAGAGTATAACTGATAAATATACATACATTTAATATACTGAAAAACAACCAGACACCACAAAATATTCCTGCTCATCACACGAAAATTTTCCAATGGAAATTGAACCCACGACCTCCGCAGATGGCAGGATCGCTACCGCTACGTTATTCGGCCGTCAAAAAAGGTACGGTAAAGTAAGTTATGTGCTTGAAAGGTGAACTTAAACTCAAAATATCTTTATTTTACATGGGCCTAGCGTACAGGCTCTTGTAAGACGTCACTGTGATATTTGTCGCCATATACTCGTATATGGTGATAACTACAAGTCGACTTATAGCTAAGTTTCGAACGCGCTCTGCACTGAGAAGAAGCCCAACTATATTATATTTACCTGTTCAAAATCAGCAATGATCCAAGTGCTCCTCTTAAATCTATATCACTTATTTCCTTCAGGTAAATGGGTAGGACGATGTAGCACGCCGAGCAAGGGAACCCTGCGACCGCGCGGGCCAGGATGAGAGCCCAGGGCTCCATGGACAGCAGCTTGATCTGCCAGTACAGCTGGAAGCACCAGAAACGTGTGTAAAGGTCACAAGTAACTTGAACAGCACATAAACTGTGTAGGCCACTAATCTCTATTCTATGGCTTGTAACAACAATTGGGTACCTATTTAACTCCAATTTTTTTATCACTTTATTATAAACTAAAAAACCCCAAATTTTCCACAGCAATCTATAGCTAAAGCTTTAGGCTTTGCTTTGGCAAACTTTTTTGAATGTTGGTAGGTATAAAGTGTGGAAATTTAAGTTTTTCTCGGGATTTATGCTAAACCGAATTAAACGCGCGCGGAGCCGCGGGCAAAAGTTTGCTAATTAAAAGTAAAAAAAAGTTTGCTAATAAATTGTATTTTAAAATAATTTCGTATTTTCGCATATCCTATGTCACACATTTAACTCAGATAAACTTAAGTTATCCCTTTTCTAAACATACTATTTTCTATTTCAACTTAATAGTTGAACCTTTACCTAAATATAATTTAGGACCGATTTTTCAATCGCCAGATAAAACTAAACTGAGGAATAAATATGACGTTTTAACAGCTTTTTTATGGCATATGTTTTAAATTTATTCCTCAGAAAACTTATGAGTAATGAAATTACCCATCTAAAAATTAATAACGCAAGGGATATTTTTATTTGAATAGGCTGTGGCGAATCTTTAGTTCCTTATAGAAATAGCGCCCGGTCGAGTCATTTATAAAAAAAATAGGAAGGAAGCGAGCGGATGATACTTTTTTCAAGTTTTACATTTCGCTTCTTTAACCGTTTCAACGAATGTAAAAAATCTGCGTGGCGAATAAAAGATTTACAGCGGAACAGTGTTTTTGTATCCACTTTGTTTATGGAGGAGTTCAGCACAAAAAAGAGTAGAAAAGTATTTACAAACTTGAATGCGCCTAAAAGCATCTAAAAACCTAAAATAAATAAGTGTATTTATTTTAATTCTTAATTTGTTAATTAAGTTGTTCCGTTGACTTGTGCAGATTTTTAGGGTTCCGTACCAAAATGGTAAAATGGAACCCTTATGGTGCGACTTTCTCCGTCTGTCTGTCCGTCTGTCTGTCCGTCACACTCGATTATTTCAGTAACTACCAGAGCTATCGATATGAAATTTGGAATAGTTGTGTATATTAGTGGCCCAATGACACTGGAATAAAAAAAAATGGAAATTATTTTTGTTCTTATTTAAAAAGGGGGAAAAATCGGAGAGTTGAAATTTTAAAGTGAGATAACTGTACTGTGTGGGGTATCATATTAAAGGGTTTACTTTGTACATTCTTAAACCGATTTTTAATTATTTTTAGTCATGATAGTTTTTGATTTATCGGGGAAAATGTCTAAAAAAATACCGTTCCCCGCCCTTATCTCCGGAGTTTGCCAATCGAAAAATCTCAAATAATTATGGTCAATAGGAATTTAAGTATATTTTACAGGAAAACTATAGCCAATGCTCTAACTAGCATAGTTTTTTTTGATATTAACAATAAACCTCTACAAACAAAGTTAGTTTTGCGGTTCATTAACAAAGGTAAAATTATTACCGTTTTACATCTTTGGTCGTTACAGTTTTGGTCGTGTTACATCTACATTAGTACGAACGAATCTTAAAAGTACCTAGCTATAACTACCTAAGCTTATTTTGCTTCAGTATTTCTTGAGTACGGAACCCTCGGTGCGCGAGTCCGAGTCCGAGTTGGCCGGTTTTTTTCTTTTTTCCTGGCTTTAAAACAGAAGGCAAAAAATCCTATGATTCGACGGGTAGTTTTTTTACGCCAATGTCACCTGATGGTAAGTGACTATGCAGACGCCATTTTTTATCGTATCTGTCTACCTACTTTGGAAGATATTAAATTATTGAGATCTTTATTGTAAGTGTTATTATTGATTACAAAAAAAAATAATAAAATAAATAAACAAACACTCATTCGTTTTTGTCAATAGAGTCTTTGACCTCAAATTAGTCATTTTTATCTATTTTATTTAAAAAAAATTAATCAAAACAAGTTAATAATGCACAGGTAACTTATAATAAAGATGCACAAGGTCTTTGATATAAGTTCTTCCTTATAACGATTTTATTTTATGCAAACAATACATATTATGTTACCAACTAATAATTGCGATTTTATAACACAAGAGCGCGTGAGTAATTTTGAGACAGTGTTTGGACGAAGCTAATGGAGCGGATTTTGTAGGGTAGGTCTTTTTAGGCTTTGATATTTTATGAATTAAATTTGGAAATGTTCTTATACTTATTATGAGTTTTTATTCTCAAAAAAAAAATTAGGTAGGTACTTGAACTTCTTGAAGTTCATCAAGAAATTCATCTATTCCCGATGTAAGATTTAAGTAGGTACATATTTTGATGTTGACTATAACCCATTAATGAACTTTTCCAAACTATGCTTTCAAGTTTCATTAAAGTTTATGGTAGATAAAAGAAATGGTTTTGATTTTCTTTTATTGAAAACTCTAGACGACGTTGTTAAAAACTGAGATTACCTACGTCAGTGCTCTATCTATCTACTTGGATACCTACCTACTGGATAATTAACTGCAACCACGAATTGCGGTTGTGCTTTTGATTTAACCTCACATATGACCATATAACTAGGTATTTGATTTTTAGCCCAGCACAGCTTAACTTTAAAAAGATGAAAATTATATGGCTGAAACATTAAAATTACATTAAGGAATAATTTATACCTAATATCAACAAAGTTCTAAAACGACACTTACATAAATATTATACATTTAAATAAAAAAAAACTGGAAAATATACGCTTTATAAATTCGGGAAATTACCCACGGTATATTTTACGACTTCGCGTCGAAATATGTGGTTATACCATTAATAAAAAGGTGTTTTTTAAAGCACATATGTAACATAGATAGGTAAATACGTGTGTAGACATTTCCTCCAAAACGCGCCCCACTCTTTCAACATCTCTTTATGTTTCATGCGATTCTTCACGACTGAGCAGCATAGCAATATTATTTTTAAATGGTTGAGAAGGAGTAGGTTTAGCCATACGAATACTTACAATTAATGAAAATGTCGTAATGAGAGTCATGACCTTCCTTCCGTATCTGTCAGTAAGGTAGCCCATGGGTGCTCCGAAGATGATAGCGGTTATGTACGTGACAGATGTCATCCACGATATGTCGGTGCTGGTGTAGGGCTCCGGCGCCGGCCCTTCCGAGGACTGCAGCACCGAGATCATCGGCGACAGCCAGCCCTGGACCATTCCGAAGCTGAGCAGCGGGATGGTAACTATAGAAATGGAAGATAACAATAATATGTTTACACTTATCTGACTGTACCCAGTGCGGCATAAAAGGACTATTTAAGCAATTTTAGTGATCTTTAGTTCCAGGCTGAAATCTTTAAAGACAAATTACGTTATCTCTGAAACAGAAACACGATTGGATAAAATTTACTCGATAGAAATTTCTTCCAAAAGTTTCTCCAAAATCTCTATTATTCTAAATTTTATCGCATACTATTTACAATGGATGTAATAAGAATTTTTGTTTTAGGCATAGGATATCATTTAACAGAAATCCGATAAGTAATTAAACAGCATTTTTTTTGTCTACAAATGAGTCATATGAAGAAACCTACTCGTAATATACAAACTGAACTGCACTCAAATAACAAACTAATTATTTTTACGTAATAGCTTACCTACTGCTGTAAAAGCCCTAATCATTTAAATCAGCGCAAATTAGCTCGATTGGATTTCATGTTTACAATCCCATTGTAAGAGTATTTCCATTTAAATTCCAAAGTATCAATTTAGATTCGTTTATGGTTATTAGTTTAAAACGGCAATTTTTTCTGCCGTACGCTGCGATAGGCAAATCATAAAGCCTGTTTTTTTGCTTGACTTTAATTTGATCAAACATCACTCAAGATATATTCGTTTGATCATTATTTATCATTGATGTCAGGGAAATACACGTTTACTGTAAACGAGAGCGGCAATAGGTATTAATTCTAGGTCTTTAAGCCTCAGTATGACTAATATATTATTATTACTTAAAATTTAATAAAATCATTGTTATTATGTGTTATTTTAGGAAATTCGTCCGAAAATGGAGCTTTTGCGTGTTCCTAATAAATGTATATAAAATACAAAACTACTGAAACTAAACTACAAAACTACGAATTTAACATCAAAGTGAAATGCTCTTGAAGTCTTGGATTTTTTAAATTCCTCGTGCTTGTTCGATATTTAGAAAGTAGTACTTAAAAGTTATAGAGTGATAACGAAAATAGTAAACTGGTTTGCATCGGACTCGCAAATTCTTTTCTCTATCAAGAAGTCGAAAGTAAATTATGGATTTATGTAATTCGGTTCAAGGCTGAACTGTGATAATTTTATAAACTGACATAAGTATTTTGCCGTCTATGGTTTTGTATTAAAAATCTAACTAATTGACTATTTATCTCACGCGATTTATTTTCCATCGACCTTGGAAACAGATCGTTATGTTTTTGTTGTTTATTGTTTAAAACGCTTAAGTTTAATACCTGTAGTTGCATTTTGGTCGATGATCATGCGACGTGTTAAATACTTCAGGACGAATGCCACCTCAACTCAAATAGGAAGTCTAGACTAGGCCTTGTTTCCGACTAGGAATTCATTCAATTCAAATTCGCAAAATACTTTTACTAATTACAACAATTCTGTGTAAAAAATTATGTAAACTTCAATTTTTATTGAATTTTTTTTCTTTTTCTATTGAAAAAAAAAACAATAAAAACTTACAACATCGATTACATTTAGGATTAGGAACCGTACGGAATGGGTCGTTATCTAATGCACTTTATATGTTAATAAAGCCTATAAATAAACAGTGGACACCTATGGTTATTAAGTAGGTACCTACCTATTAACCATGCCATAACAACTCGTGATTATCAGGAAATAAACGTACATCTAATATTCATATGTTTATAAAAAATATTGATATCTGTTAGCCACTATCAATTCTTGTTTATATCGTCTTGAAAAAGAGAGAAAGGTTCTTAAACAGAATGCGTACTTTCTGGCGACGTAACATGATAACAGATTTGGTGAATTTTTATTATCGGTTTTATTGATGCTTTGTTTTTTTTTTTGTAAATTATTTAAAAATTGAAACTAAAGAAAGTTTCGTACACGTAAACGGTTAGGTACACTATACTCATAACGTAGAAAACTTTTTCTGAAACATAACTTTCATTTCGCCAATAACTGACAGTTTATTACTGACAGTATTTTATAACAATAACAATAAGGGGTAGGTAATTTATGAAGTGTAAAAATCTACGCTTACAAAATCTGTAGTAATTTAAACACCCCCATAAAATTGAACACACTCTCTCTCGTTTGCTGTGCTGTCGCTTGTAACTTCGTTTTGTATTTATTCCAACTTTCTACAGATGAAATTTTTTTGGAAATGATTTATTAGAACATTTTATGCCTTACATAGGTACCTACATTACAAACCTTTGTACATTTGGGAATGAAGCTTAATAAATAATTTGTGGCATTTTCCATGGAAAAACAAAATCAGTGTGAAGGTAAGTATTTTAGGGTTCCGTACCCAAATGATAAAAACGTGACGCTGTGACAGAAGGACCTGGTGACAGACAGACGAACGACAAAGTCTACTATGCCGTCCGACCGTCTGTCACCGGGCTGCCTCTCTGGAACCTTGGTAGTTAGATACTTGAAATTTTTCAGATAATGTATTTCTGTTGCCGCTATAACAACAAATTCTTCCAAAAAAATAGAATAAATATTTAAGGATGCTCCCATACAACGAACGTAATTTTTTTACTCGTTCGTTCATCGTAGTTCGTTTTTTTAATTTGGTGGCCAGAGATGTTTGGTTTACTTTTAACACTTTTGACAATTGGTCTTGATAGTATGGAACTCGCAGTGTGCGAGCCCGACTCGCACTTGACCGATTTTTTTTATACAATTATCATCAAGACTTTTTTTCATTATCATTAGGTACCTGTGCGTCATCATGTAAACAACCTCGATATCATTGTACCTATTCAGGTACTAGTTTCAGTCTTACTGAAACATCGGACTGGCTATAGCGCATCACCTAAGTTTTTTTATTTTTATTAATATAACTTTACATTCCACAGAATCCGAGTCTGTGTCCTTTTTTTAGGGTTCCGTAGCCGAATGGCAAAAAACGGAACCCTTATAAATTCGTCATGTCTGTCTGTCCGTCTGTCCGTCTGTCCGTCTGTCCGTCTGTCCGTCCGTATGTCACAGCCACTTTTTTCCGAAACTATAAAAGCTATACTGTTGAAACTTGGTAAGTAGATGTATTCTGTGAACCGCATTAAGGTTTTCACACAAATTTAAAAAAAAGTAATAAATTTTGGGGGTGCCCCATACTTAGAACTGAAACTCAAAATTTTTTTTTTTCATCAAACCCATATGTGTGTGGTATCTATGGATAGGTCTTCAAAAATGATACTAAGGTTTCTAATATCATTTTTTTCTAAACTGAATAGCTTGCGCGAGAGACACTTCCAAAGTGGTAAAATGTGTGTCCCCCCCCCCCCCTGTAACTTCTAAAATAGGAGTATGATAAAACTAAAAATGATAAAACTATGATGTACATTACCATGCAAACTTCCACCGAAAATTGGTTTGAACGAGATCTAATAAGTAGTTTTTTTGATATTTACAATAAAACCTCTAAAAACAAAGTTAGTTTTGCGGTTCGATAAGAAAAGTGGTTTTTATGGTTTTATTCCTCCGGTTGTAGTACGGAACCTTCAGTGCGCGAGTCCGACTCGCACTTGACAGGTTTTGATCTAGTTAATTTTATTTGCTTAACCTACTTTGTACTTCCAATTCCCACATTCACAACAGTTCTAATAATAATTTTATATTTTAAGCTTAAAAAAACACAGTTTTCAGTGCTTAGGAGGAGGTCATGCGAAAACGGAACTATTTCTTTGTTTCCATGATACTTAGTACCCTACGAGTTTTAATCAATGAATATTTCTTGTTCAGTTTCAGCATTTCGTTTTCATCAGTTTAAAACCGACTTCTAAAAAGGAGGAGGTTCTCAATCTCAATTCGTCGGAACCTTTTTAACCGACTTCAAAAAAAGGAGGAGGTTTACAATTCGTCGGAATCTTTTTTTTCTAAGGATGTTCCCCGATTAGGTACTTGAAGACGCCTGAACCGATTTGGAAAATTCTTTTTTATTTAAATCATATATAATTAATAAAAATATATCCCATGGTCGTTAGGTCAGGATTTGACGATGGGATCCTGGAGAAATCAATGGATATTTTCAAATTTTATAAGCACACTTGAAGCTTTGTGGATTTTTTGTAAGAGTATACTTTCAAGATCGTCTTATGGTCAAATCATCGCAAGGCCTACAATGTGACCCATCGATTCATCATGAGGAATATGAGAAACTACATAGTATGAGATTCATTAACCGACATCAAAAAAAGGAGGAGGTTCTCGATTCGTCGGAATCTTTTTTTTCCAATTCTAATAGAAAAATTTTATTCTTGTAGGTACTCTTCATCATGATTCATGACGTATCGTAAGAGCTAACAGCTTACGCGCTTGGGTACTTTTGAATGCTAATCAAATCCTAAAAATAAACTTGCATTGCAACCTAATAACTGGATACTGACATTGCACGTCCATGATGGTCCCAACTCCCATTACAACATCCTTGGCTTATAAAAAGTTATTCTATGTTATTATCTCGCCGCAGACTCGGTCATTAACCATTCGAGTGTTTCGCTTTTGTTGTTCTTTGTTGAGTTGTGCATTACTGCAGAACTACAAAAGCGAAACACTCGAATGATTTATGACCGAGTCTGCAGCGAGATAATAACACTACTATAGTATTCTATGCATGTAAATAAGTCTACTGCACTCTGAATTTATTTTTGTTCCTCTCACTTTTACGTACGTGCGACTTTTGCCGCGATGCGGACGAATATAACAAAAAAACAACGTTTTACCTAATTACTCAAAAACTAAGCTAAGGTATCAAAAATCCGTTTCTGGATATTTTTACCGACACATTAATAAAAATAAAAATTACAATTAGATCCACTGCAGTTTCCGATGGAGATTTTGGAGCAAATTTTTGGGAAATCTTTCTATAGAGTAAAATTTATCCAATCGTTGTGTCTGCTTCCCAGCGATTTTAGATTAAAGACCCAAAATACTTGGCGTGTAAAGAAAGTAATTGTTTTTATAATTTTTAACCTGCAGGTCGCTAAAAATCGCTTAAATACACCGTCTACGCCGTTAAATATTATAAAATGCTCATCAGGCCCGTGCCGGGAATTGAATTCGAGCCTTTTCTGAGTCAACTGCGCCAAAGAGCTCGTTTGCCGGACAGTCCCTATATTAAACGTTCACTCAGTTCATAATCTATGATCTCTAGAATATCTAGGAAATTAAACGTTTATCTCGGGATAAAAAATATATAGGTTTAACGTTAAGCAAGTTTTAAAAAAATTAGGTTATAGTGCCATTAAATTATATGCAATTCTGCCGAACGGAACTTTTATGAATCAATTATTATTATACATACTATAATATGCAGTATATATTTAAATTATTAATATTATGTAAATAAACACAAATTATTGTAGTTCGAACTTTATAGCTTTGTTATTCGATAATTATCATCTAACATGTATTTCCTTACGAATTCCTGGTCTTATAAACATCCGACTTGATTCTGATACAATGGATCATAAAGAAAAAAAAGCACCTACCTGCATAATTTATACTACCAATAAGCCTTTTTTTTTTAAACACAACACACATTAAACACACTTTTTTGTGAAACTTACTAACAACGGCGAGTATGTATTGGTTGAGGCGGCTCCCGTTCGCCCACATCATCTTAGTGATTATAAAATTCATTTCGGCAACTATGAACTACGAGCAACTGTCACTGGGTAACTGTATTCATGCAGGCAGTGCTGCGTGTTGTTGCCGACTGCGGCTGCGCCTGCGACGGTCGGCAGATGGTCGGAGCTTGGTAAAAAACGCGCTCTCGATGCGCTGTGATTGTCGTCTTCATCGTTCTGGAAACAATCACTGGTGTTTGTAAACAGTGCGCGTGAAACGATTTTTGGTGCTGTTTGCTGCTCGTACGTTTCCAGGAAACGGACGTTTATATCATGTTTAAATACATTATTATGTTTTATTAATATTAGATTATATTATGTGGAGTATATACGATTATATAAGATTATACTATAAGATCGCATTGAAACTACAGGTCAGAATTTAGAAAAAAATGTCTTGTAGGTAGGTTTAATCTAGTGTAACAATTGTCTTGGATAGTCCATTTATCGAGGAATGCTATAACATCACGGTATGACCAATAGAAGTGGAGCATTTAGGAAAATGTTAGAAAAACAGGAAAAATTATCCTTTTGTTGATCTTTCGTAGCGTGACGGTTAAAGTTACACAAAAATCTCCATTAAAAGTTCAAAGAAAAGTCCGCGACATTGTATTACCTACAAATAAACATCTATGTATAACTATAAAAGGCTTTGCCTGAGTGACTGACTGTGACAAGCAAGCTACAGCCCAAACGGCTGAACGTAGGAACTTGAAATTTTCGGGGAAGATTCATTATGAACCTTAACTGCGTGCTAAGAAAGGATTTTTTGAAATTCTACCCCTAAGGGGGTTAAATAAGGAATTTAATTTTACATATATGGAAATCCATAAATTTTTATGCTATGTTCATTAACATATTTTGTCAATAGACTTTCGGATAAAGATAACGTAGTTTCGCTATCTTTTAAATTCCATTACTTCTTCTACCGAGACTACCTCTAAGGGGGTGAAACGGTGGCAGTGGCGTAGCATGGGGGGGGGGGGGGGGGGGGGGGCACCGCCCCGGGCGGCCGAATACGAAAGGGCGGCATACGAAAAAAAGATAAAAAGTGACTTATTTTGAGGAAACTCAAAAAATTTTTCGCTCGCGATTGCTGATATATTTTGTCAAGTATAAACATCCGCTCTAAACTGCTTATTGGCAAAATTTCTGTTTGTCACTTGGCTCTAAATCATGAACCATAGTTAAAAATTTAAAATAGGCTATATAGTCCATTGAAATGTTACATTTTTTAGGCCTAACCTTGCGTTTTTTAGAGGACGCAATTTTATTTTTTTGATGTGTAGTGGGGGTCATTGTAAAGCTAAAACCAAGTTTGTGGGGTCGCCAACCTTGTCCCACGGCCGCCATCTTGAAAATAGGGGTTGAAATGGTTTTTATGATATATCTCTTAAACTATTTGTTTAATAAAAAAAAATTGTGAACATTTTTTGTTACAAATTAAATTCTCTACAACTTTGGTCCAGTAGCTTTTTGTCGTAGTAACTATAAATGAATAAGTTATAAGTGAAAATGTTCAGAAATTCGAGAATTTTTTTTTGATATAACTTTTTTTTAATCATTTTACGAAAAAATGATATTAGACCATTTTTGTAGATCATTTTTTGAGGAACAACTTTTATTCACAACATTTTTTCATTAAGTCAATAGCTAAGGTTTTACAGCGCTCCGAAGTGAGTACTATTTTTCAGTATTTAACTATACCTATATTATACGTTTACGTACTTATAAATGTGTCATCAGTTGTTTTTTTTTATTTTTTTTTTGTTATTATAATTTTTTTAATTACAAATTTTGCAATATTATTAATAATTAATTATTGACTTTTCCACTTCATTACAGGATTTTACAAATATTGATTTTTAAAATAATTTTAAATCTGATGGCCGTTACCGAGAATCCTGTTCAGGTAGAAAATACCCAAGTGACCATGAGGGAATAAAAGAACAGCTGCCCGCGATTATTATTATTATTCCCAACCTCTCTTAATGTAAGAATAGCTAATAATATTGTTTTGAAGTTGTCGCTCAATTTTTTTACATTTTCACTTATAACTTTTTTATTTAAAGTTCTACGACATAAAGTTACAAGACCAAAGATGTAGAGAACTTTATTTGCAACAAAAAATGTTAAATTGTTTTTTTTTATCAAATAGATAGTTTAAGAGATATATCGTAAAAACCATTTCAACCCCTATTTCCAAGATGGCGGCCGTGGGACAAGGGTGGCGACCCCACAAACTTGGTTTTAGCTTTACACTGACCCCCCCTACACATCAAAAAAATAAAATTGCGTCCTCTAAAAACGCAACCCCAAATGTAGCTTTTCAATGGACTAATAGGTAGATAACAAATCAACAAAGATTAATAACAAAACAAAATTAAGTTTAAACGTAAAAAAAGTTAAATTTTCGACGTTATTTTGCTCGATTTTAACAATAAGTTGGGTTCAAGGATACAGCGACGTTGAAAATTCGACTTTTGCAAGTTCAGCCTGTAAAAAGTACTCCATGCTTTTTCCCCACCCTTACGCTCACAAATTTACGTCATAATTTAACGTAAAATGCCCGTGAAACAATATTTTAATGAAACGGAATTATTAGTGTAGATCCAGTTATGCACCCCCCTCAAAGAAATCCTGGCGGCGCCCATGGTTGTCATTATGTTGATGTTGTGCCCAAAAGTTGGTTCACCTATCAAGTGAACTAATTGGAAAAAGTAATTTAACGCGGGCGGAGGCAAAAGCTAGTAACCAATAAAAATTACCTTATCACACAGCAATCTCTTTCAGGCCATCGATTAGGAAATTATGCTAAAATCGCAAAAGAACAGACGAGTGCTGAAAACTTTTCAGCTTTTACAGGCCTGAATATCTATGGCTGTAGAGTGTAGATATCTACTTATCACAGTGATGTGTAAATTCTAATAAAATGTTCAATGTTTTAGAATTGGCGGATTTCGTAATTGTTTTATCATAATATAGCTGTTAATACCTACTATTACCTCAATTAATTACTTCTTTCCTTTTATCCTCTTAGGTACCTACTATTTTCCTTACTAAATATCTACTCAGGAGTTCAATTTCAGATTATTGCTATAATTTACATTGTTATCGATGTTTTTATAGCTATTGTTCGATACCTAGCATTCGTAGAAGGTCAATCGGTGCAGCATCAGCTAAGTGAGTAGGTAGGTATCTTTAGTAAGATAACTCTAAACCAATGATCGCGAATTCAAAGTAATCTAGGTAGACGTGCTAACAAGCGAAAAACCTTTTTTTTGACCACCGCGGTAAAAAACCTCAGGATATGGGCATACCACAGGGGCATCCCAACGATTTACGTAAATCGTACAAGCGCCATCGATCAAAATTCTATAGGTGGTTGCTGAGCGAACTACAGCGTGGCCTTACTATTGGTGGCAATACAAGCATTTTTGGCACCGATAAACTGGCGAAATTTTTCGCGCCGTTCGCCCTGTCCAGGGTATATGTCCATTATTTGACAATAGTAGAGTAGGTAGGCCGTAGGGTAGGTGCCTACTATTCCAATGGCTTGCAGGGATGGCAAACTCGCTCTTTTATATGATGTTTAAGTCAAATTGCAAAAACTGATCATCGAATCCTTACAAAAAAAATATATAACGAAAAATAAGGGTTTAGTGAACAATCGTTATTGAGAAGAAACTGAATTTTCTCAAACCCTCTTTCAGAAAAAAAAAAACAAAAATCATCTAATTTTGTCATACTTTCAAAATTGTCTGCAAAACTGCGCATTGTACATAAAAATTACAATAACTTTGATTGAGAGTTTTATTTTTAGGCCTTCTAACAATCGTGTAAAGTAAAAATTTCCCCAAAATTTAAGTAAATCTGTAAACTGTCATTCGGCCTTCGTAAAGCCATGATAACTGTACCTATGTATATGGATGCCGTAGGTAGATTGCCGTGTCTACTGTAATGGCGTAATAATTTCCCTATTAGCAATTATAATTTCGGTAGGTACTTATGTTGTAATAATATGCTAATCACATTAATATGTTGGGTCATACAAACTCTTAACTCATACTACGCAAGTACCTCCACATTCTTTACCATAGGTATTATAAATTGGAGAGATTATCTGTTTAGGTACCCACCTAACGTCGCCAGGCGTCCGGATAAAGCTGGTATGTCCAGCTTTATCCAGGTAGGTATTCTGTCCGGCCAAAATAAACGGTGTCCGGGGTGTCCGGATTTTGTTAGGCGTTTTACATTTCGCAAACGTTCAAACGCCGATTATTGCCGAGAGCAGACGAGTGGAATGTCGAATCAAAAAGCTTGATTTTACTTACATTACATACATAACATAGTTTTAGGGTTCCGTAGCCAAATGGCAAAAAACGGAACCCTTATTTTTGGTTGTATTGAGACAGAAAATCTTCAATAGTGTAGGGTGTCCGACCTTTTTACCCAACCCGGTCCGGCGAACCTGGTTGGTCTGTCCGGTTATAAGGTTTGGTTTTGAAACCCTATAACTAAGTGTTGCAAATTTTTCCAGAAACAGTAGTAGGTAGGTACTATCTACCTATTCAAGGCACGAAGTTTTGGAATGATTTTGAATTATTATGCAAAATTTATGTAGTAAGTATCTATTGTTCTCAGAGTGTCGTTAGCACAACTTCATTTCGTTTGAGATTTGCAAAAAAAGCAATGACAATAAAATGATCATCTTACAAGAAAACGAGATTAGCATCTACTCAGTCACGCACCTACACCATTAAATTAGTATGGTAAGCAGTAGCTAAGCACTTTGTGACGTCATCAAAGAAAGATTAGGACACTTTAATTCTTATAAGTGGACTACGTAATTGCTACGAAATACAAAAATAAATATCGTGATTTCTAATATTATCGGTTGTTAGATATGAGATGCAGGTAGGTAGGTACATGAAACCCGTTTAAGTAACATCTGCAATCTGCATAGATTGCAGTTTTGTTTGTAGTTGAAACGGTTTGACCAACGTTTACGATTTTTTTGTATAATATGTTACCGGAAATGTGTGAAAACCAGGAATTGTATAGGTAGAACTCCTGGCTCATTTAAGAAATGTGTAAAATGAGAATTTTAACATCAATTAAAATCTAAACACATCATAGGAAATCTATACAACTCCTAAACGGCGATAGGAAATATGTAAAAGACGAGCAGAGAAGGGGAGTGGAGTGTCCAAAGCAAATCTGACACCTCTAAACTAGCGACCAACTCGGATCTGTGACGTTTTCGCTTCTACGGGAAGTGCAGCCCCTTCGCCCATACGTAGCTAAGTATTTTCATCCGGACCAAGGCTGGTCGCCCAAGGCGAAGCTGCGAAGGTGAGACAGCTCTGGAATAGCGACTATTTGGTATCCGTGACGTCTCGCCGCTGCGGGAAGTTCAGCTCCTCGGCCCTTGCGTAGCAAAGCATAGGCACCCACGCTCACCTCCGCTGGGGTAACGTTCCCCCAGCGGAAAACGTTTTTGGAGGATATCTCAAAAACTACTAGGTTGACAAATTTATAATTTCGGGGACATTTAAATAGGGCTTAATTGACTTAATATCTGCGTACTTAAAACTAAGAAATTCGACAAAATTCCGCTGGGGGAACGCACACCTGCATGGTGTGCGTTCCCCCATCATGAAATAAAATTCATCATGAAAGAAAAAATAACATTTTGTTGCAATTTTAGGATTTCACAGAGTCATACACACAGTTTCATGTGTCATAGTCGATTATTCTAATCACTATTTATGTATTTACATTTATTTTGTAGTGTTGGCTCCCTAGCGAGCTGACCCAGCAGCAGCAGGGGAACGCACACGACTGCATGATGTCGGAGTTAGGCAGTTCGGTTCTATGACTATTTCGACCTAAGTCAATCCAATCCGATTTTGTAACGATAGGTGCGGGACGATTTCAACCTAAGTTAGTCTAATTTAAATAAAATAGTTATTTGTTATGCAAGGCCGCAAAATGGATTTTTGGGCCGAGTGTCAAATTTGAATGCTGAGCGGCGAAGGATTCTAGGTTTGAACCCTGAGCGCAGCGAGGGGTTCAAAGAATAGAATCCTGAGCATAGCGAGGCATTCAAAGGACACGAGACCCAAAAAAATTTGCGGCCGTACATAACACAAAATTCATCTCACCACAGCGAGGAAAATTACTAGAAGAACACTGATCGGCATTGCGAGTGTGTTAGATGTTGTCTGTAGTAATACTCCGCAATAACTTCACTCACATAATTAAATCCACCTTAAATCATCACTCATCTAATATTACAAAAACAGTAATAAATAAAAACAAGTTATTATTATTATCATTTAGCACGATTAAAAAAAAAATTAAGAAACTTTTTTTTATTTTTTTATGCGTTCAGAAATATCAATTTCTAAGAACCAAAGATAATAGAAGATTAAAAAAATAACAATAATTAGATAAACGTTAAGTAAATATCGTAAACGTTAAGTTATTTTTATTGATATTCTAAGAAAATGTAAAAACAAAAAGTAATGTACACCTATACAAACTCAAAGGTCGAACTTCGTTACTGACCGTATGCATTAATTAAAAAAAAAAGAAGTCTTCAGTTTAATAGTGGCACCACACATGGCTATTTGTATTTGCCTATTTTTTATATTTGTCAAATAACTTCCATGTGTGGAGAGTATATTTGCCAAAATTATTGCCATAATATTTGCCTGTTTGGCAAATACAGCCAATAACATATTTGGCTCCATGAGGTCGAAAATTTTGGCAAATACGCGATCATCCAATCACAAATACAAATAGCCATGTGTGGTGCCACCATTAGACATTATTATAGACGCAATACGAGATTACGTCATGTTCGAATTTAGAAATGCCTTGCGGCCCTAGGGCGGGAAAGGATTTTCATACTACTTTCTCGCCCTAGGGAATATAATAGCATTTCCCGCCCGCATTTTGGGCATTAAAAATCTCCTTTCCGAGCGGGTGAGATGAAAAATCTATTTACTTACCTACTTACCTACATTTTTTTTCATTAGGAAATCTAATGCCGTTTCGGAATTGTACCTATACAAATGTGTATTTCTAGGAAATGTGTAAAATACAAGTGTAGTGCATACATTTCCGACCGATTTTAGAATTTCTATAGATTTCCTAGGAACTGTATAGAATTCTTGATTTCATACATTTCCTGTGACATTTATACCTACATTAAACCATATTCGGTAAGAAGGCCGTAGGCAGTAGGTCTATACGCATATCTAGTATATACGTTAACAATTTTCATACCCCTGACTAAGAAATAATTTATAAGGCAAAACAACGTTTGCCGTGGCAGCTAGTTTTGTTATAAAAAACTGCACCAATTTATAGCGAATATGTAGTAATCGTTCAAATTATAGGTAGGTAGTTATAGTAGCTATTCAATAGTGAACCGGATTGGCGTGAATGATTAATTTTATTTATAGGAAAACCTGTGTCGATGTTGCTTGTGTTCATTGTACGAGCTTGAGTTTCCTTCGAGTGGCGACAATTATCATAATTTTTGATCGATTTCTTAATGAAAGTCAGTAGAACTTGACCGACAACGTACTTAGGCGGCGTGTGGAATGCGGCATTGAAAGGTATTTTAAAGCTGTTATTTAATTACTGTACCTACCTAATGCTGAAGTGTTTGATTCATGTAAATAAATAATCCTAAATACTATAATAAATTAGCTTTATAAATGAGCTTACGTTTCACAACTCACAGTTAAGAGCCTTTATACGTTTACGCGTGAATCGCGTGTCGCTCCATACAAAAAAAACCGGCCAAGTGCGAGTCGGACTCGCGCACCGAGGGTTCCGTACTGAAGCAAAACAATCAGGCTTTGTTAATGAACTGCAAAACTAACTTTGTTTGTAGAGGTTTATTGTTAACATCAAAAAAACTATGCTAGTTAGAGCATTGGCTATAGTTTTCCTGTAAAATATACGTAAATTCCTATTGACCATAATTATTTGAGATTATTCGATTGGTAAACTCCGGAGATAAGGGGGGGAACGGTATTTTTTTAGACATTTTCCCCGATAAATCAAAAACGATCATGACTAAAAATAATTAAAACTCGGTTTTAGAATGTACAAAGTAAACCCTTTCATATGATACCCCACACAGTACAGGTATTTCACTTTTAAATTTCAACCCTCCGATTTTCCCCCCTTTTTAAATAAGAACAAATAGTTTCCATTTTTTTTTATTCCAGTGTCATTGGGCCACTAATATA
This sequence comes from Coenonympha arcania, assembly GCA_036785405.1. Lineage (NCBI taxonomy): Eukaryota > Metazoa > Arthropoda > Insecta > Lepidoptera > Nymphalidae > Coenonympha > Coenonympha arcania. The sequence continues at coordinate 7,268,744 of CM072059.1, forward strand.
CACAACTATTCCAAATTTCATATCGATAGCTCCGGTAGTTACTGAAATAATCGAGTGTGACGGACAGACAGACAGACGGACAGACAGACGGAGAAAGTCGCACCATAAGGGTTCCATTTTACCATTTTGGTACGGAACCCTAAAATGAATTCCGTTCCCGCTGACGCAATTTTGCGCGGAAAATGGTATTACAAAAAAAAATATAATAAAATAAATATACAACTTATTAAAATAATAAATAACCAGTGACATTGAATATGAATTGAATTAAATTACTATAATTCAGAAATAACAAAATATCTTGGATTTTATCCTAAAATAATACGTTTAATTTATCGAAAAATGCTAAAAATTGCACTTTTCGGTTTATGGTTTTTGAATGAAAATCTAGGAAAATCGTGTTTTTTTTTGAGACACTTTTTAGTAAATGTTATTAATTTTCTATATATGTCATTGTTATAAGTTTTTGTTAAGAAACATGGCAAATATCTTGCATCTGCGTAGAGCGTCGACCGCTATTTTAGCAAACAGCCTATACAAAAACTGTTCTAGTGAGAAAGTTATACACATATTTTAAAATATTTTTGAGACAAGTTCTAGATTATGAAATGCCAAATAATATGAATTCAATTATCTAATCTATAATTGAACACATAACTATTTTATGTTCCTTCGGAAATCGTAAATTTTGACTCAAGCATAATACTAACGCATGAAGCGCCTTAAGTTCAGCCTAACGCATACCCCACCGTCAGGGGACACGGAGGGGTTCGCCCGTCGCTACTGCCGGCAGCCTGGCCGCCGCCGACTCCTCCAAGGAGGCGCATCCTGAACAGGGCGCGCCACCTCCTCGGCCTGTTGATGGAGTTCGGGCAACGGACGCCATAACCCCTCACGTCCGTCGCCCACAGCCCGGTGCACACGGAAGCCGAAGAAAGATCCTGTTCGTCATCCAGCAACCGGTGCGTCCCCTGCGAGAGGGATGTGCCGCCGAAATCCCTCTCGACGGGCGTTCCCGCCCACTTCGGTGATTTTTTACGAGGTTGCCTTCCTCGTAGTGCCCCGAAGGGACTTGTGGGCGTTTCCGCCCCCACCTGTAATTTTTTAATGAGGTTTTCTATCTCGTCCGTGGTAGGTGTAGACGTTTCGACACTGTGCCCTCTGCTGGGACTCAGAGGGACACGCGAAGAAACGTCACCTATCCACCGGGCCAAGCTATTAGCCGTCGGTTATTAACCGACGTTCAATATTAGGGAGTTTGTTGTAAAAGCGTATCCCATTTTATGCACTATTATATTAAATGAGTAGGTAGGTACTTAGGTATAAACTTATAATGCTAATTGAACTTTTATGGGTTTCATTATGCATAAGTAAGTAATGTGGAATGCGAATGAACGGTTTATCCGAAACTGGTTTGCAAAATCTTGTGTTTACTGATAAGCAATGATAGATGCATGCTTGGGTATACCAATCCGTTAACTTTCTCTCATTAATAAAAATAAATGCATCGGTCTTGTAAAACTTGACTCATTTCTTGCTAAGGCGTGAACACAGAGCACATGGCGTGAAGTTCTGATCAAGATAACTGCTGCAAAAATACCAAAAATGATTGCATGACAAAAGTTATAAAGGATTTGTTTATTATCTGACCCAGCAAATGTTGTTTTGACATATTATATAAAAATCGGTCATGCTGTTCCGTTCTGATGGTTATCCTTCTTCTTCTTGATCGCAGCTTACGGTCTCCACTCTCCATGGTCCCTGGTGTCACGTTGACCGTCTCCGATCTATTGTGACGCCGCCATCTACAGTTCCCAGCCAATGCTTGTTGTCGCCAGGAACAGCAGCAACTTCTTGGCTGAAAGAAGTTTAACATTTGGGTCCAATATGAATTTCCCCAGAGGGTTGCTACCACAGATGTTGCTACGCTTGTGCATCAGTGCTGGGCAGGAACAGATCATGTGCATCGGCGTTTCCGCCGCCTCATTGCAGAGTCTGCACATGTCTGTATCCCTCAATTTCAGGTTGTTCATGTGTCGATTTAGTCCACAGTGTCCTGTTAGTGCGAGCAATAGGTACAAACATGGAGGTAAAATACCGTATTCTAAACAGGCCTGTGGCGGACATCGTATCCGCGACCTCCCACTCGAATTCGAGCGCGCTCCACTGCGCCAGGGAGGTCTTTAAACTACTACGTCTTTTTTTTTAAATTCTATACAAGTTAGTATTTACCTGCGATCTCACCTGATGGTAAGTGATGATGCAGCCTGTTATCGTACTAACTTGGAAGGGTAAGTAAATTTACCCCAACAGTTTCTACAAGCATCGCACCTGAACGCTTAATCGCTTGACGGTGCGAAATAAAACGTCTAATAATGCAGCGACTACCTACGCAACGCAGTTTCAACACAAAAACATAAATAGTAGATTAATTACTAAGCATTAGTTGCACAATAAAAAATATCTATAATTACATGAATTTACTTATTTTTTTATGGAGCTTCTGCAGTATATTCGTTATTGCCCAAGGGTAAGATATAAGATATCCAAGTAGGTATAATGATTTTAGCAAAACAAAATAATTGCATTTTTTTCTGCAAGATTATTATTTCTTATGTGAAATCTTTTTTGGGTAAACAACTGTACATGTTTTTTGCCTGCACTAGATGTCGCTTGATACTTGATAGCTGTGCTGAAGGAAGGCTACCGGTCACATTAAAACTTTTTTTGACGTGACTTCTTATAATTCGATAGAGCCGGCTGCACGCACTAAAAAACATGACTCATTTGCCGTTACATCGCTCTGAGGCGTTCCATGTAAGGCTTGAAGTGCAAGCGAGAGTTGTCACGTTCAACTATCCTCAGTAAACCGATTTTACAGACAACCAATTTTTTACGTTGTACCTAGTTAATAAGTCAGATACAGTGCGTCTCACGGGTTTGCGTTGTAAACACGACGCACTGCACTGCGCTAATCATCCTTAGAAGTTAGTTCTTAACGGAACTAAAATTGAAACTTTCCATCGCTCAACGAAAACCTACGTATCTACGTACCGTACGTACCTACGTCGTACATAGTCCTAATAAAAAGGATACAAGTACGTAGTAACAAGTGCCTTACTTAATTACTACGTAAAAAAAACACTGCAAAGTACTTTTAATATGTATTCTTAAGTACCAAAATATACAAAATAAATTGAAATCAAGTATTTTGACTTTTATCAATATTCATTTTAGTATAAAATATAATATTAAATGAAATACATTACAGATTACTATTTAAATAATATAACAATGTGATGTTTACAAATTAAGAGCTTATTTATGTTGTACATAAAAGTAAACATTTGTATTTTTAAATTATTGCTTTTTTTTCTTCTGGTGTCTCAATTCTCATAGTTATAATAATGTATGTACATAATAGACAGCATATTTCTTAATTTATACAAACGTATAAACATTAAAAAATCGTGATTTTGTTAACATTTTCAAAGCCAGAGCGATACCAGATTTATTTTAGAAGTTTGTCAAAGAAACCAATTTTTTTTAATGATAATATTTACATAGGATCTAATAGAGGCTACGTATGATGCTACAAATTAAAATTTTTTTTACTATATACAAGTTAGTACCTGACTGCGATCTCACCTGATGGTAAGTGATGATGCAGCCAAGATGTTATCGTACTAACTTGGAAGGGTAAGTAAATTAACCCCAACGGTTTCTACAAGTATCGCACCGGAACGCTAAATCGCTTGGCGGTACGTTTTTGCTGTTAGGGTGGTAACTAGCCACAGCCAAAGCCGGACCAGACCTGTGCCAATATAGAAAATATAATATTCCAAAGTCGCCCGTGGCGGGAATCGAACCTGCGACCTCCCACTCGAATCCGAGTGCGGCGCCACTGCGCCAGGGAGGTCGTCAATACATTTTATCAACTCCTCTAAAACTATGCTAATGTATATGTTAGGTCAGGTTTCTTTACAAACATCCTTCTTAATCCTTTATCTTACAGTGAATGTTGTGCGAAGCAGACCATTTTCTTTACATTAAACTTACTTGTATTCTGTTAATATACAAGTCAGTTCACGATGATATCAATTACATTACAAAATCTCTAGACTATATATTATATTTTTCTCGAGGTAAAAACCGTCGCACGTGATTGGTCATAGACAAGCCGTTACAACTCTATGGCCAATCAAACGCCTCTTAAATGCGGTTTACTCTATTCTCCTCATTGTTTGTATTGTGCGAAACAGAGACCTATAACTAGGTCGTTATAAAATATAGTTAGAGTGATATCGGATGTATGGCATCACATTAAACTTCTAAAATTATTCTCTTTGCGAGTTTCGCAAATCAGCTCCTTAGTTGCGGCGAGAAGAAATAACAAACTATAGGAGTGTTATTATCTCGCTGCAGACTCGGTCATAAATCATCCGAGTGTTTCGCTTTTGTATTTCACTGTTGAGCTTCACTGCTGCTTTTGTATTTTAGTGAACAACAAAAGCGAAACACTTGAATGATTTATGGCCGAGTCTGCAGCGAGATAATAACACTACTATAACATACATACACACATTCATTATAGTAAACGTCATTATAGTTTTGGCACTATAAAATGATTTCGTTTTTGAAACTCCTAGCCAGCTGTTTGTGCGGCAGAACTATTGAGTTCAGCACTATCCTCTCAGGGGGCACCACTACTCCGGAACCTGAAATGAAAAATTAACTCAGTTAAAATTAACAAGTCGGGTGACCGAGCTTTGCTCGGTAGTATTACAGCTACTTACCAATAGATGGCAGCAGGAGTTTACTGTAATAGTTTTACTTTATCGCCAATAGATGTCAGGTATAGATTTATATTTTTTTTGGTAAATTCGACATTTTTTAAAAAATGAATCCTAGCTAGATCAATTTATCGCCCCCAAAAACCCTTGTAAGTATACTAAATTTCATGAAAATCGTTCGAGCCGTTTCCGACATTCAGATTATATAGAAATATATATACAAGAATTGCTCGTTTAAAGGTATAGGATAGACGCTGCATGTCGCATCCGCCAACGTATTCGTTAGAGTGAAAGACAGAATAGTCCAGTCATTTAAGCTTAAATTAGGTAAGAATCTCGGAATTCGAGATACCCAGCTGAATTTCTGTAAATACTTGTATATTGACTCCCTAAAGGTTGTCTCAAAACCTACATATGGTAGGGTGTGCGCAACTATTAAATTTCAAGGTCAAAAGGTCACAAAAGTCGGTTTATTGCGCTTTTTTTGGAAATATCTCATTTTCTATGGGTTTTTTGCTATTTATATTTAGTATCAATATTGTAGAATACAAAATTCTCTACAAATTTTGTACAAAAAAAAATTTTATACGGTGAACCGTTTTCGAGATAGAGGGCGGAGAGCGCGTGGTCACAGCATCATTTCAGGTCAACCGGTGCGTCCGGTCGAAAACACGCCATATTTATAGTTGATGAACTTTTAAAAAGGGAAAAAAACATTTTTAAAAATTTTTGATAAACTGACAAATTTGGATGAACTAGCTACAGCATTTGAGGAAGAAAAATGATCGGCCCAGAGATTATTAGCGAGTGGAACTCAAACCTTATTGGCAGTCTATAATGCTCCGAAATCTGTGAAAAGTCTCGATCATCTTCGTTATATGCATTACGTCAAGTCTACAAAACTTAATAAACCTGCGCAGCTTTCAAATATTCCACCAACAAGTGCAGCTGCTCATCAACATTTCAACCGTGTTTATTATCAAGTTCAAACTTGGTTAGGACATGATTTGGAACCCCAGGGTTGGGCAATGCGAAACGATTTTCTGGAGCCTATCATGACAATTTTACCACCTGCTCCAGAAGACTTGCTAAATACAATTTTCTGCAACTGCAAGAGTGGTTGTGGATCGCGATGCGGATGCAGGATAGCGGGCTTGCAATTATCTTAAAATAAATGTACTTATTGAATGATATTTGTTAATAAAAAGATTAATTCATAATTTATTTCTTTTTTTTCATCATATTGTAAGAAGTTATTTATATTAATTAGGTTAAAATTCAAATATAATTCCTATATTTTCATTAACAATTCTGCAATTACATTGGCAGGTAAGTGTTGTTAAATAAATTAATACTGAATAAAAAGTGGATAGGTTAGGAAAAAAAATGATAAAATATAATATAATAGTTAATAAAAATTGACAAATATTTATAATCATTGATTTATTGATAGTTAATCAACTATATATGGCGCATTGTCGACCGGAGGCACCGGTTGACGAAGTGATGCTAAGACCGCGCGCTCTCCGCCCTCTATCTCGAAAACGGTTCACCGTATAAAAATTTTTTAACCGACTTCAAAAAAAGGAGGAGGTTCTCAATTCGTCGGAATCTTTTTTTTTTTTTATTTTAGACAAAATTTGTAGAGAATTTTGTATTCTACAATATTGATACTGAATATAAATAGCGCAAAAAACCCATAGGAAATGAGATATTTCCAAAAAAAGCGCAATAAACCGACTTTTGTGACCTTTTGACCTTGAAATTTAATAGTTGCGCACACCCTACCATATGTAGGTTTTGAGACAACCGTTGGGGAGTCAATATACAAGTATTTACAGAAATTCAGCTGGGTATCTCGAATTCCGAGGTGAACTTCCTATAATGACTGGACTAGAAATAAATTCAATATATCCTCTAAAAGTAAACTAATTGAATGTTTGAATAGGGCGCGTTACCTAACACGGTGATGGAGGGGTTGAGCCGGCCCTCGCTGTTGAACAGGGGGATGTTGTCCATCTTGGCGAACGGCTTGTCCGGGTCGGGGTCCGTGGGCGTGCCCTCCACGCGCGCCCACTCGCCCACCGACGCGCCCTGCCCCACTGCCGACATCACAACGCTCACATAACACCACTACGAACAAGTTACCTAGCACGGTGATGGAGGGGTTGAGCCGGCCCTCGCAGTTGAACAGGGGGATGTTGTCCATCTTGGCGAACGGCTTGTCCGGGTCGGGGTCCGTGGGCGTGCCCTCCACGCGCGCCCACTCGCCCACCGACGCGCCCTGCCCCACTGCCGACATCACAACACAGAAAACATCAATAAAAAAATTGGTTGTCTGTAAAGTCGGTTTACGGACGATAGATTTACGTGATAACGTCATTACCGTGCCTCTCTATCGCTTGTTGCGCGCTCTCGCTTGCACGCACAGCCCACAGGCTCAGGTGGAACGTTACGCGGAACGTTACTATTTTTCATGTGTGTTGCTGGTGTTCATCAATTTATAAAACGTTATCACGTCAAAATATTGGTTGTCTGTAAAGTCGGCTTACAGACGATAGATTTACGTGAGAACGTCATAATTGGCCTCTCTATCGCTTGTTGCGCGCTCTCGCTTGCACGCACAGGCTCAGGAACGTTACGCGGAACGTTACTATTTTTCATATGCGTTGCTGGTGTTCATCAATTTATTAAACGTTATCACGTCAATAAAACCGGCTAAGTGCGAGTCGGATTTTGCGCACCGAGGGTTCCATACTACTAAAGCACGGTCACGGAACACGAAGAATTTCGTACATTAACCTACATTAACAATCGCATAGATGCAATGACCCCGTCCTGTGCGAGCGTGACCGCATTATTTTGACGCGGGAGTGACAGAGACAGGTAGTAACAGGTTAATGTGCGAAGTTCTTTGTGCTCCGCGACCGGACTTTAAAAAAAGTAAAACCTTAACAATCACTTTTCCTACCGGACAGCAAACTTAAATATGTTTTTTTGAGGTTCATTGTTAATATCAATAAAAGTAGGTATATTCAGGTATGCGCAACCCGCCAACCCGCGCTTGAAAAGCGTGTTGGGCTACGGCCAAATTCCTCTAAAGAAGATGCAGCATGGGGTCGTAAAAAGGCATTGAGTCTTACCAACTGAATACATGACAAGCGCGTGCTCATGGATCGTGGCGTTGTTCAGTACAATTGACTCTTTTATCCGCACGCCTGCTTTTATTGTAACTCCCTCGCCTATCGATACGTTAGGTCCGATCTGTAACAGAGTACAAGTATAATTTTCTCTAATATACAACGTGTAGCGAAAAGTTGAAATAATACTGAAGAGTACTTGATAACGAATCACCGTGTATAAATATTAAATAGAAATATGCATAATATATATTTTTCCATAATGTATCGAAAAATGGATATGCTTATTTTATATTTCCATACATCATAGAAAAATAAATATGCTTATTTCGTTGTCAAGTGATTCGTTATCAAATTTTGGTTACACGTTGTATAAAATTCTCGTACCAATTTTTACTACCAAACTTTTCCTAAACGGCTCAACCGATTGTTATGAAATTCTCTGTGTATGTTCGGTAGGTCTGAGAGTAAGTAGGCCGTAAGCTATTTTTTATGTCGCAGGAATGCAGTGGAAGGAGTGGGTCGCCTATTCGCTGATTGAACTATTTATATAAACTTCGGCCGTCTTCACCTGCGACCACCAGAGGTTTACCTACGACGATGATGATGTACTACTCACCACCGCAGTGCTGTCGACGACGGCCGTCGCGTGCACGTATACGTAGGGCAACACGTTTCCCGGCTCGCACTTGGCGCGGCGGTAGATCTGCAGGTAGTGGCGGTTCGCGTAGATCGCGGAGCCGGCCGTCTTCACCTGCGACCACCAGTGGCTTACCTATGATGATGGTGGTGATTAAGGTTTGATTCTTGTTACATTATTCAGCCCACATACGTAACACGCACGCACGCCTGCACGCACGCACGCACGCACGCCCACACACACGCACGCACGCACGCCCGCACTCATACACACACAAACACGCTTTGAAAATCGGACAAACATAAGAAATGGCAGAATCGAAGTAAGATGTTTCGAAAGAAATTACTTCCCACATCTCCTCGTTGGTATGAAAATAGGCGACTAGAGCCCCTATCGACCACGAAACAATATACGGGAGCTCATTTGGGGGTCTTTTAATTTCTAAATTGGTTTTAGTGGCTTCGGTCACAGTGGCTTCGGTCACGGCTTGTTAATCACAAGTTACAAACAAATGTAGCTAAGCGCTTTAACGTATCGTAACGAGGTTGCAGTCAAGTAACACAGGAAAAGAAGCTGGCATGAAACATATAAAGAAAATTTGATTTTGTTGAACAAAGTAAGGTAGGAATTGTAGCATCAATAAATATTTACCTGCATCGCGTATAATCTATTAGTGCCCGCTAGCGGCGACAACACGTCTTGTTCAAACGACATGTATCCGGGCGGAGGACTGCCCTGGCCATTTCTGCTGGAAACCATTCACACTTTATGTTTGTTTTTTACTTTAATCGTAAAGCCCTGCTTTCAAACACAATGAATTGTTACTTGTCCTTTTACCATATCAACAAATAATATGTTGCAATTACACTTGATGTCTTATTATTTAATACTTAATATTATTTTGATTTGTGACTTATGTGAGAAGTAAGTATTGTGTTTTACACATCGAATTTAAAGATAAGCTAATGGTTTTTTTTGTCAAGGTTTATTGCAACTGAGTGATTACTAGACAGAGATAATATTATTTGTATTCATTCCTGCTTTTCTACTTTTTATTGAGGTTTCTACCACAATTCACAGAGCTTTAATCTGCGAGAATTATGAATAAAAAAGTGTGTGAAACTAATAGTAGCAACGTATCATCGAAGGCTTCATACAGATCAGTCCTTATTTTTCCAAAAATTAATAATAATAATCAATAAATAATTTTTAGGAATATTAAAATGTGTGAAATTGTATTACAACAATAAAAAATTGTAAATAATTAAAAAATAATAATAATACTTAGCATTGTTAAATTAATACAAACTTTAAAATTATGAAACATAAGCAGCAGCAGCAGGAAATAAGACATGTGTTTAAAATAGCGGTCTGCAGTTTTTCTGTATGAATTTGCCAATTTTCTTAGATTTTTCAATAGATCTATGGCTATTAGCTCTATAATATGCTTACCTGTAAAACCCACCCTTTTCCTTTTGAAAAGCCTCCGCCATTGTTTGAAACACTTGCAATGAACACACATACACACCGCAGTTGATTAGTGTGGATATGTAACTGCTGGGTTTCTCTACGTAGTGTGTCACGGCCTTAGTGGCAGGTTCTTGCACCATACAACCGTAATGTACTGATTGCTGACGGGTTGCTTCCGTGCCCATTATTGTGACCTGAAAGAAATTAAATATTGTATTTAAATACAACTCCCTATTTCAGAACAATTTGATTGTACATAGATTTCTACACAACATAACCATATCAGAGGTCTGATTGCGTAAGAAAAACGTATTCATCGTAGCTGTTAGCGAATTCTGCCATTCTGGGAGTGGGGACTCCCCCCCCATTGGCTGACGAAATCAGGAAACCAATCAGTGGGCAGATTTTTTTTTAGATAATCTAGAGGCAGGCTCAAAAATTTAATCATGCTGGTTTTTTCTTTTTGCTTGTTCTGGATTTTTTCCCAGATTTGATTGATTGTCCTGTTAGTTTTATTAAATATCGAAGAAGATTTAAACTGAAAGTTTGAATTTCCAGGACATTGTGATTAAAACTTGAAGATTTTGAATGGAAACTACTCAATAAAAAGTTTGATCACAAGATTTCTTTTAATTATATGACATGAAAAAGGCAGACTGTAGCTATTTGGAAGTTCCTTCTTTGCCATGCTAGGCAAGCAAGCCAAAACAATCAAAATAACTAAGCACGCAATACTTTCTAGATACTCACCAAAGCATTAGGTCTTTCTTCATGGAATGCCCACAATTCCTCGAGTGGGAAATCAGCACAAACATCACCATTTAACAGGAAGAACGCTGTGGGGTTGCCCGCTCGCACCTGGTCTCTGAAGTGGTACAGACCACCCCCTGTGCCGAGAGGTGTGAACTCTTGTAGATATCTAGAATATCACAGATTTATTTGTAGTGTTATTCAGACATACAAACACACCGAAGTAGTTAAGTACTTAAGAGGCCTAGATGAATTATTTCTACTACCATTTAAAAAAGAATTAAAAGAAATGATTATCGCCATCTTGCTGATATTTAGTTGCATTGAATGCACATTTTGCAAGCTGAAACATACATGTGCATTTACTATTTATCAAGATTCGAGTGGGAGGCAGCAGGGTTGATTCCTTCCACAACCCTCTTTAGAATTTTATAATTTCATAACTAGCTCAGGTCTGGTCTGCTCCAGCAAAGATGCACCACTAAGCAATTTAGCATTCCAGCATGATGCTGTGTAGAAACAGTTAGGGGTGCCTTTCCAAGCTAGTATGATAATATTATGTTCAGTATCATGATGCTTCATCATTTACTGTCAAGTAAGATGGCACTTTGCAGTCAAGTAAATACTTGTAGAGAATGAATAAAAAGATTAAGGTACACTGCTTGCTTTCTAGGTCTCTGATAAGATTTTGTATATTTAACAAGCGAGGTGTTAAAAAAACTGAAGTAGAAAAGAATACCTAATAATAACAGGGCTATACTCTATCTGCATATCACTAACAAATTGTGCCATGGTTGTGGAAGTGTAGGAGCCGATGATAAGTATTTCCTTGCACTCGGCCAGCCTCTTACATGCTTTGATGTGATGTTGTATCAATGGCAGCCCTGCAATAGGGAACAGAGGCTTTGGGATGTCCAACGACAAAGGACGGAACCTTGTTCCTGAAAGGAAATACATAATTTTTATTAATTGGAAATAGTTATTTGTTATGCACGGCCGCAAAGTAACTTTTTGTATAGAGTGTAAAAGTATGATTGATGAGCAGTGAAATATTCTTGGTCATAAGCACAGAAAAACTTATTTGGATTGATATTTTGCTTAGAGATATACCAGTTACTGCATAAAAATTATGTTATTTAAGATTAATAACACAGTGTGTGCTCTGAAAATTCTTGCCAAACATGGAACAATTTGAACAACCATTACCTCACTTTTTAGAGGCTAAGTTGTTTATACATAACCTTTTCTGCCAATTTCAAGTTTTTTTTTGCGATTTGAAAGCTTTAATGGTATATTGTGTAAAATTGCAGGAATGGCAGTATTAACTTAATTTTATACAGATTTTGATTAAAAGTGCTGTGAGTACATTACTTACTTATACAGTTCTCAGTTACAAAAAAGTTTTAAGAGACCATTAACCCTATTTTTACAATAATCAAGTACATGTGCAATCTATATTATGTTTACAGTTATAGATATGACTCGTCCGTAGTTTACCAAGAAATGAACATGATACCTTTAAAGATAAACGTAAATGATTAGAAACATAAGATGGAACACTTGTAATGTTTAGATCTATTTGAAACTCTGTCTAAAGCATTTAGTAAGTATAAATATTTCTGATAGCTTGTTCTAAAATATATAAATAAGTTAGGCACAGTATATTTCAGCGATAAATTAATGTAAATATTGTACAAGATATCGCCGGGAAAGTAGTGGTTAAGCCCCTAGTGTAACGAATTAAAAGTTGAGTGTAGTATAACCTTTTTGTGGTCCTCCGATAAGTATCACAGCCTTCAACATTTTCGAAGTATATTTGTAAAAGAAAATTATTTTTTTATTAGCTATTTAAGTTTTAAATATATTTTGTTTACACTTTGCACTGCAACTGACTGCAACGAATACAAAATCCTAATGTCAACCTCAAAGTCAGAGTTAATTGTCAAACGTAAAACGTCAAATACAAATTTTACACGGAATACGTGCGCAATATTAGTAAAATTAAAAAAATTAATGCAAGGCTCAAGTTTTGTCTTTTTTCTCCAATAAAATCTAATACATATGAATAAAAAAATAATAAACTAAAAATTCAATTAGAGATATTAATAATTATTGTCAAGTGTTAACTTAATCAACTTTGACAATCATGATCGCAATCGATCTCTCTTTATATGAAAATTGCAATCGTCATTTTTACTCTGTGAAAAACGACACGTCATTCATAAGTTGACAGATTACGTTTATATGGTTTTACAGCTTTGAGTTCAAGCTTTTTTGATCCTCTCTTGCTGTGTCCACCACGTGTCCACGGACACGGGCAGAAAGCGGAGCGTAGAGCTAGCAAAGTAAAGAGAAAACCACAAATCTAAGATTAAGTAAAACCTACGTGAGATAAAAAAAAACATTCTACATCGTAGGCCTTCAATGTTTAGTTACACTGTATATTTGCGATATGTAAACAAACTAAAATTATAAATTTCGCGGGGTAATTATGACTGCAACATCTCGGCGTAGAAGCGGTATTTAAGTGATTTTGAATGAAGTTTTACTTAAAAACTATAAACACAATTACTTTAAAACTATAAACACAAAACGTCATGTATTTTGGGTCTTTAATCTAAAATCGCTTAGAAGCAGAAACACGATTGGATAAAATTTTCTCGATAGAAAGTTCTCCCAAAAGTTGCTCCAAAATCTCAGTTTTCCTATTTTTTATTGGAAACTACAATGGATGTACCTAATTGCGTTTTTGTTTTAATGTGTAGGTAATAACAATATCCAAAAATGCTTAGACACCAATTTTTGATAACTGGCTTAGTTTTTGAGTAATTAGGTAAAAGGTCGTTTTTCTGTTATATTCTTCCGCGACGCTGCATGCCGCACCTACCAACGTATCCGTGAGAGTGAGAAAGACAAAAATAAATTCAAAAAATCCCCTTAAGCGGAGTTAGACGTAACCAATCTGATAAAAAAGGGACAACAGGAGTAGACACACCACTCCTGTTGTCTCTTTTCTATCAGATTGGTAAGTGGGATTTCACTAGTAGCTGTAATTTTTTATAGCTATTAGTGAAATCCCACTTACAGCCTACTATACTGGGCATAGGTTTTCCTCTCATATTAAGAACGTTTTTTCACTTTTTGCTATAGCCACGTGCGGATTAACAAGTTTCACATACCATTGAGGATATTGTGGAGAACCATGATATAATTATTATGTGGGTTCCCTAAGGCGTGTTTCTTTATCTTGTGATTCCGCCTAAAATAATTACTAAACGACAAAGACTAAGTAATCCGAGAATCCGAGTGATAGTCTTAATATGCCATCATAATGTGCAGGTACGTACTAACTTTGCACACTTGTAACATTTTAATAAAAATACCTAGTCTTTACTTACTTGTATCCAAAAGTAATCCTGATGAACTGTGTGCTGATTCCGAGTTTTTTAAAATATGTTTACTTACTCGATCGTGAGAGGGATTGGAGTAGTTTACAAAGTGTGTCAATAGATGTCGCTACAACAATCCTATACAAATTCGCGTTTACGCTCTCACCGTCGAATAAGTAAAAAGCACACTGATGAGAGATGACGATCCCCTGGAACATTCGGTTAATGATCCATCTAGTTCCTATGCGATTGTGTAAGAATAAACACGTAGGTATTCATCGTTATCGTAATCGTAAACGAATTCTGTCCGCTCAGTGGTTCCCAGATTTACGTCAGCCAGTCAAGGGGCAGAATTTTTCTCTCAATCAGTGCGCTGAAGGCCGACACTATACGAGTATATTAACTCAATCACGCTGCCGGAACTAGCTACATATTAGAGTGAAGCAATAAAATCGTGTAGGTATGTTGGGGTTCCATTTTAAATGTTACGTAGCCCTTTCGCTGCAGACTCCACGCGTCATGCTGTTCCGTACACCAATCTCGCATTAGAGGAACACAGGACGGCCATTTGGCTGGAACTTATCAACTCATGCCGGCCACGTTGCTCTATAATTTATTACTCATACTCTATATAAGTTTTAAATCTTTCTTTTTGCGTTGAACGTTCATTTATCAAGGAAGCCTCATATATAAATTATATATATCTACAGGGTAATGAAAATACCAAAAAGCTCCCAGCCTTGTAGTTCCTATCATTAAAACTTTTGTTCTATTTAGCTTCACGCTATGACCAATAGGAGCGGAGCAACAATGAAAAATGTTGTGAAAACGGGAAAAACTGTTCCTTTTGGAGAACTTCCGTTGTGTGCGCCGCGCTAGGCAAATAGTTAAAAAAGTTACTTACTCAAAAGCAAGTAAATGTATGACGGAATTTTTCTCCTCTAAAAGTACTAAAAATAAGTCCGCGTTGGTTGATTCATTATAACGGGATATATAAAAACCTAAATTCATGCAGGCGATGCCGCGCTCAATAGCTAATAGCAATAGTTATACTTATACGCTGACCGAACTGTATCGAACCCATCAGGACCTTCCTCTCATACACCGCTATGCGGCAAGTATTAGGGAGTCCGCTGAGAGGCAGAGTATTTTTTTTCTACGGCGAAAAACTAGGGAACACGCAAACAAAGCGTTTTATTCGACCTCCAGAGAACGGTTGCTGCATTATTATACAACAAAGGAGTGATTAAGGTGGGCAGCTATTGTTTCAGTAGAAACGGGAGCGTATAGGGACTGAAAAAATAGGGTGCACGAAAGAGGCCTATATTCTACCTACTTACGTAAAAACTATAGGGATCTATTGGACCGCTTACTTCAGTACTGCCAAATCAAAAAGCCTATACTCAGTGCTTATATATATTATTTATTATTAATTATATATTATTAACCCTGCACATTTTGCGAAAAACTAAATAAAATTTGAATTTTTTCGCCCGGAATGAACTCACTATATAGGTAAATATAAGATTGAGATACTTAGGCACTAATAACTTTGCGGATGCAATTAAAGTTGTCCGTCCGGCTCCTAAGTTTCACGTTGGACTGAGACATAAATATTCAACAATGCCCTTTAACAATTTAAAATATTCATCGAAATTTGTTTGAATTAACAAACACATATCAAGTTCCTCGCTGATGGAGCTTGAAGAGTTTAATATTGGCGTTGAAAGGTGGGTTTCTTGAAACACGCTTTATATTAAAATATGAGTAACATTTCGTCCAATCGCACAATAAAATAATTGGTAACAGATTATACAGTTTGATCAAATAACAGGCAAAATAATCAAATGACCATTTTTCGTATTTGGTCAACAAATGGCTAAGGAAGATCCAAATCCAGTTTTGGTCATCTGGCCGCGACTGATATATTTATGCCGTTTGACATACAAACCATTGGCCCAAAGAATTATGATGGTAAATAATTTAGCCTAATTATTTTACTGCAATGAATTTAACTCGAGAGGAAAGTCTGAAAGGGCTAAGTTAAGATCTTAATCCATTGTCTGCGCAACAAATCAATCATGTCTGTTCAGTGCAGAATTAATTTACTTAGTCAGTATTCTTGGCAGCATTCCGGTGGGAATAACTTTGTAGTAATTAGTAAACTGATTAAAAAATAAATAAAAGAAGTTTGATTATATGAGCAAACTAGCAAACGCCCGCGGCTTCGCTCACGTTAACTTCTGAGTTATGCTTTACTATGGTGGTTTAATTTCCAAAATTCCTGCATTACACACCATTTTGCCCACAAAATTTTCTCTTGCTTCCTGGTAATAGTCACATATTGATTTTGAAAAATTCGATCGTCACAAAAAAGTTAAATATGGTGGCCATTTTTAGGGTTCCGTACCCAAAGGGTAAAAGCTCTTACTAAGACTCCACCGTCCGTTCGTCCATCCCGCCGTGGTTGCTTGCTACCATGGTAAGACATATAAGTACAAAATTGTGGCCAATTCATTTAAATTTTTACCAAAAATTCCTTTTCTATGCTCGCTGCGATAATCAGATATCAATTTTGAAAACAATCGGCCCAGTAACAAAAAAGTTCAAAATGGCGGCCACTTTTTAAAATGTTGACTACGAATTCTTTCTCTATGCTTGCTGCCATTGTCAAATATCGATTTTCAAAGCAATCGGCCCAGTAACAAAAAAGTTAAAAATGGCGGCTAATTTTTTAAATTTTGACTACAAATTCCTTCTCGATGCTTGGTGAAATAATCAGATGTCGATTTTCAAAGCAATCGACCCAGGAACAAAAAATTTCAAAATGGCGGACACTTTTTTTAAATTTTGACCACAAATTCCTTCTCTATGCTTGCTGCCATAGTCAAATATCGATTTTCAAAGCAATCGGCCCGGTAACAAAAAAGTTCAAAATGGCGGCCACTTTTTTAAATTTTGACCACAAATTCCTTCTCTATGCTTGCTGCCATAGTCAAATATCGATTTTCAAAGCAATCTGCCCAGTAACAAAAAATGTTCAAAATGGCGGCCACTTTTTTTAATTTTGACCACAAATTCCTTCTCTATGCTTGCTGCCATAGTCAAATATCGATTTTCAAAGCAATCGGCCCAGTAACAAAAAAGTTTAAAATGGCGGCCACTTTTCAAATTTTGACCACAAATTCCTTCTCTATGCTTGCTGCCATAGTCAAATATCGATTTTCAAAGCAATCGGCCCAGTAACAAAAAAATTCAAAATGGCGGCCACTTTTTTAAATTTTGACCACAAATTCCTTCTCTATGCTTGCTGCCATAGTCAAATATCGATTTTCAAAGCAATCGGCCCAGTAACAAAAAAATTCAAAATGGCGGCCACTTTTTTAAATTTTGACCACAAATTCCTTCTCTATGCTTGCTGCCATAGTCAAATATCGATTTTCAAAGCAATCGGCCCAGTAACAAAAAAGTTCAAAATGGCGGCCACTTTTTTAAATTTTGACCACAAATTCCTTCTCTATGCTTGCTGCCATAGTCAAATATCGATTTTCAAAGCAATCGGCCCAGTAACAAAAAAGTTCAAAATGGCGGCCACTTTTTTAAATTTTGACCACAAATTCCTTCTCTATGCTTGCTGCCATAGTCAAATATTGATTTTCAAAGCAATCGGCCCAGTAACTAAAGAGTTCAAAATGGCGGCCACTTTTTAAATATTGACCACAAATTCCTTCTCTATGCTTGCTGCCATAGTCAAATATCGATTTTCAAAGCTATCGGCCCAGTAGCAAAAAAGTTCAAAATGGCGGCCTATTTTTTAAATTTTGACCACAAATTCCGTCTCTATGCTTGCTGCCATAGTCAAATATCGATTTTCAAAGCAATCGGCCCGGTAACAAAAAAGTTCAAAATGGCGGCCACTTTTTTAAATTTTGACCACAAATTCCTTCTCTATGCTTGCTGCCATAGTCAAATGTCGATTTTCAAAGCAATCGGCCCAGTAACAAAAAAGTTCAAAATGGCGGCTAAAAAATTCAAAATTTTTCCTCCTCAAAATTTGAATCTCGAAAATCCCTTTCTGAATACGAATTCATGATATACCTAATACCAACCTAGGTACCAAATTTCAGATCTCTACGACTTTTAGTTTCGCTGGAATCCCTGGAACAACGCAAAAATTACACTTTTGTATGGGAAAATCCCTTAAAAGTAGGATTTTTATCCCTTCCAATTTGAATTTCTGGAATCCCCGTCTTAGTACGAATTCATGACCTAATGTCAATGTAGGTACCAAATTTCAGATCTCTACGACTTGTAGTTTTTCGGGAATTCCTGGAACAACAAAAAAAATTACAATTTTGTATGGAGAAATCCCTTTAATGTACTATTTCTACCCCTTAAACATGGAATTTTTGGAATCCCCGTCTTAGTACGAATTCATGACCTAATATCTACCTAGATACCAAATTTCAGATCTCTACCACTTTTAGTTTTTCTGGAATGCCTGGAACAACGAAAAAAATTACAATTTTGTATGGAGAAATCCCTTTAATGTAATATTTCTACCCCTTAAACATGGAATTTCTGGAATCCCCGTCTTAGTACGAATTCATGACCTAATATCTTCCTAGGTACCAAATTTGAGATCTCTACGACTTTTAGTTTTTCGGGAATTCCTGGAACAACGAAAAAATTTTACTTTTGTATGGGAAATACCTTTAAATGTATGATTTTTACCCCTTAAACATGGAATTTCTGGAATCCCCGTCTTAGTACGAAATCATGACCTAATATCTACCTAGATACCAAATTTGAGATCTCTACGACTTTTAGTTTTTCTGGAATGCCTGGAACAACGAAAAAATTACAATTTTGTATGGAGAAATCCCTTTAATGAACTATTTCTACCCCTTAAACATGGAATTTCTGGAATCCCCGTCTTAGTACGAATTCATGACCTAATATCTTCCTATGTACCAAATTTAAGATCTCTACGACTTTTAGTTTTTCAGGAATTCCTGGAACAACGAAAAAATTTTACTTTTGTATGGGAAATACCCTTAAATGTATGATTTTTACCCTTTAAACATGGAATTTCTGGAATCCCCGTCTTAGTACGAATTCATGACCTAATATCTACCTAAGTACCAAATTTCAGATCTCTACGACCTATAGTTTTGGCGGAATCCGTGGAACAACCAAAATACCTCATTCTTTTATATATATAGATAAGACTGGTACTTTCCATTTTCAAATCAACTGCACCAATAGAAGTTTTCACTTAAAAGAATCTTGTAGCCACTTTGAAAAGCCGTGTACCTAGTTGCAAAGAGAAAATACAAAGTGGGTGGAGAGTGCAGACTGCAGACCTAACTGTTGCTACTTCAAGCTTGTTGGTACAAATAACAAAATAACAGAGCAGTATGTTTTAGACTCTACTAGCTACGAAATAAAGTCTCCTTTAACTTAATACTTATGTATAGTCTTATATTTTAAAAGTTTGCAGTAAGTGAGTACGTAAAATAAAAGTAAGTTGGGCTACGTTTGCGTAGCGATTCTGCGATTTCGTGCTACGAAGCTCTACGTCGTAGCTATTATTAGTTGCTCCTTCACGCTGCAACTACGATGGCGCAAATACATTTGGTGATAATACTAACAAGAATTTGCAATTTCCGTTCCTTGCCGCTTATAGATTGCAAGGATAAACCGAATCCAAATTAATTCAAGAAGTTATGCTAACTCAACCGATTTGGATGAGATTTTGGATGGATAATTATTATCATAGATTTACACATAAAAAGCATTTACAATTGAAATTATCTTTCCGTATTTACGAAAACGTTTTTTACACATTCCGGGGTTTACTTGTGGAAATCCGGGTGAAATACACAGAGTTTCGCTCCAGAAGCAGCTTGTAGTCGTCAGCTGCAGAGAGACTAATTGGCTATTAAGTACACCGCACCGAACGTTAAATCGCTTGGCGGTACGGTTTGGCGGCAAACCAAACGATAGATCATATATAACACAATGCTCCGAGAATTTAGATCATATTCCACGAACTTGAATACTTAACTACTCAGATAAAAACATGTAGGTAGCTAGCTAAAGAACCTAATTTTTAAGGTTTCATAACAAAATGGTAAAAACGAAACACCACCACACATCCAATCTATCTGTCGGTCACGTCTATATGAGAAAATAAGTTTTAACTATAAGAAATTTAAGAAGGAAGAAAATCGGGCTGTTGTCGAAACTATCAGATATTGATGTCCCTGCCTACACGTGTCGCGTCTATTCGCAAATGGACTGAATTTTTTTACGGTGTGTGTGTATCTATTCTGCCTAGATCTGTGGTCTACCTTATATGGTTATACACCTAAAGTACAGACACCTACGTCTGAAGCTGCAACCTGATGTCACAGATCGGTAAACTACTACAGGTAACCTTTCATATATGATAGATATCTCACTCGGTATATTAATATACCGAATATTATAGTTATCTCACTATGAATTTTCATCCTTTCGATTTCCTCCTTAAATAAAAATAATTTTCGATTTTTTTATCATTGCAATTACATTTGGCCACTATTTTGTAAAACGGTTACGAACAGGTCAACGAACGAAGTCGGAAAAGGGTTTCATTTTTACACTTTTTGCATGGAACCCTAAAAAAAGGTATACGAAATAGGTTTCGCCATTCTCCGTCACTCAGTGCGCAAACTGTAATAACAGCAATCTTTTAAAGTTCTTTTAGAGCTTTTTCTATATTTTAATTAGATTCTCATATGCGTTACTTTGTTAGTTTTTTTGTTCCTTTTCATTTCGTGGCGTCACCCAGTCCAAGGCTCCGACTGAAAATCAGCGCTGTGTGCTCCCATGCTCATATGGGGCACACAGCACCATGCTGAGTTGGGGCCTTTTTCCGGGATGTGCCACATGTGACAGGCGGTGTCTGGTGCTTCCGTCACTTGGGCAATTATTGGTTTTTGTTGCCCGAGTGAGGGAAGCTTCAGGCATCGTTTTAGTACGTAAGGCGTATTGTTATGTTACGTGTGGCTTTTCAGAATAAAGTTTCTTTCTTTCTTCTTTCAATCAAAGTTTAAATTGTTTTCCCGTGTAGCGGCAAAGTTAAATACATTATAGCCACAGTTCATCAGCCGTGCTTTCGAGCCGAAGCAATTAATCACAATCCGCTTGGTTCGCTTCATTCCAGCTCGTGAACAATCGAACAATAAGTTTGATAAGCGGTGAATAGTTTGACAAAGTGAAGCTCTCATCGTACGACCCATATTTGTATAGAGATAGAGCAAAGGGATTAATTAATGCAGCCAAAACAACAAAGGCTCTAACCGAAACTTTTTGGTGTGTTGACATAGCTTTTGAGTTGTGCCTATCACAGAATACTTGTAAACTATGGCTTTACTATTAAGGGGATTTATTGAATTTATTTTTGTCTTTCTCACTCTCACGGAGATTTGGTAGGTGCGACATGCAGCGTCGCGGAAGAATATAGCAGAAAAACGACGTTTTACCTAATTACTCAAAAACTAAGCCAGTTACCAAAAATCTGTTCTAAGCGTTTTAGGATATTATTATTACCGATACATTAAAACAAAAATTACAATTACATCCATTGTAGTTTCCGATAAAACATAGAAAAACTGAGATTTTGGAGCAACTTTTGGGAGAACTTTCTATCGAGAAAATTTTATCCAATCGTGTTTCTGCTTCTAAGCGATTTTAGATTAAAGACCCAAAATACATGACGTGTAAATTTGAAAGTAATTGTCTTTATAGTTTTTGCATAAAACTTCATTCAATATCACCTAAATACGGCTTGTAGGCCGTTAATAATAATTTAATTGATTGTAATATTAACTCACGACGGAATGGAATAGGGAATCATATGCATTTAGCGGTGTGTGACAGATTTTTAATTAGTTTGTTTATTTGCGCATACCTACTAAGCAATGTTTCTCAAACACAGGAAAACCTAAGAAGAGGCTGTTTTTCGTTTGCAATGTAGGTGCTCATAATACTGATTTATAATAATTCAACATACCAATACATGCTTTTAGCCGGGGAGTTTAAAAAAATATTTACACAGTCGTTTTGTGGATTTATTCGAAATTTTTAATTTTTGTATTAAGTATATTTCATTTTATTCTTCTTATTACAAAAGCATAGTAGATACTCGTAGGAGGTTACTATTTCCTTTAAATAGACAAAAGAAAAAATACTTAGAACTACCACTTACATTTTAACTTCTACAACCACGTATACTCAGATACTATCAAATGCATAAGTACGGACTTGATTATGTCACTCGTCATGGACAGTGGACAAGGAGAGCCGACTCTCCTACTAGAATAAGGCGTTTTCTGTTCACGTTACACAAATAGAATACAGAATGCGTCATACATTACCTAATTGGGCACTTAGCGTCTCGAATACATCGTTAGGTACCTACAAAGGTGAACGGATGCGACGGAAGCTCAGATGTGGATGTTGCTCGTATTCAGCACCTGTGCCTTGCACGAAACCGTTGAGTACTCAGACAACACTAGTCATCTTTCGTATTTCGTCACAGGTAGGTAGTATCTACTAGCCTACCTACTTATTCGTATAAGATCGTTATTCTAATATATAAAATTCTCTCGCTTTTCTTTGTTACCAAACTCCTCCAAAACGGCTGGACCGATCGTTATGAAACTTTCAGTGCATATTCTCTAGATCGGGGAGCGGGTTGTTATCTATATTTTATATCCCTCAATGGCAAAACAACGTTTGCCCGGTCAGCTAGTATTCATTTAAGAATATTATTTACTAGCTGTGGCACGCGCCTTCGCCCGCTAGAATTTCGGTTTTTAAATATTTCTCCTTTAAATAGTCAACCTTAAAAGATAGATATGTGGTGGCGGAGACTTTTTTTAGAACTTTTAAAGGAGAACTTTTTTGTTATACATGATTTTTGCGTAAGTTTAGCTAACTATTTACGTGCATGCAACAGAAGCTCTCCAGAAGGAATATTTTTTCCCGTTTTTATAATGTTTTCATTGATGCTCCGCTCCTATTGATAATAGCCACATTCTATACCTTTAGCCCTCCTAGATAAATGGACTATCCAAAACCAAAAGAATTTTCAATTCGGACCAGTGATTCCTGAGATTAGCGCGTTCAAACAAACAAACTCCTCAGCTTTGTAATATTATATATTTACAAAAATGTTTGTTTTAATATCTTAAAGGCCCTGCGCTTACATGGTGAATCTTAATAGCTACGTTTTGCGACCTTTAGCATTTTAACTTCCATAGTACCTACCAGAATAACGAGCATCAGTAATTCAGTATACGCTCCGGATGCCTTGGCCAATTTTATGTACTTAGGTAGGTACGTAGGTACGAGTATTATTGACTTTAGTAAGCTAAGTTAGGATTTTAAAAGAGTAAAACCAACGCATAGCATAAAATTAGCGGACGCAGCATATTTGTAGATAGCAACTAAAAGTCCTGAGAGTTGAAACTCTAAAAGAAATCTAGCGATGTAATTTGTTAGTCACTTTATTGTACACATTATTTTTTGTTACCTCATGTCTCTTAGGCTATAAATTGCCTGGCGTCTATTTATAGCCCGAACAGCCACCATGTTTTATGACGTCATAATGGCAGGGGCAAGATCTCCAGCGTTATATCTTTTAATCTTCTGAAGTTTAACATCAAAAGCAGAGTACCAAAAGCTGAAATCTTTTCCATTATCAATCTTAGCGTCCTATGTACAAATAGGTCGCCTTTGTAGCAAAGATGTACTTACTCTTATATCTATAATAGTTTGTAAGAACTAAGAACGGCGATTTTATGATCAGGTACCTAATAGCATAGTAATTATTGTCAGCACACATGAGTGCCCTTTTCTCCGGAGAAATGCCACAGCTATTCGTAATAGTTGAAGCGAAAGGAAAGGGAAAATAAACAAGAAAGTTCTCTTGACACAAACGATTATCAGCGACCGAACGATCGGACGGCAATAGGTAGGTACTTAAGATTTAATTGAAATGTCCCAGGATACTGGACAGAAGATCTGATAGTATATTAATTAGTTTAAGCAAGTACCAACTTAGGTACTTAAGTTTAAACGCGAAATATACTTACATGCATTCTGCTTAGGGCCATCAAAGTGCCTCGGAGTTTTCTTTTTTATAAAACTTACTTTACTTATGGAACGAGATTCAAAAACAATAGTAAGAAGCGCGAAGTTACGTACTTAATACAATATTTGAATTTAAGAAATGGAATTAGATAAGACATAATATGGCTACACCTGCTGCATATCTTAATTGTCTCTTCTGAGTTCTAAGTATATTTATTGAAGCAAGATTACAGTATTTACTTACCTTATACCTACATTGGATAAGGGATAAACCGCCTTTGAGCCGCAGTTGGGCGTAACTTTAGTTGGCCGCTGCGGTCAGAGAGCAAACAGTCTAGACCAGGCCGCAGTGGCTCGTGAATATATTAATTTCCCTTGAACTAATATTAGCTGAGTTCCTATTGATATTTGCCAGTGCTAAATAGATACCTACATTCAGATCAGTTATTGAATCTGATTGAACACTGAAACAACTCAAAATTACACAAGATCTGGCGGATCCGGCGGATCCTGCAGATTTGGTGAACTGTGGAACCTCCTCGAGTTTCTGGATGCACTGCGAACAACCTGCCAAGATGCGCCTCGGCAGACCAATTTGTTTCTTACCTTTTTCAGGTAGGTATAACTACTTATCGTGGGAAGTAATATTTTCCATTAATTCGATAACGTAAGTAATCATGCAGCCTCCGCCCGGACTTGCTGGTAAGGTGGTAACTAGCCACGGTCGAAGCCACCAGACCAGACCTGAGCCAGTTTAGAAATGATAAAATTCCAAAGCGGCCCTTTGCGGGAATCGAACCCGCGACCTCCCACTCAAATTCGAGCGCGCGCCACTACGCCAGGGAGGTCGTCAAACTCAGAAGCGCGTGCCTGTAATTTAAAGCTCCCTAAATTCGTCATAACTTATAACAACAGCTCTCTAATAGGCTTTAAGATTAAGGGTTTAAAAGATAAGTAAGAAAATACTTAAGCTTAAGGAAATAGCGTAATGAAGTCATTAATAATAACGTTAATACACGCTACAGCGAGGTGGTTGTTTAATACGGACTACGGTACATTAAAATAGAATCGGCTCAGTAACTAATGAATTTATCGTCGCTTTAAGCCCTTTTAAACTTTTAAATTAGTTCATCGTATAGTTACAGGAGAAGTGTATGCATATCGGAAAACAAAAGAGCTTTTTGCAACGTAGGTAAGTGCAAATACAAACAAATATACCAACTCATAATACGGTTTTACCTTAATTATTAATCCCCCAATTTCTCGTTGAGAGTATTTATTTTTCAGTACGTTTGAATAATTAATGCTTTTAAACTCCCACTCATCGTCCATTTTATACACGTGCATGGAAAACGGGAGCAATTTCGAATATTTCAGACGGCATTTTCTCTCGTTTGACCCACGTAATACAGGAGCTTTTCCTTTGCAAACCTAATTTAATTTAGTCCTTTTGCGCGTGGTTTAATTCCACAAGGCCAAATTAAAGGCAACAGGTGATGAAATATTCAAAACAAAGATACCAGAGTCCCAGAAAGACAATATAGTGACTAAAATCTTAACAGACCTTGCTTTAGCTTTTGCTTTTTGCTTGAATTAGATGCACTAGAACTAAATGTAAAGAGCGCCTCCTCGCCAATAAACTAATCATAGTTTGGCGAGATATTGTAATTTTGACTTGTGCATGAATTTTTTTGATTTAAATAAATAAAAAAAAATAAAAAAAAAATGTTTTTTTTTACTCTATACAAGTTAGTTCTTGACTGCGATCTCACCTGATGGTAAGTGATGATGCGGCCTAAGATGTTAACGTACTAACTTGGAAGGGTAAGTAAATTTTCCCCAACGGTTTCTACAAGCATCGCACCGGAACGCTAAATCGCTTGGCGGTGCGTCTTAGCTGGTAAGATGGTAACTAGCCACGACCAAAGCCAGACCAGACCTGAGCCAAATTATAAAATTCCAAAGTGGCCCGTGGCGGGAATCGAACCCGCGACCTCCCAGTACCTTAGACATAAACCTTACCTACCTTACCAATACATAAAGCCCGAACGACTAGCTATTATTATATAAATATTTAGTTAGCCTGGAAAATTTTTGTCTCATGGTATAACATTAGATAAACATACTCACAGTACTTACTCGATCTTTAAGAAATAATAATCCACCATGTTATTAGCTGAATCTCTCACCCATGTGTTCTTGAGTTTATTATCGTAATATATGCAATTAAAAATATTTTTGAATAAAACCATTATTATTGTAATTTTCAAAAATTTGTTTATTTCCAACTATTATATTGAAACACATAAATAGTTTTTATTGAAAAACACCGAAAACATTAACATAGGTAATTGATATTATGGAAAAATTATACACATTTATCTAAGGTTCACACAACAATATTGTAATTAAGTTTTAACCTACTTAAAATTAGAAGGCTCAGACTTTAAATTTTAGAGTCGAAACATGCATGTTAATTTTCGCACGAACAATTTCCCTTTTTGTCCAATTGGTACCTAACTATTTTCACTTGATGGTAAGTGACGATGCAGTTGATGATGTTATTGTAATAACTTAGCGAAGGTTCATTAGATAAAACCCCTTGAATTGGTGGTACTGTCTCACACGTAAAGAACAACAAACTCCAATTAGCCTTTTCTTTTGATTATTCTTCTTTACCTTTTTTAAACAAAAATTTGAAGATGAGACTATCATTCCCCCAATTTTTATGCCATAAACCTACTTTGTCGCGTTACTTTACAAATTGCGAAACCAACATAAGCTTTTGGCGGGCAGAAATGTTTAGTTCACCTAAGGACCGATTTTCCAATCGCCAGATAGACTATCTGAGGAATAATTTGAAACATATGCCATACAAAATCTGTCATATTTATTCCTAAGTTAACGATTATCAGTCATTGAAAAGGTCAGCTTTCTTAAAATATTCGTCCTCGAAGAATAGCATGTACATTTTGACTCTACGTAGAAAAATAGTTTTAAGGTATTACATCAGGTTACACAATATACATAGTATGTATTACATACCTAAGTAATTTTATTTAGGTCTACATTAGTAATAATTATATGTAAAATTTGTCTTTGTTGAATGTTAGACATCATTCATATGACACCGGAAGTTTCCTCTTTTTGCTTCAGTTTTTTATGAATATTAATTTTGAAAAATAATTGAAATGACGGTATGCACCATTCATGTACGCAATTAATACATATACAGTAGGCCGTAAACCTACATAATATTAAAAAGCAGACGTTCTTGTAAAAGAAGCAATTAATACCTACTTTGGCAAAAAAGTGTATTTGTCATAGAAAATGTATGAAAATATCGATAACGCGTAATAAAACACTGGTATCAATAGCTAGTGTGTGCCAAACAGAACACAGGTGTACCTATTTCAACACACTCGACTATAACTCACGTAACGAATATTGTGAAAATAAATCACACCACACCATCCGATGTCGAATACACAGCGTCTAACTGCCGACACTTGCCTCAAGCTGACAGGCAGGGTGATAGGTAAAAGAGAATCTATTATTACAATCGAATAAACGAAAATCGTGTTGTGTACATAAATAACGTTCAAAGAAACATTGTGTTTGGGCAAATAAATCTGAAAATACTGAAGAAAATATAAACGTTCATTTTATATATTTTTTTATAGTCTGAACAACGTTTCATTATTAGACTCATAGATATTTTGTATTTTTTAGCGAAGGATTTATAAACTCTATGAGTACCACTCAAAGCTTTCAAAAGAAACATAATAAATGCGTACAGAAAATACATAAATGGTAGTCATGCCGACTCATCGATTTTTTCTTTTATTTGTAGAGAAAAATTGTATTATTGTTGTTTTCTATCTATCCTACATGAGCATACGAGCAGAAAGAAATATTTATGAGTACATTATTTTGTTTTCTAAGCTCTTTGATTTATTTTATCTTTTTGACGTCATGTAAGCCCTGGAGCGAGTTGATAAAAATGTTATTTTAAGTGAGAGACCTTATCGCGACGTATGAAAAAATGTCCGACGTATAAAAAACATTATAAGTATAATCATTAAAAGAAGTACAAAAAACTCAATTTATTTTCCCGCGTTAAAAAGTTTTCTTGTATCATTAAAAGATTTCTAACTATAAGAACTCTATCCATGTTTAGGTAAGCTTACGATTTTATGATGATATTTCGAAATCAAACAGATAGGTTATAAAATGAAATAATTTCAATCGATTTGAGGCGAAAGGTTGTGTTAATCAAACGACCTTTCCCTTCTAGTGATGTATTTTACGTAGGTAATTTTATAAAAATAAACCTTTAATTACTTATATCTCTATTTACCTTTTGCGTTGGTATAGCAATTACTTATTTGTGAAACTTTAAAACCCCTATTCAAACAAGATGTTGCGTAGGTGGTACAAGGTACGAGTATTGATTACAATGATTATAAACGTAGGCGTGAATTGCAAGGTAGAATTTTTTTCTAAGGTAAACGTGTAATTTCAGACTTTTTAGGGTTCCAAAGACAAATAGCTGAAAATCACAGAACAGCGAATAAGTTATATTTAGAAACGTCATATTTTTTTGACTATTTCTCTCGGATAATAAGTTTACCTGATTAGTGATTGAGACTAACAGTATATGTGATGTACCCAAAGATTTAAATCGCTAGATGAGTCCTAAGCTCGTCCTAAGCCTCCAAAAACATCCACGGTTTGGTTGCGACTTGCGACACTCGTGCAACACGTTGTCATCTTACACACACAGCGACAATCTGTCACACATTACACAATATTCATTTTTCACAAGATTTTTGTCAACAATCAAAAATCAAATATCAAATTTATTTCATATATTATGTACTTACGAATGAAATGTAACACCTTTAGATCAAGATTTAAATTTTAAATCTTTGGATGTACCTATACTCTTAGAATCAACTTTGGAGTAATAAAATACAAAAAATATAGGGGAGCAAAACTTGTCCCACCCTCATCTCTCAAGTTTACTATGGAACGGAAAATTATTAAAAGAAAAACGAATGGCGGTGCGGAACCCGGCTGCCACCACACTTCCCGTTTTTATTATTTATGAGATAATTATTATTATTATTATTGCCCGTTCTCTAAGGTGCTGCTTCGTATTCTATGCCCCACAAATAGGTAAAATACATAATATCAACGTATCTTAAGATTCGTAACTTTAAAATCTGTGTATAAAGTACTAACGATTATCGTTAATTAGTTATGAAGTAAATACCTAAGTAGCTCTTGCACGCCCCCGTGTAATTCGGGTTTCCACCGATCCCGCGGAAACCATGATTTTCTCCAGATCAAAAGTAGCCTATATGCCTATCCAGGAAAAACTCTATATACATTCCAAAAAATCAAATGAGCTTATGAGATACAGAGTCAAGGAGTAACAAAAAAAAACACTCATGCAAACTTCCACCGTTATAATATTAGTGTGAATATCAATAATGCAATTCCTGTTGGAAATTCATTGCAAAAGCAATGAAAATTCACTAACGTCCACGCTTTTATAACAACGAAGAAATAAGTGGATTACAAAAAAAAGGAAATATCTACCACTAATTAATTACGCCATAAAGTAGTTTTAGTGGCATCAATTAAAATATTGCGTGGAGATGTTATTAAAGTTGATCATTTTTGTCACTTTTTATGTTAGGAACACAACTGATAGTTACAATATAAAAACTGTAGAAAGTTTTACATAGAAAAATATAGTTAGTATTCTAACAGTAACATGTAGACTTACATTAAAATTTTAATCATTACTTTAAGATTTACCAAGCGTAATTTTTGCTTTATTTATACTTACTCGTAATACTGACACCTATTATTTATTACATCTAGGGAAGAATTTTTATTAGCGAGGAGAAATTAACAGCCTAAAACCTTATTAAATTAAAACGTCAAGGCGAGACGTTGTTAGTAATACCGGCGTTTAATTATCATTATTGGAATCATAAAGATATAGGTACAGAAAATCGATCGAGGATCGCGTTCAAATAACAATTAATTGGTAGGAATTTGAAATACTTAGGTACTTTGAGTTGTTAGAAACAAATTCAATTTAAGTTATGCGTGTTGCCAGTAACATACGTAGATATCCGAGACATGGTCATTTCCTATGGGCCTCATAAGAAGGCTCAGAATCACTCAGTGGGCGATGGAGAGAGCTATGCTCGGAGTATCTCTACGTGAACAAATCAGAAATGAGGAGATCCTTAGACGAACTAAAGTTACCGACATAGCTCAACGTATCGCGAAGCTGAAGTGGCGATGGGCGAGGCACATAGCTCGTAGAACCGAAGGACGTTGGGGACCCCAAGTGGAATGGCCACCCCGCACGGGAAAGCGCGTGTTGGCAGACCTTCGACCAGATGGACTGACGACATTAAGTGGGTCGCGGGAATTCGCTGGATACAAGTAGCCAAGGACCATGCAGGCTAAATGTCATTGCAGGAGGCCTTTATCCAGCAGTGGACGTCTGTCGGCTGAAACGAACGAACTAACGAAGTAGTACGATAGTTGTACATAAGGATTTAAAACTTTTCTTGTGATTAAAAATTGATTTAAAACTAGTTTAAGCTCGACTTAAATTTTGAATGTATTTCAAACAACTCACTGTTAGTCCTGAAAAGTGGCGAGCGGTCTAATGATTAAAATGACCAGACTCGGCCAAGAAATAAACTTAATTCGATATATATCTGTGTGACCATTAACCACATCTTATCTCTACCTATACATTCAAAAATATTATCTATGCTTAGCACAAAACAGGTTGTTGAGACCAATATACGACAGCATAACAAATTATGTTAATCAAAACAGTCCCTGTAAGCCAGTGGGAGGTTTCGAAGAAAATGACCCAATTCGAGAAAACATCAACCTACGCAATTCTATTTATTAGGATAGATGGTATTTCATCTTTGTCGAATTTCTACAGATACTCAAGTTTTTCCAAGTACTAATAAAAAATTTGGAAAAATATATACTATAAGTATTATTAATTATTTAATACATTGTGTGAATTGAACCAAGAAATAGAATAAATTGGATATACCTATCCCAAAATAAGAGATAAGTAACAACTACAAGGGATACTTACGCCCTACTATACACGAAGACTTGATTACTTAGAACAATTTTAAGGCAGAGTACTTATACCAGTAAGTACGAAAATATTAAGCGAGCTCACATAAATGAGGAAGAACAACACACAACCAGGGAATACTTAATACTACTAGTACTGCTACTATAACGTAAGTATAGGAAACTTAATTAAATATGAAATGAAAATGAAAATTTATTTTTCATAAATTTTCATTTTCATTTCATTTTCAACGTAAGTATAGTTAGAAACTTAGAAACATAATAAAATATAATTGTAACAATTAAGAAAAGACAGTTTCTATTTATATTTCGGTTTATAGTGAATTCATAAAACCTTATCTGAAAATGGCATACTAAATAATTAAGGTCCTTGCGAAATAGTAGTTTATGTAACGGTTACATAATGGGGGGTATTAAAACACGAGTGTGAGTTTAAAAAACGAGCCGCAGGCGAGTTTCTTAATAGTACCACACGAGTGTTTTAATACCTAATTATGTAGAGTTTCATACACTACTTTATCTACGCTCATATTATTATCATAAATCCAAATCATAAAATCTTGCTAACGTTTGTCGTAAATCATTGCAACTACTAAGATGTCAGGTGGAGTGAAATTTTCTTTAGTAGGTTTCACTGCTAGACATTTTTCAGCGCAAAGTTTTGACTAAGTAACAAAAAAAATTGGTTGTCTGTAAAGTCGGTTTACGGACGATAGATTTACGAGATAACGTCATAATCGTAATCGTAATCGTTATCGTAATAGTTATCGTAATCGTAATCGTAATCACAGGCCCAGGTGGAACGTTACGCGGAACGTTAGACATTGTGTTGTTGTCTATGGTCAATCATGGCCCATCCATACTCTCGGCAATGACTACCAACTATATGTTGTCTGTGGATTCACTTAAAAAAATATTACATAAAAATATTACCCCAGATACAAATACAGGAATCCAGAGCCGTGTATCGTAATGGAAATTAAACAACTTGCTTTAAATATTTCCATAGTAGAGCGATGTTATAATGAATAACTTTTTAATAATTATAGAAGTCTGTGAATAAAGTAGGTAATTATTTGACACATTTCGATTTCATAATTCGAACTTTAAGCAATGAGCGTAGATAAAATATTTTTACTTAATTTTCGTACTTTTCATCCATTTTCATTTAATTTTATATTTTGACAAAATAAAAAACAACGTGGGTCGGAGATATCAGATCCACAGGAAAGGATAAAATATTTATGCACAAGGGCAGAAGGGTGCAATTAATATACCCCGTGGATAAAATGGCTTCTTTTTTCGTCGCTTGGTGCTTGAGCCGGTGGACAAGATTATTTTTATCCTTTGTCCATGCTAGAGGGTTGGTAAAATCATGGGGTATTATAATACGGCAAATAAAAAATAGCGGTAATTTTTCTATTCTGATCTAATAAAATATTTTTGTATAATTTCTGACAAGGTTTTACGAACTTACTGTACCTAATTAAGTACAAGCCAATTACCACGTCACATCGTTCGGTACAGTATACACTATAATAATTATATATTATACAGTATACACGTATTGAAATTAAAAATGAAAACCTTGAATATCGATAGACTAGATTAAATACTTTACACTTAAAATCTAATATAACAGGAGTTTTTACAGTTATAGTTTTTCAATATAATGTATAAAGAGTATGTAATACATTAAATACCCACTATAGTCTTACATAAGTCATCGTTTTCAACCTTTAACAATTTCAATAACTGCCTTTTATAAAGGTATACCTACAATATTAAATTCTTAAGAACTCTCCTTTTGCTCACTGTCAACAACGTCTAAGATAATTTAAAGGGATTGCATTAACTTGTCGACCAAGATACAGTGAAAATTCGTGTAGTTCGAGTAATAGACGTAGTTTCTTTTAAATGTAGATCAAAGTAGTGTTCTACGAACTTTATCAGCTTCAACCATAATATTAATCTTCATAGTTAGAGATAGTAGTCTGACTAGAAGTGATGGAAAAAATACAAGAGTTTAAAGTCACGAACTGAAATAAGTAATTGAAAAAAAAATGATAGTAGTTACGAGTAAATACGCGTATAAAAATACACTATACTCTGTCCATTCATTTATTTTCTTTTGACACATGAGACAGATATATATATAGCAATAGCCGGGGACCAGAGAGAGACCACTATACGTTTGTCTCTCTCTGGTCCCTCGCTATTCATGTGTCAAAAAGAAAATAAATGAATGGACAGAGTTTAGTAAAATATTGACAATAGTCAATTCGGTTAAACAGGTCTCAGACTACTTTTTTTCTTGTAGCTCCTGGCTTTATTGTTTTATTTAACTCGAACTCCAAAGACATCCGAAAGTGCTCAAACATAAAATATACATCGGATAACCTACCTAAATAACAACAATGTTATCGTATAGACACAGCAAATATTTTGCCACTATCGATTGGAGATGACTAAGTGAAGTGCGGTCAGTTCTGATGTAGCCTCATAATGGAGCTGCAATTAATGGAATGGGTGTTTTCATTACATTATCCAATTAAGTGTAGTGACTATCCCGTACAGGGGACTATTCACGTAACGTTTTCACACACTGTGAGTGTTGTAAGTGATGTGAATCAAGAAATAAAATAATAAACTAACCTGAAAAATTAACTTGACGTCTTAGTTTTAGAATGTAAAATTGAATGTATTTTAAGATAGGAAATACAATCTTTCAACCTTATCGCGCGAATAAAATTTAATTTCACGACTGTCGACCATGTTGCGTTTTGAACTACATTTAATTTTACGCTCTATGTAAATACTCGTAAAATTAATTTTTCAGTGTTCGCAAAAAAGGTTTTGATTTTAATACCGGCTGCTTACATACGTCAAAGCCATGACCTTTTAAACATTTCACTTCACGAAATGTAGCCGACGCATTACGTGAATCGATTACCTTGTACATACAGGTTCTTCATAATTTGAAAGTTTATCTCTTTTGACTGTAATTCGATAAACACATGGGTATCTTCATAAAAACACCAAAGAAAAGTTTTTTGAAGAAATAACCTACGTCTAACTATTTTTTTTTTAATTTTACAAAACGTGTAAGTTCTCACAGGACTTGGATTTAGATATGTCGTTAATGCAGATCTTCTGAAGGAGCTCCCGTGCGATGCTGAGAGAGACGTGGGTGCGGGAGCTGGCCAGTTTCGATGGCTTGGATTCCTGTTGGAAGCAATTTATATTGAAAAAATCGAAGAATAGTGAGCAAATAAATAAGTTAACGTTTCTAAAAATATTTTTACAAAGCTTTTTATATGTCAATTTATCCGTATTCTACTCAGCAAACCCTTTCATTTGATACCCATATTGAGTTCATTAAAAATACGCTTAGTCCGCCATGTTGGATTTAGAATGACGTCACACAGCTCACCATGCATTATCATCCAAACAAAACGTATGTACAAAATTTCAGCTCAATCGGTCAAAGAAATTAGCTTTAAAATTGAGTTGCAAGATTCCACCCATAAAATAAAAGCTTGTATACTCTTTCCATTCGTTTATTTTCTGTTTGACACATGAAACAGATATAGCAATAGCCAGGGACCAGTGAGAGATAAAGCTAAAGTGGTCTCTTTCTGGTCCCTAGCTATTGCTATATCTGTTTCGTGTGTCAAAGAGAAAATAAGCGAATGGAAAGAGTATATTATGCTAAACGCGAGGTGTATCTTTCTTTCGCAATTGTTTGCTGGAGCCAAGAAATTTTTCAATATTTTCAGTAATTAGATTCGCAAGATAATAATATTACCTCGGCGTGCGTCGACAATAACATTTGCCCGAGTAGGTAATTGTATGAAACCAATTTACCAACGTATTGTATCTCTGTATCAAACTCGATCAGTGTTGATTGAAATTTACCAAAGAGCTTCTGTCAAAGGCCTCGGTTTTGAATCTCTTTTGTTTAATTTTCCCTGACGCCGTCGCCATATTTTCGAAGACACTTTGTTAATTGAATTTCGCCCCGCGAGTTCTAAATCAGTTGGTGACGGAGTTTGATTATTTCGATTTACTTTAAAATACAGTTATTTATTTAATTAACTTGCTAA
The DNA here is from genome assembly GCA_036785405.1 of Coenonympha arcania. NCBI lineage: Eukaryota > Metazoa > Arthropoda > Insecta > Lepidoptera > Nymphalidae > Coenonympha > Coenonympha arcania. The sequence continues at coordinate 7,304,336 of CM072059.1, forward strand.
AACAACGTTACATTTATTACAAACATTCTTAATTAATAAGTTATGATTTATTTGAAGCCTGGATGCTCCCTTCACCTTTAAAAATTATTTTAATATACCTAATCAGTTATTTACACTAAACTAGTGGTCGTGCTCATTGGTAGAAGCTTGACCGTATTTCATTAAATTTAGGATTTCGGACTACTTCAAATAAATATTTGGAGAAACTTGTATTAAAGACATACGCATTACGGAGTAAGTGCAAGAAATGCATCTAAATTACGAAATTCGTATTAAATAGTATCAAACAGACTAGAGCTACGTAGTGGCTTAGCGTCCTATTAGATAATAATTATTACAAAACTACCTAGTACCATAACACACGCGAGTGTTACCAAAACATTTGAATGGTACCGTAGCACAAATCTAATACAATATAATAGCGCGGTCTCTTAAACTACGGGGACTGCGATTCATTGCGGCATTGTTAGGTTTGCCTTTTCATTGCGCCTATTATAAAACGGATGAAACCAACCAGCTGAAGGCGCTTAAAAGATTCAGCCTAATGAATCAGGCGAAAGCTACCGAGAGAATATGACTAAGCAGTTATTTATTTCATAAAAAGTTAAAACAAAAAAATATTTAGGTGACTTTATTTTCATGCTACATCTGGGGACACTTGGCTTTGAAAAAAAATTAAATAAACTCTTTATCACTCACCTGTTTCGCAGTTTTTTTAGCTTGTTTCTTATCCCGGCTTTCTTTCAAGCGTATCTGTTTTAAAATCCCAACCAGAAGCTCGTCTACATTGTGCTGTATACCAGACGAGGTCTCGATAAATTTGCTGTCTTTTGACGTCGCTAAAGCTTTACCCTCTGGAAAAGATTAACCAAGTCACTAATTGGACTCTAGGATAACGAGATAAATTCAACGATTTCAGAGCTTCGAATTACAATTCAAAATATTTTGCTGTAGATGGTACTCGTGGTATTTGAGAATTAGCATTTAGTGAGAAAATTGGTTCGTTATTCCATTCCTTATTATAAAGAACGATTTCAATTTATAAAGACTACTACGGCTGCAAATGCAGGTAATTATGTACTGTGAAATCGTCTGTACCTAATTGAAAGTTATCGGAATTCTTTTTTATCTCACTCTCTTCTCATCTCGGAAAAGAGATCTATAATACCCGAAATGCGGCCGGGAAATTTCGTTATATTCCCTAGGCAGGAAAAGCGTTTTCATTATTCCCTAGGACGGGAAAGCATTTTCAGTATTCCCTAGGGCGGAAAAGCTTTTCCTAATTCAAAAATGCTACTTTGCGGCCTAGCATAACAAACAACTATTGATTGACGTTTATTGAGTGGATAAAAAGGAAGACCTACCATTAGTGGTGACCTGCCTGGCCCTCGCTAAGTCCGCTTTATTCCCCACAAGCACCGCTGTCCGTTCCACGGTGAATTGTTCTCTGGCTAGGTACGATAAAAGTTCGTTAGCCCTGATAAAAGAGCTCTTGGCAACCACGGAATAAACCACCACGCAGGCGTGCGGCTCGTAAGTCGATAGGCAGTTTTCCACCTATAAAAGATTACTTTCTATTTATCTTACATCTTTTTATGAACATGCATTAAGAGATATATACAGGGCGTTCCACGGCGACGCCGTATGGATGGTAACTATACCTTAAATACTGTAGATAGAGCATTACACTGAAAAAACACTTCATTTTACCGTCAAAAACAATTTTAACTGCATTCATAGATTTTTAAATAATTGCCTAGTTGAACCAGGTCTCGAACCCGCTATAAAAGAAAAAAAAATCAGCTATAGTTTTATAATACCGGTCGAAAGGACTCACCATAAGGATAATTTTTTTGTGCTATAAATATTATAGCATCAGAAGTCAAAGGAAGACCATGAGTTTTAACATTTACTACCAGACCATGTAAAAATTTATTAATGCAGTTTAAATTGTTTTTGATATTGAAATAAACTCGTTTTTTAGTGAAAAGCTCTATCTACAATATTTAAGGTACTTTACCTCCATGTGGTATCGTCGTGGGACACCCTGTACACTAAATCCACGGCATAGTAGGTATGTGTGTTATACAATTTATTCAAAGGTTAATAACACCCCGGAGCAACGGTTTCGTATGAGGGTAGGTAAATCATTTTAGACACCCAATGCTTTCGCCCAGCGTCAGAGATTGGGTAAATGAATCACACGTCTAACGGGATAACGGGTTATCTCGGTACTTTATCTTGTCATATTTATGAAATTTAATATTAGGATATTGTTGGAATTGGCACTTTATTGCCATTTTTACTAAAAAAAATATATGCTACTCAAAAAGTAAGAAATGCAGTTAGTAGAGGAGCCGGACCTTCATCGACCTTCATCGAGCTGATAGTAGAATGAGACCTATTTTATAATAAATTTAGTCTATTAGAAAATATATTAAAAATGGGTCGCCTGGAAAAATCCTGGACAGAATATTTTTAACTATTTATTGAAAAATGATTTTCATGATTTTCATAAAATTTCGCGATATTAAGGCCCTTTCTTTCAATCGCCAGATAGACTATCTGAGGAATAAATTTGAAACATATGCCATACAAAATCTGTCAAAACGTCATATTTATTGATTAGTTAACGTTTATCTGGCGATTGAAAAATCGGCCCTAAGATAATAAGAAAGGTGAAAGTCGGATGAAGGTTCGCATCTTAGACCAAGTAATTAAATGTGTGTGAACACTGCAATTTAATAAGATACTTACCGACATTTCTGTACTGGGATGATCGATAAAAATTAGCTCTGACTCTTCCCCGTCTAATAACACCGATACGGACTTCTCTCCAAACTCATCATCTGCAACAAACATATTATTTACATTTATATCACCAAACAAACATTAAATGTCACAACGATATTTATAGGCAAATGGATTTTAGGCGTAACGATCGGGTTTAAAAATAGCACGAAAAACGAAAGCGGGATGCTGGCGGGATGAGAAAAAATTGTTATTATATACGTAAAAAGATATTTTTTATATAATAAATCTAAAAAGCAAACTCCAATAACTAGGCTACAATATTCATTATCATTTTACATATAAAAGTTAATGAATCATGAACGATAATGGTCGATGGCACTACTGGATATTTATCGCAATGCAGTTTTAATTATGAAACTCGTCACATGCACTAACATGAAGGAAAAATTGTGAAGATAAAATAAAATGTAGTAGATAAAGCAAAATAAAATGTACTACATTCGACTAACAATGAAAAAAAAGCCATTAAGGTTCTTGATTGATACTTTATTCCTTAAAGAAATAAAAAAAATATGCTCAGCCAAAGCCATTATCTACTCGATAATGTCTGTGAGACAATATGCATCTCGATATCCACTATCAAAGCTAGTAAGAAAATGCTCAACCGTCTCGAATATTTATCCTGTATTTTTTTTAATTCGCTTGAAAATCAAGATTCAACTTAAAAATATACAGAAAACAAAGTTATTGTCCCATATCTGTAATCTAAATAAAATGGCCTTTTAAAAACTGGCACCAAAGATTGAATTCGATATTAGGAATTGGTCTAAAACTGGATTAATTTAAGAGGAAATGTCGTCCGAGAGACTTTTGAAAATTAGGTATTTTAGAAAACTATCGCTGTCGCTCTGCGACGTTGCTGTGTCCTATTCGTGCAATAAGGACAACTGCAGATCCGAGACAATAGCTCTATGTAAAAAGTTATTTTTCGAGGTTTGGCTCTCGGCTATTTCCTCCTCCAAAATTGGACCAATTTAAAAGATATTTCGTAAACTAAATCTAAAGGATATATACTGTGTCGCTATGTTTTTCTTTTTTCGTTAATAGTTGTCAAATTCGTACAATAGGCATCTGTTAACAGTGGGTCTAAATAGGCAATTTTGAGCATTTTGTAAGGCTTCTAGTGCTTAAAAAGATAATGTATTTTCAAAAACGAAAACATAGGAACATAGAAGACATTGATATTTATTTTTCTGTAAAAAATCATTGCTCTAAGTTCATAAACCAGAAAGAAAACAGACGAGAACGTTTGTATGGAAAAAAGACCACTATCGTTTCCTCTTAAGGGTTCAATGTAAGAGAAATAAACAGTTTACGGAAGACCTTTGGCTCATACAGTCACAAATGTCGGACACATTTTACAAGAATTGTTTTTTTAAACTTCCATTCACGCATTTATGCATTCAGGGAAGGTACTATTTCTACAAAAAATTGTGTACCTATACTCCATGGGATCGGAGTCTTACAGAAATTTCTTGCCTCCTAATTATGTTTTCTAATTCAAGTTTCTATCGTCCCGATCATCGATTTCAGTTTAATTGAAAGAAGTTTGTTGGGTCGTTTGCTTATCGTAAATTTCGAAATCCGATATTTTGTCTGCTTTTGTAAGACTCAAATTATGTGATCTTTTTTGCCTTCTAATTACGTTAATTTAGTAGCGCTGTGAAAATATACTCCAGTGGTATATGTTTTGACTAAGGAACAGTTTAGTTTTGTCATTAATTACTAGTAGCTTCTCTAGATTACATGGTATGCCTACATACAATCTCTTATTAATATGTAAATGTAGCGCGCTTCGTGCTACGGTTGAACGCCTTTGACTGTTTCATCTCTCAACTGTAAACGTATGATTTGAAGCCAATTATCTACGTATATCGATCTCATAGCAAGCCGTAGAATCTACGTAATTTCCCTACGTAATTTTCATCTCAAATCCTTATTAATAGCTGGGTATGTTGGAACTTGGAGCCCTAGTATCTGTACTACTTTTCTCTTACGAATACTTTTAACGTTTTAAATGTATTTAACTATATTATGAGTATGTATGCGTACCTTTTTGAAAATAGGTTAGGTGTTCTTTCTATTAACAAAACTAAAAAGTCATTGTTTAAAATTAATGTGCATGCGGCCTTTACCTTAATTAGATACTGTTGTTTTGGCCCAAAATTTACTTACATACTCCGTTGTTCCCATTTATGGGAGGTTCCGCATCTGTTAGACAAAATTGATACCATAATGCGTAATACACTCAACGCTATTTTAAATGTAACATTGGACGACCGAGCTTGGACTCAAGCTACCCTTCCTATTCGGTTTGGGGGTCTTGGCGTCCGCAAAATTTCAAGTATTAGTTTACCAGCTTTTTTATCCTCAGTCCACAGCACTAAGAAATTAACTATGGATATCTTATCGGGTTCCCTGGTTGATTTCGAGGTGCCGCGTTTGACAGATGCGGTGGACGCTTGGAAAATGGCCTGTCCAAACACGGAATTGCCCGTCAACCCGGCCTCCCAGAGACAGTGGGACGAGCCGCTTTGCAGATTGATACGGAAGAATTTATTAGATACGTCACTCAATCCTGCGGAGCGTGCCCGCCTGCTGGCTGTGGGGGAATGGGAGTCGGGCCTTTGGCTCCAGGCGCTGCCATCGCCCGGTATAGGCACTATGCTGGACGATGTCACGTTCCGGCTCATTGCTAGTTTACGCCTCGGTGCGTCTTGTGTTGCTTCGCACCGTTGTCATTGCGGAGTGGCTGTCGACAGTTTCGGACACCATGGCCTATCGTGCTGTAAAAGCGCGGGCCGCATAGCCAGGCACGCCACTATCAATGACATCATCCGCCGTGCTCTTTCTACCGCCGGCGTACCAGCCGTATTGGAGCCCAATGGTCTGGTGCGTGACGATGGGAAGAGACCGGACGGTATGTCGTTGCTGCCCTGGAAGTTGGGTAGGCTTTTGGTATGGGATGCAACCTGCGTCGATACCCTTGCGCCATCCCACCTTCCAGCCACGGCAGGCTGTGCCGGCGCAGCTGCTGCAGCAGCGGAGACCCTCAAGCGGCGCAAATATACCAACCTTATAGGTAACTATGAGTTTGTGCCGTTTGGGGTCGAAACGCTGGGGCCATGGGGTCCGAATGCACATATTCTATTCAGAGAAATTTCTAAAAAGCTAGTCGACGCTACACGTGACCAGAGGGCTGGCCTATTCCTTGGTCAGAGGTTAAGCATTGCCATCCAGCGTGGCAATGCTGCCAGCCTTCTGGGCACTTTGCCCGATGACGACGGTGCGGAGGAATTCTTTGATGCATATTAGCACAATTTTCTTTTTATACTTTTTATGTTTGATTTTATATTTCATAGAATAGATTGGTAATGTTAAATAAAATAAATAAAGACTTTAAAAAGAAAAAAAAAAAAAAAAATAAAATTAAAAGTCATTAGCAGGACAGATTAATTTGTTTTGATATAATCCGCTACTTGAAAAGATTCTGTATGGTACATTAAGCAGGTACTGCCCACATGAAACACCACTTTCTTCGACGCACGTTTCTCTACGATTTCGCATTGTGAAGTCAACATCTCCCGAGGATGTCCCAGTGTCGGGACTAATTATGGATTTCCGAAAAATAGCGTCTGTTTCCTTTCAATATTCAAAAGTCATTAGTTTAACAAAATTAAAAAATAATGATGTTAAGGATGAGATGACGGTGTTGATAAATAAGTATGCTTTGGTCGTGTAATGATCATTTATTCATGTTTTGAATGCTGACGTGTGGTGGAGGACTCTCGCCTTGTGCCACTAATTGGGTGTTCAACTGAAACGCTAATGAGGCTTTTGCGATCCTTATGCGCCTTTACTTGGTTAGCATTATACTAACCAAGTACCTACCTCGTTAGGTGCATACCATGTCTTGTTAACATGCATTTTTTTATTGATCAAATTCTTAAACTTAACATTAAATTTTTATACATTTTGCCATCCTCTTCAAACTCAAGGTGTTTATACGAGGATGGCGAGTTCACAGTACACTGATAACAAAGAGATTTAAGTTACGATATCTAATTCTAATTTATCTACAAAATGCACGTATATTAAATGCAAAAGGCACTCCCTAGACAATGAATGCACAGGAAGTGGCAGCTATGTGCAGAAAGTGCCTCTCACTGCCTTTTTAAGGCAATGTAAGAGGCAGGATGCAGCCTTCTAAACGAGCACGGATCTACTTTCAGAAAGAGAGACGAATAGGTATATATCCATCGTCCAACTATCACAATATTATTATATCTGGCAAGAAATGGGGAACGTTTTTGGTTCTTGTCTCCTGGAATCTTGTTCCAAGTACAGAATTCCTGTAGGAATTTTCACATCATATACTTTTCAAAATTTACAGTCAAAACTAAAACCTCATCGTTTTTATAGTGTACAAATATTAAACCAAAGGGCGCTATAAACTAACGTGTATAAAACACGCCCCTTATTCATGAAAACCGAAAGAAAATAAACACACGGAGGCAAGATTTATCTCGGGATTGGATATAACTTCTTATGCCTTTCAGTTGGACCCGGCAAAATCCCTTCGGATGGCTATGATGAATAGCACAAAGCTCTCCAGGGACGTAATTAAATAATAGAGTCGGTATTTTTAGCATACAAATACACCTATGTTACGGGTTTTCGTAAGCGTCTTAAAATGAAGGTTAGTTCTTACAATAAAAAGTCAGTTCCGAATCCTAAAATCTGTCGGTTATTTTTTCCTTTTAAGTTATAAAACTAGAAAAGTCCATTCAGTTACTTTTTGTGATAAGTGCTTTCAAATAAATAGACGCAACATGTTTGCTGTAGATACTTTTGTTTACTTTATATTTCAGGAACGAGTGATGATGGGTGGAGTTGCATGTATAAACCAGCGGGGCTCTAGTAATTATCTAAATCTATATATAAAAGAAGATACTGACTGACTCACTGACATATCAACGCACAGCCCAAACCGCTGGGTCTAGAGACTTCAAATTTGGCACACAGGTTCCTTATGAGGTCCAAGGGTGTACTAAGAAAGGATTTTTCAAAATTCCCCCTCTAAAGGGGTGAAACGGGGCTCCAAAGTTCGTACTTTACCAAGCTTCAATACTCCTTCACGTCACAACTACTGAACCGATTTGGCTCAAATTTGGAATGGAGATAAATTGCATCTTGGGTTAACATATAAGCTACTTTTTATCCCGGGAAAATCCATGGTTCCCGTGGGTTTAGTTAAAAACCGAAATTCACGCGGAAAAAAATCTTCACGCCGCAAGTACAAGACCGATTTGGCTGAAATTTGGAATGGAGATAGATGATATCCTGGATTAGTAAAAAGGCTACTTTTTATCCCGGAAAAATCTATGGTTTTCGCAGGAAAACTGAAAAATTGATATTCACGCGCGAAAAATACTACTTAACGCTGCACTTACTGAACTGATATGACTGAAATTCGGAAAGGAGATAGATTTTATCCTGGATTAATACATAGGCTACTTTTCATACCGGAAAAATTCATGGTATATCAAAGAAGATACTGACTCACTCACTCACTGATATATCAACGCACAGCCCAAACCGCTGGGTCTAGAGACTTCAAATTTGGCACACAGGTTCCTTATGAGGTCTAGGGGTGCACTAAGAAAGGATTTTTCAAAATGCCCTCCCTAAAGGGGTGAAACGGGGCTCCAAAGTTCGTATTTTTCAATACTCCTTCACGCCGCAACTACTAAACCGATTTGGCTCAAATTTGGAATGGAGATAAATTGCATCTTGGGTTAACACATAAGCTACTTTTTATCCCGGGAAAATCCATGGTTCCCGTGGGTTTAGTTAAAAACCGAAATTCACGCGGAAAAAAAACTTCACGCCGCAAGTACAAGACCGATTTAGCTGAAATTTGGAATGGAGATAGATGATATCCTGGATTAGTAAAAAGGCTACTTTTTATCCCGGAAAAATCTATGGTTTTCGCAGGAAAACTGAAAAATTGATATTCACGCGCGAAAAATACTACTTAACGCTGCACTTACTGAACTGATATGACTGAAATTCGGAAAGGAGATAGATTTTATCCTGGATTAATACATAGGCTACTTTTCATACCGGAAAAATTCATGGTATATCAAAGAAGATACTGACTCACTCACTCACTGATATATCAACGCACAGCCCAAACCGCTGGGTCTAGAGACTTCAAATTTGGCACACAGGTTCCTTATGAGGTCTAGGGGTGCACTAAGAAAGGATTTTTCAAAATGCCCTCCCTAAAGGGGTGAAACGGGGCTCCAAAGTTCGTATTTTTCAATACTCCTTCACGCCGCAACTACTAAACCGATTTGGCTCAAATTTGGAATGAAGATAAATTGCATCTTGGGTTAACACATAAGCTACTTTTCATCCCGGGAAAATCCATGGTTCCCGTGGGTTTAGTTAAAAACCGAAATTCACGCGGAAAAAAACTTCACGCCGCAAGTACAAAACCGATTTAGCTGAAATTTGGAATGGAGATAGATGATATCCTGGATTAGTAAAAAGGCTACTTTTTATCCCGGAAAAATCTATGGTTTTCGCAGGAAAACTGAAAAATTGATATTCACGCGTGAAAAATACTACTTAACGCTGCACTTACTGAACTGATATGACTGAAATTCGGAAAGGAGATAGATTTTATCCTGGATTAATACATAGGCTACTTTTCATACCGGAAAATTTCATGGTATATCAAAGAAGATACTGACTCACTCACTCACTGATATATCAACGCACAGCCCAAACCGCTGGGTCTAGAGACTTCAAATTTGGCACACAGGTTCCTTATGAGGTCTAGGGGTGCACTAAGAAAGGATTTTTCAAAATGCCCTCCCTAAAGGGGTGAAACGGGGCTCCAAAGTTCGTATTTTTCAATACTCCTTCACGCCGCAACTACTAAACCGATTTGGCTCAAATTTGGAATGGAGATAAATTGCATCTTGGGTTAACACATAAGCTACTTTTCATCCCGGGAAAATCCATGGTTCCCGTGGGTTTAGTTAAAAACCGAAATTCACGCGGAAAAAAAACTTCACGCCGCAAGTACAAGACCGATTTAGCTGAAATTTGGAATGGAGATAGATGGTATCCTGGATTAGTAAAAAGGCTACTTTTTATCCCGGAAAAATCTATGGTTTTCGCAGGAAAACTGAAAAATTGATATTCACGCGCGAAAAATACTACTTAACGCTGCACTTACTGAACTGATATGACTGAAATTCGGAAAGGAGATAGATTTTATCCTGGATTAATACATAGGCTACTTTTCATACCGGAAAATTTCATGGTATATCAAAGAAGATACTGACTCACTCACTCACTGATATATCAACGCACAGCCCAAACCGCTGGGTCTAGAGACTTCAAATTTGGCACACAGGTTCCTTATGAGGTCTAGGGCTGCACTAAGAAAGGATTTTTCAAAATTCCCCCACTAAAGGGGTGAAACGGGGCTCCAAAGTTCGTATTTTTCAATACTCCTTCACGCCGCAACTACTAAACCGATTTGGCTCAAATTTGGAATGCAGATAAATTGCATCTTGGGTTAACACATAAGCTACTTTTCATCCCGGGAAAATCCATGGTTCCCGTGGGATTAGTTAAAAACCGATATTCACGCGGAAAAAAATCTTCACGCCGCAAGTACAACACGGATTTGGCTGAAATTTGGAATGGAGATAGATGATATCCTGGGTTAATAAAAAGGCTACTTTTTATCCCAAAAAATTCATGGTTTTCGCGAGAAACCTGAAAAATTGATATTCACGCGCGAAAAATACTACTTTACGCTGCACTTACTGAACTGATATGACTGAAATTCGGAAAGGAGATAGATTTTATCCTGGATTAATACATAGGCTACTTTTCATCCCGGAAAATTTCATGGTTTCCATGATAATAGTGATAGATAATATCCTGGATTAATACTAAGGCTACTTTTTATTCCGGAAAAATCCATGGTACCTTCGGGAACAGTGAAAAACAGATATCCACGTGGGAAAAATATTCCTTCACACCGTTGCTGAACTGATTTGGCTGAAAATTAGAAAAGAGAAGGCTATTTTTTATCCCGGGAAAATCAATGGTTATTTCTCCCGCGTGAATATTTGTTTTACACTGTTCCAGCGGGAGAAATACTCATTCACGCTGTAACTATTGAAAATTTTTGGCTGAAAGTTAAAATGGAGATAGATTTCGCTCTAAATTAACACAAAGGTTACTTTTTATTCCGGAAAAATCGTTGGTTCCCCTGAGAATAGGGAAAACTAAAATTTACGCGGGCGAAGCCGCGGGTATCTGCTAGTGTAGGTATAAAAGGTGTGTATTTGGCATACACATGAAAAGATTTTCTGAGACGGGACACTAAGAACAGCTAACCAACCGTTGTTGCTATAGAAAAACAGTCTTCTAACTGTGTGCATTTAAAAAAAAAAATCCACGGCCACATGCATATTACTTTTTTAATGTCAAAGGATGATGTTTCGTATAAGAATCAAAACCAAAATGGGGCCAATCACTTAACCAGGTCGAGTGCAAGGAAATGGTCAATTTTCTAGCAACTCTAAATTATTTCAAAATCTGTGAATAGATACAGGTGAAAATTTCTAAATAATTAAAGGCAGCATTCTTAAATAGTTACGAGTAAGGTTCTGTGAATAAAAGGGTTAGCTGTCACGTCTTAAAAATCGACACTATGTTACGCATATTTGAACAAAATAATAACACAAAATTGATGCACTTTTAAATATGCTTTGGACGTACCTACCTAGAACAGCTTATGTTTCATATATGAGTAAACACAAACGCAAATTATGGGTGCAAAATAATGAAATCTGACTATAGCAGCAAGCAAGCACCGGACGGACAAACAGACATCGGAGTCTTAGTAACAGGGTTCCGTTTTACCCTTTGGGTACGGAACCCTAAAAAGATATTACCCACAAGCAAAGATAAAATGTTTGTGGGCAAAATCATAATAAATGGCGATGACAGGAATTTTGGAAATTGGAGTAAAGCAGAAGTTCAACGTGAGCGAAGCCGCGGGCGTTTGCTAGTTATATTATAATTTATGAGAAAAGAATGATAATTATAATACAGATGCCGCTGGAGTAATAGTACTTTTGTTCAGCTTCCTAGCTAACTAGACCGGTCAAAATATATTCCGAGTTTCAAATGGCACCAAAAATCTCTTCTCTATTATTTATATTTGAATGTATTGTCGAATCCACTGAACTATTAAATTTAATTACATCAATGGAATTAGTGTGGTTTCGCATTTAAGAAATAAATAGGCCTGTCCCGCTATAAAACACAATACAAGCGTAAGCTCTGGATTTTATTATTTGTTTACTAATTGATTAAGCGCCACTAATAAATATAATTGTTAATTCACTGAATAACAATTGTATCTACGAGTTACTACCTACTATACGCATTTTATAATTTGTAGGAAAAACATTCTAAACGATCATAATAAAAATAAATAATATTATAATTCTAAACGTGTGTAAAACACTACAAAAAAGATATTTAGACATATAAAATAACGTGTCGAAACGCCACTGAAGGTTTATTCTACATGCTGCGCAACCAATCGGAAAATGCAAATGGAGGCATGCAGGAAAATGTAGATGCTTTCTTAAACTCTACAACCACAATAACGTAGGGATTTTACCGCAACTTCGGTGGGTGGATGCAGTGTATTTTAGGGTTCCGTACCGCAAAAAGGAAACCTTTTTTAATTATTATAAAAATAGTGTTTATTTGAAATTTTTTATAGTTTGAAAGTTTATTTTATTTTATAGGATCACTTTGTTGTCAGTCTGTGACTGAGTCCGCACTCGCAAAATCATGACGTATTACCCGGAAGTTGTTGTAGAATCTAACTCACAACTGTATAGCTGCTATAATAATTAAAAAATAAAAGCTTTTAAAAAGTACACGAAAGTATATTTTACGATAGTACCTACTATATCGTTTTGATGGTACAGAACTCTTAGTGCACGAAATCCAATTTTTACTAGTGAAAAATGCAAGGGTATCAGATAAAATTAGGAAATTAGCTTCTAATTATATGATGCAGAAAAAGACCAAATCTACTTAGTGCAAAAAAACACGTCATGTTGAAATCAGAAAACCGTTTTATAAACTTTCAGGCAAACCGCATTGTTCAAACGGGAGTAGGTACTCCGGCTTCCAATCAATCATATTATACTAGCAAACGCCCGCGGCTTCGCTCACGTTAATCTTCTGCTTTACTCCCTCAGGCGTTAAGTTTCCAAAATTCTTGTATTAACCGTCATTTAATTTAATTTTGACCACTAAATATTTCCTAATGCTTGCTGGTTATAGTCAGACGTCGATTTTCAAAGCAATCGGCCCAGTAACAAAAAAGTTCAAAATGGCAGCCAAAAAGTTCATCATTTTTTTTATCTTGACCGCGAATTCCTTCTCTACGCTTGCTGCGATAGTCAGATATCGATTTTCAAAGCAATCGGGCCAGTAACAAAAAAGTTCAAAATGGCGGCCAAAAAGGTCAAAATTTTTAAATTTTCACCACAAATTCCTTCTCTATGCTTAGTGCCATAGTCAGATATCGTTTTTCAAAGCAATCGGCCCAGTAACAAAAAAAAACCTGTCAAGTGCGAGTCGGATTCGCGCACTGAGGGTTCCGTACTACAACCGGAGGAATAAAACCATAAAAACCATTTTTCTTATCGAACCGCAAAACTAACTTTGTTTTTAGAGGTTTTATTGTAAATATCAAAAAACTACTTATTAGATCTGGTTCAAACCAATTTTCGGTGGAAGTTTGCATGGTAATGTACATCATGTATTTTTTAGGGTTCCGTAGCCGAATGGCAAAAAACGGAACCCTTATAAATTCGTCATGTCTGTCTGTCCGTCTGTCCGTCTGTCCGTCCGTATGTGACAGCCACTTTTTTCCGAAAGAGCTATACTGTTGAAACTTGGTAAGTAGATGTATTCTGTGAACCGCATTAAGGTTTTCACACAAAATTTAAAAAAAAGTAATAAATTTTGGGGTGCCCCATACTTAGAACTGAAACTCAAAAATTTTTTTTTCATCCAACCCATATGTGTGGGGTATCTATGGATAGGTCTTCAAAAATGATACTAAGGTTTCTAATATCATTTTTTTCTAAAATGAATAGCTTGCGCGAGAGACACTTCCAAAGTGGTAAAATGTGTGTCCCCCCCCCTGTAACTTCTAAAATAAGAGTATGATAAAACTAATGATGTTTTCACACATATGGGTTTGATGAAAAAAAAATTTTTGAGTTTCAGTTCTAAGTATGGGGCACCCCCAAAATTTATAACTTTTTTTTAAATTTTGTGTGAAAACCTTAATGCGGTTCACAGAATACATCCACTTACCAAGTTTCAACAGTATAGCTCTTATAGTTTCGGAAAAAAGTGGCTGTGACATACGGACGGACAGACGGACAGACGGACAGACGGACAGACAGACATGACGAATTTATAAGGGTTCCGTTTTTTGCCATTCGGCTACGGAACCCTAAAAAGTTCAAAATTGCAGCCAAACAGTTCATAATTTTTTTTTATTTTGACCACAAATTCCTTCTCTATGCTTGCTGCGATGGTCAGATATCAATTTTCAAAGCAATCGGCCCAGTTAAAAAAAAGTTCAAAATGGCGGCCAAAAAGTTGATCATTTTTTAATTTTGGCCACAAATTCCTTCTCTATGCTTGCTGCCATAGTCAGACGTCGATTTTTAAAGCAATCGGCCCAGTAACAAAAAAGTTCATAATGGCGGCCACTTTTTTAATTCTGACCACAAATTCCTTCTCTATGCTTGAAGCCATTGTCAAATATCGATTTTTAAAGCAATCGGCCCAATAACAAAAAAGTTCAAAATGGCGGCCACTTTTTTAATTCTGACCACGAATTCCTTCTCTATGCTCGCTGCCATAGTCAGACGTCGATTTTCAAAGCGATCGGCCCACTGACAAAAAAATTCAAAATGGCGGCCACTTTTTAATTCTGACCACAAATTCCTTCTCTATGCTTGCTGCCATAGTCAGACATCGATTTTCAAAGCAATCGGCCCACTGACAAAAAAATTCAAAATGGCAGCCACTTTTTTTAATTCTGACCACGAATTCTCTCTGCTCGCTGCCATAGTCAGACGTCGATTTTCAAAGCGATCGGCCCACTGACAAAAAAATTCAAAATGACGGCCACTTTTTAATTCTGACCACAAATTCCTTCTCTATACTTGCTGCCATAGTCAGACGTCGATTTTCAAAGCAATCGGCCCACTGACAAAAAAATTCAAAATGGCGGCCACTTTTTTTAAATTTTGACCACAAATTCCTTCTCTATGCTTGCTGCCATAGTCAAATATCGATTTTCGAAGCAATCGGTCCAGTAACAAAAAATTTCAAAATGGCGGCCACTTTTTTTAAAATTTTGATCACAAATTCCTTCTCTATGCCAGCTGCCATAGTCAAATATCGATTTTCACAGCAATCGGTCCAGTAACAAAAAAGTTCAAAATGGCGGCCACTTTTTTAAATTTGACCACAAATTCCTTCTCTATGCTTGCTGCCATAGTCAAATATCGATTTTTAAAGCAATCGGTCCAGTAACAAAAAAGTTCAAAATGGCGGCCACTTTTTTAAATTTTGACCACAAATTCCTTCTCTATGCTTGCTGCCATAGTCAGATATCGATTTCCAAAGCAATCGGCCCAGTAACAAAAAAGTTCAAAATGGCGGCCACTTTTTAAAATTTTGACCACAAATTCCTTCTCTATGCTTGCTGGCATAGTCAAATATCGTTTTTCAAAGCAATCGACCCATTTACAAAAAAGTTCAAAATGGCGGCCACTTTTTTATTTTGGCAACAAATTCCTTCTCTATGCTTGCTGCCATAGTCAAAAGTCGATTTTCAAAGCAATCGGCCCAGTAACAAAAAAGTTCAAAATGGCGGCCAAAAAGTTCAAACCTTTTCCTCCTCAAAATTTGGATCTCGAAAATCCCCTTCTGAATACGAATTCATGATAATATAACACCAACCTAGGTACTAAATTTCAGATCTCTGCGACTTGTAGCTTTTCTGGAATTCCTGGAACAACGAAAAAAATTTCCCTTTTGTATAGGGAAATCCATAAAACCAACGGTTTTTACCCCTTAAAATTTGAATTTCTGGAATCCCCGTCTTATTACGAATTCATGACCTAATATCAACCTAGGTACCAAATTTCAGATCTCTACGACTTGTAGCTTTTCGGGAATTCCTGGAACAACGAAAAAAAATTCACTTTTGTATGGGGAAATCCAAAAAACCAACGGTTTTTACCCCTTAAAATTTGAATTTCTGGAATTCCCGTCTTAGTACGAATTCATGACCTAATATCTACCTAGGTACCAAATTTCAGATCCCTACGACCTGTAGCTTTTCGGGAATTCCTGGAACAACGAAAAAAATTTCACTTTTGTATGGAGAAATCCAAAAAACCAACGGTTTTTACCCCTTAAAATTTGAATTTCTGGAATCCCCGTCTTAGTACGAATTCATGACCTAATATCTACCTAGGTACCAAATTTCAGATCCCTACGACTTGTAGCTTTTCGGGAATTCCTTGAACAACGAAAAAAATTTCACTTTTGTATGGGGAAATCCAAAAAACCAACGGTTTTTACCCCTTAAAATTTGAATTTCTGGAATCCCCGTCTTAGTACGAATTCATGACCTAATATCTACCTAGGTACCAAATTTCAGATCTCTACGACCTATAGTTTTGGCGGAATCCTTGGAACAACCAAAATCACCAAAATGCCTCATTCTTTTATATATATAGATGAGAGACATATATAATTTGTTATACAAAGTACATTTAATGAGTAGGTACATATTTTATTCCATTGATCTTTTTCTGCAATTATCAACTAAATAAAATAAGGTGAGGAAGAGAAAACACACATTCAAAAAGTGAACTTACCGCGTTTTACTTCGCCAGATAGCAATAAAAAGAAGTAATGTTATTTACAAAAGGAGCATTAGCCAGCCACACAACTATTTTGCCATAAAATATAGTGTGGTTCACATAATGTATTAGCTGTGTTTAGAATAAAGCATGTAGGTATGAGACGTTATAAAAACGTAACCAGTAAACGTAAGCAGTATACCAGTTTTTAAATGCTTCAAATATTCTATATTGGTGGTAATTCTGTTGTATAAAATCTCAAAACTAATTTGACGCTTCTAAAAATAGTGCTATTCTTATCAAATTAGTTTATAATTTGAGGCCTCTTAAAATAATGTCTTTTCCACGGTGAGCATTTAGAAAAGAATAACACTATTTTTAGAAGCGTCAAATTAGAAATTTTGTACAACAGAATTGGAATCTCACCTACTTAGCATATTTTATAACTGTGAAACAATATGTCAGCTGTCAGTTAATGTAAGTGCTTATGACTTAAATTAATGTCTGAGCTAATGAATTGGGAGTGACATTAACTTTAAATAAGGTCACAAACTCCGACAGCAGCGTAGGGCTGCGTAGGTATCTCGAATTTAACGAAAAATAATATTGCCAAGACTTTTTTTTTTTTATTCCTAGTAGAAAAAATTAAAATAGCAATAAACTACAGGTAGGTACTTTCAGTCAATTAATGTCAATCAATAAAATTAAAAAAATTGGTAAGTACTCCATACTGGAGTTACTGGTTACATATTTATATACTACAGTGGTAAGCACAGATCTAATTAATCTAATGAAATCTAATTTAGTTTAACAAAGCTTCGCAACGACAGACTGAGCCCGAATAAATAAAGTAACTTGGTAACTTTCGCTAGGCGCTATATAGAGTTCTAGAAAGGCTAAAGCTTACAAACCACTTTCAGGAATGAAAATAATATAATTCAGCTATATTAGGGTTAGTACAGGTTTTTGTACGAATTTCGAGTCGACTCGCACCGCACAAACGAATCGAATTCCTCCATAGGTGTCCTCCATATGTCAGCGACCGTCCATAGATGGCGCTGGCTGTAAATGTAAGGAGGAATTCGATTCGTTTGTGCGATGCGAGTTGACTCGAAATTCTTACAAAAACTTGTACTAAGTAACCCCTGAAGCGATTTTGTTTTAGTGAATTCAATTCAGAACAGCATTATATTAGTAGGAAATTGGTCAGCTTTAAGCCCAAAATAATAAATAAGCTAATATCCTCAAAGGAGATGGTTATAATGGTGATATTTTAATGATAGAATATAATTAAGTAGGTAAGTAGATATAGCTTCCACCCGCCGCAATGGCTGCAACACACGGTACAATCAATGCCTTTCATTTTCTCGCACTTGATTTTATACTACTAATATTAAGTAATTGAGGTCCCGAGTCAATTTGATTTTCTCCCTAAATATACATTAATCCCTATTAATCATAATTATTTCAAGCCCTAAAAAGATTTCTGTTCAAAAAGATGCCATCCAATTATGTTACCATACGATTTTATAATGCAAATAGAATTTAGTATATCCACTAAAGGATCGATTGGCTTGCTTACCCACCTATTCGCTTGTAGTATAATTAATTATTACATTGTACAACTACAACTGCTCTACAAATTCTACAACTGTTTTTTCAAGCAATCATATCTGCTAATATTCATGAAAGTGCGCAATTTTTGGTAGCGGTAGCGTACCTGCCGTCTGCGCCGGAGGTCGTGGGTTCGATTCCCACTACTGGTAAATATTTGTGTGATGAGCATGAATGTTTTCCAGTGTCTGGGTGGTTTTCAATATATTATATTCATGTATATTAGTATGTATGTATATTTATCAGTCAGCTAGCACTCATAACACATGCTATCGCTTACTTTGGGGCTAGATTGCGACGTGTAAAATGTCCCGTATATATATATTTATTAATTATTATTTATTTATTAATTTCATAATGCAGAATAATATCGATAAGGCAGCTATAATAGGTAACGAAAAACATACTCGTATCGTAAAGGAGCAGCGGAGTACAATCACTCCATCTAGAATAGGTAAAATAATTCCTTGCAGTAAACATTTTCATATGTATACTTCTTTTTCACGCCACAAAATTGCTTATAGGAACATATTATATTCTTTAAAAATATATCAATAGCCGCTTGAATGCTGAGCCACTTTTATAATATGGAGCCTCAGACAGCTTTATTCCATAAGATTGATGGTCTATGATACAACGCTCTTAGAGATAAGTGATAATAGACTTGACTCAGCATCTCGACAACAAATTACAAAGCTAAATTCCGAGGAAAGGGTGTAAAATGGTTTCAACTACCTGCCTACCTAACATTTTCGTTCTACATTAATTTTTCTACTCACTTCAAAAAAAGAAAGTGGTTCTCAATTCTACTGAATTTTTTTATGTTTGTTACATCACAACTTTCGACTGGGTGAATCGATTTTTATGATTCTTTTTTTATTTGATAGTTGGAGTTGAAAGGTCTCATTTTATTTCAATTTGGTTCAGTTCTTTCTGATATCCATGAGAAAACCAAAAAAAAACTTAAAAAAAAAAGTCCAAGTATGTGTATGTTCCACGCGGGCAAGACTTGTTACATAGTAATTAGAATAAGCTAGTGATAAGTTTTATTGTAATATTTATAATAAATACAATAAATAAATAAAAAACAAACAATTTCGATGATTTTTTTTTCTATTGGAAAGTATGTACGTCAAGGATAGTTTGATGAGGGTTGAAGTCGGTTTTTTTATTTCAAAATTTGTGTTATTAAAGTTTTGTTTTCGAAGAATTCAGTAAACATAGAAGCATCAGAAATACAATCTAAGTGTTTTTCAAAATTATAATCCATTTAAACAACTGCAGCGGCCAGCAAAAGAGGCATTGATGGATGAAGAGCGTGTTAATGTGGCTCGAGGCAGAGCCGAGGCAAACTTACGGGAGTCCATCAATATTTCACATGTTTAAATGCTTTAAAAAAATTAATTTTATACATAACTTGTAAGTTTATATTGTAGTACCTATTCGGGTTTTTTTGTCTCTTCCATATTTTAGAGTACACGTTCCTTTTTAATATGATTGCGCTCTATAGCTATACCTCGTCTTATTTATATTGCCCGAAGTGACAGCTTGTTATTACTGCGTACCTGATCAAAGGCATCCTGCCTGGGGAAACATTTAGATGTTTCCTCGCATATTTTTCTAATACATTCGTCACCGATTTTGGAAAAGAAACAATAATTGTTTACGAAATTTTCTTCACTGTTGGCGCTAAACTAAGAGTTGAAGTGGCTTAAGTTTATTTTGGAAATTGTTATTTTGCAGATTGAATATTCCTACAGGAGCTCTATGTCCAGCAGTAGATGTCCGTTAGTCGAAAAGAACGATCGGACAGTCATAACACAAACTGATTTTCATTTAAGATATTATGCAATGTTTGACAGGAAATCCACTTGCTCTAGAGGCCACGAAATCATTTAAATTTGACTTAGAGCCCCTTAATCCAGGCTTTTATCTCGATGAAATTGAGATTATCCGAGTAACGCGTATTATATTGTTCCTACCTACTTAGTTACATTTCAAACTGCGTAGGTACACACCTAATTATTAATTTTACGAAACTTTGGAACAAAAATACATATAATTTCTATTTCCTGTAATTTTAAAATTCCTCTTTCCTGTAATTTTAAAATTATGTCGTACATATTGCTGCTTATCATAAAATAATAGTACCTACTTGTAATAATAAAATTTCATTCTGGAAAAACTCGGCATCAAGCAGCGTCTATCTTCCAACGTGCAGTCTCGAGTTCTCACTTTCTTTAGTCACGTGACTAGACCTGACAATGTCTCCATCGAACGTCTATCATTAGTGGTCCAAGAAAAAGTAGAAGGAACCAGACCTCGCAGTAGATCGCCTATGAAATTGACGGACCAAGTAAAGGCTGCAGTGGATGTCCATTTACGTGTGTGCTCAAGAAAAGCAGGTGTCCGGGAAGAATGGAGTCGGATTGTCAAGCGTGTAACTGAAAAGTGATGACCACGGCCGCTCTGACAAGAGCGTAAGATGATGCCTTGCTGAATATGAACGCTGTGTGTTGTCAAAGGCGTATTTGAGAAGGGCTGAACTGCAGGCTAGCCTTATCTACCATCTACGACTTATCTAAGATCGGCATAGAAAACTGTCAATCGCTGTCAGTTGTCTGCGGTAAGCCACATGATCAATTTTTCTGTTGTCTAAACATAATCAAGATGGTGCAGGGAAATAAAAATTGGAAAAAAAATACTACCTGGAAATTTCTGGTAAATTATATTACCAAAGTAATTTTTCTGTTGGATTTTTGTATGAACTTATATGAACCGTAAATATATATTATGTAGTATTTTATGGAGTCCCAACTCCCACGACATTGTGTGAACAGATGGCAACCTAATTTTGTACCTTTTCAACATGGCTTGGAAACTGACATCGATTTCTACCTAAGTACCTATTTCTGGAGACCCGGGAGCGTATGCCGGAGACCTTTTGAGCGGCGGCGTAGCGCCGGGACCGACTCGATCCTTTATTGATATTGGCCGTAGAGGCTGAAAAATCGTTTCCGTATAGAAAACATTCCTTATATTCAATAAGCGTAACAAAATATCTATATCTAGACTTGTAGTTGGTATATAATAAACATGTAAATAAATATATATACGGGATATTTTACACATCGCAATCTAGCCCCAAAGTAAGCGATAGCTTGTGTTATGGGTACTAGATAACTGATAAATATACATACATACTAATATACATAGATTAATATATTGAAAATCACCCAGACACTGGAAAACATTCATGCTCATCACACAAACATTTACCAGTAGTGGGAACCGAACCCACGACCTCCGGCGCAGACGGCAGGTTCGCTACCACTACGCCATTCGGTCGTCAAATGTAAGATAATTCTATTCTTATTTTATAGAACGTTTTGGCTATACATTTTTAATACATTTTTTATATGCCGATTGCCGATGTATAAACCCACGACTAATCAACCACAACTTCAAAATTTTTTCTTCAGAAGTGAGCAAAACACCGATAAGAAACCTCAGGATATGGGCATCCGAACGATTTACGTAGCCCTTTTTCGTAAAAGCAAATAGTAGTGCCCCATTTGTCAAAATTCTATAGGTAGCTGAAGAGCGACCTACAGTGTTGCCTTACTGTTGGTGGCAAAACAAGCATTTTTGACACCGATAAACTGGCAACATTTTTTCTCGCCGTCCGCCCTGTCCATGCTACATGTCTATTGAGCAAAATATTTTTGTAATTTTTCAGACCTAGACGTTACTTACAAGCACTTATGAAATGTCAGACTCTATTGCCAAGTTTGTAAAGCCTAGCCAGACACTAGGCACTGGGTTTACAATAATTATGTTTTAAATAATAGCACGCACTATGCAAATAATACACGAACATAACCCAGGGTAAAAGCACTACTATAGTACATATTATAATCCAGGGTAAGCAGTGTTATAGTACATAATAGTATTATCTAGTAATGGGATATTTTATGGAAAACAAAAGAGTTTTCCGTGTTTCACAGGAAAATCATTTCAGTTATGAATCGTTTCCTGGGCCGCACCAATAAGTAGGGTCGACGGAGATTTCCTCTATTTTATTCAATTTTCCAATATAGGGAATGAAATATGCGCTACGGGTATGTGAGACGTATACTTTATTTTTGTGAATAGAATTCTTTGAATAAGGACGTACCTAGGTAGGTATATTTTAGTTTTTATTCATGGCTAATAGCCATTACCTACCTAAATACCTACCTATAGGTAACGTTCAGTCATACGAGTTTATAGTTGAGGTATTTTAATCTTTTCGTGACATTTTACCTATTTGAAAAAAAAACTACTAAAGCAAATGTTGGTTGAAGCTAATTTCTAGGACGGTCACACACAACAATCGGTGTCTGATGCTTCCAATAATGGTTCAGCTGTACTGTAGACATGACATATTTAAATTAAATTCGATTCAAATATTCAATCAAATGGAATAAAATTCCAAATATATACCTATTAAGTATATTTTGAATATTTAATTTATGATAGGGTATTTAATTGACATTTATTTTTGGAATTTCTTTCCAAAATCGAATTGAATCGAAAAGGTCATATTATGGTTGTCGCAGGCATGTTGTAAGATTTCGCCGTTTACATTATTCCGTCGTCAATTTAGAAACGTTAGCCGTTTCTAGCCGAAGGCAAAATTTTAGTTTAGAAATGCTCGCAGTTTTTTTAATTTAGAAAGCAAAATAACCTTCGTTGTTAGATCGAAATAGTCACAAAATCGAACTGCCTAACCCTGACAGGCAACACCAAGCAGTCTTGTTTTTCCTACCACTAAAGTGTATTTTTAAGCAGTTTTTACGTTACAGATCCGAACTGCGGGGCTAGACAAAGTCACAGTCGTTTGGCGTTAACGCTAGTCAACAAAAATGTATGGGACAAAACAAATGACTGTAGAAAAACCACGATAATAATCTATATATATAAAAGAATGAGGCATTTTGGTGATTTTGGTTGTTCCAAGGATTCCGCCAAAACTATAGGTCGTAGAGATCTGAAATTTGGTACTTAAGTAGATATTAGGTCATGAATTCGTACTAAGACGGGGATTCCAGAAATTCAAATTTTAAGGGGTAAAAACCGTTGGTTTTTTGGATTTCCCCATACAAAAGTGAAATTTTTTTCGTTGTTCCAGGAATTCCCGAAAAGCTACAAGTCGTAGGGATATGAAATTTGGTACCTAGGTAGATATTAGGTCATGAATTCGTACTAAGACGGGAATTCCAGAAATTCAAATTTTAAGGGGTAAAAACCGTTGGTTTTTTGGATTTCCCCATACAAAAGTGAATTTTTTTTCGTTGTTCCAGGAATTCCCGAAAAGCTACAAGTCGTAGGGATCTGAAATTTGGTACCTAGGTAGATATTAGGTCATGAATTCGTACTAAGACGGGGATTCCAGAAATTCAAATTTTAAGGGGTAAAAACCGTTGGTTTTTTGGATTTCTCCATACAAAAGTGAAATTTTTTTCGTTGTTCCAGGAATTCCCGAAAAGCTACAAGTCGTAGAGATCTGAAATTTGGTACCTAGGTTGATATTAGGTCATGAATTCGTACTAAGACGGGGATTCCAGAAATTCAAATTTTAAGGGGTAAAAACCGTTGGTTTTTTGGATTTCTCCATACAAAAGTGAAATTTTTTTCGTTGTTCCAGGAATTCCTGAAAAGCTACAAGTCGTAGGGATCTGAAATTTGGTACCTAGGTAGATATTAGGTCATGAATTCGTACTAAGACGGGAATTCCAGAAATTCAAATTTTAAGGGGTAAAAACCGTTGGTTTTTTGGATTTCCCCATACAAAAGTGAATTTTTTTTCGTTGTTCCAGGAATTCCCGAAAAGCTACAAGTCGTAGAGATCTGAAATTTGGTACCTAGGTTGATATTAGGTCATGAATTCGTACTAAGACGGGGATTCCAGAAATTCAAATTTTAAGGGGTAAAAACCGTTGGTTTTATGGATTTCCCCATACAAAAGGGAAATTTTTTTCGTTGTTCCAGGAATTCGAGAAAAGCTACAAGTCGCAGAGATCTGAAATTTAGTACCTAGGTTGGTGTTATATCATGAATTCGTATTCAGAAGGGGATTTTCGAGATCCAAATTTTGAGGAGGAAAAGGTTTGAACTTTTTGGCCGCCATTTTGAACTTTTTTGTTACTGGGCCGATTGCTTTGAAAATCGACTTTTGACTATGGCAGCAAGCATAGAGAAGGAATTTGTTGCCAAAATTAAAAAAGTGGCCGCCATTTTGAACTTTTTTGTAAATAGGTCGATTGCTTTGAAAAGCGATATTTGACTATGCCAGCAAGCATAGAGAAGGAATTTGTGGTCAAAATTTAAAAAAGTGGCCGCCATTTTGAACTTTTTTGTTACTGGACCGATTGCTTTAAAAATCGATATTTGACTATGGCAGCAAGCACAGAGAAGGAATTTTTGGTCAAATTAAAAAAAAGTGGCCGCCATTTTGAACTTTTTTGTTACTGGACCGATTGCTGTGAAAATCGATATTTGACTATGGCAGCTGGCATAGAGAAGGAATTTGTGATCAAAATTTAAAAAAAAGTGGCCGCCATTTTGAAATTTTTTGTTACTGGACCGATTGCTTTGAAAATCGATATTTGAATATGACAGTAAGCATAGAAAAGGAATTTGTGGTCAAAATTTAAAAAAGTGGCCGCCATTTTGAACTTATTTGTTACTGGACCGATTGCTTTGAAAATCGATATTTGACTATAGCAGCCTTACAGAAGGAATTTGTGGTCAAAATTTAAAAAAGTGGCCGCCATTTTGAACTTTTTTGTTACTGGACTGATTGCTTCGAAAATCGATATATTTTGACTATGGCAGCAAGCATAGAGAAGGAATTTGTGGTCAAAATTTAAAAAAAGTGGCCGCCATTTTGAATTTTTTTGTCAGTGGGCCGATTGCTTTGAAAATCGACGTCTGACTATGGCAGCAAGCATAGAGAAGGAATTTGTGGTCAGAATTAAAAAGTGGCCGCCATTTTGAATTTTTTTGTCAGTGGGCCGATCGCTTTGAAAATCGACGTCTGACTATGGCAGAGAGCATAGAGAAGGAATTCGTGGTCAGAATTAAAAAAAAGTGGCTGCCATTTTGAATTTTTTTGTCAGTGGGCCGATTGCTTTGAAAATCGACGTCTGACTATGGCAGCAAGCATAGAGAAGGAATTTGTGGTCAGAATTAAAAAGTGGCCGCCATTTTGAATTTTTTTGTCAGTGGGCCGATCGCTTTGAAAATCGACGTCTGACTATGGCAGCGAGCATAGAGAAGGAATTCGTGGTCAGAATTAAAAAAGTGGCCGCCATTTTGAACTTTTTTGTTATTGGGCCGATTGCTTTAAAAATCGATATTTGACAATGGCAGCAAGCATAGAGAAGGAATTTGTGGTCAGAATTAAAAAGTGGCCGCCATTTTGAATTTTTTTGTCAGTGGGCCGATCGCTTTGAAAATCGACGTCTGACTATGGCAGCGAGCATAGAGAAGGAATTCGTGGTCAGAATTAAAAAAAAGTGGCTGCCATTTTGAATTTTTTTGTCAGTGGGCCGATTGCTTTGAAAATCGACGTCTGACTATGGCAGCAAGCATAGAGAAGGAATTTGTGGTCAGAATTAAAAAGTGGCCGCCATTTTGAATTTTTTTGTCAGTGGGCCAATCGCTTTGAAAATCGACGTCTGACTATGGCAGCGAGCATAGAGAAGGAATTCGTGGTCAGAATTAAAAAAGTGGCCGCCATTATGAACTTTTTTGTTACTGGGCCGATTGCTTTAAAAATCGACGTCTGACTATGGCAGCAAGCATAGAGAAGGAATTTGTGGTCAAAATTAAAAAATGATGAACTTTTTGGCCGCCATTTTGAACTTTTTTTTAACTGGGCCGATTGCTTTGAAAATTGATATCTGACTATCGCAGCAAGCATAGAGAAGGAATTTGTGGTCAAAATAAAAAAAAATTATGAACTTTTTGGCTGCAATTTTGAACTTTTTAGGGTTCCGTAGCCGAATGGCAAAAAACGGAACCCTTATAAATTCGTCATGTCTGTCTGTCCGTCTGTCCGTCTGTCCGTCTGTCCGTCTGTCCGTCTGTCCGTCTGTCCGTCCGTATGTCACAGCCACTTTTTTCCGAAACTATAAGAGCTATACTGTTGAAACTTGGTAAGTGGATGTATTCTGTGAACCGCATTAAGGTTTTCACACAAAATTTAAAAAAAAGTTATAAATTTTGGGGGTGCCCCATACTTAGAACTGAAACTCAAAAATTTTTTTTCATCAAACCCATACTCTTATTTTAGAAGTTACAGGGGGGGACACACACATTTTACCACTTTGGAAGTGTCTCTCGCGCAAGCTATTCATTTTAGAAAAAAATGATATTAGAAACCTTTAGTATCATTTTTGAAGACCTATCCATAGATACCCCACACATATGGGTTTGATGAAAAAAAAATTTTTGAGTTTCAGTTCTAAGTATGGGGCACCCCAAAATTTATTACTTTTTTTAAAATTTTGTGTGAAAACCTTAATGCGGTTCACAGAATACATCTACTTACCAAGTTTCAACAGTATAGCTCTTATAGTTTCGGAAAAAAGTGGCTGTCACATACGGACGGACAGACGGACAGACGGACAGACAGACATGACGAATTTATAAGGGTTCCATTTTTTTCCATTCGGCTACGGAACCCTAAAAATACATGATGTACATTACCATGCAAACTTCCACCGAAAAGTGGTTTGTACGGGATCTAATAAGTAGTTTTTTGATATTTACAATAAAACCTCTAAAAACAAAGTTAGTTTTGCGGTTAGATACGAAAAATGGTTTTTATGGTTTTATTCCTCCGGTTGTAGTACGGAACCCTCAGTGCGCGAGTCCGACTCGCACTTGACAGGTTTTTTTTGTTACTGGGCCGATTGCTTTGAAAAACGATATCTGACTATGGCACCAAGCATAGAGAAGGAATTTGTGGTGAAAATTTAAAAATTTTGACCTTTTTGGCCGCCATTTTGAACTTATTTGTTACTGGGCCGATTGCTTTGAAAATCGATATCTGACTATCGCAGCAAGCGTAGAGAAGGAATTCGCGGTCAAGATAAAAAAATGATGAACTTTTTGGCTGCCATTTTGAACTTTTTTGTTACTGGGCCGATTGCTTTGAAAATCGACGTCTGACTATAACCAGCAACCATTAGGAAATATTTAGTGGTCAAAATTAAATTAAATGACGGTTAATACAAGAATTTTGGAAACTTAACGCCTGAGGGAGTAAAGCAGAAGATCAACGTGAGCGAAGCCGCGGGCGTTTGCTAGTAATTACTAAACACGCTGTGTTTGATACTGTCGGCTGTCAATTGTCAAGCGAAGTACGCTAAAGTTATCTACAAGGTCCGCGAGAACGTCAGGGAGCGTTCAAGTTGTCGTAGTTAATTATCGAAAACAGCGTGTTTAGTACTATTATTATCGTGGTTTTTCTACCGTCATTTGTTTTGTCCATACATTTTTGTCGACTAGCGTTAACGCCAAACGACTGTGACTTTGTCTAGCCCCGCTGGTCCCTATTTTGGAGCTGTCATAGATCTGTATACTTATCATACATTAGGTAGGCAATAATTAAGTAAAATGACACGGCAATATACATTTTGCCTACGGCATATTGCAAACAGAATTTTTATGTAAACTGACAGCGCCGTATGTAAACAGCGGAATCACATCAAAATGCCGGCGACAACATGGCTACCGCATTCTTCGAATACATAATCCAGTACGGTTCAACAGTTCATTGTTTTGTGTTAGTCACCAGTCACCGTCACCGGTGAAGCGCGGTCGTTCCGTGGGACGGATTAACTGTGTGTCTCCCGTCAACCGCAACAGATTTATCACGATGCGCCGCCATCCATCTTCTTTCTTACACAGTAAACAACTTCGCTTTACTTGTTTGTCTCGAGTTACGGGTAGAGTGACATTGGACTTAAAGGCTCCCCCCTCACAGGGCCGTTTTTATCGGTCGATTATATCGCAAGCGTTATTGCGATATCTGTTTTCAGTACATTTTGTATTAGGATGGTCATGTAGTTACACACTGCTGCGATAATAACGCCGCAATGGAAGTAGGACGCTGCGTCCGTCGTCCCACACAGGCGCGTTATTATCGCACGTTAAAAACGCAGCTGTGTGCAAGGAATCGGGACGCATTATCGCAATAACGCTTGCGATATTATCGACCGATAATAACGCGGGGAGATATTACCGATCAGCAAGAAATCAGTAGAGATGTATATAATATTTTAATACCTAGGTACATAAACATATACCCAAGCATCCACAGCTTAACGTAGATAATAGGTATTATTTTTGAAAAATAAAAGATTTATTGGACGAAATAATAGAATCACTAAAATTCACAAAGACAATATAATATTTTGAACTGAGCGGCGAAGAACGACCGACCTCTTGATCGCTGGATCAACGACCCGCAGCCATGTTACTTTGTCTATTTCTACAATTGCTAATGGATTGAAATTCAAAAAATGTACATAATAATGACAGTTCTCATTGATAAGTCATGTGATCGATTTGTGGATCAGATATGTAAACTCCTTACTATTTCTAAATGTACAAAATAACCGCTACTACAACCGCTCAAAATGCCAACGGGTTAGCAATTCGCGTAACGTTTTCACATACTGAATTAAGTGAAGCATTAAATGAAATGGGAAATTAGTTTTATGTCCATTGATATATAGAATGTTTAATTGAAGGTACTTCCTATTAATTTCCTATGTTGAAGTACTTACATACAATTTTACACCCTACTAAAATAGACGTAAACTAAGTTTTTTAGTGATATTTTTTTCATTTTAGTTAATGATTCCCTTCACTCAGTGAAGGAAAACGTTAAGCGAATCGCTACCCTGTATACCTAATGGTTCGATGAGAGAAGCGAAGGGTCGTGTGTCGTGAATGTAGCGCGCTGCCGGAAAAGTCAATGGCCAGAAATGTGTTTACATTTTGTATTTAAATATAAGGTGGTGTCAAATTATCTGCTACCGTTCCAGGAGGTGAATGTGCCATACATATACACTTCAATAGTGAAGAAATCTCAGTCCTCGGGCTCAATTTTTTTTAAATTAAACATCATTAACATATCGCATCATCTAGCATAAACACGTCCATCAGTCAAACTTGAGTACAGTTATCGCCTCGTAACGGAAATCAGCTGTTACGGCGCGGCGTGAGAGCGTTGACCTTGGGTTGCGACTTGCGACGTAATTTTTAATTAAAAATAAAAAAATATTGAGCCTGGGGATTGAGATTTATTCACTATTGTAGTGTAAACGTATGGCACAATCACCTCCTGGAACGTTGGCAGATAAGTGATAACTGTGGCAGATAATTTGACACCACCTTATATACCAGCTGTCTGGACAAACGTGGCTTTACCATATACCTAAATTACGTCTCACATAGGAATACGAAAAATAATTTACGTACTATTCCCAGACCTACCGAATATACACAAACATAAAATGGGTCGAACCATTTCGGAAGAGTAATAGTTACTAGTAATAGGCAGTAAAAAGGAGTTGAGACCTCTGAAGATACTACCGTTGTGCCTCATGTTTACTATAATTCATTTTATGCTCACCATATTAAATTGTCCCATAAATAAATTGTTTTTTAAGGCCTTCCATTACCCTAAATAACCAATGAAAGACAACTCTTTTCCATTTACGACCAAAAAGTAATTTATTATGATTGCCGAAGAAAAGAGCTCTGACGGCGAAGTAATAGGGTTACGAGTCGATTTGCTGAATTAAAGGAAGTATGTCATTATATTTCACGAAGTTAAGCTATAATTATTGTGAGTAGGAGTATGTATACTTAATTATTATTCCGTCGCCTGTCATTATGTCCATTACAGAAGAGGGAAGTGTGCCGTCACCCGAAACTAGATAAACATTTCAATGCCACCCCCCATTATAATACTGCAAAGAGCGCTTTTTAGCATTATTTGTTGAACAACCCTTAGCAGCTACCGGCAACGCGTTACTGTAACAAGAACAACTAACAATCGAAATTTGGGTTTTTTATAATCAGGCCATACATGTTCCCTTATCGCAACATGTATGGCCGAATATAAAGTTGGTGGATTCGCAATGAATACGAATACTATTTGCTGCCGTCGGGACAATAAAACACGCTCTACGAATAATAAATATAGTGCGACAGAGATCTCAATTCTCAACAGACTTAATAAAGCTGACTATAGTATTAAGGATTATTTACAATTTACATGGATCAAATCCGTGGGAGTGAATGAACTGCTGTAATTATACTAGCTCAATTAGTTTTTAAGAGCCATTGTGAAGTGGTGATAACAGAAAGCAAAACCCAGCTGAGTTTGTTGTGGGCTTCTCAGTGCAGGGCGCGTTGGAACCCTCGTAAACTTAGTTTTAAGTCGTCTTGTAGTTATCACCATACATATGCGACAAATATCATATTGAAGTATCACTGAGGCCTATGTGAAATAAAGATATTTTGATTTTGACTGTCTGTTTACCCTCTTTTTATTGCCTCACGGGCAGCGACTATTAACAATGTACAGCGAAGGGATTTGAACTTGTTGACTCTAGTTCACTGACACTATGCGATTGAAAATAGTCTCAGATATTAGGTCAATACACGATAATATGTAAACGATATTTTATCACAAAAACGCAACAGTTTTCACGCGGCCTTTTCTTTGTATTTTTACATTATAATCTATTATATTGTGTACTTATACAATACATAGTAAATCACATCAAAGCAAAATAATAAAAAATTTAAAGAAAAAATAATATAAACGTAAGTATCCTTTGCTTGAATACCGTTCTAAACACGGCTTTTCAATAAAAAGATAATCTTATCCCAGCTTCAAATAATTTCGGCTTAAATACATGGACACTTTTCCTTATACGCGCTTTTAATAGATTTCCCCCGCTCGCTCGTAGCGGGAATTATCTTAAATTCCATTTTGTACTGATTTTATTATATTTCACCGCACATTGCCGCAACCTTTAAACGGAGCTTAACATCCGCAATCATCGAAGCTGAAAATCGGAACGAGTCGATTACTTCCAGGTTACCATTTTTACGAAAAACACAAATAATAATCACAAAAAATACGTGAGTGTTGTGGAGCACTCGGTAGAAACAAAGTTTGGAATAACACCTAAAACAAAACTACATTTTTTATTTTCATGTATAATTTCACTCATCGCTCGATTGATGGTACCTATCTACTGTCTTCAAATAGCTCGCGTCAACGAGTTCGTCGTATCCTATACGTGATTGCATGCGCGCCCATTGTGTTAGTAAGTGAAACTTTCATTCTTCATTTTCGAAAATTTTCTTCGTAGCGGGATTTTTGCCACTCAAAAAGCCTTTTCGTCTGCACGACACTCTTCGAGAAAAACTTTGTTTGATAAAACCGATATCACGCCTTGTGCAATTTTTTCCGTGGAAGGTGAAAGAAGCTAATTCGGAATCATTTCACGTTAGTTAGTGTCGTGTTCTAAGGTTTGGTTTGTAAAGCCTCAGAAATCGTATGGCTTCTGAGCTGCTGTAATTGGTCTTACAGCAATCTGCGAACAAGTGTATTCTAACAACGGTTTTGTGAGTCCCTTTGATAGATTAACCACGCTTTGTCATTTATGAGCTTTCTATAACGTTCAAAGTCTTAGATATACATAATAAAATAGTATGATAAGAAAAACAATAACAATTTTGCAAGTAAGCTAGTTATGAAATTGTTGTATTCTCTCTGTCGCTCTCACTCTTTTTGTGTTTCTCTGTCCCTCTTTCAGTGTACATAATTATTATCAGTTGAAACTATAAAGCCTATGCTGCGGGTGAAAGCTACTTAGGTATATATTTAACACATTACTTTTTATGTTCTATATATAAAAACTCTTAGAAATGAATGATACGAGTACTAAGTAGCGAAGCCAAAATAATCCTTCATTTGTATAAGTATACATGCAACATGCTTTTTAGAGCTATCAAAAGCTATTAGACATTCTGCGGGGCTAGACAAAGTAACAGTCGTGTGGCGTTAACGACAGTAGACAAAAATGTATGGACAAACCACGTGACGAATGAAAACAAATGAAAGCAGAATCTATTTTATGCTTATAGCGTTGTTCACTGTCGACTGCCAATTGTCATGCGAAGTACGCTAAAGTTATCTACAAGGTCTGCGAGAACGCCAGGGAGCGTTCAAATAGTCGTAGTCGATTTTCAAACACAGCGTGTTTTTCCTATATTCGGTCACGTGGTTTTTCTACAGTCACTTGTCTTGTTCATACATTTTTGTCTACTGTCGTTAACGCCAAATACGACTGTTACTAATTTGTCTAGCCCCGCTGGTAAGACAAGCAAAATATGCTCTTAAAGACGAATAGTGTTGTACGATTTTCATCTCTCTAATGACCTACATTTCAGCATAGTTTCCCATTATAGCTTGTAACTATTTTTTTAGCTGAGTATTATCAAAGTAATTTTGTAATTAAATGTAAATGATTTGAATGCATTATGCAACTAATTGTACAATGTACGCACTTAACATTTTTTTTTTTACTTTTTACTCTATCAAGCTGTTTTTATTTGTGTATCAAGCTTACCAAAATAATCAAAAACTTACCCAGACTTGCGTCGTAAGTGTTCATGTACTCTGACGTCATGAACTGCGACACGAGAGCTGTTTTCCCAACGCCGGAATCTCCAAGCAGTACTACTCGATATTTTGGTATCTAAACAAACATCAAGGTTAAGAATTTTTACGAAATGAAACCCTATTTAGTGTAGAATATTTCAACGAAATTTACGAATCGCAGCAGTGAAAAAGAAATTTTCACATAGGCCTAAGTAATTAATATCTAAGCTCTTATAAAAAGTCAAAACTCTATCGCCAGGTTTGGAAAGACGAGTTTCTTCGTCTTCTTGGTTTGCACCAAGACGAACTGGCAAGAAACTCGGCACTCGCTCTTTTCAAAAATGTAATTTCTTACATAATTTTTAAGATCTCTCGTGAGAAGATGGAAGCATATCCATATAATTCCAAGAATCCCTGTCATTGAATTCTTCATTGGTATCGTAATTCGTAACCCTGATTTATTAGAGGTTTTTGACAATGACTACAAAGTACTACCTACGCAAAGTTAAGTCCAAAACAGGATCTGAAGTTGTACATGCTGTTACAAACAGATCTGAAGTTATACATTACTATCAAGAAAAAGGTATGTGTTTTTTTCTGTATTAGATATTCTACCCAAGAGCGTAGAGTGTAGTTTAGTGTATCCAGGTCGGAAAATGGATTCACGGCTGGCGAGTTCTCGTCCCCGTAACATTTTACGTGAACGTATGTTCTCAGATAAAACCGCAAGTTCCGACAACACAAAGTGTGCTACAATCTACTCGTATATAGGTGTATCCTATGTTGCCGTACGTCAGTTTGTCATTTTGATTCGATGAATATTATTTTGAAGAATCATAGGTCTTGAATATTTGTTAAACATTCGTATCACAAGGTGAAAGTTTGTGTGTGAGTGTGTGTGTGTGTCTGTTACCCCATCGCGGCGCAACTGCTGGACCGATTTGGTTAAAATTACTACATTGGCTAATTATAGCTCGGAAAACATCACGTTTCTCGCGGGATGCGATTTTTGTCTATAGTAAGCACTGTATCGTTCATATTGTCTATTAATTAGCAATATAGCCTGGCTTTGTAACAAGTATTTCGCTTCACCTTTGACATCCCAACCATGCGAGTGTTCGTAACGGAAGAGTAAATTAACGACTGTGAAATGTGAGTTCATGTTCTCGTAACTTTTTATGTCAACGTATATTTCCCGACAACTGCGCAAGTTGCAGCAATGAAAACAAGCGAGCTATAATGATGTTGGAAGTTCTTTTATTACGTCGACTGAGTTTTGGTTAGAAATTTCTCCCGAAGTTTACGGAATCCTTTTGTGGTCTACATTTCATTTTCCTTTGCGAGGTTTTATTTAACTCGGACAACAGAATTTTGTCTATTTCGCTTTCAAATACCTACAATTGTTAAAGCGATGAAATCCTTCATTTCTGTCGTCTTCTCTGCAATTTACAATTAGGGCACTTTATCTTTCCAAGTCAAGACAATAAGATCATCAAATGGCATATCAAATTGATAAAAGATGCCTATCATAAGATTAAAAAGTACTAGGAAAATAGAAGTTATAGTATATAAAAGTGTAAGTATCTTACCGGATCTAGTTCATCTTCGTCGGGGGTATCGAGGCTAGCGGAGTCGACTGGTCGGTAACCAGAGCAACAGGATCCGTCGAATGGCGATCTGTCTGACGCTCTGAACACAAACATATAAATTAACTACTATATTAATTTTAAACAGGGTTTGTCTTGACCATCCTAAAATAAGCGAATTCTTTCTAAGAGGTAACTTCTAAACTATCTAAACTATCGCATATTTTGGGAGAGACATTAATAACTAGTGACTCCTTCGCACGTGAAAAGTCCTCAAACACCAGAAAAAAGTCACGTATTTACTGAAATACAATGTTTCAGAACACACAAATAAAACACAGAACACAGAGAAACAGTTTCTGAAACTAAACCGTAGGTGTATCCGTAAACAATGTTTCAGTACATCATCGTAAGTAACATCGCAAGTGGGGAGCACACGGCAACAAAAAATCTATAACGTGTTCCTGAAACAAACATTTTGTATCAGAAACACGTAGATTTGGTTTCAGTAATTATGTATCCGAAACATTATATCTTAGTGAATACGTGGCTTGAGATAATACAAATAGATAGCACACTTTCACTCGCTCTTACTTTAATCTAAGCTTACATTAGAATAGTCTGTATGAGAACCGCAGAACATTTGAAAGACTAGGAGAGTAGCAGTAAGTAGGTCGGGTCGGTCACGCAACTCGGTAATCAGTCACAACCAGCTGTAATCAGATTAACAAGCGAGCCTGAACAGAGTGAGGCACCGTCGTCTGTTGCCAAGAACACTGTTTGCTCGCCCTACGGGAAGCCAGTAAAGTGTATCTACATTTACATAACTTGAAACTAAATCTTCGCTGGGAGTGTTCCTGCTTTTATGTTCTAATACAGTTTTACGGCATTTTTAAAGGGTTGGGATCTTTTTACGATGCACGTTCTATGAAAGAGAAAGCTTTAACCATAGCCTGCCACTGTAGGCGTAAATTAGAATTATTCACACTCTTTTGAAAAAATTAGAACATCACAAATATATATTTCAGACATACGATACGTGATATTTAAGCTGTTGTTGCAGATGCACATAATCCGTTAGGTCACGAATGCATGCTAGAGATTCGAACCTGTGGTCCTTGATTAGGAGTCTAGGAGGAGATACACTCACTTGTTATGCGATACTACAACGCGCAATGAACATTTTTAGGGTTCCGTACCTCAAAACGGAAACCAAAAACTTATAAGATCACTTTATTGTCCGTCTGTCACGAACCTTTATTATAATAACCATTAAAGCAATATTGGTAGGCAATTATGGCCCGCCGTCAATGCAATCATAAAAAATGTTTTTATTCTTATTTGAAAAGGGGGGAAATAGTAAAACCTAATAGTTTTTGATTTAAAAAAATACCCCCCTCCTTATCTCCAAAGTTCAGCAAACGAGAAATCTGAAATAATTATATGATTAATAGGGATAAAAGGGAGGAAAATTATTTACCTGCTGTTCGTAGAGTTCACAGAAGTGTTGGAGCGACTGCGACGGTTGCAGATGGAGTCCCCGCAGTTGACCACGCCTCCTTTGGTGGTGATGGAGAAAGTCCTGAGCCTGTAGAGGTCGTCCGATAGCCGAGGGTTGTAGGGCTTCTCCGGCAATGAGCACACCCTCGGCCGTGAGTGCTCTACAACTATAACAAACAAAATCACCTTCCATATTTATTTATTTATTTATTGAATATACAGGGACACATTACAGAAAAATCCAATTCGGCTCCCTGGGTCACAAAGTCCTTAAAATAAAAAATATTACACATATACCCTGGATAGGGCGGACGGAGCGAAAAATGTCGCCAGGTGCCAAAAATGCTTCGTAACCAGCAGTAAGGCCACACTGTAGCAGCCCCCTATACAATTTTTACAGATGCCTATAAAAATTTTATAAGTGGTTGCTGAGACTGAATCAGTTGCTGTTCTTGCACAAAAAGGTGTACGTAAATCGTTCGGGTTTCTTTTCGGTGCCTTCCATCAACCTTTCAAATTTTTTATACGAAAGAATGATTAGTCGAGCAAAAACTTCACTTGATCTTAACTGAGACATCTGCCCATGTCAGATGCAGAGCATTCCACGATTTTGCATTGCATTGCACTCATTACATCACCTAAATATGAGGCTTCAAACAGCATTTATAGTCGGTGAAGCATATTAAACGACTATAAGATAAAGAACAATATTTCTTTATGACTTTTAAACCATTAAGAAAGGCGCCTAAAACTTTTTCAATGTGCATTGTAAAGTTGCAATTATACTTCATAGCTGAAAGTTTTGTTTGTGTTGAAGTGCTGTTTACATACTTAAGTACGACAACAATTTGCAGACCATTTCTCGATCCCTTCAGTACACTACTCTCTATTAATCCTCGCCTTTACTGACAAGTTAATCTATAAAGGCGAACACTAGCAGACTGAAATCGATTTCAGTCGGTTTCTGTCTGCTAAACCCTGACAGTTTAATCCTTGGAATACTATACATAATAAGGACTACGCTATCGTTGGTTTGAAAGATTTTATTATTATATTGCCTTCTGAATTGCGTTGGGCTAGCCAAGCACAGTTCAAACACGCATTCAGAATTTACTTTAGTTTGTCAGACAGCTACTATAGTGAAAAGTATCACAGCTCTATTAAAATGGCACATATTATATATATTATTTAGTTGGCACTAGTACGATTTTGCTATGCTCACCTGGTAATTCCAAGAAATTCGAGGTCCGCCTTTGTCGACCACGCATCGTATTTTGAAAATTGAGGGGCCCGATGTCTTCCACCGAATCGCAATTCGACATCGTCGACTCCCGCGATCCTCGTCTACTCGCCAGGTAAGCTAGACCTCCCTTCATGGAGCCTCTTCTCATCGGCGAGCATGGCCTGCTGATGCTCGTGGAGCGCGTCTGCGGCGTATCTTCCGTCATGTCGGTCAAGTCCGACGTGGACTTTCTGCAGATCCTCGACGAGGTTTCCGTGGCCTCGTCGTCTGCGTCGTTGACGACGGCGGACGGCGTGCCGGGCATCGCGTCCGTGGAGTCATCCGTGCGACTCGATACTATGCTCGGAGACGTCACCGGCCGCGGTGAGCTCACTGTGGAAGTCGAATCGTATAACTTCCTCGCTCTGTTGGGGGAGACGTAGCCGGGGTTCGTGTGGATATGCACCGGGGGAGGCTTCGGTGATCTGGACTTTTCGCGGCGGCTGTGTTTGAGAGACGTGGTGTAGTGCAGGCCGTGGTGCGGGCGGTCGAAGTGGCTGGGGCTCGTGCGTACGGAAGGCGATTCTGCGACTTGGGGGAAATGGAAGTGCCTCGGACTCGCCGGGCTGCGGTGGCCGTGAGCGACCGGACTCTTGGGTGGGCCGTGCTTGTCGTAGCTGCAGCCGGATTGCGGAGTGTAGTAGCCCGAGGAGGACGTGCTGGATGTTATGGAAGGACTCTTCTGAGGGAATATGAAGTGTCGGGGACTCTTCGGTGTGAGTGGCTTCGGGGAGAGTGGAGGGTACCCGCTGGGGCTGTTCAACGCCATCGCTACACTTTCACCTTTATCGCTGCGGCCGAAGATTCATTTCACCTTGACCTGCGAAAAGAAACAAGTTGTATAAGTATATAAGTCAAAAGCACTTAAGAGTGGAATAATAAAATTTTATACGTTTCCATGATATCCTTCGTTGAAAATGTATTTTTTGCTTAGAATCAATTTTCTTTTGTGAAATGAAAATGTATTGAGCAAGTTTTTTTGGCATTAATATAGGAACCTTACCAATACAAGATGAATATATTATTAGGTATGTGCAAGCGTACAATATAAATGAATATTAATATTTGTTTATATAGCCTATACACGGGTACCTAAGTAGTTAGGTAACTACTATTTTTTGTTTTTTTCCCCAATATGAATAAAATGCAGAAGTGGTAGCCTCATTCGAAAGCAGTAATTTCACATTTGATTACCCTACTTGATATCAGTGAGACAAACGAGAATGCGACGCTATACTATCGTTTTTATAAATAAACCCCCTGTTTCCCTTCAAAGTCCCTTCACGTTGCAACGCAATAAACCAGATCAACGGAATGTTTCGAATTCCACGTTTAATTTAGCTGTTCAAACAAAACAGATTCCCTTACATTATTGCCAACAAAAGAGTAATTAGTCGATATATTTACGTAATCATTAAAATATAGGTAGCATGTATTTTATTGAGACGGTCAGGATGGTAGAATACCAGCTTTCTACCTTACATCCCAATAACTTGTCCACGCGAACAGTAGGTAGGTATTAGTTCTTACTTAAGGCTATTGTAAACTGACTTAGCGGAACGCGAAAAGGTGTTTTCAAAAATGATATCTATGCTAGTCCAGAGCTAGGCCCACGTTTTATTCTTGAAATATGCCTTTGGGTGATAAAGTTTTTACCCCCTAAACGTTTACCAAATTGGACCATTTTGGTGTCATAAAATTCAGTAGATACACCTTAATCTAGGCTCGTACGTATTATTTTTTTTAGTATTTTAGTTTATTTAAATTGAAATACTCAAGCAAGTTGTTAGGTCAAAAATGTGGATATTTAGACTCAAATAACTTTTAATATGAGCAATATTTCTTAAAAAGTAAAACGTACGAGCATAGTACTTCACAGTATCTGCAACATATCCAAAAATTATGAAAATCAGACTACATTTACGGGTAGAAAAAACGTTATCGCTTTTTGTAAGGAAGCTTACAGGTATACAATCCTCTTAAGTAGAAAATTATTATAATAATCTTTTGCGAATGTAAAACTTCCATTCCCGCTGTTTATTAAAACCAGCATATCAAACGAATCTAATTTATCTGTCAAGATTCGTCTGATACAGGACTGAAATCAACATCAAAGTGTTTTCCACCCACGCAACCAAAGACCCCTCGACCATTCTTATTAACGAGAAAAGTAATGCTTGGATTGGCTGTTGTGAACTCTTATATATGGGTAGGTAAGGTTATATTGGCTGTATTTTCAGTAATAACATGACATTTATGAGACGTGAAACCATACCTAGTATACGATATGTAACACTACTGTCCACACGCCTACTGACATATAAAATAGAAGATAGGTGAAGTTACTCAGGTTTCCTTACCATCGATTAATTATTTACTTCCCAGTTAAAGTACTTAATTTATATTTTGCATAGTTGTCGCACATATATATTAATTCCGAGGTCTATTTTTTTAAAAAAGTTAGAAATATGAACTACTGAGCAATAGGATGTCACTGTTTACACAATTAGATATTAATACTACTGATATTAGATTAGATTAGAATAGGTCACTAAAATGGAAGTGGGCAGGCCATGTTTGTAGGTTAGATAACACTCGATGGACCAAAAGGGTAAGGGAACAGATTCCCAGAGAGAGAAAACGTAAAAGGGGTCGCTAAAGAAAAAGGTAGAGGGATATCTTCCTACAAAAAGGTGGAAGCAGAAGAAGCTCGAGATAGAATGCTGTGGAGAGACTTTGGGAAGCCTACGCCGTAGAGGCGACTCTTATGCGAAATTAAATTTGACTACCATGACTAATATGATTGCATAATGATGACATAATAGTAATCAACAAAAAGCGAAAATACCTATAATATTATACTGTCATTAATGATTTATATGGATTTAAATTAAAATAAATTGTAACTAATAATAATGTATCACAAAAATCATAATTTCTATATGGAACACAAATAATATTAAGAAATTCAAATTATGTGAATCGCACTCTTAAATTGCACTAACGATATATTATGTAGCGTATCAGAATAAAGGCCTTTTTAGGGTTCCGTACCAAAATGGTAAAATGGAACCCTTATGGTGCGACTTTCTCCGTCTGTCTGTCCGTCACACTCGATTATTTCAGTAACTACCGGAGCTATCGATATGAAATTTGGAATAGTTGGGTATATTAGTGGCCCAATGACACTGGAATAAAAAAAAATGGAAATTATTTTTGTTCTTATTTAAAAAGGGGGGAAATCGGAGGGTTGAAATTTAAAAGTGAGATAACTGTACTGTGTGGGGTATCATTTGAAAGAATTTACTTTGTACATTCTAAAACCGATTTTTAATTATTTTTAGTCATGATAGTTTTTGATTTATCGGGGAAAATGTCTAAAAAAATACCGTTCCCCCCCCTTATCTCCGGAGTTTA
The DNA here is from genome assembly GCA_036785405.1 of Coenonympha arcania. Classification (NCBI taxonomy): domain Eukaryota; kingdom Metazoa; phylum Arthropoda; class Insecta; order Lepidoptera; family Nymphalidae; genus Coenonympha; species Coenonympha arcania. The sequence goes on from CM072059.1 coordinate 7,345,319, forward strand.
CCCATCGAAAAATCTCAAATAATTATGGTCAATAGGAATTTACGTATATTTTACAGGAAAACTATAGCCAATGCTCTTACTAGCATAGTTTTTTTGATATTAACAATAAACCTCTACAAACAAAGTTAGTTTTGCGGTTCATTAACAAAGGTAATTATTACCGTTTTACATCTTTGGTCGTTACAGTTTTGGTCGTGTTACATCTACATTAGTATGCCTGATTGTTTTGCTTCAGTTCTTCTTGAGTACGGAACCCTCGGTGCGCGAGTCCGACTCGCACTTGGCCGGTTTTTTATTTTATTTTTTGCTACTGAGAAAACCAATACCTGCATAATGACAGCAGATTGTTTATTTTTAGACACCATACCATATTATTAAATATCCCGAACGATATCAACTCTCATAATACAAGTAACTTTAGCTCTATGTCGTCAATTAAATACCATTTACCAATAGAACGTCGCGCCGGAGTCGATTGTTCTGTAAATATTGAATGTTTTGTTAGCAATACGCTCGCTAGCCACTTATTGGCTTACCTGTTGTGAAAATGTTTCAAATGGAGGTTGTCTTTAGTCGATGATGGTTTTTCGATAGATACTAAGTAGGTACAGGTAATGAAAATGAAAATCTATATTTTTCACATAGTCCCAAATAATAGGCTCTGAAAAGTCAAAACTCTACCGCCAGGTTCGGAAGGTTTGCACCGACAGTTTGAAGTGTAAGACTGAGTCTTTGGAAAACCATGTCTAAGAGTTTCTCGGAAATATCATGGAGAGCTTAAATTAAGTTGTTATAATTAGTATTGACCTTCGAATGATATAGTATGTGCCATTTTATCTATACGAATTTGTTTCGTGAATAAGCAGAACAGACGTTATTAATTGAAAAAAGCGCTAGAAAGCTTTCTAATCGCATCAATGAATTATTTTAGGTATAATATTATACAATAATATAAAAGTAACTTATTGTTACAATAATTACATACACTATACATTTATTTGATTGCTCAGTGATTGAATATATACTGAATTTTTTTCTTGTACTAAAAATATATATAAATACCTTCTGTCATAAAGTTAACAGAAGATAATCCAGATTGTTAGCGATAAGCCTTCGTAAACTCGTTAACGAATTTCAGTCATCCATGCTTGGTTCGTAATAAACAATGACATACTTAACTTTAATCTAATTTTCTTCATATAAAAATGATTGATTCCTAAACAAACAGAATCGTCGGTGAAAACTGATTTGTAGTCAAGACGTTGATAGATTGCTTCACTGATAATATTATTACGGCTTATCCCAAGATTCTTGAACGTTAGCTTCATCACAGAATTTATTTTTTAGGCTTTACTACCTATTTAGTACAGTCACGGAATGAAAAGGTTTGTCGTTTTTCTAATTGATTCGTGTGCACTGGTATGTTGACATAAATTCTTGCAGTACTAGTGCAAACGAAAACCGACACTAAGGTGACGAACCTTTACATTCCGTGACTATACTGACTTATCTGTCGCCCTGACCATCAGACACATGAAATGGCTTTGCGCTGACCACGGGAATTGATTAGCCAGCCGGCAGCTATAGCCATGACGTATTTAATTTCTACGATTACAAAATTTAATTCCTTTTGGAGAGATTCCTTTGTGTGCGCTGCGTAAACGGTTAAAGTTATTCATGTATCACGGAATTGTTCTCTTTAAAAATTCTGATCAAGGTCCTGTCATCTTTTATCTTTTAACGGCATAGAGTATTTATGATTTTGACCGGGCTCTCATATGAATACTATTGAGACAATTAGTTTCAAATTTGAACTTCATGTATTTTGGGTCTTTAATCACAAAACGTAGAGAAGCAGAAATACGATTGGAAAAACTTTTCTCGATAGAAAGTTTTCCCAAAAATTGCTCCAATATTCTCATATTTCTTCTGTTTTATCGAAATCACTTATCTTATAACGGTTGAATCACTATAATGGGATATGTAAAAACTGTAAATCATGCGGGCGAAGCCGCGCGCAACAGCTGTTATGACATAATTGCACCGATAAGAAACCTCAGGATATGGACATCCGAACGATTTACACAAACCTTTTTTGTACAAGTAAACAGTAGCGCCATCTGTCAAAATTCTATAGGTCGCTGCTGAGCGAACTACAGCGTGGCCTTACTGTTGGTGGCAAAACAGGTATTTTTGGCACCGATAAACTGGCGATATTTTATCGTGCCGTCCGCCCTGTCCAGGGTACCTATTATAGATGTCTTAGATTTATAATTGTGAAATATTTTTGCATCCGTTTACAACTAAACAGTAGGTAGGTACTCAGTGTAAGATTGCCGTTGCCAAATTAGAACAGTTCCAAGTAGAAATGGAATAACTTTATTATAATAACAAAACACTTTCATAGGCCATTAAGGTAATAGCCTACCTCAAAGGTCCACTTGGCCAAAATCCAGAATTACCTTCTTGCGTGTTTCACTAAATTACACGTAGATACCTAATGTACGCAAAGAAATTTTCTTGAAACTGATGAACATTGCATTCAGTCAAAGATTATTATTCATTTTGATTTATTAAACTATTCATTTTGAGTTGTAGGGGGTTTCTAAAAAAAGAAGTAATGACATTATTTAGAAAAAATTAGAAAAATCTTCATTTTAATATTTTTTCCGAAACAATTACAATGAATGCTTTTGTAAAGGAAAAAATAATAATGATCAAAGATGTTCGGAAAAGTTTTTTTGATAACTGGCTTAGTTTTTTAGTAATTAGGTACAACCTCGTTTTTCTGTTATATTCTCTCACGATGCTGCCTGTCGATACACCCACGCATTCGTGTAAGAAAGACAAAAATAAAATCAGTATATCACCTTAGGCTACTTGATAATATGGGATAGAAATTATCAATGCTATCCCACGAAAATCCAAAGGAATCCTTCAAAACCACCGAGCAAAACAGAAATTTACACGGATAGAGCCGCGGTGAAAATCTAGGTAGATATAGTACCCGTCTCTTGTAAACCATTGCTTTTTTTATAATAGGGAAATTATTTCGCAGTAAAGCCATAGTATTTTGGAACTTATTTTGCAATGGTCAACAGTAGTAGTTTATTTCATCATGCAATGTATCACATTATTAGTTTAATAACAATGATAACAGCAGATAAAAGTATTGATTTTTGCTTTGTACACTGCAATATCAGTCAATTCGTCCCTAGGAGCATTTGAAACTTGTTTTATTACATTCACTTTATGATTGCTTATAGAATAGATGGATAGTTATTTGAAATCATCGATAATTAAAGATTATAACATTCTTATAAAAATCTATTAAATCACAGAAAAGTTCAACAAGTAACTAATTTGTAGCAATAGGACTGTCTAAAGTCCTTTGATAACATTGACTTACTATATTCTAAGGACCCCGGGTGTAATACAAAATTCACGAAAAAAGTGTCCCGGGAAAACCTATATATAAACGAGGGTATGTGTATTTTTATAAACAAACTAAAACATTGTAATTTATGTCTTAAACCACTATTATACAGCCTAATTTTACTTGCAACTAGTTATAGTGCGATTGTCTCCCTTATCGCGTTTTATCTCTCTTTCGGTTCGGACACTTTTTAGCGCTGACCCGTCATCCTTATTATATATCTATGTTTGATAAGCATTAAGCATTTACATAAAATTAATTAACTTTATGCAAGAAACCGGCCAAGTGTGAGTCGGACTCACGCCCTTAAGGTTCCGTTCCGTAAAACCCAAACCACAAAACGTGCTTTGATTGTAGATTATATTATAATTTAAATTAAAATATCTTCAAGGAATGATAAAAGAAATAAGGAAGTCAAGATTCTCAAAATTACATAGATTAATGTTCATCAAATTAATTGTGTAGTACGCAGTAGGCAGGTAGGTTTAGTTTAATTTAATATCCAATTTAATAAGAGTTCGGTCTCAGAAAAACAATTCTCAAGAATTTTTCGTTAAAGCGGATTAAAAATAAAAAGTTACTTTGACCCATTTAATTTATATAAAAGGAATAGTACCGAAGTTTTCTAATCCAACGTTGCAATAAGAATTATACTTACTTGGATAATATTTAACGTGTTTACCAAAGTTTATCCTTTTTTTATACAGAAAAAATATTTTACTTTTTATTTTACAAAGGCTAAGTTCTTTTTGGATTTTATTGATGTTTAGTGAATATAATATAAAACCACAGAATACCTAATAATAGAACTATGTTAATAATATCTAGTATTAGGTAATACAGTTTAAAGCAAAGTAAATGGAGTCAGCAAACACCATAATTTGACAGCCCTGATAATCTTGACCCGCCCATCTGTGCCGCCCGTATGTACCCGCTGAAATGTTCAAAATAATTTACAAGTATAGCATTTCCAATAATAAACGATATGTCACTGGTAGCATAGGTTCAATTTAGATGTATCCAAAATAGCGGTTTTTTTTAAATTAATTTTATTTCATATTTTGTGCATATGTGTTGTTTCCAATGCTCTTAACATAATTTAGTGGGTGGTGATTTTTGAGCTTTTGTTCCGTGTAATTACCGTCTGACCTGAGGACCCCCAAAAAGGGAGAAACAGGGGAAAGCTAGTTCGCCATTGCCCCGTTTGTTGTTTAGTGCGTCGCGAGCAGGCGACATTGACTCGAGTCCCCAAGATGTTGGTAGGCCCCCTTGCATCATGATGTTTCTATTTAACCTTTACCCCAATATTTACAACATAGACGCACAGCGAGGAGTGTTATAAGTATGACATTGATGATTGTCTGTGTGTGTGTCTGTCTGTGGCATCGTAGCTCTCAAAGGAATAGACCGGTTTAGATGCGATTTTTTTCTTTTCAAATCCAGTTTCCTTGTGAAGGTCCCTAGCTATGTTTGGTTAATGTCGGTCCAACATTCTAAGACTATCAGCTCTTTTCCAAAATGATGTAAGGTACTTTTGGAGTAAGATCACTCGATTAAGTACTTCACGCGTGCAGCGTATAGGGGATTTTTAATTTTTAGTTATTTAGCAAAATCAGTTCTCGTCTCTTTATTATTTTATGTAACTGGGTTATACTGATTACTTCCGAGGTATAGGATGTAAGTTTTTACCTGTTGATAACAATGTAACAAAAAGTCGGTCATTGTTTATAGTAGGTACACTTTGTTTACACTGTTTGTCCTAGAACATCGCGTTCCTCGGCAATAAATATTCCGATAAAGAATTGAGTCGATACTTTGAACTGCGAAATCAAGTAAATAACAAAATAAAAGGAAGCTGTTAACCTACTTCCAGAGCGAATGTTTGAGTGAGACAAAAACAAATACAAAATGAAAAACATTCTTCCGATCTTCGAAGAATTACTGACCGTAGGGTGCAGTTTCATGAGCTATCGCAGTGTAAAGTTAAAGTTAAATTCTTCCGATCTTCGAAGAATTACTGACCGTAGGTGCGGTGCAGTTTCATGAGCTAATGCAATGTAAATTTACAGTTAAAATCTTCCGATCTTCGAAGAATTACTGACCGTAGGGTGCAGTACCATGAGCAAGTGCAATGTAAACTTAGAGGTAAACTCTTCCGATCTTCGAAGAATAACTGACCGTAGGGTGCAGTTTCTTGAGCTATTGCAATGTAAACTTAGAGATAAATTCTTCCGATCTTCGAAGAATTACGAACCGTAGGGTGCAGTTTCATGAGCTAGTGCAATGTATACTTAGAGATAAATTCTTCCGATCTTCGAAGAGTTACTGAACGTAGGGTGCAGTTTCATGAGCTAGTGCGATGCAAATTTAGATTCTGTCAAAATGATCACACGTGACGTTCATTACAAATATTTGCGTTTACTTGACTCAACTATAACCACAGAAATAAGTACGAGAATTATGTTTCTAATTAAAACATAACACGATTTATTCGTTTTCTGGGAGAGCGTCACGTTCGAACTTACAGTTAAATCAAAATTTTAATACGTACATAAAACATATTGGTTTCTATATCAATTATAATATAGAAACAAAAACGCCACAAAATTCAAGAATCTAAGTATTGGTTAGCAATAAACATGAAAAAGTTATATAAACCATTAATTAAAATATAAGAATATAATGTAGATTCTCTGGTTTTGGTTCATTTATAATATTTCTTGCAATACAAGTGATGGGAAAATTCAAAATAGATTGTTTTGCATTTTGCAAAAGCCACGATAACATTTCATTATTATTCACGAAATTTTCTTTTATTTTAAAATGCATTGTTCGGAATTAGACTGTTTCATTTAGATTAAACAATTTTAGTTTTTTTTTATGGCTGACTAGTGAAATGAACCCTGAAAATAATCGAATGATGACATTTTTATGACAGACACAAGTTCAATACTTGCAATAAAACGAAACGACCGAAGCACGTAACAAGCTATTTGTTTTTACAGCCTCACGTTAATTTCCTCCGGGCCAATGGAACCCATAAAAATTAGCTTTGTGAAGAAACCGATAGTCAACTAGTTATCATTGCTACCACGGAATAGGATCAAGGACCTACGAATGTAGGGATATGAAACCTGATTTGGATTTCAGAATCGGGTCAGCAAGAGGTTTGTATGTTTTTGAATATGGATGTTTGTTACTCAATCATAGTGCTTACTAAACCTATGAGATATCAAAACTATGGAGACACCCCATTCATTCATATAAGCCGAGCCTTGCGTGACATGCGGCGCCATTACATATATTTACTATAGCTTAGATGACGCCATACGCCACTGGACTGATTAAAAATAGTAGGTGACACAAAATTTTGTAGACGGGGCCAGTCCATATTGTTTCCTAGGTTTTTGCTACTGAACCGATTTGGAACGTTGCAACTTAAAACCTGCAGTAATACATAATAAGGTACATTTTATTCCACACCAATTTAGGGTATTCGGAATTCCTTTGTATTGGAAAAAAATAAAATCCATGGATGAGCATTGAGCATTGGCTTTAGTTATAGTTTGCTAAAACCAACTTTACTTTGAAAAAAAAATTGGTCAAGTGCCAGTCGGACTCGCGCACTGGGGGTTCCGTACCATCAAGATCAATTCTCAATAGTATTAAAGTAAACTAAACACGAGCATATAATATTAAAGTATTAAAGTAAAGTATTAAAGCAAATAGTATTAAAGTAATTCAAAAACGAGCAAAAAATCACGTTTGTTGTATGCACCCTTAAATGTTTATTTTATTCTATTTTTAATATTTGTTGTTATAGGTACCTATTATCGGTAACAGAAATACATTATCTGTGAAAATTTCTAGTCTGTAGCTATCATGGTTCAAGAGATACAGCCTGGTGACAGACAGACGGACGGGCGGACGGACGGACAGCGAAGTCTCCGTAATAAGGTTCCTTTTTTTACGCTTCGGGTACGGAACCCTAAAAAAGGTAAAAAGGCGGAGGGAGGTGATCGTGATTGTATAAAACGTACGTACCACGTGACATAACGTTCCATCACCTTGTAATTGCGTAACGACTGGAGGCTCTTACAGTATCGAATACCTACATTGACCTTGCACAGTTATCAGAATGACCGCTGGACATTCGTATCTATTCAATAACAATCAATAGAACTGCTGGTTGTCGCCATAAACAGCGGGGGGTGAAGTGAGGTAGTTGCACAAAACCGTAGGGGGTAACAGGGGTGGGGTGATAACAATAGTAAATTGAATTTACCTATCTATATATATAAAAGAATGAGGCAATTTGGTGATTTTGGTTGTTCCAAGGATTCCGCCAAAACTATAGGTCGTAGAGATCTGAAATTTGGTACCTAGGTAGATATTAGGTCATGAATTCGTACTAAGACGGGGATTCCAGAAATTCAAATTTTAATGGGTAAAAACCGTTGGTTTTTTGGATTTCCCCATACAAAAGTGAAATTTGTTTCGTTGTTCCAGGAATTCCCGAAAAGCTACAAGTCGTAGGGATCTGAAATTTGGTACCTAGGTTGATATTAGGTCATGAATTCGTACTAAGACGGGGATTCCAGAAATTCAAATTTTAAGGGGTAAAAACCGTTGGTTTTTTGGATTTCCCCATACAAAAGTGAATTTTTTTTCGTTGTTCCAGGAATTCCCGAAAAGCTACAAGTCGTAGAGATCTGAAATTTGGTACCTAGGTTGATATTAGGTCATGAATTCGTACTAAGACGGGGATTCCAGAAATTCAAATTTTAAGGGGTAAAAACCGTTGGTTTTTTGGATTTCCCCATACAAAAGTGAAATTTTTTTCGTTGTTCCAGGAATTCCCGAAAAGCTACAAGTCGTAGGGATCTGAAATTTGATAACTAGGTAGATATTAGGTCATGAATTCGTACTAAGACGGGGATTCCAGAAATTCAAATTTTAAGGGGTAAAAACCGTTGGTTTTATGGATTTCCCCATACAAAAGTGAAATTTTTTTCGTTGTTCCAGGAATTCCAGAAAAGCTACAAGTCGCAGAGATCTGAAATTTAGTACCTAGGTTGATATTAGGTCATGAATTCGTACTAAGACGGGGATTCCAAAAATTGAAATTTTAAGGGGTAAAAACCGTTGGTTTTTTGGATTTCCCCATACAAAAGTGAAATTTTTTTCGTTGTTCCAGGAATTCCCGAAAAGCTACAAGTCGTAGGGATCTCAAATTTGGTAACTAGGTAGATATTAGGTCATGAATTCGTACTTAGACGGGGATTCCAGAAATTCAAATTTTAAGGGGTAAAAATCGTTGGTTTTATGGATTTCCCCATACAAAAGTGAAATTTTTTTCGTTGTTCCAGGAATTCCCGAAAAGCTACAAGTCGTAGAGATCTGAAATTTGGTACCTAGGTTGGTATTATCATGTAGTCGTATTCAGAAAGGGATTTTCGAGATCCAAATTTTGAGGAGGAAAAGGTTTGAACTTTTTGGCCGCCATTTTGAACTTTTTTGTTACTGGGCCGATTGCTTTGAAAATCGACTTTTGACTATGGCAGAAAGCATAGAGAAGGAATTTGTTGCCACAATTAAAAAAAGTGGCCGCCATTTTGAACTTTTTTGTTAATGGGTCGATTGCTTTGAAAATCGATATTTGACTATGGCAGTAAGCATAGAGAAGGGATTTGTGGCCAAAATTTAAAAAAGTGGCCGCCATTTTGAACTTTTTTGTTAATTGGTCGATTGCTTTGAAAATCGATATTTGACTATGGCAGCAAGCAAAGAGAAGGAAAATGTGGTCAAAATTTAAAAAAGTGGCCGCCATTTTGAACTTTTTTGTTACTATACCGATTGCTTTGAAAATCGATATTTGACTATGGCAGCAAGCTTAGAGAAGGAATTTGTGGTCAAAATTTAAAAAAGTGGCCGCGATTTTGAACTTTTTTGTTACTGGACCGATTGCTTCGAAAATCGATATTTGACTATGGCAGCAAGCATAGAGAAGGAATTTGTGGTCAAAATTTTAAAAAAGTGGCCGCCATTTTGAATTTTTTTGTCAGCGGGCCGATTGCTTTGAAAATCGACGTCTGACTATGGCAGCAAGCATAGAGAATGAATTTGTGGTCAGAATTAAAAAGTGGCCGCCATTTTGAACTTTTTTGTTACTGGACCGATTGCTTTGAAAATCGATATTTGACTATGGCAGCAAACATGGAGAAGGAATTTGTGGCCAAAATTTGAAAAAGTGGCCGCCATTTTGAACTTTTTTGTTACTGGACCGATTGCTTTGAAAATCGATATTTGACTATGGCAGCAAACATGGAGAAGGAATTTGTGACCAAAATTTGAAAAAGTGGCCGCCATTTTGAACTTTTTTGTTAATGGGTCGATTGCTTTGAAAATCGATATTTGACTATGGCAGCAAGCATAGAGAAGGAATTTATGGTCAAAATTTTAAAAAGTGGCCGCCATTTTGAACTTTTTTGTTACTGGGCCGATTGCTTTGGAAATCGATATCTGACTATGGCAGTAAGCATAGAGAAGGAATTTGTGGTCAAAATTTAAAAATGTGGCCGCCATTTTGAACTTTTTTGTTACTGGACCGATTGCTTTGAAAATCGATATTTGACTATGGCAGCTGGCATAGAGAAGGAATTTGTGATCAAAATTTAAAAAAAAGTGGCCGCCAATTTGAATTTTTTTGTTACTGGGCCGATTGCTTTGAAAATCGATATTTGACTATGGCAGCTAGCTTAGAGAAGGAATTTGTGGTCAAAATTTAAAAAAGTGGCCGCGATTTTTAACTTTTTTGTTACTGGACCGATTGCTTCGAAAATCGATATTTGACTATGGCAGCAAGCATAGAGTAGGAATTTGTGGTCAAAATTTTAAAAAAGTGGCCGCCATTTTGAATTTTTTTGTCAGCGGGCCGATTGCTTTGAAAATCGACGTCTGACTATGGCAGCAAGCATAGAGAATGAATTTGTGGTCAGAATTAAAAAGTGGCCGCCATTTTGAATTTTTTGTCAGTGGGCCGATCGCTTTGAAAATCGACGTCTGACTATGGCAGCGAGCATAGAGAAGGAATTCGTGGTCAGAATTAAAAAAGTGGCCGCCATTTTGAACTTTTTTGTTACTGGGCCGATTGCTTTAAAAATCGATATTTGACTATGGCAGCAAGCATAGAGAAGGAATTTGTTGTCAGAATTTAAAAAGTGGCTGCCATTTTGAACTTTTTTGTTACTGTGCTGATTGCTTTGAAAATCGACGTCTGACTATGGCAGCAAGCATAGAGAAGGAATTTGTGGTCAAAATTTAAAAAAAATTAACTTTTTGACCGCCATTTTGAACTTTTTTTTAACTGGGCCGATTGCTTTGAAAATTGATATCTGACTATCGCAGCAAGCATAGAGAAGGAATTTGTGGTCAAAAAAAAAATGACCTTTTTGGCCGCCATTTTGAACTTTTTTGTTACTGGGCCGATTGCTTTGAAAATCGACGTCTGACTATAACCAGCAAGCATTAGGAAATATTTAGTGGTCAAAATTAAATTAAATGACGGTAAATACAAGAATTTTGGAAACTTAACGCCTGAGGGAGTAAAGCGAAAGATCAACGTGAGCGAAGCCGCGGGCGTTTGCTAGTACTAAATATAATGTGTATAATTCTATGAGTCAATAAACCTACAGCCTGGACAGGGCGGACGGCGCAGAAAAATGTCGCCAGTTTATCGGTGCCAAAAATGCTTGTTTTGCCACCAACAGTACGGCCATGCTGTAGTTCGCGCAGCAACCACCAGCAGAATTTTCACAGATGGCGCTACTGTTTGCTTGTACGACAAAGGTTTACGTAAATCGTTCGGATAAAATATCCTGAGGTTTCTTATATGTGTAAAATAAGTCACACAGGGTACTGTAATCAAAATGTATGTTGAATTAAAGAAACTAATGGTGCGTGGTTTCAATCAACTGTAGGTAGTAGGTACTTACCTATATTAAAAACATAAACATACTAAACCATTTCGTTCAACACAAATTTGGCACAAAACAAAATAAATGTCAATGGAAATCGAAAAAGTTCATCGGCTGCGATAAGAACCTCGTTAATACTTTTCAACTTTCTAACAAATATTTTATTCGAAGGTACAAAAACCTTCAAATAAAAAATATAATAAGAAAATAACTATCATTTCAGTTTCGTCTCGTCTTCTTTTGCTTCTATACCATTTTCACTACCTCCCTGGTATTAGTGAAAATGGTATAGAAGTCGGGGTCGGGGTTTGATTCCCGCTACAGGCCTCTTTGTCAATTTTTGGACCAAACCTTATGTAAATTTTATAATTTTTAAATTTACTAAGATTTGGTCGAGTGGGAGGCTTCGGCTGCGTCTTTAGTTATACCTACCACTCTTCCAGCACAGAATATATATATCTAACTAGCTGTTGCCCGCGGTTCCACCCGCGTGCAGTTCGGTTGTGTTTGCAAATCCCATGGAATTCCTTGATTTTCCCGAGATAACTGAGTGAAAGTTCCCAGATTTTACGAGCCAGTTATGGAGTCTTCTTCCATTCATTTTCATTTTCATTCCTATTAGCTGTCAACGTGCACACACTTGTCCTCTTTCACACAATCCATCCATCTCTTCTTTGGTCTTCTCGTAACTAACTAACCAAACCCAAGAGGGGTTTGGTTAGTTAGTTATGAGATTCTGATGGGAAACCCACGCCCAGCTGTTGTGGGGTTGAGATGGAAATTCAATTAGGCATCCAGTGAGAGGCTTTAGCCGCGGCTAGTTAAGATTAAGCGTTCTGGTGCGATGCTGTATAGAAATGTTTAGGGGTTACTTGCCCCTTCCATATCAGTACGATATACTGCTCGGCTGCATCTTTACTTACCATGAGGTGAGATCACAGTAAAGTAAAGTAGCTTACAGAGTGTAAAAACAAATATTTTGAATATCAGATACTAGCTGTGTAATTTTTTAATTCGGAGCTGTACCTAGTTTCAGCGATTAGCGCGTTCAAATAAGCAAAGACACAAACTCTTCGGCTTTTTAATATTAAAAAAAACAACGTTTCTAATTAATTAATTGAAAAATATAATTTGCGTTGCATTCCGCTTTGAGCCCGAAAGTATGTGATATGAAAAAGATGAAAAACAGAGCCCAATTTTCATAATTTATTTTCGCTATCAGGACTGCAATAATTTTATGAATACCTACGCAATTTTGCTAAATGTCCATTAAATAACTTAGAAGATATTTATTAAAGTAACAAATAATTTAGGAGATATTTTTCTAAATTTTGAATAGATAGGTATAGACTCTATCTATGTTATTTCCACTACATTTCTCTAACGGCAGCCCTCTACAGCTTCGAAGGCCTCTAGAAAGATAAACAAATGTAGCTGAAAGGTTAATGGTGTCTTTGAAATTCTATCTAAAGATAACAGAAGACTTATTTTGCAAGTCTATAGCTAGGTATGTGCTTTGATTTACCTGCGTGGTATAGCTGATATAATTTGAAAACTTTCAGAATTTACCACGAGATATACCTAATCGAAAGAGCGCTTCAACTAAAAAGTACACGCAATTATGATTATTATTTCAGAAAGCTACTTAAGACCGTGTCGAAATACCTACCACTTACTACACAACAGAAAGATATATTCATAAATCAGAATCAATAATTGGTATTTTTAACACATTTGCTCAAATAGTGTACTTTTCCATGTATGTTTAGCGTGCTCAAAGTTTTTCTTTTCCGCACTTGTACTTTTTGTTTTCCTTCTGCATGGAGGTTTCAATCAAAAAGTTTGTAGTACAAAATGTTTGTATTAAATGACTATTTTATAGTGTAAACACTATTAATACTTGAATTAAAGGACGTAACTTTTTAAATTGTTAAATCTGAAATAAAAATATAATTTTTCAACAAAGTTTCATTGTTATTTGTTTCAGAGTTACTTTTTTGTAAAATATTAGAACTTTCATAATTTCCGGATTCTGACCCCAGGTCACAGAGTGCATGAGTTGACCATAGATAATTCTTGTCAATTTTTTGTTTATTTGTTTTTGTGCGTGAGTGGCCGGTATTCATGGTAAATTACATAACTACTATAAACTACTATTGTAATATTTTTATTTTTGGCCCCAACTTTATGTATTTTCGCAAATGTGTCAAAAAATGTCGTTCAATGCACGTGCGGAATTATCATTTCTTTACGAGTCTCGGTTTGTTGACACAAGCCGCAGGTGCGTGTCAGCAATAGATACTTTCCGCAATTATATCGAAATGTACTATTTTAATACATTTGCTCAAAAAGTTGACATTTCCATGTGTGTTTAGCGTGCGCAAAGTTATTCTTTTCCGCACTAGTGCTTTTGTGTTTTCCTCCTACGCGGCACCGGAGCGGGCGCACCAGGAGCGCATGAACACGAACACGGCATGCAAACACAGAGCACGCAAGCACGTAAAACCAATATTTTTTTTTCGCAAATGTATTAAAAAACGTCGTTCAATGCACGTGCGGAATTGTCATTTTTACTCGTCCTTATAGTTGACCCTCGCCTTCGGCTTGGATCAACAAACCGGGACTCGTAAAGAAATGACAAACTTTCCGCACTTATATTGAAATGTACTATTGTTATACAAGGGCGCAAAGTCGCTTTTTCGGCTGAGTGTGATTCTTGGGTTGAACGACAAGGACGATTCAATATACTCGTAGCATTGTAAGTAAAATAGAATTCTGAGCATGGCGAACAATAGGAAGGCATTTAAAGACAAAAGACGTAAACAGGCCGTACCTACTCAACACATACTTTTTCATCTCACCCGCTCGGAAAGGAGATTTTTAATGCCCAAAATGCGGGCGGGAAATGCTATTATATTCCCTAGGGCGAGAAAGTAGTATGAAAATCTTTTCCCGCCCTAGGGCGAGAAAGTAGTATGAAAATCCTTTCCCGCCCTAGGGCCGCAAAGCATTTCTAAATTCGAACATGACGTAATCTCGTATTGCGTCTATAATAATGTCTAATGGTGGCACCACACATGGCTATTTGTATTTGTGATTGGATGATCGCGTATTTGTCAAAATTTTCGACCTCATGGAGCCAAATATGTTATTGGCTGTATTTGCCAAACAGGCAAATATGGCAATAATTTTGGCAAATATACTCTCCACACATGGAAGTTATTTGACAAATATAAAAAATAGGCAAATACAAATAGCCATGTGTCGTGCGACCATTAAACTGAAGACTTCTTTTTTTTTTTAAATAATGCATACGGTCAGTAACGAAGTTCGACCTTTGAGTTTGTATAGGTAGGTGTACATTACTTTTTGTTTTTACATTTTCTTAGAATATCAATAAAAATAATAACTCCTATTTAGTTTTCTTAATTATAAAGGAAATCTAATTAAATCCATGATATTTACTTATTGTTTATCTAATTATTGTTATTTTTTTCTTAATCTTCTATTATCGTTGGTTCTTAGAAATTGATATTTCTGAACACATCCAAAATAAAAGTAGAAAAAATTATCTCACTTTTTTTCTGATCGTGATAAATAATAATATCTTGTTTTTATTCACCTTTTTTGTTATAAGATGAGTTGTGATTTAGGGTGGATTTAATAAAGTGAGTGATGTTATTGCAGAGTATTACTAAAGACAACATCTTACATACTCGCAATGCCGATCCAAGTGTTCTTCAAGTGATTTTCCTCGCTGTGGTGAGATGAAAAATTTTGTGTTATGTACGGCCGCAATTTTTTTTGGGTCTCGTGTCCTTTGAATGCCTCGCTATGCTCAGGATTCTATTCTTTGAACCCCTCGCTGCGCTCAGGGTTCAACCCTAGAATCCTTCGCCGCTCAGCATTCAAATTTGACACTCGGCCCAAAAATCCATTTTGCGGCCTTGCATAACAAATAACTATTTCATTACACAGCGAGGAAAATGTGAGGAAAAAATCTTCGGATTGGCACTGCAAGTATGGCCGTTGCCGTTTTAATTAGTACCTACGGCAGGTGTTAGAATCTCCATTATCGTCATCATCAAAACCCTCACCTTCGACTCGGGCTTGTTACTAACAGCTCGTTTGCAATAAACTACTCTCTACCCTTTTACTACTTTTACCTTTTTTACCTTTGTACTACATATTATTGTATCTACTGTTCTTATAAGTAACATTTTCTGAGCAAAAACAAAACATATCCAAAGAGATTTAAAAACCGTTCTAAAGTTTCGTTTTCTTATAGCCACTAGATAAACATAAAACTTAGTTTCACCTATCATAAAAACTTGTTAGAAACCATTCTCATAGGAACCTGCATAAAGTTATTCTGAATTCCCAGTAGCCTAAGCCTTAAGACTGTTCATGCGTTAGTATTATGCTTGAGTCAAAATTGTCAATTTTCGACGTAACATAAGAGTGTCATGTGTTCAATTATTGATAAGATAATTGCCATCATATTATTTGGCATTTCATAATCTAGTTTTTGTCTCAAAAATATTTGAAAATATGTGTATAACTTTCTCATTAGAAAGTTTAAGGTAAAGGCTAATTACTCACTTAGCGGTGGAAGCTCTATTTTGATGCAAGATATTTGCCATGTTTCATAACACAAACTTATAACAATGACGTATTTAGAAAATTAATAACATTTACTAAAAAATGTCTCAAAAAAAAAACACGTTTTCTAGATTTTCATTCAAAAACCATAAACCGAAAAGTGCCATTTTTAGCATTTTTCGATAAATTAAACGTATTATTTTAGGATAAAATCCAAGATATTTTGTTATTTCTGAATTATAGTAATTTAATTCAATTCATATTCAATGTCACTGGTTATTTACTATTTTAATAAGTTGTATATTTATCTTACTATAATTTTTTTTGTAATACCATTTTCCGCGCAAAATTGCGTCAGTGGGAACGGAATTCTTTTTTTGTATGGAGCAACACGCGATTCACGCGTAAACGCATAAACCCTCTTAAAGTAAAGAGAAAGAATGACCTGATGCTGGCATACACGGGGCCTTATGTACTCGTACACGATATTAAGTTTCTACTAGCATGCTAAATAGCATGGTATGGTGACATGAAACCATACCAACCCAGGTTGGTAACTTGTGCAAAAAGAATGCAAAAATAAGATTTTTGCCTCCGTTTTGTTAGTTAACAACCCAGTGAGGGTTGCAGCTAACTAACAAACTGAAGTACACAAAATCAGCCCACAGACACGATCAACGGTAGCAAATTGATTAATTTAAGGTATACATAAAGTTGAAATAGTTTTAAACATGTTGCACCTACAAACCGGTAGAAATGGACTTTTTCTTTGGATGGTGGTAGCTATCTGGCAACAGTCATTGCTAAATGCACAGACTACGGTATTGATTTTCGTGTACTCGGTTCCTGCAGTGAATAGGCCGATAGCGTCCATCTGATTTGAAGAGCTGTTGCTGGAATATTTGAATTCAAGTTCAAGTAAATATACAGCTTCTGACCTTTGCCTGCGCTTTAATTAATTCCTGCAATAACTGAGGTATTGAGTACCTCATACCTAATTATGTTAAACTAGATCATTATCTAATCTACCTCAGCCTAATCGTTTCCGTAGTTGCGACGTTAAGGAGTTTTTCTCCCGCACATCTCGCCGAAATCATGATTTTTTTTCGGTATAAAAGGTAGCCTATGTATTAATCCGGGATATAATCTACCTCTATTTCAAATTTCAAAAAATCCTTTCTAACACATCTAGGGTGTTTAAAGAGTATTCCCTGAAAATTTCATGTTTCTACGTTCAATCGTTTGGGCATTAGCTTGCCCAAAAGCCATCCAGCCGGGACCACACGTTTTCTAGTCTCAACCCCCTTTTGACGTGACAACGTCTTATAATTCGATAAAGCCGGTTGCACGCACGAAAAAACATGACTCATCCGGCGTTACCTCGCTCATGCGGCGTTACCGGCGTTACCTCGCGAGCGCGGAACGAGCGACAAAGAAGACGTTGTCACGTTCAACTATTGTCAGTAAACCGACTTTACAGACACCCAATTTTTTAGAGAGTTAGGGGTAAAATTTCCAAAATTCCTGGGACACCCATTCTCTTATTTTTATCCGGAAGTCTAGATATACCAATTTTCAAGAATCTAACTTGAAAAATGAGGGACTTTTATACAAACCTAAATCTCTTATTTAACCCCCTTAGGGGTAGAATTTGAAAAATCCTTTCTTAGCACGCGGTTTGTGTTCACAAAGAATCTTCCCTGAAAATTTCAAGTTCCTACGTTCAGCCGTTTGGGCTGTAGCTTGTCTATCAGTCAGTCACTCAGTTTATAGCACCAGGTAGTCTGAGGTTTATAGTTATAAATATACATAGGTACTCTCTGTAACCTGCGATTACTTCTTCGTCATGCAGGTTTATTTAGATTTATAATTGTTGTGGCCAGATCTTAGAATTGATAACTTCATAATGTGGCCGACCATTTCGTGAAAAGTTTGTTTTTTGTCTTGGCGCGGTCTTTTGATCATTTAACGATACGGCCGATCATATCATGAAAAGGTTTCTCTTCTTTTCAGAATTACTGTATAGTGAGTCTTAAATACACTAAGTTTAGTTTTGTAAAACATTTTCGGAATATATTCGGTACTTTTTTTTGCATTATACACAGTAATTGTACAGTTGGTTTCATGAATAAATGATATAACCATTTAATGAAGTGGTCATTTCTGAGATTTGGCCACGACATGTAGGTAAATCATTTAGAAAATTCAAATTGTTATACAAAACAAGGACTGAGAAGACATTGTTCTTACTTCTATCAACGAGTTGACATAATATGTTGAGAGTAAACTTAAATTAAAATTGCGTGCCTTGGCGAGGAGTCTACGAGTCTACCTTTAAGGCATCACTTTACACGTGTATTTTCCTCCACGTTCCTCCTTTTTATAAAATCGATGAAATGGCACGAGGTTCTTTTCAAATAGGTTGTAGGCACCAGTAAATAAGGTGGGCTTATAGACAAGTAGCAATTAAATTGGTAAAGTTTCCTATATTCAACTTGTTTAGTCAAAAAACACAACTTAAGTTTCGATTTCTTATTAAACCTTAGCTCTCTTAGAGCTTAGGTAGCTCTTAGAATTTGGACTTTTTGAAATCTTTTGAATACAAAATATAATCTCTATTTTATTTCTCTAACGCTCAAATAGTACATTGAAATCGTGAAATATTTTCTATGAATATTGATGATAATGAGTAATAACATCAATAATAACAAGAAAATTCGTTGTCGTTTAAAATCTTTTCTTTTACCCGCAATATTGGTCAAAGGTCACGGAAAAACCAAGAGAGAAAACCTGCATGGCGCATGCCTCAAAGCTATGAGAAACCTGCTAACCCGCACTTGGCTAGCGTGCCGTGCTATTGGGTAAAATCCTTGTTATTTGAAAGGAGACATAATAATCCTACTAAAAAGTGTCCTTAAAAGTTACAAATCACAAATTGAGAGAAGTTTTATTTTTGTATTGCGACTGACGGAATAATAAAAAATAAATAAACTTGTCCTAACGAAGACCTTTAGCGTTGCCCTAGTTTTTTTTCGGCTAAGTCAAATTGGAGGTAGAGTTTCCGCCTATTTATCCATTAATAGAAAAACAAGGCTATTGTATATCAGTGATTATATTTGGATTTTAAGATTACTTATTTAGAATAAGCTCATAAAAATACAAATACAAATTATGTATAAGTAAACAATGTTTGCATCAATTAATCTGTTCTAAAATAAGCCCCTCAGTATATTTTGGTTCTTACGCCCAGTAGACGCAACTTTGATACTTATGACGAGGAAATTATGAACTAATTTGCAAAATAACCAACGTAGGTAAATATCAATAGCCGATCAATGTAAATTCGCGATATTTTATGACATTTTGTATTGGTAAAGACGTGTACGCAGTTGCATCGTTTATGATATAAAAAAATAATATTTAAAAAATTCCTCACGCGAATCCCACGGGAACCGTAAATTTTACCGGGATGAAAAGTAGCTTATGTGTTAGTCCCGGGCATAAGCTGTCTTCATTCTAAATTTCAGCCAAAGCAGTTCATGGTGTGTTGTGAAAGAGTAACAAACTAACAAACATTCAAACAAACAAGTTTTGTATTGTCATCAATCCTCGATAAGTGTGTGAAGTTTCAATTTAATCCGACGATTTAAATTGGTTAAAATCCCGTTCAAAGATTCCGTTACATACGTAGATACATAGATATAGACCAAGCCAATAAAAGCGTATTAAATAAATAAAACATTTCCATTGTGTTCATAAGTTCACTGACCGCCAATTCGCATTTTTTTTTTATTTCCTTTCATTTTGTCGCGAACATTGATCTCTATTATTGATTATACTTGTTGCACTAAGCACTAAATCAATATGGTCACTATAGGTAAACCGCTATAAGCTTGACCCTCCTGGGGAGCTATTCACGTTACGTGTCGGCTACATTTCGTGATGTGATATGTTTAAAAAGGTGATGGTATTTACGTACATAAGCAGACGAAATTGAATTCAAAACATTTTTTGCGAACACTGAAAAATTGATTTTAATACAATTGACATAGAGCGTATAATTGAATGTAGTTCAAAACGCCATATTGGTCGACAGTTCCGAGATTGGAATTACTTAAGCGCGTCAAAGTTGAGCATTGTATTTCCTATGATGAAATACATTCAATTTTACTCTCTAAGCCCATAGATGTACTTAAAGTTCATTTTTCAGTGTTAATATTTTTTTCTTTTTCTTGTAAGTATCACATCACTGAGTGTGTGAAAACGTTACGAGAATGTCATGGCTGATGGTCTGCGGGACGCGGGGCTGGTGATGCGATTGGCTATAACCATACGTCAGCGCTGCCGGCGTACAGCGACAGACTTGCTGATTGTTTAAGCGACTCCCGCTCCGCGTCCCACAGACCATCAGGAGGGTCAAGTTTATAGCGGTTTATCTATAGGCTCAGGCAGCTGAATTAGCACCATCATCAATATTTTAAAGACATTTAATCCACGTCGCAATAATGCGATCGTGAGATTTCTCCGGTAGTGTGAACAAGCCGTATAGTCGTAAGTCTAGTTACAATCATTGACTGCCCGGCATAAACCACACACAATGGAAAAAGTCCGCTTTGTAGTCATTGACGTAACGCATGCTGATTGAAACGCGATGCTCATAATAATGTGAAATCGGGTATAGGTACAACAAACAGACGAAACGAGTGTTCTAATTGATGTTTAGGTATACATAGGTACATTGATTAGTAATAATAATTAGATGTGAATATTTAACAGAGCAGTTTCTTTGGGCATACCTGTATAAATGGTGTGATTACTAAAATAGGAATGTAATTGCGCGAGCACCCCCGCGTGAATTTTACAAATCACGTAGGAACCGTAGTAAAAATTAAACCCCACGCATAATTATTAGTATAATTTCGTTCCATTTGAGGAATCGACAGGCTTCTGCTACGATCGCAGATAAGTTATATGGCTTACTTTGCTTTTCGTTTTCGTTCTTATACGTCAAAATTTTTTGAAGCCACCGAGCCTAAAGTACCTACTTAGGATTACGCGAGGTAGGTAATTAATTATTGGGATTTTTGTTTTCGAATATCGGAAACTATTAAATAATATTCAGAATATCTGAATACACTAAACTAATAATGGAAGTTGCGAGGAGGAAATTAGGAGGCGCTGTGCCGTGACCAGGTCAGCTGTAGAAAAACTGTCAAAGATCTGGAAAGATAGGAGAATTACGAAAAATACAAAAGTTGGTCTCATGAGATGTCTAGTCTTTCCAATATTTTTGTATGCAGCTGAAACGTGGACTTTAAGACTGTCTGACAGAAGAAAAATAGACGCCCTAGAAATGTGGTGCTGGAGACGTCTATTATGCATAAAGTGGACAGCACATCGCACAAACGTCTCCATCCTCAAGGAGTTGAAAATTGACCAGAGGCTTTCGTCGCATGTACAATTGCGAATCCTCAAGTTTTTTGGCCATATATTAAGAAGGGTAGATACCATCGAACATCTGGTGGTTCAAGGGCGAGTGGAAGGCACGCGTCCACATGGTCGATCCCCAACGAGGTGGACAGATCTGATCCGGAGTGCTACAGGTTCCTCTATTATTGAGTGCTCTCGCAATGCCGCCAACAGGAGCCGTTGGAGAACTATCGCCAAAGCAGCAGTGGCTCATCATTGCACATCGTAAAAGTATAACCACGACCACTCTGTCAAGAGTGAACGACTAAGAAGAAGAGATCTGAATAAAAGTATGTCATAATATGTTTTACTTAGAAACTAAGAAAATATAATTTTATTAATATAGTTATTTTTGCAAACTGCTTTCAATTGTCTTGACACTTTGAAATAATTCGCAGGGTGGAGGCTCGGAGCCTCGCACACACCAATAAATATGATAATAATAACTAAATGCTCTCCATGTTATCATAACATATATTGCACTAATGGTATTAAATACATCCCATGTTAGAACCTGGAAAATGTCTTGAAAGCATTTGAGCACGATCTCAAAAGCAAGAAAACGGCGCCGAGTGTTTCCAATCGAGTAGATGGATATTTGAACATACCACATTATTAATCGAGCATTCATTCAATAGAGTACCCTATTTCACGTTTCATGTATTATGAAGATCAATATTTACTTCGCACATTACGTTATACCTAGGTACCAATAATGGATATCGTAACTTCCAGTAACACAGTTTTTGACGTGACAACGTCTTATAAATCGATAGAGCCGGTTGCACGCACGAAAAAACATGACTCATCCGGCGTTACCGGCGTTACCTCGCTCATGCGGCGTTACCTCGCGAGCACGGAACGAGCGACAAAGAAGACGTTGTCACGTTCAACTATCGTCTGTAAACCGACTTTACAGGCAACCAATTTTTTTTTTAATATATTAGGTTAATGTTAAACTTGAGTTATGGATACCATTATATACAATAGGTATAGGTACCTACATGAAAACTATAGTAATAACATTTTATAGAAGAACACCCTAGATAGTATCTGCTCATGCTCAAAACGGCTGCTGTAAATCTTTCATGCTCATCATCACACAAACATTATTCCAAATGGGGGAATCGAAACTACGACGCCCGAAGAGCAGCCAGGGCCCATACCGACTGCATGTATCGGTCGTTAAATTACTATATTTAATTTTTAACATCATTTTTATGTTAGGTAATAGGTATGCCCCGAGTTGCACGAAATAAATTTAAAAATTTAAGTGCTACTTATACTAATTTTATCGTGAGTAATGTCAAAATTTCATAAATTTTTTGACATTGATTGTCATAGTATTATTAATATTTTTACATATTATAGTAACTTAATTTATTTATGTACATGTTGTAACTTACGAGTACACACTTTACAAGAATAATTTTAAGATTGAGTATTTTTACCCACGACGGAACGGAGTACGGGTATATGCGTTTAGGGTGAGAGACCGTTTGTACATTACTCTATTAAAAAGATTTTATGTTTGTTTCCATGTTAAATTGTTCACAAAAACCAATAATGCAAAAATATTTTTGTTTGTTTGTTTGTTTGTTGGTTTGTTTGTTTGTTTGTGTGTTCGTTTGTGCACATCGATGTTCCCATGTATTTCAAAAACGGCTTGACCGATTTAGATGCAGTTTTCTTTATAATATTTGGTGTTCAGCGGCAATGGTTCTTAGATAGTTGTTACGAACATCGATCACCAGGGGGCGCCATAAAATACATTTATATTGCAAACGAATGTTCCCATTTATTTCAAAAACGGCTTGACCGATTTAAATGCAGTTTCCTGTATAATGTTTGGTATTCATTGAAGATGGTTCTTAGATAGTTGTTACGAACATCGATCACCAGGGGGAGCCACAAAAAAACATTTACATTGCAAACGAATGTTCTCATTTATTACAAAAACTGAACCGATTTGGATACAGTTTTGTATAAAATATTAGTGAGTCATTGGCAATGGTTCGTAGATAATTGTTCTTGTGATTTAACAGCAGGGGGCGCCACAATAAACGTCTCTATATGACTTGGAAGGGATGATGCCTTCAAACGCTGCTAGAGGAGCTAATGGCTAGTTTGAAGATTAATTTTCATTTTTTAATAATAATGTAATTTAAATTACATTAATATATTAATCGAAAAACTATAAAACAAGTGGAAAATTAAAAAATTTTAAAACACCCACGACTTTTGCAGACTTGTAATTGAAAAAGGATTAAATAATTTTTTTGAAACTCCCCGACTAAAGGAAAGTAAGAACTAAGAACCTATCAGTATAATTACAAATCCAAGAAAATCCGTCGGAGCTGCCATTGCTATTTTCGTTTCCAATATCAATTAATGTAATTAGTAAGTATTGATAAACTGCCGGTATATGAGAAGTATCAAGAAATTGAATTAGTCATCAACTGGTAAACAGCACCATCAACACCATCATAGGCAAAACACAGCAGCTCCGACGGATTTTCTTGGATTTGTAATTATACTGATAGGTTCTTAGTTCTTACTTTCCTTTAGTCGGGGAGTTTCAAAAAAATTATTTAATCCTTTTTCAATTACAAGTCTGCAAAAGTCGTGGGTGTTTTAAAATTTTTTAATTTTCCACTTGTTATTTTATTTTCTTTATTTACTGCAATCAACAGCGTTACAGACTAGTGTTGCCCAAATGCAAGAACAAGACGAGACTCAGCCAGTCTTGGTCTTGGTCTTGCGCCAGTACATCTGGTCTTGGTCTTGGTCTTGTTCTTGAACCCCCAGTCTTGGTCTTGGTCTTGGTCTTGCAGCAAGAGTCTCGCAAGTCTCGCAATTACCTGTTAGCCTATTGCTATTTATTAAACGGTAATTTAGATGTGAGAACAATGTAACATTTTGAGTAAGTATACATTTTGAGTATACATTTTTCTAGCCACGGCCGAAGCCTCCCACCAGACCAGACCTGAGCCAAATTAGAAATAATAGGTACAATTTCATCATTATAATTTCTTAATTGGTTCAGGTCTGGTCTGGTGGGAGGCTTCGGCCGTGGCTAGTCACCACCCTACTAGCAAAGATGCACCGCCAAGCGATTTAGCGTTGCGGTTTGACGCTGTGTAGAAACCGTTACGGGTTGCTTACCTCTTCCAAGGTAGTACGATAACATCTTCGGCTGCATCGTGATTTACCATCAGGTGAAATCACAGTCAAGTACTTACTTGTTGTGTGTAAAAAAAAACGGAGGTCGGCCCGCGAAATTCAAATTTTATTTTGTTTTTCGCCAATATTTAACTAGTACAATGAATAAGGCTTATGGCATTCATTTTGCGAAAATAGCAATATCATATTCATAGGTTTATATAAAAATCTTTACTAGAAAGCGTCCAGTTTAGGTATGTACTCGTAGTTCGAATGCAGAGTTTGAAATTTTGCAAATTGGTCGACAATCGAACTACATTCCTAAACTAGACACTTTCAAGTACCTAAACATTAAACTGTGAAGATGATACTCTTATTTTCGCAAAATGAATTCCATAAGCCTACTTCGTTGGATTAGTAAAATAATTGCGAAAAACAAAATAAAATTTGAATTTCGCGGGCAGAGGGTGCGATTTCACGTTAACTGCAAGACGCAAGAGTCTCGCAGGCTTAGTCTTGTTCTTGCTCAAATCTTGCACTGCCAGTCTTGTTCTTGGTCTTGCTAAAATTAGGCAGTCTTGGTCTTGGTCTTGTTCTTGCAAAAACGCAAGAACAAGACCAAGACTGCAAGACCAAGACTGATTTTGGGCAACACTATTACAGACAATTATTAACAATTAACTTAGGCTATAAATAAGGCCAAATACGATTACAAATTACAGGATACAAAGATAAAATAATAAAAGTATAACAATATAGCAAGAACAGAGAAGTTACAACTTACAAGTACAGTACTAGTTACAATGACGTGAAGATTGAACGCAACATTATAGGAAAAACAAAACAGCCAAGTAAATAATGCAACATGAAATAAAAATTTAGCTTTGCCGGAGGAACAAAAGTTTGCCAAAAAGTGTATGTATGATGTATAAAAGTGTATGTGTGTGTGTGTGTGTGTGTGTGTGTGTGTGAGTGTGTGTGTGTTTGTGTTATGTGTGTGTTGTATGTGAATATAAATCAAGAATAGGTTTTCAACATTGTCTTTAACTTTGTCATTTTTGAATCTCTCTTTTTAATTGTATTTTAGTTAGGTGAAATAGATCTAAGTTGTAATAAATTTTATTGTAGGTTTTAGCCAGACGTAGAAGTACAGAATTTTGTGCATAATTAGTTTTAACTTTGGGTATTGCCAAAAGGCGTCTCTGACGAGGCCTAAAAGAGGAGGCATTAAGTGAAAAACTCGCCAGCAGAGAGGGGCAGTCAATTTTCCCAGTAAGGATAGCTTGCAGCAGCAACATGTCGCTCATGCTCCTTCGCTTCTCTAAGGTGTCAATATTATAATGTTTGCTAGCTTCCTCATAACATGAGAATTTCTTAAATTCTTTAAACGCAAGATATTTAAGAAATTTTCTTTGAACTGATTCAATTCTTTGAGAATGTATGATATAGTAGGGTGACCAGATTAGTAGGGTATTAAAAAACTTTCTTTTATTTTACCACAATCTTTGCCCGCATGTTCGCAAAGGGGTAATTTTTTACATACATTTTTTTTATTTACTACGAATAACTAATGCAGTAAGTGCCTAGAAGTCTCTAAACAATTTACCAAACTTGACTTTACGTTGACCGGACCACGAAGTGTTGTTTTCACGAATCATCATTAAAGTAACTTCGGAATGTCATTATACGCTCCCACGAAATGCATTGGTATAGTAATTTGAAATAAATATGGCGATACTAATTTTTATTGTTCCAATCCAAAATCAAAAATATGTAATCGACGATAAATAAAATAAAAAATTAACCAAAATATTTCGGCATACATATTTACTTATTTTATCTTAATTTTCTCATCAATTTTTTAATCATCTTTGTGCGTTTACGTCATAAAACTGAAATTCTATTATCTATAATAATCAGTCATCTTCAGCCTGAAGCTAACGCAACAGGTACCCTATAGTGTTAACACAGTATCTTAAAAATGTTACAGTTAACTTACCGTGAAATAGTCACGGACTAATCCGCTATGCTTCAGATGCAAACAAGTAGAATTCCGTACAGATATTCTCACATAAAAACCAGACTTGATTGCATGGACGCGAGGGGAGACGCACGGTACGTCCACCCTGCACCGCGATTCGGGGTAGACTGGGCATTCGGGAATTGGTAGAGTAGATGCGACTTGTGAGAGGAAAATAATCCTTTTCTGCCTAGCTGCTAACCTAATATCTTCCTTCAATTTCAGCTATACAGGAAACGTAATGCGACTCTTTAAATCTACATAGACTTTTCATACTTATAAAATCAACTTGAGGGTGTCCGGGGCTACGTTATTACTTGCCCCTAACATACTTCCTTACGGATTAAAGACAAATGACGAAAGGGGTATTAGGTTTTCTCATGAACCAAATCCAAAATATTCTAGGAAAATAAAATAGTGTTTTTGAAGAAACATTGGCTCTAGGAATTTGTTTTTCATATCCGGAATTTAATTTTGCATACAAAAAGTTACCTACTTTATTTTCAATGCACATTTCCTGTCATACAGTTTTTACTGAGAAGTGCCACTTGTTTATTTGGCTATAGCTTTGGAATCCGGATGTTAATTAAAAAAATTGTAGGAGTTAATGTGAAGACCGTATAAGTCTATGAAAAACAAAGTTTCCATACATTAATGTTCCATGGCCATTACCCTCTTCAGAAATTCTGTCTCTCTTCCTGTATCACAAACGGTCTGACACGACACGTCTAGTGTTTTGAACTGTACGTCGATAGATCAGTCGGTCAGCCAGTCAGTCATTAAGTTAGTCAGTCAGTCAACTTTGCCTTTTATATAGATTCACAAGACGTTAATAATACGTGTGGTAAGAACGCCGTAACTAAAACTCAACTCTCAAGTAGAGGGGAATGTGTAATGTACCTGAACGAGATTCCATACATCCATGGTCATCACACTCTTCAGAAATTCTGTCTTAGCTCGTGCCCCACCTATATCCTAAGACCTAAACGGTCTGACACGTCTAGTGTTTTGAGCTGAAAGATCAGTCGGTCAGTCTGTCAGTCATTAAGTTAGTCAGTCAGTCAACTTTGCCTTATATATAGATTCAAAAGGCGTTAATAATACGTGTGGTAAGAACGCGGTAACTCAAACTCAACTCTCAAGTAGAGCGGGATATGTAATAATAAAAAATAATAAAATAGCATTTATATTTCAAATAACTAAGTTTACAAAGTTCTTTGGACTCCTGACCCCTATAAAGCCTCAATCTAGGTAAACCTGTATCTTAGAGGCCAGTGCCTTCCCATTCGTTGAAATTGAAAGCATTTCAAATTTGTTGCTGAAGTTGTGTAATGTAGCTGTGCACTGAAAACAGGAAACAAATATTCAGATTGAGAGTTCACACCAATGCACATAATAGTCTTTTAGGTACAGATGGAGAATAAAAGGTTAGCATTTTCCGGCGTTTTCAAACGACGTTATCTTAGTATTGTTGTACCAATGTGTTTTTCATGAATCATGTACAATATTATTGTACTGTTTTCACAATAAATTATAATGTTGTAAGTTTATTTGACCTAATTCTTTCACGTTTTATCTAAAAGCAATTATGTAAAAGATTTGGAATAATAACTGATTTTCATGTAACTTTTCTTTTAAAATCAAATTAATTGCCTAAGAAGTAATTTAATATTTTTTTCCAATTAATGCCTTTTTAACAAACATAAATAAATGATGGTGAAACATAAATTAGTAATGTGCAGAAAATACTTGTTATACTGCTATATTGAACAAACTCTTTTGTGTATCGGTTAACTTTTTGAATGTACAAAATAATGAGTGGATATTTCGTTGTTTCGTCTGCGTTAGGTACTTGTCAAAATATGATCAAAACGACGCGGGCGAGGCGTGAACTGTGGCGTATTCGTATGTAATATACATGCATCATAAGATCACGTGTAGAGTAATCAAATTGCCATAAAGTAAACTCATTACTCAATAACTCATATTTATTTATAGATACTAGTTTTGTTACTCATTTCTGTGATGTACGCAGTCTGCGATAACGTAGGTATGAATAGAAAATGCAAACAAAAACAATAATTTACATTGACCAACACTTATGACACTAATGCCTATGACCATTGACTTACTATCTGAGGACCCCGGGTGTATTACAAAATTCACGAAAAAAGTGTCCCGAGAAAACCTATATATAAACGAGGGTATGTGTATTTTTATAAACAAACTAAAACATTGTAATTATGCAAGCTATTATTATACAGCCTAATTTTACTTGCAACTAGCTATAGTGCGATTGTTTCCCTTTCCGCGTTTTATCTCTCTTTCGGTTCGGATACTTTTTAGCGCTGACCCTTCATCCTTAGTATTAAAATATATATATGGCCTATGACCGAATAATTTAATAAGGACAATCAAGATGCCTAAAATATCTACCTATCTAAAGAATATGCGAAATAAGTTCAATAATTCGATAGTTTAATAATTTCTGTTTCGAAAATAAACAAATAACAATTTAACCTTTCATTAATTTAGTTTTTAATAAAAAAATTAACGAAACTTAAGAAATATAATGTGGTTTAAGTTCTAATGAATGAAACCTTTATGCATTCATTGGCGATTTTTCAATTGCCAGATAACCGTTAACAGAGGAATAAATATGACGTTTCGACAGATTATGTATGGCATATGGAGGGCATATGCTTCAAATTTATTCCTCAGATAGTTTATCAGACGATTGAAAAATATAGGCCCTAATCTATTAGATTTTTTTTTTCGTGGATTAACTTGAAAGCCTGGGTACGACTATCCGTTACTAATTGAACAATAACAACATTCATATTGCGTGCGTATAATTATGACGTAGGCACTTTGTAAGTTTTAATAATGGCAGGTTTACGTGGAACGTAAAACGTGAGTCGGCGCGTCAGTTGTGACTAATTGCGAAACCTTAGACCCTGTTCCGTTGCCAATTTGCATTTCTATTTGGCGATTAAATTTAATGAAAAAGAAAACTCGAATAATAAAAACCGGCCAAGTGCGAGTCGAACTCGCGCATTGAGGGTTCCGTACCTACTACTATAGAAAAATAAAACCATAAGAATCATTTATCTTACTGAACCGCAAACTTAACTTTGTTCATTGATGTTAATTGTTAATACCAAAAAATGTATGACATATAAAGAGTTGATATTGTTTTCCCCGTAAAATATACATTAATCCCTATTAATAATCATTATTTCAGATTTTTCGATTGATAGACTTTGGAGATAAGGTAAAATTCGGTATATTTTTGATATTTTGCCAAATAAATCAAAAACTATCAGGCATTAAAAAAATTGGTTTTAGAATACACAAGTAGGAACGCTCTTTCATATGGCACCCCATTCAATATTATTATCTGATTTTGAAATTCCGACAACCCGGTTTTCCCCTTATAAAAATAAAAAGATTGTCAATTTTTGTATGATTGCATATTGCGTCGAGCCATCATTACCTGGGTACCACCTTTCCAAATTTCATGTCGATATTTTTAATGGTTACTGAAATAAAGGGTCGTGACAGACAGACGTACAATAAAGTTGTTTTAAAAGGGTTAGGGTTTAAGGCGTTGGCTAAAAATGGCGCAGGACCGTGCGGGCTGGAAAGCATTGCAGGAGGCCTTTGTCCAGCAGTGGACGTCCATCGGCTGAAACGAACGAACGAAAAGGGTTCCATTTTTTTGCTTTTAAGGTAAGGAACCCTAAAAAAGTACAAATGAAAAGCGAAGGTTTCGTAGAGTCCCACCTTTTTTGCTAAGACTTCATCCACCCGAATAAAAAGCACTTCACAGAAACTTAATTAAATTAATTTTAACTCGGGAAAGGTGAAAAAAGTTGCCCTCTACTATTACCTAGTCGCGTACTGTTACAGGTAAGTGCAAATTATACAAGCCAATTGTTGTTAAAGCAATTTAGGTTTAATAATGTTATTTTTATCACAACGGTAAAACTATAGGAAACTATGAGTACAGACGTTTATTTATACTCTAGCGAACGCCCGCGGGTCCACCCGCGTGTATTTCGGTTTTTCACAAATCCAGCGGAACCATAGATGTTGCCTGGTTAAACAGGAGCCTACCTTTTAATCCAGAGTGTATTCCACTTCCATTCCAATTTTCAGCTAAATCGGTTCAGTAGTTGCGGCGTAAAGGAGTAACAAACATACTCATACACACATACTTACACACAAACTTTCGCCTTTATATTATTAAGTGTAATCATCTGATGTCACCGTGAGATCGGATATGACATTCTCATAATTTTTTTTTAATTTCGTTCCGTTTCAAGGTTTCTGAAATGATCGCAATCTAGCCCCAAAGTAAGCTTGTGTTATGGGTACTAGATGACTGATAAATATACCTACGTAATTTAATATACACGTAAAAACAATATAATATAGAAAAACACATAGACACTTTAATGCGCATCACAAACATTTTCCAGTAGTGGGAATCGAACCCACGACTTCTAACGCAGAGGGCAGAACGACTGCGCCGCTGCGCCATTCGGTGGTCATATCATATGGCTGAGGATACTGAGGTTGGACAAAAGTCGGCGATGGACCGTGGACCTGAATTATCGGCCAAGGGCGAGTCGGAGTCGCACACGAAGGATTGCCAAGGGGAAGGGTTCATTCCATTTTCTATAAAAACGACAAAAAAATTACCTTTTTTTCTGCCGTTTGACACCGAGGCCCGTGCACGGTGAAGCATTCCCAGAAAGGCTTCTGTCCAGTAGTGGACGTAACGTCTAAAGTTTCGTTTCTATATGCATTTTTATTTTGTGTAAGTTCCGGACATTTTGCGCAAGAATATACAAACTGGGTAAGGATATTATGTAAATCATGCCTTCAGTTTGATGGGCTTGGCGAGTCTCGCAGCTCGCACAAAAAGCGTGGAAGCTGTAAATATTACCATACTTGTGGCTAAAATGATGATGTACTTCAATACTATACGTAGAATGTGTAATTATAAAAAAAAACATGTCTAAATATAAAAGAACGCTTATACAACTGTCAGTGTCTATTATAATAACCACAGAAAACAAAAGCATTCCTTGCTCTGTGATAATAACTGTCTATAACGGCAGCTGCAAAGTTTTTATCAATCATATTTTTTTTTACATATACATATGCTGATTTATATAACTTTGCATCGCTAACAACCTACCAAGTTGGGCCTCGGCAGCCCATATTTCTTCTTACCTATTTCAACTTTTCGTGGGAAGTGGAGTTTTCCATTAACTCGATTAGGTATAGTCGTGCAAAGACCGGAATAATGTACTCGTATAATATGAAGTATGTAAAATAAATAAATCGAACTCAATATTATAAAGAATGAACAATAATAATATACACATATCTATAAGCAAATAAACAACAGTGTAGCTTCGTAGAGCCTTCGTAGCAGTTACGCTCCGTAGCTCGTAGTACATATTGAGAACACAAAAGAGTACGTTTTGTTTCAATTCAAATGGGATATCGGTTCAAAAATTCTGTCTCTATTGTATATCGGTATATGTTGCAACTGAATACTTTACTTGAATGTATTTTAATATCAGCAGTGATAAAAAGCGAACATTTGAAACCTTGTTCCAATTCCAATTTCCAATTGAAAATTATGGCAGATTTGTTTGGGAAGAATAATTAGGAAATCACACGCATATTGATGTTTTTATTTATTTAAATCAAGAATACATGCAAAAATCACATAAACAATTTTTCGCCAATCTGCGACTAGTTTGTTGGCGAGTGGGCGCTCTTTTCTTTTTTATATAGTTTATGAGTAAATATATAAAAAAAAAAGAGCGGTACATTTTATTTGCAAAACATATGTTTCTATATAGTATATTTAGATAGCATGTTTGGTGCTAGTTAGCTCAGGAGTTCCTAATCTGATGCTGTTTTAGCTTCTTCTTAAAAAATAAATTGAAAATCATGTCAAATGAGTGATAAAAAGCAATCATTCTGTCTAAAACTTTGTCTTAACTAACCTTGTTTTTAAGTGCGTATAAAATACAGCTATAGGTAACAATTATCCACTTGGGGTTAGCAATTATTATCGTCAAATGTTAATGATAATGGAGACTGAAAGCTAAACGAGCTTGCGGGATACGTGAACCGTAAACGTGGTAAACGGCTAAATCCATTGCCATCGGAGTTGGTGCACGTATCCAATTACCAATTAGTTTAAACGTTCCTTAAGGGGATTTATTGAATTTATTTTTGTCTTTCTCACTCTCACGGAGATTTGGTAAGTGCGACATGCAGCGTCGCGGAAGAATATAGCAGAAAAACGACATTTTACCTAATTACTCAAAAACTAAGCCAGTTATCAAAAATCTGTTCTAAGCGTTTTAGGATATTATTATTACCAAAACATTAAAACAAAAATTACAATTACATCCATTGTAGTTTCCGATAAAACAGAAAAACTGAGATTTTGGAGCAACTTTTGGGAGAACTTTCTATCGAGAAAATTTTTTCCAATCGTGTTTCTGCTTCTAAGCGATTTTAGATTAAAGACCCAAAATACATGACGTGTAAATTTGAAAGTAATTGTCTTTATAGTTTTTGCATAAAACTTCATTCAAAATCACCTAAATACGGCTTGTAGGCCGATGGGCGTATATTGAAACAGTAGCATCAAGTCAATCGCTACGGAGATTTTCCACAGGCGCGGGACATTTACATAAATACCATTTATTATAGCGCACAAGTATGTGTGCAAACACAGGTGCATTCTCTGTGTTAATTATGAAAGAGAAGATCTTTCATAATTAACACGACCGGAGATTAGGCGCAGGACAACGGCTTAACGCGCTCTTCGAGGCACGGGGTTGGATATCGCTGCAGTTTCCAAACTTCAGGCTAGTAAGTAAGTTCCTGATAGAAAAAGCCAATACTAAAACTTTTCGGCCTTACCCGGGAATCGAACCCAGCCATAGTGATCTGCAGTCAAATAGGCTCACCACTAGACCAATGATTAACAGTTACGTCACGAGGCTCTTCATCATAAGACCGTAATTATTATGATATCCTGTTGTAGACAGTTTATACGTCTTAAGTTAAAGCGTAAAAGACACGAATGCTGAACCAATTTGACCATAAATTTAAGGGCGATTATTCAGTTTATAGAAATTATGACTTATCTATGTTCGTCTACTACTAGATAACTGTCGGTACTAGCCGGGTACTAGATGACTGCGGTATATAGATAATATTTAATAAACATAAATGCAGAAAAACACTCAGACGCAGGAAAACATTAATGCCCATCACGCAAACATTTGATTTTGTACTGTAAATCGCAGGAAAAACGCAAAGCATAAATGGAGACGCAGTTTTATTAAGTCGATTAAGTTCACAGCAAATCATCCCGGCCGAGATTGCATTTGCGAAGTTATCCTCCGCGGCGGAAGACGTTGATAAACCACTTTCACGATGCCGCTGAAATGAAACTTTAAATCACTCGCATTTCTAACGTTAAAGCTATTCCTAACTTTATCTTATCTGTGGTGATCTAGAATTATTAAAGTAATCTGTAGATATCTGGCTTTGAACGAATTCTAACAAGGAAGAGGATTGACTTTATATTTGTTAATCTAGGCTTAGAAAATAGAAATAGGCTTCTAGGAAATTAATAATATAAGGGCGCTATATTAGTAATTCCCTAGAAGCCTATTTCCCACTCATTCCATATCAAAACGGAACGAAATTCAAATGAAACAATGAAAAATTATTTTAAATAAATCGACTTCATATACAAAGAGTGAAATAATTTTTAATTTACACCAATTCGAAGTTAGGCCAGTTTAGGTATTATACGAAGAAGTATGATTTTAGGCAACATTTCCCGACTTTTTGCGATTCGTTTCTTCTTTTTCTCATTTGCTAACAACCCCATATACGAAGTGCATCTGCTATTAACGAGCATAGCTATTCCGCATGCAAATCATTTTAAGCATGCTCTAATAGCTTTTAGATTATAAGCATGTAGGTATACATTAATGCTAATGGTAGGCACTCCCGAAATCTGTGTTCCCCGTGTCATACAACCCGGGTACCTATCTTTAAAGAAAGAGTGCGTAAGCATCTCTTAGGTTAGCGAGCTTCATCTTCGACCACATCGTCACTTTCCATCAGGTGAGATTGTGGTCAAACATGAATAAAAAAAACTAAAATTGATTTGTGATAATAAACTGCTAATCACGGAAATAACAATACACATTGACGACCGAATGGCGTAGCGGTAGCAAACCTGCCGTCTGCGTTGGAGATCGTGGGTTCGATTCCCACTACTGGTAAATGTTTGTGTGATGAGCATGAATGTTTCCAGTGTTTGGGTGTTTTCCAATATATTATATTTATGTATATTAGTATGTATGTATAACTATCAGTTATCTAGTACCCATAACACAGGCTATCGCTTACTTTGGGGCTATTGCGATGTGTCAAATGTCTCGTATATATTTATAAAAAAATATATAAGTACGTCTTATCAGTGTCACAAAACTCTGGATTTGGTCAATAAAACAATCGGTTTATTGTTTTAAGAGCGTTCATGCGGCGCGGCGTGCCTCACGCTTCGGTCCATACTAATAAGGAATTCGTTGCCGCTGACGCAATTTTGCGCGGAAAATGGTATTACAAAAAAATTTATAGTAAAATAAATATACAACTTATTAAAATAGTAAATAACCAGTGACATTGAATATTAATTGAATTAAATTACTATAATTCAGAAATAACAAAATATCTTGGATTTTATCCTAAAATTAACTATCGAAAAATATAAATATAAAATCGTTTAATTTATCGAAAAATGCTAAAAATGACACTTTTCGGTTTATGGCTTTTGAATGAAAGTTTAAGTAAATCGTGTTTTTTGTGAGCCACTTTCTAATAAATGTTATCAATTTTTTTAAATATGTATTGGTATAAGTTTGTGTTATGAAACTTGGCAAATATCTTGCATCTGCGTAGAGCGTCGAGCGCTATTTTAGCAAACAGCCTATACAAAAACTGTTCTAGTGAGTGTTCTGAAAAGTTATACACATATTTTAAAATATTTTTGAGCCAAGTTCTAGATTATGAAATGCCAAATAATATGAATTCAATTATCTAATCTATAATTGAACACATAACTATTTTATGTTCCTTCGGAAGTCGTAAATTTTGACTCAAGCATAATACTAACGCGTGAACCGTCTTAACACTAACACTATTTTATTATTACACCCTATGTCTTCGATAAACGCCGAAACTCTGAGTTATTGAAACAAATTATTTTTATAGAGCCGTTGAAAGGGTTAATAGTATGAAAAATGGGTTGTTTGTTGTTACAGGAAAGCATCATTAATTATGCGCGGGCCTAAGGTTATTACGGGGAAAAGGTAACGGGATCATTTTAGTAACCTAAGCTTACTTAATTTCTTAATTATGCTTGTTTTTAATTAAAGTGCCTTAAACCTATTTAAATATGCACTTATTACATAGCATAGAATAAAGTAGCCTTTATTGATTACTTACTTAAATATCTATAATTTGCCTTACATCTATATAAGTAGGTACAATGTGTTTATTCACTTTTTAGCTTTTTCACTATTTATGCTTATTGCATACTTATTGTTTATAAGTAGGTATTTATTATAATTACTACTAAGTTTTATTACCTACCAAATACAAATTAGTGAGTATCCATCTTAATTTCACTTTACCATTAGATGAAATGACGCTCAAGATTTTCAATTACCTTCTGGCCAACTGGGGCTATCGGAGTTCCGAGTTTAAATTCCGGCATGGCTTAAAGATTTTACCCTTTCTAATTTGCTGAGGTCTGTTTAAGTTGAGTTGACGACCGAATGGCGTAGCGGTAGCGAGCCTGCTGTCTGCGCCGGAGGTCGTGGGTTCGATTCCCACTACTGGTAAATGTTTGTGTGATGAGCACGAATGTTTTCCAGTGTCTGGGTGTTTTTCAATATACTGTATTTATGTATATTAGTATGTATGTATATTTATCAGTTGTCTAGTACCCATAACACAAGCTATGGCTTACTTTGGGGCTAGATTGCGATGTGTAAAATGTCCCGTATATATTTATATTTATTTATAAGCAGGGTACCTACATGCAAAGATTTTCTAACTTTATCTGACAAATCTCCCTTCTATTCAAAAAAAGGTTTCGACGAATTGAGAACCTCCTCCTTTTCTTGAAGTCGGTTAAAAAGAGGGAAGTAACACGCTAAAACGCTAAAATCACAAGTTTTCTAGGAATATTTAATGGCGGAATAATTCAAAAACAAACACATCAATATTCAAATGTCCGTATTTCGTCAGAATTTCGCCGTTAAAACAAGTTTGGGTCATATGCAGGCTGTCAGGACCCTTTTCAAACCAACTTTAGGGTACGATCGTGTATGAATTTTAGTCCAGAATTTTCAGCTAATTATATTATTATTTAACGACCCTATAAATTTTTTGTTCTTGTTGGTGGACTGTGGAATGGTGAACAGTAACATTAGCTACAGTAGTAAAATCCTTACCACCACTACCTTTAAGGGGATTTATTGAACTTATTTTTGTCTTTCTCACTCTTAAGTCTCACGGATAGGTTGGTAGGTGCGACATGCAGCGTCGCGGAAGAATATAACAGAAAAACGACCTTTTACCTAATTACAAAACTAAGCCAGTTACCAAAACTCGGTTTCTAAGCGTTTTTGGATATTGTTATTACCGACACATTAAAATAAAAATTACAATTACATCCATTGTAGTTTCCAATAAACAACAGGGAAACTGAGATTTTGGAGCAACTTTTAGGAGAATTTTCTATCGAGAAAATTTTATCCAATCGTGTTTCTGTTTCTAAGCGATTTTAGATAGACCCAAAATACATGACTTTTAAACTTGAAAGTAATTTTCTTTATAATAGTTTTTAAGTAAAACTTCATTCAAAATCGCTTAAATACGGCTTATACGCCGTTAACGTGAAAGGCCACCTCTGCCCACCATGTTCGAAAACGAGAAAAAAAACACATTTTTGTATGGGAGACC
The DNA here is from genome assembly GCA_036785405.1 of Coenonympha arcania. NCBI lineage: Eukaryota > Metazoa > Arthropoda > Insecta > Lepidoptera > Nymphalidae > Coenonympha > Coenonympha arcania. The sequence continues at coordinate 7,383,078 of CM072059.1, forward strand.
CACTCAAATATTTGTTTTAATTTATTTTTAAAGTGAATATAATACTAAATATTCTGTGAATGTTTGAAGCGTTTACCTATAACTGTTATCGATATCGAGCAAAAACAAACAAAAAAACTCACATTTATTTTATTCTATTCTTTAGTTTTTGTTGGTATAGCGGCATCATAAATATTATACATCATCTGTGAAAACTTTATGTATTTAGCTATCACGTTTCAAGAGATACAGCCTGGTGACCGACGAATGGACGGAAGGACAGCGAAGTCTTAGTAATAGAGTCCCGTTTTGACCCTTTGGGTACGGAACCCTAAAAAAAATCTCTTCTGTAAGAATAAAGACAAATACGATCTATTTACAAGTACTCACTCCCCATAAATCGCGTATAAGCTTGCCTTCAATCTTAACGTCTTGAGGTCACATACGAAACTGGGTCAGAGTCGTGAAATTATACCTTTTACTCGTACCACTCGAGTCGAAGATAATACCTTGATACTGAATACCAACCTGTTGCGGGATGAAGATCAGATAAAAACGAGTCAAACGCGAGTCGGACTCACGTATTAGATGGCCCTGTACCATCCGCTTATTTATTTGGTGATATAGAGGCCTAAGATACAAGCAGGTGTTATAGGCCTATTTATTTTATGCAAAACTACAAATGCATAGAAACCACAACATTATAGATAGAAACTTACTTATTACGACTATTTTTGGTGATTTTTGGACAATGAAATACCCAAAAACGACACAAGTGACCGTAGATTTTGATTATGTTGACTCAGGCTTAAAATGTTATACCTACTTTCAAGGAGTCATAGGTGTCAATATTCAATGTTATGTCCGCAGTACGCGGAGCTGATGAAATTTAAAGGATAAAGATATTATATATAAAAAATACCTGTGAAGTGTGAGCGGTCACGCTGCGGCGGTAGGCACATTCCATACTCACCGGGCCCGGTTTTTCACTGTGCACTTCACTATACTGTGTTCTGGTGTTGTGTGGCGTAAATGTACACGATATAATATTATGTCCGAAGCCTCAGATATTTAAATCTGCCGAAAAAGGGCGCACAAGGAGATGCGCGTGCGACGACTCGAACCGAAGGGGGTGACGACAATACGTCAAACCGAAAACTACATGTCACTGTCATTAAAGACAGTGTTACCCCATTTTAAAACCAAACAATCCCCCGCCTAAGCAGGCCTTGCCTGCTTCTAGCCGAAAATCAATAGGTAATAATGTATAAATAGATAGATAATATAAATAAATACAATATAGATAAGTACCAAATCGAAAACTAAAGACAAACCGAAACCAACACCAAATCTAACTAGCTAAATCTAAACTAAAACCTAATCTACCCCTTGGAAGGGTCTAGAAGCCAAAACTCTGTCTTTAGGAAGATCCCCCATTAACGGTTGGGTTGTTAGCCCTTTTAACTTGTAAAACGAATTGCATTTAAACGTGATCTTCCTAACTGCTCTTCTAGCCGAGAATCCAATAATCAATCGCGTTGTAAAATAGCTAATAGTGCATTTACACCGGCATGCGAATTTTTCAAATGTAAATCCGAAATTAAGAGGTCGATAAAATGTCCCGATTTAGGAAGCAACAATGGATGTCTTGCTTCATAAGGCAAAGCCGAATTTTTTAATCGGCCTCCGACACGAAGGAGACCATCCGAATCAATGAAGGGGTTAAGTCGTTTAAGATGTCCCTTTAAGGGTTGACCTTTCCGAATGCGTCTTATATCCGTATTAAAATTATCCTTTTGTATTAAGGAGACCCACATTAATAGCGCTTGTTTTCGCTCCTGCGGAGACAAGTAATCCGATTTATTCCGAATGTCCTTCCGACTACAATTAAAATTAAATCTCCGAATCCACGCGGTTACCGAAATAAGCCGATCTAAAGAGCTGTAGCGCTCAACGAGAAAACCGAAATCCGGAAGAGTTTCCGATGTTGTTGCTGCTGTGCACTTTATGCCAGGCAGCTCCGCAAGTGATACCTGTGTAGCCTTTGAAGTAGGCCACTGAGGCTCCGAAAGAGTTAACCAACTGGGACCCCACCACAGCGGGTGAGATAAAAGGGCCGGAGCTGTTAAGCCTCGAGAGGCGCAGTCAGCTGGGTTCAATTCACCTGAGATGTGTCGCCATGTGATTGGCACTGTAGAATTTTGAATTTGTGAAACGCGATTAGCCTCGAATACTTGAAGAGTATGAGGTGAAGTTTTAAGCCATGCTAAAACTATAGAACTATCAGTCCAACCAAATACTCCTTGCACATCCACGGTCCTTTGCAAACAAAGGCAAACGTGATGCAGAAGTTTATGTGAGAGCACGGCTCCGCACAACTCCAGCTTTGGAATTGTAAGACGTGACCTTATTGGGGCGACCTTACTTTTGGCCATTAATAAATGAACCGAAACATTATCGTCGTTGTCGACTGCGCGAATGTAGACGACCGATGCGTATCCGGCCTCTGAAGCATCCGAAAACCCGTGAATTGTAACACTCTTTACCGCCAGAGGTAATATACAGCGTGGAATGCGAACTTCTTCAATATGACTGAGGTCGCTTTTAAAATTCTTCCAATCCCGTTCAAAATCCCCAGTAATGGTTTGATCCCACGTATAATTGCCAAGCCACAAACGTTGCAAAAGGCACTTAGCCCGAAATGTAATAGGAGTGATCCACCCGCTCGGATCATACATCCTAGCAATAGTCGATAAGACTTTCCGCTTAGTTACCGAAGTATCGTGGGTCAAATCCGTCCGAAAAGAAAACACATCCTCTACAGGATTGTACTGTACACCTAAAACCGAGGTTAAAGCTTGCGTCTCTGGATTATCAAATAAATGAGGCATTTGTTGATGATCAACAGGCAAATGCTGAAGTAATACAGGATCATTCGAAATCCATTTCCGTAATTCATATCCCCCCGAATGCATTAGCTGAATTAACTCTTGCTGGAGTTCAAGAGCTTCCGACTGCGAATTACACCCAGTTAAAATATCGTCGACGTATATATCGTTCTCCAAAACCGAAGCTGCACGAGGAAACCGATCACGTTCTTGGTTTGCTAATTCCAACAAGGTCCGAATGGCTATGAACGGGCTACTCTTTAAGCCGTAAGTATTAGTATTAAGTTCATACACAAGAAGAGGCTCATCCGGAGACTCTCTCCAAAAGATTAGTTGGTAACGCCTATCCGATTTGTCGATTACCGTTTGCCGAAACATCATTCTTATATCCGTTACAAAGACAATCTGATGTCGTCTAAAGTTAATCAAAATTTCCGAAATGTCCTTTTGCAACTTAGGACCCGCATGTAAGCACTGGTTTATACTCGCCCCTGAACCAGAGACAAAACTGCCATCAAACACGACACGCAACTTTGAGCCCTCATCCCGTAACACTGGGTGGTGGGGGATCACGAAATATTCCTCTCCGCTTTCAAAATTAAAGTCTGAAATGCTCATGTGGCCGAGATCCAAATACTCCCGCATGAAATTAATATATTTTTCCCTCAGATCGGTATTCCTCATAAGTTTCCGTTCCAAATTTAGAAACCTTTTTTCCGCAATCGTTTTTGAATCACCCAATAAGGGTCTATTAACTAAAAAGGGCAACTTAGTTGCAAACCGACCGTCCCCTAACCGATAGGTATTAGCCTTATAAAACTCTTCGCATTCAAGGTCAAGAGGAGCAGTCCGAGAAGCCTTCGCCGGTGGCTCCTCAACCTCCCAGAATTTTTGGAGCGTATCCGAAACCGAAATACTAACAACCCCTGATTCATCGATCCTTTCAGGAGGCCTAGTGAGTTCTACAGGTCCGAGTAGAACATAACCGAAAACCGAACTATAAGCCGTAAGACCGACAGAGTTTAAAACAATTTTATCTCCCCCGATGAGATAACCGAAAACATCCGATCCGAGAAGCAAATCCACAGGACTAGACTCGTAAAAATGTGGATCCGCAAGACTTAGTCCAGTGACTAAGTTCGTTACCGATTTATCCAGCGTCACAGTGGGCAAGCATCCAATAACTTTTTGCATACAGACGACTGGAGCTGTAATACGAGGGAACCGATTGTTAGCTGGAGAAAATGTGATCGAAGTCCGACCGATAATGTTGGAGGTTGATTCTACCCCTCCGACTCCCATAATCCGCTCATCACTATGATCTATTTGTAAACCCAACCTGCCCGCCAATTCCGCAGAAAGTAAACTCCCTTGGGACCCACTGTCTAGCATAGATTTAACCAAAATACCCGTTTCCGAATCCGAATTAAAATAAACCTTAATTAGAGCAGTGGGCAATAACACCGTCACTAGAGGGCGTGTGGGGCAGGCGGGTGCCGCATCCTAGATACGATCCGGCGAATAAACGAGAGCACGGGTCTCGTCACGCCGGCCGCTATCGTTCTGATCATCAGGTCGTTCAAACCGAACGCGCGAATCCTGATCATTATTATGTCGTCGCTCAGTTCGCTCATCCTCACGTCGTCTCGCAGGAGGCGAAGTACGCTGAGGTGGTGACGAGTTGCGAGGTGACCTGGTTCTCCGGAAATTTGGTTGCCGAAAACCCCCGCCTGTGCGAGGGGTTGATCGCTCAGTAGAACCCCGACTTTCGTTGCGTACGTGTTGCACCCCCGACCGGTTAAAACAGAGTAACCAATGATGTTTAGAGCTTCCGCAATCACACCGGGGCGGGTGACGGGGGCAGTCCCGATAACTGTGTTTTCCCAAACAGTGAAAGCAAAGTCGTTCCCGAACAACCAAATCCTTACGCGCGAAGGGCGTCATCGACCGAAATTCAGAGCAGTTGGTCAGTTCCGTGTGATTAGAACCTCCACAACATGTGCACTGCTGCTGGACCTCAGCAGTGGCGTAACTTAAATTGATAGATTTACGCACCGGCTTTCCTGTTCGGTAATGCTCGTTACGTTGGTCCGCTGACTCCGAAGTTGCACATTCTGTTAAACGGCACTCAGTTTCCAAAAAATCCACTAAATCCGAATACGTAGGTATAGCATCTATTTCCGCACCGAATTTTTGCTCGAAACGTCCCCTTAGTACCGGCGGCAGTTTTGATAGGCAAATATGCAATAAGATAAATGACCAGTTGGCGGTGGGAAACCCCAACCGATCCAATTGGTTGACCGCCATTATCAGTGGGTTTAAAAATTGAGACCGAAGGCCGCTAAGTTTACCCGTAACCGTAGGTAATTTCATTATCTGGTCCAAATGGACGTCCCCCAGGCGCCGAGTATTTTGGTACCGCTTCAATAGTAAGTCTCGAGCTATAGTGTAATTTTCGTCAGTAATTTTTAGATGCTGAACCAACCCGCGTGGTTCCCCCGAGAGGCATGACATTAGATAGGCCAGTTTTTGGCCTGGTGACAAGTCCGTGCGCCTGTCGACCAGGCTATCAAAGAGATTACTAAATCCAACCCATTGATCCATTTCGCCACCAAAGGATGGTAGACGAAGTGATGGTAACCGCGATAACAACGCATCCAGGTCCGTACGGTCTGGCCTGGTCATAGTCGAGCTGGAAGTGGAAGGAGATTCTTCCAATTTGATCGCCATTAACCTATCATAGGCCTCTAATGCTCGTACATAATCCGCGCGAGCCACGGTAACAATGTCTCTTTCTACAGGAATACTCTCATCAACCACTTCAAGTATCCGCTGGTATGAATTTTCTAAGGCCATAAATTCATTGTTAACTGTTAGTAATCTCACCGACAAGCGACTAGAAAGATCCGGCCTATCCAGTAGGTCGGCACTGTCTAACAACCATTGAAACTTTACTCTAAATTGGGACCAATATGTTTTAATCGACATCGTAATTACGAAATAAAGTCACAATTAATTAAAATATTAACTATCCGAATATCCGAAATATCACACCGAGTATAATGTATTATAATAATTATACTAACCCGAAAATAACCATGAAAAACTAAAGAAACCGAAACAAAACAACCACACAAACACCTTTTCCGAAAGTAAACAAACCAAAAAATGCCGCGTTCAAAATAACCGAATCCAAAGATCAACAAGTGTATAAGCACTCGCTATGATTTAATTATTACGTATGTCAACACACAATCCGGTTTCCAACCAAAGTTGGATCCAACCAAACATTGTCAAGTTGAGTAGTGTGTACGCGGCTTAACAGTGTTGTCTATGACAACGTTCAATGTCTATGGTTTACAATAGTCTATGGCCGACGTCAACCGAAAAAGTGACCGGACGTGAGGGTACCTACGGCACAGGGAAGAAAAATATTCCTAACCAAAAAAAATTGTGTATTAATTAACACTGAAGACCGATAATCCTAAATAACCACAATGCTCTGCTACCATTTGTTATGTCCGCAGTACGCGGAGCTGATGAAATTTAAAGGATAAAGATATTATATATAAAAAATACCTGTGAAGTGTGAGCGGTCACGCTGCGGCGGTAGGCACATTCCATACTCACCGGGCCCGGTTTTTCACTGTGCACTTCACTATACTGTGTTCTGGTGTTGTGTGGCGTAAATGTACACGATATAATATTATGTCCGAAGCCTCAGATATTTAAATCTGCCGAAAAAGGGCGCACAAGGAGATGCGCGTGCGACGACTCGAACCGAAGGGGGTGACGACAATACGTCAAACCGAAAACTACATGTCACTGTCATTAAAGACAGTGTTACCCCATTTTAAAACCAAACATTCAATATTTGGTAACAATCTCAACTTGCTTCAGTTCAGCTTGTACATGGAAAAGGGCCATAAGTGGCGTACATAATATGTAACAGACGGACAGGCGCACTACAAAGTGATCCTGTAAAATTCCACTTTTCGCATTTGTGGTATGGCATCCAAAAAGTACGAGACAATAGAAATAAGTTGAGAATAAAAAAAATACCTTGAGACTACGAGATTTACGATGCAACTCGTAAAAATTACACGACTCGCAGCGTAGAGTTAGCCCACCAGTAGCAGATGTCCAGTGACCTAGCAGCAGAGAGCTGCTAAATTCAAGGGGTACTGGATTGCACCCCGGGACCAACCCTTCGTAAAGTGGTTGGTTATTACTTTAGGAAGTAGCTCAGACGTCTCGGTCTTCGATAGGACATAACTATACCACCATATCTATAACACATAATAGCTCCTATACTACAGAACATAAAGATAGTCTGTACATCACAGAGGATGTTCGACCAAGATTACATAGACTCGAAAAAGGCCTTACTATAAATTTGGTATTTAAATTTTAAACCAGTGCTAACAGAGTCGCCGAGTGCGATGTTTAAATGGATCACGCAACAGGTAGACTTCTTCCATACCAGAATTCAACTTTACGCTTTAAAGTTTAAGGATTAAAGTTACTCGATGTAAAGAATAATCCGATTTCTACACTGAGTAAATTAAGCCGCTATGTTTCACTCGGATACCCCCTGTTTAATAATACAATTCTCGTAAAATAAAAATCAAACAGAGTTTGCGATAATTATAAAGGGATGCCTGTGTGGGACAGCTGTACACCAGTTTTACTCATACTTGCTCTGGGTAGTTACAGGACTAAAATTTTTGGTTGAAGATTAATTACATAATTAACCTTTATTAAGTAAGTAGAGTCCGTCCAGAATCCGAATGGTTAACACCGTAGTGCCAGATATGTTCTAAAAGCATGGCCGAGTTTCGGCCTGACAGGTATTAGGTGCTACATCTACCCGTCATGTCGAACGGGCATAACACCTACGATATGTCGGAGGTGTTACCCTGAGGGTGGTGAAACGGCGTCCATTTCCAAACTTCTAGTGGACCTAGACCTAGACCTAGTGGTCTGTAGTCGAACATGATGAGCACTAGACGGAAGAGGCAGTCAGACCTACTGTGTCCCTACTACATAATATAATTGTCATAGGTAAGTAGGTATGTTGCTGAAAACCGAAAGTCCGGCGAACCCTCCTATAGATGAATGAACCTTGGACCTTGAGCCTTGGTGTAGGTTGAACAAAGACGATCTTTTTGTCTGTGGTTGCTTTTGTTCATATATCCAAATATCCAAGTACCTAGTACCTTCATCCTTGTAAGAAAATCTAACTTTATGAAAGTAGACGTTAACTAAGCTGGTTCTTAATGAAACGAGAAAATTGCTCCATGTCACAAGAATAGAATCCGTTTTATTGGATAACTTAAAGCACTCTCAACTCTGAACTTCTAAAGCTTTCTTATTATTTTACATACTTACTGCGGAAGGAATATTTTCTCAGGATATTGCTGTTTCATATTAGGTACTTCTGTGCATGGTATGGTTAGTTTCCGATCCAAAAAAATACTGAGCTGGGGAGCTATTTACGTAACGTTTTCACATACTGTGTACTTTGAATCAAGAAATGAAATAAAAAATTAAGATTGAAAAAATAACTTTACGTCTATTGGTTCCAGAGTGTAAAATTAAATGTATTTCAACAAACCACTCTATACCACTTTCCAACAAACAGCTCTATACCACTTTTCAACTAGGTACCTTTTAATTTACCCAAGTACACTGACTTACTTAACAGACTATACCAGCTGCCATGACCTTTTTAAACATTTCACTTCATGAAATGTAGGCGACGCGTTACGGGTGTCGCCTACATGTGTAGAATTTAGATTTACATGAGTACAATGTAGGGTGCATTTATAGAGCGTTCCAAGCAACTAACAATTTCAGCATGCCAGTCAATGTGACGTTTCAAAGGACCGGCACATTCTGTCATGTACATTGTATTGTACATCGACCGGCAACGACATGTAGAAAATCAAAGTGAAACCCGGAGTACGTGGCAACGGCAAATTGAGTCCCTAACATTCAACAAATGAACAAACTCAACGAGTATTTCCACACTTCTCGAAGGTTTGCTTCCACCTCTTCAAAAGTTTGGTTTATTGATATTTTGTGAAATTCAGACAAACGGACAAACTAGATAACAGTAATTATAAAGAATTATTATTGATATTCCTATAGACGTACAAAATATGCCATGCTTGCATTGCATTACCTATTAATAAAAGCTAATAGGTATTTAGGTACAGTACCACCGCAGATGCACCTACCTAATTTCTTTTTTCATTGGGCAACAGGCAGTATGTAGTTACCACAGAAAACACACAAACACACACACAACACTGTGGTAGTTAATAAAAGCTTTTTAAAGTTTTAGTCAAAGCTGGTACCAAATTAGTAGGTAGGAGGGTCTTCCATGAAGCGGTTTCTGGCATGTAACCAGGGCTTATTGACCTAGCCTAGATAATGTGACAGGTCATTAGTTTACATCGTAGCCTCTATTATGTGAAAATCTTGACGTCAGAGATACTAACTTCGTGATTATATTTTTATCAGAAGTTCTGAAAAAATTTCCTATTTGATTTTATAAATTGATATTTTTACCGTTCTTGCTTTCCTTCTCAATATAAACTTTACTGAGTACTTAGATACCAAATCTCACGCTCCGTGCATAATATAAGCTATAAAGTGGTTCAGTTTTCTATCTAACTAATATTTTTGTATATCTGGGGCCGTAATTATTAATATTTTAACTATTTCAAAATCTTCATTCTAGGTATGTCGAAAATGGTATGGTATGTATCAAAATGTTAAAACAGTAAACATTTTCATACCGACATAGACCTAACATATATCGCCATGCCATCCATGCCTGCATACCAGATATAAAGTAAAACCTTTTTTTTTTAATTTTATTTTCTCTTACATTAGTAAACTAATAATAAATGAAGTCCTCGTGAATTTCAAACACTTTTTATTATGTTTTCCTTTACCTTCTTCGTTCACAATCCTCATTATAAATGAGGAAATCTGAAGCTGGAAAGTTTGTTTACTCAAAAATCTTTGTCCGCTCCCCGTCGCGTCGCCGCTTTCAAAAAACACTTCAGCGTCTTCAAAAGGCCAGCCTGTTTACTGACTTAAGGGGTTCCCTACGGTTTTCCCTTGAAATACATACCCGTAACCGTAAGGCTTTTTTTTATTTCTTCTGTATTTTTCTCCACAACATAACACATCAACAAACATAATGAACAAAAACAATAAGACGTAGAGTGCAGTTACGGTCTATTTACCTATTACTACTACCTGCTAAGTAAGTATATAAAAATCCACCCTGTAATAGTAGCTATAAAGGCGAAAGGTCAACGCCACTGTACTAAGCACATATGTATTGAACTGATTTGGCTAGGAATTGAGATTTATTATAGAATATAGCAACATTTTATCTATAAAAATGTATGGTTTGTTAAAATATCATGGGTAACCGAATTATAACGTGGTTGCAAGAAAAAGCTACGATACTACGAGCAAAGAGGGCGAGTAATGGGAATAAGTATTCAAAGAAATCAAAGTTTCAAAGAACACGTTTCTTTATGTAATTTGGGTACTAAGCAGAAGTGGTTTATAGCCTCAAGAAAATTATATAACCTTTGTATAGGATTGTACGTTTTTGGCTTCTATACCACTTCTTTATTTTATGGACGGTAGCGTGGGCTTAGTTACACCCTGTGGTTACACCGTAGATACAGTACTAATTATTTGAACGATATTACCCTTTATTTAATAAGACTGTGGATATTACTTACTGGAAACAATCGTTAGGTGCCTCGGAGTAAGTAAACTTTTGAACAAAAAGAACTTTTCCATGTTAAATTATTCTGCAACAACCAACAATGAAAAACCGTAGTCCGTCTTTGTTACTTTTTACATACTTTGCAAGTTATTCTTTTGTGAAAGGACCACTTAATGAAATCCATAAAACTAAAGCAACATAGACGGCTTTTATATCACGAGTAACGACTAGACGATCGCTGCGACTTTGCCTCATACGTGTACCTACCTAACAAAAGGTTAGGTCGTAGTACGAGTAACCATAGGTAGCTTTTTGTGTCCTGTAGGAACGAACAATTCTTTTGTGCTTTTTCTAGGTAGAGACCTATACGTGTTTCTCGAACACGGACTATAAGTACTTGAGCTACTTATTTTGAGACTTAAGCGATATTTTCTCGAGACAGGCTTAGATTGTTTTTTACCTATAAGCAGTCCGGACTATCCAGTAATCGTGATTTTCTAGAAAAAATAGATTTTGTTGCCTTATATTTAGGACAAAGTTTGGTGTGCCCACTAAATACTTAATTCACCAGATTCGATTTGAAAGTTTAGCTTATTTATATAGGTGACCAAAACACTAACATTTCATTTATGTATATTATATGTTGAGTTTTTTACTACTAAGTACCTACCTACCTTGCCTACTTCTAATATATAAAATTCTCTCGATTTTCTTCGTAACCAAACTCCTCCGAGACGGCTGGACCGATCGTTATGAAACTTTCAGGGTATGCTCTCTGGGTCGGGGAGCGGGTTATCTATATTTGATGTCCCTAAACGGCAAAACGAAGTTTGCCCAGTCAGCTAGTATTTTATAAAAGTTTACGTCACCTAAACGCCTTTGGGATAACTTACATGACCGTTACCCATGTTACTTCGTTACTGTAACACGGTTAATTTTTATTTATAATGAAACCAGAAAGCTACATATTCGTATTTCGTTGGAAGCTAAGTATTTTGTGAATGTGGTTCTCTTAATGACATATAAAGCTGGTAATACACCAGGAGAGTGTGTCGTAAAATATGGTATTACCTGACCAGACGATCCCAACGTTTATGATTGCAGACTTATTGTAGGTATATATTTAGTGAGTTCTACCAATACTTTCTTACAAATTACGATACAATCCTCTTGAACTGGACAACGATTCGTGACGTCAGCGGCCCCGATCAAAAGGCGAGTTTCCACCCGGATGAGTTAACGTCCTCTAACCAGCTTTCATCAGATTACGTTAATAATTGTGCCAGTTTAATACTGGACTGGAAAGGTCACTTCACATGATTACCTATATTACTAAATGTAGATATTTTAGAAGTTTTACCTAATATATTGTCGTACCTATTAAGTCAGATATTTTGAGATTTTATTTAGGTATGCGTATTTTCATCATACGGGTCAATTTATGAAGATTATTTGGGTATCAGCACGTTTTGTCTTCATCCCATTTATAACTAATGTAATTTGTGGTCGATGCCTACGTCGTAGCCATGTCGTAGCGTACTGCTACGAATTGTCACGGCTCTATAATAATATTATGGTGCGGAATGCGGATTATTTGGTCTAGACTTTGTCTAGATTGAATATTTAGCTTAAAATACAGATCGAGAATACGGAACTGTCTCACTTAGCCGATTTTCGAGTAGCTATATGACCACAACCTTTCTTCAGATTTTAATCCGCCCCTGGTTACATATCTTCCTGTTCCCGGGCACTAGATATTTATTTATAGATAACTACTTTATGGTAAAGAGTAGGTAATGACTGATAATTCCATCCATCCATCAACACGATAACACGAGCCAACTAATGACCTCACATTGGTAAGTACTTCTTTACAAAATTATATTGTGAACCTACCTACTAGAATAGTCAAAGTAATTAATTTAGGGCATATGGCACACGTACCACTACTACCTAGCCTAAGTGACACCCCGGCTCGCTAATGTCAATGAACATAACCGTGTTATGCACTGAGCAGGTGAGCAGCAACAGGTGCCCCCACCCTCCATTTACCACCCCCCCATTACCACCCACTCTTCCACGTAAAATCCGAACATGAGAACTTGTGTTCTTCGGTAAATAAAGACCCTTGAACCTTGAAATCTGAAAATCGTGAAATCATCACGGTACAAGGTTTGGATTTTGTGTTATTATAGGTACCTGTAGCAAATAGTCGCTGACCGTGGGGTAATACAAAAGGAAAAACAGACCGCCGGTTGCGATCTCTTTCGCACTTACGAGCTTTAAGGGCATGACGACCAGAGCGAGGTTGATAAGGAATCTAAGAAGCTAAACAATTTTGCTTAGCTTGCGCTTGACTTAATAATCTCACCTGATGGATACCTAGTGATGGTGTGCTCCAACGATAGAATGCCTTGCGTAGGTATCTATCGTTCGTTTTCATTTTGTCGCGGGGCCGATTGCGGCATCGGTATTCTCACAGAACATCAAATGATGCCGATCGTGCGCATGCACTTGTAACGACATAGACTATACCTGTTAGCTAACTATAATAAGTATTACCTATGTACCTACTGGGTACTTGAAGAAATTGCGTGGCGCAGCTGTACGTGGTGTAGGACGTAGGTACTATCAAAATCAAACAAACTATCACGTATAAAACTTATTATTTTTAATTCAAACTTGCCGAACAATTATTTATATACCTATTACAAACAACCCAAAAACTCAGTAAACATCCATTTACGAATCTCGTATTACATCACCCACCACAGAAGAGAACAACCTAACCTGTTTTTTTCAAAACGTTATAATACCACAGAGCAAAGAATATCTTTATATTGACTTCTGTGGTATATATTCTAAGTTTATTTATAAAAATTTACTTGAACAAATACTAGATCACAACATTCGGCCATCCAACGGCGTGCTATCTCCGGAGCACGCGAAAATCACAACATTCGGTCGCACTCTTATCTCTATTCGGTATATATTTCATACAATTTTTCTGATAATTAACATTTATAAAATAAACCAAGAAGTAAATAAAATGATGACCGCCTTAAACATACAACTTTTGTATCAACTATGTAATAATCAATGGTTTTTATTACTAATATCAAATTTATTCATTCATAACACAAACTAAAAATTAATACTTAACTAAATACTTAAGAATATTTGTAAAACCAACTAATATAATTATTTATTATGGTTCACACAAATTTTACTCATAGGTATAGATACATAACAACAAACAAAAATAAACAGTATCTGGAAAGAGATTGAATTTTTCTATCAATGATTTTTATTTTAAATATAAATTGTTATCACAATCATTGCTGCTGAAATAATTTCATACAGCTAATTTACATAGTGTAATTTTAACTAAATCATAAAGAAACAACATAAGAGACAGCAAGCGATCTTTCTTTTTTTTTTTAACTATTTCGAATATTTATTTACATATGCCTCCTGTCTAATCTTATCAAAGCTTGATATCAAAGCTTTGAAGTTCAGGATTGACCACTATCATCAAGTTCCTGTAGAAGAGTTTCTGCAGTGCAGGGTTATGTAAACAAGTTGTCTATAGTATCGCATAATTTCGTTCAAAAAGGCACTTTTCATTACGTGTGATAGCATTACTTATATCTCATTTAGGATTCTATGTAGAGATACTGGTCCCAGTTCGTTCTGTATCTCTTACACTGTACTTAGTTATGCAAATTTTGTTTGATTAACTTTTCTGCTTGACCGTTAGCTTTAGGGCAAACTACTGTTTAAATTAAAGGCTAGTTCAATTAAGTATATGCTTCACACCATTACGACAAAACTCTTCGTAAATTTAAATATTCTTCTAACAAAAGGCCCAAAAAGATCAAGATATAGAATTTAATTTCATAATTCATAATTCTTTCAGTAGTCGTTATCACTTCAAACTGACTAATATCTACACTGGTACGCTTAAAAACTTTTAGGTATCACCAGTTTTGGATCTTCGTGCCAAACTTCTACGTAGTGCATAATTTTGAATCATAATAATTGGATACTACACACCAATAAAAAAGTTTCCAGTGAAAGGACACGATAACTTACACACGATAAAATCAATATAATACTTAATTTAGATCGTACCATATCAAATAATGTAGAAATCATTGTTCTTCGTTATAAACAAAGTGCCCGATTGAGCACTCTTATACATTTCAAATCTTAATTTTCATATACGTATTTAGATAACATAAATATTTATACAAGGGAAAATAATGTAACATTATGTAAGCAGGTACTTAAAACTAAACTTTTCGTGCCATTGTCAAATGTATAAGTGTCATGTTTTGATTCAGTTTTGAACTAACCGTAATCTGAGAATTACGCCACATACATATTAAATAATTTCCCGCCACTATATTAAATAATTATTCAAATTTTGATGTAATAAAAATACTCAGTTTTTCATCTCCTGACTCTCTTCTCCATGATCAGGCTTTATTATTTCAATTATACGTTTCAATTCTGTATTTGAATTACACAGTCGATGGATTTCATGGGTAGATAATACTGAGTTCCTACTCAGTGTGCATCACAATGGCTCACACGAATGCCAAGATGGTATTGGATGTTAAAATTGAATTTACTAATTTGAAACCACTACATATAAGAGAAAACAATTGAAGTAGCATGTTGGCGTTACACGTGTCGCCACTACCATGCAAAATGTACTATAGTTGCCCCTCGTATACACTCAGTAGCTGTCAAAGTTCTTACTCAATATTGCTTTTTAACAAACAAAGAAATCCTTAAAATCAACAAAAGGTCTCACTGCTTAATGTTGGTACGTAAATATCGTAACCGGAATTTCTTACCATCAATAACTTTGATTATAATTTGTAAGTCCAAAAACATGAAAATTGAGTTATAATTCTGTTACACCTCTTAAACTTTTAATTGATCCCTATGGTACGAACATTACAGTTGATTCACATTAACTTATGATTTTTTTTTTATTCTTATATTTTGGACAAACATTTACTAACTAAATGTTTACATCATGTAATATAATTATAAAATGTAATCGACTTTTAGCTAAAAAAATAATGTTAAATCAGCTAAATCAGAGCAGATCCATTGGATGGATCTAAATTAAACTTGACATGATCTGAGATTACTTTCCAAGGCATGACATAGGATACCTTTTCAATTATTCCGCACTTTAACAAATTTCAGCTCACTAAGCTTTTGTGCAAAACATTGTCTATATTTTGTTCTTAACAGCTTCTATTGTTCTACCTTTTCATTGTGTCCTCATCTACTCCGTTTTCAACATTTATCAATAGGCATTTACCATTCCTGGTTATTCCAGAATTGAAACAAAGGTTTTGTTCCTGTTATTATAGGACTTGCTTGTCCTATTCAATTCCTGCTTTAAATTCTAAAGTACATACTTTTTTTTTTTTTTAATTTTAATACCATTCCATTTCACGCTCTAATCTTGCAGTGATGAACACTGCTGTGTATGGTTCGTTATTCGTTATACATTACTGCTTTAATCAGTACGAAAATAATGTTAAGTGGTAAACCTTCAATGGTTAAAAACTAAATGTCGCAGAAGGTCCTTGAATATCACTAAGTGATCATCACTGTAAAGTATACAATATGGTTAGTATACGTTATACATACATAAAGTATACATTTGTACATAGATTTGCTATACACTCTCTGTTTATTGCATTAGTTTTCAACTGGTAACATAGTGATTGTCGCCTCTGTATAATATATTATTTAAATATTTTAATAGCCATCGTCTAAAACGTAACAAATCCCTTCATGATAGGAATTTGATCATAACTTTCTTTTATATCGAATGCACTAGCATTTGTTATTTTTAAAAAAAACTACAATTTCTGGCAAATCTATGAACACCATTATTATTATTTCCTGTGACTGACTGATAGTTAGTTATAGACATAAAATCAAAGATTCTAAACTACACTCAAAACTTTTCGTTCAATTTTAAATCTAATTAATTTAATATCGCTTTATAATTTATCTAGAGAACCCTCTTTTTTTGTTGTGGTTGGATTTCGTTTTTCACTCAAAAATAAAATCTTCTAGTTAATTAAATTTCACTGCCTAAACTCCATTCTCAATGGCACAATACGAAACAGCATATACCAAACAGTCGAACTACTTACCAAGTTATCGCTCACTTACTTAATAACGAAAGCTTAGCGTACAAGTAATCTCTTAGCCTTTCGTCTGTCCGGGTCTTAACATTTTCCTGTAACATTTTTTCTTTATAACATAGTTCTCATCAATTGGAAATGCTCTTTTCACTTCAAAATGTCACTCTTGCTACGTAAAATAGCCTTTCGTCTGTGCGGGTCTTAACATTTTCCTGTAACATTTTTTCTTTATAACATAGTTCTCATCAATTGGAAATGCTCTTTTCACTTCAAAATGTCACTCTTGCTACGTAAAATTAAGTGTTGGGAGCAGCTCATAAAATTTCTTCATCAATCCATTCAATTATTAAACAGCATACCAATTATTTTTCTTTTTCCATTCATATAATATTTACTTCACACATACATTTATTTACTTCAACTTCAGCTCAACATCTTGGGATCTTTCGTTAGGGTCAAATTCAGGTAATACATCACATAACTCTATGCCGAATTCTGCAAAATAGCTTTCAATATTCATCCATGCTCAGCCACTCGCTACGTGACAGCATCACTATATGTCACAATTCTAAATTTCCTCAGACATATGCAGTATTCTATTTAGACACTTTTTTTTTGTTGTGTTTTGTCAATGGTTTCATTAACACCATCTGTATAACTGTGTTTTCCATTGAGTACATAACTATGTCTCTGTCAATCATAACAGGTCTAGAATCCATGTAACTTAAATGGCTAAGTCCCAAGTTACAATCACTTCTATGTCAATCAACTATATAGCTAGGTTCTACATTGCAGTCACCTCTTTAACCACATTCAACTTCACTTTCACCTCAATTAACTTCATGATTTGATTCCTTGTTTCAGACATCTATATGAAT
Source organism: Coenonympha arcania (assembly GCA_036785405.1). NCBI lineage: Eukaryota > Metazoa > Arthropoda > Insecta > Lepidoptera > Nymphalidae > Coenonympha > Coenonympha arcania. Next base: position 7,400,770 of record CM072059.1, read on the forward strand.
GTGTCTCAGTGAACTGCATGACTGTATCTCATTGAACAACATGACTAAATCAAACTTTGCAGTCACCTACGTGACTGTGTCTCAAAATGCATGACTTGAGTTCAATAATGCAGACTGTGTCTCAGTGAATCACTTGATTATGACTAGCTGTCTGTCATCTGCATAACTAAGTTCAATGTTGCAGTCTCCTACAAGACTGCCTGTCCAGTCACCTACATGACTGGATCTCGATCAACTTCACGGTAATTTACCACTCTACAGTCACATACACGACTGGGTCTCAATCAACTTCACGGTAATTTACCAAACTGCAGTCACATACACGACTGAGTCTCAATCAACTTCACGGTAATTTACCACTCTACAGTCACATACACGACTGGGTCTCAATCAACTTCACGGTAATTTACCAAACTGCAGTCACATACACGACTGAGTCTCAATCAACTTCACGGTAATTTACCAAACTGCAGTCACATACACGACTGGGTCTCAATCAACTTCACGGTAATTTACCAAACTGCAGTCACATACACGACTGGGTCTCAATCAACTTCACGGTAATTTACCAAACTGCAGTCACATACACGACTGAGTCTCAATCAACTTCACGGTAATTTACCATATTGCAGTTACAACATACCTGGGTCTATTATTGCAATCACCTGTTAAATATTTGTCCTAAAACTAAGCACCATACATCATAATTTGGTGGTGTCCAATAACTCATGAAACAAATGTAAGGATGCTATTCCAGCTGATGTATTGAAACAATACAAAATAGTATATTGAAACTAAACAAAAAGTATAAATTCAAGTTTATTCAATTGCATAGTTGATTCATACAATACATATCCTTTTTTTTTCTAATGCATCAACTAAGTACTTCAATAGTCACCAAAGTATTAAAACTTTTTTTTTTTAAAACTGTCTTGACTTTGAATAACTTTACAAATACATACATTATCAGAAATTTACTTAAGGTGGATGAAATGATGAATGTATTAATTTGCATTAACAGTTATGATAAAAGATAGTACTAATGTTCAACAGTTGAAACAATTAATGAAATATCAATTATAATTATTTTCTTTAAATTTTCAACGCATATAAAAAAAATATTCATTCCCAGATCTGTGCATATAAATATTTAAAGTGTCCCAAAAGTGACAGCACAAATCAACACAAGCGCCGCTGGTGTGGTTAAAAGAGAAAACCAAATGAGCTCTAACATCGTGTTGCAGTCAATGTTTGTTATTGGTTTTTTTTTTCAATTTTTCATGTTATTTATGTGATTTTTTTATTTTTATAATAATAACAAAAAGATTTACAACTGATCACAAATGATGGTCAACGTAACCATAATATGATCATCCTTCGAAAACTCTTAGAATCCGGGCATGTTATTGAAATGGAAGAGATAGTCAAGGGCTAGGAACATACCATGATAACGGATCTAATTGTACCCGAGAATCGACCCTGCGACCTCTTGATGAGAAAAATGAAAATGTAAATGAAAATATTTATTCTCACATAGGCCCAAACAACAGGCTCTTATGAAAAGTCAAAACTCCACCGCCAGGTTCGGAAAGCAGGCTTGCACTGAGAAGAACTGGCAAGAAACTCGGCACCCGCTCCCCTCAAAAATATTAGTGTTAAATACAAGATTTCTTATATATAGTATGAAAAATTACAACATATTTTTAAGATATCTCGTGAGGAGACATAAGCATACCTTTATAATTTCAAGAATCTTTGCCGTTAAAAATTTCCTCAATGGTATAGTAACCATAGAGGTAGAGGTCTGAAGCACTGTGCTATTACAGCTTGTTACATGAGTATGTATGCAAAGGTGAGATGTAGGTACTAATTGACTAATTGCAAATGTTTAGTTTGATTTATAATAATCCTATTTAATTTGAATAACGTCTAACATTAAAGTACAGTTTGATTATTTTTAATACTGATTGAATTTAAAGTTTAGTAACGCACAAACAACATATTATGTAATTTTATCCTTGTACCATCAATAATCTTATTGATAATTTCTCAAAATGTGTAACTTGATCCTTTGCATTATTCTCTTTATAAGTATATGGATTCTCACAGATGCTAGGTATAATTTCCTTATACTTTCTCTGGTGAAAATTGTGGCACATCAATAAATGGAAGCAAAACTAAAATAATTTCAAGATGTAATCTAGAGTAGCCAAGTAAGAATTTTTATGGTAGGTAGTATTGTGTTTATAATCACAGTACATAATATGAACATTTCTAATTTAATTACAAATATTCAAATATCCAGAGATGCATCAATACATTTTCACTAAATAATATTATGTTTCTTACTTCTTTATAATTGTATTTAAAATTTTAAGTGAGTCTCTGTCACCACTCACAGACTATTTTAACTATTTGTTATTACCTATTTACACCACCAGCTGGCAAAGCTATCACCGAGCACTCTTGCTATATTGTAATATGCATATTCCTTTTGCTTAGTATTAGATCTTCTTCTTATAACCAGGAATTCCGACAACAATAATTATATTTACCTACTTGTGTTACTTCCTTACTTGGAGATTTAGGTTAGACAATAGAGAACTAATAACTTGAGTAGATCCAATATTAACAAATATTGCCAAGGTACCTATTTAAACTATTTGTAGTGTGATGTGAATGACACCACCTTCGTATCAGTGCTCAGTTTTTCGGTACATAATAAGAAGTCTTACTTACCACTTAAACCCAGCTGCAACAATAACCACTTTCTCTCAGTCTGTATCCATGATAGTATAAACTGTGTCCCAGGATCCTCGCTCTCCCTGTTTGTTAAATATGCTGCTCTAAACTTCTCAATGCAAACATAGATCCTTCCTGATGTCATTACTGTACTGGTATAATAAACCAAACTCCGACGTAGGTACTTATAATTTCTTTCAGACATGGCTCGTGAGTCGTTGGCACTTCTGATTTATCAAAATCAAACAAACTATCACGTATAAAACTTATTATTTTTAATTCAAACTTGCCGAACAATTATTTATATACCTAACAAACAACCCAAAAACTCAGTAAACATCCATTTACGAATCTCGTATTACATCACCCACCACAGAAGAGAACAACCTAACCTGTTTTTTTCAAAACGTTATAATACCACAGAGCAAAGAATATCTTTATATTGACTTCTGTGGTATATATTCTAAGTTTATTTATAAAAATTTACTTGAACAAATACTAGATCACAACAGTACTTATAGTAGATTTCAGTTAAGACTGCCTAAGTTCTTTATCTCAGTTCTTAACTAGCCTGTGACATGTGCCATCTCATGAGACGTAATATTAGATAGGTACCTACCCTATACCTACTTATATATCTACTTAGGTACATCATACACGTGGTACATTTTAACTGGTCATCCTTATAAATAATGACCCGCTAAGATCGATAGTAGGTACACGTAAACATAATATATTACTTGTTCAGCTGTGTCAATATAATATCTATAGTATAAGTATCTACATTTTGCTATTGGCTTAACAGGGTTGGAACAAGATACAATAATAATTAATATATATATAGCTACTCGTGCTGATTCACTGACTGACTCACTGATTGATCACCTCTCCTGAACATTTTTGTATGAAAATTTTTTTTTTCAATGACCATTTCGTATAGAAGGGCAAAATTCATTCGGAGGAAAAATACGGAGAGAGCTGATGATTGAGGATTTCGAAGACGGGTGAAGAGCACAGCCAAGAGTATTGCAGATAGGTGGGGGGTGCTCGACCAAATGTCATTCAAAACGTCATGCAATTGGCAGTTAGCTGAAAAAAATTTCAAAATGGCGGATTCAAAATGGCCGCCATACGAATTTCGCCAATATCTCGAAGAGTATAAAAGATGGAAGAGTGGTTTCTTGACAAAAGTTAATCAGGATTCGAAGCTCTATTTGATGAATAGAAAAAAAAATCAAAATGGCGGAATTTATTTTTCCATAGAAAATGTATGGCGAATATTGAAGAGGCTAAAAGTTGGACGGCAAATAGGGGGGATGACAGCACGCGGGCCACATGTGGCCCGCGCCCCCACGCGCCCTACTAGTCAAACCTATACTTACATAATTTGTCATCATCATCACCATCAATGGCGCTACAGACCTTTGTGGGCTCGGGCCTGTTCAAGAACATTTCGCCACCCATCCCTGTCGTTAGCGCTCGTTTTCCAATTTCTTATGGCGATGTTTCAACTACTAGGTACTACTTGTTTGACGTGTTTTGCGTCCTGCTCAATACATACATAGGTCTATTAGTCAATATAAAGTTATTCCTTGGTCTGTGCTCAACACCATCCAGCCATGGAAGCTTTAGCCGACCAACACTTCTACGTCTATCTGGGAGTGAAACCATGACCTTTTTAGGTGGCCTGCATTCACCCAAACGTTGCACGTGTCCAGCCCACTGCAATCTCGCGATCTTTACCTATTTGCTGGACTACGTTAGGCTCACCAAAGATGTCATTTATCTCATACTTGCACCATAGATCGATCTAAGATCGACCCTTCTTTCGAAAACGAGAAGGGCCTCCTCGTCCTTTTTACTAATAGTCCAGCACTGCATGTAATATGTAAGAACCTCGTAAGAACAGACCTTACAAGATTCTTGTTAAGCGTTTTGTCTTGTTAATTTGCTAGTGAGCACTTAAATACACGAAACTTGTTCATTCGACTTCATTTCTTACAGTTCCATAGGCTCATTTCAGTGATTTCACTAGAATCCGGAATTATAGTTACTTCGTGACAAAAATCGTAATATTTTAAGTAAACATAACAGTAATCGTGCTTTAAAAAAAAATAAAGAATAAATAAAAAGCAATTTGTATTATGGTGAAACTTTTATTTCATACAAACTTACCTACCTAATTATAATTATTCACAGCATTTAAAATTAAATTATTATAGGTATTATTCTATACAAAAATATGTACATACACTACCTAAGTTATTAATTAGTTTCGCAAAATAAAGGAATTAAAACTTAAACTAAGTAATTGCAAATAGATAATCCTCATCCCTCTATCAGATTAACAACTTTCCTATCAAAATTAACAACTTTTACTATACGCCTTCTTAAATTTGATTTATAATTTTTTTATAGATGTACGCGTGTTCATTACTCTGTAACGCTGCCTTGCCTTGCCCAGCAGCAAAGTTGCGACGCGCGGTCCCCATAAAACACACAGTTCACAGAGTAATGATACGAGAAATGAAAGAAAAGTAATCGAACAAACGTTGCTAGAAAGTAGAGCAAAAGAGCTGTTTGTTACTATTTATTTCGCTCTATATTGTAAAGTCCAATAAATTTTTAAATGTTGCGGAAAACAAAATCATATTATGATACTTATTTATTCTTGTAATAAATCTATAGTAATTATTTTCAAGAATTAAATAAATCTTACTCTACTTGGTGACTGCAAAAATGACAGTGAAGATGTAAAAAAAATACCTAATATATATCATAAATTAAAAACCAGAAACATTTCTAATCCATTTAATCCTCATTTTATAGCAATTATATTTTCAGTCAAAATAATATCCCCTAGGTTATCCTAGGTACCTAATAGTGAGAGTCTGAATTAACGCTATCCCAGAAAAAATTACGGTTTCCTCGCGATATGTAAATACAAACCGAAATCCACGCGAGCTTTGAAAATAAAATTAAAGTACTATTTGTACATTAAATACGAAATCATTAATATTTCATTGGTTCTGGCGGGACAATTGCGGAAAAACATTTTCATTATTCATTGCCATCGTAATCGTTAGCAAATTCAGCCCGCTGATAGGCAGACTCTGTTTGCATTTTTCCAGCCAATCAGGGGCCAGAACACGATAACAATGTCGTTTTTCTTATACAATCACTTATCAAATTAGCAAACTATTGGGTACTTATTGCTTTTTTTCCGCCTTAGTTATTATATCGAAAGTCAATAGCACTAGGATTGTTACACTCAAACGCCGGGTATAAGGCCGGGTTTCCTCCCCGGCCACGCTTCTTTTGCGTACTTCTTCTTCTTTGGCTCGCTGGACGGACCGGATTCTTCTGCCGCTGTGAAATGAACAAGTACATTTTAGAGTGTGTAACATGTACCGGGAACGTTGTTTTACCACGTATAGGTAAACCGCTATAAACCTGGACCTCCTGATGGTCTGCGGGACGCGGGGCGGGTGATGCGATTGACTATAAGTCTATAGGCTACTGAGCGAACTGAAGCGTTGCCTTGTTGGTGGCAAAACAAGCATTTTTGGCACCGATAAACTGGCAACATTTTTCACGCCGTCCGCCCTATCCTGGGTACATGTCTACTATTAGAAGAGACTTGTATTAGCATGATTTTATACACAAGGAATTGCAATCAGTCCTATAGCCTGTACATAATAAGAAATAGAGAGGCTTAAAAATGAGTTGAGACATACCAGTATGTGGCAAAGGTGGGTGGATGTTAAGATGTGGCTCCGGACCCTCTAACTCCACATCAGGTGCTGGGTTTGGTAATGAAAGACCCAATCTGGGAAAATAAAAATTTAATATTATCTCTCCGCATGCCGCATTTTCCGATCGACAAGTGCAGACGGTAGGTGGTTCTGCTGCATCAGTGATTTGACTATCCATCAAAATTCCGATTTCCCAGCCATGTCATCTTCACAAGTTCATAGCAAAATTACAATACTATGAAAACTGAATTAATTAGGCGTTCCTGTTTTCTTGTTGGTACTTAATTCTTGTTGGTAGTTGGTAATAAGAGTGTGAAAGAAATAACGCTATACGACGACAACTGGTGCCCATTCTAGCTTATACTGTAAACAATTTCACTTACCTAGCTCCGATCAGACTCAAATGTGAACTAGGCGCCGGTAGGTCCGAGTATAGATTGTTACTTCTTGATATTTCTTGCAGCCGTAGAGAATGGTGGTGATGATCTGTAATGAAGACAAATATAAGTATATTTATTTATTTTATTTATAATTCCCATATTTGGACTTTTTTCTTGTTTTATATTTATATCTGAGATCAGTGTTTTAACCATAATAATCAGATTTGAGGTCTATAATGTTAAGTCATTTTGGGTTTTCACATCCTCTGATGCAGCATCCTCTATTTGAAAGTCTAGGCGAAATGTCTCTGGTGTCGAGAAGTTTGACAGCCAGACTGTTTTCATTGCCAGGAACTATTAAGGGTGCGTTTACGGACATTGCAGTTTTCGTGGAGTTTTCGGTACATATTGTGACTAGAATAAACAAAATATAATGGAACTAAAAATAACAACACAAAGATTGGTCTTGTATCTACAATTCGTGGTAGAAAAATTGGTTAAAAATCTTTACTTTTAGTACTATAAAAATAGTTTAAATTATCTCTTCTCACAAAATTGGCGATTTAGGAGCGAGTTTCGGTACATTTTTCTGTAAAAACATACCGATTTTATGTCTTTTAAAAATATCAACTGACAGTAGATATGTTCATCTATACACGGTGGTAGAAAAAATAACAAAAAAAGGACAAACAGTATATGAAAAAAAATGAAGTTCACGTGCATTGTTTTCACATATTTTGCTTACAAGCGTAAATCTTAAAGAGGTTACAATAAGGGTTATTTTATTTTACTCGGTCACAGGTTTCTACTATTTCAAAATTCAAATATCAATCAGTCAGCCTTTGGCTGCCTTCGCGAGTGGGACTGCACGTCGTTGGCGAGCAGTTGCTGATTGAAAAACATCGCTGTACGTACACGGATATTTGGCAATAACTATCTTGATACTTGACGAAATCTACTGTCCTGACATATTTTTGAAAAGGTAAGCACCTACAGTACCTAGTACCTACAATATTATATTTTATTATAATTAGCTAGAATTGAGTTTATTTATTTTATTCCATTTATTTTATTTGTTCCCCAAGCGTACTAGTGACCTGAAGGTATACTTAGAAGACTACTACTGGATCTCCTAGACGTATAGAGCTAGCCATCTCGAGTTTGGGCTCGTTTTGTTAGTTATGAAAAGACCTTTCCACTTGACTTGGTGGAGTGAGCTGAAGGTATACTTCGAAGACCACTACTGGATCTCCTAGACGTATAGACCTAGCCATGTCGAGTTTGGGCTCGTTTTATTAGTTATGAAAAGACCTTTCCACTTGACTCGGTGGAGTGACCTGAAGGTATACTTCGAAGACTTCTACTGGATCTCCTAGACGCATAGACCTAGCCGGGTCGATTTTGGGCTCGTTTTGTTAGTTATGAAAAGACCTTTCCACTTGACTTGGTGGAGTGAGCTGAAGGTATACTTCGAAGACCACTACTGGATCTCCTAGACGTATAGACCTAGCCATGTCGAGTTTGGGCTCGTTTTATTAGTTATGAAAAGACCTTTCCACTTGACTCGGTGGAGTGACCTGAAGGTATACTTCGAAGACTTCTACTGGATCTCCTAGACGCATAGACCTAGCCGGGTCGAGTTTGGGCTCGTTTTGTTAGTTATGAAAAGACCTTTCCACTTGACTTGGTGGAGTGAGCTGAAGGTATACTTCGAAGACTACTACTGGATCTCCTAGACGTATAGAATTAGCCTCTAGCTAGCTGAATGATTTATGACCGAGTCTGCAGCGAGATAATTACACTACTATAGTGGTGCAGCCTCTCACCTCCCCGCATATGTTGCACACGCGGCTGCACTCGTCGGCCGGCACGATGTCGGTGAGCGAGAAACTCGAATGATTTATGACCGAGTCTGCAGCGAGATAATAACACTACTATAGTTGGCAGCCTCTCACCTCCCTGCATATGTTGCACACTCGGCTGCGCTCGTCGGCCGGCACGATGTCGGTGAGCGATACACCCGAATGATTTATGACCGAGTCTGCAGCGAGATAATAACACTACTATAGTTGGCAGCCTCTCACCTCCCTGCATATGTTGCACACTCGGCTGCGCTCGTCGGCCGGCACGATGTCGGTGAGCGATACACTCGAATGATTTATGACCGAGTCTGCAGCGAGATAATAACACTACTATAGTTGGCAGCCTCTCACCTCCCTGCATATGTTGCACACGCGGCTGCGCTCGTCGGCCGGCAGTCGGCACGATGTCGGTGAGCGAGACACTCGAATGGTTTATGACCGAGTCTGCAGCGAGATAATTACACTACTATAGTTGGCAGCCTCTCACCTCCTCGCATATGTTGCATACGCGGCTGCGCTCGTCAGCCGGCACGATGTCGGTGAGCGAGAAACTCGAATGATTTATGACCGAGTCTGCAGCGAGATAATTACACTATTATAGTTGGCAGTCTCTCACCTCCTCGCATATGTTGCATACGCGGCTGCGCTCGTCGGCCGGCACGATGTCGGTGAGCGATACACTCGAATGATTTATGACCGAGTCTGCAGCGAGATAATAACACTACTATAGTTGGCAGCCTCTCACCTCCCTGCATATGTTGCACACGCGGCTGCGCTCGTCGGCCGGCGCGATGTGGGTGAGCGAGACACTCGAATGATTTATGACCGAGTCTGCAGCGAGATAATTACACTACTATAGTTGGCAGCCTCTCACCTCCTCGCATATGTTGCATACGCGGCTGCGCTCGTCAGCCGGCACGATGTCGGTGAGCGATACACTCGAATGATTTATGACCGAGTCTGCAGCGAGATAATAACACTACTATAGTTGGCAGCCTCTCACCTCCTCGCATATGTTGCATACGCGGCTGCGCTCGTCAGCCGGCACGATGTCGGTGAGCGAGAAACTCGAATGATTTATGACCGAGTCTGCAGCGAGATAATTACACTACTATTGTTGGCAGCCTCTCACCTCCTCGCATATGTTGCATACGCGGCTGCGCTCGTCAGCCGGCACGATGTCGGTGAGCGATACACTCGAATGATTTATGACCGAGTCTGCAGCGAGATAATAACACTACTATAGTTGGCAGCCTCTCACCTCCCTGCATATGTTGCACACGCGGCTGCGCTCGTCGGCCGGCACGATGTCGGTGAGCGAGACACTTGAATGATTTATGACCGAGTCTGCAGCGAGATAATTACACTACTATAGTTGGCAGCCTCTCACCTCCTCGCATATGTTGCATACGCGGCTGCGCTCGTCAGCCGGCACGATGTCGGTGAGCGAGAAACTCGAATGATTTATGACCGAGTCTGCAGCGAGATAATTACACTACTATAGTTGGCAGCCTCTCACCTCCTCGCATATGTTGCATACGCGGCTGCGCTCGTCAGCCGGCACGATGTCGGTGAGCGATACACTCGAATGATTTATGACCGAGTCTGCAGCGAGATAATAACACTACTATAGTTGGCAGCCTCTCACCTCCCTGCATATGTTGCACACGCGGCTGCGCTCGTCGGCCGGCACGATGTCGGTGAGCGAGACACTCGAATGATTTATGACCGAGTCTGCAGCGAGATAATTACACTACTATAGTTGGCAGCCTCTCACCTCCTCGCATATGTTGCATACGCGGCTGCGCTCGTCAGCCGGCACGATGTCGGTGAGCGATACACTCGAATGATTTATGACCGAGTCTGCAGCGAGATAATAACACTACTATAGTTGGCAGCCTCTCACCTCCCTGCATATGTTGCACACGCGGCTGCGCTCGTCGGCCGGCACGATGTCGGTGAGCGAGACACTCGAATGATTTATGACCGAGTCTGCAGCGAGATAATTACACTACTATAGTTGGCAGCCTCTCACCTCCTCGCATATGTTGCATACGCGGCTGCGCTCGTCAGCCGGCACGATGTCGGTGAGCGAGAAACTCGAATGATTTATGACCGAGTCTGCAGCGAGATAATTACACTACTATAGTTGGCAGCCTCTCACCTCCCTGCATATGTTGCACACGCGTCTGCGCCCGTCGGCCGGCACGATGTCGGTGAGCGATACACTCGAATGATTTATGACCGAGTCTGCAGCGAGATAATTACACTACTATAGTTGGCAGCCTCTCACCTCCTCGCATATGTTGCATACGCGGCAGCGCTCGTCAGCTGGCACGATGTCGGTGAGCGAGAAACTCGAATGATTTATGACCGAGTCTGCAGCGAGATAATTACACTATTATAGTTGGCAGTCTCTCACCTCCCTGCATATGTTGCATACGCGGCTGCGCTCGTCGGCCGGCACGATGTCGGTGAGCGAGACACTCGAATGATTTATGACCGAGTCTGCAGCGAGATAATAACACTACTATAGTTGGCAGCCTCTCACCTCCCCGCATATGTTGCACACGCGGCTGCGCTTGTCGGCCGGCACGATGTCGGTGAGCGAGACACTCGAATGATTTATGACCGAGTCTGCAGCGAGATAATAACACTACAAGAGTCTGCAGCGAGATAATAAATTAGCTTAGAACGAAGTTATTTCGTTATAATAAAATACCTAAATGACAAAATATAAAATTTTATATCAAAGTATCAAAATCGCGTTGATTCACTCATTTCGAGGCAGCTTTGTGTGAGTGTAGGCCGTGCGTATGTATTTAGTGCGATTTGATACCTATCTATTTTGGGAGCACATCCTTAAAACTTTCAATTTAAATCAATAAAGCTATGAATGCAATGCAGCTGCAGCTCAAAATTCGAAAAATCAATTATTTCCAAAGCCCAAGGCGTACAGGCTCTTGTAAAAGGTCAATATCATATTTGTGATGTATATGGTGATATAAAACAAAGTTTACGCGGGTTAAAACTCGCACTACATCGAGAATCAAGTCAAAATACCACTCACTTTCATCTGCACTCTGCAACTTAAGTTTCTTTGAAGGTGTGTTGGCATTGGGCACTATGGTAGACCGTACAAGGTTCCTGAATCTGCCGATGGTGGGGTCAATGTCTTCAGGATTGATGATGTCCACTTCCTCGTTGAACGACACGTTGCGTTTCTGCTTCTTGGGAACTCCACCAGGCAAGGACGCTGATCTTTTGGTACCTGTTGGAGGCTAGAACATAAAACGAAAAACGCATACAACCTTCTTATTGTCTATTATGCAAAAGCAGAGTAAAATATAATAGTAGAATCATGGAACAGTATGTAAATATTGTTTTTTTTTTATCCACACAAAACAAAAATATTCATTGTTATGCAAAATATTCATAAATGCTGCAAAACTATTGCTGCTTCCGAACAGTAGTGTAGTTTGACTTAGGCTTATTTAAATATCAAATAGAGCTGGTATTATAACTAACCTTCAATACATCCGTGCCGTCTTCAGTTGAGATGCCCAACATTGAAATTCTTCTGTTGTGTGCAGTGTTGAATTCTGTAAGATTCTGAAATAACAATTTACATATTTCAGCTGTTATAATTTTTCAGCCTTATGCCTAATATGCCAACTTTTTATTTAATTACTAGCTGACCTGAAATTGTTCTGCCCATTCTAAAATCTAAACTATTACTGAGCCCACTCAAACAGAAAAAAAAATAAGGAATCAACAATACCATGGCAAACAGCCCTGGCCTAATAAAATAGCCTTTTGTATTTGGATCCGCAACTGCACAAAAGCTATCCAAAAAAAAAGGTTAAAACATATTTGTGGTAACTTACATCTAACTCAGTCTGTGTTTCAGGCAACCCAAGCAAGGCACCCTCTGTTTCATTGTTGGGCAACTCTTCCATAATACCCCGAGCATTGCCTGTTGGTCTTTCTCTGTACACAAAAATCTTTGGTGATTAATAAAAGTGAACTTAAATTAACAAATGAGAAAAGTTTGTATACCAATCAAATAATGCTTAATAAGTAAGTGTAACCAACGGATGGATGGATGGACAGATGAACAGATGGACGGAGATAGTCTCACCATAAGGGTTCCATTTTTACCAATTTGGTATGGAACTCAAAAAAAGGCATGATATTATAAGCCACCATTACATACTCATCTTAACTACCTTGTACCCTTGAGTTAAGGGGATTTATTGAATTTATTTTTGTCTTCCTCACTCTCACGGAGATTTGGTAGGTGCGACATGCAGCGTCGCGGAAGAATATAGCAGGAAAACGACGTTTTACCTAATTACTCAAAAACTAAGCCAGTTATCAAAAATCTGTTCTAAGCGTTTTAGGATATTATTATTACCGATACATTAAAATAAAAATCCAATTACATCCATTGTAGTTTCCGATAAAACATAGGAAAACTGAGATTTTGGAGCATCTTTTGGGAGAACTTTCTATCGAGAAAATTTTATCCAATCGTGTTTCTGCTTCTAAGCGATTTTAGATTAAAGACCCAAAATACATGACGTGTAAATTTGAAAGTAATTGTCTTTATAGTTTTTGCATAAAACTTCATTCAAAATCACCTAAATACGGCTTGTAGGCTGTTAACACATAGGCTTAATTCAGAGTCCTACAGCACTTTTAAATGACATCCATTGGTATTAAATTGCTAGCTAAAGCTAGATTGAATCTTAATCACCTGATAATGTAATTCCTTGTTGATGCTCCAAAATGAAATATGGAATCGATTGGTAGTTGTGTGGGCTTGTTAGGCTCCAATCTCATGCTACCAATGTATGTGCCGTGTGCTGAAATTAATAAGTTCCGTTACAGCAAGAACACTTTACGAGCAATGTAGGAATCAGAATAAACTCATCATACTCACTGCTTCCCAAATCAACCAGGAAGGCCCTGTTCAAGTGTTTGTGGTACACAAATGCAGCATGCACTCGCGAGCAGCTGGCATGGTCTATACAGAAGTCATTCATCTGCGGGTTGCGACCAAACAGGTAACACTTCTTCTCGTCTATCATGAGCTTTTGTATCAGTTTGTCACCTTTCAAAACGTCCAAGTGAAGTCCAGTCGGTGGTTTTCCGGCCCTTTTAAAAGAGTTGAGTTCATAATAAATTTATACAATTTATCAAAGCAGTAGCAACTTCGAAAGGTAAATACAAGATTTAATACCGATATCTTTAATTATTTTTAAGCTCAAAATTCGGGCGTCGAGCGCGATGGCGGGCGGCATGGTAAACTTTGATTAGTAGAGTAGATATTTATGAACTTACCAATTGGGTACCTCATAATGGTTTGCCATATTTCTAGATATAGATTAAGGCTTGAATATACGGTAAATCTATCTTAATTAAAGGCCTTCTAATTCATATTTCATTAAAGATTCCCAGACCACTTGATAGTTGATTTGGTTACGGATCGCGGGTGACAGCTGTCAGTTGTCAGTTGTCAGCAACAGGCTGTCAATTGTCATATTCACAGAATAGGTACTTATTTAAGTATCCATCATGGAATTAATAAGTACTTCGTACAACTGGAAAGCTTACTTCAATGATTTTGACATATTAAAATGAACCTTATTTCAATGGTTACAAAGTATTTTTTTTATTAACCAATATCTCCTTGTAAAAGTGAGCCTGAGCGAGAAAACTTTTTCTTGGTGTGTCCCTTTCGCACAAGTAAGTTTGACATCAGTGCGTACTAGGGTGACTACACTTGAAACTTCTTATCATGGAATTAATAAGTTTTTCCTACAACGTAATTATTTGTAGTAAGCACTACGTACTTGGTATAGGTCGCACAGCGAGAGTTGAGGCGAACAACACAAGCAAAGTCTATGTATCTGTACACGCTCGATGCGTTGACGTCTTGCAGTGGTCTCGCTTGCACAAATCAGTTATAATTAGCAAGAGCGAGATAGCTAGTGTTTTTGAGATTTGAATGAGTATGATACGGAGTGTCGTATAAAAACTAAGTATACCCACATATTATTATTTTGCGCTTAGATTATTGGAATTTTCTTAGGGTATGTTTTTTGAAGGCGGTTCACTTTTTTTATTAAAATAGAAATTGAGTTATCATTTTGTTTTGATTGTGATTTTGCTTTTACAAAACAACGTTAGATTTATATATTACTTATTTATAAAATACTTGTTATTTGTACCTAATGACACAAATACAATCTGTCAATCAGTTAATCAATCAAACTACAAGCGTTCAAGAGATACGTTTCGGAAGTGCAAAATAAAAGGGTCATCAGGTGTATTCATTCCAATCTTCAAACGCCATCGCGTAGTTACCTAACAATATTTTCTGGCGGTATTACTAGGTATAGCATCTTCTTCTGCAACAGGACGCAAAAACAACATCGACAAAGTCGTGAAATTGTATTTAATGTATTCAATTATTTTAAAGAAAACGTAAAAAAAGACAGATCTAATGTAATTATGACTGAATTGTATAAATTGACGTCCCCTGTCTTACATCTTACAAAAATGAAACACCTTGTATGCAAATATTACGTTAGTGTGAGTGCCGTGTTCGCCTCAACTCTCGTTGTGCGACCTATACGAAGTACATATTAATTGCATGCTACTTATGTACTTTAAAATTTACTATTTAGAAAATACTATATTAATAACTTGGTATTTAGAAGTGTTTTATTTATTATAAGTAAGTATACATATTGCTTATTAGAGGATGAGACGCAAGAGTGGTGTGTGGTAGTGTATATAATTACTAGTAGGGTGCGTGGGGGCGCGGGCCACATGTGGCCCGCGTGCGGTCTTCCCGCCTATAAAAGAATCGCCGCCATCTCGAATTCATATTCGCCATACATTTTCTATGGAAAAAAATAAATTCCGCCATTTTGATTTTTTTTCTACCCGTTGAATAGACCTTCGGGGCCTGGTCACTTCTTGTGAAGAAACCGTTCTTCCATCTTTTATACTTTCCGAGATATCGACGATATTTATGATTCCGCCATTTTGAAAATTTTTTCAGCTCACTGCCAATTGGATGACGTTTCAAATGACATTTGGTCGAGCACCCCCCACCTATCTTTGATACCCTGGCCGTGCTCTTCACCTGTCTCTGAAATCCTCAATCATCAGCTCTCTCCGTATTTTTCCTCTGAATGAATTTTTCCCTTCTATACGAAATGGTCATTGAAAAAAAAATTTTCATACAAAATTGTTCAGGAGAGGTGATCAATCAGTGAGTCAGTCAGTCAGTGAATCAGCACGAGTAGCTATATATATAGTAATGTACCTTTGGTTTTATTTAGATAGTTTGGTTTTATCTAGCATTAGGTACAAACAAAATCAAAAAGTTTACTTTATGGACTAGGATCTTACGAGTCTTACTCTATAAAAACAGAGTAAATATAATTACCTACCTACCTTTTTAAATAAAAGAATGTGCTTTTCTGCTTCATTTTAATATTATTTAATCCCAATAATCGATATTAAACTGAGTCTCGCCTCCTGTGATATACAGGTAAGAAGATGGTTACACTAGTTGAAAGAGACGGACCAAGATTTATGACCTCTTTCTCGGTGCGTTTTTCGATACACAGTAAGCCTTCCAGTTGTACGAAGTACTTATTAATTCCATGGTATCCATATGTCATTCTTAAGTCATATTCAATAGGTATACTCTCTAGTCTCTAGCTTTCTGTACTCTATGCATAGAGATAACCCCACAGACAGAACCATGGAGGCCCGAGGCGCCCCATTCATTATATTTATCCTAGCAAAGTAACTAATCTATGATCCTAGCCTTGCGTGACATGAGGCGCTATTATGAGCGCCAAGATTTGCTGTCAAAAGTTCGTGTAGGTACCTACCGAGTTAATAGGCTAGGTGACGCCATTTATACCATAGAGTATATTGAATATAGGGATTTATACGCCACTTGACTAATAGTCCGGCTAAATTTTGTAGACGGGGCCAGACCTTATTGTTTCCTTGGGCTAGGTCTGTGCTTTTTTTAAAATGAAGCAATCGCAGTAGGTAACAGGGAAGCACAGGCTCTGCATCTGAGCAACTGAATAATCATAGTGTTATTTACCTACTTACTGTTTCCATGTTTCTTGGTCTGAGTGAGTTACAGAACAAGGAAAGCTATAAGCTATATGGACTGGATTCTAGGCCTGAGGGCGTAAATAAAAATAAAATACAGTAATCTTTAGCGTAGCGCACTTTATCATTGGTAATATTCGACTTTTCGAACTATCTTTACCTAATTTTAGGTAGTATGAGGGTAGTACTCTGTTCATTCGTTTTTCTGTGTGACACACCAGACATCTATGTATTACTAGGTGACCCGGCAAAAGTTGTTTTGCCATTAATGATATTAAAAAATGCTGTAGGACCTACTTTCATATCGAATACACAAAACAATTCGTAACAATCGGTCGAGCCATTTCGGAGAAGTTTGGTAACAGAAATTGGCACGAGAATTTTATATAATATTAGAGATAAGTAAATTATGTTATTGCAGTATTTAATGGTCTCAGAGCGAGGGCCCAGACAAAGACCACTTTGTTTATCTCTCCCAAGCTATTGCTATAAAATGTGTCTCAATGGTCAATGAAGCACAATTCATTTAATTAGGCCCAACAAATATTAAACAAAGTTGACTTTAAATGTTTATTAGGGAATAAGAATATATTATATAGGTTAAGATAATTTATAAACTTACGAGTGCCTAATAAATCTACATTCTATGAGTCCGCGAGCGACGGCCTATTATAAATCTATGGTTACATTAATAATACAGCTAGTGCTAACTGCTAGGAACAACAAT
This sequence comes from Coenonympha arcania, assembly GCA_036785405.1. Classification (NCBI taxonomy): domain Eukaryota; kingdom Metazoa; phylum Arthropoda; class Insecta; order Lepidoptera; family Nymphalidae; genus Coenonympha; species Coenonympha arcania. Next base: position 7,418,390 of record CM072059.1, read on the forward strand.
TTATGTACAAGAGTGTTGGAAAGAAAAAGTTAAAGTCAGCTGATATTTGAAAGACTTCACAAAATTATCTCAAAAGTTATAGTTCTGTTTTAAGGCATCACAATCAAAAAATAATCTGACAAGTGAAAATCAAACATTGCAAAACGCGACAGATTAAGGGCCGATTTTTCAATCGCCACAAAAACGTTAACTGAGGAATAAATATGACGTTTTGTCAGCTTTTATATGGCATATGTTTCAAATTTATTCCTCAGATAGCTTATCTGGCAATTGAAAAATCGGCTCAAAAATTAACTTAACTATAATGCCTCTTAGCCATTTTATATACATAAGTATTTTATCTCCCACTGAACACCAAAGACAGTTTCTGAAACATAATAGTTAGAAGGAAAACACGTGGACAGCGTTTCTCCTGGCACGCGCGCCGCTACGGTCACCCCATCCCCACCACGGGCGAGTCTGTGTGTGTCAGAAAAAGTGGTGGTAGGAGTGTTTGTGCGAGTGTCACATGCGGCGGCGCTTGGCGGGCGTGGTCGCCGGCGGCGTCGACGTGTTGGCTCGGCGACGCCCGCGCCGCGACCCGTCCTCGTCGATGAATGGGGAATCCCACGCTGAAAGGTGTTCAAAATGAAAATAATAAGAACTTGTGCTGTGCCACGGAATACATAATAGTACCTAATGGTACAGAAGGTTCAATCCGCAAGATGATTCAAAGAAATAGTGACTCTAGCACTGACACAATAAAGTGCAATTCAGTTCGCAACAGCGCCTAGCTCCGCCTCCGCTATGCATCTAAAGTTGGTGGTCTCTTTCTATCGCGTAACTTTCTCTTTCGACGTACTAAGTTTGTCTTGAATCGGGCGTACGCAGCGCGTGAAATAGACCGTACAAGAAGTAACGCGTGCAACCTAGCCGGCGCGCGGCAATGAGTTTCTGCATGTTTTTAATAATAAGTAGTCTAATAAGCTATAGTTGCTATAATTACCTGCAGCTGAGCTGACTTTTGATTTTTGGGACTTGTCCCTGTGTGATATTGACTTTCTGCCACTTGTACTGTCTCTGGGTCCTGAAGCGTTGGAATCCCGGGAATCTCTCCTTCGATCTGAAATCAAACACAGGCCAATTTAGGATTTTACAGAGACCGATTATTAAGTGTTGTCACAGGAGTTACTGGTAGTAAGACTTTTACAGAGTCCATCCAGGTAGGTACCATCCAGCGGCATAAGTCCATTGTGAAGCAATAATGTATTACTGTATTTTGGTTTCAAGGGTCATGCCTACAAGATAATTGAGATAGAGATTGATTGATTAATTGATTCTGTAATCTTATTATCACGCAATGGTGAATATTGCGTTAAATAACGTTATGTGTTAAATAATGTTATTCAAAACTAATGTTCAATAAATGTTAAAAAAGTTCTATGTAAAATAGGATACTGCAAAACTTACTCGTGAGTCCCATTAGTATTCAATTAATCAAAGTTATTAAGGCTAAAAAACGTCAGATGACTACTATGAGACGAAGATGTACAGCAGAGATTGTACATTCCAGTATTAGTGTTGAGTTAGAGTTGCAAAAATGAAAATTTTTAGATGACTTTGATGACACTTAATTCACTGAAGGTGATATGTTTAGAAAATTCTGACACCGACTTACCATAGTCCTTCTCAGATTTGATGCTAGGAGTGTCAGTGGAAGCATGTGAGCTGCCGCTCTCTTTTCTAGTCTTCGTAGCGAGCGCGCTTATGCTGTCTTTGCGACCTATTTGTGCAGCATGAAAAAGTTTTTAAGAACATTATAAAAATTAAATTATAGTAGTTTATGTAACGGTTACATAATGGGGGGTATTAAAATACGAGTGTGAGTTTAAAAAACGAGCCGCAGGCGAGTTTTTTAATAGTATCACACGAGTGTATCTTATTGTTAAACAAGGACACCCTCATACCAATTCTCACAAACTTTTTCAATGAGGTTATACGGACTGAGTCAATACCACAGCAATGGAAAGCATCGACAATTATACTGCTTCACAAGAAAGGAGACAAGAACAACATAAACAATTATAGGCCAATCAGTTTGATTTCCAATATTTACAAGGTCTTTGCAAAGGTAATCCTTTCCCGAATAGCTAGGACTCTAGATGAGAATCAGCCTAGGGAGCAAGCAGGATTCAGAAGTGGATTCTCAACGTTGGATCACATATATGTTGTGAAACAATTATTTGAAAAGGGAAAAGAATTTAATATAGTATTCTACTGCTGTTTTGTGGACTATTGCAAAGCCTTCGATTCTTTGGCACATGAAAAGATTTGGCTCGCACTTAAAAATCAAGGAGTCGAGCACAAATACATCAGAATACTAAAAAATATTTACAAAAACAGCACAGCCAAAATCAAGCTAGAGAAAGAAGGAAAGGATATAAATATAGAAAGAGGAGTGCGACAGGGCGATCCCGTGTCACCTAAGCTTTTTACTGCAGTGCTGGAAGAGGTTTTTCATCACCTGGACTGGGAAGAATGTGGCCTATTAATTAACGGAGAGAACTTGTCACACTTGAGATTCGCTGATGACTTGATCATATTCTCTGAAACTAAGGAGGGGCTCCAAATAATGCTAAACGATTTAGACCGAGAGAGCCAAAAAGTGGGTCTGCTCATGAACACAGATAAGACAAAAGTCATGACAAATGGTCAGCAAGAACCAATTTATATCAACAATAATGCCATTGAATATGTAACAGAGTATGTCTACCTAGGCCAAATAATATCACCAGAAAATTTAACTTCCAAAGAGATTGACCGACGTATAGCAAACTCATGGAAACAATATTGGAGCCTAAAGGAGGTGATGAAAAACAAAAATACGAACATGTCCATAAAAAGAAAATTGTTCGACACTTGTGTGTTGCCAGTACTAACGTATGGCTGTCAAACATGGGCGCTAACCAGAAACCACGTAAGAAAGCTGGAGACCTGCCAGGCTTCCATGGAAAGAAGCATGATGGGTAAAAAACTATCAGATAGAATACGAAATACGACGATCAAAGAACACACAAAGACTAAAGATGTGACTGTTACCATCAAAAAATTAAAATGGAAGTGGGCCGGGCATACCATTAGAGGAGCAGAAAAATGGACAAAAGTCTTAATGAACTGGCATACCACGCACTTAAAAAGAAAAAGAGGTCGACCATTTAAAAGATGGGTCGATGAAATAACAGAGGTGGCTGGAAAAGCATGGTCTAGGAAAGCTTGGGACAGAAATGTATGGAAGCAGATGGAAGAGGCCTTTGCCAAAAGGCAAACAGACGGGAGCGCGGTGGTAGATTTAGGATAACTCTGTAAAAACTTAATGTAACTGCTATGTCTGAATAAAGGCTTATTTATTATTATTATTATTATTATTATATTCATGTATTTTAGTATGTATGTATATTTATCAATCATCTAGCACCCATAACACAAGCTATCGCTTACTTTGGGGCTAGATTGCGACGTGTTAAATGTCCCGTATATATATATATATATATATATATATACAAAAGGAAAATTATAATCAGTTTAAACCACGGACATTCCTCACTCCTTTACAATCCCTTATATTTCATGTGATTCATAAGAAGTAAGGAAGGATAGGGCTGTGACTTTGTGCATTGAACCCACTATACCTTTAGGAGTGTTATCCTTTGAAATGGTTCCTCTTGAATTGCTTCTGGAGTTAGATGTCTTTGGTGAGGGGCTTCTACCATCTAAAAGAATTTGTAATTATTAAATTCCATTTCAACAGGATGAAGAGAAAAACACATTTTTCTGCTATTATTTTTTTTTTTTTTTTTTTTTTTTTTATAATTGATAGGCTTGCGCTTGACTACAATCAAGTCCGATGTACAGAAATGATGAGGTCTAGGATGGAGCGCGCTTGCCTAGAAAATGCCTATTCACTCTTCTCTTGAAGGCACCCAGATTGTATTTGGCTGGGAACACGGAAGCTGGAAGGGTGTTCCACACCTTAGCGGTTCGAATCAGAAACGTAGAAGAAAAGCGTTTCGTCCGAGTACGCTGGACATCAACCACATAAGGATGCCAATTCTCTCGACGTCTCGCGGTTCTATGGTAGAAAGGTGAAGGTGGCACAAGGTTGTGGAGTTCTTGAGCACACTCTCCAAAATATATCCTGTAAAAAACCGCTAAACAGGCAGGTGTTCTAAACTGAGCAGTTTCGCCCGTGTTAGCGATTCCTTGCCTTGCTTGCTTTTAGTGACAAATACAGGTTTCTCATTAAATTTACACCAAGTTTAGTTTTTTCAAGGTCTTAAATTTAAAATCCAAGTGCGGTTTTTAAATTAACAAGTTTGAAATCTAAAAATTAAAAATTATCTATAATAATAATATTTGTCTCAAATAATAATAGGTATTTATCTTAAATTGCAGTTTTGCTAAAAAGCCACCTAGTGGTTGAGGAAACAAAATACCTGCAATTTATGTTTTATGGTTTATGCTAAATAAAATACTTTTTCACACACTCATCATTTTCATGAATGGTTAGCTTTATTGGGACAACCCTAGTCACTATCTAGGCTTTATATACTAACCTTCACTATCATCAGCTAGGCTAATATCTTTGCATTTCTGTTTAAGCAACGCACCAAATTCATTCTCTGGCAAACTAAAGGTAGTTTCGTTATTCGGAAAGGGTATCGGTTCAGTATCATCCAACATTGTCATATCGTACAGGGATTCCAAATGTCTCCATATATCGTGTGTAGATATCTCCTTGGTAATTGAATTAGACAATTTCTCCCAAATACAAGCCATTTGGAAGTGTTTGTTTAAACCGACCGGTTTGTGGTTCGCCATAGCGTAAAACAATTGGATTTCCATATCGACGTCCCATTTTACCGTGTCCGCGGTTTTCACATCTGCTTCTTCTTCGCTAGACACCATGATAGAGACCTAACAATGAAATTAATATTTTAGAATAATTAATTCAATTTTATGAAAACAGAAACGAGAAATCTGAAGAGTGAAGACCAAATTTCAAAATCACAGTTCTTAAATCAAAATACCTATTTTTTGTAATGTCATTTGTCAACTTCGTGTCAACAGTGAACAGACCACAGAACACATATACTCTCTAACGAGAGGAACAGACCCTACAGTTCGGTCGGTGGTAGGTAGGTATATACTAGGTACGCATTTTTTTGATCTCCTTTGTACCCCATTACAAAAACGACCAATGGGACGAAAAAATGTATGAAGACCTACGATATTTTTTTTGTTTCATGTTAAAGTTATAAGGTGTAAATTAAACAATATACTTTAGTTTAGAAATGGTTATAGAAATGGTTGTCTTTGAATACATCAATGAAATAGTACCCTGAAGACCCGTCCTGTCTATTTTGGGTATCAGCTTGGCTAGAAGCTAAAATTCTAAAATTCTAAAATTCATTACCAATGACTCTTAAATTTACAGAAAATAGATTACCTAATCAAGTTTTTGTTAAATTTTTGTTAAAATTAAATAATCAATAGAAAACGAGTAATTTAAGATATACTGCGGCATGCGCCAGCAAAATCAGAAAGAAACTTAAATCTTTCATTGGTGGTACATATTTTATAGTAGGTAGCTGTATTGTCGTGGCATCTCCATGGCATAGACTTAGGATACGTCAAAGACATTAAACTATAACAAGACTGAGCACTCAGTGCTGATGAAAAAACCGTCCGCGTGAGAGGGCACCTCAGGTAGTACGTCCCTTTCTAATTTAAGGTGACCATGATAAAAAAAAATCACAAGACAAATTATTTTTTTAAAACGATTGTGTATATATTAATATAAATGTATAGATGCTTGTGCTGATTTACCCACTGATTGACTGCTGACTCATTTATCACTTCTCCTGAACAATTTTGTGGGATTTTTTTTCACAGATGGTGGCGTATCCCTAAAAGATAAAAAAATGAAATATCCAATTTGGTGCAGTCGATCGGAATTTAAGGTAGGTATGTGCTTACACATCAACATGGGAGATTTATTTTTATTATAATAGTAGACTATATACATCTGCAATTAAAGTCCTACCTAACTACTACAAGAAAAATCTTTGATCTACGTAATTCATGGTTACCCTACAGAATATTATTATTGTTGTTTTTACTACCCATGGAAAGAAAAGCGGCTCAGGATAAGATTCATTTTTGCATCCTATCACAAAACATGAATTTACCATTTTCCATAAAAAACATAGATTTTTTTATAAATCAATCGCAAATTGAAGCACAAAAATTCACCAAGCAAAGCAGTGAACAAACCACCATCTTACTTTTATTAATACCAGTCCCAATGACATAAATACTACTTTTACTCAATAATAATAATTTTTTTTTAATACAACGAAATAATCATCATTAGTTTATGTAACGGTTACATAATGGGGGGTAGTATAATACCTAATTATGTAGAGTTTCATACACTAATTTATCTACGCTCATATTATTATCATAAATCCAAATCATAAAATCTTGCTAACGTTTGTCGTAAATCATTGCAACTACTAAGATGTCAGGTGGAGTGAAATTTTCTTTAGTAGGTTTCACTGCTAGACATTTTTCAGCGCAAAGTTTTGACTAAGTAACAAAAAAAATTGGTTGTCTGTGAAGTCGGTTTACGGACGATAGATTTACGAGATAACGTCATAATCGTAATCTTTATCGAAATCGTAATCGTAATCGTATTCATAATCGAAATCGTAATCATAATCACAGGCCCAGGTGGAACGTTACGCGGAACGTTAGACATTGTGTTGTTGTCTATGGTCAATCATGGCCCATCCATACTCTCGGCAATGACTACCAACTATATGTTGTCTGTGGATCACTTAAAAAAATATTACATAAAAAATATCACCCCAGATACAAATACAGGAATCCAGAGCCGTGTATCGTAATGGAAATTAAACAACTTTCTTTAAATAGGTATTTCCTAGAGCGATGTTGTAATGAATAACTTTTTAATAATTATAGAAGTCTGTGAATAAAATAGGTAATTATTTGACACATTTCGATTTCATAATTCGAACTTAATGCAATGAGCGTAGATAAAAATAATTATAATAACTGTAGAAACATAAAATAAGTTTCAGAGTTTATAGATATAGCTCCTCTAAAATGAAAGCCATAAGTGTCAATTTAGCTTAGCAAGAATGGTTAGTAGGTAGGTACTCAATCTTGTTAGTGTTTATTATCTTTGGGAAACGTTATCTCTGTGAGCATAGATAATACATATATACTTGTTTGTGAGACTGTGAGTCTGTGGGTACACTGGGTATAATACTGTTGTTATATTCTGTGGTCACCAAAATCAAAATAAAATCGAAATTCGACAAATTCAAAAGAAATTTAACTTTTTCTACGGTAGCCTACAGTTATTTCTAATTTCTACTATGGGCGTACATGTAGAAACTATTTCACCCGGGAACGGTATAAATATAATTGATCATGAGTCTCAGTGTAACATTTCAATTTGTAGTATACCATATGTTTATGTTTTAAATCGAATTGTTTTTAGGTTCTACCTACCCAAAACCTGGCCAGACTGTAGTCGTTCACTATACCGGAACCCTCCAAAATGGAAAAAAGTTTGATTCCTCAAGGGATCGTGGACAACCTTTTAAGTTTACACTCGGAAAAGGCGATGTCATTAAGGGGTGGGACCAAGGCTTAGCACAGGTTTGCAATCATGGTGAAACTTGTTTGTTTGTATGTATTTACCAAAGACTTCTATGTATCCTACTAGACAAGCTATGTGGAACAAAAAATGTGCTCCAAACCTATATAACGCCATCTAGTCTGATGAGCGGGAACTTGCTTGCAAACGTATGACGTCACGTCGATGAGTGGTCTTATGGTCAAAGATTAAAAAATAGATATTGCAATAATTGCAATCGCTTGCAATACCTACACATCGTTTAACATTAATTTAAAGTTATGATAAATAACATTTTACGGATAAATTACCAGAATTAAAATAGTTTTTAATATTTGACATAATGAAACTTAAATAATAAATTAAAAACTGTTTTATTTCTGAGTCTTTACGATTTAGACAATAATTTCTCAGAGTTTGCTTAGTTTTTATTGTGAATGTTATAGTTATTATGAACTTAAGTCCATCCAATATGTATCTAAAACACAAAAATTATAATTAAGTACTTAATTATATACCAATCGAAATTATTTTCCTACTGGTATATACCCTTTGTCACTTAACATATCTGTTCAAATAATTCTCATAATCTTTGTCAACGTGTCGGTAGTACTGTTCGCTCTCGCGTATTTCTACTAACGAGTAAGCGTGATGGATAATCATGATGGGAGTTGTGTATTTATTTACGATAATATTTGTTTTTAGACAAAAACGAAATAAATTATACTGACTTAACTGAAATAAACTTCAAAATACGTAGAAAAACTACTTACATAAATAATATTCACTGTTTTATTGGTCACTCCCTGTAAAAACCACGTTCACGGCTCACATAACAGTGCACCAACACTGATCGCCTCGCTAGCTCGCAGTGGACTAAACGAACTTCTGAGCCTGCACTGCTGTTCAGTGAGCAATTATTTAGTACCACACAGCGCATCTAGTATACATAGAAATCATTGGTATTTACACCATTCTTATGTTTTTTTTTTGGCTACAGATGTCAGTTGGGGAGCGAGCAAAACTGACATGTTCACCGGACTTTGCATATGGATCTAGAGGTCATCCTGGAGTAATTCCGCCAAATGCTACCTTAATTTTTGACGTTGAACTTTTAAGAGTGGAATAATAAAACTCTGCCATAAAACTTGAATAAAGTGTCTGTAAGCCTTACTACAATTATTATTGTTTTGGTATTTAAGCGAGATAGGTGGCTATATCGATAGATCAATACACGAAGGCCTGACCCACTCCTTTCTATCTCCAAACGAATTATATGTAATGTGTTTAAGGGATAATTTCATAATTGCATTGAAAAAGTGATAAGAGGCACATGTACCTACTATGTACATGCTATGATAGATAAATAATTTCAAATAAGTATTGTTTTGTTTGTATAGATTTTATTGGCTTACAGACAATTTATTTATATATTGAGTTATAAGTTATAATTTATTCACTTAATGTACTTTAATGTTGTTTGACTAATAACACAAACTGCATGTGCAATGTGATGCACATGATAAAACAGTATTCATTAAGGCTTGGGATACCTATATTGTTTTGCAAAGTTTATTAGTGATAATATTTTGTTCTCAATAGATAAGGATTGGTTGGTTAATAATTACTAGCTGCTACCTGGCTTTGATTATTATGGAATTAATTGTTTGTTTCTTGTTATTTTTATTGAACATTCATTTTGCATTTTACACTTTTATATTGGTGTAGGGAAACTTACACCACTTGTATACTAATTAACCTAATGATATTAATTTTTATGTTAGTGATGGTTACTTTTTAAATAATAATAATATACTCTATTCAACAAAAATATAATTTATTACAAAATATATAACTTTAAAACAAATTGATTATTCTTTACCCTTTACACATAACATGGTTAAGTCAATTTTACAGTTATTTATGCATTAGAGAAGCTATGGACTATAATTCATCAAAGGCACAACACTATTCTTAGTGAACGGCGTACGGCAAAGGGGACAGGTCTCTAGTGCTCCGTAACAGCATTGCATGCAGAACAAGTGGCCGCACTGTAATACACATGGCTGAACTATCTCCTCCAAACATGCAATACACGACTTACTGCTGTCAACCTCATTCGGGAAGTCTGACATGTCATCCATGTGCTTTTTCGCCTGGTATAAACTTTGACCACAGGATATAAACGCATGTAACAATGTTACTATGCCCAACAGTCTCAAATGAGCGTAATAAGCTGCAGCTGCAGGTCGTACATGCACATAATTGATACCAGTAACTGTTTTACCAATCTGCAGAGGTCCACCATTAATGTATGATAAAGCTCTGTGTATACTTTCAATTTGAGGGACTATATTGCTTAGGGTTTTTAGTAACACCGATAGAAAATTTTGCACATTTGGCTTCAATGATGAATTTTGTACAATTTGCTTTTCCACGTGGCCGAGTAATCGCCGTGTAATGTTTTCTCCAAATGCTGAAAGAAGGATGCTTAGCAAGCGATTGCTGAACGAAGGCAGCCTGTAATAAGTTTCATCTACTTGAACAATCCCAGAGTATTCTTCTCCAAGCGTTTGTAGGTCCTTCAGTGTTGTGAATGACTTGTACAGTATTGATGACACCGGGGCAGCTTTAGATGCATGATACGAAGGCACTAGTCTTGCCAACGCAGCTGCAAGTTGTTTCTCGTAGAGATCGTCTTTTTGAAACGCCCGCAAAACTTCAGCCGGTTGCGCCGCTGGCAATGCCATTATAATTTTTACAATAACCAAGATTGGATCTTTGGGAGATTAGTCAATTCAACCTATACAAGTCTTATCTCACATCATATCTATATACATTTATGAATTACGCTATTAGGACTTAGGAATATAGAAGTACTTGTTCTAATATATAACATAGATTGGTTATCCTCGGCCTATGCATCAGTGAACAAATATATACAATAACATTTACAAATTCAGATAATCACAATTCAGCTGTGGTTCAAAAAACTAAAAAGTTCATTGACTTTTGAGTTTTGGTTTTGACATGGTTTTGACAACTTCGAATAAAAAAAATCACAAACATCACAGCATAACAGCACAACATAGACTACTAATAACCTAAGTTGAAGACCAATCGAAATGCACGTGATGAGCGCCACCTTCGATCAGCAAATGAAAACCACTAAACCGTATTGGACTAGGCGAAGCGAGCGGCTGCGAGTGTGAGAGGTTAGTACTTAACTCTCACTCACACTCGATGTTATAATATCACAGGAACTAATCTATGGTGTAGATTTACCATCCGCTAGGAGGAATAATATTCTGTGGCTACCATAAACAATATCATCTAAAAATAACCCATTGAAATAACCAATCAGCAATTAGGTACCAGAAACAGTTGAATTTGAAGTTGAATATTTTTGAAATCACGATTCACGAAATCTGTGGTTACTGAATAAACAAATAATAAATACATTTGTATTTCAATTTTCTTGTGTTTAAAATGTTATATAAGTCATAATCATAGTTTGGCGTTATATACAATTGTATTTGATAGGGGGTTATTTCATATATAGAAAGTTTTCGTCTTTTGATTGCGCTAACATGGAAGTTGACGGTGTTGAAGAAAGTGGTGGTAAAAACCAGCCGGATGGTGCTAAGTTCGCCAATTTAAAGGCTTTTGTGAATTCCGCACGTGAATTTGAAGCTACTCACAGTGAAGCAGCTGTTAATATGATGACTAGATACTTAGGAGTAAGTTTCTGAGAAGTTTTCAAGTACTTACCAACAACATAAGTCCCTCTCGAGTTTCTTTCACATATCTCCATTTTTAGAGCGAACTGAGTTCTTGATTGCTCTCTATCTTAGAATCTCTTAGCTTTTTGTAGCTCTGTTCAATTCTCAAAGTTGTAATGTTGTTTGTTTCTCAAATTCAATCAAAGCCGAGAGCCGCAGCTTCGGTGAAACTGCAGAATCTGGTTTGTCCCGTTTGCCGTCGAGAACCTGGGGTTATGGAGTCATAGTGCCAAAACATTCCTTCGAAAGTTTTCCTCGCGTTTAATATAGGCTTAAATAGCCTTAACAGAAGGGCTGCCTCATATTTTGCGCAACGTATCAGCCTAGCTGTTCAACGCGGAAATGCAGCCAGTACTCTTGGCACCATTCGACGCTGGCAAGACTTGTATAGTAATTAGGATAGGCTAGTGATAAGTTTTATTAAAAAAAAAACTTTATTAGTTTATCTACAATGTTATAATTATGAATTTCAGCTTATAGCTTCATCTTGTGATCTATCAATTTTCTCTCCGGGTCGGATCGAAGTATGCGCGTTCTTCAGCTCGCTGTGGCGAGTGTTGCGGGACGCGCGCGGGCCGCACTGGGCCGGAGTAGCGGTCCTAGCGCGAGCCATTACTGAACCATCCGTACGGCATGCTCTCACACACACTTACAAGTATGTGCTATATCAGATTCTTTGTCATGCTTTCTTCACATATCTGTAACAAATAGGGTATCCGTCTGACCAATTGACTGCACATACAATTGTCCAGCCTTGATACATATGCGTAGCCAACTCTTGGGGCAGTACATTCTCCGTCCAGAGGAGGTCAAATATACCACTGCAAAGGATGTGCTGCTTCTTCCTGCTTTACTGGACTTGGAGGGGAAATATAGGTAGCGGCGAGCACTATAGATCAGAGATGGTCAAAGTGCTATTGGGAGCAAAGAAGCCCTGCATAGCCATATCATCAAGAAGATAAGAATATAAGATAGACTGACTGGTCTATTAACGTTTACTTCAAACCACTGCATGGATCAGTCAATTTATTATGACAAGTACTAGGATGTCAGCATCCACTAAGAATGGATTATTAAGAAAACTCAGCTGCCTAAGGGTTAAAGGAGAGAGTCATGCGAGGGCAGTTACGGCTGCCTGCTAGTCATTGTTATAAGTAAGCTTCAGAATTTCAACAACAGAATAGAGAAAGCGCCACTGAAATCATGAGTTTTTGTGGTATGTACAATAAGCAAAAGATTTATTTTGAGTTAAATTCTAATTATTTCTCTTTACAGGTTCATGCCAATCTTAGCCCACTTGCTGTCTGATACAGTGTCAAATGATAAGAAAATAAAACTCCTTTCAGTGATGCAGGTATGAACATTACTTATTTTTAAATTGTTTATAATAATGAGAATGTTATGATGTAAAGAGCCAAAAAAAGATATTGATACAAGAATGTAATTCAGAAATGTTTGAAAGGGGATCTTTTTCTAACACATGGTAACACTCTTTAATGATTGAACTTACTTTTTGATGTCAGCTTCTACCCCTTTAACTGGGCTTGTGGCTTTAATTATGTTTTAAATTACTCTTTTACTCCTCAGGACATCTCATATGGAATTAAAATCAGTTGGCAAGAATGTTACCTCCCTAGACTAATGAAGCAACTGACAGAGTGGATAACTCAGCCAATGACCGAGCCACAACACAGGACAATCGGCCACAAATCTCTAACAGTGCTAGTCAATGTGTGCTATGGAAACCTGCCTGCCATCTATACCTTGATGAGGACAGTAGACACTAAGGAATTTGTTGGTCATTTAATAAGTTTAAAGGTAAGTGCAGTAAACCATAAAGTTTACAGTTTAAGTTTAATTTTTCTTTATTGTGGGAAACGTGTATAAACGCTTTCATTTTGTCGCGCGGCCGGTTCCAGCGTCGGTATTCTCAAAAGACATCAAACGATGCTGCATTTACTTGTAACAACCAATTCTAAGTGAATAGATAGGATACAGTACGCGCGGCGAAAGTTTGGCTTTGACCGTTATTGCGCAGAAATCAGAAATTGGGTATCAACCAATCAGAGAAATCAGAAATTGGGTATCAACCAATCAGAATTTGGGTACCCATGCGCAGTAATCCCCTCCACCCGAAGGTCAAAGCCAAACTCGCCGCGCGTACTGTATCTTTAAGTACAATCCAATTCCAATTAACCATAATAGAGTTATTTTTTCTTTTAATTTGAAAGGTTGGGGTCCCCTATGGGTTGTAACAAAGCATCACATTCAGAAGGTGTTTATGAGGTCATTGGTATTTTTAGTCATTGTTTGATAGGTTAGTCATTGTTGTATTTGAAATATCTTTTCTCTCCTCCTAGAAGTCTATTCCATACAGAAAAGTTGTCAACTTCATTAATAATTAATTAATTAATCATTCCTAATAAAAAAGTAAGAAAATCTCCATTTTTATCAGCAAAACTTTAGATGTTATTCATATGTTAACTAAAATCAGGCATACATAGACCTTTACATGCAGTTGCTGGTGATTGAAGAATGTACTTCTTGCACTGATTAGTACTTAACCTCAGGATATGAGCATCCAAACGATTTACGTAAACTTTCATACAAGCAAACAGTAGCGCCAACTGTCTAAATTTATAGATGACCGCTGAACGAACTACAGCATGGCCTTACTGTTGATAATTGATATTATTGGCACCGATAAACTTTCGACATTTTTTGCGTCCACCCTGTCCAGGGTACATGTCAATTACTTCATGTTATTTAATGTATTCCAGGATGGAGGCTATGGCGGTGTGGAAGTCTGCCGCCTGCTGCTGTGCCTGTCACACGGCACGAGAGGCTCTGCCAACACGAGGCAGCCGGACGTCACCCACAGCTACTTGTCTTGCACTATGAAGACCTTCAATAAAGCTATAGTGTCAGTATATATACTGGATTTTCTTTATACACTACAAGTTAGTAGTAGCGATCTCACCTGATGGTTAGTGATGATGGAGACAAAGATGTTATCATACTAACTAGGAAGGTGGTAAACAAAACGCCTAAGTGAACTCCAGCCATTTAAAAGTTTTGCTGCATAACTCAATATATCCAAAGAATATCTCATCGATAACAGAATGATGGACTCGGTGCAGAAATGCAGCTAGTATTTGTTACATTGTTGAATTAGACATGATATATGCAGCTGCTGAAGTTATTTTGAGTTTAAAAATTTATAGTTTAGTTTTCTATTTTCTTTCAAACTGCGAACTGCTGTATTGCGTCAATGCAAAATAAAATAAAATATAAAAAGTTTATACCAAAAATGGCGACGTGAAACACGATACATTCCTTGCAAGGGAGTAGAGCACGTTTGCAGCAAATTAAGTCATATAATGTCCTGTTCGCAACAATTTCTACATTTGGAGCAAATTTATTTGTATTTATTTGTCTTGTCCGAAATATAGTAACTTCTGAGTTATGGAAGATTCAAGGATTTTAATTGAAAATCCCGATTTTTCAGATAAAATGTGCTCTAGTTTAAGTCCTTGCGAGGTATGTATCTTATTTCAGTCACTCCATATTTAAATGTGAAATGTTTCCTGTTATTTTTTCAGTGAAAGGGATGCAACACAGCTATTGCATGCATACACTTTCATCAACGACCTATGCTCAGACAGTGACATCAAAAGTTTTGTCCTAACATATCCAGACTTTTCAACAGCACTTCAGGACTCTTTGAAGGTATATTAGCCATACATTTCCAATATGCAAATAATAATATGAGTAATCTTGACAACTTTACCAAGGAACATATTTTATAGAATAAAGAAATTATTTTACTTTTTTTTAGAAAATTGACGAACTATGCAAGGTGATACCAGACGACTTGGCTGAACCAGAAACTAGTTGTTTACGAAGTGTACTGAAGTTCATCACTGTTTTAATTAATCTTGGTGAGATCGCATTTTCTAAATATTAGTAAAATTGCATGTCAAAGTATATAACTAACTCGCCCATAGGCGGAAAAAATAACTAAGTTATATTTAGAACACACATTTCATAAAGATATCCATGGAGTCAAAGGTACACACTGATTTTTAGAAAATTCTCCAAAAATTATATTTCTGTTAAACATCTAAATGTCATTGAAGAATTTTTGAATTACAAGGGTTCTTGGAATATATATCGGTGAGAAAAGTTGTATGTAATACCATTTTTGAAAAGAGCAAGTACTTAGTTTCTTGCCAGTTTTTCTCGGTGCAAACCTGCTGTTCGAACTTGTAAAGTAAGCTTATGTGAAAAATAAAGATTTAAATTTTAATTATTGTGTAATGGAACAAATTTATTATTTAACATTAACATTAATTTAAGAAAAATACATTATTTGTTATTGTGTTTAAATTTAATTTATTTATTTTAATTTAAGTTCAATGAGAGGTCAATATTGAAAAACACTTAATTCTCAGACCTGTACTCGCTCCGGAGTCACCACTGCCAGCTGGTCTGCCTGTGTATGAAGTCCAGTAGGACTTGCCTGCCGGAATCCTTGGAGCTTTTCGCCGCTATCGTCTCACAATATAGAGGTAGACACAGAGTATTGTACAGGGTCATATAATAATACCAAATCGCTCTCGGCTTGTAGTTGTTTACATTAAAACTAACAATTTTTTTTTAATGTAAACAACTACAGGCCAAGAGCGATATTATGGTATTTTTATATAACCCTGTATTATATAAACACAAAGTATTATATTTTTGTCTACTGCTGATACAGGTATAGAAAACATGTTTGAGTTAAATGTTTTTTTTGTTAAATTTAAGTAAAATTGCCTTATTCCTACTTACTTACTTGGTACTTACTTATAACTTGGTTTAATTTCCCAGATGAGGGTAGTCTGCCCAGAGAACTGACTTCAGTAATCAGTGATGGACTGCCAGCGCTGTTGGTACCCCCTGCGCTGGAACCCGGTAAAGCTGGCCTACAATGGGTGTGTTTATACATAGCTTTGTTATTAGCATATCACACTAATTTACATCCGTAGGAGAACCAAGGTAACCGACATAGCCCAACAGATTAGAAAGCTGAAGTGGCAGTGGGCGGGCCACATCTGTCGCAGAACCAACGGCCGTTGGGCCAGACGTGTTGTGGAGTGGAGACCACGTACCGGTACGCGCAGCGTAGGACGACCTGCCGCTGGACGGACGACCTAAATAAGGTCGCTGGTAGCGGGTGGATGAGGAAGGCGGAGGACCGTGTGTGGTGGCGCGCTCTCGGAAAGGCCTATGTCACAGAAAACTAAATAGTACCAGAAGGCTCACTCCGCACGATAATTTAAAGAAATAGCGACTCTAGCGCTGACACAAAAAGTGCAATTCAGTTCGCAATAGCGCCTGGCCCCGCCCTGAAAATCGACACGCAACAAACGCAATGTTGTGGTCTCTTTCTATCGCCTAACTTTATCTCTTACGATTTACAAGGGCTGCCGTAGACGGCGCGTAAAATAGACCGTTATACAGAACTAGCGCGTGCAACTCTGCCCGCGAGCGGCAACCATCTGAAATATTGAGGTCCGGACCCCTACTTGTAGCCGGGACGGTCACGTGATAAGTGAGACTGGCCTGCCTATGTCCAGCAGTGGACGTCTATAGGCTGATTAAGATATGACTAATTTACACATTACTTTGTTATTATAAACACACGCTTAAAAAAAGTTTTCAATTAAAAAACTTGTTACTAAATAATACTGAGTCACTCATTCAATGATGATAAATCAGTGCCAGTGTTATCACCCAGCTCAAACTTGTGGACCTAGAAAGCTCAAATTTTGTATTCCTCTTATAGGGGAAACAAGAAATTTGAAATAATTTTTTCTTCTAAAGACTACCGTACCTTCGCATTTTGAAAGGAATATTAGTATTTTTAGACGCGTTAAATTTAGAGATTTTAAAACAGAATTTTTACTAATAAATTGTTTATTTGCAGTTGCAAGTAGTAGGGGCTCTGTGCGAGTCGAGTGAAACCCAAGAGCGAGTGCTGCAAGAAGTAACTCCGGATTCATTCGAGGACACGTTGTATGGCGTTCTACAGTACACGTCACAGGTATCAACAAGATTCTATTTTAGTGTAGTACACAATGTGGTCGATTCTGTTGTGCAAAATCTCTAAACTAAACTAATTTAAAATAGTGCTATCCTTTTCTAATTGCTGCCAATGGAAAAGGATAGCACTATTTTAAATTAGTTTAGAGATTTAGCACAACAGAATCGACCACAAATTGACTTACTATCTAAGGACCCCGGGTGTAATACAAAATTAAGGCTTTAAGAGCCGGCAAACTGGCTCTTTTTTACGATGTTTAAGGCATTTTGTTTGAAGAACTGATCATCGAATCCTTACAGAAAAAAGATGTAACGGAAAATTAGGGTTTTATGAACAATCGGTTTTGACAAGAAAATGAATTTTCTCAAACCCAGTTTCAAAAAGCATCTAATTTTGTCATACTTTGAAAATTGTCTGTAAAACGGCACAAGCTATTTAATTAATGCTTGCACACAAAAAATGTACATAAAAATTACAACAACT
Source organism: Coenonympha arcania (assembly GCA_036785405.1). Classification (NCBI taxonomy): domain Eukaryota; kingdom Metazoa; phylum Arthropoda; class Insecta; order Lepidoptera; family Nymphalidae; genus Coenonympha; species Coenonympha arcania. The sequence goes on from CM072059.1 coordinate 7,436,448, forward strand.
TTGATTGACAGTTTTATTTTTAGGCTTTCTAACAATCTTGTAAAGTACTTAATAATTTCTCCGAAATTTAAGTAAATCAGTGTGAACGCGGCTGCTCTGTCCCCCTGTAAACTCTCATTCGGCCTTCTTAAAGCCTTAATGAAAAAAGTGTCCCGAGAATACCTATATATAAACGAGGGTATGTGTATTTTTATAAACAGACTAAAACATTGTGATTTATGTCTTAAACCATTACTATACAGCTTAATTTTACTTGCAACTAGCTATAGTGCGATTGTCTCCCTTTTCGCGTTTTATCTGTTTTTCGGTTCGGACACTTTTTAGCGCTGACCCGTCATCCTTAGTATTATATATCTATGGTAGTACATAAGCAAAATGGTTAATTTCCATGCAAGCATTTTGATGTCAGACGATTAAAGTAGGTGAATACATTTACAGACGTTATCGTAGGTCAGGTTAGAATTTATCCTGAGATTATGTGAGGTAAGAATGCTGTGATTTTATTTGACAATTTTTAAAATTAGGATTTGGTAACGGTATGGTATACGGTATTATAGGATGCGGTTTAAATAGGTAACAAATGAATAATTGTAAATTAAAAAACAAAACTGCCTGTGGTAAAACGTCTTTTTCCAAAAAAAAATAGCTTCCTGTTGCAGAATAGAGGAATAATCCAGAAATATTCCTGGTAATGATGTAAGGATTCCTCATATGTCCAAATCTCTTCAATCGTTCAGAAGTTATGGTGTATTAAATAAACTCACATACGTATGTATGTATGTATACATACATACATACATACAGAACCCTAAAAACGTTACACTCCTTTTTTGGGCAGTCTTGAAAAAAATATGTAAAGTAACACACCGCCTTCTGTACTCCTACAATTTTTTATATTACATCTAGACAACTGTATCATTAGGCACCGCGGAATCTTCAATGACAAACTTACTAACTATAGACAAAATTGTATGTATAGAACGGTCCCGTGGGAGCGGAGACGGGCCTGCAGTGCTGCGTGGTGGCGTGCCGCGCCGGGCTGGCCCTCGCGCCGCTCTCGCGCCACTGGGAAGCCGCCTTCGCGAGGATGCTGACCCACCACCAGGTACCACTCACCATCACATCTGACGGTAACTCTTTACAGCTTAAGTTTCAGCGTTCTAAGTTTGACGAACTTTCTGACGCTGTTGACAGAGTGCTCACATTTGAGCGAGAGGTAGGGCCAACCACCACCCATGGCCCAATCAACCTCGCGGTTATGGGGGCCGAAACGCGGGAGGGCGCCCGTTCGGTACTTGCTCTTGGCGTGTTCCCGAGGCGCCTTCTTGACTCCCTACAAGTTGTTTCCTCTCGCTCCTTGTCCCTATGAACTCACTCTCCCCATTCTGGGGCAGGACGATAAAAAATACGAGAGAGACAAAATATGACCGAGAGGTGCTAGGTTTGATTCGTCATCAATTTCATCGTCGTCGTTTCAGCCGATGGACGTCCACTGCTGGACATAGGCCTCCTGAAATGACAGCCAAACATCACGATCTTACGTACGTCGCCTGGTGTGAGTGACTTCCCACGTCTTTCTTTATGTCGTCCGTCCACCAGGTGTATGGTCTGCCGACACTGCGCGTCCCGGTGCGTGGCCGCCATTCTCGCACCTTCCATCCGTCCTCAACGTCCATCAGTCCTACGAGCTATGTGCCCCTCCCATTGCCACTTCAGTTTTGCGACACGTTGTGCTATATCGACGACGTTACAGTTCATTTGCAGATCTTCTCATTTCTGATTCGTTCGCGCAATGATACTCCAAGCATTCTATCGCTCCCTGCTAAACCTGAGCTTTCTTATGAGGCCAATACTCAGGAATTTCATGTCTTAAATTTCTACATTGACGGTTGGGTTTGGCGGGAGGCGTCAACCGCAGCTGGTTATTACCGGTCTACCGACAAACACGTACTTCTAAGTTCTAACACATTGATTTACCGTTCCGGTTCGATAGGGGTTTAATCTATATATATAAAAGAATGAGGTATTTTGGTTGTTCCACGGATTCCGCCAAAACTATAGGTCGTAGAGATCTGAAATTTGGTACTTAGGTAGATATTAGGTCATGAATTCGTACTAAGACGGGGATTCCAGAAATTCCATGTTTAAGGGGTAAAAATCATACATTTAAGGGTATTTCCCATACAAAAGTAAAATTTTTTCGTTGTTCCAGGAATTCCCGAAAAACTAAAAGTCGTAGAGATCTTAAATTTGGTACCTAGGAAGATATTAGGTCATGAATTCGTACTAAGACGGGGATTCCAGAAATTCCATGTTCAAGGGGTAGAAATAGTACATTAAAGGGATTTCTCCATACAAAATTGTAATTTTTTTCGTTGTTCCAGGCATTCCAGAAAAACTAAAAGTCGTAGAGATCTGAAATTTGGTATCTAGGTAGATATTAGGTCATGAATTCGTACTAAGACGGGGATTCCAGAAATTCCATGTTTAAGGGGTAGAAATAGTACATTAAAGGGATTTCTCCATACAAAATTGTAATTTTTTCGTTGTTCCAGGCATTCCAGAAAAACTAAAAGTCGTAGAGATCTGAAATTTGGTATCTAGGTAGATATAAGGTCATGAATTCGTACTAAGACGGGGATTCCAGAAATTCCATGTTAAAGGGGTAGAAATAGTACATTAAAGGGATTTCTCCATACAAAATTGTAATTTTTCGTTGTTCCAGGCATTCCAGAACAACTAAAAGTCGTAGAGATCTGAAATTTGGTATCTAGGTAGATATTAGGTCATAAATTCGTACTAAGACGGGGATTCCAGAAATTCCATGTTTAAGGGGTAGAAATAGTACATTAAAGGGATTTCTCCATACAAAATTGTAATTTTTTTTGTTGTTCCAGGAATTCCCGAAAAACTACAAGTCGTAGAGATCTGAAATTTGGTACCTACATTGACATTAGGTCATGAATTCGTACTAAGACGGGGATTCCAGAAATTCAAATTGGAAGGGATAAAAATCCTACTTTTAAGGGATTTTCCCATACAAAAGTGTAATTTTTGCGTTGTTCCAGGGATTCCAGCGAAATTAAAAGTCGTAGAGATCTGAAATTTGGAACCTAGGTTGGTATTAGGTATATCATGAATTCGTTTTCAGAAAGGGATTTTCGAGATTCAAATTTTGAGGAGGAAAAATTTTGAATTTTTTGGCTGCCATTTTGAACTTTTTTGTTACCGGGCCGATTGCTTTGAAAATCGATATTTGACTATGGCAGCAAGCATAGAGAAGGAAATTGTGGTCAAAATTTAAAAAAGTGGCCGCCATTTTGAACTTTTTTGTTACTGGGCAGATTGCTTTGAAAATCGATATTTGACTATGGCAGCAAGCATAGAGAAGGAATTTGTGGTCAAAATTTAAAAAAGTGGCTGCCATTTTGAACTTTTTTGTTACCGGGCCGATTGCTTTGAAAATCGATATTTGACTATGGCAGCAAGCATAGAGAAGGAATTTGTGGTCAAAATTTAAAAAAGTGACCGCCATTTTGAACTTTTTTGTTACCGGGCCGATTGCTTTGAAAATCGATATTTGACTATGGCAGCAAGCATAGAGAAGGAATTTGTGGTCAAAATTTAAAAGAATTGGCCACAATTTTTTACTTATATGTCTTGCCATGGTAGCAAGCAACCACGGCCGGATGGACGAACGGACGGTGGAGTCTTAGTAAGAGCTTTTACCCTTTGGGTACGGAACCCTAAAAATGGCCACCATATTTAACTTTTTTGTGACGATCGAATTTTTCAAAATCAATATGTGAGTATTACCAGGAAGCAAGAGAAAATTTTGTGGGCAAAATGGTGTGTAATGCAGGAATTTTGGAAATTAAACCACCATAGTAAAGCATAACTCAGAAGTTAACGTGAGCGAAGCCGCGGGCGTTTGCTAGTAATTTATAAAAAAGTAAATAATACAAAATGTACTATACTCACAGAAAAAAATGTGATTTGTGTTCTGATTTCCGATTGCAGGTTAGAAAGTTGCTGTGCGCGGGCCTCGCGAGCAACAACGGCGCGCGGCGGAGGCAGATCCTGCAGATCATCAAGCATCACTACTTCCCGGCGGACCAGATGAATCAGGTACCCTTACCCTCGCCTCTAGCTTGTAGCGAGCGACTAACGCATTTTTTATGTTATGAAGTTCATCTAATGTTTAAACACTGACCTCAATTATACTAGTACGCTTGTTTTATCTTAATATATATAAATCTCGTGTCACAATGTTTGTCCGCGATGCACTCCTAAACTACTGAACCGATTTAGTTCAAACTTCGTGAATATCTGTCATTTGGTCCAACTTAAAAGATAGAATAGTTTTTATCCCACGTGGACGAAGTCGCGGGCATCAGCTAGTAATTCTATACAATTGACAGTTCCTTTTTTGTGCCGATTTGAAGCGCCCCCGTCAAAGGTCATATGCGCATGTCAGATGCAGTGCGTCCCATAAATTTGCATTTCACTGTCATACGACACACTGCACTGTACTCAATGCTCATTATCCGGAGACATCATTTTACCCAGAAATTCGGCGTAATTATAGGGGATGGATAATCGAGGGGCAACTATCAATGGGGGCAACGTATAGTGTGTTCAATCCAAGAATTTCTAAACTACGATGTATATTTTCCTCTTCTTCTCTTGATCGCGGCTACAGTAGGCCCCGGTGTCACGTTGACCGTCCCCGATCTATTGTGACGCTGCCATCTACAGAAGCCGTACCACCATCTCGGCAGTATGTTGCAGTATGTAAATATTAAAGCAGTACTGCAGCATTACTGCTTTAAGAGATTGCAGTACGGCCCCAGTTCCCAGCCAATGCTTGTCGCCATGAACAGCAGCAAGTTCTTGGTTGAAAGAAGCAGCTTCTCAGTGCAGGGCGCGTTCGAACCCTCCTAAACTTAGTTTTAAATCAATTTTAATTTTAACCATATCACCATACATATGCGACAAATATATTGACGTTTTACAAGAGCCTGTACGTTAGGTCTATGTGAAATAAAGATATTTTGAGTTTGAGTTAAAAGTTTAGCATTATTAAAGCTACGCTTGTGCATCCAGTGCTTGACGGCTTGATGTTACCCATCCTTGGAAACAATTTTTTCGTTGCAGATATTCGGCGAAAGCCTCCACAACGTGTCGGACGTGAGCGCAGAGAGCGCGTCGCCTCGCGCGGACTGCGGCGACGGCCTGTGGGCGCCGGAGCGCCTCACGCCCGCGCAGGAGCTCGCCGTCAACTCGCTCATACAGCGGCTCAACGAAGCCTTGCAAGCCGGCAAGGTGCCTGCCTCATTTTAATACAGTAAAACCATTGACTTGTTATTGGACACCGGGTGTAATACAAAATTCAAGAAAAAAAGTGTTCCGAGAAAATATATATATGAACGAAGGTATGTGTACTTTTATAAACAACCTAAAACATTGTAATGTCTTAAACCATTATTATACAGCATAATTTTACTTGCAACTAGCTATAGCGCGATTCTCTCCCTTTTCGCTTTTTGTCTCTCCTTCGGTTCGGACACTTTTTAGCGCTGACCCGTCATCCGTAGTTATCTATCATCTATGAGTAAAACCCATTTAAGATAAATGTGTACATTATGTTCTAATTTATATATGTAATGAAGAATAAAATGACCAATAATATGGTAATATATTATGATGTAGCGAGAACTTGTATTGTATTATGTACCAGCATTGTAATAATATTATGTACCTATATCAACAAATAAATGAATTGAATTGAATTGACCTTTATCCTAAATTACGAGATTCGCTAAAGAATATCTTCCAATTCAGTGTGCTGCTTGGCATAGGCCTCCAGCATTTTCCATTGTATTCTTGTCCTTCGCAACCCTTATCTAATGAAGTCCAGCTGTGAGGTTTACAAGCTTTCATTTAATTACTATAGCCGAGTTGCACGAAATAAATTAAAAAATTAATTTAATCGCAATCAATGTCAAAAAATGACGTTTCTCGCGACTAAATTAGTTTAAGTAGCCCTTAATTTTTTAAATTATGTTCGTGCAACTCGGGGTATGTCTATCTGTATGTTCGACCCGAAACTTGCAAATTAATTTAAAAGCAATCAGACAAAGAGCCTTAGTGATTGATGCGACGTCAGAATTTTATTTTCAATGTATTATGTACGTAATTATTTCTATCCTAGTTTACATGAAGTAATAAAAGAAGTTGAGTATAATACAATACTGATTACAGATAAACGACATAGCGACCTCTAGCGCCATGGAGCTGTATGGCTACAAGCTGACGTGTTTGGAGCAGAGGCTACATTCCCATGCCGTCACCTTGCAGGTTAACAGGTTTTATAATCATATCTATACCTTTTATCCCGCTTTTAAGACTGTTTTATATCTTGTGAAAGAACCCTGTAATATTCACCGATATGAACCTAAGGATGAGCCCACCTGAACATTTTATACACCTTCTTCATACAAGAAAATAAATAAATAAATATATACAGGACATTAATTGACACTTCGCAATCTAGCTCCAAAGTAAGCGATAGCTTGTGTTATGGATACGAGATGACTGATAATATACATACTACTCTGTGTAAAAAGTATCGGGAATATGTCAATAAAAAAACCCGTGTAAAAGAGGTCGTTCTAATTTTTTTACTGCATGTTGGTAGCACTGTACTGATTTAGCGCGCAAAGTTTGAGCGGGATCTGTCATTTAATTTGTTTTAAACTACACTTTTTGTTGGTCATACTTTTGAGTTCTCGGCGATTTTTACAATGGAAAATATTGTTGAACAAAGAGTGTGCCTTAAATTTTGTGTTTCGAATGATATTTCATGTGGCGAATCACTAAAAATGTTGCGAAATACCTACGGCGAATCGTGTATATCGAAAACAAGGACTTATAAATGGAATAAAGCTTTTAAAGAAGGCCGAGAATTAGTAGTAGACTTGCCTCGTTCTGGTAGACCTTCAACCGCTACGACCAAAGAAAACATCGACAGAATCAAGAAGCTAGTGCTCGAAAATCGACGTATGAGTCTGAGAGAGTTGGCTAGTGAGGTGAACATATCTTTTAAGTCCGTCCACAACATTCTCATTGACATTTTAGGCATGAAACGCGTCGCCGCTCGACTAGTTCCAAAAGAGCTCAATTTTGTTCAAAAAGCGCTGCGAAAGCATGTCGCTGAAGACATGGTTTCCCGAGCTTCTACGGATCCGACCTTTATGAAACGTATAATAACTGGCGACGAGACATGGGTTTATGAGTACGACATGCAAACAAGCCAACAGTCTTCAGAATGGCGTCTCGAAAACGAGCCGAAACCCAAAAAACCGCGGCAAAGTCGCTCCAAAATTAAGGTGATGCTGACAGTTTTTTTTGACTACCGTGGTGTGGTTCACTCCGAATTCCTTCCAGAGGGAGAAACAGTGAATAAAGAATATTATTTAGGCGTCATGAAGCGTTTGCGTGAGAGTATCCGCCGAAAACGTCCAGATTTGTGGCAACACAACTCATGGATGCTGCACCATGATAATGCACCATCACACACAGCCATTATAGTGAAAGAGTTTTTAGCGAAAAATTCAACAAAAGTTCTCGACCAAGCACCGTATTCACCTGATATGGCTCCGTCTGACTTTTTTTTATTTCCCAAGTTAAAATTACCACTTCGAGGAAAACGTTTTGAGTCGATAGAAGCCATAAAAGAAAATTTGCTGAATGACCTAAGGGCCATACCGCAAATAGCCTATGAAAAATGTATGGAAGACTGGGTGAAGCGTTGGAGATGTTGTATTGCAAGCGATGGGGCCTACTTTGAAGGCGATAAAATAAATTTAGATGAATAATTTGTACTTTTTGTTTTATTGACAAATTCCCGATATTTAGTACACTGAATGTACATACTAATATACATTATACATAAATATAATATATTGAAAAACACCCAGACACTGGAAAATATTCATGCTCATCACACAAACATGTACCAGTAGTGGGAATCGAACCCAATAGTTTCACCATGTGTCGAATTTCGCGTGAATATGTCACAATATGGCGGAAACCGTGACTGTGAAAACGCGTGTGCGGACTAAATGCCAAGTGAGGCCGTTCGTTGGTGTCAAAACAAACATTTTTGACACCGGTAAAATGGCGAAATTTTTTGCGCGGTCCGCCGGCTCTTTAAATGTATTTGCCTATTGTAATATTATTATTATTGGCTTAGAGCGCAACGGAACACACGGCGTCACTGCAGCACGCGCTGGCTTTGATGCAAGCAACGAATACGACTCAGCAAGACGTGTTATACACTACGCAGATGCAAAATGAAGAGTAAGTTAATTTTATATGCTTCTCCTTCAACATTATGAATGCTTAATTTGCATTAGTATCCATCAGCATCGATGGTTCAGTGGTAGAATGCTCGCCTGCCACGCGGGCGGCCCGGGTTCGATTCCCGGTCGATGCAAGCTACTTTTTTTTCTTCATTGACTAATCAGTTTTATTTTGTAAAATTTATGAAAAAAAAATATATTCTTATTAATATTTAATTATTCCAAATTTGGATTTTAATTTCTCCCGCGCAGGTACAAGAAAACAATCGAGGCGTTACACAAACAACTGGAGGACTCTGAAAAAACTTTACAGAGATTCAAAGCGAAATTAGCAGGAGCGAGGGTGGACAAGGAAAACCAGAAGGAAGCCCTGCAGAAAGAATTCCGTAACCAAATTGCTGTATGTATCAAAATTATTTCACTTATTTATTGCTACAAAAAAGTATGTGGGTATAAAATTAGTAATTATTGTTTTGTTTTTACTCATAAAGTTGTCAGAATAATAATAATTATGATAAAAAAAAACATACAGACCGAATTGATAACCTCCTCCTTCTTTTTAACCGACTTCGAAAAACAAAAGAAGTGTTTTTCGAAGTCGGTTAAAAATAAGCTTGAAATTCTCTAAAAACCAAAATTATGAAAACGCCATCTATTATTGCTCTATGGAATTAAGAGTTTCTCTATGCTTGTATAGATGGCGTTAACAATATTCTAGGATACCGGTAACCATTTTTGGTTTATCATTCGCCAACGTCCATACCATGTTGAATACACCGGTTCTCGTCCGATCACCGAAGTTAAGCAACATCGGGCGCGGTCAGTACTTGGATGGGTGACCGCCTGGGAACACCGCGTGATGTTGGCTTTTTGTTTTTTTTTTTACAATTTATTTATTGGTATTTACTTGTCACCTATAACAAATTAAAATTTCATCCTTTAAAGCCTATGGGTATATGAAGATCTTTTTGTTTGTAGAGTATAGAAACTGAAATGAAAGTTCGCGAAAGGGAACTGGAGGAGCGATACAAACAGCTGGAGCTTGACAGCAGAGCGTTGCAGAAGAAGTTGGAACAACAGGTAACTACAGTTTTATATAATTTAGGGAAACTGATATTAATATTTATTTTTATAATGATACTTCAACTTGATAGTGATAAAAGGATTTGTAATTTAGGATTGCATGTCAGTGAGGCTAAATAATAATAAATGAATCATATTTTATTTTAAGGAATAATCCTTCCGTTAGCCCTGACGGAGGGGTATGCGTTAGGCATTTTCTGTCTATAAAAAAAGGCATTTAACCCACTGCAAAAGTAAAACCTTCAAAAAAGATAACAAAATAATCAAAATTATGTAAACTATTAATGTAAAATATTCACACAGATATTTTTTTTTTGTATTTTATGTGTTTTTAATTTGTCCCAGACTAATAAGAATAGCGAGTTAGCGAGTGTGCTAATAAAATTCGAGGAACGCGTCAAACATAAAGACAAGAAGCTGGAGGACGCGGCCGCCGCGGAAGCCGCGTTGAGGCGCGAACTGGAGCAGAGGGACAATGTGCGTAATTTATCCACCACTTCAATATGGATGTATATCATGTATTGTGTCGTGTACCTACTAAATATTGATCATTTCATGATGTGGCCGGCCATTTGTTTCGCGTTTTCGAGAAAAACAAGTGATTTCTTTGTAATTTTTGGAAAATGATCTTGATCTTTTATACAAAACTATACAGTTGCCTTTTTCGTGAGTGATAAATTCTATGATCTGGCCATCAACATCTATACAGAAGACATTGATAAGTTAATTGTAAAAAAAATATTTCGTAGATGATAAAATCGTTAACACTACAAATGCATTGTAACTATTTTTAAATGATTGTCGTAACGGCAACTGATATGGACAAAAAAAAGATTCCGACGAATTGAGAACCTCCTCCTTTTTTTTGAAGTCGGTTAATTAAATTTTTATTGTTAAATATTACACAATATGTTGAATGTATGAAGGGTAATCAACTTGAACTTTTCTCCTGTCAACAGATGATAAAACAATTGGAGAAGACGGTGGTGGAGCGCGAGAACAGGCTGTACCAGGTGACGTCACAGATGGAGGAGATGAAGCGCGTGCAGGAGATGGTGGCCAAGCTCATGAGCAAGAGCACGTCCACAGCCGCCAGCTAGCGCTGCGAGTTACAAGTATGTACTACTTGATACTAGTAATATAACAGACGACGGTGGTGGAGCGCGAGAACAGACTGTACCAGGTGACGTCACAGATGGAGGAGATGAAGCGCGTGCAGGTGATGGTGGCCAAGCTCATGAGCAAGAGCACGTCCACAGCCGCCAGCTAGCGCTGCGAGTTACAAGTATGTACTACTTGATACTAGTAATATAACAGACGACGGTGGTGGAGCGCGAGAACAGGCTGTACCAGGTGACGTCACAGATGGAGGAGATGAAGCGCGTGCAGGAGATGGTGGCCAAGCTCATGAGCAAGAGCACGTCCACAGCCGCCAGCTAGCGCTGCGAGTTACAAGTATGTACTACTTGATACTAGTAATATAACAGACGACGGTGGTGGAGCGCGAGAACAGGCTGTACCAGGTGACGTCACAGATGGAGGAGATGAAGCGCGTGCAGGAGATGGTGGCCAAGCTCATGAGCAAGAGCACGTCCACAGCCGCCAGCTAGCGCTGCGAGTTACAAGTATGTACTACTTGATACTAGTAATATAACAGAAGACGGTGGTGGAGCGCGAGAACAGGCTGTACCAGGTGACGTCACAGATGGAGGAGATGAAGCGCGTGCAGGTGATGGTGGCCAAGCTCATGAGCAAGAGCACGTCCACAGCCGCCAGCTAGCGCTGCGAGTTACAAGTATGTACTACTTGATACTAGTAATATAACAGAAGACGGTGGTGGAGCGCGAGAACAGGCTGTACCAGGTGACGTCACAGATGGAGGAGATGAAGCGCGTGCAGGAGATGGTGGCCAAGCTCATGAGCAAGAGCACGTCCACAGCCGCCAGCTAGCGCTGCGAGTTACAAGTATGTACTACTTGATACTAGTAATATAACAGAAGACGGTGGTGGAGCGCGAGAACAGGCTGTACCAGGTGACGTCCCAGATGGAGGAGATGAAGCGCGTGCAGGAGATGGTGGCCAAGCTCATGAGCAAGAGCACGTCCACCGCCGTCTTCTATTATATTTCTAGTATCAAGTATGTACTACTTGATACTAGTAATATAATAGAAGACGGCGGTGGAGCGCGAGAACAGGCTGTACCAGGTGACGTCACAGATGGAGTTTGTCACAGTTTTAGTTGAAATGCTTATTGAAAATAATCTAAGAAGACATGATTCAATGGTTAAATTGGTGTTTTGTGTTTGTTTCAGGTTACTTTGGAGGATACAAACCTGTCTCGGGGTCTCAACTTTTTTATTTTGATCTTTGGTAGTTTTGATAGGTCTTCTCAATTTGTCGACACAGCGAGACTGAATTGTATATTAAATATAGTTTGTAGTAAAGTAATTTGTAGAAAAAATAATTAAATTCATGTGATGAAATTCATCTAAAAAAATAAACTTGTATTTGAATTTTGTTTCTGACTTAATTTGATTGCGACTCTGTAAACTTTTGAATATTTGCATGTTTTCATATTATGCATATGAATTGAACAATCGGAATAAATTATGTGTAATGAATAATTTGTTAATTAGCTTTAAACCTGACAAACAAAAAAATAAATAATATTACGTAAATATGTTTTTCTTTCATTAATAAAAACGTTCCCTTTTAATGACATACTTATTCTAAAAACCTGGGCATTCGGTTTTAGCGTCACTTAATTTATCGCGTCTAAAATCTAATAGGTATCCATTTTTCAACGGCACCTTTGGAAAGGATACACTAGTCTTGATAGGGATACCGTTGTGAAAGGAATAGAACTATTTTTAGACGCGCTAAATATATAGACTAATTTTACATACTCGCTACCACTGTCATTCATGTTAGAAGGATTGTGTCCGTGATTGACAGATAACATACAGTTTTCAAAAAAGAGTAATACATACCGTAATACATAAGAAATACATAAATATACATAGAGATATACCTACTTGAAACCACATTGTTACACACCAAAAAATATCGACCTCGTTTCAAGTGGACTTATAAAATTTGAAGATTTCCCTCGATTTCTGCAGGATCCTATCATCAGATCTTAACCTACTGACTATGGGACCATCTCGGAAAGTACCCTTTAAAGCCACAACTATACTGTGTATGGACTATGGAGTTAAGTCGATAAAACGTAGACCAGGGACACTGCAAGTACTGTAAATTCGCCGGCTAAATAGTAAACCGAAACTGTATCTGTATGGTGCATCACGACAGAACACCTATCTGACACCGCACCGTTAAGCTTTTGGGTTAGGGAGCCGGACCTACATCGACCTTCAGTTTCACCGAGCTGATAATAGAATGAGACCTATAAGAATGGTGATACAAGGGTGGTAAGTAGATTTTTGCAAACGAGCTGTCATTGAAAATGAAAATGAAAATATTTATTTTCACATAGGCCTAAATAACAGGCTCTTATGAAAAGTCAAAACTCTACCGCCAGGATCAGAAAGCAGGTTTGCACCGAGAATAACTGGCAAGAAACTCGGCACTTGCTCTTTTCAAAAATGTCATTGTTATAATACAATATTTCTTATAAAGTATGAAAGATTATAACATATTTTTAAGATATCTCGTGAGGAGATGGAAGCATATTTCTATCATTCCAATTCGAAATTCTTCAATGGTATAGTAACCATGATTATTTAAATGTTTTTGACAGTGTCTTTAAACCTGTGCAAAGGTAAGTCCAAAACAGACTTCGGGATCATATCGTAGAAGCGTACACTCAACCCCACAAATGACCTCTGTGCTTTACGCAAAACAAGCCCGAGCCGAAGGCGAGGTTTTTTAATATAACGAGTTTGCAATAACCAATTTTAATAAATCCATACCTAGCCAATCTGTAACACGCAACGCAGCGGTAATGGGAATGACACCGCGTATTGCGGTGGACCCGCCCCCACTTGAAGTCTTGGTCCTACGATCATAACGCACAACGCTGCGGTTCGCGGCATACGTAATGTCGCTGCGATTCATCCTGGGACAAGTTATTTGAACAGAATTATTTAAGAATTACTGATACCTACTGCGGTAAAACCTATCCGGGCAGACTTTAAAGTAAAAGCACAAGTATGGTAGGTCTCGGCAATGGTAGGTACTATTACTGGTCACAATATCTCGCTGCCCGCGGAGCAATACAATGATATAGACTGCCTGTGGCACTTTCTGTGTCACGGCTTTTACGCAGGCCTGCCGGGTAAAAGACGCCGTCCTGCACTCCAAGCCATTTGGCATTTTGCGATACGCTAAAAAGATAGAAATGGAACGAAATTCAAAAATGTATGAGAATTATAGCTAAATGATCGCTAAATAGGTTACGTGACCTCCGTGCATTCTTATTTCTTATACATATTTTGAATTGCGTTCGAAATCGATGCAATAGCAACTGTCAATGATAGCAGCCTACAAAAACGCGTCGATTATACCATGGTCCATAGGGCTAGAGCTGGTGTTTACCTAATGTATTTCCCCGCGAGCAGCAAGATATTGCTGGTACTAAAGGTACCAATAGAGAGGCAATTTCACAAGTTCGTAAAGGCTAAAGTTTGGTCTCAATGGGATAAGATCATGGTATTATAACAGCTATACATATAGTTCCCATCAAAACAATTTAAGTATCTACCAAGTATGTGCCAGAAATACTGCGAAAATTATCTCAGCTGATATTTATTGCAGTACGAAACTGTCTGTCTCATCCCTTTGTGTATTCCAATATAAGATAAAGTTCAAGGTTACACAAAAATATAACGCCGCGCTTCGGGATTTAACCATTCAGATTGACACATTCTAGTCTAGGAAAGTTTATGTTTATTTTAGCATTTTCTATTTTGCCTCTTCATATATCCATTTTGTTTTTAAGCAAAAAAAGGAGGAGGTTCTCAATTCGCCGGATTTTTTTTTATGTATGTTCCCCGATTACTCGAAGACGTCTGAACCGATTTCAAAATTCTTTTTTTTTAAAAACTAACAATCATTCACACACAATATGATATTTCCTATACTTACAACCTAGATATTTCGTCACCTTCGTCTCTGTTACTGTTGTTGTCGTACTTACTAATTAAGTACCTAACCTATATAACCTTATATTACTTACTTGTCAAGGTATCTGCCATCGTTACAGGAGGTGAATGTGTCATTCGTATACACTTTAATAGGGAAAAAATCTCAGTCCCCGGTTTCAATAATATATACTATTCAAATAAAATGTTTAAATTTTCCAGCTATGTTTTATCTTTTTTCATCCAACTGTAAAAAAAAAAACGGTTATTTTCAGCACCTCACTGACACGCTCTTTACCTTTACATTCGTTCGTAGCAACCGTAGCTCGTAAACCCGTGCTAGTGCTCTCAAGCACAGTCTCACTCAAATAAATACGAAATAATCTACCCGGAAATTTTACTACCATTCAGTTTTAAGAATTTAATTCCGCTGAGAATTTAACAAACCGAAACATTCACGTATTATTTTTAGGTATAGGACCTAATTATTTTTGGTGTAACGTACGTTGATTTTAAGGACAAACTAAATGAACCTTAAATAATTCCTTTGAGTTACGAAACCCTTAAAAGTGATGATACTATAAAGGTGAGCACGCTCGTCCAGGAGGTGCCTGTTCACTTGAGTATGGTGTGGTGGGAAAAACAGAGGCCTGAAGGTATTTCAGACCTTAGAGTATCAGGATCAAGGAATCAGAACGCTTCTTTTTTTAAGTGTTTATTGAATCCCACAATAGAATAGTTAAGACTAGTAATGAAGTGACGTATTCACAATACATAACAATAACAATAAATAAAATTTTCAATAGTAACAGGCAACAGCACATACATGCAAGAGTAAGACGAAACGCATACAGGTGACTTATGTAGGGTAAATATTTCACTGACTAATATTTAGTATAAATAATAAATAATTATGGCTGGTAATTATCTACTTAATTCACCTGTATGCATTGCATCTGAAGTATTTAAAACTATGATTTGAGATTTTTAAGTAACAAAACTTAACAAGTAGTAACTTATAACACGTACAACACTTATGATAGAATTAAAACCAGAGTTCACCAAGCAAGTTTAGTTTGTCATTGCAATGTTGTCCCTTTTTCGGAAGAAAACATATTATACAACTCAGCGACTTGCGAAATTATTTTCAAATTTTCAAAAACAATTAACTTTGAATTAATTAAACTAATTAATTTTCATTATTTTAAAACCATGCTTTTGCTTGGCCAACTCGGGCTTAGTATATAGCGTAAAACTAGAGTTAAAAATGAAAGGTTCACGCTTTTTTGTAGTAAGTATTAGATTTTTGTGATTTAAAAAGAAGTTTATTATTATTATTATTTGTAATAAATTTCTATTAATTAGGTTTTACCGATATTCTTTAGGAGTTGGTTCTTTATTTATTTTATCATTACTGATCAAAATCCATTAAATGACTAAATAATTAGCCCAGCAGATTAGATAGTAAAAGAAGGTGGTAGCTCAAATTGTTTTAAATGTTAATATTTAATTTTCAAGGATTTTTTTCAGCTACTTATCAACTTAATGGTCATTCCGTGGGCCTAAATTTGCTTTTCAATGTATTAATACAACTACGCACTAATTAAGCGCCAAACCCTAATGTTATTCTATATGAGACGATTCTATATTAATTAATTAATTATTATATTTATTACTTAATCTAGTTCGCTATAAGATAAGAACATTACGAGAAACATCGACGCTTTGGCACTTAGGTCTTTCTCACTTTGTATTTACCTTAACTATTTATTTCAATAAATAAAATTAAATGATTTACGTAAGGTAAGTAGGTAATCTTCAAACGCCGATTAATTATACAAAAAAATAGTTTTATCTTTGCAATATTAACCACTATCCTGCATGATTTTTAGTGTCAAGTAAAATAGTATTTACCTGTCACAACACAAAATTTTCTTAATTAACTTGATTCACCTACATGTAAATAAAACTGAACATGCAATTCTTAAAAAGTAGGCGTCTGAAGTATTTAAAAACTATGATTTGACATTATTTGGCAGGTAACAAAACTTCAACAAGTAATAAACTCATATAACAAGTACCATACTTATGGTAGAATTAAGACCATGGTACCTAAAATAAAAAACCAGGATACTAGCAAGATTAATGATGGTATATCTGAAAATTTGTGTGCCATCATTGGTCAACCAAGTAATGGTGTAGGTACAGTATAAAAGTCTTTTAAAAATTACCTAAGGTGCTTTAAAAAGGGAAATATTTAATTGCACATCAATGTGTTCAAAAATCAAATCAAACCTTCTAAAGCTAAAAATTAAAAAATAATAATCAAACTGGCTAATTTTTTCCCTAGGACAAAATCAGAAATATCGATATCGTATGTAATGATAATTTCATACCAAATAAAAAACAAAGCCTGATTAAAAAATTAAAACCTGATTAAAAAATTAAAACTCCATACTAATTAACTTTACGTGTTTAAAGCCTGAGGCTCGGAAAAAAAGAAATTTTAGATTTTTATACAATTCAAATTAAATAATTGATAAAAAAAATCTGATTACGCGTTGTCAAAAACTAAAAATTAGCTCGACGTATATTACCTTCCTATTATTAATTTATCATTTGAGTTTGATTTTTTATGACGTGCTTTTTGATAGGAAATAATCTGGGATTAATGTAATTTCAGATGTGCTATTGAATACTTTACGTATAAGAGCCATTAAAATTTCAAAAAATATATCTTGTTTTTGTTGGTGTTATGAATAAACTGCACTTTAGTTACGGAATTATCCTTGAAGATTTTATTTAAATATTTACTTAGGTATTTAAAAAAATTGTGCCTGCAGAAGAAAAGTATAGAGTTTACCTATGATAATAAAAAAGAGACATATTTCCCTATTATTTATTGCTATTAAAGTTTTTGCCTTAAAATTCACGATTCAAACGTGACTACCTAGATTATAAAGCACTAGATGATTAATTACTAAAGTCAAATCGAATAATTTTAAAATTTCATTTAATATACCTACAGTATTGAATTTAAAATATTTTAAGTCTATTGGTCTTTACTAAGTTTAAATTTTAATGCTATATAGTTAATACTTAATGAATAATGATTACTTTATGACGTGACTAGAAATTGCAAAAATTTCAAATACGAGAATGAGCAACTTTCAACGATTAAAATATTATATAGGTATTCGTTCGTATCCTACCCAACTTTTTTTTTTAATTTAAAAGAAATTGGGGGTAAGGGCCCTTTATAGCTCTCTCCAACTGAAAATCTCCCCTGCCAGTGATACTTCCTGGCGATATGCCTGGATGTTAAGAACATGATTTTCATTATTCGACAATGAATTCTCGCCCTTGACTGGTTGAGAAAAATAATCTCTAATCCAGCAATTACAAGTATGGGGTACAATTTAAAGCTGATTATGATGCCTTCTTTTTTCTTTCCAGTCTTATACCGGCTTTTGTCGGTTGTCGTTTCATTGTTTTTTTTTATGTATATTATGTCCACTAACTATCATCGTTTTATTTATTAAACAAGTACCTACATTAAGGTCCACTTGCGCGAAAAGGCGGGTTAATATTTACATTTTTAACCCTATAGTCAACGTCTCTCATTGGACAATTTTGACAACTTACTCTGGGCTAGCGCGTTAACTCAGAGTTAACACACTTACCCAGGCCGACGCAAGTGTTAGATAGAACAGGTGTTAGATAACTATTTTTTTACTTTTTTTTCATCCTCGTCGCCAACAGAACAACGCCAGTAGGCATTGTGAATATTTTTTGACTCTATAAAACTTCAGGAGTTCTTTAGGATTTGACACTGAAGCTTTTGTTTTACGATATAATTCCGAGAGCATGACTGGAAAATTATTACCGGATTTTGAAGTTTCAAAGCTTTTTATAATCGTTTTTTTTACAATTCTTCTAACAACTATACTATTATTCATGTCATGTTTTTACCAGTATATGAGTATAGCAATACGATACCTATCAAGGTAAGACGACGGACTCTACTAGTCTTAATCTAAAATATTATAAAATAATTCTGTTTATTTATTTGTCATTTAGAAATTACACTTTACCACCACCGATATCATCTATAGCCGTATTTTTATTTTTAAAGCAGCGCTTTTTTTGTTTCAAACAGGTTGCCGAGATACGTTCATAAACCGTTTATTCATAGAGTTCACAACCGGATGATAAAAGGTCTCTTAGGAAATAAATTCTCATATAGACCCTATTCTCAGTAGATAACATAAATCTTGTCCATTTTATTTTGGGGGTTAGTGAATAATCTAAAAAGGAACGACCTACCATTGATCGTGTACCATTGATCGTGGCTTAAGTACTTACAAACGTTAGTGTATCTCTCAATACTTAGGTAAATACTCGTACCAGTCTAAAGCCCGTTGAAAGCCTACTGGGGTATTATATGACGAGTAGTTAATTTATTACGAAGCGGCAAACGTGGCATTTGCACGTGGCATAAACGACCCACTGTTTCCAAACTTACTCGTACATGTTTCCAAACTTACTCTTACATATCAGGAATGCATTACACTAACAAAACACACATTAAACAAACTAGGTACATAACGTCCTTGTTTCCAAAGACGTGGTCCCCTGTTTTTAAGGTCCACTCACCGCCTGTTAAAACCCGATGAAATCGCGTTAATGACAACCTAAGTTCCAGCTTAGATCGCAAATAGGGCACTACTGTATTACAATATTATATACAATTTGTACCACAAACTATCTACTATAACAACTTAAGAACTAAGATCACAAAACTCATTGACTAAGGAGCTATCAATTCCATTAATCACTAGATAATTAATGTAAGTTTAGTACGATGGCTGTAGGGAAAAGGTACCTTATTCATAAAACTTACAGAGTTTTACCCGCTACAATTAATGTTCATGTAAGTTTTGCATGCGATGGCTGTTTAAAAAAGGCACCTAAATTAGTCTACGGAGATTAACCCTCTACAAAAGTTGTTAAAAAATGGTTTTAGGGTTCATTTTTCAGATTTTTACGATTACTTAAATGTTGAATTAGTGGGCCATTTTTTCCAATAGTTCAACTGCATCCAAATCTTTTCGAGAGTCGACCTACTGGGGCAAAATCGATGAACTCGCAGTTTTATCAATGACTATGGATCTTACAAATATATCCCCATAACTCTTGCAAACTATTAATATGAATTTAATGAATCTTCTTAACTTCAATAATAATATAATGATTATGATTATGAAAAAACTAAAAAGCAGATATTTTACATGCATGATTAATATTAATGATAATGCTGTGATTATTTTATTCTTTAATTATAATCCTTAATTATGATGAAATTATACTTTTTTGGGACTAATTTAAACATTTTGTAACTCACATCTCCTTTTAACCGTTACTTAGTTCGTGATCAAAGATTCGCACGGTTTATTTGCGATGCAGATAGTAACACCTACTGGTAATAAGTTGTACGAAACCAAGTACTTCAAGTATTGTGTTAAGTGATTTATAGTACCTTTCTAATGAAAGTTATTTATATTGTGCGCTTACCCTGAATTTCTGCCTTTGTTTTGACCAAACGCACCTAACATCCATTTTCTAAGTTGGAATATGCATACGCACATCGACCTAAATTGATGAGAAAAGTAATCTACCATTTCAGAAACTTAACTTTATATTAATTATTTCAAATTAATATCTAGATATCACTCATAAAAGGAATCCGACGCGATGGGATGCGAAGCAAAAAATTTAGGTAATACAGCGTAAATTAAAAATATATGATAAATAATCCAAATAATAAATAGGTACTATTAAAAGCTGAACCCCCAATTTAAACAACAGAATAATGAAGTAAGTTATATGAACAATTTTAATGTGGAATAATAAAATAAAATTATACAAAAACGTCCTCCTGTAATGAATATATTCGGTTAACTTAAGAAAAAGCGTTATTCGCAATTTGGTATTCAAATTCATACTCTCTCTCACAATCGCATAAAATCTTATTCTTTATACCTATGTATCACATACATAACTGATGTGTTTGTAACAGTCCATTTGGCAGTAAATTATTGAATGGGATATGGAAAAAATTGTACTACAGATTTTGTCTTATACGTTTTGCGTCTACTTCTCTGCAATTACCTGAAAATAAGGAAAGAAAATATATAAATATATAACAAGTCCGCCAATTATTGAACGAACAAGTATTCCAATTATGTAGTAAGTTGGTATAATTGTCAATATTTTTTCAAACAGATAACATATTCAAACAGATAACAGACGGCATATTCACATCGACGGGCGTGACACTGCAAGTTTACCACGCAATGTTAGTGGACCACGAGAAGTGCAACAACGTCACAATGCGCTTCGGCAATAAAAAAGATATAATTTTTCCAACAACCAAGTAAATAGATTATTTTAAAAGGACAAAGACATCAAAGTAGCATTTCCAAAAGGTCAAGGCCATCGCAGCCGTCACGCAACGAAGTCTAGCTAGGTACTTAATGGTCACAAATATTGTTAGGTGCATGGGTTCGAGGATTTGGAGTAAAACACCTGATGATCTTGATGAGTCTTTATTCTGTACTTCCAGTATCCAATATCCCTGGTCTTCCACTGGATTACTTACCCTTCAGTCTTGATAGCTTGTTTCGCTTCATGTTTCTTCGCTCATATGTCAGAATAGGCTGACTCCGCCGATACTACGGTTATGCCTGTCCTCAGCGCGAGTTCGAAAACATTCTACCTCATCGATGTTTACCCGGATTCTTCGAAGAGTCCAAGTTACCAGAAATCTATTCTTTAGAAACGTCAATGAACTCTTGTTTACGATAGATGTTGCCTTACACCTTATTTCGCTTATAATTTGTAACAATATTATATGGGGCCGTCTGCGTCTATCACGCGCCTATCTTCACCTCATACAGAAAATAATCTAGAACTTGTCCTGGTGACGGCAGTAGTGGAAAAATTGCCTAAGTCCGACCAAACGACGACGAGTTCTTAGCTAATCCGCAAAGCACCTACAAAGTTTGTCGGCTATGATGGACAAATGGCCTAATTTCAGCAAAACGACGATGATTTTTAGCCCTTCCTCAAATTACCTATATTCGGCGCCGCGAACGTTGATCCCTATGACACTATGACAGCTAATGTCACCATATAACATTGTAATGATGTCACCATTAAATTGGGATCATATTGGGGGCGTCTAAAAATGCCATAATTATAAATTTTTCGTCGCTTTATACCATTAGTAATGATATTCCGTTGATATTTTTAACATTTCTTCTTGTAAATGTTAACAAGAAGTTATCTGAATCTGAATTTATGTAAACGTCCTGCAAAACTTACGTCGTGTGACGTTTATCGACTAGGGCGGAAAGTATCGATAAAAAAATGTCGGTAATGGAAACGAGTGCACAATTTTTTTTCATACTCACATTTTAGTTCATATATTATGGCTATGGTTATGGTATGGTTATGGTTATGGTTATGGTATGGTTATGGCTATGGTTATGGTATTATGGTTATGGTTCATATATTATGGTTTTAGTTCAGGGGGACAAGGCTCGCATGGCTCAGCGGTTAGAGCATAAAAAATAGAGCAAAAAATTATTGACACGACCAAAGACACGACCCATCCCTAACAGGAACTGTCATAGGGATCTAGGTTCGCCGCGCCGAGTATAGCTAAAGTTCGTAATGCTCACCAAGAGTACAACTCCTCATCCCCCCACGAGTCTCAGTCGAGGTTGCCGCCGTTCCGCAGGCCGGCCTTGGTCTCGGGCGGCACCTGCTTTTTGAAGCAGTCGTCCAGGAACGACGACATGGTGCGGTAGAGGTGGCGACGCACCCCGTCCAGGCTGTGGTCCTCGTCTGGGTATATCTGTGCGGAATTGAAAGTCAAAAAGTCAAACGTCAAAATATATTTATTTCACATAGGCCTAACTTACAAGGCACTTGTAAAACGTCAACAATATTTGTTACATAATATTATGTACGGTGATAACTACAAGTCGACTTAAAACTAAGTTTACGAGGGTTCCAACGCGCTCTGCACTGAGAAGAAGCCCACAACAAACTCTTAAAAACTAGTTGAGCTAGTAATTATAATACAGCAGTTCATTCACTCCCAAGGATTTGATTCATGTAAATAATCCTTAATACTATATAGTAAGCTTTATTAATGAGCTTTCGTTTTCAAGCGACTTTGAAAGGAGATAATAAATGTATGTATTATAATTAACAAAAAACCGACTTCAACTCTCATCAAACTACTGAATACAACCTTTCCAATTAAAAATTTAAGACATAAACGGTTTTCGCATGGACATTATCAGAGCTGGATTAAATGAAATGAAACCACACGGGAAGCGTCAGCTTTTTAATAAAAAAAGAATCATCAAAATCGATTCACCCAGTCAAAAGTAAAGGTAACAAACATAAGAAAACATACACTCGAATTGAGAACCTCCTCCTTTTTTGTTTTTCGAAGTCGGTTAAAAATATATTAAAAATGGGTTTGGTGGAAAATCCTGGACAAAATATTTTTAACAATTTAAAAAAATATAGTTATTTTATAAAATTTTGCAATAAAGAAAATTTTACACTAGACTTGAAGTATGAAACATAGAATATACATAATATGCAGACCATACCTGAAGTCTAAATGTGCTGCCCTGCTCGGACAGGGCCCTCGCTAAGGCCATCGTTTGCTGTAAATGGACGTTATCATCAGCCGTCCCGTGCACCAGGAGCAGCATCTTGTCGTGGAGTGCTGCGGCTTGCTTGGTCACATCGGCGTCTGCGTAGCCGCGGTAGTTGCCCGTCGCGTTGGGGAAGCCCATATAGCGTTCTGCGTATGCTGATGCTGCATAAAAACGAAATAATTGACCTAATAGCGTTTTCAAGAAGAATCAGAAGTGCAATAATACTCTGTTTTGAAATCCGCAAGAAAATCCATAAGCGACTAATTAAACATGCAATGTATAAGATCTCAGAGGGCAGAGCGTGACTGGTCGGTGTCTTTTATAAACTTCGGTAAAATTCATGGTTCCATAACTTGGCTAGAAGTCTACGATATGTCGTAATGTAGTATGATTTAAGTTATACTTGAATATTTACCAACCAACTAACTAAGCAATCATATTTTAAGCACCACATACTTTTGGACGCATCACCTACTTTAACTAAACGGCCTAGTGATTATGTATAGACCAAGGATGGGCCTGAGGGGTCGAATCTCAGACGCTGATTCCTTGTTGATATGCGTATGGCAATTGGCAACGTTAAGGTGAAAGAAAACATCGGAGATTACTTGCATACCAGTTCTACATAATGCTCTCAAAGGTGTATGCAACCAACACCAGTAATGGACTATTGTGAAAAATTACCCGTCCTCAGCTGGCCATACCAAGGAGTTGAGATATATTTAAGCTACCCTTTGCTGTAGAAGGCAGTGATCTTAGAAGGAAACGTTTTCCTTCTGAGACAACAAGGCGTCAATAGCTGAATGAACCGTACCGTAGTATCGCCAGCGCACGATAGGCGTGATTGAGATTCCGCAGTGGAAGACACTTGGGGGGTTGGTGCTGGCTAATGCCAGTGCAGCCAGGAACCCGCCGTGCGCTTGACCCCATACTGCGACCCGCCGCGCGTCGATGAAATGCAGCGAGTCGCGTAGGTATCTGGTGGAATAAGACTAGGTAGATACAGTATAGAAATTTCAATCCACCAAGACGCGCCCCACTCTGTCAAAATCGTTTATGTTTCATTCGATTCGTATGAAGTTTGACAGAGTGTGTGAAATATCTAGATACATTTTTTACACTGTGCATGAAATATCTCGTGCTAACTGTTGCTTGACAGCGATCTCACCTGATGAGATGGTGGTACGGCTCTGATGATAAGTAATGATACAGCCGATGATATTATCGTACTAACTTGGAAGATTATCGGTTTCTACGCAACGGTTTTCGTCATCTCTTATGTTTATCGAATTATTGGTTGTGTTAGTTAGTCAGGCTTTAATTTTCGCTTGCACAAATTACAATGCTATAGACTCAGGGAACTTATAACGCCAACATTAGTTTCCTAGAGACCGATGTGGCCCGGCCAATCACTGCCGAGATTTACGATCAGCGTGGAACATGTATTTTATAGTGCAAGATAGATTTGCATAGATGCAATCTCTACTCTCTCCGATGGAACGTCAACTATGACACGACCGCAGAAAGATCAGGCATACGAGTAGGACAGACAGATTAGTGTGCTCTCCGAGGACTATACTGCTCTTTCTTGAAATTCGTTTTTCAAACAAAGTTTCTTTTCGGAGGGTATCGTGCAGGGGGTTAAGCAAAAGAATATGGATATTTGCGTGAAGAAAACACCGTCACGAAGAAAACGATTTTTGGTTAACTTACTCGGCAACTTCCAACTGGTCAGCTAGCTCCACGGTGCCCAGTCTCCTGTGCAGCGTGTGGTGCGCCGCCAGGCCGCGCCCGCCGGCACCGCGCGCGTCCACCGACGCCAATATGGCCCCCGCACCCGCGGCCAGCGAGCCCCAGTCCAGTGACCACTGCTCCGTCACTAGCTGCGTTCCTGGTGCTCCATGCCTGTGTATGTCATTGACCTCTATATATACAAGTACGCTGGACCTAAGACTGTCAACGCAAAAATGAAGACAGTTTATTTTCGCCATTTTGGCGCTGATTGTTGCGTAAGCTGTCGTGAGCGTCCATGGAACTAAAATAAAATGACATTCAAAACTACGGTAAATGTCCATTTTCGTACCGTGGTCCTTCGACAGGGGCGCTTCAAATCGGCACAAAAAAGGAACTGACAATTGTATTCAATGGTGTATGTAGGTACATTAAATATAATAACGAAATACTTAACGTGCTAAATGGTTTTAAAGCGATTTTTAAGCCCCGACACAAAAGAGTGGTGTTATAAGTTTGACGTCGATGTCTGTCTGTGTGTGGCTGTCTATGGCATCTTACCTCTCAAACGCATGGACTAATTTGAAAGCCAGTTAGTTTCCTTGGTGGTTCTTAGCTATGTTTGGTTAATATCGGTCCAGCAGTAAAAGTATCAGCTCTTTTCGAAAATGATGTAAGTAATATTTCGCGTATGATTATTGCGTTAAATTTTGGATATGATAAAAAATCCTAATGCTAAACAAAGTCCTAAAAAATACTATATTATTTTAATAAAGTATTTTAATTTTAGTTCATGAGAAAACTTGAAACATACCAACTTTGGTCATTCTTCTTTAAACGTCATGTAGGTATTTCGAGTATATTAAATACTCGAAATACCTACATGACGTTTCCAGCTAAATTCGCTGGAAGAATTCCAGATAGAAAGTGTTCCCGAAAGTTGCTCCAAAAATATATATACAATATATCAAAAATATATAATGTGTATTTATGAGTTATCTTATACCTACCTACCCATTACACAAGTTACCTATAGCTTACTTTGGGGCTAGATTGCGATGTGTGCGTATAAATTTATTTAAAAAAAATAGGTATTAAAATATAAAGGTACATAGATTATTCATTTTACGTGTTCTAAAGCCCTGTTCCAAATTGCCCTAGATTCATGAAACGATGGAGTAGCGTCGTTTTTCCCGACGAATACAATATTTTAAGCTCTCGATCCTTTTTCGAGCAAATTGCTGTCTTATAGGCTTGTCAGGAACATTGCCTAATAAATAAGTAGAAAAACTGTATAAAAATAAAAACGGGGACCACTTATACAAAATTACTATATTTATGTTCTGTCGGTTACTTACTCAGTAGGTATCTACTATTTTCCACGTATTACCTATTTGCAGTCTTTGCCTAGATTATCGACTTATAAATAGTTATATTATGAGGTACCTATCGTAATAGATAGTGAATAGTTCTATCGAGAAAATCATGAAATCTAATATTTCTAAGAAACTACGGCTAAGATTTTTTTGTAAATTATTTGTTCGTGACTTTTTGACAATGGACAGCGGGCGATGTAGAGAGCTATGCAATATAAATCTACTGAGACTAAAATAGTCCAATACGGTAAACTTTTGGGGGGCTTCAAGAACGAAAACTCTAGACTTGCTATCTCTATACGGACATAGATCATATTTTTGAAAATACCTACCCGCATCGCGCTTCGTCACTAGACGATAGCCATAAATATGTAGGTAACGCTAACGGTATGATCTGACTAACACTTTCATGAGCAGCGGGTACTTGGTGACCTCGTCCTCGCGCAGGCCGGGCGGCAGCAGCAGGCGCACGCGCGCCGTGTTGCCGCTGGACAGCTGCACGGAGAACGTGCGCGGCGTGGGCAGCGCTATCACAGACAACTTCTCCTGCACAAAATGGATTCCATTTTTAAGTTCGAACTATTATACCTACTGAGTATTCGAGAATAATTCTAAAATACCCAGGCAACCTTACGTTCATGAGGCTATACTCTTTCCATTCGTTTATTCTCTCTTTGACACATGAAACAGATATACTTAGCAATAGCGAGGGACCAGAGAGAGATAAATTGGATTGACTGGTAGTACTTAGAACTCTTAGCTTATTATAAAGTTTGTCTAGTAACTGAGTTTTTTTATTAGTGCTTTATAGTAAACTTGGTTAGAAATAATAACATACATTAAAAATACAATTTTTATCCGAAAATTGAATTTGAATTTTTGGAGTTGGTGTCTTCTGTTCCTTTTTCGCAAAACGAATTCATATAGGTGCTGTAAAAGCTACTATGAATTATTTAAATTAATAAATGATATAGGTATAGGTACACACGCAATAAATAAAAATTCATCAATTAAAATGGAGTTAGTTAGGCGTGAAAATTGAGGTTTGGGTTTGGGTAACTGATTATAATTCCTCGATCCCGAAATCGAGTCTTAGTCCGAGTGTATATGTATAAAGTTTCAGTATTGCGTTAAATATCATAAAAACTAAAAAGTCTATCAAAATGCTAAACGGTTTCAATACAAAAGCCAAAAAGAGCGCAATATCAATGGTACTGGAGGCTCATAAATAAACCGTCAATCTTTCGACGCGCTGTTACAATGGATTCATCGGTTAAACTGCATAAAGGGAATCAATTCCTCAATAACAATGTCTGTGTACAAAAAAACCTTTTTTCCTTGCTAACTTTGTACTAATCAAAACTAAAGTCTCTGTAAATGATAGAAATTAGTTATTTACTCTAATCAACAGAATGACCGAAACATTGAAAAATTTAGACTTGTTAGTCCGAATTTCACTTCAACCCATGTTAGTTTGAACATTGTACTTATGTATGTGTATTGTTTGTTGTAACCAAATGTTGGTTTGAACATTGTACTTAATTCGATTTTCTAAGAGGACAGAAAAACTAAACCATGGTTATATTTTCTCGGAAAATGGGACTGTTATAAATTATCATCAGAAGAGGTTGTGCTTTTTTGAATTTTCAAATATTTTCTCGTCGTGACGGCTGACGTCGTCATTTCTCGGCTGACGACCGAATGGCGTAGCGGTAGCGAACCTGGCCGTCTACGTCGGAGCTCGTGGGTTTGATTCGACTACTGGTAAATGGTTGTGTGATGAGCATGAATATTTTCCAGTGTCTGGGTGTTTTTCAATGTATTATATTTAGATATATTATTATTATAGTATGTATGTATATTTATTAGTTATTTAGTACCCTTCGCTATCGCTTGCTTTAGGGCTAGATTGCGATGTGTGTAATGTCCTGATATTTATTTTATTTATTTACCTTAACAGCAGTGTTGTTTTCGAGGTGCATGAGCAGCCTCGGCTCCGGCAGCGATATCTTGTGCAGGTTGGACGTGGGCACGCCGGGGCCCAGGCACTCCAGCACGAAGTACGTGGAAGACGGACTGAAGTAGGCATCGTGGTAAAGGCACGGGAGGTTTTGTGGTATACTTTCTACGGACAAGTATTAACCATGTCAATTATAAGCATTAAATGAAATAGTGACGTATAAGTAGTTCAATCCATGAAGACGCGCCCCACTCCTTTACAATCGCTTAGGTATGTGTCATGCGAATCGTATGGAGTTAACCGCAGTTTAAAAACTATAAAGACAATAACTTTCAAATTGGAACGTCACGCATTTTGGGTCTTTAATATATTATTATATGGATAAAATTTTCGCGATAGAATTTTTTTTTTGGAAACTACCATGGTTGTAATTGTAATTGTTGTTGTATCGGTAATAATAAAATCCAAAAACGCTCAGAACGGATTTTTGATAACTGGCTTAGTTTTTTGTAAAGGTAGGTAGGCGTCTTGCTCTTTTCATCATCTTTCGTATTAAAAAAATATGTTCATTTATTTAGCAAAGTTCAAAAAATGGGCGAGTATACTAGTTACAAGATTTATTTTAGATTTACGATTTTGTGGAACTTGCCCAATTATAATAAGGTAATTAATATCCCAAACCACTGTGTTTTTGTTGGATTAATATATATGGTAATATTATTACGTCTTATAATTGACAGTAAGTAACGACTCCAAGCTAAGTAAATACCCTGTTCAAATTCAAACATCGTCTGCTCTTGAAGTAGGTCGACAGGCTGTCTTGTTTACAGTTCCTTCCCAATTCGACTTAAATTATATATGTATATTCATTGACATTTGAGTGTCAATTACCCATAATAAAATATTGATGTTCGCTATTCATTGAAGTTGTAGGATATATTTTATTTCAAAGTTAGTAACACGGACACCTAATACCTATAGGTAGTTAGTAACAATACTAAATCATAAACTCCATACTATTCACAATTATGGTTCTGTCTAAGATTAGAAATATAAATAAAAGGAGAGCGAAGCAGACAAATGTAAGATATTAAATCGAGCCCCAAGGTATTGAATACAATCGGTATTGGAGCCTCGAGGCTGTTGTAATGTTGGATAATTATTATTTATTATTTTCAGCACTAATTGTAAAAGGTAAGAGAGCGAATGTTTTAGAGATAAGTATCCCCAATCATGGATATCATGTTAGATGAATAGCTATTTTAGAAATATATCGATCGAAGAATATTGTTGTACTAAAACTCTAAATCACACCAAACTAATTCGTAACATTATCTACAATAATTAACCACGTCTGTATCGTATTTCTCGTTTTCAAGTAAAACTTTATAGACGAGTAAAATTATGAAAATATAGAATCGTACAAATCTTACGGGAAAGCGCTATTGAATAAGTAGAGTTTTGAGCAATTGTAGAAGGGAGGAGCTGTCACAATAACGCCGCAGCATCTGCACTCGACGACTCCTAGAGTTTATAAGGAGTAATAGTTTACAAAATGTAATATTAACTTTTAACGAACTGTAGATTTCGTTACTAACCATTGTTAGTAAGCATCAATCTATATTATTGAATTGATGGTGGAAGAATTAAAAATAGAGGACACATTGAAAGAAACAAAAGCCTCCGGATCTTATTCCAAGAGAGTATAGACTACTTAACTAAAGAAAAATGATCGTACCCATATTATGTCCAAACCATGTGTTTCTTATAAGATTGCTTTTTAATCGTTTTCAAACAGAAGTAGAAAAAAAATGTTCAGAAATTATTGCATGGTAAAAATTCGATAACCATAGAAAAATATTGTAGATAAAATGAGCGATTATTTATCAGGGTTTCTGCACCGACGCTGAGACATATTATAAGTATGGCTAGAGCTGCTGCTCTTTAAAAGAACAATAGATGTTATAAGAATAATTTTGGAAAAATTAAATACCAGTAAAAGTACCTAAAGCTACTGCTAATCATATAGACTTTAAAAAAGATTATACCAGGCTGCTTTTTTTTCTTTTTCTTAGAAGGCGCAGGCGAAGTGGCAGGCATTTCTTCATCCCAGTCGTTGTCCCAAGCACTGTCGCCTGACGACGCTAAGTTTCCGTAGAATTCTAGATTAATTGACGGAGAAGGCTAGAAAAAATATTTGATGAAAACATGTGAATATGTAACTTCAATATTCTGGATTAATTTAAACCTACTTTACTACCCGTTCGCAGAAACTTTGCCGATAACTTCCCTCCCACTTCATACGACCGCTACCTGTTATCAGACGATTTCGGGTGGCGGTCGCATGAAGTGGGATAAGTCATTAGCAAAGCTTCTTCAAACGGGGATAGTGGTCATAGCACAACTACTTTAATTAAATTCGTCATGATCAAGCAAGCAATTTATTTAACCTAAAACAGCCTGGATCAAGCCTGGTCAATGATTATTTATTTGGCACTTTACCAATTTATTGCGTCGAGATAGCACAGAGTGTGGCAAGAAATGCCTTGAATCTAGATAGATGGCGCGGGTCAGATGGAAATTGTCGATACAGGCGAGGAAATTAAATAGCTTGTAGGCGGCGGCGATGCTTACGGACTTCGTTTCCTTACTTTCCACAGTTTATTGGCCCGTGACCAACCAAAAATAGCAAATTAATAGCTAGTATTAAATTGAAGTACGTAATTCCTCAATTCCACTGATTAGTATGGTGCAATTAGATCCTAACCCGGACATCCACAGTAAAAGTATTGCATAAAGTGTATTGAAAACATAAAAGTGGGCATACTTACACATAGACGGAATCCATGAAATTGGACGGTATAAATGGACAGGTGCGAGGCGAAAACGTAGGAAAATATATTTAGACAAAAGGCATTTTGCGAAGGACTAGGTGAATCGCTAGGCTGATAGATAGTAACAAGTACAAACCTGTGAATTGCATGTAACGCAGTATGGCAGCTTCTGAGGAGTGCCGGGCCGCGGCGCCTCGGACGACACCCTGTACAGATGCTGCTGCCCTGGTTTTCCTTCTGGTATACCTAAGTAATATCTGCAATTTTCGTTAGTCATTGCGAATTCTTAAAAATTACACTCATCATATAAAACACTAATAGAGCGCTTACTACTTATACATGAGAATAGTAAGATGAACAAGACATTCACCTGATATTATAAGTGATGCCTACCCATGACAGATACAATGCATCCAAGGAAATGACACATCGTATGAATGATACGATGTGTCTAGCACTGTACTGTAGCCGACGAAATTACGAGTAAGAACAAAAGTATAATTATGACTGCAATGTACCTGACATAGGCAAGCGTCATTAGGTGAAAATTTTGCGCATTTCGTCATTCTCTGATATGTTAACGTAGGTTAATTAAAAAAACCGACTAAAACTTTCTTCAAACTACTATTGAATACATCCTTTCTAATTAAAAATTTAAGACTTATATGGTTGTCTCATGGATTCCATTATCAGAACTGAACTAAATTGGACCACACGGGAAGTGTCAGCTTTCTAATAAAACAAAAAAGAATCATCGTAATCGATTCACCTAGTCAAAAGTTATGAGGTGACAAACATAAAAAAAACATAAGTAATCGAATTGAGAACCTCCTCATTTTTTTGAAGCCGGTTGAAAAACATAACAATCAAATGTCTCAGGTGGGATTTACTTACATGTGCTGGTTCGCATGATCCCACGCTAGCAACTTGACGACGTCGAAACTCCCGTGCGTGAGTGGCAGCGCTCTGGAGCCGTGCGCGTTGTGCTCGGCCCGCACCACGTGGCGGAACAGGCCCGCGGGCCCGTCCCGGATGGGAGCCAGGGTGACCAGGGCTCCGCCGCCGGCCGACCACAGCGGCGCCGGCGCGGGCTCCACCCAGCCGTCCGTGCCCGAAAATATTCTGTACACCTTTTGAAACAAAATGCAAGATACTATTCAAAACCATGCCTAAACTCTAAATGCAAGAAAAAAAGACGTGAGTGTCATGGGACACACGGTAGAAACAAAGTTTAGAATTACACCTAACACAAAATGCCATTTTATACTTTCTTGTGTGATTTCGCCCATCGCTCGATAGATGGCGCTGTCTTCAGTTAGGTCACGCTAACGAGTTCAATACCAAATCTCTATACGTGATTGCATGCATGCCCAGTGTGTTATGTAATAAGGGAAATGTTTATTCTAGATTTTCATAGATTTTCTTCGTGGCGCAAACAATCCATTTTCTTTCGCCTTACCCTCTGGCGCTATACCCTCCGAAAAGAATTTTTTTTTAAATTCAAATTTTTTAGCTATATGAACCTTCAGAATTATGGATTGTAAAATATTAAATTACTTATTCTTTTCAGTATTTTCATCATTTCATCATCTCTACCATTCTACCATCAATAAATCGTTCAAAGAAAGACATGGACCCGGTCACAGGTCAATAAATTGGTTTTCAACCCAAAATTCAATTATCTACAGTCGTATAAATCAGGGAACACATTAGAGGATAATATACTGACCTCCTGGCAAAACCACATAGGGCTCTTGCACACGGACACGACGGACAGGTTCTGTACCCGCGTGAGCCACACCACGCACACCTCTGTGAGCGAGACCCACTGCGCGCTCGTGAAATAGTAGTCACTGTGGGAAAATACACTGATCTATCATCAGAATCAAACATTCTATACAATTTACAGTTCATTTTTTGTGTCGATTTTTTTTATCAGGACAGTACACACATCGCAATCTAGCCCCAAAGTAAGCGATAGCTTGTGTTATGGGTATAACCAGATAACTGATAAATATACATACATATTAATATACATAAATATAATATATTGAAAAACACCCAGACACTGGAAAACATTCATACTCATCACGCAAACATTTACCAGTTGTGGGAATCAAACCCACGACCTCCGACGCAGACGGCAGGTTCGCTACCGCTATACGCCGTTCGGTAGTCAAAGCGATTTGAAGCCCCCTCGAAGGTCAGCGGTACTAAATTGACATTTGTTGCTATTGTCATTTTTTATTTTAGTTCCATGGACGCTCACGCCAGGTTACGCAACGATCAGCGCCAAAATGGCGAAAATCAAGTGTTTTAATTTTTACGTTGACAGTCTGTGATCCAGCGTAACAGTGTAATAGAGATCAGGTGATATATTACATCTCTCTCTAATAGCTGACCCAGCAAACGTTGTTTTGCCATATAGGAGTATGAAAAATAGCTTACGACGTAAGC
This sequence comes from Coenonympha arcania, assembly GCA_036785405.1. NCBI lineage: Eukaryota > Metazoa > Arthropoda > Insecta > Lepidoptera > Nymphalidae > Coenonympha > Coenonympha arcania. The sequence goes on from CM072059.1 coordinate 7,470,101, forward strand.
CTAGCCAAAGTAAACAATAACTTCAGATAAATCGGACAAGCCGTTTCGGAGGAGTTTGATTACAAACACTCATGTGACATGAGAATTTTTGATATGCACTAGCTGACCCGGCAAAAGTTGTTTTGCCATTAGGGGTATAAAATATGGTTTACGACTTACTCTCAGAACATACACAGAAAATTTCATAACAATCTGTCGAGTCGTTTCGGAGAAGTTTGGAAACAAAAATTGGCACGAGAATTTTATATATTAGATTAGAAATACCTATTATAAAACTTACTTCTAGACATTGAAAAATTTTGTAAAGCTTTATTGGTTCGAAATCTTGCTCGATAATTTTTTTTTTACAGTAATGACAGTGTTTCGTGAACAACATACGAACTTACCCCTCTTCGAGTATCGCTTTCGGCGGTGTGAGGTGTCTCGTGCGGATGTGCTTGGGGTCCGCAATATCCGCCACTGTCAGCCTCACTGTTGGATTATTTGTACCAGGCTTGGGGTATCTCACACTTCTGATCTCCGGGTATGTCTGAAACAAGGATACCTACCGTAAATGATCGTTTCCGGCGGCCGTCCTATCCTTTTGATGGATTTCTCTACTATAAAGGTAAACCGCTATAAACTTGACCCTCCTGATGGTCTGCGGGACGCGGGGCAGGAGCCGCTCAACGAATCAACTATAGTAGTGTTATTATCTCGCTGCAGACTCGGTCATAAATCATTCGAGTGTTTCGCTTTTGTTGTTCACTAAAATACAAAAGTAGCAGTGAAGCTCAGCAGTGAAATACAAAAGCGAAACACTCGGATGGTTTATGACCGAGTCTGCAGCGAGATAATAACACTACTATATAGTCACCTAGTGACTAGTCACCCGAGTCACACTAGTATAAAGGCGAAAGTTTGTGTTTGTGTATAAGTGGGTATGTTTGTTATTCCTTCACGCCGCAACTACTGAACCAATTTGGCTTTTGGGAATGAAGATAGATTATACCTTGCATTAGCGCGTAGGGAACTTTATATTCCGGAAAAACCATGTTTCCCGTGACATTTATAAAAAACCAAAATTCACGCGGGCGTCTGCAAGTCCTACAATATGTTATTGGATTTCTCTACTATAGTCACATGGTCGCCATACTATAGTCACTTTCTAGCCACAACACCAATCGATAAATCGAAAAACTTTCTACGATAAATAAACACACTATAAAGGCGAAAGTTTGTGTATGTGTGTATGTTTGTTACTCCTTCACACCACAACTAATGAACCGATTTGGTAGAAATTTGGAATGGGGATAGATTTTACCCTGGATTAAAATATAAACTACTTTTAATCCCCGAAAAATCTACAGTTCATCATCACGTGAACCATTCACAGTCACGTGTTAAACCTATCGAAAGTATCGAACGGATATGTCATCCCCATAATATGTTTTTGGTTTTCGAAGCGTTAGCGATAGAAATAGAATCGATATGTGAGAGGGATAAGCTATTATTTCACACATGGTCACATGATCGATAAGTATTAAAAACACATACATGAGAAACGTACACCCACGAAGTCGTACGTCAATGATAAAGGACGAGGAATTGTGATTAATCAGCCAAAATCAATTACAGTTAATTGCTTCATTGTTCATCCAAATATTATGAGATGAAAAGAAAATATTCCTTGGTAAGGTCATAAGGTCTTGGTTGATAAGGTCTGTATCCGAAATATGAGTAACGTTTTATACATGTATACTAAGGCAAATCCATGCGGAGAAAGGTCGTGTATTATTATGTAAATAAGGATCATTTATAGCAAAAACTCTGTTTGGAAGCGTTCAACATTTGATTTTGTGGGGATAATTTTGTTGAAAGAAGTTACCTTCTTATATCAACGTTTATATCTTCTTATATTACATTTATTAACACAAGCGACGTAAATTAAAAGGATTGTTCAGTTTTACATTGAGTACACTTCAGAACCACGAGTGCCGTCTCTCGATTATTATTCATGCCTATATCAGCAATTTAGTATTTTCGTACTACTTCTTCAGAGATATGATCATATTTCATTCGCAAATCTTCAAATCTATACTCTATTTTCTTTTTACTGTTATGGCCCTACTTCAAAAGTCTCCAAAAAATTTATTCAAATGATGAATAAGAGCAATGTCGATACCCCATACCTAAATTTTTTTTTGCTTTTGCCTGTATCTCTGAAATTTTGGTAAAGGATTTTTCTTACAAATAATTGTAGGATAATTTATTTACATTTATTTTCAAAATTTTTATCGAAAAACGTATGAGGCAGCATAATATTTTATTTTCTAACAATCCTTTAACAAAATATTTTCTTTATTCTATACAAGTTAGTACCTACCTACCTACTTGACTGCGAGCTCACCTGTTGGTAAGTGATGATGCATCCTAAGATGTTATCGTACTAATTTGGAAGGGTAATTAAATTTACCCCAACGGTTTCTACAAGCATCACACCGGAACGCTAAATCGCTTGGCGCTGCGTCTTTGCTGGTAGGATGGTAACTAGCCACGGCCGAAGCCTCCCACCAGACCAGACCTGAGCCAATTTAGAAAATATAAAATTCCAAAGTGGCCCGTGGTGTACTATTTATAGTGTTCCGTGCCCGTGGCAGGAATCGAACCCGCGACTCGAACGAACGAACTCGAATCCGAGCGCGCGCTAAAATAATGATAATTTGATCGTTAAGAATGGAAATATCAAGTTAGTATAAGTGACACTCGTGTTAATTTAATGCAAAACAATAAATAAATCATTTTACACGCTAAAACGTTTCTCGAGTAAAGATTCGCCATACTTCTTTTGATATACGTGTCACATTTCTTTCGTTTTTATTGCCCAGGTGGGGGCCCAGGTGGAAGCATCAGGAATCGTTCTAGTACATAAGTATGTGGATATGGATGTTTTAAAGTGAAGAAATAAAAAGTCTTTCTTTCTATAAATTCAGTTGCATATATCTGACATAGTTCATCCAGTATTTTCGTCGAGCGATGCAGAGTTTAAGGAACATAATATCGCTCCGAATTGATAAAACCGCGAGGTTGGAGCTTGTATAAATGCAGTAATGTCATTTATCAAACGCGACGTGATTGGAAGCGCAGATGCTCCAATTGAATTTGTTATTCTATTGGTTGCGGAGGGAACATGAACTTTTAAAGCGCGCTGACTTGCTTGCGGAATACCGTTTTATACCGTATAATTTTTAACAAACACTGTTGGACCGAGTAAAACAAGTCACTCGAAAATTCACGTTAATTCCAGGACTAATACTAGCGTGAATTTTCGAGAGACTTGAACACTCACTAACCCGGCCGCAAAATTAGTGAGTAAATTATTCAGAAATCTGTATAGGTTACATAATACAGACCCTTTCAGCATTATAATTTAGTAGATAGTTGTTGCCTGCGGTTCGATCACATGAGTCTCCCTTTTTAAGATTCCAAGCCTAAGGGTAAAACCCTTTTACTAAGACTTTGCTGTATATCCCCCTGTCTGTCTGTCCTGTCTGGGCTGTATATCATGAACAGTGATATAAAATAGATGAATTTTTCACATAATTGTGATATATTTCTGTTGCCGCTATAACTAAAATAAAAAAAAATAAATATGATAAACATTTAGGGGGCTCCTTTAGCCGCGTTCACACTGATTTATTTAAATTTCGGGGAAATTATTACTATACACGATTGTTAGAAGGCCTAAAAATAAAACTCTCAATCAAAGTTATTGTGATTTTTATGTACTTTTATGTGTGCAAGAATTCATTAAAAAGCTTGCGGCGTTTTGCAGACTATTTTGAAAGTATGACAAATTAGATGCTTTTTGGGATTTTTTCTTGTTAATAATGATTTTTCATTAAACCCTTATTTTCCATATATTTTTTCTGTAAGGATTTGATGATCAGTTTTTTAAACAATTTGACTTAAACACCATAAAAAAGAGCCAGTTTGCCATAACTTCAAGCCTCAAAAAAATTTATGCTCATGTCAGTTACCTTGGCAGGGTCATCTGTGTCTAATGCTGCGCCATACCAGGGGTATTTCTGTTCGTGAACCAGAGTGTCGTTGAAGGTCGCGTACAGCACCATGTGACCGTCAGCTGACATCCACAATGCTGACCGTGATTTCAGGATTTCCACTGCAACAAAAACAATTTGAGCAACTTATAAAAGGTGTGCCGGCAGCTAATCTTTTTACTTGATCCTAGAAACACACTAATGGAGATAAGAAGACCCAATTAATTTGTTATATGTTCAATAAAAAAAAATATTATTTAATTTAGAAAAACTATTTTTAGCAACCCTAATTGCGATGTCAACAAAGCGTAATACACTTTTCATTTTTCCAGTTCATTCATATTGAATTAAGTGTTTTTAGGGATGTCACTTAAAATTTATGGTACATTTTTGAACTCCCTATAGTTCCCTCAGGATATGAGCTAGGCTTTTTGTGATATTTTTTCATGCATCTATACATCGTCCCCTACTTAACGTTTTCGGCTAATTATGGAAAGTAACCTGCACATATAATTCCGGCCCAGGTTAAAGATAACCCATAAGATTATCTTTAACAGATTATCTTTTTGTTGTAGTGTTTTATCCATATTATTAAAGGCGACAATACTGATACGTATTCAACATTTTTTTTCAACAATGAAAATTTCTAGTAAGTTTGACTTGACTATAAGAAAAAATTTCACTCTAGATTTTCGTTGATATTCTTCGTTAGTTTTCGCTGGGATTTCCGTCACGAAAAAATGCCCTGTTCTTTCTCTTAGCTTCCTAGCCGCCTAGCCTAGTGTGCGATGCTCTCCGAAAAGAAACTTTGTATTAAAAGGAAAACCTTAAAATATATTAAGTTTAAGAATTCGTGCAATGGTTGCAAAGAGGATACATTACAACAATCTCAGCATACTGTAATTCAGTACAGAGTATAATCAAATAAAAGCTAGACAAATAGTAGCCCTACCGAGGCACATAGATCTCTGTAATGCACGAAAAGTGGCTGGAATTAATGTGAAGAGTTAGCTTTAGAACTAAAGCTTAAAGAGCTTAGCTTTAGCAAATACTTCTCCAGTGCTCGGTATTGTGGTATGAACTGTGCAGTTTATTTTGAAGTTTTAATTTATATTGTTATGTAAAGGGTTTAACTCTACTTCTACTTTAGGTCTGTCTACGGATTCTGTGTATACGTCATTTAATTCTTTCACAGATTCACAGACTTCGAGCAATAGTGAGGGAGCCCACGATGCTATAAGTAGTGTTATTATCTCGCTGCAGACTTGGTCATAAATCATTCGAGTGTTTCACTTTTGTTGTTCTTTGTTGAGTTGTGCATAAAACAAGAAAAACAAAAGTTCTGCAGCGAGATAATAACACTGCTATAAATCGGTAGTTACTCGGTCATTGTAAATAATAGGTGCTAAAATGAAAAATAGGTTACATGATGTTTGCTATTTCAGTGGTGGGAGAGGCTTACACAAGTACTCAAATATTTAAAAAAAATCCTGTCCAAGAGTATATTCGAGTGCGTCAGATTTTTATACAGACGCTTCATCTTGATATGCTTGTCGTCCTATAAAGTCATTCCTTGCTCTGTGTCCTGACCCATAATCTGACAATTATGACAAGGAATTTCCTTAATCTGCCGGGTTAAAAATAAAATTTTCAAACCGGCAGATTAAGAAAACTCCTCGATCGACATGATTGTCAGATTATAGGGTTAGGACGACAAACGCATCAAGGTGATGCGTCTGTATAACTCTGACACGCTTGAGAAAATATTTCAAAGTCACGATTTTTTTCTTCCCACCACCACTAAACTAGCATACATTATATTTCCTGATTTTTTTAGTATCTAATATTTACAATGCAATAGGTCCCCACGACGCTAGAGTAACTACCAAATCCCCCTCTTGGGCTAAAAACAAAACATTTGATTACCTAATAAGGTAATCAAATGTTTTATTTACTTTTAAGAAATTGATCACAAAGTGCTTCAACTAAACTCTACAATGATAATAGAGTGGTGAATGGTGAAGATCTAATATTAGTTGATTGAATCTAGCACTCGTTTGACGTCAAATCTGTACGGGCAGCGTAGCGCCTCGCTGCGTAATGGAGCGTGCCAATATTAGTATACAGGGTGTGCTATTTTGTAAATTTTATAATCCCATTACACACATCGCAATCTAGCCCCAAAGTAAGCATTAGCTTGTGTAATGGGTAAACATAAATATAATACATTAAATATTAATATACATAAATAATTGATAAACACCTAGACACTGAAAAAACATTCAAGCTCGTCGCACAAACATTTATCAGTAGTGGGAATTGAAGCCACGACCTTCGACGTAGACGGCAGGTTCGCTACCGCTACGCCATTCGGTTGTCAATCCCGTACTTCAAATGAGTCCAAATAGGTCTAAATAGCCGTAGGCCGCCATTAGTAGGTAGAGGAAAAATCCGGAAGACATGAAAGTTAAAAAGTTTCCTTTTCTATGTGACCTAATTTTTAAAGAGTATGTAGGTAGTTTAAAAATGCACGCCTCTCCACTACATATTTCTTTCAACATGTTAGCGTAAATATGTGAAAGAGAGATCATTTTTCGATTAGGTATCCGTAGATGACTTTACTTATATCAAAAAGTAATAACATTTAAAATATTTGACGGTAAGGGACCCTTTCATAATTATTAGGTACTTCGATGTAGACTATATTGCTCTCACAAAAACTGCGGTGAAGTCAATATTTATGTTTTAAGGTAAATTGAATCTCGTTACATTCTGATCACGTTTTCGCTTGACGCATGTCCAAAATATTACCATCGACTTAGTATCTGTACATAAACTTGGTTATTTTAACAAAAGATTCTTATTTTGTCACGAAACCACTCTGATTTGGATAAACAACAACAGTTTCTTGGGACAGTAAGCTTTTTGTTGGTAAATATTTTCCTTTTTAGTGCAAAATTAGTAGATAGCTTGGTAAAATCAAAAGTAGGTAATATTAATAATATTACATTGACTTTGTCCTGCTTGCAACATGGTACAAATTGTATATTTGTAGAATTTTGTGAAAACTTTTGTATTAACATAACTTTTATTGTATTTCTAAATCACAACATGGTATAGAACATAGTCGCTTCTCGCAGTCTGCCCATAAGTATGCTTAGATCTTTAAAACTACGCAACGGATTTTAATGCGGTTTCGTTTAATAGATAGAATGATTCCAAAGGAAGGTTTATATGTATAAACTGTTTATTGTTATTGTTAATACATTACACGCGGGCAAAGCTGTGGGCGTCTGCTAGTGTCCTATAAAACATAGGGGATTATGTACCTACGTATGAAGTCAAACTTCTACAATTGTTTTAAAACTGTTACATTATGGGCAGAGATAAAGTAACAGAGAGTTGAAGTTAATATTCCATCCTCTTATATTTCACATCGATATTATGTAAAGTCCTGACTTAGTAGTTCTAGAAAACTTTGCACAAAGGTTAAGCAAAGTTTTGCACTGAAGTTCCCTTTATATTTTATGACTAGCTGACCCGGCAAACGTTGTTTAGCTATAGAAAATTTCCTAACATTCGGTCGAACCGTTTCAAAGGAGAGTGGTAACAAAAATTGGCACGGGAATTTTATAATATATTAGAAGACTAGCTGACCCTCCAAACATTGTTTTGCCAATAGTATTTAAAAAAAAATAGCTTACGGCCTACTCTCAGACCCACCGAACATACACAGAAAATTTCATAGCAATCGGTTGAATCGTTTCGGAGGTGTTTGGTGACAGTCTCGAGACATGGGAATTTTATATATTAGAGAAGATATTATTAGGCTGAAAATTTCTAAACACCCTGCGTACGCATAAAGTGGCCGTGTAATAATAGCACAGCCGGTCACCCACATCTCAGGGCGTTCACATTTATAAAAGCCCTACAATTTGTGTGCGAATAACACGATGCTTGACGAATTTGTCCTAGCTACGATAAAAGCCACAAAAGTAAAGTTTTATGTCATGAAACCATGGTATATGTTTACGGGAATAGTAAACGTTAAAGTTGAATTTATTTTTGTCTTTCTCACTCTTACGGATACGCGACGCTGCATGTCGCACACATGCAGCGTCGCGGACAAATATAATTTTACCTAATTACTCAAAAACTAAGCCAGTTATCAAAAATCTGTTTCTAAGCATTTTTGGATAGGTACTATGATTACCTTCACATTAAAACAAAAATTACAATCGTGTTTCTGCTTCTAAGCGACTTTAGATTAAAAGCCCAAAATGACGTTTAATTTTGAAAGTACTTAATTGTTTTTATAGTTTTTAAATAAAATTTCATTCAAAGTCGCTTAAATACAGTTTTTTTGTAACGAAACCAACATATTTTTAAAGGCAACTAGTAAAATAGCAATAATTTTCTACACGTTGGCATAGCCTGTGGGAAATTTAAGGAGAAAAGACGAAATATTTATTATAATATTAAATAATTTATTATGAGATATATGGTTTCGTTTTCACAATGGACCGCATGTCTCAGGAGTAAAGAATCTTCTCCAGCAATATTCCTACCTATTTTATTTTCATCCCTAAGCTCGCCTTGATGAGTGCCCATTTAAATGGTAATTTTTCATTTCAAACAAAAATTCCTTTGTGTGAAAGGCCCACGGATATTGTACGAAACCTTTTGTTTTTGATTAATTTGTGAACAAAAGAAACATTGTACTTCAGGTATCAAACACCAAGTAAAATTCACCCTAATTAGTTTCTTTTGTTCATAAATATTAATTACCTACCTTACATTAATTATAACCTTAAATTAATTATTATACATTTGAAATAAAGCATTTTTAAATTGTAATAGCAGGATGTAAAATAACCTTAGAAAATCACCATCTGTTACATTTGTGATTTATGGGATCTCAACATTAAATAATTTTTAAATTAATATAATTTGAAGAAAGTATAATATTGTCGATCTGTTTTGGACTAAAGAAAATTTTAACGATCGCTAATACCTATCTTAGCAGCATATTAGTGGCATCAGCAACTGTTGCAAGTGTGATTTTCATTGTTTAGGGTCAAGAATTGTTGTTGAGTTCTTATATTGTTTGTTCATTTAAGTTTTGTTTTGTTTATTTAAGTTGTGCTGAACAAAATGTTGTCATCAACGGGGCTGACATTCTGCTTTAATAGCAGAGAAGCCCTTTGTTAATAAATTAGAATAAAAAAAAAAGATGAATCTGAATTCGAAAATTCACATGAAATTAGACATTGAACAATTTCTTCTGTTAATCTCTGTACGATTTTTATCATCTCATACTATTTTGATAATTTTGTGACATCGACTGTACGTGTCTGTTATTTCTGAAGACATAATATGATTTTCTCTATAGCCGATTTCACCATTTTGATTCTCCAAAATTGTTAACAGGCAATACTTAATTTTACAGCTACTATTGCGTAGTACATTAATCATTGTACAGGAGCAATAAAACCACGTCTGGTAGTCATTCTCGCTCATTGTAAGAGGAGCATAAAGACTTTTGTTGACGTCATTCATTACGGCTCTTTTCATTCGCTCAGTGAAAAGCGGCCGTTCGCTGGAAATGTTTACACATTTAGAACGCTTGAAATAAAAAACTGGCTTGAGAATGTGCAATAAAACTGCTCTCAGCGTTGGTTAATATTCGCGTTGAAAACTCTCAATTTTATAATTTTTTATAGCAAACGTACGGCCACAACTACACGACTTTTTTTTTCTTCATAAAAACCTCATCGCGACAATGTCGGTCGCGATAATAGTGTGAGGTGTCAATTACGTTACGGTAACGAATTCAATTTTTAACCTCTCAAAAATGCTCAACGCGCCTAGTTTTCAATTCAAGATTACATAACAGATTAATACATTACACTGGTACTGGTACAGGGCGTGTAGTAACTCTGTCGCAACTCGCAAGTTCAATGGTTTTTTACCCATCTCAAAAATGCCCAATGCGCCCAAAGAAGTTTTCACTTTTCACCTCAAAAATGATCAACCAAATGAATGATTATAGAATGATTGATATGATTAAAGAACCCAAATAGTTTTGGGTCTACAGGGAAATTTTCCTAACGCCTTGACCACCAGCAAATGTTTTTAAATTAATTATTATCATCGGAATTATTTAACTTCCCGAGTTCCACAAAAATCACCATTCCCTTGAGGGCTAAGCGTGGGCGTGTCGCTACTCTTTACGTAAATAAAAGAGGCACAATAAATTGCCGTGGGACTTTTATATTCAATGAATAAGTTATTTACGATACTACGCAGAGGGCAGCATTATCCGTTATACCCTAGAGATTGAGAAAGTAATAAATATTGAAAAGGGATGATCATTAGTGAGGATCATTTCGTTTTTAGGGTTCCGTACCCAAAGGAAAAAACCGGGATACTATACTTCGCCGTCCGTCCGTCCATCTGTCACCAGGCTGTATCTCTACAACCTTGATAGTTAGATACTTGAAATTTTCACAGATGACGTAGGTATATCTGTTGTCACTATATCAACTAATAAGTACTTAAAAATAAAATAGAATAAATATTTAATGGGCTCCCATGCAATAAACATGATTTTCTGTATGTTTTTGCTCGATATTGAGATAACGCCAATAATTGAGTCTTTATGGTACAGAACCCTCAGTGCGCGAGCGCGATTCGCACAATTCTTGGTTTAAGTCTAATTGCACCGTACTATTGGACCAACTCATTCAAACACAAAAAAATTCATCAAAATCGATCTGACCATTTTCAAGCATTATTGTTAAATTACATACAGAGTTTTCCACAATTATTTTACTGAACTTTTAAGCGCTTTATGTCAAAAACGACGAAATGCCTAAACTTGCATTAGGTACACCATCACACGTAAATATTAAATATCGATTTTAGGTCAAAGTTATTACAAAATGTTTGCTTCGTCATTTTCGTGATTAGGTAGGCTTTGACTACGAAGGTAATACTTAAGGGCACCTATACTTACCTATTTTTAATGGCAGCTTTATAAATATAATAGCTTTATAATTATGGCGTGTTCTGTGTTTCCGGTACCTTGAAAAGACTAAATAGTCATCTTCTAGGTAAGCGCGCTCCATCTTCGACCACATCATCATTTTCCATCAGGTGAGATTGTGGTCAAGCGTATTATTGTATGTATATATAATATATATATTTATATTACCTATATGTATTGATTAAAAAAAACTGAGTGAAGCTTAATTATTCATTTAAAGCATTGAGTGCTAATGTCCGCTTCGTTGGCGAATAGTCCAATCGATCATCGATTCCAGCTCGTTAAAATTTTGCACGACCTTTTCCAAACGGTAAATAAGACTGATATTCGGGTGTAGGTCTAGAGTCTAGACTATAACAATCGTCTGAATTTCGTATATATAATATTTTACCAGGAAATTGGACCGCGTTTATTCTGTGTCACACGTACACATTTACTTTGTAGTGTCGGTTGAAATAGGAAAGACCGAGAAATAAAGGGACTCATAATAAGAGACATTCTAAAAATAAATGTTACTTTTATTTAATTTTGTGTGCGAAAAGAATTCAAGACAGATCGGACTCATTAAGATAAGGTGCCAGGTTGAAACGAAAATTCACAACTTTCTCACTGAAAGGAACGAACATTATCTCCCTCGTGATTTAATAACATTATTACGAATCTCTTTTGATGCGAAGTTTTTACGCTCAACGTGTTTCTCCATTTTGATCGTAAAACGATGCGATTTGACAATATTTAGAATAATCTGAACAGCAAAGGAGAATCAGCAAGACTTTATTCATTATTTTATCATAAATATTTTCTTAAACTTGTAATAGCGTTAATAAATTCTACGGAAGTGGCTAATTATAAAGGTCTTTATAATTAGCCACTCCCTTATAGATTCACAGCGAAATATTGTGAATAAACCACCTTAGTACAGGTGCTCCAAATTCTCGTAAGAGGGGGTATAAACTGAAAATGTACTCAAGATTTGATTTTTACAGTAGAAAATCAAGTCAGGCGGCCCTTCCCGGACCATCCAAGTACAACGAATATGTGTATTATAGAAAAAGTAAACTAGTATCCTAGAAAAAGGCTCATTCGGAAAAAACGAGATAACGCCTGTATCGTCAATCGCGCGTTCAGGAAAAAAATAGCGCGGCAATTTCATGAAATTTGTTCCAGGAAATACGTGATTTTGAAAAATCCTTACAAGTATGTGTAAATAATGTTTGTTATTTCGAATCTTTATTAGTTGTACGAGGTTTCTATAGAGTTTTTTTTTTTACTTTTACAATATATGAGCTAAGCTAAACGACCAAAGTTTATGTAAAATTTCAGCAAGAATGCAGATTTTTGGAGGCTGGTACTTAATTTGTTGCTAATAAATTTTAATTTTTGTTTCTATACAAAATAGATATAGTGTGCCAGGTACCTACTTGTTAAAAATATTTCAAGAAAAGTTTGTTAAAACGACATAATCGCGTAAGAGCGTTTGTATGAAACAATCTACCGTGAAGGCCGCTCTTAACTACCTGAAATAAAACACACGAATATTACATTATATTTTCGAGAAATTGTATTAGTGAAAACATAAAAGGATAATTTTTTGTCGATAAAAAAAATCCCGCAGTTGTGTCCAATTTTTTTCAATTTTCAATTTATTATCTATGTTATACATACTACAGAGCCCAGGTTTAGGATTATAATTCCAATAAATATTATTACGAAGTACGTACATTATCGTTTTTCTTTCTAAGTTATGTATTTTAAAAGTTATTACAGTAAAAATATAAATGGCATTCATTACATTCTTATTTCGCGTAATACGCCATGCTCTTTTGTACCAGAACGATGTTTTGCGCATGACAAGTTTTGCTAGCTTTCAGCCCCCTCTCAAATGTACCTATAAAGCCTCAAAAACAAAACTGGACAAAAGCAGGGGGGTTTTCAATTCGGCGCGTATGTTTTTTTTTATTCAAGCGCTGGAAAGCCAAATTACGAGTATATTCACTTGTTCGAGGAGTGCTGCAAATAACATAATTATTGGTACCACTCGTAGTAGTACCAATACGGAATGGTTGCTATTGAGCAATCCATTATGACAGATTACATGAACTTCGCTGATTAAAATGCAACTCTATGCACTTCGACGTAAGTATTCTATTGAAATGCGCGGACTTATCTAGCATTACGGCCATTATTCAAACCTATTCGCCGGAAAACTCGACGAGAAAATTGGTGTCGACGACGGAGCCACATAGTGAGAGCATGCAAGTGTTCACAGCTCTAAATAGAGATCAAGAGCTTAGAAGTGTAATAAACAGCAGCCGTAGCCATATGACATATCAGGGGTCTGATTGGGTAAAAAAAGGTATTCATCGTTCTCGTAATCGTTAGCAAATTCTGCACACCGATTGGGTGACGTAAATCAAGGTACCAAACAGCGGGCAGAATTTATAAACGATAACGATAAAAATGAATACGTTTTTCTCATTGTTTTATTTCTACGATTGTCATCTAGAACAACCAAAAGCATTATAGACTACCAAAAGTGTCGTAGAATTAGAACAGCTAAAGAATGTGTTGGTATTATACGGTCGCAGTTCTATTTTGATCCTTGTTTTCGCCCTCGTAAAATTCAGGTTTTCACCAATCCCCATATGTAAGCTGAATATCTATGTATACGCTATATTTAATATCGTGTGTATGACGAGCATGTTCGTTGATCGTTTTAATTGTTTAAAACTAAAACTATTCAGCGCGCAAAATTTATTTACATATTACAAATGTCATAAAAAAACAGATAAGACTGACAATTGTGATTTAAGTTTAATACCTAATAATGTTTAATTTCAATATTCCGAAAGGGCGGAACATAAGAGAGCTTAAGTTAACTTAAGTACTGCTTATTTCCTAAAATAAAACGACCTACGTCTGTGAAAACTCTTTAAAAGATGTTTAGCACAGACTTGACTCATTAAGATAAAACTCCAAGTTGGGTCGCTCATTTACAACGCTTTAACAAGAAAAGAGAGCTCTTTTTTTTTGTCCTGAAAGAAATTAAATCAGGTTATCCTTTAAAGTTCTGAGCATTTAGTAAAATTTAATGTGTACAAATGAAATTGGGAAGATAAAACAATATAGGTACATAACAGAGTTATGTCCCTGTCTCTAAAATAGCCAGTAAGTAAGACAAAACCTGTAAAGGTCTTCCTGCCATATTCAAATTTTATACGGTTTTTCGTAATTCGTAAGCTAAGTAAATAAATAGCTATTTACATTAAGTCTAGCGAGGCAAGGAATTTTCATCTACTTAATTCATAAAAACATTTCACTCGGATATTCATCGGATTCAACAGAAATATTTCAATTCACGTACAGTAATATTTGTATTACAAAATTCAGCTCAACTAGCAATAATTAGGTCCTTTTAATGAATAAAATCGCTATTCAAGTTCTTATAGAAATTTGGAAGTATTCAAATTCGAACTCTGCATATTTAATGAGAAGCTTTCTCTTTCAAACTCTCTCCGCGAGCATTCCGGCCATTATTCAAAACCTATTCGCCGGAAAACTCTCCGGGAAAATCGGTATCGATGAGGGTACACAGGGAAGAGGTCATGAAGGTACACAGTGAAAAGAGTATAGGAGCGTGCTCGGAGGGGACCGGGATCGAGTGCCTCTTGAGCTTGCGGCCGGACGTTCATTTTGAAATTCCGTTCAAAAATGTAAAATTGGTTTTAAACTTTTTTTTAATTGAAATGTTACTATAAAACTTATCACTAGCTTATTTTTATTACTATACAATTCATGCCCGCGTGGAATGGTGCCAAGAATACTGGCTGCATTTCCGCGTTGAACAGCTAGGCTGATATGTTGCGCAAAAAATGAGCCAGCCCTTCTGTCACCAGTTGAGGCTAATAGGCGCGGAGAAAACTCTCCGAGGCATTTTTTTGGCTTAACATTAACATTTCTGTTTTAAACTAAATATCTATAGGCATCAGTCCAGTTAGTAACATAAGTAGCCCACAACCTAAATAAAGGCGCACTTTATAATGTTTCATGTACAAATTTTCTTGCATTTTTTCTTGCATCGTTAAAATACAATATTGTCAACGAGCTACGGAGCTATACGAGAGCTAGAAGACATCCTTACTTCTAATGGTTCCAAGTACCTAAGAACGTCCTTATTTAATCCTATTTGGTTCGCAAAAACCAAGTAAATAGTTAAGAGCGTTCATGCAAAACAGCGCGCAGCGCGTTTCTTGCCATACTAAATTGGTTTTTCGTTGGCGCTGACGCAATTTTGCGCTGATAATGCTATTACAAAAAAAATTATAGTAAAATAAATATACTACTTATTAAAATAGTAAATAACCAGTGACATTGAATATTAATTGAATTAAATTACTATGATTCAGAAATAACAAAATATCTAGGATTTTATCCTAAAATAATACGTTTAATTTATCGACAAGTGGAAAATTAAAAAATTTTAAAACACCCACGACTTTTGCAGACTTGTAATTGAAAAAGGATTAAATAAGTTTTTTGAAACTCCCCGACTAAAGGCAAGTAAGAACTAAGAACCTATCAGTATAATTACAAATCCAAGAAAATCCGCCGGAGCTGCTGTGTTTTGCCTAGTGTTAATGAAGCTGTTTACCAGTTGATGACTAATTCAATTTCTTTATACTTCTCATATACCGGCAGTTTATCAATACTTACTAATTACATTAATTGATATTGGAAACGAAAATAGCAATGGCAGCTCCGACGGATTTTCTTGGATTTGTAATTATACTGATAGGTTCTTAGTTCTTACTTGCCTTTAGTCGGGGAGTTTCAAAAAACTTATTTAATCCTTTTTCAATTACAAGTCTGCAAAAGTCGTGGGTGTTTTAAAATTTTTTAATTTTCCACTTGTTTTATAGTTTTTCGATTAATATATTAACGTAATTTAAATTATATTATTCTTAAAAAATGAAAATTAATCTTCAAACTAGCCATTAGCTCCTCTAGCAGCGTTTGAAGGCATCATCCCTTCCAAGTCATAAAGAGACGTTTATTGTGGCGCCCCCTGCTGTTCAATCACAAGAACAATTATCTACGAACCATTGCCAATGACTCACAAATATTTTATACAAAACTGTATCCAAATCGGTTTAGTCGTTTTTATAATAATTGAGAACATTCGTTTGCACTGTAAATGTTTTTTATGGCGCCCCCTGGTGATCGATGTTCGTAACAACTATCTAAGAACCATTGCCAATGAATACCAAACATTAAACAGAAATTTGCATCTAAATCGGTCAAGCCGTTTTTGAAATAAATGGGAACATTCGTTTGTAATATAAATGTATTTTATGGCGCCCCCTGGTGATCGATGTTCGTAACAACTATCTAAGAACCATTGCCGCTGAACACCAAACATTATACAGAAAACTGCATCTAAATCGGTCAAGCCGTTTGTGAAATAAATGGGAACATTCGTTTGTATTATAAATGTATTTTATGGCGCCCCCTGGTGATCGATGTTCGTAACAACTATCTAAGAACCATTGCCGCTGAATACCAAACATTATACAGAAAACCGCATCTAAATCGGTCAAGCCGTTTTTGAAATAAATGGGAACATTGATGTGCACAAACAAACAAACAAACAAACAAACAAACAAACAAACAAAAATATTTTTGCATTATTGGTTTTTGTGAACAATTTAACATACAAACAAACATAAAATCTTTTTAATAGAGTAATGTACAAACGGTCTCTCACCCTAAACTCATATACCCGTACTCCGTTCCGTCGTGGGTAAAAAAAGCTAAAAATGAAACTTTTCCGTTTATGGTTTTTGAATGGAAATCTAGGAAAATCGTGTTACCGTACATAGGCCTAGCTTACAAGGCACTTGTAAAACGTCAACAATATTTGTTACATAATATTATGTACGGTGAATAGAGCGTCGACCGCTATTTTAGCAAACAGCCTATACAAAAACTGTTCTAGTGAGAAAGTTATACACATATTTTAAAATATTTTTGAGACAAGTTCTAGATTATGAAATGCCAAATAATATGAATTCAATTATCTAATCTATAATTGAACACATAACTATTTTATGTTCCTTCGGAAATCGTAAATTTTGACTCAAGCATAATACTAACGCATGAAGCGCCTTAAGAGGGGACTGAAAGCTAGCAAAACTTGTCATGCGCAAAACATCGTTCTGGTACAAAAGAGCATGGCGTATTACGCGAAATATGAATGTAATGAACGCAATTAATAGTTTACTGTAATAACTTTTAAAATACATAAGTTAAAAAGAAAACGATAATGTACGTACCTACTTCGTAATATTTATTGGAATTATAATCCTAAACCTTGTACCTCTAGTATATATAACATTGATAATAAATTGAAAATTGTAAAAAATTGGACGCGATTTTTTTTTATCGACAAAAAATTATTTTTTATGTTTTCACTAATACTGCAATTTCTCGAAAATATGATGTAAATTCGTGTGTTTTATTTCAGGTAGTTGAGACTTGATTTACTACTGTAAAAATCAAATCTTGAACTGACATCTTCAGTTAATACCCCCTCTTGAGTTAGTAGCTGAACCGGCGAACGTTGTTTTGCCACATAAACTCTATGTGGCAAATGTCTAATGAAGTCTCTCACTAAGGGGTATCAAAAATAGTTTACGTTCTATTGTCAAACTTACCAAATATGCACATAAAATTTTATAACAATCGGTCGAACCGTTCCGGAAGAGTTTGGTAACACACAGACACGAGAATTTTACATATTAGATAAATTCAACGTAAGGACTTACCCTCATATAACCAGTCTGGTACACCGTTGTTAATTCTGCCAGGCACACCGGAGTCTGTGACGCGGTACCCCGTGGAAGACCTCGGCGCTGGTCGGTAGAAGATGTCGTAATCCTTCACCGTGATCAGCCCGTGGCCCTTGGGAGTCCACATGGCCAGAAGGAGGAAGGGACCCTCGCTGATGACCCCGCCGCCTACGTCGTCAGGCAGTGGCGTTAGCGGGTACGACTCTCTGCAACAAAATCATTTTTTTAGTAACTTGAATATAATATGTATGGTCAGGGAATACCATAAAAGAACCTGGGTTAGTCTGTTGGCCTTTTTCATATATAATATGACTTAACCGGGGCCTTAAATATATATTTTTTACAAAATTTTCCCATCCTGTCCGGCGTATAACGGGTATACGATTGTTCGGTGTATAACGGGCCAGATGGGAATTTTTTCCCCATCAGGCCCTGTAGTAGGCAGAGGCGACGCGACGGGTCAGATTTGACCAACCCCAGTCATACCTTATGGTGCAGAAGGTTCACTCCGCAAAATGATTTAAATAAATAAGTAGCGACTCTAGCACTGACACAATAAATGCAATTAAGTTCGAAAAAGCACCTTATTATATGATTTTTTTAACCTCTTTTTGTCGCGTTACCTTATCTCCCCTCTATCTGTATCTATTTGTACCTACAGTGCTAGTAAAAGAAACCCCTCTGGTATGGTGTTCATTTTATTCAATAAAATGTAGAGATAATTCTGTTCAATAAATTGTAATAACAAGTTGCGAATTGTATCATTCTAAAACTTACAAACTAAACACTGGTCTCATCTGTAGAGCAAATGTAGACTGTCAAGCTTAATTGATAAAGTTGTGAAAACTATGTAGTACACAGACAGACGTAGATATGTTGGCGATGTAATATTTAATATGAGAAACTGTGGAGCTGGTAACAAACCGAAATGTTAACTCTAAACTTGACTTTAAATAATACGCTACTTATGTTTAAGTAGATTATACCGCGCTTTAAACGAATTTTGTAACATAACTTGAAATGTCTGAATTCATTCACTTACGTAACATATCTGCTAGAGCAAGATACACTAATCCTTTAAATTAGGATATCAATATTCACAGCCAGGTAGATAATAGTAGAAATATACACGCGCAGTAAATGTAGGGGTACATAAAAAGGATTCGGTAATAATATTAATTAATTACACTGCCAGAGTCTGTTTAAGTATTACAACCGAAAAACACTTTATACTTCACTTATAGCCAATAAATCATTCATTTACTATTAAGCACGTATTGTAGATAGGTACTTAAGTAAAGCAATGGAATTTCTCCATCTCTGAAATAAATGTTTTTCAATATAATGTTTTCATTAGATAATTTCTACTAGAAAATGAATAAATAGGAATTCATGGGTACTGTTTATATTTTATGGGCTAAGAAGTTTTACAGGGAACGTGCAAAGGCACTAATGCACCGAAACCATTTATGGTACGACGCGACGATTAAGAAATATCTGTAAAGGATTGTACCCCAGATGAAGATAAAAATTCCTACAAATGAAATAATAGTTTCTCCAAAATTATATGGTGATAACCGACAGAGAAGACGCAGTGCTTAATTACGAGATTACGAGAGCTGTATTGATTAGATTAGGAGATGAATGACCCAGAAAAGAACTAAGTTTTCGGTATTCATAACAGCTTCTTGTATTGATGAAACCATTATTCAGCGACTATTAATCCGGAGCAACTATACAAATGCACTGAGCATGGTCTTTCAAATAACTTGCAAGTACCACGGTGCCTCAAAAATACCTACCTCTGAAAAAATCGTTCTAAAATTCAAAATGGATGGTCGGTCGGTATACGAGTGAATGCAGCACATTTCTACTTCAGCGCTGCGTAGTGTTTACATTCATAAATGTTTAATCGAGGCTAGCGTACACCGGACTCGTATTAAATAGGTGCTCCGATTTTGTTCGGCTTTCATTTCGAAACACGTAGGATAAAAAAGGTAATAATTTTTTTGAAACTCCCCGACTAAAGGAAAGTAAGAACTAAGAACCTATCAGTATAATTACAAATCCAAGAAAATCCGTCGGAGCTGCTGTGTTTTGCCTATGACGGTGTTGATGGTGCTGTTTACCAGTTGATGACTAATTCAATTTCTTCATACTTCTCATATACCGGCAGTTTATTAGTACTTACTAATTACATTAATTGATATTGGAAACGAAAATATATAAAATAGCAATGGCAGCTCCGACGGATTTTCTTGGATTTGTAATTATACTGATAGGTTCTTAGTTCTTACTTTCCTTTAGTCGGGGAGTTTCAAAAAAATTATTTAATCCTTTTTCAATTACATGTCTGCAAAAGTCGTGGGTGTTTTAAAATTTTTTAATTTTCCACTTGTTTTATAGTTTTTCGATTAATATATTAATGTAATTTAAATTATATTATTATTAAAAATGAAAATTAATCTTCAAACTAGCCATTAGCTCCTCTAGCAGCGTTTGAAGGCATCATCCCTTCCAAGTCATAAAGAGACGTTTATTGTGGCGCCCCCTGCTGTTCAATCACAAGAACAATTATCTACGAACCATTGCCAATTGAGTCACTAATATTTTATACAAAACTGTATCCAAATCGGTTCAGTCGTTTTTGTAATAATTGAGAACATACGTTTCCACTGTAAATGTTTTTTATCGCGCCCCCTGGTGATCGATGTTCGTAACAACTATCTAAGAACCATCGCCAATGAATACCTAACATTATATAGAAAACTGCATCTAAATCGGTCAAGCCGTTTTTGAAATAAATGGGAACATTTGTTTGCAATATAAATGTATTTTATGGCGCCCCCTGGTGATCGATGTTCGTAACAACTATCTAAGAACCATTGCCGCTGAACACCAAACATTATACAGAAAACCGCATCTAAATCGGTCAAGCCGTTTTTGAAATAAATGGGAACATTGATGTGCACACACAAACAAACAAACCAACAAACAAACACACAAAAATATTTTTCCATTATTGGTTTTTGTGAACAATTTAACATACAAACAAACATAACATCTCAATAATAAAGTAATGTACAAACGGTCTCTCACCCTAAACGCATATACCCGTACTCCGTTCCGTCGTGGGTAAAAAGAAAGCTGGGGTAAAAAAATTTAAGAAGTCTATCATTTATGAAATAGGTACAATTATATACCCAATATGGTCATAATATAGTAGAAGTACTCAATAATTGATTTAAGTAGATTAGAAGTCACTTGCTACTTATATTTACCTATTTATTTTTTTCACTTATATTTGTTGTGTTTTGCATCGAATAAATAATTAATTCTGGATTTGTGGAAAAAATTGGATAGACTACAATAAGTAACATGGTGGTGTAAATTTAACAGAATTTTAACTTATTCTGATAAGATGCACAGTAAAACTTAAGTAGATCAAAGTTTGCAACGCGATTGTTTTTATCTCATCCAACTGTGCATAATAAAAGACATGATTTTATGGTTTGTTTGCCAATCGAACCGCTGCTCTGTGTTTGTGCCCATAAATCTGCAATCAAATGACCTGGATCTGTTTGATTTCAACAATGTTGGAACGGGCGTATTTTTAAGCCACGTAACTCGTATTGAGTCTCACTATAAATAGAGAGAGCACAAGTAGATAATTTATTAGAGTAACAAGTATTCTCAAAACTCAAAATATCTTTATTTCAAATAGGCCTAACGTACAGGCTCTTGTAAAACGTCAATATGATATTTGTCGCATATGTGTGGTGATAACTACAAGTCGACTTAAAACCAAGTTTACACTGAAAAAACTAAGCTACTTAAATCAGCTACTTACGTCAGTAGCTTGAATTTACATATGCAGTATACTTAAACACGTTGCCGGTTACTTGGTAATTGTGGAAGCTACTTTTGAGTTTGTAAGCAACATCATGTCGCATAAGGAGCTTGCCATTAATGCAGTCGCTTACATACAAAGTATGTTTCTCCAGTATTTCATGGAAATACATACGTAAGTATTTTTTTTTTTTTACTCTTTACAAGTTAGTACTTGACTGCGATCTCACCTGGTGGTAAGTGATGATGCAGCCTAAGATGTTATCGCACTAACTTGGGAGGGTAAGTAAATTTACCCCAACGGTTTCTACAAGCATCGCACCGGAACGCTAAATCGCTTGGCGGTGCGTCTTTGCTTGTAGGGTGGTAACTAGCCACGGCCAAAGCCTCCCACCAGACCAGACC
Organism: Coenonympha arcania; assembly: GCA_036785405.1. Lineage (NCBI taxonomy): Eukaryota > Metazoa > Arthropoda > Insecta > Lepidoptera > Nymphalidae > Coenonympha > Coenonympha arcania. Next base: position 7,492,291 of record CM072059.1, read on the forward strand.
TGAGCCAATTTAGAAATTATAAAATTCCAAAGTGGCCCGTGGCGGGAATCGAACCCGCGACCTCCCACTCGAATCAGAGCGCCACTGCGCCAGGGAGGTGGTCAAAGTAAACATGAATATTACAACATAATATCCGCACCTTACGAAACATACTTATGGATATATTCCGCATCATTAGAAGGATAAACATTACTTATATGAAGGTATGCCGGGGCTTCAACCACCTTTGAGAACATATTTTTTATGTCCCACTGCTGGGCACGGATCTCCTCTGAAAATGAAAATGTTTTGCCAAGTGCGGATAAGCAAGCTTCACACACCTTAGAAAACATATTTTTATGTCCCACAGCTGGGCATAGGTCTCCTCCCAATATTAGGGTCATAGCCCTGCACCAAGCTAGCTAAGTGCGTGTTGGTGGGCTTCACACACCTTTGAGAAAATCTTTTTTTGTCCCACTGGGTGCGGGGTCTCCTCTCAATATTAGAGGGGTTTAGCCAAGTGCGAGTTGGCAAGCTTCACACACCTTTGAGAACTTATTATGTCCCACAGCTGGGCATGGGTCTCCCCTCAAAATGAGAATGTTTTGGCCATAGCCCACCACGCTATCTAAGTGGGAATATCCCTGCATTGTTAGTGTAGGGAGTGTTAAATATCAACAAACGTAGAAAACACCATGCTGCCCGAACCCGAGACATTAAGCTACGTGTGCTCCGTGATGTCACTAGATCCGAGTAATTAAAATGGTACTTGTGTAACATATATACGTAGGAAGCACCATGCTGTATACTCGAACCGCGTCATCATGGTACTTGAGATGCATATGTACATACGTAGGAAGCAAGCAACAGAGCACTGTATATGTTCATAATATTGTTTAACCTACTTTGCACATGAAAATAAAACACTATAAAGCAATGATTTTCTTTATATTGTACATTGTTTTTTTTTCACCTTCAATAGTTTCCGTGATTAAAGCAATTTTTTTTACAAAAATTACAGATGCTGACCCGAACAAAATACACACATTGCTTGTTATAAAAGAAGTTTTTAACATTAATTTTGACGACGAAACGAACTGACGAAGCAAAGAAAAAAAAAGAAAAATAAAACATTAAAATAAATTAAAAAAGAGGAAAAATCAATAACCCAACCCGGATTCGAACCCACATACAAATGGTGCATACGATACAAATTTTTCACCGTTACACATAATGTACGATTGGCTCAGTGGTTCGAGTGACTCGGATCAAGTACAACACGGTGTTTCCTAAGTATAGATAAGTAGCTCAAGTACTATAATGGCTGGAATCTTGTACAGCATGGTGCTTCCTACGTAAGTACATATGCAGCTCAAGTACCATAATGACTCGGATCTAGTACAGCATGGTGCTTCCTACGTACGTAGATAAGTAGCTCAAGTACCATAATGGGTGATATCTAGTACAACATGGTGCTTCCTACGTACGTAGATGTGTAGCTCAAGTACCATAATGGGTGAGATCTAATGCAGCATGGTGCTCCCTATGTATGAAGATAAGTAACTCAAGTACCATAATGACTCGGATCTAGTACAACATGGTGTTTCCTACGTATGTAGATATGCAGCTCAAGTACCATAATGACTCGGATCTAGTACAAAATGGTGTTTCCTACGTATGTATATATGTAGTACTGGTGCTACATACGTAGGAAGCACCATGCTGTCAATAGACCCGAGCCCTTATAGTACCTGTGCAACATATCTACAAACGTAGGTCACACCATGGTTTACTCGACCCGAGCTATTATGGTACTCTTGTGACATATACACCTATGGTTGGATGCACCATGTTTTCATGGCTTTGAATATTTTCTGCTCCGTAGTGACGCTACTTATGTAAGTAGTAAAGTCGGGTAAATTACGTAGCTCGATGTAAGTAGTCCGGCTACGTAATAAAAGCTACTTATCCAACATGGCGGCGGCTACAAGCGTAATAGTGTCCTTGTTTGCGACGTAAATTCAGTGAGGCGGTACAGGAAATTTTTCTCAGTGTACGAGGGTTCAAACGCGCCCTGCACTGAGAAGAAGCCCACAACAAACTCAGCCGGGTTTTGTTTTCTGTTATCATCAATTCACAAAGGCTCTTAAAAACTAAATGAGCTAGTATACTTACAGCAGTTCATTCACTCCCAAGAATTTAATTCATGTAAATAATCCTTAATACTATAGTAAGCTTTATTCATAAGCTTTCGTTTTACATCCACTTTGAACTTATTTATGTACTTACTAGCGATCGACCGCGGCGGACGTAAGTATAGTAGCCTGTCGTTAATACGGGGTTTAATCTATCTCGATTCCAAATTTCGGCCAAATCGGTACAGTAGTTGCGGCGTGAAGGAGCAAGAAATATATATTGCACACACTTACACACTAACTTTTGACTTTATAATAATAGTGTCAGTGTATAGTGTGACCACACGCCTATACCGTTCAGCTCACGTGAATTTCAGTTTTACATTCATCCCGCTGGAAACATAAATTTTTCCAATTAAAAATTTACACATATGTTTTAATATTAATGTAATCTATCACGATACCAAATTTTGGCCAAATCGGTACAGTAATTGCGGTGTGAAGGAGTAACAAACATTATGTTTACAAACTTTCGCCTTTCGACTTGCGCATCGAGGGATCCATACTATTTAACTAGAGTATTTAACAGTTGATCTAGTAAAGCAATAATTAAATACTGGAAGATGGAATTCAAACGTATGTAAATGTTGACGAAATGTGAATTACAAACAACACAATATGGCCGTCAATTACATAGGACAAATTGAAACGGTGATGTTGTTATCCGGAATTCCGGACATAATGCAATTTACATACTAGATAAGGAAGGTGTTTGGATTAACTGGAATAACAGGTATTGTGGGTTATGTTTTGATATGGTATACTGCGTAGTGTAAATTGGAATTAATAACTGACGCATTGCAGAAATGGAACGTTACCCTGTAAAATCCCACGTCATAACTTAGAAAAAAATTACATAAATAGTAAAACTAGAATTAGTTACAAATAAAATGGTGAAAAAAAGTTCTTAAATCGATCAATAAAAAATTATGAAGGTCGTTATATTTCTGGTTTGACAGAGAAAGCTATATTGAACTGTGACGTCACTGTTCAGTAATGGTATAGTAAAAAATAATAATGGCTAAGTAGCTCTATACAATTTTTTTTTTCGTTTAAGAGAAAAGGACAGAAAAGTATTTCAATTTTCACAATTAGTTTTTTTATATGTACCTAATATTTTTCTCCTTGTTTTACTTTTTCATAAAAAGTAATTAATAAAGTCAACTCCCCAATGTAATCTACAAAATTCTATTGCGTTATAAAGTATAATTATAAAGAAAACAAAATTTAATAACTTCTTAGCTAAAACCAGCAACGCTAACGCAATTTATAAATCAAATTTTAATATTGCTGTCAGCAAGTCGGTAAGTGGGAATTTTCTAATTTTGTACAAAAACGCTTTTTTGGGCACCGTCCCATTCGTCATTTTACTCGTAATTTTTTTTATTAAGCTTCACGCGTTGTAAAGCATAAAAGATTTATTACTTGTAACGTGGGAAAAATGGATTTTCCACATAAAGTTGTTATTCGCCATAAACTTTATATGGGAAGCGAAAACTACTTTCTTAGAGATTATTAAATAATATATGGCAACTACAACATCGTGAGTCTGGCTGAAAGTGGTTTACTCATAAATGTGAACTCAGAATAGAAAATGAAATTCTAAAAATCTTCTAACCGGCTCTATTATTATTACTAAATATAAGAATGCATAACTTGGTACGTTAAATCTCTACTAAATAGTTAATGCTCAAGAATTGAGACTATTTCATAAACATTACGTTTATCTAAATGGGTTTATTAGGCCATGGAACATGAACCTATTTTTCATTCCCACGTAACTTTTTATTTTCGTTCTTACTAAATTCTCGCCGATGAAAATAACAAATCATGTTTATGCAGACTGGTTGAAGTGTATTTTGGTATTGATCACTGAAAAGCCTGATTTATTGTGTGAATAATTTAATAAATTGTAATAATTTTGATGATGAAGTTGCTTAATTAACACTATTCATTAGCACAACAAATAAACTTTTTGGAAAAATAGTTTTCAATCAATATACATGTAGTAATATACAGGGTTATATAAAAAATACCAGAAATCTCTCGACACTTAAATGATTTCATTAAAAGTAACAACTTTTGTTCTACAACTTTCCAAAATTTCGTATTAATTTGTGTCATACAAAAATTTAATAAATTATGTTATTTCTGTAACGTGACATTACACTGTGAAACGAAATACAGGTAATCAGCGATTATGACTGTCCCTGTTGCCAAACCGCTGCGACAGGTTAAGACATAGGCGGTGCTAATGAGAAAGATAAAGATGCACAATACTCACAATAACTGGCGAAAGATTAAAGCTAAGCGCACACTGCGGTGCGATTTTTTTCCGCATGTTCAATGCGAAACTTAATCGCAATCCGAATATTATACCTACGCGCACCACAACCTTTGTCGATTTTTTGTCGATCTTCCTGGCGCAGTGGCGCGCGCGCTCGGATTCGAGTGGGAAGTCGCGGGTTCGATTCCCGCCACGGGCCTCTTTGGAACTTTATAATTTCTAATTTTTCTTAGAACTGGACTGGTGGGAGGCTTGGGCCGTGGCTAGTTACCACCCTACCAGCAAAGAGGCACCGCCAAGCGATTTAGCGTTCCGGCGCGATGCTGTGTAGAAACCGTAAGGAGTGGGTTATACTTACCCCTTCCAAGTTAGTACGCTAACATCTTCGGCTGCATAATCACTTACCATCAGGTGAGATCGCAGTCAAGTACTAACTTGTAGTGTGTAAAAAACCCACGATTTATTTTCGCACCACGAAAGACAGGGAGCAATCATGTCATATGAGAGAGTTGCGCTTGCGACTATTTCCGCAGTGCGCGGGACTCAAGTATTTTTCCATATAACACAAAATATTGACAAATTCGCATCGCACTTGCGAATATTAATCACATGCGATTATTTTTCGCAGTGTGCGCTTAGCCTAACGACGAAGGGGTGCGGCGTGCGAGGCGGGGAGGACGAATCACGGATCAGTGACCACGCGCGGCGTTGCCGATAATTACGTGCAGACTACAGAGTACTTACAAAGAAAGAATGTGTGCAAAATATTGAATAAGTGATATTTCTTAAAATATCGAGTTGAAACAAAAGTTGTAGAACAAAAGTTGTTACTTTTAATGATATCATTTAAGTGTCGAGAGATTTCTGGTATTTTTTATATAACCCTGTATAGCTTCTATACCATCGGGGTAGAATTCTACTAAAGATAATATTATGTTAAGTATTTCACGAAAAAAGAGAAGCACTTCTCTTCTCTAACGAATGCTCTTAATTAAATAAAAAACTTAGTCGCCCAGCGATACTTTAATATATTATATGAAATCTTAAATATTCATTTAATTTTTACCTCGTACAATGAATTCTGTTTGAATAAAGCCCAATGGAATTCATGTCCATAATATTTAAATCGTTAGGGATAATGGTAATTAGGTCATCAAAAGCCAAACGCCTAATTTGAATCACTGAACCCTTAAATGCTGGTTTAAATCATTAAATTTGCTCAAATCATTGACCTTATTTCACAGGCCTTTGAAGGTTTAATAATAAGTAGATACTTCCTTAAATTATTTTAATGAACAGATACAATTTTCTGACGATCAGACCCACAAAGGTTTCAACAGATAAACATCCGCTGCTAGACTCTGTACCTAACGGTGTTTAATGGTGCCTAATGTGTGGCATTTTGGTTTGCTTACATTAAAATCATCATGTTCACGCAAAATAAAGAACTTATGGTAAAGAAGAATAACCAAAGATGGTATCAAGTGAACCAAAACCAAAATACTCTAGGAAAATTATTTTGAGTTTTTTAAGAATTTACTGCACTAGGAATTCGTTTTTCATATCCGGAATTTAGTTTTGCATTCAAAAAGTCACTTTTTTTAATACACATTTCCTGTCTTACAGATTTTATTGAGAAGTACAACTTATTTATTTGCAAATAAGTTGTATTATGCTTGACTGTGGATTCAGAATGCTAATTAAAAAAAATAATTGTAGGAATTAATATGGAAACCGTACTGTAAAAAATAAAGTTTGGATTTGAATCAGCTTGGTACGGAATTCCACATCCATGGTAATCCTTTGGCATTTTCATCAGGCCCATAGTAATTTTCTCAACTATCTTTGAGGGACAAAGCAATCGTGTCAGTGTCTTTCCCGCCACTTACAACCCGGGTGCCTTCAAATCAAGAGTGAATAGGCATCTTCTAGGCAAGCGCGTTCCACCTTTGACTGTATCATCACTTTCCATCAGGTGTGATCACAGTCAAGCGCTAGCCTATAAGTATTTAAAAAAATATAGTAGGTACTTATACTTGTATAATAACTTACGTTGTGAGTATGTCGTAAACCGTGTACCGCGCGAGGTAGGAGTACTGATGCAGCTTGTGCGGAGCGTGTGCCAGCAGCAGGAACCGACGATCCGCCGACAGAGAGTAGGCCGCCGGCTCCAGGACCCTCTGACAAAAGAATATTACTTTGGTTAAATAGACATGTAGCGGTCGTCGATAGCTGACGATAGATGGCGTAACCAGTACCCTAACACACGCTGACGGAGCTTTCGACGAGCGTGCTATATATAGAAGTTCTGACGTCACACGCTCGGATCACAAGCGGTCCCCAGGCCATAACACCTGCCTGGAGGGGAATTTCCCTATTGCCCTAACAACCGGCAAAGACATATACACAAGAATCGGCGAACCACGGGAAAAAGTGTCGCAAGTTAACTAGTGTCAAAAGCGTCTGTTTAACACCAACGGTATCAGTAGTAAGTACACCCCAGTATTGTCTATGGACTGCGATCCACGCCACAGGTTACCATACTTGTTAGTTGTTATTAGTCCGCACGCGCGTTGAAAACAGACAGTTTCCGCCTTATTGTGGCGTATCGTATTAACGAGAATTTTGACAGAAAAAGAATAACTAAATTGTTCAGATGGTCTCATACTCATTTTGATATCGGTTTTTGATTATCTACTTTTTTATGTAGCAAAAAAAACGAGAGTCGATCGTTCGGTCGAGGTTACCAGATGTTAAGTTATACGGCTGCTTATGTTAGATACAGTAAAAAGAATGTAGAAGAATTCCTTTTGTTAATTTTACATCTTTAGGTAAATTTATTTCTTTTCCTAAACGGAAGCTGCAATATGTGTATTTCATGGGCTAGGTACTATTTATACTCAGAAAACAAACGTTTCCCGTGGGGAACCAGTGAACGTCACGGAAAACAGCCAGTACCTAACTTAAATAAAAGCTAGAGTTCACCCGATCTGGAAGTATCATAGAGATTGGGAAAAAAATAAAATTAACAGGACGTAGGTAATAATTGGTTATATTATTAACCGATAATTAATCTGCTTGATATATAAGTCTGCAGACTGCTGGATACTTTTAATTATCTCAAATAACTTATAGTTTAAACCATTGAGAATGCAGAAATAAATATTAACCCTTATAAGTACCCGTATAAGCTATCTTATATTACAAAAACTAGAGAATTAAGATCGCACGTGGTTAAGGATATTCTTAATATTATTGATAACTCAAACGAAACTACATTTGTATATAGTTGGTACTAGGTAGAAAAGCATTTTATCGTAAACCCATTTCTTGTTAGCAGGACAGATTAATTTGTTTTGCTGTAATCCGCTACTTGAAAAGATTCTGTATGGTACAATATGCAGGAACACTGCCCATATGAAACACCACACACAATTTTCCAACACTTTCTTCGACGCACGTTTCGTCCCGAACCGGGACATCCTCAGGAGATGTTGACTTCACAATGCGAAATCGTAGATTTCTTGTTTACAAATATTTATTAACTATTAATCCATAAAACGTTTACGGTAAAGTAATTTTGCAAATCGTCGATAAATCAGATATCAGATTGGGTAAAATAACATCGCGTGTTAGTCAACACGTGAAATGTACAGAACATTGTTAAAAAGCATGACAATAGAAATAATTTAACGAAAATACATAATTGGAAATGCAACACGAATGGGTCAGTGGTCAAATGTAGCTCTGAAAACGGCTCAACTGTTCAATAAAAATATTGATTACGGTAAAGTGAAATCCTTTGTGCAGTAAAGTGAAATCAGATACGTTTATGTTTTCGAATTAATGTATCTTTTGCATGAAAACCTTTGAAATAATGCATGTGATTATTCGACTTCAAAATAATCATAAAAATCATGCAGGTTTGTCATGCGAAATCTCGAAAACGTAACTCGTAATATGGTGTCTAACCATTACAAGTTTTGCTTATTAGCATAATATGGATAACAGGACAAAGTGTGTTGGGTCAGGTAGTATAAAATAAGATAAGCATTCGTTCATTCACTTTCCCGCTTTTGTCAAAAAGTCTTCCAAGTTCACACAAGTAAATAAACAAGAACAAACACTTGTATCTAATTGCAATTAAAAATAAATGTCTCATTAACGAGTGCACGATTTTGTGATGAAGCATCGGAAAATTGGGTCATCGGTAGAATGACGATTTTTAGTCCGGCTCCAAATTAAAGTGCAACCAGATTCGGAAAGTGATGACGTGATCGATATCTTCTGCAAATTTGTATAAAAGGAAAAACTCTACGATCTCGCATACGGAATGAAAGAGAAGTATCTATTTTGTGTTATTTATTGCATTTTCTTGGTCACAAAATAGAGACTGAGTTAAAGGTAAAAATCCTACATTTTATTAGTATAATTATTATTTTAAGCTAAAATTAAGTTACTAACGTAACATAAAAGGTCTATATAATAACTACTCGTATATTAAAGTACCCGTGCTTTTATTTACTTTTATTTAAAAAAAATGAGATTGCATAAAACTGCGAGCAATTGGGTAGGTACTCATTTAGTACCAGTGATTTTTGTAAATTATTTTGCAGACAAATACTGTAGAGAAAATAACTTGTTGCTCTTAAAGTAAATGGTTCCCTACATAGTAGTTGCACAATGTTCATGTATGTTACCCAGAGTATATAATATGTTGATAGATGATCGTTTAGTGCGGACCGCAGTCACGGACTTGGCGGTGACAAATGATTGCATGCTCTATTACTTAGCTAAATCCCCCTTTAAAAATTTACTTAAGGGTATTTATTGAATTTATTTTTGTCTTTTTCACTCTCACGGATACGTTGGTAGGTGCGACATGCAGCATCGCGGAAGAATATAACAGAAAAACTACCTTTTACCTAATTACTCAAAAACTAAACCAGTTATCAAAAATCTGTTTCTATAAGCGTTTTTGGATATTATCATTATCGACACACTTATACAAAAATTACATTTACATCCATCATAGTTTCGTAAAATAGTTAGATATAAAGTAGAAAAACTGAGATTTTGGAGCAACTTTTGGGAGAACTTTCTATCGAGAAAATTTTAGCCAATCCTGTTTCTGCTTCGAAGCGAGTTTAGATTCAAGACCCGAAATACATGACGTTTAAATTTGAAGGTAATTGTTTTTATAGGTTTTAAACAAAACTTCAATCAAAATCATTTAAATACGGCTTCTACGCCGTTAAATACGGCGTTCAAGATACTCATTATAAAATGGAGATTATGGAGTAACTTTAGGGAGAACTTTTTATCGAGAAAAATGTATCCGATCGTGTTTCTGCTTCTTTATTTCTATGAAAGTATTTATATTAAAGACCCCAAAATACATGACGTTTTTTGAAAGTTATAGTTTGCAACAGGCAGATCACTAAAATAGCCTTAAATAACCAGTTTAGGCCGATAATTTATTGTCTATTATGACCTAAGTTATTAAATTATTATAGTTATTGTACGCAGCCTTTTCTAAAACCCTACAACGGGAACCTTTTAGCGAAAGGAACGAAACATATCCTATGGTCCTTATTTTTAGGTTACTTTACGTTCTGTGATAAGTTTGGGTGTTACCACCGATATGAACCTAAGGATGAGCCCATCTGAACACTTTATCGTAAAACTTCTTCGAACAAGAAAAAATTAGCGCTATCTGACAAAATACCTGCAAAATGGAAGAAACCGTCCCCGCGGAAATGCGCGTGCGGACTTATCGTGAACCGCGGTCTATAGACGATACAGCGGTCGGCTTTATACTGACGCTGTTGGTGTCAAAAGAAACAATTTTGACACCTGTATACTGGCGAAATGTTTTCGCGCTGTCCGCCGGGTCCTGAGTATATGTCTATTGGTGTTACAAAATAATTTACGTTAGAAAATAAACAGCCACTAAAAATGTAACTAAATAATAAAATAAAGCAAGCAATTTTCGAGCAACTATAATGAAACATCGCACGCACCTGGCCTCACGACAGGCTGCGTGAGTTATGAATGCTTGACTACCTCTACTTAATTTTTCCGTCAGTAAAAATCTTTATTAAAGTCCGCTTCAATAGGCTTTACTTGACATTTGAACAAAGCATTTCTTAGGAATAATTACAATAAACAAACATTTTGCATGTTTTTTCTTGAGACAAACGGCATCTAGACTATTTATATTATAGTTAAGCGATTATTAGTTTAAAAACTATAAAGACTTTCAAATTGAAACGTCATGTATTTTGGGTCTTTAGTCTAAAATCGCTGTAAAGCAGAAAATATGATTGGATAAAATTTTCTTGATAGAAGGTTTTCCCAACAGTTCCTCCAAAATCTCCAAATTTTTTTTAAATTTTATCGGAAACTACAATGCATGTAATTGTAATTTATGGTTTAATGTGTTGGTAATAATAATATCCAAAAACGCTCGGAAACAGATTTTTGATAACTGGCTTAGTTTTTCAGTAATTAGGTAAAACGTCGTTTTTCTGTTATGTTCTTATGTTCGACATGTAGCGTCGCACTTACCAACGTATTCATAAGAATGAGAAAGACCAAAATAAATTCAGTGAGAATTATTGGGTGAATAGCTATTGAATACAATAATTCCTTTGTCTTAAGGGGATTTATTGAATTTATTTTTGTCTTTCTCACTCTCACGGAGATTTGGTAGGTGCGACATGCAGCGTCGCGGAAGAATATAGCAGAAAAACGACGTTTTACCTAATTACTCAAAAACTAAGCCAGTTATCAAAAATCTGTTCTAAGCGTTTTAGGATATTATTATTACCGATACATTAAAACAAAAATTACAATTACATCCATTGTAGTTTCCGATAAAACATAGAAAAACTGAGATTTTAGAGCAACTTTTGGGAGAACTTTCTATCGAGAAAATTTTATCCAATCGTGTTTCTGCTTCTAAGCGATTTTAGATTAAAGACCCAAAATACATGACGTGTAAATTTGAAAGTTATAGTTTTTGCATAAAACTTCATTCAAAATCACCTAAATACGGCTTGTAGGCCGTTAACTTCTGTGAATCGATGCGAAGTTAGAGGAGCGCAGTAGCCGCGAGTATGTTATGAACACTGCCCGGACATCAATTTTGGAGCCGTCAGTTTCAGGCTTTATCGATGTCCGGTCAACAAGTGGGCCTGACTGACTTCATAATAAATGTACCGGACAGTAATTTATAGTCGATACGCCAACAACAAAGGAAAATTATTGGTTTGTTTATTTACTCATAATTTCACCTTGTCGGCGAAAGCAAAAGTTTCTCGTTTGTAATTGTTACTTTACCGTTGAACAAAGTTTTCCCTTATCTCAGACTCCGATATCGACTTTTATTTCTCTCATAATAGTGAAAATAAATCTGTCACTGCACTCAATAACTTTCGGTGTAAACCCAAAGTTTTGGTGATGAATGCTATCTTAATTGATAATAGTGTAAACTTACAGCAGTATTAAGAGCGAGGGTACTTTTATACATTTAAACCCTTAACACGTTCAGTGCGGTATCGGGTTGAAAATACCTGTTGCATAACTCTTCTAAAGTGCGGGCGCATGAATCTATTGCTTTCTCACGGGGCGGGTTACATAAATACAGGAATTTCTGCAGTAGGAAAGTGACAAATATATCATTGGTCTTGTGTCATCAAACCTTATCCAATAGAAACGATAAAAATGTATCGGGTCATTAAGACCTGATACGGCCTGCAAGGAAATAGTATCCTCCAGGTGCATTTATCAGGTGTCAAAGACCCGATGCCCGATGACCTGATAACCGCACTTGAATTGTATGTCAGTACGTTAGTGATGTGCTATGATTGATGACGTTGTTGTGGCAGCGCGTTGCTAATTACGTTTACCTACACGAGTGAATTGATGAAAGTGAGTGAAAATATAAATAATGTTGATATGAGGTATTAATCATAGTCTAAGTATAATATAAATAATGAGACAAAAATGAGTAAGCTTGAATTTACAGAAAATATAATAGAAAAACTTACAAGCACTCCTGTTACAGCATGTGCTTACACTCAACAATCAAATATTCAATCATCGCATCGCTTAGAAAAACCAAATAAGAAACGAAACTGCGTTGGGTGTTACAACAAACTAAGAGAAACACTAAGTAGCAAAGAGGCGGCCAAAAAGTTAAAAAAGTCATGACCTATTGTGCCCAGTGTTCGAAAACGTACTGCCAGACTTGTTATAATGATGCACATTTGATCTACGAAAATAAATAAATAAGTAATTATTACAATATCTACCTATCGATGTTTTATTGACAACACTAGTAGTTCATCGATATAATTACCCTTCTGTGCTGATATCGGGTGTTTACGACCCTAAACATTGTCTTGGTTTTTTTATTTTGCAAGAAGATTTAAATTTCAGGACTAATGTAATTTTTGATCGTAGTTATTCATTATTAACACATATCAAGCACATATTCATAGTAAAGTCCAATATCTTCAGATATTTTTTACTTCAAAGGTGAAACGCTGAAAAGGTCGTATAAACCCGATAACGCACATCAGCAAAGTTTAACATCGGGCCTACTAACCCCTATACAGCACTTTGTGGAAGTAAGAGCAGTAGGCGAACGCACTGAACGTGTTAAACTGTTCCATTTATGAAAATATAGGTACCTACCTAGGTATCTTAGTTGTCTACGCTCTATCTATAAACGAAAATTTACGTTTGAAATTGCTTTAGTTTAAAGCTGTTGGATCTTTTTGAACAAATTAAAGTGAAAAATAAAACTTGAGTATCAAAATTGAAAGTAAGTATAGTTTTTCTATAGATTTTTGTGTAAACTTAAAGGCTTCATTATTTATTAACTAACCACTCAAATGTTTAGAGAGGAGTTGCCAGGACATCACCAGCTCTACGATTGCATTTTGTGTAAATGAATTTAGTCGTAGACCTCACCTCCTTCATAAAAAGTTATCTAATTTAGTAATCTTAATAAAGTTAGTAATTATCCTTAAAAATAGTTAAATAAGTTAGTAATCTTGATGCTTAAGGTGCTTATAGATGAAAAGAGCTTAATATTAGCTTATATTATATATGGATTTCCGTCGAAGGTTGTCAAAGCTGAATCATTAGTGTTAATTAATTCAAGTAAGCGATTTATCACTCAGCTCAAATAAGGTCGACAGCTTTTAATATAATTGAATATTCTCCACCCTTAGATATTCTCAATATATTTTATGAATACTGAACTCAGCCGATGCACGTCGGATATTATAGTTCCTTCTTTTAATAAAGTTATGAGAAAGTTCGTTTTGAATATTATAATTTACATTCTAAAAATTCCCTTATTTTTGTCATTTTTTAACAAAATGCGTAGTGAAAAAGGAAGATATGACAGCTTGGTTTCTAACATCACTAAGCTGCTACTATACACTAAACTAGTAAATAAGTCTTAGGAAATGATTATTTTGCAAGATTTAACTTGCAATGTATAAATTACATCAGAACAAATTGCAACTCAATTTTGAATATTTAACCGATTGAGATGAAAATTTTTATAAAGGTTTTATTTGGACCAAATTATATCGTTAGCTCTGTAAACGAACGTACCTACCGTAATTCAACATGGCGGACCCAAGATGGTGGGCTAGTTATTTTTTCATCACTCATACACGGAAAGTAGGTCTGAAGTTGCCTGAGAAGCGGGTTCAAAGTAATACTTTGCAGCCCTAGGGAGAATCGTTTTCAACTGACAGCTGTCAAATAATTAAAAAAAACTAGTTGTCACATTTTTATTGGAGTTCAAATGAAACATGACATACCCGAGTGCATCCATAGACAAGAAGAAAGATAGACTTTATTCATAAAGTAAAGACAACTGATTCATAGATATTCATAGACAATCATAAATAATACTTGACTATTAAAAAGCTAAATGCATAGCCCGCCGGCTAGGCCAAAGAAAAAAAAAGGCGGGAAAGTGGCAAGCGGCAATCCGATCTTCATTTGTTTTTCGAGTTGTAGAGTTTTGTTTAGGCTTCTGTTTAACAGTGATTTTTATTGACACAATTATTCAATTTTCTTTAGCTAATTTCTATTTTTATTTTGACTTTCCTTATATTCGTAATGAAAAGCACAGTGTTTACCTCGGGATAAAGACTTATTTAGTCCCTCGAACTATAGGGCCCAAACCCCGTCTCGGGACTAAATAAGTTACTTTCATCCCTAGGGTAACAATGTACTATTAATGCACTCCTACAATATGGGTATCAAATAAAACCATTTACTGCGAAGAATATGGATAAAATGGCTTAAATGTAAAAGCTTGTTTTAATAAAAATATTTTTCGATTAATAACTTATTTATTACTTACAAATGTGGTGTTTGGCATCAGGGTCTTTGAGGTCTGATTGGCTGCAAACATCAGGCTAATCCCGCCCCACGGGTCTCTGTACACGAACTCGTCACCTGCGGACAACAACAGATAACTTCATTAATTAAAACTTCTTACTTACTTTTAACTTAATTAACGTCTTAATAAAATAACTATTAACGTAAGTAACACGTGCGTACCTACTACTATACCGTAATTAGTTACTTAGATTTTTCTTACGCAAGTCACTAAAGAAAAGTGATCTAAATTTATCTAAAGTAATCTAAAGTTATCCGCTCGTAAAAACTTTCATAATATAAGACGTAATGCGTTGGTACATAATGTAGAAACTAGGGTTACTTACTCACTGTGAATACCCGTACCTATATGTATAGTACCATAATTATATGTATTACAATTATGTGAATCGGTTGAATTAGTCGGTTTAAAAGTATTACCGATTTAGTATCGCATCCAGATTTAGTATTTTCTAAAATCGGTCAAGTGCGAGTCGGGCTCGCACACCTAGCGTTCCGTACTATCAAGACCCATTCTCAATAGTATTAAAGTAAACTAAACACCTCTGTTTACCAAATTCAAAAACGAGCAAAAAAATCACGTTTGTTGTGTGGGAGCCCCCCTTAATTTATTATTTTATTATGGTTGAAATGATATAATAATATGATCATTGAAATTTATTTTATAGGACATGCATGAATATCCGGAAAAGTTAGTGTACGCGAAAGAACATCTGTAAGGCTGAGTCGTAACACTTTACGAGTGTGATGCAAATAATGCATGGGAACAGCCACTTGCATACATTTTGGTTGACTGCACGACAAATTGTGACATTAATGTCAGACATAAATTCTGGTACGGTTTCCCGCAACAATTGTGCAAATTTTGAATTTCTCCGTCTACATAGTTTACATACTTCTAACACCGCAACTGCTAAGTTCTGGGGGGTAAGTTAGTACAAATATTTCGGTTTGAATTTCGATTTGATTTGCCATACCATCTTTAGGCGTGGAGTAACCGAACATTTTTAACGCATTCTTACTGTATTTTTTTTAGCTCTGCTTAGTATGCGTTGTATCCGAAACTTTTACCTACATTTCTAACTTATCTATCTTTGTAATCTTTTTTATCATGGGCAGAGTCAATAAAAGTCTAAACTCGACTAATAATACTTTGCTATTGGTGCTCTACCGACTGTCGTAGACATAATTTACTCCTTGAAAACCGTCAATGGACAGAAAACTTTTCTATAAATCGAATTTATCGACGTCCGTTTAACAGTTATAAATGAAGGAATTGCTTTTCGATATTTTGTGCGATGGGGAAACAGTTTTTATACGAAAGAGATTCTTAATTCGTTGTGCTTATAAATAATCGATATAGGACCGGACGTGACCGTTAAGCATTTTCTAGACAAGGCTAAAAAGCTTGTCAGAGCAGTGTCTGTTAAATCGTCCATCGAAAACATAAGCAGTTGCATTCAAATTTAGAAGCGCTAACAGAAGTTTTCATATTAATTTTTTCTATAGTGCCTTTTTAAGAAACAGAACTCTAGATGTGAAGTGCTTTAAAATATTGGCAACGGAATGTTGAATTCTATTTAAATTCACTCCAGCTCAATTTACTACAACGATCGGCACTAAACTGGTCATTAAGTGAAACTGTTCCGAATCACTCAATAAAATGTGGAATTTCTCCTTTACGCTTCTATAACGGAAAGGATGTTTAAGATCTAATTTATATTTATTGACTATAGTAGAGCATCTGTTCAATTAATGGTACGTATTATAAATCACACACGCTGTCCGAGTAAATTTTCTGCAGAAAATATTTCTGATGGTGTACTAGATCAACCCGAGTTGTACTTTATTGCCGAAAACCAAAATGTTATTTTAGAATATAATATAAGTTCTCTTCCTACTTAAGACAAAATCGGTGCTACTTTGTAGAAATACTTACGTACAATTAATATAATGTCATCGTGATAGTATATAACACGACATGGTATTTTATACGGAGAAAATATTACCGTGAAAAATATTACCTGCAGAAAGCTAAAACTAGGAAATGAATTGTGAATTCGAATTTCGAACCTCACTTTATCGGATTTGGGTTTAGAATGTTATTAATACACTAGGTGTATTTTAGTCTAGAAAGATCAAAAAGTTAAGGCTCCACCAAAAATGTTTAATACAGAGCGCGGGTTAACGATGCGTAAATAGGGTCAGCTTTTATAGGCCGAAATAGTTTCGTAAGGCTTTTCCTTTTAAGTGTAAGACAGGGCCTGAATAAATTAAATGAGTGGCCAAAGAGTAAACACCTACTTTATTATTTTACAAGTACTTTGAAGTGCTGCGACTTCTAAGTTTCGAATAATTTATTTAGTTGGTGTTGGCACTATTTGCCGGATATTTTAATGCCCTATTTATAAACAGAGTACAGAATAAAGAAAGAAAATGATACGATTATGGAGGAATATTATATGAGAAATCTAAATTATGTGACTAATCAGATTATAGCGAAACATATTTTGTAGATGTATAGTGTATATTTCCTGTACGGGCTTATAAATATAGTGGCTTCTTCTGAAAATATTAATAAAATTGTTCACTCAATTTTTTGTTTTTGAGGAGTGACCTAATGATGCGTAAAAAGTCACAACTTTACCAGATTGTTTTTTCAGCTTCCTAAGACCGTAATGAACCGGAACGAACTAAACGATTTTATAAAAAGGCTACTAGTTTATACAAGGTATTATTTATAATTTATAACTATGTTTAACATACTTCTCAATATTTTTCTCAAACGTTTAGGGCTAGTTAAAGTTACGGCTTTCAGTCACTTAGGTACCTATCATAATTTAGTAGTTTAGTAGTTAGTATTTTTGATATAATGATAGAAGTCTAAAAATAAATGTTTTTCACAGTTTATTTCATTGTATAAAATATAACAATCATAAGTACCCGAGTGTGAAGTGCAATATTAAAGTTCTGCAACATTTATGGCCGTCTTAAACCGAAGTTTGGATCTGAAATCCTTCACGTTCATATTCCAACAATAAAACTAAGTTCAACAAGGAACCTATTTCGAACACCTGTGGCTGCAATTACTTGATTAGAACTGAAAACTTCGGAGGGAATGAATTTTGAACAGGACATTTTCATCAACTCCATTTCAAGTTCTTTACGAGAAATTAACGTTAGTGGATGATTGTTGACAGATGGCAAGTAGGTATTTGGTAGGTTGTTACCCGCGGTTTTACTAGCTAATCCAACCGAACTTATTATCCTTTTTGTATCTTCTACATACACACAATCTTACACTCTAACCACCTAAGTCTGTTATATTGTGTTTTATTGAATGGAATATTGAATTAAAGCAGGCGTTATTTTGCGGAAAGACTAATTTGTTTTGCTATAATCCACTTCTTGAAAACGATTTCGCATTGTGAAATCAACATCTCATGAGGATGTCCCGGTGTCGGGACGAAACGTGCGTCGAAGAAAGTGTTGGAAAATTGTGTGTAGTGTTTCATGTGGGCAGTGTTCCTGGATATAGTACCATACAGAATCTTTTCAAGAAGCGGATTATAGCAAAATAAATTAGTCTTTCCTATTATTATTGTGTTTTGCTCTTGTATTCGAATGACAGAATATAACTATTCCACCTTTATTCTACGTTTATTAATAAGAGAGTGTATTATTAGTGTCACGAAGAGGATTTGAAAAGAAATCTGTTAACGGATAATAATTATAATTTACCTTTACAATGAGTAAAAAGTACTTTAACCTATAACCCGTACCTGTTGTACGTTTTACAAGTATTATTATACCTACACTCTATGACATAAGGTCGGCTTAAATTCCTCTCGGACTCGTATATAGAGCAATAAAAGTTAGTTGAACCGCGAATCCATTCCGCACATCTGCGACAGAAACTACATAAGAATATATTTTATTCATAAAATGTTTGCTTTTGTATAATACTTCGTTGTATGAACAACATCTTCTATTCTAGGTTATTTCTGTAATTCCATTAAATTCTATTGATATTACCTACGTCTACATTACATTTCATATATAATGTTATTATGTTGTATTGAGTCAGCTTTGAGTATTTTTGTTTTTAATCACCAAAATTAAGTACCTACGTAATTACAATGTTATAGGTAACAGTTATAGGTACAATGTATAGGTATGTCATGCTCATACATTTTTTGAATTTCTTTCTATTTAAGCGAAACGAATCTTATCGAAACATGACGTATGGCTATACTGGGCTAATTTTGTTTAAAATTGTGATTTGAAATTAATGATATTGCCAAGTTTAAAATAATAAATAATAAATAAATATATACGGGACATTTTACACAACGCAATCTAGCCCCAAATTAAGCGATAGCTTGTGTTATGGGTACTAGATAACTGATAAATATACATACATATTATTATTATACATAAATACCTACAATATATTGAAAAACACCCAGACACTGGAAAGTATTCATGCTCATCACACAAACATTTACCAGTAGTGGGAATCGAACCCAAGACCTCCGGCGCAGACAGCAGGTTCGCTACCACTACGCCATTCGGTCGTCAAATAAAATAAAAGAGTCCGAAATTCAGCGAAAGTCATTCCTTGCTCTGTGAGCGTAACGGTGATGCTTCTATGCCGGTAGGATAATAACAGGTAAGAGGAGCCAATCCAGAAACTATAAAGCCGATGAGAAATGCGATCCGATTCGGTATCAACTTCAATAAGGGTGTCTAATTAAGCTTAACCACGGCACTGCAATTGGCCGCACTCGATCTGGCACCCAGCCAATTTGACAAAATCGCCATTTGAATACCATTTCACGGTCTGCGGTTCCTTGCAGTTTTGATAAGATTATAAGTATAACGTCTTTCTAGCAAACTTTTTCATATCAAGAAAGATTATAGCTTCTTTCTGGAAAACTTTTTCATATCACGAAAAAATAATTACTTTTTTTATAATACTTGAGCCGGCCGGTCCCTCATTAAGGTATTACGTTTTCAAAGCTATAGCCCTTGTGTGCCACTTCAATATACTGCATTGCTTGAAGATTTTATAAAAAGTTGTACATACGTATAAATTTTGTACTACAAAAAGAGAAAAGCTTTCAAGTGTGCAAGTGCCTTACATCTCTGAAATATACGAAGGTACTGGCTTATTCAATCAAAAGATCTTTCTGCGGAGTTTTCTCGAGTCAAGTTACAAAGGATTATTTTTTACTTCTTTTATTACTTAGTCGTGATTATAATCAAAATTAAATATAAAATTCTACATAGTATACATGTGTACGTGTGAACGTGAAAAATAGTAGGTAAGCAAAAAATAAAATGAGGCAATTATACACGTGTTGTGTACGATATACCTAACTTAAAAGCATTGCGTATGCATAATTTATCTACGCTCATTGCTTAAAGTTCGAATTATGAAATCGAAATGTGTCAAATAATTACCTACTTTATTCACGGACTTCTATAATTATTAAAAAGTTATTCATAATAACATCGCTCTACTATGGAAATATTTAAAGAAAGTTGTATAAAATCCATAACGATGCACGGCTCTGGACTCCTGTATTTGTATTTGGGGTAATATTTTTTATGTAATATTTTTTTAAGTGAATCCACAGACAACTTATAGTTGGTAGTCATTGCCGAGAGTATGGATGGGCCATGATTGACCATAGACAACAACACAATGTCTATGGTGTAATATTTTTTATGTAATATTTTTTTTAGTGAATCCACAGACAACTTATAGTTGGTAGTTATTGCCGAGAGTATGGATGGGCCATGATTGACCATAGACAACAACACAATGTCTATGGGGTAATATTTTTTATGTAATATTTTTTTAAGTGAATCCACAGACAACTTATAGTTGGTAGTCATTGCCGAGAGTATGGATGGGCCATGATTGACCATAGACAACAACACAATGTCTAACGTTCCGCGTAACGTTCCACCTGGGCCTGTGATTATGATTACGATTACGACTACGATTACGATTACGATTACGATAAAGATTACGATTATGACGTTATCTCGTAAATCTATCGTCCGTAAACCGACTATACAGACAACCAATTTTTTTTGTTAATTAGTCAAAACTTTGCGCTGAAAAATGTATAGCAGTGAAACCTACTAAAGAAAATTTCACTCCACCTGACATCTTAGTAGTTGCAATGATTTACGACAAACGTTAGCAAGATTTTATGATTTGGGTAATAATTAATATGAGCGTAGATAAAGTAGTGTATGAAACTCTACATAATTAGGTATTAAAACACTCGTGTGATACTATTAAAAAACTCGCCTGCGGCTCGTTTTTTAAACTCACACTCGTGTTTTAATACCCCCCATTATGTAACCGTTACATAAACTACTATTCTACATCTTTAAGGGAGTCGTTAAGGACATTAATTAGTGCAGTTAGTACGATTCTTGGCAACTGTGTATACTCGTATGATATAATATTA
Organism: Coenonympha arcania; assembly: GCA_036785405.1. Taxonomy (NCBI): domain Eukaryota; kingdom Metazoa; phylum Arthropoda; class Insecta; order Lepidoptera; family Nymphalidae; genus Coenonympha; species Coenonympha arcania. The sequence continues at coordinate 7,513,680 of CM072059.1, forward strand.
CTTATATCGATATCAATCAGATAGGAAGGAAACCGAGTGCATCAATTCTAGCAGTTCTAGTGAATGCATCAGTTGCATCTTCATCTCCCCTCATTATACCTAATATATTTGTCGGTACGAGATTAGTGAAGTTCATTTAGAACTCTCTGTAAGTTAGATATAGAATGTCTATGAGAGAGACAGTGTATGGATAATGGAACACGCTCGCTATATGTAGAAACTTTTTAAAACACTACAGGTTAGTAACTTAAAAGGTAATTGGCTGCAATCTTATACCAGAGGTATATAAGATTACTAAGCAAGCGAAGATGTTATCGTAACCTAATAGTTTAGTAACATCTCCTGAGGATGTCCCGGTGTCAGGACGAAACGTGCGTCAAAGAAATTGTAAGATGAATTGTGTGTGGTGTTTCATGTGGGCGGTGTTCCTGCATATCGGATCATACAGATTCTTTTTGAGTAACAGATTATAGCAAAACAATTTAATCTATCCTGCTCTAATTTGTTAAACATGACCTATCTATTTCTATGCTTTATCACTTTTAAGTAAACTTTGCGGGAATATCCGTATCGGTAATACTTTAGTTTGTACTACGTAGTAGTAGCGATAATGTCAATAAATACATAATTTTGTGACACAGTAAGTAAAAAACCCGCTTCATTGGAGAACATTATTTTTGTCTGGAACAACATTGATACGGCTCGTATCCTGCACGCAACAATAAAAACGTTTACAAAAGACGACTACACGGCAACGAACAGACAGAATTGCAACTTTATTAAACTGTGCGATGAGTCCAAAGAACTAAAATGAATGTTCATCTTTTGTAAAAGCGGCAAGCAATTGTTTGGATAATGTATAGTTAACGTTTCGAGGAATCTTAACTTTGAACAGTTAAAAAGAATACTTTACAATTAAAATTTATGCGTTACTGCCACCGATAAGAAACTTCAGGATATGGGGATCCGAGCGATTTACGTAAACCTTTTTCGTACAAACAGTACGCCAAATCTGTCAAAATTCTATAGGTGGCTGGAGGTTCTACATGCGTTTTTGGCACCGATAAACTGGTGCCAGTATTTTGCGCCGTCCGCCCTTTCTACATGTCTATTGTGACTGCTATCATCATTAATATCTTAGCCTAAACATACTACGCTTGAGGTCTATACAACGTGTAACGAAAAGTTGAAATAATATTAACGGCGTAGAAAAGCTATTTTGAATGAAGTTTTATTTAAAAAATATAAAGACATTTACTTTCTAATTTACACGTCGTGTAGGTATTTTGGGTCTTTAATCTAAAATCGCTTAGAAGCAGAAACACGATTAGATAAAATTTTCTCGATAGAAAGTTCTCCCAAAAGTTGCTCCAAAGTCTCAGTTTTTCTAGTTTTTATCAGAAACTGCATTGGATGTAATTGTAATTTTTGTTTTAAAGTGTCGGTAACAATAATATCTAAAAACGCTTAGAAACAGTTTAGCTGACTAGCTTAGTTTTTGAGTAATTAGGTAAAAGGTCGTTTTTCTGTTATATTCTTCCGCGACGCTGCATGTCGCACCTACCAAAGTATCTATGAGAGTGAGAATAAATTCAACAAATCCCCTTAAAGGGTACATATAAGTGTACTTGATAACGAATCATCCTATAAAAATATTAAATAGAAATAAGCATATTTTTTCCCATAATGTATGTAAAGATAAAATAAGCATATCCACTAATGATTTAAGACTTATTTCGTGGTTCGAAAACATATTGTTGTGTTTAAAACGGGTACATACCACGATATAAAACGATGATTTTATGTGCCGATATTTCGTTTATACATGGATCGTGGTCACGACAGGACTGCGGTGTTGCGAGGTGTGTAGCTGGAACCGTCATGGGCAGTTTTATATCGTGGTATGTACCCGTTTTAAACACAACAATAAGCATATCCAGTTTTCCATACATTATGGAAAAATAAATATGCTTATTTTCTATTAAATATTTTTCAATATTCCGTTACGCGTTCTATATATTTTTAATTTTAGTCCACAGTCCATTTTGCCGATACAATAAATCAGCTTGTAGTTCAATATTTCGCTTCAATGAACAAGCGTTAGTAATCAATTAACGTATATGAATTTTCTATTAGCCGAGCGGGATCGTGTCCCGCGGGTCACGTGGCCAAGTGTAGGCAATTAAACCGTTCCCGCCAGGTATCTAGGTCACGCTATATCTAGCACTAGAATGCGTCTCATCACTGTCGCAGTTGGCGACTTTGACTCCAACTATAAACCGCTTTACCTGCATGTATCATGTAATATGGTAAAGATATTTCAATCCACGAAGACGCGCCCTAATTGGTCAAAATGGCTTATTGTTTCGTTCGATTCGTACGGAGTTTGACAGAGTGGGGCGCGTCATTGTGGATTGGTTTTTTTTTTAAATGTTACAATAAAAGTTATCACTAGCTTATTCTAATTACTATACAAGTCTTGCCCGCGTGGAATGGTGGCAAGAATACTGGCTGCATTTCCGCGTTGAACAGCTAGGCTGATACGTTGCGCAAAAAATGAGCCAGCCCGTCAGCAGTTGAGGCTTTTAAACGCGGGGAAAGTTCTCGAAGGAATTTTTGGGCACTATGACTCCATGGCCCCAGGGTCTCCACGGCAAACGGGACAAATATGGAATATCTATACATGTTTAATGTCTGCTAACGGAATATATTAACAGAGAGTACCAAGTCAAACCTCAAGTTTGATGCCCTAGAGGGTTGGTGAGTACCTAATCGAAATTCGAAGACAAAGCTCCACAAATGTTAAGCTTTGACTTCGACATATGTACAAACTGACGATCGAACTGTGAATTTTCACAGTGTTTCCTTCACCGGTTATTTATATCAATATAATTTACATTTGTTATACAAGCAGTAGTTCTATTACAGAGTTAAAATTGATTTTTTAACGACAAAGAACCTTGCAAAAGTGTATGTTACTTCTGCTCACAAGATGCTTATTTAATTTGATGATATAGTGTTTAAAATAAAATTGTAAACAATTATTGTTGAAAAAGAGCAAGTGCCGAATTTCTTCCCCATTCCTCTCGGTGCAAAACTGCTTTCCGAACGTGGCGGTAGACTCCGACATATCGCCTGTAACTGTCTGTACAGGCCTATGTAACTAAACTGAAACTTAAGAATAAACTGTTCTTTTTTTATTTGAAAAAAGTCCTGGATGTTAATATCTATTACAATTAAGAATAAAATATTTTTATGTGCTACTGCTGCATGGGGAAGGAAAATTGGAAACATCGCGAGGAAACCTGCTTGAGAGTCCACTACAATATACCCATAGGTAAGCAAGGGCTGCTCTCACTTGGTCAGTGTGGTGGACTGTGGCCAAACCCTGTGGCCAAACCCCATATATTATGAGAGGAAACCCGTGCCCAGCTGTGGGATATAAAGGGGTTGAGACAAGGCGACAATTGCTGTACCTATACAAGATTATACCGTGGAATATAATTAATTCAGTACGGTCTGCCTGCAATACGGGTAGTAGTTTACAAGGCACATAACTCTTTGATAACAAAGAAACAGTGCAGAATAAATACATTTCCGCATATAATTCACTTACATAATGTATGCTTGCATCCTACACGAAGTTGCATTCGTAGCACGTAAATCTTAAATATTCTTCCGTGGGTGCGAAAAGAGAAAATACGAGTATTTCGTATTACATTCCAAGATAGTGCCCTTATGTCATGTTTGTATGCACTTAATGTAATTCGAAGATTTACTACCATAGAGGTAAGAACTGTGTGGAATGTGGATTAAAAACTATACACCTAGTACCTACATCATAAATTACAGTAGGTAAACTTAAATTGCTGACAGTGAACTCTTATCCAGTCATGATAAGAGATAATAAATCTACTGAAATGGTGCAGAAATGTCAGCAGGCGTAAGTTCAAACGTGACTGATTTTAGGCACTGTTATTGTAGGTACCTTTTTCTAAAAGTTAGAAATTGTGAAAATACAAACACATCATTTGAGAAGCATCAGAGGGCATGGAAGAGATCCTCATTTGTAGCGATAAGATGTCCTTGTGCATGTCCTCTCTGTTTGTGTGTTTAGTAGCTCTCTTTGTACAAAATAAATAAATAAATACACTAAAACACATAATACTAAATACTACATCCTATACCTTTAAACGAGCAATTCTTGTATATATATATATATATATATATATATATATATGTATGTATATATATATATATATTTCTATATAATCTGAATCTCGGAAACGGCTCGAACGATTTTCATGAAATTTAGTATACAGGGGGTTTTGGGGGCGATAAATCGATCTAGCTAGGATTCACTTTTAGAAAATGTCGAATTTACCAAAAAAAATATGAACCCTGCTGCCATCTATTGGCAACCGAGCAAAGCTCGGTCACCCAGATATTACTAACATAATAACACACACAATACCAAAATTTTTAAAATATAGCGCTTTTTGTAAAGATTTTATTGCCCTCACTAGGATTCTTCTTTTGGTAGTTAGCTGCTACATTTATTTGGGATTTGATTAAATTACTCGTAGTACGAAAAGTTGACGAGGCAAAGCAAACTTTCCACAGTAGGTGTAATATTTGTCGCAAGAGACTACTGTTCGTCGCTGCCCAGGCAAACTTTATAATTTTGCCTAGAAAATATAATTTAGCACGTTATTAAATTTTACTCCAGCGTCACTTTTATTATGCTCAGTTTATAAACTGACTGAAGTAAATTATAATATATTAAAAATGTCTTTAATATTATACATATTTAACTCTTTTGTAAATATAGTTTTTATACCTCTTGTAATGTTTTCCTTAATGTGAAGTACATTCTCAAATGTCTTCTACTCAAATTTTAACCTTTCATGAGTCTTGTAATTTGTCCTGACCTCAATATGATATTCATCTAGTTTGGCCTTTAGTGAAACCTTTCTTGATAAAGGTTTAAAACCTTTATCCATAATCTAAATTCTAAGCTATACGTGGTAACAGCTCGATACATATTTTTCTAAGGATTTATGAGATTCTGTCATTATCTGTCATTACATTAATTACAATGTAATAAAATTAGGGTTTCCAAGTTAATACAATAACTATGCGAAAATTATATCATTTGAAATACATATTGATATCTCTAGGAAATGAGTTTAATATGAGATTTTTGACGTGATAACGTTTTATAAATTGATGAACACCAGCAACACATATGAAAAATAGTAACGTTCCGCGTAACGTTCCACCTGAGCCTGTGCGTGCAAGCGAGAGCGCGCAACAAGCGATAAAGGCACGATAAAACACATTGTATTACATAAAATAATGATGACGTTATCACGTAAATCCGACTTTACAGACAACCAATATTTTTTGATAACAGGCTACTTTTAAAAATAGTACTTAACGATGCGTTTTAAAAAGTCATGTGATTTGTTTCCTGAGTATTTAGGTAATGAATTAAGTAATCCTTTTGTCTCTGATATCTAAGCCTGTACCATTTTTCGACTCAAAATTTCTAATAAATCACCTAAACTGGGGTATATAATAAAAATATCATACGATATATACTAATTCGACCGAATCGATTCGAATTTGACGACCGAATGGCGTAGTGGTAGCGAACCTGCCGTCTGCGCCTGAGGTCGTGGGTTCGATTCCCACTACTGGTAAATGTTTGTGTGATGAGCATGAATGTTTTCCAGTGTCTGGGTGTTTTTCAATATATTATATTAATGTATATTACTATGTATATATATTTATCAGTCATCTAGCACCCATAACACAAGCTGTCGCTTACTTTGGGGCTAGATTGCGATGTGTAAAAATGTCCCGTAAAAAAAAAAAAATCATCTACTTACCAGATATCCACGTCCCGTTCCATCGGGCAGGCACTAATTCCTCATTTAGCAGGTCCTGTATCTTCAGCCTTCGTCCCTTAACTCTGGGTCCTTCATCGGGCGGAGTCAGCAGCACCACGGAGGTCACGATCAAGGCCAGCACAGCCACTATCACCAGCAAAGCGATGAGGATCCCCCTCCAGTTGCGTTGGTTTGGGCTCCCTACCACTAGCTTCTGAAACAAAGGCGTTGGTTAGACCCAAAATCATTGGAGCACTATACTTATTATTTAAAAGCATTTTTTTAACTTTATGGGCTAGCGCTTGTCTGTGATCACACCTGATGGAAAGTGATCTATACAGTCTAAGGTGCAGGAACGCGCTTGCCTAGGAGATGCTTAGTCTCTCTTGATTTGAAGGCGCCCAAGTTGTAAGTGGAGGAATAGACAGTGCACCTGGGACGATATTCATAGGTAGGTATCAGAAACGAAGAATTAAACTCTTTCGTACGCGTCTTTGGTACGCCGACTATGTATGGGAAGCATTTAAAACAGTAAATAATTTAGGATTAATATTGCCATGAACTATATTACATTTTGTAACTGTAGATACTGTAAGTAGTTCCAAAGCTGCATCTTTGTTCTTTATTGCAAAAGACCAGCTCAATAAACACAGAAGAAACTGGATTTACTTGCACGGAATCTGCCTATAAACAAGATGCGAAGTATCTTATAAAAAAGTCTGAGGGCGTAAAATATGCGAATAATATAATAGGGTTGCCATTACACCGAGATGTAACATTTGCTTTATTTGAGAATATAAAATCAATTTCGGAATACCGCGAACCGCGTCTGGAGTCGATAAATCAAATTCAAGAATCGAGCTTCCACATTGTGTCTACATTAGTAAAAGTCGGGGTACTCCGTGCTACGGCGTAGCAATCGTAGCATTTCAGTAAATATCGAGTTCTTTTCTTTCTAAAGAACTCCATATTTACTGAAATGCTTAGTAATGCGATTTTGAATAGTAATTTTATTTTTTTAATTAAAACATGGCTGCCTGGAGCTGTTCTATTTAAAAACTCGAGTTGGTGCTTTAACCAGTCTAGAAACTTCTAGATGTATACACATTTTTTAGGCTTAATAAAAAGTTTTTTATTTGTGCAACTAATTTTTTAAACAGAAAAACCTCAACTGATTGAGATGAAATTTTGCACACGTGTTTAGGTTATACGTATAACCACACATCAAAGACTGAGTATTCAGTTACATAATAACAAATTCATACTAATATTATAAAGCTGAAGAGTTTCTTTGTTTGTTTGAACGCGCTAACATACTACTTAATCCCAATTGAAAAATTATGATTGTGTTCATTTCTCGAGGATGACCTATAGCAGCGGAGTATCAATGCAAAATATTCCAAAAACGGGAAAAATTGCTCCTTTTCGAGATCTCCCGTTACGTGCTCTGCGTAAACGGTTAAAGTTACGCAAAAGCCATGTATAACGGAACTGTTCTCCTTTAAAAATTCTAAACAAAAGTCCGCGATTCCACATGTCTAATCTTTAAAGGCTAACTCATTATAAAATTAAATGTAAAAACCAAAATTCACACAGGCGAAACCGCTTGCAACAGCGTAGTCTAAATATATAAAAGAAGATACTGACTGATTCATTCATTCACTGACATATCAACGCACAGCCCAAACCGCTGGGTCTAGAGACTTCAAATTTGGCACACACGTTCCTTATGAGGTCTAGGGGTGCACTAAGAAAGGATTTTTCAAAATTCCCTCCCTAAAGGGGTGAAACGGGGCTCCAAAGTTCGTATTTTACCAAGCTTCAATACTCCTTCACGCCACAACTACTGAACCGATTTGGCTCAAATTTGGAATGAAGATAAATTGCTTCTTGGAATAACATATAAGCTACTTTTCATCCCGAAAAAACCAAGGTTCCCGTGGGATTAGTTAAAAACCGAAATTCACGCGGAAAAAAATCTTCACGCCGCAAGTACAAGACCGATTTGTTTGAAATTTGGAATGGAGATAGATGATATCCTGGGTTAATAAAAAAACTACTTTTTATCCCGGAAAAATCCATGGTTTTCGCGGGAAAACTGAAAAATTGATATTCACGCGCGAAAAATACTACATTACGCTGCACTTACTGACCTGATATGACTGAAATTCGGAAAAGAGATAGATTTTATCCTAGATTAATACATAGGCTACTTTTCATCCCGGAAAATTTCATGGTATATCAAAGAAGACACTGACTCACTCACTCACTGTTATATCAACGCACAGCCCAAACCGCTGGGTCTAGAGACTTCAAATTTGGCACACAGGTGCCTTATGAGGTCTAGGGGTGCACTAAGAAAGGATTTTTCAAAATTCCCTCCTTAAGGGGTGAAACGGGGCTCCAAAGTTCGTATTTTATCAAGCTTCGATACTCCTTCACGCCGCAACTACTGAACCGATTTGGCTCAAATTTGGAATGGCGATGTATTGTATCTTGGGTTAACACATAAACTACTTTTCATCCCGGGAAAATCCATGGTTCCCGTGGGATTAGTTAAAAACCGAAATTCACGCGGAAAAAAAACTTCACGCCGCAAGTACAACACGGATTTGGCTGAAATTTGGAATGGAGATAGATAATATCCTGGGTTAATAAAAAGGCAACTTTTTATCCCGAGAAATCCATGGTTTTCACGGGAAAACTGAAAAATTGATATTCACGCGCGAAAAATACTACTTTACGCTGCACTTACTGAACGGATATGACTGAAATTCGGAAAGGAGATAGATTTTATGCTAGATTAATACATAGGCTACTTTTCATCCCGGAAAATTTTATGGTTTCCATGATAATAGTGATAGATAATATGCCTTCATGCCGTAATTACTGAACTGATTTGGAATAAAGATAGATTATATCCTGGATTAATACTAAGGCTACTTTTTATCCCGGGAAAATCCATGGTTCCTTCGGGAACAGTGAAAAACAGATATCCACGCGGGAAAAATATTCCTTCACGCCGTAATTGCTGAACTGATTTGGCTGAAAATTAGAAAAGAGAAGGCTATTTTTTTATCCCGGGAAAATCAATGGTTATTTCTCCCGTGTGAATATTTGTTTTTCACTGTTCCAGTGGGAGAAATACTCATTCACGCTGCAACTATTGAAAATTTTTGGTTGAAAGTTAAAATGAAGATAGATTTCGCTCTAAATTAACACAATGGTTACTTTTTATTCCGGAAAAATCGATGGTTCCCGTGAGAATAGGGAAATCTAAAATTTACGCGGGCGAAGCCGCGGGTATCTGCTAGTATCAAATAAACTTATCGCACAGTGGGTATTCTGTGTACACGGCGAAACTTCAATCGAGTACGTGGGTTATTACGGTGGAAACAACCGTAACGTCGGATAATGGGTAAATTTGAAGCCGGAATGGCCTCCGAGGGTGTCGTATTCTGATAAGCGTGTTCTGATACGACTTCAGAAATAATAATTTGCTCGTTTACACAGCACATGTGTACCATGTTTTCTCTGATTAGCTTTTATCGTACATGAAAATGTGAGTAGGTATAACCTACTCACATTTTCATCAGCGAACACTCATGAAGTTCTAAATAAAAAGTACTGTTGATGAGTCGTGTATCTCGAATGGAATTTGTATTATCAATCATATTACGAATAAAATTAAAAATCACACCGCCAAGCGATCTAGAGATCCAATGTAATTCTGTTTGCGTTGGGGGCTACTTAATCCTTCCTAGTTAGTACGACAACATTTTCGGCTGCATTGTTATTTACCGTCAGGTGAGATTGCAATCATCGTAGACGAACCAAAGTCACCGACGTAGCTCAACGTATCGCAAAGCTGAAGTGGGGGGCACACAGCTCGTAAAGCCGATGTACGTTGGGAACCCAGGGTTGGCAAGTGTAATGTTGGCAACCCTCAGACCAGATGGACAATATTAAGTGAGTCGTGGGGAGTCTCTGGATACATGTGGCGCAGGACCGTGCGGGCTGGAAATCATTGCAGGAGCTGCCTTTGTCCAGCAGTGGACGTCCGTCGGCTGGAACGAACGAACGGGATTGAAATTAAGACTTAAACTTTGAACGGGATTGAAACTGATTTAAATAAGATTTTCTCAGTATTTTTAACCGTTATGAGTTGGCAACGTTTTCACTTTTCAACAAGGCTTTGTTGCAGCCATGATACATTGACTAGTTCCGGCATGTCCCGCTACTCCATATCAGACAGATTTATTGTTTTGTAAACGTGACTTATCAGAATCAGTTTTAGATCGTAATAAATCTCGATAAAACTTGTTTGGGTTCACTTAATCCTTATTTCTTCATCGATTTTAATAAAAATGAATCACTGAATCTATGTAGGTACTTCAAAGCTTGATATTTGACCTATTATTTTTTGTTGTTTTTTGTATTTATTTTATATTTTAATAAATTCAATTTTACTTTTCACACTGGCAAAAAACCTCTACGAACTAAGTTACTTTTGCGGTTCAATAACAAATGTAATTCTTACGAGTACCTGTCTGATGTCTTGTGTGATGTCTTTTGAAGTACGGAACCCTCGGTGCGCGAGTCCGACTCATATGTGGTTGATTTTTTGTGTATAGACAAGCAGATTTCTCTCTCTCTGAATTTCGTTTAGGCTAAAAATAGCCGAGACGTTTCGGATAGATTTCACCAGAAGGAAATCGCAATATAATGTGTCTACAACAATTTGCAGTGTCATGTTCGGGTAATAATCGCGCTCGCGGCTCAAATATACGTATGATCAATTGCCCTGGGGGTCGTTACGTCCCTAAATGCTCAGCTCGGTCGTAAACCGAAGGGTCGTTTACAATTTCGCCCTATATACTCCATCAGCCATTTTGATAGCTACCAAATTGTAATAGTTATTCTTAATATACAGGGTTAAATAAATAATATCTGGGTGACCGAGCTTTGCTCGGTAGTATTACAGCTACTCACCAATAGATGGCAGCAGGAGTTTACTGTAATAGTTATATATTTTTTTTGGTAAATACGACATTTTCTAAAAATGAATCCTAGCTAGATCAATTTATCGCCCCCAAAACCCCTCGAATACTAAATTTCACGAAAATCGTTTGAGCCGTTTCCGAGATTCAGATTATATAGAAATATATTATATGCAAAAATTGCTCGTTAGGATACCAGAAAACTCTCAAACCATAAGTTCCTAACATTTGTTCTATGACTTTCTTTGTAAAGATGTTTTGTGCAATATCAATATTTTTCATAAATGTACGTGCAAATCGTTATCCTGTAACTCTTGGTGCTATTATGGTATTCTGTGGCCTTCATCGTGAATAGCATCTTCATCGCCAATAATCCGAAATACAAGAGACAGTAATGCTAATAATTAATTCTATAGAGTTACAACTTAACGGCCTACAAGCCGTATTTAGGTGATTTTGAATGAATTTTTATGCAAAAACTATAAAGAAAATTACTTTCAAATTTACACGTCATGTATTTTGGGTCTTAAATCTAAAAATCGCTAAGAAGCAGAAACACGATTGGATAAAATTTTCTCGATAGAAAGTTCTCCCAAAAGTTTCTCCAAAATCTCAGTTTTTCTATATTTTATCGGAAACTACAGTGGATGTAATTGTAATTTTTGATTTAATGTATCGGTAATAATAATATCCTAAAACGCTTAGAACGGATTTTTGATAACCAGCTTAGTTTTTGAGTAATTAGGTAAAACGTCGTTTTTCTGCTATATTCTTCCGCGACGCTGCATGTCGCACCTACCAAATCTCCGTGAGAGTGAGAAAGACAAAAATAAATTCAATCAATCCCCTTAAGTTTTCGGTTACTCCCCGCATATAGAACCCAAAAAAGGGGCTTTCTCCACGAGCGAGAGTATCGCGACGATATTATCGTCGTGCCATGTATTTCTATATACTCTCTAAGAACGTGTCTCCACACGGCGATGATATCGCGGCGATGCGGCGAGTGGCAATGTGCGCGCGTAACGTCGTCCTATCGCCGCGGTATCGTCGCTACTGGTGGCGCGCTCGCCGCTGAACGTGGCGCTCTCGCAGCGAGCGCGCGGCGGGTGCGCTCTCACACGCAGCGTCATTTCAGCGAAAATGCGGCGATTCCGTTACGAGTCGTCGCGGACACGCTGTGATTCCGTCACGAGTCGTGACGATATGGTGGCGGAATAATCGTTCGTTCGTGGAGATTACCCGACGATAGAAGCGCGGACTCGTCGCGATACTCTCGCTCGTGGAGACAGCCAACCCCGCGAAACCAAATTCAACTTCGAATCAAAATAATAATAATGTCTTACGTCACTTGCTACCTACTACTTGAACAAAGGAATAGCGACTTCTTTGTTTTGTCTTTTCATTAGAGCATATTTAGGCCTATGTGAAAAATAAGGATTTTCATTTTCACCATGTCGACAGTTTGGAAGTATTTTGGTTCGATGAATAAACGGTTACCATAATATTATGATAGACAAAATTTATCACCTGCCAGTAATACCAGTATTAAACTTTTTCGGTTTTATTAATGGACTCTGAGCTTTTTCCGTGTGTTTTCATTACCGCTCGATTTTGTTTACGGTTATTGAAGAAATAAATACGTGGCCAATGAAAAATGTCGATGAAATAATAACATGTCGATAAACTTCATTTTCTGGTCATATAGTCATAAGGGAAGTTAGTTTTACCTTTACCTAGATCACTTTAATAGAATGGGCTTCTATTATTCAGTTAAAGAATAATGATTGTCGGGTTTTTAAAGAAGATAATATTTTGCTTTTTAAATATCGTTGGCTCTAAAGATGTATTGTATGATGATGTTGTATTATACTTAGTATTTTTTTCATCATAATTACCACTATAAAATGCCTGTCGAATAAACATACAAGAAATAAATTATTTAATTTTTAATTTTCAATTTTGATTTAAATTCAAAAATTTAAGTGCTACTTAAACTTATTTAATCGCACGAAATGTCAAAATTTCATACATTTTATGACATTGATTGCGATTAATTAGTTTAAGTACCACTCAATTTTTTGAATTTGTTTCGTGCAACTCAGCATTATTAGTTTTTATAAAGAGTGTGAGTGTGAGTGTGAGTAAACGACTAGATGAGCTTTATTCGAAGTACGAAATTGAATCTTTTTATCCAAAAACACTAGTGTTTCATAAAGCACGTACCTACATTATATAATACAGCCTACGTTACTGCCACGCTAAGTAATCCAGTAAGTGCTATATAAGTTCGTGAGACATTTATTGCTCCATGCCTGCCACTAACATCAGGGCTGCCACCTGTTCCTAATAAATTATGCTATCACTTTTACCTTCTACATCGGAGATTACTAGAATGGGATATTAGGAACTGAATATTTAAGGTAACCTTTCGTCGCAGAAACCAGTCGAACGCTCAAATGGAACGTTTCAAAATTCAAGAAATGTATGAAAATGACTTCCGTTCTGACAGCTGTCTTTCTCATGCATTTTTAGGTTTCCGTACCACAAAAGAAAAAAAAAACACAAAAAATCTCTATAAGTAATTGCATGCGTGCCCATTCTGTTACTAGTAAGAGAAATGTTCATTTTATATTTTCGAAAATTTCCATAGATTTTCTTCGTGACGGATACAATAAATCCATTTTCTATTGCCTAATAGCCCCATCCCAAAAGCAACTTTGTTTCAAAAATATTACACTTACACAAAAAGAGAAGTCTCTGACTGGGTGACTCAGCATTACCCAGCCCAAACCTTAAAACATAGAATGCTGAAATTTTGCAAAGAGGTTTTCTTAGGGATAAAAAGAATTCCATGGTTGCGGCTGTAGGTTACAAAGGCTAAAATTGTAAGTTACTTGCATCAACCGCCACGTGCTTTCACGAGCAATTTCGTGAAACAAGCGGCCATATCGCTGTTGACACAAACACTCGCAGCGCGAGCGAAAACATCCTGCGTGCACGTAGACCTATGAATGTAAAAGAAGCTTCTAATGAAATACTTATTTGATTATTTTTTTGTGTAATCCTATCATATAATAAAACCAAGCTACAGTCTGGTTGATTGTAATATTTTTATTAAGTATAAAACTTGTATACACTTTGACGGTCGGTAAAGGAATGAATCGATTTCAATTAGGTATCGTATCCTAGACATAGATTGCGAAGTCTATAGTTATGAACATAGACTAAAACAACTTACGTTCACTGCTTACACCACAGATTGAAGTATAAATCTGTGGTTCATACATTTCACTCTATTTCATTCCTTTACTCACAAAACACAGACAAATTAACATTGTAGTATATACTTATCACTATATTTATCTATACATATATGATGGTATCTAACAGTCGGCCATCCTGACCAAATGAAGTTTGTCCTCAAACTTATTAAACATAACACTATTTTATTTTCTTAAAATCACATACCTAACTTCAATAGTGCATTTTGTCATAAATATTTAATTAAAGGTTATCTCAAATACAATCTACCTCTATTTCCATATATAATAATTTTACTCTCTCATCTCGAAATCACATCTGCACCGCACCCCTCACCGTACAGTCAAGAGCAGCTCATTCCACTACAAGACTTTACGGCCGTGTACGACTTCCAGATACTAATCAATCATCTGCACCGCACCCCTCACCGTCAAGTCAAGAGCCACTCATCTTACTACAAGACTTCACGGCCGTGTACGACTTCCAGATACTAATCAATCATCTGCACCGCACCCCTCACCGTCAAGTCAAGAGCCACTCATCTTACTACAAGACTTCACGGCCGTGTACGACTTCCAGATACTAACCAATCATCTGCACCGCACCCCTCACCGTCAAGTCAAGAGCCACTCATCTTACTACAAGACTTCACGGCCGTGTACGACTTCCAGATACTAACCAATCATCTGCACCGCACCCCTCACCGTCAAGTCAAGAGCCACTCATCTTACTACAAGACTTCACGGCCGTGTACGACTTCCAGATACTAACCAATCATCTGCACCGCACCCCTCACCGCCAAGTCAAGAGCTACTCATCTTACTACAAGACTTAACGATCGTGTACGGCTTCCAGATTATATATAAATATATATATATATATATTTTTTGTTTTTCGAATAAAACATTTCCAATTAACATTACAATAATCAAATTAATCAAATAACATACAATAGAACAAGACAATATTTATCATCAATATCAAACATTGAATGACTAAAGACAGAAAAAAAAACACATCAAAACCTCTTATACATTATCATGAAATATAATCATTATATACCAAATCATTAAAACATCTAATATTATTGCTCAGAATCCGATTACAAATAATTTCAATCCCTTGTTAAAGCTGCTTCATCATCTTAAATCTCAATAGGTACTTGGCACTCAAGCATCTTCCTAACTTCTATCCAAATGAATTTACTAAGTAATCAATTTGCTAAAGCTATTCGTCATCGGTCAGTAAGAAAAATCTAGATTTAGTTTACAAAACGCCTTGGCCCACCTGACAATACCAAAAAACTATTTACAAAACGATTTTATCTTGGTTCATCATTATTTGATTTCAATTTAGTCAAATGATCAATTTGATTTAGCTAAATCTACACTGGTTCATAATTGCCACAAAACCTAGCCAGAAAGAACCAGCAAGAAAACTGGGTGGCGTCTAACTTTTAAATTTTAAAATCACAAAATGAGGAAGTAGCCTTCCAACTGATACTATCTCAAACCTGAAATTTAAGTTTCAAACTCAATCAACTCAACTCAAGGACTCAAGGTTAGAACTCACATGAAAAGGCCGTTTGGACTTGCTGTCCAGCAAATCCTACCCTAATTCATTTATTTTCGCATTCTGCACTCCTCTCATTGTCTCCCTTTATTGGAGAAGTGCAGATTTCCCCAATTGTTATTATTGTTTACATTTAGCGCAAACTTAAAATAAAGTTGTTACAATAATTACACAAAGTGAGAACTCAATGTTAGATTACGAAACTCAGGTTAACCCATCGAACGACACTTAAAGGTTTCTTTAAAAACTTCAAAACTTTAAAATCAATGCATTGCGAAGCTCACTTTAGCAACCGCCATGACCCAAGTCATCACAATACTTGTAACCAGAAATTGGTTATGACCACAAAATGATAAGCAATGAAATAAATTTCGTTCGACAAGTTAACAAATTAAACACTAGAAACGCAAGTTAAGCCGCCGCGCGCCAGCGCTCCGATCCGGTGACACTCGACCGAAAGATGCATAAACCAGGCCCAGTGGTAGACCACTGCTCACGGTCGCTGCTGGTGGATCACCGCCTCAGTCGCTAGTCTTCCTTGATAACACCTCTCAGGTGCAAAGGAACTCGCACGCAGATGCACACGCGCCTCAGAGTAACTGCAAAAGTTAAGAAAATTTAAAGCACATGTAATCGTGGCATCACAGCCATAAAGGTCTGAAAGTATGATTAGTCTGCTCAGGCATATCTTAAAGGGAACTGTACACTGTATGTGTTAACAGTGGTAAATATTAAAATTCACATCGAAGGTCAACCGAGAATAATTCTACGTTAACCCTCAATTTGCAAATAAGTTTTACACAGCTAAAATTATTTAGCCAAAGTTTTACGTGTTTACTAGTTTATCAAGGTGAAAGCTTTTAATCTCCTGTTATTTCTAGCTTATGAAATTTAGAGACAGCTTAACAAATGAGAGACTAAACAGTTGACTAGAATTTTCTTAAATTTAAATTTAAACAGTAAACAACCAAGAGTAACAAAATAAACTTTCACAACAACTGTAGCCAGGGTGTCAATCTTGAAAATTTAACTGTACATCGGCCAACCATCGCTAGTAACCATAGAAACAACCATCATCAGCCAGTTGGCGTCTTGGCTGCATCGATGTAAGCGCATCACAGCCATAAGCATTTTTGCGGAATCGAATACCTTATTCCAAATATCAGTACTCTTTTCACTACGACTGGTAAGCCACAAAGTACGTAGCAAATTTGGAAACAGTTACCGAGTAACTTACTAAACTAAACACATTGAGGACTGAATGATAATATCAGACTACCTACGTATATACCTAGTAAGGTACCATTAACTTTTTTTTTTATAGTCGGAGACTCAGATGTAGAGTGTTGACAACAGATTAACCTTTTACACAAGTACCTGCAAAAATCTATCGATGCGCAAGTTTTATTCCCGTGAAAACACGATGACATGATTTGTGAGATAACTACAATTTCGATAACATTGGACTAGCTTACATAATTATTTTCAACTAAATAAACGTTTTCTTTCTTTCTCTACATAGTAAACGGAATACACTACGCATTATAAATCTGATTTACTGTATCGTAAATCCATTCAACAAAATATTTCAGGTCATTAGTACCACGCACAATGTTTTGATTACAAACACTGATAAGAAAACTCAGGATATGGGCATCCGAACGATTTACGTACTCACTTTTTCTTACAACCAAACACTAGCGCCATTTATCAAAATTTTATACGTGGCTGCAGAGCAAACTACTGCGTGGCTTTAAATTCTTTATCTTCACTTTAGGGGCACTTCATCTACTTGCATTCAAACATTAGCAACACTGGGGTCGTGTGAGGTTGAAATTCTAAGGCACATCGAGATATCGAACTTACGAGATACTTAGAGGAATACGACGAGAGAGTGGAGCGTTCAAAGACACCACGTACTTTCGGTAAAAAAAACTTATCAAGCGAATAATATCACAAGACTAGTGAATGTAACTTCGAGCTAGATAATAACATCGCCAGCCTAATTTATTATGTGGACACTATTTAAATCGCTGATACGACTTCTACAACACGAGTGGATAACTTTCCCAAAATCTTTTTAACTCAATTTTACTAACATTGGTCAAACGTGAAACCAAATTTGAAAAATAAATTCAAGTACCCTCAGTAAGAAACGTGTTCTGGCTATGTGAAAATTTTATCTGACTACACAATTTCGGAATTTGTGAAGTCAATAACTCTTAGAAACAACCATTTAAACTGAATGAACTCACTGCCTGACGGTTAAGGCTGAGGGTTACTACGTCTAAAGTCTACACTTTTTGGAATTCAAGAATTAATTTAGAACAAATACAGCTCACCGGGACGCCGTCCATCAGATTGATGCCGTCATACGTCCAACATGTGGCATCAGGTACTGCCCTGACGCTGCGCACTTGTGTTGGACACGCGCATACACGTGCGACGCATGTCGAGGCACGAAGGTAGCGCACCGTTACGCTACTAGCACAGCACAGCGTGAAGACAGGCTTGACGTAGCGTATCACGCTCAAGAACGCGCAAACAAGGAAACGCGTAGCAGTTGCACCAAAAGCTTCTTCAATTCACTGCGATTCGTCCCAGGAAACTGAACACTTGCCAGCACTTGTCAAACTATACCCGCATTCACAGTTTTGTTCATTCGAAGTTCGAAATTAAATTGTAACCTTACGAATCATCCATGTGGTCCATGGGAACATGATCCCACACTTCTGATAATAAAACCAAGCTACAGTCTGGTTGATTGTAATATTTTTATTAAGTATAAAACTTGTATACACTTTGACGGTCGGTAAAGGAATGAATCGATTTCAATTAGGTATCGTATCCTAGACATAGATTGCGAAGTCTATAGTTATGAACATAGACTAAAACAACTTACGTTCACTGCTTACACCACAGATTGAAGTATAAATCTGTGGTTCATACATTTCACTCTATTTCATTCCTTTACTCACAAAACACAGACAAATTAACATTGTAGTATATACTTATCACTATATTTATCTATACATATATGATGGTATCTAACACATATAAAATAAGTTTACGAAAAAAAGGAAAAATTATTTAAAATTTTTATTCATCCGGGAATTGATTTCGTTTTTTTTAATTTTTTTTTTATAGAAATGCGTACTTTATTTTTTGGATAAAAAATGCCTGAGTGTCGACATTCACCATGGATGTATGAAATCCGACTGACTCAAATCAAAACTTTATTTTTAACGTACTACGGAGTCTATATCAACTCCTAAATGTTTTTATTATAAAAACCCGGATTTCTTACTAATGGATAAATTAATAATTGATGACAGCAAAAGTTTATTGAAAATTAATTAATTTTTCGTACATAAAATTTCATTCCGAATTGGCAAAACAAATTCTTTAGTGCCTCAATGATTCTCAAAGAATGTTTTGGTCTTGAAACGTGAGAATACTTGATACCACATGGCACATCCTTCTTTCTCCTTATATTCAAATTGGTTTTGAAGTTGAGGCTTGAAGGAGTAACAAGCATCCAAGCATAAAATCATTCAACCATTCTAACACCAAACATTGAATTGAAACGTTCACATTTATAAAAGGATATGAAATATTTAATCACAAAAATGTACTGTAAGAATTGTAGCGAGTAGATTTTCTCAGTCTTTTCTACAGGCTTGTAACTCTATAAGTACAAGCGACCACAAAACCTATACAATCTTTGTTCGGCAAAACTCACTATACATTAGAGATGTGGCGTGTTGGTCTGCTATTGATCCTGACTGCTCTGACGCAATCTGAGGGGAAGATTGAGAGTGACGAAGACACGAGGGATTCAGGTAACTCTTTAAATGATTGAACATAAAACCTGTATGTGAGCTCATAATAATTATCATTTAGTGACCTAAACAAGCCCCCTTACAAATAAACGTTCCAATCACCAATGTAAAATTACTGATGACAGGGGAGTACAAAACCCGGTTTAACTATTCCACCGCTATTCCATACGTTTTGAGTTTAGGTATAGTAAAATTATTTCATTATATAGTTATATTTCAAATTAGTTTATAAAATGCATAGAAATAATTGTTACTATTATGACCTTCGATGTAACTACAAAATGTGATTTAGAACTTGAGTTCAAACTTGTCTATTCAGTTTTTATCACTACCTTCTAAAGCTAAACAATTAATTTTTCTGACATTAACATTTGTATAACCAATTATCAACAAAAATCTTCTTCGATTTTGACTTTATAATAAAGCTTTGATGCATACCGCAACAGTTACAAGAATAAATAAGGTATTCCTATTGTAAAGTAATGCAGCGAATGATAATTAATACCCAAACCCAGTTTGTAGGACAATTAAAACAGGAAGTACAAATACAAAGAAAAGCTTTCAGTGCAAAATTTGTATTCTCTGAGTGGAGACGTTGAGTGTTTTCTTAATTTAATTATACAAAGACAAACAATTAGCCCTCTCCTTTATTTCTAATTAGACAGCTTTTCTCTCTTGAAAAGCATTTCTTTTGTCACAATGCTTGTTTCGCTGGGCATTTCTTACGGTTCCGTGAACAAAGTTCTTGAAACAGTGATCTGGGAAAGGTTGAAACCATACACTTTTTTTGCAATAAAAAAGGGCGGCTGGCATTTTTTTAATTCGTAATATTGACCTTATAGAACACCGTATCGACATTATACCGTTTTCATGTGACGAGAACTTTAATTCGAAGTACAATACCCGTAGGTAAGAAGTAAGAACCTTCCGAATAATTTATTATTCACTGTAATTTTGAACTTATATTTTCCCACAGTTGAGAACAAAACTTGTTGGTGGAAGAAAGAGAATCAGAGCTATTATATACTTTCGTAATTTAAGCTTATAACTTTGTCGTCGCTATAATGCGCATTTGGGCCACAATTTATTATTATCAATTTTACACCTTATTATTTTCACAGCAAAGACCTATTCTTTCCGTGGAAAAATGTACTTGAAAATTTCTTAACTGTAAGACTCCACTCAAATACTCTACTCTCTACACAATGGGAATTTTTGGCGCATTTCTATCGAACCCAGGACCTTATGATCTACTCTCAAACAAAAAAGCAAGTACTATTTGATAAAATACAAGACAGATGGGTATTCAATGGTCATTAAAACTAATCTGTCTTCTAATATATAAAATTCTCGTGCCACAGCGTTTGTAACCAAACTCCTAAACGGCTTGACGGGTTTTTATAAAATTGTTTTATCTACGTTCGGAATAGGTCGTTAGCTATTTTTCACAACCTAAATGGAAAAAAAAACGTATTCCCAGTCAGCTCGAACCATGTTGGCTTAAAAAGGCTTCTTAATTCCGGTCCTCAGAAGAACCAATCGACGACAGTGCGGAGCGCGTAGGGGCGGCGGTAACTCAAGTGGTGAGGCATCCATACGCTGCAGCGCTGCTCAGGAATGGGAGCTACGTGTGCAGCGCTATCATACTCAACACGTACTGGATGCTAACACTATCCAAGTGCTTTGAATCGTAAGTAGTGCAAGAGTTTCGCTGTGATCACTCAAGTGTTGAGGCATCCGTACGCTGCAGCGCTGCTGAGGAATGGGAGCTACGTATGCAGCACTATCATACTCAACACGTACTGAATGCTATCACTATCCAAGTGCTTTGAATCTTAAGTAGTGCAAGAGTTTCGCTGCGGTCACTCAAGTAGTGAGGCATCCGTACGCTGCAGCGCTGCTGAGGAATGGCAGCTACGTGTGCAGCGCTATCATACTCAACACGTACTGGATGCTAACACTATCCAAGTGCTTTGAATCGTAAGTAGTGCAAGAGTTTCACTGCGGTCACTCAAGTGGTGAGGTATCCATACGCTGCAGCGCTGCTGAGGGATAGGAGCTACATGAGCAGCGCTATTATACTCAACACGTACTGGATGCTAACACTATCCAAGCGCTTTGAATCGTAAGTAGTGCAAGAGTTTCACTGCGGTCACTCAAGTGGTGAGGTATCCATACGCTGCAGCGCTGCTGAGGGATAGGAGCTACATGAGCAGCGCTATTATACTCAACACGTACTGGATGCTAACACTATCCAAGTGCTTTGAATCGTAAGTAGTGCAAGAGTTTCCCTGCGGTCACTCAGTTGGTAAAGCATCCATACGCCACAGCGCTACTGAGGAATGCGCAGCGCTATCATACTCAACACGTACTGGATGCTTACACTATCCAAGTGCTTTGAATCGTATGTAGTGCAAGAGTTCCACACACTTGCAATCGAGTCGTTTCCAATTATGTGTTGTGTTGAGCTGTTACCGTCCATGCTTCTACAGCTAGCGATGCGATGCTATAGCGATGTTTGTGGAACTAACATCAAAAGGCCTGGCTATGTTTCTTATCGATTATATTCTTTATAATCCCTAATACTGTAGAAAACAAAGAAATGTCTGTGACGCTATATTGATCACGTGAGTTATCGATATCGAACGATTTTTTTTTAATAGTTGTCGATAAGACAGCAATGTTGTTGTCACTTGCCTAGGCTTAGTGTATCGAATGAAATGTACGACATCAAAAAGAGGAATATCTAAGTAAGACTTTCTTTATTTGCCACGTTAAACAATAGTCTATTAACATTTAACCCCACTAACTAGGAGTAAAACTTGTACTATGGCTACGGAATTAGAGTTCAGAATCAATAAAATTTAGGATTTCCATCTGCACTTTGAACTGTTTAGCTATATTGCTGTTTCAATTTGCAAATGTTGTTAAAACTTGGAAACTGAAATTTACTCCTCTAATGGTGCAGTGTTGTTTAACTTTGTGTAGTGAGGAGAATTAGGTCTCTAATAATCTCAATTACTAAAACTGTACCTTATTGCCTAAAATGTTACTGTATCTAAAAGTTAAACACATAAAATGAAAATAAATATTGTACCATATTAAAATAAAGACCATAGCTACAAGGTGAAGGGCCTATATTACAAGTGAATGCCCAATTTACGAAATATTAAATACTATACTAATATTGTAGCATAGGTAATATACCTGTAGCATATGTAATGTAGCTGTAGCACATGTCGTATAGGGCCTTACAATAACATGGCCTAAACTAACAAGTGATTTTCTCCCAACATCCTCGGGCAAATATTTGCATAGAACGATTGAAATTCTTAGATAAGTCACGATGCAAAAAGCTTCTTCCAGAACTCAACTTGGAGTTAAAAAGAAGCAATGAAATAGAATCATATTTAATCATTCGTAATTATTTTAACCCACATGAAAATAAAATATGGCTAATTATAATCAGTTCTGTACAGTGTTCTGCTTAAAATTGGTAATTTCATTACCTCAACAATAAATGGGAAATTATATAATGAATGAAAACGCTTTGAAGGCTCAACCTGAATAAATAAATACGCTATTCACGCAAATTAAGGACGAAACTCACATATAACTTTAGCCGCAATTTTAACTTTTATATAATAAAGCCTTTGAGCCCTTAACCCAGAAGTTTACCGAAATATTTACAAAAGGCACCGGCCAGCCAGCCCCGTGTTAAGTTATTTAATTGCTTTGTCTGAAATGTAGTGAATTTTAATGGGATCGCTCTAGACCTGCGTTACGCACTAGGTCAAAAATAAAACTTTTAACAGGTCTTCTCGAATTTAAATGTTGTATTAATTTAAACCTTTATTCTCTTTTAAGGTAAACATTAAAAGCACAGTAAACAGTAAAAGCACAAACATTGCATTTATAATCGAAAAATTCAGCACAAATCATTTTGATTTACGGTTTCTAAATGCAAAAAAAAAAATTTCTTCTCTGTAACTAAACAAACAAAAGCGAGTAGTTTTTATAAGACAATGATCTATCTGGCTCTAAGGGTAGTTAACCATTACTGTTTATTTTCATTCCTTATCAAGTATTTGCTACTAAGCCCTTTTCAGAGCATTACTTTCTTTGTGTCACGTTTAGATAACATACGTTCAATGTAACGTATGTTATCTAGTTTTTGTTTTCTAGTTACGAACGAAAGTTTGTGTGTGTGTGCGTATGCTTCTTACTCCTTCACGCCGCAACTACTGAACCGATTTGGCTTTCATTTTCAATGGAGATAGATTATACCCTGGATTAAAACACAGGCTATTTTTTATCACGGAAAAATTGACGCGTTTCGCGGGATTTGATAAAAAACAAAGTTCACGCGGGCGGAGCTGCGGGCGTTTGCTAGTGCTTAGTATTATGTTATTGCACATAATCGTATCGTATTGTAAAAAAATCGGAATTGTAAATTGTATTTTTTGTTAGTTTTAAGTTTTCTTCATATTTTTAATCTATGCCGTCCCATTTTTCATTTTATTTGCTAGCGCTGAAAAATTACTCCACAAAAATTTGTTGAAATTCTACGAGTGCGAACATTATTCACTTCATTAATTAAATAAGTAGGTTCCTACCTACACCCAGTTTCATCACGGAATTAAGACATTTCAATTTTGTGGTTTCCTTTACCCACTTTCGTCAGGTGTTTTTAGAGACATTTTGTGATTAAATATTTCTCGCTGTAAGTATTTATGATTCATCACACAGTATTTTTGTATTGCTTGATGATAAATACTAAGAAAATAAATACTAATTCAGAAAAAATACGATGAAATCGGGTGAAACTATTTGAACGGTTCCTTTCAATTTTGTTGAGAAGGGACCGTGGACTTACAATGAGAGGAATTTCGCAGACCTAAATGTACCCTACAAATCTTAGGCAGCTTTACTTGTCAAGGATAATAAAAAACCACATTTTGCCTACAAGATTCTTTACTCACAGTAACGTTTAACGTATTAGTTTTATTTTGTAGGATTTCTTAAATTCAATGTTATGTTGTTCTTATGAATAAATCTTATTGTCATCAGACAAGATTTTTTATTGAAAATGAACAGAAAGGATCTACAGCATCAATATACATACACGGTTATTTTATTGAAAATGAATAAAATAATCAACAGCATCGACATACATCGCAATAATCGTAACTTCCAGCCTCCGTGTTTCCAGCCAAGTACAATCTGGGTGCCTTCAAGAGAAGAGTGAATAGGCATTTTTTGGGCAAGCGTGCTCCAACCTAGACCTCATCATTGCTTTCCATCAGACATGATTGTCGTCAATCTTCAATTAAAAAAAATGTAACCTCCCCTTGTCTTACTAAATGACCACTATTTTTTCCAAGAAACTTGAACCTGGCATTTCGCATTCATAAGACGTTTTTATGGTAATCCAAGACATTATTTTTTATAAACCATTTTTCTTTACGTGCTTCATTAGAATATGCCATTTAATTTCCATACAAAATCTCATTTGCGCTATTGTTTTTAGCGCACGATTTATCTTACGCTTAGAGATTGATGGTTTCGAGTGAATAGTAATAATTGAATACGTTATTCAAGCATTATATCGTCTGGAGTACAGGACAGGGCCATTACTGATCAAGTCAAGCAGACTCTCATAACTAGGCATTCCAGTCAAAATTTTTTTAGTTTAAATAGAAAGATATTCTCTGACAAAGTGATTTTTATTTTTATTTTTTTTAAAGTAATAATCAATATTTTGAAACTGTGCCAAAAAAGCAGCTTATGCAATAAGGATTCCGTTTTCTTATTTGTGAGGCAGAACACTAGAACTAAGTCTTTCCACCTGTTCTAAAAGCTGACTAATTAGTTGACTGATTTTTTGATCCAAAATATGTAAATGTGGAAAGGGGCATTTATATACAGTCACTGTTAATAAATCGTTCATGTAGAACTTCTCACATGTTTATACTTTATGAGCTTGAAATAGGTTTTTATTTGATCCGTACAAAGCTTTACCACAGTTTAGAGATATTCTATACACTGTGGCTATTACTAATAGACCTAAACCCTGGACGCGACGACCGCGAGAAAAAGTGTCGCCAGTTTACCGATGCCAAAGACGTTTATTATGAGACCGACAGCGTCAGTAGTAAACTAACAGCAGTATAATTGTCTATAGACCACGGTCATAGATCACTACCTTGTCAACAGACATCTTCTACGTTTCTGATACGAACCGCTAAGGTGTGGAACACCCTTCCAGCTTCCGCGTTCCCAGCCAAAATATACAATCTGGGTTACTTCAAGAGAAGAGTCAATAGGCATTTTCTAGGCAAGCGCGCTCCATCCTAGACCTCATCATTTCTGTTCATCAGACTTGGTTGTAGTCAAGCGCAAGCCTATCAATTATAAAAAAAAGAGAAATTTTGACAGACTACTCTTATATTTTCTTATATGAAAAAGGCTTGCGTAAAATGTTCAATCCTCAGCTTCCTTATCGATGCCTATAATGAAGTATCAAGTAGATACACAATAGGATTATGTATGTACTTACGACACCTTATATGTTCAACGTAAATTACTAGTATACGCATAAATTGTTCCAGTTAACTAATACACGGTGCTAATTACCACAAATCCGTATACTAATTAATCAGGCTTTATAACAAACATCGTAATGAGCTGAGTTTAGTCATAAATATCTTAATTGTCTCTATCGATTACATTCGACCTTCAGTGGGCTGATTCTATATCGTTCAAATTGTAAGTTAACAACCCAGTGGCTAACAAATTGGATATATATTATGCACAGGTTCAACGCCTGCGTCTTGCCGGTCATGACATACGGAGCAGAAACGTGGACACTCACAGTAGGCCTTGTCCACAAGTTCAAAGTCGCTCAGCGTGCTATGGAGAGGGCTATGCTGGGTGTTTCTCTGAAGGATAGAATCCGCAACGAGGACATCCGTAGGAGAACGAAGGTTACCGACATAGCCCAACGGATTAGCAAGCTGAAGTGGCAGTGGGCGGGCCATATCTGTCGCAGAACCGACGGCCGTTGGGGCAGACGTGTTCTGGAGTGGAGACCACGTACCGGCAAGCGCAGCGTAGGACGACCTCCTGCCCGCTGGACCGATGACCTAAAGAAGGTCGCTGGTAGCGGGTGGATGAGGAAGGCGGAGGACCGTGTGTGGTGGCGCGCTCTCGGAAAGGCCTATGTCCAGCAGTGGATATCTATAGGCTGATTAGTATGCACAGGTTACTAACTACTAACTAGGGTGGGTATGTTGACATGAAACCATACCAACCTAGTTAGTGATTATGCATAGTGAATACAAAAATAAGTATTGAATGGAAGCAGGCGTTAATTTGCGGAAATCCATAATTAGCACGACAGATTAATTTGTTTTGTTATAATCCGCTACTTGAAAATATTCTGTATGGAACACCGCCCACATGAAACACGACCCACAATTCTTCCAACACTTTCTTCGACGCACGTTTCGTCCCGACACCGGGATATCCTCAGGAGATGTTGACTTCACAATGTGAAATCGTAGAGGACTACGGTGGGCGGTTTTCCTGCATATTGTACCATACAGAATCTTTACAAGTAGCGAATTATGGCAAAACAAATTAATCTGTCCTACCAAATTAAAATTTTTGCCTCCGTTTTGTTAGTCATGATGGTGTTATCTAACAAATAGAATGATACAGAATCAGCCCAAATAATCACTTAATTCATTATTAAGTTAGAGGTACCAAATCGGTGTCAATTAAATTCACGTACTTTCATGGTTCGCAAGTTTATAAGAATTCAATTGAAATTACTCTACAACTTCAATCAACACTAGCGGGGTTAAAAGCGTTCCAAGCATTTCAGAAACTCATTTTGTTACCGATTTGCAGCAACGGGTCAGGGATTTAATGATCCTTTTTCAATGAAAATACTTCTAAGAATCGCTACTTGTTTAGTTGGTATATTAGACAAATTACTTTTGTAAGTTTGCTTTGGCAATTATTATAATAATTCACCCTACATTACTTAAATGTTAATCTATCCTTTCAAGATCCTATTTACTAACGGCACTGACGGACTGGACGAACTTGAAACAAACCTTTCCCAACCATTCCCAAAATACAAAGTTTCACTTAACTCGCAACTGATCCAGCAAACTGTGTTTTCTTGTTTTGCCATACACTTTTTGCAAACACTGACAAGAGAAAAAGTACTACTGTATTGTTAGGGTTCCGCACCAAAATGGTAAAATGGAACCCTTATGGTGCGACTTTCTCCGTCTGTCTGTCCGTCTGTCTGTCCGTCTGTCTGTCTGTCTGTCTGTCCGTCACACTCGATTATTTCAGTAACTACCGGAGCTATCGATATGAAATTTGGAATAGTTGTGTATATTGGTGGCCCAATGACACTGGAATAAAAAAAAATGGAAATTATTTTTGTTCTTATTTAAAAAGGGGGGAAAATCGGAGGGTTGAAATTTAAAAGTGAGATAACTGTACTGTGTGGGGTATCATATGAAAGGGTTTACTTTGTACATTCTAAAACCGATTTTTAATTATTTTTAGTCATGATAGTTTTTGATTTATCGGGGAAAATGTCTAAAAAAATACCGTTCCCCCCCTTATCTCCGGAGTTTACCAATCGAAAAATCTCAAATAATTATGGTCAATAGGAATTTACGTATATTTTACAGGAAAACTATAGCCAATGCTCTTACTAGCATAGTTTTTTTGATATTATCAGTAAACCTCTACAAACAAAGTTAGTTTTGCGGTTCATTAACAAAGGTAATTAAAACGCAAGTTCTTCTAAGTACTCGTCGTCAAATAAACATATTAGTTTTTGTCTGATTGTTTTTCTTCAGTACTTCTTGAGTACGGAACCCTCGGTGCGCGAGTCCGACTCGCACTTGGCCGGTTTTTTTTATGTTTGTTACCTCATAACTTTTGACTGAGTGAATCAATTTTGATAATTCTTTTTTTATTTCAAAGGTGACGCTTCCCGTGTGGTCTCATTTCATTTTAGTCCAGTTCTGATAGTGGTATCCATGAGGAAATCATATAAGTCTTAATTTTTAATTGGAAAGAATGTATTCAACAGTAATTTGATGAGAGTTGAAGTCGGTTTTTTTGTTAATTAATTAACATATGTTAAATTCTGTATCGTAGTAGGTAGGGGCAATAGAATATCTATAAATCTTTGGTAATTAATACATTTTTTTCAACAGGAAAGTAATATCTTCGTACGTAACTCACCGATACCTCGGCAATTACTCAATTCGAACTGGCAGCTCTTACAATAACAAAGGTGGCACCATTTCAAAGGTACATCATTTACTTCTCTAATACTTTGGTACATTTGTATCACAGTGCCTCTCTGAGGGAATTTATAATGGTTTTAATAAAATACGTATCATTGTTGTGGTTTGTCGTCGCGGGACTAAAAGCGTTAAGCTTTGTAATTCCCTCAGGGTTTTCGTTTATTAATTACATCACTAGCAATTCTCCATGACTTTGTTTGTTAAATTTCTAAATTATTGTGGGATCAAAGAATATAAAGTAGGCCAAGTTCGGTACCTACTCGTATAAGTTTTCAACCTGCCATTATGTGAAAATCCCAAATAAATTAGTGTATCATTTCTCACGGGAAAAGTAGCATTGATCACTGAAAATACCTGGTATTCAACCCGTCGAAGTCTACAATACTTCATTAAGGTAAAAATAATTAATTTTTCAGATCAAAATGCTTATAAATAACTTCGATATGAAAGTGTCAGCAGCGAAATTACAAGCGCCTTTGGAGTTTACTTCTCAAACACAATCAGTACTTCTACCAAAACCTGACGAAGATGTGTCTTTGGGCTACCTCGCTTCTATGATCGCGTGGACACCTACAGGAGTAAGCTTTTTAAAACTTCTGACTCTTAGGCAACTTCCAGATGGACGAACGGATTTTGTGTTAGTTCTTTTGTTAGAAAGATGACTTGAGCATAATTAGTGTTCTTTGCATGATTCAAGGAAATAAGCTCACCCGTTTGAAAATTGGTTCTTTTGTAAATGATAAAGGGATACGAGTTGATTTAAGAGGCTCTTTGTCAACGCACTAAAAATTTGCAAGAATCATGATTGTCCTGCTCTTTTTGTATGGAACAAAAATAGCAGGACAATCATGTTTGGACTTATTAGAAACATCTCAATGTGAATGGGTAGATAGTCATCAAGGTCCTGGTTATGGACAACGAAAGATGGCTATCTTCCGCCTGCTCCGCTGCGCGTAAAGCGTACCTATCGATATCTAGTAACGGATGAGGTCTTGAATATCAATTAGCTTATCAAATATAGATTGGAGTTTTTTTTTTTTTTGAATTTTCCTTAGCGATGATAGGCACTTAATAAAATAAACATGACACAGTCACATAGGGCAGATTCATCATTTTTAATTTTAAACTAAGTAGCTGACTTCGGCAAACGCTGTTTTGCCATTGGAGATATACAACATATCTTACGACCTACTCTCATTCATAACAATAATTTCTTTTTTGTTAATTTTTCAGACAAGCGGATCCAGAGCTTTAATAACTCATTTTTAAATTGATTTAATTTCTTTTCCTAGCACATCAGGTTGGTCAATGCACCCACCATTGATCCTTTCATCTGCGAGCCATCAACAAAGATACTTCCAGGACAATACATATGTATGGGCGGGGTTCAGGATCCTAATCGACATTTTTGTAGGGTAAGCATATAGTCCCTATAGTCTCTAACAAAGTATAATCTTTTATTAATGGAACGAATACCTACTAAAAATGTCTGAGCTTGAGTTTATATTTTTATAATTAGAAAAATTTGTTAATACGGATGAGATTTATGGATATAAACTCGCTTTAATAGATTTTTATGGTGAATCCACTATCGTACTCGTAAAGAACTCATGAATTTAGGTTAAACTCAATGTATTTTTGGCAGCGTTTATTTTTGTTTTTCAGCGCGTGTTTTGTATAAGATCAATGTATGAAATTGCGAATACTAAAGCATCTTTATCAAAGGCAAGTCTTGCAAAGAGGATTCATTAAAATATAAATATTAGGAAGAAATGTTATGTTAAGAGATACATAAATTTTAACATCATAATAACTTTACTTTGTAGAACACACGAGACCAATTTCCTGCTCTACTTGTTACGTTAAATAAAATACGAAAATATTTAATATTTTCTACTATCCTACATTATGTATTTTACATGTACATGTAATACCTATGTAGAAGTCAGTTAATGTAGATAGTCATCGCCTCGCCGAAACTTTCTGAGTAATATTTTAAATTGTTGCGAATTCGTAGTTGAAACAAAAGTATGAGAGAAATAATCATTTCTTTTTTATATTATACATCAAAAGGTATATTATTATTATTAAAGTACTAGAGAAATTAGTATTAGGAGTATTATTATATTTCAAAATGAGTTCTTGATTCTTCTATCTTTATCTTGATTCATGACCTATTGCTCAGTACAGGGCGCGTTTGAACCCTCGTAAACTTAGTTTTAAGTCGACTTGTAGTTATCACCATACATATGCGACAATTAATATGATATTGACGTTTTACGTTAGGCCTATATGAAATAAAAATATTTTGAGGTTTTGGGTTGATTATTTTTTTGGCATTTTTAGAGTCACATGGTAAAACTTAGATTAAACTAATATTTTGCTAACTTTTTACCTGAATGCCAAGTGTTATAAAATATTATGACTTTCGATGATTTTTTCAAGCTTTTTTTTTCTTTACAGAAAGACAATGGAGGAGCGGTAATTCAGAACAATACATTAATAGCAATAACCTCGTTTTTTCACACTTGCGCTGTTTACGCGAAAGTACATGCATTCCCAAAAGTCTCCAGTTTCTCGCGATGGTTGGACAGCGTCATATGGGACGAAAACAACCGGCCAACAACAACTATGGCGACAATTACTAGTACTACAATCACTAAAAGCACTCCTCTAAATACTACAGATACAGTCGACAAAAATAACATGTTTGTCGACCCAAGACAGTTTATGCTAACGCTTCCTTTCGACCCTATTAATGTACCACTCGAACCGGCTGTAGACAACTCCGTAATTCCACGAATGAGCTTATATGAGTCCTATCTGCAGAACATCAAAAAAGCAAAGACTTCTACAACCACTGATCCAAACGTGCTAGCCGAAAAGAAGGAATGGCTTGATAAATTTGGAAAATCAATTTTGATGATGCCACCCCAAGAGTTACGGGAAAAGTTGAATGCTTATGACTTTAAATAAATTATAAAATAGAGTAAGTTTGCAAATTTTTTTTTTGTTCACCACAAGTTAGTAGGCATCCTGTCGACAAGGTAAATACAGCCGAAGATAAGAAATGTAATTACTTAGAAAGATTCTACAAAACATCACATTGGTACACAAAATCTCTTTGCTGCGAAAAAAAACTTCGATTGAGAAATAAATTCATGACTTGGATTTATATATAAAATTTTAAAATGGAAAAGTCCAACGAGCAAAATAAAATGAAATTGTTTTCCATTTCTTATGATTTAAATAAAAATAAAAATAATGATTGGTCGAAGTAATTATTCAACTTATTTCTGGTGAATCCAGTTTTGTCAAATTAAATGAATAATGAATACTTGTTGATACCTTTGAAGAATTCTCAACTTTATAGAACAGGTGAAAACAAAAGAAAATAAGACAAAGATGTTTGAAAAATTTAGTACTAGCACCGATGAAAAACCTGAGAATTATATGGGCATTTTCGTACAAGCAAACAGTAGCGGTATCTATCAAAATTCTATAGGTGGCTGCTGAGCGAACTACATCGTGGCCTTGCTGCTGGTGACAAAACAAGCATTTTTGACACCGATAAACTGGCGACATTTTTTCGCACCGTCTGCTCCAGGGAATATGTTTATTGCTTTAGGAATTTTTATACCCGGCCCGATTGGACCGGGCTTCTAAGTAAGACAAACATTGTCATATTTTCCTTAATTTGTTAGAGTATAGCATTGTTATCATAGGCAGGCATACTTCCTCTCTAAATCTAATGTTGAAATATAGTATCCCAGCCTACCCTAAGTGTATTAGAAATATAAAGTTATTTTGATGCGTACCATGTTATAAGCAAATCAAATACTAAAATCTTATTTTCTAACATTTTGTATTCAACAAAAATATAATATGCCCTCTGTTGTGAATGAAACGAGCACTTGCCATGAACTGTTATTTTATTAGTACCCACATTATAACAATTATTACATACACATACAACATCTTTCCCATATTAAAAAAAAATAAAATAAAATTAAGCTAAAAGTGTAAGAATAGAATTATGTATACATTCATATATTTAACCTAATCTTATATACCTACTTATCTTTATGCAAGTTTAAAGTTTAATAATACATTTTCAAATTATAATTGCTATCTCTATTCTATACATGCATAAATCATCCTTAAATTGAAACATAATTGACTAAGCTAAGCGTTATGAAGCTTAAAATACAATAATTAATATTACTGACAACACCTATTCATTTCATAGATTTGATATTTTGGCGAGCCTTAACCGCCGCCGGTCTAGGTCCTGTTGTTTTTAGTTTATCCTGATCACAGACGGTAAGGGGTCCCGCGAAAGTGGTAGCTGCTTTACGCGCTTCATCTGGTGTGATTTGACCGTTGCTCTCTGCGCTACTCCAATTATCCTCCTCCTTAGAAGTCGACCTGCCAGCACTCGAAGGCATGCTGAGTAGGTGGCGCCTATTTCGCCTATATCGTCTTCCAGACGTGTCTTCGACGAAATACGAGCGCGGTTGAGGCGCTGCGCATTGCACTTTAGCATATTTGCGTTTACCTTCATCAGCCATGACTACCCTTTGCCCCGGTCTCAACTCGGGCAAAACTCGCACATGTTGGTCATAATAACCCTTACTGTAAGCCTGTTTACGCAGCATTGTTTGGTACTCGGAAATATTGTCGCGATGAGGCCTGAGTAATTGCCCATACGTCGGCAGTCTGGTGTTTAATTTGCGCCCCATAAGTAATTCAGCGGGAGAGCTTAACCCTTCACGTGGGCATGCTCTAAAGTTTAACAAACCCAAATAAAAATCTGATCCGGAATTAATGGCCTTAATTAACTTTTTTTTTTTTTTTTTTTTTTTTTTTTTTTTTTTTTTTTTTTTTTTTTTTTTTTTTTTTTTTGCCATGAACTGTTATTTTATTAGTACCCACATTATAACAATTATTACATACACATACAACACCCTCTTCCTAATATAATATGTAAGTATTCTCCGAAAGGATCTTGTTTACGAATGGCCATTTCGTTTTGGGCATCTCTAAATATCAACACAGCGTGTATTTCCTATAAAGTTAATTAGTTACCGCAAACAATTGCAAGTACGTAGCATCAAATGTTAATATAAGTAACCGTTCAATTAGAAGTGGAAGCCATTATTTGGTAATAGTGTCACACAGTTTGCGTAAGGTACAGAAGTCCTTTGTTCCTTTTTGTTTTTTCCTTTACGTTACACAAATAAAGCATATTGCAGTTTTTGTGGTTCTTGTGACAATTTGCAACAAACTTAATAACGAAACTCATACTGTGACCAAGATTGTATGCTTTCTCGTTTATGCGTTCTCAGCAAATAAGTATTCTAGTTAAGCCCGTTCTACTGCGCTTGCTTAAAGTTATTTGCGTTGAAACAGCGCAGATAGCGAGTGCAACTGCAGTTTGCTATGCATCCAGCAGTTTAATGATATTTGCATACATAAACATAAAAACACGGAGCGTCAGTGCACAGCCATTGCGCTCGTTAGGCAAACTGCCAATGATTGTAAAACACGGCCTCCCTTAATTGCTGCCCAGTGGTGTTGCCGGATAATGTATGCGCGATACATCGATATATAATACTATTATCGATTACTCGTTGCCTTGTTCTCCGAAGCTTGTTTTCCAAGAGATTGCAAGAATAATATACGTTAATTAATTAACAAAAAACCAACTTCAACTCTCATCAAACTACTGTTGAATACATGCTTTAAAATCAAAAATTTAAGACTTATATTTCTTATTTTTGCGTCAGCTTTCTAGTAAAAAAAAGAACCCAGTCAAAAGTTATGAGGTAACAAACATAAAAAAATAAACATACAGTCGAATCGAGAACCTCCTCGTTTTTTGAAGTTTCTTTATGCAATTTAAATAAAGCTTTATCGAAATTTGCCTCATTTATGATATCCTTTGAATCCCACCTGTATCGTGGGGTCCAGAAGTCGGTTGAAAAGTCTCGGGTCGGTAAAAAGGTGGTGGATTTTCCACTGAAAATTCTTTGTAAATAGTGCACTAAACTTTTGTATAAATTGTTATTTATAGTGTATCAAAATTATCGCTGCCTACGGGATTTGAACCCGTTTCCCCCAGCTATATCCGCTGGGTGCTTTGTCAAGTGAGCTATAGGAGCAACTACCGTTGACAGTTTTGGTACACATTGTTTCCAGTATAAGGCAGACTGCGGAGTCCTCTATTGGGAAACTACAATGTCAATCCAATTTTAAAGGCCCATTATTTCAAATGGAGCTAGCTTTGAACGAGAGAAGACACCTTGCCCTTTTCCCTAATCTATACTTATAATATAATAAATCTGTAACAGGTCAAATTCTGTACATTAAAGATATTTTGAAAATTTTTTTTCGAGGGCACTCTAAAATCGGTTCTGAACCCAAAACTGTAATTTTTTTCATTTTTGTCTGTCTGTCTGTCTG
Organism: Coenonympha arcania; assembly: GCA_036785405.1. Classification (NCBI taxonomy): domain Eukaryota; kingdom Metazoa; phylum Arthropoda; class Insecta; order Lepidoptera; family Nymphalidae; genus Coenonympha; species Coenonympha arcania. The sequence goes on from CM072059.1 coordinate 7,549,058, forward strand.
TCTGTCTGTCTTTCTGTATCACGGCCGCGCATCACGCCGAAACTACTGAATGAATTCCAATGAAACTTGGTATGACTTGAGATCATACTACGAGGAAGGACATAGGATACTTTTTATCCCGAAATTCAGCATGGTTCCCTTAGGAGAGGGGATAAAAGTTAAAATATATTTGTAGCCAAACTCCTCAGAGACGGCTGGACCGATCGTTATGAAATTTTCAGGGAATGATCTCTGGGTGCGGGACCGGGTTGTTATCTATATTTGATGTCCCAAAATGCTGAAAGAACCCTGGCCCTGGCCGATTTAATTTTCCCATACAAAAACCAAGGGCGGTACCGGTGTACGGTGGAATCGAACGAATCGCACATCAAATGAAAGAGCGTAAAAAAATAATCGATCCAAGTCGAGGACTTATATGTGGAGACTTAGGATTATCGAGTATTTTCGAAATAAAAATAAAATTAATAAATTGATTTAATGGCGTTGCTAAGTAAACATTTCATTGCTGTCATGTCAGCACCTCTGACAGGTTTGTTTCGAAATTTGTACAGTACGCGCGGCGAGAGTTTGGCTTTGACCTTCGGGTGGAGGGGATTACTGCGCATGGGTACCCAAATTCTGATTGGTTGATACCCAATTTCTGATTTCTCTGATTGGTTGATACCCAATTTCTGATTTCTGCGCAATAACGGTCAAAGCCAAACTTTCGCCGCGCGTACTGTAGCCGGAGTATGATGTCCGACCTCTTTGGTCTATTTAATTTATTTGATATGCAAATAACGTTATAATACCGATTGTGGTTTCGGAGAATATCGAACATTACCTACGTCGATGCCAAGTATTTATTTGTTCAAGAAAGGGTTAACGCTGAAACAGATTGACAAATTAGGACCTGCTCCAGTGTATATACAATCGTTAAAAAATGGTCAGAAGAATTGATGACCCACGAGCTGGACGGCCATCAGCTTCGAGTACTGAGAATAACGTCGGAAATATTTGGGATTTCATACTCGGGGCCGTTGATCGAAAATCAGAATCAGGGCTTCGAAGCTTTCTGCGAGATGGGTACCGAGGCTTCTTTCAGTTGAACATAAATGCAACCGACTAACGATTTAGCGCAATTGTTTGGACTTGTTTAAAGCCGATTCATCAAACTTCTTACAGATATTTGTTAGTAGGTACTGATGAAACTTGGTAAATCAGGGTTGGATTTACTTTCCTTTGGCAGGAGTTCCGGGGAGAAAGGTGTTGTATTTGGTAGAGGTTTGGTCCCTGATTATAACAATACTATTCGCATTACGAGGTAACGCACTGTTTTCGAGCTTTTCAAAAAAACAATTATTCAATCTATGTGGCGGTCAGTATAAATCGGGAGGTCTTTTTTCGAAGTTAGGATGATTTTTAGGAGATACATTAGGACGAGATGGAACACCACACATATATTTTGTCGTACCGACAAAAAAATAATATAGGCCTAAAAAAATAATATAGAATATAGGCCACAGAACTTTTTAAATATGTTATTTGTAGTATTACAGATTCAATTTTTGACACAAACCACTTAGGATGTAGAGCGAGCGAAGCGAGCTCGGGACTTGGGTCACCCCGACTCGGATAACGGATAGGTGACGAAGAGGATCCTTTTGAGTGGTTATTTTCTTTTATGACCACCCAGAAATGGGAGCCCGTCCGTCGACCGAGCCTTAAAAAGGGTAAGAGAAAGACTGAAGACTTAGGATGTAGAGCGAGCGAAGTGAGCTCGGGACTTGGGGCACCTCGACTCGGATAACGGATAGGTGAGGAAGAGGATGGCGGGGCCTGCAAGGCCCCACCATCCTTCTGAGTGGTTATTTTCTTTTATAACCACCCAGAAATAGGAGCCCCGTCGACCGAGCCTTAAAAAGGGTAAGGGAAAGACTGAAGGCTAAAAAAGAGTCTTAACCTCAAGATTTTAAAGCTCTGTCGACTGACCCTTAGGGGGGGTGAGGGGTAGATGGTGATGGATAAAGGGTTTTCCTAACTCCTTTACTTCTTCTTGAGGCTACAATTCCCATTCCAAAACATGTATTTCAGTAATTATAACAGCAAAATTGAATTCAAAACTTCATAATTAAAAAAAAATATTTCTTAAAAACTACTACGTGTCGAAAGTTTTAGCTTGGGAGGGGGGAAAAAATCCCATATTTTTTTCATCCCACCCCTTTCCCTTTCGCTTCTCTCCGCGACGAAGCGACTCCATCATCGTCATTTTAATTATTTCATCTTTTTAAATTTGCTCAAGAATGGTGCAATACCTTTTCAGGGAGTGGTATCGGGGGTTAGAGGACACTTCCTCTCCCTCCCTTCCCCCTTCCCGTCCCGCTACTCCTGCCAAAGGATTCTAAATTTTTACCATGGAGTCTTCTTACATTCTCTCCTATCTGCTGTCAACGTGCAATACTCTTCCATACGATCCATCCATTTCTTTTTTGGTCTTCATCTAAGTACTTACTAAACAAACCTCTCTTATTCTGAGAGGAAACCCTAACCCAGCTATTGTGGGGTTGAGATGAAATTCAATTATATTTGATCCAGCGAGAGGCTTCGGCCGCGTTCAATTAAATGTTGACAGAAGTGAAAACCTCAGGTGCCATCTCGAAACAAAGTGAGACAACGATAGATAGATACACCATGACATAACTAAAATTCGGTAATGCGAGAAAAAATTACTTTCAAGAAGGTACCACATTAATTGGCGCAAAGAGATGGCGCTAAAAGAAATATCGTGGCATGACTTGGCTATACGGTTTGACTTACACTGAGGGTTTGTAGGTCTGTAATTTCTGAACTACAAAACTGATAAACTTTAAATATTTCAGAGACAATCTATGAAGTACCTCCTTTCGAACAAAAAAGAATGAATGAAATCTGACCGCGAGTTAATGAATTATAACTTAATACATACACATTTTGACTTTGATGTCGTCTTCCAGGGAAACCATGCTGAATTTCGGAATAAAAAGTATCCTATGTCCTACTTCGGTATATAAACTCACATCATGCCAAGTGTAATTTTAATCCATCCAGCGGATTAGCCGTGATGCGTGGCCGTGAAATAGAGAGACAGACAGACAAACAGAAAAAAATTAAACAAATTACAGTTTTGGCTTCAGTATCGACTAAAGAGTGCTCTGCAACAAAAAATTTCGAAATATCTTCAATGTACGGAACGTGACCCGTTACAGTTGTACCTATTAATAAATAAATAAAATTATTATTATTGTATTATTAATATTATGAGAAAAAAATAACAGGCAAAACGAAGTTTGCCGGGTCAGCTAGTTTAAAAATAATTTAAAAAGTGTGTGAAACACTAGGTATAACAGAAATAAAAATTAGTGCACTTTTAACTTGACATTATTACACTTTTAAGTTGACATTATTAGCAATATGAGATGGAGGAATAGGGAGAACGCCAGAGTTTCTGCTGGTCTCTAATGATTTGTAATAATTCTTGCGTTGTAGTTGTTCGACACGGTTGCTTTTGAGGTTGGCTATGGTAACTGAAACTCGCCACCAAAACCAACCCCATTTAGTTGACAATATAGGAACAACAGAAGAACTATGTTTTACGTGCTCTCCAAGGCACGAGATAAAAATATCTATCTTGCAGAAAACCTCTTCAGCTATATAATAGGTAGTGCACGTTTTAGCAAAAGTTTCATTTAAGTATGCGAGCTTGGCAACAATAACTATAATTCAAAATATGAAGCAAGAAAATTTAATGGGCAAGACGAGAGAAAGCTTTGCAATTATTTATAGGCGAAGAAAGACCGTTAAAATACACTCTCTTTTAATGATAGCGCTTGCTGTTACGAAGTCGTTATGTTTTGGCACAAGTTTATACCTATTTATTTAAACAAGTTAATCAGTCAAATTGAGATACAGAGCCTGTTGCATCGCCTGATAAGTATGAAAGTTTCTAATGATTCTTAATGAAATGTATTTTTTTTTATTTTTTGGCTAACAGGCAGATATGAATACGATTAATCCTAATCTAGATGAAATATTTTATCTGTATAGTAGGTTGAATATTTAATGTTGGTAAAATACTCTGTTAACCAAGATTATGTCACAACAAAGTTATGGAAATCACTTTCATAAATCGCAAGTGCGATTTCTGTAGATACCCCGTAGCACTTCTACTCGCGTAGCATTTGTAGCACTCTGATTTTGTTTGTAAAATACGAAAGTGAATTTTTTTTTTTCAAACGACCCTCAACCACTGAACGAAATCAGGGGCGTACGACCATCTCAGCAGTAATGTTGCAGTATTGTTTTGAGATTTTCATATTATATCCTAACTTAGTATGAAAATGTCAAAACAATACTGCAACACATAGATTAATAACTGCAACATTACTGCTTTAAGAGATGGTGGTACGGCTCCGGAGATATATTATTATCATGGAAACGCACATTGGATATTGGACAAAAACCTTATTTTTGTACAATTTCATTAGGATATTTAAATTACAAACGTTCTAATTCCTCATATAAGTAATTCAGATGTGTGTGAACGCATTGTAGTTAACACCTTGAGAATCTTAAAAAAATTTGGTCTTGGTTAATTGATTGTTCGATAGACTAACCTTTAAAAGCGTACCTTAGGCTATATTTAGATAACAAAATCGATTCTTCACGATCACATAACATAAAGGTAAGTAACGAAAGCGTAGAGAACTTAAGCTAAAATATTCAATTTACCAAGTAATTAATTTGTCCCGTCGATATTCATTCGATACACGGTAAAAACATCAAAGGCTTTTGTTTGTGCTAAGCGATGTTTAATATAAAATGGCGTACTGTAGAGAATATTAAATACAAAGCTTTGGTAGGCAAAGCTCCATTATTATAAATTTCAAATTGTTGGTCGTCTAGCTTTGTTAGACGTCGAACAAAGTAGACGATGTGATAGTTTACTTGGAAAGTTATACGGAAAATAATACAATTTGAAATACAAAACATAGATATACTAAGAGAAATAATCTTATACCACGTTTTCTTTTCCGTCTTTTTCTGTCTTATTAAGCTAACCATATTATTTACTTGTGGATTAAAATTTGATGTAAAATGTCTCAATTTTGCATTTAAATATTATGGCGTTTTTTAGATGCCACAAATAAATTACAAAGTGCAGAGCGAAAATAGGCTTGGTAAGTATATAGCTCAATTTAAAATAGATGAATGATAAAAGCATAATTTTCTTTGAAATACGAACTTAGAAAACAATCTACCTAGTTTGTTTTAGACGAGATTTTAGTCGTGACGCGACTGTTTTTCGCAAAATTATTGTGCGGGTGTATTAGCACAAAGGCTCCTACCGTCTTATTACCGCCTGGTACGGCAGGAAACAATTTATTCCACAAATGAAAGACTAGTCTTTTTCATTGTACACGCAAATAAAATGTTCCTTACAATTCCAACTTTTTAATGGTAAAGCTCTCTTTAAAAAGGTTTATGTCAATTAACGTATTATGGCAGAAGAAGAAACTAGAAACTGTATGTTTGTAGTTTTCAATAATAAATCTGGAACTAGATTAACTGGTGACAAAAGGGCTGGCTCATTTTTTGCGCAACGTATCAGCCTAGCTGTTCAACGCGGAAATGCAGCCAGTATTCTCGGCACCATTCCACGCGGGCAAGACTTGTATAGTAATTAAATGGTATGAAATATATTTTCTTGTGTTCCAAATTTAAAACATTCTATGCATTAAAATATGTTGTAGTTAAAATTTTGCTAATATTATGGTAACCGAAGCATTTCTTAAATGAATTTGAACAAGCTATAAAACAATTCTGCAAGAATTTTCATTTAACTTGCCTTCGGGTGACATAGATACCGTACAAATTCTTTCAATAAACACCTTGTTTGGTGGTATATCCAATCCAGCGTTTTTATTACCTGCTGCAACCCACACATGGTTGTACTGGTTGATAAGTAATAACCTTTTCTACTCATTATGCGGTAAGGTGGTTTAAATAACAAAGTTTTTAAACAAAAATGTATAAGCCTTTCATCTGCAGATACATCATTAATAAGACGAACAATGTTCGATTTGTAAGAGCCACAAACAGAAATGCTCACTAGCCAGAAGCAGAGAACAAAGAAAGTTAATCTCTAGTCTGTGTACAATTTTTTACCTATTCGCACCCCCGCTATCAAGAATGGGTATGGCCCGTTTTAAGGCGAGTTTCATGTTATTTAATGGTGCATTTGTCCTACAGGTACACATGGTGATTTTTTTGACGTGACAACGTCTTATAATATTTTTACGTCTTATATTATTATTTATTATAATTTAAAATACCTCGTCTCAGTAATCCCAGGCACCCCTGTGACTTGCTGCATGTGAAACCTTACAGGACTAAACTAGGTAAAGATTCGCCCATTCCAAAAATGACAGATTTTTATAACAAATGTGTTAGACAAAAGAGAGATATTGACTTATTTAATAACAGTTACCCTGAATTTAGACGTAAAATATTAGATTTATTTGCCGGTAGACATTTGAATTGAAATAAAACAACATTGACATCTGAATTTGACAAATTTGTAATATATAAATCGACATCCTATCTAGAATTATGATTAATTTTAATTTTAAAATAATATTTTTAGAGTATTGAATCATTTTATAATATTTTTAATTTTGTATTCTGTTTTAAATAATTATTTCATTATATAACAATAATAGAATGTATTATGATAACTAAGGCGCATGTTGTGATGGCCTATAATAGGTTGAGCATTTACCATGAAATTTTGTGAATTGTAATATCTATTGTATGAAATGTAATGTATCAACTGTTGGCTATCCTAATGATAAATAAAATAAAATAAAATAAAAATAATTCGATAGAGCCGGTTGCACGCACGAAAAAACATGACTCATCCGGCGTTACCGGCGTTACCTCGCTCATGCGGCGTTACCGGCGTTACCTCGCGAGCGCGGAACGAGCGACAAAGAAGACGTTGTCACGTTCAACTATCGTCAGTAAACCGACTTTACAGACAACCAATTTTTTATTTGACTCCACTAAATCAAGATCCAATAAAAGTTAATTAACCTTAAAAATTTACTTAAAGTCTTGTTTCAAAATTAAAAATCAACCGCCTAACTAATAAACATGGAATAGCGATGGAATAGCTGTTGTTCTCTGTTTTGTCCACTGATCTGTCATGTGGATCGAACATTCTGTACAATTGATAGTTCATTTTTTGTACCGATTTGAAGCGCTCCCCTTGAAGGTCCACGGTACTAAATTGACATTTGTTGCTAGTAACCGTCGTTTTGAATGACTTTTCATTTTAGTTCCATGGATTCCATGTTCCAGTTTACGCAACAATCAGCGCCAAAGTGGCGAAAATCAAGTGTCTTCATTTTTACGTTGGCAGTCTGTGATCCAGCTTACTAGTATAATAGAGTTCAGAGCATATAGTAACTCATCTACGAATCAGTGGCTTTGTCATTTTATGTCATAAATAAATTATTAGAGTTTCGAAGAAAAAAGATCAGGAACATAACATTTAACTATTTCACCTTCATAACATTGATGCAATTTTAAAGATTTGCACCTTATTAAAGTTGTTTATTAATTTCCATTTTCAAATGAATTTTAGGAGTAAAACCACAAAACGCTAATATTGAGACCAGTACTTCTCGAAGTCAACCGAATGATGCAAATAATTGCCCAAGTTGGCAGACGGAGATCAATTAATATCGCTGATTCCTACAGTTTGTTGTTGTGTTTGCGAACCGACCAAACATTCGAGCTTGGCCTTATTCTGCCAGTAAACAATATCCTTGTTTGATTATTATTTATTTATTCAAGGTGCTAAAAGTAGATCTCTAGGGTAAGTCTGAACAAGTTTTAATCAGAGCATGAAAAAGGTTAGTAGCGTGAATTGGGTAGCTGACAAATTTTTTTATAAACTAGGATAAAATTATGACGTCCGCAAAAAATTAAATTAAAATCGAACAAAGAAATACGACGTTAAAAGCATTTTAACTTTTAGAGTAAGGTTCCTTTGTCCCTTTCTTGCAAAACGAAATTTGTGTAGAGCCACTGTGACGTCAAAGTGTGGGTCATGCCATCATGACCCACACTTTGACGTCACAGTTGAATACAGCTGTCTTTGTCTAATCAGGAATATTCAAATGCTCATAACTTTTTGTTCATTGATACATTAATTTAGTTATTTTACCGATATTTGTTAATAATTCAAGTTTCAAAAATAAATGAAACAAGTCAATATTTTGATGAGAGTAATCTACTCAATTCTCATATTTTTAAAGCTTTGTAAATGTAGTAAAAATCAAAATCTTATGTTGACTATACTTGGTAGTAACGCAGCTCCGTGGCCGATGGCGTAATAATATAATGGCCATTCAAACAATTAATTATCGAATTGGGTCAAAGGTGAATATAGGTGACAGGAGAAGATTCAGTGAAGGGAAGAAGATTAATGGATGTGGTTACAAATGATTAATGCTGTTAATGTTGCCAACCGACTGCTCTGATTTTGTACATAATTTTAATTCCGTTTTTTTTTCTGGTTAAAATATAATATAAAGAGCCTCCTTTGATATTATGATAATATCTTGTTTTTATTCATTACTGTTTTGTAATAAGATGAGTGATGATTTAAGGTGGATTTAATTAAGTGAGTGAAGTTATTGCAGAGTATTACTAAAGACAAGATCTAACATACTCGCAATGCCGATCCAAGTGTGGTTCTTCCAGTAATTTTCCGCATTTTTTTTTTGGGTCTCGTGTCTTTGAATGTCTCGGTTAGCTCAGGATTTTATTTTTGGATCCCTGGCTTCGCTCAGGGTTCAACCCTAGAATCCTTCGCCGCTCAGCATTCGAATTTGACACTCGGCTCAAAAATCCATTTTCGGCCTTGCGTAACAAATTATTACGGCCCTCTTCAGGGCATGGGTCTCCTTTTAGAATGTGAGAGATTGTCATTCCCCATCACACCAAGTGTTGGCTAGGTTCACACATATTAGAGAGTATTATGGAGAACTTCTTGAAGCCACGCCGATTTCTTTACGGTATGTTCCTCAAACTTCCATGACGCCGAAAAGTCGGAAACGCAAGCCCCAGACTACAGCTAATTTTTTTTTGCGTTTAAGCTTGAACGCAGTTGTGACTAGTGGAGTTCACTAACGCGTACCTACATCTGAATCTAGAGTGTAGCCTAACTTTAAAGCAACCAGGTGGACACAGACCGAGCTTGCGTGCAATTCAGTAACTGGTTCCGGAAACAAATTGTAAATTCAGCGACACAGCAATTGCATTGGGAGCCGTGCCAAGAGCAGGTGGCTTATTGAACAACGGGGTAATTAAGCTTTACCAACTCTTTCTTTTACACTTATTTATATTTTTATTGTATATTTTGACTCGAAGTATTCATTATAAAATGAGAGCTTTTGATAAAACTAATTTAAATTAATCACTTTGTATCAGCACCTTTAGCCATATAGCATTTTACGATACGCTATAAAGATAGAAATGGTACGAAATTCAAAAATATATGAAAATAATCGCTAAATTAGTCATGTGACCCAGCATTCTTATAATTTTTTTAATTTCGTTTGAAGGCGATGTAATTATATAATAATCTTAAAAGCATGGGTAACATATGGCTAGATCTGAATAAAAATCACAATATAGTACAAGCTGTTGCGCGCATCTTCGCCCGCACGTATTTCAGTTTCTACATATCCCGTTATAATGCGTCAACTTTAAAAGATAGACATGTGGTGTGGCGGAATTATTTTTTGAACTTCTACAGGAAAACATAGTTTTTACGTAACTCTAACAGTTTACGCAGCGTACGCAACGGAAGCTCTCCGAAAGGAACAATTTTATCCGTATTTGCGTGATATTATAGCGTGATGTTATATAGCTTATAGCCTTTCTCGCTAAATGATTGGACTTTCTAACGCAAAATTTCAATTTGAACCAGTAGCTCCTGAGATTAGCGCGTTCAAACAAACAAACAAACTCTTCATTTTTATAATCTTAGTATAGATTATAGGACTATATGTGTTTCCTCATACCTCATCATCAAAAGCGACGTTATCCGCCATCGTCACAGGTCACAGCGCACAGTTTCGTTCAGTCAGTCACCACAGCACATCAAGTGTAACACCCATCCACGTTTGTTTCGCACGTTGCATTTGTTCCGCTCATAGTCCTGTAACAACAAAAAAATAAAATAAAAAGTCTGTAAAAAACAGGTAAAATAAAGGGTCGTGAAAGACAGACAGACAGACAGACAGACGGACAACAAAGTGATCTTTGGGTTCCATTTTTGTTTAAGTACGGAACCCTAAAATACATTAAATTAAAATCAATCTTGTATTCGTATAAATATATGGGCGCTTTACCATGGCCACAGATAATATAATACTATCCATGGCTTACCCTTTTTGACATAGAATTTCATTCAGGTTTTCAAGGGATGATTTATGGTAAACATTTCGGAAAAGGACTGAGTATTTTGTATATGCATTCTGCTACCCGTTTCATATAATATTTTGGATAACCAAGATTGATTGTATATTAAAACCAAAGTAATCTCATTGTACATATTGTATGAGTAAAGTAGTTAAATATCTTAGAACCGATTTATTCATATAGAAAGGGTTGCCGGAATATGTTTGAATAGAAGCCTCTATATCGGAGTTTATAATTTAATCTGATGAAATCCCCAAGACTAATACTAATGCCACCCTCATGAAAACCTTAATTATAAGACTCAAGACAATACGCCGTAGAGCCGCTTTAGGAAAGAATTTTAATAACTCAAAACAGTACGTAGGTACGTACACCTTCTAGAATTTTAATTATCTTTGACACTGTGTTGGAAAAGGTTGGAATAAAGATTGTAAAACCATAACATTGTACCTACAAAAAACCTAAATGAAAGTGCGCATAGATTCAAATATTCTTCGTCTTAACAAAATCACTTTACAAAGTTTATAACTGAACAAACTTTCGAAATTGCTGAATTTAAAACTAGCACTCTTATCACAAAACGAATTGGCAACGAGTTCGACTTTTGAAAAGAAAGGAAATGCTAAGGTTTCTACTGCTGATAAAATGGAAAACTCTTTCCAAAAAACCAACTTCAAATGCCACTACAAAGAATGAAATAATTTTTAATGTACACCAATTCGAAGTCGGGCAATGTTTTGTTCAATCATTAATAGTCCTTCTTATTATAAAACTTGATGTGCAAAGAAACGACAAAATTATCGACAATACGAAGGACTATTATTGAATGAACGAAACATTGCCCGACTTCGAATTGGTGTACATTAAAAATTATTTCATTCTTTGTAGTGGCATTTGAAGTTGGTTTTTTGGAAAGAGTTTTCCATTTTATTTTATACTTTTTAGTGGAAAACAACTAATGCGCAAGGCATTGGAAAAATTGCCCACATCGCTTGAAGTATGCTTCTAAAATCTGAAGAGTTCCCTCAATTTCTCCAAGATCCCATCATCAGACTTGATGACCTGACTTGATGAATACAGTCATTACTTGATGACTGCAAGGAAATGCAATAGTAACTATAAAAAATACCTCAATCGCTTCAAGTATACTAGCAAAATTTGAGGAGTTCCCTCGATTTTACCAAGATCCCATCATCAGATCCTGACCTAATGACCATAAGACTACCTCGAAAAAATTACTCTTTCAAACATTACCCAAATCACTTCAGGTGTGCTTATAAAATTTGAAGAGTTCCCTCGATTTCTCCAGGATCCCATCATCAGATCCTGACTTGATGAATATGGGACCATCTGTGAACTATACCCTATCAAACAAAAAAAGAATTAACGAAATTGGTCCACGCATCTTCGAGTAATCGGGGAACATACATAAAAAAAAATAAAAAAAATAAAAAAAAAAGATTCCGACGAATTGAGAACCTCCTCCTTTTTTTTGAAGTCGGTTAAAAAAGTCTTCAGTAACCACACCCAAATGACTTAAATTTGCTAATTAAATTCAACTTTTTGGGTGAAATTTCACAATATATAATAAACAAGTTTCAGTTTTTTTTTAATTTATTTACATTCACATTGTTGATTCACAAAGAACTGGAAGTAATTGAAAAGTAACTACATTAATTTTCTGCGAGGTTTCAGTTAGGTATTAGAGGATATTTATTTTGAATGAAGATCGATGTCTAGCACATTCCCTATAAGTAAGTGCCTTGCGTTTCCCCATTTTGTATATGTAAAGATTAACTATAGGAGATTTTTGTATATTGTTTGTCAATAAATCAGGCTGAAACGGACAAACGAATCAACATGATATTTTGCATGTAAATAGTTGAAGATGTCGATAGACGAGCTGTTTTTTATTCCAGAAAAATGATATACAAAAGTACCTAAAAGCTTAGATATAAATCTTAAAGAATTAAATTCCCGTGTTACAGTGTTTGTAACCAAACTCCTCCGAAACGGTTCGACCGATACCCCTAAATGAAAAAAAAACAACGTTTGTCCTGCCAGTATATTATAATATTAACTTCGAAGTTGATAACGACGTTAGACTGACTCTTCTTCTTCTTCTTTCTTGATTGCAGCTTCAGGTCTCCATGGTCCCTGGTGTCACATTGACCGTCCCCGATCTATTGTGACGCCGCCATCTACAGTTCCCAGCCAATGCTCGTTGCCGCCAGGAACAGCAGCAGCATCTTGGCTGGAAGAAGTTTAGCATCAATTGGGTCCAGTATGAATTTCCCCAGAAGACTGCTGCGCTTGTGCATTAGTGCCGGGCAAGAGCAGATCATGTGCATCGGCGTTTCCGCCGCCTCGTTGCAGAGTCTGCACATGTCTGTATCTCTCAGTTTCAGGTTGTTCATGTGTCGATTTAGTCCACAGTGCCCTGTTAATGCCCGCACTAGTATACACAAGTTTTTCTTACTGAGGTTCAGAGCCTCAGAAGCTGCTTTCCCATTGAAAGGTTTTATGAGAGCCTTTGAATGGTTCATTCCAGTCAATTTCCTCCAACGCATCGCTAGATCGAATCGACAATAGATTGTCAGGGTTAATTGCGCCAGGCTTTTAGGTATGCCGCAGACAGGTTCAGGTCCTATCTGCTTGCCTTTTGCACCTGTTCTTGCAAGTTCATCGGCATTTTCGTTGCCGATGATCCCTGTGTGACCAGGAACCCATCGTAGAATTACCTTGTTGCTTGCGGCCAGGGTATTCAGTGTTCTCCTGCAGTTCTCGACCAGCTTTGAGTTAAGTTTCTCAGAAGACAGGGCCGATAGAGCCGCTTGGCTATCCGAATGGATATAAATTGTTTTGTTTTTGTAGTCCTTTTGCAGACAGGTTTCGGCACAGTCGATAATAGCGAAAACCTCTGCCTGGAATATGGAGGCATAAATGCCAAGGTTACGACACAGTTTTACCTTGGCCGTCTCTCCATAGATTCCGCAACCTACCTCTTTACCTGACTTTGAGCCATCCGTATACCACTTCAGGCTTCCCGGTTTCCAGGAGACCCGGTGCTCAAGCCAGTCGTTTCTGCTGGGAATTTCCACAGTGTAATGTTTTTGGAAGTCCAGTTTTAGAGGCATAGTGTCCGTAGGCATCCCTAAAACTGGAATTTCAAGTATTGAGTCTTGCAGGTTCCTCATGGCTTGAGAGAGCCAGTAAACCTCCCCCTGACTGATCAGCCTGTACATGCTGGCTCTCGCCTCCTTCCTCATGTGCAGGTGAAGAGGAGTGAGGTTTAGGAGAGCCTCCAGTGCTGCACCGGGAGAGGTGCTCATAGCTCCCGTTATAAGTAGACAGGCCGTACGTTGTAGGCTGCCTAGTTTGTTCTGGGTTGTTGTTTGCATCGTTTTGCTACACCATGCCACAGAGGCGTAGCAGATAATCGGTCTTACAATGGTGACATAAAGCCAGTAGCTTAGACTGACTCTTAGTCCATGCACTGAGAAAACTAAACTTTAATTTAAAATTCCAGCCGACTTTATTGGCTAGGTAGAAGTGATATATCTAATCGCTAAGCGACTTGACATCTACCTCGCTTCCGAAGTGAACTATTACAACGTCTGCAAAATCCACCTAACAAATTGTCGGTATGAAATCCATGCAAAAATTTTATAGATATTCCGGCGCGCTGGAAAGAATATAAATGATACAATCTTTTTAATATACTGTTAATTTGATTTTAACTTTTATAAGTATAGAGACAATAAAATAATTTAAAAATGTCGCCAAAACCATAAATATTACAATATACGTTAATTAATTAACAAAAAAACCGACTTCAACTCTCATCAAACAACTGTTGAATACATCCAATTTTTCACAGAGAATTTCCAATTGAAAGATTAAGATTGCAGACTAAATTGAAATAGTACCACACGGGAATCGTCAGCATTTTAATAAAAAAAGAATCATCAAAATCGATTCACCCAGTCAAAATTTATGACGTATCATACATACAGTCGAATTGAGAACCTCTTTCTTTTTTGGATTCGGTTGAAAAGAGGCCAAAAGTCGGTACATACTTGTAACAACAAAAGGATTGAGAAATGGACGCCAAATTCTGTGGAGGTAAAAGGAACTTTGTAAGTAATTATTATCCTGGTATTGAATTTTGCCTTTCAAGTTTTCAGATTCCGTGAAAGAGGAAATTAATTTTCAGGAACCCAAAGGGTAAAAACAGGACCCTATTACTAAGACTTCGCCGTCCGACCATCCGTCCGTCTGTCACCAACCGTGATAAGTTGATAACACACGTGAAATTTTCACGGATGATGTATTTCCGTTGCCGCTATAACAACAAATACTAAAGCTACGAGTATAACAACAAACGTGATTGTTTTGCTAGTTTTTGGTCGTTGATCCAGTAGACCCAATACTACTACTACTTGTATAATAGTAGTAGTAGGTCAATAGGCCTTCTGGATTCTGCATCATCATCTACGCTACACACATCGCACTTCGTGTGCACATCGTATTTGGCCGATTATTATTTATGAATGAGTCACTGAAGCAATCATAATTCATAGCATTAATAACAATGCCCTGACCAATCCGGCCAAGACGGTCCATCTCTGCAGAGATTATCCACCGAGACAGGGACAGGGACATATTATATAGTGTACAAATGTGTGTGAAAACACAGGTGCACTCTCTATTCCCTTTCTCTCATAACCCGATGGGACAACAGCTCCACAAGACCGGACAGAGATCGCAGGGCTCTCTTAGGCGTGATGGTGAAACACCGAATCATCATAGCCTTTGTGTGGCATTAGTTGACCTACATTAGGAATAAACAAAATTTTATAGCTTTCGTTTAAACAGAAATGGGACGAAGAATTATTATAGTAGAGTAAAGTAAATAAGAAAAAATCCGTAACTGTGATTCCAACTTTTTTGTTTCGTACGCAAATACTCGGGCACGGTGTCAGAGCAATTTTTGTTCGATAACTTTCTATGTTTTTTTTTCGACAACGTTTGTTTGAGCTCCACATTCAGTAGGTAGTGGCTACTCTTAGTGGGGTTAGGGGTAGTGGCACCTACCTAGAAAGTAAATTCAAATCCAAATTAAACATATGATTTATTTCAAACTGACCTAATTTACAGATAACTATTTGAGGGGATTTATTGAATTTATTTCTGTCCTTCTCACTCTTACGGATACGTTGGTAGGTGCGACAAGCAACGTCGCGGATGAATATAACAGAAAAACGACCTTTTACCTAATTACTCAAAAATTTAACGAGTTATAAAAAATCTGTTTCTAAGCGTTTTTAGATATTATTATTACCGATACATAAAACAAAAATTAAATTACATCCAATGTAGTTTCCGATATAAATTAGAAAAACTTTTAGGAGAACTTTCGATCGAGAAAATTGTATCCAATAGTGCATTTCTGCTTCCAAGAGATTTTAAATTAAAGCAAAATACATGACGTTTAAATTTGAAAGTAATCGTTTTTATACTTTTTAAATAAAACTTCATTCAAAATCTCTAAGTTTACGAGGGTTCTAACGCGCCCAACAGAAAAACCCCACAACATATCGGATATTATTTGTTGTTACCATTTTTTCACTAAACATTTTAAACGAGCTTAAATAAAAATTTATAAAATTTTAGCAACTCACTAGACTTCTATACCTCCATCGTTTATGATTTTTGGCTTAACAAAAGCTTAGAACGTATTGAGCAAAATGTCTAATATATCGAGTGGCAGTAAAATTACATTTCGTAAATATTAACTTCCTTATATTTATGTTTATCTTTATATTAAAATTTAGATACAGAAAGAAGGAATAAAGCTTTAACTTAATGAATACGGTCGAATCCCATAATTAAGAGAAGGTGGCCTTACTTTTAAAGAAGTAAGGCCACCTTCCATAGACATTTTGGAATATATTATGAGCATCTCTCTTTAGTGTAGTAATTATATGCTTTATAGACGCCATTCATAGTCAAAAGTTGTTGAGCCTCGCTAATAAGTAATTTATACTTAGTTTAAAAAACGAATCATACGTGGTTTTCCTTATTTTCCCTAACAATCTGCCCACCTTATCGCGCAAAGTAAATTTAATTTCATGATTGTCGACCAAGTTGCATTTTGAACGACATTGAATTTTACGCTCTCTGTAAAATTAATTTTTCACTGTTCACAAATTTTTTTTGATTTTAATTTCGCCTGTTTTTATAGGCCATGACCTTTTTAAACATTTCACTTCACCAAATGTAGCCGACGCGCTATAGGAATCGCCTACCAGGTTTTGTATTTTTTTTATATAAGGATAATTCTTTGCTGCATGATGGAAGGACCGAAAAACTACATATTCAAATTATAATTTAGAAACCTACGATATCATAATTATTTGATCAACTACTTTAGTTCCAACTTAGGAAGGTGCCTATTCCATTTTCCTTATCACTAAACTACTTGGCAGCAGGCCGAATACTTCAGTGAACACAGTGAAATGTTTCAGCTAAGTTGGCGAGATCAGTTTGTTACAGTTTGGTATGACGCTGGCTACTGAATCGCATGTTTGATCAAATCCAGGTCAGATGTCAAACCACTAGTTAGCTGGTTAGGATTTTGCGTCGAGATACCAACAACATAGCTACAGCATCTGTATTTATAATAATGTAGCATGTGATGTTCACGATGCAGTAGAAATCATTCTTGAAAATCTGGAGAAGTCAGCACGAGCGAATGTTATGTTTGTTTTTATTTCAATAAAGTCATAACATCTTTCAATGTGAGATCTGTTTTTAAAGCAAATCCTATTATTAATAAGCGTCAAGTGCATGTGTTTGTTACTCAATCATATGAGCCGTAGATAAATAAATAACTATATAAATATCACGACATAACACAATATCATGACATTACATTCTGGGTACTAGATAACAGATAAATATTCATACGTATTCATAAATATATTATATTGAAAAACACCCAGGCAGATAGAAAACATTTCATACTCAGCATACCAGTTTCCAGTTGTGGGATTCGAACCCACGACCACCGATGCAGCCGGTATGATCTGTCATTCACCTGCCGGTACTGCTACGTCATTCAGTCGTCAAATAACTAACACAACTTACTGATAACTTTGATTAACACATTACTTTTTATTATTTTCGAAAAACGAAAGTCACGCAATCGGAACTGCGGAAAAAATCTAGTAAATAGAACAATGCCAATTAAAATAAGCAGGATAGCGACAGATTAATACACCACAGAATACATAATTGTACAGACCAAGGTAAATATTAGCTATTATTTTTTCTTCTTTACAATGAGAACAGGCGCAAAAGATGTTCGAACAAAGATTTCCGAAAAATAACGCCTGCTTCCATTCAATAGTAGGTATAGATATTGTCTTTTTGTATTGATTTGATTTTGATTTTTAAATGTCTTTATTGCCATAAATGATTAACATAATAGCTACTAAAACTATAATGTTAATCATTGTCGTCTTTTTGTATTAAATATCGCGGGAACCACTCTTTCGAATCAACATCGGTTTTGGAATTTTATAGGAAGTCTTAACGCATGACGACTTATTTGCTTACACTATTAATATCGAGAATATAGATTTTTTGATTTTTCACAAACCCTTACAATGTACTTAATATACAATATCTGGGTGACCGAGCTTTGCTCGGTTGCCAATAGATGGCAGCAGGGTTCATATTTTTTTTGGTAAATTCGACATTTTCTAAAAGTGAATCCTAGCTAGATCGATTTATCGCCCCCAAAACCCCCTGTATACTAAATTTCATGAAAATCGTTCGAGCCGTTTCCGAGATTCAGATTATATAGAAATATATATATATACAAGAATTGCTCGTTTAAAGGTATAGGATATAATCTGGCCATTTGTTTTTTCACTGGTCTCTGCACAAGTTTGACTGACACCAATTATTAGGTATAGCGCGGGCGGATATGCAATATCTGGTTCTATGGCAAAAGATGGTGTTTAAAAATTTAGTTTAAAATTGATTTCCTTCAAAAACTCCATTGCCTCTAGGGCCATTTCACCCGCATCAAAGTCTAGTTAGTCGATAAAGTACAGAGTAAACTTCGCCCGTCGATGAGGCGAACTTTCCGTGTTGTACGCCAGTTATGGACTTTCGAGGGCACTAAACTTGTGTACTGGTTTTGAATAGGCACTGAGTATGATTTTATTATGGTTTGAACCAATATTATTACTGTTATATTCACTGTTGGCAGGAACATTGGCTAGAGTTTATTAAATCACATTTAGTTACGACTTCGTGCTTTCGTTGAAGATCGTTGTAATGATTGCAAAGTATTTTCATGAAGTACTCCTGGTAGTCATGTTGTATTTTATTTACGAAAAATATGAACTTCTATTATTTATATTTTTTAGATATAGATATGTGTAATTATTCAATCAGAAATCAACGAATACTAGTCATGTTCGAAACATTTTTCTTTTACGTCTCTGATACGAACAGCTAAGGTGTGGAACGCCATTCCAGCCTCCGCGTTCCCAGGCAAGTACAATCTGGATGCCTTCAAGAGAAGAGTGAATAGGCATTTTCTAGGCAAGCGCTCTCCAACCTAGACCTTATCATTGCTTTCTATCGTCATGATTGTCGTCAAGCGCAAGCCTATCTACCATAAAAAAGAAGATATCTAAATGGTCTAAAACATAAAATTACTGGGTATAATGAAAAACTATCTTAACTGAATATAACACAATTTCCAATCACTATTTGCATTTATAACAAGAACAACGTTACGCGACGGCTCACGGCTATACCGAATAATGTAAATACAAAATTACGTTAACACAACACAATGTATGAGGATTTGTAGAACTATAGCTAGCAATAAATAATTAGATAGTCCCGGAGCTGGCTACGGACTATGGTAAACATTTTATACTTTTCATTATTATTATTTTAAGTATTACGAATGCATTAATGAAAAAGGTGAAAAATATATATTTATGTATAAAACTTAGAAAGTGTAGAAAATTGATGGTTATGCCGATTCTTAAAATTGAGTCTGAGAAAAGTTGAACAATTAATGAAAAAAAAAATAGAATAATAAAGCCATAAATTAGCGTTTCATTTAAAGGATCGTTAAAAGTCGGCCGGTCGGTTAAATTTAATAACATGAAGGCAGCGTGGCCAACTTTTGTAGGTTACAACTTAAACGTTCTCGGTGATAAATGGTGCAAATTGCTCTACCGTGGCTAAGGCTTTCCTCGCTAAAGTAATTCCGACTTCAACTTAAGTAGGTTACTTACACAAAGATCCCTCATCATACGAGTGTTTGTTCAGTGTGTGTAAATAAAATAATTTAACGCTCTTAATAGTGTGCAAGTCTTGTTTAGGAATCTACTCGTTCAATGGGTATTTTACATAATAATAATAAATTTATTGTGAACTCATATGACTGAATTGGGGTGCTATTCACGTAACGATTTCACATGAGTGTTGTGAATCAAGAAATAAAATAAAAAATTAACACTGCTAAATTAACTTTACGTCCCTTTATATAGAGTGTAAACTTGAATGTATTTCAACTTAGTAAATACAATCCTTCAACCTTATGGCGCAAATAAATTTAAATTCACGATTCTCGACCAAGTTACGTTTTGTCAACATTCAGTTATACGGTGTATGTCAATAGCTGTAAAATTATTTTTTTAGTGTTCGCAAAAAATGTTTTATACGTAAATGCTACGACCTTTTTAAACATTTCACTTCACGGAATGTAGCCGCCGACGCGTTACTCGTGAATCGCCTACCTGTAAGTAATCCAATTCCGTGATTACAATACTACACCAACAATCTAGTTTCTTATCCCTTTTTCATTCGATTTACGTGGTTCTTCCTAATAGAATTATCGTGTTCAATTATGGGGTTTCGTTAGATTTATTAGGACATTAACTGCGGATCAGTTAAACCCTGGTTTGCACGGGTGATCTTGTTCAGGTTATTATTTGTTTTTCAGTAGAATGCTATTTGTATATCTCAGATGTTCCACACACTCATGGAGCTTTTTGAAACGTGCAAATACTTGATTTTGTTATAGCTGAAGTATCTCTATGTTAGACTGACTTGCTCTACAGCACCAGATTGTTAAGTAAGATACACTATGACCTTGTGTATGAGTAGTGTTCTTAGAAGCTTTTTCTAGAAAAATAATATGGTTTTGTTTTGAAATTATAACTTATTTCTTGTTTAGTAGCGGTAACAATTATTTTGTAATCTTAATGGATTTTAAATGTTTCTGAGCCCGACACACATTTGAACAACTTTTTTGTTTTTGTGTCCGACTCTCAACTGACCAATTTTTTTTGCCTTGCTCTGTTTCTGCCCGATAGCTTTGCTCAGTTTTGTAACTATGTATTTGTTTGTTTTATTTATTACCTCGTATCTTTCAAACGACTGCATTGACTTTTAAAATGAAGGAATCTTTCTTTACATTCGTCTCAAAAACCCAACTTTGCGATAAGTTTTTAAAACCTATCTAGATTTTAAAAACCTATCGTGAAGCGACCATTCAACCGATCTGTACAAAATATGGTTAGGTTAACGATTTTTTTGTAAAATAAAGCCTATAAAATCTGCATTTCGTGATTGATATAGTCAGTGCCTGTAGATTACGTTCCAAGATGGCCATATAACTTTGAATTTAAAAAAACACTTGGTTGTTCATCGGACAGGGACATTCGCACAGAGATAACAAAACTATGGAGATGCCCTATATGTCACGAAAGTCTAAATTCATTCGAGTTTAGACTTGCGTGACATGCGGCGCCATGATGAGCGCCGAGATTTGTTGTCAAATGTTCATGTTTCGAGTTGCTACCCTATGGGACGTCACACAGATATCTGTGGGACGTCATCTTATACGCCACTTGACCGATTAAAAATAGTCATTAGTCACGGTAATTTTGTAGAACGGGGCTAGTCCACATATTGTTTCCTACATTTGCCCTTCCAGCCTCCGTGTATCTGGGTGCCTTCAAGAGAAGAGTGAATAGCCATTTTCAAGGCAAGCGCGCTCCAACCTAGACCTCATTATTGCTTTCCATCAGGCATGATTGTCGTCAAGCGCAAGCTTATCGTAAATAAAAAAATATGTGGACATTTGCTACAAAATATATATTTTTGGTAGCCGACTCTCGGCGTATATAATAAATGTTCACTGCAGTGTAATCGTCGTACCGTGATTAATTATGTAAACGGCCCGCAGCGACGACGTTCACTTGTTGGTGAAAATATTTGAAATGAAATATTACTACTACATTTTGTTCGGATTTAATAAAAGCGCTTTAGAAATCCTAATTATGTTTTTAGGTCACGGATGTCCAAAATTTCAACGGCGTTTCATTAAAAGCTTTTATAAATATTAACTTTCTTTGTGAGGTATGTTGTCTAATCTGAATAAGATTTGTATCTATGTACTTGTACATATAAGAACCTGCATAACACTTTTTTATCATTAATCTTTAATTATTAA
Source organism: Coenonympha arcania (assembly GCA_036785405.1). Taxonomy (NCBI): domain Eukaryota; kingdom Metazoa; phylum Arthropoda; class Insecta; order Lepidoptera; family Nymphalidae; genus Coenonympha; species Coenonympha arcania. Next base: position 7,571,127 of record CM072059.1, read on the forward strand.
TTATTAATAATTTAAACTTAATTGTTTCATTAAATATTGATACATCTAATATATTAAACTCTCGTGTCCCAGTGTTTGGTATTGGTACAAAGTTCCTTCAAGGAGCTTGGCCGATTTTATAAAAAATCTGTCTATATTCGGTAGGTCTGAGAATAGGACGTAAACTACCTTTTATACCCCTGTTAAAAATATTTTAATGCAAAACAACGTTAGCCATGTCATCTAGTATTATCATAAAATTATAGATAGATACTCAAAACTACATAAACATCCTTCATGTGTAGGTACCTATAACCTTTTAAAAACACATTACTCCGAAGCTTATATGGTCGGCTTATTAATGACGTCACAAACAATTTTAGAAATCCCGGAAATGAATTAGGTAATTTTAATAACAAAGCTCAAACATTGCGCTATGCACAAACTAAAATAGACTCTACTGCAACAAATACAACATTTCATTTCGAATTCGCTGATGTTTTGGTATTTATATGATCAAATAAAATCACCGGAGCCAATAACAAAACAACGCGAAACAGCAACGGAAGCAAATATTAATGAAAGCGCACGTTCAGTTACATATTTGTGTATTATGTACATACATATGTTTGCGCGAGACCTTTTTATAATTACAGGATTTATTTTGGTAAAATTATTTTCCGCAATCTAAAGATAAATACTTAGGTAACTGCAAATTAAAAATTTAAATAAAAAACCCCACGCCAACCAAAATTTGCTTCAAATGGCTTATGTCATATTCTTTCAATACCTGGTTACCTTACCATATTCTTTCAATATCATTGAAGTAACACTGTAGTAAATTTCGAATAGATCGGACACAAGGAAGTTAATCAGAATTCAGATCTCCTCATCAACCAAAAAAACCTGTCAAGTGCGAGTCGGACTCGCGCACTGAGGGTTCCGTACTTCAACCGGAGGAATAAAACCATAAAAACCACTTTTCTTATCGAACCGCAAAACTAACTTTGTTTTTAGAGGTTTTATTATAAATATCAAAAAACTACTTATTAGATCTCGTTCAAACCAATTTTCGGTGGAAGTTTGCATGGTAATGTACATCATATATTTTTTTTAGTTGTATCATACTCTTATTTTAGAAGTTACAGGGGGGGGGGGACACACATTTTACCACTTTGGAAGTGTCTCTCGCGCAAGCTATACATTTTAGAAAAAAATGATATTAGAAACCTTAGTATCATTTTTGAAGACCTATCCATAGATACCCCACACATATGGGTTTGATGAAAAAAAAATTTTTGAGTTTCAGTTCTAAGTATGGGGCACCCCTAAAATTTATTACTTTTTTTTAAATTTTGTGTGAAAACCTTAATGCGGTTCACAGAATACATCTACTTACCAAGTTTCAACAGTATAGCTCTTATAGTTTCGGAAAAAAGTGGCTGTGACATACGGACGGACAGACGGACAGACGGACAGACGGACAGACAGACATGACGAATTTATAAGGGTTCCGTTTTTTGCCATTCGGCTACGGAACCCTAAAAAGCGGCCCCAAACGGCTGAATGATTTTCATGAAACATGGCTAAGAACACTCGGAATAAAATTATCTATGACACATAAAAACGAAATGAAAAGTTAAACTCATAACACCTCTTTTTGTGTCGGATGTTAAAAATGAAGCTTTACGAGACAATATAAAGAACCAAAAGCGATTAGGTTATCATCAATATAATAGATAATAGAGGCTTTGTCTTGACACCTGAGTGACTGACCAACCTACAGCCCAAATGGATGAACACAGAAATTTGCAACTCAGATATATATACATTATACAATACAATACAAAAAAAGAACTGTACATTTATTTAAAGGAAAAGCTAATTTAGCGGTATGCTCTAAAAGACGCGATTCCCTAATATAATGTATAAGGCTTTCGGATTGATTGAACGCAAATATTTAGTACCGAACGAATAACATATGAGCACGTATCGGCTGGAAAATGTCAGGATTACCGCCAACCAAAATATAGGTAGGTAACTTACTGATCAATATTGGAAAATATCGTGACAAGCAGGCAATTTGCGATGTTTTATTTAATTCTTAAATATTCTCATATTCATAAATCTTATTCTAAACTTAAAAGTGTACCTATAGTCTGTCAAAAAAGTTGTACTTTACTCTGACATTTTAACAATTTTCAACTCCTTTTTATTTCATATTTTTAATGGATAGTAAAGTAATCAAAAATTAAACTAATTATTCTTTTTAATATTCTGTATTAACATGCCTTTTCATCAATCTTATCAGACAGAGAAAAAAATATTGTTTCCGGGATTTAATATGTCATGACTTTTTGACGGACTATAAACTGTAAACATATACTCCTGTATACTCCTGTAGCTGTAATTCCATAAAATCAAAGGTGCTACTAAACTATTGATTGTGATAATTTTAATTTTTATTCTCGGCTTTCGTTTGGTTTGCGTGAAAAATTTTTTGTTCGTTCCCTCCGAAGCAATTAAGTTCACATGACCTTTGTGAGGCGGGCGTCGTCGGCGGCATTGTTCCCAGACTTCACACCAGAGGTCAGCGCAGAGTGCAGTTCTACAAGCCACTTGGCAAGCTTCGTTAATAATGAAAACATTTCGGGCTCTATATTTTATTATGATTGTACGCTTTAAATTTCTTTTCATTAAATTTAAAACAAAAATTTTAACACGAATTCCTTGGGAGTGATAATGAACTGCTGTAATCACACTAGCTTAATTAGTATTTAAGAGCTATCTATTGTGAAATGGTGATAACAAAACCCGGCTAAGTGTCTTGTGGGCTTCTTCTCAGTACAGGACGCGTCTGAACCCCCGAAACTTAGTTTTAAGTCGACTTGTAGTTATATCATACCAAATATCATATTGGCTTTTTGCATTAGCCTGTACTTACGTCAGGCCCATGTGAAATAAAGATATTTTGAGTTTTAACTTATAGGTAACGCAGCTATCGTATTTCTTAAAGTTTATTCTACTAATGGTTTACTATAACAGTATCGTAAGGATTTTAGTATTTAGTAAAATTTCAAGATATAGTTAACTTAATAAGTATCGCTATAATATCAACAGTTGAATAATGTACAACAAACACTTCATATGTGCTGGTATTAGTAAGCTTTCCTAATTTACATATACAAAGGCACTAAAACTTGGAAGGATAATGAAACTTGAAAGAAACTAAATTAACTCAAACAATGTATTTATAATAATCACAGTTCCAACCGAGTTATACTGACTACCGAACTGGAATAATAAGAGCAACAACAATAATAACAGTGAATTTCGTGTTCTCTAAGTTAAGCTTAAGTTACTTGTATTCAACGGTGAACACACCTTAATGCCAGCATTTGAATCGGAGACGTCAACGTCCATGTTTTGAATCACAATTCATGAATTATTAATGTCTCGCATCCCTCTTCAGTTGATCCAGATCATATACCCATCTCTTTCACATTTAGAATCAGAAAGGAAGAAAGAAAACTTTATTTCGCAAGAAAATTATGCCACATATAACAAACAATAAACCTTACGTACTAAAACGATGCCTGAAGAGTCCCCCACTCGGGCAACAAAAACCAATAATAGCCCAAGTGACGGAAGCTCCAGACACCGCCTGTCGCATGTGGCACAACCCGGAAAAAGGCCCCAACTCAGCATGGTGCTGTGTGCCCAATAGAAGCATGGGAGCACACAGTGCTGATTTTCAGTCGGAGCCTTGGACTGAATCAGTGAAATCGGTATAAAATGTTGGGTGGGAGAGCTGAACTGGAAAATAACTCTTGTGACATTGGTATAAGCGACCAGTGACGTCGATATCTTGTCTTGATGACTTCAAGTTAGCCATGGATCTGATTTTCATATCTCAGTCAATGGATGTCCACAAATAGCTTGAGCGTTTAGTAACAGTAAGCCCAGTAATGTTTTAAAATCTCATTTCCGAGCCTTTGTATGTTATATAGAAGTGACTGTTTTCTGCTTTTACGAATAAGTTATTTTAATTTGGCTACTTAACTTGCTTAGTAAAAAAATACATAAGTACACAAAACAAACAAGATTTTTTCAGTTTGGCATCTCTATTCCACTTTAAACAATATCGTATTAATTTAAAACATGTCATTAAAATTAATCTTATTTACATAGAGATGCAGATAAATAATCCTTTCTAAGCTTACATACTTATCGATTAAATTAAAATGTCTGTAGTGCAGCTCAAGCGTTGTCTTTTTTACAAAATTCAAAAGAAAAACGATTAAAATATGAAGAAACATTTTATAATTGTTTTAAATTTATTTAAATATGTGACAACTTGACTGATTGGCATAATGAAGTGTAACGACCGCACTCAGAGACGTCACTTAACTAAATAAACATTAAATTCCATACATTTGTCAACGGAATCATAGAAGCTTAAGGATAATTAAAGTTAAGTAACGTCTCTGAGTGTGGCCGTAAGACAATAAAACAATAAAAGCAAATATGTTTCGCAGTTAAACTAAACGTATCCAATCCTAAAGAATCCCGTTCGGTTGGCTACCTTAATGTACATTCTACGTCCGCAGCAAGATCCTTGGCATATTATATTTGCATAAAAAGATTACATCATATTATTCAGGAAAATTTCCAACTACTACAAAGATGTACAATGCAAGTAAATGTCTAAAAGCTTACATAATTGGATTTTTGGTTAAAGTATAGAAATAGACTTATTTACTATGGTACAGATTTATGAGCTCTCAGAAGTTAGCCAAAAGCAATTTATTACAGATAATAGGAATAACGCCACGGGGGAACTGAATCATATTATTTGGGAACGTTTACGTTTGGGAGAATGCGTTTTCTAAACAGACTTTTTAATGAGAGAATTATATCTGACAGCGGATGGTCAATGAGTTTTAAAAGCTAAAGAAGTAAAGTTTACGTTTGCAGAAATGAGAAAAGTAATCCATTGGAAACTTTTTTGCCTAAAATATATCGCAGAATCAGCAGTGTTAGTACAGATTTTCGTATGAATTTCGAATCGACTCGCATCGCACAAACGAATCGAAAGCCTCCATACATTTACAGACAGCGCCATCTATTGTCAGCTGAATGTCAGTGACCGTCCATAGATGGCTTTAGCTGTAAATGTATGGAGGAATTCGATTCGTTTGTGCGATGCGAGTCGACTCGAAATTCGTACAAAAATCTGTACTAACCCCCCTGGAATGGATGGAAAGTGGGGGATAAACTCTATATGAAAAGTAATCCGCCCACAACGTCGCCTGAGCCGCTCCGCGGTTTCGACTTTCAGCTTCAGTTCAATTTCTTAGCGCTTCCATGACGAGTCCAAAGAAAACATACCTTATTTCAACTTTTCAGCAGATAGAGCGGCAATACTAGAAGCTTAAGTTTCGCGACGAAGCAAACTTCAGACTGAGATAAATCTGGCTAAAGTATCTGAAAATAATTTATTATTGATTTTATATTTTACCAGCTGTCCCAGCAAACGTTGTCTTGCCATTAGAAATATTAAAAAAAAAAATAGCTTACGACCAGAAAATTTCATTACAATCGGGAGTATCTTTCATAACTTTCGTAGGAGTTTAGGAAACAAAAATTGGCACAAGAATTTTCTAATTTAAAAGATGATGACAAGAGGCCCGTATGAGCATCGTTGGGGATGTTTATTTATAAACTAGAATGATCATTCCACATCAGTGCAACTGCTTTTTGTGTTGGCGACAACGGCTTAGCAAAACAAGCGACAGAAATTACACATTTTGCACCAAATATACGTTACGAATTAACAGTGTCTACTTGAAGATCTCATTGCATGCAAAACCGTGTACTGAAAACTAACTGACACCGACACTCGTCTCAAGTCACCAATGGGCAGCAAAAGGCGAATCCAAACAACTCTTATTTCTTCTACATATTTTTGTTATCAAGTCCTTATACCAGGCTACGTAGGCAATTATAATATACGTTTTCTTTAACTCTTTTAACAGAAGCTACAAATCCTTTGTTTCAAAAGTCAAGTTAAATGGCATTAACTTTTTATGCGATAATAATGCGTAAAATATGTTAAAAGCTTTTACTCTTTTACCTCGTTTGACGTGATTTCGTAAAACTTGTTAGGAAAATATTTTGCGTGCGTTTTTCCATAATGAACCTAATGACTCATGTTGTTATGTGGATTATTGTTGGAATTTTTATTGTACCTAATCAGTTCAGGAAATTTATGTAAATGCGCGTTATTTTAATCAAATATTTTAAGTGTTGAATACACGAAAGTTCAAATATTTATTCGCATAGAACTATTGTCGAATCTGTACGTTATTTTATTAATATAGAAGATACGCAAAGGTCCCACAGGCCTTTAGATTGGATCGTCTGCTAAATTAAACAACTTCACAATAATTTTCATAATTGTAGCAATCCTCTACGCTCTCTACGCCGTAGAAGGTCTACGATAATTTTGTGACTTCTTTCTTTGACATAATATAATTTGTGCATTAGTTTGAGGCCTTTCACAAGGTGTTTTGCCGTTAAAACTTTCAGCGCGCGCGCGTGTGTGTGTGTCTGCGTGTGTGAGCTAGTGTATTTGTATTTGTTTGTGTGTGTACTATGTGTATGCTTTGTTCCTGAGTGCGTGACGTCGTCTTCGGCGACGGGTGATCGCAAGTGTCCCGTAAGAGCCAGGCGATTATTCAACACACAAAAATATGCATCTGAATTAAACTGTGATTAAAAAGGGTTTCCCACTATAATAAAAGAATTTGTCGACTCACAAATAAAAAACACACAGAGGAACCTTGAATACAGCCTATTCGAAAAACACATGAATTATTGTATTTTAAGGTGAAAAATGTGCATAATATATGTTTTACTCTTTTTAAAGATTGGAATCGTAAGATCTGTCCCGCTCCCACGTTCCATCAATCCTGCTTCAGGTCGCCCGCAGTTTTCGTCAAGTTCGTGGCACGTCTGAGAGCTTAAACTTAACTAAGTTGATCATAAAAACAAAGACTGATCCTTCTTTTGCAGAGATTTTAAAGTTTTATTAACGTAATTGAAATACAAACTAAAACTAAACTTTCCAGTTGGGTAACTTTGTCTACAAGATTGTCCACTTTCCTCGCTCCAGAGCCCTTGTAATTTATAACAAATAAATATTATTTTAGTGGATTTGCGTGTACTAATTACGTTTTAATTAATCGCGTTTGTACAAGTATAATAATATTACTTTAATTTATTTCACTAACATTGCAAATGAAATCGTTTCTATATTTGTGAATCAATCCAGACAGGTCCAGTACCTCTAGCGTTCAACTGCAGCATTATCGATTCTGTTTAGATTGTAGAAAGGAACGGTATTGCTACGAAATAGAAAAATGTGTGAGGATAACATTGCACATGTGACATCAATAAGCCACGTGCTCAACCGGATAAGTTATGCTCATACATTTTTTTAATTTCGAAGCGATGTCGTTATATTTCTATAATGAAAATAGAATCGTTAAAATAACATGGTAACGATAACTTAGGTATTCTACTTCTACAATAATGGGGATTGTAGAAGTAGAATCGAATCGAAAAAAAATCGACGTGCTGATCACCTTACGGCGTCTTAATTCTGATACGAGAAACATTCGTTTGCCGAAAATCCATCCCACAAAAAATATTCAGATCCATATTCATTTTCTAAATAAACTGTTTAGTACGTAGGCATAATAAAAGGTACACTGTTGAAATCAAGGCAAAAAAGCTTCGGTATTCAAGTAAAAATTTAAAAGAAATCCATTCGGCTGCAACTATAGAGCTTCAGACGGTAGGCGAATTAGTTTTCCTTGTGAACTATACATTTTTCTGTTTAACTTGACTCACAATTTCTGCTCTGCTTAGCTCAGCTTACGTAAGCGGGAGAAAAATTATCTGGATTCCGTTTTTCGCCACTGCTTAAAAGGTAATGTTTATGAAATACGAATTAATTTAATGTTGTTTATTCGCATTTGATTGGTAGGTTACAGTTTGTTTCAGTAAATAAATTGAGTATCATAGAGGTCCAAGAGGGAGCCCTCGACTTCAAAAGTGCGGCAAAATATTCTTGCCCAAATTGGCAAACCCGAGCCGTCGCTACACAATTTTTCACGCACTACACTAGCTTCCGCTCACTATACTCAAATTGACACACTGACACTACAAGAAAAATTTGCCACACTCACGGAGCTGTCGTTGTTAGGTTGGGCTCTATGTAGTCGGAGCGCGAGCGACGACCTACTATTATAAACCTGTTGAGTATTGTGATTATTATTAGCGTAAAACTTTTACTGTACCGTTCTGCACTGATCTGTAATATAACCAATGTTCAGTAAGCAATGTACAACAATTCTGTACATGTGTGTACATTGTTTTATGTGTGGTATAATGTTCTGAAATAAATATATTTTTCTAGCTTTCTTATTCAGTAAGCATAAAGCAACACACGGGTATAATAACTTATATCCTTTACTTCGTACTATCACTAAACAAGTATGCACAATAGTTGAGATTGCTCAGCAACTCCCTTCCCTATAAACTTACACTGACCCGGATTCTTCGTTGGGATTGAAATAAATGAAAATAGTTTTAATATACGTCAAGTTACCCTCACTTTTATTTCCCCGCTGTGGTTTAATTGCATTTCGCTTGAATTTATAGCGACTCCGAGACCCGAGTGGCAGCAACAGGGAGGAGGTCGTTTCGCACGCCGCATTTCCTCTATACTCTACAAAGAGGAAGCAATTACGGTGCACACGAGCCCGGCTGCTTAAAGCATACATTTCTTTATGATTTCTTTTCTCCTAGTAACCTATATTTTAAGAAAGTATACTAAAGGCACAGGTTTTTTTATGTTTGTTATGATTCCCAAAAGGGGCACTTTATTGCGCTTGTCGCCCTAGCGTCATTGTCGGTACTAAATTTATTATAATATTTTCTAAACCTAATTGATTAAAGTATTTGAAACATTTTTTTTTGTTGATTTTGTTTTATGGCTAAAACGCTGGTAACTCGTATATTAAAGGTTAAAACTTGGAAGGAAAAGGATGGTAAATTTTACATATACATACCTACTACAATGACAAGCAACCAAAACCCTTGAACTGTATAATATTATGTGAGTCGAACCCGGAATCGTGATGTTTTTATGTTGTATTAAATAGCCATTTCCCAAAAAAATACCATTCCCATTTGAATGAAGAAGGGATATGAAAATATTTTGTGAACAGGTAATTTACGTTTTTTTACTTTTAGTGTCATCTGACTATGTTGATACTATAGGTATATGACTTACAAGTAATTATCATTGCTTTTACTTCATAATTACTGTCTATTCTAAAATAACCAGTTCAAAACTTAGAAACTGAAAAGAGGTATAAAATATTTAACATTAAAAGTAAAAACTTTCGAGAAAATGTTGAATTGCCTATTTAATCTGTCTCGCCTTTTGTATTAACGAACCGGCTCAGTAAAACAATACAATATTATCGTTTGACATCATTTCCTGAAATATTTTACTTTTCTACTGAAACTTAACTATATACGAACAAATAAAACTCGAATCCATCGGTGTATCAACACAGTACCTACCTAATACCTTTTAGACTTTCAATAAAAGTACGTCAATCTGTTTTTCCATCTGACTATGTGTGTTACTAAAATACTTCAATAATTTATTATTAACCGGCACCCAACACTGAAAAAATGTGTCATTTCAAGCTATATGAAAATGTAGGTTAGTTCAACAATCAGGTCATTATAATTAGATTTTATAAACATAAGTTAAACATTTCTACTAGTGGGAAGCAGGGGACATCACAAGATTGTTTTTGCTGTTTTAATAAGCATTTAGCAATATGTAGTACGTAAATGACCTAGATTAAGTCATATTGTTTTTGTATGCTTGATAACAAATGAATTTCCTTTCTTCTTCTATCGACAGATGAAGCATTATTTATGTAATAAGTAATCAGCTTTATTTAAAGTATGATCAACTACTAGCTATTGCGCGCGTCTTCGCCCGCACGAATTTCGGGTTCAACATATTATCCCGTTGTAAGAGTCATCCTTACAACATAAACAATTACGGTTTTGCGGACTTTTGTTTTGAACTTTTAATGGAGAAACATTTCGTCATACATTACTTTTGTGCAACTTTAACCGTTTACCCAGCGCAAGCAACGAAAGATCTACAAGAGAAAAAATTTGCCGGTTTTTCAACATTTTTCATTGATGCTCCGCTCCTTTGATCACAGTGTGATCTTATATGTATAGCCTTAGCACAGTGTGATCTTATATAGCCTATAGCCTTCCTCGTATCCGTATAAATTATATACACCGTACTCTCTCACCTGTTAGCCACCAGAAGCTCAATGCAAGCTCTATCGCGGTTACCATTACACTCACACAGATATATACAGTTTACTGATAAGAACACTAATTGTACGTAACTGAAAATACATCAAACCGAAATAAATTTTACTTTTAATTGATCTTCGATTATTTTATTTATCGATATAAATTCGATTTTTCACCGCCTATTCGGTGCGTGCTTTCTCCCGACCGAATCGAGCTCCGGCGGCCGACTGAACCATCTCACAACTGGGTCCCGCTTTCCCGGCGCTTTTCAGTGGTGTTACCAGGACTGAGAGCGGATTTCCATGAAATATTATTGAATACGTAAAATAACTTTCAACTAAAACTTCTTATTTAGCGACTAACAACTTGAGTCCGATATAAACTTTCCGATCCCATAACCACAGATTAAAGATATCTATTAGGATCTTAACACTGTGCCATAACTTTTCAAACAAGAAACTTCGGTGCAATGTAAATATTCGAAAAGTAGCTTGTTTACTTCTTGAGTAGATTTTCTTTTTAAAATCCTGTTGAAACTGCGCAAAAATAGCTTATACTAATTCGCGGTAAAAGCTATCTCTAAAAATATGTATTCCACAGCCAAATCAGTTAAATATTGTTTACCTGAAACCGACCATCATCCTCTTCAAGCTCATTACATTAGTTAGTAGGACTCCAAACTGAGTCTATTTCAACATTTTATCGAATATTAGGTAAGAGTTATTAATTTATACTAAGCCTTCCTTATCAAAAAAAACTGAGTGTTTTTGGAAATTCAATTTCTTTTTTCGGAATCTACAACATGGAATAAATTGTAGGTTCCGATAAAAATAAATGTAGATTTTTGGGAAAACTTTCTATCGTGTTCTGCTTCGAAGCGCGACCACAAAATACGTACCTAACGTTTAAATTAGAAATTATTAATTATTATAATATTATTAATTATTATAATTTTAACGTCACTTAAAATCGCTTAAATAACCGTTTTAGCACATTAATTCGTATATTATAATAATAAAACAGATATTTTCCAGTTTTCCCTAATAACGTGGTAATTTTCCCCATTTCAGCCTCGTGACCCCAAATCCTTTGTGTGGTCCACAAACTGTGAACATGCCTCGACCGTTCACAGCTTCCAGCATCTCCCGTCCCTTTCACACTTACTGCTGTCTACTAGCTGCATGCACTCGTCTCGTTCCCGCTTTTAAACTTGTGACAAACTAATGAACTTAACCTGCGTTGGTAACTATTGATGTTACGTCGTTAACAACTTACCGAGTGCATTGGTGATGAATATCCATTATGGAAATTTTTGTAAGGTCCCTAAGTTTACACGGTCCTCATTTTAAACACAAATTGTGTGACATTTTTTTGTCTCAATTAGTTGCTAAACGAAGACCAAATATTGTAAAAAGATTAAAAAATAGTGCAAATATTTTCGTACGCATTCATTAATATCGCGCAGAAGAGAACGAATAAATAGAAACCGTTTCTATAAAAAATACAGGTTCAGAACACTAGAACATTATGCGACCACTGACCACATAATAATATGATACTGGAGTGATATAATTTGAGACATGAGATATAAATTATATTTTTGTAACTTTTTTGAGAATTTTCTATATTGTATGAATTTATTATAAAAAAGTGAAGTCCTGACCACTAAGTAGAAAAATAGTTCTGACTCTCAAATCCAAAAACTGTCCATTCATAATAGAGACAAGAAATAAGGGAAAAGTTTTTGAAATTCTCATTGCATCACCCAAATAAAGCATAAGCGGATCAGCTAGTATCTAGCAGGACATTCCTTGGTCCTTAGCGAAGGTTAATGGGTTTATGGGACATAGAATGTTATGCAAAGTGCCTCCCGTCTGTTCATATCTTAACGGCGTAGAAGCCGTATCTAAGCAATTTTGCATGAAGTTTTATTTAAAAACTATAAAGACAATTACTTTCAAATTTAAACGTCACGTATTTTAGGTCTTTAATCTAAAATCGCTTAGAAGCAGAAACACGATTGGATAAAATTTTCTCAATAGAAAGTTCTTCCAAAATTTGCTCCAAAATTTCAGTTTTTCAGGAAACTACATTGGATGTTTTTTTATGTGTCCGTAATAATAATATCCAAAAACACTTAGAAACATGTTTTTGATAACTGGCTTAGTTTTTGAGTGTCGTTTTTCTGTTATATTCTTCCGCGACGCTGCATGCCGCACCTACCAACGTATCCATGAGAGTGAGAAAGACAAGAATAAATTCAATAAATCCCCTTAACAAAAAGAGCGTCATTGTTTGAGAGGTGGCGTCAATCATTTCAGCTGTTCGTAGCATTCGAAGAGTTGTAGCAGCGAGTGAGTGAGTTTTAAATGGGTCGAAGCAAAAGTTACGATATTGTTTGAAAGATCACGTCAATTCTTGTTAACCGTATCCATAACCATGTTTGAAGCAAATAAATAAATCATTTCATTTCATTTAATAAGGCTAGTTCGCTGCTCACTGATAATTGGGTACTATAGCCTATTTGTTATTTAAAATCACAAAACATTCGTTGGTTTTAAAGTTAAAAAAAATTGAATCATAACGAATATCTCTCTCTCTCCAGTCGTTCCTTCATTACTGAAGATCGTGGTCCTGGGGATTTTGCAACCTCGAGCGGATTAAATTCTTCCACCGGGTTCTATCGGAGGCCAGTCTTGCAATAGTGTGAAATTTGCACTTGGAGTCCCTCAACTGGTCTGACCATCTGGTTGGTGAGCGGCCTCTCGGTCTTTTGCCCTCGGTGTTGCCCGTCACAATAAGCTTTTCTAAGCTATCGTTCCCACGTCGCATAATGTGTCCAAAATAGGAGAGCAGGCGTTGGTAACATATGGAGGAAAGTCGTGTTTTTACCCCTAGCTGTGACAGGATAGACGCGTTTGTGCGCTTGGCTGTCCAAGGAATTCTTAACATGCGCCTCCAGCACCACATCTCGAACGCGTCTATCCTTTGCCTTTCTCTTGCCTTTATGGTCCATGTCTCCACTCCGTACATAAATATTGGAAATATTAAAGCACGGACCAGACGACTCTTAGTGGTGTTGCTTATACCACGATTCCTCCATATACCAGTTAGTCGTGTCATGGCACTTTTCGCCATAGCAATTCGTCTCTTAACTTCCGGAACACATATAGGTAGGTAGATATTCGTCATATATACTTAGTTTGTTCTTTGTGTGAAATTACTGCGTTTTTGGTGTTTGTAGGTACAGAAATAATAGACGACGTAGGCGTATGCTACGACGTAGCACATTACATTTAATTAAAAACAAAAAGCAGTGTAGGGCCGTAGGCCTGACTTAATATTTAGGGTTGGCGCAACCTGAGTTTTTGCAGTGACGTGCATTTCTGACGTCTAATTTCTAAATATCGTTTACCTAATTGGTGAGAAAATCATAGAGCATAGAGAATCATAGAGCGTATCTGAGAGTTATCAACAATGTTCTCAAAGGTATGTGAGCTTGCCAATCCGCACATGGTTAGAATTATACTCTTTCCATTCGTTTATTTTCTCTTTGAAACATGAACAGATATAGCAATTGCGAGGCACCAGAAAGAGACAACTTTACCTTTATCTCTCTCTGGTCCCTGGCTATTGCAATATCTGTTTCATGTGATTTCACGTGTCAAAGAGAAATAGTCGTAAAAAGGTTGAGATCACAAAAATACACTTTATTACAAAAGTAATTAACGCATTCGCACATTGATATATAGGTAATAATACTATGGATTTCGGGTCAGCGCTAAAAAGTGTTCGAACCGAAAGAGAACCAAAACGCGAAAAGGTTTCCAATCGCACTTCAGTCGCATTATTAACACGCGTTAATAATGCCGCTCGAAGCTGCATAGGGTGAAAAAATAGTTAGTCGAAGCTACGTAAGCTGATAGCTTGCCGAAAGCCAAATTAGGCTGTATAATAATGGTTTAAGACATCAATTACAATGTCTTAGTTTGTTTATAAAAATACACAAATGCACACTCGTTTTTAAACAGGTTTTCTCGGGACACTTTTTTCGTGAATTTTGCACTACACCCGGGGTCCATACATTTATATGTCAATGCGTTCGCATAATACTTTTTAATTTTATTTTATTTATTTAGTATGTAGGTCATACTGACATCAATTAGTCCTGTGCACTTTAATCTGCAATGCGGAGAAATACGGCGGTTTTTAACTGAAAATATAGCATTCAAAAATCGTATTTCATCTCTATACAAACCTCAGTGAAAAATATTTCAAATATAACGTTTTATTCACCGACTCGATTTCTATGTCGTTTTATTTTTATATGAAAGCTATCGACGTTGGACATAATATATACTCCGACTTTAATTCGATGCAGTAAAATGACATTTCATATCTTACTAAACTCCACAAAATAACTTTAAATCTCATAAAATATTAGCTGACCGGCAAACGTCGTTTTGCCATTAGGAATATAAAAAAAAAGAAAAAAAATAACAACCTACTCTCAGACCTAGTGATCATACACTGAAAATTTCATAACAATCGGTCCAGCCGTTTCGGAGTTTGGTAACAAAGAATGGCACGAAAGAGAAGTGACTTTCAAAGCAAAATAAATACGTGAAATACTTTGATTATACATTTTAGTGTTTTTATTTGTTTATTTAGCTTCACAAATGGCATAGTCCAGTCATTTAAGCTTAAATTAGGTAAGAATCTCGGAATTCGAGATACCCAGCTTTATTTCTGTAAATACTTGTGTATTGACTCCCTAAAGGTTGTCTCAAAACCTACATATGGTAGGGTGTGCGCAACTATTAAATTTCAAGGTCAAAAGGTCACAAAAGTCGGTTTATTGCGCTTTTTTGGAAATATCTCATTTCCTATGGGTTTTTTGCAATTTTTATTTATTATCAATATTGTAGAATACAAGATTCTCTACTAATTTTGTTTAAAAATTTTTTTATACGGTGAACCGTTTTCGAGATAGCGCGCGTTTTAGGGAGAGCGCGCGGTCACAGCATCACTTCAGGTCAACCGGTGCCTCCGGTCGAAAACGCGTCATATATAGTTGATGAACTATCGATAAATCAAAGATTATAAATATTTGTCAAATTTTTATTAACTATTATATTATATTTTATCATTTTCTTATTTTAATTTTGATTTACTTGTCATTTTAATTGGGCGTACACTTGTCTTACGAACAAGAAATTTTCTTTAAAAAAGTTGGGAAAGGAAATGTTAAAACGGAGATATACTCGACTAAAAGTTTTGATAATTATCCTCATTCCAAAACACATATTTTATTTCTGCACGCATTAAGTGGCTGTGACACAACTTCTGCGCTTTTTAAAAAGGGAAAAAAAACATTTTTAAAATTTTTTGATAAACTGACAAATTTGGATGAACTAGCTACAGCATTTGAGGAAGAAAATTGTTCGGCCCAGAGATTATTAGAGAGTGGAACTCAAACCTTGGCCGTCTATAATGCTCCGAAATCTGTGAAAAGTCTCGATCATCTTCGTTATATGCATTACGTCAAGTCTACGTAAGTATTAAGTCAAGTCTTAATAAACCTGTGCAGCTTTCAAATATTCCACCAACAAGTGCATTTGCTCATCAACATTTCAACCGTGTATATTATCAAGTTCAAACTTGGTTAGGACATGATTTGGAACCCCAGGTATGGGGCTGGGCTATGCGAAACGATTTTCTGGAGCCTATCATGACAATTTTACCACCTGCTCCAGAAGACTTGCTAAATACAATTTTGTGCAACTGCAAGAGTGGTTGTGGTTCGCGATGCGGATGCAGGAAAGCGGGCTTGCAATGCTCTTTAGCTTGTGACCAATGTAATGGGCAAGCTTGTCTCAATGCTCAACCATATCAGAGCGACATTAACGAAGATGGAACCTTTGACCCCGAAATCATGGAAGAACTTGAGACAAATGTCATTGAAGACAATAATGAAGACCAGTTTGAAATTTACCAGCAGCCAGAAGACGACGATGAAGAGGAAGAAGATGATTAAAATAATATATTTGTGTTTTTTTTCATCATATTGTAAGAAGTTATTTATATTAATTAGGTTAAAATTCAAATATAATTCCTACATTTCATTAACAATTCTGCAATTACATGAGTAGGTAAGTGTTGTTAAACAAATTAATACTGAATAAAAAGTGGATAGGTTAGGAAAAACAATGATAAAATATAATATAGTAGTTAATAAAAATTGACAAATACTTATAATCATTGATTTATCGATAGTTCATCAACTATATATGACGCGTTTTCGACCGGAGGCACCGGTTGACCTGAAGTGATGCTGTGACCGCGCGCTCTCCGCCCTCTATCTCGAAAACGGTTCACCGTATAAAATTTTTTTTTAAATAAAATTTGTAGAGGATTTTGTATTCTACAATATTGATTGATTTTTTGATTTTTAAAGGTCTTTATTTTGCAAAAATAATTTACAATATGTTAAGCAACAGTTAATAAACACGTATTGCTAACAAATATAATTAACTTACGTTACCCAGGCTTATACGCCTTTATAAACATATACATTGATTTTCAAAAAAGTTAACATCATAATGTACAAAGAACATCTTATTATATGAACAACAAAACTATGCGACGGTTGCAACCATTCGCATTTATATAAATATCAATACAATAGAACTAAAAACTAAGAAATGTCACGCCTACCTGCGCGAACATTTAAACTACACATACACATTGTAAACCAAAACTTCATATTTTTTTTTTTAAATACAAAATTCAGCGGGTACGCAGAACAAAAATCGAGCCACAGTATCGGCAACGAGTTTCGTATACCGGTCGCTTGTACTGACTTAACGTTACGAGTCACCGAGGAAATAGTGATGGGGAAGTCTGTACCGGTTGTAAGTATCGACATATGGTAATGTACTATATCTACTTCTACCAATTGTTGAGACTAGAATATTTGGATGGGCAGGATTTTTACGTATGTAAAAATTTTGGGATATATTTAAGATAAAGTCTTTTAAGAATGGATATTTAATTTTATTGTGCAATTTTTTAAGATTTGTACGGAATGGAGTGTTGTAAGCTATTTTAATTGCCTTATTTTGTATAATTTGTAATTTTGAGTATTTATTATCCGTGATGCTGCACCAAACGGGGGCTGCGTAGGTTATACATGGTCTTATTAAAGTGGAGTAAATTCTTAATTTAGTTATAGAACTAAGCTTCGACTTTCTATTTAATATAGGTTGTAATGCATTCGTGGTTTTAGCTCCTTTAAGAACAAGGTTATCAATATTTTTACCCCAATTTAGTTTGTCATCCAATATCGTCCCCAGGTATTTAACCTGGCGACTCCAAGGTATAGAATAATTATTAAATTTAATTTTTCTAGCAGGAACAGATCGTTTTCTAGAGAACATAATGCTTTCTGTTTTATCAGGATTTAATTTAAGTTTCCACCTTGTGAAAAAATCACTTAATAGTTCCAAGGAAAGTTGTAAACGCCCGATAACGAGGTCACTATCCTCAGAAGTGGTATAAGTTGCCGTGTCATCAGCATATATTGCGAGCTGCGTATGTGGCTGTTTTGGAATATCGTTAATAAAAAGTGTAAATAAATAGGGACCCAAAATTGAGCCTTGAGGTACGCCAGCTGGTGTGTATTTAAGAGAGGATCTATGGTCCCCTATGGATACTGAAAAAGAACGATTTGTCAGATATGACTGTACAAGTTTAACAAGACATAATGGAACATTATTGGCTAGTAGCTTGTGTAGTAGACCATCATGCCAAACAGAATCAAAAGCCTTTTCAATATCTAACAGAATCATGCCAGTGCATTTGCCAAGATTCATGCCATGAACTGCATGTTCAGCTACTCTAGCCAATGCGTTGTTGAGTGATTTCGACGGAACCCAAATTGCTCAGGTATTAGCAAATGATCTGTAGCGGTTTGAAGACGAGTCAAGATTAAAGATTCGAAAACTTTGCCCATGCTAGGCAATAGACTAATTGGTCTGTAACTGGATGGGGAGGATTCATCTTTGCCTGGTTTCTTGATTGCTATTATTTTAGCAGTTTTCCACGCACTCGGAAAATACCCCAATGACAAACATCCATTATAAATCTTAGTTAGTAATACTAAGCATTTTTGTGATATGTGCTTTAGAAGACAGTTTGTTAGACCGTCAAAACCTGGAGCTTTACGAGGTTTGAGATTTTTAAGTACTTTACGAACTTCACATGGTCTCACAAGTTTATTTAATATATCGCACTTAAAGGAATCTAGCTTAGTGACTGATTCAGATACTATGCGTTCGGTTTCAAAATCACTATTCCAACGTTTGGTAAGATTCATGTTATCGAGGAATGCTTCAGCTAATGCCTCACATTGGTCTTGCGTAGAAGATGTGAAAGAATCATCCGTCATCTTAAGAGGAGGGATTGTATTGACTTTAGGGTTTAATGATTTCACTAGTCGCCATATGTCTGATGAGGGATTATCGACGTTAGCTAATTTGTTATCCCAAAGTTTGTCGTTAAATTTTTGTATTTCTTGATCAATTTTAGATTTCAAAGCATTGAATTGTGTTAGGTAAAATCTCTTAACAACTTTATCTTTCTCCTTTAAGGACTGTCTTCGGCAGGCATTTTTAATTTTTATTAGTTTTCGAATGTGTCGAGGTAGCTTAATTTTGCTGTCAACTGATATAATGGGGATACTAAAATCACGAGCAGCTGTAAGAGTGTTTGTTAAGAAATCAATATTACTGTCTATTTCACTCATTGAATTAAAAGGTGGTATGTCGAGAGTAATATTTTGATCTAAAAACTTTCTGAATTTGGGCCAGTCAGCTTTTTTGTAATTATAAGTTTGAAAAGATTTGCGCTCATAAGTACCATCGACTGTGAAAAATATGGGAAGGTGGTTCGAAGACAAAGCAGTTATGGCTTCCATATCTGCGATGTCTTTAACACCATGCGCTATGACTACATCGGGTGTTGAAGGTGTGTGTGAACTGTCATAGTGAATTAACGTAGGTGTACTTGGTGCAAATACGTCATATTCGTTATTAATCATGTGTTCGAATAAGATTTTACCATGTAAATTAGGGGCGGAAGGGCTCCAATAGGGATGCTTTGTGTTAAGATCCCCCATGAGAACTATCGAGGGAAATGTGTTAATGATGATGTCTAAATCATTGCATAACAATGGAAGATTAGGAGATTGGTAAGCAGCTATAAAAGTCACGATTTTACCAGAAAGACGTAACTGGATTCCAATAGCCTCTAGGTTGTATGTCCGAGGTATTTTGACAGGAATGTGAGGGATGTCCTTCTTTATTAAAATGGCTACACCTTGTCCCCGGTCGTCTGTCAACTTATCTTGTCGGTAACAATGAAATCCAGGAGTATTTAGGTGTACGTTAGGGGATATTCTGGTCTCACACAAGGCAATAATATCGACATCAAGAGCTCTTACCAGATCCTGAAGCTCAACTATTTTTCTGCGGATGCCGTCTGCGTTCCAGAACAACAAGCGTAACTTTAAGCTATTATACATATTGACCTAAGTGGGTTAGAACTAATATTACTTTATCCATCATATTTTTACACTCAAGAAATTGATTCTTGATAGATTTAATTGCTTTTAGTATAGAAAGTATGTCCATAGTAGCTTGATCATTACTAACGTCGCAGAACTGTAGGTCTGTGGCTTTATTTAGTGGATTCTTTCCAGCTGTAACTTCAGTCCAGGATCGGCCATCAACTTTACCACTTACAACTATTTTAGGTGGATTTTCTTTAACAATGTTTTGAGTCTTCCTTTCTTGAATTATGCGAAGGTATTTCTGACGCTCATTACACTGACGATAGTTTGCCGGATGATTTTCTCCACAGTTGCAACATTGAGCAGGTTGGGTTCGATCTTTTTTCAGACATTCACCGGTAAGATGAGGCTCTGTACATTTAACGCACCGTGGCGTTAGGTTACAATTTTTAGACGAGTGCCCAAATCCTTGACACCGAAAACACTGAGTTCCATACATGTTATTTGCCTGGTATTTGCGTATTTGAATAACACAGTTGCTAATATATTTAATTTGTTTGAAGCGTTTGATATCACTGCCTGGAGGTAGTTGAACGAAGAAAGGTGGGCACGCAGCATTCCTGCCACTAGGTACCCGCATTTTTCGTACTATGACATCAGGGAATCCAATGCATGCAAGTTCGTCCTTCAGGTGAGCTTCGACATAGGCCGGTAATCCAAAAATTACAGCTTTTGATGTTCTTTCATCTTTACGTGAGAAGGTGTAATATGGTACATTTTCAGAGGTTAAACCTTTTTTGACAGCTTCATGACTCTCTGGTGAGTAACAGATTACTGCAATTTTGTTATTTCCTCTGTACTGCAGATGAAAATCTTTATTATATCTGCTAATAAGGGTCCTTATAAACTCGTGGGTCCATTCTTTTCTGTTTTCGATGATAATAGGTGGTGTCCTGTTTGAATTTTTGCGGGCAACGGTTGCTTCCTGAAGTCGTCGAGCTGATGTCTCGGATTCATCTTTTTCGGGTGCTAAGAAACTGAATCTATTTGTGGTGTTCACAGGAACTGACGAGTTAGATTCGGTAAAACGTGCCGTCCTTTTTGGTATTTCCCATGCTGTAGTATCACTGGGATTGTCTAGGGGTCGCTTTCCAAGTGAATTGGATCTTGTTAAATAACGCTCCATGCTTCCAACTATCACGCTAACCGATTAACGATATCGATAGATACGTTTCCCATCACTAAACTGCGGACCGTCGGAACGGGGGGGAGTTTGTGTGAACGCGTGCGTCAACGATGCGCGCGCGGCTGCCACTGACACTTTTGTGACCTTTTGACCTTGACATTTAATATTTGCGCACACCCTACCATATGTAGGTTTTGAGACAACCTTTAGGGAGTCAATACACAAGTATTTACAGAAATACAGCTGGGTATCTCGAATTCCGAGGTGAACTTACTATAATGACTGGACTAACAGTTAAAAACGTAATTTGCTGCATCGAATTAAAAGTCAGAGTTAAGAGTCAAAATATAATTAAATTTTAGAATACGAAACTATAATAAATACAGTACGTCCCACGGCGATGCCACGTGGAAGAGAAGATTTCACTGAAAGCTAAAACATAAATTTAATTTCAAAAACAATTTGATTTGCATTCATAGATTTTCAAATAATTGCCTGGTTGAACCGGGGTTCAAACCCGCTATACAAGAAAAAACATGGATTATTCCTTACGAAAAGAAGCCATGTATTTACCATGTATTTCAAGATTTGATGAATTTCTTTAGAAAAAAGAAAAGATGACATTGCCGTAAGGCATTCAACTAACAATCATGTTAAATAGTACAGTATTTAAGGTAAGATTCCATTTTTTACTGCTATATTGTTATTCGCATTTATACAAATTGAAATCTAAATATATAAAAGAAGATACTGACTTACTGACATATCAACGCACAGCCCAAACCGCTGGGTCTAGAGACTTCAAATTTGACACACAGGTTCCTTATATGATCTAGGGGTGCAATAATAAAGGATTTTTCATAATTCTCCTCCTAAAGGGGTGAACCGGGGCTCCAAAGTTCGTATTTTACCAAGCTTCAATACTCCTTCACGCCGCAGCTACTGAACCGATTTGGCTCAAATTTGGAACGGAGATAGATAAATTGCATCGTGGGTTAACACATAAGCTACTTTTCATCCCGGGAAAATCCATGGTTTCCGTGAGAATAGGGAAAACTAAAATTTACGCGGGGGAAGCCGCGGGTATCTGCTAGTAAAATATAAATTGGAAGATATAAATTAGATACTATGTGTTCCTAATGAAGACGAATGAAGCTTTCTGTATTCTACCTACGCGCTTCGTTTACAATTTCTAAATATTAAATGTGGCGAGCGGTCGTAATCACGTCGCCGACGGTTTTTGTGGGCCTTGAATTAGTATCTATTCATAAAGAAAATCAATATTTAAAGAAGGATGTTGTTTATTGATTTATGGTGAGCAGATAGTAGAACCGATAACCGATTTCTGGACTTCCTTTTCTGGATGGTACACGACCACAAAAAAAAGTATTAAATATGCATTTTTATACATAATAAATTTTACTCGCAGTTTCGCCCCCGTGGATTCCCTATATACCTACCAAGAATTCACCTGAATGGGAATCAGTCTTAGATAGAATATATTTAAACTGTGGTTTATTAGGCTATCTAATTTAAAAGGAGACACAACCATACAATCGTTCACATTTATAATAGTATATGTACTTAATACGTTTTGCCTGCGTGAGTTTTGGTTTTTTACCAATCGTTTGGTTTTGTACAAACCGCTGATTTTACCGGGATATCAAGTTCTATCCAATTTTATACGAAATTTCAACAAATCGATCCGGTATACTTAATTTGTGATTTGCTTGAGTAGAATTTTTAAGCATTCAAACATGAAAAATACATTTATAATATCAATAGAATTTTTCAATTCTGACCAGTACTTCCTGAGATTAGCGCGTTCAAACAAACAAACAAACTCCTCTGCTTTTTAATATAAGTATAGGTATTATTTAAAATTACAAATTCATGCAGACGAAGCCGCGGGAAACAGCTAGTAGGTACATCTAGATATACTCTGAGGGGTTAGTAAAAGTTTTTGTACGAATTTCGAGTCGACTCGCATCGCACAAACGAATCGAATTCCTTTTTTACATTTACAGCCAGCACCATCTATGAACAGTCTCTGAAATGCGGTTGTCAATAGATGGCGCTAGCTGTAAACTCTGATTATTTAGGTTATGAGGTGCCATCTACAGTGCGTTCAGCGTTATTTTGCCTCTGGCTGTCATATTGCCTAACCTGAGCTCTGTGTTGCCGCTTAAGGTTTGAAAGATACCCGGTATGAAACTGCGAAATATTTTCGTATTTAAATTTCTCAATTAAAGTAAGTTTGGATGTTAGAATTTAAGTTTGTAATCTTTGGATTTGGTTTGTGGGTATATTTTTATCCCAATATTCATAGGTACGGGATCAGGACTTATGCGGGTAAAACTGCAGGGCCGGTACTCTAAAATAATTTGGATAGGTATTTGAATTAGTATTATGTACCTCAAGTTTGCATTTATCTATATACATAGGTAATATATGACTAAATTAAAACAACATTTTTATAGGTTTTATTTATTTTGAATAAGAGTGATCCAAGCGGGTCGCTAGTGGTTCGTCACTGTTTGCTGATGAACGTGAATCGTCGGAACTGCTGCTTTCCGATTCTGTATCAGACTCGTCATTTAATTCTATAATAAATTTATCGATTTCAGAGTCTATAATTCCATCTGTTTTAATAAACTGTTGTTCAATATGGCACACATGTTGACACTGCTTCTGCCAGTCTTCTGCAGTGATCGATTGGAACGCTTCTTCTGTTCATTGTAGTATCTTGTCTGCTTCCTGTCCAACATTTTTAGCAGCTACACGCTTTTCAACAGGCTCCACATAAATTCTATAGGATTAAGTTCGCAGTGGTATGGTGGTAACCTAGCCACTTTGTGTCCATGCGCTTCAAGAAGTTGATCAGCTTCATATTTTGGAGCTTCTTTATGCTCTTTTATAATTTCGTATAATTGAGCTTTCACCATAGTAGGAAGATAAGATAACCCCTTATTTGTGATCCAATTTTGCATATCAGTTTTGGTAGAGCTCATTGTTGGTGCCTTGTTCACCTTTACAGTGTGATAGGGTGCATTATCCATAACAATTAAACTATTAGGCGGTAAATTGGGGATGAGTTTGTCTTCTAACCATTTCATGAAATTCGTCCTGTTCATGTCATCATGGTAATCTCCTGATTTCGACTGCGATTTAAATATTAATTGTGCATTTGGAATAAACCCCATTTCGCCACCTGCATGAACGATGATCCAGCGTGCACCAACTGAATCGCTTTTTAAAACACCTTGTTCATTTTCCATCTGCCAACATTTGTTGACAGAATATGAAGCGTGTATATAAGTTTCATCAAGATATACGATAGGTCGGCCTTCATTTCGATTTTGTCTTAAAATATTTAAGTATCTGTACCTCCAGGCTACAATGTCATATCGTTCCATTAAAATTTTTCTTTTAGAACCACATTTTTTAAATCTAAATCCAATTTGCCGAATTATTTTCCATAGTGTGGTACGACCTCCATTGAAGTTAATATCAATTTTTAATTTAGCCAAAAGCTTGCTCAAAGTAGGCAACTCCTTTCTGACTACGTACATTTGATGTATTTTAGTTCTGATTGCACATAGTTCAAAATCATCTAACTGAATTTTATTCGATTGGCAGCGTTTTTTCCTGGGAGTACATATTTTCTTAGACGTGGAAGCAGCAACCTCACACTCTTTGGTAATAGTGGTGACAGTTCTCTCAGAAACGCCTGAAATACAAAACATTACATTAATGTTATGCATGTTGTACAAATGTACATTATGCATGTTGCATATTGTACATTTTTTTAATTAATCTTGTTATTAAATAATACATAATGTAACAAAGGTTCGTATTAAAGAAAAAAAACCGATCGGGACTTGCGCGGGTGAAACCGCAGGGCGCAGCTAGTTTATACAATAAGAATCAAATACTATGTTTTTAAAACAAATATAATTATTATACATATACCTATTGTACGGAATGTATTACAATTAAAACATCGTGACTACAAACAATAATCTATTAGCAAAACAAATAACTTTCGATCCCTAATAACGGGAAACTATGAATAGCAGGTAACACTAATTTACTTACCAGTCATGGCGGCTACACGTTGACGAACATGTTCAAATGGAATTAATGGTCCTCCATTAGCTTTTTCCCGTTCACAAAAATTACGAACTGAGGATACAATTTTTCTGCCGCTACTTTGAATCCTTTTTGGCATGATTAACACGTTTAAAATCAAAAAAATTAAGAAAAACGCAAGGAGCTTCACACTGTGTTAAAGGTACTTGTCAGCAAGAATGGCGGGTAATGCCAACCTAACAGAAACAGCTGTCAGAGGCAAAATAACGCTGAACGCAGTATAGTTAGTATACTTCCGTTAAAGTGTTTCACGCGGGCACAGAACACATATACTCTCTAACCACGCGGGAGTCTGGAACCATGGATTTTTTCGGGATATGTGTTAATCCAGCATGTAATAGGTCCATTCTAAATTTTAGCCACATCGGTTTAGTAGCTCCGGCGTGAAGGTATAACAAACACACACACTTACACACAAACTTTCGCGTGATAATAAGGTAATGTGATATGCGTTATGTCATACTTATTAATTCTTAGTACGAACGAACTACTTATTAATTCCACGAAGTACTTATTAATTCCATGGTGATATGTTTTGGTATAATCACCATGGAATTAATAAGTACTTCGTGGAATTAATAACCTTGTTTGAAGGTGGTTGGGTAAAATTAGCCCGCCAAATTCAAATATGATTTAATTTTTCGCCTAAAGTTGCATATTATAGTACACGAACGAATAGCACATGTCAATTATTGCCTTATGGCAATGTTTTACGAAAAGAACCGTATTGCAGTCTAATTATGTTTTAAAAACAAACATTGCTCAAAAATCTCCATTCACCTCATATTTATTTTGGTCATTTTGTGCTACCAAGAGTGAAGCGAGATAAAGCTATCAGGAATTAATGACGTAAATAAGGATTTATAAGCAAAGTTTATCTTAAAAACATATTATTTTAAGGCATTTAACTGTTATTTGCGCAATTTATTATCGCCTTATTTATTTGCGAAAAACTAAATAAAATTTTGAATTTGGCCGCCATCACCCGATCCCATCAGACAACATTGGTGAAAAGTCGTGAGCACAGATTATGTAAAAATTTTAAAAATAATTTAGAGCATCTTTACCATACAATGATATAAAAAAAATCTAGCATTTTATAAAAGTTACATACGGAGTGCGGAAATAATTTTATTACATTTAATAAAGTTGTGGTTGTAACTTGTAGCCACACAGAACACGTCATATTATGTAGGTATTCTCTATCACCACCTTGTCAATGGTGCCAACTGTCAGGTGTGCTCAAAGATGGTGTGGTAAACGTAGTCAAATGAAATATTTTAATTGAAAAAGTATTGCAATTTCATTCTATAAAATATTATAAATCCATATTTCAACTACAAAAAAGATAGAGTATTTATTATTTTGCGAAACACTTCGCGCCTTCAATTTACTCTATGGCGCCAACTGTGGATTATATTTAGTGACGTAACATCCGGCAATCAGCAAACTCCTTTTTCTCTTGCGTGTTGCGGCGTGCGCAGGCCGCTGTTTTTTTGAGCAATTTCGCGCCCGCCATTTTGTTACGCTCTCTGCTCTGTTGTCTATAAATTTTCAATAGATCGTCTTTATGGAAAGGTCCGTAGATAATTTTACTCTTTGGGTATCTACAAGTGCTCTATTCTATTAATTCAAACTGTCAAAGTAACCAAAATAATGTTTTCAAATTCAAATATGTATTTTGTTAATATTTCAGCTTTTCACAGTGTCGTGATAATGTATGAAGATGGATTCTTTGTCGCATTTGTGTCGATGCTGTCTGTCTCCTGATGCAGATGTTTCACTTTTGAAAGAAGACCAAAATCTTAAAGAGCAATTTTTGGAAACCACTAGTATTGAGGTTGGTAATTTTCTTATTAGTAACACTCATTTAATTTTTTTCTAGTATGTAGGTATTATTTCTTGATATAAAGCACCATTTATGCATCATCTACTTATTTGTTTACAATGTCCCCAAAAAATAATATCTGACATTTCAAGGAGGTTATGGCTAAGTCAGATGTGCCCGCGAAATTTAATTTTCGTTTAGTTTTTCGCAATTTGTGAACTAAGGCATGATAATAGTCTATGGTAGTAAAATTTCGGAGTGGCGGTATAAACTTTATAGGTACCAAAATCTTTGCTTACATTTTTCCATTCAGAGATCTTCTGCGTATCGAGTTTGAAACTAAACTGTTGTCAATTATTCTCGGTCTGATTTCCTTTACTAACACTCAAATGAATATGATCATGTAAAGATCATTTAGATATTCCAGTCAATCTTACTCTCACAAGCCTGTATTTTATTGTTAGTTTACAAACTGCTAAAACCTGAATACAATTGAATATTGTGGAAGCCCTTTGCTTAAATAAAAAGGTTTGCACTATGGATAAGTCTTCAGAATTATGAAAAAACACAATTTGAGTGCATTTAGACTGTAATGATATTAATTCACTCAACAATGTGGTGATATTAATTGTTTTGATCTGTTATTGCATCTTGGTATAGTCAAATGTGATAGGTCTTGGGCTCGCACACCTAGATTTTGACATACTTATTCAATGATTCCATACCACAAAGAGCATAAAAGACAATTAATACAAATCCTTTTTTTCCTTTAAAAAAAGAATTTGTAGTATTTGTTGTCTATGGCTATCAAGTAGATAGACTGATCTTACAAGAATTCAGTTTTTTCTAATTTTGAAGAATCAAACAAATTGAAGAATCGAACCCCAAAAACAAAAGTAATTGCTAAGGTAATGAGTGGTTCATATCAAATCTTTTAAGTCAGTATTTTTTATTTTCACAGATTATTCAAGGTGACGGGCTACCTCACAACCTCTGCAATAATTGTTACACACTTTTGTTATCTGCATATGAGTTTCGGGTGCAGTGTCAGAAGATAGACAAAGAACTGAAAAATCAGCTTGAAGCACCAATGGATCAAAGACAGGGTGGCTTCTCAAAAAATCAGATTAAAACAACTCCAGCCTTGACTATGGACGATCTAACAAAGGAATCAATGAAACAACTCGAAAGTATAATAAAGCAGGAACCTTGTGATAGCGATGATGACTTTTACTATGTTGTTGTTGTTGATAAACCAGAGGACAGTACTGATGGAGATGGTAAAAATGATCTTGGAATGACTGCAGAATATGATAATGAGCAGGCTGTGGATGCTGAAGTCCAAAAGAACATAAAAAGCAGCACCGCTTTTCAAAGTGTTGAATCGTTTCTTGTTTCAAACCCAAAAATTTCTCTGCATGTACCAGCTAATATACTGGAGAATGAGGATAGCCAGGATGCTGAAAATTACGAAAATGTTATGATGGACGTAAACGAAGTGAGTCAGCCATCTCAAGTTCATACTCTATCCATAACGGAAGACTCTCAGGACAAACCAGAAAACAAATATTCAGTTATGGTCACCGATAACATCAATAACTTTCAGAGTAAAAACTTCATCAAAATTCTCACTCCATCTGGTGCTGAACAGACAATACTAATTAAGAGTGAAGATGGTTTAGAATATATCACAGATCCTAATTTGGAGAAAGGTGTGGATGAAGATTCTATGGGTGAAGAAGTGCTATTCTATGAAGGTGATGAATCTGATCTTCAAATATTGAAAGGCGATGGCTCTGAACTGATCATAGAATATGCGGATGACAGTCACATCGCTACAATTATACAACAAGATGATGGGACATTCCTCTGTGAATGTGGGGAGTCTTTTGATGACCTGTCTAACTATGAGACACATCAACTGCAACATAATCAAAGTGAAGAGTTCTTGTGTAATCTTTGTGGCAAAGGATTTGAATCGGGTGAAATATTGGCAGGACATATGATCCTTCACCGCACAACAGGCTTCTTAGTCACTTGCCCATTCTGCAACCAAGAGGTGAAGAGAAATACTCTCACTCAACATATAAAATACACTCAC
This sequence comes from Coenonympha arcania, assembly GCA_036785405.1. Lineage (NCBI taxonomy): Eukaryota > Metazoa > Arthropoda > Insecta > Lepidoptera > Nymphalidae > Coenonympha > Coenonympha arcania. The sequence continues at coordinate 7,600,372 of CM072059.1, forward strand.
AATAGCAAACCAAAATGTCAACTATGTGGAAAGACATTTGCAAACCAAAATAATCTGAAGCGCCACATGATGATTCATACTGGCATCAAGGAGTTTGAGTGTGATATTTGTCAGAAAAGGTTCCACCAGAAAATCACTATGCAAACGCATAGACTGACGCATGTAAACCCATTCACATGCTATCAATGCGGGATTAAGTTTGATAGTAAACTATCCTTGGCAACACATAAAGGAAGCTCTGACTGTCATGACATGAGACGAGTGAAAGCTAAGGAAGAGTTGATGAAAACAGTGAAGCAAGAAATTATGACTACTGGAGGGAAGTTGTTGGGTTATGCTTGCTCTTTGTGCAAGAAAATGTTCTCTGTCGAGGCTGCGTTGGACCAACATGTTGCAAGTAAACACATGTTGGATTCTGACGATGGAGGTGCTGAAGGGAAGTTTAAGAAGAATTTGAAAAGGTTTGACTGCCTAATATGTGGTAAGGGGTGCGCGAGTCAGGCGATGCTCATCATGCATGAACGAGTCCACACCAATGAGCGTCCCTTTCCCTGCCAGCTGTGCTCACTCCGGTTCAAGACTAAAACCCATTTGCGAACGCATCAGCTAACCCACACTAGGGAGAAGAAGTTTGGGTGCTCTGTTTGCATGAAATTCTTTGCTCTGAAGGGCAATTTGGTTGTTCATTTAAGGACGCACACAGGCGAGAGACCGTATGTCTGTACGCTGTGCGGAGAAGCCTTCATTGACTCCAAATATCTTAAAAAGCACAAACAAAAGAAACACGCTATTGAAGGAAATGTACCGTGGAACAAGTTTGATTAGAATGAGGTACTATACTAATTTTGTAAATACATACTATTTACACAAATCCCCTTAAACATAAAGTTTAAGGGGATTTGTTAAGATGTACATCTTAATATGTATGTTGAAAGCTGATTCCCAGTCTTGACTCAGGTCAGTGCTATAATTCCATTTTCCTATACTATTAGACTAGCTGACCTGCCTAGTTTGGGTATAAAACAGTGGAAATGAAATACCTAGGTATCCCATGGAGGTTCCCTTGTCCCATGGAAGTTCCCTTTATAGCTACACCATAAAGGTAACCTCTGTGATAAAAATCAGCTTTCTAGGCTTGAGCTGGCTCATAATGATTCAGCCAATCAGAATTTTTCATTAATATATAAGGCCTAATTTATAATCTACAATGAAATTTTCTAATAGGTAGTCATTTAGATGGTTAAATACAATGTACATTATTAATGATTTATTATTCGCTGTTTGTATTATGAACAAATTGTAATTACAATAATAAATTTAAAAGGGTGTTATATTGTATAACAAAGTTCTGTAAGCTTTTGTATTATAAGTCCGGGGCTCTTTTTTATTAAGAAGTGTATTTTTTTATTTAAAATGAAATGCTTTGTCAATTTTGTACAGCAGGACAGATTAATTTGTTTTGCTATAATCCGCTACTTGATCAAGTACTATCAAGTAGCGGCTTATAGCAAAACGAATTAATATGTCCTGCTAATTATGGATTCCCGCAAAATAACGCCTGTTTCCATTCAATGTACAGTGGCACCAATTTGTCTCGTTTGTGTTAGACTGAGTTTTCATAAGGCGCGGGTGGCAAGCCACAGCTCACAAGCTGCTGTTTTGTTCAAGTAACGAATAGATGGTATAGATATTTCAGTCCACGAAGACGCGCCCCACTCTGTCGAACTCCGTACAAATCGAATGTAACGTAAGCGATTTTGACAGAGTGGGGCGCGTCTTCGTGGATTGAAATTTCCATACAAAACGACGCTAACGACGTATTTCAGTTTACAGATAAATTGGTAACACTGTGATTACTATCCTCTCTCTGTGACATTTCAGCCCCCACGACGCGCCCCACTCTCTTAAACTCCATACGAATCGAGTCGAACATAAGCGATTTTGACAGAGTGGGGCGCGTCTTCGTGGATTGTAATATCTTTATCTACTTTAATAATATTTAATGACTAAAGAAAAATATAATCAGATGTCACTGTCTTCGTGGATTGTAATATCTTTAAATAATATTTAATGACTAAAGAAAAATATAATCAGATGACACGGTAAGAGGTATTTTTTAATGTTTTTGGGAGGTACCCACTAACTTGCCAATATTTATTTTGTTTTGGTTTTCACGCATTAGTTATAAATTAATTATTTTGGCGAATTAGTCTGGTGCGTTCGCTGTAATTATTATTACAAGAGTTCTCTATAAATATCATTATTATAGTATTAAAAGTTTGTAGGTAACTTGTAAATTAATGTATCTGAAATACCTTTTTGTTTCAGTGAGTGGAATTACCCTGTCCGCAAAAAACAAATTGCATTTGGTTTTGAGAAAATGTAAAAATTTAATTTCGTTGACAGGGTAGTACGATTCCCGTTAATAGGGCAAAGCTCTTATTTTTTTTGTAATATGGTAGATAAGCCAAGATGAGAAAAATAAAAACTAAGCAGTATTTTGATGTTTTATTTTATTTTTATCATGTTAATCATTTACGATCCGTCAGTCACTGCTTGTAATGACTCAAAATTTAAAAAATATCAAATTTTCATATCGAAAATTATAAAGTAAAAATAAATAGTGTAAAACAGTTAAATTAATTATTTAACCTATTTTATGAAAACTATTTCACAGCAAAAATATGTTTACGTACAACGAGGGCGCCAACGCTTCCTGAACTGAGAAGAAGCTCCAGAACTCTTGCCAACTTTTTTGGTATAATATGACGTCACAAAAATGAAGATAATGACGACACACGAACGAGTATCTCCTGTACTGTCTCAAGAGTTGACCTAGGCTAGGCTAAGTACCTACCTGGAGAATTCCTGAAATGAGCGCTTCATTATAATTAAGTATGCATGCGTGGAAACAAAACTTATTACCTATATGGTGCAGTGGAATACAGACCGTTGTTTTACTCGCTAGAATAAAAAAGAAAAGACTGAATTCCCTAATGATAATGAATCCATTTTTGTTGTAGAGACAGAATCAGTAAGGTAACATCGCATGACTGGGCCTGCAGTTTACTTATTAGGGCACAGAAAGCCGAGTAGGGAATTGCAAACAAATAATTCTATTCAACAATAGATGGCAGTTTGCTCTAATATACTCTCTTAAAAAGTAATTACTTTTCCTAATATTCTGTACATAGGTATTTTATCCTTAACAAAAAGCGTTTAAATTTGAAATTATCACGGTTCAAGAGGTACAATTTTCTAGTAGAGCTGAGCTCGTTACAATTCACAGAAAAACTGATGCAGCTATTGAGCAATAGATGGCAGTATACGAAGACAACGAATGATAAACAGAAAGATTTTCGTCACAAGAAAAATTATAAATCTCAGAAAAAAAGTTAGGCCCGGTTTTTACAAAAGCGAGATATTATAATATCTTGGCTTTTTATCCTGGAAAAATCCATGGATTTCGTAGCTTTTGTGAAAAACGAAGCTCACGCCGAAGATCTCATTTAAACCGCATGTATCCAACTCTCTAACTCAAAAAATCTATCGTACCCGCAGGAATAGTGAAAAACAGAAATTCACGCAGAAGTATTTCACTCATACACGCCGCAACTTCTGAACCGATTTGTCTGACATTTGGCATGGAGACTAATTAACACATAGGCCACTTTTTATCCTGTAAAATCCATGATTTCCGCGGGATTTGTGAAAATTCAAATTCACGCGTGCGAAGTCGCCGGTGTCTGGCAATTTAGTACTTATCTTACGAAACCTAAGTCCTAGCCCACCCAACTTCATGTTTGGTCGGTATTCGGCCGTAAGTTGTAAAAAAAACCAGTAAACTCCTTGCGTCATCTCCCACGATATGTACCAGGGCAGCAGCGCGAGCAGGCGTTGTCGTTCGCAGTAAATTAGGCGCGGGCTCGTGCCGCATCGCGCGCCACGCCGCCGCACTCAGCGATATTGCTATCGGCCCGCGACATCGGATGACTGCCTTAGGGCTTTGCCAACATGCCAATGTTATAAATATTGTGTTAAAAAACTATTTTTTTTGACGTGACACAAAAAAAATAGTTTTTTAACACAATAAATTGATGAACACCAGCAAGAGCAACGCACATGAAAAAATAGTAACGTTCCGCGTAACGTTCCACCTGAGCCTGTGCGTGCAAGCGAGAGCGCGCAACAAGCGATAGAGAGGCACGATAAAACAAACGATAGAGAGGCCAATTATGACGTTATCACGTAAATCTATCGTCCGTAAACCGACTTTACAGACAGCCAATTTTTTTTCAATCATCTACTATTACAGCTTACAGCTAGTGATTTATCTGTATAAATATATCATTATAGGTTAATCTATATCCCTAGTCCCTACTTCATTACTAAACTCATGAAAAATTAAAAAAAAAAAAAAACATTTGTGTATTCTATTTATTTTAGCTACGATCGCAGTATAATAACGTCATGGATAGGTAGGGCACATTCTATAAGGATGATGTCCGAAGTAGACATACAGATTGTTCAAAACTCAAAATTATGAATGATTGCAAACAATTTCGTTACAGATCCTAATTCTATAAATAAAATACTTTTAGGTTTTGCGTGCAATTAACCAATGAGTAGGGTACGTTACGTTGTAAGGTTGGTGTTACCAATAAGTACTACATTGGTAGATATACCAAGCTTCATATTCCTATAGCTATCAGTATCTATAGGAATATGAAAAAATAAATAATGGAGCGTGAGTAACAAAGCGGCAGCCCTGGCGCGGCGGCTGCCGGCGAACAAAGCAGCCGCGTCGAGCGCCACTCACCGCTCAGCCGCCTATACTGCGCTGCCAACGCTTTGAAACTTGCAATATTTTATTTCCTTTTAATTAAAAATAATTGGTCAAATGCGAGTCGGGCTCGCACACTGAGGGTTCCATCAAGACCAAGTCCACCAAATTAAAAGATCAGTAAAAAATCACGTTTGTTTATGGGAGCAGGGAGAAAAAAATAGACTAAAATAAATATTTAACGAAAATATTTATTTTTATTTGTCGTTATAGCGAGTGTCTAACTATCAAGTGTCTAACTATCACGGTTCAAGAGATACAGCTCGGTGACAGACGGACAGACGGCAAAGTCTTAGAATAGGGTCCCGTATTTACATGTCCCTTTGGGTTCAGAACCCTAAAAAAGACTTGAGTGTCGTCGATCACTCAGTAGTAGGAAAGTCTGGAATAACACCTTAAACAAAACTCGATTTTAAATTTTCATGTGTGATTTCACCCATCGCTCGCTAGATGGCGCTGTCTTCAGTTAGCTTACGCTAACGCGTTCGCCATACCATAACTGTAAACGTGATTGCGTGCCCATTCTGTCGACATAGTAAGAGACTTTCAAAATAAAATTTCGAAGATATTCTTAGATTTTCTTCGTGACGGGATTTACATCACGCAAATAATCAATTTTCTTTCGCATAGGCCCCTGCGTGATACCCTTCGAAAATAAACTTTTTTTTCAATTAGCGGGGCGGAGCTATCAAACCGGCAGGCCCTAAGCCAAGACGGCGAAAGCTTTTCTTTCTTTATTTTTACTTAACAGGGGGGCAGAAAAACGACACATGGGCACGCTGCGACTCATAGCTAGAATGAGAAAGCAAACTTTGGGGCCCGTATACTCGAATGTTTGAATTCACTCCCTACGGAAAAGATCGAGCTGTACCACCACACATGGTTCAAAGTCTCTGTTACGGCGGCCGACAGCGCAGTGGCCCGCACATTGTGCGCTATAACCCTTATTCGCCGCTGCTGTCTTTGTACATAATAGTGTTATTATCTCGCTGCAGACTCGGTAATAAATCATTCGAGTGTTTGGCTTTTGTTGTTCTTTGTTGAGTTGTGCATTACTGCAGAACAACAAAAGCGAAACACTCGAATGATTTATGACCGAGTCTGCAGCGAGATAATAACACTACTATAACAACAAATAATTATGTTAACGTAATAATAATTATGTTGTTTAGGTAATGTCAAGTATCAAGTGTGGTCACGCCTGCGCTACGCCAATGATTCACCGAGGCGCGGCGCGCGGCGGCCGACAGCGCAGCGGCCCGCACATTGCGCGCTGTAACCTCTACCCGCCGCCGTGCCGCTGCTGTAGTACAATATACATTATATGTACAGTCACGGAATGAAAAGGTTCGTCAATTTTCAAACTGATTCGTTTGCACTGGTCGATTGCACTGGTATGTTGACATAATGGGCTCTTGCAGTATTAGTGCAAGCGAAAACCGACACTAAGATGACGAACCTTTTCATTCCGTGACTGTACATACCGCGGCCAGCAAAAGGGCAGTGATGGTCGAACCTGTAAATATAGGCTAAGCCGAGGCACACATAATATTCAATTGGAAATAAAATGCCACAGTCCACACACAAATGCTAGGTCCGGTTCAACTTGCCGTACTTACTATTACCATTTCTGTGGGTTCAACCAGTCCGGCTCGTTGCCATATTCCATACCAACAACCACTACAAGCTATAAAAGATATCTACCTTCTGGTTGACGGCATCCTGTCACCCGTGCTTTCAGTTGACTAGTCTCCTAAATTTTGAGCTACCGTGACAAGGTGGAACAAACGTCGGATATTCAATCAATATAGTATACTTCTCTGTACACACACCAGAGGTCCCCAAACTTTTCTCGTCTCAAAGACCCGCTTGCTATGTTTTTTGCGTAGGTGCCCTTATATTGCAACAAGGATGCGGATACGGACAGTGTATACACACTTCTTTTAGGTACAATAAAAGCCGTAAATAACGACACTGCAGACTGAAATTATTTTGAAGGTGTCCCGGTCCAAGTGGAAACGGCGGGACATGTATAAGACTTCAGCACCAGACTGCCGATGGACCCGTCAGCTACAGTACGCGCGGCGAGAGTTTGGCTTTGACCTTCGGGTGGAGGGGATTACTGCGCATGGGTACCCAAATTCTGATTGGTTGATACCCAATTTCTGATTTCTGCGCAATAACGGTCAAAGCCAAACTTTCGCCGCGCGTACTGTACTGGAATGAAGACCACGCAGAGGTCGCAGAAACGTCGTGGCAACCGACACTTTCATCTGACGACTCCTGACATTTTCAATCTCTTGGGGAAATCGTGGAAGAGATTTGCCCAACGTTAGAAACGGCATGCTTATACTAGGAGGCCTATCTCTAATTAGACGAAAGAAGGCTCCTAAGAAAATATTCTTCATTGTTCTGAGTTAATTCTTATATGAGTTAGATGTAGAGCGATTGAGATTCATGCTTTCACGATGCATGCAAGGGCGTAGCCAGGTACGGGCAGGGTGGGGCACCTGCCCCCCCCTAGGTCGTGATGCTTGCAATCACAACAAGTAAAATAATGATAATAATATATCATAATACAACTTTATAATGATTTTAAATAAAAAGTAAGAAAGTCAAGCGTCAAAACCCTGCAACCACAAAAGCCATACTTTGGCTCTGCCTTGCACCACAAGCAATATCCTTTGAGAGGTCCTTTTCTGCATTGCGGCGAGTTAAAACGTGGCTTAGGTCGACGACTGTACACCGAAAAATGGTGCAAGTAAATTTACACGCAATTTCAAGTGAGGTTTTGAAACGGTTCTGCGAAGAACCGAGAAGATTGCCGTTGTAACACTTGTAACCGATAAGTACTAGACCAGGGTAGAAGCCTTTAAAAATAATAAAAAGTGAAAAAAAAATTACAGTAGGATAAAACCTATTAGAAAAGGAGGGGAATATGATCAAAATGAAAGGAAAAATAAATTACGGTCGATCCGAGTCCGGGAAGTGGGAGGGGGTGAGTTTTTAAGGATAAAAAATGGTTTTACTTGATTTCCGGCAAAACTACAAGTCCTATGGAAAAAGTTAAATGGCAAAGTTGTAGGTAATAAAAAGATCTACAACTTTTGTATTTGCAATTTTTTCACATAACCTCAAAATTTAGGTGAAAAATTCAAAATATCAAGTTTTTGGTTTTTTATTTATATCTTTTTCAAGAAAAAAATTTTTCTACAAAATTTGGTGACAACTTACCTTATTATGTCCCAAATACACTGTAATTTATTTGATTTAAAATATTTATTTTTTCGCCTTATTTTAACTTAATATCAAAAAAGCACCCTAATTTTCAATCGAAAATTCTGACGTCAAAATATCAGCTTTTTTCAAAAAGTTTGGGGGCTTTCTGTTTGTTGAAAAAAAAAAATACATTACTATAGGAAACCTACCTAAATAAATATAGCTTTTTGTAGCAAACGTAAAAGTTTTACTTGCCTGCCGGGCATTTACTTGCCTATGACAGTGGCCCTGCCCCCCCCTGAACTAAATCCTGGCTACGCCCTTGGATGCATGTGTTCACAATGTAAATTGCTTGTTATTTATATTATTGTTATTGATGCTACAGTTATTTGTTAACACTGTGGGCACATCATGTTTATCGAGGTCCGAGTAACAAAACACAATGCGTCATTATTTTCAACGGAAATATAAAAATAAGGACATGCGTATGACCTACATAAAATTCACCATCGTGGACTATGGACCCCCGACTTCAACTCCAAGTATTGGTCGGGATATCCATAATCCACTGGATATTATCCAGTTATGGAATATCCAACTATTTCTTTCACTCACATGGACCCATTGTGGTCGGCGACTCTGGGGGTCAGTTTAGGTCACTTTAGGAATCACTGGTATATCGAGTACTTTTTTTAATACCTAGTAGGTACCTACCCACTTCCTCCAGAACGAAGATAAAAACGTGCGTGGTGAAATCGAAATGAAATATAACCATCCCGTCGCTCGCGGTAGGTTTCACGGCAGATAAGCCTCGGGCTCGAAGTGGGAGGGGTCCCGCTCCCAAGCGCGACTAGTGACAGCTGGGTCCCACGGCCCGTGTTATCACAGGCCAGGCCGGACCGTGCCACGCCTGTGGATGCCTGTGCGTCTGATTGCGTCTCGCGCAGTGCCGTTCCCAAGGCCTGTGTCGGCCTGTAGCGGCCTGTCGTTTCACAGCTTTCTATAGGTAGACATCAAATTTTCTTTTTCTTTTTTAATTCCTTAATAGGTATGGTTCCATCTTTTAAGTTATTTTTTATTCTTAACCATGCATCATGCACATCGTTTTTGTTTTTATGCTGTGGCGACGAGCTATTCCATATCGCCGGCTCAGTTTCATATAGAGTTAAAAACTCGAAAACTAAATCATTCGGCCACTCCATCACGTGCGTGTACGCGCATGCGCCGTCGCTGGTGAAATAAATGAGTTAGAACCGACGCGGACGCGCCCGCACAGGCCGCGGCAGGCACCGTCGCGCCGGGCCACGCCGCGCCTTTGAACTTACCGACTCCCGACGGATCGGACGGGCATGGACGGGCGACAACAGGCTTCATCGGGTGCGATCGTTCCCATGGCCTGTCGGTCTGGCCTAGTGCGATCTGGCCTGTGACAACACGGGCCGTGGGACCCAGCCTTAAAGTAGGTGTCACTAGAGATGGGGACTTAATTCAAGTCGACATCGATTAAATTTCTGCACTGCTCACTTTTAGATAACGAAGTTGTGTTGTGACGGTATTTATTTCAGAACCCGTAACTGGAAAGATAATATATTAATTTTCGAAATTAACAATATTTGGTTTAAAAATATATCATTGGTTTAAAACCATTAATGTATGCCGGTACCCTCTAGATGAGGTCTATTTTTTTTTTTTTTTTTTTAATTTATTTCATTAAATGCACAGTTGTTTCTTACAAACTAATATCCCACCAAACTGATTACCAGTTTGTTGGCGAGTTAGCGCTCTTATTCCAAAACTTAACAAACTACGCATCTATTTCTAAGCTTAACTAACTACTATTACAGTTTAACTTATATAATATATAACAATGATGCTCATACAAATACCAATAACATAAATTCACTTATGATTATTTAAATCCAGAATGACTCGTTGGAGTAATGTATAAAACGTTATAATAACAAAAGATAATAAGATACAAAGTTATAATAATATTAATAGTGAGAAATTGATTGCTATAATTTTAGTCTGTGAAGAAATCCCTAAGCAAGTGTTCCCTTAGTTTCTTCTTAAGGACTCTGAGGCTGTAAATTGTAATGTCACAATGATAGTAATAATACCACGACTGGCGGAAACTACTGATTAGTTTGCGCGTCAATCCTGTGTATAAAACACGCAATATACATCTATAGCCATTGTTTTCAGTTAAATCGGTTTAGTGGATGCGGTGTGAATTAGGGCATGGCATGCACCCGGGATTTCCCGGTTCTTAAAATCCCGGGAATTCCCGGGATTTTTAAGGTGTTTCTGAGCTCGGTGCAGAACCGGGAATTCAAAATTAAGATCCGGAACCGGTTCTGCATGCCCTAGTGTGAATGAGTAACAGACTAACACATATCACACACAAACTTCCCTTTATAAACGTTTGGTAAAAAGGACTAATCAAGCAATAGATCGTCTATATTATAAAATTCTTATGCCAATTATTGTTACCAAACTTCTCCGAAACTGCTCGACCGATTGTTATGAAATTTTCTGAATATGTTCGGTAGGTCTTAGAGTAGGTCGCAAGCTTTTTTATGTCCCTGATGGCTAAACGTTTGCCGGGTCAGCTAGTATATATTAGATATCCAGTTATCATCCATCTTTTCCCATCACTATCTTTTGGCGCGCGGCTGGCACGAAGCGGCGACGGGACGCATTTAGTGAGCCGCTCCGTTTGATTGTATCATTGCTGCACAGTACGAGTATATAATATACATGTTCCTACAGGCTATATACAACGAACGCAATATATATATTACGTGTAGGTAGCTACAATAAATACTCGTATCCAGACTCTTGCTAGAGTCACAATGCGACACATAAGTTTTAGGTATGATGCCTTCCTTATAAGGCTACCTATGATTTGCGTTGACTTGTTCGTAACTATGAGAATTTATCATTTTTTACTAATTGGTTGCTGGGTTAGGTTAAAGGGAAATAGTGGGCACTGAATAATTAAATTTATTCAACTTAAAAATTAGGAGGTTGATATAAGTAAGAGTTTCACAACATAATATACATATTATGCCAAGGATTCAGACAGTATCATCTCAAGAGCTATGGCCTCCTAGTAAGAAAGCAACGCAACAAATTCGAAAACCGCGTATCTCCATAACAAAATATATTGGTGATACAATTCCACTATGACGCACCCCACTCTGTCAAACCCCTCCCATACGAATCGAATGAAATATAAGCGAATTTGACAGAGTGGGACGCGTCTTCGTGGATTGAAATGTCTAAAACTCTAGCTAGTTAGTGAAAAACAGCTATAATATTCTGCTATTTTTTATTTTTTAACTCTTGAGTGTCTTGAGTTGTTTTAATAAGTACCTACCATAGGTATATTTTTTAAAAGCTAGGTAAATGATTATACGATAAAGAATACATAATAATATTTAATTCAAACTTTATTTTTGCACAACTCGAAAGTCAGATCTTAACATAAACTAATAATTTAAGCCAGCGCCATCTACCATAACGTTGTGGAACGTCGTAGCCCGAAGGTAAAGATCTATAGATCATTAGCTACTTCTTATGCCGCTATGGACGCCTGGTAGAAATTCGACCTAATGAAGTAACATCCATGTTTCTATTTTTTACTTTTTCGTTTACTTTTTTATGTTCCTTTAAAAACCAGAATACCTATAATATGTTTTTTTAAATAAATGAATGTACTCCTTACGTGTTGCTTGTCAATTTTACTAAATTAAAAGAATGAGGTAAAATAAAAAAAACAATTTTATAATGGCTAAAACGTTTATATTGATAAGAGTTGATGAATGAAATTGTGGAGATGTTGAATTGACCTTTATTTTATTTTTATTTATTTACTTATTATATTGTTAGCCAGTAGAACTTCATGCCCTAATATAATACTTTAGCCTTTAGGGTTTCATTTTGTAAATAAACGAAGACCGTGGATGGATTTAATAATTTACGAGAAAAGAAGTCGGTTAATAAGATTTATTAGGCAGAAAATAGTAAAATAGTACCTACCTGTCCACAATCGGAATTTTGTATTGAAGATAAACCTGAAACTGAAAATCTCGCTGAACGCATTATAATTTATTATTTTTTGAGGAAAAGCACACCAGTGAGTGTATGTGTAACGTAAGTACCGCCTGCAGTTTTCATAAGATTAGCAAACCAAGATATTATTATAATTACAATCGGTGCAACAAGGAATTCTATTTCACGAATATTTTAATACATAATAATAATGCAAAAGATTTTTATTATTGCAATCTCCGCAAGATTTATAATTCCCTAGTAACTTGCGCACTCTTCGCGCAAGCCGGCCACTTGTGCGCAGCGTCCGCGTGCTAGATGCGCGCGCGCATGTTTATTTACCTCTAGCTTACTTAATCATAACAAAGCGTAAGTGATGTTATTCTTTTTGAGAAAAGTGTTCCTTACACTTTAGAAAATACGGCGAAGACTGTACAAGTTGTACACGAAATGCGCGTAAAAACCACAGAGTAAAAACATGACGTCTACATTAATTATGTTGGGTATATTACTTGCTTGTCTGTTGAATCTTACTCCGTGCGCGTTCCATTATCCACGGGGCAATCATTCTCTTGTGGATTTTCCAAAAAAGTCTTAGGTACCTACATAATTTATTAAACAAAATTCGGCCGGCTAAAATGAAAAAACCGGCCAAATGAAAGTCGGACTCGCGCGCCGAGGGTTTCGGCCATACTACTTTAGAAACAGTAATCTAGAATCAATTTTCTTACCCAACAGCAAACTTAACTTTTATTCATTCCGTCTGCAGTCCGTCAGCGAAAATTCAGTTTGTCCGCGAAAAATTCTCACAAATCCCACGGAATTAAGGACATTCCTTTATAAAATGTGTGTCGTTCCGTACGGGTACCTACCTAATACAAAATTAAAAACTAAGTATGTGATAATGACAGTCCAGAGTTTAATCTATCTCCATTCTTAACAGTCAAATCGGTTCAATTGTTACGGCGGCGGTGAATGCGTAACAAACATACGGACTAGGTACTAAAATGTACACTACACAGTATCCGATTTCGTGTTAAAAAGTCCTTGTCAAGTCCAAGAAGCAAGTGGCAACACAAATCACAATAACGACGTCGCGCCGCGCCGCGCTGTGTCTAGCACTCGACAATGGTGTTATCGGCGCAGGCCGGCATTATCGCGGCCCGGAGCCGATCGGGCCGATTGTTTTGCGGGCAATTAGCATGGCCCGTCCCGCACGTGCCGTGCCGTCCCAGACGCTGACGGTTCCAATTCCAACTTCCATTCCAGTAGTTTCAGTGTTCCGCGCGCGCTCCACGCGAGCGGCTGTGCGAGGGGCTGTGTGCGATTGCGTGCTTCTCGACAGCTATTGACGCCTGGTACTTTACTCAGCGAAACTTTTTAGACACCTGCGATAACTGCTGCGGATTGTTTTCAGTAAAAAAATATTTTAATAACTTATCACTAAGTTATAACTCTATATATTATAAACCTTTCGAAATAAAATTATTAACCATTTATTTTTATTACTGTTTTTAATAAGCTTGATTTTTCAAAGATCAAGAAGACACAAAGTCAATATTATGACCAACACACTTATATTATACCATATTATCACCACATTGCCGATAGAGATGTAATATTAGGACATAACGTCGAGCCCAAGAGCAAGACTAAATACATCCACGTCTCAACATTTCTCCCGTCGGTACCGGATAAGTTTTCACAAAGTCCTTTCGGCCGACGATAACTTGGCAGTCAAAAGTTCCCATTCTTGAAACTTTTACGCACGCGACTCTCCTAACTTTTGGAATACCGAACTTTCTTGAAAACAATCCATAAGCAATGTTTTGAGAACGTTTCTTGCGGTAGATAAAACGAGTTGGTGGTAACGTTCACATAGAAATATGGAATTTCAAAAACTGACATAAGTGTAGTGAATGCTGTGATCCAAAATGGCGGCAGCCATGATAAAGGACCGAGGACTACGAAAGAAGTTAACTCAGGAAGCTATACCAGAGAAAGTTCCAAAAAAGCCTTCTAAACGTAAATCGACTCCGAGCAGCTCCAAAAGCGACAAAAAGAACGAACAAAATAACAATAAAAAACCAAAAATACAGACTGGGGACCCGAAAGTCGACTTGTTTTCAACCTATCAACCGTGGGTGATCCAGACGTATGGAGATTTGGCGAAAACCAAGACGATAACATTGAAAAAGTATGCCAGAATTCTTCGAACCCTGCGCGGCGAGGAATGTAACAGTTCTGACAGTTCTAAATTTCGCTTTTGGGTGAAAGCTAAAGGTTTTCATGTGGGCAGACCGACGGGATATGAGGCAAAGCCAGCCGACGGGATAATTTGCCGATACAGCGTCGCCGACGCAGAGGGATGTGCACGTGGTCCAGATGGTCAGGAGCTCTACACGGGGTCACAGAATGACCCCCCATTGTACATCCCGACTCCTCCTCTAAAGGTAAGTTAAAAAATACACGGCAGTGACCTGTCAACGATGATCTAACAATGGATGGAGATCGGAAGACAATATTGGTTGGTGGACTTCTAATTTGTAGGCTACAATACCAACCAAACAAGGCCACTTCACTTTGTTCAGTCAAAGATCAAAGAACAGGTGAAGTGTGCCACCGTTGTACTAGGGCCGCATAGTGATCAAGGCGATTAGTCTTCACTCGTCATTGGATGCCCATTCATTAGTCATCATCACCCTTAATGATTACATACTATTATTTTATTAATTACAATCTCACAACTTTACACTGTTCTTTTGCCTTTTAGCGAGTTTCTGCTATATTATGTGCTCTCTCTGCTCTTCAAAGTTCAAAGACACTTATCTGCAACCAGCAACAGTAATTCCTATTTATACACGTACTGATATAAGTACTGATTGTAAATAGCCACTGCAAGTAACTTTCAAGAATCTAGATTTTATTTTTTGAGATTCAAACAACAGGATGTAATCTTTGCAGATTTTAATGGCATTTTTATCGCAGAAAGCGATTTGCTTTGCAAGTTATAAACCTGTACGTGAAAGTAATATAGACCTATGTGTGTACGGACTGATTTGCTGTTGCTACGTATTTTGCCTAATCTTTTACTTACAATTATTATGTGATAATGCTCTAAGATGACAAAATGACGCTTATTAAAGGGGTGCATTGCATTGAACATATTTCTGAGAAACCGGATACTTCTGGTTCCTAGCCCCTAGAACCCTTTAGGATTTAGAAGATGTTAATGGATTCATCGGCGTCATTTACTGACAAGTTTATCATCATGAAAAATCACCCCGTTTTCACGAATGTGATGGGACCAGTCACCACTCACCACCTAATTGAGATCTTCTAGCATCATGAAGCCGTTTTTGCGAGGAGTTGATCTGAGCTGAACGCAAATCGTTATAGATACTCAGAAGCTGTCGTGATGCTAATGATAGTGGTAGAATTGCTGTAGTATCGTGCATGTCATTAGCTGCAATCGCTTGAAAACATACAACTCTGCATAACTCGTGGACTGTCTCCTCGCTCATTTATTATTTGCACTCATGTATATTTAACAGCTTGAGGCCAAGACTCACCTGAACTGGCTAAGCTCATTATTATTCCGTTACCGTTCAGATAGTCTGAAGAGATTTAAAATCCATTCTTGTTTTAATAACATAAGAATAAATATGAATATGACACTTTTAGAAATCCTCCTTCATGAAAATATAATAATATCCCACGATCTTTTACATCTACATATTCAACCAATTAAACAATCATCGACTCATCTTCAAATGCATTGGGTATAGTGGGTACACTACACCACCCTGGCTGATAAATCTGTGAGATCATAATATAGTAATGATGATGATAAAATATGGGTATTATGTGCTGTTCTGGCAAGAGGCTCTCAGAATTATTCCAAACTACGTAAGTAATTAAATCCTAAATGTTGAAATGATTCTTCTTTCTCGAGATTAATTTGCCCCTTTGTCCTACCTAGTTCTTACGAGAAAATTTCGATGCAATCGAAGCAATTTCATCGATACTTTCGATACAAATCACCAGGAGCGCACAAAACAGCAGGAGGTTGAATGTTTCCAACCTATGAACATCGATCGCCGCTTATCGCTCGCGGTCGCTGCGGCCGCATTGTTCAGCTCGTTTTTGCTTAAACCACGCGCCGCGCTTTGGCGGCTAAATTAGGGCTACCTCTTTTTTATTTCGCGGAATAACGATACACTTTTTGTAACTATAAGTTTTAAGGTAAGAAGTTGTATACTGTCGAAAATGAACTGAAACAACCTTGAACAGTATTTCAATTTTATCTTAATTTGCCAAAGATTTCAAACATTTAACTATATTATCAAACTAATAGTTTGTGTGTAAGTGTGTGTGTGTGTGTGTGTGTCTGTGTGTGTAAGTGTGTATGTTTGTTACTCCTTCACGCCGCAACTACTGAACCGATTTGGCTGAAATTTGGAACATAGATAGCTTATAACCCGGATTAAAACATAGGCTACTTTTTATCCCGGGAAAATCCATAGTTCCCGTGGGATATTCAAAAAACCCTAATTTTCAACAGTAATCTATAGCTACAGTTATAGGTAGATTACTTTGACAATCTTTCCTGAAAGTAGGTGTAAAGGTTGAAAAGGAAATTCAATTTTTTCTCGGCATTAGTCGGGATCGAATTTAACGCGGGCGGAGCCGCGGGCAAAAGCTATAAATTACAATTAACTTGATTGTAATTTGTACTAGATCACTACTTTCACTAGTAAAAAGGTGAAATTACTTGAAAAATAACTCAAAACAGTTAAAATATAAAAATCAAAGCTCATAACCGCCATAGCAGGTTATAAAATACGGCATCAATTGCAAATGGTATATTCGTTTGCCTCACAAACCGACAATGAGACAAATTGGGCATTTAACACCCCTCTCATTGACATGGGTAAAATTTAAAAGGGTGTCAGACAGCCCTAGTGTGAATATAAATTGAAAAGCGTTCATTTAAAGTTTCACGAGCGGTGATGGTGAACGCATAGACATTGCTGTATCCCGCGGGCGCCTTTTGTTGCCGCCAGTCCAGCCAACGTCCAACTCCCGTTACCCATCGCATCCTACTTGAACACTTAACAGTCTGACCGGGTAATCAGGAACATCAGCTACATTTTTTTATGTCCCGAGAGTGTCTTTTGTCACCAGCGGTCGCAGCCTACGTCCAACTCCCGTTACCCATCGCATCCTACTTGAACACTTAACAGTCTAGCCGGGTAATCAGGAACATCAGCTACATTTTTTTATGTCCCGAGAGCGTCTTTTGTCACCAGCGGTCGCAGCCTACGTCCAACTCCCGTTACCCATCGCATCCTACTTGAACACTTAACAGTCTGACCGGGTAATCAGGAACATCAGCTACATTTTTTTATGCCCCGAGAGCGTCTTTTGTCACCAGCAGTCGCAGCCTACGTCCAACTCCCGTTACCCATCGCATCCTACTTGAACACTTAACAGTCTGACCGGGTAATCAGGAATATCAGCTACATTTTTTATGTACCGAGACCGCCTTTTGTCACCAACAGTCGCAGCCGTAGGTCCGACTCCCGTCACTCATCTCATCATACTTAGACAATTAATAGTCTGACCGGGTAATCAGGAACATCAGCTACATTTTCATTGCATCCCGGTGGCCACCTATTGTTATCAGAAGTCCTAGCCTACGTTCAACTTTCGTCACTCATCGCATCCTACTAGAAGTTAGAACAGTTACCAGACTGGACGGGTAATCAGGAAAATCAGCTACATTTTTGTTTACATCCCGGTGGCGCCTTACCTGCAGTCGCAACCTACGTCCGACTCCCGTCACTCATCTCATCCTACTTAAACAACAATTAATAGTCTGACCGGGTAATCAGGAACATCAGCTACATTAATGTTTACATCCCGGTGACGCCTTTGGTTTTTTTGCGCCTCATGTTGCGTTGAGCAATCCGCTATTTCTTCAACAAAATACCTAATCACAGGCGTGCCTTACTATATACACCGTAATCAGTCCTATAAGAATATTTAACACAGCTCTACCGAACCACCTTCAACCTTGCCGGCAATTAAATTATCACGCATCATCACAATGGCGTGCCGTCATTAAACACCCTTTACTTTTTACCACTCTCTCCAGTCACCCCCCACCCTCCGTGCTCGGAGTAAAATAGGTATACAACAATCGAAAATGAGTAAATGCCTCGTAAATAAACGGCCATTTTTGAACAAAATTTTTTTATGAAGCTTGTGTTTAGTTTCAATTATTATGGTCAAAATAACTTGATTAAATTGCCATTTCTACAGCCTGCGCTGTACCGCATGTAATAACAAAGCCATTTTTATTTTTTTAAACTATGGTCAAATACCAAAGTTGAAAAATGGTTCGTTATTTGATCAATTTATTGAAAGATATAATATATTGAAAAGATAAAATTAGTTAAATACATTATTAATATATAGCAACAGGTTAAAAATTTTCAATTAAAAAAAACTAACTAGGTACCTACGATTTTTTTTAAGTGTAATAGTGATAAGTTTTAGCCACCGAAATATTATTGCCATTTCTGTGCTTTTAGCTATAGCTACAAGCCCAATAAGGCGTCGTATATAAAAAGTACTAGCAAAAAGATAGGTTCAATAAAAACCTAAGACCACACTTGTCCGTTATGTAAGTTAGCACACTTCGCATAAATCATTCGAGCTGCCAGTCGCCGCTGCCGGGTGGTTTCTCTCGCCAACTACGAACACACTAAACACACAAAAGTGTAACTGCAATTTTTGTAGATATCTCCGGCACTATACACATACTTAACGGTGTAGAAGCCGTATTTAAGCGATTTTGAATGAAGTTTTATGCAAAAACTATAAAGACAATTACTTTCAAATTTACACGTCATGTATTTTGGGTCTTTAATCTAAAATCGCTAAGAAGCAGAAACACGATTGGATAAATTTTTCTCGATAGAAAGTTCTCCCAAAAGTTTCTCCAAAATCTCAGTTTTTCGAGTTTTTATCGGACGCTACATTGGATGTAATTGTAATTTTTGTTTTAAAGTGTCAGTAATAATAATATACAAAAACGCTAAGAAACAGATTTTTGATAACCAGCTTAGTTTTTGAGTAATTAGGTAAAAGGTCGTTTTTCTGTATTCTTCCGCGACGTTGCATGTCGCACCTACCAAATCTCCGTGAGAGTGAGAAAGACAAAAATAAATTCAATAAATCCCCTTAATATGCAGACTATCTTAAAAAATATTAATATTATGCACAGTAAATATTCACACACCATAATATGGTAGAATGTATAAAGACCACAAATATTAGTCTGTAAAGTCACTATCCCCTTAATGATACGCAAGCTCCCACCAACCATAGATCTTTTCTTATAAAAGGAAAAGATTTCGGGCTAATAAGTTACTTATTATGTTTTGGTCACTAGTAATTAAAGCGTTGCATGTCATTTTTGTCCCAAAGATTTTTATGATCGCAATAAGAAGGGATCAACCATGGTGGCCAAGTATGGGTTGGCAGGCTTCACAGTATTACGGAGGGATGTGATCATTACTTACTGGTAAACAGCCGTTAAGTAAAGTATGTTTAGTTGACCCAATACAATGCCTGAATGAACATGCCTATTACTGAACATTTATAGAGATGCTTATATGTAGTGGGTTTCAGGTCATGAATTAGAAAATTAATTAAATAAAATAATTAGTCGGAATCAGTCTAAGTCTATCACTGATTATAATATTATACTGTCTTATACAATATATTGATTTCACAATGCATACACCCTATTTCTATAAGTGTAACATTGCTCTAATTGCCTGCGACTTGGCCATAACACTGTCATCTGTTCCAATGCTAAATTATTCAAAACCATGTAGGTAAGTTTCATTCATCCTTATTATTGTATGTACAGACTACAGAGCTAGGTAGGCCTAGTTTGATTTGTAGTTGGAAGACACGTATCATGTTTCATACAGTAAGTAACGAGCACTCTACAGTGCGTAGGTATGGTGTGTATCGACTGTCAACTGCGGGTGAACGTTCAAGCGATCCCATACCCATACCCCCCTGCTGTTTGCCCTCGCCGGCTATCGTGTTTATACACACTAACACACTTTATGTTATAAGACGGGCTTGCAGTGTAACACAAATTTCTAATTATAAGTTATGTATTTACTTTTATGATATCTATCTTTAGTCTTTAGTCAGCTCCATTTTGATTTTGATTTTATTTAAACCACAAACTCAGCCATCGTCTACATTGGATTCTGATTAGTGAGTGACTCGCTGCGTCATGCTTATGTTGTTTTTCAGTCGCAAAAAGTCATTCCCTACTTAGGTATTCCCGATTGTTGCAAAAAATACTCTCTTTCTAAGTTGACAAACCCGAGCCGTCGCTACGCAATTTTTCACGTACACTATCATCCGCGCGCCATACAAATTTTAAATTGACACACTCACACTATACAAGAAAAAGCCACAATCACGGAGCTGTTGTTGTTATAAAGGGCTCTATCTAGTCGAAGCGCGAGCGACGACCAACTATAAATCTATGTTAGAAACCTTCCCGTTATACGCACCAAACTACATAGGATAAACAGTAAAACAAACAAACAAACAGCCATATCTATTTACCAGATTTCTTCGTCGGTACGAAAATATGAAACGTTAATAAACCGCAGTGCGCGCCGGCCCCGACAATATTTTTCCGCCGCGCCTTTGTGATGTCGCGAGCATCGTTCCATTCGTCCCCGCCCGCGCCATCCGTTCCCATAATTTACGGGCTGCGACCAACGGCCCGCCCGATTTATTACACAATGGCCACTGCGCCGCGCCGAGCCGCCCGCGAGCGACCGCCGCTGCCCCGTCGCGTCTCCCGTGCCCGGGATTAAAAGTTCCCAAGCCTTGGCGTTGGCAACGCGTTTGATACATTCTCCTTTTCTGTTAATTGCATGTCAGATTTTTTTCTACCGTGACCTGAAACAATTAGCAATTAATGAAGCCTATCAGAGCGATTTTTCCGGGATTAAAAGTTCACAAGCCTTGGCATTGGCAACGCGTTTTATCATTCTCCTTTTCAGTTAATTGCATATCAGTATTTTTTTCTACCATGACCTGAAACAATTAGCAATTAATGAAGCCTATCAGAGCGATTTTCCGGGATTAAAAGTTCCCAAGCCTTGGCGTTGGCAACACGTTTGATACATTCTCCTTTACAGTTAATTGCATACCAATATTTTTTCTACCGTGACCTGAAACAATAATTAGCGATTAATGAAGCCTATCAGAGCGATTTTTCCGGGATTAAAAGTTCCCAAGCCTTTTTCAATTCAATTCAATTCAATTTATTTATTTGCTGATATAGGTACATTATTACAATGATGGTACACAATACAATACAAGTTCTCGCTATATCATACCATATTATTGGCATGCAAATGTATACAAAGAAAAAACAAATAAAATTATCAGTTTACCTTTTCAGTTCACCTTGGCTTTGGCAACGCGTTTGATACATTCTCCTTTTTCAGTTAGTAATTGTCAGTATTTTTTTCTACCATGACCTGAAACAACTAGCGATTTAAGAAGCCTATCAGAGCGATTTTTCCGGGATTAAAAGTTCCCAAGCCTTGACGTCGGCAACGCGTTTGATACATTCTCCTTTTCAGTTAATTGCATATCAGTTTTTTTTTTCTACCATGACCTGAAACAATTAGCGATTTATGAAGCCTATCAGAGCGATTATTCCAGGATTAAAAGTTCCCAAGCCTTGGATTTGGCGACGCGTTTGATACACGTTCTCGTTTTCAGTTAATTGCATGTCCGAATTTTTTTTCTACCATGACCTGAAACAATTAGCGATTTTGCAAGCCTATCAATGGGATTAATATATACACCTTTTTAGTTCGTTTGGTTCTGCACCGTAGGATTACTAGAGATGTCCCAAGACGTGAAACGATTAGCGAAGGATTAAGCCTCGCTAATCGAGGGTTTTAGGACATCCTAATGGCTAATACCCTATACCCTAACCTCAAGTAACCTAACCTTTTGACATCAATATTACGAATATTGGTGGGAACGGGAAAGTTAACTTATTCTAACATTTTGTCCTGCGAAACAATATTGTTTATTAAACATTAATTTCACACTTGCGTTTTGGAACGCATGTTTAAAGTGTTATCAATTTGCAATTTGGCTAACATAAATCAAAAAGGCAGACCATTCCATTTCACGCTTGCCAAGTCGCCTTAAAAGCTTTGTGTCGAGTACATTTCTTTGTCCTCAAAGTGGGACACTGCGTTACCAATGGTGGGTGTGATGTATATTATAATGTGGGTAGTCAAATAATAATATATGCCGATGTCTAATGAGTAACCAATAAACGTCAGTGCATGCCCGACCACCGGTGTTTCATTAACCTTTACATGGCGCAGTCGAGATTTAAAGTTAAGATAGTGGTTAAAGTTGTGATTACAAGTGAAATATGGAAAGCATATTGTCCCCGCCGTCATCATTTTGTTTTGATAATAATGCAGCCGATGCGTGGAGTCTGAATGAGCGGTGGACAAAATGGAAGCGAAGCTATGAGATCTATAGCAAGGCGTGCGAAATAAAC
Organism: Coenonympha arcania; assembly: GCA_036785405.1. Lineage (NCBI taxonomy): Eukaryota > Metazoa > Arthropoda > Insecta > Lepidoptera > Nymphalidae > Coenonympha > Coenonympha arcania. Next base: position 7,623,138 of record CM072059.1, read on the forward strand.
AAGAAGCCGGTAGAAATACAAGTTAATATTCTATTGCACGTAGTGGGTGAGCAGTGTCGAGAAATTTTGGATCGACTGCCGGAAAAATTTACTACGGTAGAAAGTATTTGGAAAAGATTAGATGCACAATTTCATACAAAGAGGAATGTAACGGTCGAACGTCACAAGTTTTTTACTCGCGATCAACGAGAGAACGAGACAATCGAGCAATACGTATTTGAATTGGGGAAGTTAGCTCAAACTTGTGAGTTTCGTGATTTGCACGATGAATTAATCAAAGATCGATTGGTGTGCGGAATATCGAGCGCGGCGATTCGAGAGCGTTTATTGAGAGAAGAAGAATTGACATTGAAAAAGGCTATGGATGTGTGTCGTGCCGCTGTTACGTCTCGTGCGTATTCGGAAAAAATTAAGGAGGAGAAAGAAGGTTCCCATGATGTTCATCGAGTAAAGCAATCGCGTGGTGATGCGTCGCAGGCGGGTCCTATGATGACGTCATCGCGGTCACGTTCGCGCAGTGATGTGCAGGACGCGGCGACAGGGCAGCGGTACAGAGGTGGACGCGGCGAGAGCGGCGCGGTGCCGCGGGCCCCGCGCGCCTTGGCGGCGCGTGCGGAAACGGCGCGGGCGCGCCTCCAGGCGGTTGGTGGTGACACCGCTATCCGACCACGTTCAGCGATGAGTGTTGACAATCAGTGTAGATTCTGTGGTAATGTGCATAGAAAGTTTGAGTGCCCGGCTTACGGTCAAAGGTGTGCGCGTTGTTTTCGAAAAAATCATTTCGCTCGGGTGTGTGGGGTGCATTATATCGAAGACTCTGATGATCAGGTAATCTATGCCTTGAATAATAATAGTGATTGGAATCTTAGCTTAAATATTTGTGGAATTTCGATAACAATGAAAATTGACACGGGTGCCGACTGTAATATTTTACCGTTATGTTATTTGGAAAAGTTAAATGTATCGAGAGATTGTTTATTGATGACAAATACAAAATTAAGTGGTTACTCTGGTGCAAGCATACCTGTCGTTGGAAAAATATATTTAAATGTGACTTATAAGGAAAAGAATTATATGCTCGAATTTAAAATAGCAGATGTTAATTCGGTGCCTATATTGGGACGGTATGCGTGCACGGAGCTGGATGTAGTCAGGCGTGTCATGTCTGTTCAGAGTAATAATATCTCTGTGCCAGAGTTTTTAGCGAGCTTTGAAGATGTCTTCCAAGGCATCGGGAGTTTACCGGGTCAGTACAAAATACACATTAAAGAAGGTTCGATTCCTGTTGTCCATGCGCCGAGAAAATTACCGCTTGCTATAAAAGATGACGTTAAGAAAAAATTAATGGAAATGGAAACACAAAAAATTATTGCCAAAGTTGAGGGTCCATCGGACTGGGTTAATAGCATTACTGTGGTCAAAAAACCTAACGGTGATTTGCGTATATGTTTAGACCCTAAGGAGTTGAATTTCGCAATTAAACGTGAATATTTTAGGTTACCGACGTTAGATGAAATTCTGTCAAAGCTATCGGGAGCTACCTATTTTAGCACGCTGGATGCGTCGTCGGGCTTCTGGAATGTTGTTTTAGATGATGAGAGCAGTGCGTACTGTACATTCAATACTCCATTCGGCAGATATAGATTTTTGCGTATGCCTTTTGGAATATGTTCAGCGTCGGAAGTGTTTCATAAAAAAATGTTAGAGAACTTTGACGATATAGAGGGAGTTTGTATGTATATTGACGACTTACTAGTATACGGTAGCACTAAAGAAGAGCATGATAAGAGGTTAAAAAGAGTGTTAGAAAGATGTAGAAAAGTAAATTTAAAACTTAATAAGAAGAAATGTAAATTTGGGTTGGAGGAAATAAAATACTTAGGACATAGGATTACTAAAAGGGGGCTGTATCCGGATGATAGTCACATTACGGCTATTACCAGGATGCCGACGCCCAAAGATAAAAAAGATGTAGAAAGGTTTTTAGGCTTAGTCAATTATATCGGTAGTTTTGTCCCAAAATTATCGGATAAGGTGCTGCCGTTGCGAGAGTTATTGCGAAAGGAAGTTGAGTGGCATTGGAATGAGAGACATGAAAAATGTTTTCAGGATATCAAGCAGTGTTTGTCCAGTCCTCCTATTCTACAATACTATGACGTTAACAAATCAATAGTAATTTCTGTGGACGCTAGCAAATCAGGTTTAGGAATTTGTTTAATGCAAGATAATTTGCCAGTATGTTATGCCAGTAAAGCGTTGACCAAGTCGGAGCAGCGGTGGGCACAGATTGAAAAAGAACTTTATGCGTGTGTTTTTGCGTGTGAAAAATTTTATGCTTATATTTATGGTAAAACAGATGTCACAATTGAGACCGATCATAAGCCGCTGATAAGTATAATAAAAAAACCGATAACTGACGCTCCTGCTCGTCTGCAAAGAATGCTATTGCGTTTACAGCGTTATACGTTTAAGCTTGTATATAAGCCAGGTAAGCATCTTTATATAGCTGACGCGCTATCGCGGGCGTATGAACCGAGCTCAGCGCTTCATGCTAGTCAGGACTCTCTTCACGATGAGGTGTGTGCGATCTCGCGCGATATGGTTTCGTCGCTGACGCAGTATTTTGAAGATGCGCAGTTTGTGGCGTTGCAGAAGTGTACTGAGCAGGATGATGAGTTGCAGCAGGTGATGAAGTATGTTAAGAAGGGTTGGCCAGTTGAAAAGAGTGAAGTAGTGGATGTTGCTAAACCGTATTGGAATTATAAGGAAAGTTTATCGGTTGCTTATGGTTTAATTTGGAAAAATGAAAGGATAGTTGTACCGAAAAAGTTACGTAAGGATATTTTAAAGAAAGTACATATTGGTCATATGGGGTTAGAAAAAACAAAACTTAGGGTACGCGAGACGATATTTTGGCCAGGTATAAACAATGATTTGAAGAATTTAATAAATGACTGTGGTGTGTGTATGGCGCATAGAAAGATAAATCCTAGACAGGAATTACAGCCGCACGAGATTCCTGATGGTCCTTGGATTAAAGTTGGAATTGACTTGTTTCAATTGAAGGGTGTTAATTATTTAATAATAGTTGACTATTATAGTAAGTTTTTTGAAATAGTCGAGTTACTTTCTACTGATTCCGTACATGTGATTACATGTTTAAAAAATATATTTTGTCACAACGGAATTGCAACTGTCGTAATTAGTGACGGGGGGCCTCAGTTTTCCTCAGGTAGCTTTAAAGAATTTGCTTTGGATTGGGGATTTAAACATATAATGTCATCGCCTCATTATCCGCAATCTAATGGTCAGGTGGAACGCACGATTCAAACGGTAAAAAATATTATGATTAAGACGAGTGAACAGGGCACGGACTATCGTCTAGCTTTATTAGAATATTTAAATACGCCTCTGTCAGCGGAGTTACCTTCTCCTGCAGAATTGTTACAGAGTAGAAAATTGAGAAGTATTTTGCCTACATCGAAGAACTCGTTAAAAACAAAAGTTAGTAGTAATATAAGGAAAAAATTAATTGAGAGACAGGACGTACAAAAATATTATTATGATAGAAATGTAAAAAATGTACTAGAATTAGGGCAAGGACAGAAGGTTAGGATATATGACGTACGTTTGAAGAAATGGATAACAGGTTCAATAAGTCGCGTTCTGCCTAACAGGTCGTATGAAGTGATAACGTCGACAGGAAGAAAACTGGTTAGAAATAGACGACATCTTAGAGTAGACTCATCAAATAGACAAGACACACCTTGCTATGGGTTTCAATATGACGATATAGACTGTAATACAGATGTAGAACCGTGTCAAAGTAAAACTGTATGTAGCGGTACGAATAACCTTAAAATTACTCGTTCTGGCAGGGTGGTGAGGACTCCGGATAGATATGGGTTGACATAAATACAGCCCGGTGAGAAGATTGTGATTTGTCAGGATGATGGTTAATGTAATGGAAGTATTTGTTTTATAATGTACCTAACACCTATATTAATTAATTAAATAGTCATAATATGTAATGTGGTAATAAGATAATAATGATTTGATAAATGTGGAAATAATTATACCTGTAATAAATATAATAAAATTATAAATTATAATGATTGGAATGTAAAATTTTGAAGTAGTTAGTAATACTTTTTTTTTTTTTTTTTTTTTCAAGGGAAATGTATAGTATTGATTTTTATTTTTATTTATTTTTTTCTAAGGGGAAAGATGTGATGTATATTATAATGTGGGTAGTCAAATAATAATATATGCCGATGTCTAATGAGTAACCAATAAACGTCAGTGCATGCCCGACCACCGGTGTTTCATTAACCTTTACAGTGGGCACCTTTTAGGTGTTTTACACATCACACTAATATTGTACTCGTACATTATAAAGACGAAAGTTTGTGTGTATTTTTGATACTCCTTCACGCCGCTATTACTGATAAGTGATAACTTAACCTATTCTGCTGAAATTTAGAATGGAGATAGATTATAACCTGGATTAACGCATGTGCTATAGTATATCCCGGAAAAGAAAAACATGGTTCCTGCGGTATTTTTGTTCTATTTTCTAAATAATAATAACCGAGTGTGACGAACAAACAGCGGAAACCTCACCATAAGGATTTTATTTTTACCATTTTGAAATGGATCCCTAAAAACTTAAACATGAAACAATTATGTGATGAACACTAAATTTAGCTAACTTACATTTCGAACCATCTATATAGATGGAACTATCTTCGAACCGAACTGTATGTATTATTAAAAAAAAACTTCAAACTTAAAAATATCTTCATTTCACATTGGCCTTACGTAAAGGCTCTTGGAAAAGGTACACTACCATCATCTCATCGTATAATATCCTGAGTAACCTTGCAAAAGATTTCACTCAGTACAAACAGTTACTTTAGGTTACTTCAAATCTAGTATAGACAGCAAAATGACGCTGCCTTTACTATAGAAGTATTAATGAGAGATGAAGTCATAAATAACAATGGGTGTATCCATATCTATAGGAATAAGTACGGCAACTACTGTATATAATAAGCCCATGAGACGTGGCCTAATTGCGACGAGGAATTTGCAGCTTCAAAGGATAACGTCGAGTAAATCCGACTTGATAAAACTGTAGTATACCCGATAGATGCGGTAACTTTTTCTATAGAAGGTACAGCTATAACCTTGTTCGATGTAATATTTTGAAAACCTCACTTTCTTTTCATCTTTATTATTGTAAGACCGTTGGCTGTTAGGGAATGCAACAGGTGTTACTGAAGGCATTCAACTATTTTGCATAAGATAATGATGTTTAGTGATTTATCGAAATGTAACTATCGACATAATTAGATTAGACATCGCCATCTGGTGACATTTGGTCATTGCTGAACTATCAGCCACCTTTTACAGGTGGTAAGTGTAAATCTAGTGGAAGAGGATTTTCATATTCATTTAGTCTTATCGCCTTTTTCTTCCACTGAATTCTACAATTTAATAAAAACAGCTGTTTCAATGGCATGACACTCTTAGAACATAAATGCTGGAAAGTTGGATCACCAGGGATCTTTGGCCTATACTTACTTAATTTTGTTTAAGCTTGTACTTATGGTCTGAAAATCCTGTCATCATTTAGTCGCTTTTTAAACTTTAAGTGTTGTCTTAAAAGTATAAAGTATACTTACAAGTACAATCTTCTGCATAGACTTTTCATATTTAGACGCTCTTTGCCACACCTATTTGGCTCTTCTCTCACGCGGCGTCTTAGACATTATATTATTCATACATAAGTACGTAGAGTAAAAGTTAAAACGATACATCATCACCTCTTTCACGTAATTCTAGAATGAAGAAGGTACCTACCTACCTAAGGGACGGTTTGAATTTCAATTTTAATAAATAAACTACGAAATTCTTTAGCTGTATAGTGCGCAATATCTGATAGAACTGTATGACTTCTGGCAGCGTCACACAATTCTTCTAAAAACTTTCTCCCTCTACGTAAGTATTGCCCCGACACCGGATCATATTTTATCAGATATTGCCTTGCCAAGGTTTTAAGTATGCAAGCGTTTGCTGGTGCGGTTTCTTCCACGTACCTAATTAAAGGTCAGTAACCGCTATCGTCGGTATGGAGAAGTCGAGGTGGCATGGCGAACCGGTGACATTAGTGATTAGGATTACTGATTAGTAATCGCCGCGAGCCCCACTGGAAAGCTAATCTACGTGTGCGATTCCGTCGGCGGCTTTGTCATTTAAATCGGCTTGGGTGACCGTTGCGGCACAAATGCCACATCGTGAGAAAAATGCACAAAAGTGTGCTTCACTGAACGCTACTGTAACATTTAAGTGAGGAACATTCGGTAAAAGGAATTTGAAAGTGAGAAAACTTGGTCTTTGTGTATTTTCACTTGATTTATGCGCTGTTATAGTACCTGCCTACGTACAGATAGAGCAGTCGCCCTGTATTATCTTAACGATTAAATAGTTCTAAGAACTGAAGATATGTTCGTCACTTTGCGATGAGGTATACCCGTAATACAATCAACATTGTCGTAATCGGGTTCTAATTTCGCCGAGTACAAGAATTTCATATGTATTATCGTATAGATATTACACGCCAAAACTAAAAAGAAAGATACTACTAAAGAGACAAGGCAAAGCTAAACAAACTCAATCGACTAAAGATGGATTTGAAGATAAAATGAAAGAGTAAAAAGTACTTAATAGAGAAATCGCAATCAGAATCCATAAGAGCAAGGTTCTCGGAAAACGTGCGTGCTATACCAAACGATGGAAACGCGTTATCAGTGAACAAAGCGGCTGATAAGAAAGCAATATAACACTGGATTGTGATAAGAAGTTAATTTGCATTGTACGAGCGGTCTCCAAAATTGTTGATACTTGATACCTATACAGACTAGAAGTTTTCTAAAGTAAATATAATGCCAGACTATAATATCAACTACTACTAAGTCTCTAGTCTCTTTCACAATGGTATTATGGTACAGAATACAGATAGACTCCTAGAACTAGCAACCTATTGCATACCTACCTATTGTTATTAACGACAAGAGTCGTTCGTCTTTCTATATGATACGTACAGACTCAGAACTAGAAACCTATAATCACACGTGCGATTATAACAGCGAAGTACGAGCACGAATGGTCTCCAACATCCACAGTTCAGTTCCACACACGTGCAACAAAAAGCCAACGCATTCATTCGCATTACGGGCGTGCGGCTGGCGGTTTAGTACCGGGCTCTCAGAGCGGGCGAGAGATGAGCGCGGGGCCGGGTGCGGGGGTGGGGGTGGGGCGGGGGGGTAAATGCCCGCGCGGCGGCGGGTAATTGGTTCGCGCCGCCCGAGGCGAGCCCGTAGTATCGCGCTTTAGCGACGGCGCCCTCCGGTGTCAGGCGTGGACGATTGGAGCCGTGGAGTCGAAATTCGTGTTCTGTGTCTTTTTATTTAACATTTTAAAATGTTCTCTTGGTGTCGATAGTAAATTATGAACCAAACATTTAGATTATTTTTTGATGTGATAACGTTTAATAAATTGATGAGCACCAGCAACGCACATGAAAAATAGTAACGTTCCGCGTAACGTTCCACCTGAGCCTGTGCGTGCAAGCGAGAGCGCGCAGCAAGCGATAGAGAGGCACGATAAAACAAACGATAGAGAGGCCAATTATGATGTTATCATGTAAATCTATCGTCCGTATACCGACTTTACCGACAACCAATTTTTTCTAGTCTCTACACAGTATACCTTTGTCTAGTTTTATGTATGTACTCTCCAGTCTATATACTTTGGAGAGTTTGCTCGAGAACTCCACAATCTAGTACCTCCTTCACCTGTCTACCACAGAACTGCAAGATGCCGTGAGAAGTGGCATCCTTATGTGGTTGATGTCCAGCGAACTTGAACGATACGTTTTTCTTCCACGTTTCTGATACGTACCGCTAAGGTGTAGAACACCCTTCCAGCTTCTGTGTTCCCAGCCAAGTAGGTACAACCTGGGTGCCTTCAAGAGAAGAGTGAATAGGTGTTTTCGAGGCAAGCGCGCTCCATCCTAAGGCCTCATCATTTCTGTCCATCAGACATGATTGTGGTCAAGCGCAAGCCTATGTAAAGTAAAAAAATGTAATTTATCATCTCATTATTAACTCGTTATCAATTGTCAATTTGAAAAGTAACTGGAATTGGAAACGAAGGGTCAGAAAAAAATCAGAATGAAATGCAAACGTGTCGACTCCACGCCACCCCGGCGGCTGTTTGTCATGCTACCGCGGAGTTATAGCTATGTCATGCGGCCACCGGCGCGCCACTTTATACATCCGACGGCGCTACCGCCCGCCACGAGTCGGGCGCGCACCGCGTAGCTATAGCCGTAGCTATAGCTGTGTGGCGGCGCGTAGGGCTGCTGACTTATTATTACTTGTGAAACTTATTTTTGTAATAGATTATCTATAATTACACAATTTTGAAAGTTTTATATTTGTAAAAAAGATATCGTATACACAAAATCTCGCTGTCTGCGAGGCAATAACGTGAGGAAACTGGACAGCTCCTGTTGCCCGGAAGGCATGTCGTAAAGGGGTGGGAGATGGGATCCGATCCCGTGGGGTGGATTCCGAATCCCGAGACTCGATGTGAAATCACGGTCAAAACCCAAGTACCTATCTTAAAATGTAATGAACTAGATATTTTTTTGTATGTTGTTCTGCAGTTGCACACACAGGAAAATACGCATGATAATTTCGTATTCGTGGATTGAAATATCTATACTGTGTATGTGTAAAAGTAAGAGAGCGAAAGACAATAGGATACTGCGGAGACAGCGGGATGATTGCAAAGTTACCATAGATAGCAACATCGCCTAGTCTTCTACTATCTACGGAAACGTGCGATGTACCTAGCTGTAGTAAGCAGTAAACTGCGATGTTCGAGTGATGTCAATATTTTATGTTGACTGGCAAGTGGCAGCCCTAGCTGTGCTACTGCTAGCGAGTACGAGCGCCAGATTGGGAGCGTCGCTTTCGAGACCTCGGAGTGATGTTACTACGTCGAATTTCTTTTTGGATTTCGCTATCGAAAATTTGCCTTGAGTCTTTGACTGATGTGCAATGTGCATGTCCTGTTTATAGTATACGAATTTATACGATTTCAAACAGAACACTGCTACGTGGATAAAAAAGGTTAAGTTTCAGAGGTCTCCCCAATGGCGGCGGGCCATTATTACATTACAGCCCATAACCATTACAAATTTCATGTCGATATCTTTAATTTGGTTACTGAAATAAAGGGTCGTGACAAACAGAGAGACAGACGGAGCACATGTTATATTAGGGTTATTCGTTTTTTCTTTCTTTTGAGGTAAAGAACCCAGAAAACACAGAATTAGCCTCACTGTCACTGACACAGTAAAGATCGCTATGAAATTGAATTGAAAGGTCCCAGGATTAGTTCCAATTTGCACTGGAATTTGTAAGATCTCATTAGTAGGTATATGTTTTAGTTATAGTTTCCGTTCAGATGCGAAAACAACCCTGTGTATTATATGCCTTGTATTTGTTGAATTTACAATTACTGTCTTTCATTAGCTAGTGATTGGTACTAAAAATTCGGAACATGGACACAAAATTGTTCGGAATTTTACCATTATGAGTTAGTAACTCTTGGATTTTACTGGTAGATCTTAAGATTTATAGCCTTTCCATAGCATTGAATACGTATAACGTATGTACATACCTACAGGTTACTAGAATAGAAACGCATCAACTATAAAGCGAGTAGGTGGTTAGGTAAATTATTATTTCAATAATTATATAACTTATTTCAGTTTAAACTAGCTTCCCATGAAATTCGCTCTTGCTTTTGTATTTTGCTATCTTAAAATAACTTGCTTCGAGCGGTTGGTTAATCTAGATGTTGCGGTTTGTCCTTTAGCACTGTTTCTAGTTTGAAGTTTTACCTGAAATAGGTAGGTAGGTACAACAATTATTTCTTAAATATTTTAAGTCACTATAGACTCTATAGTATAGAGCTTTCCACACAGCTCCATCTACCTACGTAAATTTAGATTTTTCACAAATCCCAGGAAAATCATGAATTTTCGTGAACTATAAAAGCATTACAAGTTCTTGTTTCTGCACCTATTCACATTTATTATACTTTCAAGAAAATACAGCATCATACCTACCTCCATGATTTCAGCAAATTTTTTTTTTAATTATTCTGATATTAGAGTACGCGTTATGTTATAACAGGTTATATTCTACATCCTAAACTTATCTACGACAAAGATACCTTTATATTAGGTACCTCTGTGGGTAATAGGTATTGTTTTGAGATTATTTCCAAGTTTTTTCAAACTTTAAGTTAATTCATAACATGAATTGAAAAATTAAGTTTTATTAACCATAGGAGCATCCAATTTCCGATTCAAAAAGAGAAAGTAGAATATAGGTTATGCAAGGCGTGTGTGAGGCAAAAAAAGTGCACAGAGCCGGGCGCCCGCCCTCGCGCTTTGTGCAGGAAAAGCAAAGAAAACGTACAATCACTGCGCTCCGTACAGATTACAAATCCTCTAGGATTGTAAAACAGGTAGCTACCGAGTGATCCCTCCTCTATACCCACGCAGCGTTAGCTACTTTTTCAACGTTTTCTCGTGTCGTGTCTCGTGTGATTACGATGGAGATGTTTGTTCTTTCTGCATAATTTTCACAGGTGATTTAGGTGTATAGTATTAGTGGTGTAAAGAAGATGTACAATCACTGCGCTCCGTACAGATTACAAATCCTCTAGGATTGTAAAACAGGTAGCTACTTACCGAGTGATCACTCTACCCACGCAGCGTTATGTACTTTCTCAACGTTTTCTCGTGTTTGCGATTACGATGGAGATGTTTGCTCTTTCTGCATATTTTCACAGGTGATCTAGGTAGATACGTATAGCATTAGTGGTGTAAAGAAAATTTACAATCACTGCACTCATTACAGATTACAAATCCTCTAGTATTGTAAAACAGGTAGCCAGTACCGAGTGATCCCTCTACCCACGCAGCGTTACTTTTTGAACTCTTTCTCGTGTTTGCGGTTATGATGGAGATGTTTGCTCGTTCTGTACGTACCTATAGTGTTAGATACGTACTACGTACGTGTACGTACTACGTACGTATTACGTACGTTTTACAATCCTAGAGGATTTGTAATCTGTACGGAGCGCAGTGATCGTAAATTTTCTTTACACTAACACTATAGGTACGTATGTAGATACGTACCTATAGTGTTAGTAGTGAAAAAAAAAAAAAAAAATGAAAAATCTTTATTTTCACATAGGCCCAATTAATAAGCTCTTATGAAAAGTTAAAACTCTACCGCCAGGTTCGGAAAGCAGGTTTGCACCGAGAAGAACTGGCAAGAAACTCGGCACTTGCTCTTTTCAAAAAAAATGTCATTATATACAATTTCTTAAATAATATCAATAATTAATACATAATTTTTAAGATATCTCGTGAAGAGATGGAAATATATCCCTATCATTCCAACAATTCTTGTCATTAAAGAATTCTTCAATAGTATAGTAACCCCGACTTATTAGATGTTTTTTGACAGTGACTTTAAACCTGTGTAAAGGTAAGTCCAAAACAGACTTCGGGATCATATTGTAGAAGCGTACACTCAACCCCACAAAGTGTAAAGAAAATTTACAATCACTGCGGTCCGTACAGATTACAAATCCTCTAGGATTGTAAAGCAGGTAGCTACCGAGTGATCCCTCTACCCACGCAGCGTTACTTTTTCAACGTTTTCTCGTGTTTGCGATTACGGTGGAGATGTTTGCTCGTTCTGCATAATTTTCACAGGTGATCTAGGTATATACGTATAGCATTAGTGGTGTAAAGAAAACGTACAATCACTGTACAGACCTAAGTCATAAATTATAGGCTAGGCATTTACCCACCTACCCTCTAAATCCTCTAATACCCTCTGGCTGTGCTGGAAAGCGTAGGAAAATACAATGACAACAGAATGTCAACTCGTATCATCGCAGCGCGCAGTGTAACTCCGAGTCCGGTTTCCGAGTCGTTATTTTTCATCTCGTCAAAGCCGCTCATTACGGCGTATTTCGAGAGCGCTCGGCGCGGCGCTGCTCGGAGCGCGGCGCGCGGCGGGGCGCGTGAAATACCGCCGTCGACGACGTGTCACGGATACACGACCCGAGGTAGTGCTGGAGTAAATTATATCGATAAGCTTTTTTTGAAGTGAAATTTTTTTAGGTGCGTCGACCATTTTTAGAGATGTGGAAAAAAGCATTGAATTCGCGACAGTATTACCACAAGGTTATGTTATGTAAGCTGTTGCCACACACCCTCTGTAACCAAAACTTTTTAGGCGAGTTGGGCATTTTTGAGATTTTATGCTTTATTTGAGTTTTCACATCTGTCGGCATTACCGTAAAACTACTTGGATACTTGGGTTCCAACTTCCAAGTAGTTTTAGGGTTCGGTACCCAAAGGTTGAAAACGGGACCTTATTACAGACTTCGCCGTCCGTCTGTCTCCAGCCAGTATCTCTTGAACCGCGATAGTTAGACACTAATTGAAATTTTCACAGATGATGTATTTCTGTTGCCGCTATGTATCAATTAAAGGGGGCTCCCATACAACAAACGTGATATTTTTGTTTGTTTTTGCTCCATATTGATACCGGCAACAAGTAGACGCTTTTCTCATTACAGGGCTCAAGGGCGGGCGGCACACTGATCCAAGTTGAGCTATCGTGAATTTGAATATTTTAAAAATATGGAAAAAAAGTCAAAAACAAATTTTTTGACTTTTATTTCCATATTTTTAAAATTTTTAAAAAGTGTTGGAAAATTGTGTTTGGTGTTTCATGTGGGCTGTGTTCCTGCATATTGTACCATACAGAATATTTTCAAAAAGCGAATTATATCAAAACAAATTAGTCTTTCCTACTTATTTGAATATTTTGTTTAATAATATCAAAATCCCCGTCCCTAGCGCCGGTCGGCAGGCGCTGCTCGCTGCTCGCTACCCTGGCGTGCAATCAGGCGGGGCGAGCCGCCGCGACGCCACTCGACGCGCCTCGTAAACGTTATCGGCTACATCGTAAAAATGCGACGCAAATGGCGCGCGCGAACGTGCTGCCCGCCGGAGCGACGTTCTAAATATGAAATTTTAAATTCTAAAATTCTTCTTTTAGCGGTGCATGGGATGGGACATAAGAAGGGGTTCTTAATTTTTATGTCCCGTCCCATGCACCGATAAAACACCTAGGATATGGGCATTCGAACGATTTACGTAAACCTTTTGACGTGATAACGTCTTATAAATCGATAGAGCCGGCTGCACGCACAAAAAACATGACTCATCCGGCGTTACCTCGCTCTGAGGCGTTCCATGTAAGGCTTGAAGTGCAAGCGAGAGTTGTCACGTTCAACTATCGTCAGTAAACCGACTTTACAGACAACCAATTTTTTTTTGTACTGCTGAGTGAACGGCCTTGCTGCTAGTGACAAAATAGTACATTGTTACCCTAGAGATGAAAGTAACTTATTTAGTCCCGAGACGGGGTTTGGCGCCCGAGCGTAGCGAGGGGGCCTATAGTTCGAGGGACTAAATAAGTCTTTATCCCGAGGTAAACACTGTGCTTTTCATTACGAATATAAGGAAAGTCAAAATAAAAATAGAAATTAGCTAAAGAAAATTGAATAATTGTGTCAATAAAAATCACTGTTAAACAGAAACCTAAACAAAACTCTACAACTCGAAAAACAAATGAAGATCGGATTGCCGCTTGCCACTTTCCCGCCTTTTTTTTTTTCTTTGGCCCTGAGCTTTGGCCTAGCCGGCGGGCTATGCATTTAGCTTTTTAATAGTCAAGTATTGTCTATGATTGTCTATGAATGTCTATGAATCAGTTGTCTTTACTTTATGAATAAATTCTATCTTTCTTCTTGTCTATGGATGCACTCGGGTATGTCGTGTTTCATTTGAACTCCAATAAAAATGTGACAACTAGTTTTTTTAATTATTTGACAGCTGTCAGTTGAAAACGATACTCCCTAGGGCTGCAAAGTATTACTTTCAACCCGCTTCTCAGGCAACTTCAGACCTACTTTCCGTGTATGAGTGATGAAAAAAGCATTTTTGGCACCGGTAAACTGGTGACACTTTTTCGCGCAGTCCGCCCTGTCCAGGGTCCTATGTCTATTGTCCTATGGCTGGGTTCGAATGTCCTCACAGAATGAAAGGGGTTATGGGCTTTGGCCATAGCCTACCACGCTGGCTAAGTGTGGGTTACATACGTCTTTGAGAACATTATGCTGAAGTCTCAGAGGCTTGCAGGTTTCCTCACAACGTTTCCTTTACAGTTAAGCATAACAAATATTATTTCCGCATCCGCTATTATGAAAATCAAAGCCTCAGAGGTGACGAAGAGTCGAAGTCAATGCGACTTTCGGTATTTCTGTATTTTTGACTACTCTATCAATTACGAGTATACATGTACACTGTAAAAAGTAAGTATTAGTAATTTCAGTCATTTTCAGTCTAACCATGAACTTCGTCAGGTATTTAAACTTGGATTGGTAAGTAATTCTATCTGGTCTAGAGCTCCTCTTCTTTATGTTTCTCCTTTTCACTTTTTATTAACTTCTTGGAAAAGATACTAACAAAAGTTGAGATGTCTAGGATCTCCCTAAGAGCAACATTTTATAAAGATGAATGTTGTGTGAAATGTCTCTACAAAAGCCACGACTCTACAACTAATTGTAATAGCTAGAAACTTGGAAACTTACGCGCCTCAAGAGAAAGTTGTGTTTGAGGTTTCCAATTTCCATCAGTTTACATAAAGTGCGAAACAGTGCCTTCTGCACGTCGACGCATTGGAGTTACTACAGTCAAACCTGGTTTAGAGAGAGCTCAAGGGGCCGAGATCTTTTTTTATCTTATAGAGGTTTCTCACACACGAGTTTCAGAGTTAGAAGGGCAAAATGTCGAGACTTGGCAAATACTGTCACTAATAGAGTTTTCCTGCTTACTCAATTTTCACTTACGCAGGTTCGACTATACAAAAAAAATACATAAGTTTGATATTATAGATATTTAGACCCACAAATACTCTGTCAATCAAATCGCTTCGTATGGAGTTTGACAGAGTTGGACGCGTCATCGTGGATTGAAATATCTAAATATTATTGCCGACTTTATTGTAATTTGTAACCCGTTTGTTTACTTTGAAACTTCAGCAAATAATGTAAAATTTACACGCGGCGACAACGTGCTGAGAATGTTATTTCGCTCCAAAAAAAGGGAACAAAAGGTCAAAATCCACAGAAAAAACACAACCTACGCGCGAACGTGGAACTGTTATCATTCCATCCCGTACAGCGTTACGATTTCCATAAAATAATAAACGGGGCAGTCGCCACTAAAAAGCAGCTTTCTTTGCGAGTTTTGCGAGATAAGCCCGGGCCGGCCGGGATTGCGGGTAGATCGTGGGCTCCCGAGGGTCGGTTATCAAGTTATCAATTTGACGCGACCGCGGCCCGGCTAGTCGTACGTTTTATTGTCATGTAGGTTCACTCTGTTAGGTTAAGACTTAAGGTCTGTTTGCTTGTAGAATACGGAAGCAGAAATGTGACTGAAATAAAAATAACGTAGAAAGTTTAAGCTCGAGACAGTTATGTATATCCAAGGCAGGCAAAAAAGCGTACAAAACAATAATGGCGCTAGTGTTTATACATAGTCGATTGAAATCCAAGTAATTCGGATAATTTGGAAAATTTTACGCAGAAATAACAACATTTACGATCTCCGAAAGTTCGAAGGGCAAAACATTGGCCAACAAACGCGCACGAAACGTTTTTCTTCCACGTTTCTGATACGAACCGCTAAGGTGTGGAACGCACTTCCAACCTCCGTGTTTCCAGCTAAATTCAATCTGGGTGCCTTCAAGAGAAGAGTGAATAGGCATTATCTAGGCAAGCGCGCTCCAACCTAGACCTCATCATTGCTTTCCATCAGGCATGATTGTCGTCAAGCGCAAGCCAATCTACAATTAAAAAAAAAGTTGATCATGGTGTTTTTCCCAAGCTGTGGTTGATCAGTTAGGTACAGGAGTAACGGGTTTCATGGATACTGTTTTTGTTTAGTTTCGTCTACTCGTATCTCTGAATCTCTCTCTCTCGTTTACCAGTCACTCTCGCTCTTGTATTTTCCACTTAGTCATATCTATTTCTAGCTAGTTAGTAATACCGTCTTCGTAGAACGTGATCTGAGTATGTAGCATTAAGCGTCGTGGGAGGAAGCCGCTTCCTGTACAAAATATCCTTCCTTCCTGTTCCTCAGCGAAAAAGGGCCCGAAAGACGCTAATGGTGGGCGCCTACGCGGTACCTACCCACACCCGCCGTTACGAAAGATGTTCAGAGGGCCTCGTTAGTGATCGGGACTAAATTCCTATTTAAATTAGGCGAAAGCTTTTTACATGGAATATTAAAGAATGTTTTACGCGTCTGGGTTTTTCCTCAACATATTCACATTTAAACGTTATGTTTATGTTCCGATAAAAAGCCGTATTTGAGGTTTCCAATTATACTCTTAGGGTCGGTGTCATACAGAGCCCCATCATGTTGTTATCCAACCCAAATATCCAATGCCTAATATCCTGTGTAACTTGTCAAAGCCGCTATGCTTTGACAAGTTACACAAGTCAACCGCTAACGCTTTTAAAACAGATAAATTTATGAGAATAACAATCGTTATCGATAATTTACGTTATCAAGCTTTCGTCACGGTCCGCGGACATGTCATTACCTTACATTCTTCAATTTATTGACACGTTAGCGATTGTGGGAAGAGTTGGTAAAAATGGATCATGGTTAGGACCTGCCCTGCAGGGTGCAAACGCGTTAGTAATCGGGAGTAAATGGAATATTTAAGAAATTGCTATTTTTTTGTACTCGTCGACTTTTTGAACATTTTCATGTGGACTGTGGAGACGATTTTGGTTCTTTAGAAGTGTTATGTAAGATTTAGGTGAAGGGCGGATGTCATTTACCCTATCAAGTTGTCAACCAAGTAAATATCCGGTGAAGCCTGTGTTTGAAGTGATCTGAGGGTGAAGCCAACAAGAGGAACTTTCATACAAGTGTATGACTATGAAAGTTCCTCTTGATGGATTCATGTCCACAGTGTGAAAAATAACATTTACGTGCGAAAACGGGATAATATAATACCTCTTGGCCTGGATCTAACTTCAGCCCTGGCTATGAAAAAGATAATAATTGAACTTTTTCTGTACTTACCTATCAAATAACCACATGAATAGAATAGGAGAATATACTCCTGGCATTAGGTAGTACATATTTATTTATTGACTTTAAGGTCTACCTACTTACAGCCAGTAAACTAATTGACTTTGAATTGGAACTAACTTGAAAGTATGAGAAAAATGTTCTAATAGTAGTATAGGAGGGGGTACTAGGAGATTAGATAGAAGTAAATAAAGTAGCCGATTACCAGGCAAACAGAGAGCGGCAGGAATGGCGCGGGCACGACTTCCTTGCGGAAATAGAGCCCGTTCCGGCCGAAGCTAATTGCGCGTGCCTACTTTTAGGCAGCTATAGCAAATATGCTATTATGCCAACCTACTACTAGCTTGTAACTTCGTGGCAATAATAAATCTAAAATTTAAAACTTACATGTGACAGTGATTGATGTAATTTGTAACCAAACGATAACGATTTAGATAAGTACATTCGGTAGATCTAAGAATAGGTCGTAAGCTACGTTCCATACCCCTGAATGGCAAAACAACGTTTGCCCGATAAGCCGGTAACTATGTAAATGTCATAGCTACCCATAGTTAGTCATTGTGGTGCCATTGTCTCTTGTCATTGTCGCTACTTAGGTAAACTTTGTGATATTACATTATTATGATAACACACCTTTGAAGTTTGATCTGGAATTAGATCTTACGAGCTTAAGCTTAAGCTCGTTGCTCAACAAAAACTGCGCATTCTGCACAAACTGTGAGAGGAGTCATAAAAATAAACATTACCCCGGCAATATTACGTCCCGCACACGGCGCGTCCGGGCGTCCCGCACTTAAGCGCAATGTCCCGGATTTCCGTCGCCAGCGAGTCCCGGGTTATTACCGTCGCGAAATAAAATAATGACCAGACATCGCATTATCGGGTTGCATCCCTACTCATGTTTCCACGGTTCCATGATGATAATATTTGCTACTTCTTACCAACTAACTTAACTATAGGTATTTATTTTTGTTGAGTTTGTAGTTGATAAGATAACATTTACATTAAAATAAATTAAACATAGATACATAATTCGGTAACAATTCTCTGATAGTGTTAAAATAAATGATTTTCCAAATTATAATCGAAATTCCAAAATGCAAAATTACATATTTGCTAAAAATTGGGAAAATGCCACCAGCGAAGTGTTGGTATTGGTTGGTATTATAAAATTGTGAAGTGGCGAATTTGCACAACAGTATCTATAATATTTCCTTAAAAATTCGTAAAATGCCACCAGCCAAGTGTTGGTTTTGTGAAGTGGCAAATTCATACACAAGTCCGCGAGGGACATCTTTTTAGTTATTTTGCTTAGCTTCGGGCAATAGAGGTGCAAGAGCAACTCAGACTCAATCTTTTTTATTAGATTTAGGTACCTATACGCGACTTTTTACTTTATTATGTCGTTGATATCCAGCGTACTCGTACGAAACTGCTAAGGTATGGAACGCCCTTCAAGCCTCCGTGTTAACAAACCTTAATTTGTACCTACAATCTGGGTACCTTCAAGAGAACAGTATCTATAGACATTTTTAGGCATGCGCGCTCCAATCTAGACCTCATAAATTAGGTAGATCATATCATAAATCATTTTGCATTATCCTAGAGTAGGTTTTATAGGTATTTCAGCATTTGAGCGTAACTTACAACGTAGGTAAGCGTAAAAAATTGAAGAATTTGCATTATTTGCAGTTATAGTAGGTATCTATTTACAAATAGGTACAGGGCAGGCAATTTTATTAGCAAGTTTGCTCAGCGCTAATCCATTAGCTGGCAAATAACGGGACACACACACAATATAAAAGGATCAAGACTTCATTTTGAATTGAGATCAAAACGATTGGCAACTTTATGCACAATCATTTTTGTGTATGATTAAAGTACCTACTACGAGAATTTTTAAAGAGAACCACTTAGGAAGTGGTACCTACTTATTTTGAATTTTTAACGGTAACAACCCGAAACGAACGGATTTCTGCCTATGACCGCTGCCATATTATGTCCGATTCGCACGGACTAAAACCACCTCCCCGTCTTCCAGGTCATCAGCACGGAACCGCTAAACATAACTTCATGCCGGATCTCGACTTCCACTTCTCCTTTTCTTCCTTTTCTCTTTTTTTCTTCTGCTCATTATGCCCCTCATCATTTGGCTGTATCGCTGCCATGAGTTTCGATTGACAGCATGCGAGTCGAGATTCGCCCCTATACGGTAGTTCAAGCCGCGATGACGCGCCCCACTACTTCCTAACCCCTTACGAATCACATGAAATATAAGCGATTGTAAAGAATTATTATCTACGTTGATTTAACTATCAACTACCTATAAGTTATTATCTGAAAACGTACTTTTAACTAATTTTTTGTTTAGAACTTTGATCGTGGATGTCCATCTAAATTAGCTAATGTTTTTAATAGTTTCATAAATACATAACGAATGGTCGTTAGTACATTCAGGTAAATAGCAGAATAACGAAGGAAAAATCGCACAATTAAGTGCGTGCGTGCTGAGCCTAACCCTTCAAAATTAAAAGTGAATTAGGCGGACACGCGCTGACCGAACTTGGCTAAACGATGTCCTCCTTTTGGCGGACTTGGCTTATTTTTTTTACCGAAAAATTAGCTATACGCAGTCTTATGATGAGCAGCCTTAACGGTCATTTTCAATCAGCTATCTATCCACGATTAATCCACGATTATCCTCCTTTTGGCGCTTTCTGTGCTTGGCTAATTTTTTTTTACAGAAAAATTAGCTATACGCAGTCTTATGATGAGCAGCCTTACGGTCATTTTCAATTAGCAATCTATCCACGACTACGCCAACTAATGTCGGTTCCCAATAATTCATCTATCTTCTATTTGCCCTATTAGAGATATCAATGTGATAAGCTCCATACAAGTTATGCCAAATTTCTATTCCTAGTAAGGCAGACCATGGATAGACAGAATATTGAGAACCGCCATAAAGGTTAGAAATTGACATAAGCTTTATGTTTATATTTAACCTTTTCAAAATCGTGGACAGATGAAATGAAATGATTTATTTGCTGAATATAGTTAACATCTTGGTTCTTATTTCTTAAACTAATAGAAGTCCTCACATATTAGACTGACATTTCAGTATGCAAATATTAAACAAAACATCAACAATGACAGACTAGGTATGTCTTATTTACCATCGCCGCTGCAGTACCTAACCTGTCGACCGACCGCTCATTAAAGAACGATTTAAAAAAAATAATGAGAATGACAGCTGTTATCGATAAATCAAGTGATCAATTGGGACGATTGGATATTTCATTCATACATCTTTTAAATTTCGTTCTATATATAAAGTTGTGGAAACGGTGCTCTATAGATTTCAGCGATCGCGGATACCTACGTTATACGCTAATTGACTAGACTCTAGAGCATAGAATGTCAGGTAGGTAGATAATTATATACTATACTTAATATTTATATAATTCCACATCTTGGAATATACATATCATTTTCTGGTAGCGGATTATAGCAAAACTCAAACTCTCTTACAAATAAACGTGGAATAGAGGTGGCATTGTTATGTAAACAGTATTTTGTCTTCTTCCATTGAATTCCAAATTGCTGTTGTCAGAGAAGGACAAAACAGCGTATAACTATTCCATCGCTATTCCACGTTTATTTGTTAGGCGGCATAATTGTATCTGTCTTAATAATTTTAATAAATGTTTTGTATAGTGAAGAGTGACAACCCTGCGAGTACAAACGTTCCCGTAGCTATGTAGGTGCGAGCGCTATAGAAACCGCCGCGCCGTGCCCCGGGCCGCCGCACCGCACCGCGCCTCGCAGCCGAGGCGAGGCGCTGACGGGGCGCACTGCGATCGATGTCGCTTGATACTTGAACAATATTATACATATTTAATTGTATGTTTTACATTATGTTAATTATAACTATGAAGTAGTTCCCCAGATTAGTCTGAGGTCTGTCAGGGTACATAATATATTTCGAACCAATATTTTATTTTCACTTCAAATTTCATACCCCGTTAGTAATGGATGATGCTTGATACTTGAACATATTATACATATTTAATTGTACGTTTTACATTATGTTACATTAGGTTAGTTATGACTATGAAGTAGTGCCCCAGATACTAAATAAACAAGTTTAAGGTCTGTCAGGGTACATAATATATTTTGAACCAATATTTTATTTTCACTTCAAATTTCATACCCCGTTAGTAATGGATGATGCTTGATACTTGAACATATTATACATATTTAATTGTACGTTTTACATTATGTTACATTAGGTTAGTTATGACTATGAAGTAGTGCCCCAGATACTAAATAAACAAGTTTAAGGTCTGTCAGGGTACATAATATATTTTGAACCAATATTTTATTTTCACTTCAAATTTCATACCCCGTTAGTAATGACAGTAAAGTTTTACCCCAGATGCTAAACAATTTAAAAGAAGTAACTAAAGAATTACTTAACATTTCTTGAAAAGTTGAAACCCATCAAACTAAAATTCTGGAAAAATATAACAAATAGTATGTACGCACTTTTGAAACTTCATATAATGAGCTTTCCAATATGGGCTCTTTCAAAGGTACATATAAACTCGTTGACAATATAAAATCTAGAATTCTTGGATCTGGTTATCTTAATACCTATACTATTATACCCAACCGCATGATTACTACGTTATCGGTATAAGAATTTCTTTACCAATCCTTAGTTTTAAGTCGAATAGTCGTTATCATCAAATACAGATATCACAAACATCGTATATTGACCGTTTAGAAGAGCCGGCACGTTAGGCCTACGAGAAATGAAAAAATATTTTTCATTCGATTGATTTGAATTTCGATCCAATCTTTTAAAGATTTTTATCCAAAAGCGTTGGTGACATCTATTGCATTTGAATCTGATCATGTTTTGTACGTCACTTCCGTAGTAGTATAAAAGGATCCGTCTGAACTGTGAACCACTTTTTATATCACTTCTATACACAGATCTCCTCTCAGAAAGAGATAGCTTTAGCCATAGCTACCACTAC
This sequence comes from Coenonympha arcania, assembly GCA_036785405.1. NCBI lineage: Eukaryota > Metazoa > Arthropoda > Insecta > Lepidoptera > Nymphalidae > Coenonympha > Coenonympha arcania. The sequence continues at coordinate 7,645,530 of CM072059.1, forward strand.
GCCCAAGTGCGAGTTGTTAGCGGAATGGCACACCTTTTGAAAAGTAAATAATGAATTCTCAAGTTTGCAGGTTTCCTTACATGTTTAGTTTCCACACGTACGTAACTCCGAAAAGTCAAAAGTGCTCACGATTCAAATAACCGACCCTATGAGAGAGTGGTAAATGGTAATCTGAGATCAGAATATACTCGCACAAAATATGGACTTATAAAAGTACATTTTCTGCCGCAATCGCAAGTTTCCACCCCGGGTGGCGAGTTGTTTGACAGGCCGCACCCCTCGGCCTCGCCCGTCACCCTTTGTGGGAATCATGATACATGGCACGCACTTGACGATTTGCTACACTGCTCAGTTCATACTATTTGCCAGTCGCCTGATACGACTTGCTTATTTCTCACCGAGGGAATTTTGGCAAGGATTTTCATTAAATTGTCAACTCAATATTGAAGCTACGCTAAGGTAAAAAAACTGGTACAACCATCAGAGATGTCAGACTATTTTTTGATACTTATTTGAATCTTTAAACTAAATGAAAAGTCAATTTCTATGCACAACAATAGGTTAACCAAATATTAGAGATTTTTACCAATAAGGCACTGTACATGATATATAAGATTTCATACGTTTTCTTTGTTTGATTTACATTATTATAATATAATAATTTATCTTGTTGTAACTTGTAAATATGCTCAGTTCAAAAGACTGTATTTACATTTGCAGGTATTTCACACAATTTACTGACTCTAGATAATATGGATGTCAGCCCACGTTGCGTCACCACACGCGAGACCATCTAAGTACTGTGGAATATATCTAAATTTGCATTACAAAGAGATCACTCCAATCTCAACCGTGTTCCCCTGAGATACGGGTTAAGGAGGGTGAAAATCTTCGTTGTCACTGGGATTGATAGGTGGCAGCGAGGCCAAGAGACAGATAAATATCGCTTTCAGTTCCGTTTATATCGCCAGATTTGTAATGCCAGAGATTTTGTACGTTCGTCTCTCAAATCGACTAGTTCTTCTCATATCATCTATCTGTGTTTGGTACTATGAACTATCTCCATTCTGCTTCTAAATATGACTAGTCCCTTTTAATATTCTATTGGAATCTCAAACTGACAATGCATGTTAACAATTTTTATTTCAAACAATATTCCAAAAAACAACAGAAGTGTTAGTTGTCTCGACACTATCACTTAATTCCTTTATAGTATTTATATCTAAGTCCGACTGCTCAGAGAATATAAACGTTTGCCAGTATGATGTTCGCACTCGACATCTCTTTGAAGCTACGCGGTCAGTTATTTGCCGTCTCTCCCTGCACTGATGTCTAGATACCTAGCAGTCGTTAATAAATATTTATCACTAGAGCAGATGCTCATGCTTTCGTCAGCATTCAACTATTCATTTTTAACGCGTTGAATACGATATTTTATCTTTATTTTTAGTTCATCCATATAATTTGCTTATAACTTTAAGAGGTAGTGTAAGATTTACTTCACACTATATTATGATTATGACCTTTCCTTTGTCGTTGTACCTATATCTCGTTTTTGCTCTTCAGTCACGTAATCGACAGTACGTATTGTGCATTGTCTTCATAAAGACATGAGCTTCTTAACCTTGAGACAGGTGGAAGTGGTTAATTTTCTTGTCGTGTAGAGTGAGCGTATATTCCGAATATAACATTTTATTTAGCATCGCCTACCTATATAAGTGACCATTTTGGTGCAAAGACTCGGGTAATTTTGATAACTGTGATTTATGGCACTAAAATGCGAATCTACGTTCATTTCATTTGTTTTTTTTTTTTAATCAGAGTTTACATCATTGGTAAAAATTAAAATGATTTTTCAGTTTCTGTAGTGAGTAGCTAATTGCACCAAAACGTTGTCCTTTTAATGTTCTATCTGATTATATCTGTCTATTCTGTTTATTAGCTGACGCACTTCGTACGTAAACCACAATGTGCTTTCAAATCAAGGCAATCGCACACCATTGTTTAGTCAACTTCATTAAACACTGTTGTATGGTCATGGACTAGCCTAGCTACTTTTCAAAGTCAAATCCGTCTGTTTTCGATACTATTAATTTGCACTACATGCTCCTACTGTACGATAGCTTACATTTGTTTTATGTTGGTAAAGGAAGTATTGAAATCTAATTCTTTGATACAGTCTGTTTTTTTTATTATTACTTAAATGTAAATTTTCATTTCCCAACTTTTTTATTACTGGGAACATTTACAGTGCCTGTATGAATACAGTTTCTTCTTATACTTATTCCATCCGTACAGCGTCCTCGTTGTAATATCTTTAATAGATTTTCAACGCTCGAAACGTGTGGTAGACGACAGTTAAGCCTCTGTTTGTTTTCGACTTCACGCCTAATGTTACGCAGATGGCAGGCAGAAATCTCAACGCTTAGCTTGAATGCGGAAATCTTTTGATTATATGGATACCAGGCGAGCTAGGTATTCTAGGAATTGAAGGAATCGTGCCAAGCGGCTCATGTAGGTGCTAGGTACCTACGGATAATGTCGTGATGCAAACGGTTGATATGTTTTAATTGAACGTACACATTTCTACTACCATACTGTGTCTTAGTGTATTACGAGTATACTAAATGTTATCATTATAAGATTTATTTACACTATACAAGTTAGTACTTGACTGCGATCTCACCTGATGGTAAGTGATGATGCAGCTGAAGATGTTATGGTACTAACTTGAAAGCACTGTTTCTACACAGCATAGCACCGGAACTTTAAATCACGGCAGTAAGTCTTTGATAGTAGGGTGTTAATTTGCCTCGGCCGAAGCTTCCCCATCTCAATACAACTATACCTATTCTACCATCCTAGTATTCAAAACAGGTTGAAGAAATAACTTTCACGTCGCTATATCGAAGAAATATTCGATATTTTGTCACATAAGAAGTGCAATCATAATAAACTTGAATTGACATAATACCTTAAAAAGTTTTATTTTTTATTTTTATTCTATACAAGTTAGTACTTGACTGCGATCTCACCTGATGGTAAGTGATGATGCAGTCTAAGATGTTATCGTACTAACTTGGAAGGGTAAGTGAATTTACCCCAACGGTTTCTACACAGCATCGCACCAGAACGCTAAATCGCTTGGCGGTGCGTCTTTGCTGGTAGGGTGGTTACTAGCCACGGCCAAAGCCTCCCACCAGACCAGACCTGAGCCAATTTAGAAATTATAAAATCCCAAAGTGGCCCGTGGCGGGAATCGAACCCGCGACCTCCCACTCGAATCCGAGCGCGCCACCACTGCGCCAGGGAGGTCGTCAGTTTTCATTGAATCGAACGAACAAACCACTCGGTAGCGGGCTGCCAGCTAATTAGGCACCTAGGAAAATGATTAAGATTGCTTGCTATCTAAGAAACTTCTTAGATCCGCAAATTAAATTTTCTTAGCTAAATAAGCGATCCCAGGTCTCATGGTTGATAACTTGGCGGCTGGCTTCAAATTACATTAACTAAGCTGAGGGGCGCTGCAGTAACAATATTTTCATGGTAATGCTTTATCGCTACGTGACCTGTTTTTGCTACTTCAACTTGAATTTTAGTAAAATTTTGGTCTTAAACTACTTATTGATTAAAACTTATTGAAGTGCAAATAGTATTAATTGTGAGGTACCTTTAGAAAGGAGGAGGAGGTTACCTGTAGGAGTTTTCAATGTTTGCCGTCCCAACATGATTTTATTAAAGACTCTTGGAAACTGTGGTCCAAATATGCTTTCATGATAGGTATATCTATTCTAATTTCTAACCCGCCCTTGCTTCTCTTGAATTGTCTTAATTGACGATATTGCCACTGCCGCCACTTGCCAATGTTACAAAACTGAGTAGGTTGTAACAATTACAGTATCTCTGTAAATTATTTGAATATTTGATATATTTCTCAAAATATCGAGTTCAAAAAAGCCGTTAACAGAGAACAAAAGTTGTTAGTTTTACGTAAACAACTACAGGCTGAGAGCGATTTGGTATTTTTTAATAACCCTGTATAAGTAGACATGGATATACAAATATGAATAACTCCAATAACTGCTGAGAATCCTAAATATGGAGTCGGAATTCGGATTATCATTTATTTTCTTTATGTCTAGCGGCTCTAGCCTGCCATTCCATTAGCGGGGTCGTATCTAGTGCGGAATGATCGTCGGCGAGCAAACAAGAAATATGTGAGATGTGAACGCTCGGGTGGCGCGTGGCGGGAGATTGAGCGAACGGCTCGCATTGTGTTCCCGCCGGCAGATGTTCTGAGATTCACATCATAAATTACGAGTATATCTGCTCCTCAGTTTATTCCTAGAGTGTAAAAGTGGTAATGTCGGCATTTCAACGCTTTGTTCTAATCCAAAGAAAACTTACAAGCTGTCTGGTGTACGTACAACTAATATAAAAGCGTTCGTGCCAGTTTTTATCATTGACTGATTGTAATGAAATTTTCTGTATAATATGTTCGGTAGGTCTGCGATCAGTAAGCTATATTTTATATCCCTAATGGCAAAACAACGTTTGTCCGGTCAGCTAGTATCGTTAAGAAATCGGTTTCAGATTTTTATTTTAAAAATTTGTAACTAATATCAAGACATGTTATTTGAACTATAAATTGGCGCTTCCTTTTTCGAACGACACTACCTTAAAATAGGTATAGATATGCTATGTTTTTTTGTACTGTATACTATTTTACTAGTCTAAACTCTCCGAACTTAAAAGAGTACTTTCCATGCCATCAGCTGTGCCCTACTCTAATAAAAATCGTAACCTTACTCCTTAGCATCATCTTATGAACTATGTCAATAATTGTAAACATCGCAAATGAGTGCGCTCTATTTACTCATTTGCGATGTTTAAAGTTTTACCAACTAACCGTCAATAGTATGTTAAACTGAGTAAGTGCCCCAGTGTCTGACTAGAAAGTAGAAATCAGTATTGCAAAATTTCCTTTATTTTTAGGCATAAATTCAACGTTATACCTATGAAAGTATCAAAATACCAAAATCTGAAGTTTATAAATAATGAAAACGAGCGAAGCTGTGTGAATGGGCAAGTAGCGATGTGCAGACGAGTCCGGTCGCCGCCGGTCACAAATCTTCCATTTCACTCGGGCTCAGCCTCCGCGCGCTGCGGAGAGGAAATAGCACGCTCCAAAGCACGCGGCTGCGTACCGGCTACTCCCGAAATAGTCCCCCCGCGGGGTGCCGGCCCATCGACGTGCTTTTAGTATGCTGCGCGCATGCGACACGCCCGCACCCTTCTACGCTCCTAGTAGCTCGGCCCGAAACTCGCGGATACCCCGAATACGTCAAAATAAATCAAAACCAAATGAAATGGTCGCTATATTAGCCAACCCGAAGTGGAGCGAGGACCTCACCATACAGATGATCATTGAATACGAGAAGAGAGAGTACCTGTGGAACCCGGTCTCCGAGAACTACAAAAACAAGAAGATACGCGAGCAGGGATACGTCGAAATACTGAAAACCCTCAATCTAGTCGACATTACAGTAAAGGAGCTGAAAAATAAGATAAAGAACATACGATCGTCGTACAGCGTCGAGTTGAAGAAAATTCGCGCGGCAAGGAAGGCCGGCGCGCATGCGTACCGGCCGAGCGTCACGTGGTTCGAGCACGCAGACAGGTTTCTGCGAGCGATCGTCACTCCCAGCTCCGTAAGTGCCTTTATTTACGATATCTCGGACCTGCGCGCTGGCGTTCTAAGTTTGGAGACGAACTTTCTTTGTTTTAGATCGACAACAGCTTGCTCGAGATCGCGATGAGCGACGACAGCGACGTCGTGCAGGATCTGAGCGAGCGGAAATCGCCGGAAAAGAAAAGCCCGCGCAAACGACGCAGCTCCACGCGATCGTCGACGCCGTACGTACTGAACACGCCGTCCCCGCGCCCGAGTACTCCCTTCGGGCTCAATCAGACGTCGTCCCCGTTCGCGATCCTCCCGTCGTCGACATCTGCGCCGTTTCTCAATCCCCCCGTCGGTATAGCGACGCCGCTGACAGCCTCGCTCTCGACCATATACCCGTTGCAGATAAAACAAAAGAAGAGCAACTTCGACGATCGAAGCGACCAGTCGGAAACGCCGCAGGACTTGAGCCAGCACTCTGAAAGCGCAAACGAGAATGAGTTCGAAATGTTCGGCAAATTGATCGCGAGTCAGCTTCGTAAGTTACCTCTCAGCTTGGCGCTGGACACGCAGTTGAAGATCCAAACCCTCGTGAATGCGGCCAGGATACAAGCGATGTACCAGCAGTATAGTTACGCGGGACCGTCGCAAGAGGCCCTGTCAGTGCAGGCGCTTTCCAACGGCATACTAGCCAGCATGGCGTCCTCGAGCCCTTATACTTCGCGGACGGTAATGGACTTGAGGAATGATTCACCTGATGAATTGAATTTGAAAACTGAATACAACCTAGGATCAGAATTAGACGACTAATTGAATGGCATCCAAAACGGGTTGATGCTCTGTCCCACTCATTTTTAGCATAATGTAAATGTTGGGAAGAATTGTGTTTAATAACTAAACATGTTGAATAAACAGCTTCAGCAGTTGAAATATTATCATGTGCGACGAATTATATTCATCACGAATATGCGTGCCAAAATTTTAATGCAGATGTTTTGCCTGCAGCAGGAATGATGTGAAAATGAGAAGAGTCAATAGAGACGACGATTATAAATATTCCATCTAAAGATATTGGAAATTTTAACAGGTGAAGGACCACCGTGAAAGATTCTTGACGATGATGATTGATAACATACTTTAGAATAGAAAATCTCTAAACAAAAGAAGAAGCTCTGATGTTATGATTCTAAAAAACGGCCAAGCGCGAGTCGGACTCGCTGACGAAGGGTTCCGTACCATTATCCATAAAAAATTACTCTACTATTACAAGAAGTCGACTTAATAGCGCCCCGTTTTTAACCCTTTCGGTACGGAACCCTAAAAATGCCATAGTAGTATTTTACCTACTAGCTTTTATTACAAAGGTAATTTTCCTTCTAACCTGTTGCAATATTCCGTATCGACATTGTATACTTATGTGTTTTAGATGTTTATAGTATAAATGTGATAGATGTTAAAATAAGACCGTGAATTTTATACACATAGTAGCAGTGACTACCTATATTATGAAAATTGCCAAAGTACAAATATTCGAATAAATTATACAATTAATACCTACACTAGAAATTCAGATGCGAAAGAGTTTTGGTCTAGTCTATAAGAGTTTAATTTGTCAACGTTTGGCTGTGTTTAGGTTATTTTGTTTTGGTATACGCCATTTGGTTCTAATTTTATTTTTATTTTTGATGTAAATCTAAAGCTAAATATTGGTAGAAACCACAACATTGTCCCACAAAAAATGTTAGTTTAGTAGAATATTTTTTTTAGTAAAATGGTAATATACTCAACTCAATTGATTTTGAGACTTGTTGTCGTTTTGCAAAGTAAATGATTTTTTTTGAAATATCTGTATATTAGAAATACCTACATTACGAATTTACTTTTGAGTGTGATAGATAACATTTTAATGTCAGTATGTGAAAATGTGATTAACGTGACAGAAAAAATATTAAAAAAATACCTCATTATAGAATAGTATAGATTTGATATTAGCGCGGAGTATATTTTACCTGTTATTTGATGTGCCACAGTTATATAAATGGTATGTGATTTATTAAATACAAAGAATTTATAACCTTCCTTTGCAAGTTTTTTTTTCCAAACAAAGTCTATTTAAGATAGAGGTATGATGGTCTGATAGTCGTACATATGCTGTAAAAAAGCCAATTCTGCCAATTCTGCTGTGCTAAATCTCTAAACTAATTTGACGTGTCTAAAAATAGTCCTATTTTTTAAATGCCTACATGGAAAAGGATAGCACTATTTTTAGACACGTCAAATAAATTTAGAGATAATTACTAAAACAACGGCTTCAACTCACTCTCATTTGGTCAGGATCGCCCGACCAGTTTCGGACCCATCAGGGGTCCTTCTTCAGGGGCATAGTGCACGCGCGGGACGCTCGAGCTATACTCAGCAGACTCAGTATAGCTCGGGCGTCCCGCGCGTGCACTATGCCCCTGAAGAAGGACCCCTGATGGGTCCGAAACTGGTCGGGCGATCCTGACCAAATGAGAGTGAGTTGAAGCCGTTGTTTTAGTAATTATTATGTCTACTCACGGAAGTCTTAATTCTAATATAAATTTAGAGATTTTGCACCATTGTTCAAGGAATTTGAAACCGATTCTTCCTAGTCAGCATGGTATTTTACTTTACTTTTAATGTTCTATTCCACTTGCAGCTGTCGTAACTCGTAACCGTAAAGCTGGAAACAATTCCAACGAGTCGAAAGACATAATAAATCTGCTTCAGAGCCGTTTTTGTTTACTACATACATACTCTTTGCTTAGTGTTAGTATTTTATGCTAATATAACATTACTAACCACAAGTGATTTTCCATCGTCTCTAACTCTTTTTCATTCGCTATTGGACATAAGTAGTGATACTGATCATGAGGCCATTTCTTGTGATGCTGAACTATATTCTCGGTGACAATTTTTCCAGGACGTTTCTGTGGCCTGCGGGTGTTTTTCTGACCCTCATCGCCCTGACCAACAGTCAGAGTTAGTTTTTGCGAATTATTTTAGTGTACAGAATATTTACCATAAAAATACTATATTTATCATAAAATATATTTTATGGCGTAGACAACGGCGTATTTACGGGGTATTTTACGGCGTGTGCCCATTTTGTTATTTCTTGTTGGCTGGCTCTTGTTAGCGCAGTATCTGCTGAATTAACATATACTAGGTTCTTGCTCGAAATGCCGTATCATTTATTTGCATATACTAGGTTTTCTGCTGATAACTGAATTGTGTTAGCGTTATTTGCAATCGGTGGATTACTGAAATGCTCAAACATTAAAATAGTTGTAGGCAAAATGGATGACAAGAATTTTGAAATCTAGGATTCTCAGGATTGATTCACCATTGAATTTACTGAACCTTTTAAATGCGAATCACGTTTGTTCCCGGATGTAGAGGAAAACGATGTTATTGATTCTTAATCAGAGCTCGTGTCGGAAACCGGGGGAGGCTGGTCAGGCGTGCAAGGTTACGGTCTAAGGCTGGATACAGCTATGGACTTTTGATTTCTTTTTTCTTGTGAGTACTTAATTGACTCATAATATACTTGTGAAATAGTTATAATTAATTATTATAGTCATAACAATATAGAACAGGACAGAAGGTACAGTCAAGTATAGCAGAATATAGAATTTTAATTAAATAATTTTTTCTTCTCCATTTTTCCATCTGTTCCATGGGGTTTTCACTGATACTGTAGGTAAAAAGGCTACAAGTACATACCGCCGACCTCACTGCGGTTTTATGAGTAATGTAGCGAGCCGGAAAGAGATAGAGGATAGATAAAGTAACGTGACAGAAAGATAAGCACAATGTTTAGGTTAATAAACTGTTGCGAACTGATCTGCACTTAATTGTGCCGGTGCAAGATTCGCTATTTATTCCTTGTGTTGTTTCTTAGAGTTTATTATTATAGAAATATAAATAGCGAATATAAAAGATAGACGAAAATGATCGCGACAATGCAGTCTGGCTTCACGCGTCATTTCGCGCCATTACTGTGCGATGCTCGGGTGGTATGGATAGAACAGAATTTGCATTTCGCTGAAAATGGTTTCGGTTGAATTTTAGGGAATGGAAAACTATACTTTCATAAAATTACTGAACAATACACCTAGTATGTTTTATATGTCTTTACGTGTACATACTCATTGAAATATATATTTCGTTATGATTCACGAAAATAAATATTATTCCGATATTTTTCCGGTTTGGTGCTTCATTGCAATTTGCAATCTCTGTGTACGATATCATGATAGAATGATGGAGCGGACAGTATTTTTGGAACAAGTGATTTTGATTTGAACTTATAGTATCTTCACCAACCTACTTAATAATCTGTAAGTAGGTACCTACATTAATGTGCCAAAAAAGTCTTTGTCTTATACAAATTGCAAAACCGCGTTAAAATTGATTTGTGTTATATGTATATTTGTATTAAAATATGCAGAGTTACCTACTCGTATCTCCATCCAAAAACATAGTTTCAGTAGTTGCAGCGTGACACACATACAAAAAAAAATTGGTTGTCTGTAAAGTCGGTTTACTGACGATAGTTAAACGTGACAACGTCTCCTTTGTCGCTCGTTCCGCGCTCGCGAGGTAACGCCGGTAACGCCGCATGAGCGAGGTAACGCCGGTAACGCCGGATGAGTCATGTTTTTTCGTGCGTGCAACCGGCTCTATCGAATTATAAGACGTTGTCACGTCAAAAAATATCTTTAAAATACATTAGTGTGAAAAAAAATTATATCATAATTAGCCAAAAATATGCTAAAGCACTATACACAATATACAGCGTGCTTATTAAATTTTTACATCGCCCGTGGTTGGGAATAAAATTCGTTCGCTCGGAGCTTAGCTTTAAGCTCTCGCATGTACGGGACGTGTCAAAGCGGGTGTTTGGAGTGAGCGAGAGGGCGCTACAAGTGCGAGGAGGACGAGGCGATCACTGCGGGCCTTCGCCAACGGGCCTGCTGTGGTGGCCGGCGGCTTTACATAGCTTACGACCGCGTCCTGGGTACTGTGATCGGACAGGTTTGATACTTGACTTGTCCCCTTTTTTTACTAACATATTTTATTAGTAGAATTATAATATTACTGGAATAGTACTTAGCTAGTTAGTATAGTATTTTAACGTTGAATACAAACTAAATCTAGTCGTTGGGCGGAAAATATAAGTGCGACAGTTTTAAGCACTACTTTAAGAAGACACTTTGTTATAAGTTAATACTGCAGAGGGTGTCACTTTGAGCCTAAAATACTGCAAACCTGTATGCCAAGAAGGAGAAAATACACATACAGTAAAGATATTCATCTCCTGCATACACTTTGGCACTGCAACGCGGTTGCAGCTACTTTGTATAAAATAGTTTGGCGTATAGTTTTTCTTTGGCTTTAATTGTGAATGTGGAATGGCTAGGAATAGTGGAAACCAGGTCCTCCCGCGGGACTGGCTGGATTCTTCCGGGATTTAAATTTTAAACGTTGCTTACATGTTTAAATAATACTTATGTAGGTAAGTACTAGCTACTCCGTAATATACTCGGAATAGCGGTGTAATATTTACACTCTCCTTTGTCTTTCTCTGTCATAAGTAATTTAACATTCAGAGGCCAGACAAAGCCTATTCAACCACTATTTTACATTAATAGTAGTTAGTACTTATTTTTAAGTTTATGCAGGATGTCGATCCTGCATTTCAACCAAATCAGGTTCAATTTCCATCGTGAAAATACAACAAGCAAACACAAAACATCCATTATGTATTTTTAATTAACTGAGCATTAAGTATAAAACCCTACATCACAATTTAAATCAATCTCAGTTGTTATTTAGGTTTTAAACGAACGGGCTGTCGCCGCCGGGCAACTAGTTTGCACCGGCTCTTTATAATAATTGCCGATGCGCGGTCGACGGCGCCGATAAGGGATAACACCCCTCACCCCAGCCAGGGGGGTGTAAAGCCGCCCGCTTCCCGTCAGCTCCAGCTTTTTCTCGTGAACTTGCTTTTTGCGACAACGAGTGTTTATTGAATTATGAACAGCTGAGATGTACGATAGTCCACTTGGCCTATGCCTTTTGATATTTTCTTTGTCTTTTCGTTTTAACTGAATTGCATTGTCTTTTGATTTGAATTTTTGTTTTCTACTAGTAGTTGTTTGCGACTTCGTTTGCGTACATGTAAGGATTTCAGATATCACTGTAGGACACTTTCTGTTAGGGGTATTCTCGAAAACTGCTATCGATTAAAAACGGATTTATTAGATAATAGAATAGTTAGTAGAAACAGTAAGATGAATTAAAAGTGTTATGCTACAAAAGAATAAAATGTAAATAGAAAATAAGTAACAACGATGCTATTAATGGTTGTAACTATATTTAATGAATAAAACAAGGATTTTGAAACAGATTAATAAAAAAGTGAATAATCAAAACATACGAGATCATTATAATTGATCGGTAGTTGAATGCTGATAAAATTTAATAAAAAATTGGTTACCTGTAAAGTCGGTTTACTGACGATAGTTGAACGTGACAACGTCTTCTTTGTCGCTCGTTACGCGCTCGTGAGGTAACGCCGGTAACGCCGCATGAGCGAGGTAACGCCGGATGAGTCATGTTTTTTCGTGCGTGCAACCGGCTCTATCGATTTATAAGACGTTGTCACGTCAAAAAATTATTTATCTTTTCAGACTCGTTAGGTATATTCTGCTGCCGAGGCAAAAACTTTCCCTTGTTTACGTCAGGTTCGCTCAATCCGCAAAACCAAAGAGTTCGTGACGAGGATTACCTTTTTGAGCTTATGGAGATACTTTGTGCCCTTTGAATCGGGCTTGTAGGTAGGTCTTTATTAGTGATGGGCCGACTATGGTATTTGCCGACTAACCGACTAGCCGACTAATCGGTTTTCAAATTGCCGATTAGTCGGCCGACTAATCGGCAATGCCGATCATACCTATTGGAGTCGGAGATGTTCGACATTGAAATTCCTGCATCACAATTTGCCTCTCGTAAAAAATAATAAAATGGAAAATTCTTTCCAAAAAACCAACTTCAAATGCCACTACAAAGAGTGAAATAATTTTTAATGTACACCAATTCGAAGTCGGGCAATGTTTTGTTCAATCATTAATAGTCCTTCGTATTATTAAACTTAATGTGCAAAGAAACGACAAAATTATCGTCAATACGGAGGACTATTAGTGAATGAACGAAACATTGCCCGACTTCGAATTGGTGTACATTAAAAATTATTTCACTCTTTGTAGTGGCATTTGAAGTTGGTTTTTTGGAAAGAATTTTCCATTTTATTTTTTACTTTTTAGTGGAAAACAAGTAATGCGCAAGGTATTGGAAAAAATGCCCAAATCGCTGGAAGTATGCTTCTAAAATCTGAAGAGTTCCCTCAATTTCTCCAAGATCCCATCATCAGATTCTGACTTGATGAATACAGTCATTACTTGATGACTGCTAGGAAATGCAATAGTAACTATAAAAAATACTTAAATCGCTTCAAGTATACTAGCAGAATTTGAAGAGTTCCCTCGATTTTACCAAGATCCCATCATCAGATCCCGACCTGATGACCATAATACAACCTGGAAAAAATTACTCTTTTAAACAATACCCAAATCACTTCAAGTGTGCTTATAAAATTTGAAGAGTTCCCTCGATTTCTCCAGGATCCCATCATCAGATCCTGACTTGGTGACAATGGGACCATCTGTGAACTATACCCTTTCAAACAAAAAAAGAATTTTCTAAATTGGTCCACGCATCTTCGAGTAATCGGGGAACATACATAAAAAAAAAAAAAATAAAAAAAAAAAAAAAGATTCCGACGAATTGAGAACCTCCTCCTTTTTTTTGAAGTCGGTTAAAAAATAAATATTTTTAAGAACTTTTTTAAAACTAAACATAAATAAATAGATGACTAATATACCTACGTATTTATTAAATAAAAACTTACTCTTTATTTTGTTGATTAATGGTGTTATGTTAGCTCAATAATTTAATTACGACTGATTGATATATGTTCCTAGTTCTATACATATATTGGTTTTTGAATATGTTCCAAGACTTTAGATTAAAAGAAAAAAAAATTAAACTTTTACTTTTAATACTTACTTAACATCTGACTTAATTACTTAAGTAAGTAAAAGTACGTATGTGCCATTTATTGTTTAATATGTTGGTTAAAGTTAAGTTAGCTTTTTTTACTGACTGATCATTTAGGATTAAGTACTAATGAAAAGACTGTACTTTGGGTACTTAATGTTTAGAATTGTCTAATTATAAAAGGGTACAAATTATTTGTTTCGTTTTATTTCAATTGATGATCACCGATTATAATCGGTATATTTTGCCGACTAGTCGCCGACTACAAACAAAGCCGAATAGTCGGCTTTTCCGACTAGTCGGCGACTAGTCGGCCCATCTCTAGTCTTTATAGTAGGCGGTAAGGTTTAACGTGAACTAATTTCGAACGTTCATAACTAAAACAAGCTCCTTATATTAGAATAGAGACTTCAGACGAGAATGCTATATCATTTAATATTCAGAAAGCTTATAAGGTGCAATAACGGCAGGATTGTGATTAAATTTAAAAGTACTTCACTTATGTAAAAACTATAAACATTTAGACGGCAATATGTATCGTGAAGTCAATAGTCATTTCAGAGCGAAGAAATATCTAAAAAGGTTTTCCTATGAATCTTAATTTGAATTCAGGAGTAGCTACGGTACGCTGCGAGTAATAAAGCAGCGATTCTTCAACCGAGCAGCTCAGCAGCCCTACAGTCGCAGGCCGATAGAGCCATAACGAAATACAAAGCGTAGCGCGGCGCCCGGACAGAAACCAGTCCGAGCAAATTAAATATGTAGGAGGCGAGCGCTCGCACCCACGCCGACAGGGTTGAGCGCGATCAAACGTTTTATTGCCTAACTGAAAGTACTACGGTAGCTTTAAAATACCTACACTTTATTAAGTCTAATACTTTGTTGGATTCGTAAGTAAATGAAGTTGGCGGCGCGGTGATTCTCGTAAATGAAATTGTACATCGCCCAAACATCGCCGGTAACCATAGCAATGCAACCATCACCAGCTAATCGGTGCATGGGCTGAATAACCAATTCTCCGGATGAACTCAACCGCTAGCAGATTATAGTCGATTCCGCTATCTGAGTGCTTAGTCACCTATTCCTAACATCCTAGTCAGCATACAAACATGGTAAAAAAGGATTCGTTAGACGTATACTGTCGTTGACCTTTCTGAATTCAACCTTTATGAGACAAAAAATCTAAAATGATAGTAACCGAGACATCAGGACGGTCTTAGTTGTAATTTTTCTACTTATTTCTTACGCTATATATCTACCAATATATTTTACTAACTAAGTATAGTAGTTCTACTAATAATACTTTTTTACTAAATACAATAATTTTAATACTAAATTAGGTATGTCAAGTAATAATGGAAGTTCTCCGGCAACCCTAGGACGGAAACGAGCGCGGTGAGTGTGCCGTCATTAGAGGCGGCGTTAGCGACCCGCCGCGCGCCGCACCGCCGGGCCAGACATTTTTTATGCAACCCACAAGCCGGGTGAAGCGGGCTTTTTAGGGTTCCGTAGCCGAATGGCAAAAAACGGAACCCTTATAAATTCGTCATGTCTGTCTGTCCATCTGTCCGTCTGTCCGTCTGTCCGTCCGTATGTCACAGCCACTTTTTCCCGAAACTATAAGAGCTATACTGTTGAAACTTGGTAAGTAGATGTATTCTGTGAACCGCATTAAGGTTTTCGCACAAAATTTTAAAAAAAGTAATAAATTTTGGGGGTGCCCCATACTTAGAACTGAAACTCAAAAATTTTTTTTTCATCAAACCCATATGTGTGGGGTATCTATGGATAGGTCTTCAAAAATGATACTAAGGTTTCTAATATCATTTTTTTCTAAAATGAATAGCTTGCGCGAGAGACACTTCCAAAGTGGTAAAATGTGTGTCCCCCCCCCTGTAACTTCTAAAATAAGAGTATGATAAAACTAAAAAAAATATATGATGTACATTACTATGCAAACTTCCACCGAAAATTGGTTTGAACGAGATCTAATAAGTAGTTTTTTGATATTTACAATAAAACCTCTAAAAACAAAGTTAGTTTTGCGATTCGATAAGAAAAGTGGTTTTTATGGTTTTATTCCTCCGGTTGTAGTACGGAACCCTCAGTGCGCGAGTCCGACTCGCACTTGTCAGGTTTTTCACAGCATATTGCGGCCCGACGAACTAACGCACGGTAGGCTCGCTCTAATGATACTCACCACATGAGGATGATGTACCTAACTACCTACCGACTATTGATTTCTTTTTAATGACGGAAGGTGTTTAGAATCTTGCAATACGTATGTTTGTGCGTTGTAAAGCTAAATTATGCTCTTTAGAGTTAAGATTATCCGACAGATATTCGCTCTATGAACGTCGATGGATCTTGCAATTTCATTAATGTGATACTAACGTTACTTGAGGATGGATTACACTAAAGCGAGAACATTCCTACAAGTCCTGCACCCTTTGCATAAACAACGGCGCGCTGACCATTTACTTTTTAATCAAATTTTTTTGAAAGAAAGAAAATAAATTTATTCAAATAAATAGAAATAGGCACAGCACAGACGTAAAAACTAAAAGATCTAAAATATAAAGCTAAAAGAAATAAGAAAAAAACAAAAATTAAACATACAAAATTAACATTAAACCCTATTCCTATAGATTTTGAGCGATATTGTAATAAAATGGCCGACCGCTTCATTCACTATCACTAGTCACTATCTTAACAACTCCCACCTTAGTAGCAGAGGTTCTTTTATTATAATAACCGAGACAAACAATGAGGAAGTATTTTCCGGAACAAAGCAAGGCGGGTGCTGCGGGTCAACTAGTAGTCTAGTAAGAATAACTATCGTGCATAAAAACGAATGCAACATAAATAGACGTATACACAGGACCTGGTGGACTGCGGGAAAATATATCGCCAGTTTACTGGTGTCAAAAATGTTTGTTTTGACACCAACAGTATCAGTTGTAACTTGTAAGCCGAATGCAGTATTGTCTATGGACCGCGGTCCACGTCACAGATCACTTTACTTGTCATTAGTCCGCACGCGAGTTTTCACAGGAACAATGTCCGCCATGTTGCGGCGTATTACGAAAATTTTGGACAAATGGCGCCATTTTTTCTTGTATGAAGGAGGTTAACGTAAAATGTTCCGATGGGCTCATCCTTATGTGTAACATGACATTTTTAACAAAGACTTGTGCTGCCGTAAATACTGAATCATCATCATCATCATCATCATATCAGCCTGCGGACGTCCACTGTTGAACCTAGGCTTTCCCAAGTGAGCGCCACCACACCCTGTCCTCAGCCTTCCTCATCCAGCCGCTTCCCGCCACCCGCTTAATGTCGTCGGTTCAACGAGCTGGAGGACGCCCCACGCTACGCTTACTTGTACGCGGTCTCCACTCCAGGACTTTTCGGCTCCACCGGCCATACTGAATAGTTTTTAAAATTTTAATAATGTAAAATATCAAGACTGCCCGCGCGCCGTACGCGGCAGCCCATTAAGCGCTCGGTGACAAGGTGACGCGCTCGCCGCGGGGGCGCGATAACGCGGCCCGTAGCCTATCGTGACGTGTACAGCGGAGGTAACACAGTTGCGAGCTGATTCCCGAGGGTTGCTATTAATTGGGCGACAGTCTTGGTTTGCTTACTTGTGTAAAACTACGTACTATTTAAAACCGTTTCAAGAGTAAAATAAAAAAATGTAGTTATTATTATGAAAAACAAAGTCCTCAACACCAATCACTTTAAACCAAAAAAATGGTTTATTTAGGTTTTAAACGCGTTATTTTAATTGTTTTAAAACCAAAAAATGTGTAATTTGCCAAATAATGACCAAGTTGTTCTCCTAAGTTTGTGTTTTCATTATTTCTTCATTTTGTTATATTTTTATTCTGTGGTGTGCAATAAAGTGTTTATCTATCTATCTAATTTAGGTTTAAAACGCATTAGTTTAATTGTTTGTAAACCGGCCTTACATGTATCTAAACGTGGACGTCGCGTCAACGTAGCCTGTACGGTGTAGCGTTACAGAGGGGTACAAGTTACAATTCTGTAAGTCGTAACCCCACTAAAAGTAGGTAACACAGTTGTGCTTGTGAGATGAATACTAAGAGATAATACTAATTGCTCGACTGATTCTTGGCTAGCTTATTTGTACACGTACTAACTTCAAATATTCCAGGAATAAGTCTAATAGGTAACTGGAATGTTCCTAATGAGACAAATCACCTCATACATTCAGTGACGAGCTGACGTGACGACAAGGTGCCTGTCGCGATCTTGTATAAGTCTGTCGCGTTGATCTGTATAAAAGGGGTATAACCCCCTGTGTGAAGTGATCCCAGAGGGGTGACATTGGTAAGTGGAAACTCTTAAACCTTTCACATGTATATGCACAAGTTTTTAGTATATCTGGAGTAAGTTTAAGTAATAAATACGTACAAGGGAATAAATTTACTTTAGAAGTTGATGAAAATGGGCATCACACTCAATCAAATTCTACCGCTCATACACGTTTATTTATTTAAATCACTTAAATTCAGTATGGTGGTACAATATGTTGTACGTAAGTAAGGGGCTATCAGCGCTTTCACATCAAATAATGTTTAAACTTTAAACTCATAATAAAATGTTTCTTTTAGTTTAAAAAAATATTTTCTTTGTTCCAGGTAAACGCCCACATTTAACATCGGTCGCAAAGGCGCGATTTACACCGATAGGTAACATTTTAAATGTTTGGTGATCATGCAATGTTTGAAATGGTAAACTTAGCGAATAACTGTTTACTGTTAGAAAAATAATATATTAAAGTTTACTATTTTTAAATATCATTTTACATCTATTATTACTTTAATTTTTAAATTAAATTTTCAATTTGGAAATATTTGCTTACAAAGATAGAAGTTAGCTGTAACGGTAGTGTTGCGTAATTCGTTATTTGCTGCATTATATTTTTACAATTAGTACTTTCAGACATATCAGTAAATAGGTTAAGTATGTATCTAACACCTATTCTCACATATAAATGTAAATATTGAACCATTAAACGTCTACAATTTATAATTTCGATTCCTGTCTTCTTTAAAGATTAGTAAATCCATATCTATGGCTAGTCCTGAGTCCTCACTTATTCACTAGAACTCTTTATCGTTCGTCTCGAACCTTTGGAACTAGAAAGCTGAATTCTTGCCAAGGTGCATAACGTTAATATTAATGCCATCTAAAACGCTGCTAGATTGTTCATAACCACCGATAAGAACCCTCAGAATAAGGGCAACCAAAAGATGTGCGTAAACCTATTTCGTACTACCAAACAGTAGCGCTATCTGTCAAAATTCTATAGAGCGATATATATATATGCTTAGCGAACTACAGCGTGGCCTTACTGCTGGTGACAAAAGAAGCATTTTCGCGCCGTCTCTGCCCTGTCCAGGGTACATGTTTATTTTCATAACATTTATAAAATAAACTCAACGGTCGTGGAGGCTCGGTCGCGCTACACGGCCGGTCGTTGAGCACGCGACGAAACGGGCCGACAGATCCCATGTCACGCCGCGCCCGCCACCGCGCCGCCCGGCCCGCCCGAACTCGATAGGGTTGCAAATGAAGGACTTTTATTTATAAATTCTTTGTATTGTATTTTTATGCTGTTCTTGATTTTTGACACTTATATTGAATACGTCTTTTACGTGATGCTTCCTTATTAGAACGCCATCCAGGAAACTGATGGCAACGAAATCCGAATTTAAGCTGGCGGGCCTCGGGCAACGGCTAGTGAATATTAAAAGCAATCTCAACAATTTAAGAAAGAATGTAGATGTGTAAGAAAAATGAATGAAGAATTGTTCGGGTAATGTACATCAGTCACCCTTTTATCCAATGGGTTAAACAATTCCCAGTCTAAACAACACCAGCTTACAAGCCACAATCCCGTTTGTCCCTACGTGGTGACATGACGTGTCACGTGGCCCGTGGGGACAAATAGAAAGCACCCTAAATAGTGTTACAAACTTACAACATACAACAGTGTTTGTTTGTTTGTTCTCAAAAAATTTTATTGGTTGGTTCTTAAAAATTTTGGTAGTTGGTTTTTAAAAATGCTCTCGGTCAGCCCTTGTCGGAAGCACGTTTTTTAATGTCTGCAGGGACCGGCTCACACGCGGGACGCTTCTGGGCGCTGGCCGGTACAGATTTTATATCATTTATTATTTATTTGCGCGCAGACTGCGGCGTGCCCTCCGGCGACCGGCGACGTTAAAGCTCCGACGAAAAACTTACCTACTATAAATCGGCTTGATACTCTAATGATTTTAAGCTATTTAAAATAGGAGGTTGTCAAATATCTATGCGACAATTTTGAGCCAAGTGTCGCTTCACTGAAAGCGACAAGTTGATAATGAAAATATTAATTACAAATAAAAACAATTCGACATTCTACACGTGAAATAAGTGTTGGAAGTTCAGTTTTATTCTTCGAAACCATTGGTCGGATTGTACCCACACTTCCTTTAGCGTCTATTCACACGTACCACAACCACACCACGTCGCAGCGACAAAATGTGGTTAAGCTGTGGTCACGTGTGAATAGTGTCGCAGCGGCTTTTTGCAGTTGCGTTGTGGTACCGACAAAATGTCGATGTGGTTGCGTTGTCGCTGTCGTTTGTTGTTGCTATCCTTGTTATGGCTTTTATTAATAAGAAGAAGGCGACGACATATGCGTATTCGTCGAAATAGAATTTATTGGGTACATCCTTTATTGGAAAACAAAAGTCAAAGCCAATGTGGTCGCGGTGCCGCCACCGGTGGTGGCGTTGCCGTCGCGATGTGGTTGCGATGTGGTCGTATTACACAGGTGGTCGATAACGACGGCAAAATGTGGTACGTGTAAATTGTATTCATTGTATTGTATACAAAATATACGCCCGACCACATCGCGTCGTTGTGGTGTGGTTGTGGCTGTGGTGTGGTTGTGGTACGTGTGAATTAAGCCTTACCTAAGCGTTAAGTTTTATCACAATCGGTTCAGTAAGCTTTTCAGATATTGTGGAATATTTATAGCGAGTCAAGTTGGTTTAACTTCTAATCTAGGAAAGTGCGTAAGCGGGAATAGGGATTCGCGTAAGTAATTACATACTGGTTAGTCTCAACTCTCAGTCAAATACTCAGTCATCAAATACAAAGTAAAGTTCCGTGTTCATTTCTACAACCAGGAGAACATAGGTATCACGAAGCACAATCTCGCGATATTGACAATAGGTAGGTGTCGTGTGATCGTGTCTGGTACTCTTATCTACGTATCTAGTACCTACCTACCGCCATTGTAAATTGCCGCTTTATTTACCTACGTGTTGCTATGATTATGCTAACGATAATAAGTACCTAGTAAAGTCCAGTTGGTCTAACGAAAAACGGACGTGGAATCATTAAACTTGAGGTTACAGAACAAAATGTCATCGGTAGATAGCAGGTTACGTTTGACCCGTTAAAGTGTGTTGGAGCAACCGGGCCCGAGTCCTGTAGGTAAAGTTAAGTATACTAATCTTTGTCAAGATAAAGCTATATACGCTTGTAAATGGAGATGGCTTGTAAGTTGGACTACCGACTCGTAGTCACACCAGATTATCATACCAGTGTTACAAACAAGATTTTTTTTCTCTTTTGTCACACCAATGATTTTTCTACACCATTTATACCTAACTAGTGCTGTCCTAGTTAGTTAAATTAACCAGATTTTGTACAGTGACTAACAAAACTTTTTAAATGTATAATAGAAAATAATTCTTGATATTTATACAATACGATATTTTATATTATTCCTCTCCCCCTCACCCCCTCCAAGTTCCGCGGGGCTCCTATTTCTGGGTGGTCATAAAAGGAAAATAACCTTAACCTAATTAATTACCTATAAATATTTTATATTATCGATTTATAATAGAAAAAAATGTAGGTACTGCACTAGCAATTATCGTATACATGGTGTGGCTGTGGAAAAATCAGTGGTGTGACAAAAGAGAAAAAAAATCCTGTTTGTAACACCGGTGTGATAATCTGGTGTGACTACGAGTCGGTCACTGTAAGTTGTAACTTAAATAATTATATACTACAACATAATAAGTATGACGATTCTCCATGATTTGTGAAAAAATCGAAATTAACACGGGGGAGGCACGGGCTAAAATTTATGAATACGTATAATAGATACTAGCTGTAGTAAAACATGGATATTTCATGATAAAAAGTATCCTATGTGGTAATAATCCAGGGTATTAGCTATTTCTGTACCGAATTTCAGCCAAATTCAGCAATTATAGCGGAGTGAAGGACTAACAAACATACACACATACTTACACTTAGACATTTAGACACACACAAAATTTCGCTTAATAATATTAGTGTGATTATGTTTATGTATATGACTCTATACACTCAAACGAGCTTCAGATAAAAAGCTTCAAAAAAACAGATGTACCCCCAGGGGTGAAAACGTTTGCCTAAAAGTTGGCAATGTAAAGCTTCAACGAAAACAAGAAAGAATTTCTCAAGGGCCCCGGGCGATTAGCGAGCCGGCGACACTTGCGTCTTGCAGACTACTTATACGTATACCTAACGTATTATTATGTACACTCTTAAGGGTAAACGCATACCAAAGACAATTTGTTGTACGTATATTTTTATTCAGATGCAATTACTCTCTTACGTTACGCTCTTGTCAGATCGGTCGTGGTCATCACTTTTCAGTCACACGTTTGTCAATCCGTCTCCATTCGTCCCGGACAGTTGCCTTTCTTGAGCACACATGTAAAGGGACGTCCACTGCAACCTTTACTTACTCGGTCCTTCCATCTCGTAGGCGATCTGCCGCGAGATCTGCACGGCTAGACAATGTCACTTAAGCGTTTGGCGTTAGCGCTAGTCGCTAGTCGACAAAAATGTATGGACAAAACAAATGACTGTAGAAAAACCACAACATTAATTAACTAAACACGCTGTGTTTGATTAATTAACTACGCTAACTTCAACGCTCGCTGGCGTTCTCGCGAATCTTGTAGATAACTTTAGCGTACTTCGCTTGACAATTAACAGCCGACAGTATCAAACACAGCGTGTTTAGTTAATTAATGTCGTGGTTTTTCTACAGTCATTTGTTTTGTCCATACATTTTTGTCGACTAGCGACTAGCGTTAACGCCAAACGCTTAAGTGACATTGTCTAGCCCTGCAGGTTCCTTTTATTTTCCGTGGACGATTAGACGTTCGATGGAGACTGTCACGTCTAGCAATAGGTAAGACAAAGATTATACGTGGACGGTGAATTTTTTCTTAAAAAAAACTGTCGCATTTGCACATCTAACACATAGGCATATTTGATTATGAACGCCACGAACGAAATAACGATTAGCGAAGTACTGTCATATGCCTCATATTCGTAGCAATATGGCACAAAATTGACAATTTTACTACAATCCAACGTCCAAACCTTTGACACAAGTCCGATCAAACGAGTGTCCGCTATAATGCTTGCATCACAATCCACAAGCATACGTAAATCGCACTAGTATTAATTACATATTAATTGGTGGTTAATCGCAGCAGTGTAGGTACATTTTCCCAAGTAATAGCGCAAGTAGTTATCTCTAATATAAAAAGGTTTTTTTCAGGATCATGATTCATGACCGGCATTTCGTTTCGGCGACACGTCACAGATGTTGCTCTGTTCTGCTCCTAATTTTGCAACTACTTTTCCCTACCCCACTTTGGGTTCCAACGCTTCTTATCCATAACAATGTTCGCGTGATAGCTTCTTTGTGAGAAAAGTTTCAGGTTTTGGCCTAAAACACGAGTAATGTATGTAAGAAACGCGCTTTACTTCTATACACAATACAATTTTTATTGATTGTGTATAGAAGGTAGGTAATTATTGGTCCAATCGTTTGACAATACATGTGTTGTTTCATGTGGGCGGTGTTCCTGCATATTATTGGACCATTATATTGGATTATTTGGATCTGCATAATATTGGATCTTTTCAAGTACCTAGCGAACTATAGCTAAACATATAAATCTGTCCTGCGGGGCTAGACAAAGTCACAAGCGTTTGGCGTTAACGCTAGTCGACAAAAATGTATGGACAAAACAAATGACTGTAGAAAAACCACGATAATAATCACTAAACACGCTGTGTTTGATACTGTCGGCTGTCAATTGTCAAGCGAAGTACGCTAAAGTTATCTACAAGGTCCGCGAGAACGCCAGCGAGCGTTCAAGTTAGCGTAGTTAATTATTCAAACACAGAGTGTTTAGTAGTTATTATCGTGGTTTTTCTACAGTCATTTGTTTTGTCCCATACATTTTTGTCGACTAGCGTTAAGGCCAAACGCTTGTGACTTTGTCTAGCCCCGCTGCTAAAGCTTACTTTTATTTTGATCTTTAATTTTTGCTTTAGGGCTAAAATTCATAGTAACATGAAAGTGTAGGGTATGTACAGCATAGGCACCTACCAGTAATAAATAAAATAATGTGAATTTGAACAGGCGATGAAAACAGGGCAACCAATTTCGTCGCCCAGCTCATTAAATGGGGGCGATCGGCGCGGGTCCAATCAGTGATGTTCAAATTAATGAGTAATTTTAATCATTAAATCCGTTAAATCTCCATACTACTGGAGTGTACACAAAGCTTAAGTTTTATAATTAAAATACTTGTAAATCTCAGTATTTACCTAAACTGACTTATAGTATACCTACATAAGACGTTATATAGGTTATTTTAAAACTAGTTGTGTTTGTAATCAGTGCCATTACTTTTGCATACGGCTTTTATATTTTATCAATCCCACGGAATTACTTGGAACTTTTCGGGATTAAAAGAAAAGCTTTTGTATTAATCCAAAGTGTAATCTATCTTTATCTATTCCAAATTTCAGCTAAATCCAGAGGCGTCTCTAGCCCTTGTGGCGCCCGTGTGCAACCAGTACTCTGGCGCCCTCTAGTCTAGTAGGAGCAGGGTCAAAATGGAATACTAACAATTATATTTTCAAACGGAAATTCGGATGCAAATGGTGCAACTTTAAATGATGTCGGGAAACAAAAAGTTTTTTAGGAAGGAAGGGGTTATAAGAATAAAAAAATCACAACTTTGTAGTTCTTTCAAAAATATTTCATTTAAAAACTATTATAATTACTAACAAACAGGAAGCTCGTACATACAAAGGTCGTACAGGTCGTATAGTTACGAGTGTTTAACTTCGATATCTCGTATCACGCGATGTTTTGTCAATTTTTTCATGAATTTTGCAAGCTATTTTTGATGAAAACCTCGAGGCATGACGCAATAATTGTGCAAGCAAATAACCAAATCTTACCTTATAAAAAATAAATTATATTTTTTATCAAAACAAAAGCCGATTTACTTCATATTTACATGTTTATTCAAAGATGATACTTAATCCAATTGTATTAAGGCTTATTTCGCAAAACTACGGTGTAGCGGTAAAACAAAAATTGCGGCACGCGTACACACGTGGTCGCACGTCCCTAAGAATTTCAATTTGAACTTTATAGGATTCTAATACAGTCGATTTTCAATGATTGTCGGCGTGTTGTCAAACTAATCAAAACAAACAGGTGCCGATTTCATGTTGAAACAAAAGTTATTGTGTACCTAATTTTAAATAGAGTAGGAAAAGGAGTAGCCTTGCTTTGCTACTGCGCGCCCGGCGTCGGCCATAACACGAGCGCAGGGTCTTTGAGAGCGCAGGCATCGACGCGTCTCTGGAAGTGTCGCATTAGAGGGCGCTCGGCGCCCCCTTAGACCCGGCGCCCGTGTGCGCCGCACACCCTGCACCATAGGTAAAGACGCCTCTGGCTAAATCCGTTCATTATAGTTGCGGCGTGAAGGAGTAGTTGACATACAAACTTTCTCCTCTATATTACTAGTATGATATCTATTTTATTTTATTTATCTAAATTTTATTTACCCTTCAGAATAAAGCCCAGGCCTTTTGTTAATTAAATTATGCGTAACGAACAAATGCTCAATCTTCAAAAACGCGAAAACAACAAGAAGTCGAGTTTCGATTCGGCGAAAATCATGGGGCTCTTTTTTTGAGACTTTGAGCAATCTATTGTACACAGTAATATACTAAAAATGTTTTTCAACGTTTTTTTTTTATTAGGACTAGTCTATAAGGAATGGTTTAATGATTTTCAACCGACTTCAAAAAAATGGGAGGCTGTTACCTCTGAAATTTCGTCTTGGTGAACCGATTTTGATGATTCTTTTTGTATTTTAAAGCTCATGCTTCCCGTGTGGTCCCAATAGAATTTGGTTAAATTCTGACGATGGGAACAATGAGAAAACTATGTAAACTTGCGTGAAATATGTGCGCTACAAATGGACGAATTTAAAATCACGGCAACCGATTTCGATTTTTCGGCAACGATTTCGATTTTCCGATTATTTTTTTTAAAGAAAAGGATGTAGGTACTACTAAGGTTAGTTTATGAGAGTTGAAGTCGGGATTTTTTAATAAAATTTTAACAACTATTATATGTTATCAAAAGGCGTCCGTAAGCAAAAACTAAATAATTAAATTAGGTAGTATAAATAACTACTACCCTGAAAGTTAAGTTGCGACTTAGTAAACGAAAATATCGGGAGATACCGAAGACGTAAGAACAAAATCCACCAGCGACCGTAAAAAGACAAGTTTAAGCCCCTCAAGCCCCGATCCGAGCGCTGAGAGCAAATCACCTCCCTGTTAGCACCCCCCTCCCCGCTCATTACCGTCACCCCCTCTGATTGATTGATTCATTCCGGCCGCTGCCGATAAGTGCTCATACCCTGTTATCAAGTAGGCTGTAATTTTGCGTTGTATAGCGCCGTGTGGTTAATAGGTGCTCGTATTATGGTCTGTGGTGCCTAATCTTCCTGCACGAGCCTATAAGTAAAGACCTAGGCAGGAACTCATTATACATATACAACAATTTTACGTAATAATTATACAGGGTGGGTTTTTGGAATGGAACATCAAGGGCAGTTTTTTAACCCGTTGCGTTGGAAGTATAAGAAAATCGTTGTATGAGACTGTGCTGTTTACTGTTTGAGACCTGCCTGAACCAAGTGACAATTATCAGCATTATGCACGTATGGAAATGGAACAAAATTCAAAAAAATAATGCGAACGATCGCTATTTTGCCACTTTTAGTAACATAAGTGAACATCAAATTGCATAAATTTTTTGAATTTACTGCCATTTATATACGTCGCGACGTAAGGCTACCTGTCACTTGGCTGAGGGGGCTGCATTACAAAAAATATTGTGTGTTGCGTATGACCGCAATTCTTATTGTATCTCATGTCATTGAATGCCTCGCTACGCTCAGGAATCAGGATTCTATTCCTTGTACTATTCGCGCCTTCGCTGCTCAGCATTCATACAAGACACTCGGCCCAAAAACTTACTTTGCGGCCTTCAATAACAAAATATAACTATAATTTTTCTTTAAAGGTTCGTTTCGACATATAGGTCCAACTACGTGCATGAGACTGCAAATTCCATGATCACAGGGAAAGGAAGAAAATACAAAACGAGAAGATGTCTTCGTCTAAAATTCGAGGAGAAATAGATTTAGGTGCGGTCTACAACCGCGGAACTTTTATGGAAACTACGATAAAGAATGTTATTCGGTGGGAGAATAATATCTTTATACGCCATGTTTACGGGGCCGTTTCGCCGCGGTCTGGTTTACGGCCCTGAATTGTGTGCCCGTTTTATGGGCACTCCCGTGATACCGTGATAGTCTGCGAACGTGTTTTTCAGACTTCCCATAATGGTATTCCAGCGCGATTTTATTATGGTACGTTTACACGCTTGCCAAGCCTTGGCAAGGATCGACAATCGCAAGCATGTAAAAGGGCGTTTGGCTTGGCTTGCGTGGGCTTGTGCCTGCTTGCTTCCGATCCAGTCGAGTGTCGGTTTTTTTACGCAGATCAAAGGGCGTTTGCGGCAAGCGCTTGCGATGCGTTTACATGTTGGTCCGCGTTTAGTAGCCATTGTGATCTCGCGGCGAGTACACGCTTGCTTGATTTTACAAAAAATAAATAAATAACCTGTCAAGTGCGAGTCGGACTCGCGCACTGAGGGTTCCGTACTACAACCGGAGGAATAAAACCATAAAAACCACTTTTCTTATCGAACCGCAACACTAACTTTGTTTTTAGAGGTTTATTGAAAATATCAAAAAAACTACTTATTAGATCTCGTTCAAACCAATTATCGGTGGAAGTTTGCATAGTAATGTACATCATATATTTTTTTTAGTTTTATCATACTCTTATTTTAGAAGTTACAGGGGGGGGGACACACATTTTACCACTTTGGAAGTGTCTCTCGCGCAAGCTATTCATTTTAGAAAAAAATGATATTAGAAACCTTAGTATCATTTTTGAAGACCTATCCATAGATACCCCACACATATGGGTTTGATGAAAAAAAAATTTTTGAGTTTCAGTTCTAAGTATGGGGCACCCCCAAAATTTATTACTTTTTTTTAAATTTTGTGTGAAAACCTTAATGCGGTTCACAGAATACATCTACTTACCAAGTTTCAACAGTATAGCTCTTATAGTTTCGGTAAAAAGTGGCTGTGACATACGGACGGACAGACGGACAGACGGACAGACGGACAGACGGACAGACGGACAGACGGACAGACGGACAGACGGACAGACAGACATGACGAATTTATAAGGGTTCCGTTTTTTTGCCATTCGGCTACGGAACCCTAAAAATGAGTTGCTGGTCGAATGAGGAGAGTCTTTCGTTTCTAGAACATTACCAAATGGAACCATGCATCTGGAATCCGAAAGATGCAAATCATAAAGATAAGAAGAAACAAGCAGATGCATGGATTCCTGCTACGATTATGATGAATCTTTTTCATCTACCATCTTCGCTGTCGTCGAGCTCTCCTTTTTTTTATTTCACTTTGCTTACATTTCAAATAAAAGTACATAACCAAATGCAATAGCCGTCACAAAGTCGGTGTCCACCATGCTTGGATGTATATTGCAGACTGACGCATTCACAAGCGTATAAACGCCTTTCAAACGCCAAACGAGATTTGTGGAGGCTTGGGACTGTTTGCAGTTTGCTTAGGCTTGGCAAGCGTGTAAACGTACCATTACAGAAGTCGCGAGGGCGCATGTGTTGGCTCTACATTACAGATATGAACATCGTTCATGACATTGAACGATGGGCATATTGTAGCCCAGACAAATTATCCCTCAAAATAGGAGTGAAATTACTTACAATAATTCGCATAGAGCTAAGAAGTGGTACGTATAGATGTTTGGAATATCATTTTAAATGAATGCTGAAAAGTTTTCATCGATTCCGTGAGGGAATTATTTTGTTCAAAGTCAATAATCACAAAAATGGGGCTTTTTAAAGAAAAAACCAACCCTTAAGCTGGAAAATGCACAAAACCACATACATACATTCAAGAAATGCACAATGTGGTTTTGTGCATTTCTTGAATATTTTTTCTGAAAATGTGGGATCGATAGGTACATTTCTCATTTTTTTTTTGTGTTATTGTGGGATCCTACCGATCCCATTTCTTTTCATGGACTTTTCCCATTCATTTATCTAAAGTGCACTCGACAACGCTCTGTGTGTATGCCTTTCCCAAATCTTTGAGGTAAACTTATAAAAACAAAACAGTACGACTTAAAAAAAAGTTGAGGTAAAACAGGATTTTTGACAAATATACGTAATCAAAACGATTATAATAATCTTCGCGTGCTCAATCAAAACGTAATCAGTAAGGTCTCCGTCCGGCGCCACTGCGCGCTTCTGTGCAATTACTCCTCCTACTCTCTGCTCGGCGGCAACTCGGTACCCTCTAATTTATGATGTCCTAAAACCACGCCCGAGTCCCGGGTAGTGGTACTAGTGTCGTCGAGAGGATCTGCAATTTTTTTCACCCGTAATAAATCAATTTTAAAGCTTTCATAGCTGTGGGAGGCAGAAAACTAATGGTAAAAAATTTGGGAGATAGGTATACCTCGGTACTGATTCCACTTTCCAGGCGAAAGTTTAGAGTCTTAGCTAGCTATGTGTAGGTACCCTCTGGCCACTCGCTACCCTCTAATTTATGTTGTCCTAGAACCACGCCCGAGTCCCGAGTAGTCGTTAGTAGTGTCGTCGAGAGGATCTGCTGCAATTTTTTTCACCCGTAACAATCTTTGGTTATACGTATTTTCTTTAAAGCTTTGATAGTGGTCTCGCAGCTAGCTAAGTACCTATCACATTACTTATCAAAATTACACAATTCCATAGCTAAAACAAAAGAACCAAATACCTATGCAAAGAATTCTTGGTCATGCGACCGACGGTCGTCCACAACAAAGCACAGTAAGTAGCAACACTCCCTAATCCCCAATTTAGGACTTTGTTCCTCGTTTGTTTTTCATATTCTAAAGTCTAAACTTTGAGCCGAATAAGAGCTGTAAGCCGACTTAAAATCGGAGAAAGAACTTCTCAATAATACGCGCTATAAACCTATTTAATGTACCTAGCTATTTTTGGAATTATTTTTCCCGATATAAGGATTTGTTATTATTATGTCTGTAATAATAATCTCAAGAAATTGACTGACTAACTAATCTCAATGTAGTTGTTCATTTCCAAAATTCCACCCTGTATTCTGTTTTCTTTCTACAGCTGCCCATATTATACACAAGGAGTCGAGCGAGGGGGAATTATCGCTACAATTTTACTCGATTTCGCTCATACATAAAGCTCCAAAACTTATCACCAGTCACCATCGTGGTACACATGTGCTTCGTAACCGGTAATAATAATATAACAACATTACAAACATCGCGTGCCCCCAACACGTAATCAGCACGCCCTCGGCGCCAATCCGCGACTCTGCGCAATTACCGCCGGCCGCTACCCTCTAATTTATGATGTCCTGGTACCGCGCTTGAGAACATGACAGCACATTTCTTCCATTCAATATTCACTTGCGCAGTATGAGTAAGTAAGTACATAAGTACTATTCGCCGTAGTGTCCACACTTCCAAATTATATCTCACACTTCACACAAAGGAAGTACGACTTATAATCCCCATTGGCCCCACCAAGGCACCGAATACAAAACATGAAAACTTACGTCCAAGTTTTTAAAAGCTTGTTGCCAGTACGCTCAGTCAAAATACGTAAGGACTTGAAAAACTCAGAATTTCAGTTTTTTATTTTTGAGGTTTAAAATAAAATATAAACATCCTATTCTAGATTTCTAGGGTATAATATACTATAGAGGTCAGTAATGCCATCACTCTCCCCCGAGGCTCGTGCGTAGAGGCAACTGCCATCACTTAGCAGATGATACAAACAGGCCCGGGCCAGCGGCACGCGGGCCCCGAGAGGCTGACCGCCTGACCGCAGGGGCAGGGGAAAGGTCCGGTCGGGTCGACTTGCCGCTCGCATTTTATATTTTTCGTTTTAACACCGTATTTCTGTTACACTAAAAAGCTGTGTGTATTTATACAATATCAAAGAGTAGATCAACGTTGCTTTATACAGAAGCATTACAAATCTAAAATATACATAATATCTCCTAAAAGAAGAAATTGACTGACTAAATAATATCAATCCACAGCCCAAACCTATCATTGATTGATGACCTGGGTCTAGAGTCTTGACTTTAGAGACTACAAAATTTTTCACATAATTTTTTTATGAATACGGTCTAAGGGTGCCTTGGAAAGATTAGATTTTTGAAAATTCACCTCCTAAGGGGCCCCAGTGAAAGGAGGGTTGTAAGTTTGTATGGAGAAATATTCCTACACGCCGCAACTACTAGACCGATTTCGTTGAATTTTGGAATGGAGATCGATTATATCCTTGATACAATAGGGTACTTTTATCCCGGAAAAAATCATGGTTCCCGCGGGATTTGTCAAACAACGAATTTCACGCGGGCCGCGGAACTAAAGGACCGGAAAGGAAGGAAGGTTCATTATGACACCTCGTACTGACGTTATTATGTTGTCTCTCTTCCTACAACGTTATATAGATATCTATAAATTATAACCTAAATGATGATACCTATTTATTTGTTCGAAGAAATCATCGCTCCGTGTTTTATAAGCAAACTGAAACTGATGAGCAGGGAAACACTTGGAACATGGACGCGAGAAGTTTTCATATAAAAAATCGAAACAGCGTCAGAATAAAATGAAGCCAAGCCGAAGCTTTTATAGGTGGCGAGCGGGAGCCGGGACCCGAGAGCAGAAGTTTCACAGGCACTAAGTAGGAGGCGGATGCCATATTTACCGCGATAGGGCTGACACACGCTTGTCCTAGTAATATTGGTCTTTATTATTAACCAACTTCAATAAAAAGGTGGAGGTTCTCAATTCGTCGGAATCTTTTTTTAACGTATAGATATTTCAATCCACGACGGCGCGCCCCATTCTGTCAAACTCCGTACGAATTTACGAACCGAAAGAAACATAAGTCATTTTGATAGAGTGGGGCGCGCCGCGCGACGTCGTGGATTGAAATATCAATAACGTGCACATTTTTTTTTGTGGCAAAGCGGGACGCCTACGGATTTTTGTATACAAACACATAAAATAAAATAATAAATAATCTCTCGACAAAAGTACCATGTCTATTACAACAAAAACGGTTTAGCAGCTTAGGCGAGATACTTAACTGACAGATTAGTAAGGAGATATGAGCACTGAGACAAGTAGAGATATTTTATAAAGGTTCAAGTTTAGAAAAGCGGGGCTGGCGCTTAGCTGGGGACAGTGGGACAGACAGCATGAAATCTCACTCAGGACAATCCCGCCTCAAGCAGGACGTATCAAGTAGGACAGGAGTAGCAGGACAAGGATATTATGTGCCCAAAGCAGGTCACATAACACATTACGTAAACCGTAAACGTCTTTATACGTTTTTACGTCTATAGTATTAGATCATAACATTCAACAAAATCGACGTATGCTGTTTGGTATTGCAACT
Organism: Coenonympha arcania; assembly: GCA_036785405.1. NCBI lineage: Eukaryota > Metazoa > Arthropoda > Insecta > Lepidoptera > Nymphalidae > Coenonympha > Coenonympha arcania. The sequence continues at coordinate 7,678,400 of CM072059.1, forward strand.
ACATAATAATTATATTCAATCATCTACATCTACATCACAAAATGTGGAAAACTAAAAGATGACAGAATTCATTTCAGGTTTTAATGAAAAAGATTATTCACCCAATCGTGTTTACGTCATAGCTACAAGCCGAATTTATATTAAAAAAAATTGATTAATTAATGATTCTCTGATCCCGTACAACTTTGTAGACAGCGAGACACGGTTGATAATATTGTTAATGGCTTTTTAACAAAATGAAAAATGAAGAGTAATTAAAGGAATACAATAACGGTAAAAATAGAAAATAAATCGCTTTAAAAATAATGGCGAAAAAAAGCTTCCATCGTCTATCGCCAACCCTAAGCACATGTCAGTGAGCTATGTACGTGTGGAGTCGACGCCGACAGAATCACCTGGGTTCGTTATTTTACGAGCAGCCGCTGGCGGCCGCCGCCTCCATTCTAGCTTTCACTAGTGATTGCCGTTCCAGAATTTATCGATATTTATATAATCTGTATTTGACGTGATAACGTTTAATAAATTGATGAACACTAGCAACGCACATAAAAAATAGTAACGTTCCGCGTAACGTTCCACCTGAGCCTGTGCGTGCAAGCGAGAGCGCGCAACAAGCGATAGAGAGGCACGATAAAACAAACGATAGAGAGGCCAATTATGACGTTATCACGTAAATCTATCGTCTGTAAACCGACTTTACAGACAACCAATTTTTTAACTTTGCTTGTATAGAGTTAAAAAGGCATTGAAAATAAGGTTATCAGTTGTGACGAATACATTAAATAGGTCGATATACGATGTGGGTTACAAAAATATGAATGGCTTCCTAAGTTCCTTACACAATTGACATAACGTTATGGTGGTATTCACGCTAAAGGTTGCGCTTGCGTAAAGATTTGTTTATAGGTGGGAAACGTTTTGTTTATTATTATAGGCAGTTCAATCCACAAAGACGCGCCCTACCCTACTCCTTCACAATAGCTTGTTTCATGCGATTCGCAAGGAATTATAAAAAAGTAGAGGGCGCTTCTTCCTGGATTGAACGATTCACATTTTGAAAAAAATTCACTTTATTCATTTTCTTTTTTTATAGAGATTGAAACTTATGCGCATATATAGCTTATCAGATTCAGAATCAAATTTATTTGGAGTGATCTGATGAAAATCATGAAGTATTATTATGAAAGTATTTGAATATTAATACAATACATACATTATCGATATCGACAAACATGATTATCCCCGACTACGCGTTCCCTACCGCTCGAGCACACTCCAGCCGGCGCGCGGCGTCCCGGGCGCGGGCGAGGCGATGGAATAAAATCGCACGCACGACACTTCCGCCCCCACCGCTACCCCTCCCGTTGCCCCGATACCGATAGGGTTGACGCTTTATATCGTATTTATTATAATTCCATATAATACACCTAATATAATTTTTAAAATGGCGTTGATGGTAGGTTATAAAGATATAGGCTATCTAAGGAAAGGACTGAAGAGGATGTGTAAAACCAATTTAGTAACTCTACGGTGAGGTACCTATATACTCGTGTTTGCAACGCGGCTTCTCGGAAAGGAATTTCGCGCGAAGATCCCGCTGAGTGTCCTACTTGGCTAGTTACAAAACTTATCAAAAAAATAAAGTGTTTTACAAAAGTAAGAAATTGTAGATTTTATTTTAAATACTAGAACCAATCGATATCTAGATATCTTGTTCTAGTCTATCCTTGACTTTGGCATTGGTCTAAAATATTGTATCAGTTATATAAAATTAGACTGCAGAATGACACTCAATAAATGTCAAGTAGGTATGCCATCACGTGAATGGTTAACATACAGTTATTACGCATACTGCATGGTTGCCTTCAACAGTAAATATAGTCGAAATATACTAAGTAAATTCTTATATTATAATTAGCTGACCCGGCAAACGTCGTTTTGCCATATAAATTTTTTTCTCACTTAGGGACATAAAAATAGATAACAACCTGCTCCCAGACCTAGAGAGCATACACTGAAAGTTTCATAACGATCTGTCCAGCTGTAACTTCGGAGGAGTTTGGTAACAAAGAAAAGCGAGCCAATTTTATACATCAGGGAGACAGAATCAAAGCTGGGAGCCGCAGCTGAAACTGCTGAAGCAGGTAAGCGTCGCAAATATGCCTCTCTATTAGAGAGTTACATATTTGTCCCGTTTGCCGTGGAGACCCTGGGGCCATGGAGTCATAGTGCCAAAAAATTCATTCGAGAGCTTTCCCCGCGTTTAATAACCTCAACTGGTGACAGAAGGGCTGGCTCATTTTTTGCGCAACGTATCAGCCTAGCTGTTCAACGCGGAAATGCAGCCAGTATTCTTGCCACCATTCCACGCGGGCAAGACTTGTATAGTAATTAGAATAAGCTAGTAATAAGTTTTATTGTAAATATATAATAAAGTAATTGGAGAAGATTATTACTAAAAGTTTATGTGTGCAGCCCTATCGGCTAAAGACTGGCAACGAGACTTGACGCCGTCAGCTCTGTCTTGAGATATCATCCGTCCCACGCCTCACTTGCTCTTGGCTTCGAGTGCGATCTGTATACCTACATATACATGACATATACACTATATATGTCTGTATTGTTGTATACCATAATTATACATATACACATGCACAATATCGTATATGTATTAGTAAATACATGATTTATTATACAAGAGTATGAATACGAACTGTTAATAACCTATTCGTAGATAATAATCATAGTAGATAATAATATAAGTTCCAGCATAAGTTCAGTTCTCGTCCATTCAGTTACCTAGTCTAGAGCATGGATTTCCAAACTTTGAAGACTTATTGATATTTTTATAATGATATTTTTAAGTATGTTCGAACTCTCCGAAAGGCCAAAGTAGGTTGAATTTTTCTGCCCTTAACTTTAATTTTAGCTAGGCTAGTTGCAAAGGGCGTGTTTGAGAAAACAGCAATTCTGTCGTTAAGTTTTACCTTGCAACTAAGTAAAACTGAGTAGTTTTCTTTGTCAACTTATCACAGCAATAGCAATAGTAAAAAAATTGGTTGTCTGTAAAGTCGGTCTACGGACGATAGATTTACGTGATAACGTCATAATTGGCCTCTCTATCGTTTGTTTTATCGTGCCTCGCTATCGCTTGTTGCGCGCTCTCGCTTGCACGCACAGGCTCAGGTGGAACGTTACGCGGAACGTTACTATTTTTCATGTGCGTTGCTGGTGTTCATCAATTTATTAAACGTTATCACGTCAAAAAATAAGACATTGGATGTCGCGGGCCGAATTGATGGCCGGACTTTACCCTCTGCTCGTATGTTGGAGACCCCGGCATGGACTTAAACTGCAACACAAATAATACTATGTATACACACACATAATATTACAGTGTATTTACCTACGTCTAGTTGTAGAGAGATGGGTAGTTATAGCTGTAGGCAGTAGGTACACCGCTAGACCAGTGTCAAAGCGCTAAGCGCGTGCGGTTTTGCGGTCAGTCGGGCCGCATGCGGGCTTTCGACCACATTCACACGGTCACCTCACTACAGCTTCACTGCTTACGATTTTAGTGTCTTCCTTGGTTCAGTTTTATGTGAACTTACGAGTATGTTCTATTCTTGCATCTGCGCGGCACTTTCTACATTTTAACACAAAACCTGCTGAAACATAGACGTGTTTCCAAATTTTCTATCTTTTTAACCCACAGAAATATTAACTTTATCACGTGTGTCGCAAGTACGCAGACATGAAGCGTTTACTCTTTAGTTCTAAGTATTATCATATCAGATTATTTTTAACTCGCCCAGTAAAAGGTATATTCTAAATAAATTATTGTGCCTACGCTCAATCCAGGGAATCAATTGTAAAAAATCGGCTTTATTTCACCTCAAAACTTTTTCATGTCCTTATCAATTGAAGGCAGACTTTATAACTACTTATAATCTTCTCTAATAGATCAAATTCTCATGCCAATTTGTGTTACCAAACTCCTCCGAAACGGCTCGACCGATTGGTATGAAATTTTCTGTGTATGTTTAGTAGGTCTGAGAGTAGGTCGTAAGCTATTTTTAATAACCCTTAGTGAGAAATCATTTATATGGCAAAACAACGTTTGTCGAGTCAGCTAGTATAGGTAGGTACTTACTATAAGAATATGTTTTTCCATTTAATATTTTGGACGCAATAATTCTGCACCGAACGATGGAAGTTGGAGCATTTAATAAAACGTGTCTCTAAAATTCGGCGGCGGGAAAATGTGTAGGAGAGCAAACAGTGCGCGGCGAAAATACGCGCGGATGGCAAATATCCCGCGGCGCTCGTCCCAACTCTCAACTCAACCCAACTCCCAACCCAACCCAACTCCCGCGTCCCGACCCGTGTTCACCCGCATACGGCGGCGTCACTATATCGTTGCCTGTTCACTGTTGTAGGCAGAAACTCACTGCATAGTTAAAAAAAAAGTCGACCTTCACCGAGTTGATAATAGAATGAGACATATTTTATAATAAAAGTTTATTAGAAAATATTATATTTAAAATGGGGTTGCTGGTTTTTAATAATTAAAAAAAAATATTTTCATAACATTTTGCAATATTAAAATAATATCAAAATGAAATTATAATTAATTCTTGTGACTTGACCAAACTGTGTGACCGCCCTGGCAAAAAAGCTGAATCCGCCCTTGGATCTTGGACAAGGGGTTTGATTATTTATAGGACGCAGATTAGATAATAGTAGTAATAATATTATAGCATTTTGTTTGTGTTATTATTTTGCATGCAGTGTTTACTTAAAAGTAGTCTTTTCACTCATCATGAAAAATGTAGTTGTTAAAATAATATGTACCTATTAGTGAAAATTAGACTGTAGTAAACCAAATAAATAAATAAAAAAATAATAATATGCTATGGATCTGCGCCATTTTGTGTTTTCATAAATTAGTTATTACTTAGTGATGTTATTGTCTGAAACATAATATGCTTATCGATAGAGTGTTTTTATGATTCACACGACACACTCACACGATTAATTAGCGTAGTATTTTGTTATTTCGAATAATGTTTGTAATATTCTAATGTAATTAAGTGCTAAAATTGGGACCTGTAGTAAGTAGTTCAAGAACGCGGGAAAATAATGATGTAATAATTAGCATAAACCTAGGTATGTTTTAAGATTTTCTCTTCTAGAAAAATTATATGCTAATTTTCACCAGTGAAGGGAGATATAACTGCGACTGACTGACTGATCGCACAGCTCAAATCACTCGGCTATTCGGCGTACGTGTCGCGTCGAGCGGACGCTCGCGGTCGCGCTATGACATCACCGTTCACTGCGAAGTACTAGGCTATCATAAAGACGAGAGAGTGTCGCCGGCTTTACATTCAGCTGGAGATATCGCGTGACGCTACCAGTTTCACGATAGTGACGCGACGTTACCCTTGCACACAATCAAAAATCAAGAGCGAATAGTGTTGTTTGTCACATGGTTTCATTTTATCGATATACGGCGAGACGGCGCGCCCCATTCTGTCAAACTCTATATTAATCAAATAAAACAAAAGCGATTTTGTCAGAGTGGGGCGCGACGTCGTGGATTGAAATATCTTTATTTTATTTTGATGACCCAAAATAGTTGAATATTTTTGACGTGACAACGTCTTATAAATCGATAGAGCCGGTTGCACGCACGAAAAAACATGACTCATCCGGCGTTACCTCGTTCATGTGGCGTTACCGGTGTTACCTCGCGAGCGCAGAACGAGCGAATAAGAAGACGTTGTCACGTTCAACTATCGTCAGTAAACCGACTTTACAGGCAACCAATTTTTTTTCTCAAAGTAGGACTGACTAAAAGTACAAACTTGTCAAAATCAAACAGCCTAAATAATAATATAGCGTGGTCATGCTAATGATGTTTAGTAGGTGATAGATATTTATAATAATAATATTTTTAATAATAATTGAATAATGCATATTTTTCGTAATGCCCATAATAATTTATCGTTCACTCAATCAGAAAATCCAGCTTTTTCGCTAATGATGTCGGGACTCGGGATCGGTCGATGTGAACTCCCGAAACTCGAGCCGGAGGGGCACTTGTCAACGAGAATGTTGCTCCTAGGGTTCCCACATCATACAATAAATGCGTTTATTGTGGCAACATGACAAACTTTTGAACACTTCTTTCTCAACTAATAAATATATCTAACTGGGTATTTTGTGAGTTAGAATAGTTAGAATCCTATCGTCTACGGTTTAACGTTCTATATAGGTGTTTCCAAATGAAATGGTGCAGTTTGTAAAATGTAGGTAGGTACGTGTAGCCTTTATACAAATCCATTACATTTTACATTTGTATTTGGAAATTTAAAAATTAATAATATGATACGCACTACGCAGTATTTATATTCAATGTTATTTACTTATGTTATAAAAACATACCATGCTCGCATAATTATGTTACACGGGATTTTGTTAGACTTTTACAGATTTTAGAAATTTCCTGCTACAAAAAGGATGATCGTGTTCGTATTTGACGCAGACGTACAACGAACACTTTGGCAATATAGACATTTTTGCAACTCGAGTGGGTGGTTTCAAGAGGTCGGTCATACGCAACCTCAAATTAAAAATAGATACTTCTTTATATTAATTGATTTGCATTGCTCTCACCATGTGCATACGTTACAGATAACCTGAGGACGACGGTGTGGGTCATGCACTGATTAGTTTGTAATTAGAGTTAGATATATATTTAAGTCAATTTTGTAGTGCATGATTGTTTGTTTGTCCCGTAATTTAAATAAATAAATAAATAAATATTCATAATATGGCAATGGCACATCGCACAGTAATATTACAAAATTTTGTGCTCCCGAAATTATTGTAGTTTATTGGCAGCCCTGACATCAGCGGCGGCGCGGGTCGGATCGCTGGCACGCGGCGAGACCAAACGACAGCTGATTAATGCGCGGCAAACGGCAATAGTGATGTGGCACTGACTTGCGAGCGTTACATCGACATCGGTGATTTAATATAACTCGTTATAGATAGATAGATAGATAGAAAATTCTTTATTGTACACCAATAAAATATGAGAAAACATTGATAAATACACAAAAGTTATACTAATGTACATATGGCGGCCTTATCGCTACACAGCGATCTCTTCCAGGCAACCATCGGGGTATGAAGCGGTGATTGGAATATAATGAGGTAGGTGGTACAATAAAAACAATTAAAACTGAAGGAAATATCACATAACACTATATATTATAATATATAATATACTCGTTATAATTATTTTTAGTTAAGATTGTTTAAATTAATCAAGTTTAATGTTTATGAAATAAGCATTCCAATAAAAAAATTGAATACCAAATTGGTTCTAAGTATTGCAATATTTCTCATTATGCAGATAAAGTTGAGATGCATGTGACGTCACAGTTCAGAAGCGCCATAGTAGATCCCTACTTTCCCTAGCTAACATTAATTTAATATCCAATTGATGCCTAAGGTGAACCTATAGTAACTCTTATTAAACGAAAGTACTTTGTGTGCGGAGAATTATTAGAATGATAACACAGTTACATGTACATTGACATTAACAAGGAGTAGAGTAAGACAAAACTAATGAATTATAGAATTACGGATGAATGTTCACCAATGGGAGCCACCAGCAATAAAATTGAAATCCCCATATTGTTATATCAGTTTTAATGTACCTAAGTAAATAAAAAATATGCTGAAAAAAGATTTTTTCTGTTGATAAGTGACGAGATAAGCAAACATACTCGTAAGTGTTTATTTTAGAGATACAAATACATACAATCAACCTAATGTGTATTGTGTACTGCAGAATAACGTTTTATCTATGTCGTTGGCAGCACAATGACAGATCAGATTGCTGGCACGCGCGAAACCAAGCGACATATGATTGATGCATGGAAGCGGCCGTAGTGATGCGACTAAAGAGATGTGCGTTGATGTCGAGTTCCAATGAATGGCAATGATTATTATTATAATTTATAACGATAAAGTTATTCGTGAGTCCCTAAATCTAATTGACTTAAAAATCTTCCTAAAACTATATGAAATATAACGACACTGCATATAACTTACTTACTCTTTTGTCATTATATTTAAGTATGACGTCATTGAAAAGCTAGATCTAAAATTAGATTCTAGAATCCATTCAAAATTATTATTATTCGCTAAATTCTGAGGGAATGTTACGCTATGCAATTTTTAATTTTGTTAAACTAATTAAGAGTTCAATTGAGGATTTAATAGAATAGAAATACGAAAGATCCCATGTGAATTCCAAAAAAATTCTTTCTTATCCCTTGTTTACGTTATGAATTTCTAGAACAGGAATGCAAAAATTATACTTTACATTTCGAAGGGTTTGGGCCTGCCAATGATGAATGAATGACGTAAATGACTAAATGAACGAGTCAGAAACCCACTCACAAAAATCACGAAAATCAGTCTAGCTCTTTCGAAGGAGTTTTGTTACTAACACTGTGACACGAAAATTGTATTTAATGGATGTATCACGCTTCTATTATCTAGCATTCTCCTTTTGATTTTCTACCGATATCGATGTCTCCTCGGCCCGCCCCTATTCCTCAGGTGGGAGTTCCGACGCGGCGCGCCCGGCTGAGCCATTATTGACGCGGCCGACCAGAAACGTCGATATTTTCCCGCCATACAACTCTGTTTTAATGGCGACGTCATTATGCTCAAGTAGTTCTGTTCGTTGGTCGTGCAGCGTGCTTGGGGCGTGTTGAGTTCTATACAAGACTAGATTCCGCTCGCGGCTTCTCTCGCATGACCTGTATTCTACTGCCCTATGAGTTCTATTTTCATAGATATCTGTATGCCAGTATCGCTGAGCCCTGTGGCCATTGCCCATTAATGACGCGGCCGAACAGAAACGTCGATATTTTCCCGCCATACAACTCTGTTTTAATGGCGACGTCATTATGCTCAAGTAGTTCTGTTAACGTTGGTCGTGCAGCGTGCTTGTGGCGTGTTGAGTTCTATACAAGACTAGATTCCGCTCGCGGCTTCTCTCGCATGACCTGTATTCTACTGCCCTATGAGTTCTATTTTCATAGATATCTGTATGCCAGTATCGCTGAGCCCTGTGGCCATTGCCCATTAATGACGCGGCCGAACAGAAACGTCGATATTTTCCCGCCATACAACTCTGTTTTAATGGCGACGTCATTATGCTCAAGTAGTTCTGTTAACGTTGGTCGTGCAGCGTGCTTGTGGCGTGTTGAGTTCTATACAAGACTAGATTCCGCTCGCATGACCTCTATTTTACTGCCTTATGAGTTCAATTTTCATAGATATCTGTATGCCAGTATCGCTGAGCCCTGTGGCCATTGCCCATTATTGACGCGGCCGACCAGAAACGTCGATATTTTCCCGCCATACAACTCTGTTTTAATGGCGACGTCATTATGCTCAAGTAGTTCTGTTCGTTGGTCGTGCAGCGTGCTTGTGGCGGGTTGAGTTCTATACAAGACTAGTAGATTCCGCTCGCGGCTTCGCTCGCATGACCTCTATTTTACCGCCTTATGAGTTCAATTTTCAAAAATGCTTTCCTAACCAAAGTCTACCGCCGACGTCATTTTATTACCTAGATAATATCTTTATGCCAGTAACAGTATGGCTGAGCCTTTTTTGACGCGGCTGGACAAAAACGTCCATATTTTCCCGCCATACAACTCTGTTTCATGGCGACTTCATCAGTGTGACCGTTACAAAATTGACGAATCGGCCCGAAACTGGCAAAAATATGTGCCCACTCGATTCCTGAACTGTACAAGCAGTACTATACCACATTCTGCCACTTTTTTAAATCGCCAGCTTATTGTGCCGCGGGAGAAATTTAGAAGCCAAATCTGCCCAAGAGCAGAAATCTGCCACAAACGGCCACAGTGGAAGTCATTATGCTCAAATTAAAATATAGACATATTATGGTGTTGGGGACTTTTTTTATTCGAATTTTTAATCGAAAACAATTCCCGCACGCAACGAAAGATCTACAGAAGAAACAATTTTTCCCGTTTTTCCAACAGCTCCGCTCCGGTCATAGCGTGATGTTATAATTATATAGCTAGCCTTCCTCGATAAATGGACTATCCAGCACAAAAATAATTTTTCGAATCGGACCTTGTAAGTTGTACCTAGTTCCAGAGATTAGCGCGTTCAAACAAACAAACTCTTCACCTTTATAATAATTAGTAGAGATTAATATTAGTAAGTTAAACACAACACTCTTAAAATACTGATATGTCCTCCCTTATTAATTAATTAGTAGTAAACATAAATTCTAAAAAAAGTCTCCGGGAATCTTCGCCGGGGGAAAAAATTGTCTCAAAAAATATTGAGACTTGAAAAAAAAAAAAAAAAATTGGTTGCCTGTAAAGTCGGTTTACTGACGATAGTTGAACGTGACAACGTCTTCTTTGTCACTCGTTCCGCACTCGCGAGGTAACGCCGGTAACGCCGCACTCGCGAGGTAACGCCGGATGAGTCATGTTTTTTCGTGCGTGCAACCGGCTCTATCGATTTATAAGACGTTGTCACGTCAAAAAAAAATATTAGTAAGTTTGTACCTACGTTGTTCACAAAGAAATAATAGTAATGTAATATGGTCAATGCTCCATACGTAATACGTTATACGTACCTATTCTATAATCTACCTATTACTATAAGTAGGTAGGTAGGTACTAGGTAGGTATAATAATTTATTCGAGCAGCCCGAATTCGCAGTGGCCGCGGAGACGCCACCTGTTGCCGCGATATTTGATCTTGCCCGCATTCGTAGTGTTGTGACAATTTATTTACCAATACCTAATTTTGGAGCTCTTGAAAATGTTTCTTCTTTGTTGACAAAGTCTTATACAAGTAGCCTAGATGACGTCCCCTCTCACTTTTGGCGCTAACATTTAAAAAATTTGGCGCTAACATATACCTTAAACACCTGAGAAGGTACCTACCGAGTAGGTATTAAGGCATTAAGGCAGAAACATACTTGCGTGTCGTGGCGTGTCGTGGCGCTTACTGTCGTGACTGTGAGTGTGCACACTACCGTGTCGTGTCGTGGCGCGTTCTGGCGTTATTTTAGGGATGCAAGCTTTTTAAAAATATCAATATATCGATCATAATTTATGTATGTTATTTATTATACCTCACCTATGTAAATTAAATGAAACAATGAATACAATTTTTTTTCAACAATTTATTAAAAATTGTTTATTTCCAATATTTTGTACTAGCTATCGAATTTAAAAATAATAACTTTGAGAGTCTGACCATAGACAACCACAGCAGAGAGAGTCTGACCAGAGTCCAGACTATTAACAACATAGGTTACACTCACGGCACGGCTCACCCAAGACAAGAATTTTTTTTAAATTCGATAGCTAGTACAAAATATTGGCAATAAACAATTTTTTAATAAATTGTTGAAAAAAAATTGTATTCATTGTTTCATTTAATTTACATAGGTGAGGTATAATAAATTACATACATAAATTATGTTACACAATCAATAAAAGTTTGATATATATTACTAAAACTACATTGGAGTTCTATAAGCTTTTAAAAAAGAAGAATAATCGATAAAATATCGATATATCGGCCTACGAGACCGATATATCGATATGTAAATATCGACTTAGTTCGATATATATCGATATCGATATATCGATATTTTTATAAAGCTTGCATCCCTACTGATGCGCCACGCGCATCGGGTTTGGAAACACATTTGCCTGGCGTGTCGTGTCGCGTCATACCCCCCACCACCGCTCTGGCGCAGATCGGTGGCGAGCAGTCGGCGCCACGACAGGTCGCGACACGACACGCCACTCCACTATGATGTGTCTCTAGTCATACTAAATGTATGAAACCGATGTGCTCCTGGCGCGTCACGACACGCCACGACACGCAAGTATGTTTCTGCCTTTAAGCTACTCGTCTCGTAGATCGTATTTACTTTATGTCAACCGAGGAACTCGGTCGAGTACCGATTAGGTACAGAAAAAGATCGAATAGCGTTAGGTATGCCGAGTAGGTACAAACCGAATAATCGATTCATCTATAATATCTATAGTATACCTACTAGGTATGTAATAACTAATACCTACTACTATTTTGACTACAGTTTGCACCTAATTAATACTAATTTACATAATAATCTACCTACCTAGTTATATCATAATTCATAAACCATGACATTAAGGGGATTCATTGAATTTATTTTTGTCTTTCTCACTCTCACGGATACGTTGGTAGGTGCGACATGCAGCGTCGCGGAAGAATATAACAGAAAAACGACCTTTTACTTAATTACTCAAAAACTAAGCCAGTTATCAAAAATCGGTTCTCAGCGTTTTTGAATATTGTTATTACCGACACAATAAAACAAAAATTACAATTACATCGATTGCAGTTTCCGGTATATAACAGGAAAACTGAGATTTTGGAGCAACTTTTGGGAGAACTTTCTATCGAGAAAATTTTATCCAATTATAGTTTTTACGCAAAACTTCACTCAAAATCACCTAAATACGGCTTGTAGGCCGTTAAAATCGCGGGGGATATTGATCTCGCAATCATAATTATCGTGTTGGGAATGTTACATGCTAATTATCAGCGTTCAGGGTCGCCCGTCCCGTCACCCGTCCTGTCATCCGTGATCCCGTCCCGCTGACCGCGGCCGCACGTTGCGCGGTCGGGCGCCGGGTAATTACGATTGGGACCCAATAGGTAGTGCCCAAAAATTCGCGTCCTCATTGCGTTCAATAATGGATATTATAACGAAGTTTATTTTATTATTAAGTAGCTGACCCGGCAAACTTTGTTAATGCTATTGGGATATAAAAAATAACTCACCTACTCTCAGCTCTACCGAACACACATAGAAAATTTTATGACAATCGGTCGAGCCGTTTCTGAGAAGTTTGGTAACAAACACGAGATTTTTTATATTTGAGAAATAGGTCGCTAAAGTAGTTGGTTCATGTTTAGTACTTTATATTTGTATCGATTATATTAGTTTACGTACGTAGGAACTTGTTTTTTATTTTAAATACATTTTTTTGCCTTGGAAATAGAAATTATTATTTTCAGGAGTCATGGGCAATTTTTACTACTAGCGTCATCTATTGCTTAGTAGTGAAACCTTATCTTTAAATCTACTGCACAACAGATGGCGCTACTAGGCGATTTAAATACTCCTTTCACAACTTCATAAAAGCATGTCATTGTTACAGAATGCAGCAAATCAAGAACCGGTATACAGGAAGGTAGCGATTGTTGAAAACTTCTTCGACATAATTTACACTGTTCACGTGGAGCTAGAAGGTCGACCCGGCAAGCATGCAGGACAAAAACGCACGTATAGAACAGTGAGTATAAAATTTAAATATTCGGTATTTCAAAAATATGATCGGTTTGCTTATTATTTAATTCGAAATGTTTGTAATTTGTATGCACGTATTTATCCAAAGCTGCCGCCTGCCACCTAGCGAATGTCTTAGTAAAGACGACCGTTCTTGAACAGAACCATAGGTAGGGACTTAACAAGATGAAGGATATGAAGGGTGGATTTCTAAAACACTAATGTTTTAGTTTTGGTTCGTTCCGCTAGATGGCTTGAATATACTTTGGTTTCAACTTTCAGCATAAAAAAGGAAAATCCAGGGAAAGCTAGAGGAGTGTTTTTTTTAATTTTAGTAGGCATTTTTTATAATTCAAGAGCAATAAATGTTTTGGAAACGTGATGAGTAGGATTTATTTCATTATTTTTGGGTGTTAGAAAAAGCAATTTTCATTTCAAGGCGAAAAATCTTATAATTTAGGTCGAGTGGGAGCTGTACCTTTGGTTTTGATAGTGTGTTTACGGTAATATGCGGTTACTTGCATTATGCATACCGTTTTAGCCTTTAAGTTAAGCTATGTGTCTTTGATCCAGACTGTATCTAAGCTTTCTGTTTACTAAACAGTCACAATCCCTAGCTACTAACATAATCCATCCTAAAACACAGTTGACGTCGTCACCTTGTTAAAGAGTCACAAACTTTTCTTATCCAGTGAGAGTGTCGCTAGTGGTCCTACGTTAATGTGATTATCCATTCATAGTTCCTGGCATTGTTTTGATAGTTTTGGCCACTGGTCAAGAAAAGTGTGTGCCAAACCGCGCAAAAAAATTCACCTTACTGGTGTACATTTTTGGCACCTTACTGGTGTCAAAAATGTTTATTTTGACACTAACGGTGTAATTAGTATGCCGAACGCAGTATCGTTTTATGTTTATGGACCGCGGTCCACGTCACAGATCACTTTACTAATTATTATTAGTGCTTGCGTGCGTGCGTTTCCACAGACAGTGTGCGGTTTCCGCCATATTGTCGCGTAGCGGGCAAATGCACCACTTTTTTCTTGTATGAAGAGGGTTTACGTAAAATATTTAGACAGGCTTATCCTTAGGTTCATATCGGTGGGCACGATACACTAATTTCGATTGTCTGTTGCCCACAGATAACAGAAACCTACGCGTTCCTCCCGCGGGAAGCGGTGACGCGGTTCCTCACGGGCTGTGCGGAGTGCGCGCGGCGCCCGCGCAGCGCCTCCCCGCCGCCGCTGCCCACGCCCTCGCCCTCGCCCACCAGGCACCCCTCCTACCTGCCCTTCCTCCCGCACTGCGCGCCCGACTACAGGAACTGGGAGTCGGAAATCGACGCCGCGCAGAACTACTCCTATGAACCCAAGTTCGACTACACAGACCTGCAGCCGCTCAAAAAGGTCGAAAGCCCCAAACCCATCGAAGAAGAAGAGCCCACGTACATAGAGCTCACGCCCAAAACTAGCTTCGATCCCACCTCGCTCTATAACAGAGGCTCCTTAGAACCCTTCAGAGAAGAGGAGCCGGTCAGAACCGATCCAGAAATAGATAAAGACGACAGCGTTATAGACGTAGAAGATGTCCAATCGAGTCCGCCTCCTGCGACCCAAAAGCAAGAAGAGGAAAGTACGATCGAAAGCCCTAAAGACGCTACCAAAGAAGACGAAGTAGTCGAGAAAACTGAAAGTAAACAGGACAAGAAATACAATCCCCTAGACGTTGCCAATTTGACCTCAAAAGACCCTCCAAAATCAAGATCACCACCTCGAAAAAAGTTGTTACCGGCCAGTTTAGAGTTCCCTCATTCCTACGGTCAGTTGCCGAAACCGTGGCGGCCAGATGGAGGAATTTTCTACGGAGATGACATCGACTTCAGTGTGCCGATCACCACCGCATACTTAAAGCATATGCGGAGCATGGGTTACCGCGTGGATTCGGAAAATAAGGTAAGTGCTTGAAAGATTTTATGGAAAATTTGAATGAGATAACAATTATTATTTCATTGTAAGAATTTTGTAAAATGATGAATTCGGAAAATAAAAGTCTCTAACGGTTTAATAAGAACACACAGGTTTGGTACACGTGGCAACACTAGATGAGATGTGCACATATTACAGTGACCACAATGTTGTGAGCTGTTTTTTCGGTACATATGAGCATTTTCAGTCCTTGATCGTAACATAAATAAACATTTTCAAACATAGTAAATAGCATAATTTTAAAGAATTTAGGGTATCAAACTATCAACAAAATAATACTTTGACAGTAAACCGCAAATGTAATATTTAGTACATAACGTCGAATATAATGTTGATAGTTACTATGTCGAAGAGCGTTCCCAAATCATAACAAGGGGCACAGAAATGCTCCACAAAGCGCGTTTGCGGGTCGAACAGACCGCCGGCTTTGGCATTAGTTCGGAAAGTTTAAGCTAGGGTTAAACCCGGCCGCGCATTATGTTTTCGTTAAATATTTGTATAGAAAAATACTTTTTGCGGTTTCAAAACTGAAAAGGGTACGGGGATTTTCTGTTGTTGTTTAGATTTACCTCTCCGTATTCAGAGTTCGTAGAATAATAATTTCTTTACGCATTTAATTTATTAGCAATATTTGCCATACTTTAATAGCAGACACATTTTAGACTCCAGAAATATATTTTAAACGGTAAACCCTAAAACTGAACAACTTTAAAGTTATTGTCATACCTAGAATAAGATTTAATGTCTATTTACCAAATAAATGTTTAGAGAAAAGTTATTAAAAGACGACGGTGAGTATAAAATAAAACATGTGTTGCTTTTAAAGTACGTCAAATACTAATTACTAACGAGTAGAGCTTTGTTTAATTATTTTTACTTCCTGAAAATCAGCCATGTCCAATAAAAATGGTTTGCAAAATTTGAAATTCTAGAAAATTTTAATAGAAATTGGAGTCTGACTGACAAATATATAAAGTCACATTGAAAGAATTAGGAAGGATCAGGTAGAGTGTGAATTCATCGTACCAGGAGACTAGGATTTATGGGCGGTCGGTCGGCACCTGAGAAGTAACCGTGCGACGCACGCGGAGGCCCTTGCGACCGATTGATTCAGAATGTCCCACACAAAGGCGCGTTACGCCATAATCGGGCGCCGCATCTTTTCTAACTCATTTTTCTCGCTGGAGGCGCGGGCGGAGGGTGGTGGGCTACGGTTTCATCAGAGGGGGCGTCACGGCATTAGACAAGACACAAAAACGATGCCCGCCGGAGAACTGAGAAAGTAGAATTTCTGATGGTTTTTGTGATAGATTTTCTTTACGATAATGATTGTTAAAAATATCGGTCCTGCAAATTGTACAAAGTATTTTAAGCGAAGATAATAGCACAGTTTAAAGATATTCTGACCTGTACCTATATTTAAACTGTGATAATGGACTGTTATAAATACTAATTCTCCTGTCACAATAGATCTAGTTTTTTATTTTGTTAATGTTTAATAAATTATTAATCGAAGTAAGATTAAATATACCTAGTATGCTAAAAAATGTTCTTCATTCATCCTTTTGTCTCGTCAAAATATTAATAAACTATGATGACGTGAAACTCAGTACGAATAAATTATTTGTCGATAAAATTAATAAAATCTATACTCGCTCGAAATATAAATAAAAAAAAATCGATGACCCGAATTCATTAAAATGATAAAACCTCTATAGAAACGGTACATTAATCACGAACATTAAACCCTCTACAGTAATATTCCAGAGTTTAGGTCCGACCTTTTCCGCCGAGCCGTCCCGAAGGGTCAGTCAGACCGTAAGAGGGTATGGTCCCTTCGACCCCCGAAAGTGCCTCTCCCCCCGTCGTACTGCGACTTGTAAGATTGATTGGGGCTCCTTCAGTCCATTGCCGGCCCCGGACCCCCTGTGGGATATTCGACCCTCCCTCCTTTTTTCTCGGATACGAGGACAAAGCTTTAGCGAGACTGGATGGATTAAGCATTAGAAGCGACGCCTGAAAAACTTCAGCTAATACCTACTTCTCCTGACCGGGTTTTCTTGTTGAAACTCAAATTACTTTCTGATTAATTGGCTTTTAATTTATTACAAAAGACATACGTTGAAGCACATAGTAATCTACATTAAATAGAATATAACCTACAACTTTTTTTATACTGACCAAAATATTTGATATAAAAATGACTAAACCAGATAGAAAACAAAAACTCGTGTAATAAACAGATAGTTTGGAAACGGAATAAATAATATTCAATTAACCACAGCGTAACTTGTTCTCAATTCTGCCCAAGTTATTTGAAATGTACTGAATATTATTATTTTTGCAAATTTTTGCAAACCACTTTGTCTATGCCACATCTAGGGTCGGCACAGCGCACCCACCCTCTTTTTTCCTACAGGGGCTGTTAATAACACGAGCGGCTATTTTATTCGTCCGCCAGCACTTGCGGCGTGTGACGGCTTTGATGTCAGAGATTAGAAGTTTGTTTAATTCCGGCCCAGTATGTTGTTGTGCGTACAATTTCAGTGCGTTTGATGTGAATTGTTTCAGCCTTTCTGCCGGCGTAACGATGCCTTTCATAACCTTTTGATGATAGTTATACCTTCATAACTACACCCACTTTGTAGATGGCTACTTTTAACAAATCAATTGTTCGAAATGCCCTCGAGGTGCGAAATGGCAATCTAGAAGAGTCCTGACTCATTCATTCACTCACTTACTACCTCACCAAGACCGGCTTCCTTGTTCCAATCCTGAGACCTGAAATTTTGAGCAAAGGTTTCCGTCATAATACAGACAAGGGATAAGGAAGTACACCCACGGGATCACCCTGACGAAGGAGGGGTGAATCGGATATTGACAAATTGCTATCATTTAAGGGGCAATTAACAGTCTACAATAGAATTACTTTAGCATTCCCAGTTTATTATTATAAATATGTACTTGTATATTATTGTATGTATTTATGTAGTATGTAGTAATGGTTTGTAAGCATCGATATATTGATTTATATGTCAATGTTTGTAAGTTAACTTGACCATTACTACTACCTACATAGAAACCCGCGTTAAATAAGTTGCCTTGAACGTTTTCCGTATAGATTGACAGATTTACGACGCACAAATGCATCACTGCCGACCTTGAACGATGACATAATTAAGTTTATCTACGCTCATTGCTTAAAGTTCGAATTATGAAATCGAAATGTGTCAAATAATTACCTACTTTATTCACAGACTTCTATAATTATTAAAAAGTTATTCATAATAACATCGCTCTACTATGGAAATATTTAAAGAAAGTTGTATAAAATCTATAACGATACACGGCTCTGGACTCCTGTATTTGTATCTGGGGTAATATTTTTTATGTAATATTTTTTAAGTGAATCCACAGACAACTTATAGTTGGTAGTCATTGCCGAGAGTATGGATGGGCCATGATTGACCATAGACAACAACACAATGTCTATGGGGTAATATTTTTTATGTAATATTTTTTTAAGTGAATCCACAGACAACTTATAGTTGGTAGTCATTGCCGAGAGTATGGATGGGCCATGATTGACCATAGACAACAACACAATGTCTATGGGCTAATATTTTTTATGTAATATTTTTTTAAGTGAATCCACAGACAACTTATAGTTGGTAGTCATTGCCGAGAGTATGGATGGGCCATGATTGACCATAGACAACAACACAATGTCTATGGGGTAATATTTTTATGTAATATTTTTTAAGTGAATCCACAGACAACTTATAGTTGGTAGTCATTGCCGAGAGTATGGATGGGCCATGAATCATGATTGACCATAGACAACAACACAATGTCTAACGTTCCGCGTAACGTTCCACCTGGGCCTGTGATTATGATTACGATTACGATTACGATTACGACTACGATTACGATTACGATTACGATTACGACTACGATTACGATTACGATAACGATTATGATTACGATTACGATTACGATAACGATTACGATTATGACGTTATCTCGTAAATCTATCGTCCGTAAACCGACTTTACAGACAACCAATTTTTTTTGTTACTTAGTCAAAACTTTGCGCTGAAAAATGTCTAGCAGTGAAACCTACTAAAGAAAATTTCACTACACTTTAAACTTTAAACTCACACTCGTGTTTTAATACCCCCCATTATGTAACCGTTACATAAACTACTATTGGTCCCCTAGTTCCTGCTACCGTCGCGTTTTCGATAACAAGGGGGTCCGCACGGCCCCCATTCGCATTTCTAGGGTTATTTGTCGAATATGACTTATGATTTATCAAGGAATATGGATTATAACTATCCTTCAAATAAGTCTTGTAAATATTTTTTTTTTCCATAACTAACCCTTCTATTACAGATCATATCAAAACTGTGTCATTTTAAACTTAAACCGGCCAATCTCCTTTGTGCCTCCCTCAAGCTACCTACTCGACATTGGCGAAGTGCATTGTGCTGTTTTGGCACTACAGAAAGCCATAAAGCAAGAAAAGAAGAAGAATATTTTTTGGATAATTTTAAAGGGTTTGTTCTGTAATATATAAAATTCTCGTGTCTCGTGCTTGTTACCAAACTCCTCCGAAACAGCTCGACCGATTGTTAAGAAAATGGCAAAACAACGTTTGCCGGGTCAGCTAGTGGTAATATAGTTTATTCGTTTAGCTTCGTTTCTGCTCTCTCTCTTGCACTGTTTAGCACGAGACGCTTATTACTCTGACATTAGCAGAATAAGGCCTCGCCAGGACTCCGATAAAGTATCTATCCAGTTTTATGTAGCTACATACTAAAATTGAATAGACACTTTATCGAAGTCCTGGTATCATTGTTAAGTCTGAAAGTTTTCTATGTACGCCCAAAATGGTTGAACGGGGTAGTTGAAGTACCTACCACCTTACTTTAAGGACCGGGTGGTTGCAGTCCCCACGCTTACCCTGCTTACAGCTACCAGGCAGGCATAGCACACCGAGAATTTTAACGGAATTATTCGCGAGCCGCCTGGAGGGCGCTGCAGTAACTCACCGCACGTACAACCTCTCACCAAGCTTTGTACCCCTAGTGCTCCTAGCTCTTATTTCATTACACACAACGACTATTATTACTTTGGATGCCACGAGTAAGTAGAGGAGTATAAGTTGAATAGTCGCCTACTGTATGAGGAGTTGTGGGAAGGAACCACCCGCCTCCACACCTAGTTTTAGCGCCTAGTAACTCGCGAGGTGTCCACACGCAACAGATTTAACCAACCGAAAATAAGGGTAGCCGACTTGAAAGAGAGAAGTTGCCCTCTCAGCCAGTGAAGCCAAATAATTATAATCTTCACTTATTCGACTTTTGCTGAAATTAATCACATCGAGTTAACTAACTAATAGTTAGAGATATATTTCTTGTGTGTTTAATATCTCTGTATAAAACTTGGATATGTTATTTATAACTTATTTCACCTCTTTATAATTGAAAATTAAGGCAACAAAATATGCTTGCCAGTTCTGTCAACACAATATCTGAACAATACAAAAATCCTCAAAAATCTTATCTAGATACTCAATTGTTTGTAGCTAGATAATAATGAATAGGTGAGGACGTACAAGACCGTGAAAATTCAAATACTTAAGAGAACGGACGGTCGGACGAACGGGCTGACGACGCGTAGCGTAAAAGGTCCTGTATTTTAGTAACAAAATCCATG
Organism: Coenonympha arcania; assembly: GCA_036785405.1. NCBI lineage: Eukaryota > Metazoa > Arthropoda > Insecta > Lepidoptera > Nymphalidae > Coenonympha > Coenonympha arcania. The sequence goes on from CM072059.1 coordinate 7,699,538, forward strand.
AAAACTATTTATTTCTCTTCTTTCCAGAAAGTAAGGATTCAATGAAACACGCAGGATTTTGCTTCGTTATATGGGACTAAAAATTGAAAAATGCTCATCCCTGTTTTAAAACTCACTCTTTACCATTAATACGTACGAATACATTATCATTTGACCTACTTGTGAACCCCTCACGCGTGAACCTGTGGGACTGTAGGGTAGGTCCATTACGATACCTACATTGCCTACTTCCTACTATTATCCTATCCTACTTCCTACTAATATTATAAACGCGAAAGTTTGTAAGTATGGATGGATCTTTGTTACTCTTTCACGCCACAGATACTGAACCGATTTGTCTGAAATTTTGAACATAGATAGCTTATAATCCGGATTAACACAAAGGCTTCAATACAGATATCCATCATCTGTGAAAATTTCAAGTCAGTAGCTATCACGGTTGAAGAGATACAGCCTGGTGACAGATGGACGGACGGACAGCGAAGTCTCGCTAATAGGGTTCCTTTTTTACCCTTTGGGTACGGAACCCTAAAAAGTAAATCTGATTTGTGTGTAAATCTGCTTTCTGAACTTGGCTCTTGAGCTTTGACGTTTCATAAGCCTACTTATGTGAAAAATACCGAGTTTCATTTTCATACTAACGAAAGATTAATACTAACTACTAACGAAGTGCATTTACAATTAAATCATGAGATGTGACATGTGATGTATGTGGTGTTCAAATAAATATGCAGGGTTGAAAGAATATGTATATTATTTCTTTACCTTTGCTCACACTTAGGGGTGAAAAATAGCTTACGACCTATTTTCAGACTTACCGAATAATTCAAAGTAAAATTTCTTTGTTTCACATAGGTCTAACGTGCAAACATAGATGCAGGTATGGTCGTATGGTACGTTACCTTCGTGTTTTTCTCCATATAAAACGCACGATTTAGTAACAAACCCTCTGATAAGAAAACTCAGGATAAGGGCATCCAAACAATTTTCGTAAACCTTTTTCGTACAAGCAAACAGTAGCGCCATCTACCAAAATTCTATATTCCGCTGAGCGAATTACAGAGTGGCCTTACTGTTGGTATAATTGGCACCGATAAACTAGCGACATGTTTTTCACGCCGTCCGCCTTGTCCAGGGTATAATGTCTATTAATAAAACCCTTTTAGTTTATTACTCTCAGGTCCAGTAGATTAAACCTAAAGTACGTAGTACGTGTGGAGCGGGCATTAGTCCCAAAGAAAAATATTTTAAAAGTCACGTTAAAAACCAGCTTCGTGATTAGGTCGACATGTCACGAGGGGCGATTTCAATGCTTATGGCTTTTCATGGGGCTTTTTTACCGTGTAACTAGCCCTAATGTACTCTGACCTAGTTAACTTTGAACCGGTTAGATTTTTATTTTGTAATTTACCTTTGACTTTCATTCCTTTTATTTATCATTTCGCTTTGTGTTTTTGTTGTTGACGGAAGTAAAGCGTTATTGTATTGTACTTACATTCCTATTTACTCTAAGTTAATATTTGGAGATTTTATTATGAGGTATATTAATATCGGAACGTCTGTTTGCTTTGTTAATATTATTTCAGCTATTTTGGGTTTTAGTGGAACTTTTATTTATTTAGTGTAGGGACACACCTACCGTTCGCTTAGCGAGTTGTATGAGCGCTACGCGTGCGTATGAATGTCGCTCGACGGAAGGTTCAGCGCTACGCTGAACGCGATGTATCGGCTGTGGTCGATTGCGTAAGAAAAACGTATTCATCGTTATCGTAATCGTTAGCGATTTCTGACCAATCACCGTGTAGAATTAGTAAAAGATTACGATAACGACGTTTTTCTTACACAATCTAGGGCCTGATGTAATAAAGGTGAAAATATGCGAATATATTGAGTTGAACTTTTGGCGACGCAATTTACGGAAGTGTATCCCGACACTTAGAACAGATATTGATATCACATACGGAGTTGAGATATTGTCTGCAGAACAGACAAATAAAAAATTCAATACCTAGTACAGGTACATACAGTTTAGCAAAAATGTCCTGAAATGGAACTAATTTTTTAGGGTACGTACCCAAAGGGTAAAAAACGGGACCCTATTACTAAGTAAGACCCCGCCGTTCGTCTTTCTGTCTGTCCCTCTGTCTCTTGAACCGCTATACTTACTTGGTTTTGTACAGCATGCCGCTATAATTATATATCAACAAATATACCAAAAAACAGAATAAAATAAATATAGCAAAGGTGATTTTCCCCCTTTTTGACAATTACGAAACCCTTCGTGCCCGAGTCCGACTCGCACTAAGTTTTGTGCTTCTACGCTTTATCACAGTGTTAAGGTAGAACAGAATATCTTTAAACTTTTTTTTAATAAGAATTGTGGCTTTATTTCACATTAAAACGCAGTCCTTTGTTGTTCGTCTGTCTGTTTGTTTTAATTACTACGCTACGCATCTAAGCTCATGGTGGCCCTGGTAGCTGGTACATTTAAGTCAAAGTATCAGGCAGGCATAAAATACAAGGAGTACTTATTTTCTACAACAAATAGCACCGCACTACGCCGGGTCCGAACTGATTATTTAATAGCAACCCTCCCTAGCCCTTGCCCCTTAGTTCCACAGGCCGCTAGGGGAGTGAGACCCTAGAAAAAGTTCCGCCGCCGCCTTGTCTATCAAACTAAAAGGCCATTCATACGAATATTATGTCCTTAATTCGTCGTTTGAATCTGAAACGCAAGGATTGTTGCTCGCTTTTATAAAATGTTTAGTTTTCTATTGTTTTCAAATGAGAAATTGTACTCGTGATGAATGGTTTTGGTTAAGCCGTAAAACTACACTTGGGAGGTGTAGCCTAGTTGAAATAACTTTTGCGTTAGTCAGGAAACATTGATTCAGGTTTATATTTGAGATCGTAAGAATATGGATGTTGCCATTTTCGGTTGGTGAAACACCGAAATACACGCGGTCCACCCGCGGGCAAAAACTTGTACCATCGTTAAAATTAAAGACTTCCGTAGCCTGCCAATCTGTAGGTGTGTAAAGTTTTAAGGCAATCTATATTTATTTGAGATAGGAGGTTACCGTAACTTGGGACGCTAATAGCAGCCTCAAATCTCAGGACTGAAATCTATCGTCCCTTGAAAGGTTCTGAATAAGGTTTTTGAAGAGTGAATTTGTATGGTGGCTTAAGAAAGATTAAATACATACTCCCTTGTAATAGTAGCGGTGAAATAGTTATCCTCTGTTTTAGTGTTTTGTCTCTTACCTTCGAAAGTCAAGTGACTATAGACAAACAAAGACGAAAATTACTATTACTATTCTACCGCTAAAATATTGCATGTTTGTGAATAACGGGGTAATGCCCAGTTGCACGAAACAAAATCAAAAATTTAAGTGCTACTTAAACTAATTTAATCGCAATCAATGTCAAAAAATGTATGAAATTTTGACATTTCTCGCGATTAAATTAGTTTAAGTAGCACTTAAATTTTAAAATTTATTTCGTGCAACTCGGGGTAAGTCTTTTAATGATAAGTAAGTGATAACTTCTCACAAGTGACTCTTATAGTAAATTTTTCTCTGAACTCTTCATAAATAATGAGTCCATATCAAGAGCGCATTTATATGGTGGCTTTAAGAAATTATTAAATACTAAAAGTTCTATAAGTTCCAATAGTCTTTCGATGACTTCTCACAAGCCATTCTTTCTGGACTTTTCATATTATAATGTATGCTTTGCTTTATGTGTCCATATCATAATGTTTACAACGGTATTCTGTTCACATTTGTGTTTGGGGCCCGGGGGCTCTGGGCCCGGTGCCTGGGGCCCGGGGGGCCCTGGGGCCGGGGACCAGGCACGCAGACAAAAATCAGGCTCGAATGAGTTTCCCGAACCTCAATAAATGTTTTAAGGATGCGTAAATCATTACGACGCGCGCCCGAGCCGCTCGCCTAGCTTCCACGCGGCGATACTAAAAACAAGGATGCGGTAGTTGGTGCCTTTGCTTGAGGTACAAGATGCGTTGGTTGGTACCTTTTGGTATAATAACATCAGTAAGGTTTTGTCAGCTACGGCAGAGGCCTTTCAATTCTGCGAGGATGATTCTTGTTCTTTAGTGAGCAGGCGGTAATGTCTTGATCAAGATGATGGAATATTTAATTTATTAAGTAATGTTACTTTAAGAGGATTTATTGAATTTTCCGATTTAGTTTCCGATAAAAATTAAAAAAAAAAACTGAGATTTTGGAACAACTTTTGGGAGAACTATCTATCGACAAAATTTTATCCAATCGTGTTTCTGCTTCTAAGCGATTTTAGATTAAAGACCAAAAATACATGATATTTAAATTTGAAAGTAATTGTCTTTATAGTTTTTAAATAAAACTTCACTCAAAATCGCTTAAATACGGCTTCTACGCCGTTAACAGAAGCAGTTGTTTTCGTTCTATAGTTTGTACTTTGTAGTATGTAGGGATCGTGGGCATTCATTTTTAGATTAGACAAATAAATAAATTAAGTCGAACTAAACTGGGGAAGTTAAATTTTATCATGCCGCATCCAATATCCGTTGAAGATCTGTTGTGTTGGCAGTTTGCGAAGGCCTCACCCGGGAGCCCTTGGTACAACTCAACCCCATATAATCTGCACTGACAGCGTCGTGCCGACCCGCCTTCGCTAATGTACAGCGGTATATCTCGTAGCTTTATATGTTGTTTGGGTATACGTACCTTATATAAAGCTTATTTACGCATGAAGCATCTTAATACATACTTGTCTATAGTTTTACTGTCAGATAGGTACCCTGACTCTGAAGATGTCACCACCAAGCAAAGACGCACCGCCAAGCTATTTAGCGTTCCGGTGCGATGCTTGTAGAAGCCGTTGAGGTAAATTTAATTACCCTTCCAAGTTAGTACGCTAACATCAGGCTGCATCATCAGGTGAGATCGCAGTCAAGTACTAACTTGTATAGAGTAAAAAATAAATGTTAATTTTCAGTAGAAAAAAGTGTGATCCACGTAGATGGCCAAGCCGTAACAGACTCAGCCCGAAGTTTAATGAGGTTTAGTACCAAGAGGTGATTTAGCAAAAGATCGTCTAATGTAAAAATGAACACTCTTCCACGTGTTTACGATTTTCATTTTTAAAATAGACGATGTCTATTTGAGATTACTGTCAAACATAAGATTCGCTTTTAGTTTAATTTACACACATGAATGAGTAGGTACTGAAAATAATTATTACAACATTCATTAAAAAGTTAAAGTTAAAGTATTAGCATAAAATGAGTGTAAAGGTATAACAATACATGAAAATCTAAACCTGTGTTTGAAGATAAAGCTAAGTACCGTTCAATATACATAGGTACCGTAATAACGTAGGTATATTTATTGCCAAGACTAAATATAATTTCTTATGAGGAATTCACCCACGCTTATGAGGAAACAGGCCCTCTGTGCCCCTGGAGGCGGGGGTCTGGGAGGGACGGAAACCTCTTAATTATTGTCACATGTGAATTATTTTGCTATTGAGGCCCGTTCTTTGACGCTCCCGCTAAGCCTCCCTATCGGTTCTTTTGCCAGCATGTTTAACGCCAAGGGATTTATTAAAACTCAGATATTCTGGTTGGTCACCCTCAAATGTCATAATAGGCGTCAATCAAGCACAATAGTCCTCTTTTACGAATTTTTTATATTTAACTTTTTTATATATTTGAGGCCAAATTTATGCTTTTAGTGTAAAAAATGTTGTAAAAGAGTGAGAGAGAGGTTTTTTCGTAGATCTATTTGGTCATCTGCACCTATTCGCAAGTACTAAATAGGCAGTACCTACAGTTAAAAAACTCTTACTTACGTAATATCTTAATAACCAGTCAAGCAATTAGGGCACATCCGACCCAACAAGCGTGATAATCCCGGTGGCCACCTCGACAAACCCTGATAGTGTACCAACTTTAATTTTCCAAATTCACCTGCCGTTTATGTAATTCGCCTCCACCATACATGTGGCGCCCCCTGGCGGCCGGGGTGTCTAATGTAAGGCCGGGGGGTACCGGCGACGCTCACGAAAAGGAAAGGGTGGGTACTGAGCAATTTTTTTCTGATTTTTCCCCTCCGCCCTTTTTACCCCGATAATACCCTAATGGTCGCTCGCTTCCTTTTCGGCGGATTTTTTTTTCGCCGCCGAAGATCGAGACGTATTTTTTACCCGCTCGTAATTTCCTCGTTTCCCACTGAAATGAAAAATAAACGGCCGATTCTTCTATTGACGCGTGATTCCGTGCTCGGACTTTGCTCGGACGTTCCACGGAGATTGCCTCTTGTTTTTGCAATCATTAAAAAACAAAGGACACGCTACAGTGAAAATTATCTTAGTTTTCCTTTTAGCTCGCGGTTCCTTCGTCAAGTTTTTATTTTGATGTTTGCATGCGCTTGAAAATGAAAATCTTCAGAATAAGAATTCTTATTTATATTTGAATTGGAGAGAACATAAAATTTTGACACTATCGCTTTGTTAAAGATCATGGAACTGGCCAGTCACAATCAAGGAACGATAATAAATACGATAAATTTCAAAATCGTGCATGCATTGCGGAGAAAAAAGGGCAAAGCGGAAAAAGAAGGAAAATCCTCCCCCTCTACGGGGTTTCTTGGAGGTACCTACCAGGCAAGTAGGGGCGTGCAGGAGGTTGCGTCCTTTACTAAGATTAATACGGCACCGCTCGCCCGTCTGACGCCACAGCTTTCATTAAAAATACTGCGGATCCCGCTAGGTTTGCTTGTGCATACTAAACTATACTTATATTTAATACACGATTATAAGGTTTTCATCATTACTTTAGGTAATCGTAAAGCAACTCTAGTAGAACGCTGAAAGTTTGAATGCCTTTGTATGTATTTGTTACTTTTTCACGTCGAAATTACTGAACTAATTTGGCCGTTTGGAATGGGGATAGATTATAATTCATGGCTTTGTGGGATAAGCGGAAACCGAATTTCTAGCTGATCGGCTGTGTCAATTTACACCGTGGTGAAATGGAGCGCCTTTATTGTACACAGCAAAACTTTATGTTAATTGTATACTTGCAAACTAAATAGGAGCCAAAAAAGGTCGCGCGTCTTGCGCGGAATCCTGGCTCATTCTCAAGCATTATTATTTTATTTCGTATGTTACTTGTACATTTGACATAAAGTTCATTATGTCATGTAAAAAAAGTCGCTTCCATTCCATTCTACCACGGTGTAAATTGGCCTTTAATTTTTCTTTATTATCTATGCTTATTATTTGCTAGTAAAATGTTACCTTCATATTATTAAAAGTATAGCGTAACTCAAGAGTCAACACACGAGAGAGGGGTCAACAGTGCAGACCCCGCCTGATTTATTTGTATCGACGGCAAACGGCCCCGTCCCGGAAGCTTATAAAAACCGGTCAAGTGCGACCCTTACCTTGCAATTAGTGATCAACGTTTATTATGCGCGTTTGCATATTATTTTTTTTTAATAATATTTCATTTCTCAATAATCTCTTGTAAAGGCTTGACCGATTTTTAAGACTTAACTTATTATGTAATCGGTAAATTTGAGAATTGATACCGCTAAGTGACAAGTAATTTATATGGCAAAACAAAGTTTACCGGATCAGCTTTATCTCTATCTGAAATCAGGATGAGAGAGATTTTGAAAATTTTATTTAGTTATTGAATTTTTTTATAATAATATTGACATATTTTTATTAGAAACTATGTCACCGAAAATCTACCAACAAACTTGCTTTTTATTGCTCCCCATTACCTATCTAGATCTATATATTTAGTCATATCCGTATTTATTATCATGTCCGCTATTTTTTTTAACTGTGAAAGGTTGTAGGTTTACATTTATTTATCTCAGATAATAAGTGTTCGTGTCTCTGTATGTGATTTAGACACAGATCAAGAAGTTATTTGAGGATTTAGATATTCCTCCTCTTTTCATAATCATCTTCCGAACTTATGGAATATATACCAGTATCCTCACATTAATAAGACCGTTAGGTACCACTTTGACTTTGTCTCGATGTTAGTGACACAAGTACTGAAGATTACCTCGAAAAGCTTTTCAAGCGGTGCTTGGGGGGCTTCGGTACTTACTAAACAAATTCGCTATCAAAACTTAATGACACACCTCATTTCACATCAAAGCTTTTTTTCTTAATTAATTAAGTCGCAAATTGATTACTTTCGACGGCAGGAAGGAATAAAAAGCGGGGGTTGGTACTAGGAGCGCAGCGGGTGGGTGGGGGTGCCGCCTTGCGAGTGGGTAATGTGAAAGCAGACACACGAACCCTGCTGCTGGCCCGGTACGGTCTGCAAAAAAAGTCAACCTAATTTCTTTTAAGAATTTTTTTCGTTCTACGAAAAAGGAATTATAAAGCTGCTACTTGGCAGCGTATCTGTGAGCCGCACTGGCGCAACTACTCCAGCAACTTTAACTATAAAGCAGACATCTCTGCGTATAATGTGTACTCGTATTAACAAAACCTAGAAGACAGTCATTCTAGCCCTTAATTTTTTTGCGTTAGTGCATGCTTTATTTCACAACATTTGATGGGTTTTGAATATGGTAATTCAAACATGGAACCTAATAATTAGTTATGAGAGTGACTTTCATCACGTCATTTAATCATTGTTCTATTGTCATCAATGTGAAAATATGTAGGAATTTCAAATGATAATAGGTATATCGAATACTAATTATTTGTTAGCGGTTTAATTTTCAGAGAGAGTTATAGTTTTGGCGTAGTTAGTTTGTTTACGTTTTGTCCGCGGTTATTGTGGCCGGACTGTAGTAAGTATATTTTTCTAATAAACTAATGTTACTTACTCACTAACTAACCATCAGTTGTACTCAAATGTAGGATGTTTGGTACCTACTCTTATACGAAATTTAAACTTTTTATAGCGAGAACAAACAAAGAAAAAATAACTATTAACAAAAAAAATAAACTATTCTTGTTTTTCCGACTGTACGTTTAGACGGCCGGCGTGCCCGGCGTATAGCAGTTATTATTTACCGGCTTTATCATTTCGAAAATTTCATATTCCCCGTACTTGGACGCTTGAGGTTTAAAAGCGTAAGCGTAGGGGGGTGTACTTTTTGCCTACAGCTCCGTAGTTTGCTCGCGCGGGGGTCATGGGGTGTGCGAGCTAAGGAATAATAAACCGCACTTGCTTAGGACTGCCGTTCGATGTACGCTACTACATCGACAAGAAAGCTCAGGATATGGGCATCCGAACGATAATTTACGTTAGCCTTTTTCATACAAGCAAACAGTAGCGCCAACTGTCAAAATTCTATACAGGTAGCTGCTGATCAAACTACAGCGTGGCCTTACTGTTAGCGGAAAGACATGCATTGTTGGCACCGATAAAATAGCGACATTTTTCCGCGTCGTCCGCTCTCTCCAGGGTATATGTCTATTACGCTACTACATAAAGTCACCCTGGGGCCTGGATATTCGTGGAAAAACGTTCACACGAAAGAACCTAAGTATCGAAAGAAAATTTCCGTAATTTAGCCTAGGATTTAAAAAGCTTCAGGATGGAAATAAAGCACTGAAAGAACTTCGAATATATGGGAACTAAATATAATCTGAATATATACATCTATAGGAAAGGGATAGGTGACTAACTCCCTGACTGATTATAACTTGTTCAATGAATAGACCAAGCGGTTTGGACTAAAAACTAGTTAAGTATAGAGTTAATTGACTCTTGAATTTTCTAAATTGAAGGCCTAGGGGGAAAAATAAGAGGTCTCATGAGTCAAGCTATTTTTTCTTTTTTTTAGTATATAAAATACACATTCTCTCTCAGAATGTGTATTTCTCGAATTTCCTCCGAAATTTTCCTCCGAAACGGCTCGACGGATTGTTATGAAATTTTCTGTGTAAGTGCAGAGTAGGTCATAGGCTATTTTTAATGTTCTTAATGGCAAAACAACGTTTACCATGTCAGCTAGTAGTTGATAAAAGATTATTACTTTTTAAGGGATTTATTGAATTTATTTTTGTGTTTCTCACTCTCACGGAGATTTGGTAGGTGCGACATGCAGCGTCGCGGAAGAATATAACATAAAAACGACCTTTTACCTAAGTACTCAAAAACTAAGCTGGTTATCAACATCAAATCTATTTCTTAGCGTTTTTGGATATTATTATTACCGACACTTTAAAACAAAAATTACAATTACATCCAATGTAGTGTCCGATAAAAACTCGAAAAACTGAGATTTTGGAGCAACTTTTGGGAGAACAAGGTTAAGCGGTACTTCAAGCCCGAACAGCTTTTGACGCTGTATGAAGCCCAAGTTCGTTCCGGCATGGAGTACTGCAGTCACCTATGGGATGGATCTGCCAAATACCAGCTCGATGCATTGGACTCGGTTGATCGCCGCGCACGCAGAATAATCGGCAAGGAATCGCTAACACGGGCGAAACTGCTCAGTTTAGAACACCGACGCAGTGTTGCCTGTTTAGCGGTTTTTTACAGGATATATTTTGGAGAGTGTGCTCAAGAACTCCACAACCTTGTGCCTCCTTCACCTTTCTACCATAGAACCGCGAGACGTCGAGAGAATTGGCATCCTTATGTGGTTGATGTCCAGCGTACTCGGACGAATCGCTTTTCTTCTACGTTTCTGATACGAACCGCTAAGGTGTGGAACACCCTTCCAGCTTCCGTGTTCCCAGCCAAATACAATCTGGGTGCCTTCAAGAGAAGAGTGAATAGGCATTTTCTAGGCAAGCGCGCTCCATCCTAGACCTCATCATTTCTGTTCATCAGACTTGATTGTAGTCAAGCGCAAGCCTATCAATATAAAAAAAAAAAAAAAAACTTTCTATCGAGAAAATTTTATCCAATCGTGTTTCTGCTTCTTAGCGATTTTAGACTAAGGACCCAAAATACATGACGTGTAAGTTTGAAAGTAATTGTCTTTATAGTTTTTGCATAAAACTTCATAAACACGGCTTCTACACCGTTAACCGGGGTTTCTTGGAAGTCTCGTGGTTGATCAATCTCCAATTTTTTTTACACCGCGACATCACGGATTCGGATAACATGACCCAATTCTATAATGCGGAGTCGGAATACTTTGCCCGTAGTTTCGTTTCGCCGCTTTGGTTGTTATCTTGTTAGAGACGAGGGTACGAAGGGTCCACGGCGAGCCGGCAGCCGGCACAAAGACGGTGCGTGCCCCGACCACTATTTATAACTGTTCACGGTAAACCATCTGTCTTATACCTTGCGATGTTATTCAGCATATACGCAATTCTTTGCTACTGGTAAGGCACTATTCAAAATGTTAATCCGTTGCGTATCTATTTGAAACTCTCATCTCAATCCAGAACGAAGACAAATCCAGATCTTTTAGTCATAGGTAACGTACACTTCCTATGGCCTTTAGCTTTTTAATGAGTGTAAATGTGTTAATATTATGACTTACTATAAGGTTTACCGTTTATCGATAGATTAATTGCTGTATTGAGAAGATAAGACAACGAAGATTTAAAAAAAATTTACTTACAGTACTGTCATAGTCGGTATTTTTTTTTCATTTATCTTTAAAATTATTTTGGTGCCGACGAGACCACAATATGGTTCGCACTGCCAAAAAGTTATCAGATCTCATGAAAAGCTAAGCTTTTTACTCTACACGCCTTGACTTAACAATCTCGATGCACGGTGAGCTATTTTCGTCGCTTAGCAAAAGATAAGGAGCCTGTACTTAATCGAATGAGGGATTGTATTCTCGCACGTTGTAACCAATTAGGCCGCATATGATCTTAGTAATGAGTTTTTTCCTAATATTACTTTTCTCGCAGATCTCGTGGAATTGTTTCTACGCCCACAACCTTGTTATTATTTCTAGAATCTCAAACAGTGAAGCCTGCAAGCCATATTATTGTGTGATTTTCCTGTACTTCCTCTATAGAATGCGATCGCATGATGAGATAGACACCTAGGTTATAATATAGTATTTATAGTCCTTTAACTAATTTTCGTATCGGCTCCCAAAAATGTCCTTTTATTCTATCACGACTACCAGTTTTGCTCGATGCACTTGTAGGAATCGTATTTTTTAATCTACGAAAATCTTCGAAAATCTAGAATGAAAACTTCTCTTATTAGACAACAGAATGGGTAGGTACATTGCATAATCACGTATCGTTAGGGTTTCAACGTTAGGTAACCAAAGGGTAAAAACGGGACCCTATTACTATGACTTCGCTATCCGTCCGTCTGTCCGTCCTTCTGTCACGCTGTATTTCTTGAACCGTTATAGGTAAGCACTTGAAATTTTCACAGATGATGTATTTCTGTTGCCGCTATAACAACAAATGCTATAAAATATTTTCAGTTATTCCAAATTTTGTTTCTACCGAGTGTCCCACGACACACGCGTCTTTTTTTTATAAACATTGAGATATAATAATCTAGTATGAAGGATATGTTTATCGCGTCAGGACAGAATAACGTGGAGGCAACAAACTTCTTTGTTTACAGGGTTCTCTTAGGCATGTTTAGAGCCCGAGGGTCGGACCTATATTGGACATTTTGTATAAGTGTGGGTCCGATCCCAGGGTAAATCCCTTTCGGACCCTTCCCAAGGACTCGACCGTCCTGTATTTGCGGATTTTTAAGGTAAAATTTATATGTAGGGACCGCTGGTGGGCGTAGCATTAATAGTGCTCCATTTTTAATGTCTTTTAGCCACGATAATGGAAATACGATTCAGATTAAAAGTAAACATAAATGTATTACATTCGAAGCTTGTACAATTACATAGTTATATTTTCTGTGATAAATGTTGTGGTCTGCAACACAAAAATCACCGGTTAAGTCAATTCTTACTCTTGTATCCAATGTAAAAGCAGCTTTTGTAGAATTATATCAACGGTTCCTACAAGATTTTCCTCATCTTTTAGTCATCAAAATTCATCCAATTTTAATTTTAAAAAATTTCATCGTTAATAATTTAATAATTATAATTTTATCATAGAGAACAATCTGTATTTTGAGGACCGATTGACGCAGTAGATAGTAGTCCTGCTTTCTGCGTCAGAGGTCGTGAGTTCCATTCTCCCAACTAAAAAATGTTTGCAAGATAAGTATGTATGTTTTCTAATATCTGGTTAATTTCTTTACATTCTATTTATGTAGGTATCCTTATCCTTACTAATATTATAAATGGGAAAGTAACTTTGTTTGTATGTTTGTTCCGCTTTCCCGCCGCTACTACTGAACCGATTTGGCTGAAATTTGGAACATAGATAGCTTATAACCCGGATTAACACATAGGCTACGTTTTATTCCGGGAAATTCCATAGTTCCCGTGGGAAATTTTTACAGCAATCTATAGCTACATCTATAGGTACGTAGCTAAAGCAAACATCTTTGAAAGTAGGTATAAGGTTGTAATATTGAATGGGAACGGGAAATTTAGGTTTCCCTCAGGATTTGTTAAAAAGCGAATTTGACACAGGCAGGGCGGTGGGCAAAAGCTAATGATACTACAGATCTGATAGGTACTACTACTACTGATCACTACAGCTGTGATAATGGGCACCATATAGGTTCTGAACTTAGCACTGTACGCTTTTAACAATGTGTGTTTAGCAATGGGTTATGGGTTAATAACATTATAACTGAGAAAACGGGTACCAATACAGACCCTAAACTTACAACTTTTTCGCCATTAGCATTATGTGTTTTAGTTGAAAAATGGGATATGGGATTATAATGCTATAAATGTGAAAATGGGTACCTAATCAGGTCTCTATTTACATTGTGTGTTTTAGTTGAGCAATTGGATTTTGGGTTAGTAATATTGTAACTGTAATATTTAATACCTATATAAATTCTGACTTACCATTGTTTCACTATAAGTTTTTTGTTTTAGTTGAGATAGATGAGTTTAGATGAGTCAATGAGATACAGGTTAAAAATATTATATTTGTGAAAACGGGTACCCATATTATAACATAGGTTTTAAACTAATAACTGTTTTGCTACTGAAAATTTTTGTTTTAGTTGACAAGGGATATGGGAAAGTAATACGATAAATGTGAAAATGGGTACACAGCTGCTGAAATTGCAAGAACTCCAGGTTAGCTTAGGTTAAAATAGGTTGGTATGCAGCGTTGCGGAAGAATATATCAGTAAAACGACGTTTTACCTCATTACTAAAAAACTAAGCCAGTTATCAAAAATTCGTTATGAATATAATATTATGTTTTCGATGAGCAATGTGATATGGGATAGTAATGCTGTAAATGTGAAAATGGGTAGATACATTGAGCCCCGTAGTTGAACCTATATTGATTAAGGACGGAAGCGGGAAGAGCAGTAAAACAACTAAGCCGATGTTTCTTTTAGTTGTTGTAGTAGTTGACTGTTTGTCTATCCCGTATGCTACTTTTTATCCCAGAAAATCGTTGGCTCCCACGGTATTTGTAACAGCCCGAAATTCACGCGGGCGAAGCCGCGGGCAAAAGCTAGTATTACATATTATGTAAAATTTTCAGTATTCGGTGCCCATAACTTAATATCTAACTATCGCTTACTATGGGATTGCGATGTGTGTATTATGTAATGTCTTGATATATTTATATTTATTTATTTTGCGGTCATGATTACCATTTCTCTATACACCTTTTGCTGGTGGCGACAACTGGTGAAATAATTTTATTTTATTCTTTTAACCAAATTAAAATAAGCACACTGGTAAAAGTTTCGTTTAAAATATTAGCGCGTATAGGCAGGTACATAGGATGTAGTCATAATAAAAATAAAATTAACATATCGTCAGATAAAAATATAAAATACTCGCATTTAGCACATAATATTTAACGCCACTAAAGGATCCAACCCTTTTTACTTCCCGTTTTCACGCCCGTTAACCCTAACACGGTAGCACTCGATAAGCATGCCTAATGACAATGAGTGTTAATAATGAAATGGTCGAAAGTACCGGCCCCAGCAATAGTATGAACGCGTCCTATACAAACAGCTTAGAACCGAAACTATAACATATTGTGTTCAAACACCAACAGAAAGATCAATTTATACCAGTCTGTGCTATCAAGGAAGTTCAAGGATGCGTAGCGAGACATCTGTGTGAATATTAATTTTTAAACCATTTCAATAAATTATTATTCTTCATTGTTTCTTACTCTACTTACTTAATCAGCCTATGGACGTCTACTGCTGGACACAGGCCTTTCCCAGAGCGCGCCACCACACACGGTCCTCCGCCTTCCTCATCCACCCGCTACCAGCGACCTTTTTCAGGTCGTCGGTCCAGCGGGCAGGACGAATTTTGTTTCTTTTAGTTATGAGCTTTTATACGTTTTAACGTACTCTTCTCAGCACCAGACCCTGGTTACCATCAAATCAAACACCAAAGTACCGCCAACGCGGATCAAAGGAGTCCAAACTCGATGGGGTTGTTTCGTTTAACTACCGATTTCCTATGGCCACCTTCCGGTTCCATCATCGGATCAGCTCTATGTTATAATATTTTTGCATTGGCATCCGATTTACACATTCATGCAAAATTTCAGCTCAATCGGTGACCAACAAACAAACAAACAATAATAATCGGCTAGGTGAAACTAAATAAATGCTTGTAATAACGAAGTCTACCTCTTAAACTTTATAGTTTCTCTCTGTCTGAATACCTGTAACTTTAGTGTAACTTTCACCAAATATTTATTTACTTAGAGAAAAAACACGACGTTATTCTTGTATGTGTAAACTACAGTATGTACAGCGATCTAAGATGTTAGTCATTTAGGTTCACCCGCAACGAGCAACTTTCATTTAACGGCGGCGGCACACATGTACGGACCCTAGAAAAAGTTATAATAACATTAATGTAGGTTCTTTTGACAGCTCTCCGCTCGTCGTTAGCAGCCCTGCTCTGTATCTTGTCATAATCTCTAGGAACGTGGCCGCTTTGTTTTATCGATAAACACTCTAATGGAAATGAAACCCCAATAAGTGCACGTGATCATATTTTTAACCGACTTCAAAAAAAGGAGGAGGTTCTCAATTCGTCGGAATCTTTTTTTTTTTTTTTTTTTTTTTTTATTTTTTTTTATGTATGTTCCCCGATTACTCGAAGATGCGTGGACCAATTTCGAAAATTTTTTTTTTGTTTGATAGGGTATAGTTCACAGATGGTCCCATAGTCATCAAGTCAGGATCTGATGATGGGATCCTGGAGAAATCGAGGGAACTCTTCAAATTTTATAAGCACACTTGAAGTGATTTGGGTATTGTTTGAAAGAGTAATTTTTTCTAGGTAGTCTTATGGTCATCAGGTCGGGATCTGATTATGGGATCTTGGTAAAATCGAGGGAACTCTTCAAATTTTGCTAGTATACTTGAAGCGATTTAGGTATATTTTATAGTTACGATTGCATTTCCTTGCAGTCATCAAGTAATGACTGTATTCATCAAGTCAGGATCTGATGATGGGATCTTGGAGAAATTGAGGGAACTCTTCAGATTTTAGAAGCATACTTTAAGCGATGTGGGCATTTTTTCCAATGCCTTGCGCATTAGTTGTTTTCCACTAAAAAGTATAAAATAAAATGGAAAATTCTTTCCAAAAAACCAACTTCAAATGCCACTACAAAGAATGAAATAATTTTTAATGTACACCAATTCGAAGTCGGGCAATGTTTCGTTCATTCAATAATAGTCCTTGGTATTGTCGATAATTTTGTCGTTCCTTTGCACATCAAGTTTTATAATAAGAAGGACTATTAATGATTGAACAAAACATTGCCCGACTTCGAATTGGTGTACATTAAAAATTATTTCATTCTTTGTAGTGGCATTTGAAGTTGGTTTTTTGGAAAGAATTTTCCATTTTTATGTAACACAAACAAAATATAACATTTCATAAACGATCACGTCGACTGCTCAAAACTTGACCGTACTTTATTGATTTTAGTTTTTAGGTTCCTTGTAAATGATTGAGTTCTTCTCTTAATGGTTGAAAAACACTCTATGTTGTGGTGTCTCTGTTTCGTCAGAAATATACCTGTGCTTTCTGACTCATGGTCTCATAATTATATTAAACACATCATACCTATTGTGTCGAACAATACATTGCAATGACGTATTTCAATGTTCTCGACACGAAAACACACGCCTCCGCCTTTACTAAGTCATCTAAAAATTCATTACAAATACTACACATTATATTTTTTCATACAAATTACGATAATTTATCTTATTCTCATCTGAATTATTTATTAAAGTGTACATTAGTATTCCATTTACTTGTTACTACGTCATACTACAAGAAATTATGGCGCTGTCCATTTCCAGAAACTACAATCTTCCTAATTCCTGAATTGATTAATTTTGTTTTCGAATTACCAGTGTTAATATTTATCGATCGTTATTTTTTACTACACCGTTACAAATACGCCTACTACAAATGAAAATCTGATAATAAAAAAAATTAGCATCATTCAGTGAAGTATAAAATAAATATCGACAAGCGGCATCGACTCTTGCCCAGCCCGCCACATCACTAATTACGCAGACGGCAGCGGGTCGTACCAAGGGTACACGGTCGTCTGAATTTTTTCCTTAACACCCTGCCACCCTCCGGAAAGGGGGGCGACCCTCCCAGACCCTTCTTAACATTTCCCTGCTCGGAGGCACAAGACGCCTGATATGGACCCGTGGTACCTTCGGGTTATATACTTTTTTGGGTCCACAAGACCCTTGGAGGGCTCGTGTTAGGCCTATATATCCCATTTTCAGCGTTTTGACCTTTATGTAGGTTTAGGGTTATATAAAAGTTTGTGGATTAGGCGCGGTGCGTGTGAATAGATCTCTGGAGGATTTTCGTTTATATTTTGCTGCTATAATTGTAGTTTTATTGCTGGATAGCGTACTACCTACCCGGTTAGTTGTTTAAGAGGATTTTATGTACTCGGAAATATATGACATTATCATTTTTTAGGCATTATTACTTTTCGTTCTGTATCCTATTACTAAGACTCCGCCGTCTATCACCAGGCTGTATCTCTTGAACCGTGATAGTACACTTAAAATCTTCACAGATGTTGTTCTATTGCCGCTATAACGAATCTCTAAAAAATAGAATAAAATAAATAAATAAATCCTTTATAAAATAAATATAATGTGTAAGGAGGCTTCAACGAACCTGATTTTTGCCGTTTGTGTGGAATCCTATTCGTGTGTGAATCTGACTGCGCACTGGGTCGGGTTTTTTTCTTTTAACATGCATCTGTCAAAAAAATTACCTATTTGGTTATCAGACAAGTTGTTTTCAAAACAAAAGCCCTTGAAATTCAAAAAAAAAAAAACGAAAACTGTAAAACGACTCGTGTTTCGCGGGAAGAAAATTCCACAAGCACTGCATAAACCACGACCCTCTAATTTTCCCTAATGTTTATTATATTATTATTGTACTGATAACGGTTTTCGCTCGACGCTGATTTAGGGTCGGCGCAGACAGACCGCTCATCGTGGACTTTGGTGGAATGTTATGAATGATTGCATAAAAGACAAAACGCATAACAATATTATTGCAAAGGTTTCGAACATTAATATTACACACTCGCTAAAAATCCTTTCAAACGACTTAGTAAAGGAGGAGGTTTTCAATTCGATCCTATTGTTTGTTTGTTACCTCATGAACTTCGACTACGTGAACCGATTTCGATGATTCTGTTTTTATTTGATCCTATATGATCCCATTTCGATTTAGTCCAGTTTTGAAAATGGCATCTACGAGAAAACCATATGTACCGCACTAATTTCTTTTTTATTGGAAAAAAATGTACTCGTACTCGTAGGTATACGTCGTGTAATTTAACATCTGCGAAAAACGTAACATCGTAATATCTTCTTCTAATATTATGTTATGATATAATTATAATATTCTCGCGTCACAGTATTTGACGTTTGTGAAACATTTTGACTGATTTTTAATCGACTTCAAAAATGGTGGAAGTTCTCAATTCCAAAATAGTCCACAATATCTTCAAGACTATCGACTTAATTTTCACGAAACTAGCACGGTTCTAAAATAATTTCAGAAATACCCAAATACTTTCGGCATCCTGTTTCTAAATGGACAAACTGACAAACGTCTTATGTTTGGCACACTTATTTAGAAGTGCACAAAGACTATTACTGTTATTAATTTACGAATATTGTTTCATTCCAACAAATTACGTAATATGAAGGTTATCAATACGATGCTAAAATGTAGTATTAATTCATCTTTATTACGTCTTTTATTAAGCAACTCGACACCTCCTTTATTAAATTTGTAAAAATGCGTGTGGTACGATTGGCCTTTTAGATGCCAAGCTTTATGTTAAAAAAATCAAAAAATAAGGATGATAGAAAATACTTGGTAATTAAATACTAAGATGGCCGCCCAGGAATACCATTTCGGTATGTCATGCATTATTTTGCATGCGTTGTAAATGTTTAAGACACTCTTTTATAACAGAGATCTATCCGCAAACGTAAAGAGAGGAAGCGATGCAGATATTATAAACATTACCATATGACTACCCACTAAACATGGTGGAAAGTTGGCGCGTATAACGCCACTTTAACGTAACGGTGGCGCAAAATAGAGCGTCGGCCTCGTGTGCACGTCCCTTAAGTGCCGCTGTCACGGCAAAAGGCGAACAAAGTAGCAAGCCTTCCCGCCTACACTTCTGCTACGAATAGCCACCGAGGCAGGCAAACTTTGATACCCCGTAACCTCCTCCCGGCTCCTGCCACCCCGGTACCCGAGCCACCCACTTCGGGCTTTGAGGACGTCTTTGAGCGAACTTTAGCGGGAAACCCCCAAAATTCAAGTCCGTCCCGATTAGTTGGCGATATCTTTGAAATTTCAACGTGCCTTGATGATTTAGGTTAAAGCTAGGCTGGGGGGAATTTTCTCAAAGAAAAAAGGAGGGTCCCTTTTTCGGAGCAGACTTTTTCTCTCACAACAGTCACAACCCACTATAAGGCTGTGTCCTCTCAGAATAGTACATTTCGATACAAGTGCGGAAAGTATGTCATTTCTTTACGAGTCCCGGGTTGTTGACCCAAGCCAAGGGCGCGGGTCAACTATAGGGACGAGTGAAATGACAATTCCGCACGTGCATCGAACGACGTTTTTTAATACATTTGCGAAAAAATAAAACGAAAAAATCATTGAAAAATAATTTAATTATCATTGGACATATAATAATTGACATTACAATTGGCACAATTGTTCAAAGTAATTTTAAACGTGTTGGCCGGCAAATTTAATTTATTTTAACACCATAACGTAGATGGCTGATATTTATTGGACAATTCCAAAAAATAAGTCATTATAACAATCTTCGACAGCGAATTCACTTTATTTTTGCTCTTCCAATCCATAAATTGCTCGTACACAATACACATGTACATATTTTTCTTTAGATTTTCCCGGTAAAAGCGACTCAGCGGCAATTTTAGCTTTGTCATATATTTCTGGCGGTGTTAATCCATATTATATTCATCACATTATCTATTTGAAATCATTTTTCACATTTCAATCGTAAAGAATTGTAAAAATGGCGCGGGCAAGTTTTTTTTTTAGGGACAAGACTTTTTTTTTTTGTAGGGTAATGGCTCTTGTGAAATGAGCATCAATGGCAATAATTTATCGAAATTCAATTTAATTTTAATTGTGTTATTAATTTATTGTCTACGTATATATTATAGGAATAAATTTATTTTAAATTTAATTCTTTTATTAATAGATTTACTCTGTAAAATATTCTTTTCGAGCAATAATTTTGCATATAAAACTTTTTGATTTAAAACCTCCATGCATTTGATATTCTGTGGTTATATCTACCTATGCAGGAGGAAAACAAAAAAGTACTAGTGCGTAAAAGAATAACTTTGCGCACGCTAAACATACATGGAAATGACAACTTTTTGAGCAAATGTGTTAAAAAGATAATAGTTTAGCAATTGCCCCATTGCTCTTGCTAAATGTGGATTGACAAACATGTCTTTGAGCGAATTACGGAGGACTTTTTTTCCGTCAACGATAATGCTAGGAGGGAGGAGCTGGAGGACAATATTGTTCCGTATAGAAATGACGTCCATTTTGCGACTAGAAATAGTGCAATTTAATTGAAGAGTTTAGTAACATCTACTTAAAATAAGACGTTAAACTGCACAGCTTTGGTTGTATTGAAGTGAAAACATTCGTGTACGGAGTCCGACTCACTCTTGGTAGGTTTATAGTTCAAGTAGCTTTTACACATGAATTCACTTGTGTGGATTTCGATTCCTTCGGGATCTCATGTAGGCGAGTTCCTATCACAATATACTCTGGGATGTAAATGTTATGTGCTAAAATTAGTTAAACTTGGGAAAAATGTTATGTGCTAAAATTAGTTAAGCTTTTTATAACCATAGTGCTGTAAGCAAGTTGGTTATTCCGATCTTAGCACCTAGACCCTCAACCGGCATTAAAAAAATTCAAACGAATTTAGGTGTTCCGAGGAGTGGCGACTTCAAACGTAGTATACTCGTAGGTATACAGCCAAAATTATTAAAATGTGTCTGGGCAATTTTAACGTTCACAAAAATTATTGACGGAGGAACGAACGAATTGGAAAGTATACCAGGTTTGGCAACTTCATACATTTTTTGTCCTCGGGATTTATGTTTGGAACTTGGAGGAATTCTTCCTCCAAAAAGACCCAAAAACAGGGGCAAAACACTACGGTAGGTACTATAGTAGGTACCTACTAAAGTAAAGAGCATGTTAGTCCTTTTAGTTAGACGCATAATTTGGCGAATATTTGATGATAGATGTGATCACAGAGCAAGTAATGACTTTATATTGACTTGTTTTCTGTGGATGTGATGCTCCTAAAAACTCCTCAAAATACAGTAAATTGCTCACTTTTAGATTTCTCGAGCTCTATAGAACTCTTCGCAGAACTAGTAATATCATTCATCAATTTCAGACATCAATTTTATTTTGTGCTTATGGGTAAGTAAATCACTGCTAAAACACCTAAGTGAAACGAGACGGATACCTCTTATAATATTTTAAGGAAATAGGAAACACGTTGATGTCTTTTCTTTGAAAGAGTTTTATTCTGCGCGGATTTTTAAGTTAAATTTTCTCATTGTTGTACTTGAATTACTATTATATGTATAATATTTTACGAGAAAAACATGTCCTTAGTTAATGAATGTGATGGTTGTATTTCTTTTTATCTTGGTTTGAAAATAAATACCAGGGCTACCGACTAGTCGCGCAGCAGTGATCCACTCTACCAGGAGAACATGAACTTAATTCATGTTCAACTATACACAAGAAAGAGATAAATTCTACTAGGATTGTAAGAATGGTTTATTAATATCTAACCCCGAATTAATAAAGATCATTAGTTTTTTGAATTTTAAATCCTTTATCCTTAAGTATGTAAGTAGGCAATATTGAGTATTAGTTTTGCACAAAGACAATAAACTCATATCTCTGTAAAAAATATACCTTCTAGCAATGATACGAGTATTATATATTGCCTTCTAGTATTTTTTAACCCCCGACGCAAAAGGGGTGTTATAAGTTTAACGTGTCTGTGTATCTGTGTATCTGTCTGTGGTAGCGTAGCGCCCAAACGGATGGACCGATTTTCATGAAGTTTATTTTGTGTCATAGATAATTTTAACCCGAGTGTTCTTAGCCATGTTTCATGAAAATCTGTTCAGCTGTTTGAAGATTATCAGCTATTTTCTAGTTGATGAGGGGATCTGACTAACTTCTTTATGTCCGATCGATTCGAAATTTGGTACCGTGTAGCTTCAATGACATTGAAAGTATATGGTAAGGTAACCATGACCTGATTTGCCGTTTGAAGA